>OU538824.1:9002500-11715833 GCA_912999785.1 Hydriomena furcata
GTTGGAAACGTCAAGTAGACATATTATGTCACTGTCACTTGGGTAAGGTCAAGACAGAATGGCTGGAAGGGTAGTTTTTTAGTGGAACGGAATGCCTGACGGTTGGGTCAGTCGGAGCTGGATTCATGCTTATTGCGACTGCCGAGCAGAGCACTAGCCCCACTCAGCCACTGTGTTGAACTTGCCACGTTTCCATACTTTTCATAATTATTAATCTTAGAATATCGAAGCAATCCCTTGTTTAAACTTTGTGAAACTGATTGTGTGTGATTGAGTAATAAACTACTACACTGTGAAGTCGTTATTTTACATTTCGAATCATGTCGGACACACCGGACGGCATGCCTCGGGAAAGGTTCCCGAGTCCCCGGTTCCCTCCGTCATGTATATAAAAAAAAATTGTATCTTAACTTTTCGATTGGTCGATACAATTTGTCAGTAATCTTTTTAGTTTTATTAAAACTTCTATTCATTTATATTCAAATAGAAACTCTTTTTCGTATCGTACAGGTGAAAATTAATTAGGCATCCGAAAGCTAAAGTTCTGACTTTACTTAAACAATTTGTGACTATTTCAAGTCTGACGTTACGTGTAGAATCACGAGCACCTTAGAAAGTTAACTGAACAATTAAAATGAAGACAATGTAGATACTCGGTCCTTTGTCTACACAAGTCTTCGTCCAAGCTTAAAATGTGTAGTACCTACCTACCTACCTACTTACGAAAGTGCTTTGTAGTCTTGGGTTCTGAAGAGTTCAGTTCACGTTCGGCTAAGGTGATTAGTTTCTTGTGTATTTCAAGATGTAATGTTTAAATACAATTTAGATTTTTTTTTTAATTGATTTTTATTGAACCTTTTAGGGATCCGACCATGTCGGTTCCATAATAAAAAAAATATAAATAAATTTATCTACTAAATTATGTGAAAATTATCCGTTATACATCTTTGGATTTGGAGCTAAAATGAACAAAGTGGGTTTTACGAGTTATTAATAGATGATCAATCTTCTTCTTGCCCTTATTCTATTTCATTAGAGGTCGGATAAATCAAACTTAAAGTTATCTATGCCATAAAATCAAAGCTACCATAAACAAATATAGAGAAAAACATGATTAAAATGACAAAGAAAATATTGCAAATATTTAAATAAAATATATAAGTACTTACTTTGAACCTCTTATTGTATCTACGGTTTTATAAATGGCGAGTGTTGAGATATATGTGGGTAGGCACAAACCTTGCAAAATCCTTTTGTATTTCTCTTCATCCCTGGAATAATTGTAAGTAAGCAATTTTTATACGTGTCACGTTCCTGTTTAATGCGGCCTAAATTGTAATCGGTACTTGGCCCTAATTTATTGTTCGAATAGTAATCTATTAATCAGTGAGGCAGGTAGGTATATGTTAAATGCGTTCTCCGGCTTTATAGTTTGGTTTATTAAAGGCTTGAAAGGTGATTAAGGGTTTGGAGAAATTGACGTTTGATTTAGCTTTGTAAATTGTTGCAACTTGTCGCATTTTGTCGCATTTGGAGTCGCACATCGAAGCTGCACTGTAACGTTTCGAAGTTTCAAAAGACAGAAGTAAAATTACCAGGAACAAAATACAAAAGTCCGTAATACATATTATACAAGTAAGACTGAAATTACATAAAACTTTTCACATGATTTCCAAGGGTTCCCTTCATTTGGTATTATTACATTCATTTCATTGTACTAAATTATGCGAAAGAAAATTATACGGAAAAGTAATTTTTGCTCAGGGAGGTTAGCACGAATCACTATTACTATTTGACTGGCCTCACAGCTCAGTTGGTAGTAACTCTGCCTTCTGCGCTGTAGGTTGTGGGTTCGATCCCCACCCAGGGCAAACATTTGTGTGATGAACATAGATGTTTGTTCTGTGTCTGGGTGTTAATATGTATAATAAGTATGTATTTACAAAAAAAGTATATAAGTATTCTATCAGTTATCTAGTTCCCATGGTACAAGCATTGCTTAGTTTGGGGCTAGATGGCGATGTGTGATAATGTCCGCCAATATTTATTATTTATTTATTTTACTATTGTACCGTACGATGACAATAATACGGTAGTGATTAGTGCTAGCCTCACAGATCGTAATCAGTTAGTAATTAGTTAGGTTAGGTGTTTAGAGTAGAGAGAGAGTTAGAGTAGCTAGAGTGTTTTACATGATTTTATGTTAGGTAAAAACTTACACGATCCAAAGAAAGATCAACCAATCCGTTTTATAGGGTTCCGTACCCAAAGGGTACAAACGGGACCCTATTACTAAGACTTCGCTGTCCTTCTTTCCGTCTGTCTGCCACAGGGCTGTATCTCATGAACCGGTGATAGCTAGACAAGTTATTATTTAAAAATATTTGAATGGAGTAATTCATCAGATTTATGTTGAAATAAAATTATTGTAATTTGAATGTGTTATTTAAAAAAAGTTAAAAGATGGTTAAAAGTTTTTGGTAAAAGAAAAGTCATTGAAACAATTCAACCAGTTTTCGGAATAGTATAATTTTATGTTAAAAGTTATCGCAAAGCCTGTATTTGTAAATGAGATAGCTATACCGCTATAGAAGCCGTGTTGGCCCAGTGGGAGGTACCTCGACTTTCAATCTGAAGGTGGGTTTGAATCCAGGCGTGCATCAATGGATTTTTCTGTTTTTCTGTTCGAAAAATTTATATGCGCATCACGTGCTCAAAACGGTGAAGGAAAACATCGTGAGGAAACCAGTTAGTATTCTTATAAGCGGCGATGGGCTTGCAACCTGTCTCGTATGGAATGCTAACTACTGCAAAATGTGGGCATGTGCCAAATATAATGTTTGGACGTGCCTCTGACTACCTCCACTAGACATTTTCAAAGGATCTAAGCGTCTGGAGATCTGAGAGGATGTCTACCATACTTGGGGATTACAGTCATGATCCTATTTATATTTATTTATTTTTATTTTATTATAGCTATACCTACAAGTATATAGAACTGATTATAGTTGCATGAAATACACGAAGTGTGTCTTGGAGATTTCTAATCTCGATCACGTCCTGCAACGATTTACGTAACAATATTACCTTACAAAGGACGTATCGTGTAACTTTATTACAATTTCCTCATTCCGGATATAACAAGCAGCCGGGGTACGGAACTCGACGTCTAATAGATATCTGTTTTGTTATTAATGCCCTTATACGGGTCTCCAATTATCGGCGTGGCGACCCCGTCTTGATATGGAACGACCACAGCTCAGCAATAAATCACTTGATCAACTTATCATGTGAGCAGATACTTGACTGTTGTAGCTATAACTGTGTTGTGAGCATTATTTATAATAACAACATTTACAATTTAAATTAATAAGAGGAAAAACCGCGTAGCTGCCGTAGCATAGCCTCTACGGCGTAGAACCGTAGATAAGTTGTAGATTCAATATATTTTAATGGAACGTCTTTTATGGAATCTACATCTTTTCCGAATGTTTTAGCATAATAAGGTTTCGCAATAAATAAATAAATAATAAATTACAAGCTACAGACACAATCTCAGAACTAAGAAGGTCAACCGTACGCGTATTTTTTGTTGTCGCTTTTAAAAACTACAAGTGTCATGGTACATCCGAGTCCTTGTACCACAACATCCAAGCTAGGAACAAATAGTTGCATATTTTCGCGAGAAACAATCTCGCACTAACATTTCAGCTGGGCACTTGCCCGCCACAGAACCGATGTCATAAACATCGTTGCAATGGAGTATCCTAGCTGTTTTAGAATTTGTGACATGGCCTTCCATGTTTGCCATTTACGCTAACTGAATTGATACAGTCATCGACGGCGTTATGTGATTCTCTTTATATTATTAGGCGATGTTATTATTGTTGAGGGCGAAACTCCAATAAATGGAGGACGAAAATTGTATTAACTAGAAAGGTCACAGGTTCGATAGGACAAACAAAGAGTTACATGATTATTAAACAGAATGCCCGTGTTATACTCAAGTGAGATAAGCTCTGATATTGGATGAGATTCACAAGTTTTAGTACTTTCTCGCAAGTAATATCTGCCAAAATAATGCCAAAGCGTACGCGTAAGCATAGCGTTATTTCGCCATGACTAATGCTTGTTGCTAAGCGGCGCATAAGCTTGGGTACCAAAACTTGTGTTACTAACCCACTCACGAGAATGAAGTTATTTAACTATAATTTCACACAATGTTTTAGTTATGAAGATCTCCCAAGTAATTTATACATTGAGCAACTGTAACTTCAAGGCTATAACGATAAAAGCTCTCTCGAAATAAGCGTAAAGTTTGCGCGTAGTTTATGAGGGTGCTCTAAAGTAAAATTAATTCTAATAAATAATCAATAGGAAGTTTTCTAATTATTGGGGAATCGCTTTGGAAAATTTGGAATAGTTTATGATTGTAGACGGAACCAAGAAAAAATTACGGATACTTTACGATCTTCCGACATTTTGTTTTAAACTCTATTTACGAAGTCTCGGTTGCCTCTTGTGTCGAAGGTATACTCTACAGTTGCTTACAAAGGTTCATAAGCACACATACAATCCTTAGTGAAACGCTTGAATCGCTGTGTACCTACTTGACAAAGTCGTCTGCAATTTGTCTCGCGCTGCGTTCAGTGTCTGTGATTGAAATTCTTACCGCTCCTTCAGGCATGGCTGTGACGTGACTACACGACGACAGCGTATACATTCACTATCATTAATCTTAGAGCTGTTTCTTGTAAAGCATAGCTGGAGGTACAAATGTGTCACATATGTCATCGCATGAACTTGCGGTTATAAGTGAAACAAATAACAGCACTAAAACCACGACTCACGCCAAGACCACTAGCTAGTGGAGTCACATATGACAACAACAAATCGTTATTTAACTTTTGGCACTCACGATCAGGAATCATATCCATTGAATTTGTATTAACCCAATGAACAAAGTGGACCTTCGAACTGGCCAAACAGTAATAAATAATTTACAAAAGCGGTCATGTGAAAGAGAATCCCCTCTTGGTGGGGGTAGCCATGCGGTGGTTAGGTATTTGAATTGCTAATGACTTTCCCGGTCGAATAACTTGGCAGGCTACGTTAACTGGTTTCGGAGACACTAGATACATTGCCGCGAGCTGTTATTTCGATGGCACGATGCCGGCGCAGGAGCACGGGCAGACTATTTCACACCAATCGTATCAAGAGCTCGTGACGCAAAATCGTATGAATAACTTGCTGTCTTCTCGCTTGTTGGTTACAGAATGCGAGTGTGCATATTTGAATACACAAATCACTAGTGTCAGCGACATAACGTGAGAGCATTGAGACAGATCATATACGAAATGCTTGTTATTACTGAATATTAACTTCTTAGCCATTACACATTAATCACAAGAGTAAATAACTGCTTTCCCAAACAAACGCTAACTTTAATCCAGGTATTTATTCTGCAAGACTTAAAAACTTTAAATTTAAAAGCTGTCGTAGAGTTTAAGTTTTTGTTAAGTAGACTTAACTGGTAAAACAAACTCCAGTTCCGCTTCATCCAAATTGGACAGGGTAAGTAAAACATTTCTTAATCATACATGCCATGAGCACTTTAATGACCCAACATTTTTGCCGGTTACCATTACTGGTCTCTATCTTACTTATCTCTGACACTCTGACCAATTACTACACAATATATTATGTAGATATACATAAAAAGTCGTAACTACCCACTGAAATGAAATTTACAGAATAGTGTTCTATTAAATTCTCTTGGGAGGTACATATACATATCCAGAAACCTAAATTAAAGATCTAAATCTTTCGAAGCATGTTGTTGTCAGATTTTTGTATAAATTGGGTATTTTGTTAGGTTTTACGTATTTTGTAAGTTGTGAGGTATATTTATTGTGAAAAAATTAATATGATTCCGCCACACTGGATGAATAAACAAGGTGGAGGCTTGTGACCGGCGATGTAATTAATTGCAAATTGTGGCAATTGCACGGTCTCCATCTGACGGCCGGGCGGCGGCGCTCTAGAACCTACCACAATTTATACTGGACACGAGACTAACCGTTTCACCCTTTATCCTTGTAATATTTCACTTCGAGGTACCTACTAGTAGTTTATGTGGCGTAACATTGTGTGCAATGGCTGGTGTATATACAAATAGCATGCGTTCCAAAGCACGCATAAAGTTGAGCATAGCCAATAGAGACAGATTTTTAATAAATAATGAACCCATCGTCGCTTTTACGAAAACTAACTGGTTTTCTTACAATGTTTTTCTTCAGTGTAGCAGGTGTTATGCACATATAATTTTTCAAATAGAAAAATCCATTGATGTACGGCCGGGATTTGACAACTAACCCATATGTTAACCCGGCTTTTGGTCAAAAGAATAACTTATTTAAATAGAAATAAATTAAAGGTAATTAATACGTGATAAACACCCGTGTTAAAATCTATAGTTATGTCTACTAATCACGATAGTTTGAAAAATAATATAGACAGCTGAAATCATTGTTTTATCGTAATCGAAAAACTTTAATGAAAATTTTAAACAATACCGATGTTAGTTGTACAATATGAAAATACGAACGATACGATATCGTGTCGGTCAGTATGCAAACACTTATTGTACAAAGTTATTTGTCGTGTCCATTGGTTAACTCCACATCAAAATTTTCACCCTGTTGGAGTGTAGGCAATTGTTTTCTGGGGTATAGCGTGCAATTAAATACCCCGACGTGAAATAATTATTTCGCAACAGATATATGTTTGACAACTGCGATTCATTACTGCTCAACAATGTGTTCATGATTTTTCATTTAAATAAAACATGATCATATCTGTGATTGGAAATTGCAGGCATGTAGCTAGGTCATACCATAAAACTTTAAAAGAGCCACCCCTAAAACGCTCTAAAAACTAAACCGTCAGCAAGTTCCTTAGTAGCTTCACCTAGCTCCTAAGGCGTTTCAAAGTGATCCTTGTGATTTTATTTAAATAAATACCTTTTGACTTTGATTTTTACTTCCTATTTCTTATTTTTACTAGATTCCTCCGCTTTGCGTGGTACCTGAATAAAAAGTAGACTATAGCATGTGGATATGCTATTCTGGAACAAGATAAAATTTTCTTCTTCACAAACTCTCGCATTTATAATATTAGTAGGATTTAAAACTGAATTGCACCCTTGGCTTACAGTTGCCTATCTATCATATTCTGAATTCTCTCGCAAATATCTAAAATCATCCACGGTTGCTTTTTTATGGTAATTTTCCGAATTAATGGAAAATTTTCATCACTATTACTAGCTCCTCTCATTTCAATGAACTGTCGCAGTAAATTTGTTTAATGTCCCGAAGTTCATGATAAAGAAGAACTATCGATTAACTTCCGTAGTTAAAGACAATAATTTGCACTCGGATCAAGCCATAAAAGAAATAATACAGTGTTATTAGTCCGCTAACAACATTTCCAAAAGTTTAAAAGACGAAAACAAAGTAATATATAAAGCCAAGATTAGTATATTTTCTCATGCTTGCCTGCTTGAGTACAATCGAGCATATAATTAAATACTTGCTACGAGAACCTGAGCCCCCAAAAAGGTATTTCCTAATAAGGTCCATCACAGACCATAATAAGGGTACTTATAAAACAATTACTTCTCAAGAACTGTATTCTGAAGTTTTCGGCATTAGATTTAACTTTTTTTACTGATTGGATTGCAATGAGTTGGATAGTTGAGCTAGTGTTCAACTCTGTTTATAGGGTTTTTAGTCGGGCCCAAGACCTCTGCTTAGAAATTGTTATTTAGAAATTCAAATGGCAAATTGGGCCCCAATGGTTGACCACAGCGGCACCCTTAAGAGACTGCCAGTCGCTGATTGCTCTTTTTCGAAACGAAAAAAAAAATACTTCTTAACAAGCCACATCTCCTATTTTTATAAGTATATTACTTCAGGTTCTTACCTAGATTTCTATTAAGCTGAAAACATAATAGCAGAAACTTTTCACGATAAAAATATTATTTCAAAATGATACGTTTTAGAATTTATGATCGAAATATTTTATATACCTACTATTAAAATCAACTTGTGATTTATTGTTAAAGATAGGTAATATGTAGATCTAGATTTCTATTAGAATAGATTTTTGATAAGTAATTATACATAATTTATATCATTAATTTATTCGAAAAGCTAAGGCGGACCATGCGCGGACGTGTGTTTGTCATCATTGCAGTGGTCGGTAAGATTATTTATCGAAGTGATTAAAGATGGGTACATCTTTATTCACATATACTATACATTATAAAATAGGAGATGTGGCTTGTTCACAAGTATTTCTTTTTTCGTTTCGAACAAAAATAATCGTCGACTGGCAGCGTCTTAACTAGAATTTATAGCACTCAATCCAGGCACCATTGATGTCTGGTAATTAATGGAACCTGCAGTTTGATTTCAATTAGACAAAATCAACAGTGGTCAGTGGTTCCGCTGCCATTCCCATCGGATCTCGGTCCGAGTGCTTGCTAAAAAATCGATTTAAATTTTAATTGGGACTGGAAAATAGACATTCTTACTTCTTACTTCTTACATGGACTAGGTATCTGTGAGTACTTTATAAAATGCATGCTTTTTATTATGTTTATTCATTTGTGCTATCTCGACTTTTTAGGGTTCCGTACCCAAAGGGTAAAAACGGGACCCTATTACTAAGACTTCGCTGTCCGTCTGTCTGTCCGTCTGTCTGTCCGTCTGTCTGTCACAGGGCTGTCATCTCATGAACCGTGATAGCTAGATTGTTGAAATTTTCACAGATTATGTATTTCAGTTGCTGTTATAGAAACAAATACTAAAAACAGATTAAAATTAATATTTAAGGGGGGCTCCCATACAACAAACGTGATTTGTTTGCCGTTTTTACAGATAATAGTACGGAACCCTTCGTGCGCGAGTCCGACTCGCACTTGTTTTATTTTATACCTCGACGCAAGTGAATAGTCAATAGTAATTCTTACCTAAGTTGTATCAAATGTCACATAATAATATTTTTCTTTATTTCAATAATAATACAGGTTGTCCCAAAAAATTGTAACAAGCTAAAGTAGCTTGAGTAGGAGCACCTTTAGAAGTACCCGAATCTCTACCACTGGACTTCAGCTTGGCACACCCTCTAGATACCGATTTGTTTTTGATCTTATGTAATACGAAACTTTGAAAAGCAGATTATTAGGAATTCAGCCGGCAATCTTGTAACATTAAAATGAAAGGCTTACGAAAGGGTTCAAGTAACACGAGACCTTCATTAATGAAACACGAATTAGGAACTTTTAATCAGTTTCCAAATAAAACCCTAATCTCGTAAAGAAATCATTTTGCATTCTAGCACAGATTGACCGAACTGCGCCATTAAATTGGGAAATAAGGGCGCATCCGTTTGTACTCGTACTTAGCCGCCGGCACCACCGGGTGCTGCCAATTAGAACTACCTGTGTTGCCATGTTTCTTTAGTTGATTTATTGTTACAACTAAGTATGTTTTAGCACAGACCAGTTTAGGGTCAGAACCCAAAACTGCGAAGACGCAGAAACATTAAGTACAGAATACTACTAAATACCCACGTATGGTCAGGGCGCTGGTTATGGGCATTTTAACATCATTTTAATTTTCAAATAAACAGTTTATATTGAAAAAATTTTAAATCGACGATTTTTAAACAACATAGAATAGAGTATTTATCTATCTCTTAGGTTAACCAAAGGTTTTGTAACAGGCGATATTAAAAATAAAAAAATATATTCAAAACATTTATTAGTTATTTATTCATATTTAAATTGACAAAACAGGGAATGAGTTGTGGTCAATCGCTTATAGAGGTATAACGCATCATAACTGTCACTAATCAAAACGGACCATAGATAAAGAATTGTATTAGCTATAGATTTTAAACAAGTTTGTTTACTATGCTTAGTTATTGACTGGCAAAATTTTAAATGCCCAAAACCGGGGTAGGCACCACAACCGGGTTTTGACCCTATTTCTACAATGCGACGTTTCATCGCAGTTTTGTGTTTTTACCATAACAGACACTTTTTTTTTATAAAAAAAAGTCCATTGCTACAATATTCGAACCCACATTATTGAACCCCATTTTGAATGAGAGAGACCAGTTAGTATTTTTATCAGCGACGATGTGCTTGGAACCCGTCACGTATAGAATGTGTATTTGCCAAACGTATATTGAGACGTGATTACGACTACACCTTTAGATACATTCAAGTATCTGAGAGCCTGGAGTTTTGAGAGGATGTCTACCATACTAAGGGATTACAGTACAACTGCAAAATAGTTCGTGTATTCATATAATCGTGGTACGGTATCAGTGCAGACAGCCTTGTCTGTCGAAAGTACGAGTAGTTGGGATTTATGGCTAAATTGTCTGACCCTCGTATTCAAGAACGACACTATGAGAACACGCACCCACAGTGGACGAAATCTTTTTTCATAAACATCACTTCATGTGTTGAGCGGCACTATGGCGCACGCTACCGTGTACCTTTAGAGCTCAACTTTAGCTAGAGGCACACGACAATGTGCCTCTAGTCACACTATTCAGTGTCGCACAACACATAAAATGATGTTTATGAAAAAAGATTTCGTCTACTGTGGGTGCGTGTTCTTATAGTGTCGTTCTTGAATACGAGGGTGAGTCTGAGCCATTCCACGAATTAGTCGGCCACATTCGGAGTTAAAGGAGGTTTTGTTTTCTAGCTGTTTCCAATCGTAATACCTTAATCTCATTTTACCCGTTGCTGAACAGACGGGCAGAACAATCTGGAAATAATCAAATTGAATTCAGAAATCGCTTTGTTGTTTTAAGTGGTATTATTTAGGTAAATCAGTCTCAATGTAACCACTAAATTTAAACATCACCTAGTTAAATCAAATCACGAATACTAGAAAACATCATGGAAGAAATCGCCAAAGTTAATGCAACTGCAATTGATAGCTCGAACTTTGCTTGTAGTTTCAGAAGAATCGTGGTATATACACACGATTCCTTCTATGAAAACTTTAGAAAATAGAAAACTTTATTTCAATACCTACTGCAAAGTTTGGACGTGCGTATACTACCGATTTAGAGCGCCAGGATATCTGAGAAGAAGTCTACTGTAATTGGGGATTACAGTTGTGATCTTTCCATTTTATTTTTCCGTCTCAACACTAATAAAAACACTTCCTAGACTCTGATATAACTAAATTATAAAAACAACTCTTTATCGCAAAACAGTAGAGAGTACTGCGAAAAGAAACCCTTCCGACGTGGCTCTAGCGGAAAATTGAATTGTAACCATCGGCGCGCA
This sequence comes from Hydriomena furcata, assembly GCA_912999785.1. Taxonomy (NCBI): domain Eukaryota; kingdom Metazoa; phylum Arthropoda; class Insecta; order Lepidoptera; family Geometridae; genus Hydriomena; species Hydriomena furcata. The sequence goes on from OU538824.1 coordinate 9,013,881, forward strand.
CCGTTATCTCCACTACTCTACAACTCCAGTATCTCCGGAATGTACCCTCACGTTCCCAGAATACCTTTTATTTGTATCAAACACAAGGCCCGGCTCATAGTCGGCCACGTGAAAGTTTCGTCACGGAAACGCAATACTAAAGGTCTAATAGGGGTACCAATATTGCTACGGAAGTCCCGAATGGACACGGACAAGTAACTTCAGCAATGCTTTTGTATGTTTATTGAGCTTATCGCAGTCCCCAGTCGAGGGTTTTGCGAGAAAATAAAAATCAAAAGGAATAAGCTGTAGGTGCCTACTTAGATTAATTGAACTTGACGGGGAAGCGGAAAGAGGTGATCCTTGACAGATTGCTGGGGGAATCTTCCCCTCTTCCACTTTTATAAATACATTTGGAGCCTTTAATTTATAACGTCGGATAAACAAGTATTATACTCATAAATTCAAGTATGACTTGACTACAAAATATGTAAAGATGTGTGTTGTATGTCCTTAGTATATTTTAGTCCAGCGATGACGGTGCAACAATATTCACCAATAGGTATAGTAGGTAATACTTTATCTCTAGTACATAGCATAAACGTCAATCCCGAGTGTGCATAAAGCTACAGTTACATTGCAGTAGGATGTAACTGTAGCTCTAATTTTGAGAAGCTTTGGTCATCGTGGTCTTGCAATCAACTTTATTACGAAGTAAAACCTTATTGGTGTCCAGTAAGTAGTCAAACTCCAAAACTGTCCAACAAGTATTGTGCCCACAACGCTGAGGCAAAATAAAGTAACAGCAGTTTAAGTAGACAGTAATAACGGCATTTAGTGAAGCGCTAGAGAAGTAGCTAGGTAAAACTAGGGCTTGTTTAGACTGTGATATGTTTCAGACGAATAAAACCCGTTTTTTGATTTCATAGTTAAAGTTATTATAAAGACTTTTTTTTAAACCCGCACCTATAAACTAGTCTTGTGATCTATGTGCGCAGACTAGTGCTATACCTACTCCAATGGCATACCTACTTGTTGCTGTATTTTTGGTAGCTAATTATATGTTACTTGATTTCGAAGTCAGCTGCGCTAAGACTAAATGGCGGCCATAGACTAGTAGGTAGTGATGGCGAACACAGTCGTCGCTGCTATGTTCTATGTTAATTCAGGAAGCAGTTAAACTAGCTAGCAGGCTGAATAAAGCCTTAGCAAACGTCAGGCTCGCTGTGAAACTTATTGCAACTTGTTTACTCGCCTTCGACGCCCTTTGTTCAGCAACTTCGTAGACGCCTGCGGACGGTTACTCCCTATAAATACAATTTACATTCATTACTGCTGGCTAGAACTACATAATAGGTACAATAATAACGTCGCGAGAAAAAGTTTTACCGAGAAATTGAATTGTTTGAAGTCTAGGAAATAAATTAGACTGACTGAGATGAAAACACCTTCAATCTGAAGCAATTGTCAACTACGCATCAAAAAAGTTTAAGCAACAACTAATGATTTTGGGTAAGTTTTTCAGCTGCTTGGAACCCTATCAAGGTCTTTCATAACTCTTCTTTAGAGCATATCCCATACATACGAGTACTTAATGGAATTCAAGTCAGTTGACTGTGCGGGCCACGATAAAATGCGGATATTATCCTTTTGTAGTCATTCCTGAGTTCGTCTTGCTGTATGCGAACGAGTACTGGCGTGCATCAATGTGAGCTCAGGTCCGGTTGTTTGTTAATATGGACGCACATAAGGAGTCGATATGTTGCACGTTGATATTCTAATATAATGGTAGCAGTCCATAGACTTCATAGATCCAGATCACTACCAGTTAGAAGCGTCCTCAAGACGTTGCCAGTCATTGTCACGCTGGGTGGCAATGCTGATCCATTGTGATTGCTTTCTTACTTTGTTGATTAAGAAAGAAAATGCATCGTTGTAAGTGTTGACATAAAAGGAAGCCTTAAATTCTACTCTAACTCACAACTATATCTACACTAAAAACGTTATTTACTTACTTTTAGAGAATTAAATTTGTAGCATTTTGCCTCCGAATGGAAGTGCTCATAAAAAGTCACTTCAGGTAACATTGTAGTAGTGAAATGACGAAATAAAGCTAGGACAAGATAGAAGGAAGTTTATTGCTTATGCAGTAAAGCGTTGGTATCGAAACCAAAAAATCGGCCAAGTGCGAGTCGGACTCGCTCACGAAGGGTTCCGTACCAATATCTATAAAAAACGGCATAAAAACACGTTTGTTGTATGGGAGCCCCACTTAAATATTTAATTTTTTCTATTTTAATATTTTTTGTTATAGCGACAACAGAAATACATCATCTGTGAAAATTCCAACTGTCTAGCTATTATACAGCTGCGGCTATTATACAGCCCTGTGACAGACAGACGAACAGATGGACAGCGAAGTCTTAGTAATAAGGTCCCGTTTATACCCTTTGGGTACGGAACCCTAAAAACGTCATTAACCGTATTAAAGACCAATATTGAAGACAAAACAAATTAAATCATTTTTTGAGGAACGAATGACCTAGCCACAAAAAAAATATTCGGGTCGATGAATGTAATGTGTTAAAAATTTACTGTTTTTTTAAAGTAAGTATGATTTTTTCTCGCTCTCGACTGACATCTTATTAACTTTATTTTCTATCGCAATGAATTAACGATTTAAATGGGTTGTTTTCATAATATGCATACAAGAAGGTCCCATTTGATTAGTTCTCTCCGCATCGGGTGTGGTTTAAGTAGTGAGTACGCAAGAGAGCCTTTGAGAAAATTTATAGCCACCAATAAAGCTTAATCAATCCTGTGAGGGATAGAAATGAACCTTATCGACATCTATGGAAGGCGAGCCTACCGAACTACGAGTAACTCCTATTTACAATGGATTTCTCGAATGCATTGTTCAGCGATTAAAGCTTAGAAGCTTAGCTATTGCAGCTGTACATAGATACATTACTATAGATCTATGAAACAAACTAATCGGTTCAAAAATCCAAGGAAATCTAAGTAGCCGTGTGATAGATAGAAAACGATAAAAATAAAGCTCTTACTTATGAACATAGATGTTTGTTCTGTGTCTTTTTTTGTAAATACATATCATAAAACATAATGATAAATACTTACACCCGTATTTATCATTATGTTTTATGAAATGTATTTACAAAAAAAAAGTATATAAGTATTATATCAGTTATCTAGTTGACATAGTACAAGCTTTGCTTAGTTTGGGGCTAGATGGCGCTGTGTAAAAATGTCCACTAATATTTATTATTATTATTATTACTTCCCTAAAAATAGAAAAAGAGCCAATGTTTCTTCTATATTGACGCCAATGATTGGTATCACCAAGAGTGGCTTATCCATGGCATTTTATATAAGTTCTTATGAGCTTGTGGCCTGGTGATTTTGGTGGCCGCACGAAAGCCTGTTGTGATCATTTTCAGTTTTTCTTTTTTTTTGTACCAAACATTTTAGAATTTGAATTTGAATAAAATATGAAAGCTATGTTACTAGCGCTTCATTCTATTGTTTACTGTAAGCTGCTTAAATTGAATCAGCGTGAATCATACGGGTCCGTATCTTTTAGTCTACATAGGCACATAACCACATGTCTAGGCAGTAAGATTATATTATATACGGCTAAGTCTCTATGGAACTAGTTATAGTTATCCTGGTGCATACACATCGAAACGATTAAGAAGAATAAATCGCAATACGACTGGATTTCTATTAATTAAATTAAATCAAGCACACTTTTTCGAAAATAACATCACGTTATTTGCAATACAAAGGCATTTGTATTTGACCCCAGGATTTCAGGCGTCCCCTTACGGTGTAAGAGAGTTCGCAATCTCAGCGGTTGGATCGGGTATCGACTTAATAAAGAATCACTCCTCCCCATCGGCCGATGCGGCTGACTATTTAACAGGATGGCCGGCTATTTACGCAGATTAACCCTTGGGATCCGGCTGAAGACGTAATTTTTCATTAAAAACTCCATTATGTCGTGCAACTTTATTCATTAAAGTTTCAAACCGTATTTAATTTATATAATGGGATATTAATGGACGGACAACCCTAATTTAAACAAGACCAAGTTTCCTATTATGACACTATAAGTACTAAATAAGTTTAGCTGCCAAAGGATGTCCAAGAACTACGTTACTGAACTTTGAAGTTTACAGACCATTCTCACTTCATTAAGTTGTACCTACTTACTTAGATGTTGTTCATGTTGTCACCAACAGAATATTTCTAGGTGTAAAACTATCATTTCGGTACACAATAAGATAAATAGGCACGAGAAAAAGCACTTCTGTTCTACTTTTCTAAAACAAATCTATTTCATCTGCCAACAATTGACTTGGTAATGTGGCGTGTTTGCGGTAGAGCGAGTGGTTGATGGGCTCATAGCGCCGCCATCACGGATCGAGTTAATCAAGCGAACCTCGGGCCCGGCCCATTGCCTTTACATATACTGTCTTTATCGACGGGACTCCTTTCACTAATGTCTACTAGACAAAATAGGCTGGACGAGTATCTACACACGTAGAAAATGTATGTATTGTAAAATAAAGAAAGAAATAGAATCATGACTATAATCCTCACGTATGATAGACATACTCTCAGAACTCCAGACGCTAAGATTCTTGAAGATGTCTAAAGTCATATCTTAACATAATATTTTTTTTAACTCAATTCAGCTTAACAATGGTAAAGGTTTGATTGTAGGCGTACATTTTGGGAATATAACATACACCTATTCCCTGTAACACCTTTATAAATAAAACTTGCAAGTATCACGAACATATTTCTTTTTATAAAAAATCAATGTACTGAAGGAAAAACCATTCTCGGAAGCCTTAATTTACAATTTCATCAATATAATAACATTTTCCCGGTAACATAATAATGATTTACGAGTAACAACCTTCATAAATAATTTATTTAATTGATATGTAGGCTCATATTTATTAAATTGTACCACCATATTTCACGAGAAAGATAATGAGAGAGAATCACTTTCCGGCCTTTATTAGATGTTGTGCTTATTCCATCCAAATATTCAGTGTAGCGTATTTTATTTTAATTATAATGGTTCAGTTCACGATAAAACGAACGTTTTCATCAAAGCTTAGATTAAAATAAATTTGATAAAATCAAATAATGGGAAATAACAATTACCTGCCCATTTTGAAAAGAAACATGTTTTTAATGGCAATTAAAAGAAACATCTTCAGAAAAAATCATGTCCCACAAATGTTTAATTTAGAATCTGTTATAAAAACCGCAAAAAAATTACGTTATATAATCGATTTAAAGCTAAGGTTTACCAACATAATAATAACAACGAGCGAATAACTTCAAGGGTATTAAATTGGATTACGCAGATCCACCGGAAATACGTTAGTATGAAAAAAGGGAAATATTTTTGGAAGCTTATCATAGCCTAGGGGATCGGTGAGGGGGAGATAGCTCTCGCAAATTAATTCCGGTGCCGCCTTTGATCTTGACGGCATTGTTGGCTTGTTGTACAAATAAGGCTTGCCTCAGTACCACTATTGCCAGCTTAGCCACTTTCACGCCAGGTCTGGCCATGTTTGAGTTGAACATAGTCTCTCTGTTCATAAAATGATAGTATGGTCTATTAAAGTGGTCATATATTATAGCAGAAATAGAAGATAAATTAGTTATAATGTGTAATTTGTAGGTATTTTACTAATAAATAATGATCATACTTTTAGCTTTATGGGTATAATAGTGTGCACTTCATATCGGTCCGGACAGGACCGGCTTCGACAAATCTAGCCATTTTCCAAATCCGCCTCAAGAACAAATGATCAGTTGGCAGCACTGTTGCGGCTTTCATAATTCCACTCAGTCCCAAGAGAGTCCGAGACAGAAATCGCTGGCAGCCGTTTAAACTATTGCACTCCCAGGTACACGAGTAATAAAGCGCCAAGCGATGTCTATTACAGTCGAGTGTTTGTGGATTCACTGAGCTGTGTTTTATGTAATGCCTGAGGCTTCAGACTCCTTGTATTATTTTTGGAATAAGCCATGTTTGTTGCCTGATTCTTCTAGGATTGGTCGCGGGGGAAAAGGCGTAGCTCACTTACAAAGTAGATACAAACTAATCTAGATAATTTTAATTCAAAAAAAAAAATTGAATTGACACGTCTCTCTAACTATCCTTTTTATACAACTTCACGGTTCTAAGCGCCCGGAGGTCATAAACGCATAATATTGAACAAATAGTTGGATGTAATATAATGCAATTGCAAAAATTGAATTGCCCAGCTTTTTACATTAAAGTATTTTTACCAAAATAGCGTGCATTCATGATTATTTTAGTGAAATTGCAATGAAATAAACCCAGCACCAATTGAATCCGTAGTTGTTACTAGACGCTTTTCTCTTCATCGCTTACCTGCTACAATTTAATTAAGAATGCTCAGCATCGCAGTACCAGTTTAAAATATTTTTATTAACACGTCAAAGCATACCGCGCCTCTCAGATATATGAAACTCCCGCAGCGGGATATTTTGCTGCGCGCGCTACGGAGCTACGAAAATGGATCATTCAGCTACGGGACCAGAAATGTTGATTTTTCAATCAAATCTACACTACCATTATATTTTATGGAAGTAACATTTATATTTTTGATCATAATAGGAAAACTAAAAAGCTACTCTACCAATTTGACAAACTCTTTCACCTATCTAAAACAACATTATTAGCGAGTAACATAGGCCACATTTTATTTAAAAATCAGATATCCTCACGTAAATTACAATGCCATCAAAAACATAACTTGTAAAAAAAGCCAAGTCTCGCAACGTAACTCAGTTCTTCTACCGTAAAAAGTAGTGAGATCCATGTAATACCAAGTCGGTTAATTTATTCAGTCCCTACTTTAAGGGTCCTTCTGTCTTAAGTTATTACGTAAATGTTAGCTAATTTGGGGGCACGGCAGTGCCCCCGCCAAGTCGAGCGCGAAGCAAACACTGCCGTACCATCCTTTACTGGAACCATTTCGCCGCATTTTCAGGCCCCTATTTGAGAACCTCTGGATAAGACCAGAACGCTGAAATTTTCGTCATCCAGTAAGCCATAATCACATACTTAAAATCCAAAATTTCAAGTCTGTAGGTCATTTAGTTACGAAGTTAAGCGAAAGCAAAGTTTCGCATTTTAGACAGACACTCACTCACTCACTCACTCACTCACTCACTCACTCATGATCATCAGAATAGAACTAGTACTTCCCATAAACTCAGAGAGCTGAAATTTGGTACAGAGTTAGGGTTTAATGGCCACATAAAGGGAAAACCATAAAAACTAGGATAATCGAAGATCTGGAGTACCTGGTGACCCTGATAAGAAAACACAAGAGCCTAACCAAACTATTAGAGATCGACATACCGCCTTTACAAAAAATATTCAACTACTGGACCGATTTGAAAAATTCTTTCACTATTAGAATCCTACATTATCCCTGATGAACATAGGCTATAGTATATTTTCAAAAATATTAGGGATCCGTATGAAAACATCGATAATGTAATCCAAAGTGTGAAAAAATTAAAAAAATATCCTTATATTGCGTTTGCTGCTGAAATTGTTGACAATAGAGCAAAGTGATGTACTACAGTTTTAAAGAGAACATCAATATCTACAAAAAAATATGCAGTACCATATGTCTCACTATTAGGGATCCGTATGAAAACTTCGATAATGTAACCCAACGTGTGAAAAAAATCCAATAAAATCCTTATATCGCGTAAAATTGTTGACAATAGAGCAAAGTGATGTACTAAATAGTCGAACGATTAACTTTATTCTACTCGAACATTACACAAATTGAATAAACAAATTAACAAATTAAATAAACTAAAATATTAATTTCGCTCAAAATTTGATCAAAGTATAATGCATTGGATTAAGAGTGGCGGTGATACCCGCACACGTCGCTAGATGGCGCTACTGTATTTTAAACGCGCTTACGATTTGTTTTTATAATAAAAAAACTACTCATAAAAAGAAAAAAAACTGTGTCAAATAAGAAAATCTAGTAAAATAAATCAACCACGTTTCTACAAAAAGAAGTGAAATCCCACCAAAAACATTCTGTAAAAAACTAGCCAAGTCTCGATGGAGCTGCTTGTTTATCTCTAAAAAGTAATGAAATCTAGACAAAGTCGTGTCAAGTCTGAGGTTCTTTACTGCGATTTCTTTATTATTATAGAATGTTATGTGACTTGGCCGTTGAAGAGTACACAAGGGTACAAAACCAGGTGCTCCGTGACACCATTGCACCAATCTGTCGCCAGAACCGCTACCCATTAACGATGGAAAATTGCCACTTAGAAAACGTTGATTCAATAACCAGTCAATTGTAGGCTTGATAAAGCTGTGTATTTCAATAATACTTATGTAAAGGCGAGCCTGAAACAAACATTATAAAAAATACATCTATTTTATGTTAGATCGGTGGTCGATTTGACGCTCCAAAAAGAAGACAGCAGAAGTCAGCATTGTCAATGCTAAATGCATGTGTTGCACGATCAACAACAGCCTAAAATAAGACACTAGCGTCAAATTACCAATACCTGTATTGGCTATTATCTCGCTTAACAAACATAGGTAGTAACAACAGATATAACATTACGTGTAAACAAAATTGACTTGTACCCACTAACGTATAAAGAATGTTCAACGGCCAAGTCACACAACATTCTATAATAATAAAGAAATCGCAGTAAAGAACCTCAGACTTGACACGACTTTGTCTAGATTTCATTACTTTTTAGAGATAAACAAGCAGCTCCATCGAGACTTGGCTAGTTTTTTACAGAATGTTTTTGGTGGGATTAGCTAATGTCGAAGCAGTTCAGGCAATGGCCTGAACTGCTTCGAGAAAAGGATGGTACAGCCGTGCCGCTTTATTGCTTGACTTGGCGGGGGCACTGCCGTGCCCCCAGATAATGTACGTACACTCATGCGTAGCTGGAGTTATCAGCTAGTTAATAATATCCGTGAAATAACTTTTATTTTTCCGACGCTACTACTATGTTATGGTCATGGTCATGGTCGCTGGCAGACTGTAAATTAAAAGTATAATACCTACGAGATAAAGCCTCGTGTAAAAATCTATAGCTATATGTACCTACAAGTACTTATCAAAATTGCTCGAAGAACATAGTACCAAACATTAAAATCGGTTCAGCCATTACAATGTGATTGGGTAACAAACGTACAAACATTTAAACTGTCGCATTTATTATATTAGAACGATTAGAGTGAAGTAAGATTTTATACAATTTCTTGAGTTTTTTTTGTTTGATGATAGTAAGCAAAGCATCCAGGACTTAGCCAGTTCGAAGGAGCTACGAATGGTGCCATCGGGTGTTCTATTCCACAGAGGCGAACCTTGTTATTTTCCCGTCGTCTACACTCTTGTACCACGGACCCTTCACGTAATGAGGAACCATAACCAGCGTTTACTCCATCAAAGACTTCAATAAACCATAGTTTACAATAAACCGATAGCAATCACTACATAGTATAAAGCAAAGTCGCTTTCCGCTTCCCGCGTCTGTATGTAATATGTATGTATGTATGTTTGCTTATATCTTTAAAACTACACAACGGATTTTGATGCAGTTTTTTTTAATAAATAGAGTGATTCAAGAGGAAGGTTTATATGTATAATACATGCATAATATAGTAGAGAAACACTGATAATTTTAGAGGTTTCTAATGTGATGTCGTAAATAAACACATTTTTTTGCGCTTACATTGCAAATGCTGGCTGAACCCCACGAGATATATCAAAATAATGTACTACAGTATTGTACACCTTAAAAACGTCTACAAAAAAGTCAACGATGGTATTAGAAATGTCTTACGCACAGCGAAGCGGGCACGGGTCAGCTAGTTTATTATAAAAATATGCTTGGTGAAAGAGTGAGAGAATAAATTAAAACACAAAAGTTACCTAAAATACATGACAACACAAAAGTTATCTAAATACATGACTATCTCTTGCGTTCCTTTTAACTAAATGGGATATTACAGAGAGGAGCAATTGAATATAGAAAAGTTGCGAGTTATGGTGTATTAGGGGGTTGCGTTGAGGAAAATATCTTTATCATTCAGGCGGCTGCTGAGGCCGCAAATATAAAATAACAAATAGTGTTGCACCGAATATTCGGTATTCGGCTATTCTGGTACAGTACAGTAAATATATAGCTTGTTGCTAGTTAGAAATGTTTCAGTCTACCACATTTTGTAATCGTGTCACGAATATTTCCATACCGAATTTAGGAGTGTGGAAATTAATGTGAAGATCTACTAGACCTGAATTTGTTATGAATAATACGTTGTGTAAATGCGGTCAAAGGGCAAAGGTGAAATAAAGGATTTGGAAATTACCTAAAATGGGTCAACGAAAACCTAAAATGTTCAAGCTACTCTTACAGCTACGTCGAATCTAGCTCGTTATATCTGATGAGATTTTACACTAGAGTGTACACAGTCATAAAAAAACATATCATTTTATTTTTTACTGAATGCTCGGTTCAGACCGAAAACTCGCATCGTATCGGCAAAGTATCTGTTACACGGGGATAAGCCGGCAAACGGGCAGCATTCAATCCGACGGCACTATCTCTACGAGCCACGAAAAGATCGCCCTAAGCCGCGGATCTGTGTTTGTGGGAGAGACCCACTCCGATACGATAAATACTCCACCCGTTTTTATATTTCTACTTACTCCTTTTTTAGGAGTACCGGTTTTATCGGTCATAAGCAAACCATGTTTTTGGAGCATTAAAATTATTCAATTCCATGTAGCAGAGTAACAGGCACGTGCAAGTTGCGAAAAGTAATGTTGTTCAACAAGCTAAATTATTACCCACTGCAGTGTTTCAATTTTGCAACATGCTCAACAGAGGCAGACTTAACGTAATAATAAAGAAATTCTAATTAAAACTTCAGTACGTAAGTTAGAAAGTTAAGCTTCGTGCTACTTGTTTGAATTGCATAATTCTTAGCATGCAAAGCTGGGAACGTGACGTTCATATCAGTGAGACAGGCTGAAGTTGAAACGATATAAAACCATGTGAGAAACCGCGCTACAAACTTGAATAGACCACGTGCTGGCAATTTACCTCTTACTTTTTTCCTGCTTACGGCCTCCACAATCTGCAGTTAAGTGTAGTGTAAGCAGCTATACAAAGCTTGTTGATTTACGTATGTTCTGTTTTTGAAAATATCTCCAAAAGTTTCGATTAGGTAGGAATAATAAATAGATAAACCCAACAGTCACATACGAGTAGGTAAGTACTAGTCCATATTAGGATTTCTCGTTTCGTGGTTATTAGAAACGACGAGTAGTTTCTGTGGTACAACAATACCCAGTCCAGAAACAAGTATGAACAAATTGCTGAAATTGCCCGCTACGCCACCGAAGTCGTCAATAATAGTAATCTCGGGCAATAATCGTATTCATCAGCTAACCGAGCGAAGCTCGTTTCTCCATCCTGTAACCCGCTACATCAGCAGATGGTAAAAAATGAGATGTTTTTATGTTAGTAAGCAACTTTTTATGAACTAGCAGTAGTTGCCGTAATATCCGGCACTACCTATTTTGGGTGATACGTAATAGAGACAAGTTTGCCGCCAGGCAGGCGCTTGCCGGATGAGAATGCGTGGCCATTCCGCCAGCCTATTTGCTCGCACTGCCACAGATATCTGTCGATGGACGGCTACTGCACGATACAAACGTGATCCTGCATTTAATTAAGAGCCTATCGTGAAAAAATGATGCTTGAATTCGAACATACATTAAACCTTGTTGCGACTATTGAAATTCGTCAATTAAAAAATTGTGCCGGAGTAAATAAACTGTAACAAATATTTTGTACCAAGGTATTCGTACTGAATTAATTGAAATAAAGATTACTTTTATACCGAAAACAAACCTTTACAGGATTAAAATGGAACGGCAACATTTATATGAAAAACCTTGTGAACAAAGTCGCGGTCGTCCGCCAGTAATCTAATAATAATTGAGCTCGACTTTGCTATACGACGCCCATCCTTGCCCGGGTCGCCCCGTGCGTGTATTTTCACAGTGATCACACTAAAACTGTATTGTGTTACCAAGACGAAACTTACTTCTCTGGAGGGAGAGACTGTGGATAAATCTATAATGAGCTAAAGTGTTTTTCAGTATAGGTGAAAGTTGTAATCTTGGAACTACTGATGTCAATTATTTCACTAATGGGGGGCTACACTATCCCTAGGCTATATTTTATTCTTGTAGTGTTCTGTAGGTAAAACTACGGGACGCAGCCCAGTTGCCAGAATAAAAAAACCTTTCCGGAAAATGTTACCTAGCGACATTCGCGCTGTTTATGTGAAAACCTTTACAAAAGTAACGTGGAAGTATGTAATTTTCGAATCTCAAAGTTTTCTTCTGTACAAGTTCGCATATTCAGTTCACGTTATTGACTTTGTTTGAACAAAAGCACTGAAAAACTAATAAGGGAAAGTAAGGATATAGCTTGGCTTGAGCTGTTTAAAACGATTCAAAACTTGCACGAAGTTCCGGACCACAAAAACTTATTGCACGGGCCACTTTCGATTTGCTACATTTGAGAGATAGCAAGGGTTGAGTTCTGATCGAACTATAATGAGGCAAAATTCAAAGACCTTGTAGTTCCGAGCTACGCTCTAAGTAAAATGTATTTTTAACGTCATTATGTTGTCGTATTACTTTTGTAAAGGTGCAACGGAAAATCACTACACACCCCACTCATTTCATCTTTGCCATCGCAAAGATGAAATGAGTGGGGTCGATTGCTCGGCTCATAGCGAGCGGAAAATAGTCGCGCTCGCCGGAACCGGAAGCATGCCATCTCCGAGTTAGATCGAAAACCGTACAACCTGTATCAAAGCGGAGGAGTGTTAGCATTCACGTTATTTTTAGGAAGGTACTCGTTTATACAAGTACCACGATACCTACTCAATGCGTCATAATATTTTACTGTATTTGAAATCGAAAACAAACTATTGAGTTATTAAAATACACGAAAGGTGTTGACTAAAATAAGTAATACCTAAAACTCACTCTCATAAAAAAGGTCATTAATACTAGAAGTCGTGGTTATCAGAAATGACGAATATCATGGTATCACAAACACACAAACAAACTTTTGTTCCGAAACAGAGCGATAAGCACTTTTGCTTATCAGCTAGGCACTCGCCCATCATGCCACCAAGTCCGTCAATAGTTCTTGAAATTCCAATAGCTCGCTAGTAAGCAGTCAATGGCCATTCTCAGTGAAAAAGTTTCATCGCGGAATATAGCAAAGGCTGCCGTGTTTCAATTTCGACTTCTCGTCCTTTAGTTGATTCGATACTCACGTGTGGGTTCATAGAACGCTCACGGTCCATTGGCAATCGGGCCAGCTCGTCATGCGTTCAATTTGCTCGCTTCCTTTGATGCATATTTCAACAAGTTTGATGGCAGCTCATACACAGACAACATTCATAACACATCGATCAATGCACGCGTAATTTGCTCAGCATTCTGCTCTTTCAAAATATAAATAACTAGCCGACCCGTGACAGACGTTGTCCTGTCAATTTTTAATAATCGCATAGAAAAAGGAATTTCAGCAACTTCTAATTTTTTTCCTACAAACCTTGTACTGATGAAATAAATTACGAATTTTGGTAGAATGCGAATCATTCATTAGTCAAATCTGCGTTGCTATGACGAGTAAATGTTTTTAGTCTGTGATGTCAGATTAAGTGCACACCAACGCCATCTACACCAAAATCAATATTTTTGTTTTTTTTTTATCTTAAAGGGGTTGTTTTTGGGATTATAAGTTCCCCCTTTATTTATTCTGACTAGCAGTCCGTCATGGCTTCACACCACTGACTAATAAAAAGCATAGGCAAATTTATTTTTATGTAACATTATTGCAATTTTCGTATCACGAATGTATGTATGTACTTTGTATAGCTTCTCTAGGGTGAAAGATATTTTAAAATTGGTGCATAAGTTTTTTAATTTATCTATTACGAACAAAAAAACTCTTTAAATAGTTGAGTAGATAGCACCTCCTTACAAAAAATATAAATTCCAGTCGAATTGACGAGTATTAACTTATGACTACAGAAAGGTTAATATGCGTAGTAAGTGAACTTTCTGTATTCGTTATTTGCTGTTCTGTCTGGTTATTTTCAATATAAAAAGGTATCTAAATGTGCATAAATAAGCATGCATAATAATGTTTATAGTCCATTAGCTAAGCTTACGATAAAGTTGGGGTGGGTAAGCGGATCAAAGAATTGATTTATACTTCGGATAAGATGTTAAGATTCTCCGGCAAGGTTAATGGACGCTCATAAATGTATTTATTTTTATATCTTTTAAAAACGATGTTTATATTGTTTTTTCATTAACTTTTCTTTCGGGCTTTAAATCCAGGATAGTGTTGTATCGATTTAATTTTTTGTCTGCGCTAAGGTAAGGAGCGAATTGTTTTTCTCTTGCTCTTAAACGTGATGGCCAAGTGCGAGTCGGACTCGCGCACGAAGGGTTCCGTACTATATTATCTATAAAAACGGCAAAAAAATCATGTTTGTATGGGCCACCCTTAAATATTTATTTTATTCTGTTTTTAGTATTTGAGCAGCAATAGAAATACATAATCTGTGAAAACTTCAACTGTCTAGCTATCATGGTTCATGAGATACAGCCCTGTGACAGACAGACAGACGGACAGCGAAGTCTTAGTAATAGGGTCCCGTTTTTACCCTTTGGGTACGGAACCCTAAAAACAGTGTCTTGTCGCAAAATAAACAGACAGAGTAGCATCAGAGTACTAATGAACAGTAAATAGAGTCATTGCGCTTAGTTATGTATTACTGTAGGATCAGAGGTGCTCTCCTGATTTCCCCCGAGCTATCACAGGCCACTTTAGGTTTTTCATGTGGGTACGTATTACCTACTTACAGTTTATTTCGCGTTTCCATCGGCAATTCTTTCCATGGAAAAGGGTACTACATTATTCCTAGGCAATAGCGTCTCTGGAGAATTCCTGGTTTTCCGCGCATCACTCGTCATTTTGTTTATCAACATTATACGAAAACATAGTAAATTAATGAATATGATATACTTAAAACAATGTAACTAAAAATCCTTTTCATTTGGATATTCCGGCAAACAATAATGTAATTGAAATAAAAAAACATTCTGCTAGATATGACATGTGTAATTCAATTCCCTCACAGCTCAGTTGGTATTAACTCTGCCTTCTGCGCTATAGGTTGTGGGTTCGATCCCCACCCAGGGCAAATATTTATGTGATGAACATAGATGTTTGTTCTGTGTCTGGGTGTTAAATATGTATAATAAGTATGTATATACAAAAAAAAGGTATAATAAGTGTTGCGAATTGATCCTGGCTATGGCATTCTTCAATGAATTCAAAACTCCATTATTTGACAGTAGGGTTTATTTCTTGCTAATATTATAAATTTACAAAATGGAAAAGAGATGTCTCGTGTTACATGTTATGCTAGATCGTCCATCTTGAGGTTTTTTTGTCTATTCACTCACACACACATACACCCGCGTACATAAATTTAGCGCCTAAACTATTTGTCACACTGACAGTTCGTTGACAGATGTCAAGTGACAGTGACGTAGACTATTCGTTGGCGGCCGTTGACGCCGAGGCCCCAACATTTTCCCCCCTCTCGACGACCTTGGGTTCTCGAGGACACGCATCTTCTGGGCAGGTCCCCATAGGAAGAGGACACAGGTTTGTGATAGCTCGACGTACGATGCCCTTTGATGTGAAGACGTCAGCTACGCGCGAGACTCCGTCCGATCCGGGGTAGAGACGTTGAATACGTCCCATTTTCCATTTGAGTGGAGGAAGATTAGCTTCTTTCAGAATGACCATGTCTCCTTCTAGAAGCTCCCCTTGATTTATCCGCCATCTGGATCTCTGTTGTAGTTCGCTCAAAAACTCCTTACGCCATCTATCCCAAAAATGCTGTCGCATCTGCTCGATTTCTTGGTATCTTGATAGACGGCTCCTCTTGATGTCGATCATCGCTGGCGTAGGTAGAGATGTGAGGGGTTTGCCGATCAGGAAGTGCCCCGGAGTAAGAGGAAAGAGGTCAGTAGGATCAGATGAAAGCGGACAAAGGGGTCTGGAATTTAAAATTGCTTCAATTTGTACGAATAACGTCGATAATTCCTCATACGTGAGGTGATTGTTACCTAATATTCTTACTAAATGGTACTTTGCTGATTTTACACCGGCTTCCCAAAGCCCACCGAAATGTGGTGTGTAAGCTGGTGAAAATTTGAATTTAATGCCTTCGTCGGCAGCAAATGAAGAGATTGATTCATTGCATTTATTTAAAATTTGATTAAGGTCATTGTTTGCGCCTACGAAATTTCGACCGTTGTCGCAGTAAATTTCGCTTGGTTTACCTCTGCGACTGATGAAGCGTTTTAAACATAAAATGAAAACTTCGGAACTCATGTCCGATGCAATTTCCAAATGAAGAGCGCGCGTAGAGAAGCATACAAATATACAAAGATAGCTTTTTATGATTTTACATCCGCGCCCAATGCGATCACGAATTGGAAACGGTCCTGCAAAGTCGACGCCTGAAACTTGGAATGGTAAGTTAGGAGACACCCTAGCAAGAGGTAAGTTTCCCATTATGGGATTTATTGGTTTGGCTTTTATGACTCTACATAGTTTGCAATTATTCACTGTGCTCCTAGCCAATCGTCTACCTGTGATTGGCCAATAGATTTGTCTGATGTTTGTGAGTAATAATTGTGGACCACAGTGCATAAGTACCTTGTGTTCGTTAGCAAATAAAAGCTTGGTAAAGATGTGCTTTGATTCTAATAAAATTGGATGTATTTTGTTATAAGTTTCAGATGCCCTTTGAATGCGGCCACCTACACGAAGGACGCCGGATGCATCTACAAAGGGTCTTAAAGACAATAAGCTCGACTTAGCAGGTAAACATTTTTCATTTTTTATCAAATTTATCTCAGTATTAAAACATTCGACTTGATGTTGTTTGACTAAAATATGTAGAGAAGCCTTTAGCTCATCAGTTGTTAGATGACCAGTATGTTTAGAATTTTTATGCCTAACATTGTAGATAAAGCGTAGCACATATGCTATGCTTCGTTGTAGTGTGGTCAGCCTAGAATATCTCTCGAAATTGACTATCCCATTGAGGTGAATATTAACATTAGTTGTAGCGGTAGTGCATAGAGAAGAGCTTGTTTTAGGAAACAGAGCACTAGATTTAGATTTAATTTCAGGCAATTCCTTTGAATGCTTAATTGTTTTTGGCCAATTTGAATCGGGTTCGAGCAGAAAAGAAGGGCCATGCCACCACACGGTTGCATTACTGATGAGCTTAGGATCTAAACCGCGCGAGGCTAGATCTGCAGGATTTTGTGTTCCAGGTACATGTCTCCAGGAACTAGAAGACGTGAGCTGCTGAATCTCAGCAACCCGATTAGAGACGAATGTTTTAAGATCACGTGCATGCGATGACAGCCAACCAAGGACTACAGAAGAGTCCGACCAAAAGTAAACATTTTGTATGTTGAGTCTCAGAGCTTTCAATACTTTGTGAGAGAGACGAGCAGCTAATACTGCACCACATAGCTCTAAGCGAGGAATCGTTTGTGGTTTTAAAGGCGCGACCTTAGTCTTTGCGCAAAGAAGATTAGTTTTGATCTGACCTGACTTATCTATGGACCGCAAGTAGAGGCACGCTCCATACGCTACCTCTGACGCATCGCAGAATGCATGCATTTCGATGTACTCAGGCTCGACGCAGAGAATAAACCTGGGAATTTGTAAAGAGTACAAAGTATGTAAATTAGCTACAAAATCAAGCCACGATTTTTCGATTTCATGAGGAATAGAGTCGTCCCACTTTAGCTCGGAAATCCATAATTTTTGAAGGATTATTTTAGGGATAATGGTACATGGGCTCAATAGACCCAATGGGTCGAACAGTTTAGCTGAATTCGATAAAATCGTTCTCTTTGTGGCTTGAGATGGGTTTTCAATGTTCACAGAGAAGTTCAAGACGTCAGTGGCTGGGTCCCACTTAAGGCCTAGTGCACTGGAAGGAGAAGTAGAGTCAAAATCTTTGGGAATTAATGAACTTGGGTTGTTAAGCACTATAGACGGCGCATTAGTTCGGAACTTACGCAGCGGTAAGCCGGCAGAATGAAGAGTGCGTGTGACGGTGTTTATGATCTCACTAAGCTCATGTTGATCGCTACTTCCTGTCAACAAATCATCAATATAGAAGTCATGCTGAATAAGTTCTGCTATTTTCGCATCGGGACATTCCTTTGCTAGCTGGAGAAGACATCTTGTACTAAGAAATGGCGCCGAAGCAGTACCATACGTTACAGTATTCAGCTCAAAGATTTTGATAGGAAGATCATCCCTTTCTCGCCACAAAATCATTTGTAGAGGGCGCTGCGAGCGATCAATTTCAATTTGGCGGTACATTTTCTCAACGTCTGCAGAAACCACGTATCGGTGTTGCCTGAACCTGAGCAAGATGGAAAACAAGTCATCTTGTACTACAGGGCCAATATACTGTATGTCGTTGAGAGAGACACCTGAAGATGTTACAGCAGACGCATCAAAAACGACCCTTAACTTAGTGGTTTCACTACTCTCTTTGATCACAGCATGGTGAGGCAAGTAGCAGCCGTTTGATGGTTTAAAAACCTCACTCATGTGTCCCAGGCGTTCATATTCTTCCATGAATTTATTGTACTTGGTTCGCATTAAAGGGGCTCTACTTAATTTTCTCTCTACTTGAAATAATCGTTTTTCTGCAATATAATATGATTCGCCTAAGACACATGGCGAATCACGAAGAGGAAGCTGGACACAAAAACGACCATTCTCATCACGAGTTGTTGTTTCCTCAAAGAAGGTTTCACAAAAGTCGTGTTCTAACGACGGAGGAACATCTATTGGGACCTCTTCAAGCTCCCAAAACTTGGCAAGCTGTTGCTGAATGTTTCGGCTGAAGTTGCAAACCATCCGGTTTGACTTGCCGCATTGCTTTCCAGCTATTATCCATCCGAGTTGGGTTTCACGCAAAAATACTTTATTGTTAGGACCTAACTTGATTTGAGAAGAGCCTATGATTTCCCAAAAGACATCGGCTCCTAGAAGCATGTCAATGTCAGATGGGCAATAAAAGCTTGGGTCTGCTAACTGAATGTGGCTTGGAAGACCTAACTCCTGAACTCGGATTTCTACATGAGGTAATCTATCCGTTATCAACGGAATAACGAAGCAAGTGACAGGTGCACTAAATGAAGTGTATGAAGATTTTATCACCAGATCACATTTTTCTGTGATGTTAATGGTGGCATTGCTTAAGCCCGATATGCATTGCTTATGAATTTTTGATTTATTGAGACCTATCTTGGATAAGGCGACATCCGTTATAAAGGAAGACTGACTTCCGCTATCGAGCAAAGCTTTCAATGCAAATGTCTTTCCATTGCTTGTCACCTCGACCAACGCTGTGGACAGAAGAACTTGATCAGAGGTGACCGCAGACATGCTGACTACACGAGAAGAGTCTCCACCCTCATGGTGGGACACAGAAGAAGAAGAAGGTGAGTCATGATCAGAAACAATAGATGTAGTCAGTAGAGATGTTGTTTCTTCATGACTCCTTTGTTGTGGTGGTTGTGTTTGTAGAGATGATTGTTTATGTAAAACTGTGTTGTGCCTTTTATGACAAATACGACAACCACCGAGCCTACACTGAGCTGACCTATGGCCAATGCGCAAGCAATTGTTGCATAACTTCCATTCAAAGACCTTTGTAATTCGGTCTTCAACGGGTAATTTTTTGAATTCTGTACAATCATATAACTTGTGATTTTGTTTGCAGGCTAAGCATTTGCGGTGAGAAGCACCACTGGATGGACCATTGGATGATTCAACTGAAGAGACCACAAAGGACTTTGACTTTACCTGACTATGTGGTTTTTCACTCTTTGAAACTTTACTAGCACGGACTGTTTCTAAAACAGTTGCTCGATGACGAAGGAAGTCAAAGAATTTCTCTAAAGAAACCTTTTCTAATGTACTCCTATGCTCCTCCCAGTCCCTAGCAGTCTCAGTGTCCAATTTTTCAGTCGCCATGTATATTATGATTGTATCCCAACTACCTGTGGGTTCATCCAAGTTATTCAATGCACTTAAATTTTTAGAGATGGTATCGACCATGCTGCGAAGGCCCTTATCAGACTCTTTAGTCATAGGCTCCAATGAAAATAGGCACTTAATATGTTCATTAACAAGTAATCTTTTGTTGTCAAATCTGTCGCACAAGAGAGACCATGCAATGGGATAGTTTGTTGTTGAGACCGTTACTGAAGATATGACTGCCTTAGCTGTTCCCTCAAGATAAGATTTCAAATAATGAAACTTACTAACGTTGTCAACCCTGTCATTGTTATGTATTAGCGAGGAAAATGTGTCCCTGAACTCTAACCATTTACCGGGATCACCTTTGAATGTAGGAACCGTTAGTGTTGGTAGCTTTAGATGCTGTTGATGATGCTGATGAGTGCATTGGGAGCTATGAGAAGCTGATGGTAATGAGACTTGTTTATCCTTTTCTGTATATGTATCTAACATTTCTTGACTTTTAGCAATGAGACTAAAAAATCTGTTCTCAACCTTCTCCCTCTCACTCAGTTCCTCATCAGCATTATCTAAAGCTTCAATTTTTGATTGTAATTCCTCAAAACTAAATGACAGATCTTGAAGCTTACTTAGTCGCAAAGTTAACTCGTTGAACTGATTTTTACTCAGTTTAGATTCATAAAGAGGCTTCACATAATTTTCAAATAAGGTAATACGAGATTTAACGCGACCACGCTGTGCAACAAGTTCTTTAAGTTCAGCCATAGTAGGTGCAAACAATTGACCGGACTCAACAATTTAAATGAATAGAAAGTTCTAAATAATAAAGTATGCAATGAATACAACCTCGTTCGCGCTATACTGCTCAAACCCTTTAGGATCAGCTCAGCAAGCACGGTTTCACTGGCCGTCGACTCGGGCGCAGGCAGCGGTAGGTACTTGGCAATGTCGGCGCCTGCAGCTCTCACTGATCACCGGTCTTGACCCGGGATAGCCCTGGAATAGTCGGCCAATATGCTTTACTAACTGTATATGATGATATTTTAATGTTTTGGTTGAGATTCTAGAAGTTATTAGAACTTTAAATTCGAATGCGACACGTGCAAATTTGAAAACTGATTTACTTGAAATAGACGTTTTTGCAATGAAATATACCCTAAAACCGATGTAAATAAGTTAAATATGATGTCTAATTGAGAAATAATGAAGAGATTGTTGTAAGACCAGGATATTTGACGAACAAAGTGCTTCCGATACCTAAGAAAAACCGGTGGCGGTTTGAATCAAACACGCCACAAAGATGTAAAAGATGCGAGATATCGATGAAATACGCACAAAAGAAGCAAAATTAAAGAAGAAGGATAAAGATGATAGGGAATGGGGCTCACTTCCCTCGGACTCTGGATTGTTTCACCTCTCCTGAGGGGATTTGTTCAGCCTCCCTGCGTTGTCCAATGTATCACGTCGGGGTCACCAATTTGTTGCGAATTGATCCTGGCTATGGCATTCTTCAATGAATTCAAATTCCATTATTTGACAGTAGGGTTTATTTCTTGCTAATATTATAAATTTACAAAATGGAAAAGAGATGTCTCGTGTTACATGTTATGCTAGATCGTCCATCTTGAGGTTTTTTTGTCTATTCACTCACACACACATACACCCGCGTACATAAATTTAGCGCCTAAACTATTTGTCACACTGACAATTCGTTGACAGATGTCAAGTGACAGTGACGTAGACTATTCGTTGGCGGCCGTTGACGCCGAGGCCCCAACAATAAGTATTCTATCAGTTACTTGATTCCCATAGTACAAGCTTTGATTCGTTTGGGGCTAGATGGCGAATGATTCTTCACGATGAGAGTACCCAAAGCTTGTACAGAAACTCGCTAATAGTGGTAAAATAAACCATTCACTCACTACGTTTTCAATGTTCTTTGGAACTTCAAAGGAGCTCGGTTTAATGAAGACGGTACGCAATAAAGTTTGTAGCGGCAGGTGTCGGGGAAGACACGGAGGATTCATTTTCAATTGTCTGCCAGCTAGTACCTACCTACACAACACCTGTGTATTTACACAGACCTTTTGCCGTTACTCTAGGAAATCTTACTTAAAAATCAGAGTTTTTATCGTGCAAACTGCGCACAATACACCTACGAATACCTTCGTAGGTGTATTGTAACGTATACCTTCCTATTTAAGTTTGTGTATAGGTATGTTGCGTTTGATGTGTGTGTTGCGGCGAACGCTTGTCCAGGGGTGGAGCATGCAATAATCTGCGAGAGGTGTGCGAGCTCTTGTCACAGCGACAATAAAATAAGCCCACCCAAAGCCCACCCTTTGTCACCTCAAAATTCCCCCAAAATACGAGTATAGGTTTCAGTTTTCAGTGATCCGACAGAAAACATTTCTGGATATAAATATTTGTTATTCGTCTAGCTAAAGTATATATTTTTTTCTTTAGGCTGTTTTTAACAAAACCCTCAATACTCTGTTTCAAATAAATTCTTTGTTTTCATTGCTCCCAGCATCGCATCATTGTGTTGGCTATTTGGTGATTTTAATATCCTTTGCCTGTTCGACTCTGCAAAAGCCTTGATCAAAGCGTACAATAATGCTGTACAAGTTTAATTGCTAAACCGAGCGTAACACATAACATGAATGGGGTTTTTGATCAACAAAACACTCCACTTATTGGAAAATCTGAGCTGAAGCTAAGAAAATTCAATAATATAAGGGCAGCGGGCTCGCGTTAGCGACCGGCCGGTCTCTACGCGTTATTGGAAGTTATTTGAAAGCCGTCTGCGGTCGCCGCCTGCCTATAAGAGGTTTCACGTTATTTACGGCTTGCCTATACGGCGATCTGACATGGATATGGATACTCGTGTCAGACTATGTTACGATTCTTTTTACAATATTGGTTATTTTTGAAGATAGTTTCAAGCATTGAGATATACACGTCATAAAAAATGCTCTACCTACGAGTGTGGTCGTCGTGTGGTATCGTATGTTTGTGGTAGAATCATTAGTATAGAAAAGATACGTTGTTTCTTGAACTGTCACCTGTCGTACAGAGTAGGTAATTATTACCCAAGTTCTACCTATTAACAATAAGTATGTTTCGTTACGAATTACCATTTTACGAGACTTGCTTTCAAGATACTTAACCTATTATTAATATAGATACTGTTTTTATATAATAAAAGATATGCTACCACAATTCACGGTATAAAACCCAAATATCTCTAGTAAAGTTATAAGAAAAAATAGAAACTCTCTGCAATTTGGAAAAATGACTTTAACAACCTAAATTAAAAAGGCTTTCCCCAAAACATTCAGACACGAACAATATTGCCGTAACGATTCACTCATGCAGGACCCTGTGATACCTATCACTATGATATAGGAACCTATATGTCTGTAGCAGTACAGCAACGACAAAACGTACGCAAATTTTATTCTATGCGCTTATATCGTATTTGCATTCATTGTGAGTGATTGTCCCTTGCACTGCATAACGTGAAGTTAAATGTTGTAAAATGTGCTCGGAATGAATATGTATTCAGATTTTATTGTTTTATGTAGATACGATTCAATGAAGTCAGTTACTTAACAAATAGAAAGACCTTGTTTTTGAGCTTTTGTTAGAATCATCATACTTCATAATTATAATGTAAATAGATTAACTCCAAACCAGCTCGTAAAATTTATATAAACGTCCATTCGAAACCAACTAATACAAATGCACTCACACAAAAATACCTCCATAAAGGAAATGGTCCGTAAGCGGCCGGTAAAGTGCATAACACTTTTCATAAGCGCTAATTTGGCTTTCGTCGACATCCACACAATTTTCGGCTGCAGTCAGTTAATAAAATGAACGCTGGCTATTTACAAATTGTTCGTTGCATCTGCGAGAGGATTTTGAGCGTGAACTTTAGCTGCGAGCGTTGTCGAGCTGACTGGTGGACGAGCTGGCAGACTGGTGGCCATTAGTACGCTCGCTAATTACGGATGAACCGACCAAATCCGCGCTGCTATCGCAACTCCATAACTATGTCGATGCATAATATAGGTAAACGTATAGTTCTGATAATCGGAATAACGAGACATTGTTCCGTATGGATTTTCATTTCTGGTGTTAGTTGGGAACAAGCAGCCGGTTGTCGGTAGCCAGATTTAAACTTATGTTTTAGGTAGGTATTCTAAATGAAAACACGTTATATGTGTTTGTGTTTACACCACCGTTCTAAGGTTCTCTAAAAAAGTAGCTTTAATATATTATAAAGCATTTTCATTATTCATTCAAGGCCATGGATTTTGTAAAAAAAACACACATACACGACTAGACTTACTGATTAAAGAGTCTGTCAAGGACTCAAAAGCGTACTCAACGTTTTAAAATGAAAATGATCGTACTTAGTGATATTAATGAATTAACAGTTTTTGACAAATTTAAAGAATATAACACTTACTCTATCGAGAGTAGGCAAATAAAGAGCGCACTTTTATGAGAACAGCGCTGCTGTGCATTGTCACAAAGCATACTCGTAGCACCACTATGCGTGTCGGGTGACAGAGAAATTACCTAAGCTCAGACAGCCAGACATGCTTATCCACTTTCTCGTAGAAAACGTGTTACCGGCATATCTCGGCATCAAAGCTAAGCAACTCTGAACAGAATTGAAAAATTTAGATTTCTAAACATTTAATACATAGAGCAATCTTTACATTATATATTTGTACGATATAGTGATTGAGAGATTTAACGTTGAATTGTTAAACAGAATCATTGCATGAAGATTCATAAAAAACAATCCAAAGTATTTTCATATTGATATTTTTTATAAAATAAAAATAAATAAGATCACGACTGTAATCCCCAAATACGGTAGACATCCTCTCAGATCTCCAGGCGCTTAGATCCTTTGAAGATGTCTAGCGGGGGTAGTCAGAGGCACGTCGAAACATTATATTTCGCACATGCCCACATTTTGCAGTAGTTAGCATTCCATACGTGACAGGTTGCAAGCCCATCGCCGCTTATAAGAATACTAACTGGTTTTTATATGTAGTTTTGTAAAAGAGGTCAGAAATGTGCAAATTGATATGAGTTTATCATGTATATTATTCTCTCGAGTAGTGCTCGATTTTCATCAATAAAAAATCGGGGAAGTTGATAGAATATCTAATTATTATATAACAACTAGCCGACCCATGACAGACGTTGTCCTGTCAAATTTCAATAATCGAATAGAAAATACTGAATGTTTTTAGTCTGTGATGTCAGATTTGTTGCACACCAGCGCCATCTATACAAAAATCATGCCTTTTGCGTTTTTTTATCGTTTTTGGGATGTTTTTCATATTTTAAAGTAGTATATTATTTATTCGGGCATTATATCTACATCTACAGCAAATTACATCTTAATCCGTTTTGGCCTGATTAAGGAACAAACATACATACAAACTCACAAACTTTCACATTTATAATATTATTAGGATTAGGATGTTGGCACCTGATTTAACTAGGAAATCCATTTGCGATTTATCAATAGTATAGGTACTATCTAACATAAATAACACATACATACATACGTTAATAAAATCACGCCTGTTTCCCAGAATGGTAGGCAGAGATCACGGCTTTCCAGTTGCTACGATCCTGACATACTTCTTTAGCTTCATTCACTCTCATCACATTCCTCATGCATGTTTACGTTTACGTCGGTTTAGAGTAAGTACTATTGACCCGGCCTTTTTTCAAAACGTTACCAATTTGGTCCAGGAAAATACGCCGAGGTCTTCCTCTTCCAACGCTCCCTTTCACACTCGCCTTATGAATAATCTTTATCATAAACAAATAATAATATATGAGGGGTTACATATTCTTACTATTTCTGTAAGAGACAAAATGACATTGTCATACCTAATTTCTAAGCAAATGCGGCCTAAGCAAACGCTGCAATCGAGAAACTCGACTCCACTCGAGTTGAACAGTTGATTGCTAGCTTAAATCTGCGCAACGTAAATTCGACAAATTGACTTGCACAGGAATTGTTTGTTTTGCTATCGTGGTAGCAAGTGAGTCTAATGTGTTGTACAATCTGACCAAATAAGATATTGTTTTAGGATGATTTAGATTCAATTCTGTCTTTTTGAAATTTTAAGAGTCATTTTAAGAGTAGTACTTTCGTAAAGTAAATTACTACCATAGCTATTTCTGCCGCTATTTCCAAGCAGCATTGTTGTTTCGATATGATGGTAATGGTTGCCGTTGGCGGTCCTAAGGCAGTGAAGCGTGGGGTGCATTCGTGTGTTAAGACTGTCTGTGTTACCTACACCGCGACTTAAATGTACCCAACAAACATTTATTGTGAGCTTAGGGCCCAAAGAGTACCTACCTAACCAAACGTATAATTTGTTTTATACCATACCTACTTTAAAAAGCTTATTTTATTCACGCAAAACAGTGAATAAAAAGGCCTTTTATTCACTGTTTTGTTTTTATTCACTATTTTGGTGTTTGAATTTGGAACACAAAATATATCCGGTCTCTATTTCAATGCTTACACAAACTCCTTGCGCTGAGATTCGAAATTCAAAACTCTTTGGTGCAAATAAATTCTCGAGATTTGATTGGTCGATATTTGCGACAAGGAGTTTGGCATTAGATTAAATAAATATTCTCGTAGTCATGGTATAAAGTATAGTATGCAACTCCTGAATAAAGTACGAATTTATATCGAGGGCCATGAATCACTCGCGTCGTTCAGGATTCTAACAGTTGAATCACTCGCTGCGCTCGTGATTCAATCATTACAATCCTTCACTTGCTCGTGACTCATCTACGGCCCTCGCTTTAAATCCGTCCTTTATTCACTAGTTGCATAATATACTATTTCATCCCACCATCTCGGAAAGAGTATTTTTTCTCTTCAATATCTGAGTGCAAAAGCCGTTTTTATTCTCTAGAGGATAAAGTAAATTGAATTTAGAACATCGTGTGCAGGTGTGCACTAAGTTTGTGAATTAAAAAAATCATTAAACCTATTTACTGCTACCTCTATGGTGCCGAATATATCATACAACTTTTTTTTAATTTGTTAAAAACTCAGACTCGGAACCTTCTTGGTGTTCTTTTTTCAATTTGCTTTGTACGCGGTTCTTTACGCGGCATTTTTTACGTCATTACTAAGATTATTCTGTAATACTTACCTGTCATAATGTAGTAGTTAATACCTAAACTGAAATAAAAGTACCTATCTTGTGATTGTAAACGTTTTTTTTTTGCATTTAGTCATTTCCTCGCTCGAGTACAAAGATTTTTCACCTCGTGCTCTTTTGATTCCCTCGCTAACGCTCAGGATTCTAATTTTGAATCCTTCGCTTGCTCGGTCATCAAAATTGAACACGCGGTTAAAAAGCAACTTTGCACTCTTGTATAACAAATAACTATTTCTGTTATTAATCGATGAAAAAAGGAGGTGGTATTCGATTCGACGTGTACATTTTCTAGAAATCAAATTATGAATATGTATTCATTCCACGTGAACGAAGTTGAAGTAATACAAACGAGTATAATATCTTTCGTAAGAAAACCAATAAAACCAGAGATACGAAAACGATGACAAAGAAGTGCTAAAATTCACTTACAACTTCACAGAAATTATAACAGTTTATCCCATTAAAATTCCAAATGCAAACGTTTTTAATTTGTTGCAGCTGGATAAAACCACGTCTAGCTACAATTCTACAAAGAGGTTAAAAGCCAAGTACATTAACAAGTACAACTAATATAATATCCGCGACCTGTTTGTGGTTAAGCTGTAGGAAGTTATAATAAAATATGGAATTGGAGAAACGTGCCTGAAAACTACCATGAATTACTATGAGTTTCTAGCGGAATCTAATCATGTGCGAATACCACACAGATGCTAAAGTGCTCTACACTTTTAGGAAAATTGCAAGATTGTATCATCTATTGTGTGACCAATCAAATTCATGTTCCTGTGAACATGAATTTGTTTGCTACACATAAACATTACTTTCAAAAACGCGTACAGTTATGTAGTCAAGTCTTCGCTATTCGCCGCGGTCCTGTCTGTCAAAGTACAAGCCCAAGTAGGCATATACATTTTATAAAACGTGTCAATATGTGAGTCATCTGTACACGAATTAGTAGTGTTTGTGTTAACGTCATCATTACAGTCAGTAGACAGTTTTGTTTTTGCATGTAAGTGTGCGGAACTGCACTTATGTGCACATTTCCCCTCGCAACAAACGCCAAAACTATTTTAATAGTAATCTATCGCTAAGACTACTCCCTTCCGTAGAAAACCCGTGTTGCTCTAAGAGTCAATTAAAGTCCGCTGATTTAAATAAAGTCCAGGTGCCGTACTACAATCGCAGTGCCAAAGTGACGACGTTATACGTTTTTGTATAGGATTGTCACTTTCGCTTTTAAAGTAATACTGATTTAGTCTTACTTTAGAGATTGTACGGCCCATGGAGTTCTTCGTTTTAGAAAATTCTCAAATCTCAATCTACCAGTTGATTCAATAATCACAGTACCTCGTGCTAATGTAACAGCATACTAGCAAAGTTGCAAATCTGGAAACTTATTATTTTTCTGTCAGCTTAAGCTAGACGTGCACTGCATCTCTGTTTACACAATCATAAAGTAAAATTGCGCGCTCATTTTTCAAGCTTTTTCAAATGGCTTAGCGTTTTCCTTTTCAGCTTAGAGCTTGTTTAAGACGACTAACGCGATTAGTCAGCGATACCCTTACTTAAAGGGTTGAGAATATTTTTTTTTATACTCATTCTGATGTTGATCTAAGTACTTGTAAATATAGTACCGTCGCAATAGGGTTTGAATAAATTGTAATTTGTGGACGTATCTTCGACTACCCCTTTAGACATCTTTATGGATCTGTGCTCCTAAAAATCTATCTACCGTATCTGGGAATTACATTCGTGATAGTATTACCAAAAACTGCACGTCAAATAAAATTGAACCATCGTCTCCACTTTACTCGAAAATAAAAGATTTATGCCCCACCAAATTGTACATGAATAAAGGATGAAATGATATATCATATTCAGCGATAGACATTTATCGAATCACCACAAACAGGGTGCTAACCAGTCTGCCTAGGAGCCGGATGCGACTGAAAGCCGCCGATTTAAGGTTACCCCTCACTAGCGCCGCATCATATCGCATCCGATACTAAATTTTGTATAGTTTAGGGTCAACCGCACACTGCAGTGCGGTCGAAATGACTGGAAACCCGTGCATGGGTTAGTTTTCCGAACAAAACCAGTTGTTTATATGGGATGCGCCTTGCCTCAGTATAGATTACTCTTTACTGTCGGCAATAAATTCTATTACTAGTACACAAGGTGTGTACTTCACAAACCTCCTTCAATGGTAAAAAGATAAGAAGTAAATAATGGCTTTCCATTAAAGTAAATACTCATGATTCTTTTAAAAAGTATTCCTAGGTACAAGTATGTTAACCCTCGACATGCCGGATGGCCAATTGTTACACAGTATGTTTGGTGAGTTTGCCAGACCCGGACTTTTAACTTAGTGCTTTGCATACAATTTATGTAAATAGTGTATTTAAAATAATTATTCGATATGTTGGGGACATAAATAAAGAGATTAAAATAAAAATATAAGAAATCAACCTTTAATAAAAAAAATCTAATTAAGCGACCGTCATTACGTTTAGGAATTCAAATTCAAATTCAAATTCAAAAATCATTTATTTCAATAAAATCACAAGGATCACTTTGAAACGTCTTAGGAACTAGGTGAAGCTACGCCGATTCCACGCGACCAAGCCTAGAAGAATCAGGCAACAAACACGGCTTGGGGTCTACCTTTTTTTTATGATCCTTTCCTTAATGCTATGTAGAGCTCCAGTGAGGTGCCAATCGAACAAGGTGAAGGCTCAAACAAGAATTAGAATAGGAATTAGATTAGGAACAAATTAGACTTTGTATATTTCATAACAAGCATTTTTTACCAGGCGGGTCTGACAGACCCTACCATTCCAATCAATGGTTAAAAGAGTTAGGTTAATTGCAAACAAAAATCTTTTCTGTATTTTATATTCCAAAATTGACTCCAATTTAAACGCGTTGTAAAAAATACCTCTAGATTCTCGTATTTCACCTAAATTGTGAAGATAACAAAATGGCTTAAGGTACTTACTTAAGTACCTACTCGGAATCGTAAAAAAGAAAAAAGATTCCATTCCATTTTATTGTATTAAGCTCGTATATTTTGAGTAGACGCCTGCAGGTACTTCCAAAACATAAACGTGATGAAGCTTCTAAGAAAGGAGTCGACTGTATGTAAAGTGAAAATTCAGCGGAAAACAGGTAAATTATTTCTTTACTTAGCTTTTAATGCTTCATGTTTTTTGGATAATGTATATTTATGTTTATGACTGCAAATAAATCTTGAAAGCCTGTAAGACCTCAAAAATATTTATAAGAAATGTACTTAAGTTCACGAGAGAAGCATCATTATGATGAACTAGCAAAAAAAGTATATTTCTAGAAATAAGTAGGAACCTATGTCTCCCATAAAAAATACCGGTCAAGTGCGAGTCGGATGCAATTTGTATTGCCAGTTTTAGCATGCAATTTGTATTGCCCAACAAGGGCAGCGGGTGTGGAGGGCGCCCCCCGCGGCTTCCAATCAACCGCAAAGGAAATTAAACTGTTGAATTTATTACGAAATACCAAGAAATAATAATCCTTCAGAACCGCCTTCAATAGCAGTTAATTTATGTGTAACACGAATGTGAACTTCAGCTGGAGTTCATTCGATACTTATAGAAAAGTCAGGTTCTTGTTTCGTGAGAAGACTCTAGAAGTTGTTTTTAGTGTTCCGTACCCAAAGGGTAAAAACAGGACTCTATTACTAAGACTTCGCTGTCCGTCTGTCCGTCACAGGGCTGTATCTCATGAACCGTGATAGCTAGACAGTTGAAATTTTCACAGATTATGTATTTCTGTTGCCGCTATAACAACAAATACTAAAAACAGAATAAAATAAATATTTATGTGTTGCTCCCATGCAACAAACGTGTTTTTTGCCGTTTTTTATAGATGGTAAGGAACCCTTCGTGCACGAGTTCAAATCGCACTTGGCCGGTTTTTATATTAATTCATCAAGTACCAGCCTAAAATGCTTTTAGCAAATAATTATGTTTACTACAGAGCCGAATAAGAGACGACCTTTAGATTTTTTCAAATAAGAACTGAAATACTTATCAAGGTCTATGTCAAATAATACGAGACGTTTGCTAAAATAAAGAGCCAAATTAGGTCCAGAAAATCAATACCTATGAACTCTTCCACCTTCACACTAAGTTGGTAGGTAATTAGTCTACCTGGGGTCACCTCACTGGTAGGTAACTAATTATCCAATCTTCGTAATGTGGTTTGTTTGCCGCTCCGGTTACTCAATTAGGTAGTTATTTCCTGCCACCTCTAACTGTTCGGAACACAGAGTAATAAAAATAGCTCCTGAACTTCTGATATAACGTAGTAAGGCGTTTGTGCACGTTACAATACGGAAGGTATGAACGGCTATGAAAAGGAGAGGGGACTATGCTGCCGTCCGATGACTAAAAGGCCGTTAAGTAACATTTGATTTTGACACGGGTCTTTATCATGTAATTCGCGGTTATCACGCGGTCATTATGGTCTTCCCCGCGACCATGGTTATTGTAACATAGCCGAAACGTCGGGAAAGTAAATTAAGGTAATTACATGATAAAGACCCGTGTCAAAATCAAATGTTACTTAACGGCCTTTTAGTCATCGGACGGCAGTATGAATGAAATCACGTTTACACACCTAACAGTCGCATACTGGCTGGGTCTTGTTGTGGGTATCAGAAACTACGAGTAGGTTCCACAATACCCAGGCCCGAAACGAACATTATTACTTCGAGGTTCGGACTATTTATCACGGTGTTGTTACAAAAGTTTAGTGGAAAGAGTTTCGGAGTGGACCCCTGTGTCGTCCCTCCTCAAGATTGATGGTTCCAGCCTGGGTGTTCAAGCCCCCTCTCCTATTGTTTCCATTATTGTTGTGAGTTTTACAATCCTCGTTAAGAAGCTCTTCCTGTACCGTGAAGTGTACCGTGTACTTTATTAACTTCAATTCGTGTTTGAATGTTTAGTCACTGGAAATTTGGCTTCGGTTTGTTTGAGGGGAAAATTCAAGGAACCACAAGCGTTTATTTAAATTGGAATTAAATTCAGATTTTTCTAATAATACAAAATTGTTGTCTCTCTACAAGTTCCGATAAAATTAATACTATAATATTAAAACTACCTAAACTTTGATTTTACATCTGTCAAACTTTTACCTACTTTTAAGTAGGTATTACTTGAATCGCCTTTAGGTAACAACTTGTAAGAAAGCAATTTTAAATGAAAATACTGCTTTATTGCTCCATTAAATTTTTGTTTCAGTCGTAAATACATTCCATGATTTACCCATAAAATAGGATTTTATCGTCTAAAATATATTATCGTCGATACAGCAGTATCGATTGAAAGAAATACATAACCTATATACCTAACTAGGTGTATGTGTACGATGGAAAATAAATACACTAATAAAAATATAACTTTTTTGATGATGAAATATTAATACGATAAAGTTTCACAGCATAAAACTAATACAGGTATCATATTCAACTGAATTTTCTGTCTGATAGATCCTATCTGATGGGTATTTGCTGAGAGCATGAATAATTCAGGTGAGGTGTGGCGTGAAAGAGTCTCAAAGGAAATGCAGCCGTCTATATATATCCTAATACATACTGACTAGCTCTATCTGCTAGCTATTGACTATTGAGTCCTTTTATTTAAGATAGGTATTCACAATTTTTGGGAATCTTTTCTGTTGTTGTTTGCTCCAAATCTATGAACCTGTTTCTGTTTAATATCCTTCCTGAAAAATCGTCGACTTCGCTAGTGTTTTGATCGATAAACTCTGTAATTTATCGAAAAACTGTCTCTCTGTGGGTACAGTATTTTTGTTTCTTGTTATAAGCTATGAAGCTGAGTTTGACCAAATTTAATTTCTATGCAAACACTATCAACGACGCAATCACCAGTCAGAGGAGACCGGTTACTGCAACTAATCGATATTAGCAATTTGCACACCTACAATAGACAAACTAAACGGACTGCTTTGACTAGCTAAGTAGATATAACTAAGGTATATCTACTTTGCACAGCAGAAACTGTTCAAGTGTCAACAGTGCCTTTGATGATCAAACCGTTGACAGCTTTGTAACCACTCCGACGTTAGACTCTTAACCACAGAAAATAAAACAAAATTATGTTACTTTGCCTAGAGACGAATAAAATATGATACAAACAATCAAAATATGAGCATTATGCGAGTAGGTACGTGGGAAATAAGAGAGCTGAGTATTTATTTCAAAATAAAACAAAGTTGTCTTGATAATGTACGCAAGTAATTCTAGTCTATGTAAGAGTGAGACAGATATTTCGTAGGTCTATGCTAGAACTTGGAAATCACTTGCCCTGAGTCGCCCTCTATCGCCGTTGAAGCCTCATTCAGGCCACGTACTGTAAGCTTTCATTCAAATGGACGTGTCGAGTTTTCGTTGCAGTTCGTGTATTTTGTCGCGAAGTGGAAACCTATAAAACCTTCTCTTTTCGCCAGGTAAAACTAAAATTCAGGTTACTACTAAGGATACTTTTCGTTTTTACCTAAAGTCTTAGATAAGAGGAGTGTGTACCATACTCAGATAACACATTCTAAATGTTTAAATGAACTATATCCTATTTCATCCAGTACTTATACATAAAAAAAAGATTTTTTTGTTTGGGCAGTTCACCCGTATAAGACGGAAAATGTGATAAAAAACACATTAAGTAGGTACTCATATAAAAAAACAAGCTAACCTGGCGAACTTCGTATCGCTTTAGAATTAACAAATGTTGTGTTAATTTCGCGTTCCCGTTCCTGTTCCCGTTATAAAAAGTATCCTATGTCCGTCTCCTGGTTCTAAGCTACCTCCCAAATTTTCAGCCAAATCGGTTCAGCTGTTCTTAAGTTATAAATGGTGTAACTAACACGACTTTATTTTATATTTAAAGATATCCAACATAAAAAACCGGCCAAGTGCGAGTCGGACTCGCGCACGAAGGGTTCCGTACCATTATCTATAAAAACGGCAAAAAAAATCATGTTTGTTGTATGGGAGCCCCCCTTAAATATTTATTTTATTCAGTTTTTAGTATTTGTTGTTATAGCAGCAACCAAAATACATAATCAGTGAAAATTTCAACTGTCTAGCTATCACGGTTCATGAGATACAGCCCTGTGACAGACAGACGGACAGACAGACAGACAGACGGACAGCGAAGTCTTAGTAATAGGGTTCCGATTTTACCCTTTGGGTACGGAACCCTAAAAAGGAACTTCCTTTTGATTTGGGTAGATAGGTAGGTACTATGAGCTGACTACTAAGTTATGAAAAATTAAATTTGTTTATATTTGTAGCTAAAACGAATAAAAGTAATTCTAAGACCCATTTCCGAATAAATTTATCTGGAAAAGTTTTACTAATCGTGTTTTCGTCTTTAACTTGGATAAATAAAACCTTAAAGTTGCCACATTATAAAATCAAAGCTGTAACTTTTGAAAAATATTGGAAAATTACGATGAAAGATTTCTTTTTTTTACTTTTAAAACCCAGCTAAAATTCAATAATCTTTTAAGTTTAGAAATTTTCGCATTACAAAAACCTAACAACGTGCAAAATGTTTGTGTATCATTGTTGTCAAAAAAAACGCCTTTGACAAAGAGACGGATACAAAAGTAAACTAAATCATAAATAAATAAATATTGGTTAACATTTCACAAAATATGTTAACCAATATTTATTTATTTATGATTTATCAGCACCATCTAGCCCCAAACTAAGCAAAGCTTGTACTATGGGAACCAGATAACAGATAGAATACTTATATATATATATATATACGTTTTTATTTGTTGTAAATACATCTTATTATACATATTAACATCCAGACACAGAACAAATATTTATGTTCATCATACAAATGTTTATCCCGGGTGGGGATCGAACCCACAACCTACAGCGCAGAAGACAGAACTGCTACCAACTGAGCTGTGAGGCCAGTCTATAAAAAGTAATATATGCAACCCTGAAAACATAAACTACCTACATAATGCTCTGAAGCTTTTCATTGAAAATAAATAACCCTGAGCGTTTTATTACTGCTATAATCATTCCTCTAAAGGTAGGTAAGTAAGTAAATTTCACCACTTCATTTATACATTTACAAGATATTTTCACACGTCCTCGCAGCCGATCCAAAACGACATCGATAATGCATAAATTCGCTGATAATAAAATATCGCTAGAACGTGCTCACTCTCCCCTTTGCTCAAATTATTTATTCCTCTATTTGATTTCGCACACGTACACTGCCAATACAACTACGACATTTATATCGCGGTTAATGGGTGTGCCAATTCACTATTTAGTAATATCTACCATAAAATTAATTTTAGTGCTTTTGATATCACTACTGATGTCATGTCATGATACAGTAGGTACTCGTAGTTGGACTGAATAGCTAAGTAAAATACCTATTAGGATTGGACTAACTACGTCTGTCGCATGCATGTGAGCTGTGGACAAAGGCTGCCCAGCGAGTGGGCGGCGCAGCAAACCAAAACGGAGATGACAGGACGAGCACGATAATTTTCTGACAGACTGAGCAAGCGTAGTGGAAAGAATAGGGAGATATCTTAATCCAGCAGTATATACGTAATACTAATATTAGGTAGGTGAAACACCAATAACGTAGAAAATACAATCGATTACCCAAAACAATTATTGTTATGGATTTGAAAAGTTAAACCCTGCTAAATTGTGTTGACTTTTTTATTTTGTAAAGTGAAACATTACAATGAAAATAACTAACATAGGTAATTTGTTATTTTTTTATAACATTACCAACTAAAATGTCAAATGTAATGAATTTAGTAAAACCACCCCAGTGACACAATTTACATAGAAACTTAATTTTGTATAGTGTCTCAACAATCTGCCACACGCTACAAAGCTCTTGATTAATTTAATTGCCATAGGGCTGGTTTAGCGTCACGTACCTACCTACCTACACCTGCACACAGGGATGTAACCAGGGTACGACAGAATGTATGAATCAGAATCAAAAATAGACCAACCCTATCAGAACATAGCAAATATTTTAGCCTACGCTAATAGCGCATCGTTTGAAAATCTGTCGGCTTTAGAAAGCTCATAACCCGCAGGGCCTAGAAAGTAGAACTGGTTACGAACCTGTCTACAAAACGTACCTACATTATAACCCCAGCTAATGTTATTGCGCAGTCTCGTATATTACCTTCCTGTCCTCAAGGGGTTGCCCGTCATAATGAATCCCTTTTTTTCATCCTTCGTTCGGACATTTCCGTTGTCACCTCTCATTCGGAGCGTAATGATGCTGGCTATGTCCAATATCGGGGCTTTGTTTACATTGTAAGAGAACACGGGCGCTTCAATTGATTAAAAAAGAAATTCACGACAGAGTTTACACATTCAACACGGTTGAATTGGTGTTCGCTTTTTAGGATGTTAGCTGTTTCGTTAGTCAAATGAAACACAGCACAGATGTCGCTTTTTATCTGCAAATTGCTACAAAAGTTATACTCCGTGAAAGCTTAAGTCAGATTATACTGACAAAACACATAATACCTGTCTGAAGTGGCTGCACACAAACATGCAATAGCTAACTAGTGCGACGACGCCTGGAGGCGACATTCATCACTCCTACTTACCGTAGGTACGCATTTGCAATCCAAACTCTAATGAATAACAAAATATTTACTTGTCTAGGTACCACCTAATTGCTTCTAATATTGCAAAACGGTTAGCAAAACACGCAAAAATTGGTTATTGCTCTAACCCCTGAAATGCAAATGGAATATATTTTCGCTTGGAAAAATGTTTGCGTGTGGAAAGTCTGAAATAAGCTTAGCGGAAAGTACGAAATTGGCTTGGATCTGTCGATATTATTTAATGTTGCGTAACCCCGAGCTTGTTTGTCGTCTGGAAAATATTTATTACACTGTAGCTCAACTAGGTACCTACATAAGGTATTTGTTTTCTTGCTTTTTTATACTACTTGCTCTTCTTTGTACCATCCTCGTTGCATACAAAACACGAAATTAAGGACAAAATAGACGTTAATTAAAAGGAACCTAGATATTTGTATTATAAACTTGCTGTATCCGTGCGCGACTTCGTTTGCGTGAGTGGAATATGTTTTTTTTTTCATAATTCTATATAATGCTTTGAAAATAAAGTAACTCAATTAATTGTTTACACTTAATATATACAAGACATACGCATTAATAAAATGAAACATAAACAAAAATATATGCGTCACCACAATTGCCGTGCTATTTTTAGTCACATCTGTATTTAGACATCAAATCGAATATTAAAAGCTATTTATGCCAAGAGATTAAGTGAAATTGGTTTCATACCCATGAGGCACTTCTAAACAGATTATTATCGCTGTAATGAAGTCCTCAATCGTGATTTCAATGCCCGACATTTAATTTCCATGGCCATTGGCTTGATGTTTATTTATGAGTAGATACTTATACCATGCTCTTATTAATTAACTAGCTGACCTGTGCCGTCCATGCTCTTATTAATTAACTAGCTGGCCCTATCGTAATATTTAGATAATATACCTCCTCGCAGACTTTCTTATGCGCAATAATGAGGACATTCAATAATGTATCATTATTTGTTTGTACTATCAATAGTTTTTGCAGCACACGCGAAAAATGCAAAGAAAAATGAGCTTATCCATTACAAACATAAAACAAACAATACAGACAACAAAAAATCTAATCTTTCCTCTTTATAATATTAGTATACCAACTAAAATAACCCATAATGGTGTAGCAAGCCTCCACAAATATAAAGAATGTTTGCGCCTATTATTATATAGGTAGGTTATAATAGTTAGGTAGGTACACATGTGCTGATATCTGTTGAGTTTTTTATGAATTAATGTATAATTCGAAATTCTTTTTTAGGGTTCCGTACCCAAAGGGTAAAAACGGGACCCTATTACTGAGACTTCGCTGTCCGTCTGTCCGTCTGCTTGTCACAGAGCTGTATCTCATGAACCGTGATAGCTAGACAGCTGAAATTTTCATAAATGATGTATTTCTGTTGCCGCTATAACAACAAATACTAAAAACAGAATAAAATAAATATTTAAGTGGGGCTCCCATACAACAAACGTGTTTTTTTGCCGTTTTTTATAGATGATGGTACGGAACACTTCGTGCGCGAGTTCGACTCGCACTTGGCCGGTTTTATTTTATTCCTTTTCTTTCGATTGTCAACAGCATGTTGACCAACTTTGCCTAAGGCAGTATATTAATATCTCTTAAAGATTACCCAAACCCAGACCGCTATAGTTCCACATCTGGTATTCTGATCTTCCAAAATTATAGTCTATAAGTTGCCTAGGACTAATAGCTATATAACAAAAAAAGTTTCATCAAAATCCGTTCAGTAGATTTTGCGTGAAAGCCTGACAACAGACAGACAGACAGACAGACAGACAATAATTTCAAAATGTTTTTTTTTGGCTTGTGTTACTTGTATGAAGACCCATAGGAGTATTTTTTTTCGTTTTTATTCAATGTACAGAATTGAACTCTTCTACAGCTTTATTATATGTATAGATTAGTCTTAAGTAATAAACTCGCTATTTCTGAAGCAAACTTTACCGAAATATTTACTAGATTCAGTAGCAGTTTCAAATGAGTTTTCATAAAAAACGGGATAAAAAAAAACATTGATATTACGAAAGTTGAACATACTTTTAACTTTGCACGCAGTTAATAACATACGGCAAGACGTTCGATATTTGCAGTTCAAAATAGGGTTGTCGGATCGTTATCAATACCATATTTTTCAGGGTTGCGTACTCACCTAAAAAGTAAAATGGAAATATTTATAAAACTAGTAGAAACCGTCGTGACTTCGTTTACGTGAAGTTATTTTCAAACAGACTTCAAAACCCGCTGCACACGGTTAAGGGTTGAATTTCGACATTCCTTTTTATTGCACTCCGACACACCAAAAGGAACACACACTCAAGTTTTGGCTTTGCGTTAATAGATCAGTCAGTCAGTATATCAGGCAATATCATTTAGATAATGCACATTTATAATGGCTTTTTAAATAAGTTATTGTAATAATGATGGATGTCCTTCAACAATTGTTAGACAGAAATAAACATTTCTTATAAAGTAATTTACTAACATTGTTCCTACATAAGGTAACAGAATATTTTAACCTACTTGTTACCTTACGCTGCCTATGTATAACAAACTATCCCGAAACGACCGACTTACAAACACAAAACTATTTTACTAGGTAAAATCAATGTTCAGTTATAAAACTACCAACATACGCGCGCGGTTTTGCTTGCGTGATGCCCTTGGGTAAAAAGTATCCTATATTTATCCAGGTTATAATCTATCTATAAAACTTTCGTTTTTAGGGTTCCGTACCCAAAGGGTAAAAACGGGACCCTATTACTAAGACTTCGCTGTCCGTCTGTCTGTCACAGGGCTGTATCTCATGAACCATGATAGCTAGACAGATGAAATTTTCACAGATTATGTATTTCTGTTGCTTCTATAATAACAAATACTAAAAACAGAATAAAATAAATATGGGGGCTCCCATACAACAAACATGATTTTTTTGCCGTTTTTATAGATATTGATACGGAACCCTTCGTGCGCGAGTCCGACTCGCACTTAGCCGGTTTTATAATATTATAGTGATTATTGCAACTAG
The DNA here is from genome assembly GCA_912999785.1 of Hydriomena furcata. Classification (NCBI taxonomy): domain Eukaryota; kingdom Metazoa; phylum Arthropoda; class Insecta; order Lepidoptera; family Geometridae; genus Hydriomena; species Hydriomena furcata. The sequence goes on from OU538824.1 coordinate 9,054,126, forward strand.
TCAACCCTGCACCAAGATGTCTCGTGCGCTGTTTGCTTATCCTCAGCTCAGCTATTGACTACCGCCTGATATACATTACTGTATTTTAACCGCGATATTCCCGAACCCGAACTTTGAATTTTTATAACAGTAACTAGCTGACCCGTGCCCGCTTCGCTGTGCGTAAGACATTTCTAATACCATCGTTGACTTTTTTGTAGACGTTTTTAAGGTGTACAATACTGTAGTACATTATTTTGATATATCTCGTGGGGTTCAGCCAGCATTTGCCATGTAAGCGCAAAAAAATGTGTTTATTTACGACATCACATTAGAAACCTCTAAAATTATCAGTGTTTCTCTACTATATTATGCATGTATTATACATATAAACCTTCCTCTTGAATCCAAATTCAAATTCAAATTCAAAAATCATTTATTTCAATAAAATCACAAGGATCACTTTGAAACGTCTTAGGAACTAGGTGAAGCTATGCCGATTCCACGCGACCAAGCCTAGAAGAATCAGGCAACAAACACGGCTTGGGGTCTACCTTTTTTTTATGATCCTTTCCTTAATGCTATGTAGAGCTCCAGTGTGGTGCCAATCGAACAAGGTGAAGGCTCAAACAAGAATAATAATTAAAAGTACCTACTACTCAAGTAGGTACTTTAATCACTCTATTTATTAAAAAAAACCGCATCAAAATCCGTTGTGTAGTTTTAAAGATATAAGCAAACATACATACATACATACATACTATAACATACAGACGCGGGAAGCGGAAAGCGACTTTGCTTTATACTATGTAGTGATTTCCACTGCCTACGCCGCCGTAGACTAATACGACGTAGGAGTAAGAAGGCAAATTTAATGGAATATTTTTCCATAAATTCCCACCCTAGTTAATTGTATATTTTTAATCACTTGTTTATCCACGTTTTCCTTTTACGCTCGTTATGAATAGTTTTCTTTAATATTTATATAATTATATAATAATACGAATCTTGGTTATGTACGAATTAAATATTTTTATTCGATAAATTTACGTGCATATTTATGCGTGCTCAAAACGGTGATGGAAATAATAGAGAGGTATCATGAAACGAGTTAGTAAAAGCATTCATTTGATATTATATAAATAATTTAAAAAAGTTAAAAGACTAAACAATTATGTACACTACTTGTTTAGTATCTTTATTTGTCTTGAATGAGCCTTCACATTGTTCGATCGGCACCACACTGGAGCTCTACATAGCATTAAGGAAAGGATCATTGAAAAAAATTATAGGCCCCAAGCCGTGTTTGCTGCCTGATTTTTCTAGGCTTGGTCGTGAGGAACAGGCTTAGTTTCACCTACCTCCTAAGAGACTTAAAGTGATCCTTGTAATTTTATTGAAATAAATGCCTTTTGAATTTGAATTTGGAATTTTCAGGAAAGGACTAAAAATTCTGACCAGTGATAAGAAAAATATGGTATTAAATATAGAAACAATTAACTGTTTTCAGCAAAAAGACACTATTTTTTCTAGTTTGAAATTGAACTGCGGCACAATTATGTTGATATTATCACTGGAAGTATAAACTTTATAGTTTCGTTTCCAACCAAAACTAGGTAAATACTACCTACATGATATTACTTCATCATTCATCGGAACCCAGCGGAATTGTCTATGCTTCACCGGTAGCTTGACTTCAAAGAGCATCCAAACCAAGCCAATAAGCCAGTGACACAAAGCGAGAGCAGTACAGAAATCTGAGACCCGGTTATCTGTGTGCCTTCCGTGAGCTACCAACGTACGTGGAGTCGCATTCTTCCCTCGTCCTATGCCACACACGACTCAGCAGCCAGTTCAGTATAGGCACTTTAGTATTCGTGACCTCGTCTAATTTCGCTCTGCCCTCACACTGTTTTGCGTAACGCCTCACAGTAATTCCACTGAATATAAATGAAGTTTCCCTTGTTCTATGAATAACATTTGCTAAGAGCGCAATTTACATATCATCCGACGACGTTGTTGTGTGGCATTGTACTCTAATCGTCGCATTTTTCAGCTTCGATAAAACGTGCCGAAAAGAGCCAAATGCAAAAAGGTCCGGGCGTCAGTGAAACCGCTTTATATTATCACGCGCGGCCTTTTAAGAATTTGCTGAGCCAAAACCCAAAATGACTTATCTGAGTAATGCTAAGTTTATTAACTGATGGAAATATTACAGGGTGACGCGATAATATGAGATACCTAAGAAGTTATTCAAAAAAGCAAGTGAGCTACGAAGCTAAGAAGCTCAAAGAAATTAATTAATTTTATTATTGTAGTTCTAAAGAGAACTCTTATCACTGAAAATTGTTTTGTATCTATATTTACTCGCAAGAATAAGTATTTTTTTATGTATCAACTTGTACAAATAAAAAAACATAAATTCAAAAAATCTGTACCTTATATTTATAACGCGAAAAGGTAACAAAGTCAATAGTCAATACTTTTATTTACTTAGAGCAGAAACCAATAGCTACCGGGAAAATGAGCAACTTTTTGTCCCCTTAATAAATCGTTATCTCCGTAAAAGCCTCTGCTCGTCTCGTCACGCAGTCGATACTTTCTTGTATTAAGTTTTAATGATGGAAAAATTTATTCCAAGGGTTATCCCGCATCCGAACAACCTTCGCATTAAAAAGTTCTTTGGAAATGTCGGTCTTACTAAAAAGCATCGATCGTAAACAAGTACATACGAATTTTTCAGTTATGTAAGCGAAAGGCGAAGTTTAAATACTTCTTCGCTTGAAGGTAAATTCATTTTGTTCTGTCTTTCAAGGTTCCTGAGCGATTGAAGTCCGTTTAAAGAATGTTTCTACTTGCGTAGATTTATAAAGCTACCTAAACCAATTAAAATATTCGCCTGGGAACAACTTCATTTGAATTTTCTGCAGACTTTTTAAGTGGATACGGAATTTATTAAATGGTACCGCCAAATCTCCTTTTATTTTTAATTATTAAATTCCATAGTCCGTTATATTTTGCTTTCTAATTTATTTTTCAGATCTTTATGAAGCAGGTTTTTCGATCCCGTGTTTTCAGTTGTGTGAGTGAGAGTGAGTGTGAGTATTATGATCGATCACCGTCTCTACATACTGGTAGGTAGGTAATGCTTAACACAACAATGGTACATACCTAGATAAAATAAATTTGTTGGTTGCTGTTACTGGGAACAACTGTTTTGTTTAACTCAATTTCATGAATTATTCACGTGGGAAAGGTTACAGAGCACCAACAACTGTAATAACTCGCAGTTTATAACAAAAACTTTTCATTTTCCATAGAAAAGTAAGCTTTGTTTGGCAAACAAACTGCAGATAGAGTTTACTATAACAAGAGTGTAAATAGTATAGTTATTAATTTTAATGAACCTTTGAAGCATGCTTCTCTTCCCCGTGAAAAAGTGTATTGATTGAATAATCTTGATATAATTATCAAATTTCAGATTTCCGAATAAGGTTAACGTTTTTCAATCAAATAAGGTAAAATGAATATTAAAATTTATGAAACGATTCAATTTGTTTTCCACGCAGATAACCCTGACAAAGCTAACTTTACTACTATCTATTATTATAATTTGAAGAAACTAGGTAATGTTTGGACGTGCCTCAGTAAACAAAACTGTACATGTTTTAGGTAAATCATGTATTTTTATTTATCGAAAGGTTTTGTCTGTTTATCTGTTTTGTATGACCTCAATTTACTCGAAAACTACTCAATAGATTATGATGAAAACATGCTTCGGAGATATCATTATGATTTCTACGTTATCTACAAATTAAATTGTGAAATCAAACGTTTTCAAATTCGTTTTAGGCGAACAAAACTGCTCACCGATAAGTCTGAATCACACCGTCATGAAATGACATAGGATCACAACTGTAATCCCCAATGAAGTAAGAGTCTACCGGGTACACAACCACTTAGATCTCTGGATACTGAGATCTTTAAAGATGTTCAAAATATTCTATAGTGTAGTTAAAGCCCCGACGACCTCGTTTACGAAATTATTTTGAAACTTTAAACCCTGCAGCATCCTTTTAGGGGTTGACTTTCGGCGATTCCTTTTTTAATGCTTTCCTACATGATACTAGGAAGTATCTTGCTTCTAGGACGCATGATTTAGGCTGTATGTTGGTAACAAAAAACAAACGTGAAATTGTATTTTGTTCTCTTCTGACGTGTTTTTACAATTGTTATCGAAGTCTATTGTTATCGCTAATGAACGACGTTTCACGGAAATCACGCCTGAGCGGAGATAAGTAGGGGGTGGATTGAACCCCGACAATTTATGAAAATTCATTAAGCATAATACGTTGCCTGATTGCGCTTTATATTCCAGATTCTGTAATTTAGGCATAGGTATGAAAGCGACTTTCAAATATTGTTAATGATAAAATAAATAGTTTTTTTTTGGGTTGTGTTAATTCTTACTCTATTTTTTCAAGAAAGTCTAATATTTTTTTTTAATTAATATAGCTCAATTCAGTAGCCATATGTTACAATTCTTATCAAGGTTAGAACCTTCGTTAAGCACTTGTGCCAGAAGGGTCAGTTGGTTACTATGTCGAACTGTTTATATATATTTTTTAATTTAGGACCTTTATCTTGTGTGTAGGTATGAGTGAGAATGAGTATGTAAATACTTTTATGTGCGAGTATCAGAGTGTACGATAAGTTTAAAACATTATTATTCCACTTCAAAGTCTAGGTGAAATATATTGCCTAAATGACAAATCCAATTGGAAATTGAAGTAGCCAATATCGAAAAGTCTGAGCCAAGCCTTAGGTTTCATAAAACTAATCAGCAAATTGAAACTAATCACGCTTCCAGACGGCAAAATGGTCTCGATAAAATAGTTGCCACACAAAATAAATAAAGGCAGGTAGGTAGTAATTGGACTACGTAGCAAGTAGGTGGGTAGGATATAAAGTGAAAAGTCAGCCACGGAAGGGTTGGCTATTGTGCGGAACCATATCTCACTAGAGGGTAGATAACTTTCCCCGGCAAATACACAAGGGTCTGATACTGTTCCATTTCCCTTTTAATGAAATACCTGTGATTTTAAAAGTTGATACCGCTCTGTTCCGGTTTGGTAAAAGCACGTCGAGTTTCTTATGGTTGGAGTTAGTTTGGCTTTTGAGTGTTTTTACAGTTAAAGGGGAAAGTTTAACTTGCCAGCAGAATGTGTACAGTCGTTTTGAGATTATGTATGTATTTAAAAAGCGAATTTAATTGTTTTAGTCATATGTTGTTTATCAACTTGCGTACATTGTTTGTACATAATTCTATGCAATTCAATCAAACCGTGGCGTCCAGGCTGACGCCACAAAATGCGTTAAGGCGCTCCCAGTCGACGATTGTTTTTGTTCGAAACGAAAAATGAAATACTTGTGAACAAGCCACATCTTCTATTTTATAATGTATAGTATATGTGAATAAAGATGTACCCATCTTTAAATCCTACCGACGATATCGATAAATAATCCTACCGACCGCTGCAATGACGACAAACACACGACGGCGCGTGGTCCGCCTTTGCTTTTCGAATAAATTAATGATATATATTTTGTATAATTACTTATCAAAAATCTATTCTAATAGAAATCTAGATCTACATATTACCTATCTTTAACAATAGATCACAAGTTGATTTTAATAGTAGGTATATAAAATATTTCGATCATAAATTCTAAAACGTATCATTTTGAAATAATATACTTATAAAAATAGGAGATGTGGGTTGTTCAGAAGTATTTCTTTTTTCGTTTCGAAAAAGAGCAATCGTCGACTGGGAGCCCCTTAACCACAACACAGCTAGCACATACCTAATTCCCTTTGTGAAACCTGATGATGTTATTAACGGTCAGGTTTCCAACCCACAGAGATTGCGCAAACTCAATATTGGAAACATCTGATAGCGTCCTCAAACGACTCAATTGCAAATCCCGAGAGGACAGAAGGAATCATTTCACAAAGCACATGCATTGTACTGTACATACAAACAAACACCCTGTAGAGAGTGCGGGCTTGGCCCCTACCATTGAAACTGTTGAGCACATAGTATGAAAGCACATGTATTGAATTTGATAATTTAACTCGGGTATACACTATACACGTATATTAAGTTTCCTTCCAGCTAATATCAAATCTCGTACCGTTTCCTGTCACGTTACATCAACATTTGTTGATAAGATGATTTAGGTAAATTAGGTAATAATAATAGCTAAACCATTATCATACGAATACGCCAAAGCATCTACGTAGATAAAGTCGTATCGTCGTTGTCGTCGTCATATCGTACAGAGTATGGTTTTTGACACCACTGATTTTGTACAAATCAAAAACTCACGTTAGGGTTTGTAGAAACGTAAACATTAGTAGGTGTAGTAGAGAGCGAATGGCGTGGGTTGGCGACGTGCCTCGCATCCGCCACCTGAGTGACCCGTCCGGAGGAGATTAGTTCCACTATTCTTTGCCTTTTCACTGCGCCGGATAAGCATCGCAACTTTGCAGCCGCTCGAGAAAGAGCAATCAATGTTCGTCCTTCCCCCACCGTAAAGTAATTATCAACAAACGAACTTTAGTAGAAAACTTCATAATTTTATTAAAAGACGCGGAGTGACTGCATATCATTAATTGTGAATTCTGCATGCGTAGACTCACAACCACCGCGGAGGTAGACTAATTAAATTTTCATACAGCACGCATTCTACTGAAGCTAAAATAACTTACATTTGACATCCACCGCAGACAGCATGATTACAATGTTTAATTGGATTGTTGGCAACAAAATGAATTATTTATCACAGTTTAATAGAGCTAAAATAAATAACTTCATAATTAGGTAGGATTTGAATATGAAATGGGTTCAACACTTATTCCAGTACATATTTTACAACATGTACAATTTACAACAAGGAAAAAACTCAAAAGCAGAGAGAGTAGATGATGAAAATGAATACAGCGGGAAACGGGTGGATCAACTTCTTTTTTATAAAAACTTCGACCATGTCCGCCATTCAATAGAACTTGGAATTCAATGAAATACGCTCATTATTGGAAAAGTGCACTTGATAAATTTAGTCTTGTAACTGAAACTTGAGACAGGAACAAATATTTGAATAGAGGTTTGCTTTTCTTCGCAATGCCAAGCCGTCTCGGCAGAATAAGAAAGAAAAAGATTTATTTGTTGCATCAAACAGATAATAATGAGACGTTTTTCCGTGTCGTATTTTCTCCACGTCGTATCTAACATTAGAGAAACAGACGGTGTTGATGATGAGATGGTGATTTAAATTTAATTTAATTTTAAGAGAGTGTGTAACGACAAACTTTTTTTCAGTTTGTTAACATTTATAAAAGTGCACTAATTCAGAGATATTGTTTACAATGTATACCAATAAAATAGCTAAGCATAACAAACAAACCAAACACACCATTCATTTAATATCCCTAAAAAACATTCGCGCGATATTCATAACTGGGTGGAGGCGTTTAGAGCAATTCTTGTAACGAACTGTATGACTTATTCATGATCTGAATGTAGACGCAATAAGTTCAAAAACTTCAGAATCGTATAATAAACGAGGCAATAACGATCAGTAACGATGTTTTTGTAAACGTCTTAACCTTCAAAGAATAAGAAAACTTTCAGAATTAGAGATTTTGCTAGGAAGGTAATACTTTTACAATCAAAAAAACTGCTCGGTTTATTTATTATCCGGTGCTCTTATTTGTTTCACTCACTTTCTGTAAAATAGTTTTATACAAAAGAAACGGCAGGTAAATACTTATAAGGACAATATACACAATTGATAAAAAATCGATTAGTTTGAATATTGCTGAAATAACTTAAACCAGACTCAAAGGAATTGCTTTGCATTATCTTGGACGGGCTTCGTTGTCTGGAAGCTCACAACACAAAAGCTTTGGTGTGTAAGTACCTACCTAAATAAGCATTCAAAAGAAATAAGGACTTGATAACTCCGTCTGTCTCTTGACAGGACAATCAAAAGATGAAAATAATAAAAAGTGTTTATTATTTCAATAAAAAAATATAGCAATAAAGCAATGGGTGTTGCCGTAAATTGTAATTAACTAGCTATTGGGGTATAAATCTGCCAGACGTTATTCGGCAATTCTTTTCCATAAACGTCTAGACACGTCTTCATTATGGGAGCGCAGATCTGAAAAAGCGGTTTTATTTAAGTTCTCTATCATAAAATGTTTAATAAATAAACACGTAAGAAATTCCACACTAGGATTGCCTGAGTAATGGATATCAGAAACTATGAGTACCATAATTGTACCACAACATCCAAACCTGAAACAAATATTCGTAAATAATTTGTCCCACTGCACTGCGGGGATTGAGTTCGCACCTCTTACATCTTAGTCAGGCGCACGCCCACTACGCCACCGAGGTCCTCATTAATAAATTAGTAAACGATGTGGGTTGGTAGACTTTATTAATAAACTACTATTTCAATAAATGTTTTTCAGTAGTTGTATTCAGTAATAGTGATTATAAATCGAGCACTTACTTTGCCATAAAATCCCATTGCCCAGACACCAATATTAACTCCCAGATTCAAATTCGTAGCGCAGTGGTTTACCACAATATCTGTATTCACCTAAGCGAAATTTATAAAAATGTTATTATCTTAAAGTCGCACAAAAACTATAGTATCTCTTTTTACATTAAAGTACGTTTAAAAAACTAAATAGAAAACTGAAGAAAATGTTTCGACCCAAGAAAAATCAAGAGACGATATTCGTTTTCGAGTTTTATAAAGAAACTCTTAGTCTTACTTGAATATATTTTGAATGGGACCTTGGGACTATTTTCTACACAATAGAAAAAATAATCGAAATCGAAACACCAGGAAAAAGATACACGCGGTCATACATAAAACAAAACATATTGAATTGAGAACTTCTCTTTTCGTCGGTTAAAAAGAATTACTTACGTTCACCTGCTTTCCCTCCTGCTCAAATCTAGTTAAGTTCGGACCTTGGACAGGTAGCACGCGCCATCTAGTGTTCGACACATAATGCTTGCTGAGGTAGAGAGGAAACATTCCGCAAAGCCCCGGGATTGGGTTGGGATCATATCTTATGTACAACGGCTGAAAACCAATGCATCATTTAGCAAACACCTCGAATAAGTACGTGCAGACAAACAGATGGCTCTACCGAAAGTATTATTAAGACAAAGAGAAGCTCGTTTTATCATAACGTGTTTATCTTACCTAACTTATCTTTGTAGAAACAAAATCTACTAAAAGAAATGAGATTTTGTCCCTAACAATACGTATTTGTCCGGCAGGCAATTTTGTTTTCTTAATGTATTGAACTAAGCCTACGGATTCTGGACAGGTAAAATGCTTCATTTTATTTTATCTATTTTTCTATTGTCACAAAATAATTATACCTTTCTTTTTACCGATGAAGACAAGGTTAAGAGGAACTCTTGGTTGTACTTTAGCGGTTCACCCTCACGGTCGCAATAGTCGGCGCTTGTTATAACAAATGTGTTTCGTTCAGCTGGTTCAAGATTTGGCAGACCTACGACTGAGCAGTTATCTTCGAGGTCTTGGGAGTAAGCGATTTGATTTGAAGATATACGACCACCGAGCAGAAGGCCGTTCTTGCCTACTACGGGAGGGTCAGACACTGCAAAGGTTTTAGTAACATTACAAGTACTTACTTACGTTTAGCCTCAAGACAGAATACAGAACAAAAAGCAGTATGATCCACTATTTTATTTTTAAGATGACAAGATATTTACTGGGAACATGCGGAGCAAGCAAAGATATTCTGGCACCGAAAGCTATACTTCCCGAGGACTGCGTCAACACAGTTGGCTTGTTCAAATTTTCGGTCATTTTGCGAAATCTTGCCAGCATCAAATCTCCTTTTTTCATTTGTTCAAGGAAAATATTCAGCTTGTACTGTGTATTATTGAGAAGGTTAACACGTAAGTATGCTATAAACGTGATATAAACTTATGTCGCAGAAACTTTACTAGGCAGTTTAGGCTTAGTTGGGCACACGAAGAACTCACCTCTTCTAATTTGGTGGCCTCATACCAATTACCGAGACGGACCCTATTGCAATAAACAATACCTTTATCTTCGTCTAATTTCGACATATTTTTATAAGAAAGCCGCGTAAACTGATATAAAAATATGACAAAAACAATGTACACAATTATGTACACAAAAGCAATTCTCTCGTAATTTTTTTTTTTTTGTTCCTGCTACTATTTTCATAATATTTCTGCCAATATCCGTTTATCTAACGGTAGGTATTCTTTTTGATTCCAAGGTGACACAGGCAAATGACACTTGATTGATTTATAACAAGGTATACCTTTTTATTATAAAATGAGGTCAATAGCTTCATCGAAATCCTATCGAATTCATGGACATGAATTGTAAGTGGTATTAGGATACACTTGGTTAGGATGAGGACTGAACTTTCATCTTATAAAAAATATAGGTGTAGACCTTATATTGATCCATAAATAATATAGTGAAATGCAATTTGCACTACTAGGATCGGCTGTTCCTTATACTGCACTGTACCTTCTCTGGTAGTTCGGTCCGAACAGAGACCTAACGATGGTTTCTGTCTCAACATCACCTCTAATCAGCTCATATTAAATGGACTTGACAAAGTTATAGTCGAAAAAATATACAAACGCCGATCCACCAAAGTAAACAATGAGACCACGCTTCAATTAGGCATTTAAGCTCAGACATTATTTGGCTGAGTCAAAATCTTGATTCTTTAATAATTCTAAATCACGAAATAATGTTTCAACAAAATCCAAAAAAAATACTCGTCTAAAAGTAAAGCAACATTGAATTGAATACAAAGCAATTCGGAAGCCTATTCCGTCCGCAAGCCCGTAATGATAGGTACTAAACCGCTAACGAGCCATGTAAAACCGTTTCGCTCAAGGCAAGGGCACAGGAATTTGGGGCAAAGCCGAAGAATGTTCGCTACAATGTAAACAGAATATTGTTCTGAACGCAAGTTTATTATAAGTCCTGCTCTGCCTATCCTACTTCAAAGTATCTAAGAATAAGTTGGGCAAATGCTTTTTCTTCTCTTAAGTTATGTAGTATGACTTTAGTAGTTATTTAGTTTCATGATTACAAGTCTGCCTTCTTTTGCAAGATTTACTCGAAACAAAGGAATATTCTAGAAAAACATATCTATTATTACAGAGGCAAATAATAGAAAAGATTACGAAATAAAACTAATTTATTTGCAAGCATTGTGGAAACAATTAACTTTGCTAAACGACAAAATAATAAATTATAAGTACAAAAGCTTGAAAACAAGAATTAATTTGTGGGACTAATTGTATCCTCGAGGCAACATAAAATAGCATGTAAATAGACATCAAACTGAATAGGAGCTTACAGCAATCGAATATTGTAAGACCTTTTCAAAAATTTGTAATAAAAATTTGTTTTTGTTTTTTCTAATCCTTTTTAAAATACTAAACGGACTAAGATAATATAATTTCTGCTAAATAACATACTTACCTACTCGGCTGGGAAGTTTTTTTATGCTGGAAAGTGTAGGCTACCTTGTGATGGACTCATTGGGAGCAGTTTAGCGGAATTTGTAGTACCTTGATATCTTTCTCCGTTTAGTATAAAATGGATTTCCGCAAAGTGACGCTAATCAATGTACTATCAATCTAGTCCTTGGTCTTGGTTTCCACATCACTGACGAGAGTAAAGATGTTTTCCGCTGTGTGCCTTCTGTGAATGTCAATGTAGTTTCGGCAAGTCACACCGCACTCCTGGTAAAAATTCAAATACAATACGATTATGAAAACAATCGACGACGGGAGGAATGTTACAAACGCTTTTTAGTACAGACACAAACACAAAAGGATACGCTATGGTTTGGTTTATTTTCTTGGCTTACCTACGGGTGCTGAAGATCTTAGTGACTGGCGTAAATAAAGGTAAGCTTAGCTCAGCTATTTTTGTGGTGGTATTAACATACTCCAGGGAAATAAAAAATATTATTATAAAACATATTGAAGGTATGTACTAACGGGACCAAAAAATGTCTGCATCCAATTTTGGTTCATCACGCACAAACTTTTGTCAGCAACGCAGTTTTTCACAATCAACTTTGCACCGGTCTGAAAACAATGGATCACAATATTCACGTTGGACACAGCCACATGAAAAGTCTATTGCATTCCATAAACAGGATTTAGTGTACTATGCCTAGCATGTTTTACAATGTCTTTTTTTATACACAATTTTTCAATTAAATTTTAGTACTTAAAGAAGCACATAGAAGACGAACAAGAAAATACAAATAGTGTTTATATAGCCTTATTATACTAAATATGAATGCTAAACAGTAAAGACAGACAAGACACAGTTCATAGAAAAGTCAAAATTAAATATTCATTAGACTCGTCGTAGCACGTGTAGTTGCTACGCCGTGCTACGTCGAAAAATCTATAGGTAATTATATTTTAACTATCCTTTCTAGTTAATGAAACGATTTCACTTTTCATGTATATAAAGAAAAAAGTTTATTTAAAGTTTTGGTAACCTGCCATAGTACGTCGTAGCGGTCTGCTACGACGTAGCATATCATTGGTACACGGCAATAATCTCTCTTCCCAAGATAATATTGCGGTACGTATTCAAATTAATTACGAAGTACTTACTGAAATAAGTGGAAATCATTAAATGCAGCTCTGCATGAACATTTTTTCTGACTGGACACTGAAGAAGCTTTTTCTATAAATTGTGGTTTTTCACTGTTTTAATATGAATCACCTTCACAGGACTCCCCAGGCCCTCGAGGCGGTCGCAAGGCAGCAGCGGCGTGGTAGTCCAGCGACAGTTGCTGTCCTTGGACGTGCTCAACCGGATTGGCATCCTGTCAGGCGGTCCAGGCGTTCCTTCCGGAGTGTATCTCACGTATAGAGGCGGGGCCTGATACATAACATTTATAGCCGTATGATGAAAATAAGGTCGTGTAGTCCCCAAGCAAGTTTAAAGATATTTAAGGAAATGTCAGAGACACGTCCGGACACGCCCTGTTGGTTTCCGACTGGGACGCTAGAGGCGCGGGTTCGAAGGACTTGTTCCCGATCTGGGTATTAAGATACCATGGTATACCCTGGTATTCATACGCTGACTAAAAATATATTTTCTCTCAAGCAACAAGCAAAACTTGACTATTATGACTATGCTATGCAATTATCGTCATATAAGTTAACTAACTGTGCCGACAGACGTTGTCCTGTCAAATTTCAATAATCCCACAGAAAATGTCGATATTAAAAATGGGGCTTGATGGTAGAAGGGTGAAAATGTACTTATTATGTTTTTAAGGCCAAATATTAATGAATCAAAAAAAAATTGTTAAAAAAATAAAATATTTTTTAGGGTGGTCCACCGTTTTCACTTAGGGGTGAAAAAAATAGTTTAAAACCTATTTTCAGGCCTACCAAATATACACAAAAATTTTTATAAAAATCGGTCAAGCCGTTTCGGAGGAGTTTGGGTACAGACACTGTGACACGAGAATTTTATATATTAAAAGAAAGATAGAACATATTACGAGGAGTATATAGCCGGGCCCTTTCTTTAAATTTTGCTTACAACGTCGACTTCTAATATTCATTCTCGGTATTCGATATGCGAAGGCCGTTAGGTACTGTAACACGGCTTAACTAATCCTTTCAAAAATTCCTCTCATCTTTGAGGCGAGAAAATCTTCGCATCTAAACGAGACTTAGCAGGTATAAGGTACTCCCTTGGGTACAACAAAGTAGCGTTTATGCTAATCTGCACTGTCGGCTTACATCAGTGTCCTGATAATTTTCGGCTCTCAGGAGGAACTCGTCACCATAGTTCATTTTCTCGCCGTGAAGGCTTTCATCGGCAGTACTGTAATATATCGTTTCTAATTTAAATTTCGAATAGAACACACTATAGTGAAGGCTATGGTTCTATTCGTATGACTAGGCCCTACTCCTATCGGCTTCTTGATCTTAGAGGTTATTCTAGTGTATAGCTTGAGTTTCCAATCGAATCTGGAGTCCAGCGGAGCGGAACGGCTTTCATGTTAAACACATGCAAACTCGAATGAGTGTCTCGAATGACCGAGAGTAGGCAAACCATAAGAAAGTATTCAGTCGAGACTCACTAAATCGTTTCACCATAGATACCAACTGGGTACACGGACTCAAGGCTTTACCTAGAACTACCGTCTACCACGCAAGCTAGTCACTGACCAAACCAAGTTATGTACCTACCAGCAAATAAGTAGGTAAGTACCGAACATACGAACCTCAATATAACAAATGTGTTCCGGCAGCAGGGTGTGGTGATGGGAGACAGGGTCATAAGGCAGCCATCGTTTAAGTTCTGCATAAAGTCCACCTGTCGTTCGCTGACCAGACTCGAAAGGGCCAGTCCGTACTGGGGCTTACAGCCTTTGCTTGCGGATTTTGCTACATAAATGTTAATTAAATATCAACTACACTACTAAAAATTGTTATTTTTTATGGATAAACATAAATACAAATGGGGGCTATTTTAAATAATTATTTTACCTATCAAAGGCCAAAAAACCAAAAAATAACAAGAGGCCTTACGTATCCCACCATAATTTGCCTATAATCTTCATTAGTAGATACACCCACCCGTGCGAAGCCGAGGCAGTCGGCTAGTTTGGAATAAAATAATGCAAAAATTAAGCCACCCATACCTAAATCATTTGTGTTATTCATGGCATATATTGTGACTACTTAACCCGAGTTTGACTGCGTGAGCTAAACCGCGGGCGGAAACTACATAATTACTTAGATATATATATCTACCTTTTTGTAGATATGTAGGTAGGACTTGCATTAGAGGATTAAACTACGAGTATTTTGGTAGGTAGGTACCTGGCATATCAGAAGCAACTAATTGGACATTGTATCCAAATAATACAAAAGTTCCACTGATTGCAAGTGGTCTCTGGAAGCAAACACAACCATATAGGTAAGTCAGTAAGTACCTTATGAAGTAGGTACCTAGGTAGGGAAAAGCTTAACTATCTAGATATTCTGTGGTATAGGTACAAAATAGTAGGTAACTATATACAAATGTAGAGAAAATGCGCTCGAATCTCGATCTCACTTAAGTAGGTAAGTACCTAGTTACCTAAATTCGCTTGTGTCCCACCGTAATGTAAGTAGGTATTTAACTTAAGTAGTTTTAGATTTATGATGTTAGGTAGGAACTCACCTCCTTTAGTAAGCTGCTAAAAAGATTTCTGGACTTTTGTAGTAACAATTCCCGACGATCGCGTTTACGGAGAAAAAGCTTGAACTCATACTGAAAATAAATATGCTAGTTGCGACAAAATGCAGGAAGTTTCATTCATAAGTATTATTATTTATCACATACCTACCTACTGACTCCTGACATACAGGTAGCCCTAGTTTAGGAGTCAGGGCTCCATCTGTTTATTGACACATTGGTTTTTTCAATAAAGAATTTTATTATTATTATTATTATTATTACTGTAAACACAATATTTATTGGTAACCACGTAGGTACCTACCTCCTACCTATTTACCTTTACCACTCATTGGTATAGGTACAGATAGGGTAGGTACCTACCTACGTAAGTAAAAAATCAAAAAAACAGCTACTATTGAATTTAGCATATTTTCCCTTTTATAAGGTTTCGAGTCAACAAGAAACCAAAAAATATAGTTTTGCCATGTCCGTCCGTCCGTCCGTCCGCAGCTTTGTTCAGAGACTGACAGATACTCTTGGTGCTAGAAAGCTGTAATTTGGCATGTATTTTAGATACATACATATAAGCAATGTCAACAAAGTCATAGTTAGAATAAAATCTTTGAAAACATTTTTTTAGGGTACCTCCCCTACACCTAAGGTTTGTTGTTAGGGATGTTTTTAAGCTATTGCATAGCTTCTATCGCGGGCCTTGAGCGTGGAGACCGAATCCAGAAATTTCGTAACGAAAATTTTACGAAGTATTGCGTGAGTGTGAGTGTTAGAGTGATTTTCGCATTCCAGCGCCATCTAGTTTAATTTGATGTTATTACGTTATTATAAGTACCTACTTTTCGCGGTCTCATGCGATGCGATCGCTCGGAGTTTGAGAGGTAAGATGAAAGATGTTTGCAATTCCGCTGGCAGGTGGCGCTATTTTACCACTATCGGTAAAGTAAGTTGGTTAATAGGTGGTAGGCCTTTGGTGGTAGGTACTTCACATGATCGACTAAAAAGTTTGAAATTGAATTATTAAATTCATGTAGTTAGGTAAATAGGTACTTAATTTCAAATTAATTTCTTGTTCAAATCCTGGCCGTGCATCAATGGATATTTCTGTTCGAAAAATGTAGGTATATGCGCGTTACATGTGTTTATAACGGTGAAGGAAAACATCGTGAGGAAACCTGTTAGTATTCTTGAAAGCGGCAACGGGCTTGCAACCTGTTACGTGTGGAATGCTAAAATAAATAATTATAATTACTTAGGTTGATAAAAAATGTTATGCAATAGCTTTACCGCGGCAGTCTCCGAGTGCCACACGTCTTTTTTTCTCGCGTATGCTTTATTGTTAGATAGGTGTTTAAAAAGTATGGGGGGTTTGCGAAAACAACTTTTCGTTTATGAGATCCGTTTGTGAAATATTAAGCTTTAAACGAGTGTCTGAGTTTAAAAAAATACTTATTAAAACGATGTTAGCTGTGTCAACTACGAAACCCTACATTGCACGTGACCCAACACGCAATTGGCCGATTTTTTTTTAGGTGTGTAGATAGGTACTACCTAAATTTTTACCTGAGTACCGATCTTTTAATTTTCGTTTAAGGTAAGACCTACCTATACCTAGTAAAACCTACCTATACCTACAAAATACCTACCTATTTCCCTGTGCTATTCAGATGTTTTTTTTTTGTAAGTAACTATTTATCTAACTAGCCGATTAACAAAATCCCCTCTAAATCATCTGTTCCCAGTAGGTAGGTACCTACCTTCTACCTAATAATCCGGTTCAAATTTTCGTCCTTATTTCATCGCTCAGAGATCCATAAATTTATTCGTACCTCATTTTTGAGTCTCTCCTCGCTCCAGTTGCCCACAAGAACTGAATTACTATATGACATGTTCTTTCGTTTCACGGAAACTTTGGCCACAAAATTATTTGCTCAAGTTGAGCCTAAATCGTTGTAGAAAGAATTTTTGGGCAGTAGGTAAGTATTTCTTCTGTATTCTGTAGGTAGAAATAACGTTTATAAAACAAAGATAATGGTTATGTGGTTTAGATAGGTACCTACTTGTAAAAGTTAGTTCCATGTATTGATTGTCTTTTAAAAAACTATTTCTTAGGTAGGTAGGTACAATAAATACGGGAAATAATATTTTATGGCTCCACACGACTGTGCCCTTTCTGTTTAAAATGTCTCGTCTCACTCATTGCTACTGTCAAATACTTGACATTGACAATCGAGAGGAAACCAGTCTCTGACACACTTCAAGATATTTATGGATAGACAGATCGTCACATATGTCTTATGTCATCAGCCAACAAGTTTGCTGGCTGCCATGCCAAGTTCATTGTTTTTTCTTTCAATTGCAAATGCCAATGTCATGTAATTGTCAAATACTACAAATGAAAATGAATGTGAATATTCCACTCTGCTCTGCAAAGAGCATATAACTGCTCTGTGGCGCTGAATGCCGGAAAAATGATCTAAAGCAAAAAACTAGGTCAAAGGTTAGGATAACAATCGATGTTATCTTAGCAAATAATTAATATAGGAAGTATTTTTACATACTTTCTGTGATTTCTGTATCAGTACCTACTTACTTTAGTAGTTCTTTAGTCCGTAATTTCACTCCATTCTTCTCACCTTTATTGCAATGTCTTTTTACTTATGGTTGCTAGTGTTTTTATCACCGATCCTAGTAAACAAATGTGAAGGCTTGAAATTATCATCATTACAAAAAACCTATGAAAAGGGAGTAAAAGCATATACGGGCGAGAGATGGACAGAATGCATTACCCAATTTGAAGAATCATTACATTTATACAAACTGTACAAGTCTGTGATTGTGAATTGTAGGCAAAAATGCAATAATATGCGGTATGAGTCCGAACTTCAGGAGAACATTGGGGAGCTGAAGGTCTATGAACATTTCTTCAATAAGAAAGATTGCTTGACGAAATGTGAGAACCAAGGATTTGAAGATGTGCACTTACAGCATGAGGTTGAAGAATCAGTTCTCTATAATATGCAGGCCAGGAAGCCCTATGAATACATTCATATCTGCTATTACCAAATGAATGCCATGCCCAAAGCTGCATCAGCTGCATACACATACTTTATGCTGCACCAAGATGATGAAAATATGGAAAGTAATGTAAAATATTATGCGGATCAACCTGATGTTGATGCTAAAGAGATGGTGGACCTGGAGAATGACGATTATATAGTACTTTATGCTATTGGTCTTAAAGCATACAGCCAGCATAATTGGGCAGACACCGTTGCTAACATGGAAGAAGTACTCATAGATTATTTTTCATCAGAAAACAACTGTCGGGCAGAATGTGAAATGCAGCCAGAACAAGAATGGTCCTCGGAGTTTGCTATTACAATGTCAAATAATATAGCTGCACTTCTCCATTGCCAACAGCAATGTCAGGACAAGCTCAACATCCTTAACTATAACTCGGGAATAGAGTTTATAGCTGATGTTCTCAATTACATTCAGATATGCTACTACAACCTGGAAAGATATGATGATGCAGCCAAAACGGTTGAAACTTATCTTTCCCTTCTACCAAATGATGAGGATATGCTTGAGAATAAACAAATTTATAGTTATCTTGCTGACACAAAATCGTTTGTTAAAAGATCTGATGTAGAATATTATTTAAAACGTGATGGCTATGAGAAGAAACTTCTGAAGTTTTTTCATCAAGGAAACCATAATAGTGTTGACACTAATTCCATTTAAAATGCTAGTTCTAGTAGAATAATAATACACTAATGATGTGCCTTAACTGATAACCATATTCGATGCTAAGGTGTTATTTTAATATTAGTAAAGCACTTGGCTTTGACATATTTTTTTACTTGGCTTAATAAATTGTCTGATTGACAATAACCATTGTATAGATAGTTTTTGTTTGTGAAACAGATAAAATGTAATTGTTACTTTCATTTGCCAATGAATGTTACTTTGTAAATTACAAGAATTGAATTGAAGATTGTGAAAGAAACCCTGAGCCAAATAAGCCTATCTCTAACATTATTTAAAAATGTTACAATTGAAAAACGGTATATATGCACAATAAGTGTGATACTAAAAAAAAATATTATTTTTGTATATTTTTTCACTTTTATAAAAACTTACCTAATGTTAAATAGTTATAAGTTATGTATTGTATGAACTTATCTATACTATTCCACCAATTTCTTAAATGTTGATTATATATTTATATATAAAAATAAGTTGGAAAAAAAAACAATTACCGGTTTGAAATTTATATAAAATAAGTTGGAAAAAAAACCAATTACTGGTTTAAAATAAATTTATTACTTAGTTAATTTTTTGGTAAACATTGTTGGGAAATTGGTGGTATGTCTAACCGTTCTGCAATAATTTGTAATCTTTTTTGCCAATTTGTGCCATCTTCTACCAAAGATTTTATTAAATAAATTGAACAAACTAAATGTTAATAGTTTTAATTTGTTCTTTTTAAAAGATGGATTTATCATTCTCTTTTATATACAATATTAATATAATAGTACAACCACTCTCCTTAAAGCCAAAAAGGTTGGAATCTTATGGTAAGGGACACCAACACTAACTAATAGCTTTTAATGACTAGGTATAACTTAACAATTCATACTTAAGTGGAACAAAGGGTTTACTCTGTGTATCTCAACCTT
The DNA here is from genome assembly GCA_912999785.1 of Hydriomena furcata. Taxonomy (NCBI): domain Eukaryota; kingdom Metazoa; phylum Arthropoda; class Insecta; order Lepidoptera; family Geometridae; genus Hydriomena; species Hydriomena furcata. Next base: position 9,074,135 of record OU538824.1, read on the forward strand.
TGTATTGGTTTGCTAGGTACTTATTAAAATGATAATTAATAGGTAGATAGAAGGTACATTGTAGTCATGCATCTCCCAGTTTAAGTTAAATAGTAGGTAGTTTTTGATCAGATCATACACAGCAGGTGCATAACAGTGCGCAGGGTAGGTGTAGCTTAATCTCCCACCCTACCTCTTACCTCCCCTCTCATTCTCTTCACCCCACCCCTCTGACCGTGACTGGCTGGCTGAACCTTCGATCGAAAACCTGGCGGGCGCGTTCAATGTCTACACTCCAGTTACAACTAAAAGAACAGCAGCTACAATTTTATTTTTAAGTGAACCTTCTGAAAATGTTATTGATTTTTCGAGGTCAGCTAAATTATAATTTTACTGTCAATTCACATTCTACTTAATACTCTACCTACTTAATATTTTTTTCACCATGCAAGTCAGATCACATCGTACATAAAGGTAAGTGGGTAAAATAAATCATTGTTTTTTTTAACTTACTTACATAGATATAATATTGGTTTGCTATTAAAACTTACCGAGTCTTTCACGTAATTAATTGGACACCCTCTTATTTCAGCGCGATACGATTAACAGGTACCTACCTAATTAAGTACTTATAGCTTATAGCATAATTATAGTTATATAGCTTCAGTAATTATATTATTTATGCACGGGATCCATACACATTTGCAATCCAAATGTTGCTTTGTATTTTCAAGAATTTGTATATGGTAACTATTCATATTTTTTTCTAATGGCGATACTTGACAACCACTTGTCAAATATTTTACATGCACGACAATGTGTTGATTCTATGAGCTGTAAAAATATTTTTACTGAAATTGGGACTCGGTAAGTTCGCATAAATATCATAGGACACCATTTGTAGCAATAATATAACATAATTCCGTTTGTAACTATTCCACATATAATCGTAGTGCACCTTCCTTCCTATCCCGCTTTAGTAAGCGATCAAACGAATGCAATAGCAGAGCAGGCAGACAGAGACAGACCTATTCTGGAGGGTCGATTCAATAACGTTTTAGTATCGCATTTTAGTGAATATTCATTGTCTTTGATTTTGTGACCATATTCCGACTTTTGGAAAAAATCTAGTTAGTCTTATCCTAGGTTGGTTGATAATAATCGAATAATAAAAGTGTGAATAAGTAGGTACCTAGGTATGTTTGTGTTTTATGTCATAACGGCTGTAACAATTTGGATGAAATTTGAATTATATTATGACCTAGCTAGATTAATCTATAGGATATGCAAGTACTTTTTATTGTACGTTGTTACATACATAGGTAACTCCTAATTTTTACATTGACAAATGGGCAAGTACAGTCAGCTCCAGAAGTACCGGTAAAAAAAAAATCGGGTAAGTACCAATTTTATTACCTACCGAAGGTAATGAAATTGGTACCTACTCAATATAAATTCCGCAAAAAAGTATAAAGTATTGGTAGGTACCTATAGGTATAATTTCTCGAAAATGGTTACGTTGACTACGACCACCGGCTGGGCAAATTACTACGCCTTTTGCTTCGGCAGTCAAGCGTCCTCTGGTTGGTGATTTACGCAATGTTAAAAACTAGTAATTTTATGCTTTCAGAACCCGATAAAGTCCAAAAAGACAATGGATACGGATGACAAACTTAGCATCAAAAATATATTGTTCACCAAAAGCCTTCCAAATTATGATATACCAGCATCTGTTCATGGATACCTCATTTATCCCTGTGTTGATTGTGGAGATAAGTAAGGTTTTCCTGTTATCTTGTAAATAATTATTTTCGGTATCTAACACCTACCTACCTATAAATGAGCAATTCTTGTATATACAGGGCGTCCCACGGATATGCCACACGGAGGGAAAGTACTCTTAATACTGTAGATGGAACATTTTACTGAAAGAAGACATTATTTGAATTTATAAAACAATTTAAACTGCATTCATAGATCTTTAAATAATTACATGGTTGAACCGGGAATCGAACCCGTTACACGAGAAAAATAATTATCCTGTAGCTGTATCATACCGATCGAAAGGCTTCATCTTAAGGATTATTTTTTACTAATTATCATAGTGTCAGAAATAAAAGGAAGACCATGAATTTTAACATTTTTAATACAAAATCAATCAATTTATCAAATGCTCAAAATGAGTTCCTTCCTGTTGAATACAAAGTCGCACTCTTGATTATTTCGCTCCCTGTCGATTTTTTGATCTTGTTAAAAATGTTAAAATTTATGGTCTTCCTTTTATTTCTGACACTATGTTATTTAGTACAAAATAATTCTTATGATGAAGCCTTTCGATCGGTATGATAAAGCTACAGTAAAATTATTTTTCGTGTAACGGGTTCGATTCCCTGTTCAATCATATAATTATTTATCTACACTAATGTTGTAACATTCTACTTAAGTTTCCAATACTTGACTTATAATTACTACTGTTATAGCGCAGACAACAAAATACTAAATTTATGCAATTTCACATGATGGTATAATATCCACATCGATATCGTAAAATCTCATTTTAACATCAATAAAACGCGACCAATTAACCTGGCGAGCCTTATGTCAAAATCCTCATACAAGTTGTATAAAATTTTGATATTAGGCTGGCTTTTGAAAACAGTTGGGTTATACGTGAAACTACTAAACTTACATACACAAAACTCTTTGGTAAGATCTTGTGCCAATTAAATAAAAAAAGAACAGCGCGCGCTCGCTCCTGATTGGCCCTGCGCGCGCAGCTGCGCTCTTCTTATTGGTTAGATTTTAATGGCGGCAAGTTCACTGTGACAATACACGTACGCGTGAATTTAATGTTTCGCAATGTGTTTTGTTTTTAAAATACAAATTAAAAGTTAAAAAGCATTAGTGAAGATAAAGTAGTGTATGCAACTGCATATAACACGGGTATTAAAACACTCGTTACTATTATGATATAAACTCACACTCGTGTTTTAATACCCTTCCTTATATGACAGTTGCATAAACTACTTTAACCTAACTGACGGTGTTTTTTTTTTTTTGCAGATTCATGTTTCAATCCAGCTTCAATGATCATCTAGATCGTAAGTCGGTGCAAATTACTTACCTGTGCCGATTTTGTAATCAAACAAAAACATTCTTCAATAGATGCAAATTACTCTATCATATTCGATCACATGCCTTTAAAACAGCTACAATTAATGTCAATGACCTGAAGGTGGAACCCATTCCTCTGACTTTTTATAAGAAGAAACCGGTCAAAAAGCTAATTTCAAGCAACCAGATAATAGACCTTACAAAGAGTACGCAATATAATGTGTGCTTCGAATGTAAACTGCATATTACGCCTACTACTGGAAAAGCCTTCAGAGATCGAGCAGATCATTTTATGCAATACACAAACGTGGTTCACTCATGTCCGGTTTGTTTATTTGCATTACCAACTCTATGCGCACTTCGAGCACACTTGCGTTTTCATTTAAACGGTCCTCCATATTATTGTCCGGAATGTGGTATTTACTTACCAGCCAAAAACGTACTTTATCCGTATGGTCATGATTGCGAAGGATTTAAAATGATGAGGGCTACAGCGAGATTGAAATGCCCTGTCTCAAATTGCGAACTTGTCCATCCGAACGATTTAAAAACACACATGAAGGAGAACCATTTTAAATTGGTTTACAAATGTCCATATTGCCTGACAGCTTGTTTCACACAATCAATTATGAATCAACATCTAAGTGTGCATAAAAATACGGAAGCTCATGCATCAATATTTTTTCAATGCGAATTGTGTCCAGGACGATTAATTGGACAAAATAACGTAGACAATCATTTGCGTGTATATCACACCAAAAATCCTATTATATTCCCATGTTGGGTCTGTGGAAATACCTTCAAAGACGTACGTGTATTGATTGAACATCATATAAAAAAGCATGGAACGAATGCTACTGTTGCTATAAAAAATATGATATGCAAGCTTGACAACGCATCAGAAAATCAACAGCTTAAAGAAATATATCGCGTTGTTAAACGCTGTGATCGTTGCCAGAGAGACTTTACATACAAATGTAATTACAATCAAATTTCAATTTTACCCAATGAATGTCCTCGCAAGTGCTTATCCAAGTTAAAGTCAAAAGTTACAATGGTTGATACGGAAACCCATTTAACTTGCCATTTGTGTAAGGAAAAGATATCACAAAATTGGAAAGAAATCAAAAAGCATTACGCTAAAAACCACAAAATGCATAAATGCTTAGATCTTAAAGTGGTTCTCAATCAAATTGATGTTTCTAAATATAATAAATATACAAGACGCGTTAGAAACGCAAACACAAGAAAAGTAACACCCACAAAACGGCAACAGATCACAAGAGCTAATGCACACGAATTGGCGAATTCTGTTATACCAGATATAAACGTCTCAAAGAGTTGTTGCACAATATGCAAATTTACTTGTGAAAGTAAGGAACAACTGGAAACCCATTTCATAAGCCACAAAGACCCCTGCACAGCTTACCAGTGCATGGAATGTGGGCAATGCTTTGTAGTTAAACCTTCATTTTCGACACATTTAATGTTAGTACACGGCATCTCGAATGCAGAGGAATACATATCAAACAAGGATAGATGTTACAATGAAAATGCTCTCGAAAAGAATCAGAACAGCAACATGTCGTTTGAACCTCTAAAAGACAATCAGTGCATGATTTGTAGAGAACAATTTGATAACTCCGAAGACTTAGCGAAGCATTTCAGAGGGCATGGCATGGCATTTTTATTGAAAAGTACGTCAAACAAAAACACTTGCTAGAATTTTTGTTATACCTAATGAAATTTCTATGTGCTATCTTGTTTATTATTTTTTTACTAGAAATTGGATAAGGCACCAATTAAATTACCTATAGATGTAACGTGTGTGTTAATTGTATGTGAATTAGTGTTTATGGTTGATAATAATTGTTTGTGTTAACTACTCACATACCAAAATAAATGCTGTTGACGTCATTTATATTCTAAAGATTATGAATTGGAATTCCCTGCACTGCCAATCCAGTGTTTAGGTTGCTATGATCTTATTCTAACGAAATTTATCAAAGTAATTCGCCTTTTAGGGTTTCGTACGATAGGTATTTTAGTCGGTCGGTTTTCCAGTGGATATGTTAGAATTTGTAATTTGAAACGTTTGACAAAGATGCTGCAGTTTCCCCCGCAAAAATTAACTAACATTGGTAGGTAGGTATAGGAAAAAATATACCTTGAAAGAAAATCGTTTGCATTTTATGGAAAGTAAAAAATACCTACCATTCTCGAATATTATGCAAAAATATTAGGCTATTCCAAACCTTTTTATTAAAAAAAGCGCGTGGAAATAGGTAAGAGTTAAGAGAAAACAGCACTATGTACTACTATTTTTTTTTATTAATTATAAACATTAAAAAATATTTGAATTATATCATATTGTAGGACTAGTTAAAATGAAAACGCTAAAAAAAAAAAAAAAAAAAAAAAAAAAAAAATTCTTGTAAGTTTTGTAAATAACTGTTGTCACATTAGGACGTAACTACATACTTAGCTGAATCTTTAGGTAAAGCCGAGATTCATATTTGAGTGATTGTACCCTGACGACATCTGATATAGTAAAGTTGTGACCAGGCATTGCGCGGCAATCGAGCGCTTGCCGCGCTATGTTTGGACGACAGCAGCGCGCAGCAACCGCGAGCTACGTGCCGCGCGCAAACGATGTTATTGTTCGTTCGCCAGCGGTTATATGTGGACGGTATTTTATTAAGAATAAAAACATTACTGCCGTGCAAACAGTCTAAACTAGTCACGCGGCAAACTAGTGACCTGCGAATGCCGCGCTATGTCTAGTCACACCTTAATAACAATAAAATGATGTGGCACACTAACTATATTGTCAACCTTTAGACAAACTAGTAGGTGCTTAGGACCAATGTTTTTAAGTCGACTGTATAAACATAAAATATGAATCACTAAAATAAAACCATCCTCCTACTTAGGTACCAACCTACCTATTTATGTAGGTACAACTAGCTTTACTAATTAATTAAAATAATGATGCAAATGGAGGGCAATGCTAATGGTAGTTATCAACGCAAGACAAGAATTTTAGAAGTCAACTTAGGGAGGCAGCGCTCTGATTTCCATCAGTGACCACTGCTTTGGATTTAGGGTAATCTACCTACCTATGGATCGATACAATAGGTAAACCACATAAGTCAGTCATCTCCGAGAGACAGAGCGCGGTTACGCGGAAGTGATTTGACATAAACGAAAATAAAAAACCCACAACATTCACATACATACAAGTACCTACACCGAACTCTTGCTCCCAGCAGTGTACACGCCCGACACGCCACTGAGGTTGTCGATGGTTTACCTACAGATTTATTCTATATTAGTTTCTCCAGGTCTGCTTTGATGACCACTTTTTCGTTCAAATCAATAAGTCAATCAAACCCTTCACTAGATGCTGGCATGTTCAAAATTACCATGCCAGTTCAGTAGTAGGCCCCTACATCTTATTGTATAGTTCTGCATGTTTATACATATAAAACTATGTTAATAACACTATTTTATATGCCAAAAGCTTGGATGTTTGTTTGTTAAACAATCGCGTCAAATCACATTCAAATCAATCATACATCTAATTAAAATATGGCCCAGCCCTCGAATATAACTAAGCATAAACTACGAAAACGTTAAATAAAATTATAATAATTGAACTGGTGTTGCCCACATTTTGAATAATACAGATAGTTGGACAAATCATTAGTTACAATGTTATGTATGATCCCAAGTAGTCAAAAATATGCATTATTTTTCAGCATAAGTTTTTTTTGGCTTCTTGGATTGTCATTGTGGTTTATAGGAATTTATCTGTAACAACATTGGCATTATCGAATTTAATATAAATCAATGCATATTGAAACCGTTTCAATTCTTGAAAGTTCAGTCAGATTGTGACTGGACTGTTTTCTGCACATTGACAAAGTATTAAAATAAAAACATGGTATCCAAACAATGGCTATCATCTACATTAGCAATCAGATGAGTATTCAAACAGGTAAATTTTTGACATACATTTTTTAGAAGAATAAGGGATGAATTGCATTGACTCCCATTAGAGATCTTCTACAGGTAGGGCACTTTTTTGAAATTTTGAATGCCTGTTTGACACATTTCATGCAGTATACATGACCACATTTGGTTGATGCCATAGAGCGAGTACCTAAGGGATCTTGGCAGATTGGGCAATCTCCCAAACGGAAATGGGGTGATCTTTCTCTTACTGTGATGTTTGGTGTGTTTCGACTGATTCGTTGAATCTGAAACAATTTATCATTATTAAAAAACAAATACCTAGCTAAACATTCATTTAAACTAGCTTGACCCTAGCTGTCCAGATTCCAATAACCGCATAGAAAAACACACTTTCATACAAACTTTAACACTCTTTTTTACTCTGCTAAGGGATGATGTTCCAAAAACCCATAAACATGTGTTTCTTTTTTTTGTGTTGAAGAGTATTAATACAATAATAAATTGATTATAAACAATAAATTTTTCAACTTTAACACCCCTTTATACACCGTTAAGGCATAAAATTCAAAAACCCTTAATATATTTACAATCTTATATTTAGAGGCTAAATACCACATTTCATTTGAATCAAATAAAAAATGACAGAGTTTCATAAAAACTTTCTTCCCCTATTTCAACCTGTGAAGGCGAATTTACGAAAAACTATTCTTAAATGAAGCCTACAGTAAAAAATCAGTATCCTCTCAAAATTTCAAACTTCTATCATTATTAGTTTAGGCTGGGGAGCATTGATATGTCAGTCAATGAGTCAGCAATTGCTTTTTTAGGGTTCCGTACCCAAGGGGTAAAAACGGGACCCTATTACTAAGACTTTGTTGTCCGTCTATCTGTCGGTCTGTCTGTGTCTGTCTGTCCGTCCATCTGTCACAGGGCTGTATCTCATGAACCGTAATAGCTAGATAGTTGAAATTTTAACAGATTATGTATTTCTGTATATAAATACTAAAAACAGAATAAAATCAATATTTAAGGGGGGCTCCCATACAACAAACATTATTTTTTTGCTGTTATTTATAGATAATGGTACAGAACCCTTCGTGCACGAGTCCGACTCGCACTTGGCCGGTTTTTAAACATACAAACATCCTCACAAACTTTCGCATCTATAACATTAAGATCATAGGATTAACTTACTTTTCTTTTAGTAGTTGTTTTTTTGGAAATCTTTACTTCTGGGAGCCCATCATTTTCACAATCAATGACTATGGGCTCTGTTGGTGAAGCAACGGGTGCAGTAGAGGCATCTAGAACAGGTTTTAAAAGATTCTAAACTGAATTTATTTATTTTATGATGCAAACTGATACGGATTTCATTTGGAATAACAATTTATGACCAGTAATAACAAAGACTACTTTTCTCCTGGTAGGTAGGTAAGTACTAAGTAAGCTAAACCGCGGGCGAGAGCAATAGCCAGAATTTATTAGTTTTATACTAGGTACAGTAGGAACTTTTGTAACGAAAACTTACCTGGACCATTAAATATTGAATGATCAGTATCATCCAACTCTACAAAGGAACAGAACCAGGATTCATGTATATTATTAGTTACTCTGTGATTTGCTCTTTGATTGGAATCTTGTCCTTCTAAGAAAAATGAGTTTGTCAAGTCGATAACTTCGTTTTCCATGTCTAGTCCGAGTCGAAATCTAAAACAGAGGTAGAAAAACAGTTTTAGTGCTAATTAAAACAACTTGAATTGGTGCTATAAAACTGAATTTATTTTGTCTTTTATGTTTATAAATTTTGTTGGTACGCATGCAATCAAGGTCCACTATTATCCTAAATCTAACACAATATTTTTTTATTGGATGGTAGAGCGCGTCAGGTAGATGCTCGATATCAACAACTACATTATCAATACTTACTATATTCACAGAATTTGAGAAAACTAATCTGCAATTGTAAATTGTAATAATCACAAATTCTAATTTTTCTAAGAATTTTACGAGGATTTTCTCTGAATTGGCGAAAATAGACATACAATTTTAATTTAGGTTTTGAATGTATTGTTTGTATCTGAATTCCAAAGACGAAGAAGTCGGAACACGGAACTGACGGAACGGATTACACGGAAGTTGAAATCGATTTGTAAACAAAACAAAAAGAGAATGGGGAATTGGGGATACCAGTGCAATTTTTGTAAATAAAAAAGTCTGCATGCAATACAAACAATGCTGAGAGTTCATATTTATATTCCTAATGTTATAAAGTATTTGGTGTAAACATTAAAAATATTACCATTAAAAAAATATTTTGAAAAGAAAACGTACGAGTACGACTAGCGGTAATAACGATAACGACCGTTTGTAAAAAAACATTACATTACATTCACTCAATTCACTGTCAACACACGCACGACACGACACGACACGAGGAAGAAGAGGCGCACTTTCCGATAGAATGAAGGTAAGTCAACTGTCAAGTCAAGTGTCTGTCTATCTCTCTCTTCTAGAGGTGGGTCGTACTTGTGTTTGACGTACCAGGTCTAATTAATACCACCTCCATCAAATACCAGGTTGGAAAACCAGGTTTAAAATACTTTAAAGTATTTGGTTTCAGGCGAACCAACTCTCCACCCAGCACCCCCCGCCCCTAGGATTGGAAATTTGTTGAAGTATAAAAACACTTTCAAGTACAAAAATACTTTAAGGTACAGAAATACATTCAAGTACAAAAATACTTTCAAGTACGAAAATACTTTCAAGTACAAAAATACTTTCAAGTACAAAAATACTTTCAAGAAAATAATTTCTTACAGAAATACTTTAAAGTATTTTTGTACCTTAAAGTATTTTTCAAAAATACTTTCATGTACAAAATACGCGTTCAAACTGTGTTGTCATACCTGGTACGTATTTTTTTATGCCTATACCAGGTTTACAAACCTGGTCGAGTAAATACGCACCACCTCTACTCTCTTCTCTTATTTTTATTTGAGTTGTGTTGTGTGTTGACTTGACCAAATTGACTGTTGACTGTGTTGTGTTGGTTGGGTAATTGGTTAGTAAGATAATCGGGAAGGGAATTAATTTGTAGTGAAAGGGGAAAGGGATAATACATGGAACAATTAAACTAAAAGCAATTAACGAAAAAAAATACAGAAGTTACTAAGTAAGTACTCATAACTGCCCAGATTAGGTGCCTGGTGTTATTGAGGAACCTGATTTTCTACTGATGACTAAACTTTTTTCCGTATACATTTTAGAATGCATTTAGGAGTAAATATATCAAACGCGCTTCAGCAGCTAGAAAGTGTAAAAGCGGCCGTCGATCAAAGTGATGATCCCAAGCTAAAAGTTAGTACCTATCAACTAGAAATTGCAGTAGATTTACGAAAAGATTAGTCTGTAACTCAATAGCTTTGATATTTTCCAGGCCGCTACTAATGATGACTTGAATATGCTCATAAACTTGTTAGAAAGTCCTATTCTGAAAAGCATTGCAACACTTCATGATTCTGTGGGATTGCTGGCCACACAAGTTGCTCATCACCCCTCTATTCTTCCTGGTGACTTTGATATTACTCCTGCTGGTAAGTTACTAATTGATTTGGTAAGCAGGCACTACCTATAAAATTCTGCATGTGTGACTAGGCTCTCTTAAAGTTACCTGGTTAGCTGTATGATATTCTGCTGCTAACTGCTGAAGGAAATAGGTTGTGATTGTCCCTGGACAGGCAAATGGCTTAGAACCATTTCATTTAGTATAGTTTGATACAGTTATGAAGAGTGCCTTGTATTTATGTAGATATTTTCTATGCATGATACTTACCTACTTACTTGCTTGCCTTCATAATTGGGAACTTTTGTTCATACAATTAATGTATCAGGTGACCTGGCACTGCAGACTAGAAACCTCTATGGTAGTCATGAAGGTGAAGAAGAGCAGAGGGTGCCCCAGGTGTCTCCGCCCCACAGCCTGGAGTTTGCCTCAAGCTCTGACAATGAACATATCCCACACATGGACAGCGGCTTGGACTCAAACATATCACCTAAACAGGTAGGGTATGTGAGCCCGTTCGCCGGCCCCTTTCTGTTTTCGGCCTTTACGCGTTCTCGGTGCCGTAAAATTGAGATACTATCGTTTTCACATACTATTTTCAAATGAAATATTTAATCGGACATCTGAAAATGTTAACCTTATATCTGATAATACTTTTAGTCGCGAAACATCTACGAGTGATTTGTAGCGAATTGTTTAGTTTGACGACGGGTGTCGGAAGTCACGCCACGTGCAAAAAGTAAAAAAAAATGAGTGCCGCGCGTTTCACTCCAAGGTAAGTATTGCGTTGTTCTTCAAACTAAACAATGGTGATAGGTATGTAATTCACTTCAAATATGACGTATTATCATACTCATAATATGATTTTTGTGATATTATAAACAAAACCACTGTAATTTTAGGGGCCGGTATCAAAAATCTAAATTTAAAAAAAAGTTTGGTTTTCGGCCTAGGGGCCGTTATGTGCTATATCAAATCTTCTACGCTTTTATCTTGTTAATTTATTTGGTTAAGAATATATCTAAAGATTCTTTCTATTACCATTATACTTAATGTGAGTAATCTAGCCATTACTTTTCGGCCGTCAAATTACGTGGTATTCAATTAAAAATGGACCTTTTAGATGACCATTTTCGGGGTGGCCGAAAATCACATCATAGATAAAATGGTACCGTAGTTTTCGGCATGACCTATAATTGTATGGAGAACATGGTGGTCGAAAATTGAATGTCACTGTTAGTTTTCGTCTACAAGTTTCTAATAACATTTTAAACATTTTATTCTGCAGATTAATCTAAAGTTAGTTATTTTGATTAAGCGTTACATTCAACCGACTTTATAAAAAAGGAGGTTCTCTTTTCAACGCGTATATATTATATGTTTTTATTGCTTTTTTAGGGTTTCATAGTCTACAATGTTGCTTCTGGGGCTTGGCGAAGAAAAGATAGATAAAAGAAAAGATACGATTGAAATGCGCCTTCTGTGAAGTCATTTTAATAAGCGGCACAGAAGAAGATACGGAGAAGAATCTTGGCTGTCATTTTTGCACTAATTTAAGATAAACTGACTTTGTAGGACTGAAATATGAAGATGTTCAGGACAAATCATTTAAACGAAATGTTTGTTATACTGATTTCTGATCGCAAAATGTAAATTTCGTTCGTAAAAATGTGGTTGATTTTGAAATAGGTGTATAGATAATACATTTATTATAGCTTAATAAATCATTACGATTAATATTGGGTAGTCAAACCCAAAGACTCATCATCTTCCTGCCCTCATCTTACTTAAGTGGGGTCGGCACAATATGTGTACTTCTTCCATTTCCCTCTATCAGCCGTCATCTTATCACTCACTCCTTTCTTACCTATGTCATCTTTCACACAGTCCATCATCTTTTTTTTGGCCAACCCCTACGTCTACATCCATCCATCTTCATTCATAATATTTCTTCCTCCTTATCTTTTCTGCCTCAGGTGCTACTTTTTTTTCAAGCATCTCTGATTATTATCCATCCTGATCTTATCCATCCTCGTCAATCTTCTTTCCGACACTCTCCAATTTCATTTGCCATTTTCCCAGTCTCAGTTGCGACCGTTCTCCTACAAGAACAATGTCGTCGGCGAACAACATGCACCAGGGTGCCTCCTCCTGTATTTGCGATGTCAGTGCATCCATTACCAGGAGAAACAAATAACAGCTTAAAGCCGATCTCTGGTGCAAGCCTACAACCACATTGAACTTGTCCGTAACGCCAGCTTCGGACCGGACATATGTACAGGCTCGGCCGGCTGTACACGGCCCGTATAAGCTGCAGGTCCTTTCCAGGCCCTCCTTTCTTTTTCATAAAAGCCCACCACAAAACCTCACGGGGTACCCTGTCGTATGTGTTGATCTTCACCAGGTCAGCACGTGCAAGTTCATATGCACACTGTGCACTCCTGTACTTTTCGCACAGTTTTCGAAGTGTCTGTTCCCGAAACCCGAACTGGCTCTGCAATATCTCACTCTCGTCTCATTCATCTCGCAATCACTTTCTCCTAGATTTTCATATAGTATGTGACATGAGCTTTATATCTCTGTAGTTATTGAAGTCCTTTACGTCCCCTTTGTTTTTGAAAATGGGCACTTGCTAACTATTACACCACTCGTCCGGAATCGCCTCATCATGCAACAACTTGTTGAAGAACAAAGTCAGCCACTTCCATCCATCTGCTTTTAAAAACTTCCATACTTCCGCAGGACGTAGGTATATCATCTGGTCCAACTACTTTCCTATTCTTCATATCTTGCACTGTTTTTTTTTACCTTTATCCATACTAATCTCGTTTACAACAGAGAATAACGAAGAATAACTATTTTAATTAGAGAGACAAAATGTTTCTAAAATGTTAATTTTTATTAGATTACTTGAATAATTTTGTTTGTGATTTTTAATAGCATTTGGATTTACAATATAAACAATATTTAACATACAAATAAAGCGTTTTTATGTTATTATATACTTATAAATTCATTTTAAAACCATCACAATGCAGTGGCCGAAAACTGAAAACCCTATGGCCGAAAACATAATTTTGTGGCCGAAAACTGAATTTTTGGCATTTTTCCGGATTAAAATTAATATAAAAATAACTACAAATAGCTTTATATACCTTATTGTATTTTTTAATCAAATTTGATTATATAGGCTATCATATGACATCATTAGAACAGGCATATTAAAGTTGCAACTATTTTTTATGATGTTCTTATGTTGGAGGGAGCACTAAAAGGCCGATATCCGGCACATCGACCCTAATTCATCATTGAGTTGAGTTACATTTGGTTTTGGTTTTTCTGTTATTTTTTGCTAAAATTGTATGTTAAATATTCAATATTTATTACAGAGCCGCGGTATACTAGACTTGGGTCGCAATGATGATTCAATCGCTTCAACATCTAACAACATTGTTGTGGGAGATTGGGCACAGGTGGAGATCATCAACCTGGTCAATGATGGCACTGGACTCGGATTTGGTATGACATAACTAGTAATATTATAAATCAGAAAGTTAGTGAGGATGTTTGTATGTTAGGATCATTGTGCCTCAATAACAACCAAATGGATTTGGATAAAATTTGGAATCCTGGAATAACATAGGTACCACGTGAGCGAATCCGCGGGCTAAAGCTAGTAATTACAGAAATAAAAATCAAAATAACTGTAACTAACGTTCCAGGCATCATAGGGGCAAGGACAAGCGGCGTCATAGTGAAAACTATCCTAGCGGGGGGTGTGGCTGACCGCGACGGACGTCTGAAGTCAGGAGATCATATACTGCAAATTGGTGATGTAAGTTTGTTGTTTTTAGTAGAACTTCCTAACTACTGGAGATAGGGTTTGTACATTATAAATAATAAATTACTATTCATGGACATTTCACTTGCCTCAAACTAAAGCTTGTTCTGTGTGAACTAGATAAACTTATATACCTTTTATTTCTGTAAAAACATACACATACATTATTACTTATCACTACATAGTATAAAGCAAAGTCGCTTTCCGCTTCCCGCGTCTGTATGTCTGTATGTATGTTTGCTTATATCTTTAAAACTACACAACGGATTTTGATGCGGTTTTTTTTAATAAACAGATTGATTCAAGAGGAAGGTTTATATGTATAATACATGCATAATATAGTAGAGAAACACTGATAATTTTAGAGGTTTCTAATGTGATGTCGTAAATAAACACATTTTTTTGCGCTTACATTGCAAATGCTGGCTGAACCCCACGAGATATATCAAAATAATGTACTACAGTATTGTACACCTTAAAAACGTCTACAAAAAAGTCAACGATGGTATTAGAAATGTCTTACGCACAGCGAAGCGGGCACGGGTCAGCTAGTTTTTTTATATATTACAGGTGAGCCTGATGGAGATGGGTTCCGAGCAAGTGGCCGGTGTGTTGCGTGCGTCCGGCTCGCGCGTGCGCTTAGTTGTTGCGCGCTCAGTGGACCCAGCTACTGTTCACCCTTCCCCCGCGCCCATTGTGCCGCACAGGTATAAAATGCACTATACAGAAAAGCAAAACTTGACAACTAGATGCATACACTATGTGGAGTTGGCACAACAGATATTGTTTAATTTCCTTCTATCAGTCATCACTCAACACCCATTTCTTTCCTGCCCATGAATGACATCTTTTACACAATCCATCCATCTTTTATTTGTCTGTCAGGTTCACTAGTAGTAATATCAATAAATAGAAACGCACACCAAGATTTGTTATAACCAAAAAAGGTTTCGTTCCAGGCTTTTATCTGACCCAGAAGCGCTCGACCGCTATCTGATGGAGGCCGGCTTTGAGCAAGTTTTCCATACGCAACCAACGCCTGCTGCCCTCAATAACACAGCTTCTAGATTCGTGTTCGACCAATCCCTCACACCTCCACTTGATACTGGTGAGTTTGAAATATTCAGTAGCGCTATTATGAGATTTCCAAACTACAGACTCTATTGAGTATTGTTAGCTATTTGTAAGATTTTAGTTCAGTTTAGTTACCGCTAGAGGCGCTGTTCTGGATTTAACACAAATAGCTAATGGTACTCGTTAGCGACTGTAGTTTGGCAATCTCATAACAGGGCTAATATAAAAAAAACACAAAATAATATGGATGTACCTTTAGTCCATTTAACTTAGCCCAAAAAACATTAATTCGCATAAAACTGCATCTTGGTTTGATTGTTTATTAATATATCATCAATTTAAAAGAAATGTCAAAAGTACCCATCGATCCCGCATGTGAAAAAAAGTTATTCAAGGTTCGCGAAAATCCGTTTTTAGGAAATATCTCACTTCCTTTGCATAATTTTTTTCAAACACGTTTCACCGTTTTTGATATCTTAGATTAGTTTGAGTGGAGCGCGCAGCCATACATGCGATAATGCAACGTCAATGGCGAATCCTAGGTTTTAGCGTATGTACGGTCAATTGATTATAATTAACATTTTATTTATACCAATAAATCAAATAGTCTAATGATATTGCTTACCATTTTCATAATTTGGTAATAAATGGAATTTATCGTATTTTCCTGATAACTGAAGAACTATTAGTCCTACAGGGTTCTGCTTGTGCTTAAACTAAAGCTAAAAAAATGCTCTACAACTTTTATTCCCATGAGTTTTTTCATAATACGATATTTATCCGATCCAGTTATCCGATTGGCATGGATTGCATGAATTCCTTATGAATATTTTTTATAGATGCAGAATCGCCGGAGGTCGACAGATTTACCGTGCAGCTAAAGAAAGATGAAAATGGCCTTGGCATCACCATTGCAGGTTAGAATATATAAACTACTAGCTTCCGCCCGCGGCTTTGCTCGGTACCTGTATAAAAAGTAGCCTATATGCTATATCAGGGCATAGAGCATAAAGTACCATTCAAATTCGTTAAGTCGTTTGATTGTGATTGAGGCACAAACAATATAAATATCCCCACAAACTTCCGGATTTATAATATTAGCAGGATATTAAATAAATCTATGTATATAAAAATCAATTGCTGTTCGTTAGTCTCGCTAAAACTCGATTACGGCTGAACGGATTTATCTTATCTTGGTCTTGAAATGTTCGTGGAGGTTTAGGAAAGGTTTAAAAGGTGAGAAAAATTCGAATAATTGCCGGGAAAACCCTAAAAACAGCACTTTTCTTTTTCCTATACAAAAGTTTTCTGTATAAAACGTAGAGTCATTGTAAGCTTTACTAGGTTTGATAATACGGAACGGGAACGGGAACTAAAGACAACATTTGTTAATTCTAAAGCGATACGAAGTTCGCGGGGTCAGCTTGTAAATAAAATAAATATTGGTGGACATTACTTAGTATGGTTATGCTCATGCAATTATCCTTTCACACACTACCTATAAAACATAGTTTAATGGAAACCTAAAAGCTATTGATCTTACAATATTATGATCCTAATTATTCAACTGAAGGTAATAGAACCAGGAAGGTAATAGATTTTGAGCGTAAGTATGTATGTCCATTTCTTTGGCACGCTCAACCACACAAACGACTTAACGGATTTTTAAATATGGTGCCCCCCTCCCAAAAAAGGGGGCCATAATTGTTTTAGTTAATTTTATACTTTAGCAATCATGTTATGTTTTTATATTAACATTTGTTTTATCTTGTTTTAAGGGTATGTCTGCGAGAAGGAAGAACTATCAGGAATATTCGTGAAATCGGTTACTCCCGGAAGTGCGGCAGCTATAAGCGGCAAAGTGCGAGTCAACGATCGAATCGTGGCAGTGGACGGGGTCTCGTTAGCCGGAAAATCCAACCAGAGGGCGGTAGACGCGCTGAAACAAAGCGGGAATATCGTAACACTTGAATTGGAAAGGTAGACACGATGCCATCTAGTTCTTACTTGCTATTAATATAGGAAATCTGCTATAGGTATCCATCCATAAATCTTTTTATCAAATCAGAATATGCATCAACCGTAATTATTATAAAACTCTAGCGTTAGGTACTGGTTACTGACTGACTGTTCTATTCCTTTTGGTATGTAGGGGTGCGCTAAAAAAGGAATTCCCGAAATTCTACCCTCAATGGGGTGCAACGGAGGTTGAAGTCTGTTCTGAATTCAAGAAGTCGGGATGGTTTCCACTAGTTAGTGTATATGAGTCCCACGACTGCATATCCCATTTTTTGATTACATGAGAAGGTATTCAGAGTCAAGTGGGTTCAATAGCAATAGAAAATAAAGCTCAAATAGAGCTTTGTAAGAGAGTGATAATTAGTTATTATATATAATATACACAATATTGCTAAAAAAACATGGGTGCTCAAATTGCCTAAAGAGATTGCTGTTATAATTTGGACTCGAAGATTTCCATTCTTGACTTGAAGATTTCTCGTTATATTTCAGATATCTTCGTGGTCCTAAATTTGAGCAGTTGCAACAGGCGATAGCGGCGGGCGAGTCTGCAACCAACAGCACCACGCCTCACAATCCCTTCCTGCATATGCATCGTCCGGAACCTCTCACCACGGATCAGGATATTCCGTTGACACACTTGCAAAATTCGTGAGTGAGCCTGCTAGGCGATCTTTTATTGCTTGCATCCCGCCTCAGCAAAGTTTTATTTACTTTTTATCATGCTGTGTGAATGTGTCATTCATTAGGTTTGGGGTATTATATTTTGATTAGCTTAATGTCTTATTAATTGAAATTCTCATATTTTGTTATTAATCGACTATTCTTTCTATATTCTAGCCTAGACAGTAACATAGTAGAGGAGCCATTATCAATCTCTCCGCCGAGCAGTCCACCGCCTCTTGCTACGCGCGCTGATCCTCCCTTCGAAATGCCGCGCACTCAGGAACAAAAGGATGCTATTAAAAAGAAATGGCAGGCAATATTAGGTAAGATTTATATCTGTACTAGATTTTTCCTGCTACTTTGTCCGCATACATTCTGGAACTTTAACGAATTTATCGTAAAACATTGAAAAACCTGGAAATAAAAAGAAAATTTTGGGGATAAAAGTACCCTATGTTTGTCCCAAGACTTAAAACTATCTCTACCTATATGAAAAATTTCATCACAATCGGCTCAGCGGATCGTCCGTGAAAATGTCTCAGACAGACAGACAGAGTTACTTTCGCATTTATAATATTAGTATCTAGTAGTATAGGTTAAGATTTTATTTTATGTATTTCAGGTGACGAAGTAGAAATAGTGGTTGGTGTGGTAGTGAGAGGTGGCGGCGGTCTCGGTATATCTCTGGAAGGCACTGTCGATGTCGAAGGTGGGAGGGAAGTCAGGCCTCATCACTACGTGCGTTCCGTGCTGCCCGAGGGGCCCGTGGGACGCGCTGCCGTGCACCGACCTGGAGACGAACTGCTAGGTACGTGCTATGTGCTATCAATATTAAATATTTTAATCATTTACACACTATATTTAAGTGGGCTGAGAAATATCGACCTAACACTGTATAAATCATCTAGAATAAATAAAAAGATTTTACTTTAGTATCTAAGAGATGTGGATTTTGTTTGATACAAATAGCTCTTTTGGTAGATAAAAAACACGCTTTTATAGTTAGTGCACTAAAAATCATAAAATGCTGTTGAAGAGTTCCCTTGTGAGACGCTGATTCTGGCTGCATCATCAGGTTGATATTATCATCAGAACAGAATATATTGTCATCAGAACTACACATAACTGTCAAATTTGATTACAATCCAACAATTATAAGTTGGTTAAATTGATTTACAAGATTTTCTTACATAGTTACATATTTGTTACAGATGAAACTAATAAAAGGGCTAATTACCACGTTTTTTCTTGTATTGCTGACGTTGATTAACAACCACGATAGTTTTCATTCTATAATAAAAGTGTATTTAGAACATGATCACTTTAGTTTTCCAATTGTTTATATGAAGCTTCTTACTTTCAGAGGTGAATGGACACCGTCTCCTGGGCATGAACCATTTGGAGGTAGTGTCGATTCTGAAGGAGTTGTCCAGCGAAGTGTGTATGGTGTGCGCTCGGCCTCGCCCTGCGCCTATCATTGAAATCGCTCCTCCCGCAGCAACGCTTGTAAAGGTAAATTATTACACTACTAAATATCTAATATATATAAAAAAAAGTCGTGTTAGTTACACTATTTATAACTCAAGAACGGCTCAAGAACCGATTTGGATGAAAATTGGTGGGGAGCTAAGGTAGCTTAGAACCAAGAGACGGACATAGGATACTTTTTAACGGGAACGGGAACGGGAAATTAACATTCTAAAGTGATACGAAGTTCCGGCCGGGTGAGCTAGTTATAAATCCGAAAGATTATGAGGATGTTTGTGCCTCAATCATGCCAAATGTATTTATATGACACTTGGAATATACAACAGCTTATACCCTGGGATAGCAAATATGCTACTTTTTATCCAGGTACCATGCGAGCGAAGTTGTGGGCAGTAGCTAGTGTTAAACAAAACTTTATAGTCTCTTAGGACCACCATATGATATCTTCGTGTTGTATTTATCAAGCATCTTTTTCCATAGCCCGATGAGCTTCTTTCAGCTAAAAATGTATTTACGGTACAGGCAAAATCTGACGGAAGTCTGGCCGGCGCAGGCGCAGAAGAAGGCGGCTCACTGTCCGCAGGCGGGAAGGTGCGATCGCGCAGCTTGGAACCCCTGACAGGACTCGCTATGTGGTCTTCCGAGCCGCAAATCATAGGTAATTTAAATCCTGATACTGTTACTTTAAACCGATGTTTTATCACATGTCTTGATCAATTTTATCTATATACAAAACACATACACGTCGACTTGAGAACTCATAGAAAGCATATTTTATGTATTTATATACAAAAAAAAAAGTATATAAGTATAATCTATCAGTCATCAGGCTTTCATAGTAAAAGCTTTGCTTAGTTTGGGACTAGATTGCGCCGTATGAAATGTTCACCAATTTTTTATATATTTTATTGCTATTCATGTTTTTTGTCATCAGACTGTTTGCTTATACGAAGTAATTTTATTTACAGAGTTGGTAAAAGGCGAACGCGGTCTCGGCTTCTCAATCCTCGACTATCAGGATCCGTTGCGTCCTGCGCACACGCTCGTTGTGATCCGCTCCTTAGTGCCGGGAGGGGTCGCTCAACAAGATGGTCGACTGATTCCCGGCGATCGACTGCTGTTTGTCAATGATCAGGTAACTATCAATCAAGACTACCAACAGTTATGAATCTAGATAATTAAAACTAAAGAATATTTGTGCCTCAATAACGCCCAAACGACCAAACATATGTTTGGTCATATGTATGGTTTATACATAAAACTTGGAATATTAATTGCATAATATAACCTGGAATAGCGTAAAGAATACTTTTTTCCAGATACCACGCGAGTGAAGCCGTGGGCGGAAGCTAGTTCTATATAATATTCTTATATTATATCTTAAACGACTGAGATGAAGGAACATGGCTTTATATTTTACAATTTTTCACCAGAATCTGGAGAATGCCAGCCTTGAGCAAGCAGTGGCAGCGTTGAAAGGCGCTCCTCGCGGCGTGGTGCGCATTGGTGTGGCCAAACCCCTCCCCCTTGCCGACGCCCCACCCCCGCTCCCCGCCACTGCACCCCCTCGCCTGAGTGCTACTACCCCTTGAGTGGTATGAACATCTCTATACATATACTGTTATTATAACTAAGCTATAGAGCGCGTCGGGCACTATTCTCGCGTCACTTACGTCTATAGATGACCGTCTTAAATGGTATGAACATCTCTATATAAATACTCTCCTTATAAAACACCCACCTACCTTCTACATAATTATTTAAACAGACATTGATCTATCATTGTCTACAAACAAAGACAGAGCGCATGTTAATAAGATTTTGTCCCTAATTTCTAGTCTATACGGTTCGGGTTTGTATAATGGAGTGGCCATGAATTTTAGTATTTATATAGACGCGCTCTATAGCCTTCTTATTATGGGTATGCAATCTTCTAACCACGAATTTACTGTACTAGAAAGGAACCCTCGAGCAAACCAAAACCAATCCAAAGTTGAGTATCCCTGGACTGGAATATTAGCTTTTGGAACTTTAAACAGCATAAAGTAATTGTTGACAAATTTTTCTTTAAACTACTTTCGCAAGAACACATTTCCAACATGTATTAATTTCGTTATTACTATTTATTTAAGCAAAATTTTCGACTGTTATTATACAAAAATCGTGGTCACGCGGAGATTATTATATTGTTTGAAATATTCATTATGTTGTCAATTTAGCTATAGTTATGTTATAATTGGTTCGTACGAGTAAGTGCGTCTCCACAAAATATATTACTATATCCTATCGTTTAATTTGATTTAGGGCCTGTTTCACCATCTTCAAGTAAAGTCCTAAGTAAGCTACTCGGCGATTACCAAAAACGAACGTACCATTTGACATTTGATAGTTTTGACACTTCATACATTAATTTAGCGCTAACTGGAAAGTAACAAATCAACACTTTATTTGAAGATGATGAAACAGGCCCTAAGTGTTTTGTTTATTTCATGAGTTAATATGAGAAGTAAAATATATAACAGTTACCTTTAAAATATGAAAACAGAAGAATTATCAATTATAATATCAAATATCTAGTTGTATAAAACGTGGTTATATTAAATGTAATGACAATAAGCAAACAATTCTAATTAATAATTCCATAATCAGAAAGACATTCCATTATATTTATAGAAGTTTCATATTTTCTTACCTTAATTTTCTACCCTTCGTCTATTTAAAATCATAATGTGTAAGTTATTGTATTTTGACTGTTTGTTGAATGTTATTTTTACGCAGCGTAACATTTAAACTGTACTTAAATATTTTAAGCTGAACAAAATGTATTGCTGTGTTAATGTATTTTTTAAGAGGTTTATTCTAGACTCCTTGACTAGATAATTATGGATTTGAATTTATTAAACGAAAACTCGTTTATTGTACCTAAATATTGTTAAGTCATTCCTATTGAATATTTTATTAGGTTAAGAGAAGTAATAAAGTCTAAATGAGTTAAAACAAGTATTTTTTTTATAAAAACATATATTTTTGTAACAAAAATATAATCTATTTACACCTTTGCGTAAATTACTAAATCACATTGATTCCGTTTGCACTAGTCCCTAATTGAGCAATATTAAAGTACATTTTATAAAATAGTAATAATTAATTTAGTTTGTGTAGTCCCTTTCCCTAATAACTATGCTTATGTCTATGATCACTCTTTGTAAAAGTCTTCAATTATATCTCTGTATTTATCGTAAACGACGTTCCTCTTGATTTTCAACGTTGGTCCTGAAAAAGAAAAATACGATTAGTTTCTATATTAATAAGGTTATTTCACAGTGAAGTATGACTACCACATTTTGGAGATATCTTATTTTCTGCAGGCTAGCATGTTCATACGAGAAATTGATTTGTCTACGAAAAAATAGACAAGAATTACAAATGGACGTAAAATATAGCGCCTTAGATCTGAAATTTTGGGGGAGGCATGTTTATTAACATTTGTTCATAAACGAAGAGTAGTTTTTATTCGAAGAAAATTGAGGTTTACCTAGTTCTCCCGTAAACACTGATAAGTCTGCCGGTAGGATAGCGAACTTCTGTATTTTCTGCGCATTGGATATAGCTTGCTTGTTGGCCCTTATAATGCCGGCTTCGATTGCTTTGTGTACCTGTGAAGTTTCAAAATTACGTTAAAGACATTTCAAACTCTGCTCACACTACTAATCTAAAATTGTTGCATTGTATTAGAAATAAAAGACATTTTAATTAAATCATGGATCAATTTTAAGGGTTTCCACTGATGCGAAGCAGTGCGGAGTGGACCGTGAATTGACAAATCACAGTGCTCGAAATAGTTGACACAAAAATTTCGAGCTCTGTGAATGGTTAATTTGCGGTCTGCTCCACTCGGTTCAGTGTGTGGAAACGATCCCTAAACGTCTTGTTAGCTAGGTGAAGTTACGCCTTTTCCTTGCGACCAATATAAGAAAGTAGAAAAATAAGAAAAAAATTCTCACAGGTCCATCTTTGTTGTTGACAATCTCACTGATTGTAGTAGCAGAACTGCCGAGACTGGCCACCCAGCCTCTGGTCTCTGTGTCCAATTCGTCCGTTGGTACACCACTCTCCGCATTGACTTTAGACTAAAATTACAAAAAAATACATGTCATCTTTCCATTTCTGGATACTATATTGTTTCGTAAATGATAATTTTTGGTCCTAATTTAACTAGGGTGCGTTCAGTGACTACGCTTCAGTTGCAACTCAACAACGCCTCTGAGAAAACTGAGATATTTTTTTACAAAGTTACAAAAATGGACGTTAGATTTCCTTTGGCATTCAAAATATTATTGTTTCAGCAACTTTTCCCTTTAGGTTCAAGAACTTGTTATTCAACATGTTTTCCTTGTCTTCGACTAATCGCGTTATAGTTTAAAACCACTATAGGTGGCACGCTACGCTCACGGCGCCGGCGATAGACTCATGCTGTCTCTTTCCCTCCACCCGCGTCTCCGCACGTGTCCAAAGAGTACAGCGCTATCGGTCAAACTATAGCAAATCTATTTACCTTCAGCGTAAGTAGAATGGATAGGAACTTGCGCTGGTCCCCGATCAGCACAGCATATCCCACGTGAAGCAACTCTGATTGAACTGTTTGTTCTATCAGCACGGGAGCGACGTTCTCACCGCCCGCTGTTATTAGCAGCTCCTGATAGTAAAGGTTGAAGAGATATGTAAAGTACAGTTTAATTTTAGAGGATAATAATCCTACTAATATTATAAATAAGAAAGTTTGTGAGTGGGTTTGTTTTTGTTTGTTACTCTTTCACGCAAAAACTACTGAACGGATTAAGATGAAACTTTACAGTAATATAGCTTATATATCAGAATAACACATAGGCTACTTTTTATCCAGGAACCACGCGGGCGAAGCCGCTGGCTGAAGCTAGTATGGTTTATAATCCTACTAACATTAAAACTTCGAAAGGTTGTAAGGATGTTTGGATTTTTGTACCTACCTCAATCACGCCCAACCGACCAAACGGATTTGTATGAAACTTGGAAGACCTATAGGTACATAGACTATGCCCTGGAATAGTAATTAGGCTACTTTTTATCCAGCTACTACGCGAGCGAAGTCGCAGGCGGAAGCTATTTAGTATATAGCAATACACAATACACGTGCCTGTAGCTGGCAGCTACAGGCACGTGTATTGTTGTTGTTATGTATTTCTAGGATTACTCGTGTCATCGTTATTAAAACTATAATTACCGCGAAGATTCAAGTATTTGCATGTCATGCTAAATGCATCGTCACATGCCACCAAGGTCGTTTAGATCGTTTCTCAAGGCATTCTATCATACACAATAGTTACGAAGTTACGATTCGGCAACAAACTATACTAAACGATTTTGTAACAACTCTAAATATAACGCTGTCTCTTTTACTCCATTCGCGTCAGAAGGAGATGAAAAACTCTAATAATATTGCTGTCTCTTTTACTCTATACGCGTCAGAATAGGCATCAGAGAAGAATGCCGTTTAGTAGAAACAAAATATTACCTTTATCCTTCCAGTAATATAAAGCAGATTATTGCTATCAGCTCGACCGATGTCTCCAGAATGAAGCCAACCTTCGTCATCGACAGCTTCATTTGTCTTGGCTTCGTCGTTGAGGTAGCCCATGAAGACATGGCGTCCTCTCATCATTATCTCGCCAGGGCCGTTGGGACTGACTGAACCGCCGAACATGGTTTCCGTACCTTCGAGTAACTCACCCGCTGAGTCTAATGAGAACCTGAAAAGTAGGTACACTATTTATACACTAGTAGGTAATATTATAAAGAGGTAAAATTTGTATTTTCGTTTGTAATAGATAAACTAAACAACTACAGCACTAATTTTAAACCTATCAAAGGCTACAGTGTCAATGAGTAAAATAGGTCATATCTTAATTTCTAAAAAAATTAGGAGCCCCACGGAAATTGCAATTATTTAATCCATGGTATCAAAGATTTGCCTATAATCCATTAGTACTACATGATTGTATAAATATAGCTTAGGTACCTACTAGTTCCTACTACTATATAAATTACAGCTAGTAATTTATAAATATGCTCAGAACTATAGTGCTCTATATGAACAGTTGGTCTGTTTTTATAGCTTCATATCTTATCCACTTTGATCTAGTTTTGTAAACCATTATGGAGATAGTGGCGTAAAAATATAAACAAGTGAGTAGTATTAAAACAGTTATCTGGTTCCCATACATGCTTTGCTTAGTTATGGCTAGATGGCGCAGTGTGAAATGTCCATCAATATTTATGTATATTTATTGTTTTTATCAATTTTTTCATATATTTTTTCCTTCTGTCAAGCCCTTGTTAGTGATTTTCCGTAATCAAGTTTCCTCATTAATATAGCGAAGGAAAAATACGATAACAAATACGTAGGTAGGTACTTTATGTTGGAATGGGTATTACTTACATTACAACTACACATACAAACTGGATTATGTCACAGGAAATCCCGTAGGAATGAATTTAGTGTCTGCAATATTGTTACCAAGGGAAAGCATAAGTGTAAATAGTCACGAAACTGCTTTTACTTCCGTGAATTGAAATTTAGGTCAAAATCTCGTTAGTGCGAAATGGCGCGGCGGATCTACCTACGACCTAAAATATGTTGATATTCCAAAATTAATAGCAGAAGCACGCTATATTCGTTCCTAGATGTCAATCTTAGGCTTATTGGTTCGGAGACGGGTATAGTCTGTATTGTGGATTCAGTGTATTGAAATAAAAATAAATAGGATCACGCACGACTGTAATCTCCAAGTGCGGTAGAGATCCTCTCAGATCTCCAGGCACTCAGATCCTTGAAGATGTCTAAAGGGGTTAGTCAGAGGCACGTCCTAACATTACATTTGGCACATGCACACTTTTTGCAGTAGGTACCATGCCACACAATGAATGTGAATATTGCACATAAAAGTTGATGAAACCCTCGGCGCTCGCGTTTTAATCACAATAATCAGAGGCGTGGAAAAAGATCCACTGAACTAAGTTCTCTAAGTTCTCGTAAGACCAGCCCGATTCTTCGCTTTGTTTCACTTACTTGGGATAAATGCTGAGTGTATGCGCACCGGACGCCTCGCTCATTCCAAAAGCGTCCACAATAGGTATGTCCAGTGAAAGGAAGAATTTCTTCACATCAGGCGATAGAGGCGCAGCGGCAGTTACAAACGTAGTGCACTTATCCAAACCCAAGGACTCATGGACTTTGCTGAATACTATGGACTTGGCCATTTTGTAGCCTAATGATGAACCTTGTTGCCTGGAAGGAAATTGGCAATTTATTAATGAAAAATACAGGATACAGTGGAGTGATGTAGATTCGCCTGCCAACCACAGTATGAAACGAAATTGATGATACATATGACAATTGACGTCGTTCTGCTAAGAGAGCAATTTCATTTTCGAAAATTATCGTGAAAGAGAAATTCGATGAAAAAACACTATCCATGACCCCCTTTATGCGATGAAAATGCCACGTCTAGACCATGGCCATGACTATAAATGTGTTAGTTATATTGATTTAGTGGAGTGCTAGCGATAAACCAGACTATAAACCAAGGTTCCGATAATAGCATTTGGCCATAATATGTTACCACACAAACAATGATTCATTTGGGCTATAAAATGTATTACCCGGATACTATAAGTTTGCACACTGCTAGTACCTACTCACTCATTACAAAAACCTTGTCCGTTTTAATAAGTAAAAAAATACTTACTCAAATTTATATTCCATTTTAGTTTGATTAAATATATAGTTAAAAAATATTCATAACTTTACTACTAGGTGATGCTAAGGTGTCAATTACCGGGTGATATTTTTTATTTATGCTAACATTTGAAATGTGAAAGATTTTCGTATGGCTTTTAGAGGCGTCTCGCGTTCCAGCTGGTTGCAAACTCATAGTAACACTTATGTTATTTTAGTAATTCTACACCATGGCTACATGTTTTTGATTCCGGATGCGTTTGGCTTGGTTCGAAATATTTGCACGTGTTGTGCTAGTTGCTTGCGCATACAAAATGAACTATAAATACATCGGGCATCGCAACTTGTCGGCCGATAGGTTATTAACCTTCAGTCTAATTACGATCTTGTGTTCTTGAAATATGTTTCTTCATTGAAAAGCGCATAAAATCCTATTGATTATCTGAATTATCGAAACAGCTGATTGAGTTTTAATCTGGTTAATATTGATTGGCTATTTAAATGTGTGGTTAGTTCTATTTATAGGTACTCTAGAAGTCTAGACTATGCCTGGCTCAAATGTTAGGCAGTATCATGTTTTAAGAATCCCTGGAGATACCTACGAGATTTTTAGTAATAGACTCTGACGTAGCAAAACAGGTACAAACATGATGACCTAATTTTTGTTTTAGCCGTATGAGTTTGCTAACCATATTAGATTGGATGCAAAAGTCGAATGTGTGCAGCCAGGCTTATACTCAATATGAAAAATAGTCTAATATTGATCGTTTTTATTCATAATAATCTTGTTGCAGATCCAAAAGAATCGTTGAAGTTGTTTGATGAATAGATGATCTCACCCAGTGCTTACTGTAGGGTTCATTTAGTTAGTAGGTACCTGTTTGACCTATGCCTTGACACTTGTAGGTATAAACTTATCATTTGGCTAGTAAGGCTAATAAATAACAAAAGCATGCAAATGGTGTTTCAAGGTATTGAATTCGACCTTGCGATACTTATATCGATCGTATTACAATGTTGTGGGCAGAATACACTACCTACTAAAAATGAGACAGTTTTTAATGTATGATAATTTAGTACTTTACGTAGTTCCTGATGCTTTGTCTATTTACTATTTAGTATTACCTACTACCTACCTACTTAGCTAGCTTATTATGTCTAGGTATCGGACGACTACACAATATTCTATTTCTACATTAAAAAAATTATACTTTAATCTACGATGATATTTTTACTTATTAAACGTCGAGGAGTCGAAACGTAGACTAAATGAAACAGCTATATACATAATTAAAATGACTTACAAAACAAAAACTATAGCATGCATAAATTATTCCAGATCATTCGATGGTGATAGAAAAAATTCAAGACCAATGAAAAACATTAAACCGCTTTAGATAGATAAACGAAAGCGCGTAGCATAATAGTTTAAAAATATCTCTATGAGAATATAGCAAAACAATTAATTAACATTTGCTGAGCGCTTTTGATGATCGCTCTGGGAAAGGAAAGTGAGCGAGTTCCTAACTATGAGAAAGTAAAAATCAGAAACGCTATGTGAACATGCATAGAACTCGAATCTACCAGGGAATCCACTCTTTACATACCAAAAGTCTAGTAGTTCGAGAAAAGTCAGGTCTATCGGTAGCCCGTTCATTCCCGAAGATAGGGAACTGATCCAGAAAGGAGATAATTAGACAAGGTAAAACATCTAAGCCTAAGGAATTAAAACAAAGTGGTAATATAGATAAGTATGTTAGTGTCAGCAAAGACAATATCAATAGGGTAATTATATTGTCTTGATATTAGTTTTGGAACTTTTTTTTATTAATTACCCATGTGCTGCGTTCTCGGCTGAAAGGACAAAATATTCAGGAGATATGCAATTTAATGTCTGTTTTAGCTATTGTGGTCCTACCCGTACTTCGTACTACTCGTAGTTTCTGATACGCACAAAACAGGATGTTCCAGTGTGAAGTCAGGGCGTAAACACATTTAAACTTATAAAAACAGAAATGGCACTTGCAAGAAAGGGTGTCGGAAAATACTTTCAGAGAGAACTTTGTAAAAAAAAAGATAATTTTATGAAAATCTTAGTGTTTTGTTTTGAAGAATGCTGCACATACATATAATAAGACCACTGTTACTTAAGCAAACCAAACGAAGTTGCCCAGTGGCTTTCTTTTCGAGACCGGTTTATTATGAAGCTACTGACCGACTGTAGTCTGCCATTATTACGTAATGCATTGGTACCTATAGAGTTTTTATATCATAATATGTGATCATACTGAATTGCATCGGGTAGGATAATGAATACGTATTTTGCGTTTCATATTACGTTTGTTTTAGCAGCTGCTGCTCAAGGTGCTTTCATAAAGTATACAAATCGATAAACACCAACTGACGGTGAATTCAAGTTTTATTGATTTTTTTAAGCCAAGCTAGGTTATTGTTACTGTCCGTAGCAAATACGGATCGTATTTATCTGTATTTGAGTCGGGGCGCTATGAAAGATGACGTCCAAACTCAGCGCTCAGCTGCATTAGAAGGGATATAGTTTTTAGGGTTCAGTACCCAAAGGGTAAAAACGGGACCCTATTACTAAGACTTCGCTGTCCGTCTGTCTGTCTGTCCGTCCGTCCGTCTGTCTGTCACAGGGTTGTATCTCATGAACCGTGATAGCTAGACAGTTAAAATTTTCACAGATTACGTATTTCTGTTGCTGCACTAACAACAAATACTAAAAACAGAATAAAATAAATATTTTAAGGGGGGCTTCCATACAATATACATGATTTTTTGGCGTTTTTATAGATAATGGTACGGAACCCTTCATACGCGAGTCCGACTCACACTTGGCCGGTTTTTATTTTCTCACCAACATTATTTGATTTTACACCTAATAGTGTTTAATAGTTTCAAATGTTTGTTAATTTTAAAAATGTTTTTTGACGTTGTTGTCTCTATATTTCTCGCAATTTTTTTTATTACCCAAGTTTGTTTTTTCTGGTAGCAAAATCACATCGAATGATTTATGTTCACATTGTTAGCTATCCATGTTTATGTAAAGAATATATATATATTCTATTTATAAGAATCTATGGTGTAAACTGTAGGATAAATAATTAAATTTGATAACAATCTAACAAAGAAAAACTTAAAGATGCACACAACTTGGTTTATTTGCATAAATTACTTAGTTACTGCGGGTACACAGTTAAATCTGTTTTTGAACGATTCAACCTTGATAATGATCTTGGACTTCGGAGCTTCCGAGGTTGACATGAAGATTTGGCAAAGACAATGCTATCTTTTGGGTTAGTAAGCGTCACCAATTGGTTATCTACTTACGTGTTAAAACATAATAATGTTTATCAAACATTTTCCGCATTTCTATAGATATCCCAACAACGTTACTATGATTGAAGTTTATGAAAAATATTCCCTTGTGCGTTTTTAGTTTGATCTTTCAAAACGCAGGAGTGACGCTGATTTAAATTTAGAGATTTTGCTGCTTTATACCTTCGATGATTGTTTTATAGTCAGGATATTTTGGTTACGTGACGAGTTGGTCAATGTTTCGTCAAGGAACGAAGTTTATTAGGCAAAGATTAGATTTAACTGTGTTTTTAAATTAAATGGTTACTTAATTAGAATTGGATTGCTTTTATTAAAAAACTGTGCTCTATATTGCAGAGAAGACGTAGAACCTACGTATTCAATTGAAAAAAAAAGTCAATTATTGACGCTTAAATAAAAGCCCATTATTGGGTGATATAAGCCATAAACTCTACAATATTTACATTATAATACCGTTTTTATAAATAAAGAATTGTATTTACCCTTTAATCCGTGCCAAATGGTGGTTGAGCCCCTGTTCTCTGGCCCACTTTGCCATAGCCCGCTTGATGGTGCCTCCTTTGGCGCCGACAGCCATTATTTTCTCATACATCTTCTCCCATACTCTCGGTACTCCAAGGAACCTGGAACCGAATGAAAGTTATTTTAAAACCTTTGATAATTAGATTCGTCGATTTAGAAACAATATCTACAATACAAGCCAGAAAAACAAGTTCATTAGCACAATTATATTGTAAATTTGTAATTATAGACTGAAAAATATATCGAAACAAGTATTTTTTAACGAAAAATGTCTTTTCAAAATTCAAACTATTCAAGACTATTCTGCCCTAGGTATAGGTATGCTTATGGATTATTATTCCTTTACGTTAAAGTCTACATTTGAGTTAAATAAAAGTGGAAGAATTCTTAAATTTAAAATATATTTATGAACGAAGGAACATAGCAGATTTGACATATTTAGTGAACATTGCAAATGGTAAGGTGGACTGCCCTGAGCTGCTGGAGTTGCTGGGGCTGCGAGCTAACACAGTTGCGTTAAGGAGACCAAATACGTTATATGTACCTCTAGTTAAAACCAATTACAGGCAAAATGCATTTATTGTCCGAGTAAGTGCTATGTTCAACTCTATGGCATATACAGATATAGATTTATTTAATACCCCAGTGAGTAAGCTTAAATGCTTACTCGCTGAAAAATTCTTTTTATAGTGGCAATTTTATGTTAATCTAATTTTTTTTGTTTTATTTTAAGTTAACTTCTTACCAGTTATTTTAACTTTGTTATAAAATTTAAATTTTGATGTCCTTTATATTTTTGTTTTGTGAACTTTATATTTTTTGTTTCTTACCGTCCACGTAAGCTGTAAATTTCTTTTTATAATCTTTAATATCTATCTGTGGAAACTTTTAATTGGCCTTAAGCGTACATGCACTCTGCATGTATCTATTGTAATTTGATTTATTCTTGTGTCTAGCTGTAAGTTTTCCTAAAATTCTAAAATAAAATAAATAAAATAAAATATTAAAAAAAAAATATAGTTTTTTTCGTATGTGCTAAAAAAAATAAGAAAGTCAGAATTTCACTTTAGACAGCACCTTTTTACATGCTGACTAAATTTACGTAAAAAACCGTTAAATTACTAAAAACTAGCCTATGTTTTAAAACAGTCATCGCGAATTTAGACTTTAACATTATAGGAATAAGAGCATTTAGGTAATTCTAATCTTAAAACGGTGCCAACAGAATCGACACTAATGTATGTATATTTAGATAGAACATGAGAATAATATTCGCTACAGCTTCGACTACAAAAACGGGAACGGGATAGTTATGTTGTCCCCTCACCCCTCTGCCTTAGATTAAGTCTAGAATATTGTTTTTGCCTGCATCTTCAATGCAGTTCTTAGAAACTAAGGTTTGCTGATACAGCGTCTGCAGTCGCCCGGCTGCATCCGCCCATGTACTTTGAGATCATTATTAAACCACCTCCAAATCGGTGTACACGTATAATCATTTAGTTTTATTTCTACATTTAATTAATTTAGTGTTTTTTAAAAAATCATTGATTAACTCCCAAATCAAAAGTGGCGCAGCCGGCGCGGATTTCCTTGAAATCACGGTGTTTTTCACAGTTTTCCGACGTCCAAATCCGTTAGGAAATTTTGGGGAAAATTCCTTGTAAAGTTAATCCGTCGAACCAAACAAATTTCTTTTGAGTGGAAGCAGTATGGGAGTAGCGGTCGGTTGGTGAGTAAAACTTTTCGCCATTCCTTTCCCTCACCCTCCTATATTTTGCACATTTTATTGTTATACCTGAGATAGAAACTTGCTCATTATAACTTACTTTAATTCGGTAGACCTTGTATGCATTTCTATCAAGGCCAAACCATGTTCTAAAAATAGAATAAACATAGATTTAAGAATAAATTGATACGGCATATTCAAATCAAAAGTGATCTGATTTTATATAAGTAAAAAAAATATTTAGGTGTTAATTAAATATTACTGATCTAAACTCGATCATAATATTAATTAATTAATTATAAAAAAAAAATATATTAAATATAATATAAAAAAAATATTATTTTATAAAAACTTTTTACATATAATCCTTATTGTTCTATTGCTTGTTTTATTGTATTTTATTGTGTTTTAAAAATTTGTGTAATTTGTGTAATTTGTGTGATAGTGAATAAAAGTCAGTTGCCTCCTCCGATTATTTTCATAGCTCACGATGACTGGAACTTCTGGACCAGAGCCCGATAAGCTTAAACTTATCCCTAGAGAAGTCTCTCAGTTAATTCCGCTTTTTAAAGGTGATAAAAGACAATTAAATTTATATTTGCGAAAATGCCAATACATTATCGGTCAATACGGTCAGCCCGGAAACGAAGCTCAGAATCTTTATGTCTATAATGTTTTGACTAGTAGACTCGCCGAGGATGCAGCTGCGCTCTTATCAGAACGTGACGACGTTGAGACATGGTCAGAGTTGAAGGAAATCCTTATCCAACATTTTGGAGACCCGCGTAGCGAAGCTTGTATTAATATCGAATTAGAATCTCTAAAAATCAAATCAGGTGAAAGTTATCTAGATTTCTGTAATCGAATACAAACAATTCGCTCACTATTAATATCAAAAGTGAACACGATAAATGACAAAGATTTAAAGCGCGCAAAATTGATAATTTACAACAACACAGCTCTGAATGTATTTCTGTACAACCTTCCTGAAGATATGGTTCGCATAGTGAGATTAAAAGCACCCTCGACGTTAGAAGCAGCACTAAGCGTTGTTCTAGAGGAAGTCAACTTCTCAGAACAGTACAATATGAGAAATCGTATTCATGGTGGTAGGCAGATCGAAGATGCAACGGTTTCAAGGCCATCGATAAGTCAGCCTATGTTATCCGGCTCTAACAACGCACAGCCAAAGTTTGGTTTTGGTGCCCCTCATAATGTACAGCCAAGGTTTAATTTTGGTATACCCATGAAAGCACAGCCACAAAATAACGGTACTTTCCGACAACCATCATTCGGATATAAGCCTCAATTTGGCCTTCAGCCACAACAACAACAAAATAATCAACCATTTGGTTATAGACCCCCTCAGGCGTTTGGTTTTAGACCCCCTCAGGCGTTTGGTTATAGACCCCCTCAGGCGTTTGGCTACAAACCCCCTCAAGCGTTTGGTTATAAGCCAGAAACGAAACCTTATGTACAGCCTCCTCGCTTACAAACTAGCGACGTTACAATGCGGACAGCAGTCCCTAAAACACCACAACAAGGTTTCAAATTGAATGAACTGACTACAAACGATTATGACCCCTACTACGATGAAAGTTATGCGTACGGTGATTATAATAATCTCGATTATAATGAATATTATAACATTGAAAATGAGTTAGGTAATGACGACATTGAAGAGACCAACGAAAATCAACAAGAGGATTTTCAGACAACAGCCTCCGAAGACAAGAAGTCTTAGAACTAAATTGTGATCCAAATTTAAAACTTCCTTATGTTCACATAAAAGAAATCGACGCAAAAATGATGATAGATACCGGGAGTATGAGATCTTTCTTTAGCCCCCGAATTGCTTATAAATATTTCGGTGAATTTATTCAAAAGGAAACATTCCACGTAGTTAGCACCCACGCAACTAGTAGACATGATGAAGTGGTAGAAATCCCTCTCTTGCCTTCTTTTGCCTCTAACGATTGGCACAAATTCTATGTATATGACGTTGACTCACGTTACGACGGTTTAATCGGAAATGATCTTTTACAACAGTTAGGCGCAGTTATTGATTTAAAAGAAAAGCTCTTGAAAACAAATGCTACTTGCATTCCAATAATCAACAATAATCTAAATTATATCATTGATATACCAGCACGAACAGAAAAACGAGTTAAATTGCCAATTGACCAACATACCGGTGAAGCTATCCTTGACTTTAGAAAATTTGCCAACGGTTTAAGAATGCCCAGTGCGATAGTAAACTGTATAAATGGTTACGCATCTACGGTTATTCAGAATACACTAGATGAACCAAAACAATTGACAATTAAACGACCTTTTACTGTGACTAAATTCGAAAGGACAGACTGTGAACTGAATTTTACTAAAAACGACACGAACGACATTGAAATTGATCAACTGTTAGAAGAGAACTTAAGTAGAATCAGACTTGATCATACTAACGACGAAGAACGTGAAAAGATTTACAGACTATGTAAGGAATACAAGGACATATTTTACTGTGACCAGATTCCCTTGACATTTACCAATCAGGTTAAACATCACATTAGGACTAAAAACGAAGACCCTATTTACATGAAACCTTATAGACAGGCTCCGTTTTTACAAAACGAAATTGGTAAACAGGTAGATAAGTTATTGAAGGACAATATCATTCAGGAATCCCATTCCCCATGGAGTGCACCCGTGCATCTAGTACCAAAGAAAATGGATGCATCTGGTGAAATGAAATACAGAATGGTAGTTGACTACAGACGACTCAATGACATAACTATAGATGACAAATACCCCTTACCTAACATCACAGACCTTTTCGACAAGTTAGGAAAATGCTCTTACTTTAGCACACTTGATCTAGCAAGTGGTTATCATCAGATAGAAGTAGAGAAAAATGACAGACAGAAAACAGCCTTCAGCACACAAAATGGACATTTTGAATTCCACAGAATGCCATTTGGTTTAAAAACAGCACCCGCAACCTTTCAGAGGACTATGGACAATGTTTTACGAGGACTACAAGGACTCCACTGTATGGTTTACTTAGACGACATAATAATTTACTCAAACAGCCTTGACGAACACATTACAAAATTGAGAACGATTTTCGACAGACTCAGAGAGACCAACTTGAAATTACAGCTTGACAAATCTGAATTTTTACGTAAAGAAGTTCTTTACTTAGGACATACGATTACTAAAAATGGACTTAAACCTAACAACGACAAAATTGACGCTGTATTAAAATATCCATTACCAAAGACGACGACAGAAATTAAAAGCTTTTTAGGACTTGTAGGATACTACAGACGATTCATAAAGGACTTTGCTAAAATTACACAACCTTTGACGGCCTGTTTAAAGAAACGTAATGGAATTGTCATTGACCAAAAGTACATTGAAGCATTTAATAAATGCAAAGAACTTTTGACGCATGCCCCTCTATTGCAATACCCCGACTATGACAAGCCTTTTGTACTTACGACTGACGCGTCAAATGTAGCGGTAGGAGCAGTATTATCCCAGGGACAGATTGGAAGTGACAAACCTGTAGCGTATGCTAGTCGCACATTAAGCGATACTGAAGCTCGTTATAGCACGATTGAACGAGAATTGCTCGTTATTATCTGGGCAGTGAAGCATTTTAGACCCTATTTATACGGTCGAAAGTTTCTCATATACACTGATCATCGTCCATTAATATGGCTTCGATCTCTTAAAGATCCGAGTAGCAAACTCACCCGATGGAGATTACGTTTACAAGATTATGACTATGAAATGATTCATAAAGACGGCAAACAGAATACCAACGCTGATGCCTTGTCTAGGATAAAGATAAATGCTATAGATTCCGACGATGAAAATTTACCCATCGCAGTTAATGTAGATGAGAAGGAAGAAAAGCTAAAAAATCATTTAGGAAATATAGTTGAAGAGATAGGAAAGTTAACAGCCAAAAAGAAAGTAAATAGGAATGTATTACCTATAAAAGTAAATGAAAGGAAAACTAAAGTTCCAATTAAAAACATCAAACGCCCTCCGCAGGTGCAGCCTGCTGCTAGTAGTGGTGCCATCGCTGGCTCTTCATCTTCAAACACTTGAAGGAAATCCAGGTTTACGTCCGATCAAAGAAGGACAAGCTTATGTTCAAACTGATCATTGGACTATAGTTAAGGTTATTAAATTGGATAGGATTTACAACGACTTAAATTACGTATCTACAAATTTTGAACAGCTGTGTAAATTAGTCGACTGGAATGCATCATATTCTCAAGAATTTAAGAGTGCGAAATTACATACAGAGTTTATTCGCGATATTACTATGGAAAAATACCAACAAATTGTTCCACAACAGCGCTTTAAAAGAGGTCTCATTAATCCTTTGGGTTCTCTTATAAAAATCGTAACAGGAAATCTTGATAACGAAGACGCGATTAGATTTGAGAAACTTACTTCAAAATTGAGTCACAACGAAATTATATTATCTGATAAATTAACACTAGTCTCAAAAATGTTTGATAGTTTTATTAATATAACTGAAACGATTAATAATAATACATTTAATTTGGAAAACCGTCTTAAAATAACTGAAATTATGATAAGAGATTTAGTTGCTAAAGAGAAAAATTGGGTTTTCTCGACGTACTTTATTGGTTTGTTGAACGTTTATACAAGCAGTTTTCATACTCTATTTGTCAGGCTCAGTGAAATTGAAACTGCTCTAGCCTTAAGTAAAGTATCTGTATTACATCAGTCTATTGTGAACTCTACGGAACTCTTGTATCATTTGAAATTGATTGCTAATTCTGAAACCTTAGTGTATCCACCGAACTATGAAAACTTGTTAAAATTAGAGGAAACCATTTGTGTAAAATCCTATATTAAGAAAAATCCGATCACATTTATTATGGAAATCCCTATAACAGATAAGATTAATTATAATTATTACAAATTGTACTCCTTACCAATTTTCCATGAATCCGAAAATAAGACCTTATCCATTTTTCCTAAATATCCTTACCTTCTGGCGAAAGGAATGAAATACTTACCGATTGTGAAACCATGTCGCCCGTTATCAGCCGGCGACCATTTCCTGTGTAACACAGACAACCGAGCTTTGTACCATGAGCTTACCTGTATGGAGCAGCTCATGAGATTCGACAATGACCCCACTCGCTGTACGCAACATCAGGTCCAAATTGAAGAGGTCAAGGTTCAACAAGTCAACCCCGACAGTTGGATTATGTATAGCAGACTGAAGACGACCCTTACTAAGCATTGCGACAATGACATCAGTAAATTGTCAGTTTTCGGTACTTACCTCGTGACAATCGATGAACCATGCGATTTGGAGATCAATGGAATTCGCATAAGCCACCGTGTCTTCATAGAAACGGAAGTTGTGGAGCCAATTCCGCTAATCGCCTTACCACGACTACGTGTGAACGCGAGTCTATCCAGTGCACGCGCACTCAACATGAACGGTGTCAGTTTAGATGAAGTTAAATACATGGCGTACTCTTTAAAGCATAGTTCAGTGATTGAAAGTGTTTTGAATGAAAGAAACGACTTTAACTTCAGTGAAACTTTAGGATACGTAACTTTAGGCTTAATCATTTTATGTTTTCTTATGTTTTTATTTTATGTGTTTCGACTCAAATTGTTGAATAGCATTCCATGTATGAAAAATTATCGGAATAAATCTCAAATCGATCATACCGATAATTTTCCTCTTAGGGATGGAGGAGTTATGTTGTCCCCTCACCCCTCTGCCTTAGATTAAGTCTAGAATATTGTTTTTGCCTGCATCTTCAATGCAGTTCTTAGAAACTAAGGTTTGCTGATACAGCGTCTGCAGTCGCCCGGCTGCATCCGCCCATGTACTTTGAGATCATTATTAAACCACCTCCAAATCGGTGTACACGTATAATCATTTAGTTTTATTTCTACATTTAATTAATTTAGTGTTTTTTAAAAAATCATTGATTAACTCCCAAATCAAAAGTGGATAGACGCTGTGTGTTTGTAAACAAAGCAGTAGGTAAACACATTCTGTTCGTACCTATTAATTACCGTAATTAGAACGACGAAGTCTTGCGCAAATGACGTCAAATCTCGTTATAAATTATTCTCCTAATTAAAGTTATCAAGCCGTTTATATGTATTATTCAATATTACTAGTATTATCGAACAAGTGATTAAATTCAAGCATGTACGAAATCTTTAATTAGGTCCACAGTTCCATGATAAACTTGGTAGCTACAAGCAAAGAAAAAAACCATTCAACCCTCTGGTTCCGTAATTGTTCAAAATTCTCTTTAAGGGTCATTGACCGAGAATTTTTAGTCTAATCTTATATATATATAAAAGAAAGTCATGTTAGTTACACTATTTATAACTCAAAAACGGCTGAACCGATTTGGCTGAAAATTGGTGGCGAGGTAGCATAGAACCAGGAGACGAACATAGGATACTTTTTAAAGGGAACGGGAGTTAAATCTAAAGCGATACGAAGTTCGCCGGGTTAGCTAGTATGAATATAAAATGCGCTATTTGTTGGGGAAAATTCTTTCAGCATTCACACTGGAATTTTTAATATGTTTTATAATATTTGGAGACAAACAGGTATACCTTTAACCCGTTTGAAAGTAAGCGCTTAGATCTGCAACAGAGGCATTGCTGATGCGTTGCCTGGCTTCGTAACTCTTTTTACATTTAGTTTAAAGCGGTACATATTATATTTCTGCGGAAAGACCGTGGAAGAAGACGGGTCTTTCGCAATCATGACAAAGAAACGACCAGTCATAGGATAAATAATCGAGGCGGTTACATTGTTACTGTTTGTTGTCTTTATAAACTTTTTTCTATTGTTTAGTTAATGATTGTATACATTGTTGAGAATTATTTTTCAAACTATCGTGATTAGTAGACATAACTATAGATTTTGACACGGGTTTTTATCACGTAATTACCTTTAATTTACTTTCCCGCGACCATGGCTATTGTAACATAGTCGAAACGTCGGGAAAGTAAATTAAAGGTAATTACGTGATAAAGACCCGTGTCAAAATCTATAGATAATGGTGAGAATATTGATTTCTTACCGTGTAGGGCGAACTTCTTTGAGCGTTTCCACAAGGCTGCCTTTCAAAGCATCAGGTTGCGCGAAGAAAACTGGAATCGCGTTTGAAAGGGTTGTGTAGATGTCAACCACCTGAAATTTTGTTACATTTAGCGGTATTTCATTGTTCGATTTAAGTGGGTCGTAAGCGTCAACGCAAAGTTTTCTCCATGTGACTATATAATTGAATAATTGAATGAACTTGAACACTTTCATCAAGATTGGCAGGTGACGGTACGGGACCGTAAAAAGTGGATATCCATGGGGAGGCCTTTGCCCAACAGTGGGACAGTAATAACTAATAATAAAAAAAAAACTATATAATTGCTGCTCTTAGACATCTAACTTTAATTAGTAGTAGTAAGTTTAATCCCACACAATGGTAAAATGTTTGGTTGTGCCATTCTCTGACTGGCCTTACAGCTCGATTGGTAGTAGTTTTCTGCGTTGTGGGTTCGATCCCCACCCAGGACAAACATTTGTGTGATGAACAAACATATTCTGTGTCTGGGTGTTAATGTATCATATGTATGAATTTACAAGTAACAAGTAGGTATTTTATCAGTTAACAAGTTCCCTTAGTACACAACCTTTGCTTAGTTTGAAGTTAGGTGGTACTTTGTGAAATATCTACCAATAGTTATCAATATTTATTTATTCATTGTTCATCAAACAATAATCATATGACGTAGTTAAGAATTCTCAGGATAAAGATCACCTACTTGAGTTAGTAAATAAGAATATCTAACACTAACAAACAAACAATGTAAATAGTATAAAAGTCTGTTACTAAGTCTCACGAAATATACATATATTATTCTAATTGGTCATTCAAACATTTATTTAGTGGCTAAGTGAGTATTTGATACTGACTGCACGGCTTAATTGCTAAGCTCTATCTTCTGTACTGTCGATTGTGGGCTCGATTTCCAACCAAAACAAACATGTGTGCGATGAACATAAATGTTTTGTATCACTACATAGTATAAAGCAAAGTCACTTTCCGCTTCCCGCGTCTGTATGTAATATGTATGTATGTATGTTTGCTTATATCTTTAAAACTACACAACGGATTTTGATGCGGTTTTTTTTTAATAAATAGAGTGATTCAAGAGGAAGGTTTATATGTATAATACATGCATAATATAGTAGAGAAACACTGATAGTTTTAGAGGTTTCTAATGTGATGTCGTAAATAAACACATTTTTTTGCGCTTACATTGCAAATGCTGGCTGAACCCCACGAGATATATCAAAATAATGTACTACAGTATTCTACACCTTAAAAACGTCTACAAAAAAGTCAACGATGGTATTAGAAATGTCTTACGCACAGCGAAGCGGGCACGGGTCAGATAGTTATAATATAATATCAGTAATGTTTCCCATAGCAAAAGCTTTACTTAGTTTGGGTGAAATGTCAACCAAATTATTTTTTTATTAAAAGTATAAAAAAGAGCCAAAATATGTCACAAATTCGTTGATACATCAAATACAATTTTTCGCAGTAATTCTGATTTCTAGCCCTGTAAAAATGATAAAGATTCATAACATGACATGTCATGACAGTGTTGCATATTACCTGAGCAGCAACATGACTGAGTGGCAAGAAGGAAACAAGTCTATCTTTCGTTGGCTGCAAATCTCCTACTCTCTCGCCGATGGAATAGGCGTCCCATGTTAAACTGTCGTGGGATAACATCACAGCTTTTGGCGGTCCCACTGTGCCAGACTGAAAGGAAAATTAATATGAACGCTTTGGTACTTAATCTATACATATAATAAAACTGTAGAAGAGTTCAATTCTGTACATTCTGTACATAAAAACTTAAAAAAAACTTCTTTAGGGGCCTTTATACAAATAACACAAGCCAAAAAAAAACATTTTGAAATTTTTGTCTGTCTGTCGTTATGTAGCTATTAGTCCTCGGCAAACAAATAGGCTATAATTTATTTTGAAGATTGGAATACCAGATGTGAAACTATCTGTCGACCAGCGAAGCGGGCACAGGTCAGCTAGTCTATCTATACATATAATAAAACTGTAGAAGAGTTCAATTCTGTACATTGAATAAAAACTAAAAAAAATATTCCTAGGGGCCTTTACAAGTAACACAAGCAAAAAAAAAACATATTGAAATTTTCGTCTGTCTGTCTGTCTGTCTGTGGTCCGGCTTTCACGCAAAAACTACAGGACGGATTTTGATGAAACTTTTTTTGTTATGTAGCTATTAGTCCTCGGCAACATATTGGCTATAATTTATTTTGGAAATTGGAATACCAGATGTGAAAATATCTGTCGCCCAGCGAAGCGGGCACGGGTCAGCTAGTGGAGAATAAAGTCAAAGTTAAAAGGTAATATTCCTACCTATTTATTCCTAGGTACTACTTATTTACAGCTCATCTATACTTCCTAATATTATAAATGCGAAAGTAACCCTGTCAAAAAAGTAACTGGTTCCTATAATTTAACTCTGTAGGTGGCGCTGTGTGCAATGTCCAATAATTATTGATTTATTTCGATAAAATCTCAATTATCTCTTTGAAACATCTTAGTCTCTTTTAAACGATTAATCACCATAGTCGCTGATTGCTCTTTTTCGAAACGAAAAAAGTAATACTTCTGAACAAGCCACATCTCCTATTTTTATAAGTATATTACTTCAGGTTCCTACTTAGATTTCTATTAAGCTGAAAACATAATAGCAGAAACTTTTCACGATAAAGATATTATTTCAAAATGATACGTTTTAGAATTTATGATCGAAATATTTTATATACCTACTATTATAATCAACTTGTGATTTATTGTTAAAGATAGGTAATATATAGATCTAGATTTCTATTAGAATAGATTTTTGATAAGTAATTATAAATAATTTATATCATTAATTTATTCAAAAACCTAAGGCGGACCACGCGCCGACGTGTGTTTGTCGTCATTGCAGCGGTCGGTAGGATTATTTATCGAAGTGATTAAAGATGGGTACATCTTTATTCACATATACTATACATTATAAAATAGAA
Organism: Hydriomena furcata; assembly: GCA_912999785.1. NCBI lineage: Eukaryota > Metazoa > Arthropoda > Insecta > Lepidoptera > Geometridae > Hydriomena > Hydriomena furcata. The sequence goes on from OU538824.1 coordinate 9,117,400, forward strand.
GATGTGGCTTGTTCACAAGTATTTATTTTTTCGTTTCGAACAAAAACAATCGTCGACTGGGAGCGCCTTAAGTAAGATAATCGTTTAAACACTTTACATTGTAATTTTCGAGGTCACCATAGAATGGATAATGAGGTTGAGGTTAGGGGGCTGTTGCATAATAAAATAAGAAGTATAAGTACTCATTAGTCCAATAGCGTTATTGTATGAGAATACATAAAAATATTACCTTGCATTTTATCAAGCAACAGTCTCATATTATTGATCGTCGTGATGCACCGAAATAGTTAGTCAGGTTTCCAAATTTCTAGACCAAAGTCAAAGTCAAAAGGAATGTATTTAAAACTACTAATGAAGATTAAAGGCAATTTTTGATACCTTAGGATACATTACCGCAATTTTCGTGGATCTTTTTTTTTGTACTAAAATAATGTAAAAGAATTTTAAAAATTGGTCCTGAAGTTTTTAAGTTTATCCATTACAAACAAATATATAACACTTCAAATTTAACCTTATTATTCTTATAATTTTTTTATGACTTTGTTGAACAACGTTTTTATGTAACAAGCTGTAAAACAATAATCGCCGCTTGATTACCTATTATAAAAAAATAGTTTTTACAATATCATTATCGCGTCAACTTTATTACCTACTGGTGATAATGTTGGTATTGTTATCTTGAGGTTTACCTACACGTCAATTTCTCATCCAGAAAATTGGTTAGGTACTGTATTATAAAACTCTTGCCATATCTAAACCACTATTCCTATAAACTTGAAATTTAAATTTGAGAATTGACTGACTCACATTGACTGACTGACTTCTCAGTTGGTAGTCACTCTGCCTTCTGCGCTGTAGGTAGTGGGTTCGATCCCCACCCAGGGCGAATATTTATGTGATATACCTATATAGATATTTGTTCTGTGTCTGGGTGTTAATATTCAAAATAAGTAGGAATATATTTACAAAAAAAAAGTTTAGTTCTATCAGTTATCTGGTTCCCATAGTACAAGTTTTGCTTAGTTTGGGGCTAGATGGCGCTGTGTGAAATGTCCACCAATATTTATTTATTTATTTATATATTTGGAGGGTGTATTCCTTTTAGGTGTAGGGGTGCACTAAGAAAGGAATTTCTGAAATTCAACCCCTAAGAGAGTGCAGCGGGGGTTGAAGTCTGTTTAAAAATAACTTCAAGTGATCGAAGTCTCGATGTTTTCCACTAATTGTAAATAAAATACTTACAGTGTAAACTAAAGTGCAGCATTCGTTTACAGATATTCCTTTCAGTATGTTGTTCAGTTGTGTATCCGACTCGTTTGTTCCGATTTCCAGAAGTTGTTCCCACTACAACAAACAATAACAACGTTTAAAAAACTATAAAAACAAGCTTCATGTTGTTATAAGTACAATACAAAAAGAAATTCCCTATTTTTTAACCTTTACCCTTAGAGGTGGTATTTTTCTTTATTCAAATTTAAATGGGATTAAACAAATATTATATAATGACGGAGTTCTGAGGTAACAAACAAAAAAAACAAGTGAATTGACAACCCCCTTTTTTAAGTCATTTAAAAACACATTTGTACATACATTTAATTGATAAAAAGATTAAAACGTCTCTTTGTAAGTCAATAAAATGCTAATTTATGCTAATAATAAAACACGCAATAGTAAAACATCTAGTTATCTAGGTATAATAAGATAGTCTATCTTTTTGAAATCATTATTCCCTAGAAAATAAATATCTAATGGTAGTTACAGTCATACCATATTTATTAGGATTAGGACATAGGAAATAACTATAAACCTGTAATTATTTTTTCAAAATGAGGCCATCAATAATTAGATCAAACATTTCATGATTTGAATTCACTGGTGCGCATAGTACCTACATCATACATTTATCAATTACGTACAAGTTGAACTTATCAACATTTATATCAACAAACCACGATTTCTGGAGCAATGCTGGGCACGCACAGTGGTTTCATTATCAATAAAATTTACCCGAAATTTTCATATACCTAATTTTATTTTCACAAGATAAATCAGATAGCCTAACAACTTTTACTATAAATATGATGCAAATTTGTAAGATGCATAGTTTCCGAGAAGATTCGAAATCATATTCCATCAATGAGCGTTTCTTCATTGGCCGACCTGGGGCCTTACCACACTTAAATTAAAACAGTATTACTCGCGGTGCGATTTTGATAACGCTATACGTGTGTATTATTACTTTTAGGGCCGATTTTTCAATCATCAGATAAGGGCCAACTGTTGAATAAATTTGACATATCGTATGGAAAATTGCAATTTTATTCCACAGTTAACACTTATCTGATGATTGAAAAATCGGCCTTAAGAGCTGGTAAAGGTGCTGGCCTGGCATCGGCACCGATATCAACAGCAGAAGACGCATAATATTAAATAGTACTGCACGCTATCTCACTGGCCTGCCCCAGCATTTTACTTCACAAATCTAAAAACCGGTCAAGTGCGAGTCGGAATCGCGCACGAAGGGTTCCGTACCATTATCTATAAACAACGGCAAAAAAATCACGTTTGTTGTATGCAAACCCCACTTAAATATTTATTTTATTCTTTTTTAGTATTTGTTGTTATAGCTGCAACAGAAATACATCATCTGTGATAATTTCAACTTTCTAGCTATCACGGTTTATGAGATACAGCCCTGTGACAGACAGACGGACAGACGGACAGCGAAGTCTTAGTAATAGGGTCTCGTTTTTAACCTTTAGGTACGGAACCCTAAAAATTACTTACACTATAAACACCCTGCACTGAAGTATCAACCTCGCCCTCCCATTGTATGATAGCTTTGAGCAGCGGTAATTTATCCCTCACAGACAAGATCTTATCCAATTGCTTCTTATCTTGAACCGCGACGATGTTGGCTCGCGAAGACACAAGGCAGTGGTAGCAAGCATCTGCTGAGTTTGTGGTGTAAATGCCGGCGGCGTAACCCCTGATAAAGAAATATAAATAAACAACCAATAATAACACCTATCCTTACCCTATATTAGCAATATCTGGTCTATCAGTGAACATAGACACAGTAGACGTAGACATTACACACAGCGTCATTTAGCCCCTAGTAGAATACTTACCCTCGTATTCAAGAACGACACTATGAGAAAACGCACCCACAGTGGACGATATCTTTTTTCATAAAAATCACTTTATGTGTTGTGTGACACTGCATAGTGTGACTAGAGGCACATTGTCGTGTGCCTCTAGCCAAAGTTGAGCTCTAAAGGCACACGGTAGCGTGTGCAGTAGTGTAAAGTGATATTTATGAAAAAAGATTTCGTCCACTGTGGGTGCGTTTTCTCATAGTGTCGTTCTTGAATACGACAGGGTTAGATACTCATATATACTTTTTTTTTTTTTTTTAGAAAAAAACATAGCTACTTAAATACGTTATAACATCCAGACTCAGAACAAAGATCGATGTTCATCACACAAAATATTTGTCCTGAATGGGGATAGAACTCATAACCTACAGCGCAGAAGGCAACAAAACATAGGCCCGCTTGGAACAAACACATGCATGCACATTTTGCAAATATTTGCTTTGTGGCAATTGCAACTGCATCTACGGCTACTTGCCCACTGCGCTAGAGGTCGTCATTATTATAATGAAAACAGTCAACAGTTGGATGGCCGCCAGTAGCATTTGCATTTAACTCGCTTCCGTGCTTCTAGCATTTCCGAAGCACGGAAGTGACAGCTGTCAAATCATAACGAAGGGTTTCGGGTGGCCTTTGACACGAAATACCGAGCAAAGCACGGTGCGCGGTCATCCAGGTACTTATTTTTATTTATCCAAACCTTTTTTATTTTTTCCCTAAGGTCTACGTCAAATTATTTCAACAATCTCTACCCTTCAAGGACTTCTACCATGCTCTCTGGAAGGTGTGAAGATCATCTCTCCAAATCCAAATTCAAATTTTATCCTTATAATATTTTATCGCGCATATTTCTAAGCACAGTTATAAAAATAATCTTTCGAATTAAACAAATATCATCCGAAAATAGATCGTAAAGATAGATAGTCCGTTGCTATGACATTGCTGATAGATATCTACCAATACTAAGTACCTACACACAAGTTTTTATGGATGTTATCTTTTACGATGTGTAATTTTCTGATTAAAAAAGTTCACGGATAATTACAAGCACTTTTACAAAAAAAATTACTAAAAAAATCTGAATCATTAAATTGATAGGAGGGTTCGTATTAGATATACGAGTATTATTATATATACAATATTAATCATCATTAATCTGCAAAGTCAGATTAAAATCTATTTGTGATTCAGGATACGATTTTATATAGAATGCGTAAAACTGATTTACTTAAAATTTAGCTAATAAGGAGACCTAATTAATTAGGATATTTGAGATTGGGTATCTGATGAGTAACTTTGTTTGCTATATTTAAGTTACTTTTAAGAATATCTCAACATAAATAATTATATTTTTATATATTATATTTTAATTATTTATGTAATTATTTATGTGTATTTATTACTTTGTTGGTTATTATTACATTTTCTTATTGGTAGGTAAGTACGTACACGGTTTGTCCACGATTGTATTATGGCTTCAAAGGTTTGCTGGTAGAAAACTCTTTTAGGGTTAAGGTCGCTTTTGTACATATTCTTGGTACTTAGTGTCATAATTGTTAATGATTTCTGTGTACAATAATGTACTTATTAAATGTAAAAAGTTTGCAGAATCTTAATCTATATTGCCCGATAATGAAAGAATATGTACTTTTGAATGTTATTAGGCACTATTTGCGTCAGTACCTACTTTATAAAGAAGTACCTACTTCACTATGCCTTTCGTTATCATAATTAAATACTTATAGATACTTTAAAAGAAGAATTGTTGATTGATTATCTATACATATAAATGCTAAAGTTTGATTGTTGTAACTAAAAGGATTTTCACAGTTTAAAGTAGTTAGAGTTTTGATCTACTTTTTATCCTGGTATCACGTGAGCAAAACTGCGGGCAAAAGTTTGTATGTAATGGTTAATTATCGTAAAATGTAAAATGCTGATTTACGAAAGTACACATTAGTGAATGCCCGGATTACGTACTAACCTGGTAACCTGTCATTTTACGGCTCGTGAACAAATAATGCGCGAGCAGCTTACGTGTTAAAATTATTCAACACGCACACTTCAAGTTTTTCGCGAGTTTGCAAAAACAAACGATTGAAAAGCGAAAAGGCTCAAAGTCTAAAAGTGGCGTCTGAAGTTTTTACCCTCCTCTTTTTAGGGTACTGGGCCATGATACGAGATTCTTATGGTGCGACGTCCGTTCGTCTATCCGCCCGACCGTGTCTTTCGTCATGGGTGATTATTTCAGTAATTACTTCGGTCCCTCTTTTGTTATGTTTACAAACGTATGAATACAATATTCATATGTATTCATTCATGGTATATGGAATGCTAACTACTGAGGCATGAGGCATGTGCCAAATGTATTGTTTGAACGTGTCTCTGACTAACTCCTATCGACATCTTTAAGGATCTGAGCGCTTGGAGATCTGAGAGGATGTCTAACCGTTGGTACTAGAGGATAGGTATAGGTACCTACTCAAAACTCACTAGAGTTTTGGAAACCTTAACAAAAATGGTTCTATCTCACCATACAAAAGACATAAACGCGCTACGCGCTACGAATAGTGCTACGAATGGCTAACCGAGAATTTTATGATATAAATTCTATGAATCCTTTTGATATAATTCCTGCATAATAGAAGGAATTGTAGTAAGTTTGTATGAGCTAGAGTTTTTGTTTGCTATTAGGCTATTCTGTTTAATTGCTGCAGATCTCCCTCATCTCTCATCACGCCTAAAGTTCTCTCACCAGTAATGTTTAATAACTCTTGAAATTGACAATCAACACATCAATATTTACAACAAACAACTTACCCAGCATGTATAGCAGCGAGGTCTGCGATGTACCACTGTTCGGAGTTGAAGCCGAGAATGCAAACCGAATGGCACCTGTCTAGGCCGAGTTTGATGAAACCCTTCGCAGCAGAGCGTACACGCTGCTGGTATTGTCTAAGGACAAAAAAGATATATTGTGGCACATATTTTACTTTTATAACCTATACTAGCGACCCGCCCCGGCTTCGCACGGGTGCAAAGCTGATACCAAAATATATTACAGAATGTCTTTGTATACTCGTTAACAGCATTTAAATTAAAAAAAAAAGTCGCGGTAAAAAGTAAAGGATAGAAATTGATTATTGTGGGTTATCCCTAAGAGATAAACATATACCATCGCGGACTTTTTTGTAGACCTTTTTAAGGTATACAATATTTAGTACATACATTATTTTGATCTATCTCGAAGAGTTCAGCCAGGCAGCGTTAGCAATGTAAGCGCAAAAAAATGTGTTTATATACGACTTCATATAAGAATTCTTAAAATTATCAGTGGTTCTCTAATATATTAAGCTTGTAATTATACATATAAACCTTCCTCCTATCTATTAAAAAAAACCGCATCAAAATCCGTTGTGTAGTTTTAAAGCATACATACAGACGCGGGAAGCGGGAAGCGACTTTGCTTTATACTACGAGTATGTAGTGGTTAGACCTATATTAAAGTTTAGGCAAGAGAAACAAACTCTGAAATACTGTCTAAAATATAAATGTTTTTTTTTATATTAAAAGTAAGTAGGTTCATAGTTGCAAAGATGTATCTAAGCTACAAACTAAAATGTACCAATTTAGGCAATTATTTTAAGATACTGTGTAAAATTGAAGCGCCATACCACTACATAATATACTAGAATGACGCCATTACTCATGTTACTAGGTACTTAGGTATCGTACGATATTAGTATCTAGATTTAACGTGAAAAAGTGTTGATAAGGCAGTGTGAATTCGTGAATGGTTCATAATCCATTTCTGAAAGTTCTGATGGATGTTATCACTTATCTGGTATGAGTACGCACCTACTTTGTATAGTATGTTGTTGGTACACAGGTAAATATTGGGCAAGTACGTCATGCATGGCTTAATTCAAAACACACAATATAGGTACATATTTTACCCATGTTAATTATATAGAACAATATTTTCCCGCTTTTCAATATTTATTTATCAATGTTGCGTTAATAGCAATAATATGAACACTTAGCAAATCTATCGATTAATCAATCTATTGATCTCTGTCTATTTTAGGTTTTTTCTAGGCGGTAAATAAGTTATTTTACTTAAAAACTTAGAGCTTCATAAGATTTAGAAGCTCTAATACAAGATAAATATAACTTGAGTTAATAATTGCAAAAAGCAATCAAATGCACCAAATTGGCGAGATGAGAAAACGCTAGACTTGCTCAAAGCAAAAGACTTGGCAGGTATTGCGACAATTTCCGGTATTCGCTTTGTTTATAAGGAATTTCGCTGCCTGCCCCGTTTTAGCACGGGTGTGCTAATGAAGATTAAAAGCAATTTTTTGATACCTTATATTATTGCAATTTATCTCATCTTTGGGGATCTCAAACATTTTTTAAAATAAAAAATATGGCTTTCTCGCTGATAATGTAGATTCAATTGTTTCAATTGGTCTTGTATTTTTTAGTTTATCCATTACAAACGAATGTACCAAATAAAATATGCTATTGAAAAAATTATAATACTTATTTATTTATTTATTTAATACTTTATTGCACAAATATATATAAACAGTTGCACAAAAAGGTGGGCTTAATGCTAAAAGCATTTTCTGCCAGCCAACCTCAAAGGTAACAAAATGGTTGGCGTGCTAAAAAATACGTGACAAAATCAAACAAATTTAACAATATAACTAACCTAACATTTCCTAAAGTATAAAAATAACAATAGTCAAAATAATATAAATAAACAATATCAATACTTACATATACTACAAAAATATTAATAGATAATAAACTTAATAAAAACAATAAGATAATAAATATTGGTTTACACATACTACTGATTTATTTACTATTACTTAGCAGCAAATGCTCATAAACAAGTTTTTTAAATATAGGTTTAGTAGGAGCCTTCTTTATTTTAATTGGGAGAGAATTCCAAAGACCTACAGCTGTAACCTCAAAAGAATTGCCACGGAAAGATGTTGAGTGCTTAGGAGTAGCCAGAAGGAGAGTGTCCGTGGATCTTAGGTTACGGTCGTGGGAGTCCGAGAGGAAAGAAAATTGACTTTTTAGGTATTGGGGAGAGTAGGGATCTTTGAGGATTGAAAACAGAAGACATAAAATTCTCTTATTTCTCCTTTCACGGATGGGGAGCCACTTGAGTTTAGAGCGAAACTCGGAAACATGATCGTACTTACGAAGACCGTAAATGAACTTAATACAAGTGTTGAGTAATCGATCTAGTTTGTTGAGAAGGTCTTGGTTAAGGTCTAGGAAAGAAACATCCGCATAATCGATTATGGGTAGGAGAAGGGAATTGACTAAGGTTATTTTGGTTGAAATCGGGAGAAAATTTTTAAAACGAATGATTGAGTGAAGTGTAGCAAAAAATTTACGGGATATTTCTTTAACCTGTGCTGACCAGCTAAGGTTAGTATCAACAAGGATACCAAGATTTTTGACCACTGGTGAAAAAGGAATGATACAGCCATTATATACTAGGGGAGAAAGAGAGGTTAAATCAATTTTAGCAAGCCGGCGAGTACTTCCAATGACAATTGCCTGGCACTTATTCGGGTTAACTTGAATGCCGTAATTCTCGGACCAGGTGTTTAGTTTGAGAAGATCAGAATTAAGAGCAGCTAATGCGGCATTCAAGTTATTAGTTTCAGAGTGAGAGTAAAGTTGCAGATCGTCGGCGTAATAATGATAATTGCAGTTAAACTTAGTAGAAAGCAAATTTATAAATAATGAAAAAAGTAAAGGTGATAAGATTCCCCCTTGAGGAACCCCGGCACTTAGCTCACACCAATCAGAGTAATGCTGACCACTGCGAACAGATTGCCGGCGACCCGTTAGGTAAGAAGAAAACCATTGAATGGCAGTTGACGAGAAATTAAGATGGCTAAGGGTTGCGAGAAGCAAATCGTGATCAACGACATTGAAAGCATTGCTAAAATCGATCAATACCAAAACAGTAACCTGAGATTGCTCCATGGCAGATCGGATATCCTCAGTGACTTTAAGTAAGGCCGTTGCAGTACTATGACCAACTCTAAAGCCCGACTGAAATGGGTTCAATAAGTCTCCATTGGTTAGGTACTCGGTTACTTGCTTGTGGACGACCGACTCAATTACTTTAGACAGAAAAGGAAGTATTGAAATGGGGCGAAATTCATTAGGAAAAAGGGGGTTGGAAATTTTAGGTAAAGGGAGTACATGGGCTTTACGCCATTGATCCGGGAACTGCCCAGATGAGAGCGAAAAATTAATTATGTGCACAACTGAGGGTAGAATGTGATCAATTAAGCGCATAACCATAATGCGGCCGATATCGTCACACCCAACTGCTTTTGATTTAAGAGTGTTCACAATTTTTCTTACAAAGTCATGAGAAACGTGGCGGAATTCAAATTTAGTAATATTCGGTTACAGTATTTTATTTATTATCACTACATAGTATAAAGCAAAATCGCTTTCCGCTTGCCGCGTCTGTATGTATATATGTTTGCTTATATCTTTAAAACTACACAACGGATTTTGATGCAGTTTTTTTTAATAGATAGAGTGATTCAGGAGGAAGGTTTATATGTATAATAACATGCTACCCATGCGAAGACGGGGCGGGTCGCTAGTTATAAATATATATTATTAGATGTATATTTGCCTTGTTTGTTTAACACATCGTCGTCGTGCTTATCAACAGTTTTGACCTCTCAACATTTTGCGTGATAACTGGTCGCTAAATTTAGCAGCTCTATATGACGATTAACACGCTATGGTATAGGTAACCCGATGTATATTATAATATACCTTAAACAAAATTAAATTAATACAGTAAACCATAAGTAGAAATCACTTAGTAATCATAGAAAAACCCGAAAGAAAAACTTACTAATATTTTTTATATTAAAATTTATCAAGATGAAGACTTTGGATACGATGCCATTGTCTAGTCTTGTCTAAAAGTATCCAAAATATGACCTAAATTATCAAAATCTGACTGTTTAGGCAACAGATCATGAGCTAGATAAGTTAAAGCAACCGCCATGAATATTATACAAACATACGAGTAGGTACATTACATACACTTAAAATATGTATTTGACTATTTTCTATTGTTACTATTCTATTGTCTGTTGAGACTATTGTTGTCGAAAAGCCAGGAAAATAAATTAAATAATAAAATAATTAATAATTACTCCAAAATTATGAAAATTAGCATCAAAGCTGGTTAGCTAATTTTCATAATATTATTATTCTCTTTGTGCTGTTGGGTAAAATGATATATTAACAATATTTAGTGGAATTAACTTACTTGTAAGTAATTTTGTGCCATTTTCCGTCAGACTTCTTGGTGGCCAATGCAGTTGCATCAGGATATCTTGCAACAGTTCTGTTTAGCAGACCAGGGACCGAGATAGGAGGCTCTGCGGCGATCCCCCGCGATGAAACTCGCAATTTCACGTAGTCTCCAGGCGTGGCTGTGGTATAGCTTTCAGCCGGTGCCACTTGGTCTGGGCCTGTGTATAGAAATAAGATATATAAAATATTATACCTAAATGTGAAAGTTACTCTGTCTGTCTGTCTGCGACGTTATCATGGCCAAACCGCTGAGTCTTGATATGAACATAGGATACTTAAAAAAAAATAGATTTTTAGGAATCTAAATATTTTACGATATAGTCGTCAAAAACGATTTCCTGAAACTATGCAGACAAAGTCGTCGGTAAAAGCAAGTAAATAAAAACGCGTTGTGGGATTGGGCCATAGTACTGTCTGTAAAGTATTTATTTTTATGGACCTATGTTTATGTATTTTTTACTCTACATCTGTTGCCTGTAATAAAGATTATTATTATTAGGTACTAGCTGTCCCGACAGACGTTCTGTCAAATTATTTTTTTTCCTTATGAACCTTCTCCTGATAATAACGAATACAACAAAAAAAGAATTAGCGAAATCGGTACAGTTGCTCTCGAGATTTGCGCTTAGCAACACATTCAGCGATTCATTTTTATATTAGACTAGCGACCCGCCCCGGCTTCGCACGGGTAGCATGTTATTATACATATAAACCATCCTCCTGAATCACTCTATCTATTAAAAAAACCGCATCAAAATCCGTTGTGTAGTTTTAAAGATATAAGCAAACATACATACATACAGACGCGGGAAGCAGAAAGTGACTTTGCTTTATACTATGTAGTGGATTCAGTCGAGGGGATAAAGATTATTAAACATTTGGCACATGTCCACATTTTCCAGTACTTACTGTAGTATTCCAAAGGTTGCGAAATAATTAAAACTAAATAAACGCAAAAACTCTCAGGATGCATATCCTGTTTGTTTTTGTGACAGATGTCGCAAAAACAATCCTTGCCTATTTTTAACAATGTTTGCCTATTTTTAAGAGTACCTAGTCCTACTTAAATAAATATTCAATACTTCGGTATTTCTTCAACAACTGCTGGACATAGTAATATAGTAGATATAACATGTACCATATAACATGTACCATATAACATGTAGATACAACCTCGTCTACGCTAGACTAAAAGACAGGTTTTTAAATCTCAAAAGAGCTAAATCGTCCAGCCAGTGAATTGATTTTTTCTTGCTGGACGATATCTACAGGTAAATGTTCATTAATATTTTAATAAAAGATTAAAAATTAAATGAACAAAATTATAATAAGTATTTAGTAGATATTATGAATGACATTGACTTAGTTGCTAATGCGTTTTGAGGTTTCGTTATCATTTTCGACTTGCAATTTGATAGGTAGCTACGGAGTTCTCCCAGATTATTAATATCACTTTCAAGATTAAATTAATATAATCCGATACCAAAATCCGTTATGTGTCGAAAAGGCAAGCTGGTGCGAAACTCAAATAATTAAAAGTCTATGGAAAGATTCCAAGATTAATAATTTCTTAGTAAAAATAAATTACTTCCAATAAACCTTTTGGAAGGATTTTTAATAATGTAAAAATGAACGAAACATCAATTTATCTTCAGTATGTTGGGCTCTTTCTGGCATGTACGAGCCACGGTCGGAAGTTAAAGAATATGCAAATAAATAGCGCCCTAGCCCCAATCTGAGAAACTTATACTGATACTGATACTTTGATTTTAGTTTTCATAAAATATCATACACACTTCTATGTTCACCATACAAATGTTTGTCCTGTATGGAAATCAAACTCACATAGACAGCGCAGAAAGCAGTTAAGAAAGCTACTACCAACTGAGCTGTGAGGCCAGTCAACACACTAATTACTGTATAGTAGGTACCTAGAAATGTATGATTTCCACAGAATTTCCAATTGTTGTTCGGTGCTTAGGTACCTACGAATACCTACGTACTTCACAAAAGTTGTGAAGTATGTAAGTACTTTATTGATTCAGAAACACAGTGCATTAGTTCCGTTTGTAAAAATCGTTAAAAATTACTTACCATTCATGTTTTTAGCTTCGTGGTGATTCACGCCGTTTGTAACAATCATTTTGTTAGCTTTCACTTCGCCGTTTGCCACTATAGCTGAGTTGTCCTAGAAGCAAAATAATAGCGTAAGTAATATTATTGTTCCTAGCTGTTACCCGGGCTCATTTCGCGGGGACTAAAATCCTTATTGCCATCTTTTTTAACGATTTTTTTGTAAGAATAAAATCTACGGCTGGAGTTGTAATTCTGTAAGAACAATTTTATTCTTCTAACGGTATGTAGCGTGTAACATGGTAGTGCGATTGGTAATGAGAGGATTTTTACATCTTAATCTCGTAAATAACGGGATAAGTATTCATGTTATTTGATTAGACGTCACCATTTAGTAAGACTAGGTACTAAAGGTGGACGAACTAAAGGTATTTTTAACCACGGCATATAATCGGTTAATGTACTCTAGCTCTATTAATAGGTTCGATATTATTGTTTGAAGATCTATCCCATGTCCAGAAATCATGACAGGAAAAAGAAAAAATGCATTAAGACGCTGCCAGTCGACGATTATTTTTGTTCGAAACGAAAAAAGAAATACTTGTGAACAAGCCACATCTCCTATTTTATAATGTATAGTATATGTGAATAAAGATGTACCCATCTTTAATCACTTCGATAAATAATCCTACCGACCGCTGCAATGATAACAAACACACGTCCGCGCGTGGTCCGCCTTAGCTTTTCGAATAAATTAATGATATAAATTTTGTATAATTACTTATCAAAAATCTATTCTAATAGAAATCTAGATCTACATATTACCTATCTTTAACAATAAATCACAAGTTGATTTTAATAGTAGGTATATAAAATATTTCGATCATAAATTCTAAAACGTATCATTTTGAAATAATATTTTTATCGTGAAAAGTTTCTGCTATTATGTTTTCAGCTTAATAGAAATCTAGGTAGGAACCTGAAGTAATATACTTATAAAAATAGGAGATGTGGCTTGTTCAGAAGTATTTCTTTTTTCGTTTCGAAAAAGAGCAATCAGCGACTGGCAGCCTCTTAACAAATGTATTCTTCCAGTCATGTCAAATACAAGTGCCGGACCGGACTCGTACTTGATCAAGTTTGCAACACGCATGAGCGGCATGAGCGCATTGCTTCGCAAGTAGCATTTACTGTGTTGTTGCTAAACCTCGCTATTATTTATTGTTGCAATTTTCCTGTTGTTTTTTATATTGTAACATCTTGATCGAAATAACTATAGATTTTGACAGGTTCTCGAAAGTTAATTATCTAACTAAGTTTAACAAAGCATTACATTCAAAAAGTTTTTAATGAAAACCAATTTTTGCTAAAAACGGGTATATCAACTCACGATAATTGATAGAATCGATACCGATGTCAATACCGTATTTTACCAAATAAATTTAACAACTGAATAATTCATTTTTCATTAATCGGTCTTCATAAAACTGAACCCAGTAAAAACATACAAAAGTCCCAAGCATGTAGGATTGTGTTGTAGGTTCTAGAGGTTGGTTACTACTCTGGTTCCTGTATGTTAGCTCGCTAGATAATTATAATTATACCTTGATCATAAAACATATTAATAATCTAGGTATTTATATATTATGTATGATCGATGTAAGATATAGGCATAACATATATCAATCACGATAACACAAATTGCAGTAGGGATTAAACGGAATTACGACATTTGAGGTATCTACCTCATAAACGAAATGTTTGCAACACTAACATCCCCCCGCGGTTTTGCTTGCCTAGTACTTACCTGGGTAAACAGTATAGTTTATCCAAATCCATTTATTTGTTCGGGCGATATTAAGCCACAAAACAACCTCACAAACTTTTGGACTTATAATATTAAGTAGCAGGATTAGTTGGATTAGTAGGATATCGATTACCACCCAGAGCTTATATTTTTTTATGCAATAGTCTTATCATTATGCATTTTTGTTATCAATAATAAATAATATCCCACCAAAAACATTCTGTAAAAAACTAGCCAAGTCTCGATGGAGCTGCTTGTTTATCTCTAAAAAGTAATGAAATCTAGACAAAGTCGTGTCAAGTCTGAGGTTCTTTACTGCGATTTCTTTATTATTATAGAATGTTGTGTGACTTGGCCGTTGAACATTCTTTATACGTTAGTGGGTACAAGTCAATTTTGTTTACACGTAATGTTATATCTGTTGTAAGTACCTATGTTTGTTAAGCGAGATAATAGCCAATACAGGTATTGGTAATTGGACGCTAGTGTCTTATTTTAGGCTGTTGTTGATCGTGCAACACATGCATTCAGCATTGACAATGCTGACTTCTGCTGTCTTCTTTTTGGAGCGTCAAATCGACCACCGATCTAACATAAAATAGACGTATTTTTTATACTGTTTGTTTCAGGCTCGCCTTTACATAAGTATTATTGAAATACGCAGCTTTATCAAGCCTACAATTGACTGGTTATTGAATCAACGTTTTCTAAGTGGCAATTTTCCATCGTTAATGGGTAGCGGTTCTGGCGACAGATTGGTGCAATGGTGTCATGGAGCACCTGGTTTTGTACCCTTGTGTACTCTTCAACGGCCAAGTCACATAACATTCTATAATAATAAAGAAATCGCAGTAAAGAACCTCAGACTTGACACGACTTTGTCTAGATTTCATTACTTTTTAGAGATAAACAAGCAGCTCCATCGAGACTTGGCTAGTTTTTTACAGAATGTTTTTGGTGGGATTTCACTTCTTTTTGTAGAAACGTGGGCTTATTGATTTATTTTATTAGATTTTCTTATTTGACATAGTTTTTTTTCTTTATATGAGTAGTTTTTTTATAATAAAAACAAATCGTAAGCGCGTTTAAAATACAATCAGCGCCATCTAGCGACGTGTGCGGGTATCACCGCCACTCTTAATCCAATGCATTATATTTTGATCAAATTTTGAGCGAAATTAATATTTTAGTTTATTTAATTTGTTAATTTGTTTATTCAATTTGTGTAATGTTCGAGTAGAATAAAGTTAATCGTTCGACTATTTATTCTTGTAAACTTGTAAGTATAAGTAAGTATAAAGTACTAAGTCAAGTCTTATCCAGAGTTTTCCTTTAATTTTATTGCGTACTAGCAGTTCGCCCCGGCGTCGCACGGATGTAATAATGATAATTATAGGTAATTTTTCTACACCTTGGGTTACATTATCGAATTTTTCATAAGGATCCCTAATAAAACTTTTAGTATCGCAGACTTTTTTTGTAGATATTGATGTCTTATTTAAAACTGTAGTACATCACTTTGCTCTATTGTCAACAATTTCAGCAGCGTACGCGATATAAGGATTTTTTTGTTTTTTTTTACACGTTGGGTTACATTATCGAAGTTTTCATACGGATCCCTAATAGTTAGACATATAGTATTGCATACTTTTTTGTAGATATTGATGTCTTCTTTAAAACTGTAGTACATTACTTTGCTCTATTGTCAATAATTTCCGCAGCAAACGCAATATAAGGATTTTTTTTTTAATTTTTTCACACTTTGGATTACATTATCGATGTTTTCATACGGATCCCTAATATTTTTGAAAATATACTATAGCCTATGTTCATCAGGGATAAAGTAGGATTCTAATGGTGAAAGAATTTTTCAAATCGGTCCAGCAGTTGAATATATTTTGTAAAGGCGGTATGTCGATCTCTAATAGTTTGGTTAGGCTCTTGTGTTTTCTTATCAGGGTCACCAGGTACTCCAGATCTTCGATTATCCTAGTTTTTATGGTTTTCCCTTTATGTGGCCATTAAACCCTAACTATGTACCAAATTTCAGCTCTTTGAGTTTATGGGAAGTACTAGTTCTATTCTGATGATCATGAGTGAGTGAGTGAGTGAGTGAGTGTCTGTCTAAAATGCGAAACTTTGCTTTCGCTTAACTTCGTAACTAAATGACCTACAGACTTGAAATTTTGGATTTTAAGTATGTGATTATGGCTTACTGGATGACGAAAATTTCAGCGTTCTGGTCTTATCCAGAGGTTCTCAAATAGGGGCCTGAAAATGCGGCGAAATGGTTCCAGTAAAGGATGGTACGGCAGTGTTTGCTTCGCGCTCGACTTGGCGGGGGCACTGCCGTGCCCCCAAATACGCCAAGTAAACAGGGTAAAACTCGCTAGCGGGATTTTGTTACCAGCATTCGAATCGGTCAAGTGCTTCGAAGATGATAGAAGACACTAGGGCTGTATTATGAATAATTATTTATAAAAAAATGGTTCTTATGTCATTTTGTAAATATTTTGTATATTCAACAACGGGAAATTACTTTGTTGTAAGTAATAATGTGTAGTACAACTCACGAAAGTATTGAAAGTGAAATTTTGTATATTGTAGAATGTTGATATATTATCAACATTCCTCGGGCGTGATGTTAACCCGCACTAGGCGGAATTATTTACTAAGGTAGGTGCTACATTAATCTAGGTGTAAAACAATTAGTTATCATTCATAGGTTAAGTAATTTATTTTTATTTGTATTTTTAAATGATAAAATACTGACATATTTATGTTTTTATCTCGCCGATGATATGGATGCTTAAAGATACTTAACGAAACATAATAAATATAGTAAAAATATAAAAGGATTAAACCATAATCAGATGAGTTATGTAGGTACTTACATATTAATGATTACCTACCTACCCAACCCAAGTAAGTTCTTATCACATCCTTAGTATTCAATCTTCATTTTTAGGGTGGCTCTATCAGTGTTATCAACCATCTATTTATTGCAAATAGTTTGGATCAACAAATAATGATTGGGAAAACCAAAAATTGGGATAAATATTTAAGTAGGTGGGACTTCAATTTTGTGTACCTCAGGAAAGGTATATTCAAATGAATAGTATTTTTTTATAGACATTTATTTGAAACAGTGAAAAAAATGATACAATTTCTAGAATAAATTTCACAGATAAATTGGCTTTACTACTTTACTAGTAATCGAGTACTAGTCGAATTAGTTATTTTTGTATAGTGACAATGACAATAAAACATAGTTTTGTAAAAAAATAATTAATTTTATAAAGATATCTTCTTTTACTTGTGGTCGTTTAGAGGAAATTAAAAAAAAAAAGCTAAGCTCTTAATCCAGAAAGGTTTAACAGTATTTTTTACATAATTTAGTAGGTAGTAGGTAGGTACCTTTATTTATATTTGATAGGTTTTAAGATAATGTGTTTTATCACATTTTTCGTCATATCCGGGTAGCCCTGCCTATACAAAAACCAAAAAGTTTATATAACTACATTTACCCAACTTAACGTTTACCTTTTGACTCTACACGATAATGATAGGCAGTTATCATTTATCAGTTACCGGATTCAGTAACAGCGAAAATTATGCTCCATATTTACCACACACCGGTGCGGTGCGTGCCTAAAATGACGAATGTTGAAAGTTACAAGAATTTTATTTGCAACACAATGTAAAATACCGGACCACATAAAGAAAACTATTACCGACATACTTATTACCATAGTTTTGTAAGTATTTTAGTTTTTGTTTCACGGTATTTTAATAGTAGAGCATACGTAGGTAAAGGCACTAATAAAATGAATGACATTAGGAAACAAAATAACAATATAAAATATTTTTTTAGTGCAAAATATATGAATCTAAGTACTCACTACCAATAGAACCAGTAATTTAATAGGTTTATCCTCTCTTATTAACATATTTTAGGTACATATGTATTATATTTATAGAATACTAGCTTTTACCTGCGACTTCGTCCGCGTAGATTAAGGAGATCGATTTTTAACGACTTTATCGAAAAACATTGATATTCTTAAAATCAAATGAAAATTTTGGGAAAAATGCCTATGTTCGTCCCAAGGCTTTAAATTCAATACAATCGGCCCAGCAGTGCAGCGGTTTGGCCGTGATAACGTCACAGACAGACAGACTTGCGCATTTTAATATTAGTAGGTCTAAATACCTACATAATCCTGTTTAAAATGCTGCTATGCCACATTCCTAAAAAAATTAGTTTAAGGTAAGTAGGTATATTTGGTATAGGTTCTAAAAACGTCCGTATACATTTTAGCTAGAAGAAGCAAAAATTGCAAAATATTATTTTTATTTTATGGCAAATGATTGTGATATAATAACACGCTCATTATTTTAAATAATGATAATGTAGATAGCGCAAAGACAGTCGGAGTATAAGTACCTATCTACTTGTGACTAATAATATCTTCCTATCTGCATAACGCAACTATGTAGGTAGGTAAGTACCTAGGTACCTAGGTAGGTTGAAAATTTTGACTTACCCAAATATGTGCTATGAAAAGAATCACTATAACATGCTGTAACTGACACTTTTATAATAATTTTCAATCTTTGTAGAATTTCGAGGTAAACTTGACTATCACGTAGGTACCTATAAACGTGTGTACTGTGTATGGCAAACTCGCCAATTATAGTGATAGTGGCACTACACGACAACGCACGCGGGCGTATGACCCGCGTAAGGTCGTTTATCTCGGAGGAAAATGTATAGTCGCTACGACCGCGACGAATCGAGTTCTGCAGCCAACTGGCGACTTGCCCTGAGCCGTGGCGTGATATCTACGTTTCAAGTATAAAGTTCAATTCACAAGATTTGGTAAATATTAAAAAAAAAAACGCGCGTTACAATTTTAAACCGTTCAACTCTACTGAATGCGTCTGTCGTTTCGTTTCTACGGCACCAATAAACAGGTGATGCCTATGTGGGGGTAATAAGGTTGTAGAAAGTAGTATCACGTACCGTAGCGTGTCTCGGCTCTTCCATGGCACACTAATAGCACGATGTAAGGTGCACGCACGTGGTATGGTATGCTTGCGGACGCGCGGACGACTGAGCGCTCTTGGCTATCTGAATGTTAGCACTGTTTCTTTACAACTTTTAGATAAACGCTTCAACGATTCAAAGGTGACTGGCTCGTTTATTCCATATTATTTCTTATATTCATTCGTAGAGCAATATCTTATCTATAAAATCCCCTATATCTTTAACTTCCTAGGTTATCTACCTAAAGGTTTAGTAAATGCAACAATGCACTGCGACGTGTGGAAATGAAAACGGTAGAGTGTTTTGTAGCTACCTAGTAGCTAGGTAAGTACCTACCTACTTCTTTAGGCTGGTTTCAGAAGTCGAGTTTGGAGAGCGTGTTTCTTTTTATGTGAAGATCTACTTACCTACTAAAAAATAAATTTCCTGTACTTGATCTAGGTAGGTACATTATTATCAAACCTAAGTTCATTAAGAGATAGAGAGGGACCTAGGTAGGTACGTAAGATTGCATGATTATATAATGTTGTAGGGGGAAATCTTGGAAAGGTGCAGGGTGCTGAGGGTGCGATGAACTAGTTCAATGTTGAACAACATCGTTAATTCTATCTAGGTTCACAACTGAGAGGCTGATAATAATCTCGGACCTCCATCCAAGATATTGGTAGTAGGGTCCTATCCTACCCAACCAATGTCCCTTAATCTCCATGTTAATGTTTTGCATCAGTGTGTGAGATAAATTTACCTAATATGCCTTGGAGACGCGCACAATTTTATCTAGCTGGTAAATCTCGACCGATTAATTAATATTTCAAATGGATATTTATCTCGTTATATTCATTTAACACGTAATGCGATAATATCTGTTTAAAATATTTATTAATAGGTAAATTAAATAGTAATTAATAGGTGTATTAATTGCTAAAGTAGTTTGAAAATTATCTCTACCAATCTATAATATAAAAATAAAATATTGTTTAAAAAAAACTAAAAAAACACGCTTTTATTGCTAATCAAACTAAAAACTAGAAAATAATTTTTGATGACAAAGAGTTTAATATAACTGTAGTAGAAGATGAAACAATCAATCATATTGAATCACATCAAAACAAAATTTTAGTAAAATTTAAGTTATTAACACAATAATTCAATTCAGAGTAAAAAGAGTGGGGCTCCGTGAGGTTTATAGCAAAGAAAATTCAGGAAAAATTTCAAGAGAAAAGCAGGAAAACAGGAACGGGAACGGGAACTTAACACAGCATTTGTTAATTCTAAAGCGATACGAAGTTCGCCGGGTCAGCTTGTCTAGTATAATGTAAATATTTTAATTACATTAGTTTAAGTACCTACAAATTTACTAACAATTACTTACCTTCAGAATTCCAATGATATATTAACTCTACCTCTATAGCGTGCTCGGAAAATCGACTCTACCATAAATAAAATACCTATTGGTAAATTTTCAGAAGTTCGCGAATGGCAGCCATGGATAGAAAATTAGCAATTTTATACCGCGGACGCAGTTACCTATGTTACTTTATGTATTACAAGCTGACCCGTGCCCGCTTCGCTGGGGGACATATAGTTTCACATCTGGTATTCTAATCTTCAAAATAAATTATAGCCTATATGTTGCCGAGGACTAATAGCTACATAACAAATAAAGTTTCATCAAAATCCGTCCAGTAGTTTTTGCATGAAAGCCAGACAACAGACATACAGACAGACAGACAGACAGACAGACAGACAGACAGACAGACAAAAAATTTAAAATGTTTTTTTTTGGCTTGTGTTACTTATATGAAGACCCCTAGGAGTATTATTTTTAGTTTTTATTCAATGTACAGAATTGAACTCTTCTACAGTTTTATTATATGTATAGATCTAATTAATTAATAATTTAACAACAATCGATTTTCATGAATTGATTTAAATATAGAATACTCCCGCCACGGTATTTTTACGTTCCATATCTCATACTTTGATGATTTTTTGCATTTGACTCTTTTACTAGCAGAAACGTTCATAGTGGATGATTTCTTATTAAAATTATGTAAACAGTTGCCTAAGATATCAATTAAATTTTATTATTTTACAAATAAATATTATTTATAATCTACAAACAAGATCATGTTTTGCGTGTATAGGAGCGGATACCACAGATGGCGACCGAGCCGACCGACCGCCATGTTTTCTTTCCACTCCACAACAACATCATCACGTCACGTCGTCGAAAGCAATCAAACGTCAGTGAAAATTAATCGCAAATTCATAAAAATATTACAAAAATACTATATTATTGATTAGATGTTACAATGAATCGAAGTGAGGGATTAGTGCAACGAAGGAACGTTGTGAAAGACAGCACCACAGAAGGAGGATTGAAGGAAAATCCAGACATCGATGATAAGAAAAATGATAAAAATTATGATGACGGGGATTCAAAGGAAACTAGATTGACTCTCATGGAAGAAGTACTACTTCTAGGGCTAAAGGACAAAGAGGTATTTGATAAAAACACATTAACGTTGTTGTGAAATCATCTGCTAGTCGTGACTGGTTTGTTCATCTTTCGTTTTTGTTTCAGGGTTACACATCTTTTTGGAATGATTGTATATCTAGTGGCTTACGAGGCTGTATTCTTATTGAGCTTGGATTAAGAGGTCGTGTAGAGCTGGAAAGAGCTGGAATGCGAAGAAAAGGATTGCTCTCCAGAAAAGTTATTGTAAAATCGGGTAAGACTATTTACC
Organism: Hydriomena furcata; assembly: GCA_912999785.1. Taxonomy (NCBI): domain Eukaryota; kingdom Metazoa; phylum Arthropoda; class Insecta; order Lepidoptera; family Geometridae; genus Hydriomena; species Hydriomena furcata. The sequence continues at coordinate 9,139,624 of OU538824.1, forward strand.
TCTTTATCAGTACCTACCTACCAGGAATTAGGCTACCTACTATAGAAAAATAAAAATATAAATAAAATATATTCTTTAAGGGCATTGTTTGGCCAAAGAAAGACACATTGTTGGAACTGTTGAATCAAGATAAATATGCTAATTATTACCATCTCACTAAGCTTGAGATTCTGTCTGTGACACAACTTACCGTGCTAGCTGTTGCCACATATTGACTGTAACTATATTATGACAGAAATTATAATTCTAACTTACTACCATTTTACTGCCCTGTATAGGCTTTCATCACTTTTATTGTTGAGAGGTTTAGGAACAACACTGATGTTTATCTGAACCATAGAGATTTGATAGTTTCAATCTATATTATGCAAAACAGCATAGTGTTGGTAGAACAGCTAATATAAGCTTCTACTAATATTAGAAATTCAGTAGTTTGTGGTTTATCATGACATTTTATCTTGGTAGATTACAATAAATTTGTATATGTGAAACTATGTATAGAGCACCAATTATTAAACTCACAAGCCAGCAATATTGGACTTGGCGGGGGCACTACCGTGCCCCCAGATAATATTAATTGCCATTATTAGAACAATAGTGTTGTTTAAAGTTCTGACTATTCAATGAACCGGTGAATTAATCTTAGAATATATAAATGAAATAGGATCACACTGCAATCTCATAGTATAGTATTCAAGCAGATACTTGAATTGTCTAATAGGAGTAGTCATATGTATGACCATAATTACAGTTTTATTTGTCAATCTTGCAGATACACCAACTGGAGATGTTTTGCTAGATGAGGCTTTAAAACACATGAAGGAAACAGATCCTCCAGAGACCGTACAAAGTTGGATAGAATATCTGAGTGGTGAGTAACTGCCTCTACGAAAAAAGTATCTTGGGGTGTATAGTAATATCTGAAATTATTCCCCTGAATCTTCTAATACTTACAATAATCTAATGCGTTGCTTGCCTCGCTAAGCAATCTTCAGCGTGGCCACCAAATCCATCCAGAGCGCTTCCGGAAGCACTCTGCTCGGCATGTTAAGTTGTTGGTTTCAACTAAAAACTTCACTCATATCTGTATGAATTGGCCATTAGCTAAAATTACTTACTTTTGTAGTAATAACCCCAAAAATATTATATTTTTCAGGTGAAACATGGAATCCTATGAAGTTAAAATATCAACTGAAAAATGTTCGAGAGAGGTTGGCTAAAAACCTTGTTGAAAAAGGTGTATTAACCACTGAAAAACAGAATTTCCTTTTGTTTGATATGACTACACATCCTCTCACAGACAATGTTGTCAAATGCCGATTAGTAAAGAAGGTGAATAACTAGTTTGATTGCATCACTAAACCCATTATATTATTTCATTTATAACACTTGATCAAACCTAATAGTCACCTTGTTAGTATATTACATTCAATAACATGAATTATGTGTGTAGAAACTGAATATTATTTGCTTAATTGTCATAACTTTGATATTCAAAACAAAGCAGCCTTGTGGCATCCTGTCATTGAGTCAATAAATACACACAATTGGTTCCATTAAAAAAAATTAAGATAGCTATGTATGCCGCATTATAAAATCATTTTCATGTTAAATTAATTGCCCTAAAGCTGTTATCTAAAGAGATAATGTTTTACATTGTGTCTAATACTTATCTTACTATTATTATAAATCCGAAATTTTGTGAGGATATTTGTGGCTAAATCATGGTCAAATGACTGAACGAATTTAGAAGAAACTTTGAATATTAGTTAAACTCTCCTAGCTTATAGCATGAATAACTATCTTGAATTAACTGCTAGTAACGTACTAGTTTACGTATTTTATATGTATATTAGTGTAGATAACTACTATATTTATTTTTGTAAAAAACCTGTAATTAGCTTTCTTATGTTACCTACTAGTTGTTAAATTGATTATGTTCAGCTTTTGGTTTCCTTATAAATAAATAATACATAGTTGTTTTGGAATAGCATATAGGAAACTAATTATCTAGGTGCCACGGAAGCTAGTATTTAGTAATGGAACAATTTTTGATTTGATATTACGATGATAACAGGTGCAGGAAGCAGCTTTACGCCGGTCTATCACAGACGTGGCTCACGCGGACAAGCGGTCGCTGGCGCTACTGATGCTGGCCCACTCGGCCGATGTCCTCGAGAACGCCTTTGCCCCACTTTCCGATGAGGACTATGAGCTTGCCACTAGGCGCGTGCGCGCGCTACTCGATCTGGACTTCGAAGCCGAAGCCATCAGGCCAGATGCCTGCGAGATTATGTGGGCGGTCTTTGCAGCGTTCACCAAATAGCGGTAACTGCAACTATCTTACCATCGAGATAGAGGTCAAACTAAGTTGGATTTATGATATGAAAATTCCTATTTTTTTCTTTCATAAACTCATCGATGAATTTAAAGAGTTGAATAGTTAATTAAATAATCTATTAAAATTAATATTGTTGCAAAGTTGCATGTAACATTGCTTTGTGAAGTAACATTGCAATAAATTGATTAGATGGTAACAGTTCATACATTGAAGATAAAGAAAAATATTGTACAAATAATCATGATAAAACCATCATTCCTATAATATATATCTACAGTATTATAAATTGTTTCATTTTGGATTTAATATTAGAGCCACTCTTTTTAAATATCACTTTTGGTGCGATTATGCACTTCTAAATACATTCTAAGTACATACTAAATCGGTTTTGATTATATGGACAATGTGATCTCATCACTTCACTAACAAAAAATTACAAATTACTTCTTAGATTGAGCATTTTTGTGAATACTTATTACAGTTTCCAATTTGAGCAAGAATTAGTAATTACTTATTTCCTTTCTTCTTACTAGTGCACACCATTTTGACAAAATATTATATTGTTCATTTTAGATTTAATTTTATCGTAACTTAAAAAAAAATTATTGAGACATGCATATATGTCAATCTGCATATAACTTACGAGTACTTATCTAAATTCAATAATTAACTAATCATTATTTTGAATGTTTTAACCCTTAATTATTCTACTAAGAAAATCGCACAACTGTTCGCATGGGGTCCTCACTTACCTTAATTTGTTTGGATAATTTTAAATGTATGAATGGAATTAATCTAATACTACTACTACTAAAAATCACATTTTTGAAAGTAAATTCTATAATAATATATTATCCTTCTTACGAACTAATTAGAACCATTGTCATCACAATTTTTACAATAGACTCTAGTGGTAATTGCAAACTAATTTAGTATCTATGATTCGTACATTTATCAATCGAGCTTCGCAATTTTAAATCGATGTTTCTAAGGCAATTGTCGATAGAACTTACTACTTGATAGAACTGGTCGATACTCCAGATCATGCACCTCAATAAGTTGTTTTTATCTATATTTAGCCTACGCTATCATGATCACTTCATACGTCAACTTCAACTCAACTGAGCTTGAGCGAGCTTCCAACACGTTGTTTTGCATGTGACTCCGAATTGGAAAGCTAATCGTACTGTAGGTGGGAACGCGTCCAAAGTACTGTTTTTTGTTGCGCGAAAGTGATTGGACCCCATGCGTTATTATGGGTTAAAGCTTATAGTTTAGAACAATGTCTCACAATCAATCATTCTCTGAACACTATAATCAGCAAGGGTGTGAAGGTAGAATTAAATTCGTAGAGTAGTACATATTTGTTAGATGTATAATTTTAAAAAATAATTCACATAGAAAAATGGCTTCTCTTGAATTTGCCAATACCCTGATTACTTTTAATGTTGTAGACCTATGGAGTGGAGAAAGCGAAAATTTTAATCAAATTATCTAAAACCAAATTCTTATTGGTGTTATTCTCGCAAAATGTACTAACATAAACCTATTATTGTCACAATGGTAGCTGGAGTATGATAATTGCATTTTCATATCTTGTTTATTTTAATAGTACTAGGCATATCTGAGTTTATAGTAAAGTATTTGTTTTTCAGTAATAATATTATAGTTCGAGTAATTTGTTGACGAATGATAGAAGACTTTTTAAATAACAAATGGAGAACTATTTCAATTTTATGAATATTTCTTTGATTTGCTTTAAAATTATTCCTGTGTGCTTATCAATATTAGTCGTCAAGAAATAACTCGCAAAGTATAGTTAGTATTTTGTACGTATTTGTATTAATTATTTATTGTTGGATGTTGATTTTTTTTAATTATTTTATGTATGTATGTTTCATATAATTTTTTAACTTACGTTTACGGGATTGATGCAAATTGACGTGGCCAATTGCAGCAGTTACGTGATTGAAGGCCGTTGCTAGAAAATGACAATTTCAGTCAATCGCTCTCTAGCGGATTATTGCAGAAATGGCGGTTAGTGGAAACCCACATTGAAGCATCGATTGATGATTCATCAATCGCGATCAGGGGTAGGCAATACCCTTCAAACACGCAACCATTGTCAGTTGAATGGCACTTTTGTTTATCTGTTTTACAAAAATAGACATGTAATTTAGATAGGTATGTGATTTTGCTAAAGGTACTTTTTAAATTGTTAACTAAAACTTATTTATTATAACTTTTGTGATGTTTTTGAAAAGCGCACCTGCTTTATCTATTTTTTTTCCACACTGGACTCTCTTAAAAGAACGACCTCAATTTTGTTTCAACAGTAAAATTCCAGTTTTATTCATCTCATAATATTCTTACATTATCTTTTACAAATTTCATAAGTTCATGTTTTATAGTCATAAGAAATATTGAATAGCTTTAGATATAAAAAAAGTAATATACTTGATAATTTTGGTAATTTTAGATAGATATAGGTACGTATTTCATATTTAGCTTCTTTAAATGTATTTAATCAAGTATTTTATAATTTGTTGGCCCTTATACACCTAGGCGAGTTGAGTTGAACGTACGTGCTTGTGTATGAACATTGTAGTATCTAAATGAGCGCCATTATCTGTCTAGATATACCTACAATTTCGTCGGAAGTTTTTAGTCAGTCTTTGTTACTAAAGGTTAATATACCCTTGAAAGCGCTTTGTCTTTAGAAAAATAGAATATGTATGTTTTTTGTGTCGAAAGTACGTGGTGGTTAGAGTGCCCAGTAGCTTCTACCCGCGTCTTCGTTCACGTGGTTCATGACTAAAATGTAGCCTATTTGCTATTTCATGGCATAGGCTATGTTTATTCCAAGTTTTATCCAAATCCGTTTGATAATTTGTGCGTGGTACATCATCCACACATCCTCACAAGCTTTCAGATTTATAATATTAGTAGGATTGGGTGTTTGTGCACAGCAAGATTAAAAAAAAAAGTTTACTCTACTTGACTTAAAATTCACGCCCACGGGCGTTGCATTCTACATTCAAATGTAATTTTTGTACCTACTTACTCCATAGATAAATCGTTTTTCTCGGGTACTCGTGCTAGACTGATGTTTAGTTATTTTTGACCAATTTGCCTAAGTGTGCAGGGGATCTTTTTTACCGTTGAATAATTATGGAATATTCTCACATTGAATAGTCCGTAAAGTAAGTTCATTTCTTTCAGGGGCGGTTTCATAATCAACAGGATGAAACCTTTGTTAAATTATTCCATTGCTGTCCAACGTTTGTAAGTTCCTTAGTTAATAGTTTTATCTGAAATTTCGCTAAAGAAAATCTAAATTCACTCATATCGAGTGTCGGTTTGATTCGTTTTGTACATAAAAGTGGCTATTTTTGGTTTGTACATAACTGACGCGCAACAACGCTAACAAAAACGTCTAAAAAGAATTATACAGAAAGTAATTAGAAATGTATAAAATCAAGACAAATCAATGTAAAATACACATTATTTTCTAGTATAAAAATTACTCAAATATATTCTTTGAAAAACCCATTATGTATTTACATTTTTTAGATTCCAGGCAGGCAATGGTTAAATAAAAACACATAATTTTAATTCCATTTGATTATAATTATTCTCACACTTCACACAGTGGATAGGTAAGTCTTATATCTCTTCAAGACTAACTTTTATCAACAAATCAGTTCACATTTAGGTACTTGCGATTTGCACTATACAAACTACTGATAATACGTGAGTGAACTATTAACAAACTCTCTGTGCTGTTTAATTAGTAGTTCCTACAGTTTTGAATAAAGGGCAATAGCCCGATTAACAATGGTGTTTATTACATACAATTAATACAGATAATAAGTAGAGGAAGTTGGATATTAAAACATTTACAGGGTTTATCAACATAATGTCTTTAATAAATAAATAAATAACACCTATCAGACACATTACACAGTCCTTACCCACATTACTATTCCCTGTTTCGGGTATCAGAAACTACGATTGTACCATGTCCCGCAGCGGGTATCATACCTCTTGCGTCTTAGCCGGGTACATGCCCGCCACCTCAAGAGGTCGAGTAATAAATATATGTATAAGAGTTTATAATACGCACTTACCTCATAATTACAAGATTTACCTATGACTATGATTTTCAAGTGAAGAGGAAAATTCCAAAACTAACTAACGATACAGAATTAGTACTATATTTAAGCAAAGAACATACAGATTATCCACACACATTTAAATTCTGATCTTTAATCAATAAAATCTCACAGCCGTATACTCTTTAAACTCTAGAATAAGGTAATACTAATGATTAAGCGTATTTATTATATATTTATTAATTTATAGTACTATCTAATATTTTGTACAATACATTCTACTTTACAAATAAATTAGATCTGTAATAAATAGTGCGGTAAGCCTAAAGACCGTAACCAAGCTTTGTAGGCTGTGCGAGCTTGCTTACTCCGAAATTCAAACTTACATAACTATCGATAATATTTTTATACAAAATTATATCAAGTGCTTTTGAGAGAGAAGTATTAATTAACTGATAGGAGCTGTGGGCATTAGGCCTACAATTCAGTACAACACAGGAATGAAAGCATCTAAATCACATTGCCGAATCATTATATTTAATTTATTTTATCTTTGTAAATTGGTAGAGATAGACTTTATATGAAAATTTTCTTATAGTAAGTGAACCGAGTGGCAGTTATAAATTAAAGTAGGCTCGTATGATTAGTTTTATCACCGACATTTATACGTTTAGCAATATGTTTTAGTTCTTATTTCCGTGTTGTTTCCGTACTGCAAAACGGATTGTAGGACTAGTGGGAACTTTCAGTGTCTTAACTCTAAACTTATATTTAAAACATTTAGTCGTAGTTTATCAGTGAATAGTGCAGTATGATTTGCAATATCGTGATGATTTTTCGTGCTATTTTAACTCGACTAGGATAAAAATCTTATGAATTAAATTATATTCATATTTTAAACAATCAATGCTTTTCTCAAGCCAAAGTACCTATAAACACATAGCAGAAGATTGTTGCTTTAAAATTACAGAAAATCGTCGATAGAGCAACGCGATTTCAAACGACTAGGTACTTACGAATAAATGCTGTATCATAATCGTAACAAGGTTATATCTACACCGGAAAAAGCGTTTAAAGAGAGGCCTCAGTTGGGTGCCGAAGGTCTAGAGTCTACTTACTGTCAATTACGGGCGCGGCGTGCTGCACTGTGACTGTGCTTCTAAACATCGCATGTCGTATCCTTGGGTCTACGGTCAAGCAGTCTACGTTGCGTTGTACCTAAACTCCCATACGACTTGACGTCACATCATAAATAGACATATATCAATCATATATCAAGTTATAGCGTCTGGAACCGCTTGTACTACGCATGTACCTACTCACTTGCATTTGAAGGATTTATACCGACAACGAATAGATTCAGTTCCTACTTCTTACATAATATCTTATTGCTCCGGCTATATCCGATGCTAAGAAACTAAAATCTCCACGACAAATTTGATCGTGATCCGAACCCTTCACCGATATCACGTGGCCCCCTGATTAAATGGGGCTGACGTGACGGCGTCATTTAAAACTGTCAAGTATTTGGAACAACACGTTTTTCTCTGACTATTTACAAATTAAATTGTATCTTAACACATAACTTATTTAGTGCACATTAGGTTACAGATTCTTGAGAACCACAGTTGGCGGACTGTAGGTTTCAAGGCGGCCTGCTGTCACCAAGCCTCAGTATACCGAATGTCAAAATCTTGAAGTTTAGGCAGTCTTTGGCGCAAGTTTTCGAACGCCTCCGCCGAGAGTTTCGTGCTGTTGAGATTCAGATGCCGGAGATTTGGTAAGCCTGAAACATTATTACATTATTAATCTACTTTTGATTGCTGAGCGATGGTTGTTTCTGTAGTTTATCTTCTGACTACCTTTTCTGTCGAACAAAATTTTCATAGTCTTGTTAAGACTACACAAAAGAGCCCAAACACGACAGATTCATCCATAGATTTACGAATAGAAAAGGAAAATTGTATATGGTGTCACTGTAGGTATATTTACCAGAAAGTGCTTCGATGCCTTTGTCCGACACTGGCGTCTCGCAAAGGTTGAGCACCTGAAGCCGAGTAAGGTGCTCCGAGATCAGTTGCACGCCGCTGTCGTCGAACTTAGTCGCCCATAGGTTCAGGTAGCGTAGTGATGGCAACTGAAACGAACATTTTTTTTTTATCAAATTCTAATTGTTTATTTTACTTTATGTAAGTAAGCAGTCTTTTTATTGAACAAAATAAGTTGGAAGATCAACGTCTAGGATCTAGCAGCTCCTATTTTATTCTATCATATTCTATATTGTTCGTTGTAAAAATGTTATTTGCAGCCCTAATATGCTAGATATTATTGAAAGTTGCAAAATATAGTAAGTAAGCGTGACCTAGACGTGACGTGTGTTTAGTGACCTCCAGTCTAAAATGTCCTAACTAGTTTGATCAGTTTACCTTTATGAGATGGTGCGCACATTCGCTAGTGATGCTCGTAAAAGCAAGGGAGAGGCACTCTAGATTTCCAAGGGCTCCAGCCTCTAAGAGAGCCGCTACGTCGGCGTCCGTCGCTCGCACTGGTAGAGCTAGCCGTTTGGGACCACCTTCGGATTGCTGAAAAAGCAATAAGCCATATTTAAAGTAACTGATCTAATATATTTAATCGAATAAATCAATGGTCTATTCGTAAAATGCAAAAAGAGGCAGACGCCAAATATATTCGGATAATGTTTTATTCTGAAGTGACTTTGACTTTCCCGGGAACCCTTTACATACTATTATTGTTAATAATTTTAATCTGCTCATGATTTTCTTATTTATTTGAACGGTTATCCGGCTGACAGTACCCATCTTGTGACACAATTCACTTGAGTTTCAATACAGAAACTAGACTGATGATGAGAATAGTATAAATTACTTACTAATCTCTGAAGATGCTGTTGCCGTTCACAAAGATCATTGTAATACTGCTGTCCCTGATCAGTGGCTTGCAGCGAGGCTATGATTTCCAGCTGGGTTTGCTCGTCAGTCGTCACCTCCCATTCGAGCATCAAGCTTAGAGCCTCCAGCGCGGCTGGCTGTAAATAAATTATGAGTTGTTGTCATCTCAACGCTGATGAAGTTAATCATGACTAACTATTTTTCTGGGCTTTGGTTATATGTCCTAAAGCCCGAGCACAGGCAGTAAAGTTTCGCAAATTCAAGAATGATTCAGTGATTTATTTACGTGGAATGTGCATAAAACAACCGAATTGACTTTAAAATATTTGCGACATAGGTAAAAATAGAGACTTACGTGTTCTGTAAGAGCAACCAGAATGAAATCTGGCAGCTGTTTGCTCATGCTTTGGAGGAAGCTCTTCCTTTTAGAGCAGCATTTTAGTAGATTTTCCAACTGTAAACAAATAATGCATTGAATATTATAAGTGTTATCACAAATTTTCCGATACACTCTAAAAATAATAATACACCTATAGATAACAGTGTGTCGATGGCGTTAGTTTTTATCAATCTTATCTAAATCCTGTTTGTTATAGTACCTCGGATATATGAATCGGAAGTAATAACTTGGTCAAGTTTGCAAATCTGTGCTCAATAATGCTGCCGTATTTTTATTTATATATATCAAAACACTTTGCGGGAGCACTTTGCTTGAACTTTTTATATAACTTTTTCTAATGTATCTTCTAATGTATTTGTTGGGTATCCTTTTTAATAAAAATATAATATACTCGTAAAACATCTGATCGTTTATCTCCCGCTACAGAATATCAACAGTAGGTATTACCGTGTAGAATGACACTTGTTTACCGTGATAAAAATAGACAGATTTTCTTTAGTTCCTGTAAGTTTTATTGGCGGGGCATTCCCATTCCTGTAGATTACACATCATACTGATCAAAGTACGATCTGAAACGCTCTCCAAATTACGTACCATGCAACCCCAGAGCTCGCACAGTTGCTCATGCGGCAGCGCCAGCAATGGCTCCGACGGGCCGGTAGCTCTGAGCCATGACGGGGGGCACAACCTGGCTGCCCTTGCTGGAGTCACGCATCCATGAGCCGCACAACGAGGGTCTTTGGCCAATGCGGACAGCACCCGGGCGAGTCTACCCGCAACCCGAGGACAGGCGAGAGCGTTCGCGCAAAGCGGCACAGGTTGGATCACCGCGCCTATTATAACAAGCCAGTCTTCGTATTCACACCTGAAACAACATATTTGCATCACAATATAAGTACTACAGGTGTAAACAAATCAGCTGAAAACTGCTGTAAAAACCTTTACCAGAATAATAAGTATTTTTTTTATTTAATTAATTAATAAGTATTTTAAACGGGTATTTATCGCGTTATTACCTTGACTTGACTTTGACTTGTATGAAATATCAAATAAATAACTGTCGTAAAGAAATAATCCTCAAGTACACAGTAGATATACTCTCAGATTTCGAGGCGCTTAGATCTTTGAAGATGTCTAAAATGGGTAGTCAGAAGCACGTCCAAACATTATTATGGCACAATGCTCCATACAATATAAAGAACAAAAGTTATGAAGAATCCGGTCAAATCTTTTTTTGCAAACACCATGACCCATACAAAAGACATCAACGCGCGCAATCTTTTACACTAAGTAAAAGATGATAATGCGTGAAAAGAGTAAATTAACTTTACATCACTTTTTTGCCAAAAAGGCAATCGGAAAATCATTCAGGATATCTCGTAAGCTTGTGACAAGTTAAGAGTTAGGGAACAAAGTCTAAGACTAAAAGTTTTAAAGTTCTTACATATGGTCCAATATGTCGGCGAAGCACAGCACCTCTTCCTCGTTGTCATTGCATTGGTGCGGCATCGAGTAGCCCCTGAAGTGGTCGTCTAACGCCGCCAGAGCCACAGCCGCAAGATTCGGCGCGGCACGTGGATGCGGGCACGTAGCCCGACTTCCATGAGTCACCTCCACAAACCGACGCACTAGAGCTGACCCGGAGTTGTGCGCGCTGAGAGCACTGTTCAAAACATTTCACTATTAATACCAAGATTGAACCGTTTATTTTGGAGGCGTGACTAGTTGCATCGATGGCTAATGCAGTAACATTCAAATCATCATTTAAGATTGAGCTCATACTCATTCCTAGCGTAGACAATCTGACAGAATAGCAGACGTTGTTTTGTTTTCATGCCTATTGTACAGCTATTATAGTGAACGTTTAGTTTCAGTGAATGTGCCTTTTGTTCCAGTATGTAACTGCGTATCGTAATAAAATATAATCTAAAAAACGGCGTTTACTGGCATAGATAAGGGGACCGGTCCAGTCCTAATACTATTGCTACCACTACTTTGTTGAACAATACACAATCACAACTAAATCTCCGAGTACGGTAGACATCCTCTCAGATCCTTCACCGTTGAGCACGTGTTAATGCGCGATTTTGTTTTAAATGAGTACGTACTTATGTGCTTAATATTTTATTTCATTTTTGTTTGCGTTTATCGCGTTATCTGAGTGAAGTTCAGAAATAAACTGTCGAGTTTTAAAATGTTCTTCAGCCGTTCATATTACTCGTTCAGGTAGGTACCAACTTTTTGTAATGTAACCGTCCTAACGTTATTGGTAATCGAATGACGTCAGCGCAAGTGAACCCGATGTAATTGACTTCATGTTTATGTACCGAGCAGTAATAAACTGCATAAACTAAATGGGGCCACGATTGTACAATGTACGTAGTACGTACATGCAATACGAGTACCATAGAGTCTGTAGTCCGATACTAAATTAAATTACAGAGACCATTAAATTGATGAAGGTACTTAATTTAACTAGAGACACTAAAGTCCTTGACACACATGATCGTAAAAACGTGTTAGAATTCGTTTAATGACGATGATTTCATTAGTAGGTTTATAATTACTGATATTGGCTAAGAGTATTAAGATTCTTTATATGAAGGTTACACGAGTAATGAGATGTTTTGATTTTCTAGGTCGATCACCCATGGTATCTCATAATGTCAAAATAAAACAGCAGTATTACCTAATATAATCTCTAACCAGGCGCCTGGCGTTGGGCGCTCTCGCAAAGTCGACGTTTCGGGTGAGGACACGACGTACAGGCGGAGCGAGAGCGGGCAGCGGGGCCGCTCGAGGCCTTCTTCGGCAAAGCCGAGCGAGCAATGCACACAGTTCGTCGGTTATACATCTCTCTGCCAGCAGTGGGGCTGAAGCACTTGTCACATTTTCCGCCCATTCTTCCCAATCGGTGTTAAGTTTATTCTGAAAAAGTTTTAGAAAATTAATCAAAAACTCGGTAATCATTTATTTTAGGGAAAACCGTATTCCATCAACAAATTGCACGTAAATTTATTTTCGTAGAAAGAATTGAACAAATTGTAAACAACACCAGGAACTAGGTACTTTAATAAAATTCGCTATTCGATTGCTGGCAATGTGCCTAAAGTGTAAGCGGTTTTCCCGTTTCGTGTAGCTGTATTTTAGGGGGTTTTCTGGTGTGGATGACGTAGTTGGTCTAGGTATTTAGATAATTAGACGGGTATTAGAAGGGTACCTAGGTCTTTCAGGGATGTAACATTATGTATAATATACATAAACAAGGCACAATCGTACTACACTACGCCATCTTCGATAGTTTTAGTGGCGCAATTGTATACGAATATTTTTTCTAAAGTTGTACGTCTCCATAACAAAACATTAGACTCTGGTATCATGTTTGTACACAATGCTTTGAAGCAAGAAAAATATTAATGATTATTCACTGCATGCGATTACCGAGACGACGATAGTAGTAAGAATGTAAAATTGCATTTATGTCATCGAGTACGATTTCGCAAAAAATAATTTGCTTGCTGCTTTGTGCTTATCACTTCGTAATTCAAAATTCCAACTCAAATAACACGTGTAAGACGAATGCACGTGATAAGAAGTGTATTATAGCTTCCTATGAATGGCTGATTAACACTATGTTCTTCCGAGACATATCTATTATGTGGGTAATTCACTGTTGACCTTTTTATATTTACACAATATTTAAGGCATTTCCGCAAAGTTTTCTCGAAGCATGAAGCTGTATTTTACCGAACAAATTCCACTTCTGCTAAGAATAGTTTTATTTTTATTACCAATTTCACTCTACGAGATAATGCCGCCCGCTGCGCCGCAAATAATGATGATGGGCAAAAACAGCATCATACTACGAGTGCGTCAGTCGTTAGTCACTACAATAGGCTGAGTTTGAAATTGTAAACTAAATTTGTGCAGCATAACATACTCGTAGCGTAGGCGTAGCGCGATCGTAGCGTTAAGGTAGTTCAATCGTCGTTGTTGCGCCGAAAATTGTTCAGGAGCGCTTGCTACATCTGAGCCTAGGATTCTATTAGTGGGTGTGGTCTCGTCACGAGAGTAACAGAATAGTTACGATTGTACTACGCTACGTTTGCGCTATGAGCTCTACATTGATAAGTAGATCACGAACGAATTTTGATTGTCCTAACCGTGTGGTTGGTTTAGTTCTTCACTGCATAGAAATATGACTAAACCTTTATTTATGATAATATCAAACAATAACATTTAAATCCTTTATTTTAACAAGCTTTTTTTAACAAGCTTTGCTTCTGTATGTTCTCCACGCTAGAAGTAATAAAGCAGTCTCACTCAGACCGCGTCTTGCGAATAAAGTAGATTTGTTGATGTTGATGATCGATTTGGTCTTGTACGGAGTATCTACCTATTCTTACGCATATATGTAAGAAAAAGTACCTACACGCTTTAAATGCAAGACGGAGCATGCATAGTTTTGCATCTCATTCTATCTGAATTCTTATATGAATAACAATAAATTTACCTACTCACCTCAGAGAGTAAATCTGTAAGTATTTCCAAGGGCGCCTGTGTGACGCTTTCATCTTGCAAAGGCGTCGTCATCACAAAGTCCACCATATTCTGAAAAAAAAAAACAAAATAACAAATTCTGCTTGTTCCACGTTTTTGCAGCATAATAATGACATCAGTTGAGGAAATTTTAATAAAACACGATTTACTTTAGAACATTATGACAGTCATTAAAGTCTTAGATGAATATTAAACAAACAATTACCTTAAGTTCTTTCAAAACAACTTCCTTCCTCACACTCTTCGTAAGAAAATTGCGGTATCTAATGATGTTTCTCTGAAAATAACATTAAAGAATAATTAATTATAAAAGCTCTTATCTACGTGACTACGTACATGTAACGCACATACTTCACATACTACATCTTTTCCTTTGTAATGTTCTGTAATGTACTGCGAAAAGTCCCCGAAATTTAACAATTCAACCTCTTGAGGGATGTTGCGCGGATTCAAGTTTTTAAGTTAATAGCTCCACTTGAAAGAATTCGGTGTTCCACTAGTTTATTAGAATGAGTGCGGACCCAGAAAAACCCAGTGAAACGACAACGAAGCATCATATAGACAAAAAAATACGTAAGTAATAGATACTTACTCTCCAAATGATTGAATGGTACCATTGGTCCCTTGTGTACGCATCGTTAGCCTAAAAGCACAAAAATACAGTTATGTACACGTACTCTTCCTTCATTTAATATTAAAATTTGCATGCACTTGCTTATGAAAGCACGAGTACTTATCTTATTAATAAGTGTTGGTTTTTAGGGTTCCGTACCCAAAGGGTAAAAATTAGACCCTAATAGGGTCTCATTTTTACCCTTAATAATATAATAATTACTAAGATAATTACTAAGATCCGCTGTTCGCCTGTCTGTCTGTCTGTCACAAGGCTGAACCGTGATAGCTAGACAGTTGAAATTTTCACAGATGATGTATTTCGTGTTTGCCGCTACAACAAACAAATTCTAAAAATATATTAAAATAAATATTTAAGTGGGGCTCCCATACAACAGACGTGATTTTTTTTGCAATTTTTTTTATAGATAATGTTACGGAACCCTTCGTGCGGCGAGTACGACTTGCACTTGGCCGACTTTATTTATATATAACCTACAGCTATTTTCGCAATTATTATTTACGAATTCCGAACTCCGATATCACATTGTAAATTCTTGATAAAAAAAGAGTCAGCTAACCTGAAGTAAAAGCGATCCATGCGGCATAACAATTCGAAGGCAGTATTTCCTGGCAGGATCCCATCGGGATATGCAGTACACCTCTTGCAAGCAGCTGTACGACAGAGGCTTCTCGAGTAAACCGGAAGGCTGTAAACATAAATATAGTTTAGCGAAAAATCGATAACTACCTATTACTTAGTACCTAACAAGTTTATCCCACCAAAAACATTCTGTAAAAAACTAGCCAAGTCTCGATGGAGCTGCTTGTTTATCTCTAAAAAGTAATGAAATCTAGACAAAGTCGTGTCAAGTCTGAGGTTCTTTACTGCGATTTCTTTATTATTATAGAATGTTGTGTGCCTTGGCCGTTGAACATTCTTTATACGTTAGTGGGTACAAGTCAATTTTGTTTACACGTAATGTTATATCTGTTGTAACTACCTATGTTTGTTAAGCGAGATAATAGCCAATACAGGTATTGGTAATTGGACGCTAGTGTCTTAGTTTAGGCTGTTGTTGATTGTGCAACACATGCATTCAGCATTGACAATGCTGACTTCTGCTGTCTTCTTTTTGGAGCGTCAAATCGACCACCGATCTAACATAAAATAGACGTATTTTGACGGCCAAGTCACATAACATTCTATAATAATAAAGAAATCGCAGTAAAGAACCTCAGACTTGACACGACTTTGTCTAGATTTCATTACTTTTTAGAGATAAACAAGCAGCTCCATCGAGACTTGGCTAGTTTTTTACAGAATGTTTTTGGTGGGATTTCACTTCTTTTTGTAGAAACGTGGGCTTATTGATTTATTTTATTAGATTTTCTTATTTGACACAGTTTTTTTTTCTTTTTATGAGTTGTTTTTTTATTATAAAAACAAATCGTAAGCGCGTTTAAAATACAGTCAGCGCCATCTAGCGACGTGTGCGCTGGTATCACCGCCACTCTTAGTCCAATGCATTATATTTTTATCAAATTTTGAGCGAAATTAATATTTTAGTTTATTTAATTTGTTAATTTGTGTAATGTTCGATTAGAATAAAGTTAATCGTTCAACTATTTCTTCTTGTAAACTTGTAAGTATAAAAGCCAGTCTAGTCTTATCCAGAGTTTTCCTTTAATTTTATTGCGTACTAGCAGTCCGCCCCGGCGTCGCACGGATATAATAATGATAAAGGTAATTTTTTTACACCTTGGGTAACATTATCGAATTTTTCATAAGGATCCCTAATAGTGAGATGTATGGTATTACATACTTTTTTGTAGATATTGATGTTCTATTTAAAACTGTAGTACATCACTTTGCTCTATTGTCAACAATTACAGCAGCGTACGCGATATAAGGATTTTTTTGGTTTTTTTTTTACACGTTGGGTTACATTATCGAAGTTTTCATACGGATCCCTAATAGTTAGACATATAGTATTGCATACTTTTTTGTAGATATTGATGTCGTCTTTAAAACTGTAGTACATTACTTTGCTCTATTGTCAATAATTTCCGCAGCAAACGCAATATAAGGATTTTTTTTTAATTTTTTCACACTTTGGATTACATTATCGATGTTTTCATACGGATCCCTAATATTTTTGAAAATATACTATAGCCTATGTTCATCAGGGATAATGTAGGATTCCAATGGTGAAAGAATTTTTCAAATCGGTCCAGTAGTTGAATATTTTTGTAAAGGCGGTATGTCGATCTCTAATAGTTTGGTTAGGCTCTTGTGTTTTCTTATCAGGGTCACCAGGTACTCCAGATCTTCGATTATCCTAGTTTTTATGGTTTTCCCTTTATGTGGCCATTAAACCCTAACTCTGTACCAAATTTCAGCTCTCTGAGTTTATGGGAAGTACTAGTTCTATTCTGATGATCATGAGTGAGTGAGTGAGTGAGTGAGTGTCTGTCTAAAATGCGAAACTTTGCTTTCGCTTAACTTCGTAACTAAATGACCTACAGACTTGAAATTTTGGATTTTAAGTACGTGATTATGGCTTACTGGATGACGAAAATTTCAGCGTTCTGGTCTTATCCAGAGGTTCTCAAATAGGGGCCTGAAAATGCGGCGAAATGGTTCCAGTAAAGGATGGTACGGCAGTGTTTGCTTCGCGCTCGACTTGGCGGGGGCACTGCCGTGCCCCCAAATCTAGAAAGCGATGGTGGGTGCTGTTAATAATTAGTTTAGTTTATCGATCGTTGGGTAAAAGGCGTCCTGCCTCGATACAAAATTGGCTGATGTATTTCAGGTCAGCGAGAAACATAAAATTGAACTTTATTTTTTCTACCATAAAGGTGTCAGACGTCAAGAAACAGAGTTGATGAAGGGTCACAGCAATAATCGATTGATTGCTTGCACAAGTCAAATAGTGAAGCACTCGGCTGATGTTGATGGGTGTGCCACATCATTAGTCGATTGTCGTCACTCAATAAAGCGGTCTAATCAATCAACCTCGAGATTAAATAAACTCATCACTCCCCTATAGGTAAGTGCAATGCGCTGGCTAAACCTGGTAATGTTTGGGTGTAATAGAAACGTCACAGCACAGGTACTTTTAAACCAAATCAATTGCCTAAATCGCATTTGATGAATATTATTAGCATTAACAAATGAATATTTCACGATAGGTGGGAAACCGGAAAAGTCTATTTTCGTAACAAATTCGATTTAGGAAATTAGGTCAACGATAGAATGGGGTTGCTGTGTGCGAAAAGGGGCGGGGTGTAGATGTCGTACGAAGTACGGCAATGACGTCACAAAGTGCATTGCCCCGCGAGCTGTGTGACGTCAGCACTCATCCTGCTCTACCCGCGCTGCGCTGAGTCAGCCTCGCCTGGCTTTCTCTTCCGGGTTGCTATAAGCTTAATGCAGTAACCATACCTTCTTGTACCTTCGCCATTTCGACATTCAAGGCAGTCTTGTCCAGCTTTGCCCTTAGTTAACAATGAATATACAGGTCTTTGTTCTTAGCATATTGTAAGGGTAGAAGACTACTCGTAAGTAGGCAAGCCCGTCTTCACTTTACTTGGACGTACTAAACGATACCGATAATGTCTAGTTTAATACTACTTATGTAAATAATAGCACTCGTAGGTAAATGGTTTACGTAGGTATAATTCTTATCTAAGTACACATTCTTCAAATTCAAATACCTTATTTTTTAAGTTACCTACAAATAAATACATTGAAAGTGCTTATTGACTGGTAGGTAGATTGAAGGGATTGCAATTACCTATTAGAGTGAGAGCCCGCGACGCCCAGACCTTCGTTATATTATAAAAGCTGAAAATTATTCTATATATGTCCCCTATACAGGTATAAGCAAACCCAGCCTATACAACCTGGGTCGCGGTGGCTTTGGCAGGTAACAGGTAGTAAAGGTGAGTAAAATTGTGTTTCAAATTTGTGATAGTATAAAACTTAGTTTTCATATATTTTAACTTACAATCATATTAGAAACCGCCTCGTCTATTGGCGGACACTTGGACGGTAACAACACCTTTCCAGACACCCTCACAGTCTAATTATTTATAAATCTACTTTCGTCATAGTATACAATCTGACGTTTATATATGTTATTCAGAAAACTATACGAATAATGTTTCCAGAATCCCCAGACACTTTCGATGGTTCCCCTATCTTCTCAGACACATTGAAGTCTACTCCAGGCGTGCGAACGATGAATATACATGTACGTTGGTGCGTACGGGTTGTTACCGTCCTAAGTGTCCGCCAATAGACGAGGCGGTTTCTAATATGATTGTAAGTTAAAATATATGAAAACTAAGTTTTATACTATCACAAATTTGAAACACAATTTTACTCACCTTTACTACCTGTTACCTGCCAAAGCCACCGCGACCCAGGTTGTATAGGCTGGGTTTGCTTATACCTGTATAGGGTACATATATAGAAGAATTTTCAGCTTTTATAATATAACGAAGGACTGGGCGTCGCGGGCTCTTAGACTATATGGATTTAGTACATTCTGAATGAATTCCATTGACGTCAAACTAATTTTAATGAGGTAGGTACATTTTAATATTGTAGTTGCCTACCGTGGATAAGCTGCATTAGTCAATTACAATTAATTTAAAAGGTTTAATGGTATTGTAGTTAAAAATACCTAATTTAAGAAGTAAGTAGGTACTTATATACTTACATCACTATTTTTGGAACTAGACATAATTATTGAGCTTCATTTATAGTTTCAGTTTTTATTTCATAAGCAATCGGATATCGGATCGGGTTTGAAATTATACTTAATATTAATTACAGCCTTAAAATAACACAAGTTACAATTTCAAAAATTACGATAAAATTATTAAAGTTACATTTTCAAGCAGTTTTGTTTACTTTTCATCTATACTTATAATAAATCTGTAGAGAGGTCAATTCTGTACATGAAATATATTTCCAAAATAACTATCAGGGGGTGATTAGGGATCGATACTGATGCCAAAAATGCAATCAGTAAATTTTTTGTCTGTCTGTCTGTCTGTCTGTCTGTCTGTCTGTCTGTCTGTCTGTCTGTATAACCGTTATAGAAACAAAAACTACTCGACGGATTTTAACGAAACTTGGTACAATTATTTTTCATACTCCTGAGCTGGTTATAGTATACTTTTTATCATGCTGCAATCAATAGGAGCAGAGCAGTGAAGGAAAATGTTGGGAAAACGGGAGAAGTTACTCCATTTTTTAAGCTTCCGTCGCGTGTGCAACCTTAATGGTTAAAGCTACACAGAAATCATGTATGACGGAAATGTTCTCCTTAAAATTATATAAAAAATATCCCACGACAGCATATGTTTATCTTTTATGGTTGACTCACAATAACACGTGTAACTCCCGATAGCTTAGCAGTTCGAAGCTTTCTGATTATATTTGTCTACTCTTACGTTTATAACACTCTCAGTCATCCCTAATTAAAAACGCGAACGCACAGGCAGGCGGTTTGCTTGGCACCTAGAGGCTAGCGAGTCACCTAGCGAGTAGCTTCGTAAAACAAACATTCTCGAACGTTCGCGACCGGCCTAGCAGCTAGGCGTCAAACGCGCAGTTCGGCCGGTCGCGAACGTTCGAGAAAAAAAGAAATCATCAATAATTGTCTAATGACAAAAAAGCTGTGAAAAAAAACGTTTTATATAAAGACATTCTGTAGTATATTTAGTATCAGCATTGCACCCGTGCGAAGCCCGGGCGGGTCACTAGTGTTTCATAAAGTCATACAAGGACTATTTCAACTAAACCTTTTTAAGCTTGGATTGAAATAAATTAGGATTAGCTATAATTTACATGCCTGTTTTTAACGATACTAAACCCTGGACAAAATGGTGTCATCTAATTCAACTGCAACTCGATGGAATTTCATATTTATCAGGAAAGCGCTGGACAGATTGACAGATGACAGATTATTGATTGGTAAAACTCTCGACTATGATTACAACATTAACTCCTACACCAATACAAAAAATAAATTCATCCGCTCATTTTTTTAAATAAGTCATATTGCTAATGAACTCTGCATTTACGTCATATTATTGTTGAATAACGTTTTAATTATTTTTTTCATTGAAAATCAATAGAAGCATGTTTGCAGGTGTGTCACCTGTTGAATGCTAATGGGTTACGTCAAGGATTAATAAAAGTGCGTACCTAAGCTTCGATGATTGGCACAGACATTTTGTAGTTATCGATGCGATACACGTGCCAAGAGTTAGTTTTAAATTAAGTGTCTTGCGCATGCGTTGTGGTTGCCTGATGTCTGCCCAGGTAGGTACCGAGCTAGAATCCATACAAGGTGCATTGAACCAATTTTACTGCTGTAGCTGAAGAAAATGTTTCAAAACTGTTTGATGTGTCAAACCAACTCTCAAAGTTACTCGTTTTTCGTATTTCGTATGTGAACCGCATGTCAAATGCGATACTCGTAAGTATTATTTTCTTGATTTCTTAGCTCAATGCCAGTTACGTGGTAGTACCTAGGTGTTATTATGAACTAAAATTAATTATTAAAAAGCTACAAATCATTTGGACTTAGACGACATTTCATTCGCGTATCAAAAGTAACGAATAAGTAGGTAAGTATCAGACAAAAGTGTATTTAGTACCTACCAGCCTACCTACATATTTAATTTGATTATAAGCAAAAATAAATGAATCTTTAGAATGGTTTATTTTGTTATTACTTACAACAAAGAAACAAACAAAGGGTTAAAGATAGGTCTTGACTTATGAGGCATGTCACTGAGTCAGTTATGGGTTTTCCATGTCTCAATACAATGGACATATGTTAGACATCTTGACATCTCTTCGGCATTTTGTCACTTCCATGTAATTTTTTAGTGCATAAATATAAAACTCCTTGAAAAAACACCTCTAGACACCCATTTACACTGCTGTAATTGACACGTAATTTAAGCTAGCTGCTAGCCTAAAATTTTCAGAAAATAGTTGGCTGCATCTAATATACCTACCATTGGCGAGCTTCTGTAGGGACTAGAGATGTATAAAAATAACTTGTGCTTAAAATAGAAGATAGGGCCGAATTTGTCTGTTATTAAGTTGTTACATCGGCCGGATGCGGACAAATTTGGATGTTTAGTCTATAGCAGTTGCGTTGACCTCTGACATTAGCGCGCAGTATAGCGTCTGCTGGTACCGTCTGCAGAAATAATAGCATTCCCGATGCAGATATCTGATGATCGTTTCCCATTTTCATCCATTTTAGACTTACTATCACATATTTTGTCTCATTATTCTTATTGTGAACATTGTTTTGATGCATGCCGTACGTTACGTATTTAAATAAAAAAGTACCTATAAATGTATAAATCAATAAAGAGATTAAGATTCTACTTGTGCGTAAAGCTGCTGATTGGCTTAGCATTAAGAATTAGATGGATACAGAGTCGAAATGTTCCACGTGCCTATGACGTCAAAACAGAACTGTTTTGTACACCAAAAGCCGTAAACGCAAAATGTAAATATTAATGTATTCCTTCATCCAGACAATAATGCTCTAGTCAGTAAAAATGCCGGAACTAATCTAAGTATAATAATGCAGTATTATATAACGTGATTTTATTTAGGTAAACTACTAGACCCAATGACGCACGAGCTCTGTTATCTTTGATTGACCTCATTGTAGTGTTTATTTACGAGTATTGCAGAGTAGGTAGGTATTAGGGTTTCTGCTCGAGAATTCTCGAACTCGAGAAAACTCGAGAAATCCGCCTTGGTTCGAGACGAGAAAAAAAATCCGATTTTACGGGGACCCTATTACTAAGACTTCGCTGTCCGTCTGTCTGTTCGTCTGTCTGTCACAGGGCTCTATCTCATGAATCGTGATAGATAGACAGTTGACATTTTCACAGTATTCTGATGCCGCTATAACAACAAATACTAAAAACAGAATAAATAGTTATTTGTTATACAAGAGTGCAAAGTTGCTTTCAATTTTGATGACCGAGCAAGCGAAGGATTCTAAAATTGAATCACGAGCGCAGCGAGTGATTCAAAATTAGAATCCTGAGCGTAAGCGAGGGAATCAAAAGAGCACGAGGTGAAAAATCTTTGCACTCGAGTGCAACACGTAACTTTTCATTCCACCTCAGCGAGGCAATAACTAAATGCAAAAAAAAAACGTTTACAATCACAAGATAGGTACTTTTATTTCAGTTTAGGTATTAACTACTACATTAAGACAGGTAAGTATTACAGAATAATCTTATTAATGACGTGAAAAAATGCCGCGTAAAGAACCGCGTACAAAGCAAATTGAAAAAAGAACACCAAGAAGGTTCCGAGTCTGAGTTTTTAACAAATTAAAAAAAAGTTGTATGATATATTCGGCACCATAGAGGTAGCAGTAAATAGGTTTAATGATTTTTTTATTTTACAAACTTAGTGCACACGATGTTCTAAATTCAATTTACTTTATCCTCTAGAGAATAAAAACGGCTTTTGCACTCAGATATTGAAGAGCAAAAATACTCTTTCCGAGATGGTGGGATGAAAATAAATATTTAAGTGGCGTTTGGTTTATA
Source organism: Hydriomena furcata (assembly GCA_912999785.1). Lineage (NCBI taxonomy): Eukaryota > Metazoa > Arthropoda > Insecta > Lepidoptera > Geometridae > Hydriomena > Hydriomena furcata. The sequence goes on from OU538824.1 coordinate 9,163,180, forward strand.
CCAAACGTGTTTTTTTGCCGTTTTTTTTATAGTTAATGGCACGGAACCTATCGTGCGCGAGTGCGACTCGCACTTGACCGGTTTTAATTTTTTTTTATTTTATTGTTTATCATAAGGCTTCTTAGCTATATTTAAATAATGATCAAGCTATTAAAATAATTTTTAACGACTGATGTTAATCTATACCTATAAAATGCTTTGTCCTGAATGACTGACTATCAACGCACAGCCTAAACCGCTGATCGTAGAGACCTGAAACTTGGAGGGTGTGTTCTTTGTAAGACGTAGGCATCCGATAAGAACGGATTTTCCGAAATTCTACCCCTAAGGGGGTGAAATAGGGGATGAAAGTTTGTATGAAACTCTGCCATTTTTTTATTAGAAACAATTGAAATGTAGTATTTAATTTCAAAATATAAAATAGTAATAGTTTAGTTAAACATGACTTTAAGGGTTTTTTGAATTTCGACGGGGTGTTAAAGTATGTATGACAAATTCGTTGTTTATTATCAAAATAACTTGAAATTTTGTATTTATGCTCTTCAATACCATTAAAGAAGCACGCGTTTTAAGAGTTTTTTGTTTGTCATTCCTTAACGGGGTAAAAAGGGGAGTGAAAGTTTATCATCGAACTTTGTACTTTAATGCACAGAAATCAGAATGAAAAATTGTAAAATTCGAAAAAATAAAAGTGCTTTTTATTTATGTGATTATTTAAATTTAGACAGGACAACGTCTCTCGCGGGTCCAGCTAGTATTGTTATTTATTATACTCGTATTGACAGATTCAGATTTACATGATTATGTCGCACTCGCAGTGTTTTAGTGTTCCTAATTCTTAAAAGTAAACGTATTAAGATTTGAATATTATAAGATTTTAAGTTTAGTTTATTTTAAGCAAGTTCAGTTGGGGGCAATAACATACGTTAACATACGTTCGTCTCGTCATTATTTTGAGTTTTTCTTCAAATTTGATCACCTATTATAAGTCTTCTTTGTATGCCTCGAGACTCGAGAAGACTCGAGAATTTGGCGTCGAGAATTCCCGTGCCTCGAGAAATCAGAAACCCTAGTAGGTATATGTAGATAAAATATTTTATGAACATTCGTCATAACTAAAGTTTTAATTGATGTAGATTTCGATGCCATATCGATAGATCTAAGCGGTCTTTAATGATGTGTTTTGTGGTATTTGATATTTTTTGACGCCATACAACTATTAAGTATGCGTTTCGGATACCTTTACATATATTATTACTAGCCGACCCGTGACAGTCGTTATCCTGTCAAATTTCAATAATTGATTGACGGCAAAATTCCCATTTACAAAATGATCCGCCATTTATTGAATTCATTTATTACATTTTTTGTAACAAATGAATTCAATCAAGAACCGCTCTACCGATTTTGTGCACATAAAACATTTACTAAATAGTCCGAACAAAGCCTAAACATTTGGTTTGGATAGGTGAGCCCGTTTTTGAGTTATAAAATTACAACGAAAAGTGGCATTGATTTTTAAGATATAAGATATATTTATATGTATATATAATGGTGGCGATTCTGTTGTGTCCACGCTTAAGTTAAAATTCCTAAAAACTATCGATCTTATTTCTTTTAAGCTAAAGTTTAAAATAGCGTAACATCAAAGTGACAGTTCTAAAACATAGAATAGTTTTGAATAAATTTACGATTTTTGTAATAGATTTAGAAACGTCAAGCTAAATTTAATCAACATGTAAATTGGTGTTGACTAAGATGACACTTGGTTGTGTCAAATATGCGAAATAAAATAGAGAAACGGTTAAAATATCCCAAGTTTTACGACTGTCATTTTGATGGACTTTAATATAAAAGGAATAAGATCGATCGTTTTTTTACGACATTTTAAGTTTAGCTTGGACACAACAGAATCGCCACCAATAATGTCTCCTTAATTTGCACAACACACAGGTACGAGTAAATCACAATGGCGCAACGATGTTGACTTTTAAAAGGTACAAGTATGTTGTACCTACAATGTTATCTAATGCCATAAAACCTACTTTTACATAGCAAACAATACCGACACTAACATTGACTGTTATAGTACAGTAGGTATAGGTACTAATATAGAAGAGTAGGTACAGTAACCGGGAATTTTATTTTTAAAAGCTTTTAGATATTGACTCGCTTTAACTATGGTTTCATAGGACCTAAAGCGATCAATGGAGAAAGGTTTTGTCATGCACGCCTCATTGAATGTGTCTGAATCAGGTTCGTCAACTAGTGGAATAAAGGTTTTTTTAGACTGGTAATATAAGAGATAAGCGTTTAAAAAATAAAACATAATTTTTTTAAACACTATTTTTTAATTTCAATGAACCCTTTGTATTAAATGTTTTGGTAGTTTTTAGGGTTCCGTACCCAAAGGGCAAAAACGGGACCCTATTTCTAAGAGTTCACTGTCCGTCTGTCCGTCTGTCCGTCTGTCCGTCTGTCCGTCACAGGACTGTATCTCATGAACCGTGATAAACAGTTGAAATTTTCACAAATGATGTATTTCTGTTGCCGCTATAACAACAACTAAAAATAGAACAAAATATTTTTTTTAAGAGGGACTCCCATACAGCAAACGTGTTTTTTGCCATTTTTTATAGATAATGGCACGGAACCCTTCGTGCTCGAGTCCGACTCGCACCGGTTTTCTTTAAATAAAAACTTTTTTTGTAATCTGCCCTGTATAACATAGCAACCAACAAGAGTAAAATAACCTCGTTCAACGTAGTTTGCTAAAATCATTATATTAGTTTATTTATAGACAACCCAATAATCAAAGTAACTAGAGCCTTTCAAAGGCCCGTAACTTGATGGTTTCTAAGCTCCAATGTCAATTCAATCAGGAGCTATTAGACAAAGATACACGAGTACATCATATTGATACGATGTGAATCAGAGAAGAGTATGAATTATTCATACTTTGTGAAGAAATACGTGTAGTTTTCTCTATACAGCGTTTTGTTGCTTGTACCTACGATATTTAAATGAAATTAATGGAATGGCTTTATGCTAGAAGAATGCATTATTGTAATGATAATGAAACTATTAATGAAACATTTTTTTTTCATTCAAACTATAATCTAGCGTGAATGCTTGAGAAAGGCTGGACCGAATTATCTTATTTTTTAGGGTTCCGTACCCAAAGGGTAAAAACGGGACCCTATTACAAAGACTTCAACCGTGATAGCTAGACAGTTGAAATTTTCACAGATTATGTATTTTTGTTGCTGCTATAACAACAAATACTAAAAACAGAATAAAATAAATTTTTAAGGGGTCTCCCATACAACAAACGTGATTTTTTTACCTTTTTTTATAGATGGTATGGTATGGAACCATTTGTGCTCGAGTCTAACTCGCACTTAGCCTGTTTTTTAAATGTTTGTAATAGTTCAAATCTGTAAATCGAAAACGTCAAAGGAAGGAAAACTTGAAAATTTTCCGGAAAAATTGGGCAAAACTGAGAGTACTTTTTTCTATGGGAATTTTGTACTTAGACGCACACATTTTTGAATATAAATTTCTTTGGTTCACGATCAAGATTCGAACCTATGACCTTTGGGTCCAAAACCTTTTATAATAACACTATTTTATGTAATTATATGATTGAGTAATTCATTTAACAAGGTAAATAATCGTTTTAATTTGTAGAACTAGGATAATTTTACTAGAAATAGTGAATATCGTCAGTATAGAGTTATTATTTATGATAATATTTGTGGTTATAGAATAAATAATAACAAACTGTTTATTTGCTATACAGGAAGTGTGTTCCTGGTATGTACTAGTCCTAAGTCTATATTCTTATCATCGAACTAATTAATACCGCCACTATTTAGTGTTGTTTTTCAGTACAGTTTACTATTTAGATTATATCATATATATGTTTTTAACGAATGTTGCATCAATTGGTCTTATAATTAGGTACTGTGCGAATGGTGTAGATATATCAGAGCCCTTACTCTGAAAAAACGATTTTACCATTATCGACGACAGTTGCAGAGCAACGATATTTTCGGCGAAACCGCACTCTTAGAAATCTTCGTTCTGTTGAGTTAGGTTCGTATGATCTGGATTGTGAAACGTCTGTGTGAAGAATGTATGATGTCAATTTGTCAAAAGTAACGTTGATGGTTCCATCCTTTAAAATAAAGTCGAAAACGATGTGACGTTTCCACCCGATATATCGCTTATCGATTTAAAGAGTAGACCCCCGACAAGTACACGTGTCAAAACTGAGAAGGAAAACATCGTGAGGAAACCAGTTAGCATTCTTATAAGGCTATTTGGGCTTGCAACGTATGGCATGCTAATTACTGCAAAATGTGGGCATGTGCCAAATATAATGATAGACGTGCCTCTGACTACCCCCACTAGACATCTTCAAAGGGTCTAAGCGCCTGGAGATCAAGAGGATCTACCGTACTTGGAAATTACAGTTGTGAACCTATTTATTTTTATTTTACCCCTAGTAAAAAATCATAAACATAAAAACGTCCGAAAAAAAGACAAATGCGTACCGATAGAAATAGTTTTGTTTATGGACTAAAAAACGTCTAGAAGAAAACCGTTTTTTTTTTTATTTAAGTTTACTAATCCGTTGTACCATAAATTTTAATGGGACCATCCTAAATACCTGGTAGTGAACAAATTAAAGATATCATACCAGTTGTTACGGAGTAATCGGTATACCAATATGAATGAAAAAAAAAACACATAGCTGCTGAATTGAGAACCTTCTTTAAAATGTCGATTCGAGAGCGAGTCATTTGACTACTAACATTCGTCAACCGTTTTTGAGGTCATCTGTTCGTTAACTCTTTCATTCCGTCTAGGGAGGTATCTAGACTACGAGATTAGGTTAGTGTTATCTAGCAAACAAATTCAAAAATAAACAAATAAGGATGGCCCATTTATTGTGAAAGCAGATAAATATAGATAGAGTTGAGGTGCGAGAGATAGCGTAGATAAGACCGAACGACCATTGTTTCAACGTACTTATAGATCCTACTATAATTAAAGTTTCTGTCAATATTTAAACAAAAAGTGATAAAGTTTTTATGTACTTAAACACCATTATTTTTACACATAGATTTTAGGAAAGCACGTAGAAGACCAAAACAAATAAAGTGACGCGTTTTGATCTACTTTTTGATGCGTCAGTGGGTTAACCGATTCATAATCCGTGAGAGAGCTGTCATAATCAAGCCAACAAAATAACATGTGAGTTATTTATTTTCTAAATCTTGCTGAAGGCTGAGGCTGAGGTAATCTTACCGTAGATAGTCTTAGGGGCAAAACAGACAGAAGAGACATAAGACGAGGACGCGTCGCGGACTCATCCCGTCTCTTATTTATGTTATGCGTCGCGACGCTTCTACGAGTATAAGTATTTTTATGAAAGTACATTAAAGGGACGCGTCCTCGTCTTATGTCTCTTCTGTCTGTCTTTCCCCTAAGATATTTTTTTTACATGCATTACAAGTCAAGACGTTGGTGTCTTTGTTGACGCCACTGAAATGTACAAATATTGATAGAATTTATTTTTAATTACTCACGCGGAGGTATAACTCATCGAGTTGTGACGTACTTATGCTTTTATTTGTTCAGATGTCAATAATATTACAGGCTATTTAATTTATGTGCCTTTTAACAAAAAAAAAGCCCTGTGAGGTCCGAGTGTGTAGGTAGGTAGAGTCTGGCAAGTAGCAAATTCCTTGTGTATCATTTTTATTGAGCACCGACTTAATCGTAAATGAATACACCTAGCACACACCTGCGTAGGTAATCACTATACGACACTAAAATCTACTTCTTTTTCAGCTTCCAGTTGTTTAATTTGATATATAGCCTTAATAGTAGGTAGGTACTTATCGATATTTTAGTTTAAAAATAGAGTAATTTTCATAAAAAATATAAAATAGTACGTAGGTAGGTACAGATACGGATGGTACTTACAATTTTTGTTTTTATGAAAAGATGGAAAAAGGTTTTATCAAACCGCATTACCTTGGAAACCATCAAACTTAAAAAGAAACTGTCCTTCATTTATTTAGCTAAAATGATTATCTAACGAATATTATACAAATTAACTGTTCTGTTATGCATAGTTTTGAATAAAAACGTAAATAGTGCTTTGGAAAATAAATCTATCGAGAAAAGTTTCATCAATCGTGTTTCTGTTCTTCATTAATCTAAATGAAATCCTTAAGATATATATATTAATAATATTAAAGATATATATAAATATATATATATATATAAATCTTTGGTATAAAAATAACGGTAATTGAGAAAAAAACTATTGTACATTCATCAACAAATTTATGCCTCGTCTTATGAAAGAAATTTGATTTCAATTTTAAAGTGTAAGACACTTTCTTTAATTCAGTTTGTTAGTTTTTTAATAGAGACTTTCAATATGAAAGAGTGGGTATCTTGTCAAATCAACTTGTTTTATTTAGGTACACTTAAAAATTGAGCATCCTTACTGAAAAACACCATAGTACTTAGGTACTTAAAGTAAAACAACAAACAAAATAGCCCCGGGGATTGTAAACCGCAAAATAAACCACAATTGTGTTAACGTAGACGTCATTATTGGACCAACGACGGCATAAAAAATATTTTACCTATTAAGTACTAATAACAATGATAAATAAATGAATGTAGCTATTTTTATATGTTATTGTTAGCAGATTCTTTTTTAATAAATATAGGTATTATTGATAAACAAAAATGAACAGACAAGGTGGTTTGGACGAAATTGATATCAACTGTTTGATGTAATTCCCTAGTACGGTAGACATTCTCTCAGATCCTTTATATTTGGCACATGCCCACTTTTTGCAGTAGTTAGCATTCCATACGTGATAGGTTGCTAGCCCATCGCCGCTTATAAGAATACTAACTGGTTTCCTCACGATGTTTTCATTCACCGTTTTTTGAGCACTTGTTTTGATGAGTATATAATTTTTTTTTAGTTTTCTTAGGTACATTTATTAAACCTTTTTTCCTATAGGTACTTAGGTACTTAGATATCTTTGTTTTGTTGTAAATATCCTTCTCATTGTCAGTATGGAAAATACTTAGGGAAATACTAAGGATCTCTTAATTTCGGATATAAAATAGTGGCGTTTAACCAACGATATCTCTTTATATATAAAATTCTCGTGTCACAATGTTTAACCAAACTCCTCCGAAACGGCTAGAACGATTTTTATGAAATTGTTTGTGTATATTCGGTAGATCTGAAAATAGGTTGTACCTAAACTATTTTTTATATCCCTAAATGATAAGGGTCACCCAGTATTTTTTTTTGACAATTTTATTGAATTTTATTTTTATATGATTTGGCACTAAAAAATACATAATAACTAATAAGTAACCCTTAATTTTCACCCTTCTACTTCCAACCCCCATTTTTTAATAGCGATATTAGTATCTTTACTTTCATCCACAAATGTGCAGTAGGGTTGTAAAATGGCAATTGAATATAAAATCATTGTCGTACGATAAATCCAGCGTAAAGTTCTGGAAAAACTGAAAGTGCTTTTTTCTGTGGAATTATTAAAATTTAACAAGACAACGACTGTCGGGCTATCTATAGTATAGTAGCTAGTTATAGTATAAATATACTGTAACAGCCCTTTAAGGCGCTGACAGTTCCTAAAACCGCGGCAGAAACTACTAAGACAGTTAACAACGGCAAGGTCTAGATGGCGTATGCGTATCGTAAATATTATCGACAGTTTTTATGAGATCGCGTTGCTGGTACCTACGTAGGCAAGTAATAGGGGTAGCTTTACCCACCCCTCATAACCATTTTCTCTTTGTCCGCCTTTGCTTTTCGAATAAATTAATGATATAAATTATGTATAATTACTTATTAAAAACCTATTCTAGTAGAAATCTAGATCTACATATTACCTATCTTTAACAATAAATCACAATTTATAACAATAAGTCACGTATCATTTTGAAATAATATCTATATCGTGAAAAGTTTCTGCTATTATGTTATCAGCTTAATAGAAATCTAGGTGGGAACCTGAAGTAATATATTTATAAAAATAGGAGATGTGGCTTGTTCAGAAGTATTTCTTTTTTCATTTCGAAAAAGAGCAATCGTCGACATACAGGGCCTTTTTTAAAAAAGAGACGATTTTATCGGGCTTAGTACATGCTAGGTTAAAACTTATTTTCCTTTATAATTTCCCGGGGTGCCATCCTGGTAAAACCAGTGACGGCCAATTTAATGGTATTTTTAATTTCAATAATACTTCCTCTCTTCTTTTTCCCCTCATGTTACATAAGGTGAAGCTTGATTTTTTTTTGTATGGGCTGAGTCTACCCGAATAAGGCGGAAAAAGTAAAAAAAACCGCATTATCTTAAAAACCATCAAACTTAAAAAGAAACTGTCTTTTATTTATGTAGCTAGTATGATTTATCTAACAAATTATATTAAAACATAAAATATAAAAATTAAAAACCAGCCAAGTGCGAGTCGGACTCGGATATATAAAAACGTACTATACTTAAATATTTATTTTATTCTGTTTTTAGTATTTGTTGTTATAGCGGCAACAGAAATATGTATATAATCTGTAAAAAAATCAACTGTCCAGCTATCACGGTTCATGAGATATTTCAGAACCAACTGGAGCAATACATAAATGAATATGAATATGATACAGCCCTGTGATAGACAGACGGACAGACGGACAGCGAAGTCTTAGTAATAGGGTCCCGTTTTTACCCTTTGGATACGGAACCCTAAAAACTAATGATCCAGTTTTAAAATTTTTTCACCCATGCAAATACATTTTATTAGCGAGTAATGTTTTATTTTCAAATCACGAAAATTGCAATAAATGTAGGTCTGTATCAAAAAAATTGTCTATGATCTTCATTAGAACACCCGTGCAAAACCAGGGGAAAAACTAGTTCTGAATAAAATATAAAAAATACTAAACAAATAACATCTAATAATAATATACCTATTACAAAATATTTACTAAACACATAAGAACCAGTTGAACCATCTAAATACCGTTGCAAACAGTCTATAGGTAGCTAAACTGATCCAGATCCACTACCAGTGGAAAGCGTTCCTAAGATAATAATAATGACTATCCTAATCTTAGGACTGTCATTACAAGGTTTACGCTAATTTAAACTTTAAAGTGAAACGAAGACATTCGCATTTTACAAAACTTTAGTCAGTTTAACAGAATTGCCACAATTACTAGTTTTTAACGGAGAAAAGAGCGTTGTCATCCGTCAGGGTTAGCCATATTAACATAACTTCGAGTTAGCCATTTCAGCGCACTGTCGAATAAGCATATTGCTACGCATTCCACACACCCTGAAACAAATTGTAAACTGTTAAATATCAACTCACCGTTTTCGAGACGATGTGATACTCCTGCAGGCAAAGCACATGCGTCTCCCACCGCCTCAGGAACTTGGTTGCGAGGATCTTGTCGACTACCGTCCTTGTGTGCTGGAAGAAGCAGAGCCTCTGAGCACCTTCTGCGGCTAGCTTGTATCGCGGACCCGGGGGAGGCATGGGGGTTCCGACAGCGCTGGACTCCATGCCAGCGGTGTCCGCGCAGCATTCTGGGCTGGAGCCCTAAAATTTAATATAGTGTCAGTCATAATACTGGAACTGATAGTAGGTAGGTACCTATATTGCCCTAGAATCTAGAGCAATATAGGTATCAATCTAGAGTCTAGATGTAATGAAATAATACGCAACACTAAACGAGGTAAAATTAAATGGTCTATAAATGTTTAGTAGGCTAGGTACCCCGTAATGGAAGGATTACACAAGTTTTGCCGACCTCACTTAAGTGGGATAGGGGCAATAAGATGATGATAATGAGGCTAGGTACCGCGGTCTAAATCAGGAAAAATACGAAAATTTAACAAAAATATTTATTTAACGTAGACAAGCGCCTCAAGTCAACATCATTATTTCCTTGACGCTGCGTGCCGTAGAGTTGGCCTCCCTGACATTTCCCCAGGTTCAACTCTGAAGGGCATTTCAGTATTTTATTATAAATCTAAATTACAAGTCTTAAATCAAATGTTTCTATTTGTGGAAGGCGCGGTGCGGTGGCTTGTTACCGGCACAATTTACGAAATGTCTTATTGACGTCATTCGCGTCCTTATGTTACCTACTAGGTAGTTCAACCTAAAGATATGTAAATGAGTTCATTGGATTAGATAACAGCTACCTTGTATTCTATGTAATTTAAATAAAATGTAGGCAACAAATAATTAAGCGACTTCAAACTCCTTGATTGACATCTTCATGACTCTTATCTAGCTAGACCCACCATGTACCTACCAAAAAAGCAAAATTCCTTACTATAATAATATAAATTAGTATTTATGAAAGAACATAAAATAGGTAACAGAAAAAACTAACGGTAAGATATAAAATTACAACACAAATAGTTAGTTTTGACGTCACGGTTCGATTAGGTAGGTACTTAGATACCTACTCGTGTTTAGAATTGAGCAAAAACACTGCGTGCATTCGTTTTTAGAGTTCCGTACCCAATGGGTGAAAACGGTACCCTATTACTAAGATTCGTCCGTCTGTCCGTCTGTCTGTCACAGGGCTGTATCTCATGAACCGTGATAGATAGACAGTTAATACTTTCACAGATGATGTATTTCTGTTGCCGTTTTATCAACAAATACTAAAAACAGAATAAAATCAATATTTAAGTGGGTGGATTTTTCTGCCATTTATTTATAGGTACGGAACCCTTCGTGCGCGAGTCCGACTCGCACTTGCCGGTTTTATTAATAGTATTTTTGTGAACCTCGAATTGTCATAAATAAGAAGAAAATCTTAAGGGGCTGCCAGTCGACGATTGCTCTTTTTCGGAACGAAAAAAGTAATACTTCTGAACAAGCCACATCTCTATTTTTATAAGTATATTACTTCAGGTTCCTACCTAGATTTCTATTAAGCTGAAAACATAATAGCAGAAACTTTTCACGATAAAAATATTATTTCAAAATGATACGTTTTAGAATTTATGATCGAAATATTTTATACAGGGTGTCCAAGAACCTGGCGTCCAACTGGATTCCCACGATGCCCCAAGTTCTAACAGTACTCAGAAAAATATTTTAAAAAATCCACCCCATGTACTTACAGAATTATACTGATTTCAAAAAAAAGGGGAAATGAGCACCCTGTGACATACTTTTGAATGCTGTGACTGCTAATGCTGATAATTTCGATATTTCTTGGAGGTTTTGTAATCTAGGGTATTGCTGTGTCTAAATAGAACGTAAAAATAAAGTACTTATTGTACCATTTTAAAATAAAATATTATTTTAACTAAAGGTGATATGGAAAATTATTGAATTTCGCAACTTTGACCGACTGTAGTGTAAAAAAAATGTACCAAAATAGTATGGCAAGTGACGTCAAATTTTGACGCGTTTATTCCTCTTTTTAAAAAGGTATAATACTTACACATTAATTTGAAAAAAAAAATTTTGATAATATTTTTACTCAACAACCCAATTTTTACGAAGTGCCTACCTACTAACGGTAACTGTCGGACCCTTTCTTATCTTAGAAACTGTTATGTTACTACTATTATTTACTTCGGTTCCAAGAGTGAGCAAGAAGGAAATACACACAGGTAGATGGGTTCCCAGTAGAATAAAAGCAAAGAATGTTAGTTTAAAGATATTTTATTACAATAAATGTTCAAAATGTTGACCACCCGCGGCAATACAAGCTCTCACTCTCCTTAAAAAGGACCGCTTTATGTTTCGCGAGTAACTTTTTTGACGTATCACCTGCACTGCTTGTGTTATCTTCTCACGAAGGTCAGCGATGTCATTAATGGGCTTCGCATAAACGAGCTCCTTCATAGTTCCCCAGAAAAAAAATCCAGCGGATTTAAGTCAGGTGAGCGGGCTGGCCACGGGATTGTTCCTGATCGCCCAATCCACCTGTTCGGGTATTGCTCGTCCAAAAACTCTCTATAAAACGCTCACCTGACTTAAATCCGCTGGATTTTTTTTTCTGGGGAACTATGAAGGAGCTCGTTTATGCGAAGCCCATTAATGACATCGCTGACCTTCGTGAGAAGATAACACAAGCAGTGCAGGTGATACGTCAAAAAAGTTACTCGCGAAACATAAAGCGGTCCTTTTTAAGGAGAGTGAGAGCTTGTATTGCCGCGGGTGGTCAACATTTTGAACATTTATTGTAATAAAATATCTTTAAACTAACATTCTTTGCTTTTATTCTACTGGGAACCCATCTACCTGTGTGTATTTCCTTCTTGCTCACTCTTGGAACCGAAGTAAATAATAGTAGTAACATAACAGTTTCTAAGATAAGAAAGGGTCCGACAGTTACCGTTAGTAGGTAGGCACTTCGTAAAAATTGGGTTGTTGAGTAAAAATATTATCAAAATTTTTTTTTTCAAATTAATGTGTAAGTATTATACCTTTTTAAAAAGAGGAATAAACGCGTCAAAATTTGACGTCACTTGCCATACTATTTTGGTACATTTTTTTTACACTACAGTCGGTCAAAGTTGCGAAATTCAATAATTTTCCATATCACCTTTAGTTAAAATAATATTTTATTTTAAAATGGTACAATAAGTACTTTATTTTTACATTCTATTTAGACACAGCAATACCCTAGATTACAAAACCTCCAAGAAATATCGAAATTATCAGCATTAGCAGTCACAGCATTCAAAAGTATGTCACAGGGTGCTCATTTCCCCTTTTTTTTTGAAATCAGTATAATTCTGTAAGTACATGGGGTGGATTTTTTAAAATATTTTTCTGAGTACTGTTAGAACTTGGGGCATCGTGGGAATCCAGTTGGACGCCAGGTTCTTGGACACCCTGTATACCTACTATTAAAATCAACTTGTGATTTATTGTTAAAGATAGGTAATATGTAGATCTAGATTTCTATTAGGATAGATTTTTGATAAGTAATTATACATAATTTATATCATTAATTTATTCGAAAAGCTAAGGCGGACCACTCGCGGACGTGTGTTTGTCATCATTGCAGCGGTCGGTAGGATTATTTATCGAAGTGATTAAAGATGGGTACATCTTTATTCACATATACTATACATTATAAAATAGGAGATGTGGCTTGTTCACAAGTATTTCTTTTTTCGTTTCGAACAAAAATAATCGTCGACTGGCAGCGTCTTAAGTTGGTATTAAAAACATGAATTTTGACTCACCATGGTATAGGAAGAAATATATTTTAGAAACAAATTGCGTAGGTATAGTATTACAGGATGTAGTAAGATTTGGATCCTTCATATGGAGTAACTTGCTTTACACCATTTGCCACTTAATGACCAATTGCTCAATCACAATTTATATAAAATAAACATTTATCCATTCCGAAGAATAAGTTACAACTGACTAAATGAACTTGAACGTAATTAGTTACACGCATTTGCTTATAGTGTGAAGTTTGTGATTGCTTACGTCCAGTGGCGGATTTGCAGTCCTAGCCGTTCTAGGCCCCGGGTCATGTGCCGCCCCTTTCTTAGCACTCATCATATAGACTAGATACATAATTAATGAATTTATTTTATTGCCCACTTTTTACTGCCGAAAAAAAATAAAAACTGGCCAAGTGCGTGCCACGCGCAATGTATGGTTTCGTAGTTTACACAGCTAACAACGTTACATCGGTAACTTTCTACAATACTTGGACTAATAAGTTTACTTCTAGTTTACGAGTAATCGTCGAGCAACTTAGAAAATACATTTTCTTAGTTTGTCGATGATTACTCGTAAATTTGTAAATCCTACATAGCCGTGATAATTTTCCTTTTAAACTCATTATGTGAAAAAATGCACGGTAGTAGTACACCGTGAATTTTTTCACACCTACAAAACTAATCGTGGTATAAAACTGGTAGGGGGGAGGGGGGTACACACTTGACTCTAACAAAATTTTGCACTTTAAAGCTTAATATTTCACAAACGGATCCTTTAATCGAAAAGTTGTTTTCACAAACCCATAATGTTTTTAAAGACCTATCTAACGACACCCCACACCTTAGGGTATGCGAGAAAAAAAATAACATCCCCATTCCCCACTTTAGGTGTAGGGGAGATACCCTAAATAAAATTGATTTTCTAGATTTTATTCTACGACTTTGTTAACATTACTAATATGTATGCAAAATAACAGCTTTCTAGCACTGATAGTCTCTGAGCTAAGCTGCGGATGGACGGACGATTAAACTTTAAAGTGTAAATTTTTGTTAGAGTCCCCCCCCTAGAAGCTAAACTATTGGGTTTGGGGGCGTGAAAAAATTTACGGTAGTAGTACAAATACTCAAGTTAAAAGCAAAACTATCACGGGCTTTACAAGTTTACAAGTAATCATCGACCAACATAGAAAATTAAAATTTATGCAAATATCAAGTAATGTTAGAAATTTTGCAGAAATATCATCGACAATTATATATATAACGCCGTTAGGTGTGTAAATTACGAAACCCTACATTGCGCGTGGTCCGACACGCACTTGGCCGGTTTATCATGTTAAAATATGCTATAGTAACGCCGCGCCGCGTACTAACTAGGCCACATTATTCAGAGAGTGATTTAGAAGAATTATAATCATAAAGTACGCGAGGCTTCAATATATTAAGATACTTTGTATTTGAATTATTTCTTGTTAATCTTGTTATCGTCATTTAGATTTTTTTTGGCACGATTTGCCGCCCCTAATATTTGGCCGCCCTAGGCCCGGGCCTAATGGGCCTGTGCGGCCGTTTTGAACTCAAAAAAATGCATTGAAAACTAATAGGTAAAAATAGGTACTTAGTTCTACCACTACCACAGTATAAATAAAGTAGCAGGTAGGTACTACTAAATTGCATTATCGGATTACTCAACTTTTATCTTTATTGATAAAGACACATGACTATATTGACGATTCATTTCCAATAATTCACTTTTTAAGGAAAAGTAAATTACTCATATGAAAAAGCTTTAGGTGGTTTCAGGAAAATCCTAGTTTTATCTTTGAAATACCAGTGGGAAGGATAATTAAAAAATATTGCTTTTGTAAAATTTATGACGTAGGCCTAGGACAGAGGTTTCCAAACTTATTTAATCTAACGAACACTTTGAAAATCAGTTATTTTGTAGCGCCCTCCATTTTTTTCACCTTAAAAACCTAAATAACTTATTAGTCTCACCTGGAGTTTTTCCTATTTTTGTTACGTGTCTTCGGAGGTAGGGACGGACCTCACCTGCGACACTTGAAGATACAAATATTTTTCAGTGTTTGATACCTATTACTAAATAATTATCTTAAATCTAAATAGCGTTGTGAACGCATTAAAAATAATAAGAATTTAATATTTTTTAGTTTATATTTATACAATAAAATAGGATATAAATAAGAACTAATAAATAGATTTTATGTAGTACGAGGATTTTAATTTCAGTAAATTTTAAAATATGAATTAGCTGAAGTTACAAATAACCCATCGCTTAAATCATATCAGCGCCTCCCAACTTTTTCTGGGCCTCTTACCGCCCCCTCTAGGCCTCCAGCGCGCACAAGGGGTCGTCATCGCCCACTTTTGGAAAGACTGGTCTAGGACCTATCGTTTACCTAAAGTGTTCAAACACAACGCAATTACCTACTGACCTAGATAAGAAAGAATTGCAACCTATTTTTTTTTTAAGGAATTACCATGATTACCACAGCCTTCGACTTTAATCGCATATTTAACATACTTTAAAAAAAGAGGATATCCTCTATTCAGGTCATATGTATATTTCTTTTTAGAGTTCCGTACCTCAAAAGTAAAAACTAAACCCTTATAGAACAACTTCGATGTCTGTATGTCTATCTGTGTTAGCTTATCATATCTTATCATAATGTACCTAGCTGTAAAAAAATATAATTATTTTTACATAGCCAACGCAATCAAAAAAACTAAGGCTATTTATGTCGCTTACTTTGCTCACTCGCAAGTGAATCAAAACCTACATAAAAAATATCATTTATTTTTTGTACAATTTTTTGCTATTACGAAACATGTGCAATTGTGCAGCCTTTGATAATAATTGACTGTGACGTACGAGTATATCGATGTACTACTGCAAAATTAAATTTCTTTATTAATCCAACCCATCTTGTGTCCATCAAGTTGCAAGATTTTGAGTTTAGGGCACTATTTTGGTACAGTTTTTTGTAGTTAAAACCACAGAACTCCATGATTAGGTTTCCAACTTGACGGACACCTTATCTTTTCATTGGAGCACACCGATCCAGTAAATGCCCACTCACTTTCGCCGTCAAGATACCAATGTTATAGCTACGAGTACCTGTACCTGTAGTACATTTCGGAAACTAATTTTAAGGCCCTGTATGTCGACGATTGCTCTTTTTCGAAACGAAAAAAGAAATATTTCTGAACAAGCCACATCTTCTATTTTATAATGTATAGTATGTGTGAATAAAGATGTACCCATCTTTAATCACTTCGATAAATAATCCTACCGACAACTGCAATGACGACAAACACACGGTGCACCATGGGCGGCGCGTGGTCCGCCTTTGCTTTTCGTATAAATTAATGATATAAATTATGTATAATTATTACTAGCGACCCGCCCCGGCTTCGCACGGGTTTAATACATATAAACCTTCCTCCTGAATCACTCTATCTCTCTGAATCTCAATACTGAATCTATCTATTAAAAAAACCGCATCGAAATCCGTTGTGTAGTTTTAAATATATAAGCAAACATACATACATACGCGGGAAGCGGAAAGCGACTTTGCTTTATACTATGTAGTGATTATATTATTATTATATATTACTTATCAAAAACCTATTCTAGTAGAAATCTAGATCTACATATTACCTATCTTTAACAATAAATCACAAGTTGATCTTAATAGTAGGTATCAAAGTATTTCGATCATAAATTCTAAAACGTATCATTTTGAAATAATATCTTTATCGTGAAAAGTTTCTGCTATTATGTTTTCAGCTTAATAGAAATCTAGGTAGGAACCTGAAGTAATATATTTATAAAAATAGGAGATGTGGCTTGTTCAGAAGTATTTCTTTTTTCGTTTCGAAAATGAGCAATCGTCGACATACAGGGCCTTAAGAAAAACTTAAAAAATGGGCATAAACCTTTGATAGTTGTTTTTCGTTATAGACAAACCATCAACATACAGGTTTGTACGGAACCCGCAGTTCCGACTCGCACTTGTCTGGTTTTTTCTTGTCAGTGCACATTTTATTATATGACTAACATAAATCAGTTACCTAATCTACAGGTTTCTAAACGTAAATATATACCTATCTTCATGTTAGGGTAGACATGGTAAAACGGTCCCCGCCGTCCCCGGAGTAGGGTTTGTATTTCTTCAGTGAAGGATTTAGATATGTGACATAGCACGATAAAACTGACATCACTAACTGTATCTTAATCGAAGATAGGTGATAAATATGAACAAAATTGGTGTAAGCGGCCATAAAATCTATTTAATTGGTAGGTGTGCTTACTGTCATTTTGTTCTAGAAAATAATTTTGGTGGGTAACTAAGATGCTTTTCATTCTAGTTCTATTATGACTTAGGTAGGTACACATAATAACATTTGGATATATTTTTATAAATTTTGTATCTATTGTGAGTTATGCCGTTGTCTTGTATAAAGTTTACGTAGGTAAGTTAATGTAGGTACTTAAAAAGTATGGAACGCAGTTAATCTTGCAGATATTTTGTGTTGATTGTTGATCCGACAAAATCGGACGTCCACTGTTGTTGAGATTTATTGTTTTCTTATCCGGTGCATTAAAGAGGAGAATGGGTCGGTTTCGACTGTTGAACTTTATGACCCACATAGTGGTTGGTGTTCGATGACGTCATTGCGAAAATTTGGGTCACGGGGGCGTGTTCGCGCGGTGCGCTGTGATGCCGAGTGAGGAAGTCGACCCGGATAGCCGGCGAATCGAGATTTCCACCGCGGATCGCTTCTTCCCATCTTGGCCTCGCTATTCGGATATGAGAGAATGAATCTATGATTTAGGACGCCTTCATTTTTCCCACGCAAATATTTGAATGTATTAGGTACGAGAATCTTGATATTTGAAACATAGATAAACACTATTGAGAAAAATAAGGTATTGGAAAGTTGGGTTACGAAGCAGAAAAGAATGAAACATCGCTTTTGTCCACATGATGAGTAATGGAGAAATCTCGACTCTTTAGAAAGTCACACAACCCTCGTAATAGCTACCTCAAATTGGAAAGCCTTCGTCATCTGATATTAAATATGGCTTGCTTTTAGTTTAGTGCAAAATGAGCTGTTTTGTATTGTATCTACACACTGCCACTTCATGTTCAATACAAGAATAAAAATAGATACATTGTTCTCTATGAGATTATGCCCTATATGGACCTAATGGGAGGTAATAACAAGAATAAGTGGTGTTGAACATGAAGGCCTTAGAAGAGTTGCGTGTTGGTACAATTATCTAGACTTTTTTACTTGTAGGTATGAATTTAGATCAATGCGGTTTTAAGAAGTAATACCATTTCCGCTTAAATGAAAATAAACCCGTCCCGTCAAAAATACTTTAGTCGTCGTTTCATTTGAATTTGTACCTAATTAAATTACACTGAACAAATAAATATGCACGCTCTTTAATTTTATAAGGAAAGTTTTGTATTGACGCAAATGCTCTAGATTAAACCGATTCCCAAGTAGAATCAATAGATGTGAAACGCAAACGTGAGTTCCACGATATGACCGCATGTTCCAGGCCCATGTCCATCAGTGCAGATGTTATCTATACCTATACCAACTATAAACAGTACCATTTACGTCACGCAAATATATTTGTGTCTAAGAGAAGTTTGTGTCTAAGCAAATATATCCAAATAAAAAAAATGTTTATTCGTTAGAATCATTTTGAGTTGTCATAAAAACTAGTTGCGTGTTAGATTTTTTTTTTATGTATTTTGTAACTATATAATTTACTTTAATGATAGGAAGAGATGATGCATTAATCAATCCCGGGTTTAGTCTTATAAATAATCAATCAGTCATTTTTCATTAAGTACCTACCTACACATATTGGGATATGTCAACATCATATCATCTTAATGATTTGACAATAAGCGCCCCATATTCACACTTTGGCGTTTGTTAAACACACAACATACCTATATAATATACCTATACCTATATAAGTAGGTAAACATTTATCAGAGATATAAATATTTGATGTCCAGATCCAGCGGCCATCAACGCATCATTGACGTCAGTATAACTTGATTTGTTCAGATACAATAGACTCAACTAATTGTATGGGTAATATGTTGCTATTCTGCTGATATGATAAAATTATACAACAGGCACAAAGTATTTTATTTTTTTATTTTACGTGGCATTGTAAGTTTTTGATTTTTTTATTGTAGGTAGGTAGGTATATCTACGAGTAGGTAGGTACTTAATTCTCCTCAGTAATTGTATAGTGTCGGTGAAACTTTATAATGTGGTTAATGAAACCACGTAAATCGAAATGTATCTTGCAATTCAAGATCGCGATAGGTAACCTATTTCATGTTTTTCCCTTCTTACACAAGTGCAGATGATCCTTTTGTTCTAGTAATAGTAACAGATGACCTTATAATCGGTTAGCCTAAAAGAGTTGTAGATACCTACACGGAGTAAAATATAATTGAAAAATACATAGGTAGCGCATAGGTACCTACGTAAATTTCGCTTGGTGATTTTTTACAAGTAGTAGATTAACATTTTTGCGTTGTTTGACGTCGCGGAAAAGTATTGTAAACGGTAGGCAAGCACACACATTATATAAGTTTATTTGTAAGTTGCTATAGAAGTAAGTACCTAGTACGTCTGTTGAAAGCAAATAACACATTCACACCTAGGTATTATAAGAAATTGATCATGAATTGTCATGTTTGTGATTATGATAGTGCACCATTTAAGGTATGCCTCCCCTAAGTTACGCCAGACAATAGCCCATTGTTTTATGATTGGACTAATCTGGCTCTGTTTTAAAATAACGCAGATAAGACTTACGAAATAATCAACAGAGCTCTGCTCTGCAAGTGAGGGAGATAGCAGACAGCCAGGCGACGGCGGTGCCGTAGCGGCCGGTGGTGGCGGCGCCAGCGACAGCAGCTCGCCTGCCGAGGCTGACAGGCTGCCCGCCACCGCCAAGCTGCGCAGCCGATCAGCTAGGTCCGTGTGGCCGCTGTGGCAAGCCTTACGGACGCTCCCATCCTTCGTATCCCTAGTGCTCAGATTATCGATGATCCTCGGCCGGCGAAGCTTGCGAGAAGCCGCACGCCACCGCCTCAGCCTGCACGCAGCATTGTTCAGCACCTCCTCAGTGTCGTGCGACTGCACTTGCTCGTCAGACGGCACCACGTCCGCAGTCTCATCTATAAACGGCAGCGTCTCAATGACATTTAGGCTTTCTCCTGCGTTTGGTGCGCTCAGGAAGTCTCTCAGTGCGAAAGCTAATCTTTGGTCTGTGTCTAGCCCATTTGGGGCGTTAACTGGATTGGATTCTACATATCTATTTTCATTGTTTTTATCATCGTTAATTTTGTTTGCATGGCTTTCGTTAGAATTGAGATCAACGTTTATTTCTTGACTGTCTGATGGCATCTTAAAAATTGCAGCTAGCAAGAGTCTGGACGAAAATAAGACCTAAATTTAAAGGTGGCTAATGCAGTCTTTACGGTGCATGGGATATACGAGCACCTCTGTTTATTGACCGGTTTCGAACTCCGTTTCTAGCACTTTTCAAAACCAACTGTAATTTAACTAAATATCTGCACATTTTTATCAATAACGTAGTGATACACTATCAACCTGATGGCATCTGTTAGAGTTTTTATATCTAATCGATGAATTTGTTAGGAACATCTGTCAAACCATACTCGGAACGTTAACTCACTGAACTGCGTTTAAAACTGCACCATAGCTTATAATTAGAATCACTCAAATCTATCATGATCAAGATCCACGGCAATGGTTCTACAGATTTACTATTAACTGCATTCACCGGCGGCCTCGAATTACACGAGCAGTGTGCGCAAACCGAACGGAACACTACACTGGCCGGCGCTATCATCTGCTATACATACGACATTCTCGATTGTAGTCTTCTTGTTTGTATTGACGTATGTTCGGCTTGCGCAAAAGTACCCTCCTGTGGTGCTGCCTCTAGCGGCGATTGGAGGAAGTTAGAGTAGCGCCATCTGTGTGCTTATAGTGATTTTACTTTCGAAAGGTCAAAGCGATTTGAAAACGTTCTAGTTGTAGTTCATGGTTCTACTCTTAGGTGGCATAATCAAACTATTTTATTTTACTAATTATGTATGAACGGAACGAATAAAATATAATCAGCAAAGTTATTACCAGACATTGGAGTCGAATGTGAAAAGGGTAAAATTATAAATAAGTTATAATTCACTTATAACTTTTGTAAAATTTCGTAATAAATCGCATTTCATTCGATATAGTTTACTAAGGTACAAGGTGTATTAGGTACCATGCATATTTAAGGACTATCGCCGAAAAAAACAAAAACAAGTCAAATACAGTTGCTGCAACTAGCAAATTTGCACTTTGGATTGAAAATATTTGGATGAAAAATTATTAGCAGCAACTATTGCTTCCTTTGTTACCTACCTGTATTGCATTACCATAATCATACTTAGGATTTCTGAAAAAAGGATTTTTCGTCTATTTGCATTCATACAAAATACGAGTAGTTAAGTAAGTAAGTACCTAATAAGTTGAACATCCTTCAGGATGGAGCAATTTGGTTTTCACAAGAGATAATGTGTGGTGCTTGTAGGTAAGTGGTCTAAATACACCCGATACCTTTGTTTATTCACACAATCAGCTCAAAACAGTTTACTTCATAAAATGCTGTATTAGTACTTATTCCTATAATTATCGGGTCAGGGCAATATAAAATTATATCACTCATTCACATGACGGCAAAAATTACAACATTTACCCGTGAACAACGGATTAGTGAGCCACATTTTCGATGATTGCTACAATTTTCCGCCATATGATGATGGGCATTACACCATGAAGGCTGAAACGCTTAGGGGAATACCATCACAAAGGACATATTTAATACTTGGGTCAGCGTCACCTCGATCTAAATCCACTATGTCATAGGACGAGGCAGTACGGTTTTGGATTTTCTCGAAGTAACTACTGTGACTATCGCAATGTGTCTGTGGCTGTTGACTGCGTGCTTGGGGATGTTGCCTGCAAATCCGTCGCCGATTATTATAGTACCCGCAGTGCCGAATCCAATACTGACGCCGACGACTACGACGACAGCAGCCCCCACGCCTATGCCGGGAAACATGACTATGCCGCCGGGGAACATGACTATGCCGCCGGGTATGACTATGCCAACTCCTGCCCCAACAGTAGCCCCAACTGTAGCGCCTACTGCTGCACCCACTGCCGCACCAACCGCAGCTCCAACCGCCGCTCCAACCGCAGCTCCGACCCCGGCTCCCACCCCAGCTCCAACCCCAGCTCCAACAGTCGCTTCAACAGCAGCCCCAACAGCAGCCCCAACACCCGCGCCAACTACAGGTGGGGAGCTGTCAGATCTCATACTTTGTAACGATCCAGATGTAGTATGTATAATTAATCCCGATGAAATCGTCGCAGGCTCGCTCCCGATCGACCCTCGGCTCGGCACCACACCAGCTTCGTCCGCAGCGTATAAAGTGCCTCCTATTATTGGCTATAGTGCACAGATGCCTTCATATGATACTGCTATTAGATTCCCGAGGCAAAAAAGATGTGCCAACACCGAGCCAATAAATGATCCTCTAATTCGAATGATAAATAACAGGAGGGAACATCATATTATGAAGAGACAAGCTTGCCAATGTGTTGTCGCGGGGACATGCGTACGAGTCGTCACTAATAACGGCGCTGGTATGATCGACATCAGGATTGTCACTCCAGTAAGTTTCACTATTACTTTATCTTTTTATTTTTATAGGAAAATGTAAACGAAAATTCTGATTCTTATTTTATTACACCCAATTTGGTGTGGTGGTTACTATAATATAAACCTACCTAAAAAGATATCCTTTTGCTGTCAGCCACACGAATCTAACTCGTATTTGACCAGTTTTTTTTAAGTGGAAACCACTTGCTTCTTCGTTTTGTTATAGACTGCTCAATGTCCAGCCGGACAGGAGTATTGCTGTACAGGTACCACGACACCAGCTCCACCGATAGCTTGCGGGACGCTGCAAACCGTTCCGAACACAGGGGTCACTCCAGCTGCTGGTCAAGCTAATTTCGGAGAATTCCCTTGGCAGGTATGTACGAGTACCTAGTACCAAGCCTATGTTTTTTTTGTATGTGATGTACTGGCGGTAATGATATTACTTACCTGTCATATTTTTTCTTGTGGGTCTAATTCTCAGTAATTTTTCAGGCGCTAATATTGACCAAGCAAAATGACTACCTAGCGGGAGGAGTTTTGATTAATTCATTAAATGTTATCACAGTTACACATCGGCTGATAAATTATATGTAAGTATTTAAACTAACTTAAAATTGTATAATAAAGACGCACTATTATACGATTAAAATCAAGGAACAACAATTTTATTATTTAAATTGTTTAGTTGTTTCTTCGTTAGATGAGTATTAGTAAAATATTAATTGTAAAAAGATGTACGAGTATAGGTATTCATATTAGTACTTCTCTTTAGCGTTTCAGGTACAGCTCCAAACGTAAAAGTCCGCTTAGGAGAATGGGACGCCGGTGCCACATACGAACCTGTACCCTTCCAAGAGTACAATGTGGCAAAAGTGTTCAGTCACCCATCTTACATCGCTAACTCGCTGCAATACGATATCACCGTACTGAGATTGGCCTCGGCGGTGCCGTTCTCCCCGTCCGCTGGATCTGTGGCTACGATTAACAGGGCTTGCTTGCCGCCGGCGTCTACAGCTCTGTATAATGGGCAAAGGTAGGTGGTCACGGTCAGGTCAATAGGTACTTCTTCCTTTTAATATTTAACTAGCTGACCCGTGCCCGCTTCGCTGTGCGTAAGACATTTCTAATACCATCGTGGACTTTTTTGCAGACGTTTTTAAGGTATACAATACTGTAGTACATTATTTTGATATATCTCGTGGGGTTCAGCCAGCATTTGCAATGTAAGCGCAAAAAAATGTGTTTATTTACGACATCACATTAGAAACCTCTAAAATTATCAGTGTTTCTCTACTATATTATGCATGTATTATACATATAAACCTTCCTCTTGAATCACTCTATTTATAAAAAAAAACCGCATCAGAATCCGTTGTGTAGTTTTAAAAATATAAGCAAACATACATACATACATATTACATACAGACGCGGGAAGCGGAAAGCGACTGCTTTATACTATGTAGTGATGAGTAAATTACAAAGCTTTTATGAATATTTGTTAGACAAGTACTTTTAGCAGTTAGATGTAGAAGACCTCTACGCGATGTAGCACTGGCGTAGCACAGGCCACACTATACTTTATTTCACTATCTTACAATTTTTATTTTAGATGTTGGGTTGCTGGATGGGGCAAGAATATGTTCGGCCTGGCAGGTCAATACCAGCAAATCTTGAAGAAAATAGACGTCCCAATCGTGGATCCTGCCACATGTCAGACACAGCTTCAAGCAGCTCGTTTGGGCGCGAGCTACGCGCTTGATACAACCTCTTTTGTTTGCGCTGGAGGTGAAGCTAGCAAAGACTCTTGTACTGTAAGTTGGACTGTAGATCATTTAAGATTTTACTGCTCTGCCATGGACTAAGCAGGGTCTATGTACGAATATGTTCCACGATTATACACGTAATCGGTTTTATTATTTAAGTTTGTTATTATTATATTCTACTTAGCAGCTGACAGTAGCTCGATTCGTTTATACATTTTAAGAGGAAAAGATATGAAAAATGTAGTCATAATGTTTTTAACAATAGAGTAAAGTCCGCTTGGCAGTTTATTATAGCGCGATTATTATTTTAATGACAAAATATGTAGTGAGGTATTTTATACAAGGACATTTGGTATAAAAAATAACGTAGGTACTGCTGTAAACTATTTCTGCGTCAGGAATCAATTATATAGCTTCTATATATATAGCTATATAGCTAATAGCTCCCGGACATGCATACATTGTAAAGACATTTATCCCAAATATATTAATCCACGAAATACCGATATCTCAAACATTAAAACGATATCTGACGATGAAAAATCGGCCGTTAATATATCTACCACTGTTCAAATGTAGCAAACAATCGTGATAAGAAAATTGATTAGAAATCAATGAATACATTGAAATTTCACAATAGACTTTTTTTTCCTCAGGGTGACGGTGGATCCGGCCTGGTGTGTTCAGTGAACGGACAATGGGTTGTGGTCGGACTGGTTGCCTGGGGTCTGGGCTGTGCCAACGTAAACGTGCCCGCGGCCTATGTTAACGTGGCGGGGCTACTGCCTTGGATACAACAACAGGTGGCTACAGCTTAGGTCTAAGCTTTTAATATAAATTACCGGCGCGTTGAGCAATGTTTGCACAGCGGCTGTCTGAAAATCCGTATGACTCGGCTCTTCTCGCGGTCGAGATCCAGTATAAAACAAGCTTGATCTTGAAGATATTTTGTTTTAATGATAAACTAAGCTATTCTTTATGTACTGATTTAGGTTAACAGTTTTTGTACATTTATAACTAGATATTGTTTAAAATAAACGGTTCTAGAATGTTAATAAAAAGTCAGTACTACCTAGTGGGGTTTATTTATGAAGAAACGATTATAATGAAGCTTAACTCAATAATTTATTAATGTAACAATTTATACAAATAGCATGTAAACATTATAAAACATATATACGATTACTAATCAACGTAAACGGTAGTTACGGACTACATACAAGAAATAAGGCGTTCTAAACGCAAAAGTTCAACGACTAATATAAACATAACATTACCTATTAATAACTATACAATAGCAAGTTCGGACGTAATCTAATATTGCCGCGGAGCAATCGAGCAACCGCTTGAGGACGATAACGTTCACAAGGCCTGGGCCCCATTCTTAGAAAATCTCTAGACTTCTTTTTGCTGCTAGGTATGTTTGCGTTCAAAATGCCCCGCAGTGAAGACGGTACAGTTGCTAATTTCATAAAGTCGCGTTTAGTCTTCATCAGGTTTTTCCTGTTTAACTTTGGGTGGTGGGGTCGGTGCCACCGGCGGTTGAACGGGCGGTGGTGAAGCAACTTCGATATATTCATCGTTGCGCTCTTCCTTTATCTCCGGTTCCTGCTTAACCTCTGGGGCAGGGGTAGTCACGTGGGCTGGCTCAGGTGGAGCTAATGCCGCCCAAGCAGTAGCCGCTCCACGGGCGTATGCTTCATAAAACGCTCGTTGAGCAATCTCTGCTTCTTCCAAATGTACAAAAGCGTGGTTGTCCAGTTCCGCGCGGAAGAAGAATTTCATCCCGCAACGCCCGCAGTCATACGGTCTGGGAGCGGACGCGTGTTCTGGTAAATGTCGTTGTAATCCCGCTGCGCTGGTGAAGACAGCTGAGCAGAGATAACAGGTGAAAGCCCCGATGCCCGCGAAGGTGTGTTCTATCAGATGCGCTTGTAATCGTGTGGGTGAGCCGAGCGCGCGGCGACAGAGGCGACAGTCGTGGTCAGTGGGCGGAGGGCGAGGAGTTGCGTGACGCGCGTAACAAGTGGAACAGGCCCGCGCTCCTTCGCCAGCCTCGCCTTCGGGAAGTGCTCGGAGGCATATTGCACATCTGGAATTAGATTATGCATGTTGTATTTTAGTGTAAAATTCTTATATAAATAGAAACAAAATTTCTTGTGCGAAACTAGACGTATATAATTTTTCGTTCTCTAGTTCCTACTAATTTCAGTATACAAAAATATATTTTATGATTATAATGATTAAGAAACTATTGTTTTCATTTTTATCCTTGAAAGTCGTCAACAGTAGTACTTAAGCTTTTTTACTACCGGATAATTGAGGTCATGCTTCCATTTACCTAAACTACTTATTTCTCGAATGTCATATACCTTGTTGTAAATAATGGGTGCCATACAAATCACACTCATGCATAGATGTATTTAACACGAGAGAAGGCGGTATTGACCTTCGCGACGAGAACCAGGAGGGTATTTTACCTACTCTATATCAACCTGGTTACGAACAAATACCAATTCTCACCTTTGTTCGTCCTCGTTGGGGCGAAGATGGAAGCGTGCATGAAGCCTCGCCTCGGCCTCCGAAGCTAATGTCTGCCGACATACCACACAGGGAGCGGGCAGAGCCGGGTGGTGGCGCGCCATATGGTTTAGAAAAGATTCCTCGGACAGAAGCCGAGCTCTGCATCTGGAGCAGGTATCACCAGCTACCACCTGATTTAATGAAATAAAATAATCGGTAAATTCAGAACAGCCGAAATTTACTTAAATGAATAATCAAAAAAGCGCTTAAGTTTTTAATTATACCTAAATGCTATAAGCGGTCACTTATCCACATATATAGTGACCACTAACTAAATATTGTACTTAAGACGCTGCCAGTCGACGATTATTTTTGTTCGAAACGAAAAAAGAAATACTTGTGAACAAGCCACATCTCCTATTTTATAATGTATAGTATATGTGAATAAAGATGTACCCATCTTTAATCACTTCGATAAATAATCCTACCGACCGCTGCAATGATGACAAACACACGTCCGCGCGTGGTCCGCCTTAGCTTTTCGAATAAATTAATGATATAAATTATGTATAATTACTTATCAAAAATCTATCCTAATAGAAATCTAGATCTACATATTACCTATCTTTAACAATAAATCACAAGTTGATTTTAATAGTAGGTATATAAAATATTTCGATCATAAATTCTAAAACGTATCATTTTGAAATAATATTTTTATCGTGAAAAGTTTCTGCTATTATGTTTTCAGCATAATACAAATCTAGGTAGGAACCTGAAGTAATATACTTATAAAAATAGGAGATGTGGCTTGTTCAGAAGTATTACTTTTTTCGTTCCGAAAAAGAGCAATCGTCGACTGGCAGCCCCTTAAATACACTTATGGTTATCTTTCTTTCTAAGGTAATTATTTTTTGTAGTTGCTAAAGTAGAAGTAATTTTAGGGAATGATGTGTAACTATTAAATATCACTACATAGTATAAAGCAAAGTCGCTTTCCGCTTCCCGCGTATGTATGTTTGCTTATATCTTTAAAACTACACAACGGATTTTGATGCGGTTTTTTTTAATAAATAGAGTGATTCAAGAGGAAGGTTTTTAGCCACTCAAGCGTCCAGCCTCCCGAGCGCACTATGTTCTATACCGTCCATACCCAAAAATTTGCAAAATCTGCAAAAAAATGCGCACAAACCGGCCGGCCGGCTCGACAAAAAAAATCATAGTTAAACAATTACTGAAGTTATATCAATCAAAAAATACCTATGAAATGCCAATGAAATGCAGAATTGATTTTATTATATTCGATTATAAAATATAATGTATGGTTTCTAATGTGATGTCGTAAATAAACTCATTTTTTTGCGCTTACATTGCAAATGCTGGCTGAACCCCACGAGATATATCAAAATAATGTACTACAGTATTGTAGACCTTAAAAACGTCTACAAAAAAGTCAACGATGGTATTAGAAATGTCTTACGCACAGCGAAGCGGGCACGGGTCAGCTAGTTCTGATATAAATCGAAAACTCACCTTGCAATGTGTCAATTTATGTTCAGCCAACACTGCAGCGGACGGCAGAATCTCGTCACAAATGAGGCACTTATGCCTCGCAGCCGCTGCGCCCGAATGAGCCCTTGTATGAGCTTCAAGCTCCGCGCGGCTTCTGGCCCTTTCCCCACAGTATGCGCATTGTAAGGCCACAGCACCATTCTTCCTTCTACGTTCTTCGCTAGGAACGATCGGCTCAGATGTAGTGCAAGGGGAACAAGCACCATCGGCTTCTGTACCGTTGTTGTTCTCAATGCGTTTTGGTCGTGTCAGCTCCCCGTTCAACACCTGAAAATATAGTTTGTAAATCTACAATCTCAATCTAGTTGTAGGTACATTTTTGAAGATATTTACATGCAGAAAATGTAGGCTGACTGTAATCTACGGGGCAGTTGCAGGGGGCCAAACTCAATGTTTGGTACATACTTATTACTTGGAACTAAAAAAGAAAATTAGGCAAATTACTGGATAGTCCACAAGTTTTCTGTATTTTACCTGTTGTGCCATCGCATGATGGACTTGCATATGGCGCTCCAGTAGGTACTGAACTGCGAAGGCATCAGAACAAGTCGGGACGGGACACCTGTAAGCGCGAGGGCGAAGTCTCGGACCTCCGAGTAACGCGCCGCAGGAACACCGTGCCCCTCCGTGTCTGGCCCTCACGTGGGCGACCCCGTCGGCTTCAGAGCGTAGAGCCCCAGCGCCGCTGCCACAACCACGGCACACCCATACTTTACTTTCACCGCTGTGGGCTACTGCAAAATGTACCTGCAAAAAAGATTACTTTCAGAATTTCACTAAAGTTTTTAAAATAGTTTGACAGTTTGGTTAGAAGGGTGAAAGTTTACCTGAATAGCAACTTTGGAGTCGAAGATCTCCTTGCATAAAGAACATCGATAGAGATGATGAGCGTGGAGATCCAACAGATGCTTCTGCAGATCATCCGGCGTCGGAAAGCTTCTAGCACAGCTGTGGCAAGTGTACTCGCAAGAAACAGCCAAGTAGTGGGCGGTGAGATGGCGTTCTGAAGCCGCCGCATCAGCAAACGTAGCTCCACAGTGAACGCAAGGAGCGGGGCTTGTTCTGGTCAACTCTCCACCTTCCTCCAGGTGTGCCTTCAAATGCGCACGGAATGCTTCGAAATCAGGCAAAGCTGCGTCACACTGATTGCATAGCAAAGTGTTAGGAGATAGTGTAGTTTGAGGGGTTCCGGATCCTGAGCGTGGGCGTTTTGCTGGTGGCACGTCATCTGACGCTCGTCTGCTTAGGTCAGTTGGAGTTGGTTGATCGATCACTGACATGGCTTCTCCGTTGAGTAGAGCGGAGTGGGCAGCTCGTACGTGCAGCTGTAGTTGTTCCATGGTCGTGAAGGTATCCCGAGTGCAATACATACAAGCGAGAAGAGTAGGGGGTGGTTGCGAGGCGACTCGACGAGGCGGGGTCAGGGCTGCTGCGTCAACTCCGTGTGCACTTGCCATGTGTGCCTTAAATTAACAAATAATGTAGAATATAAAAAAAATCAAGCTTACACGCTAATCTTTAGTTACTAATATACTTCTCATTATTTACCTACTTCATACATATCTTTATAGTTGATCTAGCTAAAAATCTCTCTTTTAATATTACTGAGTCGAGATGAAAATATTAAAGTTACTATCAACGTTGACTTGACAATAAAATTGCTTAACAACCACGATAGTTTTAATTATGTGATAAAATTGCTTCCTCAGTTTACCCACCTTCGTTAAAGAAATATGGAAAGTGAAATTTAGCTGTCCTAAAAATGATTAAGATTCTTCGAATGAGGGTAAAGTAATCTTGAGGGAGGACCTAAAAACAGGAAATTATTTACCTGCAGAAGATCAGGTCGTCTAAAAGCTTCTCCACACCGCAAGCACCGCATCGGGCGCCTTCGGTCTGGCTCCCTACCCTCCCGGTCCCGCTTGTGTCCCTGCATGTGTGACGTCAAAGCCGCAGCAGTGTTGTAACCACGGTTGCACACAGTGCATTGGAATGGCTTCTGGTTGTCGTGGGTTTTCATGTGGATCTTTAGGTGGTCACTGGAATAATAAATAATTTTGTTGGAGCTAGTGAAGAAACCTGGAGAGAGTCAAATGACGTTTAAACACAATTTTCAGTTATGTTTAAATAATATTGGCTCGGTTAGCTGGGTAAAAATAACATTTCAATTACACTTTCACAAAATAGTGCAAGTTTTTTTACCACAGTACACATAACAACAGTATTCTAAATTCAGAGAACCTACATGAATACTCAGAAATCGCTTTTGTAAGCAGAAAATACAATTTATCATACGACATAAGTACCTACTCACATAAAGCACCGACCAGAAAGCTAACTAACAAAGAGGCTTTTCACGCGAACTACAGAAGAGGCCATCGCCCAAGCACCTCTGGTAATGGCCGCGCGCCGGTTTAGGTACGGCCCATTATTTCATTTTTGTGAGACCCTCGACACCATTTGTCAGAGCATCATCTCTTTTCACTCGACGGTGGACAAATTGAAGGAAATTAGTCACATGGACGGAGTGAGGTGACGAAAAAGGTGACGTGTCGCCACGGCGTGCCGAGCTTTGTGTGTGACTTATGGTGATCAATCTTGAGAGCTCGCGGCCATTGTCCTGCGCACCTCTCGACAATCCACGACAGAACCTACCTACAACTTAATACCGACTATAATAATGGCCTCAGATTAAGAGCATTAGCATTCCTTCAAAAGTAATGCTTTTTAGGGTTCCGTACCCAAAGGGTAAAAACGGGACCCTATTACCTACTAAGACTTCGCTGTCCGTCTGACTGTCACAAGGCTGTATCTCATGAAACGTGATAGCTAGACAGTTGAAATTTTCACAGATTATGTACTTCAGTTGCCACTATAACAACAAATACTAAAAACAGAATAAAATAATTGTTAAATGGGGCTCCCATACAACAAACGTGTTTTTTGCTGTTTTTTATAGATAATGGTACGGAACCCTTCGTGCGCGAGTCGAAATCGCACTTGGCCGGTTTTTTTTTAAATCTTTTTACACTTAGATACGAGTATGTTGTTGCTGTAGGTAGATACGATGACCTCTCTACGGACCACAATACTTTATTTTTTACACTCCCTTCACAATCTTATTTGCCGTTTACGTTTACGTAGTTTTTCAAGCGGTTTGCTACGCGGTTGCTATCAGGCTGTTTATTGTAGGTAGGTAAAAGTAGACATTTAACAGAAAGACCTACGTATCTATTTTACCTACTTTAATTGTTTTTCTATTTTTAATTCATAAATGTTTTTTTTTTGCGTTATTACGGTTGTATCATATTGTGAATGGACTCGTTATAAGGCCTCATTTAACCTCCTTTCGGCTTTACTTTTTGCTTTTAGCTTTGTAACAACCTGTATATATATTTTTGGTTTGGGTTTAGAAATTATTTTTATTATAACAGTAGGCACATTATAGAAATAAAGCTATCGTGGCTGTTAATCATATAACCTAACCTTGTTCTCAAATTACGATTAAATATTTATAAGAGGTAATATTCCTACTTTACCTAAGTACACCATAAGTACAAGTAGGAATATTGTTTACCTATTTTAATAGACTTACCTCCTAGAGAAAGCAGATTCGCAATGCGCACAGCGATACTTCCTATCGCCGGTGTGTAGCTTCACGTGCCGATCTCGAGACCGCTTGTGTTTGAACAGCCGCGAACAGAACTCGCACCGGAACGGCATTTGATCAGAATGAGTCTGTAAACAAACAAGATTTGTAAAATATTTAATCTAATCAAGCAAGAGAAAAGCATGCGGCGTTAAGCACTCCTTTCAATGCACTACTTGCACAAAGATATTTCCTCTGAAACGTTTTTGTAAAATGCGACACTAATCTATCTTTACTTATGAGAAAATAATTGTATTTTTGTAACTTAATGTGGCTAATTTTATTAAATAAGTAACATTATTTTTTAATAAGTAACATAGGTATATCATTATGATTAAAAAAAATGAGAGACCCCCACGAAAATTGCAATAATACTTTAGGTAACCTAAAGTTTTAAAAATTAATTAATATTAGTAGGTACACCCGTGCAAAGCCGGGGTGGCAGCAGTTAGGTATTAGTATTTTTAAATATCATCGGTCAAGTTCAATCTACAGCCTCTGGAATGACGATTAAAATTACAATCTAACAGCTAGTCATACAATGATAGAAACGAAATAACTTCGGGTGCATTGATCAGAAAAACCATCGTGAGAACCATCTTCGAACAATTGTCTGACTGCCGCCGCGCCCGCGTGAGCCGGCCACCTCACAAAACGCCGGCATTTGTCAATAGAGTAAAAAACTCAAGGGGGCCGGCCCGTCGTGACTCCAGTGAGATATCAACCAAGAGGTCCCATAGCAAGTGATCGATTGATTGGAACAAGATAAAAGTAATTGACATATTAATCGTAGTCAGCCTGACCCCGTCTTCCGATTGTAAGGTAACGGGTTCTAATCAACGGATTAACGGTGCAACAATGTATTTTCATGAAATAAAATAGCATAGAAAATAGTGAAGGAAAGCATCGCACCGACATGCTAGACCCAAATATTCTTAAATATGTGAATATGCAATCCATGCATACCAACTCGTATGTTACTAACAGTTAGGTAGGTACAACCGCAGACTCAATTTACAATGATGAAAGAACGAAGAACAGAGACTAACATTTTTTTTTATAAAAACCTCGGCAGTGCTATATTTATTAATCCTCAGAGTGCAGTTTTATAAAGCGGTTCCATTCTGAATGGCAGATAAATGATCAATACCTTCTTATTGTAAAAGTCATTGAGCGTAACGAATAGATACGTGCGAGTGATAACATTCCTGCGCGGGAGCTCCCAGCTTATCTGCGAGGATGGTCTCCCATCTGATCGGTAATGTTCACCGGCCTTACATTTATAACTGTTCTGCTGGTTATCAAGTTTTAGTCCGACTATATAAAATGGATAACAACTTTGTAGATACTTTTTCTCAAAACATTTCTTTACTTTCTTCAGTTGATAAGTTGAATTATTCAGTCTGTTAATGTTTGTTATTGCTTTTTTGTGATTTTTCTCGAACAAACGATGCCCGCATAACCCACTACCTATACCAAATTTACTCAAAAAGGCTATTCAGTAACTTGAGAGAATTATTCATGAGTGCAGCATAATGAGGATGTAAATGTTAGTGCTTATGAATAGTGGCTGACACCGACTTAATGAGAGTCGTCCGTAGCGTCGGCCTTCGCACCATCGCGCTCCGGAGACAGGCCAGCATAATAGACTCCCAAAATGAACGACTTCACGCTTTTACTAATTGACCACCTCGACGACGTTCATTCATCACGACACTAAACAAACGTTACAAATGATTGACTTTGCTTCTAAAAGTCTTTAGGTAATATGGTAATCGTTTTAAACAAACAAAAGATTTTTAATACCAAGTCAGTTTAGTTTCGGAGGCTATTTATTTAGGAAGACTTTGTTTGTAGAGGTGACGAGTTTCGCGCTCTCATACATTCCCAATTACCTACTTCTCTGTGGTTAGGCCTCCGAGGTCCATAGCCATACAGAATAGTGGCGCCACGTCTCAATTTGTGAGTGCAAGACGCTGCTATAAATAATAAAAATGATCATAAAACTCGTTAAGGCGCTCCATGTCGACGATTGCTCTTTTAAGAATAGAAAAAAAAATACTTCTGAACAAGCCACGTCTCCTATTTTAATAAATATATTACATCAGGTTCCTACTTAGATTTTTACTAAGCTGAAAACATAATAGCAGAAACTTTTCACGACAAAGATATTTTTTCAAAATGATAAATTTTAGAATTTATTATCGAAATACTTTGATACCTACTATTAAGATCAACTTGTGATTTATTGTTAAAAATAGGTAATATGTTGATCTAGTTTCGCACTAAGATAGTTTTGGTTATGAGGGGTGGGTAAAGTTAGCTATAGTAAAGCCTGCCTAGGTGCCTACGTAGGTACCATCAGCGATCTCATAAAAGATAAAGAACTCATAATATTTACGATACGCAAACGCCATCTAGAGCTTGCTGTTGTTAACTCTCTTA
This sequence comes from Hydriomena furcata, assembly GCA_912999785.1. Taxonomy (NCBI): domain Eukaryota; kingdom Metazoa; phylum Arthropoda; class Insecta; order Lepidoptera; family Geometridae; genus Hydriomena; species Hydriomena furcata. The sequence continues at coordinate 9,198,237 of OU538824.1, forward strand.
GTCGTTTCTTCCACGGTTTTAGGCCCTCAGAGCGCCTTAATAAAATGTACCCAACTTACTATTACCATCAAATAAAAAGATTCTACTCCTCAAAATCTTTAATTAATATAATTTTCTCTAGGATAAAAGAGGATATAGAACTCTTAAAAACCATAAAAGATGTAATCAGACACATGCGTGATAGTGTAACCTGCGGCAGTCGTGCCTATAAACAAAGCAACATGGCATATTTACACTACTCGCTTAATTGGAGCGATTCAACCTCGACAGAATTAATAAATTCCAAGCACCGTAACCAATAAAATCTGTCTTGCGCCCAAGCCTGTGATGAAGCCATTTTGTGGAAGAAGTCTGAATATAAAACAGAGCGTGAGACAGCGCTTAAAAATATTAACTCTCTTCGATGAATTTTTAACAAAAGTCAGCGATTTAACTTTTGCAGTGTCACACTGCGAATGTAAACAGTAAATTCAGATTAACGATTCCTCGTAACGGAGGATGTTTAGCAAAATATTGATTCTTGTCATCGCAGCGCTTCGTGCGAGAATTCAATAATCGAGATGAGCCCTGACGCCGCAGGGGCTTGGCCCCTGGGTGCACGAGGCGCGCGGAGTCCTGCTGGCCCGTCTCGGACAGCTCCCACCACGACACTGCAATCGGGTTATTGTGCAATGGCACGCAAATATTATAAACGTTCCAAATATGAAAATAGCCTTAAACAAACACCGTGAGAGCGGCGGACATTATACGCTAATGGTGGTAAGTTTTCCAGGTAAATCTCACCAAGACACATTCCAAACTAGTTTAAGGTGAACGTGATAGCCAATAAAAGCTCGAAAATGGGCAGCGACCGGCTACCGAGTGACTTTCCCAGGTGCAATAACAACCGCGGCGGGCTCCGTTCACACAGCCAGGTGCTGCGCTCAGTCTCGGGGTCAACTACTGGTCTGCCAACCGACGACACCCGCTCGCTTGCTTTTCCACTGACGCATATAATTTACTCTATTATTACGAATTCATGCCGTGTGTCAACATTATGTTAAGTGGCAGTGGGCAGCAGCAATAAAGGCTTTATTATTAGCTATATGGACATTCCGACTTGGTGCAGGCTCGTTATGCAAAAAGTTTTGTCTCCTTGATAATGTGATGAATTATCTTAATATTCTTATGAAAGGCGAGTTCCTCGAAACAGTAGCTCTATACGTAGTTGGTGCTCGTACTGATAAGTACCTAATAAAGATGTGATCTTACTGCTCGGAATGGCTAAAATTTTTATTAAAGGAGATAAGTAATCCACAGTAACAACAGTTTTTGTGTAGGAAGAAATTGTCCAGTGCCAGCACCTACTTACTGTGCACAGGCCATGTACGAGCAGAATGTATGGCAGAATTTAAAAGATTCTTGTTTTTTGTCGTTTCTTGTTGTCCTAGATGTCCATAGATAGGACATTATAAGCATTCGTAAGACAGCAACCCAAGTATTTTTTCGAAGTATTGACTGGTGTTTGCTATCAAATGTGCGTGTGCTTGATGATAGCACAGCTTGGTTTCTTAGCGGAACGACACGACAGTTTTACGATTGTGATTGTGCCTTCCTTGCCCACTGATTGAGCCGCATCGGCTACAATACATATCGCAGCGCTTAATTAAGCCTGACGGCCGCAAACCGTAATTAACTTGCTATCAAATGAATTTCAGCAGCGGTAATACTTTTCGAAGAATCTATTCTTTATTGCTTTATGATTTAGCCCGAGGCGAAACAAGTTCGAAGATGAATATCGACTTGCACGGAATCTAGTAATTGATTTATTCCTGTAATGATCGCCTTTCCCAAGCGAGCGGCAGTCGGCATGTTGCTGATAAACGTACGTCGGGTTATAGAGGCTAGGCCAGGGAGTTGTTATCGGGCCCTATTTCCGGCCGTCACCGCTCTGTCGCGAGTAAGACGCGCTGGACGCGATCATCGCCAGATACATTTGTCGGCGCACACCCGCAATCCGCTATGGCCTCCGATGCGCGTGCATTGATCGATATCTGCGGAGCCGCAACAGGGTCTGCAATTGCGATGGAGCTATCAATGATCTTGAATTACTTAAGATTTCCTTTGATTTTCAAGAATTTCAAATCGAAATGCCTCCTAATTTGACGGCCGAGAGGTGACAATTTAGCCACTTTATGGGTACGTGCTGATTAAAATCATAATTGCAGGTATGCCACCAGCAAACAGCGGCAATATGCAAAGTGACGTTTCTATTTGCCGTATCTCAGCTAGATCTGTCGCAGTGTGTGTCGTAATCGCAACTCGGTGAGATCGGCGCGACACAAAGGAGGCAAGATGTACGGCTGGCGTAATGGCCGTGCACGTCACAGCCCTCACGGTGCAAGGCGAATGCGATGCATATCTACGCACAGGTCGCACAAGCTCTCTAAATGGGCTGTTTTGGGTATCAACTTGCTAATGAAGCAAGGAACTGCATGGCAAAACTGGACTGTGAATTCATAGATATGACGGCCATAAAAGTCGCATTGTCTGTGCAGTTAGCCAAGTTGTTTTAAGGTAACAACTAAACAGTGTATGCTTACAGTGGGAAAGCGCGTTCGGAGGCTTTGTAAGGTTTGTTTTTGTTTGCGACGAATCGATACATATCACGCTATTGTGGGTTGATATTACAACATTTACAACCCATTTACCTTTAGTCCGGTTTTGGAAAACATCTACATATAAAAACATTTATATACATACTTTTAAATATAATTCAATTCATAATATAAATAAAACTCTTACCTTAATGACTGACTGACAATCAAAGCACAGCCTAAACCATTAGTCCTAGAAGCATGAAACTTTGAGGGTACCTATTTTGTTTATTTTATGGTGTAGGGATGTTGCTAACGCAACCATACCCTTCAAACCGGATCACACCAATATTGCTTACTGACAGAAATAATGATGGTAGACGTACTGTTATAAACGAGCTCCTTCAAAAGAAGCCTTACTTATTCCTACTCAATGTAGTCAACTAACCTGTTCATGTTTCTTCAGATACGACAGCCTCGGAAAGGCTTTATCGCAGAACTGGCACTGGTACGGCGTGTGTTCAGTAGCTCCGAGAGTAAACGGTGGTTCGGCATCAGCATCGGCTGCGTCAGCAGAGGGGGTGGAGGCGGGCGACGGGGAAGGCTCCGGCGTCGACGACGGCCAGGAGCTTCCCGCCGCGCTACCCACGCTGCCCAGCGCCTCTGTTGACAACCAGGTTTACCGATCAGAACTACATCAAACTTATCCTATAATCCTATTATGATTAGACTTGAAGAAGTGATGCGCTTGTAGTCGGCTGTTAAACGCATTTTATAGATCAATATTCAATGGAGAGATTATAATAAAATATATTTATATTTAAAAATAATTGGTCAAGTGCTAACCGTACAAATCAGGGTTCTATCACAATATTAATCAAATTGTAGCTATTAAGTATCCATACTTTTTACAAGTACTTAACAGACGGAAAAGCTACAGTTTTTCCATAATATTATCATAATTTTACCGATTGAAAACGGAAAGAAACTGTACTTTTCAAATTTGTAGTTGAAAAGGTATTTGAACAAGTATATTTTTGGAAACCACAAAAGTGGTTAGACCCTAAGAAAAAAATATATAGGTTATAATTACAACTACCTAACAATTTTCCACATAGCCAATTTAGCTTTTCTTAGTTTTTAAAGGCACTTCTGTGACAGAAACACGGACAGACGCAGACCTAAGGTAGGGAACCCTATGTAAACAAAAGCTAACATATTTTAAATCAAATGTACGAGTTGGTTCAATAAATGACAATTGCGAGGTCTGTTGAAGCATTATAAAGTACATTAGAGCCGGCAGACGTAGCCCGGGGCTGGGATAAGGCCATCATAAATATCGGTAAGGCCCCATATTTCGGTGTTAGGGGCCATATTTCTCCGGGAGCACCTCGGAGTGGCGTGAAATATAAACAAATTGAATAGCCCGCGATGACGAGCGGCATCAGCGCAAATGATGAGTAATGGAAACGGCGGAGAATAAAGCTTTCGCACTCAAAGTGAACATATTTTATCAGTTATTTTCATTTAATGCGCTATTTAGTAGCTACTTACCTATTACTGAAAAGTATCGTAGTGTAAGTAGCAGTAGATTACAGTATTACATCAAAATGCAATTGATGTTAATTTTCATCAAGCCGGGCACATGTCTAATGCCCACACAAAGCAGTATTTTACGTGGCACTGGATAATGGAATTTAAGTTCATTAGTTCAAATTCAAATTCAAATTCAAAAATCATTTATTTCAATAAAATCACAAGGATCACTTTGAAACGTCTTAGGAACTAGGTGAAGCTACGCCGATTCCACGCGACCAAGCCTAGAAGAATCAGGCAACAAACCAGCTTGGGGTCTACCTTTTTTTTAATGATCCTTTCCTTAATGCTATGTAGAGCTCCAGTGTGATGCCAATCGAACAAGGTGAAGGCTCAAACAAGGTTCTTGTAAGCAATAATTTTAGCAAAGAATTGTTTTTCAGCTTAAAATATTGACCAACCCAGTGCGGGCTGCAGACCGTAGAGCGCACAGTCTAATGTAAACCTCAATTTACATTGAAATCAGATTTAAAGTATGAACTATGCAGAGAGAACTACTGGGATATTTTTTCTCTCAAGTTCTGTGATTTTATATCAGAAAAACAACAAATTCCTTATCTTTATGCAGTAATGCAGTCATGCACTGCACGTTATAAAATACATTAAATCTTTATAAAATATAAGCTTGCTATAAGTAGGGAAGTATTACAAACCCGAGGGTTTTGTAAAATAGGTATTTCTTTACTTCCGCAATTTTAAGACCTATAAAAAAATTGCAAGTGGCTCTACATTTTTCACACGATAGAAATTCCTCTCCCCTTCCCGTCGCTCTAATAAGGCGCTATTTATATCAATCTGTTCCCTCCACGCCCCGGACGTGTGTACCTTAACTAATGGCCAAAATAATGACAGTTGCGAATCTACTCGAGAAATGGATTTATGGCTCTAAAAGACAAAATTGGCAATTATCGCGGCTCTGCTTTATTTTTTACTTTTTTACGAGCTTATAATTAGGTTATCATTTTCTGTAAACTTGTCTTTATCTGACTTACAATATTTTACGAATCTGTCGAGTAGCTAATCTGCCGAATTACGAATCTGTCCAACACCGAACAAAGGGTTAAATACCCACACTTATTTGTAAATGAGAAACTATATAGGGCAAAAATGCTGGTTGTGAGCACTTTAACGACATTTAAATTCTCAAACAAATAGTTTATATTTATATTGAAAAGAATATTAAAATACCGATATTTAAACACAGAATAGATAAATAGTATTTGTATGTATCTTAGGTTAAGCAAAGATTTTATAACTGACGATATTTATTTATTAATTATTCATATTTAAATAGAATAAAAGCGACAAGTGCGAGTCGGACTCGCGCACGAAGGGTTTCCGTACCATTATCTATAAAAAAGGCAAAAAAACACGTTTGTTTTATGGGATCTACCTCTTAAATATTTATTTAATTTCGTTTTTATAGCGGCAACCGAAATACATCATCTGTGAAAATTTCAACTGTCTAGCTATCACCGTTCATGAGATACAGCCCTGTGGCAAACAGACGGACAGCGGAGTCTTAGTAACGGGGTCTACGGAACCCTAAAAAGCGGGAAATCATTGGTTTTGGGTAAAACAATGTAGAGGTATAACACACCACAACTGTCACTAATCAAAACGGACCATAGACAAAGAATTGTATTAACTATAGACTTTAAACATGTTTTTTAGGTATGCTTAGTTATTGACTGCCAAAATTGAAAATGCCCAAAGCCAGGGGAGGTAGGCATCACAACCAGGTCTATAACCCTAAATGTAATTATAAGAGAAAGGATCACGCTTTGTTTGGTGTATCTCCGCAGCTTGACGACTTTTGCTATAGCAAACACCGCTAATTAGAGGTACGTACCTACTTACCTACTAGATTACCTCAGTTATTCGGGTTGAAAAAAAAAACAATCCTAAGTAACTCAAGAGGCGATGTCAGCGACAATTACCTACTGAGTGCTGAGTGCCTACCCCGCATCGAGACTGAGATCGAGAGCAATATTTCAAGATTTGTTCATGACAATAAAATAGGTGATGTTATCACGGTAGGTTGGATAAGATGGATTTACGCTGGATGCACCGTCGCTGGTAGGATAGGCGTAATTAACAGCGATTGCAGGCAATTCCTCGGGTGACGGTGGCGCCGCTGCCAGTGGGCGGCGGAAGCCAACTTCCTAATTGCGCCGTCTGAGACACCTCAACCGGCGCCTCGGCAATCAACGCCAATCGCTATCAACTCGCCAAACCGACAATCCACTTTATGCACATCGTAATAACAGACTTTTCACATTAATCCTTATTAATATAGCCAAGGTATGGGGCATATTAAGAAATTGCCTCATTATAACGCGCTTCCTAGTCATTTCTCTACCGTATTTGCATCGTGAGGAAACCAGTTAGTATTTTTTATAAGCGGCGATGGGCTTAACTTAAAGCTTCTTAACTACCCTAACAATGTGAACCAAATAAATATAATGTTGGATGTGCCTCTGAAGGTGATGTAGTACCAGCACCTGGTTAAGACGCAAGAGTTCGATCGCGGGTTCGATCCCAGCGGCCGGCGATACAAATGTGTGCGCCAACTGCAAGACGTGCAAGACATTCCATTTGATTTTGAATTCTATTTGGATTTGGGTTCAATTCCGAAGTAGGAAATCATTTTCATTGATCTGTTCCGGGTGTGGGTATTGTGGTAGGTACTCGTAGCTTCTGATTACCACAGCACCGAGAAGCTTATCGTTGAGTTCAGGATTATGTGTGATAGCCATCGGTTAATTAATGTTCTTCTTTTGTATTTGGTAAGTAAATTAAAAAATGATTAGATGAATTGAAATATAAATATTGATACAAAAGAATTATACCTATCAATGTTTTACTACAGAGTTATCCATCTTCGAGTAACTAAAGTAAATAGTTTTTATTTTACTTACCAAATAAATAAGAATCAAACAATTATTTTATTCCGAATGTACCTACGTAAGTATTCTTTATTTGGGAAACTGTGGCGAAAAGGGTTACCTTTATTTGCTTTTTCCGCTCTAAGTCCACGTTTCAGGTTCCTATCATTCCTTTTAAGTATCAAATAAATGGTTTTTATATAATAGAAACTTTACTTTAACAATCACGATAGTTTTTATTCTCTTTAGGTATCGTGGAACCACTTGGGGTTCTGTAATGGCGAAAACGAAGACTTTATAATTTAATCCTGCCTATCTTATCAAATTCAAGTTGTAAGGTACCTTTTTCAGTTTTACACAACCATGATCTAAAGACGAATATGTAGTAGATACCTAATAGGTTAGTGAATACCGTATAAAAATGATTAGATATTACGTAAATAAATTTTCTTTGTCCATACAAAATATAAAATAGTCTTGTTTAGTAGGTACCTATTAGGTAGAAGTAGTTTAGTCATACTTTCTTGCGAAATGTTAAGCTCATAAAAATGTTACTTAGATGCTATCTCTCTGTAAAAAAAAACATAAAAAAAACATCTCGCATAAAAAAAAAATTAGTTCAGTTCATCATGGTGTTTAACCTCATCTATATATTCTATACATATAATAAAACTGTAGAAGATTTCAATACTGTTCATTGAATAAAAACTAAAAAAAAAATACTCCTAGGGGCCTCTAAACAAGTAACACAAGCCAAAAAAAAACATTTTGTAATTTTAGTCTGTCTGTTGTCCGGCTTTCACGCAAAAACTACTAGACGGATTTTGATTAAACTTTTTTTGTTATGTAGCTATTAGTCCTCGGCAACATATAGGTTATAATTTATTTTGAAGATTGGAATACCAGATGTGACACTGTCTGTCGCCCAGCGAAGCGGGCTCGGGTCAGCTAGTCTAGAATAAATAATTTTTGGGAAGCTGTTTTAAGCGTAAACTATTTATTTACACAAAACCTTAATAAAATAATTTGTTATCTTTACCAAATACCGCGGTACATGGTTTAAGACGACTAATAAAGTTTTAAAAGTTTTTGATGAATGCAGAATCGTTTTTTCTCAATAACCGTAAAGCATACAGTTTTGTTCTTTATGACAAAGATAACTTATGGATATAATCTATATAAATTAAAGACAGAAACACGACTTTTCTGGATAGATTTATTTTCCAAAGTTTACTAGTTTTCGCTTTTAATCAAAACTATGAATAGCTAAATAGTTAATTTTTATACAATTCGTTAGATAATCATACTAGCTCAGTAAATATTAGACGGTTTTTTTTATAAGTTTGATGGTTTTCAAGATAATGCAGTTTTATCACTTTTTCCGTCTTATCCGGGTAGACTCAGCCCATACAAAAAACCAAACATTTGACATAAATATCACCTTATATAAATGTTATCCAAAAATATTTAAAAACGTTTTTTTTCTGCATATTTTTTACTGCGAGGCCGTAAAGGCGGCGCGGCGCTGCGTTACGACGTAATCCAACATTATCTTTAATTCAACAAGTTACATTATCCGGAATTTGGTCCGCAATTTGAAGAGGTGGTCGCGGTGAATATTTTATATTAATTGCACTACATTATCTTATTCTAAATACAATACCTTTTATATACCTTTGTGTTCCTTGGTTTGATATAAATCTCGTCATCTGATTAATATAAATATGTTCATATCTGTCAAGTTTCGTACAAGTACAATAATACCTAAAGTGGCAACCAGCTGACCTGATGATAGAGATGGAAGATCGACAACCGGAGTTCTTCATAAATAATAGCAAACTGGCCGTTTAGGGTTAATTTTAATCAGCTTGCGGTATCTATTACATATGATGGATCAACAATAAAACTTATTTACAACGACATTTTATTATTTCTTAGTACTTCAAATTCATACCTTTTATGTCCTCTGTGGTAACGTCGTGGTTCTCTTTGTTCGCTTGTATCTTCTCTATGAGGTGTTCCAGCCTACTGCTGTTTCCCTTGAATAGCATGATCATGTCCACACTCTAGCTGCCCCGACACGGCGATGCTCGTCGGCTGTCTCCCGCACTTTGACACCGTCGTCTGATTGCCGCAGGTGCATCGGTTCCAGTTTATTTCGGAAACTTTTTGCGGGTTTATTGCGCGTGCCAATTAATGTCGGACAGGTGCCCCTAATTGAAGGGGCGCTCGTCGCGGCTGCGCTTCCTTCACGGCAATTATTCGGGTGCCTGCTGCCGATCTGTTTAATTAAGGTGAACACGCGCGCACCTTGTCACAGGTGGGATAGCGGTCGGACGGGTTAGTGCAGCGGTGCGCCGAGAGCGGCGAGCTGGTCGCGACTGCGAGCTGAGCGCGAGGCTCCGGTGGGCGAGATGCGCCTAGCACCTCGCCCGGCACCCAGCCCCGCCTGCCAGCCCCGCCCACACGACCTCCTTCCACCTGCACCCACAACCGAGCTGACACCAACTACCAAACTAAGTTCCCTTTTGTTAACACAGAATCACTCGCTGCTGTTGGCGCGGGCTAGTAATCCCCTTAGCACGTCAGTTAATTTTGTTTTAATGCCACAATTCATTTGGAATCGACAAAAGTAACACAAAAATCAGACCTAAAAACAATAGATTTTCTCTCTGCTGATACATTTGTTTGTATTCGTATTCCCATCAATCTTTCGCACATGTTTTAAATGAAGCATGGAATGGAAAAAAGCAATACTTTCAGGGTTCATGAAATCCCCGGCGTAATCACTCGTCAATTACCGCTTGAAGCATTCCGAGAGTCGGCCCGTCGTGCGTGAATATATCGAGAGGAATAAATGAATCGAATGACAGGTGGATGATGCTAAAAGCTTGTCAAAAGAGCCAAACGTCGCGTGGAAAAGTGTATTTAGATTTTCCCCGTTCCACCCACAGCCGTGGGCGCGGCCAATGGGCGCCGCCGGCTTCCTCCCGCACACCGCGCACTCTGCCGCGCTCTACTAAGCTTCACTAAATACAATGCAGCACTGAACCTTATTATACAAACGTTTCGTCTTTTTCTAAATCACAAAGAAAGCCTGATTATCATCGTCATAATTCTTCACGGTCTGGAGGCTGCGATACTTCTGTTTGGTCAATTGAATTATGTCTCTCTTCCTTTATCAGTCTTTGCTTGGGGTCGTTTTGTTTAGATGTTTTTTTGTATAGATTTGGTGGCTTATAAAATGATTTGGTAGGATCGCGGTCACCCGGTGTCCGGCGATGGCTCCTCGGGGGGCGATAGAGGCAGTTGGCGCTACCTTTTAGTTATGAATATATTTGCGGGATTACACCAACGACACTGGCTGCTGTAATTTCAGGGATAAACTCCAAAGTATCTGCATTAAGTGTCCCCACATGATTTTAATTCTATTGCGATAAAAATAAGCGCCTATCCACTACAAACGACCATACGGATTTGTATGAAACTTGGAATATACATAGTCTATGCCCTGGAATAGCACATTGGCTACATTTTATCCAGGTACCACGCGAGCCAAAGCATAAGATAAGATAATAATATATTATATATTAATAATAAATTTACCTATATAAAATGAGCTCCGAGGTATGAGCTATTTATTATATCTATTTATTAATGAATAAAACTTAATAAATTAGCTCATACCTACTTAAATTGAAATTGTACTGTAAGGTTAAAACAAAAGAAATTCTTACGAATTGTTGAGATAAGGGAAGAATTAATGATGAATTCGAAAGGCAATAAATTAAAGTACTACCTACTACTAATAAATTAATTGAAATTGAATGCCAATTTATGCATCGGTCCCAATGTATGCATTAGTAAAACCCAAAAAAGTGTTTTGGTTATTTTTAGGGTTCTGTACCTGTAAGGATCTGATTTCCATGATGGATGAACCATCAACATCGGTTTTTGTGCGAAACCCTCGAAGTGAGTTTTGTTGCCTGATCCTTTTAGGCTTGGTCACAAAGAACAGGCTTAGCTTCACCTAGTTTCTAAGACGTTTCAGAGTGATCCTTGTGATTTTATTGAAATAAATGATTTTTGAACTTGAATTTTTGCTTGACTCTTTGTAAGACTCGCTTTTGTCCGGTTTTTTATCTAAGTATCCCAGTCTAACTTTAATACTACATTTCCTTCTCATTATTAGGTACCTACTACCAAACGGTACATTGCGATATTTCAGCTCTGTGCGAGCTACTAGCACCTAAGTTGTGCTCAACGAGTAGGTATCATTTCACAAATGTAACTAATCATGAAGCACATAGACTTGACAAATGAATGAACATTAAACATTCAGGCTACTTTCGCATGGCGGATTGACATCTAGCTGTCGGGGCTCGGGCGCCAACGCCCATCCGATACAAAAGGGTTAGCATTAATACTTAAACGGGGCGCACCTCTCCTGACGTGCCCGATTAGTCTGTCAACCTCTAAACCTCGGAATGAATAAAGTATTACGAAAAAGTGCTTCTTATCGCCGTTAGCGACGTAGCTATGCCATGATGAGGGTCCGCAGTCCGAATGGCTTAACTCTGTCTATTTGAGCAAAAACTGCCTCACAAAGTGTCACAGTAGTGACATGCTTTACATAATTTGGTGCGAGTAGAAATACTACGTACCTACTCGTAAAAATTACCAGAAAAAAAACTAGTGAGATTCGTTTTTACTAAAGGTTTTATATTTTAATTTGTATCGATTTCACTTAATGGATTCAGTGTAAATTTCCTATTACCAATGTTATTTCACAGATCCCCAAGTTTGTGATCACTCCAACACGACCCTTGAATGTTTGATGAGACGGGCTGACGGCTACGTAAAGACGCTAATGTTCAACCCTTCATTCGGACGGAACAACGACTTGCGATACATGCACACTATTGTTGAGCTCATTGTTTATTCATTGCTTACTTACTAGAGATAGATAAAACACATTTCGAGACAAATCTGTAGCTCGCTCTACTTATTCCAATTTTAAATTTTAAACTTGACAAAAACATTGCTAGATAGAATTTATAAATATAACCCACAAACACAATAATCTAATCTTCTTATAACAAAAAACCTACACCTAGAATTTAAATATTTATTTCCGACCGTGACGAAGTTGCGTTGTCAACAAACACCCCAAAACACCCTTACTTTTTATTTTTTATTCCTACCTGCATCCCGGGGAGGCCACACGTCTATTTGCGTCCTAATAAATCAGTCAGACATATAATTCCAAGATTATTAAGTCACCATTTCACGCATATAGCTATTTTATCGCAACTGGGCTTTGATTAAAATCTCATTTTCTTTTCGTAAATAGGTATATCAGAAAAGGTTTATTAATCCTCTGACTACCGACCCCTTCCCTGATGGTGACTGTGGCCTTGACGGTGCCCAACAAATTGCATGATTTGCATATTTATTCCGGGTGTTATGGTCAAAGTCAAAGGTTTTTTTATAAAAACACAAGGAACACGTCTTAGGAGCTAGGTGAAGCTATGCCTGTTTTTCGCTAACGAGCCTAGAAGAATCGGGTTAGTTCCGCTATGCTCGATTCCCGCTATGCTCGGATTTTAAAATACCTAAATAAAAGTCCCGCTATGCTCGGAATTATATTTCCGGACTATCGAAAAGAAAATGCTTGTGTTAAAATATCACAATTCTAAAATATACTATAGATACACATAGTGTTGCTGCTTCTTGATGAAAATCCATAATAATAATTAAAATAAATAATCTCTTACTAGTTCGATTTGTTACACTACCATAAACTATGGTAATTTTTAAGGGGCAATTTTTATTTCTAGTATTTTTGTTAAATTATGTTATCTAACCCTTTATTTATCCACAAGGGCACTCACGTACTTGCAACCTCATCCTACTAAGCTAAAACGTTTTGACCTTCCCCTACATTTACAGGCACTGATGAGCGTAAAATGAAGGCCACACAGGACAAACATATCGATGGGGGTGACGTTTTTGTGAGATCGAACCACAAGATAAGCACGGTGGTCTGTCGCGTTCACCCTCACCCTTCTATCGTAAAATAATCAGTTCAACTAAGTTATGAAAGAAGGGGCTAAGATTGCCGAGTTCTTTGTCAATCTTTTAGGTAAGAACTTACTGCAAAAATAGATGAGTGCATGAATATGCAGAACTGTTCTCTACTTTTTAACCAACTTAAAAATAGGGAGTAATCCTCAGTACGGGTTTTATTCACCGATTAACGGCTGGCCCAATTTCAATGATATTAACTCCGAGATGGATCTTAGAGTTTCCATAAAAGGATATCACAACTTTTCAAGACATTTTCGCTGTAGGTATCCCTGAGACTCTCCTACAGGGTATTTAAATTTTCATGAAATAAGTAAATAAAACCTTAGTATCATCCAATATGCCATATAATGTGCCCATGTGACATCTTTGACTATCTGAATTATGTATTCCTGCTTCGTGCATATCAGAATAAAAAAACAGACCAAGTGCGAGTCGGACTCGCGCGCGAAGGCTTCCGTACCATTATCTATAAATAACGGCAAAAAAAACACGTTTGTTGTATGGGGGAGCCCCCCTTAAATATTGATTAAATTCTGTTTTTAGTATTTGTTGTTATAGCAGCAACAGAAATACATAATCTGTGAAAATTTCAACTATCTAGCTATCACGGTTCATGAGATACAGCCCAGACAGACAGACAGACAGACAGACAGACAGACGGACAGCGAAGTCTTAGTAATAGGTTCCCGTTTTTACCCTTTGGGTACGGAACCCTAAAAAACCATTCCGATGGCTAAGTACGGTTTTTTTTTAGTTCCTAAAACCAAATTATTATATAGCAATAGCATAACAGTCATACGGACCTTGATTAATGTTAGTCCATAACCACCAGCGGTCGGATTCCAGCACGGCCACGTAAATCTACGTAATAAACGCCACAGACCCGACAAAACGCGACCGCGTTTAAGATACCATCTACTAAACCGTAAGTGTAAACTCATATTTAGTTAAACGATTATGTGGCAGTTTCCCGCATCGTTTTTACCCTCGTTTCACTCGATTGGACAAAAGCTAGAAGCAAAATAGCATTAGAGATAAACGAATTTTACCTAACTACTTATATATGTAAGAGTATTTCGAAAATTGTCTCTTATATTATTATGGCCGCATTCTCATAGAAAACTTAACACATATTACTATGACATTACCGGTACCGGCGTTCTATCAGAAAACAATTTTACTTACAGTATCAAGTGCGCTGTTTTGAGCCAGACAAAAAAAGTCGCCAGTAAGCAGTTTTGTGTGTGAATGTACCAAAGTGTTGTGTGGGGGACCAGACAGGCTGCAAGTGTCAAATCAAGCGCGTTGGGGTAGATACGCGACGTCACGTACCGCGGCGATGGTATCCCTGACGCGGCAGCCTGTGAGCGCGACTTCTCACACGAAATGGGTCAATTAAGACGTGGGAGTGAGCCATACGTGACCGTAACGCCCGATGCCTGAGAGATATAGCGGTGCTACGTTTCACGCCTTTACTATCTAATGCGTGAGTGTCACGCGGATCGTGGCTGCTGTGTCTACAGATGTAGCTTTAAGATGTCTGAAAAAACTGGCAGTCCATTTCGTGAAATTATTAAATCTCCTCCCGTAATTGTTTTGACAAAAGCAAGCGAAATCACAATTGATTCAGCCCCACAACAATAAAATTGGGAGTGAGTACGAAATCGCTTCCACAATAGGTTTTGAATGGCTTCCGGTCTTCAATGACGTTTGAATTTATGACTCTTTTCTATTTATTTGACCAAACTTTAACGGTGTGGATCTGAGGCTCATTTGGGGCAAATGGTAAAACTAAAAATGTTTTCACAACGCTTCGATATCTACGGGAAAGTCGTTGGTTTTTAGTACATTTCCGCTCGGCCGGAAACTTTCGTCTTGACTAAACATCTATAGAACTATAAAAATAACAGTACCTAGGTATGTGCATGTAAAAATACTTATTGATGTAAACCAATAGTTAATTTGTGATACGCCTATATTTGAACGTTTTTTTGTGAGTATGATCCGTGGGAATTGGTGCATCAAAACTCTGGGCATGAGCGTGAGCTGAGCGGAACGAACTGACAACCACGGCTTGGTGACAGTTCCGACGCGAGCGCCTACTACGCGAGGTCGTTCAGCGCTGCCAACTAGGATCACCATGTTATCAGTCATTCATATTTTGTTATGGATCTTGTTACAAATATAATGTCAGCAAGATGTAACTTATGATGGAACTAACGCAACGTCTGAACCGTGTTGGTCACTTTCTAAAAGTCTTCTGAAAATACTTGGGATCATTTCGATAAGATCGTCTTCTTGGGCATGCCAATTTCTGTATAAAAATATGTAATAAAATAAAATTATCTTATCCATTCGCAAGAATCAATAGGATAGGCCGTGTGAGTGTTACAATAAAAAGTGTCATCATGCGAAGTAATTTCAGTAAAAAATGTTTTCCCACGAAAGCCGTTCGCATTGTCACAGTAAGTATTTCTGCGATATAACTGGCCCCGTTGGCCATGGCGCGCTCGTGATCCGCAATTTGAGTGGCCGCGTCACGCAGCTTTTTACCAGCTCTTGGTGAGCTATGGTACTTACCGCGACCCTGAAGATTTAGATTCCTGTGAAGTGGTGCACAACGACCGTAACTTAGCGGAGATACATACAGCCCACGTTAGTATCCACGATCCGAGGACTAAATGCAATATTTCTAGCTATACTTACCAAATTCACATTAAAAATCATTTATTTCAATAAAATCACATGGATCACTTTGAAACGTCTTAGGAACTAGGTGAAGCTACGCCGATTCCACGCGACCAAGCCTAGAAGAATCAGGCAACAAACACGGCTTGGGGTCTACCTACAAGTGTTATAAGACAGCTTTCGAATAATAAAGGTAGGTAATGAATAAATTCAGTCTTTGGAAAATACCTAGTCTACCTATTACGGTTATAACTTTTTAGAAAATCAATCTTTATTATCTCACGCTCGATTAGACCATGCCAGTTTTGATAGCAAAGTATGCAAATTTAAATTGCACCGTTTTTATAAAATCTTCTAAGCGTTGCACCTGCTACTTTTCCAAAAAAAATAAACGTTCAGATAGATTAATCTCCAAACTATTTTGCCTGATGTCATCACAGTTCATAATGTGGTTTAAAACAATTTGTACCAAACTACTCTATTTGGCATTTCGGCACCTGCTTAAATAACTTGAAATGATCGATTTCTAATGGATAGGTGATATAATGGCGTAAAGCTAAGCAGGTGCCACCGTCAGTGCGCAACCACAGCATCACCTGCGCCGGAACTACGTGCCGATTCGCCTGCTGCCTCAACTACTGCTTGAACTAATTGAGTATTTTGAGCAAACCAGCTAGTCCCTTGCAATATTTGACTCATGGTGTTTGCCGCTGGTAAAGTCCCAGGTCTGACTGGTGGTTCAGTATTTTTATAAAGCCTTGGTTTCTTGGAGCGAAACAGTCCACACTTGGCGATTGTGACAGTCATTGTAGGCTGGAGGTGATCGGATGGCGCGTTTCATATTTTGAAGATAGCAACGTTATCCGTATCAAATCGGATCTCCTTATTATATCTAAATTATTATATTCACAATCTCGCGATTAACATTTGTAACATTGTAGAAATAGATTGATCCTGAAACTTTCACCTGTTTTTTTTTATTATCAGCTACAAGGTTCTTTAAACGCTAACTATGTTGGTAAGCTGACAAAGCAATAACGAAATGGAGATAACACAACGATGTCATAATTTGGGTTAGTTTAGAAATCATAACCAGGCTTTGTTGAAATTCCTTAGAAAAGACACCATACACAGAACCGAAAAACAAAGATAATATTCTTACACAAATCATTGTGCATAGGAGACTTTAAATCAAGAGGGGCTACACATGGACCGGAACAACCGCCTTCCAAATTGTCCGGCATGAACCACCGTGTCCGGTACTGGTCTATGCGTGTCCGGTAGTGGCCCGTACATCCGGCTTGCGCTACTGGCACTTTACATTCACTAGATAGACTTCCGTTTCTTCAAGATAGTTGGTCTGTCAACATTGATTTATTTAATCACTTGTACGTAAATTATGTGATATTAAGATCTTAACTAGGTATTTGTATTATACTCGTACAATTGTGAATGTTTATGAGTAGGTTTGTATAAACCGAGTAAATTGATTTGGATAAGACTGAACATTCAGGCTACTTTTTATCCGGCTACAGTGAACAGTGGAAACTGCCAGCCACCGAAAATATAGCCAGAAGCACATCCAAACATTACGTTCGGTAAATGCCCTTGCCACCTCCTTAATGCTTTGCAGTTAGTTAGTAGAAAATAAGAGCATTCACTTTTTGTTTAATAATATTGTATAATTTTAACCTTCGCAAACATTCCCTCACAATTATACTCATGATCAAAGTGCAGGTAAGCACCTGCAATTATTATTGTTATTGCTTTCCTACCAAGACGTTGTTTAATACACTCTCGTACGGGACTTCCATCTATAAACTAGCCTAAGATCAAGCAAAGCATCTTCAAACAATAACAACAATGGAAGTACAAATGAATCGGCAGGAAATGCCGAAGATGTGGCGCACTCCGCTAAATCACGCACAATAGCTGTAATAAACAAAGGAGTTACGCACAAATCTTGACGGTTCAGTTTGTAAACATACCAACTAGCCCGTGTTCTAAGATTCTATCTTATTTGTTGAAATATTCGCCTTTTGCTGTTTTCAAACTATATCTTTCGTGTTCTGTGCAAATAGCAACAGCACCTTTTATTATGAAGCAGACATCATCCTTAACCCCTCGACCTTGACACTAAAGTTTGATGAAAATTTATATATTCTTCCTATTGATCTCCGATTTGATTTTGATTTTACTCTTTTCACCTCTAACTACGAGTATATCTCAACTGTTTCATATGTATTTTGTGCATAGTAAATACCTAGTAGGTATTATTTCTGTAAATGAATGATTGTACGTGTTGTTTGCATGGCAAAGTGGTACCTAGGTAGGTAGGTGGTAGATTTTTCTGATCAACATAAAAACCAGTTACATGAATACAATCAATAATAACCATTTAACCGATTTTAACCGATGAACGATTATAAACCTAATATAAAATAGAAGCGACCATATAATTGCTAACAACCTTCAAAATAATGAGATATTTGTAACAGCTCCGCTTCATGAAATTGGGGCTGAAAAAAAACCGCTCAAAATACTCAATTTAACACCATCTATTTAGTTAATCATTAGATTGACCGAAAAAAGTGCGGAAGGGGGGTATTGATTGCCACACAGAGTGTACAATAGCATAGATAGATAATAGCCACGTCTTCTAGCCTCTAGACAAGAGGCTTTCGTTAAAACGAGCTAAAAAAATCCCTTTAAAATAACACTAGAATTCCAAAAACAAAAAAAATCTTATACGCTTTTGTAAATATTAGTTTTGGCATCTGATATCGATGAAATCCATGTAGGATTTATATTTTATACTTTCCAAATTATTCTTTACATGATAGCAAAAAAACACTGATATCGGACCGGCCGTTACGTTACTCTGTAGTGTTTTTTAGATAAGTAAAAAATATAATATCGGTGTAATAATTTTTTTTTTCTCGCCATCAAGCCTTGATATGTCGCCATCAAGGTACACGACTTAGGGCCTATAATTTTTCGAATATTCTTTTTGTAAATTATATCAACTAATTCAAACATATCAGCAATCGAGAGCATCGTTTCATCAATGGCACTCATCACTTGTCTTCAGGTGATCGCCACTAAATAGAAGATAGTGGCAATTTAGGGATGGAAAGTGATTAGTTGCGCACGCGTCAATGAAGTCGTCACCACCTATCACCTGTCCGTCAACGATCACCGGATCCACCTGCAAGCTTTGTGGTCACAATACCATTACCAAAACACTTTGATTTCTATCGATTGGCCGAATTCAATTGGCGTTACCATCAGGGATTCATTTTATCCAACCGACTTCAAAAAACCGGCCAAGTGCGAGTCGGACTCGCGCACGAAGGGTTCCGTACCATTATCTATAAAAAAACACGTTTGTTGTATATGAACCCCACTTAAAAATATTTATTTTATTCTGTTTTTAGTATTTGTTGTTATAGCGGCAACAGAAATACATAATCTGTGAACATTTCAACTATCTAGCTATCACGATTCATGAGATACAGCCCTGTGACAGACAGACGGACAGCGAAGTCTTAGTAATAGGGTCCCGTTTTTACCCTTTGGGTACGGAACCCTAAAAATAGGAGGAGGTTATTACGGCTATTTACGTGTAAACAAAGTTTATTCTGTACCGGTAGGTTCGATAGTTTATTTTATAGCGTTATCTTTTAGATTTTCCTTCACTTTCTAAGACGCACTTAGCAATTCTTGACATGTAGATGCTTTACTTTTATTGTTTCTAAATGGTTTTAGAGTATTGTTATTTCCATACAAATTGTCGTTGCGAAGTGCATTTTAGAGGGATAAATAAAAAATGAAATAGGATCACGACTTCCATAATCCCCAAGTACAGTAGACATCCTATCAAATCTCCAGGCACTCTCCAAGGCATGTACGAGTATATGCCCTTACTTTGTATTATAGTTAAGTACCTTAAGGGCTTACATAACTATATATAAGGTTCCCTTCCTGTTTTATACCTAAGTAACATAAGCTTCGCTAAGAATAAACGAAAATATTGAATAGGTAGCTACGAGAAAATTCAAATTCTGTCACATAATTGTCGAGTACACCTCTCAAAATTCTCATAACAAAAGTGAGTCACGCTCGTTACGTCTCGCGTGAAAGATGTTATCTTAATAACCCAGTTCTAAACTCAGACCAAGAGGTTCCGTATTCCGAGAACCTACCTTATTACACCTAATCTAAGCGTGAATTATAAAAGCGACCGAGGCATACCAACACACCGCAAAATAATGTAACTCACTCACCTAGAGTCTGACTAATGAAGAGTGCGGCTACAACAAAATGGCAACCAGGGCCGTCTCTAGTCTATCTTGTGCCGGGGTGCAAATCTAGGTTCTCACCTTTCTTAACTCTAGAAAAGTCGGCCTAAGAGCCGCCGGAGGCTCAAATTCCGAAGTTTTTTACCCCCGGGTAGAGACCGCCCTGATGGCAACCCCAATTTTTAACCAAAGTATCAAAACAATCGCGCCATACTAATCCAAGAAATCTCACACCAAACCTAAATAATTTTGTTTTCATTTAAGTAAGGTCTTGCTACTGTTGTTTTTTTTATTTGGAATTTTAAATAGATACATAATATGTTTTAATCAAATCACACCAATCACACCGCTTTTAATAGATTTATACATTTTTTTAAATGTCATCTATCAAACAAGATTACTACAAATCAAATCAATGAGTGTTATTTCAACCAACCTAACTTAATACGATGAAGGAATACATCTTAGCTTACTAACTGTTTTCCTCAAGATGTATTATTATCGCCTATCGATGAAAATATAAGTAGGTATGTACAAAACCTATGCTAATAAATTTAAACAATCTTATTCCATGCGCCATGGCATAAACCAGGAACTGGTAGGTAAGTACTTAGGTACCCACGCAACTAAATGACTCAATCCGAGTGAGAATATTTCAAATTTAACAGTGGACGAAATCTCCACCACAATGAGGATAGTTGATGAGCAATCATAACGTGAATACGCTGATTTTCCAGTAGTGAACGTGGAAACGTGACTTGAGCGTTTGGTGTCCCGCACTGCCACTATTACCGACCATAGATCCATGTATAAATAAAGTGAACTATATGCTTACAGATATGAAACTCCATTATGAAGACAGGGCTGAAACGACTACGATAGAAAAGCTTTTTTATATAAATATTGGCGGACTTTACACACAACGCCATCTAGCCCCAAACTAAGCAAAGCTTGTACTATGGGAACCAGATAACTGATAGAATACTTATATACTTTTTTTTTGTAAATACATACTTATTATACATATTAACACCCAGACACAGAACAAACATCTATATTCATCACACAAATATTTGCCCTGGGTGGGGATCGAACCCACAACCTAAAGCGCAGAAGGCAGAGTTACTACCAACTGAGCTGTGAGGCCAGTTATAGATTCGTTTTTTACAAAATAATTAAAAAGAAAAGGAAATAGCGACGTACAGAATCGAAAAAAAATACTAGTCTATACATTGTATTTTGGTATGGAAGTGGAGAGTGTTTTTATGCACTTATCGTCTCAATCATCTAGTTATATACACGAAAGTTATAAACCTGTTAGTCTTAGTCAGCCGACAGGATAACTTCTCGACAGCGAGATCCATAACTAATTTAAAAATACAGCGTCACCTACAAAAGTTTCATGTTATGGAAATTGCAGGAGATTCACATCTTTTATTTCTGTTATCACCATAAAATAATGTGTTCCCATAAAATTGTACACAGATTACTCCATGATGCGATGATTTGTGTGTTGCAAGCGCACCTCGTGTCACGTTCATTTACCCGGCTGTGCTGACCGAGACCGCAACATTACTTGGTGCTTTTAGCAACCTTCTACGGCAGCGAGCTCTGATTATAGAAGATCTGTAAAGCTAGCTATACATGTTGGCCGAGCTATGGCCAACGCGAGCGTAGGCAAATCGATGCAAGGCAAGTGCTACCGTCTAGACGTTCGGCAAGTTTACGCAAACTATTGCAAGCGGCCAATGTATGAGTTGGACGAGTGAAGCTACAAACATGTGGACACGATTGGCCGAGCGTAGACAAGCGCCTTTGATTTGTGCAAAAAAACCGACACGGCTCCGAAGTGAGGCGAGTGGCCGCGAGCGACCGCGAGTGGTGACAAGTCATTGCAAATGGCCTCTATACACGTTGGCGCTTGTATTCACTCGGCCAGCTAGGCGAGCGACACCGAGCGATGGCAAGGCAAGGCAAACATGCCGTCTTCACGTTGGTATTGGCCCTCGCTCGGCAACGTTGGGCCAACATGTATAGCTAGCTTTAGATTGCGATATATCTTGGTAACAAGCTTATTTATGGTAGAGCAAATTAGATCAGGTTGTAAAAACCTGCTTAGAGTATGCTAAAACGATAAACCCAATAATCTATACTAATACTAGCTGCTCGCCCCGGCTTCGCACGGGATAAAAAGTCTACCGATTTTGTGCAAACTTCACATAAACCATCTACTAAATAGTCAGAACTAAGCCTGAACATTTGGTTTGGATAGGTGAGCCCATTCTTAGTTATAAAATTACAACGAAAAGTGGCATTGATTTTTATATATATAGCCGAGTATTATAAAAAGGAAACATTTGTATTTTTGTATGTTTGTAACGTTACTGTACTTTTTGAGTTTATTACTCAAAAAGTACAGTACCAATATCAAAAATTATTTCACCTCTGGAATGCTACATTATCTCTGAGTAACATTATATTATATATTTATTGGGTATATTTATTACTAGCGACCCGCCCCGGCTTCGCACGGGTAGCATGTTATTATACATATAAACCTTCCTCCTGAATCACTCTATCTATTAAAAAAAACCGCATCAAAATCCGTTGTGTAGTTTTAAAGATATAAGCAAACATACATACATACATACAGACGCGGGAAGCGGAAAGCGACTTTGCTTTATACTATGTAGTGATTAGATATTGAAAAAAATTAGGGATCCCAACTAAAACTTCAAAAATGTAATCCAAGATGTAAAATATATATACATATATCATTATTACAACACCGAGGTGGAGCTAGTAATTTTATAATGTAAAAAATAAAAGCAAGACGCAAATGAATAGTTATACAGATCGGAGGCTTAGCGGGTGAGTGCTCGACTGAGACGCGAGAGCTGCAGTTTCTGCAAATATTTGTTCCCGGTCTTGGTGTTATGGTACCATGGTACTCGTAATTTCTTCTTAGAGAGTTTTGTGTAGTGTCAGCCTATAAGTATAAGCTTACCTACACTTTAGGAACATTGTTATTCATATTCAGAAGAGGGCGTTGCTATCTGCGACACAGTTTTATTACTACTGCAGGTATCATCGTTTTTCATTTTTAATGTTATAATATGTTTTAATTCCAAATAAAAAACTTATTTAATGACATGCATGGTATTTATAAATAAATAAATATTGGCGAACTTTACACACAGCGCCATCTAGCCCCAAACTAAGCAATGCTTGTACTAAGGGAACCAGATAACTTATAGAATACTTATATACTTTTGTAAATACATACTTATTATACATAGTAACACCCAGACAGAGAACAAACATCTATGTTCATCACACAAATGTTTGCCCTGGGTGGGGATCGAACCCACAACCTACAGCGCAGAAGGCAGAGTTACTACCAACTGAGCTGTGAGGCCAGTCAGTCTTTTATAATATGTAATTTTACCTCTACTTGCGTGATAAATAACTACCCTGCACAATTATATATAGGTAATAATTGAGCAGGTGTTATTTTCTTTTGGAACGAAGTTCCTTATCGCGCGTTGTGAAAGGGGGCTAGATGGAAAAAAT
This sequence comes from Hydriomena furcata, assembly GCA_912999785.1. Lineage (NCBI taxonomy): Eukaryota > Metazoa > Arthropoda > Insecta > Lepidoptera > Geometridae > Hydriomena > Hydriomena furcata. The sequence goes on from OU538824.1 coordinate 9,221,949, forward strand.
TCTTACGAAAAGTTGTCACGACACTTTTTTGCTATAGTATATCCATTAATATATATATCTATATCTATTAATTGTGTCGAGGTCGAGGTCGAGGTGGAAGTGGAGGTCGAGATGGAGGTGGAGGTCGAGGTCGAGGTCGAGGTCGAGGTCGAGGTGGAGGTCGAGGTGGAGGTCGAGGTCGAGGTCGAGGTCGAGGTCGAGGTCGAGGTCGAAGTCAAAGTCAAATTTGATTCCCCTTCCCTTGTCCCACGTTATTTTGTGAGAACTTCGTTCCATCCGGGTGTCCCTTGACACCTCTCAAGTTTTTTATTTTATTTTGAGTTTTTACTTCCAGTTCAGTAATCGAATCGCGTGTCAAAAATAATGAATTGATTGATTCATCAGTAGCGTAGATCCACGTAAGTCTCCAACATCCTTATTTTGGGTGGTCGAGATCGCAGACTGGTTAATTTCACGCATTTTAGTAGCCATTACCGATCTACCCGGTACCTACGAGTAGGTACCATTATAGGTAGTAAAAACTCTTATTTATTCCTTGGCTAGTATAGCTGAATAAACACAATCACAATACCGTAATGAATAATGCCGTTTAATTTGGATGAAGATAATTGATGATTGAAGGTTGAAATGCTCTGCCCTGTAACTATTAAATAAAAAATAAAAATGCAATTAATCGTTCGGTAGATTTAGTAGAAGTAGGTACTATAGTACCTACTTGTACCTATATAATTATTTTTATAATTGTTTTACGAGTGTAACTATATAGATTAGGTTTATGTATAGGTTTCGTAAGTACCTACCTAATCAAGACGGCAATTTGGACCAAGGTAAATTATTGATTGCAGAATATAATATAATATTACTAGCGACCCGCCCCGGCTTCGCACGGGTAGCATGTTATTATACATATAAAACTTCTTCCTGAATCACTCTATCTATTAAAAAAAACCGCATCAAAATCCGTTGTGTAGTTTTAAAGATATAAGCAAACATACATACATACATACATACAGACGCGGGAAGCGGAAAGCGACTTTGCTTTATACTATGTAGTGATATATCGCTGAAATAAAACAAAACAGCAGAAAAATCTTGAAAAAATAAATACTTTTGGTATTAAACGTATATACTCGTATATGAAAATATACGCTTTCCAAAATGTTCATACCAGCGAATGAATGCGCTTTCACCAACAATCGCTACGCGTTGGTATGAATGTCGCTAGCGACGAATGTAGTAGGTAAGCGAAAGGTATGAATCCGTTTCTTACCTTTCGTTTAATTACGGAAGAAAATATTTAATATTTTTTTCTTTAGGAAGTACCTGCAAATGAACTGTACCTATTCTTTATAAAACACTTAGGTAAGTTAAAAATTCCTCACTGTACATTCGAAGGGTATTGGTACTCATGACAAGTATATTATGAAAGGACCAAGTTTTATCTTCCAAGCGTTATTTAACATTGAAGTTGCAAGTTTAACTCGTGGGTGGGCTCAGCCTTGGGTGCTGGGTGTCCACGTGGGTGCTGTGGGCGTGGTTAGCTCCTCCCATCGCTCTAGAAACGCCTACCTTCGCCTAGTCATCATTAAAATAAACTTTCGGAAACTTTTTTTGATAAAATATCGTAGTTCAGTAGTACTAGTAGTAATATAAAAAATAAAAGCCTAACCTCATTTTGATTAGGACAATAAGGTAGGTACTACTTAATTAATGGTCAAAAGGATATCATCAACATGCACGATTATCAAAAAATATTCTATTATAGTTCTTAAGAAAGTAGATGTACCTACCTACCAACTTTACGATTTTATTCGCAGGTTAATTTCATAATACTAATGAGGTAGTTTAGATAATACTTAAACGAATATCGTAAACAGCTACAAAATAAATTTTCAAAATCTCCTTTCTCACAAAATCTAAGCATAGTAGTTATTATTTCAGATAATTATGATTAGAGTTCCATAACAGTTAAAAAAATATGTAGGATACCTACTACATTGTAGAACGAATAACACGGTACTGAACCTCTACAGTTTTGTTTTGTACGCACCCTACGCGAAGTCAACTTAATTCCTTAATTTTCCGTTAGATGTCAGCCAGTGCTCAAGTTTCAGAAGGTGAACCTCTCAAATTGGGGTTGTTCGAGATGCTCGGTAGAGTGCGCTCTATGTCCGTATCGCAGATCTTTAGAGAACACTTCAGCTTTTGTTTAATAAGCGAAAGAAAATTATAAGATTTAAACTTATAATGTAAATAAATTTCTAAAAAATAAGTACTTTTACCGTAGACTTTGCAAAAGGCAGAATTATAAATTCCATTCAAGTGACTAGCTATAAAGCAACAATAAAGATAAAGCAATACAATTTAAATAAAGCGATTATGATCAAGTGGCTTCAGTTTGAAGGGGCGAGGTTTGCCGGTGGTAGGCCGCGGCGAGATGAAGGCGATCCAGATACCATCAACCTCTTTGCGACACTTGCCGACGCCGCCACGCGCCTTGCATCAAATAACTGATAAACGCTCATCTTTCATTTTATCTGCGAATGCCTAGTTTACTCTAGCATTAATTTACAACACGCAGCTCCCACGTACCGGCTCCTATAAGTACCTAAACGTTAATTTTCCCATGCGAATGCGACCTTGACGCGATGCCTCAGCTACGCTTTTGATAAAATATTAGAAGGTAGGTACATTTGTTAGCATGGCAACTGCTGTGAGCAGTGAAGCGTTTTTTTCAGACCCTGTATTTCCGTTGTTCAAAAGATAATTCGCCGCACGCAAACGAATCGCCAGTGAAGGTGAAAATCGATGACCATCTGATTTCACGCTGCTGGTGTCCATTGTTTTGACGCTAACCAATCTTTGTTACTACCTCAAATTATAATCGAAAATATTTGATGGATGAAACGGCTCGTGAGAAATGTGACATGAACGCAAGTTTTTGTAGGTACCTACCTATAAACGAGTATTACCTACCTACTCATAGGTTAGGTTAGTATACCGACACCTAAAATTAAGCAATTTAATGATTTTTGAGCTTGAGTTTCAATTCTACCTAGATATTTGTGTGCAAAATAAGATTCAAAATGTGATCTACAGGCATTTAGATAGGTACATGAAGACGTCTTGTCTAACTGAGAGGTAAACAGAGCAAAAATTTGGGCACATTTTGCTATATTTTGCATAATCCATAAAACCCCAGCTACTTACTCGTATGTTACCGCTTGAATAGGTACTAGGTATATTCATTTATCATTATTTATCTGCCGGCACTTAAGTACCAAATAATCTATTTTTAGTCGTTAAACAAGCAATTTGAACTTAATCAAGTATATTAGTTTGCGATGACAATTCGCCAGTTTAATTACTGTACGAGTTGAGAATATAAACAGTTAGGTAAAGAATACCATGGTCAGATTTAGTAGTGCTTACCTAACAGTCGAATTTTAGTTGTGTTCCTAAAGAAACCAACCCCAAACCACACGCGATAACTTTAAAATTATCTATCTGAAACTTTGGCAGGCTTCGTATTTGGAAGCCGGCATCTCTGTCCATGCATAGTTAAGTGCATCTGTGTCAAATGTCGACGCAATATCTACTCCCTTGGGCCTGAGGTAGGATTAACTCCTTGACTGGTCAGCGTGCAAATAAACCGGAAGCCGTCATTTCGGTATGTTATTAGAATAGGGCTACGAAAAGGCAAGGAGGCAATTTATAAAAATCAATTGCCGCATGTATGAATATATATATATACATATATATATATATATACTTTTTTTGTTGTGTTTGTAATTGTCAGGAAGGGGTTTCGAAAAAATTTAAGTGGCTCTGATTTTTTTTAAATTTGCCATTAAGAGTTCTTTTTCTATGGGATTATTGTGGACAGGGCAACGTCTCTCGGGTCAGCTAGTGATGAGATAAACATACGTGCCGAGGGTTGGGTTCCGTAACCAATTAGTTAAATAGAATTTAATCGAAATAATCTAAAAGTAATCTGAAAGATGTGAAATCGGAACTAAATTGCAGGCATGTAAGAATAAGAACGGAATTAATAGTTTATATCAAAAATTATGCATTTAAATAACATGTTTTTATATTTAAAAAGCCCTTTTCATACCGCGTTTTTTTTATAAAACCCTTCGTGGGGTGGGGGTGGGGAAATGCTTCGAAATCACAAGTGCGAACAAACAGACAACGAAGTCTCATCAGGGTTTATACTAAAAGCTCAAGGAAGTCCTAAAGAAGTAGCGTTTCATACAACTCCAGACACATACCTACCTACCTTTAGTTTAATAATTATTTAAAACATTAGGTAGTACAAGTTCAAGCAAGAAACTTTCCGTACAATTTACTTATAATCCTCGCTTGTTTTACTGACTACAGCTATCACAATTTAGACAATATCCTAAGTTTTCAGGCTGCGGTTCATGCATAGGTAAAAAGGCTTCTGCGTCGCGTATGGATTCACTCCCTCGAGTCCGTCGCGTCTTGAGATATTACCGAGTTCGCGACCCTGACGTGCTTTATCTGAGGAATTCAGTGCAAGTTTGTTTCACAAATTATTGTTATATATTGCCAAACTACCAACACAATCTCAGCTATAGCGATAAAATATTAAAAGTAGGATCACGCAAATCTTCTGCCTTCTGACAGCGGCGAAGCTCGCGCGCTAGCGTAGGTCTTCTGATAAAAAGTAGCCTTTGCTATTCCAGATCTGTTTATATCAATTTTCATATTCTTCTTAAAATATTGATGGCGTGATTGAAACACAAACATGCAAGGACTTAACTTGAAAGGATATGAAATTAGAAAATAATTATACGATTTGGATTAAACTTATAATAAAAATAGTTAGTAACTGAAATAACTTTTATGCTACTTTTCATTAGAGTACTACGTGAGTAAGAAAACCGCGGGCGGAAATCAGCTTATACTGTTAGTAGGATTGCCACATAGCATACTTGAGCAACCGAAGATACCAACGACAAACTTGACATGCTTATTATTCTCGAATGGTGCGAGATCGCCAAAGTGGGCGCGGAGTAGAACGGTCTGCTCAAATCATGCTGAAGTTTAATTGAACTGAGGCGGGTCGGGGCGGCGGCACCTAGATTGGTCTAGGAGCGAGGGAATATGGAAACTAGAATTTGACACAGTTTATCAAAAATCAAATTATTTTGTTTGACGAGATGATACCTAGTCGAATAACAATCAAAAGCAACTAGGTACCTACTCGTTGGTACCTTTTTCAAAGTTCTATTTACACGCAAATACGCAACATGACGATTTTGGCATTTTGCTTATTTGTCGTCTTCTTGTCATTTTTACATTGTAATTTTGCGTTAGAACTTTCAAAACTATTCGTAGTCTCCAAAGTGGTGATAACTACACCGATATTCATCAGACTCTATGCTGTAACTCTAACCCACAGCTGACAGTGATAACGCTCACAACGACTCATATTATATTTGGAAAGAAAACATCACTTCTCCTTTTGAGAATGGTACCTACCCGTTTAAACAAATCAGAACCTTTAATTAGATTTTGTTCATTTTGTTGTAGGTGGTTTGTTGTTGCTAACTCAGACGGCCCTGGACCGCCCGAACCCGCCTATTTTGTATTATCTGCCGACGATCTCCAAGTGTCGCGCGCATGAATACACGGGACCCATTCATACACGCAATTCTCCATAGAAACAATAAGCGTACCCTTTGCCGCTCCCGGGTGAAAGAGCACAAAATAGAAAAAAAAACGACTCGTATTATATGTACTTCTTGGGAACCCTTTATGAGTGGCGAGGGCAATCGAATGCTTAAAACATTGCAATCGAATATGAGCCGGTGGTTGCGGGGTGAATGGCGCACGACGTTGCCAGCACAATGGTCGAGGGTCGGCAGCCCGGAGGCCTAGGTGTCGTATGTCGCAGTCGCCCACGCCGCCACCGCCTCCGCCTCCGCACCTCTCGACATACGATATCACCTTTTATTTCATAATTTCTACACAATGGAATCGCTGCAAATGCGTAGGGTGAAGACAATGCGCCCGGAGGTAAAACCGCTCGGAAACCCTTTATATTCAATCAATTGTCTCAAAATAAAATCGGGTGCAAATTAAAATAAGTATTGGGACCACGCATTTAGGCTGTACCAGGGCCACCGCCAAGGTTCTTTCAACAGCCCTTTTGTATTTCAATTTATTGTAGAGAAAGATGCTTCAAAAGACTATCAGAACTTCTGCCGGATGTTATAAAAAAAAAGATTGTGATAGTTGAATAAAGCAAATCAACGTAAAGCAACATTACCTAGGTTGGTTTCCTGTTCCCCGAACATAACATTTTGTTAGTTCATTTAATGAGATAAGAGTCGAAAACAACTCGTCAGCGACCGCTAATAAATTGTGGTGGGCTTATCGAGATTGGCGATCCTGTGTAATGTGTGTGTTTGGGTAATCAGATGTGAGCCTTCCAACTTTTAATTCCCCGAGTAGCCGGCAGGGGTGCCGGCGGGGGGGAGGGGGGCCGGCGTCGGCGCCGATATCGCATATAAAAAGGTTGCGGATCGCTCGCTTCTCCATCCGGCGATTGGCTAGGCGGCGCCCGCTGCTCCCCGGGGCCCTATACGAGAAGCGAAATGGGCCCCTGAACACCCATAAGAGAGCGACCCCGCCCGCCACGGCCGAATAATTAGGGCTCTTTGTTTAGATAGCGGCAATTTTATTTGGGAGAGAGCGGGCGCTGGGGACGTCTTCGGCCATTCCGACCGCTCCTGATATTAATAAGAAACGTGTGTGCCGCTGCTAACAGCCTCCGACCGATGAAAATGCCTCTCTCGTTTCCATTATCAAAAACAAAAGGTTTCATAAAAGCTCCTACTAACCTCTTGGTTAATAACACGAACCTATTGCTAAGTAGCAAAGTCTGGTTGATTTATGAATAAATCTGTCCGCGTCATATTTTACGTTGAAGCAAGTTGTGAAAGTGTGAGGATTACAAACACCGCGAGTTCATAGCAAAGAAAAGGGGAACTTCGCCAGTCACCAGGCAATATCGCATAAATAATACAGCTACCAGAATTGGGATTTTGATTTGTTTTCTTACAAACTTTTGTTTGTCTTTATTTATCGCAAATGGAGAGGGAACACAGAGGCTCTACTTTCAGAAGTTTCTTAGTTCCTTTGAAAATGCATTATTTATCGAAGCGGAAAAATTAATCGGACACCCAGCTTTGGTTTACTAAGAAGAGGTTAACGTCATTTGATGTTTTATAGCGGATACAAGCAGACGTCATCAGTTCTTTAATTATTTATTTAACTTCATTATTTCTCGGCCTATTCGAGTCAGTTAATCCTTATAAACTTTAGCATAAATTACCTAGCTATGAAAGTTGAAAGTCATAACTTTCTCACACTTTAAATGTTCCAAGAGAAACTGAATGAAAAAGCTAAAACTTGAAATGGATAGAGGCGAATTGGAGCAGTCACTGCATATTGTAGAAGCACATATTGTAGTGAGGACGGAGGAGCGCGGCCGCGCCGGCAGTCGCTCCGCGGGGGACTTGCCTTTGTCTCGTCCCCGCAAACTTGCCATAAATGTTAATATGGGATCTTCTCACATTTGAATATCTATTTCTTCGCGAGGCCGGTTCGTTAACGCGGCCTTGAATTTTAAATTTTATCGTCGCACAGGGAGCTCCGCAGATGAGGTGCGCGCCTACGTGATCTCTCCAACAAAATAACCAAAAGGAAACTTCTTTTTGTTGTTTGTATTTGTTATTTTTTTTGGGAAGTGAAATACAGTCTTAATCCTTCACGAGATCACAGAAAAATTATTTACCTTGCTTCTAAAGTGTCAACTGGACACGAATATTTAAAGCAGATAGTTAAATTTAAGTGCATGTCACAACTATCGCAGCAAGAATGTAAATCACTAAATCGCTTAAGTTGGTTTAATTGCAAATTTTAGTTTAATTACCTATCTCCTGGAACAGCCCCCGCCAAGTGCAGTCTGCAGTCACGCTTGCGAACACATTGACAGACGGAGTACCTAATTGTAAAGTTCTAACCAAGTAAGCTAATAGTGAAATGAATTTGAATTATATTGAAATTAAAACACCAAGTTTGCATATTCTTTTATTAAATTTAACATAGATGACACTTGTATCTAATCATTATCATAAAACAGATTCTATAATGATTCAGTAGGTCTGTACAAATTTCTTATTAGAATGAAGCAAGCTTTAGAAATATGATGGTGACAAAATGATGAAACTTCTACTCCCAGATAAAAGTCCGAGGCGGTATATATCGAGCACGAGTATTAGTTCATTCTCCATTAGCTACCAATTTAGCGAAGCGGCCTTGCGCCGCTTGATGACAGTTGGAAAGTTTAACTGCGAGCATTTTAATGTGCCTCCACCCCCCTGTCTGACCCTCAATTATTGAAAATGCATTTGAATGCTTTCCACACTTGACGACACGGCTCATAGTGATGACAAGTCTCTTGTATACCTATGATATGAGTGAGCAAAGTTGGGTATAGTCTGTTGAAGCTTATTATCACTACATAGTATAAAGCAAAGTCGCTTCCCGCTTCCCGCGTCTGTATGTATGCTTATATCTTTAAAACTACACAACGGATTTTGATGCGGTTTTTTTTTAATAGATAGAGTGATTCAGGAGGAAGGTTTATAGGAATCAGCTTTGCACCCGTGCGAAGCCGGGGCGGGTCGCTAGTTTCTCTATAAGTTAAAGTTTTTACTTTAAACAAACATTTTTTTTGATGAATACTGAATAGTTTTTTTTTTCAATAACCGCAAAACATACAGTTTTGTTTTTTATGACAAAGATAACTTAAGGATTTAATCTCGATAAATTATACACACAAACACGATTCCTTAAACTTTTCTCAATAGGTTTATTTTCCAAATTTGGCTCTTCCAAAACACTATTTACGTTTTTTTACGAAACCATGAATAGCTGAACAGTTCATTTTATATAATTCGTTACAAAATCATATTGTATTTTATGATTTTCAAGAAAATGCGATTTTATCACTTTTTCCGTCTTATCCGGGTATACTCAGACCCATACAAAAAAACAAAAATTTCACATTATCATTTCAACATTTATAAGTTGTAATATGAAACTACGATTATGACGTTACTACTAAACGGTTTCTAACATACAGAGCATTATTGTTTTACACTAATAAACGAGTTTTCCTTTCTTAGTACGCCCCAACGCACAAAACAAACACCTACGCCAAATTTCAAGTCTACGACCAGCCAGCGGTCCGTTTGGGACTTTGATCCTCATATGAGTATGTACGCGTATTTACTTTTCTTTATATAAATATTTTTATAATATCTACCACAAAACTTTGCCAAACACATTGTCATTTTAAAGTGATTGAAATACAGATATTCAAACATCAAACATTCTCAAAAACTTTTGCATAAGTATTTATAATTTTAGTTGGATTCTAGGTGGAATTGACAACTTGAATAAATACAACTTGAAAAGGTCCAAAAACTATCTAAGTACCTACACACGGTATAATTTATATGAATTGTACTATTCATACGTAATGTGTATGATGCTCTTCGGCCCTTCATGATGTAGCTGGTAAAAAATTAATCGGAAGAGCTGATAACCGGCCTCAGTGGCGCGTCTTGGGAATGACTATTATTATCCCAGTAGTGGACTTCTTTAAGATGATATAATACTATGATGACAATGACATAAGATACACGGTTTTCTGTCCCGTATCGTCTCCGCTTCGTCCAGTGTAAACGTAGTACGTACGCGCCCTAGCCCGCACCACACCGCATCGCAAATGCACATTTTAAACTGCACCTGATTGCAGAGTCGTGTTAGTATCCGCGGCTAAAAGTCCTGCTGTCACTTTATTTCAGCAGACAATTGAACAGTTCCCGGTTATAACTCCTAGTGGACGTCAATCGGAATAATTATTATCCGTTGGATTCTATTATTGTTTCAGTAGCTGGATGAGCTCTGAATTCATTCTGAACCTGATTTGTCTCAATTTAGCATTATTCAGTTATACACCCGAAAACTGAAACGCTATTTACGAGATTTAAGATTTAACTGGAATACTCAAACGCCACTTTGTTGTTTGAGACCGTGATTAGCTAAACGAGGGCAAAATTTTCTATAGCAAATGTGTATTACCAAAAAGTGGGTTCTCTATTACATTGTTGCCATGAAAAGACTTAAAATTTGTCTGTTTGTAAAGGCTAGATTTTCACTTTGTAAAATAGGTTTTTTAAATATATTCTTATAACGCATAGATTTACAGTTTAGTAAAATTTATCAAAAAAATATATAATTCTATACGAAACCTTTGCTTATTTAAATCTGTGAAACTACTAAACATTACGCACCTAACTACTAAGATGAAAATGGAATTCCTGACTATTGAGAACAGCCAAAGCTCGGTTTTTCTTACTCTATTGAAATAACCTATTCGTAGCTTTACAAATAAGCACAAGCCAGCGCCGTACCAGCTAAGTGACAAACGATGTAAACAATTTCGGTCGTCCGTTTTAATTGTAAGTTCGAGCGGTTGCCGTCCGCAATGCAATTTTAGCCATCGCATTTTCCGGAATACGGCAACTTTTCGGCCTTTGGAAACGAAGGGAGAGTATTTAATTAATCCTAATTTTGTTCCGATGAAAGTTTGTACCTTCTGTTGCTATTTTTAGATGCGACGCCCCGCCGCTTTACACCTTTTACACGTGATAAGATCAAACCATGCCTTCAAAGAAACATACAAAATTACAACAACAATTTTCAGAATAAAATATATAAGTAGCTCTGTCTAAGACGACGCAAGAACGGTTTTGTAAGGAACCCCATATTTTTTTCTTTGATTAGGTCTGAGGACCTACAATGGTTACAACGACCATATATTAAACGTGTAGGTATCTATAGACTATTCTTAAATACTATCTCACATTGATATAATCTTAATAAAATGGCCTAAGGTAGTATTTGGTACCTACATAATTCTATCCATTCTTTGACTTGGTGTTACGTTTGAGCCCTTACGTACTCGTAATAAAAATATATTTTATGTATTTCGAGTGTTCCCTTCGCGCAAACACGCGCTTAGGTTCCGCAAACTGCGTGCTTCACTCGTCGTCAGTTTAGTGTCGTCTGGAGGGAAACTACGATTCCTCTGAGCTGAGTATCTGCTGCTCAACTTTATGTTCATTTTATCTTTTCGGCTGTATTGCGAAGCGGGGACTTCGGCAAAGGCCCTCCTGGGCTCCGTTAACGGGAGGCCTTACCACCTCGAACTTGAGCACTTTTTACACTTTCCACTATCAAATATTAATAAAAGTGTTCTTTTTATCCTGTCATTAGTTGAAATTTACAGTAGGAATGTCAAGATTTCTTATAGCGACCAGGTGCGGGGATGAATATTTCGGCCAAGTAATTTTCAACTGTATAAAAAATGTAATGTTTTGTATGTAGGTAATGTAAATATGAATGTTCGTTTAGTCATGTAATGTTATTGTCGATCTATATAGGAGATTAGGTAGTCACCGCTTAAACCTTTGTAACGTATTAACTCGTGCAACCACTTACCTGATTCGAAGCTGTCCATACTCTCCGATTTGACATCTGCAATATCTGAAACAATAAAATAAAACTGAAATATAAAATAAATTTTGAGTAAGTATTTTATTGACCTACAGGTCACACACACATATCACAGGCACATATTTCTTACAAGAAATATGTGCTTTTATTTAAACACGCCGCATTGAAATAGTATGTGTGTACGTAATTCATAGCACCAAATTCAATAGAACACCCCATCCCAAATCGCGTTCTAAAGTAAAAGTTTCAAAAGTATTAACACCCTTTCTTCCGATAGCAACCGCACTCCGCCTGCGAAGCCCTATCAGCCCGAGGCAGGGACGCCGCTGCGGTTAGGCACTCTAATCTACTTGCGATGGCCGCACGGAACTCTACACATTTCAATCCGCGCGAACCGCCACGGAACCCTACTTTTCCATTCGGTTTCGAATAGGTGATCCAGTTTAAACTTTTAGTCTAATTTAGTAGTTCCGAAGTCCTCTCAAATATTTAGGCGGGGTAAAACATTTTCCATGTAGCGAATCATTTTCATGATGCTCAAAGAATATAAATGGTCTTTATACATAGAACTAGCTGACCCGTGCCCGCTTCGCTGTGCGTAAGACATTTCTAATACCATCGTGGACTTTTTTGTAGACGTTTTTAAGGTGTACAATACTGTAGTACATTATTTTGATATATCTCGTGGGGTTCAGCCAGCATTTGCAATGTAAGCGCAAAAAAAAGTGTTTATTTACGACATCACATTAGAAACCTCTAAAATTATCAGTGTTTCTCTGCTATATTATGCATCACTACATAGTATGAAGCAAAGTCGCTTTCCGCTTCCCGCGTCTGTATGTAATATGTATGTAATATGTATGTATGTTTGCTTATATCTTTAAAACTACACAACGGATTTTGATGCGGTTTTTTTTAATAGATAGAGTGATTCAGGAGGAAGGTTTATATGTATAATAACATGCTACCCGTGCGAAGCCGGGGCGGGTCGCTAGTGTATTATACATATAAACCTTCCTCTTGAATCACTCTATTTATTAAAAAAACCGCATCAAAATCCGTTGTGTAGTTTTAAAGATATAAGCAAACATACATACATACATACGCGGGAAGCGGAAAGCGACTTTGCTTTATACTATGTAGTGATACTGCAATGTATATCATATATTTGTTGATGCAGGTTTGAAGATCTCTGAAATCCTCAAACTTGACGGACACTATCTATCAAAATGTTATAAAAAAAATATTTTGTAATGTAGTTACGTATCCCACTGGGATGGGATATAGGTAGATATTTCAGAACATTGCGACTGGTAAAATATGGACAAGATGATTGTGTAGTTCAGTTGCATGTGTCGACGGTGGATAACGACGTCCCCAGGGCTCCTGTTTGAACGCACCTGGGGTGAACCAATGAAGTAGGTACTCGGACCTATCGTAGCTGGACAAGGCAGTCAGGGCACGTAGACTAGAACAGACATGCGATAGACGTCGATATCTTTTAATTATGTTCGTTTAAGTACTTATTACGACCTAAGAATTAAATACGTAACTTTTCAGTAATATCAATTTAATGGTTTGATTAATTCTTTTTTCGTTACGTTTTTTAAGATTTTAGAACCCAAGCAAGCCAAGAATTCTTATTTGAAATGAGATCAGCAGCCCTTGAGTAAAAAAAATAAAAATAAAAGCGTTGAAATGCTAAACGTCCTCATGTGTTTTAATTCATTAAACGGCAAGGAATCCGTATCCAGTGGAAGTTACTAATTCACCGGTTCCAATCGAGTGTGAGCGGCGCCTAAAGTCGTTAATGATGCATGTACCCTTTGCATGCCGCCTTAATAGGTGGTAATCCACTTGCCTATTATTTCGAAAAGGAATTCGACATACGACATCAATTTTATTGCTAACCTATCAAGTATTTACAACATTATGATGGTACTCTATGATTAGTAACAGTAAAAGAAACGTTTGAATTTTTTTATTCATAAAACCATTCATTTTGAAACAAAGTGACGCTACACTTAACTATGACAAGGCTCTATGCATGTGCATATATACCTACTTAATTAATTTGATGGTAAATACTTGTATATAAAAAATAAGTACCTAATAGGTGAGTAGGTACATAAATAGCAAAGCAACTTTGAAGTAAAACTAGTATGTAAACAGCAAGTAACTATCATATGACACGATTTACATAATCATGTCCCAGGCAGGTGAGTCGCGAGTGAGAGGATATTAAATACGTCCCTGGTGAGTAGGCGCGGCCGGCTGAGGCTCTAAGGCTGCCGTAGATTTCCCAAGGGGGCACGTTAATTTTCTGCCGCCTTGAGCATACTGCCCCCAGGGGGCGCGCTACCTTTCGCGAACCCATTCAGATGCAGGTTTGCCAACTCGGTCGCTAACTCGCTAGATCCGACCATTTCTTGAATAGTTTCGGCAACTTGTAGCAATAATGGATATATAAACAAATAAAAGGATCACGGCTGTAACCCCCAAGTATGGTCACAGATCTTCAGGCACTCAGATGCTTGAACTTGTCTGAACTTGTCTACTGGGGATTGTCAGAAGCATAATAATTTGGCGCATGCCTAAATTTTGCAAGTGGTTAGCTTTCCAAATGTGACAGGTTGAATCACCATCGCCGTTTATAAGAACGGCTTCCCCAAGATGTTTTCCTTCGCCGTTTTTCATTTTTCGTATAAAATAAATCAATTGATCGGTTAGCACTCACACATCGCTGTAACCATTGAAACTGTTAGGTACTATCATTAACACAAGTTTACGCTGTGAGCTCTTGATATAAGAAAACGCTAAGCTCTTAGTTTTCTTAGTAGCATTTTTTTGCGAATAAACTAGCCACAAAACCCTCCACTGTTGGCAACCGTGCCACAGAAGGTGTTATTCCGGCAACGCCGCGGACTGATGCCGATATGCCTCTCAAGAGGGAACTTTTTTACTGGATAAAAATAACGAAACACGCTCTGTGACTAACTGAAAGTCACCCTTAGGATTTAGCACTTTTTAGTTCCTTTGTCTATGATGCTGTAACAGGCTCTTTGTGAAATAACAAATATTACTAAACTTGCAGATCTGTAGTCATCATGGTTGTATTTATTTATGTGAGGATATTTGTTGCTATCTATATATGTATACAATAGATACTAGTAGGTCCGTAATCGTCATGTCATGTCAAGTCATAATCAAAAGCTGTGTGAAGAAAGAATTTAATTACTCTACTCTTTTGACGCGAGCGTTAAAAATACTTAATTATCAGACAGGAGCACTTACTCGTAGCGTTGGGTAACCGCAACCTTCCTGTAAAGTACTATTTTTTAATTCGAAGCATATATATGACGATGACATTTAATAATAAAAAAAATACATAATTTATATAATTATGTACGAAGAATATACAAATGAAGATTATAGGTAAATTTTTGGATACTATTTTAGGTTACATTATTGCAATTTTAGTAGGGATCTTTAATTTTTTTAAACATAATATGGCTTGTGTTATTCGCTGATAATGAAGATGTTTATGGATGAAAGAATTCGTAATATTGGTTCAGTCGTATTTTAGTTTATTTATCCTGTACAAATAAAAATACTATTTACCTCTTTATAATACGTTACTACGTAGAAGTGTAAAAGTATAGCTATTATTGATGATACTTTAATTGTAAGACGATTTATGTTTCTAAGAAAATCAAGACTATATTGACACATGATTTCCGTGTCAAAAATGGACAACAACTCGATAAATGTTTGGGGTGAAAATATGTAAAAATAATTAAATTTCTCACGTAAAATGTGAAAATGAGTAATTTTTCGTAGTGTTCGTCGTTGCTCGTTGTTAGGGCAGCGCGAGTGTTGCGCAAATGTATTCTCTACGGGAGCGGGAGGGGGCTCGGAGCCGAAGTTGGGCGCGCGGGCTTCGTCCCGCGGGACCCAGGACCAGGGACCGCACTCGTGGCATAACTTCATTACAACTCTCAAATATACACCAGCAAATAATGTGAAGCTGAGAGCACACCACAATGGAATAATTGAAAAGAAAACGTACCTAGGTATACACTATACATGCATGTTTGGTCGACGTCTGTGGCCACAAATTACCACATACTTTACAAGATTCTCCATTTGCCAGGAATTTGACTGTGAGACGATTCTTTGCATAGCCAAATAACAAAAGCATTAAGTTTGTTGCTGATATCAGCCTGTCACGTATGGAATGCTAACTACTGCAAAATGTGGGCTTGTGCATGTGCCAAATATGTATGTATATTACCTGATTACCTGATACACATCCACTCAGATGTCTACTGTAATTTAACAGCTACAGTCGTTATCATATTTTATTTTTGTTTGCATTGTTTTTATGGGAGAAAATACATGTTGTACCGACCCTTCTTAAGTGTGATATAGGCAGCAAGATAATGATGATGATTTTTTTTCGTAAGCATTCTAATTATCTTAAGGTAAACTGGTGAGTATATCATGGTATCGTTTCAGTAACATTGGGTCCCGGATATACAAATACTTGCAAAAGGTATTCTAATAAAGGTCCAAGTAGGCTAACCGTGCGAATATCTCAATTGGTTGTTTGTAAGTTATTCTGATGAACAATGCGAGCGATGTCGTCTCGGGCACGTGGTTGGGTAATTAAATGCCTCTGCTGAACGGCAACGGTACAGTTGGAATGTTTCGAAATGGTTGGACGCTGCACGGGTGCGGAATGTTGCACGGTGCCGCGTGCCACACCGCGTCAACAATGCCAAATTTGCCGAACTTAACCAACAAATCCAACAATCGGGTGTTTGTGTACACAGTGGGTGATGTGGCTATCATTCTAGAGTTAGAACATGTGCAAATACTTTTGAAAACCTAAATTAGATAGTCCAAAAATAGTCCTAAAGTCTCACATCTCGGCGTTCAAACTAACGACCAGATTGAAAGTCGTACCCCCTCCCCTACTCGGTCAACATGGCTTGCGTATTAGTATAATAATTAGATAAGTACAAAACAATGCCTTCAAGTTACCGGCCTCTGTCCGGGCGCCAAAATTTACCCTATCTTGGCGCCCGAACAGAGGCTTACTACGTGCCTGGGTGTTTTATGCAACGAATAGCATTATTTAATTTAGCTACATTTTCGTTTTCACGCCCCGGTTTCGGCGGAGTAAAAGGGATTCGCGTGGCAAAATAAATATAAAAGTAAACAACAAAGTAGCGAATGTAGTCCGTCTCTGTGTGATCCCAGGTGGCGCGGCCGCAGCGTTTGGAATTATCACATAGTGGAGAAGCGGGTGGCGGGAGGCGGCTCAATACATTCGTCACAGGCCCAGCAGCCATTAGGCATTTAGATATTATCAACAGTCGCGAGGGAATCGTCCGCGACCTGAGCCCCCGTTGTTTCAATGCAGCTTAATTACTAAAAGTGTTCTTCACTCACTCGGGGCGCGTTATACAATCCGTGAATATCGTAGATAGAAACTGGCCGAAGTCGACCAGCGTTGTCCATCGCTTATGTCTGTTACTTGTCTAATGCTTGCTGCTTGCCCCCACCTCCTTCTCCCCGCGGTCCCAGGTGGCGCCGCTCCGGCCACACTTCCTACCGTCCCATGGGAATCCCCGACCCGCGCACTCACACTTTCATAGCTCACACAGACAACGTCTGTCTTTAGCTGTTATTCTAAAAATCGTTATTTTGTTACGAGAGTCTGTATATTTTCCTAGCATAACATGAATCTATTTGATAATGGCAACGTTAGTTGTGATCTTTAAGTATCTACAATTTATGAAGCATATTATAATTTGTATGTCATCATGGACTTCATGTGCATGAATCATCAATGTTTATGTAGAACTTACTGTATTCCATGAACAAGCATCAGTTTATGGAATACAGTGCGACCTATACGCTACTAACCTACTTTGTCAGAAATCTCAACACAACCAATATCGAGGTTCAAGTTATTTGTTAGTAAAGGGTGCACACACACATTATATAGTCAAATCAACTAATTAGGATAGTAACGACGCAGTTGTTCCACTGGACAATATAAAATACTGTCGTCGTTAAGTGCGATTGGAACTCGAAAGCTCACTGGTGCAAAGGGTTTTGGATAAGCTCCCATGACGGATACAGCCGCTCTCTAATTAGCAATTAAATGTGTTAGTATACTTATGCGCAAATGTGTCTGATGTGCCATCGATGAAATGCTTTGTAGTGATACCAACATATTCACTATTAGATAGATTCAGCGGTTTTTTTGTAAGTTTTTCAATAGTGTCCAATATTCTTCTTGGAATAAGAATAAAAAAATAAATATAAATAGGATCACGACTGTAATCCCCAAGTACGGTAATCCTCCTAAATGTCTAGTGGGGGTAGTCAAAGGCACGTCCAGACATTATATTTGGCACATGCTCACATTTTGGAGTAGTTAGCATTCCATACGCGACAGGTTGCAAGCCGTCTACCGGAATTACAGTCCTGATCCTATTTAATTTTTATTTTTTTATACGAATAGTAGACATAGTTATACAACTATGATAACGCATGACTGCGGTTAATTAGTCTTCTGGTAGTTTAATCAACGGCAGTCAGAATTAGGAACTTTAAATGTATATAGGTACCTACATAGTTTTTTTTTAACTATATTGTAATTTCGATAGTTTTTTTTCCATTATAGTAATGAATTAAATATTATGTGTTCCAATAAAATAAATGAAAATTGAAACATCAAAGGTGCTATTAATAAAAAATTACTTATCCAAAGATCATCTGAGGTTACACCAAGACTTGTTAATACCAGCTTAATGTAAGCAACTCCATTTCTAATCCTCGTTTATTAATATTGAATTCGACTAGTCCAAACGTAAGCGTTGGACTAAATTTAATCCTGCGCTAGTCTACGTTTATTAATGAGACGGTATATGTGCAGAATTATTAGGAAACAATGATACCTGTAAATATACCTGTATATTGCCGGACTTTACACAAAGCGCCATCTAAATTATGTTCAAGATAGCTAGTTTCAAAAGCAACCCACCAACATCCTGTATTCATTTGAAATATGAGAAGTTTTAGATAAATATTATAAAATTATTTCTACAGTTACAGAAACTGTATAGTGCCATATTTTATGTAGATCCAGCTGCTTAGGAAGAATCCAGCCAAAACAGCAGATTAGCAGCTGGCAACCGCGTGCTCTCGTGATTAATGCAACCTCCACTGGGGGCAGCCGAACTGATTGCCGCCTCTCCCATGGGCTCCACTACGTTTTAGTTAGCTCAAAAATGTTTGGAAAGCCCTAGAGTTTACAGCTGGTGATTATAACGAATATTTCAAATATGAAATTGGAATCCGCGGTATCGACGCTAAGTTTCTGGGTATACCTAAAGCAATGAGCGTTCTATAAAGACCGTAATAATTGTAGTGATGATGCTGCTAATTTTAATTAATTATGACGCTATTTTCGACGTAATGTCAAAGAAATAATAAATGACGTCAGCTCAGTTCCGGCTGCCATTATCTGATCGCTTCCGGGTTCGATGATTCTCTCTACTAGATAGTCAATAAATAAGCAATAAAGCAATGCAGGGAAGTATGTATTATGTATAAACATATTGAAAATATTGCCCGTGAACTCAACTTTTATGATGTCCCGACGAATAAATGAGATTTACATACACGTGTAGCGATACAATGTAAAAAGTTGTTTTCATTATTTTGTTAACAAACTATCAGAGTAGTTTGAATCAGGTTTACCTAAGTTGGTAATTTTGCATATTATGTCCTGAGTCCTGACCCCACACTATAATTCCAGGTGTCATGGGTATCAGAAACTACGAATACCATGGTACTATAAAGCCCTATCCAATTTCCACCACGGCATAGGGAATCTTAGTACCTACGTTGAGACAATGCAAGTACCTATATGACTGTTAGGTGTTATTATTCTATTGGTATCCAAATTAACGTGTTTCTCACTTAATTTGCAAGTGCAATAACGGAAATACATAACTTAGGAAGCTTGAAGGTTTTACTCTTTTTTTGGATATTCACGACAGAAAGAGTGATGAACGGTAAGAACAATATGTAATTTACACATCTAGGGTGCTTTGTTCCTTTAAATATTCCACATCTTCATTGTTTTACTAGCATGCTAACTACTCATTTCTCGCCTTGACAATAGCAGAGTTCCTCAATAGCAAAATTCCTCGGGGTCATAAAACGCCGAGTAAAAACATCTAGGCGTAAGACAAGTAGCTAATAATTTACAATTTTACAACTCCGCAATTCCCATAAAGATTCCGCCGCTGGTAGGTCCCGTAAAACCTAAATTATCTGGGTGGCATAAAATTAAAACGTCGACTCCGCAAGATGGGCCTTGGATGGACTGTTTTAAAAACTTCTCAAGTCATGAAAGATAAAGCGGTGACGCCGGTAGATGATGGGGCACGGTAGGCAATTCATTTATAATCTCGGGTGCCGAATTGGCTACGAATTAGCATGTAAATATTTGAAGTCCAAGGAGCATCGCGGAGATTTATCGCGAGCGGCGCGAGATAAGCGAGGACAGAGTCGTAAAGCCGAGACGGGCGCAGCCGGCCACTGCCGAAGCACACCCTTTGACGAAGTTGTAAAAAGAACGTTAAACCGCAGTAAAAACGCATCGGCCAGAGACTGCTCGTTATTTTAGTGGCCTCCTTATGAATTTCAATGAAGACGTTCGAAGTAATAAGCGCGCTCCGAGCTCTCAACACTGTTGGAGTGAGTACTTTATACCCTAAAATGTTGAAGTTTTAAGCTGAATTTAAATTCGTCAATTTCTAGATCTTGATAACACCCTCTTATATTACGAGTATTAAAACCGAGAATCAAATGAAATCAAATCATTTACAAAAGTCGTAATCGTATATACAAACTGAACGCCATAATTAAAATAAATATGACTTACCAGCCATATCATCAGCTTCGTACGGTTCCGTCTTCGCACGATCATGATCTTCATCTTCAACACCTAGAAAAAAAATATTAACTTATATATCATCGCTCAGGTCTTATTCAGTTATCTAGTAGTTAACTATAAGTAGGATTAACGACGAGTCACCATCAATAATGATGACTATTATTACTATTGTAGCCTTTTATTGTAACCTTCTATTATAAATTATATCATATATATCAGCCGTGTTGGCTGTACCTCGACTTTCAATCTGAAGGTCGAGGGTTCGAATCTCGGAGTGCATCAATGGATTTTTCTGTTCGAAATATTTATATGCGCATCAAAAACACGTGCTCAAAACGGTGAAGGAAACATCGTGAGGAAACCAGTTAGTATTATTTTAAGCGGCGATGGACTTGCAACCTGTCACGTATGGGCATGTGCCAAATATTATGTTTGGTCGTACCTCTGACTACCCCCACTCATCCTCAAAGGATCTAAGCGTCTTAAGATCTGAGAGGACGTCTACCGTACTTGGGGATTACAATCGTGATGCAAAGTACATGACGACACCCGTATTTAACGTGATGTTTTCCTAACAGACACATTATTTTTATAACGAATGCTGTTTAACATGATGACCTTACAACGACTAAGACTACTTTAAAAATACAGGCCGGACTGTCATCACAATGCAAAGTTGATTCAATACTCAAAGCGATATTTATTCGAACTGGTCTAAATACCCGCGTGGCTAATCTGGCTATAAATGGGTGTGAGCTTGCCTGGAAACAGTGGCAGTGAATTGTGCCACGTCCGCTGCATTGGACAGCAACTAAGTACTGGGTGCGGATGAGACCGCGCTCGTAAATTATAACAAACTACCGACAATAGCGAAAATCAATTACATTTAAATAGTTTTTTTTACTACCAAGAAGGTAGGCAATTTTCATATGGTGCTATCACAATTCACAATGATAGAAAATGTTCATGACGTTATCCGTAAAACTGTACCTACTCGGTGCATTTGAATAACATAAAAAACTCTCCATCCTCTCAAAGTCATCGCAAACGCAATAATAGCCTTCAGCCTAATCAGAGATTCGCAGTCGTAATAGACACATGCCACGGTGGCAGCGGAGGCGGTCCGGTCACCCATCGACGTCACGATGCAAGGACAAATGGCTATCCATTTATCCGTGGATCACGTATATACGTGCTCTGCTCTGTTGCAAATTTTGATCCATGCGAATTTGTAGTGAGATTCCAGAGATTCGAACCAAAGATCAAACTACGTAAAGCTCTTATTATCCTTATTGCCAAATTAGCTCCATTTACGTATATGCATACGCTACGGAGCTACGAGAGCTACGAGTGCTACAAGTGCTACGTATATACTACACTTGTGCTACGGGTAAACGTATTATTATATTGGTGGAATATCTTCTCAGATTTAGTTTTGCTCTAGATAGAGTTTAGTAGAAAAGCTTTAAAAGCATCAAGTGAAATCTTTTTTCAACCCAATCTAAGGTTTTCGCTAGTTTTCAAAGTACAGCTTGTGAAACGACAATTGCCTAGCTCGCATATTTCAACTGATGACTTATGGCTAAAGCTCTGAGCTACAACTCGGTCAGAATATCTGTGCACCTCGCTGGAATGCGGCGCCTCTCCCGCTCTCTCTCTCTCCCGCCTCGCCCGTACTATGACGTCACGAGGTCAGGTGCACAGATATTGTGACCGGGTTGTACATAGCTCACTTAACATAGCAGCTCTAGTATGTTTGTTAGGTCTATGCACTGCACCCATCGAGCGAGCATCGTGCGACATTGGAGCCGTACATCATCCGTTATCATCGGTCGTGTGTCAGCGTCAGTGACAGCCCGCACAACGTCTGTGTTCCTAGCTGAATGCGGTCAGTTTTATAGCTTTAGTGCGCTTTTGAGACTTTGATTCGAATTATGAAATAATTGTTTAGGACGCGAGCGTTGTTTACACACAATTTTTTGTGTGTAACAATGTGTGTAACAATTTATTCTATCAGTTATCTAGTTCCCATAGTACAAGCTTTGCTTAGTTTGGAACTAGATGGCGCTGTGCGAAATGTCTATATATATTTTTTTTTGTGATACTCATACTTGATACGTGTCAAAGATGATACATTTACATAGGTACTTTAGATTTAGGCAGTAAAACGCAGAATTGATTAAGTAACAAAAGTTGATAATTTTACCTTCAGCATTTTCATCATTCACAGCTTCTTCGAGTTCTCTCTCATTCGATTCGGATTCATCATCAGCATCAGCTTCATCGTTATCTTCATCACCAGGGTTTTTTTCGCGGGCGTTTCCAGCATTTTCTTCATTCCAATCATCTTCCTCAGCTGTAAAATAATTAGGTTAGGTAAAAACTACGAAAATGTTTCTACCAATCGAAAAGTCAAGGCACGATATTCGTTTTTTTAGTTTTTATGAAGAAACTATTTAATATATTAGTCCTACGTGAATATAATTTATATGAGACCAACTTGGAACTATTCTCTACACAATAGAAATCGGATCACTAAGTAAAAAGATATGCGCGGTCACACATAAAAAAAAACTAAATATAGTTATATATAATGTCGAATTGAGAACCTCCTCTTTTTAAGTCGATTTACTTTATTCTGTTTTTAGGGTTCCGCACCCAAAGGGTAAAAACGGAACCCTATTACTAAGACTTCGCTGTCCGTCTGTCTGTCCGTCTGTCTGTCACAGGGCTGTATCTCATGAACCATGATAGCTAGACAGTTGCAATTTTCACAGATTATGTATTCCTGTTGCTGCTCTAACAACAAATACTAAAAACAGAATAAAATAAATATTTAAGGGGGGCTCCCATACAACAAACATGATTTTTTTGTCGTTTTAATGGTACGGAACCCTTCGTGCGCGAGTCCGACTCGCACTTGGCCGGTTTTTTTTGTATTAATAGTAAAAATTTTAACTGTCTAGCTATCACGATTCATGAGATAGGTACAGCCCCTTGACAGACAGACGGACAGCGAAGTCTTAGTAATAGGGTCCCGTTTTTACCCTTTGGGTACGGAACCCTAAAACATAAGAGTGAGTTTCTTGTGTCTAACCTAGGAACAAACATTCCTGATGTTTTCTTACTAATGCATTTTAGGAGTGCCAGTAACTTACATTTTGTAAAATGACCAACCCCATTACCAACGTAGTTATATCGACTGTTACAGGGGATTTTCTTTGTAAGTGGTAATTTTTACCCCGAATAACACGGCACTATTACTAATAATAGGGTAATATTATTGTGTCCAATATCTGTGAACTGCTTTTGGTGACAAGAATGACATTTAATGTAACTTTCTATTTTTATTAGTCGTGCCAACGGCCACCACCATTTTGAGATTATTAGAGAAGGATTTATTACGACGTCATGTTATGTAGGTTAGAAAAAAAATAGGCTACAAATTAATGTTTAGTCGCTTAAAATTAGTTATCACCGCTTTTTACAACTGCTAGATAACGGCTACCGCTTCTAGGACACTAAACCTATAAATTTGGTCCACACTATGAATTTATTATTAGCGAGAATTATTAATTATTTCAAATGAAGATAAATAAATTATGAAACTGCGTTATAATATGATTATTCTACTAATATCATAAATACGAAAGTTTGTGAGGATGTTTAGATGTTTGTAGCTCAATCGCGCCCTTACGACTGGGTAAAAAGTAGCCTTTATGTTATAACATAAAGGCTACTTTTTACTCAGGTTTCTACCACGAGGGCTAACCCGCTATCAAAAGAGTGTTATCACTACATAGTATAAAGCAAAGTCGCTTTCCGCTTCCCGCGTCTGTATGTCTGTATGTATGTTTGCTTATATCTTTAAAACTACACAACGGATTTTGATGCGGTTTTTTTTAATAGATAGAGTGATTCAGGAGGAAGGTTTATATGTATAATAACATGCTACCCGTGCGAAACCGGGGCGGGTCGCTAGTATAAATATAAACATTTCCCATCGCGTAGCATCATCTAGAAAGCCTTCCTTACTAAGCCTTTCAAGAACATTCCTCATGGGGTTTTTCAGTACTTCTACAGGTCTACAAACGTAAATAAGTAGATGGCTAGGCACTATGTTATTGCGTACAGGGAGTGATAGTAAATTAATTGCAATCCTACATTCCAACAAGTAAATACATCAAGTTAATGAACAAGTATTCTAAAGCTAATTAGGATAATGTAGAGTCGCTGTTCGGCCAGAAATCACACGACGCGTTTTAATTGTCTTTCCGGGGAATAGGTAGTTAAAAACTATAATAGTATTGTTTCTAAACATTACTACCTGGCTATAGGTAGGTACAGTCACAGATTTACATCGGAAATTTAATTTTTTTTGCGTACATACCTTATTGTAGTGTGACTTTTTGAAACTACTTAGTTCATGGCTACTAAATATTATGGTAGGTACTTTTTTCATTTACAACGTTTTCTCCGTAACGGCTAGTCCGATTTCAATGTTTTTGCTATATTGTTAAGAACTTAAGAATGACTTTGAGGTGGTCTTATAAATTTCATCGATATCGTTTATTGATCCTCATCGGAAACCAAAATAAATGGAACTACTATAAATGGTTTTTTTTTAAGGTACTTAAAACTTTGCATTTATATCTTTGCTTTACATTAAGATTTTATTTACAGAAGACTGGGAGTCTTCTGTATTTACTTTTTTATTAAATAAATAAAAGCATATTATCAGAATATCTTGAAACGAACCATATGTCATGTGACATTTTTGACTGACTGATTATCTGTCATTAATCACTTTGTAAATACACACAAAATGTGTTGTTATACTTTATGGCAAAACTAATTTGATTTAGTAAATTATACTGGTAAACCTTAAGCAAGCTTAGATTTTTGTTTTGTAATTAATTTGGTTTATTCTAATGAACAACCTCAGGTCATACCTACTTGGTTGTTGCAGATTAGAATGATATAGTTTCGATTATAGAATACCTACAGTCTACAGCCAGAATCAAAGTTAAACAAAATAAAATAGAATCACGACTGTAACGCCCAAGTTGGTACCGTAGACATCATTTGAGATCTTCGTAGGACCTATTGTTGAATATAATAAAAAAAATGTTTTTTTTAATGTCTGCAGTATGCCTTAATTTTTCAGTAGTTAGCATTCCAATGTTTTACGCTGTTTTGAAAAAAAAATCTAATAATCGAAAATCGAATCCCAGTGTGACAATCTGGTATGACCACGAGTCAGCAGTCTTCGGATCGAAGGTCAAGGTCCTCGACCAAAACTACTTCAATATCCAAATACAAAAAAACTAACTGACATCAAACTGTGTGCCTTTTTACTTTCCTATACACTGCATTTGAATGAGCTACACTTGTGTGACATAGTAGTTAATTAGCACGGAGGGCGCGGTTGGCGTGATTGCGCCCCGTGCCGCGCCCAGCAAACAATACGGATTCTACAATTAAACAACCCACCGTGATTATATGAGTCCACTGAGTTGGACAAAGGCTGTGGACAAAGAAAACAGAATGTTTGTAATTTTATTTGACACCGAAAATAAAAAAATATAAGTGAATGCGTTTGCACAGCTCGTCTGTAACTTCCTACATATACGACTTTATGCATCATGACTCGATAACAAATGCCATAACTATCGTGATCGATATCGTTTTTTAGTCCTCTAACGTGACAACATATATTAGGTAATCTGTGAGAGCATGTCTGATCGTTAAATTCAGTTTCAAATTGTAGACACCTACAGATTATGTAGTTGTATTGTACCTTCCATCTTTGTTTCCTTCGCCGTATGTACATTCTAACGTAAGCACCACCAATATGGTCAGTAAGAAAATTGAATTGGCTCAGCAGCAGTATTGTGGAGCTGTTGGTGCCGAATGCGTCCCGCGCGGGACATTGCGGCCGCGAGTTATGATGGGCTATCTTGCGACGGTGCTGCCAATGGCTCTCAGCGGCCCTGAGAAGTACTAGCTTATTTTCATAGAAATTGCCGCTGCATTACTGTGTTTCCTCACGGGAGTAACTACCTAGATACCTACTTACGATCTTGGTGGTGTAGTGGGCTAGTGCCCGTCTCAGACGCAAGAGGTGTAGGTTTGATCCCCGCGGTGGGATATATGTATGCATGATATGCAAATATTTGTTTCTTAACGTAGGGTGTGTGTAGACTTTACTTTAGAAAATACCTACCATATAGGTTGGTAGGTAAGTAAAACTTTATTAAACTAGAATTACCCAGAGTTAATCCAACACACTAAATTTTGCTTCTAAAGGATCTTTATTTAGTAGGTACTTCCAACCAAAGTGCTGGATTTAGGCATTTTCGGGAATTTACAGCGTTGTAAGTTACAAATGTAAGTTACTAGGAGTCAGTTCCCAGTTCTTTATAAGTTCCTATCTAGATTAGGATGTCCAATTGTCCACTCAGCGCGATTGTGATGCGGTTGCATCGCGATTTGGACGCAATTACTTTAGTGAATAAAGGGACTCTATAATTAAAAGGGTTCGTTTAAGGAGGTATCAAATTTAAGTAATAATATCTTCAAAGTAAACTGTCGGTAGGTACTATGTATTTCATCCTACGTAAAACCCTCAGTTGGTGTTCCACCGCTGCCAATAATACGTTAGAAACGACCAATTCCTCCGGCAGCACTAAACGCTAGGTAATAACTTTGATTAAGGACCAAGCGGATAAGCGCAGAGGAATAATAACGGTAACCCCATCCCGGCTAAGTCATTGTAGTTTCTGTTGTATCCTTGGAAACTGTAATTTTAATGTGTTTGGCGTTAGGATGCCGTGAGGGAATAGTGAGGGGTCCCGTCGGCCCCCGGGTCCGAGCGGCCGCTCGAGCCTCCATGACGCGACGCGACGTCCTTACCTAATCCGTGAATAACCAAATTTTAGTAGCTTTAAGCAATTTTGTCATATGATTATACCTTTTACTTGGTGATCAGGAAACACACAACGCAAGATTACTCCATTATCAGATTAGAATTTAAATGCGTAGGTAATTAAGTTAGTAGGTATGTTTTAAAAGTTTACAAAACACTCTCGTTTCAAAGGTTTTTTTCTCCCGATCTACCTATCAATTAAAAGTCGAACGTCTCAGCAGCATTTTCCTTAGAGACAGAGTTGAGAGGGGTGTGATGAGGCGGGGGGGGGTATGAGGGACCGAGGGTCTCTGGAGAGCAGGCGGCACGCGGCTGCCGGGCCAGGTCCCTAGGGACGGCGCGTGGGCGGCGGGTGAGGACTCGCTTCCAATGGGACCCACCTTCCCACCACGGCAAGGACGCCCGTGATGTTTTTAAGTACTGTTATATGAGAGTGGAAAATTGCTGAGTTATAATCTAATGGGAATCTCGTCGAACAGAACACCACATAGAAGTTTTTCAGATAACCCGGCCGATATATCTACCTTCTTCCGTATCGCAAAAAATCAATGAAGCGACTACCTATACGTTTTGAAGACAATACCTATTGATAAGATGGGCAAACAGACCGAAAATAATTATGATGCCAGGATATGGAGCCTGTAAATAAGTAGGTACTTAAAACAAACAAAGATTCGAGACAAGATAAAGATGAGAACCGAGATGTATTTTTTGTGTGAAAACTCATGAGTGATTTATGGCAGTCGATTGGGAATAAGAATTTATCATCTCGCATCGTTGTTTTATTTCTGTTATATATTAAGGTAGTACCTATCATCACATGATAAAAGGAGTGTCGTGACAGTAATTTTTAGAAAAAAATTATAAGTATAAAAGCATCTACATGTAAGATCTCATAGGTCTTAAGGCGAGTTGTTTGGCTGTTTATCTGTTTCGTGCAGCTGTTGTAGCTGGACCTAGTTACTAAACATAGCACAGAATCTAGATTTTCATTTTTCCCGCAGAGTCCAGTAAGGAGGTAGGTACCTAGTCGTAGGTACGTAGGTATCTAAAAAAATTAAAAACTCACTACATATATTTCCTAGCCAACCAAACGCTCTAAAACAAATCAATACAAATAACACCCACTACCTTGTATCTTTGGATTTATTAGCAAAAGTTTAGCGCTCTCTTGTGCTTCTACCTAAATGAGTCATCAACGACTTTTGAGTTCTTAAAATCGCAGCAACAAAATCGTAAAATCCCATGCACCGCTGAACAAATTGCATCGATTAAGCAGCTCCGTATCTCGGAGAGGTCAACATCAACATAAAACTGTTATGATATGCCTTTAGCGTATTTCCCAGAGGCGCGGTGGGGGTGCCACCCAGGGGAAATTTGCCGGCGACTCCACCGGGGCCTCTACAAGTTTTATGGACGCGCAACACCCAGGGCTTTCGCGAAGCCTTTGACTAAAATAATCAAAGATTACGCTTAAAAGATAATATTTGATGTAGAATGTAGACGCTGGAAAACAGGGGCTTTCTGACTAGGCAGACACAGAAAAAACTACATATAAAAGTTTTAGCATTCAAACGCTTAAGAGACTGTCAGCACTAGTTTCATAATGGACTTCTCAGGTGCAATGTGCCTGTTTCTGACACAAATAGAGGAATGATCTCATTTAGTTACAGAATGGTAGCAGCCCTAGTGCCCGCACCCCGCTCACCCTCTCAGGGCCATCAACTTCTTATCGTTACACATAACGGGCCTCTGTAATAAGTACCGCATACAGTTTACAGATTAATTTCAACTAATTTTTAAATTAGTGACTGTCGTGAGGTAAATATTTTCGAAGTTGTTGCACGCTCAACCTTACGAAGAGAGTTCTTTGCACTGTGTTGTAGGTAAAGACTTTTAAGCCGTTATTTACTGTAAGTAGGTACTATGTGTTGGAACAAAAGTAAATTTTTCACTACCTTAGTAATCTAGTGTTTAGGAGGACTGGCAGAATTGGCGATACAGTCGTAAACCTGCGTCTTTCATAGAGAGATAGGGCAGGAGCACCGCTTTTGGCTACTTGCAACTTTGACTTACCATTTTTAAGACTTTTAAACTTGAGACAATTATAACTTTTAATGATTATATATTGATTTTTCGACTAGGCTATTGGACTAGCAGTTAACGGATATGGTAACCTGTATATACTTTACCTTCCAGTGAAGAGAGAAGGTAGATACCTCTATCTAATGACATATCTGCCATCCAACTGCGTTATAATCACCGAACACACGTCCAACAAAAAGTTGACGTTCAAATCCAAATTGACTTAACCCTCTTCAAAAGGCTTACAAATACGTCCATCCCGAGCTTTTACCTAGCATAAAACATTCATACGGTTCATTGTGATCTTCACACCTCCCACGTCACTGCAGTTTAGTAGGTACGAATTTATTTTATTGTTTCGTTTGTTGGTAACCAAGATAATATTATACCAAAGACGAAATAATACATTTACTCAGGTATCTACTATTCTACGCGGTAAGGTAACTATACTACGGCCGTTCAGAGAATGCGTTCCTGACACGTCGCGATTGTATGACGACGTAACTTTATAATGGCGTTGCAGTTACGATAAAAATATTATTGCTGGTTGTTTACCGTTTTAACAATTGATGAGCATTAAAACAACATTATTACAACATTATAGTCACTATAACGTGACTAACTGATAGGTGTCAGGAACTATAGTTTATTTATCGATGCTAACAAATATTTTTCATTTATTTAAGGCGAGGTCTTAATCTACTTTTTTTTTATACGAACGTAGAATATTTTTTTCTCAATAACCAAATTTATATGGGACCAATTCTGAGATATGCCCTATAAAATAAAAATAAGAATTATCAAAATCGGACTACTCTGTAAAAAGTTATGAGTGGTATATACATAAATAAAAATAGAAATAAAAAAATATCCGCATCGACTAGAGAACCTCCTTCGTTTTTCGGTTATAAAATCATGAATCGTTTGACACTATTTTTGCTCTTTTTTAAGGTTGCTGTTTCAAATATGACAGCTCGCATTTTTTGTACTTTTCCGTATTCTGTGGCCGCACACTACGAATAGTGCAAACGCACACATTGAAGCTACTTCACACTTCATTTACCATGACTAAATAACTAGTCTTGATACTTGAAAATATTTGGTGCAATAGGTATGTCATATTTGTATAGGTAGGTATGTACTTAATAATTTTATAGGTTGCACTTGACAAAAAGAAAATAAATATAGAAAAAATTAATATATATTATAAGACAGGTTACAAATCGTAAAGTGCTACTACACAGTTACTAATATTTGACTGTGCAAAAAATATTTGTTAGGTACCTATACCTACTAATAAAATACATTATGACAAAACGGTAAGTATCGTTTTTTTATAAGCTCTTATTTAACTTGCAGTTTATGTACATATTTATGTATCTATGTTTGATAAGGTGTAATCTTGCAACTTAATTTTAAGCAGTTATCCCCAATCGATTGAGCTGAAATTTTGCATACATAATATGGTGACAGCGAGCTGATCTGATGATGGAGTCAGGAGCTGTTCAACGGAACTCTTCACTAAATAGTCGAATTGAGGCAAAACTTTGCATATCTATATACCTGGTCTGATGATGGAGGTCGGATGTAGCCATCGGAACTCCTCAACTACACAACATAACCACGTCGCGTTTGGGCTCGTTATTTTTATCTTGACGAGAACTAGAGCACAAGAATTTACAAAAGCTTGATTTAAAAAATATATTTTTAATAAAAAAACTTATTGTCATCTAAAATCGATGACGGCACCGTCAACGTTTCGAGTACCACTCACAGAAAGTTTTGAAAGTGAAATACTGATAAAATATGTAGGTATGCTTTCGAATATTGTGTGCGAGCTATGATCTCGAAGATCCATAGACAGCGCGTAGCGAGGGTCAACAAGTTCTGGAATTAAACAGTTATTGTAAAATTTTACTAAATAATCTTCCATAATATTTTCTTTCCAGAAAAAGAGATGACCAGCTGCTCTTTTTACAAATTCATATTTTCCATTGTATTTATACTAAATGACATCACAAACCCGCAATACTTTTTAAGACCTATCCAAAGACATGGAGAGTATGCGAGAAAAAAAAAACATCTGAAAATATATATTTATTTCTACCACATTGTCGGCGTGACTAGTATATTCATGCCAAATTACAGCTTTCTAGTATTAAGAGTATCTGAGCTAAGCTGCGGACGAATGGACGGAAATGGCAAAACTATAAGGGTTTTTTGTAAACTACGAAACACTAAAGAGCACTTTCAGTATTTCGAATTAAACAATTTTTCAGGACACTTTATTATTTTTTTAATATTTAATTATTTGCATCATGTACAACTTAAGTATATGCCATCAAAAACAACTTGTAAAAATTAAAATAAAAAGCCAATTCTCGCAACGCAACTCAGTTCTTCTATCGTAAAAAGTTGTGAGATTTCAATGTCTGTCTGTCTGTCCAAAAAATGACCTGAACTGTTTCGAGAAAAGGATGGTACGACTGTGCCGCTTTTTTGCTTAACTAGGCGGGGGCACTACCGTGCCCCCAGATAAACCTTGCCTTGATAATAACAAATACCGACCTTTTTAGAAGGTTCAACATTTTTGGTTCAATGCGTATCGTATCAGTCGTCAAAATTGATTAATGCTAGATTTGTTGCACACCAGCACTCGGAGTCTTTTTATAGTTTTGGGGATGTTTTTAAATTAAAAATAGCATATTTATAAGCTAGGGGTATATTTACATCGACAGCAAATTTCAATTTCATCCGTTTAGTCGTTTAAGTCTGATTGAGGTACAAACATCCAAACATACCTAACATCCGCACAAACAAATCAGATTTATAATATTAAATGTAGATAGATAATAAATATAAATTATATTCGTAATCGAAAATTCAGGTAATTTTTCGCATTTTGTTCAGATAAAGTATTTTCCATCCATGTATAAAAAAACACGCTTGGTAATATAGGGGAGGCCGGGTTAAAACCGTACTAAGGGTCATGGTACCTTTTTAGAACTTTCATTTCAAAACAGAAATGTATCAAATCATTATTTATATTTATTTAGTAGGACTAATTAGGGACACAAACAGGTTCACATTTTTCTGAAATTTAATATTTTTATTAAAATAACAATCAAATACGAAACATCTGCTTATTTCGATTTTGCTCCAACGCGACGTATGCAAAAAGGTAAAACCGTAAACTATTATCATACTGTTTCGAAACGTAACTCGATGTAACGCATCTTCTACAAAAAAATCATCCAACTCTTTCATAGTCTGTACAGTGTACATGAGCCCAGCCCTTACAACTCATGCATTGTACCTAACCTTCATCTGTGTGGCTTGCACCAAATTCGTCAAGGCAATATATTATACAAATGTTATCATTAGTTTTGCATGTCCACTATTTTACCCCAGTATCCGGTTATGTCAGACTTCCCCTAAATTCGAAGAAAAATGTGACGTGGACGTGCTTCCCCGAGCGCGTCTGAGCGCTGACTGACGTGCCGATTTGAGGTGAATGTGAGTTTTGTATGGAAAAAATGTATGGATAAGTTTTATTGCATTTTATATTGTTCATAAATGAAAAAGTAAATTATTTGAAAACAAGATAATGCCACGCGGTATAGAGAAATATAAAATCTACAATTTCGTATTATTTTCAAATAAAAATATGCTGTGGGTCTAAAGATATTGGTACCTAACCAGACCCCATTTTTCGACATTTTCAGCGGTTCTTGCGACGGTAAAAACGTATTTTTTTGAAAATGTTGTATAGATATAGAACTGGCCAGTTTTTATTATCTACTATTAAAGATGAATATATTATCAGTAATTTTGTATCATTATATCCTCACAATTGTGATTCCTGGTTTTTAAATCGGTACCTGAAAATCATTGAAATACGTGTGTGGGTGTGAGCCGGGCCTTAACACGAGTCGTTCTCGTTCCTAAGGTAGATTAGGTATTCATGTTCAAAGCAAGGCCTTAATTTAATTTGATCTAGTCTTACCATCTAGGAATTGAGCTAACTTTCCTTAGCATTAGGTACACTGTTCTTGGTCTGTTATTTGCTCGGTGAGCCATCCTCTCTTGATCACTAGCTTCCCTCATACGCATATACCTACACGTAATTTACACTAAGCGTTTGAGTTCCACGGGTACAGGCTTACTTCAGGTAGCAGCGATGTCAGAGTAAACAATTCAAGATACGGCAATTCGTTTTTATTGTCTGCTTGGGACCGGGAAGGATTAACATTTTCACTGGATGTAAAATTTTAATTCCTCCGCATGAGGGCCGGCTCGAGTTTGAAATTGACGTATTATTGGGCCCTAGTGAGTGTAGCTGGGCCCTCTGATGTAATAAACAGTGATAGAATCACAGGCGAGTTGTGCAGGTACTTACTTACATTATTATTTCATTAAAAACATTAACTTATAAATTAGTTGTTCCTCTATTCCCATAGATAGGTACCTACTTGCAACTATTCGTAGTTTGAACATTCACTAATCTAAAGTAACAAAAGCAAAACAGACGAAGCTGTTAGAACTGAAATATAGAACGTAAAGTGTAAGAAGCAGAGAGGTAGTAGGTATTGCATTAGGTGTCCCTAGCCGGCGGGAGTCGCAGCATCCTTGCGGCCCCTCGGGACGCATTATGAAAGTAGGTAGGTACCTAGACACCACTAGATCGATACGTAAAGTTGCATTACAACACAGCCATTCGTTGTACAACATTGTCCTGGGTTTGTAGACCATTATGCTTGGCTCTTTTATAGCATCGAGCATCTCAGAAGTCCGTTCCGTAGAGAATGCAACTTTCTTTCTAAAGGTTAGGGATTTTTCCGGTCTTGTATTTCTAAAGTAGAATCCACTTCCACAGTACGAGTAGTATTTGAAGCTCTTTAGAGTGTTTAATCTATACATGTATCAGCTAATGAACTTCTCTGGTGGTTAAAACCTACTAAGTAACTTAGTTCTGACTCTTGGTACCGAATCTACCTACTGTACTGTATTGATGTAACAATATTTGATCGAGTTGCTGAATAAAAAATAATATTTTTTGAATTCCCAGCTCGTCTTTTAGCGCGTAAGATACTTGGTCGAGAGAGAAGCCACGAAGATAATGAAACATTCTATAAGTAAATTTAAAAAAATCTTTACAGATTTTCTCAACATTTTTGTTAATTTCTAATCGTCAGTCAAGCGAGCTTCGACCTAATGCTCGTAGGCAATAATTTTCTATGAAACACCGCAGCTAGCCAAACCGCGACGCGCTCGACCGCAACTGGTCACTGATAAAACGCTGATATTAGGGCGCGAGCCGCAGTGCCCTGACGCAGCGCATCCGTCAACTGCCTCAACCACCCTGTATAGGATTACACGGTGCAGCAAATACCTGCCTCCATTAAACTGCTCCTACGCGGGCGATTTAATGACACGGCTCTTGCAATCTCTATGGCATTTTGTCGCGACCACTCCAAGCTATTTCTGACGATAATAATGTTATAGAATTTTTCCTAATACTTACCCATAACTATTTGGTTAGATCGTAGATTCAACAACAGCGCATGTAGAGATGCCACTATGATTTATTATATATTCAATAATCTCCTCATATGTAGAATAATGCACTTTAAGTTTTTTTTTTTACTAATTTCTGAGCTTCCAATTTTTAATTCCTTAAATACCTTATTGAGACAATCATTAAAAAAAAATGCCATGATTAGGTGATTTTTATTCGTTCTCAAGTGATGCGCTTATCAACAAACTGCATTTCAGAATCTAGATTTGATCTTAGCTTTTTGATTTTAGCCCTGCAAGAATATTTTTCAAAATTTCTATGGACTTCTTTCTTAGTTTCTAAAAATATTTATAGGTAAATATCCTACTAATATTATAAATGCGAAAGTTTGTGTGTGTTTGTTACTCTTTCACGTAAAAACTACTAGATGGATTAAAATTAAACTTTACAGTATTATAGCTTATACATCAGAATAACACATATGTGCTATTATTATATAACTTTTATTCAGGTAGGTACCACCCGTGCGAAGCCGGGGCGAGCAGTTAGTGTAGTTATAAAGCCGAAAAAGTGGTAATAATATCAATTAGGTTTAGTTAGTAAGGACCATCCTAATCCTAATCTACACTTATAAAAGAAAGTCGTGTTTGTTACACTATTTATAACTCAAGAACGGCTAAACTGATTTGGCTGAAAATTGGTGGGGAGGTAGCTTAGAACCAGGAGAAGGATACGGATATATGATACTTTTTAACGGGAACGGGAACGGGAACGGGAAAGGAAAATTCACATTCTAAAGCGATACAAAGTTCGCCGGGTTAGCTAGTAGGTAATGTTTGGTTAAATTACGCTTCTAAGCTTGCTAAACTGTCTGTATGAAACTTAAAATTGAAAAATGCTGTGATCTGAAATAGCATAGGTACTCGTAGGTAGATATAGGTCACATATTATCGGCTGGAAGCTTAGCAGTCATTCATTAACATTAAAATAGGTAGGTATACATTAATTGTGAAAACTGGAATTTTGTACTTAATAAATAAAATAACAAAATATTTTCGTCAGGTACAAATCCGTTTTATGTAAGTAGGTACCTGCCGTTTATATAATATAGGTAGTTAGGTACTTAGTAGGGAAAATAACTAGTATGGTATATATACCCAATCGGTGTAGGCATTACATATATACCTACCTACTTTGACTAGATTTTACTGTTACTGTTACTATGATATCTCTGTAGATACATAAGGGTTGGTACATGGCGATGATAAGGGTCCCTACCTTACCTCTAAGAATGCTAAATAATTAAAAAAGTGTGATAAATCGTTTTAAAAATAGTGACACAGTTTTTTGGGACATTCTGTATACCAAGGCATGGAGGTAGGTACCAGATAAAAGTAAAGCAATGTGCCAATTACTTTATTATTAGATTAATAGATTATTTTTAGTAAAATAATTATTAGATTAATAGATTATTGTACGTTGTCCACGTTGAGAAACTCTGTGATACCTTAAGAGAATTGTAACCAACTGGAGCAATAAATAAATGAAAATGAAGGATTTTTTTTTATAAACAACAACCTTTAGTTAATTTTGTTAATGCTGTTTAGAATTAGAAAACTTACGTTTAAGAGATCTCGGTTTGGCTTGCTTTCTTCTAGACATTATCCTTTGAATAACAAACTTGAACTAAACTAAACACCCACAAGCATTTTTTACTTCGTCGATTGTTCAGAGTTCCGCGAAGTTTATTCGAAAAGTTTATCGTGAATTATAGTCGGGAGTTCCGGACGCACGTGGCCATCGGCGGCGCACCCCGTGCTTACTGAGCAGACTGGCGCCCAACAAGTGGCAATAACAACGTAACCTTACGCGCAAACTCATAAGAAGCGCATGTTAGTGGCAAGTAAGTACATAAATGACTTACGAATCTTTGAATTTACTTAGTTGGTTACTTACTTATGTACTTAACAAGCATAGATTACTATGAGTAGGTGAGTATCTTGTAGGAAACTACGAATGAGATGCTAGTTAGGTAGTTCTGTAAGATACGAGAAGGTAACATTTTATTTGCGAGCAAATAAGTTTACGGTTTTTCCTGGTGGGAACCGCCCGTCTTACGTAAGTATGTTAGTTAGGTATGTACCTACTTCTAAATACACTCATCGTTGTTATTAACTTCGATGATGATGGAAATCACGCACCATGAAATAGGTAGATACCTATAAAAACTATAGAATAAAATCGTACATTATTATCCATTGTTTCGTAAGTAGGTAAGTTACCTGTACTTATATACTCAGGTGGTGAAGTTAGTCATCAATAAACAAATAGTTAACTAATAAGTTAGATACCTAGGTTAGGTATCTAGGTAAAAAAAAAACTACCACCACACTCTATAAAAAAACGGCAAAAAAAACACGTTTGTATCACATAAATATTTATTTTATTCTGGTAGTAGTATTTGTTGTTATAGCGGCCTTCGATCAACAATTAATTGATTGAAGATAGCGGCAACAGAAATACCTACATCATCTGCAACAGTTACTATTGTTAATCGAAGATCATCTATGGAAATTTCAACTGTTTAGCTATCACGGTTTATGAGATACAGCCCTGTGACAGACAGTCGGACAGCGGAGTCTTAGTAATAGGGTTCCGGTTTTTACCCTTTAGGTACGGAACCCTAAAAATCAACGTTCAAATGATTGAAAGAAGTGAGGCAACGAATTAGATTTACCTACTGATTGAGATTAAACAAAAAATCTTAGCTCAACATTTCCGTTTGAATTCTAAAACTTTTGATGTAAGTAAGTAGATACACTATAAAAAAATCCTCTATAAAAAATATACAGATATAGTTATTAATATTTATGGTATAAATAAGTTAATAACATTACCATGTTCTGTGTACTGAAGAAGACTATCATTTTAAATTACGTATTTTTTTATTTTAAATTTTATTTTACGCTATAGAAACATGATTCATTCGCGTCATATTTCCCATTACTGTCGTTGTCAGTGTCACTCAGCAATGTCACTTGTACGTCAGTGTCATTCTAGCTGAGATATTTCCTCACTCTCCCCCTCCTCTCGCTAGCGCCTCTCTCTCTCACAATATCACAAGACCCAGGCAAGCAAGGTGTTACTGTCTGTTTTATTTACATACATCGATAATTGATTTGATAATAGCAGTGCGTGTTGTGGGAAAACCCGAAAGTTTAGTGTATCATATCAATTAAGGATAAATTTAACTAAAAAGGTTTATTTCTAACAACGCAAATGGACCTTCCGTATGAGGTAGATATTTTCATCTTCACTTTCATCCTACATACATTTTTCGTGCAATTCTTTCTTTGTTTGATATTTTCAATAGATTAGATTTTGCACGTGATTTTAATAGCACCTCGATATTGAGTATAGATTTATTTTGTTAGCCAGCATCAACTGGTAGCTATGTAGGTACATAGCGAATTTTTTTTGGGAAGACTATTTCTCCCTCGATACAAAATGAATACACACAATACACTTTCATCATTGTAGGTACATACCTACAAAGTGTTGAATTTTCATCATTCAAATACATATTTGGACTATCTTTAAAATAATTTATTTTTGTTTCAGGTACTAGTGTATCTCTTCAAATATTTACCTAATTCAGACAGAAAAGCAGCCAGTGAAACTTGTCAATCATGGTATATGGCAGCAAATGACCATAGCTTCCTGAAAAATAAAGTTGCTGTATTTTACAAGTCACCACTTAACGACGACAATTCATCACCCATCCAGATATTTGAAAATTCATCTGTGACACACTACAATTACAATTTCAATGAAGTTGAAATATCCAGTAAGCTAAACAACTTCTGGGAGCAAATGGGAGAGCACATCCGAAGTCTTACACTTAGAAACTGTGACATTTGTGAGAAAGTATTTGCATTTATACTCCAAAAATGCATAAACTTAGAGATTTTAAACATTCAAAGTTGCAGAGAACTGTTCATGTCGGGAAGACTGCTAGAAGGAAAAACTGAAGGCTTCCTACTTACCAGTCTTGAACAGCTCAGGAGTTTGAGTCTGTCAGGCAACCAGTACCTGACTGATGCTCTTTTCAATAGATTTATATCAGCTGCTCCTGCATTGGAGCAATTGAATTTGTCTGCCTGCTCCTTACAATTCCATCTTGGTTTAGTGAAGAAATTCTATCCCTCAGGCTCAGACATTTTCCAAAACCCCTCAGAGAGTGTCCTTACATTCTATTTTGTTATGCAGTTCATAACATCTAGAGCTGATAATATCAAACACCTATTATTTTCTAACACTCTGATTGATGGAGCAGCTCTCAAGTTTCTGTCCGAAACAAAGCGCCTGAAACTGCAGTCCCTAGCTTTACACTCATGTGACCAACTCACTAACACAGGAATCATAGCATTGACAACATATCAGACTTCTCTAAAAGAACTGGACATTGGCCTGTGCTCTCGAGTTACAGATTCCTCCCTGGTACACATTTGCAATAATCTAGTCAATTTAGAATACCTCAACATTCAACGGTGTCGAGCTGTCACCGATTTAGGTATCGCTGAACTCGGCAAACTTAAAAAATTGAAATCTCTAAATATATCACAATGTGAACTGATCACAAAAGAGGGTTTACAAAAAGGCATCTGCGCTGAAGAGAACTATACGCTTAACGAATTGGATATACATTCCATGAATTTGGATCAGACAGGATTGATAATGGTTTCGGAGAAGTTACCCAACCTCCATCTCCTCGATCTTAGTTACTGCTTCAATGCTGTTACGGACACATCAATTCAAGTTATATTCAAGAACCAGCTGCAGCTCCAAACATTGAGGATTAGTCATTGCGATAAGGTGTCTGATGCTGGGCTTACTGGGATGGGAAAAGTGGAGACGGAAGGGGACGAAGGTCCTATAATGTCAGCGTTTGACGAAGGTCCTGTACCTCAAAAGATACACCTTGGATCCCGGGCTGAGGAAGAGATAGTTCGCGACGCGCGTCGGAAGCGAGATGTGATGCTTATGTGCGAGAAACTATCCGTGGATACCTACTCAGGTTACTCACTGGCGCGCATAAAAACTCTTCGGGAACTAGATGTCAGCGGATGCAACAGAATAACAGATGTCAGCTTAACCTATGCATTTAATTTCAAGGAGCTTATCAATTTAAATTTGAGCAGATGCCAACAGATAACACACGAAGGAGTGGAATATCTTATCAAAAATTGTCCAAGCATTGAATACCTGAACCTTATTGATTGTTACAACCTAAAGGATGATGCTATACAAAAAATTGTACAAGGTCTGAGTAGATTGATCCAACTCGAACTCAGGGTAAGGACTTCCTACCTATTTGTATTAACTTTCTTAGTAAACGTTGTATGAGCTAGTGGTCAATTCTGGTGATCGAGTTTACAAGCCGCCCTGTCATGATTTATCGGATTTTTTAAAGCCTATTCCTCATTGAAGCCCTGTTTGAATAATCTGCACTGTCTGTTGAGTCTGGGTGATGCGGTACAATCAAACTCGTAGTGTCTGATATACTAATCTCTAATCCTAATCTAGTCTGATAATCCTAGTGTGCCTTTTGAGAGTTATTATACATTTACACTTTTGCTATTACATGTAGGTACATAAGTACAACTATTTTAAATTCTATTTTTTCTTATTCCAGGGTTGCAACCAGCTAACTGATAGAACGATTGACGCCGTGAAGACGCATTGTCAGAAGCTGAAGTACTTAGACGTGCAAGGGTGTCGGAATATATCACCAGAGCTTGCCTGCTCCATCGGATGCTTGCCAACACTGCACACGGTACTGATGTCCAAGCCTGGGCCTTATATTTCCGAGGGTGTTAAGAATAGGTCGCCTGCCCCGGCTTTTCTCCCAGCGCTGATGAGAAAATTACGCTTACACTAATAGCTTACATTACAACCTGTATTTATTAACCTTATGTCGCTATCGGTAGGTCTCGACTTCATTGTTATTTTATTAGATTTTTATTATTACTCTTATCTTATCCCACTTACCTATTTATATGCGCAAGTTTGGATGTTTACTTTGTTTGTAGTTACTCAATCACATCCTTACGGCTGAACAATTTTGATGATATGATTATGATGAATTTGGTATTATATTTATGACCTGGATTGAAATATAAGATACTTTTTATCTGGGAATATCTTTCTACCTGTGATAAACATGATAAACAATAGAGCTGCTTTGCTCACCCGATCACTGGGTAAGCTCTTTAATTTATAATTAAAACAGATGTTGCTTGCAGCGTGCTTTAGGAAAGGATGCTTTAGCTAAAGGAACCTGATACCTCTTGACTACTAATGAGAGTTCGATAGAATACGCTTGTTCGAGTTGACATAATAAGGCACTATCAGATTATTTCGCCTATCGACTAAAATGCGTATTTTAATCATGTTTGTTTCTGTTACCTGTACCTATGTCTAATCTCACCAAAATATTTAATTTATACACCACTTAGATAATGATAGGTACTTTTTTGTGAATACATTAATGGTTGAGGCATTGACACCAGTCAATGAAATAACTTCTCAATAGTATCAACAGTTTAAAAAAGCTTGTCAACTTTTAAGTGAATGCCTCATTTGTCATGCGGACTTGCAAGGTTAAACCTAGAAGGTTGTCCATACGGAAGTACAGCCGATAAGTTGCCATAATGTTAAACAACATACTGAACTTTAAAACATGTTTTTGCATTCTCAGGAAGAAGCTATTAAATAATGTATATTCTATAAATTTTGAGCATTGGTAATTTTTATGATATGGATTGTTATATGTATACTTATGTATCACATTTAATTTTAGATCCCAGTATTTCTATTAGAAATATTGTGTAGTACCCTGTGATAACTTTCAATAATTTTAGTACAAAGTGCTAATGAAATTGTAACATTTTCTTGTTCTAATTTATTTTTCCTGCTCTGTGATAAAAATAAAAAGAAAAATTATAACATTATTATCTTTTATTACATAGAATTTAAAAGTAACTTAGCATGTAATATATTTTCTTCTTACAATAATAGGTATGTTATTATGTAGTCTTACAAAACTTTGTTCATGTAATGTAGGTAAGTAATAAATAATAGTAACATACAATAAAAGTTCGCCTTAATGTTACACAGTGGAAATCAAAAATAGACAACTCTAATAAACATGAATGAGTTATAACGTAAGTGATATTAATACAATTGTGATAAATGAAACGGCACGATAATCACAAGCCTTTGTATATTTTCCGAGAACTGGCTCAATGTTTATACAGACTAGCTGCCACAACTTAGTAAGCATGCAACGCTCAGACTACAAATTGGCATCCATATCTTTATATTCAAACATATTCATATATTCAGAATCATAAACAAGAGGCATTAAGCCACGAATACACTAAGTTCCGCAACATCTATGTGAATGTTCCTAGGACAATGTTGTGAAACTTTTTACCGGATACAATACTGTGTTTATAGAAATGTCGCCCGAGGAGCTGTTCCGCGTCTCGTAAAATGTTAGTCATGTTGCGGGACAAAATGCCCCTGTATCCGTGGCTCTATTATAGTTATTTACTCCCAATCTATAGGAGTGTTTTCACAAAATGCATTTGCAGAAAGAAAAGTGTAAGTTTAATAATGTGTAAACAAAACTATACAAGCTTACGCCGACAGAAGATGGCTTATCGGTAACAATAGTAGGTATCTCTTACATTTATACCTTACACAAAGTTAATTTTGCTAAACCCTGACCGAAATGTATAGCTAAAAGGACACAGAGTCATCTTAGAATCATATGCGTTTTTATTGAAATCAGACCATCCGTAATAGAAACATACACGTACACTTAACTATAAAAACACCTCTTTTTTTTAGTCAGGTTGCAAATGCAACAACCCTATAATGTAAAAACAGTAAATAAAATTATATTCTAATTGAATAAAGTCTAAAACAAAATATGAATAACGATTCCCTGTGCCTAGAATGATTCATCGATTCATTCCGGGCATTCGAATTATTTGGACATTATCACGAAAACTCTATTTAAACTATACCAGAGGGTTGGCGATAATATTATGAAATAGATAACCATTCAACTTCTTTGTTTTCATATTGCAAACTGTAATGTAATGTTTGGACGTGCCTTTGACTGCCGTCATTAGGCCTTTTCAAGGATCTGAGTGCCTGCAGATCTGAGATCTGTCTATGGCACTTAGGCGCTGCTTACAATTGTGATCCCTTTTTTCATTTCAAATAGTTATAGTTAGTAAGTTAAAAAATAATCAAATAGATTTGTGTAATATAAGTTTAGTATTATAATATTCACACATTAACATTAAAAAAAAACATTATTTTAAGCTACTAGGTTCACATTAAAGAAATATGAAAGTAAGAATCAATTTCAACTTTTTACACAAAAAACATATAGTGCCGATTTATCAATTATTATTAAACAGTTACCCCTTAACAGATGATTGAGATGATTGAAAAATCGTCTCTTAGACATCATATTTTGCTTATCCCACTTTGTGTAAGGCACCACAATATAATACAGTAGATAAATATTTTTATCATAAGAAACATTAGTCTCATTATATTTTCAAACAAACTTCCTAAAACATCAGTTTCTTAAACAGTTCTTTCAAATTCTTCAATAAAT
The DNA here is from genome assembly GCA_912999785.1 of Hydriomena furcata. Lineage (NCBI taxonomy): Eukaryota > Metazoa > Arthropoda > Insecta > Lepidoptera > Geometridae > Hydriomena > Hydriomena furcata. The sequence continues at coordinate 9,265,789 of OU538824.1, forward strand.
AAAGTAAAGGTATGTATAATCAAAGTACCTATTCAACATAATTTCGAAACTAAAAAGTTTAACAATTTTCATACAAGCAAATATACAGTTTACAAATGATTACAATAGATATACCTACACTTTTGACTCTGTTTACACTAAGAGTTCGCACGAAGGTACCGCAGACCCGTATCGTCACTTTTGCGCTCACTATCCTCGTCTGTTTTGTGATGCCAGGTGGACATAGGCTTTCATCATGGTTTCAGAGAATAGGCCGGCGAGTTCATCTGAGCCTGAGGAGTGTTGAGAGTAGAGCCGCTGGGCAAGGGCGACAGACACCCATCCTGGGAGTTTTCACACTCCAAATCCGGCATGCTTATATCCTCAAAGTCGGGAATATTCCCTGTATACGAGATTAGCTGGTTCCCCTCCACTGAAATTTGCCGAAAAAAAATTACAATCAACTGAAGGTTATTTCACGACGGTAACTAATGTATCTAATCTACGCTTAATCTATATTATATGTTTCTTACAATACTAACATCACATCTAAATCTACTAGGTAAATATAGTATAGGTATGTACCTACATTACCTAAATAATATTGCTTATTTGTTTAACATGCCCAAAACCTACATATAAAAAAATATCAAAATTCCACAAAAAACGAAACCAAACTCGCGTTATATAATACATTATATGAATAAAATTTATTATTGCACACAAACTCATTTGCCTTGTCCCTAATATATAAAATAAAATGGATGATATAATATTTTATTTAAAATATTCCTTGTAACAAAATTGTAAGCGTGTAAACTTATTTAGGCGGAAAATAAAATAAAATTAAAATTATTAGGGAAATAAAAATGCAAAACTTAATTTTCTGATGCAACTAAAAAGCTATATAAATACATCTGCTCAATATACTGCCAAGTGCCAACTTTCTTACAGGATGTATTATGACTACTTCCCAAAACACAAGTTCACAAGACCACAAGTAGAATTAAAAACAAAAGGCTAATTTTACCGAAAATTAAAAAACCGGCCAAGTGCGAGTCGGACTCGCGCACAAAGGGTTCCGTACCATTATCTATAAAAACGGCAAAAAATCATGTTTGTTGTATGGGAGCCCCCCTTAAATATTTATTTTATTCTGTTTTTAGTATTTGTTGTTAGAGCAGCCACAGAAATACATAATCTGTGAAAATTTCAACTGTCTAGCTATCACGGTTCATGAGATACAGCCCTGTGACAGACAGACGGACAGACAGACAGACGGACAGCGAAGTCTTAGTAATAGGGTTCCGTTTTTACCTTTTGGGTACGGAACCCTAAAAACAGAATAAAGTAAATCGACTTAAAAAGAGGAGGTTCTCAATTCGACATTATATATAACTATATTTAGTTTTTTTTTATGTGTGACCGCGCATATCTTTTTACTTAGTGATCCGCTTTCTATTGTGTAGAGAATAGTTCCAAGTTGGTCTCATATAACCCTAATGGAACCCCATATGGAACCCTAAAAATACCACTTTTGGATAATCGATTAATAGCGATAGCTGAACATCCAGTTTAAATTTTCAGGAGTGGTCTAAATACACTCTTACTACAAATATGCAGGGTATAAATTGTTACGTTATTTTTTAACAAATAAAGCAAGCTAATGTTCAAAGATGCGATACTATAGCAAGGTAATACCATCGTCGTCGTCTGTAAACAGTTGCTGCGTCTTGTCGTCACCGCTATTCGTGAACTCACCCTTCTGCTTCTTGGCTTTAATTGAAAATACAAAAAAACCACTTAAATCTTACTAATATTAAAGTCCATAAATTTGTGCGGAAGTTTGGTTTGGTTTGGTTTGTTTGCGCCTCAAACACACCCAAACGTATTTGGATGAAACTTGGAAAACAAAGTACATGCAATAGAAATAGCGAAGCCGCGGGAGGAACCTAGTACAATAATAATTTACATATTTATAAATTCCGTATGTTAAGTAAATTAATATCAATCTTTTTATGGAACAAGCAAGAGCGACCAAAGTAATTCGTAATAAGGAATTCTAATTTGGGTTTCTGTGGAATTTTATATAATTTGTAAAACTCGTATATTTATTATGCTAAACTCCTATTTAGAACTTCTGTTTAAAGCCATACAAAATTAAATTTATACAAAACTTAACAATTTATAAAACCAAATTGAAATCCATACATTTCACATTTCTATCGTGTCCCGTCAACACCCACGCTAATGTGTTGCGTGTAAATTCAAAAGAATAATTTCTCATAAACAATACCCTTAGAAGGTAAAACCTATCTTACTTGCTGCGACTCCAAGATATCATATACCGGCAGGCTTATTCCATAAAAATTGATCTTCGTTTTTTGCCTTTCATTACAAGCATTGAACATCGTTCGAATTTAGAGAATACCACTTTCATAGTAAGTTTAAAAGAATAAAATACATAGGTTCTATAATAGTTACTACGAAATAGTTATTCTCTAAATTCGATCAATGTTCAGAGCTCTGGTAATGAAAATCGAAAACGAAGATCGATTTTTACGGAATAAACCTGCGGAACTGCTGACTAAAATAAACCCTTTACCAACACGGCATTGCCAAAACTGTTCCTGTTGACGAAGTAGCAACAGCCTACTGTGTTGTTGACGCTTCGCTGTTACCAATCAGCCAATCAAAGTCAATCATCGGATACTGTTTGGTTGTATCTACAAATTATAAACGTGAAATACAACTAATAAACTCCACCAATAGAGCGTACCTGTAGTAGAGCGAGTTGACTCGACGACGCGGGACTTCACAGCTCGTATTTTTGCTTTAGTTTTACGACATTGCTGCTTTTATATAAACCGTTTATTTGAATATTAAAATGTTGTTAAAGTGCCCACAGCCAGGTCTCTTGCCCTACAGCTAACAAAATCAAATCTAAACAATACAAGGCAGACACTTCTTATTCATGTCTCATTAATTCACTTGTTTGCTTGTTTCTTTATTTATTTCTGCATGTGTATGTGTTCAGTTTTTATATTCTCTTAGGGTTTTTCCTTCCCATTGGAAGTAAGCGGAATAAGTACCTACTAAATATGTCTAATTAATTTCCTTGTGCATGAAAATTGGAAAGTAACTCACCATTGTTCGCAGCCTTATTAGTTCTTTCATCCGCCGGATTATTAAATGCCAGCCCATAAAAGGGATCATCCGCGCCAAAAAGCTGAAAATCAAAAACACAATATTCGTTAAAACCCCAAATTCATTTCATTTTTAATAACTTACGACATGTTTAAATGTAAAAACCAAATAGAGGCATTAAAACCTACATCCTGATCACATTACATAACGTTGCTACGGTACAAAATTACCATAATTAAATTCTGTGTACCTATCATACATTATAATAATTACGAGCGCTAATAACACCGACTAAACTCTAAAGAAGAATATAAAATCCTATAAGGTGGTCATGTCTGTACATAAAGTAATTGTATCATTACATAATCTAATGTTGGGTGTTGGTGAAGAGACATCTGAGGTTCTAATCTCGCATCGGGATTCTATGGACAATAAGAAGCATTTGTATTAATAATTCATTAAGAGACGCTGTCAAACAACAGCCTGAAAAAAAGACGAATTTAATTTAGAGCGATTTTAAACTTCTTTGCTAAAGAGATACGATGTAGGCATTCATAAATCGATTCCCACCGTGTTGCTATGACTAGCTCCCAGTATTATCATAATAATAACCGGCCTGATACAAAACGACCAAAGCGTTTTATCAATAAACACAACAACACTCGATACCGGCATGTGTGCAATAAACCGGCCTACATTACGTAGTGTCTGAGTATGTGTGCGTGAGCGGGGCACAAGGCATCGCACGCGGTCTAAACATGTTGATTGCAACGTGACCTGTGGACGTGTTGCCAACCTAACAGACCCAACATTTATGTTTACATTCATAGCAGTGTGCGTGCATTATGTATGTGTGCGCTTACCCCCACATAGATCTGGCACGTAGGATATTATGCCGCGATTTGTTTTTGTGTCTATCTAAAAACTTTGATCGATTTTTATATTAGTCAATCACACTGTAATAATAATCGATTAAGTACTTAATAGCGATTAGAGTAACCCAATAGTTCACATACCCCCATCAATGTATTGGTGTCTAAGGAATATGAGTCACTTCGGAGTAGTTCTCTTAGCGATTCCAAATCAGTTTGCATGGTGTCCAAGTGATCATCAATATCATTCCTGAAATATTATAATTACACGTTTTATTAGAAAAAATGGTTTAGACATGTAAATACAAAATAAGCAAATTGCATGTTATTTTACCAAATACGATTATTTTATATTTCCTATTGTAAAGCCGATGGTTTTGTTACTTATGAGGCAGTTGTTTTTAGTTCATTTTTACAAAAAAAAATTGCGTGTATGGATTAAAGTGTTTCCAATATTGCCAATAATAAGCTTATGTGATAAGCATTAAGTACTTACTTAAATTAGTTATGGTATACCATACATAAAAAAATATTATATAAATACAACAAATAATAAAATAGTTTATAAGACGTTATGAATTTTTGATAAATATTTATAGAAGCCATTTTGCAAGGTTGTTTCTTATTATTCAAAATATAAATGATCATAATAACACATACTTGTTTGAATTTGTTCCATAAAGAGAAGAATAATCCTCTCGACTTTTGCTGATGTTATCTCTCCTATTCCTGTATTGTAAAATGAATTCTTTGGAATGATAGTGTAGGGCAGAGATAGAAAACTCAGTTTACCCAAAAAGGGACAGTAGAATCCCACTAAAATTGCCTATTTTCTTGGACTGCTTAGTTTTATAGGATATAAAAGTATTAGAAAACATACCTAGATTGAAACCTCGAAACATTGTTGTTGCTATTCACTGGGGCAAGCATCATATTGTTCCAGTCAAAATCATCCTGGAGTTCAGTCTTGATATCCGACAAGTTCAGATTGAGAGCATGATCCTTTCCTTTCTTCGACTTGTGTTTAGGAGATTCCGGTTTTTCCAACTTGATGTTTATTCCGCCGAACATTTTATCTTTTGTGTTTTCATTTGTGACCGACTCGCTTGCAAAATCTTGGAGCACATTAGTGATATCCTCATTGGCTGGGAGTCCGGCATCGCTAACGGAGTCATCGCTTGCGAATATCTCAGCGGGTAGTTTTAGATCAGCTGATGGGTTCATTGAGTGGAAATGATTGGTTGAGAGCACTGGATTTAATACAGAATGTTTGCCGGCGCTTCGATTTTTTACTTTTGATGAGGAGGGTATGGTGGGGATGAAATTACTGGTTAGGTTATCCACTGCTGTGTTGTGTGCAGGAGAGGTGGCTGTGACCGGGGTGGGGGATGGTGTTGTTACGATTGGCGACTCATCATTTGACGTTGTTCTAGTTATTCTGTTGATTGGGTATGCTAATCTTGCACCTGTAGGAAAAAAATAATATTCGTAATTTTATTGATCACAATTTTAAAATGTAGGAAGTTTACATTAAGTAAGTATTCTTATAAGCGGCGATGGGCTTGCAACTTGTCACATAAGAAATCCTAACTACTGCAAATTGTTAGTATTGTTCCAATCGTAATGTTTGGACGGACCTTTGACTACAAAAAGACGAGACTAAAGATTCCAAGATCTAAGCGTCTTAAGATCTGAGAGTATATCTACCGTATTTAGGGATTACAGTTATGATTTTTACAATGCACTATGCTTATTATAAAATGTATTAATGTTACCTAGGTCAGTATCTTCGCCGTCATCTATCGTAACATGATACTGTACTTGAGCAGATGGGTCAGTAGGACTTTGAGCAGTTACAGGCCTGGTGTTAGAAGGTATGAGAATTGACACATAGTCTGAAGGCACCATTAGGTCTTGTGAGATATTGTCGTTGGATATCATGTCATCATGCGCCAGTTCGTGTATAGTTGGTCCGTCCTCCTGTAAAAGAATACACAGATTCTTTTATTCCATAAAGAAAAACTAATATGAATACATACAGATACGGGATATGTGTTTTTATCATAACATGTGGTTTTATTTTTATTTTTAAAGCAAGTGATATTGGTTTGTGGTTACCAACCGCGCCGCGAAATATTACCCCTAATGAGTAAGGTACATACATACATCATTCATATTTGATAAGCTTACCATAACTACATATAGATTTTTACTAGGGTCTTAAATATTGCGTTGGGTAAAAAATCTGTAGATATGCCTACTAATCACAATAGTTTGAAAAATATGCTCACCATAGTTTCATCATGAACATCTTCCAATACAACATTTTTGTCCAATTTCACATTCTTAAATCTACCGGGATATGATCCATCAGTGCCAGAGTTGTGGGCTGCATTGTTGATCATCAACTGATACGGTCTCTTAACCCCGACATTATTACCATTAGGATTGGTGCTTCTGCCTGGTTGCACAAGATTGCATAAGAATTGAATTAGCTGAAAATAATAAGAGTATAAAATAAACTATGAACTTTCATTATGTACCAACTACTACTTTTTTTTTATGTTATATAAATGTTGTAAATATCGGTGGACATTTCACACAGCGCCATCTAGCCCCAAACTAAGCTAAGCTGTGTATGGGAACCAGGTAATTGATAAAATAATTATACTACTTTTTTTTTGTAAATACTTATTATACATAACACACAACACAGACCAAACATCTCTGTTCATCACACAAATATTTGCCCTGGTGTGGATCAAACCCACAACCTACAGCGTAGAAGGCAGAGTTACTACCAACTGAGCTGTAAGGCCAGTATAAAATTAACCATGGATTTTCATGTACCAACTACTAGTTTTTAGGGTTCCGTACCCAAAGGGTAAAATCGGAACCCTATTACTAAGACTTCGCTGTCCGTCTGTCTGTCTGTCTGTCCGTCTGTCTGTCACAGGGCTGTATCTCATGAACCGTGATAGCTAGACAGTTGAAATTTTCACAGATTATGTATTTCTGTTGCTGCTCTAACAACAAATACTAAAAACAGAATAAAATCAATATTTAAGGGGGGCTACCATACAACAAACATGATTTTTTGCCGTTTTTATAAATAATGGTACGGAACCCTTCGTGCGCGAGTCCGACTCGCACTTGACTGGTTTTTTTTGTGATTTATGCTTACATTGTTTACAATCTGCTGTTGTTTAATGTGTTTTTGTCTTAAAATGGCAACCTCCCTCCACAGAGCTTCATTTTCCTGCTTCATTGCACTAAACTTAGCATCCAAACTTTCTTGCTTCCCTTTCATAGATTTCACATCGGACAACACCTTGTTCATCAGTTCTGGTTTGATAAGTTTATCTCCGCTGTCACTGCTTGTCACAATTGTTTTAGGATTAGCAATTTTTCTCTTAATGTGCTCCAAGAGGTAAGCATGGCCTTTCATGAAGCATGGGTGTGAAAATTCAATCTCATCTTTTTCATATCGTAGCCCACCATTTTCCACTGAAGTGATCTTGTGAAAGCCATACATGTTCAGTTGTCGGATGAAGCTAGCCATGTTGTTGTGTTTGTAGTATAATGGGAGGAGCTCCCGTGCAAAATCTGCTTGGTTCTTGATGACAAATGTTTTTCCTCCCTAGAAAATAAAACCCAGAATATTAAATCTACTTATGCAAATCATATTGCTTGTTGGTAAAAAATTTATGTAAAAGTTTTTTGCTGTATAAAATGCTGTATAAAGAGGAACACTTTCCCCTACTTACAAGTACAAGAGAGTGTGATATACACAATTTCAATGAGATATAGGAATGTGTTCAGCTATTTGCACCCCTAAAGTAGGTACCATTTTCTGTTAGGTGCATAATATGTAGGTATGTCAACATTTTAAATTGTAATTAGTTATATAATTTGGTTCTGTTTAAGCAAATATACCTTACCTATACCTAGCTAAGGAAATAAAAACCTTAGTAAAAAAGAGACCTCAACATCACTAAGTATTAATTACCTATTCGAGTTTGATATTTTTTGTATGTTTTAAGATTTTATGTGAAAAGTTTTTGCCTTGCTGCATTACATTAAAAAAGCACAGAACAATAAATAGTAGATAACATTTTAATTTTTTTTTTCATCATTTAGCTATGTATTCTTCCCAATACTTCAACAACAACAAAATAATGTTGTTTTTTTAAAATTTTCAACATCACCAAGGCAGAGACTTAAAAGTTATGAACAAGTGCCACTTTTTTTTCGTTTTGTAATTATTTGGCCCATGCTTACTAAAAGTTTTCCGACCGCTGGCATAAAGAACCATTACATCAACAACAACAGCTGTTCCTGTTCAAAAACCAAATGGCAAATGATATTCAATAGCTTCTCTATTTATTGGTACCTACTTATTTTTTTTATTATGATCAATGAAAAGTGTATTTAATATTGTATACAGCTGTAGAGCATGGTGTAAAACGTGACTCGTAACTATTTATCTATCCTACAAGTTTCTCAGACAGACTGACAACACTTGCGACGACATTTATTTCATAGGTTGTTTTCGTCATTCCTTTCTAATGTAATGATAGATGCAGCATCTAGGTATCATACAATTATTTTTCAAGAACTAAATCAAAACAAGCTCAGGTGTTTAAATATCATAACAAAACACTTACAGGGCTCCATGAAATCAAGTGATTGGTTTCAGTGTCGTTCACTAACTTCCACAATTTTCCCAAGAAAGCTGGGACACTTGCCCCAATTTCTACAACAGATCGCATTTTTTACTTGTCTGTGTTGTATTTAGACTATAAAGTAGCACTTTTTTATGTACGAAGGTATCAATTCGCGAAAAATAACTACATGCAGTCAAGACTTTGGTCTCAACTCAATCAAACGCCATTTTATTTTAGTAAACACACACATACATGCATAGAAAGATAGACTTACTACTACATGAGCAAAATTGAGCAATGACAATGACGTAGCTGCTTGAACTCACACATTCGCATCTTCGCATATTTAGGCTGGGAATAGACGTCCGATTTTTTCATCCGACAGTCCGGAAGGCGCTCGTGCCATACATTTTGTTTGAACAGCAATACACGTCCGATCCGATAGTCTGAAGGTGCGGTCTGCATACATTTGTACATAGACCAAATAGACGTCCGATTCCTCCTTCCGATTTGCTACCTGTCTCGCTCCTTTGTACTAAAATATTTTTCTTTTTCACTTACTCAAACTTTATCTCACGCGTCATACATTGCTCGTTATAGAAAGAAAGCTAATTTCGATCTGCCAAGTAAATGGCAATGTATAATTCTTTTTTGTAAATACATACTAACATCCAGACACTCTGTCTCTAATACTAACTACCGGGATTCGAACCCACGAACGGCTTATATGGCCGTAGAAAAACGGACATGCATTAGGGGATACGGGCATTAAAGCTTATCACGATCGGCAAATGAAGATTTGGCTTGGGAGGACGTGTGCGCATCACAGCGCAGCTCGAGACGAGAACGACTGAGTTCAAAAAATGTCTGACGCAAAAATCGGACGTGTATGGGGTGAATCCGATCCGATAGTCTGATCAGACAATCGGAAGCAAAATCGGACGTCTATTCCCAGCCTTATCTGTCTGACAGACAGAATGCTCTTTGAGACACAGCAACGACTAATGGCAGAGACACACTTACGTGTCGTGTCGTGGCGCGACACGCCACTAGCTAATCGCTTTCATACATTTAGTATGGTTAGAGACATAATATTTGGGTGTCGTGTCGTGTCGCAAACGCTGTCTTGCGATTGGCTAGTGGCGCGACACGCCACGACACGTAAGTGTGCCGGCGCCATAACGTTCACACTAGTCGTAAGTCGCATATGACTAAAAGTCGAATGCTCTGGTCACCATACACTTTATACTCATCCAATGTGAACAGCTCCATATAAAGTGGCGACAGCAAGCATCACGACACGCCACGACACGTAAGTGTGTCTCCGCCATAATGGTCCCTATCCCTATGATGAAGAGATATCGAAGCCGTCATCATTTTCTTCTCCTTTTCCCACTTACGTGGGGTCGGAGGATGCCTGCCTGAAGTCAACCCTCTTTGGGAGATGGATTAGCCATTTATTAAATCACTGATTTTAACCAAAACCAAGTAGCAAATCTAGATACCTTTGCATTATTGTTAAATATCGAATTCGTAATAATCGAAGGTAAATAAACATCATTGGTTACTATTTTTTTTGGTACCTATACCTACCTATTTGATTAGTATTACTTTATGTTAGGTAAGTACTTAAAGTTTGTCGTCTCATTTGAAAAGGAAATCGAACGTCAATGTTTTATTCCTTCTCATATAAAAGTCCAACCATTCTTTAGTTCTTTATATACAAAAAACTTAAGAAACTCTGATACCCCGTTTACACTCGCGTACAAGTGGCGAGACGAGCCACGAGCCCTGAGTGTGAACAGTCGCTAGCGGCTCGCCTCGCGCCTCGTCTCGCCACTCGCGGCGCTCGCGTCCGGAGCGGTTTTTGGGCACGAGTCAAAGGACCTCGCGGCAGACGCGAGCGCGGTGTTTACACTCGCGTTCAGCGACGAGACACGAGACAAGACACGAGCCATGAGTGTGAACAGACGCTAGCGGCTCGCCTCGCGCCTCGTCTCGCCACTCGCAGCGCTCGCGTCCGGAGCGGGTTTTTGGGCACGAGTCAAAGGACCTCGCGGCAGACGCGAGCGCGGTGTTTATACTACGTTTACACTCGCGCTTCGTACCTCGCCTCGTGTTTCGTCTCGTGTCTCGGCGCTCGCCTTGCGTGATAGATGGCAAAATGTGCTTCCTGTTTACACTCTCGTGACGTGTTCAGTAGTCTTTGAGCTAGCAACAATGAAGGACGTCGAAGTATTAACGGCAACAAGTATTTGCTTACTGAGCTTCTACTACTACTCAACTAAAATAGATTTAAAAAAACGGCTCCCAAGAAGATAGTGGTTATTATCGATTCATCGCAATAATAAAATCAAAAAAAATAAAAAGTAAATAGGATTAAGTCTGTAATCCTCAAGTACGGTAGACATCCTATCAGATCTCCAGACGCTTAGGTCCGTTGAATATGTTTAGTGGGAGTAGTCAGAGGCAAGTCCAAACATTATATTTGGTACAAGCCCACATTTTGCAATAGTTAGCATTCCATACGTGACAGGTTGCAAGCCCTAAGATCTGAGAGGATGTCTACCGTACTTGAGGATTACAGTCGTAATTCTATTTACTTTTTATTTATTTTGATTTTATTATTGCGATGAATCGATAATAAACACTATCTTCTTGGGCGCCGTTTTTTTAAATATTTTTTCATCTAAATTTGTTGCGTAGAAGTAGTAGCTCAATAAGCAAATACTTGTTGCCGCTAATACTTCGACGTCCTTCATTGTTGCTAGCTCAAAGACTTCTGAACTCACCACGAGAGTGTAAACAAGAAGCACATTTGCCATTTATCACGCGAGGCGAGCGCCGAGACACGAGGCGCGAGTGTGTATACCCTATGGTGTAATACCTATCGTTGGATAGGTTACTAAAAAATATTGTGAGTTTTTGGAGACATCTTTTCGATTATGGGCTCCGTTCGTGAAATATTAAATACACATACATACATAAAATTACGCCTGTTTCTCAGAGGGGTATGCAGAGATCACGGTTTGAATTTAAGTACTTACTAAATAAAACCGGCCAAGTGCGTGTCGGCCCACTCGTCCACTGTGGGTACGTGTTCTCATAGTGTCGGTCTTGAATACGAGGGTAATGCCGGAGACACACTTACGTGTCGTGGCGTGGCGTGTCGCGCCTCTAGCCAATCGCAAGACAGCGTTTGCGACACGACACGACACCCAAATATGTCTCTAACCATACTAAATGTATGAAAGCGATTAGCTAGTGGCGTGTCGCGCCACGACACGACACGTAAGTGTGTCTCCGGCATAAAGCATAGTGATATATTACTCAGACTAACTAGGTGTTTTTGGCGAGAAAAAAAAAAGTACCTGTTTATGATTAAATTCACATGAATGTTTCCCCTCAAAAATTAAGTATCTCAAAATATATAAAAAAATCTAATTGTGATAACCTAAACCTAAATTTTTGAATACCTACAAAATCTGTGGAATTAAGTTACGTTACGCCTAAATACATGATGTAGGTGTTCTGTGGGTTGACGTTGACACGAGATAGATGCGCGAGACGTCTGTCTGACTCTCTTCATGTTCGTTGTAGCCATGCGCAGAATATATCCTTAAAATGAAAAGATATAAATGTGTCTTTTCATCTCAGTGAAGTATATCACTCATCTAGTTCAATAGTTCATCTAGTTCAATAGTTAATTTAGTTCATCTAGTTCAATAGTTCGTTTAGTTCATCTAGTTCAGTTTGTCGCTTAGTTTTTAGTTTATGCATTGAACTATCGTAATTTGCATTCATCTAGTTCAGGTGGTCAACAGAGATGATTTTGTTAGGCGTTCTTTTATCTTTCCTAGTTCATCGAACTAAAATAAATAAATAATTAATAGAATCGCGACTGTAATCCCCAAGTACGGTAGGTAGAGTAGACATCCTCTCAGATCTCCAGACGCTTAAATCTTTGTAGATGTGTAAAGGTTAGTCAGAGGCGTGTCCAAACAGATAAGTAGGTAGGTAATTAAGTAATTATGGTATGATTAGTGTTCAATGTAATTTTAGTGGTTTATCGCCACAAATGTAGATGTTCCTGCACTAGGCTCAGTGTACCTACTACTTAGAAACTCTGTTTGATAGGTATTAGTATAGTTAGTAGTTTCCAATAGCGAAAACCATACCACACAACCAGTGTAACAATACAATTATCAAATAGTGTAGACGAAACTCACCCATAATATTTTAATTTTAAGGTGTTCGAAACTTGCTTTCATAGGTGAACGATATTCCAGTTATTCGCTAATAATATATTCATCTCGTTTACGCGCTTGAAAGTTAGCGCGCTAGAGAGGGATGCCTATATTATTTTATGGTTCGGCACAGTAGGCACATCTTCGCGGCGATGTTGTCGTACTTCTCCTAAACTCATGTTATCTCTATCTATCTAGTTCGCGTATATCAGCGTGTAGTTCGCGAATGAAATGAAGTACTGAAGTACTTCAATTGAAACTATCTCTTTCAATTTGAAAGAGATATAGTGACTGAATGAAGGAATACAGGTGAAGTAGTCCATTTGAAGGATTCATTCGCGAACTACACCAAAGAGCATTTAAGGGCTAGTTCGTTGTTCAATCAAATTTCAAAAGACCTCGGACTTCGACCGATCGATTCGATTTGTCTGAATTGTCTGTCGTCTGTGGTTGCGGTTAGATGGTTCTGCTAAATTCATTTTAACTTTTTAGAAGTACATAAACGATCTTTCATTTCATTTGATAGTAGGATCACAACACAGAATTTGATTAATCGCTGCTGAATTACCTAGCTAGCAGCCATGGAGGTAAGTTCTAGTATCTTTAGTAAAAATGAATTGAAAGTAGGTTTACCTACTTTAGCATAAAACTTTTGACCAGGTTTTTTCTGCAACTAACTGATTGTAATTTTTATAGATCGAAATTTTGAGCACTTCAGGCTCTAAACCACTGGGCAAGATCCAAGTGACCCCGAGTTACACGATACAGAATGTGAAAGAAAAAATTCATGAGAGTGTAAAAAAATTATACCCAGATAGACAAGCCATCAAGTTAGAAGCTAAGGGAAAGACCTTGAAGGACAGCGATACTCTAAATACCCTTAACGTAGAAGATGGTGGAAAGCTCTATGTTAAAGATCTTGGGCCACAGATTTCTTGGAAGAATGTATTCTTGACTGAATATGCAGGACCAGTATTTGTGTATTTGTGGGCTTATCAAAGGCCTTGGATTCTTTATGGAGAGCAATCATCAGCTCCAGGAGATGTTGCTACGTGAGTTCTTACTTTTTTTTTGTATTGTGATCAGATCTCCAGAACTATGAGCAGGTGTGTTGTGAGCGATTGATAGTTTCAGATGAGTGGTCCATTGACCACTTCGTCCTCTCATACGTCATATCAGTTACTTTTCATAAACATAACATTGTACTTTCATAAATGTATCTACAAAAAACATGATAATGAATGTAAACACTAACTAGATACTGATTGTCATTTAAATTAATGTAGGATAGATAAAGAATTAATATGTTTATCTATATTTTGGGATAAGGTCAAGAAGAAGGTATAGAAATATTCTCTCATAATGCTTTTTTACCACATACTATAATTTACCTAAAAATGGTTAATGTTGATACCTACTTACTATTACATTTACCTATTTATTTATAAATTTATTAAACTTTTCAGCGTGGCTGCCGTGTGTTTGTCAGTTCACTACATCAAACGTATCCTGGAGACATTGTTTGTCCATCGATTTTCACATGGAACCATGCCTCTGAGGAACCTGTTCAAGAATTGTTCATACTACTGGCTGTTCACCTTGTATGTGGCGTACCACATTAACCATCCTCTTTATACTGCCCCGTGTAACCTTTGCTTTTATGTGGGTCTTGGAGGGTTTATTGTAAGTATCTATTGCTAAAGTATGATAGAAAACCTAATCTAACCAATGTTAACTCTGTTCACAATACTTGTAACTCACTCATAATGCGCATATTATATCCAGGACATTAGGTATGACATGCTGTTTTGCTGTAGGCTTCAATGCAGAGAAGAAGCAAAGAAGATAGAAAGCCAATATGACGAATATTTACTCTGTTTTTGTTTCACAATACACAAAAGTTATACCTACTCATAATGCTCAAATATCCAGGACATGCAAGTGTGTCTTGGGTAGGTAAATAGATTACATAGATTTTTTTTGTCATTTTCTAGCTATGTGAACTTGGCAATCTAAGCATTCACATTCTGCTCAAGAACCTACGCCCGCCCGGCACTAAAGTGAGGCGCATTCCTGTACCCGATGGAAATCCCTTCTCGCAACTCTTCAACTTCGTCTCCTGCCCCAACTACACATATGAGTTTGGATCGTGGATGTTCTTCACAATCATGACCAAATGCGCTCCAGGTAAGTTGAATTGTTATAAGAATCAAAGTCCTGACTGACATAAATAGACAGTGCACATCCTAAACCACTGGTGATAGTGACAGAGACTTAAAATTTGTTGGGAAATATGTTTGTTTTGTATAGGAGCAATCTAAGAAGAAATTTAGAAAATCATCCTAAGGGTGTGAAAATGGGTGATAAATCCTAACTTTAAAACATGAAACTAAATTATAAATGGCTATTTTCATTTTCTTAATTATTTTCAATGTAATTCAGTAAAAATAATCTTTCTTGGCTCGGAGCGCAGTTCGTTGGGTCAAACCATTCCGAATATATAAAATTATAATGAATCTAAATATCCGTCTCGTCATTACCGCGGCCATTTTAACATAATCACTTGCGTTAATGCTAATTTATTACACACTAACGCCGGTATTCCGTTTCGACATTGTGTGGACTAGTTTTACAATATAGCGTGATTTATCAGAAATGAGTATTGCGTATTGTTTTCACTGACCATGCATACCCTTATTATGAGTGGACTCCACTCAGTGGAGTTTTTTTTATTACAAAATTATAATATCGGATATCCTAAACTCGCAGTATAGTACAAGTTTGGGGTAAAATGGCGCTGTCTGAAATGTCTACCTACATTTATCTTTAATATTATTATAAAGAGGAAAGATCTGTATATGTATGGTGTCAATGAATTAACTATTTATCGATTTTAAAAATTCTTTCACCATTAGAATGCTACTAATATCTGAGTAACATAGGTTATTAATTATTACTAGAAAATATTAGGAATCCCTACTAAAACTTCAATAATGTTACCTTAAAAAGGTTTAAAAAAGCATACAGGCGAATTGAGAACCTCCTCCTATTTGAAGTCGGTTAAAAATTACCATTTAATCATTAAGGGACGCACGGGCACACCCTTGCGTCGCCGGGACGGACTGCTAGTTTATAAATATTTTATTTGTAAAGTGGAATATCTTGACTTTTCAGCTGGAATCTTCGCCGCAGCAGGTCTTTACCAGATGGCAGTGTGGGCAATCGGGAAACATCGCAACTACAAGAAGGAGTTCCCTGACTACCCCAAGGGACGTAAAGCCATTTTACCGTTTGTTCTCTAAATTAATTCAATTGATATTCTCATAGGGGTTTTAAGACTTCTTCCGATTTAGAAATATTATATCAAATAGTCTTCAGCTAGTGATAGGATGGTCATAAAAATTACACGCGCTGTATGCTTCGTTCCTAAATGCACGCATGCAAACGGATTTTGTGATTGTTATCCCTCATAATCAATATAACATTCCCAATTCAAATTCAGATGGCGATTGCATGCGTACATATAGAGTCGGAAGCCAAAAGTAGCCCTATAGTCATGGATAATTTTAAATAATCACTAGAATGGTGTTATTAATAAGCTTGGTTGATGGATATATTATTGGGACATGGTTTTATTTATTGAGGAAATGAGTATGTATGGGGATAATCAGTGTGTTATCCCGTTTTTTTAAACGCGCAATACTAATAGATAGTGGTGCATATTTCCATTAATTTTGTTGAATGCATTTACTTACTCGTATGTTTATACCTAATAAAAGTTTTCGTATTATTTTTCGTATTTTAAAATCCAATCAGTTAAGTATGAGTGTAAGCTATTTTAGGGTTTCCTAAATGAATTAAAAATGTGTTAAAACCATGAGTCATCCTTGCCTACAGATCGCAGTAGCACAGAAGTTGTAAATAACAAAGAAAGTTTAGGTATCTAAATCATTTATTATTCATCATTAACATTCGTCTCTGGTTCAGATGGTAGTTCAACCGCTTCTTCAATGCATCTAACTTTGCCGAGCAGACGATTGTTTTCTTCTTTTAGGGCGCAGATAATCTCCTCTCGTTCCTGCGGGAATAGATATTTTAATATCATACAGTTTGTTTGTGGTTCAATAATGATAGCGAAATATCTGAAGCATTTAAGTGACATTCTTACGATCATCATCATCTTTGTGAGAGAAAATAAATAAACTTTATTATTATCTTATGAAGGGCCGCTGATCCAAAATTATCCAATAAATTTCTTCCCTTAAATGACACTGATCCAATTTAATCCAATTTTTTTTTCGAAAATTTAGGAATTTTTGAAAAATTTATTATTTGGTAACCCCAAGAGCTATCGCTTCCGGGTTTTGACTGTTACGAAGCTGACAGATGACAGTATCGTTCTGTGTAACAAAACCATTCACTTCCGGATCCGAAATATGTTTCCGCGCAAATTTAAAATTATTTTTTTTTAGCGCCATTTTTTTTTTTTAACTAAAAAAATTCACTAAAAATCCATTTATTTAGTTTATTATAAAGTTTCTTATTTATATGGTAAATAATAGCTATAGAAATGATATAAAAAAGAAACTTCATTTAAATTGCTTCATGTGGTCTGCCCAACATGTTTGGTTTTTCTTTTATAAAAACATGTAGATGAATTTGGTTTGGGATGTTTTACAACCGGCTAACGTCTATTGCATACGATGTTGTTCGGGAACTGGTATTTCATAATGGACATTCGGGTAGCAGGGTCTACACGCGAACCGATAACGAAATATCGTAACAATATTTGTATCGAAGTTACATCGTTTCGATTATAATTTAAACGATGGAACGACCGTAATCAATCATCGATGTTCGTATCTTCGATCCTATTTACAGATAAGTTCAAACTATAGTCGAAACGATATAACTTTGATACGAATATTCGATTTCGGTTCGCAAGTAGACAGTGTAGCAGTAGCAACGGTGTCTTACAACTTTATACCATAAGGTCTACTAGACTACCTCAATCTTCTGCTTGAACTTCTCGTCCAACTTCTCCCGGTCCTCAGTGACGTGCTTCAGCTTGGCCCTTGCAGTGGCCGGTGGGATGTATCTAGCAGACAGTCCTAGTATAGACTCCATTTGGAAGCAACGCGATCGGGTCGACTTCAGCTCAATGCGTAGGTTGTTGATCTCGCCTAGAAGAGTGCAGTTTTCCTGCAAAATGGAAAGGGAAATGGAGATACAGAGAGAGAGAGAGAGAGAGACAGAGATATGCAAGAGACTAATAAATAGAACGGTTGTCGACGTAGCGGGCGATCGTCTAGTTGAGACGCAAGATGGTTCGTAAGGCAGTGATCTCCGAGGTACTGTTTATTCTGCCATTAGAATGATATTTAAAAAAAAACCCCGTTGGTACAACTTGCATGATCTACAAATATTTATTTCGTGTCTGGGTATTGTGGTATGGTGTCTGATACCCACGACGTAGGGAATCCCAGTAGAGACATAGGCGAATGTTGTATTTATGTCTTATGGTAACTGCGAAACAGGAATCGTGATCTACAATCGTAAGCTACGTCAAATTATGTTAAAAATGAATCGTTCCTCAGGGTTTCAATCACAGTTCACGAGAGCGATTTGTTCCGAGTGAGAGCTTCGTTTGGTTTCTGGGGTAAATTGGTAGTTAATTAGTAATTTAGAACCATCTAACTCCGTATAATTTTAGGTGTCGTAACTACAGATTCTAAGTACCTATTGCAAAAGTTCGATAATTACGAGCAGATTGCAAAACCCAGACTTCATGGCTTTTAGTGAAACCAATAAATTCGGTTCCGGGTTTATAGTAGAGTCAATGAACTCTGATTGCTTCGATTCTTTAGTGTTTTACCTACAAATACTGTTTCCCACGATTTACTTTGACCGAAGTCGCAAATTTTTTGGCCGTGTCTTAGCGTATTGAAATTCCTAATGAGTTAAGATGAAATCTGTAAAAAGTTGTTCATTGTAGGTATCTTCATATCTGCATTGGGAGAGGACTACCTATAGATGAACCATTTATTTCAGAGGACTTCTACTTTCTTGACTTCATCTTTACAAAGGCGTGGGAGGAGGCCCGCTAACTCAGAGAGTGATTTGACTTATGTGGTTTACCTATAATCAGAGAAAGAAATACAGTAGGTGACCAGTTGGTCACCTACTGTATTTATTTGTACTACTGTATTTGTACATTCTACTGTATTTTGTACATTCATCGTTGACGCGATAGATAGGTGAGAAGAGTAATTTAGAGTTCTAAATTACTCTTCTCGCCTATCGCGTCAACGATGAATAATCGCGCTATATTATCTTAAGGCCCGGCTCACACTCACACACGTATTTCAATGATTTTCAGGTACCGATTTAAAAACCAGGAATCACAATTGTGAGGATATAATGATACAAAATTACTGATAATATATTCATCTTTAATAGTAGATAATAAAAACTGGCCAGTTCTATACAATATTTTCAAAAAAATACGTTTTTACCGTCGCAAGAACCGCTGAAAATGTCGAAAAATGGGGTCTGGTTAGGTACCAATATCTTTAGACCCACAGCATATTTTTATTTGAAAATAATACGAAATTGTAGATTTTATATTTCTCTATACCGCGTGGCATTATCTTGTTTTCAAATAATTTACTTTTTCATTTATGAACAATATAAAATGCAATAAAACTTCTCCATACATTTTTTCCATACAAAACTCACATTCACCTCAAGTCGGCACGTCAGTTAGCGCTCAGACGCGCTCGGGGAAGCACGTCCACGTCACATTTTTCTTCGAATTTAGAGGAGGTCTTACATAATGGTATACCGGGGTAAAATACTGGACATGCAAAACTAATGATAACATTTGTATAATATATTGCCTTGAAGAATTTAGTGCAAGCCACACAGATGAAGGTTAGGTACAATGCATGATTTGTTGAAAGAGTTGGATGGTTTTTTTTTGTAGAAGATGCGTTTCATCGAGTTTGGTTTCGAAACAATATGATAATAGTATACGGTTTTACCTTTTTGCATACGTCGCGTCGGAGCAAAATCGAAATAAGCCGATGTTTCGTATTTGATTGTTATTTTAATAAAAATATTAAATTTCAGGAAAATGTGAACCTGGTTGTGTCCCTAATTAATAATAAATAATAAAAGCTTTTATTTCCTTGCACAATATAAAATTAACTTAAATATGTATCTATGCATAGGTATATAAAATTATGTGTAAGGACCGCTTTCAGCGGTAAAAGCCTCCTCCAGCTCTATCCATTTTTCCCGATCTCTAGCGGCTCTGCTCCATGTTTTGCCTGCTACTTTCACGATGTCATCATCCCATCGCATAGCAGGCCTTCCTCTTCTTCGTTTTTTATGTATTGGGTCCCAATTCATAATTGTTTTAGATCACCTCATTTTGTAATCTTTGGATGTGCCCGGCCTATTTCCATTTTAGTGATAATACTTTCTGGACAACGTCTTTTGCTGTGGTTTTTGAAGTGTCCCTAATTAGTCCTATTAAATAAATATAAATGTTGATTTGATACATTTCTGTTTTGAAATGAAAGTTCTAAGGTACCATGATCATTACCTGTATTCATTTTGACCCGATCTACCCTATATTACCAAGCGTGTTTTTTTATACATGGATGGAAAAAAATGATACTTTATCTATAATTGGATTTAGAAAAATTACATAAATTTCAGATTATGAATATAATTTATAATTATTATTTATCTACCTTTAATATTATAAATCTAAAAGTTTGTGCGGATGTTAAGTATGTTTGGATGTTTGTACCTCAATCAGACCTAAACGACTAAACGGATGAAATTGAAATTTGCTGTCGATGTAAATATACCTCTAGCTTATAAATAGGCTATTTTTAATTAAAAAACATCCTCAAAACTATAAAAAGACTCCGAGTGCTGGTGTGCAACAAATCTAGCATTAATCAATTTTGACGACTGATGAATGACTGACGAATGATACGATACGCATTGAACCAAAAATGTTGAACCTTCTAAAAAGGTCGGTATTTGTTATTATCAAAGCAAGGTTTATCTGGGGGCACGGTAGTGCCCCCGCCAAGTCAAGCAAAAAAGCGGCACAGTCGTACCATCCTTTTCTCGAAGCAGTTCAGGCCATTTTTTGGCGAGACAGACAGACATTGAAATCTCACAACTTTTTACGATAGAAGAACTGATGGGTTTTTGGTTAAATTATACACGATCTGGGTGATATATATGGATTCTTTATTGTAGAGCATAGTTCCAACAAAAAAAAGACAAAAAAAGAAACTGAGTTGCGTTGCGAGAATTGGCTTTTTATTTTTATTTTTACAAGTTGTTTTTGATGGCATATACTTAAGTTTAAGTACATGATGCAAATAATTAAATATTTAAAAAAATAATAAAGTGTCCTGAAAAATTGTTAAATTCGAAATACTGAAAGTGCTCTTTAGTGTTTCGTAGTTTACAAAAAACCCTTATAGTTTTGCCATTTTCGTCCATTCGTCCGCAGCTTAGCTCAGATACTCTTAGTACTAGAAAGCTGTAATTTGGCATGAATATACATTAGTCACGCCGACAATGTGGTAGAAATAAATACATATTTTCAGATGTTTTTTTTTCTCGCATACTCTCCATGTCTTTGGATAGGTCTTAAAAAGTATTGCAGGTTTGTGATGTCATTTAGTACAAATACAATGGAAAATATGAATTTTTAAAAAGAGCTGGTCATCTCTTTTTACAAATTCATATTTAATTTTTCTGGAAAGAAAATATTATGGAGGGTTATTTAGTAAAGTTTTACAATAACTGTTTAATTCCAGAACTTGTTGACCCTCGCTACGCGCGGTCTATGGATCTTCGAGATCATAGCTCGCACACAATATTCAAAAGCATACCTACATATTTTATCAGTATTTCACTTTCAAAACTTTCTGTGAGTGGTACTCGAAACGTTGACGGTGCCGTCATCGATTTTAGATGACAATAAGTTTTTTTATTAAAAATATATTTTTTAAATCAAGCTTTTGTAATGTCTAGTGCTCTAGTTCTCGTCAAGATAAAAATAACGAGCCCAAACGCGACGTGGTTATGTTGTGTAGTTGAGGAGTTCCGATGGCTACATCCGACCTCCATCATCAGACCAGCTCTCTAGTACCATAATTTTACATTGTCATTGAGATTGATAGGTATGCAAAGTTTTGCCTCAATTCGACTATTTAGTGAAGAGTTCCGTTGAACAGCTCCTGACTCCATCATCAGATCAGCTCGCTGTCACCATATTATGTATGCAAAATTTCAGCTCAATCGATTGGGGATAACTGCTTAAAATTAAGTTGCAAGATTCCTTCCTTATCAAACATACATACATAAATATGTACATAAACTGCAAGTTAAATAAGAGCTTGTAAAAAAACGATACTTACCGTTTTGTCATAATGTATTTTATTAGTAGGTACCTAACAAATATTTTTTGCACAGTCAAATATTAGTAACTGTGTAGTAGCACTTTACGATTTGTAACCTGTCTTATAATATATATTAATTTTTTCTATATTTATTTTCTTTTTGTCAAGTGCAACCTATAAAATTATTAAGTACATACCTACCTATACAAATATGACATACCTTATGCACCAAATATTTTCAAGTATCAAGACTAGTTATTTAGTCTTGGTAAATGAAGTGTGAAGTAGCTTCAATGTGTGCGTTTGCACTATTCTTAGTGTGCGGCCACAGAATACGACCGAGTACAAAAAATGCGAGCTGTCATAAATTTAACAGCAACCTTAATCGCGTGACGAAACGTATATAGCTATAAAAATAATTATAAACGCAAATGGTTCACCATGTACTCGTATGTAATCCCCAAGTACATTAGAGTAGTTTTAGTCAGTAGTAGTCTCATATCTCCAGCCCCTCAGGTCCTTGAACATGCCTAAAAGTAGTCGGATGCATATCTAAACTCATATGTTACTTACATCCATAATCTTGCCAATGTCACTTTTGGATCCACCCAAAGACTTGGCCAGCTGCTGCTTCAGCGCCGCCACCTGCTTCTCGAGATGGTCCCTCTGGCGGTTAAATTCTCGTATTGCCTCATCTTCTGCTACGCGGCTCCTCACGAAATCTATGTCCTCCACGTACTTGTGAAATAAAGTCTAAAAAGTTCACATACTTAGTTATTATTTTTATCTAAAAGTTTTTTCCTTCTATAAAAAAGAAATAAATCGTTTTTATGAATAACTTAGCTTCATACAGACTTCAAAGCACGTTGCTTTCTTTCTATTCTCAGGGGCCATACCTCAAGGTCCTCATGAGCTTCTGTCCCCAAGTACATACAGTAGACATCATCACAGATCTCGCTCTTAATCCTTCTCTTTCCTTCTAATAATTGGGCAGTCAGATACACGTTTAAAATTCATTGTATTTGTGTGTTACTCTTCTACATACCGTAAATACACTTTTGAGCATTCACTAAAAGTGTGCATCGTATTGAACCGCAACAACTTACTTTTACGTTTAATTTCAACTTCGTGGGGTCTTGGAAGTTGGCAGTCATATTGTGCAAATCTATTTTGATTTTCTTCAAAGTATTCTTTAAAGTGAGATTTCTCTCGGCTTCGTTCAAGTAATCCTTTTTAGCCGAAGTCAACTTTTCGTTCAGCTGACTGATTTTGAGTTCTGAAAATACAAGAAGATTTCTTTTCCGTTATTTTGATTTATCTCACGAAGGCGGGTGAGCAACTCAGTAGTACTTGTAGCTGAGTTTAGAGATAGATACGCGCTTTGCGAGCGTGACTAATTCCGAGTGTTCCCAATATTACGCACACAGAAACAATGTGCACGTCAATGTACACACACAATTAGACCAACCCGCCTTCGTGACATAGAACAACTGTAGATACATGCTGCTAAAATGTAACATGCATTTCTAACAAATCTAATATTAGGTAGGTACGCTTTATAAATAGATCGATGACTAAGAAAATCAATAAAAGTTATTTCTACTTGCTTACTCTACCTATTTACAGCGTGAAATGAATTTGCAATGTTGCTAAGCACTTCTACATGATTTTGGAAAAAAATTACAACTGAACGTAAAGTTTACCGCGGAACGCTCTTTGTTTTAGAAGGTTTTCCAGCGACACTTCCAATTCGAGTATACGCACTTTTTTCGCTTTTATTTCGCGCTCTAACGGATCGATCTGTTGAATTCACAAACGGTGTTAAAAATACTGCAGCTGTAACTTTTTTCAGGTCAAAATAGCTGATTCAATAAATTCTGCAGCTGTTTTGAGATGATTAACTTTTGTCTATAATGGGAATGAAACTATAGAATGAGGTATCTAAATTCTATAGGTGCTCCTGGACCGAATCGTACCGAGCTCATGTTTTACATTCAACAGCTTCAATTCCTCATTTTCCATATCGTCAATCTGAACCTTCAATTCCCGAATCGCCCTCTCTTTTGGCTCAATCTATACGCAAAATAATCACCTCAATCAAACGTTCTACTCGTAAATTAAATCGATTAGGTATCCATTGTTATCTAATCTGTCACTACTCACCTGATTTTTTAGCTCCGTAATCTTAAAATTGAGCACGAATTTATACTTTTCCAACTCTTGCTTTTTCCTCTTCAGTTCGTAGATCCTCTTTTCTTTGTCCTGGATCGTGCCGTCTCTTTCTGATATCTCCTTTTTGAGATCGGCCACGTCTCGTTCCAATGTGGATATAACCTTTTGAAACTGCTTATGTTCCGCTGAAATGCACAAAACAACATGTCTATTGGCTCTACAATGGTATCAATGTTTTTCTATTTTACTACTTTCAGGACCTTTTTTTTACCTTTAAGCTGGGTCACTTGATGTTTGAATTCATCGATTTCCTTATTAGCGCTTATCAATTTCTTCTTCATCAGCCCAGTTTCTCCCTTTAACCTCACATTGGCATCCTTCTCCTCCTTCAGTTGGACTTCATAGGCTGTCCTTATTTCTATAATCTCACGATCTGCATCTTCTTCGATAGATGTTTTTATAGTTTCATGTTCCCTTGTCTCCATATCTGCTTGTTCTTGAAGCTAGAAAATTACACCACAATGACGACGTTGTTATTTAGTTTTGGTTTAAAAATAGTTTAATAAGTTACCTCTTGTAGAATAAGGTCCTTCTCTTCCAATCGAGTTTCGAACATGTGGTTCATTTCCCTTAGAGCTTGGCGCTTACTTTCCGCTAGTTCTTCCAATCGTTGTTCGTAATCTTTTCTCATTCTAGCCGTTTTATCTTCAAGGCTCTAAACATGACATAATATTGATAATTGTTCGGAAACACAAAATACCTGCATACGAAGTTAGGTAATAAATAAATATTCCCTTACCTGATATCTGTCGTACTCGCTAATAAGTCTGACATTGAAGTCAGCTTCCAATGCTTGTAACATTCTTTCGTGTCCCGATCGTAGTTTAGCAATGTCTTGTTGAATCATGCCTATTTCATGTGTATGTTCGTTTTCCATTTGCTGTCAAGGTAAGATACTTTCACATTAGTGTTTTAAACTAGTCATAAGTGCATAATACGTGCTTACGTGATTGTTTCCATCAATCAAAAGATTCCAGGTATGAAAAAAGTCTACCTCGTTCTTTTCTTTTAGCTCTTCAATAGCAGCACAGTATCCTTCATGGACCTCCTTTAGTTTTTCCGCCTGTGTCGCCTCCGCTTGCCTCAACTGGTATGTGTGCTCCGTTTCTAGCTCACTCATCCTTGTGCTCAACAGCTAAATAAATAATATGATAATTATTTCAAGGTTTCGCCTTAAATAGGTCGCGACTTGACGACTCATGTAAGTAGGTAAAGTGCATCGTTCCATTTGAGCAAACAAAGCGTTTAGATTCAAAAAGGAAACAACTGTCTAAACAAGCACAAAGGATCTACATACTTACGTTGATACTGTTAATTTTCTCTTGCAGATCTTTTTTGCTAATTAATATTTCTTTCGAATACGCAAAGTCTTTGTCTAGAGCTATGGCTCGTCCGTCGGCATTAGTCAATCTCCACAGGCAGATCGAAGCGTCTTCTGCCACGGAAACCAGAATCTGATCGTCATACGCTAATGCGATACAAGTAACTTTTTTGTTGTGCATGTGAAATTCGTTGAATATGGCCTTGTCTAGTAGCGGCAACTGAACTGTAGTCACGCCACCCTCCCCACCAGTTATGAATAGCATCATGTCTGAACGGGACAGGACTATAGTATCCAGAGCGCAACCGATCAGTCCTAAGTTCCTTCTTATAGTGTTCGATCCTATCTCCTTTACTTCTCCGTCTGTTCCAACGCTATAAGTTGTTTTCCCGATACTGAAATCGCCGGTAACCTTTCATTATCGCGAGTTCAAAAGATCAATTTGAATACAATACAATGTATGCATGCTAACCTGTTGACAGCGCAAGCGTTAAATTGATTGGTTTTTAATATAACTTCTCCAACTCTTTGTCCCGTTGACATGCTCCATTCGTATACAGCACCCTCAGTTCCACACGACACCAATGTCAAATCATTGGCTGACCACGCCAGACATGAAATCTAAAACTCACTAATAAGTAAAAAAAACCGGCCAAGTGCGAGTCGGACTCGCGCACGAAGGGTTCCGTACCATTCCCAAGTAACACAAAATTGCTGTTTAACAGCTGACTTGCAGTTCACATCGATACTATAGTCTGTACAAGCCTGCTCTTTAATAGAGTTATAGCTGGCTATTCAGCTGTTAAGCTGCTTAAATGGGCACAAATTTGTGAACCTTTAGTTCACATAACCTGTTGAATGGTATAAGTATAACGTTAAAATAGAGTTATAAGGGTAATCAAGCGTTACAAGAGACCATGCAAGCGGTTTAAGAAGGTAGTTGTTACCTGTTAAACAGACAAAAGCTGTAAAAGGAGACCCATTTACACTGTTATAACTATATTAGTTCACAAATAGTGCTAATATAGTACACACTGATGCCATTTTGCCAACAGCTGTTAAGATTTACACACGCCATTTTGTTAGTTTGTTTTTATCTTTGCAGATTCGCGTGCTAATGGAATGTTGTTGTGGTATACTTGTGGTTATTGTGTAATTCGCCATGACACACTATTGTATAAATACTTATTTTTGTTGTTTTTGATATACACAATATGTAAAATATTGATGGCAATGCAATTTTGCCGATAATACTATATCTATTTGAAGTACAAAATTTTCATGCGCCCCGAAATAAATGCATTTTTAGGTTTGAAACAAATAGAAATTTTTGCAGTGAGAAAAAAAATAAAAGTAGTTTATTTGATAAAATATATAATATAGTTTAATTACAGTTTTAACTTCTATAAGGACTTTAAATCAACTTGTCTAGGTTTCGTTTGGTGTGAAAATGATTCTAAATAAGCAAATTAGATAGTATATAAAAATGTGAAAAAAATACAAAATGGTGGAAGTTTTATTACTTAATGTGAACCACTTTCATTCTAATTTAACTCTATTAGCAGTACAGAGTGCCACACGTGATCCGTTAGACAGCAATGAGTAGGAAAGTTATATAGGCAGATTAGCGTGTACCTATATACAGCTATACGCATTACAACACTCTAAACATACACTACTGTACAGCTTTAGCCATTATAGATGTTCACAGCGACCCTCTTAAAATGTACCCTTATAGTGGTGTAAACGAATTCCTCAATACAGCAATAAACGTTATTTTACTCTACTTAAATGCTTAAATGGTGCCAGAAAAACAATAGCTGCATAGTAGTGTTCGAAAACGATATCTTTACACTATTAAGATGCCACTATACAGACTATAGCTGTTTATTCAGCTGTAAGATCACGAGTGAACCTTAATAAGTGCATAATAATGCTTTAAGTTCACAATGTTACCAAATGTGAATAACTAACCAGCAATTTGTGTTACTTGGGTTATCTATAAAAACGGCAAAAAAATCATGTTTGTTGTATGGGGGGAGCCCCCCTTAAATATTTATTTTATTCTGTTTTTAGTATTTGTTGTTAGATCAGCAATAAATACATAATCTGTGAAAATTTCAATTGTCTAGCTATCACGGTTCATGAGAAACAGCCCTGTGACAGACTGACGGACGGACAGACAGACAGACAGACGGACAGCGAAGTCTTAGTAATAGGGTTCCGATTTTACCCTTTGGGTACGGAACCCTAAAAAAAGAAAACATCTACACTATAAAATATGACAAATGTTTTACCCTTCCATTATGCCCTTTCAAATTGAAGACATTTTGAAACGATGTCGAAGAAAACACTTGCACCACTTGGCCATTCACAGCCGCAAAAAGATGTCCGTTCGTGCTAAACTTAGCCTGCTTGCAGTTCCTGATCGGAAACTCTCTCATTACTTCGAAATCATCAATCAACACGACCATAAAACGCAGCTTATCTGAAAACCCCACTATCGAGAAGAGACCTGCAAGATATCAAAAACATTAGTTAGAGTTTAAGGTCGGAGTGTGTTAAGGTCAAACCACAATGCCTGTATGGACCTGTTGGATGTAGCGAGACACAATGGATCTCTTCCTGATACAATTTTATCATCTCTACATCGTCCGTCATGTAGTTCCATATTCGAATGCTCTTGTCCTGTTCCCCTGACGTCATGAATATCGGCTTCCAAGCGCACATAGATAGCGAATTTATGCGTCCAAAGTGCATCGCAGGTCCGAGCTCAGCAAATGCGATTTCCGGATTCTAGAAAATTTAAAAGGAAACTGGCCAACTTCGCAGACAATTATTTAATCACCATTTGTCCGCAGCTCTTATCTAGGTACTATGTTAATAGGTATTTTTATGTGTATTTTATCCTAAACTAGCTGACCCGTGCCCGCTTCGCTGGGGGACAGATAGTTTTACGACTTCATATTAGATATCTTAAAATTATCAGTGGTTCTCTAATATATTAAGCATGTTATCACTACATAGTATAAAGCAAAGTCGCTTTCCGCTTCCCGCGTCTGTATGTAATATGTATGTTTGCTTATATCTTTAAAACTACACAACGGATTTTGATGCGGTTTTTTTTTATAAATAGAATGATTCAAGAGGAAGGTTTATATGTATAATACATGCATAATATAGTAGAGAAACACTGATAATTTTGGAGGTTTCTAATGTGATGTCGTAAATAAACACATTTTTTTGCGCTTACATTGTAAATGCTGGCTGAACCCCACGAGATATATCAAAATAATGTACTACAGTATTGTATACCTTAAAAACGTCTACAAAAAAGTCCACGATGGTATTAGAAATGTCTTACGCACAGCGAAGCGGGCACGGGTCAGCTAGTTATACATATAAACCTTCCTCCTGAATCACTCTATCTATTAAAAAAAACCGCATCAAAATCCGTAGTGTAGTTTTAAAGATATAAGCATACATACAGACATACATACAGACGCGGGAAGCGGGAAGTGACTTTGCTTTATACTATGTAGTGATGATGGAAAGTTCCAAATCCGAATCCGTGCAGTAAAATGTATAAAAAGGTTACCTGAAGCATGTGCTGGCCGAAAAGCTTAACATAATAGAGCTGTTTTCTCAAGGTCGTAATGAGTAGAGTTTCTTGATTTGGGTCAATCGCGATGTGTCGTATATCGTCCAGTTCTGACCACATTGGATACTCGCGTGTGTGCCTGAAACAAAAACTCATTTAGAACTGGTGTCAAAAAAATTGAGAGAAAATTACTGACCTTACTAAGGAACTGTACACACGAATACTTACTTGTAAGACTTTTTAGAGATTCTGAAAACGTTCCTTTTACGCCAGTGATGAGGCGTTTCTTTTTCGAACATGTGCACGTAGCCGGGACCGCAGGCGAAGGCAAATCCTGTTTATCAAAATTAACTTCAAAATCATAAACTTATATAGGTAATTAGTTAGGCTAAGCCAAGTTCAGTGTAGTCAATATCAGATAGGATAACCGCTAGTGACTTTCGTATTTAATCTAATATACCTAAAGCTAAGTCCCAAGTCAAAGTCAAAAGGCATTTATTTCAATAAAATCACAAGGATCACTTTGAAACGTCTTAGGAGCTGGGTGAGGCTACGCCTGTTCCTCGCGACCTAAAATATGAAGATGTCTTGATCATTACTTTTGGCACGATTTTGCCCACATTTTGTTTTTTTACCTTACCTTGTACAAAATATACCGCAAGTCGTCGTCAAGCCGGAAACGGGTTATAATAGTCGTAATAGTTATCAGAAAAATAAAAATAAAAATTAAATTTTTAGGTATAAGTATTTATGTAACGGCCTAATATCACCCGTTTCCAGCTTAAAAGGCTGCCAGTCGCTGATTGCTCTTTTTCGAAACGAAAAAAGAAATACTTCTGAACAAGCCACATCTCCTATTTTTATAAGTATATTACTTCAGGTTCCTACCTAGATTTCTATTAAGCTGAAAACATAATAGCAGAAACTTTTCACGATAAAAATATTATTTCAAAATGATACGTTTTAGAATTTATGATCGAAATATTTTATATACCTACTATTAAAATCAACTTGTGATTTATTGTTAAAGATAGGTAATATGTAGATCTAGATTTCTATTAGGATAGATTTTTGATAAGTAATTATACATAATTTATATCATTAATTTATTCGAAAAGATAAGGTGGACCACGCGCGGACGTGTGTTTGTCATCATTGCAGCGGTCGGTAGGATTATTTATCGAAGTGATTAAAGATGGGTACATCTTTATTCACATATACTATACATTATAAAATAGGAGATGTGGCTTGTTCACAAGTATTTCTTTTTTCGTTTCGAACAAAAATAATCGTCGACTGGCAGCGACTTAATGTCGACTTACGGGAAGGGTGTCCCGAGAGGGTGTCGGCCTTTTTGGAGATTTGGCCTACCTTTTGCAAAGTTGGAGAAGCACGTTACAGGATAGCTTTCATCAGCCAGGCCGGTCTCACTAGTTGTTTCCTGTTTGCTGGAAGTGCTCGCTTTGTCTCCGGCATCTTCTGCCCTAGTTTTATTTAGGTAACTCGGTTAGGTTAGGTAGCAATTTGGGTTTTCATTGAACAATCTAATAAGTAGGTACCTAATTAGGATTAGGTCATCAGGTTGTTATCGTGCTTGGTAGTTTGCTTTAAATATTACCTACCTTTTAGGTAGGTATATGATGGCTGTTGTCATTTTGTTAATGTTTATTTTCGTAAAATAATTTATTTAAATACAGTCGTGGTCAACTAATTAGGGACATACAAGATAGTGAAGAACAATAACCGGTTATGTACATACAAATATAAAACCCTATTGATTTCTCAGTAACTATTATTTGCATAATTTGGTCCGATTATTATGCTTTAAATGGCTGTAAATAAAAGAATAAATAAATAGAAAAAAGTATTTAATATCAAAGGTTGAACATGTATTCAATTTTAAGGTATAATTCTGTAGCTGGACATTTAATTAAGGACAGTAAACTATAATGAAAAATAGAGTTTAACAAAACTAATAATCTGCAGTATTATAATATCTTTAACAGCTCCATTTTATTACGTGTAAAATCAGTACCCAGTTGCAAAACCTTTGTTAGTAATTACCGCTTGACACCGATGTGGCATAGACATTATCAGTTTCTGGCATGTTTCGACAGGAATGTTTGCCCATGCCTCACAAAAAGCTTCATTAAGTTCATCTAAAGTTGTGGTACGATAAGTGGCTACTTTTTTCTTGATTTCGTGCCAAAAGTGCTCGATTGGGTTAAGGTCCGGGCTATTTGCTGGCCAATCTAGCACCGATACTGACTGACTGGTAAGAAACGACTTGACTGAACGGGCGGTATGTTTCGGGTCGTTATCATGCTGAAACGTCCATATAATAGGGAGATGCTCCTCAGCATAGGGAAGCATCGTTTCCTCCAATATTGCATTGTATTGATGTTGGTCTAAGTTACCCTGAACTTTCCTCACAGGTCCCACTCCACGTCCAGAAAATGAACCCCACATTTTAATGTTTCCACCGCCATGTTTCACCTGCTTTTTTGTGAATCTTGGATTCATTTCCGCTTTTACTGGACGCCGTACGTATTGCCTTCCATCTGAAGAAATCAAATTAACCTTGGTCTCGTCAGAGAATAATACATGTTGCCATTGGGCGTAGGTCCAATGTCCATATTTACGTGCAAACGCCAAACGAGCATTTCTATGTTCTTTCTTCAACAACGGTACTTTGCGAGCCACTCTTCCGAACAACCCTGCTTCTACCAGACGTCGTCGAACGGTCCTCGCTGAGACACCAGCTCTTTCGTCTGTCCCAAACACTTCGTGTTTAATTAAAATAGAGCCTAGAAACGGATCTTTCTTAGCTAACCTGGTTATAATTCTATCTTCTTGCGGAGTTGTTTTTCTCGATCTTTTTGTTCTGGGCACATTTAAATCTGTGTTATTGCGTCTGACATGTTTCACTGCATTGTATACCATAGTTTTTGAACAATTTAAATGTTCTGCTATCCTTCGGTATGGCCAACCATGCTCGACAACAAACTTCATGATAATTTTTCGTAGTGTTGGATCGCAATTTTTATTTTTACCCATTTTTCTTCAAAATATTTTTCAAAACTTAAAATAAATATCGGGATTGCCGCCAAAACTACCACGAAACAATAAGAGAAGAAGTAAAAAAGTATTGAGATTCAAATTTTGAAAATAGAACGCAATATCTCAGTGTCCCTAATTAAATGGCCAGCCAGCATTATTTGAACAAATAGCACTACGATAATCTATCAGCTATACTGTAAAGAGGTTTAATGTTTAAGAAGTTGTTATTGTTTGTATAATCGGGCACATAAATGACTAATTATACTTACATGTAAGAGATATGGAATATGGTTTAGACTCGTTGGAAAATAAAAAATAAATTCACAATTCGGTTTAACCAAAGAGTGTCCCTAATTAGTTGACCACGACTGTATATATTTCTAAAACAAGTAGTTTTTGCATTATGAATCACCATCACGAAACAAACCTACATAAAATCCTCTTGTATTAGATTGAATGTTATTAATGTTAATATAATAGAAATATTGGTGGAAATTTCACACAGCGCCTTCTAGCCCTAAACTATGTAAAGCTTGTACTATCAGATCTACCTACCTAGTTATAATGTTTCTGGCTCCATTCCATGTCTTCTTCCTAATGTCATTGTACAATTAATTCATGGTGAAAATTGTGAAAGTTATTTTGAAACATAGCGTCTAGATTTCTAGATCAAATTAGAACCATTTTTTGCTCTCAATCTTTGATGAGCAGCTCGCAACTTACTCAGCCTCGACTTTCTTCAGCGACATCTCCGTGACCTCAGCAGCATTGAATACGCAGTTCAATCGCAGCTCTCCATTCTCACACATCATGATGAGGCCGGTGGCTGTACCGAACATGATGCGGTCGGCAGTCAGCCACATGCATGTCGTTATATTGATCTGACGAAATGTTGCGATAGAGAAAGTTAGAGACTGATAAACAACAGCTTCAAGACTTTAGAGAACGTTTGAATAAAAGACAGATTTAAAAACACGCGTGAAAAAAATTCGAGCACGGTAATTTACGTTTAGTAAATTCAAAAAGAAACTTACGTTTTCTGCCTTGCACCAACCCCACTGACGCCATACAGTTTCAGAGACATTCATTATTCGAAATGTGTATGGGCCAGTTATAACAACCAGGGTAGCGTCCGAAGGATTACATTGCACCTGATGGAAATACATGTCAAAGTATACATGGTAATTATAAATTAGCTCGGTATCTTTCTCATAACCTTGCTTAAAATATAAAGAATTCTAAAAATAGTTGAACTTACAGCTTCCACAACACCTTGACCACTAGGATTCTGAGCTTTGGCATGACTCTCGACCTTTCCTTTGTCCCAATTATAATAGTACAAGTACCAATCTGGTTCCCCAGTTATCGCAACAAGATACTTCGAATCGAACGTGAACTGTACACATGCGAATTCTCTAGCGGTCGAGTTTTCGAAAGGTACCGTCAAGATCTTGCGTCTTTTGTAGGTGGTGAGATCATAAATTGTTATGATGGGTTTCTGACCCTCTTCGGCTATCTCGTTCAGGGCTAGCCATCGCCTAAAAGACCACAAGTTTACTATTATCCGAACCTTTATATTTGTTGAATGCACGCTAATGATGAACCTGGTTCACGAGAATTTATTTCTTTGGAAAGTAACACCCTTAGTCGCTTCCCTTTTAAAGTTATAGTTATTCTATTTAACTTTACCTGTTAGGAGCAAGGACCAAAGACTTGATCGGCTTGTGTTTATCCTGAAGTCTGATGAACTTCTGCTTTTTCTGGAGGTGGTTATGAATAACGATGACTCCACCCGCCGGGTAGATGATCTCGGACTCTGACAGGTAGTGGGCATTGTACCTACGCAAGTATCTAGGTCAAGATTGAGCGGAAGAACTAATAAATCGTATTTATTCGTTTAGTGTTACACGCGCAGCGTATTTTGAAACAATTAATTTTATTTGTTAGGACTGGAAGTATATACCTTAGTCCTTGCAAGGTTTAGTAGAACAAACAAAGCAGAAATAGTTGGTAACATAATAAGAGTTTTCCGAGCTAATAGGACTGTCTGCATGCAAGGAAATACTTGTCTTTCTGTACTGTTCACACTGTACCTACTGCCTACATGTGTAGATTGTGCAGTGTATGTACATACACTGCTTTATCTTTTTTACACATCGATTTCTATGTAAGTACCTACTACGTGTTTTTACATCAGGTAGTTTACTTACTGAATATCCGTGCGAAGGCCGTAAAATATCCGCGCTGATATATTTGGCGGTGTTGCCGTAGCCATGATTGTTTACTGATAATATAAAATCTTAAAATAACACAAATGATATCATAAACGTAAACGTTTTTCTAAACTTCGTCTTCAGACTTACTGGAAGAAGTGACGCTGTTGGCAGTCACCATAGAAACTGTTTATGAAGGTATTTGACCTATAACTCCTTCGCTGATATACTTACCTAAGAAAGTAGGTTGAATGTAGCAATAAATTTTTTTGATTAGGTATTTCTACTAGTTGCACCCGTGCGCGACTTCGTTCGCGTGGAACGAATACCTTCGTTTACTTTTATAATTTGATTTCTAGATAACGTTAGAAAATACATTCAGATCATTCGAGATTCTAAGCTATTAGATGTTACAGTTTCATTCTATGTATGTAAGTAGGGTACCCACCTATTAGGTAGATGCATAAATAGGGTGGTGACTTAGAATGGTAGTGGAGGATCACCCACCACGTGATCGATCACCAAACCAACCATTATTTTACCATTAGTAAAGCAAATTATTAAAGTTAGTAAAATACGCTTTTATAAAAATGTAAAAACTAACCAATCGTACATAATTATTTTTTAATCGCACATAATCTAAGATCGGGTAACTACCTATTCTAAAGTAGTTACTTAGGCAAGAACCTTGCTACATTTAAGTTAAAATTTCAAATTGACAACTACAAGCTATTCGCCTGTGATTTTATCGCGTATAACTCACAGAACACCTTTCGGAAGACGTCTACAAATTACATGACTACGCCATTTATCTACCTGATTGCTGCTCAATGCCGTAGTAGCCGGCGCATCCTTTCTGCAATGTCCGAGACTCAAAGATAAGTCGCAGTTTCCGGCAGCATCCAACTGCTTAAATCTTAGCTGTCTTACTTTCATTCTATAAATGCTAAAGTACGGCATAATCTCACGTGTTCAGTCGACATCGCTAGGTATCGCAAAACAGAAAGCGTGTCTTTGCTGCAGCTTTTAACATAAACATGTTCATTGTATCTACACCTGTATAGGTGTCTAGGGCCTACACCAGAACCGTCTCTACCCGGGCGCCCGCCGAGGGCACAGGGGTGCTTTTGCTTTTTTTATATCTACTAAGTCTGCTACTAACTATAAATATTCTATTCTATGTTTGACATGAAGAGTTATTTATATTTTGCTATAGATAGATAAGATACCTAGGTAGAAATAGAATTGTGTTTTCTACGACGAACCTCGAATCTACATGTCACCTCGAGCTTGAAAAAAAGGAGATATCGAAAGAAAATTTTCTTTTCCTAGGTACCTAGGTTTCTTCCATCTCATATGTTGAAGCAAGTTATCTCCTTCAGCTTACAGGAATAATTTAGTAGACATAGGTCTGTACTCTCAAAACACTTTCTCAGGTCTTTGGTAAGTAGCAATAGGTACTTTGTGGCAGATTTTGACCTGATTGTGCATCTAATTGTGCAGTGGTTAGAGCCAGTTAGTGCTCATCAATCGGTACATTCCTAATTATTCGCAACTCTTTTTATTTGCTTGATTTAAGTTAACACTTTCTCTGCTGCTGATAATTTTACTTATTTACTTGCTGACTGTATGTGTTTCACATTGTAATACGTACTATATATAAATATTACTTACATAAGTACCTAGGTATATAGATTTACTTGCACAACGCATGAAAATACAACGCACTGCGTACTATACCTGCTTATGTCAAGGGTAAGGTCAAGGAATACATAATTGCCTATGTAAAAACGACAGCTATCTCGTGTTTAAAATTATAAAGTAAAACATCAAAGTATAAATATAAAAAGACTGGCATGCTTGCAAAAAACAACAATATGGTAGCAGATACGAAACGTAGGGGTTTTGAAAATATGACCAGGTCTTAGAGACTGTGGAAAAACCAGGGCTGATTTTATATTATAAAACAGTTAAAAATGTTTAATACAAGATTACGTGGCTTGGCATTTAACAAGAAACAACCACTTTATTTATTTCTAACACAAATACTGCAGTATGTACATAACAACTTCTTAAAGAGGTAAGTTAATATACCTTAGTATCTAAGTACATTAATCGGCAATAGGCTGACCACAAAGTGTGGTGCAATGCAATGGAAATAATTTTCGAATTGAGAACACAATGCCGATGCCGGTTCTCACATCCTGATTAGCGGCTAAGTAAGATGGGGGTTTCCCTTTGTTTGGTGCATATAATATAAGTAGCTTAGCTTATATTTGTTCGATCGGCACCACACTGGAGCTCTACGTAGCATTATGAAAAGGATCATTGAAAAAAATTATAGGCGCCAAGCCGTGTTTGTTGCCTGATTATTCTAGAAGATCAATTTACTTACTCAGTAGCAAGCAAAAGATAGTGAAATAATTATGATACTCGTATTACGCATGTCGCGTTCTTTGTGCAGTAATAGGTACTAAATTGAAATGTTCCTTCACCTTTGTTAAAAAAACGCATATAAAGAACAAAGCGGTGACTAATACAAAGCAGGCAAACAGCCAACTGAACCTTTCTTTAACCTTAATAAAAACTTCTTGTTCAAATTCTGTCTGAACTGAACTGCTACTATAACAAACATTCAAGCCACCATTACACCATGGTATACATAGGTACAACTCGTATAAGAGCTGGTATTTACTTACATTGTTGTTTACGTTCAGTGGCGGAGTGGATCAATAACTTTCAGGTCAGTCCATTAGTGTTGTTATTTTTGGACGGCGATTTATCCACGACACGAAACGAACTACGTTCAATAATAATCAGAAGTCTTTGTCAGAGAAGTCAGTGCTTCCTAGGTACCTCGAAGTCGAAAGGTACTAGGTACTACTTAAGCATATTTGTTTGTGTATATACCTACATAATGATGAACAAAAACAAATAAAACAAGCCAAGTGCGAGTCGGACTCGCGCACGAGGGGTTCCGTACCATTAAATTTAAAAACAGCAAACAAAAAATACGTTTGTTGTATGGGAGCCCCCCTTAAATATTGATTTTATCCTGTTTTTAGTATTTGTTGTTATAGCAGCAATAGAAATACATAATCTGTGAAAATTTCAACTGTCTAGCTATCACGTTTCTTGAGATACAGCCCTGTGACAGACAGACTGACAGACAGACGGACAACGAAGTCTAACCCTCGTATTCAAGAACGACACTATGAGAACACGAACCCACAGTGGACGAAATCTTTTTTCATAAAAATCACTTTATGTGTTGTGCGACACTGCATAGTGTGACTAGGTCACACTATCTAGTGTCGTTCTTGAATACGAGGCTCACCCTCGTATTCAAGAACGACACTATGAGAACACGCACCCACAGTGGACGAAATCTTTTTTCATAAACATCACTTTATGTGTTGAGCGGCACTATGGCACACGCTACCGTGTGCCTTTAGAGCTCAACTTTGGCTAGAGGCACACGACAATGTACCTCTAGTCACACTATGCAGCGTCGCACTACACATAAAGTGATTTTTATGAAAAAAGATTTCGTCCACTGTGGGTGCGTGTTCTCATAGTGTCGTTCTTGAATACGAGGGTTAGTAATAGGGTCCCGTTTTTACCCTTTGGGTACGGACCCTAAAAACAATAAATGAATAAATATATTCATGATTTTCCTGTTAAAATATACTCGATGAACAATTAGAAATCTAGTTACCTGAATGACTCTACCTTGCGCATTTACCTGCTTAGCCATCCATAAAATAGGTAATGAATGATGCAATATGTAAAACAGAAGAATCCGCAGAATACCTATCTTGTTCTCCCATCTTTTTAATTACCTATTGGTTCGTTAGTGTCCTTATTATACCTGTTAAATTAATGGTAACGGGATAAATATCTGGAACTTTTGACCCGTTTTAGATTCACACAACAGTAGTACAAAGTAATTCACAAATCAAAGGCGAAATTATTTTTCCCAAGTTATCGACCTTCGCCCATCTGTGGGTGACGTAGCCCTGTCATAACATAACTACCTACTCATAAGAGTAAGGATGGCGTCATCTTTAGTAAATAAAGTCTGATATATGTTTTCCCTAACCTCCTACAAACATGCGGCAGTTTTAGCCAACTCGATTATCTACCAAAATGTCTACAGATTCTACCTCTCTACGCATCAAAACCACTTTTCGCATTAATCACTTGAATCATTAAAATATCATTGGTAGACTGATTGTTAGGCTAATAAAAATACTAGCTAGTGTACAATGAGTTTACTTTATTGTTGCTTTTATTCCATCTGTTTATACCATACCAGTCCTCTTGTTGATAATGTCTTTAATAAAGTAGTAGAGATATTGATCGTTATGATAAATTGGAAAGCAAGTTTCCTTGAAAAAATAGAAAATATAAAGGGTAGAGTAGTTGATATACCTACCTAACGCTATGATAATGACGTAATCATAGAACATCTTGAAAACACAATATACGTAGATAAATAAAAACATACAAACAGAAAGCATAGCTAAAACACAATAAACCAACCTATTACCTAGTTGATTAGCAATTAATGGATCTATCATAAAATTAACGGGACAACAATCAAATAGAGAAAGTGTAGTGCAGTTGTTAGTACGCACGAGCGCGTATCATGGATGCACAATAGCTCATGCCGTTCAGCCATGATGCAGTGGATATGCGGCATAATGTGATAACGACCGGTGGCGACTGGCGACTCGCTGCAGACACCAACGAGCCACTAGTATGCCTCTACCCGCGTCGCTGAGCGCCACGACGCTACGCGTCCGTCTACATAGCAAAAACAAACGAAATTATCTCGCGATAAAACCTATCACGGTGATAACTCAGTGTGATAAAAGATAACGGAAGTGGCCGACGCCTGTGTTTAAACCCTATTATGTTAAACTGATATAAGATCCCAAATATGGCAACGATGGCGGCATCCCGCAAGACGGTGTCCGACCACGACTATCCGGAGCACCTGAACCCTTTCCATGAGGACGATAATCATAACAAGATAAGATTTTGGACTCTTGGGAAGAAACTGCAGCGGTCGAATAGCATTACTTTTTCTGGGATCAAGGATCTGAAGAATTCATGGTAAGTCAACTCTTATTTATATCTGTTTTAGGTGCAAGCTTATATAAAACGTTCGTAGATAAGGTAGCCTTCAACAGATTTCACTAGATATTTTTGCCCCGAAACAGTAAGTACATAGACACTTGGTACTATG
Organism: Hydriomena furcata; assembly: GCA_912999785.1. Taxonomy (NCBI): domain Eukaryota; kingdom Metazoa; phylum Arthropoda; class Insecta; order Lepidoptera; family Geometridae; genus Hydriomena; species Hydriomena furcata. The sequence continues at coordinate 9,305,819 of OU538824.1, forward strand.
TTAGTGGTTTCTGTCTGGAGGTTTATAGACTCGTTTTGTATTCCACATTTCAGGCAAGAAAATATTCGTATTATCACCTACTAAGTCTTACGTATTTTCACACATTTATTTACCCTGCACGTACTAATAACTAAAGAATTTGCTTACACAAGCATAATTAATTATTGTAAAAATCGCTGGCTAACATCAAACGATTGCGGATATTTCCCTCGTAAACTTTGGAGTCTTAATGTTTCATTGTTTGTAAATGATGATTAATACCTAACTTTAATTTATTACAACGTAATTATAACTCTATTTAGGTCCGCGTACGTAAACAAAACAGTGTTTGGTAGAGTATGTAGTACCTAGGTATTTGAACTCAAGAGTCCTAAGTACTCATACTCATTTGATATTTAGGACTCTACCTGCAGCCTTATTGCGTAAGCTATGGTAATCGTAATAGTCTTCAATTCAACTGTCAACATCCCACTGTATTTTGACATTTACACAATGTGCATTTTACAGTTGAAGTCGATTACGATTATTACCACTAAGCTTACGCAATAAGCCTGCTTTTGCTAATGAGTTAGTACTAATGTACTGGAATGGAATTCAAATAGATTTTGATTGTAAGTAGGATAAATAAATACAATGTTATGCCTACCAATTTCTAGCCAAAATTACCACCAATTGGGCCCCACAAACTGTAGTGTCGCTCGCTGCCGGGAAGATCTCGACTAGCTCACATGCGGTAAGAATCGAGAAGCGTAGAAAATAGGGAGGAAGGACTTTGCTCTGATGTAGCGTAGGACGCGACATTGCCAGGCTAAAATAATAGGTACCTAATAATAACTACTAGCATATGAGGTCATGGCACTGCCAAAGACATTCATAAATATTAGCTCACCTAACTTATGTTTTCTTATGATAGACGAAAGGCACCGTACTTTAAATGAAAGGAGTGTTACCTCCTGCCATCATAAAATATTTACACAATATCTTACCTATATCTTAGTGATTCATTTCATAAAATGAATACCTAACATTGTAAGAAACACAAAGTTGCCTAATACTTAATCATTTTTAGGGTTCCGAACCAAAATAGTGAAAAGGATGGTGCGGGTGCGACTTAATCTGTCACGGTTGATTATTTCAGCAACTACTAAATCTATCGACTTGAAATAAATAGTTATGTCATCATACATACATCAGCCAAAGTGTCAAAAGTAATCGTAGTTTGTGTACAAATACTACGGGTATCTACGGAATCTTGGTGCGCGGGCGAACTCGCACTTGACCGTTCTTGTTTTTGCTTCAAGTTATCTGTAATGTTCATAATCTAATCTCCAATGCATGCTATAATGCCGAATAATTACGGGAACACCTTTGTGTCAGTATATTTAAATGCCCAGTGATATTAAACAATTTTAACCCATTGGTGTCCCATTTAATAAAACAATCAGCTGTAAATGTAAGGTACCAAGAATACCTACAAGACGTTCACTCCATCTCTCATGTTACGATGAATAACGACCATTTGCGAAATTTTGAGCTTGTTTAGGTACGGGCAAATAAGTAGCGACGATGAAGAAGAAAAGTGGTAAACGCTATAACTGAGTACACACTCGCTGCCGCTTTTACTCGTTCACTATGACCTCGCCTCTATCAGAGTCAAGTCGTCTACCTATCCTCGTTGCAACTGAAGCAGCTTTACAGACGCTGCTTATTTTATTTATCGATATCTGAGTAATAGATGTATCGTCACTGTTTATTTATAGGGTTGAAGTAACTATTGTCACTGGCTCTATAGCTATTATGCATAATTATTTTGTACGTGATTGACATTTATACTTTACGATTTTGCTTTAAATGTTCAAACTGTTTCTCCATTAGGTCTAGCTACTTATGTCACCGTTTCGATTTATTATTTTACCCGATCGAAGCTTCGAGTTATCGACCTTTAGGTTCTCTAAAAACTTAGGTTATATCTTACAATAAATAAATAATCATTATATTAAGTATCGGCCTTTCTAACTATGAAAAGGTTAGTTCATCTGTTTCATTACTATTGCTTTACCAATCACGCAACGGCAAAGAATTCCAGGTATAGTCACAAATCAATGGCGTAATGAACAGAGTAAATACAAAAGCAATAATACCTACCTAGGTATATGTATAAGATAACATATATAATACGTAACAAGATTACTAAATAAAATTACTAGGTAAGTAAAGTAACACTCACAATACAAGAGTGGAGTGTCCAAGAAATTGGTTTTGTGATGAAGGCTGCAAGTTCAGTCAGGTCAAGGATCTCCAATTAAATTATTCCAGCATAATGTAGGATTTTTTGGTTTATTGCCAAATCCGTTTATTACATTTCCCAAAAATAAAAGTATAGTTGGCTCGCTCCGGCCTCACACTCACGCGGGTCTAATTTTCTAGGAAATACGGATTTAATCTAAATGTTTTTTTTAATTCACCCCTTTTTAGGGTTCCGTACCCAAAGGGTAAAAACGGGACCCTATTACTAAGACTTCGCTGTCCATCTGTCTGTCACAGGGCTGTATCTCATGAACCGTGATAGCTAGACAGTTGAAATTTTCACAGATTATGTATTTCTGTTGCTGCTATAACAACAAATACTAAAAACAGAATAAAATAAATATTTAAGAGGGGCTCCCATACAACAAACGTGATTTTTTTGCCGTTTTTATAGATGGTAACTGATAAATTATACGGAACCCTTCGTGCGCGAGTCCGACTCGCATTTGGCCGGGTTTTTTTAACACACTTTTATTAGCTTCACCTGTAACAAACTAAACTATGTAAGAAAATCTTAAAAACCGGATATGACTTTTGAAAAATCACTTTTCCTTTTTTTCCGATGGTTTTACATAAAAGGGCAACGAAAAGAAAATCGTCTTGTATATTTTCACAACTTACAAAAAGTGTGTCAGTGCGCGACAGAGACTTTCATGAGAGCAGAAAATAAAATAATGTGATGCATTTACTACATGTTGCATAGGCTATGTCGTTTTGGCACCGATTCAATTCCTGCATGATATTACTGGAGGTATTCCCTGCATTATAAACACGGCTCATGAACTTTTACATTGATACACTTTATACAGATATTTCACTTTCACAACTTTCGTGAGTTGTACTACAACATTATGAGAACACACTTGAATTACGTAAATATATGGTCGATGTAAGCTTCGACAATGTTTCGATTCATTTAACTAGATAATCTTCATCAGGTTACATAATATTTTTTATTCAATGTTCCATGTAAAACTCTTGTAAAATGACTTTGAAGTTTTGCCATAGTTAACAAAATCCTGAAAATCTCTGGCGTCTTTGGACACACAGATTTAAATTTTTTGCTCATAATCACACACAAGCTACCCAACCTACTAGTTAGTTTTTGGCTACTTCCATTATTCCGATAATATTTTGCCAAAATAACGTTACCGCAGCAAAATTATGGATCTTTTTTGTCTTTGGACACTCGAATTTTAAAAATCGGTCACAATCACACGAAACCATGGTCTACATTACTGCATATTTCAAATCCTGATTAAAGCCAACATTTTGCCCTAGTAATCTTCACGTGAACCCCCCCCCCCCCCCCCCCCCGCCCCTGGCGTCATAGCTGGACCTGCCTTTGGGTTTGGTATGTGGAGGTGTGCTTAGAAAAGGTGGAACAGAAAGCAAAAGCGGTAATGCTGTTAATTTTTCACCTTTATAGACTTGTTTATATGGGTTATCTTCCATAAATTATCAAGAGTTTCCAAGTGGTTCCAGCTATGCAGCTCTTGAGATTATTGACGTAGCGATAACAAAAGAGTTCGTAGATTACTCAGTAACTGAAATAGAATTAGCTCTTTCGTTCGTATGGGCTTTATTAGGCACACTATCACTAACCAAGTCTAACCGAGTGGCGATGGGCTTGCTACCTATCACGAATAAAGCAAAATGTAAGCATGTAAGGTAGGTTTGAACGTGCCTCTGACTACCTCTTTGAGACAGCTTTATGGAACTAAGCGTCTGGGAAGTCAGAAATATTGACAGGTTAAAGTTAAACATTGATTACAACTTTAATTGGCGATTCTATCTATCTGTCGCCCTTCTAACCTTCATAACTGCTACAATGGCATACTTGCCAATTTGTTTTATTGGTCACATGCATTTGTAATACAACACGTAACACGACATGCCTAGTCAATAATAAATTACCATCTTGCAGTGTTACATTACGAGGATGAATAATTAAGTTTGTTAGAGTACAACATACATTTATTTATAACGCTGGCTGTAGGTACCTAATAGATTAAATCTAGGTAAAGGCCCTTTTTCACCGGCGACATGCTCTCTGAGCGACATCTTCCCTTTTGATAGATTATTACTTCCTACTGATACAGTAATGCTAACAATGTGAGGATGATTGAATGTTTGTCGTTCAATCACGACATTAATGCTTGACCGACATGACTTGGAAAAGACGGATATTACGGGCTAGAGCGAAAACGAGAGCGTAAACTAGTCTAGGAATCAAAAATTTTCAATGGGTGGTATGTAGCAGTTTGTATGTGACTTTACCTACAAGGTTAGTTATATGTGTTTTCGTTATCAGGTTATGATGTTAAAGACTTGTGTAGGTCGATATCATTTCCAATGTCATTTTTTAGGGTTCCGTACCCAAAGGGTAAAAACGGGACCCTATTACTAAGACGGACCGTCCGTCCGTCTGTCTGTCACACGGCTGTATCTAATGAACCGTGATAGCTAGATAGTTGAAATTTTCACAGATTATGTATTTCTGTTGCTGCTATAGCAACAAATACTAAAAACAGAATAAAATCAATATTTAAGAGGGGCTCCCATGCAACAAACGCGATTTTTTTGCCGTTATTTATAGATAATGGTACGGCACCCTTCGTGCGCGAGTCCGACTCGCACTTGGCCGGTTTTTTTTGTAATTACTGTTCTCCCAATTTGAACCCATACTCTTTGTTGGCTTCTATATTTAATGTATATTAAACCTACGAAAAGGGCTAAGAGAAGACGAACGGAATGTGAATAAAATGACCGCTACCTACACTACACAATACCAACCGGTAGATAAGCAATGTGTTAATTTAATAATACCCAACATCTTAACAATACACAATCGGCTTAGCATAATGCACAGTTGTTTAACGGATGATAATGCAAAAGTCTGCATCGACTAGAGCAGAGCGAAAAATATTATGATGTAATTGCCATTGAATCGCTAAATAGAATATAGACGTGAGACTTTCACGTCACTCACCAGCGATTCTATTGGTTGATTTTATATGACACTCGCACTCACACATGAAACATTAGAGCAATGAAGAAAAGCAGTAAGCACTGTTAATAACGCGGTTCTATCGTCGGCACTATTTGCACAGCACTTTTCAAGTGGGCTATCAGCTGCATATCATTCGATAGTGGAAAATGCCCCAAAGCTACAATGACTGCAGTTTTTCTATGAACGGACTCCCGACCTTAGATAGGATCAGATGAATCATACAATCAACAGTTTAATGATAAAATTTCACGAGAACGCGATACTAGGCCGTGAGCATATAACGTTACTAGGTCAGTTAGAGCAGAGAGTTGTAAATTAAAGATTAATGATTGTATGAAGGTTGCTCGTGAACCACCTGAATAACTCGGTGAAACATGTATCGATTCGCTTGTAATGGAAAAGTCAGAAACGATTCGAATGTGCTATGGATACTAGTAAAAAAATCCGGCCAAGTGCGTATCGGACTCGCGCACGAAGGGTTCCGTACCATTATCTATAAAAAACGGCAAAAAAACACGTTTGTTCTATATAAAACTTGATAGGTACCTATTGTATTCCAATTTTGTACCCGGAAAGGGATTGTCGTTTATATTGGAAATAACCAATCATCAAAATAGATTGTGTGTTTTTCTTAATACTAACATGACATCATATATTTCCTTTTTTAAGAAAACACATCAAAACGCCAACGAATGAATTAATATGCACATAAAAACATGTTCGAACCTTTAAACCGGATTCATTATTGCTTTGTTATAAAAAGTGCATGGAAATAACATTGCAATTAGCTACTACATCTGTGCAAGCAATAGCAGGTTCAAGAGCGGGTCATACAAATCTCTGCTTATCTGCTCGACCTAGAAGATTTATAATGTCATGCATACAACATACTACTAGTAAACTGAAATGGCGAACACATGATTGAAACGAGCACTAAACTATGATTTTAACGACGCTGTAAAATCTCTGAAGAACCCGAGGAGGTAGTTATAGACTATGGTGTTGGTCCACTTACACTGTGACCTATATTTAGCGCCCGACAGGAAAATCACCTAACTGAAGCTCTACAGCATTTACGAAAAGGATCATCGAAAATATTTATAGGCATCAAGCCGTAGTGTTTGTTGCCTGATTATTCTAAGCTTGGTCGCGATGCGCAAGCGTAGCTTCACCTAGCTCCTAGACGTTTCGTAGTGATCCTTGTGATTTTATTGAAAAATTTAACTGGCCCCGCACTAATCCTACATCGTGAATCCCATTGTTTGTCAAAATTTTATCTAAGCCAGGAATCAGAGCAAGTTTTTCATCAGCATCAGTCAGCAGCGACGAGCTTGCAAACTTATGGAAAGCTCTGTATTTAAACGAAATTGGTATAAAAAAAACAGAATATCGATCGATTATTTTTATTTAATTAATTTAAGTGGGTATATCATTTCATAGAGATGATTAATATGTACCTTTTACTAACACATCTTAAAAAAAATGTAGGTCGTCCTACCTTATCGACTGATAGTAAGAACCTACTCGTAATTGAAGCGATAAACTCGTGGCGATAGAGTCGGAACTTGTACCAGAAATAAATTCGGAGATTCGTGGTTACGTTAGGTAGGTATCTACATCTCATTCCCTCTTCGCCTCATTCAGAGACTAAAAATAATCGACGGTCAATAGGGCTGTTAAGTTCCATCTTCATTGCCATTGAAAGTCCAATCACACAATGGTCCGACTGAGTTCCCTGCACCACAGCTTACTAAAGAGTTAGTAAGTCGTGGGTGTGTGATGAACGACTGTCCGTCACAGCACAATTGTGACCGCTAAAGTGGAATCAACTGAACTAAACTAAAAAACTTTGGAGAACAGTTTGTTATTGTTGAGTTAGGTACTGTTTGGTTTGCAATAAGTGAATGGTCACAATATTGCTAATTTCGTGAACAACCACAATGTAGAGTAGAATAATTATTCATTGTTCCTTAAAACTGGGCGGTTCGCAGTCTGCGGTCTGTCGGAAGATTAACGGAGAAATAACCTATTCAATAAAATGATAATTGACCAAAAGTTTCTATTTTTTTCAGGGCATTCAGATCGTTTATGAAGAAAGGGAAGAAGTCATCGAAGGAGAAGTCTAGTCAAAATGGAGAAACCAGTCCTATTATGTACAGGCGAGCGCTGCAATGTAAGCACAACACATCGTTTTATAATAAAAATTATCTAATACCTTTAAACCAGCAATTCTTGTTTAATATGAATCTCGGAAACGGCTCTAACGATTTTCATGAAATTAGTATGCGGGTTTTCGGGGACGATAAATTGATCTAGCTAGGTTTAATTTTTAGAAAACATCAGTTTATCCGTGATTTTAGGCCATGAAATACCGAGCAAAGCTCGGTCATCTACGTGCTTAATCTTTAACCGTGTAAAATTCCAGCAGTAGGTACTTCTGCCTTTTTCTGTTCAATAATATAAAGGTCTAACTAGATATCGGCATGTTTCAGACTCTCAAACATCATCGACCCTTGGCCAGCGGAGTACAGTTGGATCACCGGAGCGCTACGTTTATGGAGGTTCAATCACACCTCTACCACGGTCTAGGTTCCAAGAGCGATTGCGAAGTTCGAGCCAATATGACGCGAATTCACTTAGGTAAGCCATTTATCTAATCTAGCCAGACAAGCTGTATGAGCCATGGCAAACCCTGGCCGTACCTACCTATCCCCTAACTTGTCGCCGATGTGCTATTCCATACAGAGTTGCAGACCGCAGACCTCAAAGTCCATGGCATAATTAACGCTCGAATACTTCAAAGCATATTCCAATATAAATTGGGCTTTATCACGCTTCATTAGGATTTATTATGCCATGGACTGTGCGGTACAGAAAAACATCTTTAGGATGAACACTCAACACATCGTTTTGTCGTCGAAAGAAAAAACGAATTCTCGTTCTTCAGTGAAGTAGGACGTTGACTTTTACCAAAAGTAGCCATTCACTCTTGCTATTGAAAACATGATATACGTACAGTATTGTCGTACATACGAGTATAAGACAAAAATGTAAAATTACAGGCATTTTCAAGGATCTGAGCGATTGGAGATTTGAGAGGATGTCTACCGTACATGGGAATTACAGTCGTGATAACTTTTATTTTCAAAAAAATTGTCTTCTTTTCCGCCGAAAAAACGTTGTCTAGCTAGGGTGTTAAGTATACCTGCACTCGCGATCAGAAAGTACAAGGTGTGTAGGCGACATACAAGTAGGTCCAACCAGTAAGAAGTGAACAATCTCTACCCACACAAGCATTAGGATCCCTGCTAATTTAAGCGTTAGTGTTTCCTTACAACTGCGACACGCGAACAACTCATGCTTAGAAATGATCATGCGAGATTCGATTTGATTGTTTTCGTCCTGTTCAACGGTAAAGTGTATTATCGATTGGCGGAACAAGCCGCAAATTAGTAGGTAATTGTGAATGAATGTAATACAAGCTCAACTAACTCCCGGACATAAAATTGTTAAGTATCGCGTTTCAGGAAGAACGTAAACAACTGACAATTATACGCAATTTACTTTGGCTATTCATCAGAATCGCACAATTACGAGTATGATCTTTTAATAAAAAATATGCTTTTCCATCGCTCATCAAGATGATTATGATTTTTCAACAGGTTCTTAGCTTGTGGGATTACAGTCGTGATTATATTATATATATTTTTTTTAGAATTGAATTTAATACGAACGATAACTCAGCAGAAGTTGCTCGAGCAGTTCCTGACGCTCCTGATTCTTCATAGCCTCGAACATCAGTATTGAAGGGAGTCAGTACCAGCACAGCCTGAGACTCTGTCTTTTCGCTCTGCGTTCATCATAAGTACTAAAGTGGTAATATGTTTCCAGCTTGACACCGCGCATGGCTCGTAGCGAAATTTTGGGCTCTCGTGTGAGTGTGGAAAGCACTAACCCCTTCGACGAGGGGCCGGTGCCACCAGTGCGCGTTAGGCGGAAGAAGAAACGCGCACCGCCACCGCCCGGCGCTGCTGACGTCTCGGTAAGTTCACCAATGTGTATTTACATTAAATATTACATTTATGCATGGCATGGCAAATAAATAAATAATTATGCTGTTTATTTTCTGAGAGCCGAAGGAAACCAGTTTTATTATAAGCGGCGCCGGCGATAGATTTGCAACGTATGAAATGAAAACTAACTCTGACTACCCTCTTTAGACATCTTTAAAGATGGATTGAGACCAGTGAGGATTGGGTACAACCGTGATTCTATTTTTTATTATTTTCATTCACAGATTAGCAGCGAAACCTCCGAGTTGCAAATAAGCGAAGTCGGAGACAAAACCGAAACCAAAGCCGAAGGTGACATAGATTTAGAAGAGATGAACTTGAACATTGAACTCAAAATTGTTGAGGACGAAGACGAGAGAAATAAAGCACAGAGCAGAACAGAAGTATCCAACGAAGAACAAACAACAGAAACTAAAGTCACTGGTGAAATTGAAAACAATAATGAAACGCTTGAAATAGAATTACGACGTGAACAGCCATTGAAAATAGAAGATGACAATGTCAAGACAGCCAGTTCAGAGGAAGACATTTTGAATTCCGTTTCATTCCCTAAAGTAAACATCGTTACGTACCGAAGAAATTCAAGTGTTAACGACGACGACATCAGATTACGGCGAGGCAACTTGGAAGACTTCCATTTAATATCGAACAAGAGAAGCAAGAGTTTAAACAATAATTTGGATACTGCTAACATGATTTACGATATCAACCTCAATGAAAACATAGCGAAGGATACAAACGGAAACGAAGAACCACAGAAGGTCGTGTGTAAGCTTTATGACGAGGCAGCTCGAAAACAGAGTATTGATACTATATCGAGCACAGAGAAGGAGTTTATGGAAATCGATAGAGCAACCCGAGAACTTGAAAGAGAAATAAGTAAACTGAATTCCGCTTTGAATGAAGATGACCTTCCGGGCCCGGAAGACCGTCTGTCTGTCTCAGAGATTAAGAGGAGATTCGACTCGAACGGCGCTTCATCGCCGAATCCTATACCAAAGCCTAGAAGAAGTCACTATGGAGGCTCAAACTCTCCATAAACTCGTGCGTGTTTTAGAAGGCAGTGCAAAGAAATTAAAACCTAAAGAATAATGAATGAATACAAGAGATATTTTTGGATCGTGGTACAAATCCGAACTTAGTTGGACATTTTGTGATTGTAAAGACGTAATTGGATCTCGTATAAAATTAATGAAGGGAACATGCAATATCGAACATGTAATGTCAGTCCTATTACCATTGCAACGCTTATCGACATAGTGCCTTCAATAGATTACTTACTTATCATAATAAAGTTAGGTTTAATTTAGCCATAATAATGCATTAGTAGGTACATAAGGTTTTCGTAAATGTGATAGTTACTTTAAAAGGCATAATATATAAATATTTATGAATATTTTAATATACACAGCTTTAGCTATATATATTTGTTATAAATTGTAAAGTTATGGGTTGAATAGAAGGTAGATGTGTGCTGTTTTTGGCTAAAGTCTGTTGAACGAACAGCCTCAAAGCAGTGCAAGTGAATGCATTTTGTTAAAAAGATTCCTATTTTAAGTTATTATTCACATTAAAATTAGCATTTTCATTTTTCAAATTAGCATAATACCTTATCATTGTTGTCCAATAAACTATTTTACTAAATATTGGTTTTATTCAATCAAACAAAGAAATATACAAATATAAATATATATATTTTGTAAAATAAATAATGATTTTCATACAAATAATGTAAACTAATCTAAGGTAACTTTACTTACTCTATCCTTCTTGTATTTTATGAATCTCGGTAGGTTTGTCAAAGCAGTGCTGACAAGTACTTTGTACTTTTTAGGTAATTTCTTCTGTTGTCTTGCCTAAAAAAAAACAAAGACTTTCTTACTTTTAAATAATGCTAGCAAAACTCGAGGCAGCAACTCAGTTAGCTTGAAATTCGATATTAAATATGAATACGAATTAAATTCTAAGAACTATCATCAACTTCTGCCTGTCCTTATCCGACTCAAGTGGGGTCGGCCCAACATGTTTCTTTCTTCCACACTTTAATTACCCATGTTCTCTTTCACGCCGTCCATCCATCTCTTCTTAGGCCTGCCTCTGCACCTGTATCCATTCACATTCATACCCATCACTCTTCTGTAACATGGCTTCCCTCCAAATAACAGGATCATACCACGAAATTGTAAATACTATGTCAAAGTCAAAGTCCAAAGGTATTTATTTTAATAAAATCACAAGGATCACTTTGAAACGTCTTAGGAGCTAGTTGAAGCTACGCCTGTTCCTCGCGACCTATCCTAGAAGAATATGCGGTATTAATTTACCTTTAGTTTCAACACTGGCAGCAAAATGTTCAATTTCTGCACCAAATCCTCTTTAGCTGCGATCACATCAGTTTCATCTTCCGAATACAGATCTATTATAGTATCTACAGCTTCGGCTAACACCCACACATCGTTCTCTTTATGTGCCTGCTCCAAGATGAACTGCGTTATGACTTGGATCAGCAGTGTGTCCGTATTGGTTTCATTGAGGTTTGCGACCAGAAGCAGTGCCAGTAGACCCATCATTCGGATGAGGTTTGACCTTATCTCTGGTACTTGGCATTCTCTTATGCCTGTGATGATTGCCTGCAAAAAATTGTGATTAAAAAATAATGCATCTTAACTGCAGAGTTCTGATAGGCTAGCCTTAAAAATCGACTTTAGTAATGTAAACACAATGTAAATATACCTAGATGACTACTATTCGCCCGCGGTTTCGCTGCGTGGTACCTGGATAAAAGTACCTATCCTATAATACGTTATTCCCGGACATGACCTATGTATATTCCCAGTTTCATCCAAATCCGTTTGGTGTATGGGCGTGATCGAGGCACAAATATCCTCAACTTTCGGATTTATAATATTAGCAGCCAGCAATGTAAGTGACGCAATTCTTATATCTTATCAAATAAATTGCTAACGTTGAATAATATAGTCAACATATTTATACATTTACATTGATTAGGTACTATTTTTTCGATAATAACCTATCAAATAATTAAAAAAAAATCTGAATCTGCTTACCACAATATCTTCTATACGTAGATCCTTGAAGAAGCTGCCATCACTTGATTTTCCATGTTCATTCATCTTCATTTTATCCAATGCCGCCCTCATAACCGCTGTCGCCGATTCGGATAGGTTCACATTATTTTCATTCTGATTGAAAACTAGTTTCCCCGCTTCCGTCCAGATTTTGTACATACCGCTTACACCTCCAAGGTTCTCTATAGGAAGAGCTGATAGCATGTTGTTTATGCAAAGGAGAGATCTGGTTTGTAATGTGTGGAGCCTGCAATAATCATGTATGTATTGTAGTTTATTATGTAGTGCTTGAACGTGTTTGAGTGCAGTAATGGAAAAATGTGAGGAACAATACTGAATATGTGTGTTGTGTATTGACTTGTGACACTTTTTTATTATTTTTAATAAATGATATTGAACAAGCAAGTTTTAACTTATGAATTAATGATTTATTTATTTTTGCATTTTTCTTGACTATTTTAGCCACAATATTGATCACAAAAGATGGGTTTAGACCACTATGTTACTAGTACCGACTTAGTTTCTTATACGTTTTTTAACTTAAAATAAAATCTTACTTTTTATGTATCAATTGAGATCCCTCATATTCCTTCAATATAAGCAGTACATTTTGTGCCGGCATCTGAGTCCTAGCCCACACCTTCTCAAATAACTCCAAAGATATTAAAGCCTCCAGTACTTGAGAAGGCAGTCGGTCTTCCGTCAAAACTGTGCTGTTATCGTTCATACATTGATTATGGTCATCATCAATTTCATCACTCTCCGACGATCCATCGGCTTGCATATCATTGTCATCACCTTCGTTTTCTGAAATAATACAATATAAAAACAGGTTATAGCATTATAGAAGCCATCACTATACCTATATTTCAGTTGCCAAGCAACATTGCTGTGTTCAGAGAGAAGAATCTATTTGTCTGGATGAGTATCGCTTTTTAGCGATAAGACTGTCTATTGCACAGTATTGCACTAGTTTAAGTCTGTCCTTGTTTTTACTACTGGTTTTAACAAAGTCATTCAAAGATACTAACCTTCGCATGAGCAAATGTTGGCAATAATTTCAATAGCACTCTGTTGTGCATCTAGAATATTTACTATAGCTGTTATCTGATTATCGAGTATCTGTGCCTCTTTACCGGCTGGAGGTTCCACTTTTCCAGCTGCATTACTCAAAGGAACACTACTGGACAGTTGATTGCAAGCGAGCCGGTGATCTACACCTAAAGTACTGGCCAGGATTGTAATAATCTGGTTAATAACACCAACAGGTAATGATGCAATGTTACCACCACATGCATTTATAATAACTCCTGCAGATAAGGTTTTTAGTAGCAACACAGAAGGCTCATTCCCTTCCAATGATAGAAGTACAGTCAATTGGCTTTCAGAATTAGTTTTGATCTTCTCCATGGCTATTGGATTGTCTTCAATAACAACAATCAGGCATTGCAGTACAGCTGTTACTATGTTATGCCCGAATACAGAGAGATCTAAGTATCTTGGTAGAATATCTAATATTTTTGTTTGTCCTATGAATTTGATTGCTGTTTCTGAAAAAAGATTTTAACATGTTAATGTAGTTTGGTTAAATGTAACAAAATTTAATATTACATTAGGCACATGCCCACATTTTGCAGTAGTTATCATTCTAAGTGTAGCTGTAATTTGTATATTTTATTATTTATTTGAATACATGTACATACACTGAAAATGCAGAAGCAAGAACTGTGTTGCAGTTTTCAGTGAACAACCAACGTAATAAAATTATAAATATTAGGGGTTATAAAGTGATCCAAATTACTTACCCGAACTTTCGCAAATATTTAGTAACAAGTTGACGCTTTGCACAAATGTGTCAATGTCTTCCGTGTTTGTTTTGGAACTAGGATCTGGTGTCCACTTCTCGGTGTGCTGAAATAAAAAAAAGTATATACTAAAAAGGGAGTGCTTAAACATACCTACATAGGCTACATACATTGCAAAAAAACAGTTTTTTTTTTAATAATTATTAAAGATAAATTTCAAACAGAACTGCTGATTATGTTATTAAATAATATGAATAGTATTACCTCATGAAAATAACATGTCAAAGGTGTCATTACATCCTGGTCAACCATAGAATCACAAATCTCCATACCGACTGCAGACATATTCCTGAGCATACCAGCAGATGCATTTCTTACAGAGCTGGCTGCGTCAAGGAGCAGTGGTGCAGCTACTTTCACGATTCCTAGCTCGATGATCTGAGGCACGTTGCCAGAATCTTCAATAAGCAGGGCGAGGGTTTGTAGACCGCAGTACTTTTCCTCGACGTTTGGTGCCTGGAAACAATAATCGAAAGACTCCTTATTATCAATTATGGAACTAAGGGCCTATTAAGTACACTCACTGCTAGAAAAATTAGACGAACACGACACGAAGTAAAAAACTAAAAACAAACTCCTAACCTGTAACTGGTCAATACAAGTCTGAATCGCATTTTCTTTACTATCAATAGGAATTTCCTCTTCTAGGCTGGTATCTTCAACTGGCTCATTTCGTTTAGCCCTCCCGGGCCTCGGTTTTCGTATTTTACCCATATTTTCTGTTTTATTTATTTCACCTAAAATAAAACACTACAAAATAACGAACTACGCACGCTCTCGCTCGACTCGATTATTTGATTGTCTGTCAATGTCTTCTTTTTGTTTGCCAATGTCAATGTCTTATCAAAATAAATGCCAATGTCAACTCTAAAGGTAAACGTATTAATCAATGTCAGATTCTAATTTCAGATGACGTTGGCATTATTATAACCGTGTCAAGATCCATTCATGCGCCACCCGTGGATAGAATCAAAAACTACGAGCAGGTACCCTGGCACAGGTGACATACTCCACTGTGTAGGTACACTGGTACAGGCTATAGAACTCCATGTAACCTACCTATCTTTACCCGGAACAAACATATAGTTAATTTGCAGACCGTGTAAATATCAGTACCACCGGCCGGCGACACCGGGGCGGCCGGCCGCAGGGATCGATCGAACCCGCACCTTTTCCTATAAACCGGGCCGGGCCGTCCACACCACCGATAATCGATAATGCCGTTGTTCCGTTTGTCTGTTTTGAAACTCAACAGTTTACCTACTACCCTACTTACTCCTTACCTAAATTGCGAAAAAACTATTTCAATTTAGTTACGAGTAGGTTATGTACCTACCTACTAAAAAACGATTAGCTAGTAGATTCTACATTATGTATTTACAAATACCTACTTACTGGGAAGTCGGTAAATACCTAAATCAATAAAATAAGGGTGGCGTTAATCCAAGCAAGAACCAAGCACTTACTGTCAGGCATTTGATTGATTAGGCCAGCAGGGGGTGGCGACAGCTATGGAACTCAACTCTTAACAGTTCGGAGTAGATGATTATGAGTCATTGCATGCGGAACCCATTAAGATTCCATACATACTTCAATCCATAAACAGTCCTTATGTTGGTGCATGGAATAAGATAGCGTCAAATTCCGTTTTAGGTAGGTAGGTACCTATGTAAGTAATTTACTGTAAAAAAAATGATACGCCGACTGAATTGACAGACAACGCAGAGCCTGAACCTAGTCTACAAACATGGAAATAATTATCTATTAGGTACAATTACCTACGGAGTGAATTATTTTTGCTGTAGGGTATAGCACAGAAAAAATATAGGATAATATTTCGGATACTTTTATGATACTGCTAAGATTAGTAGATGGGACACCTAGTTCAAATTGTAACTAAATACTTTGTGACTAGGTATATAACTATTTAGTTACCTATCCCCTCTGTTTGCTCTAAACATCTCTACTTTTAACTTAACTATCATTGTTAAATCATTCACTGAGTAGGATGTAAAGTTCAGTTGGTTCTTGTTCAAACACTGGAAGGGAGGGAGCGAATTGGATGAGCAAACATTTCTCCGTCTACCCGGCGCCACAAACTTGGGTGAATTGCAGGGAAATCTCCTTTTTATTCGCTTCATTTGTCGAGGATAAAAGCATTCACTCTCCACCCCCTATGCCCGTTGTAAGTAGGTAGGTGGAAGTGGTAGGAACGAGTAGCTAAGTAGGTATAGGTACCTAGTACCTATACCTACTACAGTAAAGTAGGTTGTAAATCTGTAGTAATTCTACGAATCAACTCTTTGTTTTTAATTAATTTTGGCCAGACTGAACTGAAATTGGTTTAAGTTAGGTAATGTAATTACTTACCTAACTGATTCAACAAAATAAAAATAATATTAAAAACAAACAACACTTTGAGACTTTTTATTTCATGATAAAAAGTTCAAGTTGGTAAGCCGACTGATTAGTGTGTAGTGTAATGTAACTATGTCAACCTAGGTAAGTACCTACCTTCCCTACCTATATATATATATGTATATATATATATATAACGTTCAATTTGATGGTTGAAAAAAAGTAGGTACCTACCTACATGATCGTACATAATTATCATAATGGATAATGCTAATTTAATTCTACAGTGAGCCTGTGCTAACTGATAATAAGTTGATGATCAGATAAACCGATGATTGATAATTTTGATAAATCGGCCCATAATGAAATAAAAACATTATATTATATTGTTGAAATTACAAGGATCATTCAGATATTTTTAGGTTAAAGACCTCAGATTCAGATGCGTATTCAATTTATCCAAAATTGCATTGATTGTTGTGCTAAACCTAATCCAAAAGTCATGTCTCCGACTTGATGTCGGATGAACAACAGCCGAAACAAAACATTGAATCAAACAGTGTGCTTATCATACTCGTACGTTACCTTTTTTTAGGGTTCCGTATTAGAACCAATTTGATATCAAAATAATTACTAAAAAATCTTATTCACTTACCTACATACACGTCTTAAATGATCAGAAGGCAGGTAGATAGGTATACAAACTAGCAGCTCAATAATCACCTGATTGAATAGAACGATTTTATCGCGATTTTAAACAGCAAATAAAATCTATGAGACTTATTTTGAAGATCGTGAATTGAATTGGGTATCCAAAAATTTACAAATTATCGTTTCATCGTTCGTTTGTGTAATTCTAATGTCAAACATTGCATTCTCAAAAAATATAGGTATCGAATATTCAATAGTTTTATCTTAATCTGTAATATTTCATTTATTTCTTAAAGCGTGCCTAATAAATGGCTTGGCGAGAGGTTGAGGCGGCTTCTTTGAGACAGCACCGCCCGCCTCATTTCCATATGTTTCAAAATCTGGCCGCGGGACGACGGACTCCTCTCGTGGTCTCGGCTAGTGAGTAGTGATGTCTGAGCGCACCTGTCGACAATTTACAATTAATTAAGTATAAAAAGAATAATGAAGGAAAAACTTATAAAGTCTAGACTTAGACTAAAGTAAGTCTAGTCTAATTAAGCGATTAACTAAGCAGCAAGCAATGGGTACCTAAATAACATTGGTCTAGCAACTGTAAAGCAAAGTTTAGTTTAGCAATTTGTCAAAGTAATTGTCTGAAGCTCAAAGCTAAGCAGCACTGCGTTTCCACAAAAAAGCATTCCATGTCTATCACCGTTCACGCGTCGGCGTCTCGGTCGGCGCCCTAATCTACATCTTCAAATAAATGCAGAAAAGTGAATCACCGTGCGAATGCTGATTACCCCTGCGATGAAGCAGAACTGCGTAAGACGAAAAAATGGTCATACTTTTGGATAAACAACATATAAGGTGATGAATAAGGAGGTTTGATAAATGCTGAATCTTTTTTTCTTAATAACCGCAGTTGGCCACTAGTCAAATTATTTACCTAAGCACCTACCTAAAGTGTCTACGGGATGTGTCATCGGCGATGACATCGCAGAAGAATCTGTAGGTAGGTAAAGCAACCTCACTAAAATGAATGGAGTGGACCGAGGCGCGCGCGGCGCCCGGTAGCCGTCTCTCAGGCTTTCTTCATAAATCAAAAAGTTGTTTTTGTGTCTTATCGGCGGATAATCGGCGGCTGCTACCGCGTTGCCGCTGCTCCCTTCCCCCTCCCCTCTCCTGACCCCTCGTTCTCAAATGAAGCCGCTCTCATCCGGACATTTACTTTTTTTATGTGATTTAAACTTAACGAACCAATAATAATTAAGATTGAGATACTTGTTGCTATCGGCTTTTAAAGATACCCGCTAAATGGAAGCTATTATGGGATTTTAGAGTAGGTAGGAGAGTAGTAGATATAATGATTCCACAAACTACCTACACACCTAGATAATAATGCCTAGGTATAGGCCTATCTACGACGAAACCGTGACTGCGTCCGGAATGCATCTGCCGTTATGCCGGTTAACCGTGTAGGTAGCTAGGTAGGCATCTATTTACGAATTATGTTATCAACAATAGAGTTATTTATGTAAGTAGGCAGTAGGCACCCCTATAACGTTATACCAGTTACGATTTATAAGAATTCGATAAACTGTTCGCTGTAATAACTTCATTTCCGAAAAACAGTACCTGACCCTGTAGGTAGCTAGAGATAATACGCAACCGCAATGATTTTGCACATTATCTGCAGTGTAATTAGGGGTTCGCATTCGCACGTAGACACCAAATGAACATTTAGCAAGTAGGCTCGACTGCGGCGAGGCATCGACTTCGTGTCAGCACATCTACTCCGGCCTAATTGCACCCCCGCTGCGTGATGGATGGACCGGCCCCGCACTACACCCCGCGGCACACCCCACAAGGGTTGTTCTGTTCCCAGAAACTCCATTATCATCGCACTGACTCTCTGCCCGCTTCATTTGACATTGACGTCGCCGCTATCAACCGTCGCATTGTATTGGGCACGGATTTTTCACGAATTCCTTATAAATTTAAAGTGCTCTGGAATAAATGGAATAAATTTAAGCAGTGGACATTTTTGGGCAGTTAATAGTCTTTAAAAAAATATGAACTGTCTCTGGTTAAACTTTTTTGATCGGATCAAGAATGATCAAATTTCTTTTCTATGAAACAGTTCTGAGAATTTGGATGAGCCGCAACAATAGCATTCTTGGTAACATTATTTTTAAGCTCAGATTAAAAACAATAATATTTTTGAATGGTGCTAGGAACTAACAAAGACATTTGGACCAACTAAGGGTGGATCAATCAATCCACAAGCAATTGATCCCCTATATCATTAGCGACAATCAGCCAAGATTGAAGGTGTCCACCATAAAATATTTAGTATGTAAGGCGACTAGGTACCATCTCCAGTAGGTATCCGTAATGGAATGCAAAAGAAGTTTCATAGTATAATGGCGTCAAGTTTTGCGAATAGATTGATAACAACATTGCTGGCTTTAGAGTCTAGAGGTCTATAACAATGGACGGACATGTTACCTACCTCTATAACATTTCTGATATTATATCTTTTATTGGGTCATTTTATGAGTAAGTCGTCGATGAGACAATCCGACCCCTAATCGCAATTTTAATGCTTTCTGTTTTATGGTCAGAGATATAACAAAGGTTTCTATAGAATCCCTTGATTTATAATCGTCGTAAAGTTATATTTTACGACTAGCTTTTAAATATAAATTTCTACAAAATAACTATGCATGAATTCTTTTAATTCTATCTAACAATAAATATTATCTCAAAATCGGATTGCGGGTTTTCCGTTTGCTGTTGCGTGTCATATAAACATAGAAATCTTACCATGTTCCCCAGTCAGTATTTCACTTCATAAAGGGGTGTCTAAAGAGTATTGATTACTACATTGTACACGTAAATCCACCCTTTTCCGGTTGATCAAATTGAACGGAAGCGAAAAAAGATCAATATTTGGACAGAAATGATTACTGAGCGCACGACACCGGGTCGACCGGACGCGAATACGCTCCGGCGCTAATAAATTGTAAGAACAGGATGCGATTTTCGACGGAATCATGTTAACTCGTCTGTTCTCAGCGTTCTCTTGTCACAACAATGATCCGTTTTTTAGCTGGATGCAGTGAATTGAATCGGATAC
The DNA here is from genome assembly GCA_912999785.1 of Hydriomena furcata. Lineage (NCBI taxonomy): Eukaryota > Metazoa > Arthropoda > Insecta > Lepidoptera > Geometridae > Hydriomena > Hydriomena furcata. The sequence goes on from OU538824.1 coordinate 9,326,296, forward strand.
CGTAGAGCTTGCATTGATCCAAAGCAGCGTTTCCTCGACTAAATCCGATCCCATGTTTGCATGCGTAAATGTACAAAAGAAACCAATCATTTTTTATAGAATACGAATAAAATCACAGGAGTTTTTTTTTTGCAAATTGGTCTAAATCCTGACATTTCTTTCGCTTATTTTCCCCCACGCTTTATAACTTTTCTCTCGAGTACACAGATACATAAGCAATTTCCTGCCAAGTCGTAGGTAAATTCAATTACCTACACTTCAGGGCTTCTTGAGGGTTTGCCTCCCCAATTCGAATTGCGGCTTTCAACCGCAGCGGTTCGAAGCTCCAGTCAGTCAGTCAGAATTCAATCAATACACTTACCTACATTAAACCTTGTGGAGCAAGAGCTGGAGTCAGTAAAAGTAATATTGATCAATCAAGGATAGGATTCACATATACCATCTCTGTAACATGGGATAATAACAGTAATAAAGGCACCAGACCTCATTTGCTTTGCAACTATTGTTAAGAACTTCTGCTATTGCGTGGTAATCTTAACTAGATTATCATAACTGTGAATCATGGAAGTGTTTATATAAGTACCTCACAAAAACCTGTAACAATCTTCTCAAATTACCTTCAAACTCCGGCTCTAGCGCCGGATATAACGTATTTTCCCCACATCCTGTTTACGTCCCGCTGATTGTTTATTTTACCTTTATATAAGAGGGAGGGTGGGAGCTCTTAATTTTTTCATAGGCCCCAGTGATAGGTGCTGGATAGCTTCTTTATTGTATAAAAATTTCATTACCTTACAAACACTGCGAGAGTAAACATTCTCTCTTAGTTTTACCGCGATATTTTTCTGTTTACACTTTAATTCGTCCGGAGTTTACCTACTTCAGACTGATAATCATTCTCTTTTTATTTACACTGGCAAAGCTTTCGTTTTATTTATACAGGATGATAGATAAACGATAGGAAAGGCGGTCTTGTCGCGAGAAAGAAAAGAAAACAAATAAAGAAATCCTGCTCTTGAGTCGGCTGTGTAACACCAGGGGTTCCAGTGATAACGCAAACAATTATGATATTTAATAAAAATATTATCATGGAGACAATTTTTTAAACGACAAAAAAGGGAGTATGGTGGGCCATTCTGAAACTTTGATTTTTTTTTTCATGTAAGTAGGTATCTTTGCCGATTACCTACTCCGCAATGGCTGGTAGAGTTTAATGTTGTTTTTGCTATTTTGTAGAAGATCTAGCCTCTGGGGTAAATTAAATAAATTTAATTTATTTATTTGAGGTTCATGTTTTTTCCATAAAAAACAAAAAAAAACTTTATTCTAACTTTACTTTAATTTGTTTAGGATTTTTTTTTGAAAAGGTTTTTTAATTGTATTTTATCATACCATAAAAAAAATTAAATAGTGCTTGTAATTTTGACGTGACGAAAAATCTCAAACTAAGTCGGATTTTGTTTGATAAAAAACAAACTATACATACCAGCGTTCTGCTTGCACAAAACTACATGAATTCTAGAGTTCTCAATTCTAGGGCTACGTATTTTCAATTTTTCAAGTGGATAGGAAAATGTCCGTAGTTCGTAGAAATAAAGACTCCTTAATACGTATAAATGTGACTCGAGTTGAAAATAGTAATGATTAATAATGAGAGACGTTGATCATTGATGTTATGTCTAGGAACATAATCCGTGTTTTATTAGTTTCTTAGTGTAAATAATACGACCAGTAATGGTAAACTGATAACATGTTAGCTACGAATTAGAAAATTCATAGAAAGCAGTAGGTAGATATCCGGACAACAAAAGAGCCGACTTGAGCGCAAAGCAAACCTGTAATTTAAATTGGAAGGCGCGGCTGCTTCGTCGAAAAAACCCACGTTGGGATCAATGAGATTAAAATATAGCAGATCTATTTCAAATTAAATGCAATGAATTAGCTAGGTACCTATTGTAAACATTTACTTACCTACTTGTGCCTACTGAGCAAATTTTGTCACATACTGATTCTAACATGAATTCCCTATGATGCTGACGATCTCGTGGATATTAGAAATTCTAGTATGTATGTACCATATTACAAACATAACTTTAAAAAACCTACCTACGTAGGTACTAGGGTTCAGAACCGGGAAATCCCGGTACCGAAAGTACCGGGAATTCCCGGTTCTTTTGTCAGTAAAAAGGAACCGGGAAATCTAATTTGATTCCCGGTTCTTTCGGTACTTTCGGGAATTTTATTTTTATAACTCGGCGGGCCTCGCAGGACTCGCCACGTGCGAAAAGTAAGAAAAAAGTGTCGCGCGTTTGACTCCAAGGTAAGTATTACGTTGTTCCTCATACCAAACAATGGTGACAGAATGTAATTTACTTCAAATACGACGTATTATCATACTCCTAATATGATTTTTGTGATATTATAAACAAAACCACAGTAATTTTAGGGGCCGGTATCATAACTTAGCCTATATCGTCCCACTGCAGGGCAAAGGCCTCCCTCCCTTCTTTTCACACCTTTCGATCTCCAGCTAAGTTGCGCCAGTCATTTAAATGACTGTCGAGATCGTCCTGCCATCTCCTCCGGAGTCTGCCTCGAAGGCGTGCAGTTTGTGGGGACCAATCGTTTGTTATTTTGGCCCAAAGATCGTCCGGCATGTGAGCCACATGCCCTGCTCAATTCCATTTGAGTTTGGCCGCTTTATGGGTGACGTCAACTATTTTTGTTTTGGAGCGTAGTATCGGTGTTTCGTATGCGGTTTGTGAGTCTGACTCCTAAGATACTACGCTCCATGGCTCTTTGGCAAACCTCGAGTTGGTATCTCTCATGAGCTGTCGGGAACCAAGTCTGTGCACCGTACGTTAGAATTGGGAGAATGCACATGTCCATAAGTCTGCGCTTATTGCAGAGTGGCAGTTCGCCATTCATAAGATGTTTCATCGACCAGAAGCTTCTCCAGGCGTTTTCGGTGCGTCGAGCAACTTCGTTTTGTTGTGCCTGGAATGAAACTATCTGGCCGAGATACACATACTCATGGACATACTCAATCTCCACATTCTCCACGTACAATCTCCTCTTCGTGCCATTGGTCATCAGCTTGGTCTTGCTCATATTCATTCGGAGTCACATCTTGGTCGGCTTGCTTGGTTCAGTTCTTGAAGCATATCGCCTAGTTCTGCAGCTGTGGGGGAGAAAAGGACAATATCGTCGGCGAAGCGCAAGTTTGTTACCCTGCTATCTCCGACGACGATGCCCTTCTCAGACCATTTGGGCTTCAATCGCTTGAACACTTCTTCCAAAGTAGCTGTAAACAATTTAGGAGAAAGCGGGTCTCCCTGTTTCACGCCTTTTACAATTTGGAAAGAGAGCCCCGTGAGTGAGGTTTTTATGGATGCTGTACTATTGCTATAGATATTACGGATAAGTTGAATGTACGTTTAATTTATGTTCTGATTAGAAAGTGCCTCGAATAATGGTTTATGTTTTATGCTATCAAAAGCTTTTGAGTAATCTACAAATGCAAGATAAAGTGGGATATTAAATTCTACATGTTTTTCTAAGAGCTGGTTAAGGGAATGGAAATAATCCGTCGTGGAGAGGCCACGGCGCCGGCGGAAACCCGCTTGTTCTGGTGGTTGATGTAAATCGAGCTCACCGGATATTCGATTTTCGATAATTTTCATGAATAGTTTAAAAAGGTGTGAGATAAGACTGATGGGACGATAATTGCCAATGTCGGACTTTTCACCCTTTTTATGTATGAGTATAATGGTGGAGTGGCAAAAATTATGAGGAAAAGAACCGGTCTGAAGAATGTAGTTACAAAGGTTCGTAAGGTGTGGGAGTGGTACTGGTTCTCCGATTTTTAAGGCTTCGGTGGTAACACCATCTGCACCTGGGCTCTTGCTATATTTCATGCTGCAAAGCGCGCGATGAACCTCTGGTCCTGTTATCGGCTCTACATATTTTTTCTGATATATATTCATTCTTAATGTTATCTATTCTCGTCGATCTTAATTGTAGTTGACTTTTGAACCTTATCACTTGTTTTATAAATCAAAAACTGCCAAGAACCGAAAATACCGAAAGAACCGGGAAATCCCGGTACCGATTTAAAAAAGTACCGAAATTCCCGGTTCTTACAAAGAATACCGGTTTCGGAAACACTAGTAGGTACCTACTTTGTTTATGTGTATTTGAGCGTCTGTCACCAAATCGTTGGTGTAGCCGTGTACTAAAGCGAAGAGGACATGCTCCTTCTTAGAATGTCGGAAATAGCGCTTCCGAGTAACCACTTGTATCGGATCTCTTGTCGCTGGTTCCATTGGTAGGGTTGTCTGCTTCCACAGCGTAAGATGTGGGTAGAGTTGTACATGCAATAAGAGTACCAGGACTATAAATACCCATTTTACAATTATAAAATTTACTTTAAAGTATTTATAAAAGGGGGAATCGTTCCGCGGCTATCGACGAGTACTTATACCAGTTATCAATTGTGGACATTGTTTTTTTTTATTTTTTTATTTATTTATTTATTAAGGCAGCGCCAACAGCACACATAATACACATTAAATACGTAAACATTTATGAAAAAGTATTATAGAATGTGAGCCAATTACAGGCATGCACAACATTTCTAATAAAAAGACAGACAACAGACACAGGATAAAATTGAACAAAAATAATATAATTCAAGGTAACTAAGAATAAAAAATAAAAATAAAACTATTCTGACAATAAAAATAAAAAATAGAAAAGAGAAAAGAAAATGAAAATGAAAATACACTATAATCTCATGTTAGAAGGATGCCTAAAAACTTCTTCATTAGTTTAGTCTTAAAAATTTGAAGCGAGTCACCAAACGGATCTAATTCAGCTAAGTTTTCTGTAATAAAGCTATACTCGTTACAAATTCTAGTAAGGGGAGAACTAAGACCGAGATTAGTATCCGAGAGGAGGACGACGAGAGGAGGAGGACCGAGATGAGCGATAGGTTTTCTGGGGTAATTATAAGGAACTGTGAGAGAGATTCGACTAATAAGTTTGTTGTATCCAGTACTTCCGTTGACAATTTTGAAAAGAAAAACTAAGTCATGAAGCATACGACGATTTCTTAAGGTAGTCATTTTAAAATGATCAAGGCGTTCTTTGTAAGGACTTCTATGGAAAATTCCTTGGGATGTGAAAGCAAGATATCTTGTGAAGTTTCTTTGTATAGATTCAATCCTTTGAGAGTAAATTGTGTACAGAGCCTAGCAAGTACTTCAGATAGACAAAAGTATTGAAAACGCATAATACCAGGTTTTCATACTTAGTGGATATTGATTGCCTAACTGAACTGGTGTTCGGAATTTCAACTGTAAAATTTCCATTATTGTTAATCACTACATAGTATAGAGCAAAGTCGCTTCCCGCTTCCCGCGTCTGTATGTATGCTTATATCTTTAAAACTACACAACGGATTTTGATGCGATTTTTTTTTAATAGATAGAGTGATTCAGGAGGAAGGTTTATATGCATAATAACATGCTTAATATATTAGAGAACCACTGATAAATTTAAGATTTCTAATAAGAAGTCGTAAATAAACACATTTTTTTGCGCTTATCCTTTTGAAAAGTTTTTGATGCCCATATCAACGTCGAGTTGTGCAGTTCAATAAAGTCAATCCAATACGTTACTAATTACATTAATAAGGGTAGTGACCAGGCCACTTTCAGCATACAATCACCAAATGAAGTGGAAAAATATCAGTATGTACGTTACATCTGCAGCTCTGAAGCTGTATGGAGGAATGAATGCTGTTAACGAGTATACAAAGACATTCTGTAATATATTTTGGTATCAGCTTTGCACCCGTGCGAAGCCGGGGCGGGTCGCTAGTACATGACAAAACAAACAGTTCGGCATTCGTCCTTTCAGGTCAACACTATATTGCCCGGTTTCTGTATTAGGCACCGGTATTATGCAGGAAAACGAAGTTGTATTCTGCGTTTAAGTTTATTATAGCAGGTTTAAACCTTTTCGTAGCTATTTCCCACGTCCAAACTAATTTATTGCCTTTGTTGAGTCCCCAATTCCTATTTTCTAGTAGTATGGAAGTAAATCTGTTTGTCTATAGTTTGCCAACTATCTATGCTAACATTGCTAACCTAACCTTACTCAGACAGTAACGTTGCAGACTGTAGATCAACTCTAAGATTAAATGTTTGAGCGAATTACAACGATCTATTGCAATGCAATATATACCTAGTTAGGTAAGGCAGGCATCTGTAGAACAAAAGAAGAACTTATGTAACTCGCGCTGAATAGTGAGATGAAATGGTTGAGATAACCCTAGCTCTATTTATTTATACCTTGTGTAATCTGATGGCAACCACCACAACTAAAATAGACGTCTTTAATCGTCATCTTTTTGTTGTGTCAAGAGTTAGAACCATATAAATTAAATACCACGTACTTCCTCCTTGATAAAATCTCACGCTCCGAGTTAAATAAAACCTTATCTTCAAAGAAATAAACCGCCAAGTTGTTAGCAAATAAGATATCATTTTGAAATGTGCTACACTATTTTTTTTCTATCATAACAATCTATTATGTAATAAATATCATATCACAGACGGTGTATTTTTAAGATAGCGTAGAGAAAATATACTTCAATGTGTACTTATTAGAAACTAGCGACCCGCCCCGGCTTCGCACGGGTTTAATACCATATAAACCTTCCTCCTGAATCACTCTATCTATTAAAAAAAACCGCATCAAAATCCGTTGTGTAGTTTTAAAGATATAAGCAAACATACATACATACATACATACAGACGCGGGAAGCGGAAAGCGACTTTGCTTTATACTATGTAGTGGTTTAGGTAGTTTTTTTTTTAATTATAAAAATAAATCCTTTGCAATAAAATACCTACACTACAGTGGGGCTATTTTATAAAAACATGATTATCATGTTATGGTACTGAATGCCATAATACCTACGCTTTTTATGCTGTTTAAGCACCTATACCTACGCTTCCAATACAATACCTACGCAGAAGCGTAGGTATAGGTGCATAAACTTTGCATAGTTACTATGAAAAGTGTACAGATTAGGTATTCTCTAACATTAGGCATTCAACATCATAACATGATAACCATGTTTTTACAAAATCACCCCGCAGCTCTTGCTCAAACACGCGCAATCATAATTATTATGGTTCTTTCAATCGCTAAACACATTAAAAGTGAACTAGAAACTCCCAGATTTTATTAGCTGATGACGGTTTTACGAGCGAGTAGTTCCACAGCGTTTCAGCAATGTCTGTGTTTAGTATAATCTTGTGTTATTAGTAAGACATTGCTTTTACAGGCTTGTCGGTATAATGACTTTTACACACACCACACGGCAGAGTAGTCAGTAAGTAGGAAGTAATAGGTAATATTATGGTATTTATTTCGGTAATACTTATTTAAAAAAAAACTATAAGTATTTACCTAGCTGAGCTATGGGTACCTGTACCTTACCTAGTAGCTTCTAATATGCAAGCAAAAATATATTATTTTATGTAGGTAAGTATTACAATATCTTATACAGTTGATAAAAGGTCGATGAAGCGAATTTAAATTATTGTATATTGGATTTACGAGAAGGTTGATGGAAAGTGACATTGGGGTCTGTCTGTCGGCAGTTGCGTCCAAGTCGTCCGGACTCGGCGGACGAGATCAAAGCTTGCCGCGGGTCGACGCACGCGGCTCGAACGTCCCGCACACGCCCCGCGCCCGCACACCCGCCGCCGTACAACAACAACCAACCGAGGTGCAATGCAACTATAAAGTAGGCTGTGCAACGACCATGACCATTGAATATTTAGAAACGGCAGAAAAGCCACGTGGCGTATTAGAAATAGGAAGTTAACGTGTGATGCATTGAGCTCTCAGTGATGATTATAAAGAGAATGATTAAAACAACATTAATTATTATATTTTCAAGGTTCAAGGAGGGAAAGCAGCCCTTTATTTTTTGCACTTACAAGTAGTAGAATTTTTAGTGGAAAGATCGATTTGCAGCAACTTTCGAACTCTGCAATTGAAAATTACTGCTTTTTGTAATAGAGCAACGGTATGTTTGGATAGATCTAACTGAGCGAGCGACTAAAATAGTTGGTTGCGAATAACGCCAGTTGAACACAATACCATTGGAATGATTGAGACCTTCTCCAATCTCCACATCCGGGTTATTTCATGTTTCAAGTTGACATACCTACTTGGAGATCTTTTTTGTTATGGCGGCGTTTTACAGATTGTGTACTTATACTATAGCTATGCTATTATCATTATCTATGAGAGTTAGGTCCAGTCTATTGTAATGAAGTAAAGGTATCTAAGTAGTAAATTATAGGTTTTTTTTTAATTTAATTAAGTATAAATAAAAAAATACCTACGTTACGTAAATTCCTATAAGCTTTAACAAACTACTTATACCTACCTATTAACTCTCCCAAAACCTGACTTTCTATTATGTAAGCGTTGTAAAGCGAGTAGGTAATCAAATATTATTAGTTAATCTTTATCATGTCTACAGGTTGTATTGCCTTATCTTTTAGGCCTCAATTCGTTTGTTCGACTTCCGATGCCGATGCCGCGATCGCGCCCTATCCGCATTCGGTCCGCAAAATAACTCTCAAACAAAACCTACCATCTTACAACCGGTTGCTGTTTACCGATGAACACTGTTTAATGGCCATAAATTGCATCGACGAATAATAGGTAGGGTATTTTATTCAATCGAACGAAGGCGATGTGAATTCTCTCCACGTAAAGGTAGCAAATTAGATTTAATATTCACTTCGTGCGCAATCAAGCTCATTATTGTACTATGTCGCGGATAACTTTTTCATACTACAAGAGTACCTATACCTATACCTACATACAGTTGTTGTGTAGTGTGATGATGTAAGCAAATCTAAGCTCATGGTAGGTACCTACCTAGGTACAGATGTCGCAATAAGATGTTTTCATTTCAAATTATACAAAACTAGCGACCAGCCCCGGCTTCGCACGGGTAGCATGTTATTATACATATAAAACTTCCTCCTGAATCACTCTATCTATTAAAAAAAACCGCATCAAAATCCGTTGTGTAGTTTTAAAGATATAAGCAAACATACATACATACATACGCGGGAAGCGGAAAGCGACTTTGCTTTATACTTACTATGTAGTGATGATAATAGACAAGTATTTCCTGTAAGTACTTACTTACCTGGTATTTAGGGGTTAAAGGTATTTAGGTTTTAATTTCGAAGTTTACAGAAGAAAAACTTTATACAAAAAAAAATTGTAATCCCCAAGTACCTACCATGTATTACATTAGACATCCTCTCAGATCTTGGCGCATAAGATTGTTGAAGATGTCCAAGAGAAGTATTTTAGTTTTTATACATTACTAGCGACCCGCCCCGGCTTCGCACGGGTTTAATACCATATAAACCTTCCTCCTGAATCACTCTATCTATTAAAAAAAAACCGCATCAAAATCCGTTGTGTAGTTTTAAAGATATAAGCAAACATACATACATACATACAGATTACAGACGCGGGAAGCGGAAAGCGACTTTGCTTTATACTATGTAGTTGATGTAGGTGATGTTTATGTAACTTGTACGACTATATACGACTATATACCTGTCTAGCAGTACACATTACAAGCCATACGATACATAGGTAGGTAGGTAGGTACCTAACCCATCTAACATAGTAGAGAGGTATATACCAACTTATTAAAGTGTGTAATAGTATGTACGTTTACGTAGCAACGCAACGAATTGAATTAATTAGTAGTGCACCGGTCGCTCGGTCGGCGCGGGTGCGCCACTCACTGTCTTTTATAACATAATTTGCACTTCGCGCGGTAAGATCAAAGCCCGGCCGTTCGATGGCGGCGCCTTTGATCATTGCGGGCCTTTGACTGCCGCCGCCTCCGCTAGCCACGCCTCGAAATAGTCAATTTGTCGCTGGTTTTTTTACATGTCATGACGCATGTTGTAATTGTTGTAAACGAAGAAACAAGAATAATAAGTATCTAGTAAATAGGTAGGTGTAGATAATTAATCATAACATCTACATAAAAACTGGGAATATGTCGCAGTCATTATTTAATAAATATTAGTACCTATTTTAATAAAAATGTTCACAGTCACGTCGCAGTTTATTTATATTGTTGACGACAAACGACATAATAAATCTATTAACGGCATAATGTTCTGTTGAGTCATTTTTATCCAACTCAAAACCAACTAAACAAGACCGGTCAAGTGTGAGTCGACTCGCGCATCAAGAGTTCCGTAATGATTATCGGAGATACACATACCTACTAGCTTTCCTTTGCACGACTTCGTTCGTATTATAGTAACGAAAGGAACCGTAAAGTTGAACCACAAGATATTTTAAATACATACATATCTGCAATAAAAAATAAAATATTGTCGATTATTCTACTTGCAATGATTAATAAATGATTAATTTTTGCTACTATGATGTGAGCATTTAGCTATTCCAAATTGTAAGTCGATAGCTTTAATGCCTGTTGTTGCTTTATTAGTAGCTTGAGTAGCTTTGCGTGACAGATGGACGGGCAAATGAAATCGCATCATAAGGGGTTCCGTTTTATTATTTTGGTTCAGTGCCCTAAAAATACTTCGTTACTACAGAGATAAGACCGTTGATAACGTCGTGTTTACAAATAATAAACGATTAAGAATGTATTTAGTTACCTAATCACTTTTAGTTCATTCATAATATTATCATTAATAAAACTAAACATAGGTAATGAATAAATGAAAATATTTAGTAAATAAAGTACCTTACCTATTTAAATTATTTAAACCTTCCTACTTTATCTACATAGTGTTTGAAATACCAACTCATAGTGCAAAGGCACGAGTAGTAAGTAAGTACTACATTGAATGAGAATATTTTGATATCCGAGAGCGGATTTTTTACCAGATGTTATTTTACGTAACGACAGCTGCTATTTCCGGCATCGCAATACAACCGAACCGGGACTTGATCGAAGTAACTTTAGAAGAAATGTATAAGTAGGAAATAATGTTGATGATAGGATGATAAGTACCAAGTTTAGCGAATAATAAGTTAGCTTAGTTTACTGTCTAAGTACAAAAAGGTAATTCAGAGTTTTCTCCCTTTTATTATTTAAATGGAAGAAAAACAGTCAGTAAAACAAATTAAACTTAGGATTCAGCAAACCAGAACTTTAAAAAAACAAGGGCTAAGCTATCAGTCTGCAGTTAGGGCTGCCATCAGTCCGGGTTACCCCGGATTTGTCCTAGTTTAGAGGGCGTCTAGGGAGCGTCCGGGCGGGGTTTCATTTTGTAGTCCGGGTTTAAAATTTGGCCACCCGCGACACAAGCACTGTGCCGCCATTTGTGAAATATTAAGCTTTAAATTGTCAATCTTTTTTTAGTCGAGTAGTTTTTTTAGTTTAGAGATGGCAGCCCTAGCTAAGCTAGACTTTTAAGTATTTTTTTACAGACAATGCGTTGTTTACGGCTTTCTCCTAACGATGGAAAAGCTACGCTCAAGACGCTCTTACAACATGCCTTTGATTCGATGCTCAAAAGACTCAACAAATCTTTTTTCAGTAAGTATTCAAATATTATTATTGAATGTAATTAACGCGCGTGTAGCGAGACGTGGCAAGCTCGGCGGGCCGGCAACATCAAAGCGAGATGGTATCACCGCCAGCGCAGGCCGAGGGCCGGATTTTTTGTACACTTTTTAAGGCTGGTGCCTACATATACATAACATACTCGTACTACGAAATCGGTTGTTGAAAAAGCGATAAGTTTACTTGCGAGCGTTCGCACGAATGTTTGCTACATTGCTTTAGACTCATCGAAAGTAATACAGCAATAACAGTAGATACATTACGCGTTATGGTAGTAACTTTATTTCTTGTTCTTGAATGTTTATTTGATTTGATTACTTGTATAGTATTACGAATAGAGCTATAACAGAGCAATAGATATCTGATAACACAAACAAAATATTAGCCTAACGTAGGTAAGGAAACTCCAAATCCAGTATGTTAAATTGTATAAGTTAGGTAGTCACTTACTGCTTTTAATTTCATTACTATATTTATTTATAATACTCGTACTTTAAACATAAGTAGTATACCATTCAGATCAGAATTAGAAGTTCTGGCGAAAATGGCCGAACATCGCAAAACGTAAGCAAAGCTCGGCAAATGCTGGCAAGCGCTTGCGAATGTTTGCTTGCAACTGCTTAGCCCGATTGTGTAGAGACTTAGGGAATGCAATCTCCCGAGATTGGAGCTCTGGCGAGATTAGCAGTTTTGTGTGTTTATTCTAGCAAATAATCACAATATTTTAATGAAATAGGAAAAAAATAATAAGAATTAGAGGTATTATGAAATAAACATTTATCTTACAAATTTTTTCAATAAACTTTTTATGTATTTAACATAGTTTAACGTATCATCTATCTATTATTTATTTTAATAAACTTTGACGTATCTAATCAAATAAGAAATGAAATAATTAACCTAAACCTCTTGTCTAAAATCAAACAAAAGTCATTGCATTCCCTAGTAGAGGTAGAGACCTTTATAGACTCGCCCATGTACTACGAGTTTACAAATAACATCCATACAGTTCGGGGCTAATAAAGTAAGGTGCTAGGTTTTTGGGTATGAATATAAAAAAAAAGCTACAATATGTATTTGAAGCGCGTTCCAACTATTCGTATTTGGAAATAATTGTTAATTTTGAATCATATTTAGTACTTAATCAGAACAGAATCGTTACCTAATAACCTTATTGAGAACGCATAAAATGAATAAATACATAAAATGTTAATATGAATTGTAAACGAATCATAATAATGATTGGTGTGAAGTGGTCTGACCTCCTGAGCGCTTGGATATCTGAGTGAATGTCTACAATGCTTGAGGATTTAACTGAATTTGCCATTTCAAACCACAGGTGGAACGTTCATGAAACGAGGTTAAAATTAATTAGAGCTAAAACACTCACCAATATTCCATGCTGTCATGTCAGTAGACATCCGACACATTTATTTAATCGCAGCGCCAGAGTAACACTTGCATTGAAGGGTTCACTTCCAAGCAATATTGTTGAGCTTTTTAGACGTCTTGACGCGAAGTCGGTACTTACCTTTCTTGAACGTATCCTAAAATTAAAGACAAATTAAACAAGGACTTTTTTCAAGCATATTTCTTCCCTATTTGAAAAATACTAGGTAAATACCAGGTAAATACTAGGTAAAAACTAATTGATATAGGTTAGGTACTACTACAGTGAAACTGTAAAATTGGAATCTCTGGTAAAAAAGTAAAAAGTATCTACCTACTAGGTTAAAAAAAAGAATTTAATGTCTATTTTAAACTGTGTCTACTAGATGAGGTTATGTTTTATACTAAGTCCTTTAATTTACCATACTTATTTAAATTTTTTTAATGATTTTAAGTCGTTTCACATAATTTCATTTTTGTTCATCATTTTTGTTTTCTGAATGCGAATCATTTAACGACATGTTAGGTACTTACACCTATAATCATCAATATTTTTTGCAAAAATGCATCATCATATAAATTATCATTATCACAAGCGTATCAATATCAAGTAACAAATGCTGTAGGAAGTATATAAAAGCCGGCAAAAGCCCTTTCTGCGAGATTATCTAAATGTTGCAAAGGCTGCCAAATGATGGCACGTGACGTAATAGCCCGCGGCTCCTTTGATGTTCTCTTTGTGAAGTAATGGATTGGCCGGCGGGCAAAGTTGTCGCCTCTGATGTCGCCGACACCGACAAAGGGCTCAGCGGTAGCACAAAGGTATTGATATCGTTTAAATCCCTTTGATCGTCGCCGGTGCGTTTCATCCCCTGTGAAATAGGAACAAATTCGAGTTGAGTCTTTATTTGAACTTTAGTTTCGCTTCGCATTGTTCCGGGTTTCCCACCCTTGTCCTTCTATCATTTATTACACTGGCTTATTATTATTTTTCGAAATTAAATCGTGAGGTCTTTCGATGCCGACCGGTATGTAAAAGGCAATAGAAATAATAACTGAATTAAACCTAATTCAGTATTATTTTACAAGCCAGTCTATTTTAAAAGACGATTGTTGATCTTGCTCTCAACTTTCGCGTGACTCGATCGCATGATCGCCTTCCATTATTTAAATTAAAAACTCTACTGTATCTTATTAGAATGCATAGAGTAGTAGATAATCACACCTCGGAGCTATTAAGTTGGGATATTTTTTACGCTGTTCGCCATGAGAAAGACTGAGGAACTGGTTTTGGTACAGGTGAAAGAAACGTTTCGCCGCCGGATAAGGGATACAATAATCGTGGGTTATTATTACTGCTTTGAAGCACCGACACCGTATAGATTAATTAATAGTTGCTGCAACGATGTCTGACGTTTAAAAATTTACAATCATGCGTGAGATCGTGTTTTTATGTGGGCTTGAATTGCATTTCACATCTTGTATCTCTGTTAATATTCTTGTTTTCTTATTAGTGCAATGCCATCGTGGATTTCTGCCGTAAGTACCTACTTAGGTACTATGATATCATATGCCGTTTTGTATTTTGTCAATAATCATCTTCCTGGCTCTACTAATCTAAAGTGAGTAGTAGATTCCGCCTTTTTTCTATACCTAGGGTCTTTCAATAGGGACGCTAAAATGTAATAGGTTCCATCTTGTTAGAGCAAAATTAGATAACTCATGTTAAATTTCTTCTCGATTGTTCAACAATTAGGAGAAATTAGAAATTACATAGAAGGTTAGGTACCTATAGCGTTAAACAAAGTGGACAAATCATCAAATAATATTTTAATAAAAAGAAGTGCTCTCTGTTCTTGAAATGTTCCGGGATAAATAAATTAGAAACATTTACTTACAATTTATTTGTCAAATAGTTAGGTTTTAGTTTAGCTATTTAAGAATGTACCAGTCCTACATGTTACTTTGGATGCCGCAGGTAAAGCTACCTAGTTGAAGATAAAGGAAAGCTTTAAAATTGGAGGAGTGCGGTGAAAACACGAGTGGGCATAGCCCACGCGATATAATCGAAACGACTGCATCTGGCCAAGTGCCAGCCGGCTAAATAGCAGAAATAACGCCACAGCCACAGAATAAATAACACTTCAAACGTAATAAATCCTCACTTCGACCACATATACTATGGTGAAGAGTCTGTAATGTATAAGGTAGTTTTAAATCACAAGTGACGATTAGTGCAAGAATCAATTATCCTAATTTACAAAATTTGAGAATACCAAAGGCAGTTTGGAGATATTAAAAAAGTCAGAGCTGAAGTGACACAGGTCTGGCACTATCAACATTCCAGGTCACTTCGTAAGATATCTTTTATGAAAAGATTTTATAGTACAAAGATTTAATGGACAGTTAGAATAAACATAACAATAACACACAATCGTTGAGCAGTTTTGTTGATGTTTTATTCAAGAGTTGCTTCGATACTTAAACTGACACATAGGTAGTAGGGCATGTAAACCGATTAATCGATTAACCGAAAAACCGATTAACCGACTGATTTTAGGTCGGTTTTTTCACCGGTTTTTTTGGCAAAATAATCGGATATTCGATTTTTTCCAAATACATTATTTTTGCATTTTTTTTTCATTTTGGCAATATTTTTCGGATTATAAACCACCCTATGTTTTAATCGGGCATTATAATCTACATCTACAGCTAATTTCATCTTAATACGTTTTTTCGTTAAGGCCTGATTGATATTTAAACATACAAACATCTTCACAAACTTTCGTATTTATAATATTATTAGGATTTGAGTACGAGAAAGAGTTTTAATACTACCAATTAAAAAAGTTAATTATTCTTATTCCTATATTCTTAGTTGTTACCTAGAAATATCCTCACTTAGACTCGACCTCGTAACCGTGTTTTAGTAGTTGTAGTTAATAAAATGACTTCGAGTTTGCCTCATGTCGAGGATTCCTCAACATATTTCCTCAGTGAAGAAACTGTCAACTCAAGGTATCTTGCGATCTACCTTGAGCATTCCTCGACAGCTTCTAAACGACTGTGTAACGTTTCTTTGACTTTCGTGACATTTAGAAACCACCACAATTGAGGAATTGAGAAAACTCCAAAAAATCGATTTAAGATGCAAACATGAAGTATTATTTTTCAAACTATCGTGATTAGTAGACATAACAATAGATTTAACACGGGTGTTTATCACGTAATTACCTTTAATTTATTTTCCTGACGTTTCGGCTATGTTACAATAGCCATGGTCGCGGGCAGACTGGAGAACACGGTGCTACCGTCGAGAAGCGGAGGCAGTTGACGAAACTACCCTCACTTGGTTGACTTGGTTGAACTACATGACCCAAAAGTTCTGTCTAGTGAACGCCATTATTATAAGATAATAGTTCAGGAAGCTATTGAAATCAAGAAGTACTCAAATTTAAATCGTGAAGACGGCTATAGACTCTTATTCTTGGAATCCTGTGGTTACTATATGTGCGCGTCGTGACAGACCATCTCAGTGCGTAGATACAGTTAGTGTGGTGTAGTGTTTCCGGAACCGGTATTCTTTGTAAGAACCGGGAATTTCGGTACTTTTTTAAATCGTTTCGGGATTTCCCGGTTCTTTCGGTATTTTCGGTTCTTGGCAGTTTTTGATTTATAAAAGAAGTGATAAGGTTCAAAAGTCAACTACAATTAAGATCGACGAGAAAATAGATAACATTAAGAATGAATATATATCAGAAAAATGATATAGAGCCGAAAACAGGACCAGAGGTTCATCGCGCGCTTTGCAGCATGAAATATAGCAAGAGCCCAGGTGCAGATGGTGTTACCACCGAAGCCTTAAAAATCGGAGAACCAGTACCACTCCCACACCTTACGAACCTTTGTAACTACATTCTTCAGACCGGTTCTTTTCCTCATAATTTCTGCCACTCCACCATTATACTCATACATAAAAAGGGTGAAAAGTCCGACATTGGCAATTATCGTCCCATCAGTTTTATCTCACACCTTTTTAAACTATTCATGAAAATTATCGAAAATCGAATATCCGGTGAGCTCGATTTACATCAACCACCAGAACAAGCGGGTTTCCGCCGTGGCCTCTCCACGACGGATTATTTCCATTCCCTTAACCAGCTCTTAGAAAAACGTAGAATTTAATATCCCACTTTATCTTGCATTTGTAGATTACTCAAAAGCTTTTGATAGCATAAAACATAAACCATTATTCGAGGCACTTTCTAATCAGAACATAAATAAAACGTACATTCAACTTATCCGTAAAATCTATAGCAATAGTACAGCATCCATAAAAACCTCACTCACGGGGCTCTCTTTCCAAATTGTAAAAGGCGTGAAACAGGGAGACCCGCTTTCTCCTAAATTGTTTACAGCTACTTTGGAAGAAGTGTTCAAGCGATTGAAGCCCAAATGGGCTGAGAAGGGCATCGTCGTCGGAGATAGCAGGCTAACAAACCTGCGCTTCGCCGACGATATTGTCCTTTTCTCCCCCACAGCTGCAGAACTAGGCGATATGCTTCAAGGACTGAACCAAGCAAGCCGACCAAGATGTGGGACTCCGAATGAATATGAGCAAGACCTAGCTGATGACCAATGGAACGAAGAGGAGATTGTACGTGGAGAATGTGGAGATTGAGTATGTCCATGAGTATGTGTATCTCGGCCAGATAGTTTCATTCCAGGCACAACAAAACGAAGTTGCTCGACGCACCGAAAACGCCTGAAGAAGCTTCTGGTCGATGAAACATCTTATGAATGGCGAACTGCCACTCTGCAATAAGCGCAGACTTATGGACATGTGCATTCTCCCAATTCTAACGTACGGTGCACAGACTTGGTTCCCGACAGCTCATAGAGATACCAACTCGAGGTTTGAGAAAGAGCCATGGAGCGTAGTATCTTAGGAGTCAGACTCACAGACCGCATACGAAACACGATACTACGCTCCAAAACAAACTACACGCCTTCGAGGCAGACTCCGGAGGAGATGGCAGGACGATCTCGACACTCATTTAAATGACTGGCGCAACTTAGCTGGAGATCGAAAGGTGTAAAAAGAAGGGAGGGAGGCCTTTGCCCTGCAGTGGGACGATATAGGCTAAGATAAGATACCGGCCAGTAAAATTACTGTGGTTTTGTTTATAATATCACAAGAATCATATTAGGAGTATGATAATACGTCGTATTTGAAGTAAATTACATTCTGTCACCATTGTTTGGTATGAGGAACAACGTAATACTTACCTTGGAGTCAAACGCGCGACACTTTTTTCTTACTTTTCGCACGTGGCGAGTCCTGCGAGGCCCGCCGAGTTATAAAAATAAAATTCCCGAAAGTACCGAAAGAACCGGGAATCAAATTAGATTTCCCGGTTCTGAACCCTAGTGTGGTGTGTCGTAATACAAACATGGACATTTCTATTTCTGAAGACCAAGTGAGGGTAGTTTCGTCAACTGCCTCCGCTTCTCGACGGTGGCACCGTGTTCTCCAGTCAGCCAGCGACCATGGCTATTGGAGCATAGCCGAAACGTCGGGAAAATAAATTAAGGGTAATTACGTGATAAACACCCGTGTTAAAACATGAAGTACTTTTCAAGGGGTATTGGAGGGGTCTCAGAAGAGTTTGAATCAAGTTAGTTTTGAGGTTACAACTAAGAATTATGAGGTATCATTGTTAACTATTATGACTGATTTACCATATTTTTGCCTTTATTACTTTATTAGAGTAAGGGTGAGTTTTGAGTACATCAAAATATTTTGAAATTTAACAATTTAATTTAATTGGTGCTTGCTTATTTGAATAATAAGTTAATTTTCATTAAAATGTATGGTTTTATTATGTCCTAAGACACCTATATAAAAAACTTGAAAAATAACCGATTAACCGGTTTAACCGGTTATTGAAAATTAAAAACCGAAAAACCCGGTTTTTCTAAACAACCCGGTTTTTACACGCCCTAATAGGTAGGTTGAAGAACCTACAGGTGGAAATCTCAAACCCTTAGGTATCATATTTCAAGCAAGAGTTGTTTGAACTAAATTAGTTTCTAAAGACTTTCGGTTGGAAGACTTGCCATAACTCAGCAACATGTTTTTGTTTGACTAGTTTTAGCTCATTTACGCAATGTGATAAGAATTAAACGAGTTTAAGCTATGACTTTTAAGCCAAATGACTTTATATTAGCTCTGAAGCTACCTGTTGCCCCTGTTGGAATTATTACTCGTATTCGTATACCTATTTGAAATATATATATATATATAATTGATGAACATTTAGTTAGAATAGAATAAAATTGTATTTGTAACTATATAAACATTACATAGTTGGATACACAGTAAAAAATAAATCAATATTATATTAAAACAACAAAATAGACTAAAAAATAAATCAAAATAAAAATAAAAATATTGTTACAAAATGGTCTCTAGTTCAGCAATGTAGATCGTGAACAATCTACGCTGATCTTCTATAGGAGTTAGAGTTGACACAAATCATGAACTTATGAAGCTCTACCACGAAGCGAAGTAAAGTCTACTACTCCTACGAGCTTGGAAATCGATGAGGGTGGTCAATCAATTTGACGAATGATTTTACTGTTTTATAACGTCATTGTAAGGCTTTTACTATAAAAGGGATATGGCGGTCTGTTTTATTGAATATCGAGAGGCAGCTTTTATCGATCGGTGATATTAAAGACTGGTCATCAACACTATTTCGTGGAACACGTCGCCACGCCACCCACGTAGAGCCTGTGTGCGGGAGCCTCCCGCCCGCTATGCATGCTCATTTTGTTGTGACATCATCAGGGATTATTTCCATGGAAGCCTAAAAAATAAAGCCGTTCTACTATTTCGGTAAATGCAAAATGCATTAACAGTCACCGGTTTATGTGGAGTTATTTAGGTACCTACAGTACTACTGTAAGAGCGCAATCAGCAACGATCTCAATGGTGTAGCGTTTCTGAGAGATGCGGGTTCGAACTCGGGAGTAGGAGAAACATTAAAATATTTGATTGATGTTAGTGGGATTCCTGTGGGATGATATCAGAAACTACAAGAAGTTTCAATGGTATCATCTGATCATCTAGCCCTCAGAAAATGTAACTGTTGGGTGTTTTGTTTATCCTCAGAATTGTCCGAATTGAGTAAACAAATTCACCTCAGCTCGGCGAGCAATCGTAGAGTTACGTACTATTTTTCGATGTAGAGAATTCTTTATTACACACATAAAACTTGCATAAAACAGTGTTTGTTGTAAGTCAGTTTTGGAATACGACCTCATCTCGGTCGACGATAACTCGCCGACAATAAACCTAACACGAAGAGGCCGTAAAATTCTAATTCGAAGCGCCTGTTAGTCGCCGGCTGGCACCGCGGCACCCCACGCTTCCAGTTCCACCCTCGGCATTAGAAATGCTACCACGACTGCAAGCGGCCCACAAAATACAACTAAATGTCTTGCATTCTTAGAAATAACAATGCCTACGTTAATAAATTAACACAATGCAGTCTATTTAGGTACTTACGATTTGTAAAGATGCTTCCACCTTTTTAACCTTTACGCAAAGAAAAGAAGCATTTAACGATTTCGAAGCGGGGACTAGATCGTCCTTAAGGGTACAAGTTCTAGGTAGCCCGTGATCGCCGGCAAATGGCGCGGATTTATGGCTTAAATTCGTTGAGATACCGTCTTCCCATTGCCACTACCAGGTACCACTATCTACCAACCATAATCTTTTTTGTAATCGCTGAGTCAGGGTCGTCGACCGCATGGAAGCTGCCATTGCCAACGTAGCGGATGCGCGGCACCTTTCTCTCTATTACTGCCCTGTAGGTACCTTTTAGATATTTTCTCGGTCCAGTAAAAGTCGGTAAGTAATTTACGGGCAAATGTAACTGACAATTATATACTTACCTGATAAGGTATAGGCAATGCTACCATAATAACAAAGGCAAATTGACCATGGTAATTAATTAGGTATGTCGCATCGCATTTGAAGGTTCAATTCAACTGCAATAATGCGTAATGAGTGTTTGTCGCCATCATTACCAGTCTGCAAGCGTCCACAGCTGCACATAAACCTCGTTTAAGTCACGTTGCCTACCTTTTCTGCTCGTAACAGCACCCCGCAGCTACGACATGGATTAAATTCTGTTAATTCCCTATAGAATGATGCGTCGGAAGAGTTCAAATCAACACAAACTTTATCGAAAAGCCAGTAACCTAGAAGTGAATTGTTTATATTTTTTCGAGATGGTCAGAAGGGTACTAGTCTCGACTCTATAAGTCGAAGGTAAAGCGGGCCCAAAGAGATATCACGCAATTTTTTGTGTGTGGTGAGCAATAGTAATGGCCGCAACCAATGCTTAACTAGCAAGGTACAGGAAATTACCGTTGATTTTTAATTTTGGTTTTTTAATTGATGTATGATTGTGGTTCCTTCATGCCACTGATTTGGCTCCACCATTTGCTTCCATAACACAAACAAGCCTTTGAATAAGCATCTTCTTACTAAGTAGGTAGTTACTTATTAAAAAACCCCCACGACAATCAATTTGATGGATTTGAGAGATTTGTGTTATCTCTGCACGTTTTGAATTTCATGAAGATTGGATTAACCATTCGAAAGTTATCTTCGAACAAACATCTCAACTTGACTTGAGATTAGTCTTTATTCCGTGGATTCCAGCAATAAAAGTTGTGGGAAACTAAATGCACAATGGTTTTACAGCTTTGCAAATAAATCTCGGATTGAAGACAAATGTATCGTTTCCACAAGATTTTTTTAATGTAATTATTTTAATTCCTAAGATATTCAGAAAATACCTACTTAATGGATAAATAAAACATTTTAGCATAGACAAAAGCAGTGACATTCCAGTGTCAACAAATAGGTTGACATAAATATACTGTTTCACCTTGGTTTTACCTAGGAATTCATATTAAAACCTACTTATTTAATTAGAAACCTAGGTACCCTTGAAGATTATTTTTAATCCCTGCAAAGCAAAGGGGAGGCAGGGCTAAATTGGACTTTAACAAAACTATGTAAGGGACGGGGTGTGAAAAGCTAATTTCCGGATAGCATAGTCATTAGCCAGCCTAATATACAAAATATCATATTTTACACGTAGTGTGTGTACTTTTATAATGGTCTGAAAGTTTAGTGACAATAAAAGCCAAAAAGTAGTACGGCACGTAGTATAGTGCGTACCGTATTTTGAATGAAAAGTACCCAAACATCAATGCCGCCGACCGACGAGCGACCGTACGGCACGCCACGCTACGCGGCGAGACGCGAGGCGAGCCCGAGAGACGGGCGCCACACCGCGCCGACCCTCACCCGCCCCTCCCTTCGCTTCACCCTTCCTTCTTCATCCATCAGTCAGTCACTCGACGTTACGCGAGTAGGACGGTCGCTCGTTGCCTTCCCCAACTCCAGCTCACGCGGGCAACTGGGTCACAGTTTACGCACAACAACGTGAGCCATAACCGATGAGTTTTGTGTAGTGATCGATTCCAGTGAAGTGTTCAAGTTATTACACGGTGACCTTACAAACTCGCGGCTCTTTTGATGTATACGAGATGCGTGCGTGAGCGCAGCGCATGACGTGCTACGAAACATTGAGAGCTCCGGCACCGGCCGCAGACGCCCCCATGGCGCACCACTTCGTCAAGTGGTGGCGCAACAAGTTTAGAAATGGATACAAGAAATTCAGCAGTAAGTTCATTCGAGTGTCTCTGAGTCTTGAAATAAACTAGATAGCCTTCAAATACTGACGTTTATAGCTGTTGACAGCGTATGAATTTGTTGGCACCAAAACACAACAAATGCATCGAGGGGTCGTATGTTATTTATTGTTAAACCATTGAAATTGATCAGAAGAAAGTTATGAAATACCTTGGTAGGTACACCGATTATTGTTGATCCGACAAAATAAGGTGTGCGGTAGATTTAGTCAATTTTTTCATTGTAGGTATAGGTACTACTTTAATGAACGAAATCAGGATACCATACTAGAGTAATATTTAAAATATGTAAAATCTGGTAGCATTATTAGTATCTATATCTACCTAGTAACAGAGTTTAAATTTATAGCACACTGAATATTTGACTGCTAAATAAAACATTTTACAAGCTTAGTTTTTACTGGACAATGAGAATGGATATTAAAGAAGAACTAACTTGCACCACAATGATGAACTTACTCAACATTTTGAAGCCAAACTAATCAGTAACAAATAAAAACTACGCAAAAAACCCAATCATGAACCATGAACTTTCATTATCAATACTTGTGCTGCGAGATTAGGGTTTGAACTACATATTTACGGGTTTGGGTGTTGTGGTAGGTAGCATGGTAGGTACCTATTCGTAGTTTCTGATAGTGGAGGTCAGAATTAAGTATGTGTATATAGTTATTATTACTATGTACCCTACCTATGTTGTTTATTTATTATTTGAGATTTTTAACGACCTTATTAGTAACATTATTTTCTGATAGAGGCGTGCAGTAGATAAGTAAAAATTGTAAATCAAAACGAAAGAAATAGGTAACTCGAGATCACCTCCCACTAATTGAATTTCATTTGAAACACCCGTTAAAATCTACCACAGCCCATTCAAAATACCTGTTTTAGACGTAAAGTAAGGTACGTACATGTGATTAAAAGATTTTATGATCTCAGTCGGACGTTATCAAAAGTCGGCGAGATCAAAAGCGCCGCCCGCCGCGCGCCGGCTGGGCTCGCCGCTCGACCTCGACCGCGGCAAACGACAAGAACCGAAAAAAAAAGAATAAGGACAGAATAAATAGCTTTGGCTTCTCTGTTTAACTTGTATGTCACGAAAAATAAATGTTAAGTTCAGAGATTTGTTAGAAGACATCTGAAGCACGTCATAATTTCAAACAGCAACAAAAATTGACATTTGCGGAATTATAACAAAATAGAAGACTATCAAAGGACACCCTTTTTTTCAACAATTATCTAGTTCGAGGTTGAAGCTTTGAAGAGAGTCCTTTGCCCTTGGGAACGACAGTAGGTATAATGAAAATAACAATACCAAGTAGGTAATAAATGTTATAACCAAAGGATTATGCAGCCGAGTTATTAATGTTTCAAATTAAATTGCACTCTGTCAGACAGACTCGATCTAGTGTTCGCAAAGATCAAAAGCATTCGCATAATAATTCTAAGATAGTGATGTGATAATGAACAATAATCTTATTCACATCTAAGTATTTCAAACTCATCAATAAGCCTGTTAGCTAAGATATACCTAAGTGTACGTAATAATAACAGACTGTTTCTACTTCAAAGCGGACAAATATCACTTTGATCTCGTTCCATTTAATGATGAAATAACGTTAGCTGAATACTTTAATTTACAAGGTGCTTCAATTTTTAAACTCGCGTACAGGAACACGTTTTAAATCTGGAAAGCGAAGTCTGTTATTCAAGTTTTGATGCAAATGGAACTACACGCCGCTCATTTGATCGACTTCAAAGGGAATTTTTGAAGTAGGTACTTACGCCGCGTTGCCGCTGATGCGGAGACAATGATACCTTTTTATTAAATATTAAAGAAATCCCCGCCCCTTGGTTTTATAATTCTTTCTGCATCTTTTGAAACACCGACCGACATTCGTACACAATTATGATAATGATACTTTAATATTTACGAAAACTGTTATTTAAAGTAAAAACCACAACGCCAGAGTTACTAGGTATATAGTATTTTTTCTTCCATTTCAAACATAATTCGAGTTGTTTTCGAGAATCAAATCTTTGAAGGCTTTAAATATCTCAGTAACGGTCTCAGTTTTATATTAATATGATTAACGTAATTTCAATCCTAAAACTGAACTGACTAATCAAATTTCTCATAGATAAGTGTACGTTTGGAAGTATACGATTAGGTACCACTAACATCATTGATTCTTCAAAAGCATTAGCTGATGAGATTCAAGAAAAGTAGGTAGCGGATACTGTCTTTACAAGAGGAGCTGTCAGTACACACATAGTAAGTAGATATAATAAAAAGAACAGTAAAATCAACATAAAACCTACGTAAAAATTTCATTAGTTGAAACAATATATTTTGAAGGAATTACTTCGTATGGCTAATGGTTCTGGGTACGGTTAAGTTGTCGCAAACACGCGAGTAAAAATCTTACACGTATGTATATGTAAAATACTTGGATAACCTATCATAAAAAAAAGGTAGACCCCAAGCCGTGTTTGTTGCCTGATTCTTCTAGGCTTGGTCGCGTGGAATCGGCGTAGCTTCACCTAGTTCCTAAGACGTTTCAAAGTGATCCTTGTGATTTTATTGAAATAAATGATTTTTGAATTTGAATTGAATTTGAACTATATGACTATTGTGTACTTATAGATCAGGTTCTAAAACTCTTTACGAAACGGTATAACTTACAGAATAGGATCTCTGGTGATAAATCACTTTAACTTCCTGTGTTAAAGTTAGAGACCTAACATAAATCCCCAATGCTATTGGAACTAGCAAGTTAGAGCAACTAATTGCATTCTCTGTTCCATTACCATAATTGCATTGCAACCAAATTCCAATGAACCATGCCATAAATAATAATAACTTAGTTTGAAACTTCTTTGGAAAGCTATTTGTATCTATAGATTGGATTCAATTCTGCGAAATATTTAAATTTTGACATTTGATATTGGAATCCCTAAGAATATTTGCATATTTTTCATCGAAAATGCTAGTCATTAAACATAAGTGAATTATAGGACAAATAAACCGAGGGGTCATTTATGCACCATGTGGCACCAATTTAGCACATACTCCCCTAAACTATACAATATGCTATCCATGATTTCCCTCTAATTGAAATAATAACAATACCACACGGCATTACAGAGCAAATTTTGTTATGTAAGAATGAGCGTTTCTCAAAATTGAAAAAAAAAATAATAGGTAGTAGTGAATGCGGTTAATTTTGTCATTCCATTAGTTCCATAAACCTTCAAAATCAGTAGTAGAAATTAGGCGAAGGCGCGCAGTTTTGTAGTGGCAGATGTGGAATGGTATGGCAGATCACAAACGATCAAGTCGTCTCGGGCCCCGAGGCCTTCCAGGAAACATCTCAGCGGGCCCGTGTCGCTTCGCTTAGGTACATTACATCTCGCCCGCCGTCGGCCGACTCGATTCAGAAAAACTTTTTGAGCTCCGCCGACAAAATAGTTTTGGGGCATTCGCCGTATTTCACTCGGCATTCGGCATTGTGCACGCTTGTTATTATCTCGGGAGTAATCACAATAACCGAATAGCGTGAAATGCGCACATCATAGGAGTTCTCAATTGTATATTTACCTGTTTTTTTTCTGACTGTGGTCAGAGTTTCTCGGAGCAGTGCAACCACGTTTCACAACCCGTAGCCGCAGGGCTCTGAAACCAAACACTGGTATTGGTGTTAAGGTTTTTTAAAAAGATCTCCGTAATTCTATCCTACTACCTACTTTAAAAGGTTAGTTTGTGGCCTGGAATTTGTAAAGATTTACTAGAGACTTTTTATCCGGGCAAACATAGAACTTTTTTATACATCTTTACACTTACTTGAGGTGGCACTAGGCAATGCATGTCTCATTCCAGCACATACACCGGGCAGTTTATAAAACTGATGATAATACATATTCTCTAAAAAAAAAATCTTTCTAGTAGGTACAATTTGAACTTTAAGTACTAGAAAGTTATTTGTTCGAAAGTGTACCTATACATTTAATATAGGTATTTTTTTCTTTGCAGTCGGCACGGAAACCGATCGAACGGATACGGAGGAGCTTGTGGGTCGAGCGGCATCGCAATGCTCGGCGCCTCCAGACCTGCTACCCAGCGAGGCGAGGGCGATGATGCAAACGCCGCCTCCGAGAGCCAGGCCTGAGCCGCAGAACAAAACACCAGTGGCCCCACCTTCGCCGGTTGATGACAAACCAAGGCTACGATTTGAGGTGAGATTCTAGCACATGAACTACCAATGAGTATAGAAGATGTTTCATACAAAGTTTATGCGCCCCTGCCAATTTATCATGCAACGAATGATTCATATCGAGTTTAGTAGTAAGGCGCACCTAACCGTAATTTATGTCTTGAAGATTTCAACAGTAGATACTGTAGACTACAGACTTATACTACTACAGATTTATACTTAGTAACTTCTATTTCTATCCTGCGGTAGACCCGAGAAATGGCCATAGCATAGTTACACTACTAGTACATAGTTCGGGAAGTTGACCACACCGTTAAAACAAACGGCAACCACGATTCATAAATCATGGCATTTTGGTCCAGCAGTAGAATGCTTAGGTACTGCTGCTAATTTCAACTCGCTTCCTAGACTACTGCGCTAGAATCATATTGACCTGCCTAGTGCCTAACTCAATGTATTTTTTTTATAACCAAATATGAAAGAAGTAAAAAATTTAGAAAGCATGTTTATGAGCACCTAACTCGTGACTTGATGATATCAAAACAAGCTGTAGGTACTAAGTTACGAATATAGATTTAAATCTCCATAATAATACCTCCCACATCACCGGTAAACCTACTTACCATGAACCTAAATGTTTCATTCGTATTTGCTCAAAGAAAGTTTGTAGCCGGTTACATCAACAACACTTATCTACCTATTCTGTGTCTGTACGGCTATAACTTCGCAATGCGAGCGGCTCCACTTTGCCTCGGTATCTCAGTGATCGTAAAGGCGTTGCTAGTTTCCTTTTAAAGCTTCAGATAAAGAGGACGCCGCGCGCGCCGCCTCGTTGCCGCCAAGCGCGTCGCGTCCGGCGCCTTAGATATCTCCTACTTAACTACATAAGTGCCTGCCCAGTGCCCACTATTCTCGACCATAACATAACCCCATAAGAAACTGCTATATAGAGCTCTTAACTGCTCCGAGAATCACTATGTTGGGAAAACTATAGGCATTAGCGTTTAGTTGGTCATTTAGATTGTTTATTAGCGGGATTGTTCTAAACTTTTCAGTTTTTACTATAAAGTACAATAAACTAGGTACTAATAATGATGATGCGAGCATCACAGTGTCGTTCGTTGGTGATATTAATATGGCATGGCCTCATTGCTAGAATATAAACAGGCGGATGGGGGTCATTGTTTTATGGTCCGGTTCACGATTCACGACGGATTCTGTCCCTTCCTATTGCGACATTAACTGCGAATGCTTGGCTTGATTTATAGATTGTCAGATATTGTTAGTGTGAGACATGAAGCTAGCGGTACGGTATTTTTAAATGTGTGGTTTTAAATCGTATTTTTTGTTTTAGGAACTGACTTGTGACGTGGAGTTGCAGCATCCAAAACCTTCAAAACAACAGCCCTTTCAGTTCTCATTCACCCTATACGATCTTGATGGACACGGTCGTATGACTAAGGATGTAAGTATCTGTACCTATTGCCTTTCCCTTTCGCATTACAAGATTCTTCTGTCAAGTTCTTAAAATATAGAATTTTGCAAAAATGATACGCAGATAATAATTCGAATTTCTCTTTTTACAGGACATAGCCGGCATTGTGTCAACCATATACGAGTCAATTGGGAAATCAGTCACTGTCCCACATTATGGGTCGAAAACGATCCAAGTGCGATTGACCGTAGTACCGGAAGACGGCAAAGGAAGGAGTCAGAGGGAAAGGCGTGAAGGTCGCAGACGAAGACGGAGGGAATGCCCAGTGGTGACAGTCGCACCACCACCTGACTGTGTGGAACACAGTGACGAAGAGCAAAGAGAGAGACTATCCCCAGACGATGACGCGTCATCAAAATCCTCGTGCTCAGAAGATAGACGTCCGGTGCAAAGACCAACAAGCTACAACCATCCAAGGCCGCACCGTCATCCCCGCAGGGAGCCTCGCGAACGCAAGCACACCAAAAAACGCTCTGGAAGTCTGCAGAGACGTGAGCTGCTGGAAATCATTCAGGCGAACATGGAGAAGAATCATCTGAGCTTTCAAGCTTCAAGGTAATTTTGCATACCTACTTTAAATAGTATCCATTCATTGATCTTCACACATAGCTTTGTTTATGCAAACACTCGTATCCGTATAAACTTATTGCTCCCTTTTGTTTGCAGAAAGCCCAGTGAATCCGTGCTGTATGAAGAAGAAAGCAATCACAAATACCAGAAGCACCGCAACAGATCGCACACAGTCAGCGAGAAACCGGCGAACGCATTTCAGAAAACTAAAAATGACAATATCGGAAACGGTTACTTAGATTTGGCGAGCGGGGGCGATTCCCACTTGTGCAGATACGATAGGTACTTGCATGCGGTGATTTGCTCCTCAGCGAGGCATGCGACGAGTGGTTACCATCAGAAACAAACGCAGCCGCCAAGGCCGTCAAGACCTCACCATCATCACGGGCGATCCAGATCGCACGACACACCCGCTGCTGCGCAAACCTCACCCAGAGTCCTACAGATAATTTTCTTATAGAACTTACAAAGGGACATCTCCAACGGATATGTCCTATTTACCTGCTGAAGTGGAGGAAAGATCCCTGCGAAGCATTAAATCGTTTTACCGCATTGGTTTTTACATCAGTGATCAGACCTAAGAGTCACCATCACCGCTAATACAGGAGGACCAAGTGAAAGATCTGCTAAGTTAATTGAGTTACCAAGTGCGACTTTAAGGAGACAATTCTCAAGTGAATGAATTAACACTGTAGTGTAACGTTAGTCAATATTCAGTATTTATTCGAATTGCATGTAGTGTAGTGTTACATAAATGAAGATTCCATGACATGTCGTTGGTAATAACTTGATACGGTGACAAAGCATTTGTTCATCTTTAGGATTGTGAAGTTATTATTAAGACGCTCAATATTGAATGACATACCAGACGTTTTTAGTTGGCATCGCTTCGTGTGTTGAATAACTAATTAAAATATGAATATGCAAGGTAAATATAGGGTAGTATTAGATACTTCAGAGTGCCTTTACTGGGTATAAATAAAATGTGCAGTCAGTAAAAATAATTCGGTAGGCGTAACAAAATTGTGAAGAAGATCTGATTTTCATATAATATATGTGCATCAAGTATTGTTATTTTGTATTCGTATTTAACCCAAATATTCATATAAAGTATTCTGATAATTTAATGTAATCTTTATGGATGAAAAAGAAAAACTATTCTTAGGGAGAAACATTAAGAGTGGTAACTAGCATGTAAAGTGCTTCTCTATGCTGTAAAGTGGGATCCAACCCTAAGCTACTGAAACTACTAAGATCTGATTTACATGTAGTCGAATGCTCAGTAGATTATGTTAGTAACTACTTTTGTAAACTCATTTTCGAGTTAACAGACTGATTTTAGAGGTAAGTGTTAGGTGCTGCGCAGTTGATAGTTTATAGTTGTTACAATCTTAAGTTGACTTTCTGTATGCTTAGAATTACACTTACCAAAATAAGTTGTCCACTTATTTCAACCAAATTTCACTTCAGTATTACTACACATTTGTGAATGAAACTAATCTTATGACAATTCATAGTAAATTTTCCTTAAAGATAACAATGTCGGCGACTGTTTGTGAACAAATATACCTACAATAATAATACATACTAATAATGCAGATATGATATTTTGCATTTTGTTTGGGCTTCAACCTATTGTATCAAAATTATTAATGACTTACCAACATCAGTATTCTCTACTCATAAGGTTAATTAATGATTCTCTTACGTTATTGTATCTACCTCTTATTTTATTTTCGTAATGTATTGATAAATTATTTTTTATTTCATAATTCGATAAGAATTAATTGTAAGCTGGTATACTAAGGTATTTTTGTGATAATTTTGTTAATGAATTTG
Source organism: Hydriomena furcata (assembly GCA_912999785.1). Taxonomy (NCBI): domain Eukaryota; kingdom Metazoa; phylum Arthropoda; class Insecta; order Lepidoptera; family Geometridae; genus Hydriomena; species Hydriomena furcata. The sequence continues at coordinate 9,357,275 of OU538824.1, forward strand.
TATGTTTAAACTTTAATGAGTTTTCGTAAGGATTTCGTGATAATAATTTGTTCAAAATGTACTTAAATTCTACAAGACGCTCACGATTTCATTGCGACTTAGATTTTTCAGTTTAAGGTGTATATTAGGATTTGTACAAAGCGCTCGATCTTGTCAAATATATTTATTGTCAAATATCTTCTCGAGATTAATTTACATCATCTCTTATTTACCTTCCACGTAGTTGTGTAAAATATTACTACGAACAACATTATCACAGCTGATAGAGCAATCGTGGTTTCCAAAGGTATTCCGCATTTGCTAACTGCATATTTGTCTGGTGTTACACTTACCTAAAAGTAAGATTTCCTGTTATTCCGCTATTTCAAAGTTTTGCTTAAAAACTGCATGCGTTCATATGTAGTGCAGAAGATCAATTTATTTTTATTAAGCATTTCCACACTAAAAGCTATAAATATAAAATATACACCACCACCTGCCGGCCGTTGGTCTGGCACACAAAAGATCTAGTTAAGTTAAGACTACATAGCCCGCTGTCTTAGCAGCTATCAGTGCTGAACAATATAGCAAATTTTATAAGTTCTAAACTGACTTACCAGCATATATTTCGGATCTGGCCTATTCCTCCACGAAAACGAGGGCACGGAATGCTCCTCAAACTCTGTATCTCCATATGAGTGTTGCATCAAACACCCGTGATGGGTGTGGCCTCCGAAAACTACTCTAGGTTGTATCTTCGTAGCGAGGTAGTCGGTGGCTTCTTTGGAGAGAGCGTCAATTTTTATTCTGAAGCGTTTGTTTCTGTCAGGCAATGGAGGAGAGTCGGGTTCGTTGCAAAGCGAATCTGACCCTCTGTACAGAGGAAAATGCTGGAAATAAAGGAGTAATTTTGAAATGTTTCATGTTAAACATGGCTCAGGATAAACCGACCTTACCTGCATCAGTATTGGTCGACTATAGTCCACTTTCTTGATATTTCCATCACACGGGTGTGTACTTTGGGAGCAGTTAAGCTTTTCTAAAACAAATTTCAAAAATATTGCAATGATTAGGCAAGTAGGCTGATTTTAACAGAAGTGTATTGTACCTACTTGAAATATTATCTATTCTCCGTCTGGCTTCCGTGCACAGTGCACAAGAGTCACCCTCCATTGCCATAGAGTTTAAGAGCACAAAATGATTCCCTTTCAGAGTCACGAACTGGACGGAAGATGAATTCATTGCTTTTGTAAACCTTTGAACTGCATAACGTGTTATACTGAAAAAAAAAATTGTGAATTAAAATTATGGGGTTTTCCACGACACGTCGATATATCGATGCAATATCACCGCAAGATGGCATACTACCGATCTAAATGTTTTTCGTTGCTTCACAACAAAGGCGTGGAATAAAAGCAAATATCGTCATTCAAAAAGATCTTATAATTACTTACCTACTACTACTTATACTTACTAATTATGGAATCCAATATCGTGATTTCCTGCTGCAATGTGCATGCTAATATCACTAGGCGTTGCAAATAGTCGGTAGAAACGCTCTACGTAGTCTTGGAATTGCTTTTCACTGCTCCACTCTCCTTCGTCAAACACGTCTCCTGAGGAAACAATAAATGAAATGTTATGCGAATTCAAATGGATCAAACAAAATAATAATAGTAAGTAGGTATGTACTAGTATTCTGTTTAGTAGGTACTACAAAACAGATACATACATCGTCGCCATAACTCGAGCTATATTTCCGCCAGTGGAACGACGATTTAATTGAATTTCTAAGTTTTTTCTAATCTTTACCTACATGTTATTACCTGATACTTACAACGCTATCTATCGAGATATATTTGAACTAGAGAGAGACCTCATTGTGCTATTGAGACAACAGAATTTTTGAGAAATGATCGCTAGCAAGGTTTATGGTTGTACCAGTGGCGGATTTACATGTTTGCCGCCAGTATTGAACACCCCAAGAGATTAATTTTACAATCCAACGATTCAGTTAAAAGCGGTGATTCCTGTAAGACATTTGGCAACATCAAGTGATTGGCCAAGAAGGAAGGGAGGGAGGTATCTGTCCTGCAGTGGGACGATAAAAAATCGATGTTTGAAAAAATTAACCTAAATTTGCCGCCCCTAAAATCTGCCGCCCTAGGCTAAAGCCTACTCAGCCTGGTGGTAAACCCGCCACTGGGTTGTAGGTACCTACCATTTGCGTGGCTAGTTATTTTTAAATGCGCTGGCTTATCTACCTACCTAGTAAAAATACAAAGACAAAGTAAAAAAAAACCTGGGTACCTAATACAAATACAGCATCAGGTTGATGCAAAGTAATAATAGTTTGATATCCACGGTGCATTTGCCATTCCCGCCTCCATTTGTCTAGCCAGTGGCCTTTTCTTGGTCCCAATAGATGAGTATCAGCAATTATGAGTGCTTTTAAAACATCACTGTTCTGTGATTTTAGCACTGGCCAGCTACACTGAAAAACCAAATTAAAATGTAAATTAAATAACATTTCACTTTCAAAACTTTCGTGAGTTGTACTACACATTATTACAACAACGGGAAATTACCTACTCCATTGCCGTCTCGCACGCAATCGGTGCCGGTGTCCTCATTGACAATTTATCATTTACGTGAGTAATTTCCCGTTGTTGTAATAATGTTAAATAACATTTTTTGTTATTAACATTGCATCCTTAATAAAAGTAGGCCTACGATAAGCACATGATTAGGTAATTAAAACAAGTTCTACAAGTACATTAGTTAATTATGGAAAATTTATTTTAAACATATGCAAACATAACAAACTAAAAAAATAAAAATAAATAGGTATAGGATCACGACTGTAATCCTCGAGTACGGTAGATATCCTCTTAGATCTCCTGGCGCTTAGATAATTTGAGATGTCTAGTGGGGGTAGTCAGGCCTCTGACTACCCCCACATGGACATGCCTATGTTCAAACATTATATGTTGCACATGCCCACATTTTGCAGTAATTAGCATTCCATACGTGTTAGGTTGCAAGCCCATCGCCGCTTATAAGAATACTAACTGGTTTTCTCACGATGTTTTCCTTTACCGTTTTAGGCACGTGTTTTGATGCGCATTGCGCATATACAATTTTCGAACTGAAAAATCCATTGAAGCACGCCGAGATTTGGACCCACGACCTTCAGATTGAAAGTCGAGGTAGGTAGGTAACTCCCACTCGGCCAACTTAAAAAATCTAAAACGCTATGTTGTCAGGACACACATTTTTAAGATTCCGTACCCAAAAGGGTAAAAACGGGACCCTATTAATAAAACTTCGCTGTCTGTGCGTCTGTCTGTCACATTTTCACTGATTACGAAGGTATTTCTGTTGCTGCTATAAACAACAATAAATACTCAAAACAGAATAAAATAAATATTTAAGTGCGGCTCATAAACAACAAACATGTTTTTTTGACGTTTTTAATATTAATGGTACGGAACACTTCGTGCGCGAGTCCGACACGCACTTGGCCGGTTTTATTTTAAATCATAATAGTTCTTAAAAATGTTTACATACCTGTACTATAACTACATAGTAAATCAAGAATTCACAATAAAAACCTGTAAACAAAACACCAAATAGGAACGTCAATAACTTTTTTGTTACACGCCGCATGCTTATCAAAAACCATGTATAGCCTCAGAAGGAGGTGCTGCTACGCTGCTAGTGATGGGACATGCAGGAGGTTACGTGATGATATCGGTAAAATCGTGTTTGGTTATATTGTAACTAAATTTGAATTCAGGAAGAAATAATATTAGAAATTGAATAAAATTACATTACTACGATATTTCAATAGGTATGTAGACCTATGGTATCTTGCTTAGCTGTTGAGAAAAACATAAAACTAAGTAATAAAATTACTACTTACCTTCAATAACCGAGATAAATCACTTGTAAAAGCTTTACTTTCACTGCAAAAATTCGCACACAGCAAAAAAATTCTCGACGTTTATTTCTAAATGACGACACACCGTAAAGAAGAAAACTGTTCTCAATAAAAAAAAATATAGCTTGATAATCTATCTGAGCCGTACTACAATCTCTAAAGTAAGACTAAAGCAGTATTACTCTTACGTGTTCGTATAGCGTTGTCACTTTCGCTCATAAAGTAATACTGCTTTAGTTTTAATTTAGAGATAGTAGTACGGCCCCTGTTTAGGGCTTCACACGCGGCAGCTATAATGTATAGTAATGTACATTAGATCCTGGGATGTATAGTTTTAAATTATCTTAATGTATCACCAGTCACAACAGGTAATGTATCTTAAAATAATAATGTATCTTTCCCTTCATTCCATTATACGGAAATGTATTGAGATGTATAAAGATGTATCGAAACAATTTATATCTATAAGTGAAGCCCTTGAGTTTAGATATTTTGATAAGATTATAATTTTGACATAAAAAAAATTAAGATAACAAGTGAGAATAGGTGTTGCCAGAAGTAAACCTCGACTTTCTACTACACTATAACCTAGTGCGGTTTGGTGCGGTTGATAAATCCTACTATGGTTTGGGCAATGACACTTGATTACTTTGAGAACCTAAATATTTTTTAAACATAATTTAAGGTGACTGTTAAATTTATGACAGCTCGCATTTTTTGTACTCGGTCGTATTCTGTGGCCGCACACTAAGAATAGTGCAAACGCACACATTGAAGCTACTTCACACTTCATTTACCAAGACTAAATAACTAGTCTTGATACTTGAAAATATTTGGTGCAATAGGTATGTCATATTTGTATAGGTAGGTATGTACTTAATAATTTTATAGGTTGCACTTAACAAAAAGAAAATAAATATAGAAAAAAATTATATATATTATAAGACAGGTTACAAATCGTAAAGTGCTACTACACAGTTACTAATATTTGACTGTGCAAAAAATATTTGTTAGGTACCTACTAATAAAATACATTATGACAAAACGGTAAGTATCGTTTTTTTACAAGCTCTTATTTAACTTGCAGTTTATGTACATATTTATGTATGTATGTTTGATAAGGTGGAATCTTGCAACTTAATTTTAAGCAGTTATCCCCAATCGATTGAGCTGAAATTTTGCATACATAATATGGTGACAGCGAGTTGATCTGATGATGGAGTCAGGAGCTGTTCAACGGAACCCTTCACAAAATAGTCGAATTGAGGCAAAACTTTGCATACCTATCAATCTCAATGACAATGTAAAATTATGGTACTAGCGAGCTGGTCTGATGATGGAGGTCGGATGTAGCCATCGGAACTCCTCAACTACACAACATAACCACGTCGCGTTTGGGCTCGTTATTTTTATCTTGACGAGAACTAGAGCAGAAGACATTACAAAAGCTTGATTTAAAAAATATATTTTTAATAAAAAAACTTATTGTCATCTAAAATCGATGACGGCACCGTCAACGTTTCGAGTACCACTCACAGAAAGTTTTGAAAGTGAAATACTGATAAAATATGTAGGTATGCTTTTGAATATTGTGTGCGAGCTATGATCTCGAAGATCCATAGACCGCGCGTAGCGAGGGTCAACAAGTTCTGGAATTAAACAGTTATCGTAAAACTTTACTAAATAACCCTCCATAATATTTTCTTTCCAGAAAAATCAAATATGAATTTGTAAAAAGAGATGACCAACTCTTTTTAAAAATTCATATTTTCCATTGTATTTGTACTAAATGACATCACAAACCTGCAATACTTTTTAAGACCTATCCAAAGACATGAGGAGTATGCGAGAAAAAAAAACATCTGAAAATATGTATTTATTTCTACCACATTGTCGGCGTGACTAATGTATATTCATGCCAAATTACAGCTTTCCAGTACTAAGAATATCTGAGCTAAGCTGCGGACGAATGGACGAAAATGGCAAAACTATAAGGGTTTTTTGTGAACTACGAAACACTAAAGAGCACTTTCAGTATTTAGAATTAAACAATTTTTCAGGACACTTTATTTTTTTTTAACTATTTAATTATTTGCATCATGTACTTAAACTTAAGTATATGCCATTAAAAACAACTTGTAAAAATAAAAATAAAAAGCCAATTCTCGCAACGCAACTCAGTTTCTTTTTTTGTCTTTTTTTTGTTGGAACTATGCTCGTGTGTAGTAAACTTAACTTGTGAGATATTGTATAAGTAGCCTAAGATGACCAGAGATAATCTGTCGATGTCAGTCTCTCTTCCCTGTTCGCTTGTTACGGCTGGTCGTGTTCTATATCTCTACAATAAAGAATCCATATATATCACCCAGATCGTGTATATATATAATTTAACCAAAAACCCATCAGTTCTTCTATCGTAAAAAGTTGTGAGATTTCAATGTCTGTCTGTCTGTCTAAAAAATGGCCTGAACTGCTTCGAGAAAAGGATGGTACGACTGTGCCGCTTTTTTGCTTGACTTGGCGGGGGCACTACCGTGCCCCCAGATAAACCTTGCTTTGATAATAACAAATACCGACCTTTTTAGAAGGTTCAACATTTTTGGTTCAATGCGTATCGTATCATTCGTCAGTCATTCATCAGTCGTCAAAATTGATTAATGCTAGATTTGTTGCACACCAGCACTCGGAGTCTTTTTATAGTTTTGAGGATGTTTTTTAATTAAAAATAGCCTATTTATAAGGTAGAGGTATATTTACATCGACAGCAAATTTCAATTTCATCCGTTTAGTCGTTTAGGTCTGATTGAGGTACAAACATCCAAACATACTTAACATCCGCACAAACTTTTAGATTTATAATATTAAAGGTAGATAAATAATAATTATAAATTATATTCATAATCTGAAATTTATGTAATTTTTCTAAATCCAATTATAGATAAAGTATCATTTTTTTCCATCCATGTATAAAAAAACACGCTTGGTAATATAGGGTAGATTGGGTCTAAGCGATACAGGTAAGGATCATGGTACCTTAGAACTTTCATTTCAAAACAGAAATGTATCAAATCAACATTTATATTTATTTAATAGGACTAATTAGGGACACTTCAAAAACCACAGCAAAAGACGTTGTCCAGAAAGTATTATCACTAAAATGGAAATAGGCCGGGCACATACAAAGATTACAAAATGAGAGGTAATCTAAAACAATTATGAATTGGGACCCAATACATAAAAAACGAAGAAGAGGAAGGCCTGCTATGCGATGGGATGATGACATCGTGAAAGTAGCAGGCAAAACATGGAGCAGAGCCGCTAGAGATCGGGAAAAATGGATAGAGCTGGAGGAGGCTTTTACCGCTCCTTAAGGAAAGCGGTCCTTACACATAATTTTATATACCTATGCATAGATACATATTTAAGTTAATTTTATATTGTGCAAGGAAATAAAAGGAAATAAAAATAATTTATTATTTATTATTAATTAGGGACACAACCAGGTTCACATTTTCCTGAAATTTAATATTTTTATTAAAATAACAATCAAATACGAAACATCGGCTTATTTCGATTTTGCTCCGACGCGACGTATGCAAAAAGGTAAAACCGTATACTATTATCATATTGTTTCGAAACCAAACTCGATGAAACGCATCTTCTACAAAATAAAACCATCCAACTCTTTCAACAAACCATGCATTGTACCTAACCTTCATCTGTGTGGCTTGCACTAAATTCTTCAAGGCAATATATTATACAAATGTTATCATTAGTTTTGCATGTCCAGTATTTTACCCCGGTATACCATTATGTAAGACCTCCTCTAAATTCGAAGAAAAATGTGACGTGGACGTGCTTCCTCGAGCGCGTCTGAGCGCTAACTGACGTGCCGACTTGAGGTGAATGTGAGTTTTGTATGGAAAAAATGTATGGAGAAGTTTTATTGCATTTTATATTGTTCATAAATGAAAAAGTAAATTATTTGAAAACAAGATAATGCCACGCGGTATAGAGAAATATAAAATCTACAATTTCGTATTATTTTCAAATAAAAATATGCTGTGGGTCTAAAGATATTGGTACCTAACCAGACCCCATTTTTCGACATTTTCAGCGGTTCTTGCGACGGTAAAAACGTATTTTTTTGAAAATGTTGTATAGAACTGGCCAGTTTTTATTATCTACTATTAAAGATGAATATATTATCAGTAATTTTGTATCATTATATCCTCACAACTGTGATTCCTGGTTTTTAAATCGGTACCTGAAAATCATTGAAATACGTGTGTGGGTGTGAGCCGGGCCTTAAATTAAATGTTAACCTCTCGCGACCAACTTAACAATATGCTCTTCGTCATGAGCATCGCCGATCTACCGTAACTAGACGTAATTCATTGAAAAGAATGAATAGAGTTTCTACATAACCCATTTACGCCCGCTGTCCCTATTTGGGGCCACTTCTCTAAGTACCCACATATTTTCACTTGTTGTAACTATCTTTTATAGGGCGAATTTGTAGTGTTAAAGAGTGTTACTTTTTAATACAAATTATATTTTTATGATTTACTAGCGACCCGCCCGGGCTTCGCACGGGTGCAATGCTGATACTAAATATACTACAGAATGTCTTTACATAAAACGTTTTTTTTTACAGCTTTTTTTGACCCCTTCTAGTAGGTACAATTGCTGATTTTTGGAGTACAATTCGTACAATTCCATAGATTTGTAACTGCATTAAAATTAACCCTTATCCACGGTGGGTCCGGCTGCGTAGTACCACACGATTTCTATGATTCTTTTTTTATGGAATAGTTAATAATGTTAACTTTTTTAATGAGGGATGACTGAGAGTGTTATAAACGTAAGAGTAGACAAATATAATCAGAAAGCTTCGAACTTTGTTATTTTTCACTTGGCCATAGGTTCTTTTAGTAAATAATGCAATTATAACAGTCATTATCCAAGATTTGGGCATAATTAGAAGTAGTTTAGTATGGTGTCCCCAAATGGGTCCAATGGGCTAATGGCTAATATTTATTTGTTATTTTTCGCAGGTTTAGTTTTGGTGTGAACAATGACTAAGCGATCGTTTGATAATGTAAATAACTGGAGAAGACTCGAGAAAGCCATTGAAAACATTTTGATTAAATAGGATGAAGTCTGATGTTAGTTTGGAAATATTTTGGACGTCACCCAGCTAAGGAATTCATAAGTGGCAAACCTCTAGGGTCAAAAAACTGGATGATTGCAAGTGCTGATAGTTATTGCTGCATAATACTGTAAATATACAGGAAGAACCATCAATGAGCCTTTGGGATCAAAAGTGGTGAAAGGCTTGCTGGAAAAGTAAACACCGTTCTGCATAAGCATATCGTGTATTTCAACCACTTTTTACCAGCCGAGCCTTGCTGAGACACAAGTCTCTTGGCTCCCTCGTGAAGCTGGTTCCCATGCGACCACTGTGAACGGCACTGTGAGGGAAAATATGACGAAGGAATGCCTACTAGTATCTGTGTGAAAAAGAAGAACCAAGCAGAATGTGACCACCGGTTTGATATAACCAATCAAATTTTGTTTGCGCAAACTTTGTTTATCTTTTGGGTAGACCTCAAACATGGACCTCTGCAGAAGGAAAAAGAATAGAAGTGGACATCCCCTTTGTCTTTCAGAATTTCAACAGAAATGGGCGGTGTTGATCGAGCTGAACAGTCAATCGTAGTATACAGATCTGCTATATGAGGCTAAAAATGGTGCTGGGTTCTTTATAACTACATGCTAAACTAGACTGTAGCTAATGCTTGGCGTCTTCATGTCCAGACCACACAAAACGAATGTCCTGAACAGTAAACACTGGAGAAAAAAATATCACACGAATGCCCATTGGCCCCATTTGAGGACGGTGTTTTTTCATATAGAAGGAAGATATTATTTTGTAATAAAATGTCTTACTAGTCTCCAATACATAGGAAAATAAAGTTTTTTTCAAAATTTTATCACTAGTTTGTATTTGGGTCCAAATGGGTTAAAATAAAAATTATTTTCAAAAACTGTGTAAGCCTCATTTATTGTAAAAAGCGAGAATTTTGTCAATAACATTAGTTGTTAATTATAATTACATTGTCATTATTAGTCGATAATCTTAAAAAAAAAAAATAACCACCTACGTACATCATTCATAACATTATCAATTCATAAAAAAATCTTAATCTAATCAAATAAGTATAATTTACTGATGATCATTTCATAGTTTAGGTAACATAACATAATAAAAAAATGTACTTACATACATACAGATAAAAATATTTGGTATTTTAATACTTCACCGAATTGTGTGAATTTTGTACTGAAAAAAAAAAATAGACGGACCAATAGGTACTTTCCTTAAAAACAACAAAAGTGTCTTATTACGACTTACCATAGAACTTACTGTTCAGTAAAAATATCAATAGATTTACGTTTATTTTTGCTTTTCCAAACATGTCCATAATCGCACAACCTTCATACTGTTTCTGTAATAAATCTTGTATATCCACATCAACAGACTCCATTTCAACTCCCATAAACTTTCCTTTTATTGTGAAGACTCCGTTGTGATCAGTTGGTGTGATGTCGAATTGAACATTTTTGAACTGTGATGATGATAGACCATCAATTTCTAGCAACACTCCCCTTTCCAACAGCTTAGCTCCTGAGTATTTCACTGTAAGCTTAGATTTCAGTTTCTGCATGTCCTTGCCGGATCGACGTAAGCACGCATGGACACTCCTGGAATATTACAAACAAATTCAAATTCAAAAATCATTTATTACAATAAAATCACAAGGATCACTTGGAAACGTCTTAGGATAGGTGAAGCTACGCCTAGAAAAATAAAACGAAATCTGAAAGTGATAGGCTTACTTTTCAACCAACTAAAAAAGGAGATTCTCATTCAAGGTGTATTTTTTTTCTTTCATTGTGTAGAGAATAGTCTCCCATTTAAATAAAGTTAAAAAAAAAAAGAAAACTAATATCGTCTCTTGATTGGTCGAAACATTTTCGTCGGTTTTCTTTTTTAGTTTTTAAAACGTTATTATGAAATAAAATAATAATACTCCCTAAATTGGCACTTTAATTTTATCATCATTGTTGGGTTTCTGTTGGTGATCGAAATATTACTCTTACCTTTTCCCAGCATGAAGATTCGCCAAACAGGACTTTATATACTGATCATAAGACTTGCACTTGTCCTCGTAGTACTTCGTTTTCTCCACAAGACTTTGCTTAGTCCTGGTGAGCGTCGCCAAGGCTCTTTTCTGAGCTTGTCTGTACTTCCCCTTGTTGCATAAATCTAGTGCTATTGACGTGATTAATGCCTGGTAGCCGTCTTCTCGAGTTACGTAGCCTTCTTCTTCAAGTAACTGCAAGTTCTTGCGTAGTTTTGTGATGTGTTCTCGCAGTGACATCGCCTCGTCTTGCCGCGCTTGGCCGGAGTAAATGCGTCTTTGGATCTTTTTTGCGTATTGTTCCTGTTGCTCTTTCGTGGTGCCGATACACAATGCTTCTAGGAGATGTTCGCCTAAAATAAATATTTTATTTTGAACATAGGGATCTACTTGGCATCTTATGACAAAGAAACGCAATAAATGTTTGTTTAAAGAGTTCTTTAAAATATAAGTAATTTTGACTCTAATAGTGAATATGTGAATTTGTATAGATTTAGATAGATAGTATATGTTAGATAGTATAGAGAGATAGTATTTGTTGAAACACCCCGACTCCCAAAAATGAGTTTAATAATTTTAAGTTGCATTTTAAAGTGTAGAAAAATTCGTATGTACCGTTTAAAAATGGTATAATAGCGACACACAGCTCCTTGGTCTTGATGAAAAGTTTGTTAAGGTCTGTCATGTCATCTGCTGGGGTCTGGAACTTGTTGACAAGCGCCAAACAAACTTCGAGCCGCGCATTTTCTTCTGTGCTTTCGCCCATGTGCTGCCATGTGAATAAAACATTATTTTGTAAAAGTATTGTCCTATTAATAAATCTATCTTGAATACAAATTGATTTGAAAAGTATAGTAAATATATATGGGCAAAATGGGCATTAACACGTGCTCAAAACGGTTATGGAAAACATTGTGAAGAAAACAGTTAGTATTCTTATAAGCGGCGATGGGCTTGTCACTCACGCATGGAATGTTAGCTAATGAAAAAATTGGGCATGCGCCAAATATAATGTTTGGACGTGCCTCTGATTACCCCTTAAATATTTTTATTATCTACGGATGTCTACCGTACTTGGGTATTACAGTAGTGATCTCGTTTCTTTTTTTATCATCCATCCATAATTTAGATGACATTACAGCATCAGTGCCAGCTATTTATAACTATTGTTAACTAATACCAATAGCCCGATAGTACGATCAGCATAATAAGATGCTGATAGGATTATCGGGCTATTGGTATAATCTACAATCAGTCACAATGGCTAACACCTAAGATCATTTTACAGTTTTAATAGCCATGGTTGATATTATACCGGATCCACATCCCTGGAAGCTAGTTGCGCTACTGAGGGCACCTCTCCTAGGTCATCCAACAGCTCGTTCAGCCTGTCTCTAGGATCTGGAGCTATTATATCTTGATACTCGACTAGAAGAGCGTGTGTGTCTACGATTTCCTAAAAAAAAAAATGTTATTTAAAAAACACAAATAAATTACCTAAATTGTATAAAAAGTGTTGTAAGTTGTAACCTATCTAACCAATATTATAATGAGTGAATGTAAATTGTGGAAGTTTGTATGTATGCGAAGGGTAATCTCCAGAACAAAGGCACCCATCGGCCACACAGCCTATAGACTCCTCATGCATGCTTTGCTTATACTGCTGGTATAAGACACCGAGCGCGATTCACGACGCGCCCCGCGACGAGCTGTGACATTGAACCGGCCAATCAGACAGAATGCATTTTTTACCGCTCCTCCCGACCCGTACACCTCAACAATTTGACAGAATTGTTTGTTTGAAGAAATGAAGCCATCAGGCGTCTATTAGGCTAAAAGGCCGATAACGGCACCTATTTAAAAAAATATTTAATTCTTTGGAAGGTTCATTATTTCGTACACTCTTTATATACGGCCATAGTAGGCTACTACTTATTCGGCACTGCCATGGTCAGTGTGGCAACAAACAAAACTAGTCAATAATTCATGGAATTACCTGAACAGTAATATAAATATGTGGATGGCGCAATAGCGTAGCTTCGGTATACTCGTCGACAGCGAAATACTCCTCGAGCGTGGGTCCGCGGCAACATTTGCGGAATAGCTCCTTCATCCTCTCGTGGCATTCGATTATGAAGGGATTCAAACAGCGCAGGTGACTGGACTCCTCACCAAACTGGATAAACATCAAAAAGCTCTAATATTTCTGTGAAAATATAAAAAAAAATACTAAAGAGCTTCTTTGCATGGAGCATGTTTTCATACTGGTTCGGTCAGACATTCAAACATTTGGCACTTGACCACATTTTGTAGTAAGTCACGATGCGACAGCTAGCAAGCCCATCATCGCTTATTATAAGTGGTTTTCTCACGATGTTTTCCTTCGTCGTTTTAAGGATGAGTTAATAGGAAAATTAGGAAGACGAACCTAAGACCTTCAGATTGAAAGTCGAGGTATCTCTCCCCACTCGACCAACACGGCTTTAATATGATATTAGAGATAAATAAATAATCTTCATGCAGCCGATCGATTACATTGTAGGTCTAAGGGTCTAAGTGACATGAAATGAGGGTAGTTGAAAGTATAATGCAATGAATTCATACAATTTGTGGAATTTCACTCACTCCTTTCTTAGCAGCGGCAAAGTGTAAGATCTTGGCCACAGACGCGAGGTTTTTGCGCTGGTCTGTTGTCAGTCCGCCGCCGTTTGGCAGGTTGATGATGTGGAACGCATCCGGCGCAACGATCGCAGCGTTTAGAAACTGGTAGTAGACCAGATTTCCTATCACCTGAAATTTAAGTTATTATGTCCGACAACAATTTATACATTACGCGTGACATACTTTTCACCAGTTGATACGTCTACTAGACATAAAAATGGTTATAATAATAGAATCACGACTGTAATCTACGAGTGATTCCTGGTTGGTAACACCCTGTCGTTAACACTGTTGACGATTGGGAACTAAAAAGTTCCACTCGTTGGTAGATATCATATCAAATCTCCAGGCGCTCAGATCCTTTAACATGCCTAAAACGAGTAGTCAGAGGCACGTACAAACATTTAGCAATAAAGTCATCATAGACGATAATATTATATATAATATTATAATATCAATAAATGTTACTCACTTTTAGAATGTCTTTCTCGGGCGTATGAGGGAATTTCGATGTAAGAGATCGGTGCAAAACCCGCGCCATGTATGTGATACAGAATGGTAGAATTTCAGTGGAACTTGTGATTTTATCCAGGAACATAATAACTATACTTTTGAGTTGGCTCAATGCTGTGTCCAAACGCGATGTTACTTCCGAGTATGTGAGAGCCTCTTCTTGCGTCACATTATAGGGTAGTTTTCTAAAAATAAATACAAAAGTGTAAGACTGGCCTCACAGCTCAGTTGGTAGTAGCTCTGTCTTCTGCGCTGTAGGTTGTGGGTTCGATCCCCACCCAGGGCAAATATTTGTGTGATAAACATAGATATTTGTTCTGTGTCTGGGTATTATAATAAGTATGTATTTACAAAAAAAAGTATATAAGTATTCTATCAGTTATCTGATTCCCATAGTACAAGCTTTGCTTAGCTTGGGACTAGATGGCGCTGTGTGTAAAATCCGCAAATATTTAATTATTTTAATTGTAATAAAAGACAGTCATTTTTTATGAAATTACAAGCAAGCCATGCTGTCTTGCCTCTCAATGGCGTCACTTGTAACGCACAACACTTACGATATTTGTCCACTCTTCATTTCAGTATCATTTCTCCAAGCTTTATATATTTCAACCGGGCCTGTCTCTATATTCAGATCTTTATCTTTCAATATCATCTCTACGAGCGGACCTATTATCGTCTGCAAACTGTTTAGCCCGGACAGCTGGCGAGAAAGGCTGACCGCCATCTTTAGCACCAAAGGCGTCGATGAAATTATATCAAAAGGTTTCACCACTTTGCAGCTGATTTCTTCTTCGAGCGTGAATCTAAACAGTTTAAGTAGCAAGTACTCGTCTCTTGCGTACGCACCGAAGTTATAGAGACTCAATACAACATTTTGAAGGAAAAAGTTAGTTTTGTTTTGCGGAATGCAAAACAGAAGTTTTGATAAGTATGTGGGATTGGTTTGTAGCTCGTAAAATAGATGCTGGTATGAATCCAACAGATGTTTGCTCTCCTTTGTAAGAGATTTTAAACCTTTGACTGCTGTTGTGACTGTCATCAGGCTTTTACCATCAGCGCGATTCTGAAAGACTAATTTAGTCATGGAGTTATGCTTCACTAGATTGTTTAGCTTCAAACCGTGCGCTGCCACTTCTTGGAGCGCTATCCTGTTTTGTACTAGCAGTCCGATTTTAAGATCCATGTCGTCAATCTGCTTCGATAGTTCTTGGTTCTTACGTATCGATTGCACGACTTCCGATTTCAATGATTGCAGCTCTATTTCACGGTCATAGTCTTCAGTGGAGAAGTCCAGCATTGGGACGAATTTCTTGATCACTTTGAGAGGTGGGTTTGGTGAGTGGAATAGAGATGTGAATGCTTCACGAGCACGGCGACCGCGCCAAAGTGCTTGTATTTTTATTATGTTAGGCTCCTGAAATAATAAATCAACTTATATATACTATTATGCGGCGATGTAGGTAGGTACCTACTGCAAAATGTGGGCATGTGCCAAATGTAATGTTTGAACGAGCCTCTGACTGACTATCCCCCATTACACATCATTAACGTTCTGCACGTTTGGAGATATGAGTGGATGTCTACTGTTCTTGAAAATTACAGTTGTGATCCTATTTTTTTTCATATTTTCTAAGTACAATAGTTTACAACATGCATAGAATTTTGCAAGTTTTACCTGAACTTTATACCACGCCCAAGGGTTCTGCTTCCTCTCTCGCTTCAATTTAGCTTCAATAGCCTTCATCTTGATCAAAGTTCCATACTTTCGTTCTACCACGACTCTTCGCCACCAAGCTTGAATTTTCACAACATACTCTTCATTTTCCTTGAAGTACTTGAGTCGGCGTATCAGGCGATCTCTCAGCAAATACCCTCGACAGTAAGCTTGGATGATAACAATCGACTTTTCTAATACCATCTGTTTGTACTTATTCACATGGTGCTTATTTGTCTTGTCTATTATCGAGTTGATATCTTTTCTGGTGAGATACCGCGCGTATGGAACGAAGTCTTTAGGAGTAGTCCAGCTGTATGTGTAAGATTCTACGTCAATGTAAACTGTGTTGCCTGCGTCGGTATGACATACAATCCAAGGGCAGTTGTAGTGTCCTCTCTTTTTTAAAGCTTTGGAAAACATTTGAAAGTACATATCCTTGCAAGAGCTTTCTATTACATCAGATGACGTTAGAATTGGACTGGACAGAGCATCCCAAAACTCATCAACACTGTTATTTATCACGGCCAGATTAAGCTGAACTATAGCTTCAGTAAGTTCCTTCACTTTCGTCGATTCTTCGTTGACATCACATATTGTCTGTGTGATGTCGTCGTACCAGAGATTTTGAGATTCTTTTTGGACTAAAGCCTTCTTGAGCATTCGAAGATAGAGATGGTTCTCCTCTTTGTGTAATGGTGCAGATAGTTTCAAGCTCGAGTTCTTCAGGAGAGCCATTAAAGATTCCACATTTTCATCAGCCACTGCTTTGTTGATGCCACTTATTACTTGAACCACTGAAAAAAACAAAAATATTGTAATAATTTAAAATATTAAGTAGGTACTCAATTATTTTTGGACGAGCCAAATTCAAACCTGCAGCTTTGTGTAAAATCAATAGGTAAAATAACTGTTCCAACAATAGTGTGGCGCTACAGAAAATCATAATTTACAATGACCTGTCGGGCAAGAATTTCACCGGCAGAAGAAAAGCAGTAAAACCTTTTTTTTCTTGAGAATAATTACTTACATTCTTCATTATCATCATCTTTCAAGTTGACCATATCAATAGTATCACGAATGTCTTCCAAAGTCAGTAATGGGCAGGTACATTGCCTAGACTTCACCTGCAAAGCAGTAGCCAGAGCAGATAAATACCGTCGACGGCAATGCGGCCTGAGTCCTTCTAAATGTATCTGCTGGGAGTTTAGAGAGTTCCACACAACATTGTCATCACCTCTCTCAACGGCAAGGGATATGGCAGCGATCGCCGTCAAATACGATAAGGATGCAGCTATTTCGCTTTCATTTAGATTCTTCTCCAACTCACACTTTTCTAATTTCATCTCCTCATAGAGTAAAGGCACAGCAAACCTATCTATTTTTAAATTCAGTTCTAAATGCGGGTTGTTTAGCGCCATATACAAATCTTCAGGTGTCCCTTCGTCTAAGGCCTTGTTCACATTTGCTATGGCAATCTTGTGATCTGAATGTTCAAGTGACTTTCTGTTGCCTTCATTTATTATATTTTGGAATATCTTGTGCCAATTGGTCACACTTTCTACATCAATATCTTTATTGCATTCAATGATTTCTTTGACAACGTCACAGTAGAAGTCTAGATTTTTGCTGTTGTAGTTTTTGATTTTGACCCAGCCCTCGTTGAATATTTTATGTAAGTTACTAATGTCACTATTGTGGGTTGCTTTGCATAAGTTTTTCCATAGATATTTATAGTTCACTGCTGTGATGTGTCCTTGTATTTCTACCACTGTTAGCAGCTCGTCATACTCGTCAGGAACATAGCTATCATTCAGTGAATGATTATGAGCGGCCCTTACTTTTTCATGTTTGGCACTTTGTAAAACCTTTTTATACTCTTCTATTAGTCTGTTCTGGACAAATTTTATTTTGAGATGAGGGTTTAGTAAAGCAGATGTGATGGACATATCTGCATCTAGAAGCTTGTTTAGTTCCACCATAGCTTTGTGTAAGTTGTCCCCATTGTCAATATTACTTTTGGATAGAATGCCACCAATCTTTTGAAAACTCGGAAGTGGGTGGGTACAGTTTTGCAAATCTTTTGATACCAAATCCAATTCCTCATCTGAAAATGAAAAATAGATTAATTAAATAGGGACCTAGGGTCTCCAATAAAATTAGTTTGATTTAACTTTTTTATTAGTTGTGACTACACCATTAGGCCTACCAAGCAGTTGGTTGACACCTATTGGTATTGGCTGGTATATTAAGACATGGGTTATTACAATATCATATACTTATTTATTCTTACCAGTAAATACTGCTTTGCCAAATATATCATGTATCAATGGAGCTTTGCCCAGCTTAAAAAGATGAGAACTCAAAGCATGTATGCAATAAATTACCCTGGGCATATTTTTTTTGTCATAAATATCAGTGGTTTCAGGCTGAAATGTCTGTAAATAAGGCAAAATATTCAGTAAAAAAAAAGTACAACTAAGTTTTTTATGAGTACTTATAAAGAGATACTGTCAACATACTATGGGTAGTTCAGTTTTCAACAATATTTGCAAGAATTTGTTTATGTTGTCCGTATGTTTGAATTGAAGTCCCATTATCTGAAAGAAATCTTTAATTATTTATAAAATCAATAATACATTTTTTATGTACAACAAGCTAACCCGGCATACTTCGTATCGCTTTAGAATTAACAAAATATGGTGTGCTAAGTTTCCATTTGCTTTCTCGTTCCCGTTACCATTCCCGTTATAAAAAGTATCCTCTGTCTGTGTGTATGTCCGTCTCTTGGTTCTAAGCTACCTCCTTACCAATTTTAGGCCAAAGCGGTTCAGCCGCTCTTTAGTTATAAATAGTGTAACTAACACAACTTTCTTTTATAAATATAGTATAATACCCTCTATTGTTATTTATAAACATAATGTTTCAAAAGTTGAAGGATAAAATTGTGAGGCCAGTTAGTATTGTTATTAGCAGCATTCAGCTTGCAACCTGTCACAATACCACAATAGGGAACGCTGGCTACTGTAAAAGTATATGCCAAAAGCACTTTTCAAGACTTACCTTGTAACGCTTCTGATCAATATCATAGATTTTATTTAAAGGGAGCATATCTGGGGCAATGAAGTTACCCAACTTTGCTAAGTAAACTCCATTTCTGAGATTCTCCTCAAACTCTGTGGCTTGAGGGAGTTTCTCTTTCAGACATGCTTCCATCCAGGTCTTAGCTTCTTCTAAACGGCAAAGATATTCATAGGCGATGGTTCTTTGTCTAATAATGTCCATTTCTTGTCCTGTCTTGCGAATATCTGAATCGCCTAAAAATAAAGTGATAAAGTTACTAAACTAGGTACCTAACAAAGGCACTTTTATAGGAAATTTTTCGTCTATTTTAGTCCAACTTACAGTCATCAATCCTTCCTATGTGTGTCTCTTCTGAATCTTCGTTCCCCATTTTTATAGACTTTTATCATTCACAATTTATAAGATTGACGAGGTACACTTTTATTTATTTATTCTTCAAAACATTTGATTTGCGGTTACCATTTGAAATGTTTTATTTGTTTGATTGACTTGACTTGACCAAAGAGTATAGATTTTTTTTTTTCCAATGGCAAGCTAGTCATTTATCATACTTCCTCGTCTGACGTATGTTGATAAAATTAAATTAAATAATTATATAAAAAAGTATTACAAATTGGCTCTATAAGCGATACTCTTTGTAAGAAAAATAATAAATGTTTTTGTGACATCGAAACTTTCAACCAGTTTGCTAGGTACACGAACGCCATACAAATACAATTATTTGTTCCTCATTTTATTGATTGTTTCCTAGGTTTATTACACTAGTTTTTTTCTAAATAATCTACCTACTAGCTGACTAGCTCAGTCTAACAAATATGGAAGAAGAATTTATAGACCCAGAAACAAAATATTACGAACCAATTTCTGTTTGTAAATGTTTACGAGATGACGAATCATCCGAAAAAGTAGTGATTTCCGCTCGTAAACAGCAGATACTATCTACAGTTTCACGAACTGAATCATATTTGCGAGAGCGTCGTATTCCAGAATTGATCAGGTTCCTATTGACCAAAGTAATTGCTCAAGGCTCTGAAAAACCGATAGCATATCTTGAAAAGCTTTTAAATGACTGCATGTTGTATCGTGCAGGTCATGGTTCAGCCCCAGTTTTGTATGAAAACAGGTAGCTAAATGTAATAATCATTGACTGGCCTTACAGCTCATTTGGTAGTAGCTCTTCCTTCTGCGCTGTAGATTGTGGGTTCAATTCCCACCCAGGATAAATATTTGTGTGATGAACATAAGTAGATGTTTGTTTTGTGTGTGGGTGTATGAATAATAAGTATGTATTAACAAAAAAAAATTGTTTACGAGTTTATGTATTTTATAAGTTATCTAGTTCCCATAGTACAAGCTTCTCTTAGTTTGAGGCTTATTTTTATTTATTTATATTTATTTTACTTCGAATTGTTGCTTTTGCCTTACTTTATATGCATTATGTGTGAAAAACACCATTTACCTGTCCTAATTAATGCTTCAAATCCTTCCAGACATTTGGAAGCTGTCGTGAAAAGCTTTGATCCAGGTCAGCGTGGCTGGCTAAGTGCTGGTCAAATGCGCCGCGCTTACATTACTCTTGGCCTTACTCCTGATGAGACGTGTGATGATGAAAGAGTTTCGACTGACGTAGCGCTTAATATTTTACGAAAAGCTCAAGAAATTGAATTATTTAGTTTGATAGCTGCTGGTATGAATTTAAATGAGAGCAGTGCAGAATCGAATTCCACTTTAATTTAAGTTTTTTAGAATTCGTACCTACCTAGAATTTCTAGGGTAGTTACCTACCCTAAAGGTACGCGTCGGTATCGTACGCATCGGACGCATCGCATTTATCGGATCGTAGTATTATTTGTATAGAAAGTCACTCAAGTGCGTCCAGGCACTTATCCGCATTGTACTAGACGCACTTATAGTAGTAGGTACGATACCGACTTGTGGACGCGTACCGTAATACAAAATTTACTTAGAATTTATGTTTACACACATAAAATGTTAACTTTAAAATGTTTTAAAACTTACATTCATTATTTATCATAATAAAGTTAATTTCGTAGAAAATCTGTTATTTATGAGCTCAATGTGTTGAAATAGTCAACACATTGAGCTCAAATGCCCTGAGCCGTAATAACGTAATATGCGATTTTTTTTTTGGTGCTTGGAATTTATTAAAACCTGATTTTAGTACGTGTGGGTTTACGCACGCGTGCTCTATTTTTTGACATTGTTTTAAACGTAACATTCAAAATCTTTCAAATGTCAATGTCAAATTAACAAAATAGCGATTGTTTATATAGATGCCGGCGCACAGACCACGGCACAGCGGTTTTGCGGTTTTGTAGATAAAATACAAGGAAAGAGGATAAAACACTGATAAAAATATGTAAATTTAACGTAGCCGTTATAAAATAGCATGATTGTGAAGGAAAGTGCTTCAACATGTTTATTGTGGGAATCTTTATTCACCTTACATTTTTATTTTCTATCTTCGATATTTATTTTAAATCTCCAATAGTAAAAGGCGTAGTGCCCTATCAATCTCAGCATGAGGCAGTTGCAGACAGGCTCGTTCTGTTCGTTGTGGACGGACTCCGAGCGGAATCTTTCGTCAATTACACCACTATGAAATACCTGAGGTCAGTACCAAAGAGCATATAAGGTCAGTACCTACATATTTATATGTATTAACTCATTAGTAAGTTGACTGTTAGTCTGTGATTAATAGATAAATAAATATTTTTTATCTCTAGTTTTGAAGGTACTTATTATCATACCATACATGGTACATGTAAATGATTTAATTTAGCATTCTTATCTCTGTTTTAGATTCATCGCTAACTCAAATGGCAGATGGGGGATATCCAACACTCAAGTACCCACTGAGTCACGCCCAGGCCATGTAGCTGTCATTGCTGGTTTTTATGAAGACCCTTCAGCCATTGCTAAAGGGTGGAAAGAAAACCCTGTGGACTTTGATTCTGTCTTCAACCAAACCTTGTATACTTGGTGCTGGGGTACCTATGACATAGTGAATATATTCACAAAAGGACTTACAGATGGCCACATTGTCGTCGATGACTTTGATCCATATGATCAAAGTTTCAGTACAGATCAGAACACAACCCATTTAGACTCGTGGGTATTTGATAAAGTGAAGCAGTTCTTTAAGAGTGCTAAACATGATGATGACTTAAAAGCAAAGTTGCAAAAGAAGAAAATAGTATTGTTTATGCATTTGTTGGGAACTGATACTTCTGGACACACTCACAAACCAAAAACAGCGTAAGTAATTATGAGTTATAAAATATAAATAAAATTATTATTAAGACCTAAAGCTTGTACTTTTTTATACAGAAACTTCTTGAATACTATCACACATGTTGATCAAGGTATCAGAGAAATTGAAGAAGTAATCAGAGACTATTATGATAATGATGGCAAGACAACTTTCCTCATGACTTCTGACCATGGGATGACAGATTGGGGTAAGAATTTTAATGGCTTTCTAGCTGACCCTGTGGATTTTCTACCGCTTTAGAATTACCAGATGTTGTGTTAAGTTTCCGAGTTCCGTTTCCATTTCGAAATCATTAAATCCTACGCAATAATTGCGAATATAATATGTTGTAGATTCAAAATCCTTATTTTATAGATTCTATTCTATTCTATACATTCTTTAATTTGGCCCGAGTCTACCATACCGAACGGGACGAATTTCAAATTGTCTTCGCTTTTTTTTCGTATTTTCTCACTGTTTAAACCTTCCCTGAATTTTTACGAATATTTTAAAACCAAAATTAATCAAATATGTTTAGCCGTTTTTGAGTTTTAGCCAGACTAACGAACATCAATTAATTTTTATTAAAAAGATTTATTATTGTGTCTAAGATGAAAAAACGTGGGTTGTTTCACAAGTCCAATACTTACTTGCGCATTGGTAACAATAACTGTTGGTACAAATCATGTAACATGAAAATAACTATATTTTGCTAATTGTTCTGTTATATTTTGGTAATGTCTGCTGATTTCAGGATCACACGGTGCAGGAGATGACCATGAGACTCAAACTCCCTATGTGATATGGGGTTCAGGGGTACAACAGGTCAGAGCAGCTAAAATAGACCCAAATAATAATGTCATGTCTCTGGATCACAGATTGGATTTGAATCAAGTAGACCTAGCACCACTGATGTCCACTATTCTCTCTATTCCAGTGCCTGTCAACTCAATTGTAAGTTTTATATTGTACTTGCTTTTACCTGCAACTTTATCAGCATAGATCCAGGAAATCGATTATTCACGACTTTATCGTAAAACATTGAATGTTGAAAATCAAAAGAAAATTTTGGATAAAAAAGTGGCATAAGTCCATCCCAAGACTTTAAACTACCTCTATATTAAATTTCATCACAATCGGCCAATCGGTTTAGCCGTGATAATGTCGCGTTTATAATATTTCTATAGATTCTTGTCTAAATATTTCATTTTATTTGGCTTAGTAACTTGGTAAAAGTTATTTTTTTCTACATAGCAAATAGGGATAATCAGAATAAATATATTAATCAGTTTTCTTATAATTTTCTAACAATTCAATTAATAATTTCAGGGTCAACCAATACATGGATTACTGGATATGACAGTACCAAACAAAGCCAAATCCATCTACAGTATCAGCAGGCAATTAGCATCACAATACAACAAGAAGAGGGAGGATGTTGAAGCTGATGCCATAACATACCTATATCAGCCTTATGAACCATTCACTAAGAAAAAACATGATGAGATCATTGTTTTCACTGAAAAGATGATGAAAGACAAAAAATATGATGAATTGATACTTTTTAGCGAGGAAATTATCAGCCTGAGTTTGGCTGGATTAAGATATTATCATGATTACTACCAGAAGCCTTTATTGATTCTTGTCTCATTATCCTTTTTGGGCTGGATATCAGTTCTGCTAAAGGTGCTTTTAGAACAAAAAGTAAATGCTCAGGCAGAGACATCTAATGGTTTTAATAGATCTTATATGACAAAGAAATCTTTAGTCAGAAACACAGTATTTTTACTATTATGCACTATAGCATGTTATTTGGTTTATGGTAAGATTTTCAAACACATTGTATTCCAAAGGTCTTATTGAATTAGGAGTGGTTGCTATATTACTATGTCATTATTTCCAGCTCAAAATTTACCATTCCAGTATTACTTACACTTCCTTATGCCTATTGGTTTATGGTGGTATGCCTTATCACCTCTGGATGTTTGGATCTGTGCTTTCAAACAAATTCATAGTAATAAAAAGTTGTGCTCATTGTGGATTGAAGTTCTGAGTTATGTTTTGGGGTCTGTTACAATGGTAAGTGGGAAAAACTGACAGAACTTCCTAGATAAAAAAAAATAGGATCACAACTGTAATCCCCAAGTACGGTAGACATCCTCTCAGATCTCCAGACATTATATTTGGCATAAGCCCACATTTTGCAGTAGTTAGCATTCCATACATTCCTAGATAGAACTGATAATTATAATTTGTAGAACTAAGATGATTTCGTTTTTGTTTTTTCAGGCTCTATCATTTACCTACAGATGGATGTTAAGTATACCATTGCTAGGTATGTCTTTGTGGCCCTTTGTATCCACTACAAGGAGCCACCTACCAAAAACTATTCTCTTTACATGGTCCATGGGATGTGTACTGCTGAGCATATTTTCCTTCATACCTGTAGTTGGAAAAGATGTGTTCATTGAATTGGTGTAAGTATATCTTATCACACTAATATTTTAAATGAAAGTTTACATGTTTGTTATACTGTGACATTTTTTTCAGGCTCATAGCAGGTTTCTTATGGTTACTAGCTCTAGTCATATACATTATAAAAGTGTTACTACCTCTGTATTATAATAAGCAAGAGAATCAAAGAGAAGTAATATTGAGCGGCTTACAAATAATTCTGTTGATTGTATCACTACAAAATATTTATGTGCAATCAAAGAGGTTTGAAAGAGGCACTCCAGTCTCCTACTTCGATCAGGCTACAGCTTGGCTTGTTGCAGGTACCTATCTACTTATTTCTTTTACAACTGTTGGTTATGAAAAAATAGCTTAGAAATTGATGATTATTCATATTATTTGAGTCTGGTAAATGAAAAATAGGTTCATGACTGTAATCCCCAAATATATAGGCATCTACTCAGATCTTCAGACACCCAGGTCCTTGCAGATATTTAAAGGGGTTAGTCAGAGACACGTCTAAACATTACATTTAGCACATGCCCACATATTGCAGTAGTTAGCATCAGCCCGTCGCCGCGCCGCTTCCAAGAATACGAAAGTAGATTTGCAAACTTGTCAGGGAAATGATAGTATGAGTGGGGAATAAACCAGTTATATCCTACTAATTTTGGTTGCCATCTATTAATTTATTCATCTTGCCGCGCTTTTTTCTTGTTTCTACTTTCATTACCAACTCTACCTAGTGCTTTTTTTTTCAGTATTATCACCAATTTTGCCACTGGCGTTTTCAAGAAGAATGCTATGTCGTCTGGTCGCCATCAATACATCTGTGTTGAACTTCTATTTACTGATGTCTGTTTCACATGAGGGCCTATTTATAGTATCTCTTATATTTAATTTGATGTGTTGGGTATTTATAGAGTTTCGACTGATCCGTTTGGATAACTTGAAGGTAGGTAATGATCTTTAAGCATCATCTTAAATTTTAGGTATGTCCTACTAATGCAACATATTTTGGCAGATAATTGAATGCAGTTTTGATACGAATGTACATCAAGAAAAGGCAACTTTGATGTCTATTGAGAGGAGCATTAGCAACCAAGATTTCAGGAGAGCATTCTTTTTTGTATCCTTTCTAAAATATTTATTTTGTTCTGTAGACCTGGTAGCTCAATGCTATGTGGAAGGTATCTCGACATTTTGCATCAAATCAAAGTCTTCTCCAATATTTGAAAAATGTAGTTATAGGTACTTGCTAAGACACGCTTTAGAGTAGTGAAGGAAAACATTGTGAGGAAACCAGTTAGTATTCCGATGGACTTTCAACTTCTCAGATATCGAAGCTAGTGTACCTAAAAAGTTGGTTGCCTTTTACGCGTCATTACGATTCTGAGCACTTGGGAATCTACGAGGATGTTTGTCATGCTTGGAGATTATAGTTGTGAGCCTATTTTTTAAATGTTTACTAGGTACAATAAATTTCCTTAGCATTTTTTAGGTATTATACATTATTTTAGCGTTTTTCGGCACTGGAAACATAGCGTCACTGAACTCATTTGAAGTCAGATGGGTGACTTGTTTCTTGACATCATTCCAGCCATTTATGATCACCTTTCTGATATTACTCAAGACTTTAGCACCATTCTTGTGCGTGGCATGTAGTTTTAGAGCTGTTCAACACTTGACAAAGGTAACATTACCCATCCGCATTCTGATTGAATTTTGTTACCAGTTTGCAAAGTGTTCCTAAATAACATACGACTTTTTCAGGCACCACTTGGATATCTAAATATAATTGTCCTAATCTACTCAAACCTGATGGGGATGCTTCTACTATACAATGTAAGGAATACTGGAAGCTGGTTAGAAATAGGAACATCAATATCACAATTTGTGATTGTTCAAGTAATCACCTTATTCATTGTATTAATTAATCAAATAGCTAAGTGGCTGACTGATGTGAGTATACACAATGTTGCAGGAAAAGTTTTTAAAAGCAGAAAAAAATATGTTTAAATTATATAATAAGTGTTTTATTTAGTACTGATTTACAATTATGTATTTGTTAATATTTATAGTGCTTCACTGCACTTGAGGAGAAGTTATATTGTGCTATAGAACCATTTCCATGACCCAAATTGTTATTTGTCAAGTGGGGTTTATGCTAGGTTGCAGAACTGGCTAACGCCCCTAGGAGAATGTGTGGGTTTTAATCACACCTAAGAAATAACATTTTAGGATTTTTTACATGTATAATTCAAAGTCCATTCTGTTTGAGCTGTAGAACTGGCTATCTTCACCATGTTTCCTGACCCAGACACCAGTTTTGAAGTGACCTTCTTCCATCCACTTGTGCATTTGCTCAGTGGAGTGTGGTCCAGTTATCTCTGCACTGTCATCTTGACTCCATTTAAACTCCCATTTTACTTCATTAGAATTCACCTCTTCTTCTTTTTCTTGTTTAGGTTCACTTTCAGCGTTACTTCCTCCTAATGTCTGTTTCTCTTTCTGATCAAAATCATCAGCATACATATCGAGATCAGCATCTTCACCTTTGCCCTTGTCTTTGGCAAGGATAGTCTTAATTTTTTCATATGACTCTTGGTAAATATCCATGTTACCAGTCTTAGTTAGGATTTGGTTTGCAAGTTCAGTGATCTTGGTGACAATTTTGCCACTCTCATCGACAATGCCAGCTTTCTTTCGCTTCCATCGCTCAGCACTGGATATTTTTGTACTGGCACCTGTGAAATTTATTTTGTTTCGATTAAATTAGTTTCAGTAGTTGACTAGCTGTTAACTTTAAAAAGTTGCATTCATTATGATTAAAGATCACTTCTTTTCTTTTTTTTTCGAAATATTACTTACTAGCGACCCGCCCCGGCTTCGCACGGGTAGCATGTTATTATTATAAGTATAAACCTTCCTCCTGAAATAAAACCGCATCAAAATCCGTTGTGTAGTTTTAAAGATATAAGCAAACATACATACATACATATGCGGGAAGTGGAAAGCAACTTTGCTTTATACTATGTAGTGATTTTCACTGGCTATGATCAATTTGGAGGCAATACTTGTCCAGTGCAATAACATTACTAACCATTAGACTCAAACTCAAAATGGACTTTATATTGTGTACATGAAGGATGATTTTGAATATGTTTTAGATTAGAATTAGTGAAACTTAGCTTGAGTGCTTCTTGGTGATTGATTTCCTATCTTGTGAGCTAAAGATATATTATGTAATTGTTATAACTTACCTAGCCTCTGAAGAGTTTTAGCAATGGTTTCTTTAGGCTTCATGTGTTTGAATATCTCTTTGTAATTCTCCATCAATTCAAATTTGTCCTCTGGTTCCTCATCCTCACTACTGGATTCATCTCCAAGACCTTTCATATCATCATCCTTGTGAACTTTATACTTGTCTTCAGGCCTCCCCTTGACTTTGACCCAATCAATGTTGTCCAACCAGCCATCTCTAACTTCTTTTTCTTTCTTCCAGTGGTAGTGCCCTTGAGCATCAAAGTGACCCTCTTCAAGCTCCTCTTTCATGTTGAATGGAGTGATAGTAATCTGCAAATCAATTTTATGGTTAGTCTTATCTGAGTGATAATATCTGATTTGAATGCGCTTTCTTCCTAAGGATATATTTGGACTGAAACTGAGTCGCATTTTATGTCATTCCCTCATAGTAGTAAACAATGTAAGAAATTTATTGTAGAATATTGGATCAGTGCCCACGCAGGTGATAAAGCTAACATAAAAAGTAAAAACATCGTGCACTTCTAGCCACTTACTTCACCTTCCATTCCACCATCCCCATCCTCTTCACCCTCGATATCGTCAGCGTTGAGGACATTGCGTTTTTCCTCTTCTGCGCCACTATCCTCTTCGTCAGAATCTAAAGAATGTTTTTTGCCCTCAGTTTTCTTCTGTAATTTCTGCTCAACCTCAACATCAAATGCTACTGACGCTGGACGTTTAGCCATGTCGTAACAAAGTTAAAGATAGATCGCCGAAAAAAACAAATTATAAAACCAAAACAATAATTTGTACTTGTGAAAGAAAAATAATGCAACTTGCAAGCAAAGCAAAGCAAAAGCAAACGTGAGCTGAGTGCGTGAAGCTAACAAGCGACAATGACATTTGTTTTTGTCAAAACTGGCGTTGACATTATTTATCAAATATCACCTTCAAATTGCCCAATCAGAGAGCGAGCCACAGAACATGAACGAACGTGTACCCTTGCCTTATTTGGATTAGTTTTTGATGAAATTAGTTAGGTTTAGGTTACTTAGGTTAGGTACATAGCCGTAGAGCGCCATCTATTGAATTATTTTTAGTGTTTTACACAATTATTTAGACGGCTATGTAGTCGATGGTACCAATATGCCAATATGGTTAGTCCATCTTCCAAAGATGACTTATTACCACAGAGTACTTTTATGCTTATTACCAAAGAGCTGCTTATTACCAAAGAGCATATAACTTATTACTAGAGTAACTGTGTAGTTAGTCTGAGGGTTAGTGCATGGGAAATAAAATAAAATGAGAAGTAGGTGGTACAAACTCAACTACCCACGTAAATTTAATTGAATGGAAGCTCGTACCTACATAAATCTGGAGGAAAGCACAGATAACTGCAGGGCTATTTTGTAAAAAACATGAATATCATGTTATGATGTTGAATGCAAATACCTAATGTAAGAGAATACCTAATCTGTACACTTTTCATAGTAACTATGCACAGTTTATGCACCCATACCTACGCTTCTGCGTAGGTATAGGTGCCTAAACAGCATAAAAAGCGTAGGTATTATGGCATTCAATACCATAACATGATAATCATGTTTTTACAAAATAGCCCCACAGCTCTGTCTAATAAAGGTAGAAGTCAAGATTTTGGAGAAAGTACCTAGGTACTTCCCTTTCGTTGAAAATAGAGCTTGTTTAGCCAACTACAAAATTATTTTTGGATAATAAAACTATTATGAGATAGGGAACTAGATAGCTTTAATTTTTTATTAAATATTTGCATTTTTTTTCCTAAAATCATATAAATTATCTTCATCTAACCATGAGATTTTGTTAAATCTATACATGTATTAACCAATGTAACCTAATAGCTAGATCTCTCTGGTTTAGATTCATTTGATGTCAAAGTATGTTCAAATCTTTTACAATTCTCATGGTTATATGAAGATAGCTATAGAATTAAGGTTTATGTATTACATAATCCTTAAATTCTTAGTTATAACAAATTTCAGCCCTACAATTCCATATATCTAGGTAAGTAATCAACTAAAAAATTATAAGTTTAATTAATCAGCCTCAGCTTATGTACAAGTGATGGGGTTAGTCTAAACTCGAAAGTGTAGTTACTTTATAACTGGGCCTGAAATACCTACTGGCATAGCAAAGACCACCTTAGGTATTTCATAACAGACACCAAAGGATACATCTTGTTAGTCTTATTTTATTACATACCTGCGCTGATTAACATTACTCAACAAACCTGTTTTTATTAATAACATTACATAGGTAAGTACTAGACATTTTTCCCACCAATTCATTAAGCCAACTAGGCTGAACTCTGCTTATTTTAGAGTAATAATGTTAAGTATTGTGTACCTTTGTGTCTTACAGATAACATTATAGGTCCCTGCATTAATAACGCTTTCGCCTGTACTAATAAGTTATTTACTTATTATTATTGAGGCACTTCACTACTTCTGTGTTCCAATAAAACTTGGTGGATACATAGCCATAATTGACTACTCAATTCTTCTTCCAAACCAAAGTCTTATTATTAGCAGGCATTTCAATGACATCCATAAGAGATAAATTATTTTGCTCTGCTAATTTTGAAAGTTCAGTCAAGTCTCTAAGACCCCAACAGGGATCCCTAGATCTTAGAGATGCATCAAATTGTACATTACTCTCTGGTGTTATAACTCCGTCTTTACTAAAAGGCCCATAAGTGATCATAAGAGCATCTGGCTTCAGGTAGTTGCCAGCATTCTCAAACAGTCCAATAGTGGACTCATAGCTACTAATGTGAATCATATTAGCATTATAAATGTAGTCTATGCTATTTTCTTTATATCCATATATGGACAACTTGTCTCTTATATCTAACAAAATAGGTTGGTTTATATTTTTTGTTGGGCAATTGTCAGCATAATATTTTATACTTCCTAGTAAGGTTTCATCAACTTCGGTTGGTTGGAATTGAACAGTTGCAAAGTATGGAGCAAAATGTGCTAGATGTTGTCCTGATCCTGATGCTATTTCTAAGAAGAATGGATTTTCTTCTTCATTGCCTTCCCCATCACAGAATATAAATCTCTGTAATACTTGTAATATTGGTTCCTTGTTTCTTGAAGCAGCTGGATAAATAAGTTTTTCATTTTTGATGCTGAAACAATAATTATCAACTTTGTATTGGATATAATATAGAAACTAATAAGCTTCTTACTAGAACACAAATCACCATTACACAGTACAGGAAAACCTTGCAAAGGACAATATTAATTAATTGACACAAAATAGTTAGGTATCTATGTTCTGATTGTGATGTTGAAAAAGCAAAATCGTGATCATAATTTTAATTATACTCACCTTTCATTTGCATGAAAATCACAGGCAATATCTTGCATTTTCGATATAGTTCTCCTCGGTAGACTGCAAATTACTGCTCTAAAGGAGTCGGTTTGTTCGTTGAATCGACGACCGACTCTGTGAGATGTAAATTTGAGGCCTTCGAGCAGCGTAGTGTTTGTAGATTTAGTGATCTGGGGGGTTTTAATCTTTTTAAGAATTTATTTAAAGCACGCGCCGTGTACTCAGAATAAATCACTCGGACTCGGTGAGGTAAGTCCTATTTGCAAAGTTACGATGAAGGGAAACGGGCTACAAAATTATGTTTTAAGGGACCAAGTGGCGATACAATAATGTAATATTACACACATGAACATTAGGTGAAAACGTTAGATACCATACGAAAGCATAACATTTTATTCCCAATCCCAATTTTTTACAAGATTGTAGGTGCAGGATCAAATGGGAACGAAATTATCATGTAATTAAAAAACGTTGTCATTGTCAATCGGCAATCACTGTCGCAGTCACACACATGCTCTTTGGTCACACACCAGCACTGCTCACAGCATAGCCACAGCCAGACTCTGGCTGCCAGAGCCACAGCCACAGCGCACTGGCACTGACACTGACTGAGTGACTGACCATGACTACTGCTGCATTTGACACTTGACTTTATTTTGACATTACAATGAAAGCACGGTTTTCAAAAAATCCATAATCATATTCATATTCATTTAGGTATTTATTGCTCCAGTTGGTTACAATGGTCTTATGGTATCACAGAGTTTCTCAACCCATTTTACGCGCACGAAGCTTGTCCCCAAGATCTTTGTTCTTTGGCCAAAGGACGCCGCGCCGGTCTAGGTTCATTCATCGATCCATCAATATTTACAGCGCGTTCAATGCCTACGTTACATTACAATACATCAATGCATTGCAATGCATGCAAGCAATAGCAAGAACTCACTCCTCACTCAATCCAGTCACACACACAACAATGAAATATTTAGAATAATTATTGATAAAATGTTTATTTGACTTTTTACCACTTACTGCTTAGGATACATTACATTCTCTTACTTGGGCTTAATTAGATCAAGCGTAGGCGCGGAAAGCACCGCGCTGCGTGAGGGATACCGCACGTCAATCAGTTTGACATACAAATAAACAAAATCAAAATGCCTGTCACTGTCAGTCTGCCTGGGCTGCGTTCGTTGCGTTTGTTTTTGTTTTGATTTGGCTATTGGTTTGGTTGCGTTTGTGTGTCCTAGTAAAAGTTTTAATTGGAATTCGCTGCGCTAGATACATTTACAACGTAACAATCGCCGGAATATAATTTGCCAAATAAAAATCAGAACTATTATTATTTATTTTACGTTTGTTTGGGATTTTGTGACTTTCGATTTGCACAGATTTGTAGGTATTACAGTAGCATTTTGTGGTAAATTTTGCTTATCTGCAAGAAAAGGAACAAGGACAACTCAACAAAAGAGTCCACTCTCACAATAAGTATTGAACGAGAATACCTAACTTAGGGCCCTGTGACCTCTAATCAAAGTCAGTGCCATGGTCTAACCACCTCAGACAAACAAACAAAAATGGACAACTTTCAAAAAGAATTTGTGATGGGTTTTTTTTTGGATGATGCTAACCTAACTACAACTAACAAATCAGTAATGGCGATGGCTAATCTAATATTAGAAAATGTAGAGAATTTGGATTCCTTTAATAATGCAATATGTATAGAAAATCCATCATTATTAAACAATAACCCAGTTGTAGAGCCACAGCAACAACACAAAGATTACTATGAACAAGCAGTTATAAACTTTTCTGATGAAGATTATGAAGCAATATTCAAAGCCAAGAAAACTACAGTGCAGGTAAAAATATTATACTTAGTACCTACCTACCTACCTACTCTCTGGATTCAAAATAGATAGCTTGTTGCATGAGATGGAAAAAATCCCAATACATAATCATAAAAATATTGCTACCAGAAGCTAAACATTTTTTTTTTGGTTACAGAGTCTCATCAGATTCTTGCAAGCTTATGTTCCACCTGGAAATATACCTTTGGACAAGAAAGTCCATGTATTTCTAATGTTTATCATGAGTGATCTATCCTACAATGAAATTGGAAAACTGTTCAGTATTCACAAATCATCTGTGAGTCATGTATTCCAAGAAATTGGCTCGTATTTAGCTGAAAACCGATATAATTACATCAGCTGGCCTTCAGTAGAAGAGCAACATGTGACCAGAATAAAAGTAAATAGCAGATTTAAATTTCCCAACTGCGTGGGCTTTATTGATACTTGCCGGCTAAAAGTGGGACAAAAGAAAAGGAGATATAATATTGTACTTCTGCAAGCAGTTTGCGATGAATCACTTATGTTTATTGACATCCACATTGGTGAACTGGGAAAGACGAGGAAGAATAAGGTGTTTAAAGATAGTACTTTGATGCAAGAGCTACAAAACTTTATTGATTTTGACAATCATATATTGGGTGACTCAGAGTATAAATTGAAAATAAACTTGATGACACCTTTTACTAGTGAAGAGCTACTAACAAGTGAAGAGATGAAGTTCAATGAGATACATTGGAAGGCCCGGTCATACATTGGGCATGCATTTGAATTGCTCAAAGATAAGTTTAGAAAACTAAACCACATTGACAACTTTAAGCCCAAAGTAGTAGACACATTAATTTATTCCGCATGTGTCTTGCATAATTTTATTTTAATGCATGAAGGTACTTCTGAAGTTAAGGAGGAAGCCGTCAGTTGTGATGATGGGATCACCTTGAATTCTGATATAGTTATGTCCGCAATGGAAAAGAGACAGTTTCTTTGTAATTATATCAACTACATTGATTCAGATAGTGACACATTGACTTGTAGATAACAAGAAGTTGAACAAGTTTAAAAATTTGGACTTAAACATTGAAGGAAATATAGCTAGGAGTGAAAGGTATGTTCATTTTGTCATTGTTCATAAACCACATTGAAATAAAATACCAAATAATGTTATAATACTTATATATTCTCCATTCATATGGAAAA
Source organism: Hydriomena furcata (assembly GCA_912999785.1). NCBI lineage: Eukaryota > Metazoa > Arthropoda > Insecta > Lepidoptera > Geometridae > Hydriomena > Hydriomena furcata. Next base: position 9,391,782 of record OU538824.1, read on the forward strand.
TTAATAATGTACCTACCTAGATTAAAATGGAGTCTTCTTAATACAAAAATATAAATTATAAACATATATGATTATTTTTCCAGGAGTGTATAAAGTAAAATAATAAAATTCTATAGTTCAAAGTAAGCCAGCATGTTCATAATCTGTTGGAATTTTGATAATTTTGTATAATGATAACTTAAATTTAAATCCTATTTATTATTTGCTTATAAAATAATATATACAGATTGAGATACATTTTTAAAAGATAAAGATACTTTGATTCTTTTACGGTGGGAACACTTGTTTTTTTATTAGTTCTCTGGTGGTTACTTCAGCCCAATATTTTAAAAAGAATATAACAAACAAAATACAATCATGTGGGTATAATATCATGTTGCGGTATACAAAATAACATAGGTACCTAATAATGTTAAAATATTTTGAAAAGTGTTGTGTATGTCAAAATATTCCTCTAAGATTTTGTCTACAAAAATTAATCAAATACATAATAGTAGGTCATAAATATTACATTCTCTGTCCTAACATTAGGCACTAAATTGGCAACCTACAAGGCACTATGCGTTAGCACAGCAATATTTGCTATATCTATTAATAATTTCAAGTTTCAACAAAATCTATAACTTTTTTATGCTATGATAAACCTCTCAATTTTACAATGTCACCCCTTTTTAATCGTATATAGTGAAATATATACTTTATATATTACGAAGAAACAAACCTACAAGTTGGGATGCAAGACATGCAAGTAAGACCTAAGTTGTAGGTAACGATAATCCAGAACAGTTTTAATGATTTGAAATAGCGAAATATAACTTATCGTCAATAGAATTTAGTAACAAAATTACGAGTAAGAGTAAGCATTATAGATTGCAATGAGACACTACAAAGTTTGTCATGATAGTTAACTGACCATTTTCTAGTTTGTTTGACTAAGTCAAACTAATTTCTTTAGCCCTTAGACTTAGAACTAGCACTATATACAAATTTGATTATATTTACAAAATAGATGAACTGTAATATATAAATCTACCTATGGAATGTAACAAAATTTACGCCTCAATATAATATGCGTCTAAAGCTGAAGCAGAACTTATTACTGATTTAGTATTTACATCACCACATAATAGTCATTATGTCATGTATTTAAGTAGTTATAAATTAGATATAAATGCTATTCAAGCACCTAGTTAAAGTTGATCAACTACATTCTCTAATCTACCTTTTTCATGTGTTCTGCTTTAGCGTTAAACACAGTAATTATTTTCAGTCACTTATCTACCCATATAAAAAGTTAAAGTCAAAATATCAGTGGTACCTAGTGATATCCTACTTTTAAATGCATAGTCCTTTGTTTACTGTGAAAACTGTCTCTAGGTGTCTAGGATATCTAAACTGTACAGCTACACTCATACTCAGCGATATTTACAATCGAAACCAGCACTTTGCGTCCACTCACACCACACTACACATTTACTAACATTGTCTCGACCGATACACTCGGAAGACTTGGCACACGCGAGGCGTCACATCGTCTCACAGTTCCAATCACTTAGAAATGGACCCATACACTGTCTGTTTGGGTAATTCTCAAATATAAGTCTTTTTCACTTTTTGCAAGGTGCCGCACTTTAGATCTTTGTCTAGGGATTCTGTAGAATTTCGTAAGTCGAGTGTTCGCTCTTTCCCGAGCTCGAGATGCAAATTGTCTGGTTTTGAGCACACATTCGCAACCATGTTGACATTCTTGGACCGCGGCGGCATGTATGCTGAATTGGCATTCAGTGGAGTTTCTAAAGGACCCAATCTGTAAAGAATAGCACGAGGTTAACATGTGCTTTGGAATATTAAAGTAGGTAGCGTAATAAAAATGTAGCTTATCACTTATTATAGGATGTATGTATAATTTATTTACATTTTGATACATTGATCTTTGTGCTGTAGGTATCAACAATTTGTGAGTAAGCAACAAAACAACACATCACGATAACAAGTATTGGCACATTGGTGATTGCTGACATGCTTTATATTAACAAAGTGATAGTAGGTAATAGTAATAATAATGTGAGTGTTTTCGACTCACTTCCAGAAATCGTAAAAATGCGACTGCAAAGGAAAACTGTATCATCAATATCTTTACCAAGGGACAAATAAAATAGTATTAAATTTTTTAAAAAATATCGCATACCATACCTGTTCAACTGATTGTGTTGTTCATTAAAGGGTGAGGTATCCTGAAGAAAGGGGTGGCGAAATCGCCGAGAGAACAGGTACCCAATGACGAATCCGACCATCAGGGTTACGAGGCACGAAGCCACCACAGCTGTCATAAGTGCTTGTGCACTGTAGATGTTCCCTTCTGCCGCCTCCACCGTTAGAGAATCTAGAAATAAAAAGACGAGGCAAATGATTAACTTTATCCCGGTTCATACAAAAATAGCACGCGTAATCTCTTCGATTGGTTACATACCAGTTTCGTGTTTATTGTGATTCGTGTTTTTCTCTTCGGACAATACGTTTGTTTCTACAACTTCTATCAAAATTTCATTTTGAATATCGTCTGTTTTCTGTCGATCTGATTCGGATAGTGTGGGTTTCTTTGTACCCGGATTTCTATTACTATGACGGTCACCCGGCAAAAGGGCAGGCAATTTATTACATATTTCAGTCTTTCCATGCTCTACATTTTGTAGAAACCTCTCGGGATTCGGAAATTGCCTGTTTCCAACCCAAGAGCATTGTTGTTGCTTTGAGTCCCACGCGCAGTGAGGATCTTGTAACGCAACACATTCCCTGAAACACAAAATAGTTGTTATAGAACAGTATTTAAAAATAAAGCGCCAGGTCTTTTAGTGAAAGAATAATTATGGTTTACGTACCTGCATGATTGCACGTTTCCGCAGTGAGAGAGCGTTACTGCTTTTATAATATCACCAGAAGCTACTATTAATTTTTCTGTAGTTAAAGCGACGTGCATCTGTTTGATTGGTACCCCTTGGGGCAGTACCTGTACTTCAGATATCACAGCCGTTCGTACAGGGTTCCTGCTGTATTCGTCAACGCTGGCATCGAACGCGCCTTCGTTTGACGCTACGTTCACAGCCTTTATGACTCTACCATCATCAGTACCGATGTACATAACGTCGTATTTGTTTCCATTCATTGCTTGCACTTGCGGATGTACAGCAATGGCTGAGAATCTGTATTGAAGACTAACTCTTACTAAAATTGGTTTTGCCAAAAACGAAGGCACAGCTTTATCCATCAGCGGATGTGTTTTTACGAAGTTTACCGCCGCATCTGAAAGAGTTCGGCTATCTTCTACGCACGACCCTGGTCTATCAGTAGGGATTTTCTCTTTTTCAAGGGGTAACCAATTTGAGTTCATGCTTTCTTGTCCTTTGAACGTTCCTTCAAAGGCATCTAAAATATCTCTCATAGCGAAAGCACATACTGCCGATCCTCCTATAGCGTTTTGTGGTGTTGTAAATACTGCGTAAACAATGTCGTTTCTGCTGCCCCCGCTACCGTAAATGCCGTTGATCAGATCTGTTGTTGCTTCTGTAACAACATGAATATATCAAATTATTATGCCCTTTGTACCTATATACGTAAGAGAAAATCGCAAGTTATTAAGATCGACTTACGTATTTCATCAAAATAGAACGGGTATTCTCCTGGCATTGAACAATTAAGCCGAGTCTTCAAAAATGATGTCCATCGATCGCTGAACGTGTGTGGACCACCTTTGTCGTTCAAACATATCCTTGCCACCCTTGAATAAACAGCCTGTAAGATAAAAAAAAAGTTGTTCAGATGTTCAATAATATCTGGTAAATTAAAAACTACCGACAAGATTCGTTCGGCAAATACCTTTCCGCAATTCATGTATTCCACTGCCGTTTCCCGGTAAAAAAAATACACATGGCTAGTTGAAGATACAGCTCCAACGAATGATGGGTCGTTTAACAATCGAAGGTCCGAACGTTCTGTTCGCACTGGCTCACGATAGATCAAAGGATCAGTTCCAGAAAAGTCCGCAGCCGTTGCAGTGAAAAGTTGACCATCTGAAAAAGACGAAATCATAAGAATAGAAAGCTAAGACTCGTCTTACGGTAGGTAGTTGTTCAATATTCTTCGTGACTTATACTTGGAGTCTAGAAACTTTCATGACGCGTCCATTAGCACGAAAATTGCAGACGAATTAAGGAGTCGTGATGATGCTAATTATGTGGTTTCTTCATGATACTTATTCGTTCGTATCTAAGCAGTACCAATACCACATTAACGTATTTTTCTTATTCTAGCTGTACATAGGTAATGATGTAAAAACAATGTATTTTACTCTTCTCTAACGTATCTAGCTGTGAAGGTAATAAATCGACCAGTATCGTGTTCATCGCGCGGTCGTGCTTCGTGCAACCCTTCTGCCAGAGAACGGGCGCAGCATCGTGCCGTGTTTCCAGATCATCACCGCAATATGTGTTCACGACATTACCAGGAAGCGGCGCGCAACAAAGGTCAAATAACACATCTTTAAGGAAATGTAAAAGTGCGGTGGTACGTACCAGAGAAAATAGATGTAGAATTATGTTGAGGGTCGTACGGACAGCGACCTGATCCATCGTATTCTTCCAGATGTTGATTCGGTGGGTGCCTGGCGTATCGCCTGCATAGGGGCTTGAATGCGTTTGTTCCACATACTAGTAGTCTCCCATGGGACCTTGCGGCTACGCGTGGGTAATTTTGGCACTCATCTGCCGATTTTCCTTTCAATTGACATAGTTCTCTATGTGCGTCTGTTGACTGCCACTCTATACGCTGTGAACAAAATTTATATTTTAGTTTAATGTTTCGGTAACAACGGTATTTTGCGGTTTACAAACTCCCGGACCAAATGGGTAAATCCGGAGTAGAAGTGCACTTTTAAAGTCTTAAAAATGCAGATCTCGGTGCTATTTTTAAACTGTATGTATGCGAAGCAGTTAAGTGTATTCCACGTTCGCTTCATGTGGGTAATTCGCTTTTTACTAAAGCAGAATCTGTATTACCTAATACTAAAAACTCTAAAAACGTGGTGTTATTTAAGAAGCTTTTGGTTTGGTAGCTAAAGGTAACAATAGCTGCCTTAGCTATAGCCGAGATACGGATCTTATAAAAAGTCAAGCTTTAATAATTTTTGATTTCTTTTACGTATTTCAGTTGGTACCTAGTTAGACACGACATACAGTAGTTATATTTTATATTGCGTGTAGTTTATGAATAGAATTTAAAATGGTGTCGGTGACAAAAAGCTGTAAATGCTTGAAGAAAAGTAACCGTGTACGTAGGTTAGGTACTGTGTATTAGTATTCTGACGAGGCGGAGTGGACGCCGTGTACCTACAGCCCGTGAATAATTCAACGCATCACTGGCCAGCCCTAATATGCGACTAGTAATTTTAAACATCAACCTCGACAGAAAAACAATTCGTCTTTGCCGATGTCTGTCTTTTGGTATAAGTTATCTCTCAAACATGCATCTCAAATACTTTAGTAAGTGGGAATTTATACATTTAAGTTGTAACTACCTAAAACAATAACCTTAAGCCGCGTTAACAAATATTAACAAACAAAATCTGTTTAACGTGCTCAGCATTTTCGTAGGTAAACGAAAGAACATTGAACGCAAATATAAAATACATTTGGAGATGTAACATGCATATAGTATAAATATAGTGAGCATTTTTTGATGAGTGAAACGGCAGCGATATCTGGCTTCGTGCCAAAGCTAGCCAGGCCCTATGTCCGTCTCGTATTTTTATTTCACGCGCAGATTGTGATGCCATTAATCGTAGCCTCGAATGAATTATATATTTTTGCTCTCACGGGAGCCAGATTGAAGTTCAGCGCCAATGTAGACGTGAAAAATATTTTACTAACATGTCCATTAACATTTTCAATTGTATTGTTTCCAACTTAAGTCTAAGTGGCCTTTTTTAGACCCCCTGTTAGCAGTTTAGTAGGTAGGTAAGATACATTATTCGAGGAAGCTAAATTAATCATATGCAAATCCTTTAAAATATGGTCTTATGATAAGAAACATTAGGTATAATACCCACATTCAGATGTATAAGGATGATGATGACATAATGAGCTTTTAAACAATATTTTATAGGTATTATGTAATTTTGTGGTTTTATATAACGCGTGAGAATTTGAAATTTAAATGCGGTGTGTGTTGTAGATATTATTGTAAACAAAATCAACAAGATTTAGAAAATAAACAGTGCGCTAGGCGAAATAGGGGTCGTAACTAAGAATAAACAGTAAGTGCAAAAAGCAACGAGGTTGTAGTTGTTTGCGCAAGATTAGATACATAAACTAGTAGTTGAGTGTGATACTTACCTACTAAGGATTTTTAAGGTGTTAGGTATAAAGCCAGACCCAGTGCAGACGTAGGTACTGGGTCGCCGAACGGTAGTTATTAGATTGGATAATCGCGGAAATTATAATCGTATCTATCTATCGATCTACTATCAGGTTCCTCAAACATTGATTGAACGTCCTATATTTTTATCAAGTGTGTTAAGTTATTTTGACTTCTTTTTGATACTGTGACTTGGCAACTCCCGGTGATAACCATTCCGTGTTTGCTTAGCCCATTTTATTGTAGATAGGTGCAAAATACTGCATGCTAGTTGATTGAAGGTGGAAGTAGGTTTTGTAATGTGCAATGCGTGATCAATGTAATATTTCACTGAACCGCGATACTATAAATAAATAATACAGTAGGTAAATGTAGGTGATAGTGTATTCAATACGTTCGTGTTAATAAAAAATATGTAAGTTGGTTAGGTTACCTGGTCTATGTTCTCTGATAAGTCGTACAGGCTGAGGTTGTAAACAGTATTTCTGAAAAGAAAACAGAAAGTTAGGGTTTTGGAATTAAAAACAATGTCTACGTTCATAAATATCAAGCATACCTAGGTAGTAGAGCAAAATGGACATGCAAAGAATTTATAAATAAAAAAATAGGATCACGACTGTAATCCCCAAGTACGGTACACATACACATCCTTTCAGATTTCCAGACGCTTAAATCCTTTGAAGATGTCTAGTGGGGGTAGTCAGAGGCACGTCCAAACACTATATTTTACACATGCCCACATTTTGCCGTAGTTAGCATTCCATACGTGACAAGTTGCAAGCCCATCGCCGCTTACAAGAATACTAACTGGTTTCCTCACGATGTTTTCCTTCACCAGAATTTATTTCAAACGTAATAAAAGTTAAAATCGGTCGACAAATGCTATTAGCATTTGAAGTCTGGCTAATATTTTACTTTCATCTATAAAATGCATTGTTATTACCTTCCGCCAACTATTATAGAGAAATCATCTTTGTCTAAAATACGGAAGTGGTCTGTCGCCGTCGCGTTGCCCACAAACTGTTCTGAAGTTTCATCGCCTGTAACAAACCAATTCATTAAAACTTTTCTGCTGCTCTATTTGATAGACGGACTTTACGGATATGAACTCTTAATTATCGAACAGCTGGCGTGTAATTCATGTATGGCATCTCAGATTACCACGAGCTATTCGTTAATTTGAGGCAGTTCTGTCTAAAAGTAATATGACCAGTGGGGCCGTTCAACTACCTAGATAGTTCCAATCTTTAGAATTTTTTTTGGTGTTTGGATCAAAGGAACAATGTACTATTGTAAAGCGATTAAAACAACAATGATCGTTTGCGATTTCATAACAATTGGTTGAGAAATTCTCACGTGCAAGTCTACCGAAATCCCAGTTCCTTGCACCTGCAGTGTCGGTTGGCGAGATTGGAACATTTCGGGAATTGTGATTCATTCCTCAAACGTTTCCTTTCTGCGACAATCTTATTCACAAATAACTGAATAATTATTTTTTAAATACAAACTACAGTTAAGACACGTCATTTTACCGACTGTGTAGGTATTTTTAGGGTTCCGTACCCAAAGGGTAAAAACGGGACCCTAAACCTATAACTAAGACTTCGCTGTCCGTCTGTCTGTCACAAGGCTGTATCTCATGAACCGTGATAGCTAGACAGATGACATTTTCACAGATTAAGTAGGTAGGTAGGTATTTCTGTTGACGCTATAACAAAAAATACTAAAAACAGAATAAAATAAATATTTAAGTGGGGCTCCCATACAACAAACGTTTTTTTTGAATTAAAGGACCAACTTTGCCAAGTGTGTGTGTAATAAATTAAAGATTCAATAAAACAACTTTTCCTTCGCGGCTTGAACAAACTCTGGATCTTATTATCAAACTTTCTTACCATTTTTGACATAGATCCGTGCGTTTGCGTCTGGCATCCAGGCGTGCGCCGTGGATGCAAGGAACAAGAGGACCGCACGAGCGACGGCCATTTTGTTTTAGTGCCTTCTCCTTTCCACGTCCGCCATTTTCCCGCACCTTTCTCTGCTTTCTGTAACAAACGATAAAGGCATCAGCGGATAATTGGATGGATTGAGGTAAGATATTAAATTATATTCTTTACTATTTTGAAAATTATTGGTTGAATTTAATTTAACCTAGGTAGGTAGCGGTTATCTTGATAGCATTGGATTATCTTATGTTCATGTTATTGTTTCTTACTTACATTTAACTTAACTAACGGTTATTTCTGATAAAGATAATTAAAACAAGAAGATAAAATGCTAATTTGTTAATTTAATCACGTCGCAAGTCTTTTTATACTACCATTAGCTAATTAAAAAAATATCTTCAATAACGCTTATCTTTGAATACCTACTAAGTTGTAATTAAAAGTTATTTTTTTATCGAAATATATATAAGTACTTACCTTAAGAAGTAGATTAATTATTAATATCTCAAGACGATAAGACAGAATAAACTCGGTTTTCAGTGGCATTTAGCTTGCTTTACCAGCTTTCAATTAGTCTAGCTAAAATATATTCTCGTCACACAACATTTTAACTTAAATACTTATAATTATATTGTGCAAACCAACTGCAAATACTAAATAAGATGAAGAAACAGCACTTAAATAACAAGAAATCCCACCTACGCTGTTACATTTATCCTCATAGAGACTTATCCATATCATTATTTTCCCAAGATCCTCGATGAAACCTCGTTCACAGCAAAAAAACGGGCTTAGGTACTTCAAACTGATAATAAATGAAAACGACAGAGTGGATGTTGTTTACTGCACGCAGGCTTCGGATACTTGTATGGTCGGTTCTCGGTCACACGGGATGCTCGACACGCACTATGTATCCTCCCGCAACCTCGTACTGGTCCTTCGCATTTGTTTTTTCATACCAACTATTTTTTAACCATTATCGTGAGAAGCAGAACTCGATCTACTTGTCCACTCCGTGATCTTATGCCATCCGCTCAATTGCGATCTCATTTCAATATATTTTTTACCATTCGATCTGAACAGTTTAATGTGAGACGATCACGTTTTTATTATTAAGACGATTAAATTTGTTTTGCTATCGTAAATTGTGTTTAAATAGATAGTATAGAGCTATAAACATTTAATAGGCACGTGTATTACTACAGCTAAAAATACGTTCTAATAATAATATTTTAGTAATTTAATCCCGGATGTGCTTGGTTCATTCTTTACTAGAAGTCTGTTTTATTTTAGTAAGCGTTTTATTATCCAAGAGATTCTTAAGCATCGCAAGTCGTAACCTATTGGCAAATCATGCTTAGTGCAGTGTCTAGGTACTTGCACACTAAACCTCAGAACCGTTAGCATAAAGTTATTATAAAGATGCGGCAGCCACAATAGGTATAAGTAATAATATTAGACAGCTAGTCACGATTTTTATTAAAGTAGGTAATATTGGCTAAAGAGTGTTATTTAATAGTTTGGAAGCTAAATAGGTACGTTCTACGTTGCCTCTTCAATTTTGAGTTGCCTTAATTGCAACAGGCTTGAATAAATCTGAATAGAATTCACTTATTTAACGATTTAAAAATTCATCAACGAACTCCATTTTAATGCAACAGATGTTGCGCTACATTTGCATCTGACACTAAGCAGCATTATTACTCAAAGGGTTGTGAGTTGCATGTAACAGGAGGCGCGGCGTTCGTTGCACAATTGCGCAGATGTTCTACAAAGGACCATGAGGGGTTTGAGCTAATATCATACTTTCAGCTACCCGTGCTGCGTTGCTATTTTGGCAGTAGGCTGCATGGGCAAATGGACATTCCATTGTCGCACACTACATTTTGACTGGTAAATTCCACCGTAGCGTTATATTACGCTTTGAACCTGCAATTTATGGCTGGAACTACCGGTATCATTGCCGGTCTAAACAAACGTGTGCTTATTGAACTGTGTAGCAGCGAGCGGTGCAATACCTTACCTATTTTATCGTTCTCCAAATAAGATATACAGGCAATTATAAGCTTAAACAACCTTGGCTGGGATGGAACCTTCATTAAATATGTATAAAAATCGAACCCTGACGATTCCTCCCGCCTCTATATACCTACGCAAAATAAACGCATGGTACCGATTGCTACTTCTATCTGGGATGGCATTGTATTGTTTCGGGACGTTATGTTATCGTAACTTACCTACATGTCAAGCTTGTTATTTTAGTTGTGCGAACCTGCCAACGCCAAATTGAGCTTCTTGTTTACCTGTAGATAGCTATAAAACTATCCAATAAAATAAGTACAGTATAGCAGAGATCTGAGCTTTTGGGGTTTCGTTGAAGGTGCCGGAAATTTGTGTGGCATAAATATGATAAGTCAGTAATTAAGCAGTCGCGGTTGTAATTCGAGCCGTTCGTGATTCAACGAAGACCTACATTATCCCACACTTTGGGAAGCTGCGGTTCTTTCAGACGTGATGTCTGTGTCTTGTCTTTCAAAATACAGCGCATAATGAGTAGGTCCTATCATTGAATGTACTAACGTAATAGTAAGAGATAGTCCTTTATTGACGTAACAGTTAATGACAAAATAAAAATAAACAAAGCAGAATGAAGGTTGTGGAGTTGTAGAGCTGTTTATCGAATGGGCTTCCATTCCCGCAAAGGCATGTTGGCGGCTGGTATACAATAAGTTTTTGAGATGATAAAATACAGTTTTCGCGACGTTTTTCCATATCAACGCACGATTTATAGCCGCTTCCGGCGATGTCACGCCTGAAATGTGTGTCTTTAAATGAAACGCGATAGAGATAGGGGGCTGAAACGTGACGGGAAGAATAAAGAATGAAATTCTGCATTGCAAATAATCCAATGAGTCAAAGTGTTACTCATAATATTGTATATGTATTGTACATGCTTCATTTATATAATGAGATTGTTAAATACATTGGATGTAACACTACATCCATCATTTATAGGTACTAATGCTACACAAACTACTAGTTACTCGTAACTTTCAAGGGCACCCAGTGGTTCAAAATTCTTGTTCCATTCATCAATCTAATTTTTTTGTGTAGATTAAACATAAATCAAGCGCAGTACAGTAACCCTAATGCGCTTGAATTTGTGTGCCAAATGAATCTAAATTATTGGGGTAAGCTAAGCATCTAATGATCATCCTTTTGATACAACCTTCTCGAAATCAGTTGCAAAAAAATACTAATGATATCAGGTGAATTAGGAATCGCTGAAACAAAAATCTTGTGCATAACACTAGGTACTTGTGTGGTACTTATGTGTTACTAAATGGTTTCAAATAGAAACTGATTAAAATTGTTTGCAGCAAAATTTAAGTAATCGAGGGGCTACCTGGTGGACTACCTTATCGTGCCCCATAATCGGGCGCATTTATCCCTTATTATCACACTGGTTCTGCAGGATTAGAGTAGGACCTACTCGCAAATGATGTTGCTAGCGGTGACAACTAATACCCCATTAGTAGACCTTTTCGTACAGGTTTTTCTATTCTTGTCATATATTACATATATCATTAAAGGCCCAGGGCAACTAATCGTTCACTTGTCATTACGACCCAGTGATCCTTTCTAAAGGACCACACAAAAGTAGTGACTCCGGCCCAGCGCATGCCAGTGTCATCCCATCATTTCACCAATTTCCATAAAATTGACAGGTGCCACTTGATTTAACCAATGACAGATCCATTGACAATTCATAATATTTCGTTCAGAAATGCGTTAATACGATTCTAACTTCTCGCGAAATGTAAAAAAGTAACAAACAGTTAATTCTTCAGGTCCTTTGTAAAGGACCGTTGGGCGTTAATGAGTATAAAGTTAGAAAATAGGCTGAGCCGGAATGGCCATGTTTGTTGAGTACCTTTTAAGGAACTGTTGGCCTTACGAGGATGATACATACCACATAATACTCTTTGTCAAATAGGGTTTTACAAACGTGTGTCAATAATAGAACCACAAACCACAAAACTTCCATTTGAAGGAAAACCTCTAGGTAGTAGGAATGAAGTGCGTTATATTCGGTTGGTTAAGTAGGTAAGTACCTACTTAACCAGGTAATTTGCCATAATTTAGGACATTGGTACATTTGGTACCTACAAGTCTTACTATCCTACTTACTAATTTTATAAATACCTACGAAAGTCTGTAAGGATGTTTGGTTGTTTATCATAGGTTTTTTCTAAGTGATTCACAATTTAATAATTTCACGTATGGCACATTGAGAATAATAATAACGACCGAGTTGAATAAAATTTGGAATAAACAGAGTTAGTGATCCTGAACAGTTATACGTGTAGGTACCATGCAAGCGAAGCTGCGGGCGAGTATATTGACTATCTGACCAAACTCAGTCTGTAATTGAAGAGGCGAAATCGTTTCGAATAATTAATTCGTATGAGAGTTCTAAGGACAGTAATCCAAGCCACATCAAAGTGAATATTAGGGTAATTCTACGAAGTCGCAATATGATATTAATTTAACTAAATAAAAGGATAATTATTTAATAATGCACTACTAGCTTCCGGGATAAAATCTAGCTTATTTTTTTAACCTATATAATGTGAATAAAATACAGCCTTATAAAGACCACTCCCGGAAATGTTAACTGGATATGCAGTCTGCATATGCATGCATCTTGGTCGATTTCGATCTTAAAGTTCAAATTATGACGGTTTTTGCAGTACCATTCCATACGTGACAGACGGCGAGCCGAACCAGAAGTAAAAGAATACTAACTTGTTTCTTTGATATATTTTCCTTCGCCATTTTGAGCATGTTTGTGTTATTATAACATTTTTTAATAGAAAAAATATTTATCTCTATTTATCTATTTGCATGGCCGGGATTTGAACCCACAACCTTTGCATTGAATGTAAATGCCACATCCTACAGGGCCAACAAGGTATTTTTTGTGGCCATAGAGGAGGAGGCAAGGCAATAATGGCCGCAAATTAATGGACGCTACAGTGAAAAAATATTACTTTAATTTACGCATCGGGATTTTGGAAAAGGTCCAAATTATTAAGCTGATTTTTAGGGTTTCGTACTCTACAAGTAGCTTCTCGCAGTTTAGCTCGGAGAATCTTAGTACTAGAAAGATGTAATTTGGCATCAATTTAATATACATTTAAGCCACGTCGACAAAGTAGTAGAATTAAAAAAAAAAAATGTGATGTTATTTTTTTTTCTCGCTTACCCTATGGTGTAGGGTGCCGTTGGATAAGTCTTTAAAAAGTATTATGGGTTTGCGAAAATAACTTTTTGATTATGGGATCCGTTTGTGAAATATTAATCTTTAAAGTGAAAATTTTTGTCTCTACCAGATAAACTATAGGTTTTGGAGATGTGAAAAAACTCACGGTAGTAGTACATAATAATTAATTTAAAAGGAAACCTATCAAGGCTAAGTAGGCTTTACAAGTTTACGAGTAATCGTCGATCAACTTAGAAAATACAAATTTTGTACATGTAATATTAAAATGTTTGCACAAAGATCATTCAAAATTACTTACCTATATAACGTTGTTAGCTGTGTAAATTACGAAACCCTACATTGCGCGTGGTCCGACGCGCACTTGGCTAGTTTTTTTGCGATGTTTTAGGTGATGATCGATCAAGATGTACTCGTATGGTGGTTTGAACATCCAGTTTCAATTTTCGGGTGAACCTACCTTGTCTAAAAAAAATACATTAAAATATTAATAGGAATCCCTTGTAGTCATCAGCTACCATTCGTTATTAGCCAGTCGTAATTGTTTTTTTTACATTTGTTATTTTTTTTATTAATAATAAATTAGTAATTTATTCTAATCACTACATAGTATAAAGCAAAGTCGCTTTCCGCTTCCCGCGTATGTATGTATGTATGTTTGCTTATATCTTTATAACTACACAACGGATTTTGATGCGGTTTTTTTTAATAGATAGAGTGATTCAGGAGGAAGGTTTATATGTATAATACATGCATAATATAGTAGAGAAACACTGATAATTTTAGAGGTTTCTAATGTGATGTCGTAAATAAACACATTTTTTTGCGCTTACATTGCAAATGCTGGCTGAACCCCACGAGATATATCAAAATAATGTACTACAGTATTGTACACCTTAAAAACGTCTACAAAAAAGTCCACGATGGTATTAGAAATGTCTTACGCACAGCGAAGCGGGCACGGGTCAGCTAGTACTTTATATTTAGAAAAAAAACAGTTGAACACTCTAAAGACCGTTGCGGTAGCTCAACTGATTCAGTAATGAATTACCAACTTATTTCAATTGACATTCTCAGACCTATGGCCTCTAGGCCCAGCTACAGCTACTAATTAAAATTTCGTCATAGTCAACGCATCTGGTATTTTGGTCTATTCATTATCGTCGCAAATGACGCATACACAATTACGCCAGGATGTTGATAGTCTTTCATTCACTTCTATTGTAATAAAATCTACTATAATAGTGTTGCCTCTATTTATAAACAAATCCTAAGAGATTGAAGAATCGGGAACTCATAAATATGTAGGATGTACGGTATTGGTTCTTTTTTTTGTAAGCCGCTAGGCGTGTTTTAATGCAAAGCTTAGGTAAGCGTGGTAGCAGGGACTGAAAGCGGTAGAGGTTAACGGTATTGGTACCGCAAAAATATAACGGTACCGTTATTCGATAGCGGTTGGGCCATACCGAAATTATACCGGTATGGAATAACGGTATCGAAAAAATCTTGAGTGTCGTTCGTCGGCTATGAGAGAAGGGAGGAGGGGGGGGGAGGGCGCGTGAGGGGCAAAACTCAGAGCGAGTTCGTTTGTTGTGAACGCACACACACGTCTTTGTCAATCGAGCGACACACAGGTTAATAAAACTTTGTTTGTTCTGTTCTGTTGCGCACGCGTTCACGCACAGTAGGTAGGTACCTACCTACCTTTAACTATAGATTTTGACACTGGTCTTTATCACGTAATTAAGTACCTACCTTTAATTTATTTTCCCGACTATGACGTCTGCTCGCGACCATGGCTATTGTAATTATTTGTAGGTAAGTAACATAATCGAAATGTCGGGAAAATAAATTACCGGCAGGTAGGTATTTACCTAATAAATACACATAACTTCTCTTTTATTTCTTTATGATAAAATTTAAATTAAAGTAGGTGGCGATTCTATTGTGCCCATAAAAAAATTTCGGAATCCTAAAACACCATCGCTCTTATTCCTTTACGTTAAAGTCTAAATTTGCGTAACCTCAGGATGACAGTTTTAAAACGTAGGCTAGTTTTAAGTAATTTAACTATTTTTTTACGTAAATCTAGTCAATAAAAGTAAAGTGAAATTTTGATTTTCTTATTTATTTCGTTCATCAGAAATAAACGAAAAAAAATAATTCCAAATTTAAAATTTTGAGATTACTTAAATTTAGACTTTATTGTAAAGGAATAAGAGCGAAATTGTTTTAATTGTTTATTTTTTTGGAAATTCTAATTGTAGAACGTTGCCAACAGAACAATTAATTACTGATTAGCGTATTAGATTATGACCTGTATTTAAATATAGGACAATTTTTATATATACCCGGTCATAGTCTATCTATAAACCAAATTTCAACCAAATCTGTCTGTTTAGTAGTTGAAGTAGTTGTAGGATGGATGTTTGTTACTGTGCAGTCGGCGGATCTAGGCACTGGTGATGTTAGCCGTTTGGATGCGCGGCAGACAATTTTCGACTTTATACAGTGACATAATAACCATTTGTGCGTTTCTACGGCTAACTTCACGAGTGCCTAGATCCGCCGACTGCACAGTAACAAACATCCATCCATCTACACAAACTTTCGCATTTATAATATTAGTAGGAAATATAAAATAAGTAATAAAGATAACATTAATACATGTTTAAAATTTGCATAGTTTTTTTATTTTTAATCAATTTTGTTGTACATCTAGTGTTTAAAAGGTGGATAAGTTACTTGGATTTCTTCGCCCATTTTATGTTGCCCTTTTACTGCGTCAACAATCTTTAAGATATGCCTATACGCCATGTTTCGCATACATGGACGTACAAATTGTAGCTCATCCAAGAGCATGTGACAGAAATGATAACTTCCCTTATCAATTTTATTTTCTCTGACATAATCATCGCATTCGAAAACACATTCAGTTCCTGGTTTCTCTTTTTCTTTTTTCGGCGACGGCATACAGTTCTTCAAATGTAAATCAGATTCATATACAGGGGACACTGGGGCTGATGGCGATCCTTCATCAGATGAATTAGAAACTCGTCTATGATCTGCTTTTTTGCGTTTGCTAACTGTCGGCAAAATACTCTGCGACATTCCAACATCCAAGCCGCAAAAAACATCTGATGACAGACGTCTTTTTCTACCTAAAAAAAGGTTATACACATTGAGAAGAAATAAATAAAACCCACATACCATTTCCCACAAATTAATACAGTTTTCTGCCCGTCCATATATTTATTTATACTTATTTTGATGGAGTTAGTCATCTGTGGCAGTTATTATAATAACAAATAGATTTATGTTAAACTAATAAATAAATAAATAAATAGATATATATTGTTGGACATTTTACACATCGCCATCTAGCCCTAAACTAAGCAAAGCTTGTACTATGGGAACTAGTTAACTGATAGAATACTTAGGTAAATAATTTTATACTTAAGTAGGTACATAAATAATTATGATAGATATAGTTAGGTACTAACACCCAGACACAGAACAAATATCTATGTTCATCACACAAATATTTGCCCCGGGTTGGGATTGAACGCACAACCTACAGCGCTGAAGAAATTTTAAGTTTCGGTTTAGGCTGTGTGTTGATAGATCAGTCAGTCAGTAGGTAAAGCAAAATTTTTATATATGTAGATAGGTAAGTAAATACGATATAAACTTCGAAAAGTGAGGCATCTATTCCCAGTCTTACCCTTCACTACACACGCACAACAGTGAGGCATCTATTCCTAGTCTTACCCTTCACTACGCAACAGTGCATAGGTGGGTGGGTCAAACAAATATCTACCTATTATAAATTTTTAATTATAGGTAGGTATTAGGTAACCTATACTTACCTACCACATACCACATAATATTTATACTTTAATAGTAAGTAAAGTACATAGGTACTACCTACTCTATACGGCTTTCAATGCAGTTTAGGTGAAATAGGTAGGTAGGTATTCTCTAAAATTTATGAGAATTCCAATTTATATGTCCCACCTAAACTTCATTGAAAGCCATAACATGATAAACATAGTTTTTACGAAATAAGCCGGCTGACCCGGGTTGGTGGATCTTGGCATCTGTGAAGTGAGCTGTTTGGTTGCGCGGCAGACAATTTTCGACCTTATCATGGTTTTGTGTCACTGACACAAAACCATTTCTGCGTACACACAGCTAACTACACGAATGCCTAGACCCGCTGGCAGAACTGTAGGTAGGTACCTACCTACCTAGGTGGGTAGGTACCGAGGTAGGCAGGTACCTACATTCAATAGGTACAAAACATAGTGAGGCAGGTAAGGTCAGTAGGTACCTACCTACCTACGTGCCGTGTCACAGCAAGAATGGTTATGTGTCACTGGATAAGGTCAAAAATTGTCTGCCGCGCAACCAAACAGCTATCTTTACGTAGGTAGGTAGATACTTACCTAACTAAACTAAGATCCGCCGACAATACCTACTAGGTAGAGGTAGATACAGTACCTACTACGTAGGTAGGGAACAGACCTATCATCTAAGTAATGAAATTTTGAGTTCGATTTTGAATTTGCAGTTCGCTATAGGTATAGTTCGTATGTCGCATCACACACAACTGAAACTGACACAACACAACAAAACAAACGTAGTAAGTCGTTTGATGCACCGACCGCCGCCGCCGCCGCTCCCCGCCGCGCGGGGGAGTGAGAAAACCTATAATATTTGGGTAGAAATTGCGGTATCGTTATTCAACCTTTAGTATACCACTATGAATTTCGGTAGAAGCTTTTCGGTACCGTTATATTTTTAGGTATTGAAATATATGGAATACCGGAATTTATCGGTATGACGTCATATCGATAAATAGAGGTATCTTAATTTTTCGGTTATTCGGTCCCTGCGTGGTAGTGTAGGTAGATACTTAATACGCTAACCCTCGTATTCAAGAACGACACTATGAGAACACGAACCCACAGTGGACGAAATCTTTTTTCATAAAAATCACTTTATGAAAAAAGAAGAACTTCAAGCGTTCATACAATATAGGTTGTTCAGTCGAATATTGTTTACCTACCTACAAACAGTTTACGACAGTGATTACATTATCATTGTGATAAGATAAATTAGACAAAGCATAAGGATGGTTGAAGCCAGTTTAATGTTATTTCTTTTCTTTTAGTAATTTTACCTAAGACAAAAAGCAAAATTCAAACTCTGTTTTGAAGGTTTTTTTAGACTAACTAGTCGTCCTCAAATAGATATTCGTTCTGATCAAGTTCGTAAATGTGTGTGGTCTTTATTATAATGGGCATGAGCATTGCTACTAATTACTCATACCTTATCAAGAAATCACCCGTAAAGATACGGAGCCCTCATTAAATGGTATGCTAACAGTATTATACGGGTTCTCCATTTAGCTCAAGAAATTGTCTGTTGAAATAACTCGCTCTGTTTTTTCAATTAAAACAATTAGCAGATACCGTTATTACCGAACTAGGAGCAAGTTACAAGCGTACGATACAAAGGAGGGCATAAGTGTAACAATCCGCTTTGTACTGATCAATTTACACCGTTTAACCCGTAGTCTTGTGCTCGTCCGTAGCGTCGGGTTTGTCCGTTCGTTTGTTACTTGCCCTGTGTCAACAATGCACGCTCTCTCCTTCACTCCCCTATTCGGTTTTGTTGGACCGCCTCCACAACGCACGGAGCCCGTGACCGTCAATCTGAGCGCGCTATAACGGCCAACTTCATATTTATTCAGCGACACTCACCAGTAGAAAGTATCCTCTGTTTTGTAATCCAATTACGGTGCGTTTCCAATTCCCAGGTCATGGGGACATAAAATCCAATTTTGGTGAACACAAACACAATCACGCTTTTCCTTCCGACCGGTAGATTGCACAGAGATCACAAGATACACAAATCGGTCGAAGACACTGGTATCACAGAACTAACCGGTTAGTAAGTAGGAGAATGTAAGTTGTGTTTACCGCGACGCGTTGGCGGAGAAGTTGAGTAGCGCTGCGCTCTGTCGCGTGGAGTCGCGGCGCGCTCGGCAGGGGTACTGCCGCAGCGGGCGCCCCTCCATCCATTACCGCCCGAACTCGCTCAACAGGCTTCTCTACTTCATGCGTGTGCGCCGCGTCGCGTTGCCACGTTTACCACTCCCTCGATACAAAGCGTTGCCAGTTCTACTATTTTTTTGTTTTGTGTCGACGCTTCTAAATAAGGGGTCATAAAATAGAAACGGAGTTCGACGAACAGCTCAGATGAGCAGAATAATACTATGATACAGACTTTTGAGAATATAGCGAGTGGGATTTAGCAAAATGCCCAGCATCTTGCAACATAAATCAGCCCCAATACGATCTAATTCATTCTCTGTCTGTCATTGTTGTAAAATCGTTTTTCTGAATCTACGGGGACGAAGTCGCGGGTAAAAGCTAATACACCATAACATAACGATTAGTTAAACTCACTAAGTATGTGAACTTTAAAAATCATCATAAAAATGCAAACGCGTAGTGATTATTAACATGGTAAAAAACTGCGAATATACCAGCACTATAAAACCTGACTGCATAGAAAATTACTATTATTATTGAATTGAAATGCAAAATGTGGCTATGCACCAAATAGTACAGCCGCATGTGGCGGTGGTAGTTTATTTTGTATTATTAATCCATCGCACACCCCTTGTTGGGTGCCAGGTAGGGAGCGATGGGCGAGCAGATTGAAAAAAAGGTCGAAGAAACTATAGATTTTAAACTTTACTTTAGGCAGCTAACTAATGTAAGGTGCTTAAGGTAATCAATAATTGGGATTCAAATGTTTTACGGCGACCTTTATTTAACATTTTCAGAACATAGGAGGAAATCACGAGTTTTTTGTCATGTCTTAATAATATCACATTAATTTCCTATCATCATTCCCTTTCTAAATTTGTTATGTTATAACTGACTCATGCTAAATTACTACTGAGGAGCAATTCACACTTTCAGGTATGACAATGCTATTGTATCCATGACCACAAACATGTATTTATTGTGTGTGTATTTGTACGTGTCAGGAGCAACCTGGACGTGTACCTGCGGTAATGCTTTTATGCAGCCATTACTTTCTGTCAAATTGCGCCTGTGCGTCCATACGAATAGATGACGCTCGTAACCTGACTTGAAATATTTCATTTTGGGTTTAAGTGTGGCATCAGCATGCACCATTTAATCCCTGCAATCAAAGTTCAATATAAAGTTATAACTATGTGCATTTGGAAACTTAATTAATTATAAGTACTTAATCCAAATCGCACACTTTTATAAAAGTAATTATAAGAAATCCCAGACCCTACCTATATCCATCCAAATTTACAAAACAAAGGTCCCGAAATTCTTTTCCTCAGAGATTTAAATTTAAAATAAATAAACAACAGATTGCTTATGGCTACGTTATGTCCAACTTTCTCCAGAATAACATATTATGGAAGATAAATGCGCAGAGGACCGAGATCTCTGTCTTCCGATACGCACAGGTAGTAGAGCGGGTACAACGCGGTGGGTTATCGGGGACATTTGTCACAGGCTCGGCTATTCAGATTATTATAAAGTGCTACCTAGACGGGCTCTACACAAAAGTGCTCGTACCTATCTGTACAAAGAACTGAAAACAACTCATCAACGTAGTATATACCAGATAATTATAATAGGTACTCGTACCAAATGCTGAAACAACGTCAGATTAACAAGGTAGTTTATTGTCCCGCCGTAGTATACTTTGCTCCGAATTGCGTTATCAGATATGAAACGGTTTACGATCTCTCTGGAACCTATTTGCATATCAGCGTTCTGGGCTGTGGGTGTGTGCCGACTGCGCCGCAAGCTGGGAACAATATATTTCAGCAAAAGACGACGTCGCTATCTCTGCCTATTGTACGAAACAGCAAGAAAGGTGCCTTTGCAACTGGCGTTTTGCCACAAGCAAACAAAAGTCTTTGGGTGCAGTTCCATTCTTTCACGTCTTGGGCTTGCATGCAAGTGAAGGCTCCGTAGTTCTTTTGCTCTAAGCTACTCAGCGCTCTAAATAATTACGCGCAGGTTCAAGCAGGATTGGATAGGAAACTAAATTAACTTCGCTTATTTGCAAAGTGGCAAAGTTTTTTTAATTCAGTTTAATCTTCTCGCATACCTACGGGCCAAAAGTTGCAGTTGCAAAATCACCGATTAAGCAAAAATAGTTATCTTCGGCTTTCCAAAAGGTGAGAGCTCGGACATAGCAGTCAGATGGGGCTTCGCTAATGATATTGCTGGCATTTCACTTCGCCGACAAAACGGCTACATCTTTTCCCCCCAGGCCGCTCTGATAAGGCTCATAGTGCGCCATTTGTCATTACCATTTCTCTGTTATTTATTCGCTGATTTTGCATTGCCTTTTCTACAGATAGAAACGTGCGATGTCGGTTCTTCTACAGCGTACTACGCATCTGTATTTCTCGATATTATTCCTTCTTATTCCATTAAATGGAGGCTTGTAATCCCAATCCCGCGCTCGCTCCGCCCATGCACCCCGCCAACCTAAGTCCCATATCATATTAATTTATTTAATAACTAGCTGTCTTGTACGCGACTTCGTCCGTGTGGAACGAATACGTTTTCTTTTATAGTCCGATTTTTAGATAAGGTAGAAAATTAAATTAAACCGCGTCGGTCACTCTTTGAGCACTAAGTTATTAGATGATTCTGTTATTTTTATTCCTGCAAAATAACAGGGTGTTTTTTTATTTATTTATCTAAATTACGATTTTGCTCATCTCCTTTTTGCGTCATTTCGTTTTTGAGCTTGACAGAACAAAGTAACAGACGAAAGAGTGATCCTATAAGGGTTCCGTTTTTCTCCTTTTGAGATGTAAAAACGCTAAAAATAACTGAAAAGGAATACGTAACTTACGTTAACCTTTAAAATGATTCTTTAATGCTTACTTGTAAATAGGAAACGTTCGGAAAAATTACATGCTCGTAGGTACTTACTTAACAAGCTTACAGTTCGATAAAAAGTTATCAGTTTGGAAAGCATTACAAGCCTCATCTTAATGGCAGTGTTCTTTTATATGCCTGCTTAGGTACACTATTACGTCAAATTATGACATACGTAAACGGAACAAGCAGGATAAACTCGCTTAAAAATTGTACGTCGAACCGACTAATCCACTTGAATTTTCTAAATTCGTCTCGACTCACGTTTTCGAGACGATAAAATTAGAGCAGAGGAACGCGTGTGTTCCTCTTTCGTTATAATGCCCATAATAAATGGTTAATAAATTCGTGACTATGAATTAAAAGGTTATGATATTGTAATATTACTTGAATTACATTCCCAAATGCTAAATATAGCATAGTCTACGTCATAAAATATATTTACCTTCTACTATAATTAACGAATTACAAGTGTAACGTAACCGCATTGTGTAGTGTTCACTAACAATCACTATTGCGTAGGATACATCATTCTTACAATACGTATTTATTATGTCTTGATTGTTGGCGACGGTGACCGATATACCCAGTTATACAATTAAAACCAATATTGTCCATACCGTATGCTCATAATAACGGCACACAACAGTGTTTGTTTAATGGAACGGACGCAAACGTTTAACAAGCTTTTATTGCTCAGAAAATAACTTTGGATGTCCGCTTTGTTCTGTCGCAGGTTATAAATAATATTTTTGATACGGCACGTTCAATAATTCATGTTTCGAATCCGCGAACAATGGACGATTAGGTAGACCGCATGGTTCGCATGAATTTAGGGACTTGTATGAGGTTATTAAAATGGCCGCGACACACTGAGCGAGGATTACCCAGCAGGTGGTACAAAGCTCGCGGACGCGCAATGCTCATCT
Organism: Hydriomena furcata; assembly: GCA_912999785.1. Classification (NCBI taxonomy): domain Eukaryota; kingdom Metazoa; phylum Arthropoda; class Insecta; order Lepidoptera; family Geometridae; genus Hydriomena; species Hydriomena furcata. Next base: position 9,415,312 of record OU538824.1, read on the forward strand.
AATTCTAAACAAATGCAAATTGAACGAGCGCGGATAGGCAGAGCTGGACATCCGCTTAATGGTAGCGTATTGTGCTCGGTGCGCTAATGGGCGAGTAATTGGCACGAGGTCAGCCGCGGTCAGCCGCCGACCAGCTCGCTGCCGCCACCTGGATACCGCCCGTGCCTCCCGCATCCTGGCATATTACTTGATCACTTACCCGCACCATGCCTGCTAATCGAGACGTCTTTCGACCGTAATATTTAGGTAATTACACATGTAGGTAATTAATCCCGATCGAGGCTACAATTTCATAACAGTTACGCTTGTTTAATAGATCACGATCAAGTGAAATGGAATGAAGCGTATACTGCACGCTAGATTCAGTGAAGCTGAAATGTGGACGTGAACCGGTTTTATCGATATTCTTGGAGTCAATTTATTTTACCCAATAATGCAACATCTCGTAGATATATACTTACTCGCATGCAATACTGACGCATCAAATGGCAATGAAAAGTGAAATTCAAAAATGAAATATACCGTTGCGATTCAATTAAAAGGTAGAGCAGCTTACGCCAAGTTGCCGATCACGTAAGTTTTGTTGTTGGTTTTCGGCTGCAAATGCATACTGTGATTTGGGATGTGTTGGAATAAGGTTTAAAATGAGGTACTATGAATGAGATAAGTGAGTGGTCTCGCGTGTCAGCTGGCTTGTCCTTGTTCGCCCGCTGGCCGCAGGAAATGGCTCATTATTGCAGCGGTGACCGGTGTCCACTGCGTCCACTGTCCCTACAACTGAGAGTTGATACTGATCCACGATTGCGCTAGCTCTATTAACTGTCGCACGATTCATAACAATAGAAATTTGTACTAAAACAGAGTGAGTACTTTAAGCCCTGTATGATACCGAGGTCATCAGAGCATTACATCTGTGCGAGTTTTTTTATAATAATTTATGCTAACTACTCGCGTAAGTGAGTAAGTACTACACATGGGTGTTAGACTGAGTGTCTGTGCGGATGCATGCAAGACGTAATTACTCAGAATAACGTCTTTCGCTGTCACTTGAATCCCACGCAAATACCCTCTTAACACGACAATTAAATCGCACTAACCCACTGCTGCTGAATTCTGCTTCATGATATCGCACTCAATAAAACGAAGTTTCATACGAGTATGTACATACCTAGCCGTTATTAAAAATAATTACAACTTTATTCTCCCTATTAGTAATCTCTATGATTCTCCCTGAACCACTCTTCACCTCTGTAGTGCATACAATTCAAGCAGTAGGTAATAAGCATCTAATCTTTTATCATGTTTAGCAACAAGCCTATTTGAATGCACAACACTAACTGTTTAAATCTACTGTGCAGATAAATTGACTGAACGGAAGTGTTTTCGCGTCTAATTAAGGTTCGACTTCCGTATCTATTTACCAGAACCACAATAGGTAGTATCTTTTGTATTCAGCCGCGGGCTCAGGAACAAAACGTAAGTTCTTAATTAATCTAAAGTGAGTAGGTATTAGTGTGAGAAAATTAAGTTACGAGTAAAGAAGACGGTCGTGAGATCGAGGGGTAAACAAAAGTCATGACTGGCGGGCCCGGGGCGGGGCGTCGCACAAAGCGATTTCCCACAACAAGTAATATATTTTTGTTGGGAATTGCTTTGTGTCAACGATAAAAACACAGTGTTACTTACTAATCATTGAGGACAAGAATGAGATAAGGACAATGGGCAATTTTGTTCAAGCGTTCCCAAAGCACTACAATGGCGAACGGCGAATGTGCATACTGAAGTAAAATTTCGCACGACATGCATTGTCTTCATGGAGTGTACCTAAGTTATGTAGTTGTAAGTGCAGAGGGTTCACATGCAGGGTTGTTTAGCACAACTGAAGGAGTTGGAAATAAGAAAATTTCGTTACATTGTTAAAGAAGAGTAACTTCGTAAGAGAGATGGGTCGTGCCTGCAATTTTTAGTACCAGGTTTACCATAAAGTATTTAGAAATTTAAGAGGTCGAGGTAGTAGAACTCCTTATATGGGGCTCGTTTGGGGCAGGCTCTGACGAGATTTAACACCTATATGCCTCAAGTTGACGAGTACAAGGCAGTTTCGTAGGGCGCGCTCTGTATGTTCGTAACCTGTGAGATAGTGTTTTATATGCGATGGTTGCTTAGCAGCAAGGTCTGCTTGTTCTGCCTCCAACTGGTATTAAAAACATTGAAGGTTTGTTATTTTTTTGAATTAAATTCTTATACAAATATTTGAGGAACAAAATTTAGCTTGCGCAAAATTGCATTAGCGCATGCTTGTACGCATAGACGTACCAGGTTTTCGTACACAGAAGCTCACACCTGGTTGTTTAACCTGTTCGAGTAAATACACACCACCTCTACTTCGTAATACATTCTCAACTCTATGGTTTGTTCGAAACAGCGTGAGGATGGCACTTCTTTTTCAGATAGAATTAAACTAATGTTGTCTGATGTTACTCTAACTAGATATTGTTCGCAAGGGACAGACTTGATTGCCTTTCTACCTAAATTACAGAGTTAGTGACTTTTGTGACCTATGTTGTTTCCAGTTACAGCAAAATATAAAGTTTCCGATTGACTTGAGTACTTTACGAGTAATAAATTGGTAACGATTCGTGAAACTTTTCTCAATAGATTTATTTTCCAAAGTTAGCTCTTCAAAAACATAGTTTCGTTTTTAATCAAAACTATGAATAGAAACAGTACATTATTAGGTATATAATTCGATAGATAATCATACTAGCTAAGTTAATTATACAGGGTGAAATCGTAAACACACGTCAAATTGATATGGGTGGTTCAGTATACGTAATAGTTTGGTTTCATGAAAAAATAATACACATTTAAAAAAAAAAACAACAACTGATGTAATCAATTTAAACGATGCAGACAAAGTCAATGTATTCAGATAAGTTCATAATATCAGTGTTTTTTTTTGTTAAAATATTTAAAAAATAATATTCGGATAAAAAACATTTAAAGTATCAAGTTAATTTAGTTGAACTAAGTACACAAAACTTTGCGAGTGTAATAAGATGCCTTTGCAGTTGTTGTTTTTTTTTTTTAATGTGTATTATTTTTTCATGAAACCAAACTATTACGTATACTGAACCACCCATATCAATTTGACGTGTGTTTACGATTTCACCCTGTAGACAGTTTTTTTTAAGTTTGATGGTTTTCAATATAATGCAGTTTTATCACTTTTTCCGTCTTAGGTATCCCGGTAGACTCAGCCCATACAAAAAACCAAATATTTCACATATCACCTGGCTGATGTACCTAGTACTTAATGACATTCATCAATATTATTGGGCATAGAATATCATGTAATATACCTAGTTGTTCATTTGGTTATGGCGGTCGTACCTACCTGAGGACTGAACCAACTACTCGCTATTCAAATTAGCGTGATACCATTCGTAAGTAGATTTCATAATTGCGCATTCCATAATGTTGGCGAAGGTAGTTTTTTCGCTATAGGCTAACAACAACTCTCAAACTACCTATCGCTTTAAATTATATGTTACTGATTAATTTAACCTAGTTGCGCCTATTTCAAGATTTTTATTCTATTGACTAAAAATAAAAATAAAATAAATAAATAAATAGGATCACGACTGTTATCCCTAAGTACGGTAGACATCCACTCAGATCCAGACGCTTAGATCCTTTGATGATGTCTAGTGGGGGTAGTCAGAGGCACGTCCAAACATTACATTTGGCACATGCCCACATTTTGCAGTAGTTAGCATTCCATAAGTGGCAGGTTGCAAGCCCATCGCCGCTTACAAGAATACTAACTGGTTTCCTCACGATGTTTTCCTTCACCGTTTTGAGCACGTGTTTTGATGCGCATATCAATGGATTTTTGAAAAAATGTATTATACATTTTTCGAACAGAAAAATCCATTTCGAACAGAAAAATCCATTGATTCACGCCGGGATTTGAACCCACGACCTTCGAAATGAAAGTCGAGTTACCTCCCACATGGCCAACATGGCTTTTTTATTGACTAAACTGCTGCAGTTTTATTGGTAGCGTATTAACAACTCATAGCTTACAGAATTAACCGTACAGAGTAGGCTTACTCGTGGCATAAAACACTACACTAAGAGCCGTAAAACCGATCATAAACTTACAGAATATTCCCAATGCTACCAGGAATTGTATTTTTATTGAAACTTACCAACATTCAACAGTTGCATAAGTATCGTAGAAATTGGCAATAGAAAAGTATCATGACTCGAGTTTTGTAGATCTATCACTTGTTGGTTATATAATGTCCTTGAATGCAGAAGTGGATATTTATATTAGAGCCAATTGCAGTGCAGGTTTTGTTATACCAGTCAAACCTCTATCATGCATTATACTGAAAAGTGTTCCAAACATGGGTATAATATAACAAGCTGTTGTTCGCCGCTTTGTATCTTATTTATGCTATTCCAGGACACGATATTCTATATTTATTATACATTCTCCAAATTTTAAGTCTCTACGACCAGCGCTTTAGGTTGTGCATTATCTGTCAGCCAGGTTCTTAAATTTATATAGAAAGATAAATTATAGATTAGATACAGTACCTAAGATATAGATTAGGTACAAGTAAAATTGTCAACTACTGCAACGAGTAGAAGGTACGTTAGTAGCGTAGTAGTCTGGTTTTTAATCGGCTCATAAAAGATTCATAATAAGTAAATCAATTTGTTTTGCAATCATAACCAAATTGCAAATTACCACCTGGCCACTTTCAGTTTAATTACTAGTTTTATTACCTTGGTAGGTACTTACTTAATTTATACTGCGCGTGGACCGACCCGCGCTTCATGAGCTCGGAACCCTAAAGCCACACAAGTATGGTATGTTTTCATTTTATGACCTAACCTTCTTATCATAAGTAGATGAATAATACAGAGTTTTACTTGCAAAACATTAACTAGCGCCTAGGCACGTCGACCGGACGCTTTGGTTAGTTTTAGGATCTGCGTCCGCTGAGGCCGAGTTTAAATATAGCGCAGACACAGTAGTCTGCAATAAAGCTATTCAGTTTCAAGTCGCAAAACCTCATTTGTCATGTTTTGTTGTAATGTTTAACATCCTGTGCGCGAGCTGTCCTTTTTGTTCGCAGTTTCGCGATGTTTTGTGCGCGGCGCCGGACACCGGACGTCCGGAATGTTGCGAGATGCGATGCGACTCCACATATACGCATAGCGTAAATGATTATCAGTGTGCTGCTTAGCTTCATCGTGAAAAGAGGTCACCGGGTCTCTACCCTACTCTAAGCGTCTGAGTGATCTTATAGACCGAGCGCTAGTAAATTACCTCTTCGACGGCATTATTGCTTTCTATCATAAATCATAGCTCAACAATATTAAATTTGCATTTTACTTACGCTTGGCTTATAGCAGGTTTATCAAAGCACTTCTGCTTGCTAGACTTTTTTAAAAAGATCGATGAGGCACGTCCTCGCTGTAGCTCTTCAGTTGCTCTCGAATCGTGCCAAAATGTACCAATCAGTCGCTGGATTTTTTCATTTTTTAGCCAGTAAAATGTGAAATATTTCTTCTCATTATTTTTTATTGATGATCTAGTTTGTCGTTATTTTAAATGGCTTTTTAGATCATATACGATTAAGTCTGTTATTACTTCGTTCTCAATATTATGAAAAATCTACCTACCGTTAGTTTCGAATGTGTTACCCGATCAAAGAGTTCAAATATCTGGAATAGGAGATTCAGCACTGTAAACATTCTCATTGAATATGGAAAACACAGGTTTTGAATATGGAATTTAAAACCTGTGTTTTCTGTGTTACGAGTATCTGACTTGTAAGAATTAACATAGGATTATGTCATCTGTGACATAAGGTGTCACTTGTGCGAAATTCAATGCCTGCTTGGATTACGGGTTCCTAGATACTTTACCATTTATCTAAATGTCTTCTAATTTTAACTTTTATTTTTAACTTGGCTTCATTCTTTGAGGAAAAATATGTCTCCTCAGTACTCTGAATTCGACGGTCCACATAAGTAAAAAAACAGGAAAATTGTCTATCCGTAGAAACGTATGGGTAATCGTATTCTACACGTGCTCGATGTAAGTTGTTTACTTATATCGACAGAGATACCTAAAACCACCGATGTTTCAATGATAAATATTTTGCTATGAAATCATTATTATTCCATTAATTTTAATTAAGTAACGCAGCCCAATTTATTGAAACGAAAATAGCATTCGATAATTACACAAGTCATTACCTTTTTTCGACTGGTTATTTGGAAATGCCTACCTAGAATGGTAGAGCTGCTCATGACGTAACTCCTAACTCCTCCAAACTCCAACTACACCATTGGAGAACAGATTTTCAATCTAAGGATGGTTGTTGCGTACCTATTGAGAAACTGCGGTACCGAGTCAGATTGAATGAGCAAGACGTTTAACCCGAATTGTTTGATTGCCCATCGCTCCTGTCCGGTGGCCCCTAGATGTCGGTGTCCACGATGCGTCCGTCGCAAGACCGATTTCCACTCAGGCGCGAATACAGGGGCTATGGGTACAAAGGTTTCCTTGAGGCACGGTCGTAGCACTTTATTTTGACCACACTTTATTCGAACGAAAGTATAAGGTACATAGATAATAAACAAACTAAGATATTATGTAGGGATCTGAACGGCTGGAGATTTGGAAATATGTCAACTGTGATTAGAGTTATGATCCGATTTAATTATTTTTAAATAATTTAATCGGATAATAATTATTTAATTAAATCTCCCGCGCCTGTTTCTACTGGATAAGAACTAGGATTTTTATTAAGCTATCCATGTTTTATTTAAATCTACATGTCGGAGATATTGAATGTGCACCTACTCGCATGCCTTACAAGTTTGTGGCTAAATAACAAAAACCTTAGTAGCTACTACTGAAACTTAGTAAAGTTAGTAAAGTCTTATGCTTTCTACAAGAGACAGTGCGACTTGAGCAGAGTTTCCCAATATTATCGCAATTTGAAATGGTTAGTAAGATTATTTCCTTTTGTTTCGTTTGCGAAGCGGCTTAAAGTTATCAAAAAATAGCCATATCACCTTCGCCAACCTAAGTTAATACCTAACATGTTTATTTGTATAAGGTCGTTTCTTGGAAGAATAATCTTTTCGTTTTGTTTGCCTAACCTGGAGTCGAAAACCTTCATAAACAAACGAATGACTTAGGTATTTGCATAAGCAAATTCGGCAAACGACACCACCCGGGGATTATTTAATGAGGATTTACCTAACATGACAACGAGTAATAAAACAAATCTGTGAATTTTACGAGCGCTTATGTAACTCATGATTTGTTTGTCAAAATATAAGTAGATAAATTCAGTAAACCTAGAGAGAAAGCGCCAACCTGGATATCAGGCTATGCCAAATTATTTAAACAAACAAATGACTAAGCTGAACCGTCAGGGTGTCCATTCGCAAATAGATTAGAATAAGTCTATTCGCATAGTTTCCTTATGAACAGCTAGTGTGGGCGGTGCGTGGTTTGGTGCCACTTGCCTTCTCCAGTTTATGCTCCCCGAGACCGAAATACTCCACAATCGACAGCATCCGTTAGGTACACGCAAGCATGCAGATCTTATGATGGAGCAACCGGCATGTTTCAAAAATAACATTCATATTGACGTCGGTTGCATTACATCAATGCTCCGTATTAGATTGGGCGGTTGGGCGTTTCCTCGCCTACTATACCTTTGGAATGTTCCTTTATGCAGGTGTTTGCAAACTAGATAACAAGTCTGTTTTACAAATTAAACTTGAGTGAGATACCTAATTACTCTTGTGTTGGTTCTTATTTCTTTGGAATTGTACTTGAGTTTTGGAGCTAGGAGATTAATTAATTCATTAAGTAACTTTCTGGTTTAAAATTATTTTCATGAATAAAATTATAGTATCTTAGTGAAGTAATTTGAAGAATTTTGCAGAGAGACCGCGGAATGGACGCAAAGTTGGCAACGGTCGGTACATTTCGCGTTTCTCAAGGCTCGCAATTTACGATTCCCTCGGAGTCATCCCGAAGACGCGCGGCATCGTCGGAAGTCCGACCGGTTTCGAGCGTTCCTATAAATCCTGCCAGCAGGTTGTCTATTTCTCCGCATCCATTAACATATAAAGAGGCAGAAGAGAAAACTATCCGTCATTCAAGATTAAAATACTTAGGTGCTGGAAACTATCGTGCCTGGAATGGGCAAGTAGCTCTTTTTTATCTTCACAAACTTGGTACCTAAGTCTTGTTGGTCAGTCCCGGTTAAGATTAATCTGATGCTATTGCACAGTAAAAAAAATCGTAGAAGGTGGCATTTTCGCCTATAACGGAGATAAGATTTACCTAAAGACGATTAGGTACGAGTATGTTCGAGATCCATTTAGTTTATTACCCTCGCCATCACGTGACCTATCTGCCCACGTTCCGAAACCGTGACATCTATAATTCGGGAGAAAGTGATTGGATACGAACATAAACGGTTCACATTCAGTCGTTTCAAATTTATGAATAGAGCTAGATAATGCTTTTGGTTGCATGAATCACGGACATTTTTCAATTACTAAGCAGGCATGTTTTATCCAGCGTTAAATAGAATTTAATGCAGTTTTAATGTTTGTTGTGAAGCGGAAAGCCGATTAGCCGTAACTTTGCACATAGGTACAAATGGTCGCGTGTTGCTTGTATATGTATTGCGATATATACTTTGCTGCTAGAGACAATGGAACCGCATCTGCCTTCAAACGAGCAAAATATATCTAACTAGCTGACCCGTGCCCGCTTTACTGGGGGACAGATAGTTTCACATCTGGTATTACAATCTTCAAAATAAACTATGGCCTATATGTTGCCGAAGACTAATAACTACATAACAAAAAAAGTTTCATCAAAATCCGTCCAGTAATTTTTGCGTGAAAGCCTGACAACAGACAGACAGACAGACAAAAATTTCAAAATGTTTTTTTTTTGTTTGTGTTATTTGTATAAAGGAGTATTTTTTTTAGTTTTTATTCAATGTACAGAATTGAACTCTTCTATAGTTTTATTATATTATATGTATAGATGTTTTATTTTCATGTAGGGCAAATGGATTACTACAACTTGATTATTTGATGATGTTATTTAAGTTGCAAAATAAAATTGTGAAACTTTCGTACCTATAAAGACAATTTGAAGCAATGTAAGTAGAGTGATTGTCTAATAATTGCCATTCTTTTAGATTGAAGTGAACAGATAGCTAAGTACACTGTTTTGTGTTGCCTGCGCTGTGTCATTACATACGTCTACTTACATCAAATTGTGCGTTATGAAACTTGGGTAAAGTAAGGTATTTATGAAGGAATAGGTGCAATATGAAATTCTACTGTGAGCGAGAACCTATCATAGCCCCAGCAGGTATGAAGAAATATGTCTATTTTATTGGGTCGTCACGATGACTCGCATGCGTGATCGCAAGATTTATGAGACTTTTTCAAATATAATGCGTAAATCTGTACCTATCACTTACACATTTCACAATAACTAAACTAGACGTATAATCATAACGATGGAACTGAAATAGCCTGGAATTTGTTCTTGTTATTGAATGACGGCGCGGTAGCTTCTCGCTGAGTGCCGACACAAATTGTTGATTACAAAAGAGCAGCAATTGAGACGTCACAGACGCAGGAAACGTACAGATTGAAAATTATGTCTGCACCGCGCAATCTCAGCTTATCTAGACTAGGTACATTGTTTAACAGCCATAGTTCATCCTTACCTACTTATGTACTTAGCATAATTGAAACCTCCACGCGGGCACAGAATAAATAAAGTAAACGCGGGTTGACACAGAATGTAAACCGAGAAAGCATTATCCAATTTTTTATATCTAACGATGATATCAATCATGTAATCATATCTACAGAGAAAGTTACATCTACTTACGAGTTCTTAGTACCCATCGTTTCCGGTTAGCTATTGTTTGCAAATGACTCGTAAGCGATTGTTCTTTTACGAATGTTTTGCATGGATGTAGCTCATACAGCTCATGCTATTACGACAAAAGGCAGATTCTCTTGTTAAGTGTTGTTCTCTTGTCAAGTTTGTTGCAGCTCGAGTAGTTAGGTACATTACAGGCCTGGGAGTATAAATTAATTAGTTTGAAAGCGATGAGCCTGTGGGTAGAGACGGTGAAAGTGTGGTCGTAGGTCGCGGCCTGGGGGACTGTGCCATCTGATTGGATACAATCGCTTTCGATTATTTAGATTTCGTGATGTAGATTGCCTAGTTAGATCAGTGAGTAAAGTAACCTTCAGCGCAGTCACGAAATGGATGGGTGACCACTAGCGGTATTAACAGCTAAACGCTTCCTTGTTTCAGAGGGCTCGTTAAAATGTCGGTCCCGGCTATAAAAGTTGTTAAGCTACGCGACGGAGGCTTTTGGGCGGTCTAAAAACACGTTACCAGAGTTGAACGTGCCCCAAACTTGCTTGCGTGATTGAAAACCATATTTTCGGTTTCAACTAACCGGGCCTGACCAAAAAGATGACTAAATTCAAATTGCTTAAGTCACTTGCAGGACACAGTTATGTAAGTTCAATCATACCAACGTTCGCAGAAATTTACACAATGTTAACTATCTCAGTGTCACGTTCGAACCGACTGAATAGATTTTATTTTCTTTGACCATAAAATAAACAAAGGTTTGACTTACAATAAAAGTTGATATCCCGTTGTCAGCAATTCATGGTGACTACAGCCCTTGGTTTTACGATTGTCACAGTACCTAAAGACAAAGGTCTTAAAAAGGTTTTGGAGGACATGCATTTTTTACCTTACCTCTAAGTCATGTAACGAGCTCTCCGTAATGGATGTAGTAAGCTTTTTATTGACTAGATGATTGATGCTGTAGATATTTAAGATTTTTAACAACCTTTGCTTCTCTAAACAAACTGAAGAGTTTATGAACAAAAATCAAGACTGGCACTTATGACGAAATTTAAGAAAACAACTAATCAAAATTTTGTCCATGTAGGTTACCTACTCGTGTCGTCAGGGAAATTTGACGTAAAAACCACGTCAAAGGTTAGAAATCAGTATGTAGGTATAGCAAATGAAAATCTGCGGTTTATACAAACCTCTCGGGAAATATGTGCGTGTTTATGAACAATGAAACAAGCATCATTCTCATGATTGATGCTGTAGATATGATCAAGTCATGGGGCATTTGTTGCTTCTACTTATGTACTCATTAGCGGGTCGCAACGTGGCACAAATTGGTAAATACAATCGCACCGGAACGCGGCACGGCGGCACCGGACGAATCTCATTAACGCCAGATTGATAGCTCAGGAAAATGTTTTAAATTATTTCACGCCACATTAGTATTGAATATCATGTCGATATTACCGACGTTACTTTGCTGGTGTCGGACATTTAGATAATTAAGCTCCATAACCAACAAGGTTAGAAACCTGTTCGGTATATTTTTTAGTTATTAAAGACGTTTGTACATAGGTACTAAAAGATCTTGGATGTCGAAAATTTTCAAAATGTGTTGAATGTATAAATGAGCATCTTAATACAAAATTCTTCTTTACTCTATATTAATTGTGTAATTTCCATTATAATAGGTATTTCCTCAGACTAGTTTTAAAGATCTTACTTCTGAGTACCTACCTGACGTAGAAACCTAGTTGGTAATAGGTTCGTTCCGACTCAGATGTTCGAGTGAGATATGGTTTGGATGAATGGATGATTCACGGTCCAGTAATTTCCTGCTTCTAAATCATTTACTGAGAACACGTTACGCATTGAAACTTTATTTAAGCTTAAAATTTATTGATATTTCCTACTTTCCACTAAAGTGCACCTTTGATAGCATCAATGGCTGTCGTAGCTGACATAATTATTGCAAGAAGCGATCCAAAGTCACGTACTGCCGCGTAATCTGTCGGTTATTGTGGAACCGACCGAAGCGAACCGACTGAATTTCGCCGCGAAGAGATGGGCCCTGCGGTGCTTCATCAGATCAATCCAAGTCCAATTTAAATAGGTAACGGTTGTTGCGCAATAGAACATCGACCCACGGCTAGTGAAGTCCGTTTGATCACTTATGCATCAAACGTGTTCCGACACTCTCCCCACGTAGCCGACACCATAACCACGCAACTAACGTCCCAGTCTTAATAACACTTTAATAGCTCCAGTCAAGTCCAAAAACATTTTAAATTTAATAGGCCGTTGCTGCCACTCGCTTTAGCTCAACCAACATCAATCAAACTTGATTGTGTTTTTATTGCAATGACAAAAACGTCTACAATTTAAATTCTTAGTTTGTAGTTCTCTCTCACATAGGTACCTACCTTATTATATGTAGGGTAGGTAGGTACTTTTATCTACGTACGAGGATCAGTAATTTTTATATAGCTTTTGTTTTAAAGCTGTCATACACAGTGAAACACGGCATTCATGCTGATATAAAATGATAATTAGTTTAGATAGCCTGCAACCGCATATACTCCGCATATACCTACGAGATCGTTGTCGTCTGGTAAAATATTTCGCAAGTTTAACGACAATAAACCCCGTAACGTGCAAAAAGACCACTGAGCTACACAGATATGAGAATCAGTCGTATATCAAGATGAGGGCTTTATCCGAGAAACTAAGCTACCACGAGCAAGTCTCCGTGAAAAATGTTTTCGTACATTTTACGAGTACCTTTGCATTTGCCGGAATGAAGCATACTGCAGGGAATTTCTATAGTGTAATAACCGTGCCTTTCTAAGGTTAATTGATGGTTTGTTAATGCGTGCTAGAATGTTGCCCTTATAGATTATAAAAAAAAACCGGCCAAGTGCGAGTCAGACTCGCGCACGAAGTGTTCCGTACTATTATCTACAAAGAACAGCAAAATAACACGTTTGGAGCCCCACTTAAATATTTATTTTATTTTGTTTTAAGTTTTTGTTGTTATAGCGGCAACAGAAATACATCATCTGTGAAAATTTCAACTGTCTAGCTATGACGGTTCATGAGATACAGCCCTGTGAGAGACAGACGGACAGCGAAGTCTTAGTAATAGGTCCCGTGTTTACCCTTTGGGTACGGAACCCTAAAAAAAGATATTTTGTCTGTAGAGTCAAAGACGGCGATGGCGCATTTTAACTCACTGCAGTTCCAATGCATGTTATATCGGATTCTTTTCCTTATCGGTGTTGCCGGTAGAGCGTGATTTTCTGACGAGAAATTAATTTTACGTTCTAGTTAAAAATCTGCCAATTAATTTTACAAGTGGTCGCACAGAGCTAACGGTCGCACTGTGCCGGTGGTAAATGGAGCGTGTTGTTATTAATTATATTTGAATTAAATACTTTTAGGCCAAACATTTTGTTGACAATTGCTCTAGGTAATACGGTACACGAGTAGGGCTCGTTCTTTTACTCGATTTAGTAATTAAAAAGCTTTAGTAAAGCGTCTTATTCACGCAAATACTTTATAAATGTTTTTCATGGAATGTTAAAATCATACCTTAAATCGTACCTGTTTCACTTTCAAAACTTTCGTGAGTTGTACTACACATTATTAAAGCACCCTGAAGAAGATTCTCTAGATGAATCGAAACATTGTCGGTGTCCTCATTGACAATTTATCATTTACGTGAGTAATTTCCCGTTGTTGTAATAATATTTAGTACCTGCGTTGAATATTTTTTAGAGCATAAAAAAGCACCAAGCTCCGTGACATTTGCTCAATAGTTAATAGCCCTAGCATGATTTTTTACGGTTCAACGATGAAACAAGTCGCCGTTGTCGCTTCCTTCTTGCATAGATCACTGAGCAGGCAACTTACAATGTACCTACGAGTACTTACCTACTCTGAATGAACATTGGCGTTGGTTCATTCTTCTCTATATTTATGAGACACAAGTAAGTACTCTGTATCTTTATGAACCTACCTACCTCATTTTATTTAAAAACTTCTCATCCTTCTCTGAAGTGGGTATGCAAATCAAAACTATCGAACACTGTTGAACTTTTAACTAAAGGTTACGATACAAGGACATGAACATCATGTACACACACACACTATTTGGATTATTGTAAGTAGGAAGGTAGTACCTAGCAACCAATAATAAAAAATACCTACTCCTATATAACCGACTCTAATGAATCGATTACGTGATCAGCCCTCACGGGAAATAATATTAGGTAGGTAGGTGCCTATACTTACTGCCCACTTCACGCACATGTATCAACTTATACCAGTATTGAATAGATAGATTTGAATGTTCCTAACCTTTATAAGCACAGTAATAAGGTGCACCGCATCATCTACTTATTTGAGCGTATGAGGAAATAGTTGTGACTCCATAACAAATTTGGGCTTGGGATTTTGTAAAGATGCGTGAGGTTGAATTGTGCACGACAAGTCATTCATCGTTTGAAATTTTGGGATGTTGTACCTATTCTACGTAATCGTTTATTTAGCAATAGTGGACCCCCCGCGACTTTTAGGGCCTTATTATAGAAACGTATTCTACCTACTACCAAACTACCCAGAGGCACGTCCAAATATTAGATAGGTACCTTCATCTGGTTACATGCCCACATTTTGCAGAAGCTATCATTTCTTGATTTTTAAGAAATAATATTATAACTCTTTTCTAATGGATGTTTTACTTCATCGTTTGATGAGCTCGTGCAATAAGCATGTTCCACCTTTACCTTTACTTAACTAGTAAAATCGACTCCTATAAAAAGTCAAAGTCAAAGTTTAAGGCAACGAATTTCGAAGCAACGTCGATAGTTGTTTACACAGATAACTACTCGGCTTTACTGGCAGAGTTCATTGATTTTACGAGGGCAGCCGATATCAACTGGTAAAGTGGTTGTTAAATGTAATTGACTCTTTCTTTCTTGATGGATTTAGAAGACAGGCTCCGTCGAAAAGGTCCAAAGAAGTGTCACGATGTAAGAAAAGTCATCAATCAAGTCCCACCAAAAAAATAATCCGCGACGGGAGACAACATCTCAACCGAACTTTATAAAAAATTAAATGTATTTTTTCTCCTCCATGCTGACAAGAATAATTGAAATAGAACCGAATGTTTAGAACAGAAATTAAACGGGAAGCAAAATGTGCTTTTGTTTTCTTGGAAGCTCCTAAAGAGCACTTGATTCGATTCGATCTTATGGTCAGCTCAACTAGTCGTGGATGGTGCGCTGCATTTAAGGTGGTAAAGATACTAGTTTTTCCTTTGTGCTCCATGTGCTTGCCTTGGCAATGTTTGTTACGTGTTTGGGTGAAGAATGACGCTAGTTTTTGCGACTCCCACGGTTGTTGCATGCATGCAATCCATAGCAAAAGATAATAATTCCAACAATAAGTTGTGAAGTAGGTAATAAAAGCTGTATAGAAACTAGGTACGTACCTATTATCTGTTATTTATATTGCACGTAGTTGGGTTTCTTCATTAATAGGAGTGTTGCCACAGAATAAATAATAAAGGTGTTATTAGAACTCGTCAAGGTTAATGTAAGTAATTATTAGCAGTAAACATGCGAGCGGTGTCGTGTGTGTTCGTATGTATCATATTTATCATACAACAGGTACTGCCAGTACATAGGTAGATACTAGGTACATATCTGCATGAAGGTAAGTACCTACTATGCCACTACACGTGGGAAATGTGATCGGAATAAATAAGCACTTGTACACTCAACGGACGGCAATGTCATTTAGATAAACGTTGCAAGTACGAGGTACCTATAAGTATTATTTGCATTAGGTATGTACAAGTAAATGTGTTACTTTTCCTCCATGATACAGAAACACAATTAAATTATCTAAAAAAAGAATCTGTTTCTAAATGATTATTTTAGAGATACTTAGACAAAAAATTAACACCTACACCTACATTGTCTTTTTCTTGTACATTTGGTCAAATTTTGTATTTGTGTTTGTAAACGAATGGAAATTAATCATAAAAAAATACTGTAAGCTCACAAATCGGACAAACACATCAACATTAAATTTATTTTCAGGGTTATCACTACATAGTATAAAGCAAAGTCGCTTTCCGCTTCCCGCGTATGTATGTTTGCTTATATCTTTAAAACTACACAACGGATTTTGATGCGGTTTTTTTAATAAATAGAGTGATTCAAGAGGAAGGTTTATATGTATAATACATGCATAATATAATAGAGAAACACTGATAATTTTAGAGGTTTCTAATGTGATGTCGTAAATAAACACATTTTTTTGCGCTTACATTGCAAATGCTGGCTGAACCCCACGAGATATGTATATCAAAATAATGTACTACAGTATTGTACACCTTAAAAACGTCTACAAAAAAGTCCACGATGGTATTAGAAATGTCTTACGCACAGCGAAGCGGGCACGGGTCAGCTAGTTTGAAAATAAATCAAATAAACCTACAGAGTTTGATAAGGCCTGATAAGGAGAGTCTTAGTTAGTATTTGATTTTACGCAGCTTCTAAAACGCGTTAAAACAAAATAATTGTGAGAAGAAGTAAATCTATTTTTAAAAGAAAGCCTAATGTCTATGTAAGAGTAACTTAATTTACCAAGCAAGCGGAAGTATAAGCGAAAAGAACATTTACTATTACCAACATTGCGTTAGACAGCAGTAGGCATGACATAGTGATAAAAATCATTAGATTAATGGTCGTCCGAAAACCAAATCGCCAGCGGGAGTCTGCTCCCGCGGGAACCCACACCATTTGTTATACGCACTAACATTTCGCGGCGTACAATGCACCATTTTATTCCGGAATTTAATGTTTCGAAGCGATTTCAAATTTGGTTCGAGAATTTCGTTAATACTTAACCTAATATGGATTGCTGAACAATTTTATGGTCGTCGTCAAATTAAACTAATATAATTATTGATAGGTACTATTATGTAAGTAGGTTTGAATATTTTTATTCATAATATAATTCAGTACTCATAACTATAAACGCTTTAAATAAAAAAATTGTGTGTAATACTCGTAACACATCTGAAAGCTATTCAACATTCAAGTTAGTTTGTATGGTACCTAATGGCCTACCAAATTAGCAAAGTATCCGAAAAACAATACGTCGCGAAGATTTCATCTAAAATTCAAGAAGTTCAAGAAACACGATACACCTTCGTATATCAAACCCAAACATTTTGACCTATTTTCGTTTACCTAATTTTCGGTTTCTTCTTACCCCTCTAAGGTTGCTTATTTGTATTTTCAAGGATACAACTATATACATAGATACAACTATAATGTATTATATATATACCTATATTGCAGAGCTCTTTGGTTGAATTTACGCCACCATCCAATAGCGGCGAAACAAAAAAGTGTACAGTATTGTGCCGACCAGAATCGCTTTTATTTAGTCAAGTTTTTGTTAGTTAAATCGTTTTTTATGCAAATCACGATGAATCGACACTGCAGCAACCCTATTTTAGTTTTTGGAAGCGTGTGCCAACGGCTATGTTCCGAACGTGAGTGGCATGTTAAGGCTCACGGTTACACAGGCTCAACGATCACGAACGAAGATGGCTCCATCCAGTGCTCTTGCATGGTTGCATCACCCTGATTTTTGCATAATACGCGCTTTATTGCAACCGAACCGAGCTGAATGTCAACCGCGAAGCCAAATCCCAATCGTATCGCAACACTCGACTTTGTAGCCTATTTAAAATACAGTCGAACTTTATCCTCGTATAGAGTTTAAAGTTGTTAAATTGGTTCTTGTTACGGATAAAAGCAAAAGAGAAAATAAGCGGTCTAAACGGTCTGGTAGTTTCCGGGATTATTCGGAACTTTTTTGCAGTGGAGCTTACAGAGACCTTACAGATTTTATTCCGAAAGCGATTGCCCGGGACTTAGCTCGAAAACTAATTTCGATCCCTGTTTAAATTTGCAATATCTCCACATACATAGGCATCACCACCTATCGTTTCAACAGTGTTAACAGCTTTGTAATATCTACGGTTCTGATCTTAAAATAATTCCAAATATAACACAATTATAAGTAGGTACTTACTTGGATCTTTAAATGGCTGTCTCACATTGAGTTCAAGCCGGTATTATGGCATCGATAGAATCAGATACTGTAGCACAAAACAAAAGAATTGCACACCTATGTGAATAGATGCAAATGGATAAGAAATAGAGCAAATTATCGAGAACAATCGAAGATGAAGACAGTGACTCACGAACCCATGGTACTAACTCTGACTGGCTATTGACTCATGGACGGCGCTAAAAGACTATTCTGAGAATAGCAAAGTAACCTTGACAAACACACGCAGAATTTGTTCACTTGGGCCATGTTTAAGCAAAACTATCTGTTTTACAAAAAAATACAATGTCATTTGGTACTTAATACGCTATTTTATAATGTCAAGCAGTATTTTCACTCGTACTGAATCTATTGAATTAATGCCTACATGTGATTTTTATTCTGTTGTAAAAGAAATTTACTGGATAGGTAAAGAACCAGCCAAGGAATCTAAAATTAAAAAAAAAAAAACTGAATGAAGTAGATACCTATCTACCTGTGTTTTGTGTAAAATTTCTTGTTTAATATTTCTCAGGAAATTCTAAGTCTATTTTAAAAGACGAAGCGTTAAGATCGCTTCGTCTCAAGAATTATAAACATGAATTACCAATTTTATGATGGCGCTTAAATTCTATGGCCAGTTTAATTGTAAAAAGTTGAAAACAAACTGACTTTGACGAGGGGCATTTATTTAAATGGCCATAAATTTTCCCGATCATTGTACTCGTGTCACAGGCACGACCAAAAGTTCGGAGCTTTTGTAAGGAAGCCTCAATCGGGATTGGTTTGGTATCGACGTTCGCAAGGAAAGAGTGCGTCCGTCGTGAGATTCTATCAAATAAAGATAAATGGATGTATGCCAGGGGTTGGAGTCGGTGAATGGTTGTGTGATTGTTTTATCGGCCTCAAATCTGGTGTCGGAGTAGTGTTGAAGGTTCAGTAAAAGTTTTTGAAATCCTGCAAATGCCGGGTCCGGGTCCCGTCTGTCGAGGATTGATACGGTGACCTTTTTATTAAAAAATGTTAAGATGTCACAGGCTAGTGTGATTTAAGTTCTAACTACGTGGTCTATAACACTCGCGCGACGAAACTCGAGTACAGCCGGACTCATCGCTGACAACCAATTAGCCTCGTGCCCCCATGCCCCGACTGGGAGGCACACATCCCTCCCTTTACGCAGATCTGCGTAAATCAATCGTTCCATAGTTTGATTCAAAGCCGAACTGTGACTTCCTTTCTATTTTTCAAAGTCGGTGTAGAAATAACATCCCTATGGTTTGTCAGAGGGATGTGTGCCTCACAGTAGGGGCATGGGGGCACGAGGCTAATTGGTTGTCAGCGATGAGTCCGGCTGTACTCGAGTTTCGTCGCGCGAGTGTTATAGACGGCTTACTGACGCTGACGGCCCCAGGGCAACCCTCGACATGTGCCCCCTAAACTTAACAATGATGCTTGATTGGCTAGAGAGTATAGAATCACTGAGGTACAACGTACAATCTAGATACTATATGACATAACCACCAATGCTGGGATATAATTTACATAGACAAACACTGCTTCTATTATTCATTACTCAAGATGTTTAATATACTACTACTAATGTTGACTAAAGTAATATAAATGGAACTCTATGTTATAATGAGCACAAGTAAATCAGCCTTAATTTGAAATTCATAAAGGATACAAAATTAGATAGACTTTAATGGAATAACTGATAAGTCCAAGGGAAAACACTTGAGAAATAAGTGTTCTTCGAGTTAATTTCTCAAAGTTTTATGAATTACGATATTTATTCACAGACATTTTGTAGGTACCTATAGGTAACCTTGTAAGAGGCTCTTTTTCGAAACCCTTGTTTCGACTTTTAACGTAGCGTAATCCTAAAAAGAAGAAAAATGCAGGTTTTGTTAAAAATATAGATATCCAACTCCTTTTGAAGTTGCATAATTAAAAAAGTATTTTTTTCCAAACACTCAATATAACGTTATGGTTTGGTGTAGGTAGATATATTATTATTTGACATTATTCATAATTTATAGTTTTTTTTTTTAAATCTTTATTTTTAAAAAGGGCTTTGAAATCATTTATAGTTAAAAATAGATTAAGGTAAAGTTCAAAATTCTGTGATATAGAGCATTGATTTTTGAAGTTCTGAAGTCCGACAAGGAACCCTTATAGTTTCGCCAAGTCGGTCTTTCAGACTAAACCCCGTAATATAAATAAATGGCTTTTGAATACATGAAAAATTTTAAAAATCGTAAGTTACAATAATGAAATTTACTAGAATAATTCCCCTTCAATGTAGTTTTTTCCTGTTTTATATCGATTGAATTGTTATATATTTTTTTAATTGTTACTCTATTTGGTCTTCTAAAACACAAGTTGAATAAATAAATAAATTATTTGTTTGTACGTAAGACGCAGTGATCATAAAATTGACTAAGTCGAAAAATACCATCGTAAGAGACTTACGAAAGAAAAATAACTTCACTTAATAACTTTTAAGCTAAGACTTAGAAAAGTATACATAAAGTTCTAATAAGCTAAAATACTTATTCTGTAGTTAAAACACATACAGAATCGCTATGTCTAAGTTTGGTGTTTTCTCGTGTTAGGAGAGATAAATTAAATGATGCATTTGCCGAGCTACCGGACGACTCGTCTCTCGGGCCACGGTTGCGGCCGGCAGGTGTGCCTTCATTAGCATTATACACTCAATAACGGTACACTTCACCTCAGAACCACCTCATAAAACATGCATTTACCCACTAAACTTGAACTTAACATTTATCACCACAAATACAAACTTATTCCACGAAAAAACTAGAAGACTCGAGCTAGCGAGACGAGATGATACTTTTTGTAGTTATCTAATTGTTTTTATCAGATGTCGTAACAGTATCACTATAATACATTCAAGGTCCAGCGGTTCCATTTGCCAAGGTTTGGTTAAAATCACAACAGAACAAAAAATCCTTGGTATTCATCGCTTCGAATTTTCAAGGTTTACATATTTTGTTATTTAAATTGAAGCAGAGCACAGATTTCAATTACGCTAGAATAACTCCGCTCAGTATTTAAATTTCCTACTAAAGGCCATTTTTATCCTTATTCATTGGGGCCTATTACCGCATCCGTATTTCAGCAATTTATACGGGGAGTAAAAAACGCAATTTCGTATTCTGGCCCACAGCAAAACACGGAGGCTCACATAAATCTGCGGAGACATACAAAGCGGGCGAGGAGCGTCCCGGGACAAAGTAATGAACTAATTACATTAGTCTCACGATGCTCGCGAGAGATGCGACTGAAATGGCTAAACCGACCGACTATTAGGGGCGTGATGCTCCGAGAATAATGATGATTGCGTCTTAACTTATCTCACAATTACTTATTTAGTGCGCATCAAAAACATTTGTCTACGCAGTGGTTTTCTAGGCCAAAGTTATCAAAGCCTCTTTCTGGAGTTTGCATCAGTTATTTAAATCCTTGTTTTAATAATTAGTGGCTATACGGTAGTGAATACTAACTGCTTTATAAATTGATTTAGCTATTATATTTCACGTAGAGCTCTAACAATTTAAAGTTTGTTTAACGTTGTAATGGGATTTGTAATTTCAATGTCTTGATGTCATATTTTTACTGCGGTTTACATGCACTAATGTTAGCATTCCACCGCAAATGCGGAAGACAGCTAGATGCCGTTATCCTGACGCCAGGAGTGGTCTTGTGGGTGCTGTCGACCGCATACTGAGTGCTACCTAGCATGATAAAGCTCCTGTAGTGCTCCGTGGTTCCATAAAACCTTAATAAATACCTTTCAAGATCTATACAATTGTGCTGGTGTAGGTGTATGTGGTGTTATTCGACTCTATCGTACCAAAATTCAATTGCGTCATTGCCACTAAGCATCATTATTCAAAAAGTATCTTTTTTGTCTGAGTTTTGATTGCCCTGGAAAGGTTAAGGTCATCATCTTTGAAACGTTAATGGGCGATTTTAAACGAAACTAGATTAATTTTATTATTCCCGTACGATTCGGCTATTACCTACCAATTAGAGATTGCTGACGCTTTAGCAATAATTTTTTTGTCTTGTTCTATTGAAATCTTTTTAGGTCGAGTAATAAAGGATGAATAAATTACATTTAATGGCAACTTTTTTTTTGAGAGCGACTGGTCTATTTGGCTTTGTTATTCTTAATAAATTTTTGATTTGGAGTGTAGTCGTGACCTGTTTGCGTGAGCACCCACGGGCTTCCGTGAAAATAGTGAATGACGGTTGCACGACTATTCCTTTGTGCTCCTATGACTTAGTATGACGAGCTATGATCCAAGAGCAATCATTTATTCATACACAAACAAATATTGTTGAGGCTTTTCAATAACTTAGCTACTTCTTTTTCCTGCACTTATCCCACTTAAGTGATCAATAACTTACCTACAACCAAATTTTAAATAATTACTTGATCTACCTACCTTGTTTCTGGGTTAGGAAACCATCACACGAATTTAATGTCTATTACCAATTAAAATGTTTTTTATTACCGTACCGTATCTATACAAAAGTCGGCTTACGTACCGGCATGGCATCATTGACTTCCTGTTCTACCTACAGCGCATAGTACACTTTTATAGAGCAATTGTTATTCATCTGCAATTAACTCTGTGAAAAAGCTCCACCTCAATTCCCCGGTTAATTTATGGAACATTCTTGCGATTACGTACGCGATTACGTACTTGAGTAGTAGGTACTTTTAACTTTTAATTATTATTCTTGTTTGAGCCTTCACCTTGTTCGATTGGCACCACACTGGAGCTCTACATAGCATTAAGGAAAGGATCATAAAAAAAAAGGTAGACCCCAAGCCGTGTTTGTTGCCTGATTCTTCTAGGCTTGGTCGCGTGGAATCGGCGTAGCTTCACCTAGTTCCTAAGACGTTTCAAAGTGATCCTTGTGATTTTATTGAAATAAATGATTTTTGAATTTGAATTTGAATTTGAATTTGCATATAAGAAAAGAAGTGTGAGAGAGTGCGATTTATAACTGAAACGTTTAAAAGTTGTATAAAAGTGTGGAATATACTCGTATCTGTGGATGAGCAAAATCCCGGACAAATTGTCGCCGTGGCTTTTGCGGAGCGCGGAGGATCTTCGAGGATTGTTATTGATGTGCAGAACGGGAGGCGGTCCGGACTATCTGAGTCTTCATTATGGGCGATCATGCGTGCAGGATCGGCTGCGTTGGAAGCGGAAAAATCGTGAAATATCGTCCTCGATGTCCGACTTAACGTGTATGAATTGCCACAAATCCCACAGTATTGGACACGGTATTGAGTTTCCGTCCCGAAATATCCCTCTCGGCAACTAGTGAGTTAATCAACGCTTTTACACAATATTCCCTCGGCTGCTCTGTATGAATTGACGTCACCGAAATTAGTAACGACGTCGTACTCTACTAGTTTTACAATTAAACAAAAACAGTTTCTGTTTTACAATATTTTACAATTTAATAATAATGAGCTTAATATTTTGTTTTTTTTTGAAATATGTGTTGTTTTCTCTTTAAATGTAGGTTACTACTTAATCTTTATTTAGCCTAAATTACGTCTAATTTTAGCAACTTCTTGACACCTCTTGTATACACAGTTGTTATTAGGCAAGTAAATAGGTCATGATAGTCATACAATTTTACATTTTGCTGGTAGAGTAACCTTAAATAAAGTTTAGATTGAATATGGTACCTCTTAATATCATTTATTTTTATAACGAGTCTTATTTATCATTTGATCCATTTTATAATATCTGCATCACGCGAGGGTCTTTTTCGTTCAGTTATGAAATAGCCGATGAATACGTTCCTGGCCAGTACAAATGAGCGTCGCTCTCAATTATTAAGCCTGCTATACCCGGAATGTCTAATTTGTTCACGTAATTCCACCGGAATCCGTCCCCACTCGTCTCTCAACTATTTTTATTACTTGTTTCCTATTTTCTCCGGCGGGAACAATATAACTCGAAGCTCGCGAACTCTAACCAACTTGTCTCGTAACAAGTGTGTTGTGAACTTCACGTAGACAGTAGACACTGCACACGGGTGCGACGCCGCTAAATGTCGTGTTTTCCTTTAGTTTCCTGCTGCCCTCGTGGGAAATATTACATTGTCGCTCAACAGTCTCAATCACAATAGCCTATAAAATGCCGAGATAGTCGTAAACAGTGAACGGAACTGAAAATTAGACAGCTCAACGAATGCGCCTTATTCGTACCCGGGAAACATAAAGTCTGTGAAATGAAAACAGCAGTCCTGGAATGAATAAACCCATCCTGGTCAGACGATAAATCGCATCGGCAGCAACCGTACAGTACAGTTTATCTATACGTATCACCATTGCTGTTCCTGTTAACAATAAAGCGAGATAAGTGATTTTGGACTGATGCCAGGACGTGGCCCGTCTAGCCCCACTCCATTTGCTCTTTACATAACTCAGTATTCAAGGGATCATTAATCTTCCTAGTTCCGCGCCAGGCCGAGTTTAATTTTAATAAACGGCTTCAGCCTCACTACGGTATTAATTTACATGCCTTAATGAATGGTGCTTGTTTGAAATCGTAGATTTATTTAAGATTCAAATTGTGTTACTTCTTAATAAAACTTTAGTTTTTTATATGCATGTTGGAGCACTTAACTTAATTAACTTAACAATTAAGACTAAGCGTTTGATTCTAAATAGGTTAATCTAAATTAATAATGCTTTACTGCTAAGCATTATTTACTATGAAAAAAGCATCCCCTAAAGATTTTTTGGTAAGAAGCCATAAAATTCCAGACGACATTGTTGCAATCCTAACTTACTTTTTAAACGCAAGCCTCATGGTTGCAAAACTAGCTGGAGTGAATTTTGAAATACGAGTTATAATTTTTTTGTTCAAGTTGCCTTCTAGATTTCCCAGGTTTTGGTCGTAAATGAAACTATAACTCACGTAAAGGCGGCTCGCTCGTAATCTAGTAGTGGCCGCTGATGTGGCACGTAATACAAGATTTTAGACGCTCCCTGACCCCTGGGAATGGCCCCCCGAATGTTCGAATTCGTCCTTCATCACACACACGCTGTTGTTTTATAGCTTACGGTCAAAATTTTACTGGTGCCTACTCGAACGCAGGTGTGCGATGTTTTTGCGCGGCTCCTACAGAGGTATTAAATTCGAAAAAGATCTATAAAAAATACCTACGAAGCTACTTGGTGTTATTGCTAAAGAACAAAAGTCAAGGATTTAAATTGAAATATTTCCAGACTAGATGTATTATTTTAATGCTACAACTGTTTACAAAGATGTGGAAAAACTCATTTTCAAAAGTAGAACAATGTTTATAAATGCCCGCATATGAGTGGCTGCTATTACTTTAGAATGCGATTTGTATTTACATTTTGTAAGTAGACGCTCGGCGGGAAGCAGATTTCATTACTACCTTCCCGAGAATATCATGACGCGTAAATTCTCCATATTAACATCACCTGTGCTTTCTGCGCTCGCAATTTGTACAATACAAATATTTTCCAGAAGCATCGAAATAAGACGAAACTGTAACCATGAAAAGCGTGATTTATCCGTCTTCTGGGAAATCCTTCGGATGCCGACTGTCAGTGTCGATGCGGGCGTAATACCTTAATTCGGATAATCTCACTCTCGACTCAAGCCCGTGGTTAACCGACTTCGAGATACTCCCCTAATGCTGTGCCTAAACATCTCCTTTTGAAAGCTATTTGTCATCTCTGAATTATTCATTCGCTTCAGCTACTTAACGCTCCGGGTATTATTAGATTCTTGCTCAAAAACATTTCAAAATGTGTTTTGTACTCTTTAGTTTATAAAACACTAGCAGCTCTCCGCGGTTACGCTCGTATGGTATGTTAATAAAAAGTAGCCTTTATGCTGTTCCGGGACATAAGCTATGCGTATTCCAAGATTCATTAAAATCCGTTCAGTCGTTTGGGCGTGATTGAATGACAAACATCAAAACATCCCTACAAACTTGCGGATTTATAATAATTGTATTAGTATAGTAGGATTGTCGTTAGCGTCTTTGTTAGACACGTTCGACTAGCAAATAAGAATCGTGTTTGAAATATCAACAAAAAGAGGAGTTAGTTTTGGTTGATTAGATGATTTATTACCTAAAATACGTGAAAATATGATTTTTGCTCATAACTGCTCTGTTCGGAAACAAAGTTGTATCATACAATCCTCATTTTTATCGTGACTTTAGATAGACATGCAAATCTTGCCGTTCTACTAAACCTACTTATTTATTTACGGGAAAAACTGACTCACAGCGAAAAGCAGACTTCTAACTTCATGTTGCTTGTGAAGAAGTTTGTAACAATGTCTTGCTAGTTACGCATGCTGTTTTTATTATCGTTTTTATTATGTTGCAAAAAATGACTATAAAACAGGAATTCAGATTCTAACAAGTAACGTAATTGCTGCTGACAAAAAGATTTTCTTAATTAACATTAAGTTATATTATCAGCTACCAATACTAATCTACTGTTAATAGTTGTATCTCTACTTTTTTTTATTAACTAATTTGTAGAGTTTTTATAAATCGTTAATTTTGATATACACTTTGCAATTACGTTTATTGTAAGCACAGTGGTTGATTTTACTGTGTAGATGAATCTGTACTGTAATATTCTATGCTGCTTCATTCAAATTCAAACAAGGATAGTGCCAAATCGAGTTGGAAAGTGCATTGAACGGGACTTTCGCTAGCGCCATTTCTTATTTTGTAACTGCTATTTATACTACCCACTCCTTTAAGGGCTAGAGCAAAGGAACGTAGTGATTTCAACAACATAAATCTGATTTGTAATAATTGACGATGACCATCTAAAATATTATGGAGCATTGTGAAATTATACCTAATCTTATGCTCAAAAATAGTCAGTAAATCTACTAGACACCTACTTACAAAAACAATTTTAAAAAGCACTGTCGGAATCCCGCCCCAAAGTCGTTTGATTACTGCATTCTTACGCCAGATGCTCAGTTCAGAATCCCTTTGAATGTTCATCCATTGTTTACATAAATCATTAGCTAAGGCGTCTGCAAAAAAAGTTTCACCAACTTCGATGTTCAAAGCTTCAGATAAAAACGATCTGTAAAAACGCGGCGATGAGGTTTGTTTTCCAAATAAATATTGCGTATAGGAAAACTCGTTTAGAGAGCTTATCTCTTGCAGAAAATTGCTTTGCATCTCCAAGGAAATATCGCGAGAACGGAAAGCGTTTTTTCGTGAGTTACGGACGCGTTTGGAGCAGATTATATGGTATCCGTTACTATTCGAACTTTTTGTTGGTACTGAATGAGCTTTTTATGACACTCAAGGAAAAATCTTTCGGCCAAAACGCGTCAATAAATTTGTGCGTGTAAAAGTTATTATACTGAAAATCCAATTAACAACTGATTGTTTGTATAACACTCGCAATATTTGTTTATTGGTTTTTGAAAGCCTAAAAGCAATATCCAATTGAAATTTAAACGAATCATGGAACAAGGTGACGCTTACCACCTGTAACAATGTAGGTAAGAGTAGGTGCAGATTATAAGTTTTTATAAAAGCCTTGCATATATCTGGGCTTGGGCGCAGACTATCTAATAGTACTAAGACCCCGAGTCTTTAGAGGGCAACTCAGGAACTTAGAAACTTCTTATAGGTACACTGAGCATAAAAAGTCTATTAAGTCTGTCTCAAGCACCTCAAACGGCAAAGAACGGAACCCTTAGTATAAGATCATACTTCATTTTTGAGCCTGGTTTATACTGGCCGATTATTATTTTATGTTATCAATATTATTAATACCAAAGAGTTCGAAGTTGATACGAGTAGGTGTAGGTCTTAGTGAGGGGTTAAATTTTCAGCGCGCGCGGGTGTGGCAAACATGTCCAAAGTCCGCAGTAGACGCTGACATTTTAAAAAGCGGGGTACGCTAAATTAGTTTCCTATGCGGGAAGGGATCCAAGGGCGCAAGTCACGCAACTACCCCCGACACCAGCACTAACATATTCATACTACAAATTCAGTGTAACCATGATTTTGCCAAAATTAAATACGAACAATTGTACATTTTCATCAACGAAAGATGGTCGAGGTGGATTAAGTGGGTTTGTTTAAGGCACTTTATTGTTGGCGAATTTGAGGCAAGCAAATGCGTAAGAAATAATGTACTCTCGTACCACCTACCCGTGATTATAATGATTTAAATACTTAAGACGCTGCCAGTCGACGATTATTTTTGTTCGAAACGAAAAAAGAAATACTTGTGAACAAGCCACATCTCCTATTTTATAATGTATAGTATATGTGAATAAAGATGTACCCACCTTTAATCACTTCGATAAATAATCCTACCGACCGCTGCAATGACGACAAACACACGTCGGCGCGTGGTCCGCCTTAGCTTTTCTAATAAATTAATGATATAAATTATGTATAATTACTTATCAAAAATCTATTCTAATAGAAATCTAGATCTACATATTACCTATCTTTAACAATAAATCACAAGTTGATTTTAATAGTAGGTATATAAAATATTTCGATCATAAATTCTAAAACGTATCATTTTGAAATAATATCTTTATCGTGAAAAGTTTCTGCTATTATGTTTTCAGCTTAATAGAAATCTAGGTAGGAACCTGAAGTAATATACTTATAAAAATAGGAGATGTGGCTTGTTCAGAAGTATTACTTTTTTCGTTCCGAAAAAGAGCAATCGTCGACTGGCAGCCCCTTAACGACCCGATTATTAATTTTATTGCTATTCGTCTGCAAGCCTTCCGTTGAAACTGGTTATTGCCATATTAAATAATATTAATACAATTACTAAAACACATTATCTACCAATTAAGATTATTTAAACAGCGTAATAATATGCAGGGTGGAGTTTCAGGGATACTTTTCTGTATACATCTCTTCACCATAAAATAAATATAGGTTCTCTATAGGTAAATATACCTTCGAAGTTTCATGTTTCTTGGTTTAGTTAGACTGTGCTTTGATTACGTAAAAGTTTTATAAAATCGGGTGGAATCAGACTAGGTACTATCAAAAGCTAAGGACGTACCTACACCTACTACTACCATTGCTAGTACCAGTGAAAATGGACAAAGATGACGTATGTTTAATTAAAACCGCAATTAATAATTATATTACTACTAAAACCCTGCTAGCAAGTTACTCGTATATCGCATCAATTATGGGGTAAAATGGCCGCGATGAAAGGGGAGTAGGTACGTAAAAGCATGGAGAGTCCGGTGAGTCATTCGACTCGGCCAGACGGCGCCATGCTACGGGTACTATGTCCACTGAAAACAAAATACTACTTATCTTACTAATCTTTAAATTTTTACTCGACGTTTTAACTAATCAGATACGGGGTGGAATTTTAAGGCACCTACCCTAATATTCCATTATTTTAATACAAAATGTGTAGAGAAAAATTTGTGGGATTTCTGTTCCCGACAAACTGACTAAAATTTTGGAAAATACGGACATTCTGTTCACGTTAAAGTCAAAGATATTGTAGATTTTTGTGAAAGTCTTAAAGTTTGGATCAACAGTATAAAAAAACATTTTAAAGTGGGAGCCAATTTGAAATGACTGAAGCCTGTTCCGTGCTATGGGCCCTTCACCCTCTTTCAAATTGTACTAGGCACTGTCACTGTCTGTGCAATAACACAAGTAATTATAGTTATCGCTGATGAAAGTCTGTTTTGCATATAAAGGGTTTCGATAAATATTTATTTGGTTTAAGCAAGTGTAGTTAACTTACATTTTCGTTTTGGTTTCGTGAATAGTAACGAAACGAAGTTGCGAGGATTTCCACTAATTCTAATATAAAACTATACCTACTCATATTTAAAAACAATTTTGCTTTCATACCATCATCGCGTACATTTGGTTCAGCTCGTAAAACCGCAGCGGTAACGGCTGCCGTGCAATCATTTTATTATAATTTGATATTGCAAAACATCCCGTTCCTGTATCTAGGCAGTATTACATCCATGAGATTGGCAAGTAGCGGGTCTGGGTACTGGGCACCGGGTGTGACCGCACTCTCATCAAGATAATATTACGAGATACTGTTGGGACCGCGCCTTGTGGTTTGGCTCTGGTACACTGATGCGCAGTCGAAGCCATCTTGTTTAAATTGTTCCATAGACACAGGTACTGCTATTATTTCTGAGCGCCTATTGTTCTCAAGATGAAGGGTAGGTATCTGTTCGAGGGGATATGTAACTGTTCTGTCTTTCGTGTATACTATACGGGTAGACAATTCGTATACAAATCGAATGTCTGTAAACGTACGTTTTGATTCCACGAAATGTATATGTAACGTTGGAAATTGGTCATGCTCAAGATATTTGGAATATGCAATGGATACTGAAAATTAAACCGTGTTCTTTATTGCTAAAACATCTGTAATAGCTCAGCACACTCTGATTTTGCTAAAGCAACTTCTAGGTAGGTACTCTGAAATTATTCATTTTATTTATGAATACAGATGTTCAACATTAAAGTGAATTTCTGTTCAACTGGGAGAGACGACGCGGCAGACGGGTTCGCCCGATGTGTGCGATCTTTTTATAGAAGGCGCCCGCGATTATACTGGGATCAGACAACTTGCTAGCGAGGGGCACGTGTCGTAAACAAAACTTCGACTTTTGGCTGGAGAGTGGGTCCTATTGTATACCTACAGTTCGAGAGTGGTTTTTATTTTGATGAAGACTTTAAGCCTTTTCTTTTTTTTCAATGGCATTAGCCACAGACATACAAGTGCAGGTTCAGGCATTCCTGATTGGATAATACATTTTCATCAATTATTTGGTACAGCGTGTGTGAAACCTTGCAGTGAAGCTTTCAACTCTACAAAAAGTTGTCAAATGGTAATAAAATAATCCCTTCCTGTCGCTTGATAAATTAAGTACCTACGGAGTTACGGAGCTTTTATGAACTGAACAAATATTTATCGGGTAGAATAAAATATATGAAAGTATTTTATTTTTTGGGGTTTGGTTTTATTATTATGTATTCTCTTTTTACATGTAGGTACGGGATACTCGTATTTTTTACTTGTTACTAGACTAGACTCATCAAATTGCCAATCTGCACTGTCTCTGAAGGAAGAAATAATCATGTAGGTTTGTAATTTACAGTTTTAGGTTAACGCGCACACCTTTTGTTGCTATAGACTAGGTAGCAAAAACAAACTTAACAAAGCACACACGTAATAACAAAACTAATCACGTAATCATAATATCTACGCAGAATGAAGGAACGCACCATGCGCCTTGTAGGTAGAGGTAGGTATTCATATTTGAGGTTATGACCGATTGTTATGTAAAATATACCTCCTTCCAAAGGCTCATAGCTGTTTGCCTTAACTCGTGTAAAGTCATCATAGAACTAAAACTTTCACTAAGGTTCGAGGTAGATGCTCTTAAAGGCAAACTTAGGTGAAAATAGCCTAAGGTGCAGTTAGGCAGTCATAGTTTAGTCTGGCAAGAGCAAAGATCTGTAGTTAGGCTGTAGCGTACCTGTTGTTAGTCAGTTTGGAAAGTTAGAGTAAGTAACTATATTTATAAATTTATTCAAATAGATATAAAGTCAACAAATCTCCTCAAAACTCAAAGTCGTTTGTAGTTTTTAACACGAATTTATTTACAACCTAAGTACCTTTAGTAAAACGTAAGTTCATACGTAATTCTAGTCCTTGGCATTTAATACCTTCTGTGTTTAGTACGTGGTATTCATATAGTCAGGGAGACGACGTAGAAATGAATAGTGTTGTCTAAATATAGCGTTTATAAAGAGAGCACCGAGGCGTCGCGTCGCATGGCGTTGGTTGCTGTCGCGAGGCGATTTATCGCGCGAGACATTCGCGCTGCTGCTGCTGCTCCATTTACATTTTACACTATGTACTTTGCTCACTACGCAACTACTTATTGTTACAATCTACAATGTAAGTACTGATTAATTTAGCTTCTAGAATATAAAAATAGAAGAGACGAAACACGAAAGCAATCGGTCGGTTTTGATAATAATGGTAGAAAACCAATTTTAAATAGGAGAGGATGGTTGTGGGCATTTTAATAACATTTTAATATTCAAATAAAAAAAAATATTAAAAGGATGATTTTTAAACAACATAGAATAGAGTATTTATCTATTTCTTAGGTTAGGCAAAAGTTTTGTAAGAGGCGATATTTATTAATTAATTATTCATATTTAAATAGACAAAACGGAAAATATTTAGTTGTGATCATCAAGTTTAGAGGTATAACGCATCATAACTGTCACTAATCAAAACGGACCATAGACAAAGAATTGTTTTAACTATAGATTTAAAACAAGTTTGTTTGTTATGCTTAGTTATTGACTTCAAAAATTTAAAATGACCAAAACTGGGGTCTTTGTCCCTATATAGGTAATCGAATCTGATCTAAGTGTAATAAAAACTAATTTTGTAACTCTAGCTCATCTTAAAGGCCTCCCGCGCCCAATTTCCTTATGCATTTCATCCATATTCCCCCTAGTCGATGGAACACCATTAAAAGTCCATCTAATGATGTCCTATATCTCAGTCCGTAAAGGTCCCTTACATTTGACAAGAGTTCAAATTTGGTATATATACAGATTTAGCTATATAAGTGGCGCCTGTGACGGAAAAGATGAGGAGTAATAGGTTAGCGTGGTATGGGCAGGGCATGTTATGAGGAGGGAAGAAAGTCATGTAACGAGAAGAATGTTAGGAATGAATGTGGATGGATGTACACGTAGAGGTAGGCCAAAGAATAGATGGATGGACTGTGTCAAAGATGATATGGGTAAGAAAAGAGTGAGTGATGAAATGACGGCTGATAGAGGGAAATGGAAGAAGTACACATGTTGTGCCGACCCCACTTAAGTGGGATAAGGGCAGGAAGATGACGATGATACAGATTTAGCTATCACGAAAATGTGGTAAAAAGAAGAATTCTCGTTTTGGTTGAACTTATAAGTTTATGAGAAATACATAATATATTTTGTTTTGCACTTACATAAGGTTACGGTTTATGATATTGCCATGGATACACGTTGAAGTGGGCAGACTCCAGATTACGTATTTATATCTATCATCAAGTACAAATTTAAATTGGTATCTTCTTGAAATGGCCTAATTGAAATTCTATGAATTGTTTTATTTAATTGTGATGACTTTACAGTTCAGCTTGAGGCTTAAAAGAAAATGAAAATTGTCTTTTTGCGCATCTTTATTAACTAAAGTACCTATACCTTTACAAGTAGGTACTTAATATTTACTTTTCATCTAAAAATACCGTTTTGTTTAATCATGTTTGTTCGTGAATAATTTTTCGAGACAAATTAAAAAAATGTTTTCGTAGTGAAAATAAATACCTTACTTACATTTGACTTTCATGGAATTTTATTATGCTCTCAAGTAGAATAACGAAGACATACCTACCGACATACCAGCCGACATAACGTAATTACCTTCATACCTAAAAATTGCGGACGAATTGATAACGTTCTCTTTGTACGATGTTGGTTAAAAAGCGTTGATATTGTCGTTCTACTATCGCGGAGAAAAAGCGTTGGTATATTAGAGTCGACCTCGGGCACCTAATGTACTCGGGCCATTACTCGCCTACCCTAATGGATATTTACTCTAGCTGCAAACATAAAAAGTCACATCTTTCAGACAAGTCAATTGTACCGCTCTGTAAACCCAAGACGTTCACTTAAGTGAATAAAAAAAATGTATACGAGTACTTGCATAAACTTACAAGATTTATACAATCTAAAATGTATACAAGTTTTAGATGCTGACTATCAAGCAATGCATAGCGGAAACCTTGTAGGTACCGCTATGCTGTACTCGAAATTTGATTTTATTTTCTTATAGTAATTCTCATAAATAAGAGATTCCCGAAAATCAACCCGTAAGCGAACAAAATCATGTTTTTAATTCTAATTTGCATGAAGCACGAATGATTAGACTTGGACCCAGAAATAGCAAAATGACCTAGGTAGGTACATATAACTTATCCAATATTGATAAAACCACCGCTAAGTCATAAAGATCGTAAAAATTATTGAAATAGAAATAGCCATTACAAAGTAAATCGAGAAACTACAAAAATGGAAAAAAATATGAACATCCATATTTCTCAAAGTTTGTTAAAAATATTATCTACTGATCGACAAGTTCTTATATCCAATGAAGTTTTGGAATATCCGATTCAGTTTTCCTCTTAGTTACTATTATAATGTTTATCGGAAACGCTCAGAAAATAGCTATTCCCTAGTGTTATTTGAACCGAGGCTAAACAGAAAATTGTTAGTGGCGCGCGCTGTAATATTTTCGACGCCCTTGAATTGCAGTTACATTACAACTTTGTTCGCGGTTTAATTTGTTGCATTGCAGTAAACTATTTCTATTTTTGTGAAATAAACAGATTTTAAAATGAACAGTCATACAGGTTATATTATATAAAAAAAAATAGTACCTCGACTGTAATCCTGTACAGTAGACATCCTCTCAGATCTCCAGGCACTCCTTGAATATGTCTAAATGGGTTAGTCAGAGGCACGTCCAAATATTAAATTTGCCATATGCCAACATTTTGCATTGAAAAACCTTCCACACGTGACAGGTTGCAAGCCCGTTGCCGCTTACAAGAAGAAGCTTATCAGGTTATATTTTGTGATATAAGTAATCAAATGTTTTAATACATAAATGCATAGGTACTTTATTATAAAACATATTATAACGTAAAAACCATCAAAAAGTAAGATATCCGAACGTTAAAAATGTTGATTACCCAAGAATCTATAAATGACCAAAGTAGGTTTGATTATGCTTAAACACAGACTAGGCATTCAATTGAATACCTTTCTCCTGGAAACATACGCTGCAGTATTAATTATATCTTGTTCAATGCAGCTTTGATTACGTCAACTACAGTAACTTTAACGGTCACAGCACCGTTGAGCATTCCACCCCACAGGATGCACGCTTTAAACACCGCCCCTAAATGCACACGCAATTACGCGTTTAGAAAAACCCCAGTAATGATGCCGTATTACTTCGCGAGGTAAACGGAGCTACATATATATAATATGTCTTTACATAGGAGTTGGTACCTAATCAGTAGCTACGTCTGCAAACTTTTACCGGCCTAAGAACTCTGCCATCCACCTGAGTTGACTTCTAAGCTTATTCGAACTTATAATTCGAAGAGAGTCCCCATATTTCAATCGGCACAAGATGGTTTTGTGCATACCTGAAAGCTTGCATTTTGATAGGTTGTAAGCCTATCTTTACTTAGAATAACTTACTAATCGTAAATCCAAAATTAGGCCAAATGTGCCATTAGACACATAATTATTACAAGCTTTTATTTAACTTGCAATGTATGTACCTATGTAACTATGTTTGTTAAGGTGGAATCTAAAAACTTAATTTTGGAGCAGTTATCCCCAACCGATCGAGCTGAAATTTCGCATACTTATGTAACTTCGGTGACAATGCAATAATATGGTGACTGTGAGCTGATCTGATGATGGAGTCAGGAGCTGTTCAACAGACACTTGCAACGGAGCTCCTTAGTAAATACTTTGATTGAGTAAAAAAATTGTATACTTCCGATGACAATGTTATATGATATGACAGGTGATAGCGCGCTTGTGCTCGATGGTTTAAATGATTTTACAAAAGCCTTGACAGGCCTCACAGCTCAGTTGGTAGTAACTCTGCCTTCTGTGCTGTAGGTTGTGGGTTCGATCCCCACCCAGGACAAATATTTGTGTGATGAACATAGATGTTTGTTCTGTGTCTGGGTGTTAATATGTATAATAAGTATGTATTTACAAAAAAAAAAGTATATATAAGTATTCTATCAGTTATCTGGTTCCCATAATACAAGCTTTGCTTAGTTTGGGACTAGATGGCGCTGTGTGAAATGTCCACCAATATTTATTATTTATTTAATTTATTTAAAGCTTGTCATTGAAAAATATTTTTCACAGAAAAAATATTTTTACCTTATCTACGCCAACCAGGGAAAATAAACGTAGCAAGAATAAATATTGATGTGATGTGATTACAGCTTACTCTCCGATGATTGTCGGTTGTATACGAGAGTACATTGCAGTGACATTCTAACGACAGCAAGCAAAGAGTGGCCTACGAGTATCTATTAACATTCTCATAACATGAGTTCCACAAGTATGTTAAATACGCATCCATCCATTCCATGTAACGGAAAAGGACAAATGACACGATATGAGAGTGCCTCTGTAATGGCACCAAAGAACCTACTTGGCAGGGGAACAGTTATCACATGTTTTTTTTATTGAGACTGCGTTGTGTGTCGATTGATTATGGAGTTAATAAAAAAAGGGTTAAAGCTAACGAATTGGACATTAGATAATAGATATTGTACTTTTCTTTCAAAATACCTAGTGGATTCAAGACCGACTGCGTAGCAACAAAATTCACTGCGTATCTACGTACGTTCTATATCTTTGACTGGCCTCATATAGCTCAGTTGGTAGTAGCTCTGCCTTTTGCGCTGTAGGTTGTGGGTTCCCACCCGGGATTAACATTTGTGTGATGAACATAGATGTTTGTTCTGAGTCTGGGTGTTAATAGGTATATTAAGTATGTAGGTATTTACAACAACAAAAAACGTATATGAGTATTCTATCAGTTATATGGTTCCCATAGTGCAAGCTTTGCTTAGTTTGGGGCTGATGATATTTATTTATTTATTTAACTACGTTTAAAAATAATACGTGTTTGATCCTCATAAATTTGCATATGAATTTACGCATGCGCTTGCTGAATCTGAATCCATAAACTATAAAATTATTATATTAACTCGGACCGCAGTTTTGATATCTACTCTACCTGCTCACAAAAGACAAATAAAAGTCTTACTGTTTTTTTGCCGTAAGGGTAGACAACATCTGCCGCTGGAGTTTTTTCATTACTGTGTCAGGTGTTATCCACAGCTTGCCCTGTGTCACTCCTGTTCCAAAGTAATATAAGCTTTTTGCTCGCACAATGCCAATTTAAAAAAAGCTTTCCTTCCGTAGCCTAGTTGTGCCTTGAATTCCGATACGAATGGCGCGGGTTTAAATCCCGGCCGAACTAATGAATTTTTGTATTAGAAAAATTTACATGCGCATTGAAAGAAAACTTTGCGAGATTGAAAACCAGTTTAATATTCTTATAAACTGCGATGGGCTTGCAACCTGTCTAATCACTACAAAAGTGGACTTGTGTCAAATGTTATGTTTAGATATGCTACTGACTACCCTCATTCATTGACATCTATAAAGAGTGCTTGGAGATATGAGGGTATGTCTACCGTTTTAGGGGATTTAAATTCATAAACCTATGTATGGATGTATGCGTGTCAGTAGAAGTAAAACTTCTGTGTACTACTACTATGTATTACTTCTGGCT
This sequence comes from Hydriomena furcata, assembly GCA_912999785.1. NCBI lineage: Eukaryota > Metazoa > Arthropoda > Insecta > Lepidoptera > Geometridae > Hydriomena > Hydriomena furcata. The sequence goes on from OU538824.1 coordinate 9,452,961, forward strand.
GCAGCATCAAATATGGCTGCCAGAACGACCGACCGACGTGTGTAAAGGTCGAATAAGTTCAGTGTTCTCTGATAAGGCAGGTGCACAGGAACATCTGTGGCTGGCACGCGCCAATTTAGAAATAATTGTAAAAATAATGTATCATGCTAAAATTCTAAATATAACCTCACTGTTGGTAACCTTTACAAAAAGCTCAGAATAGACAGACATGCCTACGATGAATAATCTTACTTGTTTTACCTATCATTCACATACTAGTACAACGAAGCGTAGCTACATTAAAGTCCTATACTAAGTAGGTATATTAGATAATATATTGTGTAACTTATTGCAGGAAATGGAGTAGCAGCGGTTGCGATATCAGTGATACAGTACCTATGCATCCTCAAGTGAAGCTTCTCCAAAGCTGCTTTCGCTGCGGTGAGTCCTGTACATTTTCAGATGTGTGCTTTCAATTACTGGTACAATTTCCAGTGTTAAGGCCCTGTATGTCGACGATTGCTCTTTTTCGAAACGAAAAAAGAAATACTTCTGAACAAGCCACATCTCCTATTTTTATAAATATATTACTTCAGGTTCCTACCTAGATTTCTATTAAGCTGAAAACATAATAGCAGAAACTTTTCACGATAAAGATATTATTTCAAAATGATACGTTTTAGAATTTATGATCGAAATACTTTGATACCTACTATTAAGATCAACTTGTGATTTATTGTTAAAGATAGGTAATATGTAGATCTAGATTTCTACTAGAATAGGTTTTTGATAAGTATTTATACATAATTTATATCATTAATTTATTCGAAAAGCAAAGGCGGACCACGGAAAATGGTTATGAGGGGTGGGTAAAGCTACCCCTATTACTTGCCTACGTAGGTACCAGCAACGCGATCTCATAAAAACTGTCGATAATATTTACGATACGCATACTCCATCTAGAGCTTGCCGTTGTCCTTTCTGCCGCGGTTTTAGGAACTGGCAGCGCCTTAACCCCAACTTTTTCACTGAGGTAGGTACATGATTTCCAAGATAACTCAGCTAGCAATTCAATCGGAGATTACGACATAGTGGGTCACGCATCCAACCAAAAGGGGACGGGGCGGCACTCTCAGAACTTTCAGTCCTCAGTCATCAATCATCCTAAATCCATATATCGGCTCATACGAGCTCCCATTTCACACGCTCCGAAAGCTTTCCCAATAAAGAATAACCGAAGAAAACATAATAATATAAATTGATGCTCTCACATAGGTAATCCTTGATTTATAGGCCGTCAATAGTAATAATCCGTACAAACAATAACGAGTAAAATATGTGAGAAGGTGCTCGATAGGTGCAATAAACAGAGACACGGAAACATACCATTAATAATTTTTTTTTAAACACCTATGAATGTCAGCTGTTGCATGCTGCTTTCATTAGCCTTATGTGTCTACTCGCAACTTAGAAACGGTTCATTTTTACAGTTGAACGAAACTAACTGGCCACGTGGATTACTGGCTGTCTTCTGTGAAAAATAGTTAACAATTTCTTGGCACCGGTTACGGGCCTGGCTTATACTTGTTATATTTTGACACTGATTGGCTCAAGGCGTAGTGCACCAAGAGTTGCCAGCTAGAAGAAAAGGTCAATAAACTGGATCAATGGAGACGTATTTTGTATTGTCGCACGAGTGAAAGAAGGCCGTTGCGTTGCTCTCGCAGCACGCAACAATACAAATGCTAACTCCGACATTTTGGTACGACCTCCACTTCTCATTTCTAATTCGTAAGCCCTCCGATCCAAAGTTTCACTGGCGCGACACGATTTCGCAATTACCGAACTAGATTTGAATTCATTCCACTTTGTAAACATTATTCTAAACGCTATGGTGTAAAAGGATCTGAATATAAATAAGCAAATAATTTACGGTCCATTTTGTAATTCAATAAATCTATTACAGCCGCCTGATAGTCTGCCAGAAAAACCTTCATACATTAAATAGGATTTCTCTAAATATTTATGGTTTTACTAAGCAATGATGTCAGCGGCTTGCCTTGAGCTCAACATTCCTCATTCCTCCACAATTCACAGCACGTGGAAGTATTCTTGCTAGTAATAATAATAATTATACGTGCAATTTGCAGCAATTGAACATGCGTCAATAGAGTTGATTAGTACCTAGTTCAATGGAAACGTTTGCGGCGCAAACTCGAGTTTGTCTTGATTCTCTATCGGTATTTTACTTTTTTTCCACTAACGAAACTGTTGATTCTACGCTTCATTTAACTATTTGCTTACTTAAACCTTTACGTATACGAATAAATTTTATTAACTTCGTCGCTTTAAAAAAAATAGGTATAGGTACCAACTAGTTACATATTTCGAACAAAGAAAATAATTCATAAAAATAATAAATTCATAAACAATAACACGAAAGATTTTTTATTTTTGACAACGTAGTTGTTTAGAAAACCCTTAAAATATTTGTTTTTTTTACCGACTTCCATAAACTTTGTAACGACTGGTCTGACTTCATGATCGACAAAACTCCTAAGATGGTGTTTTTTTTTAAACTAAAGTTTGTATTATCTTTATTTTAATTATATCTGGTTAACAAAGAAAATCATTTTGATACATGGTTCAATACAATCATAATATTATCACTATCACTACATAGCATTAAGGAAAGGATCATAAAAAAAAAGGTAGACCCCAAGCCGTGTTTGTTGCCTGATTCTTCTAGGCTTGGTCGCGTGGAATCGGCGTAGCTTCACCTAGTTCCTAAGACGTTTCAAAGTGATCCTTGTGATTTTATTGAAATAAATGATTTTTGAATTTGAATTTGAATTTGATTCAGGAGGAAGGTTTATATGTATTAAACCCGTGCGAAGCCGGGGCGGGTCGCTAGTATAAAATACGTAAATAGGATCACGACTGTAATCCCCAAGTACGGTAGACAACCTCTCAGATCTCCAGGCGCTTAGATCCTTTGAAGATATCCAGTGGGGGTAGTCAGAGGCACGTCCAAACATTATATTTGGCACATGCCCACATTTTGCAGTAGTTAGCATTCCATACGTGACAGGTTGCAAGCCCATCGCCGCTTACAAGAATACTAATTGGTTTCCTCACGATGTTTTCCTTCACCGTTAAGCACGTGTTTTTATATGTTCTAAGAAGGATTATAATATATATTTTGTTCCTGGAATTATCACACGTTGACTTGTCGCTGTTGGAAGTTAAATCACTAATCCATCCGCTGCCAGTCAAAAGACGATTCTCGCTAAGGCTTTTAATCTTGTAAACAATGTGAAAGAGTGTTATTCTCGATAAATTCTAAGAAAACAACTTAGGTACAATAGGTATTTGAACCTTGAAACGTTTACAATCATTTATTCACGCTTATCGGACCAAGTTATTCAAGCTGACAGCTTTTATTCTACTTAGGTATTTGAATTTTGCTAAAGATTTTGAATAGTTGTTGCGTAATTGAACAGTGAAAATCATTTTAAGCTCTTAGAATTCCTTTCAGGGATTATTTGTCTGCAAAATAAATATTCTTACTTAAACTTTAATAACGAATAGACGGAGGATCGTTGTACGAATAATGCCGGGGTCCCACGGCCCGCGTTTTCACGCGCCAGACCGCGCCAAGGCGGACGGACGCGTCGTGGGAACGATGCATCCGTGGTGGCCCGTGCTCGGAACGCTCTGTACCCCGGCTTTAGAAGCCGGTCCCACGGCGCGTGAAACGACGGATGACGCTCCGTCTGTGTACGTCCGGCGCGTCGCGTACAGAGCGTTCCGAGCACGGGCCACCACGGATGCATCGTTCCCACAGCGCGTCCGCCCGCCTTGGCGCGGTCTGGCGCGTGAAAACGCGGGCCGTGGGACCCCGGCATAATACGGATACAAGCATGGTTGAATCGTTTTCACTTGATTGGAACTGCAAAGAATATTACATGCTAAAATAGCTAAATAGCGTTTGCTACTGGTTATCTGTTTAATTTATTTGACCCGTGTCTGTTAAGTGATGCCTTGACTTTTGATGCGAATATTGTCGGTTCGATTCTCAGTCTATCTAGTAGGTACTAGTCAGTCCATACTTGGAGATTACATTCGTGAGCCGTTGTTGTATTATTTTACGTACATATTCGTTAAACTATTATTTTAAGTCTAGGCAACATACGCACTCCTTAACTACCTCACCTCGAAAACTAAATTTAACAAGTTTGATGACACGCAATTTACTTATCCAACGCCCAAAACACATAATAATGTTATCGCAAACAATCTAAAATTACTAAACTTATCCGAACAGAGCTGTTACATAATCCTATTGAATTTTAGAGCTAGACGCGGTAAGCTTATCCCGGTGTCATAGGAGTTCTAGGGAAGCGAATTCAGACATTGACGCGATACAATGCGATGTGACGCTTAAAAGCTAAACTGTAAACAGATAAGTACTGCATGGCATCGTATAGCGTGGCGTTACATGTAACAAAAAGCCTATCCACAATAAAATCATATCTTAAGTATGACTATTGCTTTGTAGTATGGTTTGGGGGCTGGTTAGTTTTATGTCAAATATGGTACCTACTTTGACTTTACTGGACAGTACGTCACTATGGGGCGTAAGGCAGAGTATACTCTACCCTCGTTCATTTGATTTTTTATTACTATTATTTTATGTATTTATTTTAGAACAAGGATTTCAAACCTTACTGATGGCATTGACCTACATTAAACAAGGGAGTCCTCCGAATATGTTAATTGGGTCAAACGCCGGAAACTTACTTTGAAACTCCGCCTTGTAAGCTTTTGTCATTGGTGTCGAATCTGTTGTTTACTTTTTTCTAAAATAAGCCTCCTTGTTTTTTTTTAATTTAAGATAATTTTTACTTACTAATATTATAAATGCGAAAGTAACTCTGTCTGTCTGTCTGTCTGCCTATCTGTGACGTTATCACGGCTAAACCACTGGGCCGATTGTGGTGCAATTTCATTTAGAGATAGTTTAAAGTATTGAGACAGACATAGGCTACTATTTTCCAAAATTTACTATTGATTTTCCGGAATTTCAACGTTTTACGATACGACGTCGTCACAAATTTAGTTCCTGAATCTACGCGGGTAAAAGCTAGTTTATGATAATGCAACAAAAGAATTGACACCATTACTTGATTGTTTGGTATCGCATAGCGTCACGGCGCTCACCTAGGGCAATATGTTAGCGTAGGCGCCCCCCTCCACCTTCCCCCCTCAGATTACCGCCTTATGAATGAACAGGTGTCTCCTCCTACGTGGATATTTATTTATCTCAGACTTGGATGCTTATCGACACCACTTTATTATCTCCCGCTGAACTGTCACAAACAGGATAAATGAGCTCTACGTGCTTTGACAATATTGTATTTTCAACTCACCTTTGGTATTCATTTGAACTTTGCTTGCGTAACTGAATGGATGGCTCTTTAATGTTATAATATTGAAATGTGGATGTTGGGATCCTTATACTTCTATCTATATAATACATACTTGTACCTCTGTAACTGCAAGCGAAGTTTTAAACGGCCGCGGGTTTGAACAGTTTGACTGAATCAACTCTTTGATTTTAAACATTGAAGGCCATGACATTTTATGATAACAGCTTACTGCCGAGTTATCTTTTGGTTATCTTTAGTTACAGCAAAAATTGGGTAGCATAACCTAACAAAACGAATAAAAACAGATATACTAAATAGTTACATAAGTAATATACCTACTTTCACACACCAATAATGTAGATATGGTTATGTTAAGTGGTTATATTAACTATAGGTGTAAATCGTCACACCACCAAATCGCTAAATATTTTGACCAACAAAGCATTTCAGAATAAAATTTTAATCTAAGACAAAAACTCTTTTTTTGATCCCTTTTAATGTTTCTTTCAAAATGTGAATTATTAGTTTACTTAACAATTACATGATTTTACTTTTTGTTTGTATTGTTTCGTAGACCATTTGAAACAGCTAAGTTCTTGTTCGCGAAGACGCCAAGGAAGAACTTACGTGACAGGTAAACAAACTTACCCATTAGGACTTGACTCGAAGTTGCGAGATGTGCTGGAATTTCCTCAGCTGATCTACAACAAAAGATAACTTCATTTTATATAAGAATTACATCATCATCACTGTAGAACTACAACGTGAATAAAATTACTAAACTCGAATAAAACGAGCATAGTTTTAAAAATATTGACCCTATCCATCATTTAAATATGACTGAATCAAATTGATCAATCATACCTATAGCAAAACTATAGATTTTGACACGGGTCTTTATCACGTAATTACCTTTAATTTATTTTCCCGACGTTTCGACCATGTTACAATAGCCATGGTCGCGGGCAGACAAATAATACCTTTGAAAAATAATACCTATAGCAAGACAAAGTACACGAAATACTTATAATGGTCTTGCCTTATAAAGTCTTAGCTTTGTTCACAAAATGATAGAATCAAAAAGCCAAGCCTGAGATTAGGGCTCGTGTACAAAGAATTCATAAAACGGTAATTATGCATTCTCTGTTTCTGTTGCGCTTGCGTTGACATTGACAGAGTGGCGACGGGCATGTCGTGGCTAATCTGCGTGGCAAATCCGCCATCATGCTTTTCAGAGTTTCTAAATTAATGTTATACAATTTTTGTGATGTCATTGTGAAATTCACTAAACTAGGTCTTGGCAATATGTGTCCTTAGTCATAGTATTGCGTCTCTTTTTTGTGCAATACTGTTTGATTTTGGTTCTAGGTCTGGACCATATTTTATACAGTTAATCAAACTTGTTACACGATAGAAAAATATTGATGCTTTTTATGAGAAATTTATGGGCATATACATATATATTTAAATGGATATATTTGACCAATCAACATCTGCGGCTCCGTGGGTCGTAGGTGCTAATAGGGCCATGACGTAGGGTCACTGATGACCCAACACCGTTGTGCAACGCGCCTAATAAGTCACACTACAAACATGCCGCACCCAGTCTCTATTGAATATTCATGCTTTGATGGTTTTATTTCCACAATCGCTGACACCAATTCCATTAAAACCTATTAACTGGTTCCATAGTTTTCATACGGTTATTTTCAATCAATACAAATTAAGTAAGTACCCTTTGACTTGAATAGGAATTCTAGGGTCAGTCGATTTTTTTCTTTAAATACTTATAACCTATTTCCCTATATTTTTATTACTAATAAACTGGTGTATTTATGTATATTCCTTTTGCTCATCCTAAGCCTAAACGGCATGATGGATTTTGATAAATGAGATGTCATTTTATTCATCTGACTCTCGCACGACAGAGACAGAATATATAAAAAATCTACAAATTCAATATGGCAATTTCCCGGAAACATTGTTAAACGATAAAATTGACCAGAACAAACTGCAGGCGAGTATATCGTTTTTTAAAATGTGATTACTATTTAATAGGTTATGGTTTTTCACAAAAATTTCGACATCCCATTATATACCTACTTTAAGTGGAACTTTTCAGTATAAACATCGATTCAGCCGTTACAATAATTAATATGATTGATTCATCAAACATCCAAACCTTCATATTTATAATTTTAGTGTGATTGAAAGTATAATTATCTACATTCAATTATTGTGTTTATTGAAACGTTCGTGTCGTGGTAATTGTCGGTACAATGGACGATAAAAATGAAAATAAATGGATTAGTACGAGTGCTGTGTACAGTTTTATAAGCAATTAAGTACCTCAGTGACTGAGACAAGCGCCCATTCAAGCGTGATACAAAAACGCCGACTGTTTGCATTAGTCAAACGCTACCGTTTTTTACTGGATTTGCAGTGCACTTGGGCATAGCTAACATTTGCCTACCTGAATGCCCTGTACTAAGAGTCAACGCACACCGTGAGCAGAGCATATTCCGAGAACACTGAATAAAAACCCTTTATAACTATTAAAATACAGTGCAAAATTACGATCGTAAAAACGCGATGCTCCACCATGCTGCGTTTTGACGTACCCTCTGCCCTTACCGTGGAAATAACATCGCTTATATACCGATAATAGTATTTTCTACTTGTACATTTTATTGCAGCATACCATTCATGCCCGAAAAACAGTAGATTCAATACTATTTTTCTATCGTAGAAAGAGTGAGAATTGCAATATTTTATTAAGTAACTGTCGTTTTCATCTGGGTACACGTAGTAATCGAATTTAACGGTTATTGGCTGCGATAAAAAGTGGCAATCGTAAGGCGTCGGCTCGTGACGAACTACTGAACCGGAGCCAGGTCGGTCAAGTTTTGAGCTTTGATCAGACGGAACGCAGTACGAACTGGGTTGTCGCACCGAAATACAATCACACGTATCTCGTAACACAGACACGTATTCTTGTATGAAACATCAAAGATTGATTGTTGCTGAAACGGAGCCGTTTGAACAATATACCTACATTTGGTCCTTTTATGAAAACGCTTCGAAAGTTCACTTGTTAACGCTAATTTCAAAGGAAACTAATTTCATTGGATTTCAATTAATTCAATTTGACATTTGTAAATTCAAGGTACACTATTTTTGTTGGACTTAACAGAATGAGCATTCGTATTTAACGAAATTTTAGTAAAAAGAATCGGTTACGAAATTGCGATGACGGAAAAATATTTTTCAATTTATTGATTTAGTGCGCCTGCAGCGCACCAGTAAACTGATTGCATCACGGAATATTGATAAACATAACCTGTGCAGAAGTAGAGCGGGCCGTGATTGGTTAACATCCTCGTTTGGAGTAGGTATCTACTCAAGTAGATAGTGCCGATACCTAGGTCTGGTCTGCTGTCTGTCTACTGTTTGTCTTGAAATTAAGCGGAACAGAGAGTATAAAATGTGCGTACCTATTTATATATTTTTTTGCTTCTTCAAAGGATTTAAGCGTCTGGAGATCTGAGAGAATGTCTACCGTACTTGGGATAACTGTCGTGATCCTATTTTTTATTTTTTTATTTTTAATATTTTTCTGAAACAATAATTAACAAAAACATAATTTATATTTTTATCTGTAGATTTCTTTCTCTGAAACCTGAAACTGAAATCGCAGTGACTCGTTTTTGGGAAAATTATAACAAAATGTACATAATATAATAAATGCAGTTCGTAGGTAGGTACTCAACCTAAAACGTGACTTTGACGTGAAAACCCAAAATTCCTAATCGTAAATACCACCTACCTAAAATGTGTCATTTCATGCATGAAATGATAATGCTTATTCATAAGTTCATATTTGGCCATGTAATCCCATACTAGGTACATAATGGACTAATGTCTGACTACCTACTAGGAATTTTGGTTCGTGATATATTTGAAATACCCGGCTTTTATTGGGCTAGGTACTTATACTCTATCTATAGGTAATTGTAACTTAAACAAATAACTAGCCATATTAAGGGGTATTATAAGTCAGGCCACAGATTTTTTTGGTCACAGAAACCAACCGCTTATTTTATAACTAAGCCATGGAAAATGAGAAGACTTCTAATAAACGAATTCGAAAGGTAGCTCTCGGTTTTTAAAGATTTTATGTCTCTTAGAATCTTCTAGACTTTCAATCATGTAGTGCACATTACTTAACTACCTTATCGACTGCGTATATTCAGAAAGCCCGCATTCCTTGCAGCGGTGCCTCACAGTGTCCATCTCGTGCACATGAGCGCTAATTAACCCCCAGCTAAAGGTTATTCAGCTAAGCACCGGCTGACTATTAGTCAGCGTCATCTGCACCACGTTTCTTTTGTCACAGCGTCATTCATAACCACGAAGCGTACCTATAGCCCGGAAGCCAATAGCCATATTCTTACGTAATCTCGCTAAAGCAACGAACTGAGAACTGGTTGTGTTCAGATAAGGACTTGAACACTGCTTTAGTCTCTGTCGCAAGCGAATTAAAACTGGCAAAATGCGGAAAAAATACCAGCAATGCAAAGATCAGCTCCCTATCATTTGATGGGTCTAATATAGCCTTTCTCTATGTCACTAACTTTGGCTCCCTTTCTATCACGCATGAGTGAGCCGGCGTCATCCAGGAGTGATGATCTCGATTACTCCTCTGAGGCCACGTAGCTATGATTAATGTTAATTACCCACACCTCGATTTTCTCGCGGTTAGCGATTAAGAAGACCATTAGACTATCTCCCGAGGCGGCCATTATCCGTACTTTTCAAATATCAAAACGTTTTCTCGATGGTGATAACGGCGATGAAATATTATATCTAGATAGCTAGGATACTATACTGAGTCTACTCTACTCACACGAGTAAAATATTGTAAGTTGGAGACGTACCTAATGCTGTAACTATGGAGGTAACCACGCATTAGGGAAGCACCTAAACTTTTCTCTCTACATTCAAATAACACAATGGTGATTTAAAAGTGATAAGACAAATCGCTAAACCAATCCACTTACCTATATATTTTTTAATTATTTTAGCACAAGAATAAAGCTAATTACAATAAATACATGCAAAGTGCATGTACGCTTAATGCCAATTACAAGTTTTGTATAATATACTACACCTACTTTTTACTTTTTTTGGAATTCATGGTGATTACCGTAATTTTAAAATAACAAAACATTGAATCAAACTCGCGTATCTCATCCTGTTCAGAAATGTTTGGCGTTCATTGTCAAGCCAATTCGTAGTTGCGTCATAATTTTGATATAATATTAGTTTTTTCCCCAGTTTTGTGGTGATATAGCGTGTCGCGAAGGCCGTGCCTGGCTCCGCGCCCGACGCTGTCATGTCCCCAGTCACGCCACAACTGACTGCGGAAGGCGAGCACAACTAAAAACTGTCTGGTTTTCTACCACTGAAGAAGCGTACCGTTGGGAAACTAAATGACTAGGTGTTTTTGTTGTGGACAGCGACAGGAATTAAAGTGGCGTGTGGTTTTTTTTTACATTGTAAATGTCTATGCCTAGTTATTCCTTTTATATTCTTAAAGTGGTTTAGGCTGGGCATTTTATATGTCAGTCGGGACATTGCCTTTTATATATTAAATACATAGTAAGACTTACGAGACAGAAGGTAGGCACGAGTTTAGGCGAATACTACTCGGCCACCTCAAGAATAAAGATAATTATTACACTTTGCTTTGGAATCAGCAAAGAAACTGCTATCTCAAAGAAGCCGTCAAATAATATTGCACAGCAAATTATCATTTACCTAATAAAATATAGACAATCAAGTTCTATAATGGTATTCATTACAACGCTAAAGACAAGTGGCATTCTAAAATTAATAGCTCTATTCATTCAGTGGTCAACTATAGGCATCATAAAACAATGCAATTAACTGTTGAGCTAAATTCTAATTATCAGCGAGTGATTCTGAAATTTGATACAACCATGTTGAATACATATCGAATTCATATCTAGGTGCAGTTTAATATATTTAGATAAGTAGTTGGTTCTTATCTTCGTATCAATTAGTGATTGGAGTGGAGAGCCCTTCGTCATGGCTTAACAACTTTTTAAAAGCCAGGACTGACATCCACGGAAATGATCAGCTGTTATTGTCTACTAGTGATCACTCACCCATTGTCGACCGCCCTGAAGGTTGCAAACGTCTAGGCTAAGTACCTACGTCACCAACGATTCAGTTGAATATAAATATTGTAGTGTTCGGTGTTTCACTTTTAAACAATGTGTTTTTACAAAACATTTGATTTGTCTCTACTTTATCTATCTTCTAATCATAATAATAGGTCTTTGTTTAAATGACTGTATGTACCTATACTAACAACAGGATGAAAATAAATTGGATGATCAAATATAATAAACGATTCATATTTGAGTGAGAGGGATATAGTTTGGTAACATCCTCGATTCGACATGTCTAAACATTGACTTCCTCACTCAAGCATGTCTCTAGCACCTGCTTGGTATTCCAAGTTGTCTTAAGCCTTGTACAAACAGTGCACAGTAACTTGTGAGGTGCCAGCATTCACACAGATACTGCCGTAGTATCAATTTGAGCGTGTATTTCCTTTGACCAAAATAAAAGACGTTGTGGGTCATGTTCATTAAACTTGAGTTCAAGCCTATTTAGTTTAGGCATAAGAAAATTCTGCTATAGTTTCTGAGATTATTAAAAAAAAGCACTTTAGTACACTTGAGAGCGTGTGAATCAAATGAAACTTGGAAGACACCGTCTGTCTGTCTGATGTTCGTGTGTGCAAGTGTGTTACTGAATGTTGTTTGAATAAGCCATTATTAGCAGCTGCGTGCTATCCAAATGCTGTAAATCTCTGCGTCTGCGCATCCCGCCCGTCCAATAGCAACGCAACAGATGCACCTGCCGGTAAAGGAAGCTCGGATGACACCTCTTGCGTGATCCGCAAGTTGCAACTGAACTTTAGATCGGGTAAATTGTCGCCAATTATATAATCTTGTTGAAAACTCGGCTTTGGTGTCGTGTTCGTAGGGTCGGCAGCGGTCTTCGTAATTTATTACGCTTATTACAAACTGGAAAGTAGGTTCTTGTTTAACTCTGTCGAAGGAAACCTTTGCCTTCAGTATGTATTACTATTATTATATTCTTCTATTGGTTTCGAGTTCTTCTTCTATTGGATTCGAGTTCTTCTTCTATTGGACGAATTTAAATGAGTTTTGTTGTATATGCCTAGGTACACTTGGGCGGGCGCTTGTCTATATGGCAGTATGAATTAAACAGGTAAGCATAAAACAACACTGTTCATACTCTATCACTATTCTATTTTTAATTGTTACCAAATATCTACAATCGACGTGAATTAAAATTAATAAAACTTCACCGTACCTATACTATAACTATATTATGGGGGAAAAGACTATAGTAATGCTACCTACGTTCTTTCACGCGCAAATTGAATGAAGGCACGATTCTAAAGGCGGGGTGTGTGTGCTATTTCCACCACAGACTTGGTAGCCCATTGCACTAGGGGTGAGATAGTGCCATGCGGTAAAATATCGAATGCAGGGTATGCAAGTAAATAACGTAATCTAATAAATAAACATAATGTCCTACAAAGTCTTGTGAGTAGCAGATTCGGTGATAAACGGTGGTAGGTCACAATGATTTATTATTTATCTAATTTATTTATTTTAACTAGAAAACGGCTAATTACCACTTTTATTTTTCCTTGTTATTGCTGACGTTTTGAGACAATTCAGATGCTCTTTATCGTGAGCATCGCCCGCGACCGCGATCAACGGTAGATCGGCGAATACTAATAGATTATTAGCCGTATTTCTTGTTAAAATGATTAACAACCTCGATAGTTTTATTCTTTAATTGATATATAAAAATTCGAGTTAATTTATAGTATAATTTATAGTTCGCGATCGTGAATAGCATAATTATTAATTACTTTTGTAAGTGAGTAATACATACAAATAAGTATTGCTGGACATTTAACACAAAGTCATCCATCCCCTAACAAAACAAAGGTTGTATTAAAACTTTGCTGGTACAAGCTTTACAGCAAAGTTTTTAATGTAAAATAAGTTTAAATACGTACCTACCTTTAAGCAACGTGACTCGTGATAGCACAAGTTTTAAACCTCTGTGTTTTTTTATGCTATTTTTAATTTTGTTTTTATATATTATTTTTGTCTAAATAGTAAATAAATAAAAAATACTGTACATACTAACCCGATGACTGATAGAAAGAATACTTATGTTTTTTTTGTAATACGAACTAGTAGTACCTATGAGGGTACTAGATATCGCTAGCATAGCTGGCTATCTCTCGCCATCTCTCACATAGAACATTGGGCAAGCGTTCTCGGCATACTCGCAAACCATTAAAATTCAAAGCCTGCAGAAACGTAATTATCTACTTCTACGTCTGGTCAAAGTTCCGACTTTTATTCCTAAGTAATTAACTTAATGCTTTTATATCTCGGAGTTTTAACTCGGTGGAAACGACGCATTGATCAAGATTACGATCCATCATCGTTAATAATGTAAATGTCAAAGCATTCTGTTGGCAACCTCAATAGTTTGACACTATGGTATTCATTGATCGAGCGAGTGAAGCGAGCATTTAGAACGTAACACCGATAGGAAACGAGTAAAAATAACGCTCTAAAATATTGAAATTGAAGAATTAGTTAGTATTCTATATACGATGATGAGCTTGTAACCTGTCACGTATAAACTACGGTGCAAATTATGTTATCTCGAAATTATGTTTATTCGCAAAAGTGCTTGAAAAAATTGTATACAACCAATTGTACTCCGCTCTTAGGCATGATCTTGAAACACAGCAGCATGGGTTCTTAAGAGGAAGGTCTACTACTTCTAATCTTATATTATGCACTGAGTTCCTGTCCCGTTTTATGTCTGAACCCTCACAAATTGACGTAATATATACTGATTACAGTAAGTGTTTCGATCGTATTGATCATTTCATACTGTTAAAGAAGTTACAACAGTTAGGCATAAGAGGTAATCTATTTAGGTGGTTTACGTCTTATGTTCATAACAGGTGTCAGACGGTGGTTCTCGGTGGATACTCCTCTCTTTCCATATACGTGCCTTCAGGGGTCCCGCAGGGATCTTTATTGGGTCCACTTCTTTTTTCCATTTTTGTAAATGATATCTCTTTGTGCTTCCATCATTCTAAAATTCTTTTATACGCAGACGATATGAAAATTTTCAGTCAAATTAAGTCTATTGATGATGCATGTCGTCTGGAAGACGACCTAATAAGGTTTCAAAACTATTGCATTCTGAGCATTAGACTTGAACGTTTCCAAGTGTTACGTTTACTCTTTCACTGGTAAGCCAATGACTATTAAATATGATTATACTCTATGCAGTTCACCTCTTACAAGGGTAGATACAATCCGTGACTTAGGTGTTACTTTTGATAGTAAACTTTTATTCGATAATCATATTAATAACATCGTAAACAAAGCGTCTCGTGCACTTGGATTCGTTTTAAGAATGTCTAAGGATTTTTCTAGTGTAAAAACCTTTAAAATTCTTTACTGTACGCAGTCACCTTGAATACGCTTCTCAAGTCTGGAATCCGTGCTATGATGTTTATTCCTCAAGATTGGAGCGTATTCAAAAAAGGTTTCTCCGGTATCTGCAATTTCGGGCAGGGATTTTTCTACCAGATTATGTGTCCAGATGTAAGAAATTTCATTTTCTCCCCCTTTATGAACGGAACATAGCAGATTTGACATATTTAGTGAACATTGCAAATGGTAAGGTGGACTGCCCTGAGCTACTGGCGTTGCTGGGGCTGCGAGCTAACACAGTTGCGTTAAGGAGACCAAATACGTTATATGTACCTCTAGTTAAAACCAATTACAGGCAAAATGCATTTATTATCCGAGTAAGTGCTATGTTCAACTCTATGGCATATATAGATATAGATTTATTTAATACCCCAGTGAGTAAGCTTAAATGCTTACTCGCTGAAAAAATCTTTTGGCAATTTTATGTTAATCTAATTTTTTTGTTTTATTCAAAAAAATTAGATTAACATAAAAAGTTATTTTAACTTTGTTATAAAATTTAAATTTTGATGTCCTTTATATTTTTGTTTTGTGAACTTTATATTTTTTGTTTCTTACCGTCCACGTAAGCTGTAAATTTCTTTTTATAATCTTTAATATCTATCAGTGGAAACTTTTAATTGGCCTTAAGCGTACATGCACTCTGCATGTATCTATTGTAATTTGATTTATTCTTGTGTCTAGCTGTAAGTTTTCCTAAAATTCTAAAATAAAATAAAATAAAATAAAATAAATATTGGGCATATGCCTAATAAAAAGTTTGGACGTGCCTCCGAATACCCCTAATAACAAACATCGACGTTCGTACTTACCTAGAGATTTGAGATGCGTCTAACATCTGAGTTATAATCGTGAGCCTGTAATTCTATGTATTTTGTTAAGGTTAGAAATAATAACAATAAATGTCTTGTTTGAAATTGAACGCGAGTCGATCCCATAAAAAGGCAGTACCTAGTAAAAGTTACTTATCACTACTACGAAAAAACACGAAAAATCGTGAGATCTAAACAAAAACACTTTTTGTGTCACAATCACAATGTTAGTTACCTTGCTCCTCCGAAACGGCTTTAACGATTTTTACCAAATTTTATATGCATATTCAGTAGGACTGAGAATCGGCTACTATCTATTTTTCATACCCTTAAGTGATAAGGATGGCGTAAAGATCGGGAAAAACGGAAAGTGCTTTTTTCTGTGGGATTATTGATATTTGACAGGACAACGTCTGTCGGGACAGCTAGTATATATATAAAAATCAATGTCACTTTTCGTTGTAATTTTATAAGAACGGGCTCACCTATCCAAACCAAATGTTTAGGATTTTTCGGACTATTTAGTAGATGGTTTATGTGAAGTTTGCACAAACCGGTAGAGCGGTTCTTCATTTAGCACATTTTTTGTAACAAATTAATTCAATAAATGGCGGATCATTTTGTAAATGGGGATTTTGCTGTCAAATTGAACCTTTTTTCAGATGGGGATTGTGCTGTAAAATTGAAACTTTTTTCAGTGTTGACAGTAAAAACATGTTGTTATGTCATTCATGCGGTCATTTCATTGCGGACGTGCTGAACTGCTTTTTGACAGGACAACGTCTGTCACGGGTCCGCTAGTATATTAACTAACTGTTCGCCTCGGCTTCGCACGGGTGTACCATTGAAGATAATAGGCAAGTTTTTGATACCTTAGGTTACATTATTGCAATTTACGTTGGGATCAATATTTTGAATATAAAATATTGCTATATTTATTGCTGATAATGCAGCTTTAAATAAGTGAAAGAACTTTTAAATTTGGTCCAGTAGTTTTCAGTTTATCCGGTACAAACAAAAATACAAGAATAATAAGTATACCTTATTTTAATGGTAGTGTAGATAGTAAAGGATAGAAAGTAAAATAGTGCATTGTTCAAAGCTTTAGCTTCAAGTATGTTCAGGTGCGCCGGCCGCACAATCAGCAGTAAAAACGAACGGACTAACTTATCTCAAGATATCCAGGGCTTTATGTTCCTTAACGGCTTTGTTAAAATTTTAATATGGTAATAACTGTTTCAGTATAATAACATCAAATTTTGAAAAAAATATATAATGAAATGAGATCACAAAGTAATCCCCAAGTACGGTAGACATTCTCTCAGATCTACAGTCGCTTGGATCCTTGATATTAAAAGGTGGAAGCCAGAGACACGTCCAAACATTACATTTTGGCACATGTCCACATTATGCTGTAATTAGTTTTCCATACGTGACAGGTTGCATGTACATACATATCATCATATTATAATATCATTTTATATTCTGTTAATATTATTATATCTAAAGATTTATGGATGGTAATTGAAGGATTTGGGCGAGACATTTGCCCAGCAGTGGGACGAAATAGGTTAAGAAAAAGCCTTATGTGCACACTACTTCTTTACCGGCAACCATACGCCCTTCAAGCCATAAGACATTAATGCTGCTTGGCGTCAGAAACTGATATGCTTGTATTACTTCCCCTCACAAGAAACTCTACTGCTCATAAAGTACCTACCCACTAACTACCATTTGATGAATTACCTACTAATATTTCACTCATCTATATATAAAACAAAGTCGTGTTAGTTACATCATTTATAACTCAAGAACGGCTGGACAAATTCAGCTAGATCAAAAAAAACTTTGCAGTGAGTTCAGTTTGATACCACGGTAACGGAAACGGGGACATAATACAACATTTCTTAATTCTAAAGCGATACGAAGTTCGCCGGGTTAGCTTGTTATCTAATATTTCATCTTATTCATTATCTTAGACCTATCTCTGGGCCTGAAAGTCAGACAATAGTGAGGCTTTATTCGTATTATCGGACGGTATTATTGTAAAATTGTTTGAATTGAAACTCAAGATAAACTTGATCAATATTGATAGACTCCACAATGTAACTACCTAAGGACCTATATTAACTGTAAAACAGCACCATTCTATGTTCTCGGTGTAATTATTTAGGTATTTACAACAATCTTACGCAAGTCCTTTCCATAATCTACATACTCGTAGTACGAGCGTTCAAGATAGCTTCTCTACGTGCTTTCTGCGAACTCGTCTAGTTGCGTTTACTTTAGAGAGTTTATCACATTGCTTTGTTTGTGTTCGCTGGAATAACAAATATACCATTCTAAGCGTATGCTTCTAGGAATCTCTTGATAGGACTGATTCTGGATAATACCTTAATGGAAGATGTTCGAAATTTAGTAAGAACTAGTAGGTGTCTATTACATGAAGAGTTGTTTTCCAGCTTTTTACAAGCAAGATAAGTTATGTTGATATAACGTAATTTTGCTCTGTGTTTTGTCAGAGTGCCTACACACCACTTTGCAATAATGTTACGGTATCGACACTGTTTTATTTGCGTTGTCGTTCTACAGTGCCTGAAGTGACATTCAAATAGGAATTCCTATAAATTGTAGGATCGAAAATAGCATTAAACTAAATCGGAGCCTGTCACTAGCTATTCTAATTGTATATTTTAGTGAACGCTTGTGTACCAACTCCATTAAATCACTGGATATCGATAATATACACTCGATGGCCGATAAAGTTTAATGCTCGTGCAATAAGTACCTGGTCACAATATAGATAAAGCTTTTCAGTGAGGCGCACTTGATAAACGAGAACATTGCTTTACGCTTGCAACATACACCATATTGTCATGAATTTACTATACAAGAAGGTACTGCTTACGAGAAAACGCATTTATTTCTGGTTTGTTTGTTCGTGTGTGTATTTTTTTATTCCTGTGTTGTCTCTAAACAGGTATGGTGGTCCTGACGCCTAAAAAAAGAAGTTCACTGTTCTCTACCACTTTTGTTTTGATACGAAGTTGTCAGACGATAGCAAGAACCAGTTTTAGGATTCAGCACGTGCGGTCTGCGAAAGTACCTCTGGTTTATCTTGGCACTATTATCCGTACATACTGCATGTAAATGTAATATATACTGTGCTGCTTGACTATTTACTCTATGTCTGTCAGAGATTAATGCGGTAACCACAGGCTTGCCAGTCCTTTCATTTATATTTAGGGTTCTCCTTTACGACTATATTGAATTAATAACTAAATACAAAACTGGTAGGTATATCACTATAAATATCTTTATCATTAAATATATTATCATTTATTATCTTTACCTAGAAATCCAACTGTGAAAGAAAACGTATTTATTCCTCACGAATGTAAACTCACGTTTACAACTAGTATAAAGATAAAATGACTACCTATCTAGATTGTATACGAGATAAAGGTTTTCCACTTACCCTTTTGTAACGTTTTATTTACAGTAAACACAGCATAAAATTGCGTAACTATGAGTATCTATGTAATGTTTGCATTCCGCACTAAGAACTTTTGCAACTACAAAGTGGCATCTTTCAAGCTGAGATTTTATCATTCTTGGATATTGATACAAAATTGTTGTGAAAATGTTGCACACAATTTTTAGGCACGAAGGCTTTCTTAACATCGAAATGTCATATTTTATACGTTTGTTTTTATTAAACTTTTGTCATAGGTTATTAAAAAAAGCAATGTAAGTACATCAGAATTTAGCAACGTAAATCGAAGCAAATGTCAGGTTTGAATTAATATAATTGCTTACTTAAAAATTGTTACAGTAGGTACTATAATGAATAATAAAAGAAAACATAAAATGATTATCTACTTTTGATATTGACTGTACGAACGTATTAAACGTTCTCATAAATAAACTTATTGTATTTTCTCATAGTTCCTATCCGATAGTTGCAGGTATAAAAGCATTTATGTTAAAAATAATAAAAAAATCGATCGAAATAAATTTGGTATTTTGTAATAAATCATAGTTGCTGAACATAATAAGATTGTCTGTGGCAAGTTGTTCTGGCACGGAACCCAGTTTGCGGGAGCCTGACTTGGATTTATTTTCTATCAGTGTAAAAGTCATGTGTCAGCATGTTGACCATTCCACTAGAAATGGTCAAACATACATAAAAGCCAATTAAAATTAAAAGCTGTAACTTTCACCTTTTAATTATAGATAACTAGCTGCTCGCCCCGGCTTCGCACAGGTGGTACCTGGATAAGAAGTAGCCTATGTGTTATTTTGATGTATAAGCTATACTACTGTAAAGATTCATCTAAATCCGTTCAGTAGATATTGCGTGAAAGAGTAACAAATACACACACACACGCTCACCCACTCACAAACATTCGCATTTATAATATTAGTAGGATAGTAGAATGATACCATAGATTTCATGAAACTTAAGTGTACTTCTCAACACTACTATCTACAATTAGCAATATTTCCTTTTTTCAATTCAAATGTACCATATTCAACCCATGTCGTAAAAATCTTTATATTGCGTTGTTAATTGCATTAGCAGTCCGACACAAAAGCCTTAGTAAAGGTTACCATTCACTTGTACAATACTGTACCATGATTGTGTGTAATTAAACCATTATTCTAGGATTTGTAATACATACCAGTGTAATATCATATCAGATGAAATGTTACAATTCCTGCATTGAAGACCGCTTGGCGACGCGAGCGCAGGTGGGTTCTATTGCATCAGACCCGCATTCTTCTCGTTAGCTGTCAGACTTTATATGACAACCGTGAATATTAATCCCGTTACCTACAATTTATAACAAGCTGTTATTTACGAGTAAGTACTCCATAGAAAGCACACCATTTTTTTCTATATACCTACACAATGAAAAAAAAAACCGGCCAAGTGTGAGCCGGACTCGCGCACGAAGGGTTCCGTATTATCTATAAATAACGGAAAAAAATCACGTTTGTTGTATGGGAGCTCACTTAAATATTTATTATATTCTGTTTTTAGTATTTGTTGTTATAGCAGCAACAAAAATAATAATCTGTGATAATTATTGTCTAATGAGATACAGCCCTGTGAAAGACAGACGGACAGCGAAGTCTTATTAATAGGGTCCCGTTTTTACCCTTTGGGTACGGAACCCTAACAAGCCTAGGTTAGTAAGAAAAAATCATCGCATACAACAAAACATCTTGCAGGTCAAGATCACTCAAAACGCGCCCTGCGATTCATTGTCTTGCGTCCGCCAACATAAAGGCCTTATGTGCTTGTAATTTTAACGTCAACCTTACCCTTCAAACCGAAACAAAAATAAGACGGCAGAAATTGATATTATGTTGGTAGTACTGCCCCGGACGAGTCCCTTCACACGGACTTATACACTGCAGAATCTTTTGCTTCTCATAAAGGCTCTGCTAAAACGTATGTAGGTAGTATACCTGTAGTATACTAGACATCTTGTTTATGCCTTACAAGATTAAGTTATTTACGTGCTAAGTCGCTTAGTTTATTACCTGTCGGTCGGTTTTACTTAAAAGGTGCCAATTCGCACCTTTGTTGGCATACGTGCCAGGCAAGATTAATTTCTGAGCTGATTTGGATGTAAATTGAGGTAAAATGTATATGTTAACTCGAAGTTTACATAACATTTTAAAAACAAGTAGGTATTTATATTGTGGTTCCAAGAAAGGATATCAATGAATGGACCAACCAGACGTGTTGACCCTCTACACACTTATAAGGAAAATACTAAACTTCCTTTCAGATTAAAAAATACTTTTACTTTTACACATGTACTCATAGTTACTCGTAGAGAAATTTTTTAGTTTAGAAGACTATTTTTTATCTCTATTACTATCTTGGTATTGGATTTACTATCTTGTTGGAGTGGGTAATTGAATTCTGAATTCTTATCTCCTATCCTTTAAATGAAACTATAATTCAAGCATGTTATCCACCCAACGATCTTGTTGTGCAAAAAATGTGTCCCAGTGCAGCGATTACGAAAACTTTAAAGCGTGTTTCAACACTCATTTGACCGGTTTATAGTATTTCCTTGTGAGGTGTGCATGTGCACCTCTCAGAATATCCACCAACATTATAATATAACTTATCTGGGTAGATACCTACATCCTAATAATATTATAAATGCGAAAGTTTGTGATAAGGCTGCTATGTTTGTTCCCTATCAAAAATAAACGACAAAACGGATTAAGATGAAAGGTGCTGTAAAGTAGTATGTAGATAAAAAATCTGAATAAATAACGGGGGAATTTATAATCAGAAAAACAACCCTTAAATGATGAAAAAACGCAAAAAGGATGATTTTGGTATAGATGGCGTTGGTGTGCAACAAATCTGACATCACAGACTAAAAACATTTAGTCGTCATAGCAACGCTGTTTTTACTAATGAATGATACGCATTCTACCAAAATTCGTAATTTATTTTATCAGTACAAGGTTTGTAGGTAAAAAATTGGAAGCTGCCTGAAATAGCTTTTTCCTATGTGTACCTATATTACAAAAAAAAAAATAACAGAACAACGTTTGTCACGGGTCGGCTAATAGTACTATTAGAAGTCTGTGATTTGTTATCATTATTAAATGGGTGTTTATTTAAAGGGCAGAATAAGTGGCTATAAAGTACCTCTGTATAGTACGAAATACCGATGTAAGTGTAGCTGTTTATGTAGTGGGTAGATAAGATTTATAGTTCGCGACTTTAGCCTTGGGATGGCAGACTGCGTGCCTCCGAGCGTTGAACGATGACATACGCAGATGTGCCTAATATAAACAGCACGTTCGTATCATATTTTCCTCCATACATTATGCAAAACAGTACCTATGGTATGTACTTGTCTTTCAATCTGAAGGTCGTGAGTTGGGATCTAGATCGTGCCAGTTACCTAGTATTGTTTTAAGCGGGCTTGCTACTTGACCCGTTTGGTTTATACCTAACTACTGCAAAATGTAAGCATGTGTCAAATATAATCAAATGGACATCTTGAAGGATCTGAGTGCTTGGAGATCTGAGAGGATGTCTATCATGCTTAGGGATTTCTGTTGTCAGTCTATGTTTATGTTACTGGCAAGTAAATGAATTCTGTTTGACATTGCAAGTACCTTCGTATTGCGTCTCAAATAACAATAGATACTTTACGACGATGATCACCGTCACTTTTGTTACGACTAAAATTAACACTGCTTCATCATTAGATTTGTTATTCAATTAAGATGATTGATATTTGACGTTGAATAATATAATAATTTATTAATATCGGTGCCATGATTACGGGCTTTTTTGTCTCGAAGTTTTTCCTTGAGAAACTAGAGATTGTCTCGCTTTGAGACGAATCGATGAAAAGGTAAACTGACACAGCTAATGCTACGATTGCTAATCGATTGCAAACACCGAGTTTATATTTTGTTCAGCTGCTTTTTATATTAAACGGTTTTCTATTTTATATTGCGCAATAAATAAATCTATTCTATCTATAATTATAGTAAACAAATATTTTTTCGTGAACATTTAAGTCAACCCCATCTAGATTGTTTTTATATCCCTTAATTCAACATTTTTGTTCTACCCAGAAAAGGCGGAAAATGTGATGCATGCATTAGTATTTTAAAACTATTGAACATAAAAAGAAACTAGTTAAGTTAGTTAGTT
Organism: Hydriomena furcata; assembly: GCA_912999785.1. Taxonomy (NCBI): domain Eukaryota; kingdom Metazoa; phylum Arthropoda; class Insecta; order Lepidoptera; family Geometridae; genus Hydriomena; species Hydriomena furcata. The sequence goes on from OU538824.1 coordinate 9,476,563, forward strand.
CGTTAGTTCTTTACAGAGCTCTTCAGTTCTTTAAAGAGCTCTTCAGTACCGCTACGTCTTCCTAATATCCTACTAATATTATAAATGCGAAAGTTTGTGAGTGAGTGGGTGTGTGTGTGTGTGTTTGTTACTCTTTACACAAAAACTACTGAACAGATTAAAATAAATCATAAAGTAATATAGCTTATACATCAGTATAACACAGGCTACTTTTTATCCAGGTACCACCCGTGCGACGCCGCAGAGCGAGCAGCTAGTATAATTATATATCCAAAAGTTTGTGAGAATGTATGTTTAGGTGTTTGTGCCTCAATCAAACCTTTCAGCCGTGACTTAAGGCGCTCCCAGTCGACGATTGTTTTTGTTCGAAACGAAAAAATAAATACTTGTGAACAAGCCACATCTCCTATTTTATAATGTATAGTATATGTGAATAAAGATGTACCCATCTTTAATCACTTCGATAAATAATCCTACCGACCGCTGCAATGACGACAAACACACGTCGGAGCGTGGTCCGCCTTAGCTTTTCGAATAAATTAATGATATAAATTATGTATAATTACTTATCAAAAATCTATTCTAATAGAAATCTAGATCTACATATTACCTATCTTTAACAATAAATCACAAGTTGATTTTAATAGTAGGTATATAAAATATTTCGATCATAAATTCTAAAACGTATCATTTTGAAATAATATCTTTATCGTGAAAAGTTTCTGCTATTATGTTTTCAGCTTAATAGAAATCTAGGTAGGAACCTGAAGTAATTAATATACTTAGGGCCGATTTTTCAATCAACAGATAAGGGCCAACTGTTGAATAAATTTGACATATCGTATGGAAAATTGCAATTTTATTCCACAGTTAACACTTATCTGATGATTGAAAAATCGGCCCTTATAAAAATAGGAGATGTGGCTTGTTCAGATGTATTTCTTTTTTCGTTTCGAAAAAGAGCAATCAGCGACTGGGAGCCTCTTAAAAACACTCATACAATATTTGGAATCAATAATAACAGTAATTATGTAGGCTGTGTAAGAGTAAAATAAATTAAAAAGTTAATTTATTGTATCCAAAGCTTATGAAACTAAATGTTGTAACAGGTTCCAATAGAACGAACTTTATCGAATGACCACCTACGCAAGAAGCCCATTTCTATTCTGTGCCGCAGCTAACCGCTTGTTCAAACATCCACAGGCCTAAGAGCCCCCCAATCATTATGCAGTTTATATTTTACACCTCCACCTCTCATATCTCGTTGTCACCTAGGACTAGATATTTGTATCCATTTCAATGCACCAAGCTGATTATGGTCCACATAAAATGTTCTATAATCACTACATAGTATAAAGCAAAGTCGCTTTCCGCTTCCCGCGTCTGTATGTAATATGTATGTATGTTTGCTTATATCTTTAAAACTACTCAACGGATTTTGATGCGGTTTTTTTTAATAGTTAGAGTGATTCAGGAGGAAGGTTTATATGTATAATACATGCATAATATAGTAGAGAAACACTGATAATTTTAGAGGTTTCTAATGTGATGTCGTAAATAAACACATTTTTTTTGCGCTTCCATTGCAAATGCTGGCTGAACCCCACGAGATATATCAAAATAATGTACTACAGTATTGTACACCTTAAAAACGTCTACAAAAAAGTCCACGATGGTATTAGAAATGTCTTACGCACAGCGAAGCGGGCACGGATCAGCTAGTATTCTATATAAGGATTGTACGCTGCTATGTGTAAAATGGAGCGCCATTCGAATTACTATGTTGTAACTGTCTGGGCGATTTATAGGATCCCCATTTTCTTTTCCCATTCGTGGAGATAGAAATTTACTGACTACTGCAATCAGATCCTTTTTACTATAACTCTGGTATTTGTTAGTGACGTAGAAATGTAGTCTACTAAAATATTTAAAAATAAATCTACTAATTCGTATTAGAAGTTACTTAGTTCACAATTTTCAAATAATACCTTGACAAGTTGTTTTGTTTTTAGGGTTCCGTACCCAAAGGGTAACAAAATCCTATTACTAAGACTTCGCTGTCCGTCTGTCTGTCACAGGGCTGATACAGCCCTGTGAACCGTGATAGCTAGACAGTTGAAATTTTCACAGATTATGTATTTCTGTTGCTGCTATAACAACATATACTAAAAACAGAATAAAATCAATATTTAAGGGGGGCTCCTATACAACAAACGCGATTTTTTTTGCCGTTTTTATGGATAAGGGTACGGAACTATTCGTGCGCGAGTCCGACTCGCACTTAGCCGTTTTTTTTTAAGTATGTCAGAATAAGTTCTAATCATAACAATTTAGGTACTTGTCAACCTACTATTGTTAAAGGTAGATTATGAGACGATAAGGACGATGAAATATTTAGTCACGTTTAGCTTTTTCCATGAAATAACTCGTTAATAAAACGAAATTACTTTCAATTCTATTGAAAGTAGTCGGGACTTGTGCAATTGTGTTTATATAAAAAATCAAGGTTACGAACACCTCAATAAAAATAAACTTCGTTAAGTTAACAAGAACTTGCGAGTATACTAACTTTCGTTTGACGGTAGATACCTACTAAATACAAATAGGTTATACAATGTAAAGGTTATTTACACTCACGCCAGTCACTGGCGTCACAGATTGACGCCAGTGACTGGCGTGAGTGTAAATTATTTGCTGTTATCGTCACTTTATTTATTTTGTGACATCGTGCTAACTGTAATGCTGCACCATCAAGGTTTAGTGATGGTTTATGTTGTGCGTCTCTACTTTTATATGGCGTGTGACAAATCGCACCTATGGCCAAACATCACTAACTCTACTGTTATATGAAAACCATGCACGCTAGCACGCATCCGAGGATAAAATTATTGCCATGAATTCGCCAAGATCGGTTTATCATGAGTTGAAGTGTTTAGAAAGCAGTGTCATGCTTGCATTTAGCACGGCAACGTGTCTCTCATCGACGTCTAATGTATGAAGTGACCTGAAAACCGTAACTCGAGTTACTGCCGACTTGCCCATGAACTGACGCCAGTCACTGACACATTGTATCTGAATAAGCCTTTGGGGATACGAAAACAACGCGCGAACATCAACGCCGTTTTAAAACTTGTCGGTACGTATTATTAGGATCAGGGATGTAACGGAGGTAATTTTATCGGAACCGAAGTCGGAGTCGGAGTTTTTAAATTTGATTTATCGGAGTCGGAGTCGGAGTCGGAGGCAGTATCAGGAATCAGAAGTGGCGGCAGAGAAGAATAAAAACATTATTCAGTGAACATTTTTAATTTTAATTTAAAGTACTTAATCAATTTACAGACAATAAAAAAAAATTGCCATGTTTCCTATTACCATTTAACAGTTTACCCTTTAACAGTTAACAAATTAAATCAAAATCACTCCAAGGTTGTTTTTGTGTTGATTTTTACTTTGTTTTATTAAAATGTAAATGTTAAAAAACCTTGAAGTAATAATTTTAATGACATGTGTATCACACATCCTCCGATTTAAAAGTTTCGGAACCGAAGTCGGAGTCGGAGGTGTAATAACAATCGGAAGTTCCGACTTATCGGAGTCGGAGCCGAAGCTCCGTAATATCCCTGATTAGGATTATAAAAAAATAATATTAGCCTTAAGATGTAGAGCACGAAGTTCCAAGGTTCGCTCTGATTAATCATGGTTTGCCGCTTTTTGCTTCTGACATTGTGTTATGGGTACATACTATTATAACTAGGTAGTTTACACGATACGTACTCCTGCTAATACGATAATGTTAAAGTTTGGTTGTTTACGATGTTTGTGTTTCCACCACGCCATAATCTTCGGAACTAACTTGGCATTTGGAATACGTACAGTTCATGTCGATGGAATAGCGTTCAGAAAACGTACTACGCGAGAAATCACGGGATAAAGCTAGTATGTTAATAACAAGCGTTGTAATATAAAATAAATAAATAAATAGGATCACGACTGTAATCCCCAAGTACAGTAAACATCCCCTCAGATATCGAGACGCTTAGATCCTTTGAAGATGTCTAGTGGGGGTAGTCAGAGGCACGTCCAAACATTATACTTGGCACATGCCCACATTTTGCAGTAGTTAGCATTTCATACGTGACAGGTTGCAAGCCCATCGCCGCTTATAAAAATACTAACTGGTTTCCTCACGATGTTTTCCTTCACCGTTTTGAGCATGTATTTTTGATGCGCATATACATTTTTCGAACAGAAAAATCCATTGATGCACGCTGGGATTCGAACCCACGACCTTCAGATTGAAAGTCGAGGTACCTCCCACTCGGCCAACACGGCACAAGCGTTGTAATTACGTAAAACCTTGCAGCATCTTGCAGCATTGTTTGCTGTACAATTGGTATGCATGTAATTACATAAATTGTATTATTAATCACTAAAAGCCTTTTGTTATATGGTATTTGCATTGTTATTTGTTTTGAATGACTTGTTGCTGGTTATAAAATATATTTTTCAATTCCATTACCATGCCGGCCATTCTCGTTCGTAATGATAATGTGCTCTACATTAGGATTTTGTATCTTTGTACCGTTTCTCTGCTCCCATTATGGAATCGATAGCTTTACCGAGAACTGTATGTATAAGTAGGTATTGGTGGTGTCTGGAACGGATCAAGGTGGAGCAAAGAAAGCTTTTCTTCTTGAGACCAGGAATCTAAATTTCATGACACACATGACATGACTGTGATGGATATGGCACGTCCACCACATTAATTCAACTGCAAACATTACATTTAGCACATGCCTGCATTGTAAAGTATTCATCATTCCATACATGACAGGGTGCAAGCCCACCGTCGCTTATAAAAAAAACTAACGTTTTCCTCGCGATGTTTTCCTTCATTGTTTGAGCACTTTTTACGCATAGGTACTTATAAATTTTTGGTCAAAATACAAATTGATACTCGGAGGGGAACCATCGGATTGAAAATCAAAGCGCTTATAACACGGGGCCAACACGATTACAAACACGTGATATAAATAAATAATAAATAAATAAATAAATATTGGCGGACTTTACACACAGCGCCATCTAGCCCAAACTAAGCAAAGCTTGTACTATGGGAACCAGATAACTGATAGAATACTTATATACCTACTTTTAAGCTATTGCATAGCTTCTATCGCGGGCCTTGAGCGTGGAGACCGAATCCAGAAATTTCGTAGGTAACGAAAATTTTACGACGTATTGCGTGAGTGTGAGTGTTAGAGTGATTTTCGCATTCCAGCGCCATCTAGTTTAATTTGATGTTATTACGTTATTATAAGTACCTACTTTTCGCGGTCTCATGCGATGCGACCGCTCGGAGTTTGAGAGGTAAGATGAAAGATGTTTGCAATTCCGCTGGCAGGTGGCGCTATTTTACCACTATCGGTAAAGTAAGTCGGTTAATAGGTGGTACTTAACATGATCGACTATAAAGTTTGAAATTGAATTATTGAATTCATGTAGTTAGGTAAATAGGTACTTAATTTCAAATTAATTTCTTGTTCAAATCCTGGCCGTGCATCAGTGGATATTTCTGTTCGAAAAATGTATATGCGCGTTACACGTGTTTATAACGGTGAAGGAAAACATCGTGAGGAAACCTGTTAGTATTCTTGAAAGCGGCGACGGGCTTGCAACCTGTTACGTGTGGAATGCTACGTAGTTAGGTAAATAGGTAGGTTAAAGATTTTGACATCTATCGATGAATAGCAGAACTTTTAATGACTTTTTGAAATATCACGCTTGTCTCTTTAGTTTAGCAACTCGCCAATAGGTGGCATTGGTTGTATCGGCGTTACTGCGCATGCCTAATCCCCCTCTTCCCCCGCAATCTAGGGATGTCGGAAATGCAATACACGATATATATAGATATCGATATTAGTATTATTTTTATTTTAAAATATCGATATATGGGTACAATATGACCTATCATATCTAATCTACTTCAGTCATCTTAGGTACATTACTAGATAAATAATAATAATAATAAATAGACATCATTTTTAATAAATCAAGAACAACGATAAAAAATAATAATTATTTATTACCTAAACAAATACACAAGACATGTGTCATGTGTCAGTTCAGTTCAGTATGTCTAAATACTGAGTTGCCCATTTAAAAACCAACCTAAGTACCAAATTAAAAGATGAGTCGACCAAATAAAAACAAAAGGAAATATCGTTTTTGATACAATTTCGATATTGGATATTTGACATCGATATATCGATATATCGAACTGAAAATATCGATATATCAATGTATCGATATTTAATTGACAAGCCTACCGCAATCTGGTGACTTATGCGTGCATTTATTAATGAAGAAAGTCACGAAAAAATGGTGAAATAAAATGAGTGAGTACTCTATATACATACATTTTATTATTATTATTATCACAAATGCTAACCAGATTATGTATTTGTATTGCTGCTCTAACAACAAATACTAAAATCAGAATAAAATAAATATATTACAAACGTGATTTTCGCATTTTAGCGCCATCTAGTTTCATTTGATGATACTACGTTATTATAGGTGCTTTTCGCGGTCTCATGCGAACGTTCGGGGTTTGAGAGGTAAGATGACGAGGTTTGAGAGGTTCGCAATTCCGCTGGCAGGTGGCGCTATTTTACCACTATCGGTAAATAGGTGGTACTTCACAGACATGATCGACTAAAAAGTTTGAAATTGAATTATTGAATTCATGTAGTTAGGTAAATATCGAATCCTGGCCGTGCATCAATGGATATTTCTGTTCGAAAAATGTATGCGCGTTACACGTGTTTATAACGGTGAAGGAAAACATCGTGAGGAAACCTGTTAGTATTCTTGAAAGCGGCAACGGGCTTGCAACCTGTTACGTGTGGAATGCTAAAATAAATAATTATAATTACATAAGTTGATAAAAAATGTTATGCAATAGCTTTACCGCGGCAGTCTCCGAGTGCCACACGTCTTTTTTTTTGTAAATACATACTTATTATATGTTTAAGTTACAAAAGTATTATGTATTACAAAATATTATATATGGTGTATTTATCTGGCTGTAACCCAAGTGGTACGCCGGTCACTTCCTTACTACGCCACTGACCGAGAATACAATCCTCCACTTTACTTTCTCCCGGTCGGTAAGAGCCCTCGGTTTGCTACATCGAGTTCCTGTTTAGTAAGATTATTTTTAGTGTTTTTACGATTTACCAATAGCTTTGTGAACTTTAGTAGACTTTCGGGCTATATCTAGAACTTATTAACTTTCGCAACTTTTATTTATTCACTTAAATGAAACGAGAAAGTTGTTTTTGACTTTAAATCTCTTTTTTTTAATTATAAGACCACCAATAAAGCTCTAAATGAATAGTACTTATGTTTTATTTTGGAACCAAAGACCAAACGAAATTCATTCTCAAATTTTAAAATGTATATTATGGGCTTTACAGTAAAAGGGTAGTTAGGGCTCACGTATTTCACGGACAAAGTTATACTTCAGTCAGGTATATCAGTCATTCGCCTTTTTAATATCTAACTCGAACTATTAGTACCAGCAATGCGGTTACGTTGTGATACCTTGATGTAAATTAAATGTACAGGTTGTCCCAGAATTGGTTCTTATGCCTCTTGGAGGTACCACTGAACAGATTCTGATAAAGTGTAGGAAATTTTGGATTGTAGGGATTAAAAATAACTGTTTCAACAATGGTCAGGTTGGTATAAACACTTGGCGGAGGGACAATGCAGTTCGGATGACACCCTGAACAATGGCCTCGTTAACTGCAACAATAACAGTTCACTTGGCACCACTCCGATCCTTTTTTAATATCAGGTACAAAAATATTTCAATTGGAAACCTTTACACGTTTGCTAAAGGCGTGAACACATTATTAACAATAGTCTACTCTGGTAAGCTGAAGGTCTCATGTCCTCTAATGGTGATGACTGATAAATAATAATTAGTTGTGACTTGTGCCACTGTTTACTTATTGATTATCCCAGATCGAGGTAAAAGTACCTATTATTGTTATGTTTTTTACCATTCAGTACGCCGTAACGGCTGAACCGGTTTGAATAGAGCTTATAAAGGATATAGGAATATAGAGATAACACGGGCGGAAGCTAGTCCATGAATATTAATACCCAATTCTGGTTATTACAAAGAAGCAGTTTTACCGTAAAGAAAAGAATCGCTGTTTTAAGAAACCCTGAGTAACCCAATGTGAAGTCTTTCTACTTGCCTCTAACGATTGTTCACATAACATGGTCTGTGCGATTCTACATATCTATTCCAGTTTTCGCACATGACAGGCAATCACACGCTGGCTGAATTTTTGCAGTAAGGCCAAGATTTTCATCTTCCAATAGCATTGGCAGAAGAAAATCAAAACATCAATGTTTATATAAAAACAACCTTTCTGACCATCCCGCTAAGTATCAACCATCCTTATCTACACAGTTGATACTAAGAAAGTTATGCAAACTTTTATATTAATTACGAGTAGGTACTGTGCATACGAAGCTTTACTCAACCTCTATTGTCCAACGCACGCGACTATGTCTTGACCAACCCGGTATGTGTCTGTGACCACATAATATCTACATACATGATTATTTGGTAGTAGGTATTCCGAGTAAACCAGTATTCTAGGCTATATGTGTCTCTGCAGACGAATAATTAGATAACTATCGATAACTCAGACAGAAGAAATCATGGGAGCCATAAATAAACCCTGATCGTACCGCTAAAAGTCATATTCGGTTACCTTTGGTACCAAAATTACGTCATTTGGCTACTATTTTATTTTTATACAAATATGCTGTTAGGGCAGCAAACATCCTGGCACGGAACAGCCAGGTGACTATATTTGACTCATCTATGATTTTGTCTGCTAATGTAATTTACGCACTTTAGCGGTTTCACAATAACTAAGCAGTCACGCTAATGTCCTAATGAATAGTTAGTCAATATGCGCAGAGACCTAAAACAATCCGCATTTGCGATAATCAAAGCGAATGGCGTTGATATAGCGCTTTCGTTTTGTATTGCTACTTATCTATAGGTGCACTAGACGGTTCAAACTAAGTCCGATACATAAACTAGCATGTTGCAGAGTCGTTGTATAAACATCAAGTTTTATTGCTTGGCTGTGTTCCACGCAGGGACGTTAAACCCAGTTGAGCCCTCGGGCTGTTACATTTACACGATAGTTTGTCGTTGCCAGCTCGCCATTGCACTGGCATGCCATCTTATGGGCATCAATTTGCTGAGATTGCTAGAGGTGCCATCTTGCGGTCATTAATAAATTGAACTTGCCAAATATGCCATCTTGCGGGCACCTGTACGCTGAAATTACCGGACGTACCTACTGTTTGGCATGAACTTTCAAAGGAAAATTCGCACATAATAAAAACAAAAACAATAAAAACTTTACTTTCTTACTAACTTCTAGGATGCAGAATTTTAGAAATCGCATCTCCTCTAGCATTCTGGATACCAATGAAACAAAAAACGGAGGGGCACTCAAATAAATAAATAAGATCCAACACATAATATAGACTGTACGTCTATACTCCACTCTGAGATTCCCAGTGGCGTGTGTATTAAAAACTAAGAATACCATGCTACCATAACACCAAGATCTGGAACAAATATTTGCAGATCATGCTAATTTATCCTGCTACGGAGACCAATCCCGCACCTCTTGCTAAGACGCAAGAGGCTGTGCGGGCTCGACCGCCACGCCACAAACACGTCAGTCAAATTTGTAAATTTATCACATTAGAAATACAAAATAAGCATAGAAATTGCTAACGTTTACGTTACAATACTTGGGCTCACAAGCCTGCCAGGATTTAATGCTTCATCAATATGCTGCGCACACGTTGCATGTTGCCATTCACAACATGGCTGTGAGTGAGGATAATTTCAGTCTGGCTTACTTTTCAGTATAGCGGTAGTGTGTTTGTGGAATAATACACTATTGCAATTTGCAAACACTTACCACCAACAAGAACCGCACTAAAAGGGGATTCCAGTTTGTGAATTCATTTTAAAAGTCTGGTACAATTTTGACTTTATGAAACATTATTGAGAAATCACAGTCTGACCAAATAAATTATGCAACTTTATTTTTTCTTAATATGTAGCAAGACACAAAACATGCTTAACGAGGTTGCATATTATCTGAATTTGTAAATAAGTCTCTACAACGCTAGTCGTAAAACTGTCCAGATTTATGTTAATTCGTTAAACCGTAAATCGAAGAAACTTGAAGTAATTTCAATGAGCAGCGTCGGGCTTTGTTAGCGCGAGCTCGTTCCTTGCGGTCGGCTTTCGATAGTTACTAATGGACGTCTGCCGGCGAACTGCCAGCAGACATTCATTGATGACTGCCGAAATGTTTGCAGGAATCCAATGCAATATTGCTTGCCACTAAGCTTTCTTGCATTGTTCCAACTGCACTCAAACTTCATTATAAATCAAGGCAAAAACCAAATGTTTACAATTTAAACATAAGTTAATGTGTAGAATGTTGTGAAAATTCGTAATAAATATGCTGCTGATTTTAGTAAGCATCTCAATATAAACAGTTTTGATGTAAAGGTTTCAAAGGTAACTTATCGAATAGTTATGATTAAAGCGACACACACACTTCACTAGTTCACTACACTATACCACACGCCAACCGCTCGGCCGCGCGGTTAGGAGGTATGAACTTCCGAAAAGGTAGCCCGTACCAAAAGTTTAATAACTCGTTGATTTTGCTACGCGCCATCGAGTTAGTTTATTTTTTTCCAGACGATTAAGTTTTTGTTTACGTTATCAATCGAATTAACGCGATAACACACCAATACCTAGCACTCCGCTGCGCCCATTATCAACGATCACCGATTTGGAGAGATCGTGAGCACCGATTAGCGCTTGTATAGCTGAGCTCTAATTTATTATTCAGTTTCTGTCGCGCGCGGTTATTTATATAGGCGCATTTATGAATGCGGCTGTCGGGCTGAGCTGATTATAGCTTCTAGCAGCGAGATAACACGGCAGCGCACAGTGCTTTACATTTGCGGGGCTTTGACACAGTTTCAACTAATCCGACATGCAATAATTGCAAGGAGGTTATACCTACTATAATACCTACTACAATACCTACTATAATACCTACTATAATGCTGCATTGGCATTCTGTTCACCGGGGCGCCTCGGACGCTCTGACGGGAACGTACCTCATACGCATCCAAATAAGCGTTAGCCATAGCCGCTGATTCTCCTGCTTACGAATGACGATTGAATGATAATGCGTTTCAAAACAATAGCATTGAATAGGCTTCGTAAACAGTGCTCACAATTAGCTAACTTATTTTTACTTAATTCATATTAAAATTCCAAACAAGTTCCCGAACATGCTATTAATACAGGAGTCAAGTGTTTTTGTACAAGTAACTGTTGAATTGCTGATAAATTGAGTGTACACTGTACAGTCGAATAAAAAGGTACCTACTTTGGCGTTATAAATGAACCTTATCGTCAGGTATAAAGTTTGCATGCCGCGTCACACTTCCGCGGTGCCTTGTTCAATGTTATTAGTGTAACAGTTGTGATAATAGCGTCCAATAGTATCCACCTAACCAATGGGAAGCCGTCATAAATGCTTATTCATGAGGTTGTATTTGTGTAGAGTCGTGTGCATGTATGTAAACATGAGGTACCGCTATCTGCCCGCCTCCCAACCAGTCTAATGAAGAGATTTGGCACGAAGCACGGGCTTTAACGGTGTCTGTCGCTCAACAGAGATAAACACGTTTAGTACACACAATAATTATACAAACACGATTCTGTGTTAACCATTAAACCTATTAAAATTGATGACGGATTTCATCCATTTTGAATTAATATAAAATCACTTATTTGTACGCTAAAATTGCATCGGACCACAAACATAAGTTCTAATTTAATTAAATGTAATCCTTTTAAAACAAGAACGTATACAGACGTATGTTTGGGAGTTTTCCCAAAGATTTTATAACAGTTAATATAGCACTCATCTTTGCTGCGTGTGTCCGGCCAGTTCAGGCTAATGGAGTGCATTTCATCTGATGGTTCGTCAAATTATACGTTGAGATTGGTCACGAATGCCGTCACGACAGCCGAGACGCAGTGGTAAGAAGTAAGAACCCGTCGAATTCGATCACGATTCGAAACAAAACGCCAGTCAGTGGTACCGTTTTGTTATGCGGGCGGCGACGATTGTCGCTCCGGACCGCACACATTTGTACACTCGTGAGAGCAATCGTTATACTTGGAAGTTTTTTTTACAGCGCCATCTAGTAACTGTCTAAGAAAAGCTTGTAGGTTCTATGAAAAACTAGATAACTGATAAAATACTTATATAAACACATAGAACCGACAGACATAGAACAAACATCTATATTCATCAAACAAATGTTTGTTCTTTGTAGGATTCGAACCCATAACCTGCAGAGCAGAAGGCATCTACTACCAGCAAAAGCTAGTAAGCCAGTCTCAACTATTCCCATGTTGTTTATAAAAATATTACCTTGACATATAAATACCTATGAAGCGAGAACACAGGTGTAAAAGCTGTTGAAGTTTGCAACTCTACTGCGTACGTATATATATATTAATTTTCTACAAGGCAAAGTATCCTTTTAACCCAGTTCTAGGAAGGAAGCAATATTATAAACGTAGGAACGTTCTGCGTCACTGCACTCACATATCAGAGCTTCGAGCCCACACAATGGGTACGACGACAATGGCACAAGCGCCGTCACCGCTACTCCCAATATTCTTCATTTGCATACCGACGTACGAGTACCTTCTACCGTTTGTGAAATACCTAACGCCACAGATACGAAATTCTTGGAAATTTTCCGCACCGCCAAAACCCTAGCTTGCTTATAAAATGTCGTCTAAGTCTCTCTGTGTCTTATTACCTCCTCATGCAAACTGACAAAAAACTCGACTCGATTCGACTCGGTTATTCTGATATATAAGCTATATTACTGTAAAGTTTCATTTTAATCGGTTCTGTAGTTTTTGCGTGAAGGAGTAACAAACATACACACACACACACACCCACTCACTCACTCACAAACTTTCGCATTTATAATATTAGTAGGACAAGTTACTTAGGTATTTACAAAGAGTATAAGCTTTGCTTAGTGAAATGTGCTGTCTTGCTGTGTGAAATGTCCAATGTATATTTATTATTATAAGCACTTACTCGTAGTTTCTGCTCTATGCCATTATTGTCTTTGACTCTACCGCCCTAACATGCCGCTTGCAGACGCGACGATGTACAAAAGTGAACATCGCGATATTACTTCTGCCTCTGGACGTACCTAGGTTTACATCAGCTACGAGTGATACGAGTATTGACGGTACGAAACCTGCCATTTCCCTGGCCACATTTTTAATCCACTTTTGAACATTTCAAGATCACCATTTATAACTTACAAATAAAAAACAAACAACAACTTACAAACCACATATCTGAATCTTGGGAACCTGTAATAAGATGAATACAAAAGAGAATATTTAAGTCTAAAAATTCACAAAAATTAAGCTTTTGTGTGAAAATTTACTTAGTGTAAACTGTAAATTAACTGATGAATGTATATTGGTAGCCGTGAGGAGAATTTTACATAAGAATCAAATTAGACAGCTTAATAAATAAAATTACAGTTTTATATCAACGTAAGTAAGAAAAAATATACTGGTGTAAACACATGAGTGAAACTCTGCAACCGACATGCACTCCAATTTTCGTGAAAAAGCACATGATAAATATGTCAGTGCTCGCAGATTAAATAACCAGAAATGGGCGTTTCCGATTGAACACTGTAAAAAGAAAAACGGCGGGAAGACAATTGCTAAAACGACAAAAACACGGGAAGCAATCCAGCGGGCATGCTCTTAATTGGATGAGACCACTTCCTCTAAACGACACCGCGCACCGCCGACTACGGCTCTCCCAGCTTTTCATATTCAAGTAACAAGACTCTAGTTTGCGACTGAATATTCGGCTCCGGATTCGGCCAGATTTAGCCGATATATACCGGCTAAATCCGTCGGTTCAGTAAGTGAATCTTCCTAGGTTGCATTTGTGTCGGAAATAATGTCAAAAGTCTCACCAAACAGTCACTAAACAAGATTTCAGAGATGTACTGATGAAACTGAATATGTTCGGCCAATTTCGGTCTAACATTCATCTAGACACTTAGGTACAACACTCATCGGGAATATTTCTACTGTTATATTATAACCGAACTTATTTAGAAAGTAGTTGCACTTAGGTGATTCCTGCAGGGAAATAATCTCACAATAGCGCTATGTCAGTAAAGTAGCAATTTTACTCATACTATGTACGTAATACAAATGTTTAGTTACGAGTAGCTCGTACTGCCTTGAATAGTCTATAATCTTGAGCATTTTATCTTCAAGTATACCGTTTTGTGTTTTGAAAAGAAAAACTTAAAACAACAGCTTCTGTGAAGCAACAACTTCTGTGAATCTTAGACTGTTCTAACATTTCATTTAAAAAAAACCTGTTATCGAGGATAAAAGAATCGGTGAACAAAAACAATTTGGTGAAATAAATACGCAAGCGAAAGTAGTAAAACGAAGTTTTATTTTACGTAAATTTATCTTGTCTTTTTATAAAAAGTTCGGTAAAAATCGACGTCAAAATATATTTATTTTAATAAAATCACAAGGATCACTTAAAAGCGTCTTAGAAGCTAGGTAAAGTTATAATTGCAAATTTATCATGATAATATTGATACGATTTTTGCAGTGTCATCTCACGTGACAAGACGATGCCTAGATAACTACCTACTGATTGTTCTTCACAAAGGCAAATGAATACTTGTTCTGTGCAGCAATTGGTGAGCTGGAAATTAATGAGGTCAATGTTAGACACAAGCACGACAAACGAAACGTGACGCCCAGACCAACACATCGTAAATTTATAAATAAATTGGTGACATAATATTATGAGTTTACATAAGTCGTAATAATCAGGCGATACCCGTAGTAAACAAATGTTGTAGTAGTAGTTGATTAATATGGAGACTGGTTTTTGGGCCGCACCTAAATACTACCTAGACTCGAATATATAAATTCTCAATCTTGATCCTCTATTGTCAACTACAATATCAATAAAGATATTTTGCGATGGTAACAGCCATATAAATCTTGTTATTGTTACAACAGTAACTCATTATCATACAAATCGTCTATCCAAGTCGAAAAAAGAGTTTAGTATAAAAATCACAAGCCATCACAATTTAAATATTCAAATAATAATTTTGCCTATTCCTAATGCGGGCTTAGTATTCTTTACCTCATTTAATATGGAACCTTATCTGATTTACATAAACACAAAGACCGCGTATTCAAGGGTTGAATTTTAATTCTATCTACCTACTTCCAGTAGACAGTGGTTGGTCGCCATCCAAAAATAGGTTCGTCGAGGTCATTGCCACGCAGCGGCTCGCAGGTGTTTCATAGCTAAATATTATTACTTCGTCGGAACCCGCGTTCAAAATGATAATGTCTTTTTATGGAAGCTAAACAACTGCCAATTAGAGTTGGAGTTGAAAGACTGAAGACGTGTAGGTAGAGTTGAGAGTTGATTTATTTGTTAGCCGCATCCGCGTCTCTCGTTCGTGAGAAAGCTTCCATCAGACTGATCTCGTTGACAATAAAAGCCTCACTCGGATCATTATTTTTCTATACTGGCTTATCTCTTCAAGTTGCTCAGATTTAATTGGAATAATTGTTTTTTTTTTAGCCGCAGTTCGTATCATTTGTATTGGTTTCCTTGACAATTCAAAAGTTATTTTGCTGTATATAATAAAGTATGTTGTAACTGTCCTCAAATGTCTTTATATCATTAGGTTATATACTTATAAAAAGATAGATACTTGTTCTAGTTTTATACTCTTGGTATATTACATAGGTAAGAGCATTTTGTGTGCTAATTTATGCAAAAGACTTGCTAGTCGTCGACCGCTTTAATCAAGTTGCATTCGAGTAAAAACAATTCAAGAATGGAGTAGATCCCAAGACTTTTAGTCATTGAGTGCCGTTTCTCATGAATTTAGCCGAAAATAGTTCTTATCGCGTAGGTAATACAATCAAGTCCGGAACTCAGAACGCTCCTCATAAAACAGATTCCGAGGTATTTTATTAAAAGTTTGCGCGTTGCCTATGACGTTACTCCGAGCTTTGTCCCTTTTTCTTTACAAAGTTTATTTAACTCTAACTCGCTTAGTGTCTAAGTCAGTTTAAAAGAACTTAACAATGAATTCAATCTTTTTCTCTGGCAAGTATCTATTAAGGCACAAAGAGCCGCCTTTCTGCTCTAAAGTGGCTACTTACAGAAAGGCATAATGACGGGCAATAAGGAAAAATAACGCTGGATAGTCGGCTTATTTTCATAGCAGCTAAGGGTTAATCTTAAAAGCTGGTATGAAAGAGTACTTAAATAAAGCACTTCCGCGCTATAATGCTAATTGGGTCACCAAACTTTAATCTCAGTTGTAAGTACTTAATTGTCAGGTAAATTAAACAAACCTAAAAGTTCAATTTTAAGGTAAGGTCAAACGTAAGGTACAGTACAGTTCGTCCCAAAACCATTTGTGGTTGATTTCGTGAAATGAATATGAATTTTTCACTGTACATTACTAAATTCGGTCAAAGAAAAGAAGCATTAAGTATTCAGTGCTGTGAGTTTGCAGTAAAAAGCAGGTTGCATAGAATAAGACTGACGTTTAAAGCTTCGGTAGTTAAACAAACGAGGCAAACGAATGGCTGAATAGAATGAAATGGAATGGAAGCGTTCGAAAAATCACTTTAATTGTCTATGTCTTCGCGAATGTCGGTCAAGCAAAGGCAGCGGCGTGACCGAGTTACGGCAATTGCCTTGAATTGATCTTCATCGAAGACCCGTCGTCGATTCTATCGTATTAATCAACATCTATTACAACGAGTCATCAATATTTATTGATTTTCTGGGTGCTGGTGCGCTGATTGAAGGATTAATGTGTATATTTCACTACAGATTCATAGTTATATATAAATCTACTAGCTGCTCGCCCCGGCTTCGCACGGGTGGTACCTGGATAAAAAGCCTACCGATTTTGTGCAAACTTCACATAAACCATCTACTACAGGGTTTGGATAGGTGAGCCCGTTCTTGAGTTATAAAATTACAACGAAAAGTGGCATTGATTTGTATATATATAGATAAATAGATAAATTAAAAGCAGTATATAGCATTATTTACAAAATACACTACACTAAACTGATCTTGACTACCAGTCGTTAGCGTTCCCAAGATGTTGGTGGCATTACCACCCTGGATAGTAATACTGATCCGTTGTGCCAAATCAGAGCAAAATAAATTATAGAAACACCAACTATCTGATTTGGTTACTAAAACCTAAAGTTATTCCAAACTCTATTGTCTGATGTGACACGACTAGGTACGAGCACACTTCTAAGGCCTCCAGAAACATTAGAGATGGCATTGAAACTCCCTAAATCAAATGTTGCTTCGTCCTACATACGCCACTATTGTTTGCAAGTTTCCACACAAACCTGAACAAACCTAACGTATGGGTTACTTTGATGAAGAAAGTACATACTGTGTTTGAATATGGTTTAAAATTGGCTATGAATTTCTGAGGCTTTTCATTGGATTTGGTAAATGTAGGTAAGCCATGTTCGTGAAAAGTTGTTTGTAAGTAATTGATTTTGATTTTAAAGCGAATGAACATCGTGTTTTCTTGATCTTGGAAATTACCTAAGGTAATGTATTTATTTAAATTAGTTGACACTCTGTCTGATCTCGATAATTGAATATTGGTCGTTATTTATGTACCTACCTAAAGTTGACTAAGGTCACAGGCCGAATTCAACAACTTTTCTGTAAATTGATTATTCGAGTACAATATTGTCGAACCTTATATGTGTGAAATTCAATTAAGGTGATAAGTGAAATTTTTGACTTTTTGTATGGGCTGAGTCTACCCGAATAAGACGGAAAAAGTGATAAAACTGCATCATCTTGAAATTTAAAAAGAAACTGTCTGTAATTTACTTAGTATGATTATCTAACGAATTATATAAAAATGAACTGTTTAGATAGTTTTGATTAAAAACGAAACTAGTGTTTTTGAAGAGAAAACTTTGGAAAATAAATCTATCGAAATAAGTTTCACCAATCGTGTTTCTGTCTGTAATTTATCTAGATTATATCCTTAAGTTAACTTTATCATAAAAAGCAAAATTGTATGTTTTGCGGTTATTGAGAAAAAACAATTCTGCATTCATCAAAAACATTTATTACTCGTCTTAATACGAGTAGCAATTGAATTTCAATTAAATTTGCTAGCCATTTTACTTTCATAAAAATTGTTGTTGTGCAAAGTTATTCTAAGTGCCTAGTTCTCTATTTTGTGTTGAAATTTCAACTGTATTTTAAATTCAGCATGCGTACTCGTGAAAAATGATTTTAGAAAGGCGTACTTGTTTACGAGTATGAAATAAATTAGGGACCAACCAAAATACTTTAAAATTGTCAATTTACTTTGCAGTGCAATTTGCTTACGGTTTCGTTAATCTTTTGTGCTTTCATTCTCTTTTTTAGTTTTTAAATTAATTAACATTTTTTAAGAGACCGTTAAATGTACGAGTATTATTATTAAAGTAAAAAAGCCTAAACATGGAATTTTGTTGTATTACTTCGAAATCACAAATTTTTTCTACCAATCGAAAAGACCAGATATATATTATAGTTTTTAATAGGTAAGTTTTACATATATTTGAAATGGGACTATATTTTATTGAAAACCTCCTACTTGTTGTTTAGTGTCGGTTGACAATTATTCAGTGTTTGTGCACGAGAGCATCAAACAATCATACAAATTTATTTAGTTCCTTTATGGATGCCAAAAATATAATTTTAAAATACAAGCCAAATGGTTTAATAATTAACAAACCTTCCCTCGACCCTCGTGGTGTCCAAAGCTAAAATTGTATCAGGGTTAGTAATGAATTATAAATTAAAGAAAATTGGCAACCTTTTTCGGCAATATCATACTCGTAGTTACTGAATAAAATAAGATTTTTTTGGTAAAAAAAAAAAAAAATATAGGAACTATTACAACTACATGCTGTAGTAGACATCTTCTCAGATCCTTTAATATATTTGAAGGAGGTCAGAGAAACATCCAAAAATTACATTTGGCACATGTCCCTATTCTGCAGTCCCGTCTCATACGCGACGAGGTTGCATTGCTCTTTATAAGAATTCTAACTAGTTTTTAGATGGTTCTGATGAAGACTTACCTACCTAATATTTTCGTCAAAAAATACGAACAAAACAAAACATAACCTTAATTTTAAACCAAGATGAATTGCTTATCAAGATTTGTATATTTCCCGCGATGCGCTTGATCTGCTTGACTCTTATATCAAAACAAATGTCATTGTTATTTACAATCATATCCATCTCTTGGCGGGTCAGATGGGTGCGATAGGGCACTGAATCACGGGTCACGATGCTTCCCGATCTGATACAGCAAATGCCACATAGTATGCTAACGAGTGCATCATAAACCGACGTTATGAGCAAGAGCAACAGGGAAGTTACCAGTAGTGTACATCTTGCTTAATGTTTACTCAAATCTCCTTGATTGGCTTACCGCTTGGATAAATATATAACAACTAAAAGAGCCCTTTCGAACGTAGATGACGTACCTGATTTCTGTAGAGATTTTAGACTATTTTCATACAAGAGGCAAGCTGCGCAACCTCCTTTCATAAAATTAGTCTAACCTCAGTGAGTCCAATTCATAATTTGAGGCCTAGTAATGGGTTATTCAAAGCAGCACTGATTGGGGTTCACAATCCCTGGTTTATGGCATAGGTACAACCAGTTATACCTACCATCTGTTGGTTTGGTGCCGTTAGAGAGTGCACTGCAAACGTAGCGAAGCAGGAACAATCCGATCGAAGATTGCCTGCTCCTGTTCCGAGAACAAAGGCATGATCAAACAAAATCAAATATTGAAAAGTTATACCTGCATTGTTTATTCCCAAGTTCACTGAAGCACGAATAGTTAGCTGTTAAGAAAATAACAGATGTGTCTGTCTGTAGTACATTTTCTGCTATCTTAGTCAATTTATGCGAAAGATTTGAACTAAGATTTGTTTTATGTAATAGCTTAGCATAGCTTTTTTATGTCTTACTTCTTTAAAATTCATTTACGGTTGATTTTTTGAAGATTGTAGAAAAAGAATAGATTTTTTTAAGTAGGTACAACAGGATCGTGCTGTCATGGTGTGGTTGGCACGAGGCGAGGTCACGGGTCGCGGATCGCTACGACCTCATCTGCATGTTACGTGGGATCCTTGTGCCTAATTGTTTTTGCAGCTACCGAGCTTATTAAACCTTATATTAACTTGTTCCCATAATTTTTCAAGATTCCACGAGTTTTTAATCATGTTTAACCATTGTTAACATAATCATGTTTAACATTGAAACATGTCTCAGTTATCAATGAAAAGTCTTGGGTGTGAATTCCCGTACCACCAACAGATTTTTCTACTCGAAAATGTGCATGAACGCTTTGAAGGATAATATCGTAAGGAAACCAGTTAGTGTTCTTATAAATGGCGATAGGCTTGCAACCTGGCACTTATGGAATGTTAACTACTGCAAAATGTGGGCATGTGATAAATGGTATCTTTGGACTTATTTTAGACAAAAAAACATGGCAAAAGCAGCCCACAATGACAAGATAAATCCAACCTCACTTGAAAGAATAGATCGAAATAGTCATAAACAGGAACGGCCGGAAGAAGTTGAGGGCCTATTAAGTTCTTTTAGAAAGAAAATATGGGTCACAATGAAACCTTACTAAACATTTATTTATTAACAACAATAATCGACGTTCCGACCCCGATCACGTAACATAGAATTCGGATGATACATTTTTAATAGGGTGTTGCGAATTAGCCAGCGTTGGATGGCCTTTTGTACGCTAAAATGTACCTTTTTGAATTTCTACTTCCAAATTTTATCTACCCACCAAGATCTATATAGGTTCATGGAGGCTCGGTTGGTAGAGCTGCGTTGATTTAAAATTAATAGATTTGGGCAATCGTATCGTGATTGCTTTTAGATTTGTTTTTTTAGCAACGGCATAGTTACATAGCTGGCATAAGGTATTTCATTATGGACTTTCAATGTAGCATAATAATATTGAAAATACAGATTCTACATTTTTTTCGCGTTTTGTTAAGAAAATTCAGAGAGAATCGAAAATATTCATAAATTGAACACTTAATTTAAAAATATCAAGGTTTTTGAATAATAAGGGACAGCAACCAAATTAAATGTTGAATAGATAAATATACGTGATAGCTTCTGTCAATAATTTGCAGTAAAACAATGGAAATAAATTAAACTTTTTTGTAATGTAAAATTATAGAATAACTAAGTTTAGTTCTTGACTCAATCTTTACTACCCATAAATAAAGCCCTATCAGTCTGTGCGGTTAAGTATGAAGAACGAGTATATTGGTAGGTACTTATTTAAATAAGTAGGTAGAAGTTTTTATAGTACGGAAATTTGAATCGCCATTTAGGTACCTGGCTAATGTTTAACAACATATACCACACATGATCGATTAATATGACGGCTTCGATTGACTAATGTATAAATTTAGAATATACTTGTGGCTTCGTATTAGGTCGGTCATATTGGCCTTCATAGTTAGTTATTCTGAATCATATTGTTATCTAAATACATAAAACCCTTACGAAACTGACCGACTGAGTCTAGACCTAGAAATTAATTCTTCGATGAGTCTGCAACGAGGGTTGAAGTCTGAAATAACTTCAACTGAACGAAGTCGCGGAGTTTCCACTATCGCTATAATTCCGTGTCATCGCCTGAGAAACGATAGAAAAACTTTTCCCTTTGGACACGATTCGGTCAAACAATTGGCTATTCCCTTTCGTCACAGAATTGTTGGAAGTGGAAATTCGTCACGCTGCAATTAACCTTTCCATTAAATGATTGGCACTAATTTGTTCTAGCTAGGTTAATTATGCAAAAGGGACAATTATGAACTTCAAATGAAAGCTTACGCTATTATGGAATTAAGTTAATTGGTGAACCTTCACGTTCAATGTTACTGCGCGGCTACATTCACTTACCTTTACTACCTACTACTGGATCACAGAGAGCTCTAAAACATCTGGTTCATTTTACTCGATCACCAATTCACACAACGCGGCTCGGAAATCTAAGCAAGTATGCGTATTTACTTTTGCTTAGTTTCAAGTTCTAATTGCTGTAAAGACAGTATAGCGCCCAGGAAACTCTTCCACATTATTTAAAAAAAAACGGAATTTCTTATTCTACATACCGATAAGTGTGTAGTCACTTTTCCAACACATACTCCGATACTCCAACACAAAGTGGAATTATGTCGAGTATTACTTATTTTCATTAACCATACTCAAATTCCCAATAATGCTGAATCATCTGTACAGGCTGTTCTACTTCTAGAGTTTAGTATGTTACAAAATACATAAGAAATAGTTGAGCTTGAACTGTCTAAAAACTGCTACAAACAATGTAGTTATGGTAGGTGAAAATCTTCTTTCTCTTGTTGTTACGAGTACATTATCGGCCGAGATCAACATGCACCTTGAGATTTGATGAAAGCGAAGATAGTGAGTGAGGTGTGTTATTTCAGCTGTGAGTGAATTATTCAGGCAGTACTGACACTCACCCACTTTCAATCAGCGAACCGGTCCGAACAAAGAGCTAGTTTCTTAACATACAATTGCGCCAAAATGTATTGCCTTGTTATTTAATTAAAAACAATGTTTACATTAATTCCCTGTGACTATTCTTGCCTCTTTCGTGCGAGTTGTGTAAATTTTAATCAACTTTCGGCTACTATTTACCTAACAATTTTAAAAAAGCTTTTCAAGATACATTTTTACTTATAGGTATATAACAGAGTCAGTAACGGGTTTTACCGCTCCTTTTTCCGTTCTGCGCGAAGCAATTTATGTCGGGATCAAGCTGTGCCAATTCACTCTTCACCAACCAGTTTAGTCTAGGCGAAACAAACGCAATATCCATTTATATGCGTCGTAGTTTGCTTTGTTTAGTTGTCTTAAGCTACATAATCTAGTTGAGCAAATAAATAATGGAAAGCTGTATTAACGCTGCTAAGACCTAGTTAAATACATGTATAATCTTTTCGCGGCCACGACTGTAACACTGTTGAAACGTCGCCGACAGAAATAATAAGATAATTATAAAAACGCGATAAATAATATTTATTTAAGTTCGCTTTAGTGCGAAAGAAAAATGGGTGTAGGAGCCAAAAAGAAAATCAATGAGTTCACGTCATGGTACCATAACAATTACGTCTGAGTCTGAGAGCGTAGGCGTTCGTAGACGCGAGGCAGCCGGCGCAAGAGCTTACCAAGCTTACTTGTTCGGGCATCATCGACTAACATCGGGAAATGTCGACGCTTACCTCTCACTCTTACTCGGTTCATCACGACAGATTAGATCACTGAACCAAAACCAAAAAAGTGTTGTCGTCCGGTTGGGTCTAGTAGTTGTATAACCGGTTATGTACGGAGTTGCCAACGGTTTATGGAATATTGTGGCTTGAACGAGTTGTGTTATGCCTGATACTTTATTAAGTTCAGAAAGTATTTGAACGGAATTATTTAATAAAAATCTAAAAGCATCATGTAACAATACGTAGTTTTAAATTATGCCACAATGATTCATTAATACTTCTTATGTTTTATTTATTTTATTGTTAGGCAGGATCCGAAATCATCGTGTCATCCTGGTTAATATGAATTTACATCCATAAAAGCCTGGTTTGTCTTCAAATACCATAAAAGAAAAAAACCTTAAACCAAGGATCAACCTTCGCGGAGGTGAAACGGATAAGATTTTAAGACTTAAAATTTATCAAGTCGAGTACAAAAACCTTGTTTCGCCACCTATAGACAATACTCCTACTATCGATATAAATGTATATAGTTATTATATATACCCTAAAAAAAGTTAAAACATATAAATGGTCAAAAGCTGTTTAGTATAGTCCTTAGTTTTTAGGGTTCTGTACCCAAAGGGTAAAAACGGGACCCTATTACTAAGACTTCGCTGTCCGTCTGTCCGTCTGTCCTTCTGTCTGTCACAGGGCTGTATCTCATGAACCGTGATAGCTAGACAGTTGAAATTTTCACAGATTATGTATTTCTGTTGCTGCTATAACAAAAAATACTAAAAACAAAATAAAAAAAATATTTGAGTGGGGCCTCCCATGAATTTGATAAATTTAGCAACTAATACATAAGCTGGCAACATCGGTTGGCCGTTGTATTATCTTTATCCTTACAATAAAAACTCATGCATAGATAATCTCAGCACACTTGCAACGAACTTACGTAACGTGGGCACCATATCAAATACTCGTAGCAGTTAGCAAGGGACGGACGATGTATGGAAGGAAACTGTTACTGAACGGAAATGGGCTCGGGTGGTAGGCCATTAAAATGGAATTACAATTTAATAAACCGAGGGGGTTCTTTTAAAAACGGGTATAACACATTCGATTGTAAAATAATCGTTGCGCTGAAATGATTTCAATTCAAATGTTTGTTAGCAGTTGGTAGGTTGTAATTACAGGGAAATTAAATTAAGTTTTATACTTTTGGTATTATTCGTTCTGTTCAGTAGCAGAAACAATCAGCAGTTACCCATCTATCTTTAAATTATAAAGAGAAAATACTTGTATTATTGTATTTGTATGTTTGTTTGTAATGGATAAAATAAAAAACTACTTTACCTATTATTAAAATTATTTTACCTATGAGTAGTTACATTATTAGCGAGTAACATTGAATATATTTAAACAAATTGATTTTTGAAAATAAAATATAGACCATTTTATTTTCAAAAATCAATTTAAAGATCCCCATTAAAATTGCAATAATGTAATCTTTGTATCAATAATCTAGTTAGCAGCTAGTTGATAATGATAATGTTCAATAAGTGCGAGCCACTAGCTCTGGCTTTGTTAAGAAAAATCTAATGTATTGCCATCTAGAACCAGACACAAGATGTGGGTGAACCAATAAATCAATTAATCTTTCGTCATTTCAAGCAAGTCAATGTTTGAACTCGAAGCAAATCTAAAGTTAAATGCCGCATTTCGTTTCTGCAATTAATAAAGTATCAATAAATCCCCAAGCATGCATATATCTACGCAACCTCTCATTCTATATCTATACTAAATATTATAAAATGGAAAGATTTGATTGTTTGTTTGTTTGCATCGAATAGGCTCCGAAACTACTGGACCGATTTGAAAAAAACTTTTACCTACCATAAGAATCCTATATTATCCCTGATGAACACAGGCTATAGAATATTTTCAAAAACGCTAGGGATCCGTATGAAAACTTCGACACCCAAGGTGTAAAAGAAATAGCCATAAAATCATTATTACACCCGTGCGAAGCCGGGTTGGACTGCTAGTGTTACATATTTAGGTCATTGTTCACTAATCATGCAAAGATCGAGTTTACATACATTTTTTTACCTGAGGAGGTAATCCCAGTCGTGAAAAAATCAAATTTTATATTTAAAAACTTTATGGAAACAAACATCCTCTCAACCCAAACGCATATACCCTCTCGTGGGTAAAAATATAGGATATACGGGCTTGCAACCTGTCAGGAATACTAACTACTGCAAAATATATGATGCAAATGTTTGGAGGGGCCTCTAAATAACTTCTTAATCATTCAAGGATCTAAACGCCTGGAGGTCTGATCTACTATGCTTGGTGATTCAGGTCACAACGCACCGCATCACGCCGCGGCAGTGAAAACCAGCCTTAGTATATAAGTGTCTTCAACTACAACACTATTTGTAAACTTAAACTTACAAATAGTACAGAAAAGAAGAAGCTTTGATAATACAAACGGAAACATTACCGTGCTATTATTTCTTCCGTGTCATTACTCGAGTTTTCCGTCCTAAACACATAGGTACCTACAATGGAGCGATTTCCCAGTGTTTTTCCGGAGTCGTAACACAAGACTGTCGCTGGATTTTATAGTCCCGAATAAATATAAGAGTCCGAGTGGGATCATCATATACCACTCTGAACCGGCTGTTAGTGTAAAGTCGACTTTATGCTATTCCGACATTGGATTCAATGTGGATCGAATGCGAGCAACTCAAATCTCAGGTAGCTTTAGCTTGTTTTTTTGGGATTTGCGTATTTTGTTGAAATAAAGTATTAAAATAAAATAAGAAAAATTAATAGGGTCACGATTGTAATCCATAAGTATGGTAGACATCCTCTCTGCTCTTTAGGCGGCTAGATCCTTGAATATGTCTAAAGAGGGTAGTTTAGTAGATACATTTTGCAAATACCTAGTACTTGTTTATTATAATTCTTTTTTTTTCGTTTGTCCTACTAATATTTTAATGCTAAAGTTCGTGAATGGATGTTTGTGTTTGTTACTCTTTCATGCAAAACCTACTGAACGTATTTAGATGAGACTTTACAGTAATATAGCTTATACATCAGAATAACACATAGGCTATTTTTTATCCAGATACAACGCGGCCGGAGCCGAGGCGAGCAGCTAGTAAAATTAGAAATAAATAATTGTCGCATACAGACTGCATAGTTACTACACTGTTCTATTGTCATTTTGGAGTGAAACTTTAGTCCGTTTGTATTACTATTTTCTTCTGTGTTGCGAGTTACACCAGCCCGTCGTATAACCAGCTCTATTACGTCGGCATAAAGTCCGAATTGCGTTATAGTTTACTGTGACAATTGCAGTGTTTCAGCGCTACCAGTACAAGAGGCTGTTAACGAGGACAACGGTTGTTTGTTTTCCCACGCCTCTTGAGTGCCGCCTGAACACGATCAACCGGAACCGCGACGAGATTGTCGATCATCGGCCGCTGCCAATGCTCTTGGTTCCGGTAATCGCTTCGGTCACCGGATCGAGCGAAATTTTTCCTGTTCCATTGAGACCGTAAACAAAACTTACACATTATACAGGGTGTATTAAGACGACTCCCGAATACTGAAGGCACAAGCGCACCTTCCAATGCCCAAGTGAAAACCAAATTGCTTAATTCTGTAGGATGTTTAACCTATGTCTGTTTTTGTATCAATTCAAAAAACAAAAATTATTATTTTTTCTAAAATTCTAGGGTAATGACAATGCTACAGGCATTAGAGAACGCAATAATGGTAGCTAGTACATTGAATCCAAATATAAATAAAACAATAAAATTAAATTTTCCGGTGATAATAGATAGTATCAATATGCATGGTCTGAACCTCCAGTTTCTGTTTTCGGGAGTAGTATAAATATACACCCTATATAATTATTATTATGTACAGTGTACACAGCAAGAAAATGTTTGTTTGTTTTCTCCCAGATCCAAAGCGATTTATCAAATTTAGTTTTTGTATTCCTCCTTTCTGAGCAAATCGGACAATGTATCAGGCTGAGAAATTTGTGTGCATTATAAAAAAAGTTACCCTATATTATAAGGAGTGATTCAGATATCGAAGTTGCTCTACCTCTGGACTTCCACTTGACATTTTTTTCGATAACCTGTTCCTAAATTTGACTATTTTTTAGTGATAGCTAGACAGTTGAAATTTTCACAGACGATGTATTTCTGTTGCTGCTATAACAACAAATACTAAAAACAGAATAACACAAATATTTAAGTGGGGCTCCCATACAACAAACGTGTTTTTGGAGTTTACTCCTTAAGAATAGGTTTTTGATATAATAAGGCGCCCGGTATGAAAAAAATGTGAGTAGTAAAATCTACTGAACGCATCTACTGAACGCATGACCTCGTTACGTTTTTAATGCGCAACTTTCTAATTTGGTGTAAGCAGTGCAGCTAGATCGTGGGTAGTGTATACCCTTACTTTGCCTATACTTTATAATGCTTTCTCTCACTCTTACTGATGGCAAAACATCTTATAGTGGGGGTACGCTCTACGCACGATCTGGTAAACTCCAGTCGTGCTTCGGAGCTGACACACACAATTTTTTTTGCCATTTTTTATAGATAATGGTACGGAACCCTTCGGGCGCGAGTCCGACTCGCATTGGCCGGTTTATTTAATATTCATAGTATTCACTTGATGGTATTACCTACTCACTCCAACACAACATAATCACGTTGATCAGCTTTGGAACGTACGAGTACTCACTGGTGATAGGGGAAAACTAACAATGTATTTCATTAGGGTTGATGAGGGGACAATCTGCAATGATCCATGAAAATTTTGTTCGTTTTTTTCTGTGTCTGGGTGTTAATATGTATAATAAGTATATGTATTTACAAAAAAAAGTAACCTATTTAAGTATTCTATCAGTTCTCTGGTTCCCATAGTACAAGCTTTGCTTAGTTTGGGGCTAGATAACGCTGTGTGTAAAGTCCTCCAATATCTTTTATTTTATTTTATTTTTTAATTTAAGACGAGTAATAAATGTTTTTGATGAATGCAGAATCGTTTTTTTTCAATAACCACAATACATACAGTTTTGTTTTTTATGACAAAGATAACTTAGGGATATAATCTAGATAAATTTTAGATAGAAACACGATTGGTGAAACTTTTCTCGATAGATTTATTTTCGAAATTAAGCTCTTCAAAAACAAGTTTCGTTTTTAATCAAAACGATGAATAGCTAAACAGTTCATTTTTAATTCGTTAGATAATCATACTAGCTAAGTAAATTATAGACAGTTTCTTTTTAAGTTTGACGGTTTTCAAAATAATGCAGTTTTATCACTTTTTCCGTCTTATCCCATACAAAAAATAAAACATTTCACATATCACCATAAACAACGTGATAGTTTTATTTTTACGCACGTACGTATTCAGTGTTTTAAATATAAAGTCAACTCGGTTCAAACTCATTCCTCGGTTATTGGGGCAGAGCGAAATAGTTATTCCCTTAAAAAGAACATTCGTAAATTTTACTAACTAGCTAGAATTTATAGCATCGGATTAGTATCCTATCCTTCATTTAATCCAGGTCATCTATTCTCTCTATTGCTAATACCTACTCGTATGACATAAGTTCAAACTATAGTCACCAAACATTAATATAAGGCGACGGGCTCGCAACCTACACGTATGGAATGCTAACTACTGCAAAAATTGGGCGTGTCCCAAATATAGTATATGGATGTGCCTCTGAATACCTCTCTTAAACATCTTAGTACCTAGTGATATGAGAAGGAATAATAATAATATATCTTTTTTTATAACTATTTACATCTATGTTGTAATCGTAAATTTTTCTCTAAGACATCGTCATATAAAACATTAACATAACATAAAACATAGGATCACGACTGTAATCCCCAAGTACGGTAGACATCCTCTCAGATCTTCAGACGCTTAGATCCTTTGAAGATGTCTAGTGGGGGTAGTCAGAGGCACGTCCAAACATTATATTTGGTCCAAACCCACATTTTGCAGTAGTTAGCATTCCATACTTGGTATGTATGACAGGTTGCAAGCCCATCGCCGCTCATAAGAACACTAACAGTTATATAAAATATATAGGTATATATTTTAGTAAATTGTATTACAAGTTCGTACTTACCTCTACTGGTCCCCAAAAGTATTTTTCTCCTCGTAAGTTTAAGTACAAGTCCACTCTGAAACTTTTCGGGAAATCCGAAAAGTTTAGATGAAGAGTTTTTTATTCACTTAGATTGCGATCCTTGCTTTAGGCAAATATATTTTTCCAAAAAAATGTCTTGCTAAAAACCATTAGTCACTTGAGATAAAGTTCGGAGTCATTTCACTGAGTTTTGTAATTAAAATTCGAACTTGCTAACAAATTCCCATTACCGTTGAGCTGTTTACCAAAACCTTGTACTAATGCTATTTCTTAGTACATTAAAATATACCTACACTAGTTTTAAAAATAGATTACAGAACTCAGCAGCTAAGTTGGTTGTTTACTCGACGCAAACAATAACTAAACCGATCCAAAGTTCTCATCGTGAGTGTTCACATTCTTTTCAGAAGCCGTCATCGCCAACACTCAAATAAATCACTGCAAATACTCACAAAGTATTTACGAAAATCATATGTTTTCTAGGGACAGGCACGCGTTCGTCCTGTTGGGCGGCTCGCGCGACACTGGGCGGGCGGATAGCGACTCGCGACCGCCCGCCCTTGCGGAAAGTTCACGGTAACGCTTTCTTTCTGCTCAGTGACATTATTACTTTCAATCGTGCTCAATATTTACTAAATAAACATTGCGTTTATTTCTACGGGGAATGTGTATGCAATCATGCTGAAATATTGCTCGCTTTTATACGAAGGATATGTTTGTAGAAAAATATTTACCCATAAATAACAAGCGAAAAAGACTTTGTCACAGTTTATTCCCATCCAAACAACCCTTTCGGATTAAAACACATTTCGGAACAATTACATAATATTATTACTGTCGGAAATGTTAAAGGCCAATATTTATTTGTTTGTAGGTACTATAAATATAATAGGACAAATATCTACATGCCCAGGTCCAGTCTTCAGTTAAAGAAACAATGGAAGTTATTCCAGCTATTCGACAATCGACGACATTCCAGATGAATTTCAGCAGCGCTCGACTACGGCCTGCAAACCTCACAGTATGCAGATACAGCTTAAAGCGAGCTTAATCGGGCCCACTGGGTATTCCGAACTGGCAACAACAGATGCTTACTTCGGTGAACTGTTCTAGTTAAATAGTCCAACTGAACAATACGTTCTCATAAAATAAAGACACAACTGAACACTAATAGTTGAACAATAATCGATCTAGGATTAAATTCCTTGGACTATTATTATGGTGAGCCATTGCAACTTTAAACGTTTTACGGCCTGGGGCATTTTTTGGAGGCTCAAAGACTGGCCTCACGATTCAAATCTACAGTACCTAGATCGTAAAACTTAAACAGAGTTCTAAAAAACTCAGAGGCAAGATGCTATAACCCTTTTGGCTCTAAGCACCATATACTATCTTTTATGGCCCGTCGTCTATTTGGACCTTGAGTTGGGTAATGGAAAGATATTACGTTTTCAAACTACACATCCAAATACGTGTCACTTTTGTCACGTAACAGTTCTTTATATTCCTTTATTTGCAGTAACAATTGGAGATTTATGTGAGCACGAGACGGATTTCTGTCAATAATATTATTTACGAGCGAATATGTTCTAAGTAGACGTAAAGCGGGATACGGCTTATTGACACGCAGATGGTTACCATGTTATGAGAAAATATATAAAGTTGATGTCTCGAGACAAGCCTCCGCAATCTCATTATGTTCAAATGGCTCGGTTGAAGAGCACTGATACGGTAAATCTGAATAAGGCATCACTTTGCCCGAATTTATAAACATGGATACGACTTTTCAATCAATATACCTACGGAGAAACTACACAGAATACGTATGAGAGATAGAACGACGGTGGCATAATCCAGCCAGAGGCCAACATAGTTGACCACGTCAGGTCTTAAGATAAATAAATATTTGCTTAGTCCAGAGATATCTTCGGGATTAGAAGCATCTTGGATATATTTAGACCAACTCTCTTCGTTTAAATTTAATTTTGAAGTCTGTTCTTTAACTGTTCAATCTTATTCTTGGTTTCTGATATCTTGGTTGTTAATAGCTTTACTTTGAATACCTACCATTTGGCTTTACAAGACCTAGTGATTTTACTTTCTTATCTTTATTAATATTCAATCGGCTCGTATGTACTCGTATGTAGTTGTAAAGATGATAAGAGCGGACAAACCACCACAGTCCCAAACTATCTTACAACTAATAACCCAAGAATTTAGGGCCGACTTACAGCGCCTTCCTAAGTTAGCGCTGACTTACAGAAGTAAAATTACTTCAAAACTGTGTTTAGACCATCAAATGATACAAACTGATCTAGAATCGAGGCCACATTTTCCTATCGGATTTTTGTAGATCTTTTGATAATATCTACTAATAGTATATAAACATTTTGGCTGTTTTTTTCACGGCTCCACTGTATTATATAGCACGGTATTATAATAGCGTTCTAAAGACTGGTCTGACGCCGCTATATGAGGAAACCCTGGCATGTTTCTGATTTACAATTCATGCTTCTAATTCTGACGGTCGGAATGACGACAATGAGAGCGAGGATCGACCTAAATATTGGGCATTCATTCTGTTTTGATTTGTGGCCTTGTTACGACTGACAATGCTGTTTTGTCTTTGATTGAGTCATGCAACCGTATATGTCATGTAGGGCTAAATGTTATCTAAACAAATTATTAAGCTACAATTGCAATTAGGAACATTTGTCCCACGAAATTGTGGCCTGGGACGTCGCCGCGTCGCGCGGGGCATCGCAGCCGACACAACATCTACGGTTTGCGACACAGAGTGTCCCTCGACTGTCGCCCGACACGAATTCTACGTGTCGGGCGACGTCGCGTAGTCCCTTAGTGCAAATGCGGCTAGGTAACATAATTCTTGAATAAAATATGTTAAAACCTCTTAATATGTTAAGAGAAAATAAATTGTTTGATAAATTTGTTTGAGACCTCAATAAAATTGTTTTGAACGAGTTATGAATATACAAAGCTAACCAAGTATGAATAATCAAGATAATGGCTAAGATTATGGCCGATGTACAAACGACAATGGATTACAGATTTTAAACCGATATTGAGAACTTCATTAATGAACTTCAGCGATGGGTTACTAAAGGCCTATTGTTTTAATTATCAAAGTTAAGATAATCCAAAGAAGAGACGTCCTGTTCTTAAGAATTACTTTAAACAAAGTAACCTAATATCCAATTTAACGGCTCTGAATTGTTGTACACCAAGATTTCTACAGTGTGGTTTCCAAAAGAACTAGTGACCGTCATGTTACCCTTTAATATCAGAGAGCACAGAATTAGTCAAACGTAAGTTTTGCAAAGCGTAAACCGCTTTAATACGACCGTCAATAAACATCAGCTACTTTCAGAGGATTCTGGACTCTCAGCGCAGACTCAAGTATTCCCCCGGTTCCCCTAAACCCAACTCCAATTAAACTGTAACAAATGATGTTCCGTCTAGCAAACATGTGCCTGTGCCGATACGAGAATGAGTAAACGCTTATTAGCTTAACCCAATGGCCTAGTGGGAACCTGCCCCGACTTTTGATATACAGATCGTAGGCAATTTGTTAACGGATGTACTGTACATCCTATACAAGTAGAACAGTTAATGTGACCTACTTTAAACTACAACTAGCAAAATCATCTTTCATCTAGAAAGTAGTGACCAGTAATGACTGATTGGAAAACACGCATTTGTTATTAGCTATTAAATACAACCACCTCGTCTTCCTGCCCTCCGGGTTCCAATGTGTAATGTATCTTGCCTTCATTAGAAGCAATCTGGTATGCGTTGAAAATATTACCGTATCGAATTGATAAGTCGTTTCGACATTCCTGGCGTGATTATAAACGTTATTCGTCGTTTCAACATTTATATAAAAAGCAGGTTTCCTACGCCTGTTTTCTGGTGCCGTTCAACGGCTGTTTAGTGAGCATAATCACTTTTTATTCAGTTTCTGCCTTTTTTAGGGTTCCGTACCCAAAGAGTTAAAACGGGACTCTATTACTAAGACTTCGCTGTCCGTCTGTCTGTCTGTCTGTTCGTCTGTATATCACAGGGCTGTATCTCATGAAAAGTGATAGCTAGACAGTTGAAATTTTCACAGATTATGTATTTCGGTTGCTGCTATAACAACCAAATACTAAAATCTGAATAAAATTGATATTTAAAGGGGGCTCCAATACAACAAACGTGTTTTTTAGGCGCCGTTTTTTGTACGGAACCTTTCGCGATTACGACTCGCACTTAGCCGGTTTTGTAATATATAGTATCTATTATTTCGCGGCATAACGGATAACAGTAGACATCAGATTTAGTTTTTTACGAGTACGAATATATCAACTTCGTGGCAGTAAGCGAATTAGCTGGGTGTACATTTTAAGGGCACCGGTAAAATCATAGATACTTACATTATCAGTTTCTATGGTTTTACCGCTTCTGTCCACAATGCCACCAACTTCCAATTCCACCAACTTCTGTCTCACAATGATGAACTCAATTTCAGCATGAACTCAGGTTAGATAAGGGGCGGCCACCTGCTTCATTCGTAAATGTGCCTTTTGTAGGCTACTGCGGAAGCCGAAAACAAATTACTCTGTATAATAAAGTATAGAAGACGCGTCGGTAACATCGATGGAGGTGCGGTAATAAGCTGCTTTGAATGTTTGAAGATTCGTTACACGTTGCTCTACAATGGTAAATATTTTAACAAAAGACTCTCTTAAAAAGACGAAAGATTGGCCTTTTAGGGCTCTTCTCATCATGTTTTTATTTTATTTTATTTATTTCTGAAGAAAGACGGTCACACATTACAATATTTGTATTAAATCTAAGGTAGGTATAGTATTGATTAAAAGTATGACCCATAACATCATCCACATATTGAATGAATCTGCATTAGCATCTTACAAACTGATAAATTAATTAGGTATAAGCAAGGCAAAGTGTTAAATTATTACGTAGGTAATTAGGTGTTTTCAAGAGATGGTCAACCATACTTTAATGGATTAACAAACATGCTGAAAAGAGAGCCCACAGTGCAAATGCTTCTAATCTTAAGCATAGAATAACAGCAGCCTATCCGGTTTTCGTAAAAAGTTAAAACCAATATTGTATCAGATGAATTACATCATTCCGTGGGTCCACAAAACAACTACTACGCGATCGTGGTAAAAAGTAAACATTTCTCGCTAGTTCACTGTCGATGGTGTTTCTTATTTGCAGCAAGACTCCCCTGGGAGTACCTACGCCAGTACGCATGGTATGTAACCGCGGGCAAAGATCAGCTAAGACCATGGTAATAAAATAAACAGAGAAAGTAATTCCGATAAAAAGCTAGACCTTGGCAAGAGATATTGAAGAAATGACTAACTTAGAAAAGTTTGAACAATATTTTTTCGAAGATAGGAAAGTGTCTATACTAGTAACCTAAGCGCAAAATTTTATTTCAGAGTATAAAAACAGCAGAGGAAGTATTTTTTACAAGTATTTTGAGGAAGATACAACAATTCTTTTGATACACGAGCTTAAAATATAAGCCTCGTTATTGCTTTCCATCAAAAGAGATGTCTACTTACTTAGGTACTTCAACATAAAAAAAAATTTAAGGCCCTGTATGTCGACGATTGCTCTTTTTCGAAACGAAAAAATAAATACTTCTGAACAAGCCACATCTCCTATTTTTATAAATATATTACTTCAGGTTCCTACCTAGATTTCTATTAAGCTGAAAACATAATAGCAGAAACTGAGATGTGGCTTGTTCAGAAGTATTTCTTTTTTCGTTTCGAAAAAGAGCAATCGTCGACATACAGGGCCTTAACGGTGGTACGAAAAGATTGCGTACCCACAATCCGATAAGTGTGCTAAATAATCTTTGACAAATAACGAGCAACAATCTACAGTGGAAGGCACCGGATGCCGTCTCGCCTTAGGGAAAAACTCATAATTGCTTCTACGTATCGCTGGTTTTGCTAATAACTTGATGCTAATCTGTGGTCTACTGGACCTGACGAGGGGCCGCCCTAAGAGGAAGTGGCGTTCAAGTTACCCGCAAATCTGGTCA
The DNA here is from genome assembly GCA_912999785.1 of Hydriomena furcata. NCBI lineage: Eukaryota > Metazoa > Arthropoda > Insecta > Lepidoptera > Geometridae > Hydriomena > Hydriomena furcata. The sequence goes on from OU538824.1 coordinate 9,512,470, forward strand.
ATCTAGATGTACTTCTTTTGAAATGGTGACGATGATATACGCGTCCGGTTCAACCGCTGCCGCTGCCGTGTTATTATGTACAATGCTTGGTCAGTTTCTCCGTAGTTTCACTCGCTATATTATTTAGCTACGACACTTTGTATCTAGTTCAATAAACATAACGTGAGGTCAGAAACATATAGGTATTCATTTTCTACACGTGAATTCAATAATTAGTTTCGGAACTAATACCCGATCTAAAATTAAGCAGAAATCATTTGATTTAGGCAACGTGTACCTAACACGTTGCCGTGTCAATTAGTAAAATTTGGCTTTACCGAATTATAATCATGGCCTGCAGGCTACGTGGTACGTCAAACCTACGCGTTAAAATATGGAAATAAGTAATTGAATTCTAAATGCAATCAAATTTCACCGGATAACACGTACCTACCGACCCACCAGTCACCACCACTTTATCAACGCATGTGACCCAGTTCCTATATGGCGCAAAATATTAATTCATACACTATCAAAGCTACACGTTAACTCTGTTTTCCAGTTTAGTAAACTCAGCAAGGGAAGTTCGATCTACATAAAATTAACTATTGCTGCTGCGTATTAGAGACACGTATAGAATTTTAAATTAATTAATTTAATAAAACCGAAGATATCAGTTTACAAGCGTATCGTGCTATTTGCGGGATAAATTATTCCAGTCACGCCAACTTTTACATTGCGCTACGACTTCATCTCTTCCTTGATATTGATACACTTCTACATTGGCTATTAAATCGAATCGTGCTATATAAAGTAGGTACTACTGACTAGCTGAGCTCTGTTAAGGGTCCTTGTTTAAAGCCTCACGACATTGTTTAACGTGTACACTAGTGCAGAAGCTGCAGTCTCATTGAATCGATAGCGTTGTTACTACCACAAAGGGCATGGGGACATGCAAATTGTCTGTATTATAATGTCGTCGGATGCGGCAGTAGGATTTACATAGGAATGGAGGCGACGTTAGCGCGGCAGTTAGGCCATTCCGTGCGGTCTCCGCAGTGTGCGGGCCGCGGGCGTGGACACGCTTGTGGCCCGCGCCTGTGGCCCGCGCCTGCAACCCGCCAGCACCGATTACAGACGCAAATCTGCAACGCTCATTCATAACTCGGGGCGGAACGTTCACGAACTACGAGATAATCTGCATAAACGGCCCATTACTACCCTGAAAATCTAATTCCAAGACCTAGATACTGAAGAGCAGAAATTGCCACGTTCCGCTGAATAGAATCTTTTCAATTTCAGGGTTTGCACCAGAATATCATAAATTTCCCGTGAACTTTGTTTCGAACCAACAAAAGTTAAGAGTTGCCTAACTTAGTGAATCTTCGTTCGTGATCAAAACGATATGAATTAGTAATTATCTATACAGCTCGCACGTGAATAACCTTTTATTTTTTGTCAGTTTCACAATGGTGAACTATAGTTCAAATTGGCGTTTAGCGAAGTTTGTTTCATCACTTCGATCTGTCTAAAAACATCGGTTAGTAATTAATTTGGCTGGCGGCCGGGCTTGCAGACAAGACGTGGGTTTTGCAATGCGTGTTTCACTGCCCGCGCTGCCCTCGCATTGGACTCAACAGAACAGAACAGTCAATGTGTTGTGTAAGTTAATGAATTATCAATTGTTTTTAGAATATGTCTCTCTCTTTTAGATATTTTCTAGATTGCACCTTATATTGTTTTTGCATACATGCAACGAATGACTGGCTTCATGAATTCGTATTTGATCTCTACAAACTTTATTATAATTGCAAATAACGAAAAAGTAGATATTGATACATGAATAAAATATTATCTACGTATAATGTCGGTATGCTGGTAGCGTGAGGTGAGTGAAAAATTCCCTAAAAACACGGGTTTATTACATACAAGGTTATTACTACTATTATATAAGATTGTCCTAAAGTTGGAACGAGTAGCCATATTTTGTAGGTTTTCAGTTTGTTTCGTTCATTATCTAGGCCCGTTTTGATAAATCGTGATCCAGATACCAGTACAAAGGCAAGACTGTTGTCATACTTCGCACGAACCTCCTACTTAAATCCATTATCTTTGCGATCTCTAAACAATACCGTTGTTCATACCTCCTGCTGCCCATTTTGGCAGTCTATTCTTACCGATAGACAAGTACCTAGTTGATGAAATTGTTGACAGTAACACATTTGCTTGCATTATTTCTCTTTACTTAAAAGGAGATCTCATTATTGGTAATAATATTGTACTTTTGGAAACGCAATAAAACATTTATTATTATATTATTATTTATATTGAATAAGGCTCCAGATAGTCTCAGTTCTGTCATTAAGGAAGACGGCCTACTTTAGAGATAAATTGAATGTAATCCCCAAAGACGGTAGGAATCATTTTAGGTCTCCAGGCGTTGAGATCCTTGAATATGTCTATAGGGATAGAAAGGACAGAGACACGTCCAATAATTATATTTGGCATAATTATGCATTGCTGGTATTTGATTTTCTAAGTGATTAAGTTGCAATTTATCTTTTCGACCGCCACTTGTCTAGAAGAGCTTATCAGCTCCATCAGTCCACAATCTGCTACCGCTCGCTTTATAATGGACAATAAAATATACAATCATGATCGTGTTTCTTGATACTTATTGACTGTTCGATAGGCGATAGCATTGACAACCGAATAATTTGACCTTTTACTGCGGCACTGAAAGAAAGTGGGTTTATTAATGCGCAGATCCATCAAGAAACTGATATAAGACCGAGCTTAGCTATTTTTTGTAGTTTTTAAGTACAAATGTGTACTTACCATCGACTACATAGCCTAATAGACGCCTAATGGCTTCATTTCTTCAAACAAACAACTCTGTCAAGTCAGTGAGGTATGAGGTACGGGAGGAGCCGGAAAAAGCATTCTAATTTCAAAATAACGTGATTCACTAGGGATGGGAAGGGTTGACATGAGTTGTCGATAGCAGTCAGAGGCACGTCCAAATATTATATTTGGCACATACCCACATTTTGCAGTAGTTAGCAGTCCATACGTGACAGGTTGCAAGCCCATCGCCGCTTATAAAAATACTTACTAGGTACTGGTTTCCTCACGATGCGATGTTTTCCTTCACCATTTTAAACACGTGTTTAAAATGGTGAATGTATAAATATCAATTGCTGTTCGTTAGTCTCGCTAAAACTCGAGAACGGCTGAACGGATTTATTTTATCTTGGTCTTTAAATATTCGTGGAGGTCTATGAAGGTTTAAAAGGTGAAAAAAAAAACGAATAATTGCCGGGAAAACCTAAAAACAGCCCTTTTCTTTTTCCCATACAAAAGTTAAAAAAACGTAGAGTCCATTTGAGCTTTATTAGGTTTGATAGTACGGGAACGGGAACGGGATCGGGATCGGGATCGGGATCGGGATCGGGATCGGGATCGGGATCGGGATCGGGATCGGGATCGGGATCGGGAACGGGAACGGGAACGCGAACGCGAACGCGAACGCGAACTAATTCTAACGCGATAAAATGATAAATGCGAATAGCAAATAGGTTACTTCATATCCATGTAGGTACAACGCGAGCGAAGCCGCGGACGGAAGCTAGTTGGCAATAAGTAGTTTTACTAGTTAGGTCCAACTGTTGTTGTTACTACTATGTAGGTTTATCGATCATCAATTATTGAGTAGTGATACAACACTATTGACTTTTGACAAGGAAAATAACTACCCATAGGTACACAATAGATCTTTAAAAAAACTTAAACATTTAACTAGTGTAGACTATCGTTATTCAAATTCCATACAATTTTAGGTATAAAAATATTTATACTCTAAGATGGTCCTTTACTAAGATTCATATGAGAAACTTCAAATTTCCAGACTATAAAATAGTCTTTCTTCAAACGTAAAATAATTTGAATCAACCAAGCAATATCGTTATTTTATAAAACAGTTACATTTGAATCTGTTTTTAAAATAATTTGGATCAACCAAGCAATATCGTTATTTTATAAAACTTTACACACAACGCCATCTAGCCCCAAACTAAGCAAAGCTTGTACTATGGGAACCAGATAACTGATAGAATACTTATATACTTTTTTTTTTGTAAATACATACTTATTATACATAGTAACACCCAGACACAGAACAAACATCTATGTTCATCACACAAATATTTGCTCTGGGTGGGGATCGAACCCACAACCTACAGCGCAGAAGGCAGAGTTACTACCAACTGAGCTGTGAGGCCTGTTTTTAAAATAATTTGGATCAACCAGGCAATATCACTAAGTAAGTACCTATATAAAACAGTTATATTTTATGTCTGTTTTTTTAATGTCTGTTGAATAAACAATCTACTTATACAATCAAAAAATCAGTAGCTAATTAGCATAATAATATCAGGTTTCAAAGTATCTATATTAATTCAATAAATATGTATCTGAATTAATTTATTGTTTTGCAACGTATTGAATAGAATGGAATATATATATTTATATATATAATTATGTAATGCAAAAGTTTGTGAGTTTGTATGCTTGTGGTTAAATCATACTGGACGGTTTTTGGGTGACAATTAGCCCATTGTTTGTTTTTGATTTGTAAATATTTGCTTCGGGTCTGGGTGTTGTAGGTAGGTACTATATATATTACTTGTGGTTTCTGATATCCACGACACAGGGAAACCTAGTTTGATAGGGTTTGACTATGGTAAGCTGCACTTGTGTCTTCAGTTTTCGAGAGTAATCTAAATACACCCTATGCGAAGAAGAATCACTTAGACAACTAGGCCGTATAAGAAGTGATTAATCTGAAGTACCTAACAGCAATGATTAGATACGAATAGTTATGATTGATAAAATTGGATTTGTTCATTAATTTTCAATCAGTATTGCGTTCAATTCTAGATATTACTCATAGGACCAGCGGTGTTACATAGTGTTTTTAATAATTCAAATAAACAATTGCGGTTCGTTTTGTGATTTCAAGATTGATTTTCAGATCTGTCTGGACTAGACAAAGGAGTCTACTTGAAGTTAGATAAATTATTAAATTCCCATTCTCAAGTTTGCCTTCCAAGTGGCTGACCTAAGGTTGCGGTAGTTTCCAAAACTAACACGGTTTCGTGACGATAATTCACGCCAAAATTATACGGTCGACGACCGGCGCACGAACCAACTCTCATTGGTTATTTTTTTCGTACACAATGCTCTATACTTCGCAAAAACTCGTAAAATAAACCAAAACTTTCAATAAACTTTGAACATTTGGTTGGGATTGGGTCATTGTACATTACTTACGTAAACTGGTTGAGAATAAGTTAAATAATAATGTTTGAGAAGTTTTGCTTGATTTTTTTTAGAAATAAATCCTGAAACTAAAAGCCTGAATTTTCAGTAACCAAGCAGTCACTATATAAACACGGTATATTTCAAATTTCATTCAATTTGAACCAGTAGATTAAGAATTATAACTAGTCAAAGTTGCCTATTTTGTCACACACTCACTCACTCACTCACTCACTGACTGACTGACCGATCATCAAAAGTTTAAGGCACTTCTAGCAGACATAGAAGCTTCAAATTTGAAACACAATTAGTGTTTAGTGTAAAAACCTAAAAAACCTGCCAAGTGCCACTTATGTTATTACGTAATTAGCTAACCTTTACGTAATAACTTAAGACAGAAGGACCCTTAAAGTAGGGACTGAATAAATTAACCGACTTGGTATTACATGGATCTCACAACTTTTTACGGTAGAAGAACTGAGTTGCGTTGCGAGACTTGGCTTTTTTTACAAGTTATGTTTTTGATGGCATTCAATTTAACCCCACGCGATGTCTCCGCCGCAGAAAATGTTATATTGTTATTGCAACATAATCTAATCATAATAAACTAGGATGAATTCGTTGGGGATTTCAAAAATTCTTATGCTGAACCATTTCTATATTTTTTTATATTAACTATTCAATTTATATGTCTCAATGGTCCAAAATTTCAAGATTCCAATAGAATTGGTAGTCCTAAGAAAGTTCTCATGTTCTTATCATCTCGGTGAAAATATTCGTCCCAGTAGGCCTGCTTCATTATTTCTTCGCTGGAATCTAGTCTAGCCTTGGCAAGCTCTGAATTTATTAGTAGTAGTTTTTTGGAAATATAAATATAAGGTATAAACAAAATTGCTTCATCCTGAAGGATGTTAAACTTATGACTGTTTTAACACCTATAGACCAGACAAAATAAAAAAAATCTGCATATGGCATAACTATAATATTATAGTTATGCCATACCGGAGTTTTGAATACGATGCATGTTATAAAGTTGCCACATGGTTTAACGAGGCTGTTTTGGAAAGTAGTCTAAATATACCCCATGCAACACATAATATTTTTTTACATGGCAAGCTCAGATGAATTCGTGATGATGCTTTTAACGGCAAACCTCATTCAATATTACTTGAACCACCAAACACTCATCGTATTAATATATTATACATTATTATGAGACAGCGTGTAGTGTCCCATAATTTCTGCAAAATGTAGGTAATTATCATAATTACTTACGTTATTTACGCTCTACCGGCGCGGGGCGGTTATATTTTCTTAAAGTCAGTGTTGATGAGCTTTTTCTGGTTGAGACGGTTTATTGATTTTGATAATTCATTGTTGCGGTTACGCGTGACGATGCCACTCTCTCTTTTCCTACTGTGTCATATCAGTGACGAAAGCCTACTAGACTGCGGAAAAAACCAATAACTAAGATTTATTTCGATTTAGAAAATTTTGGTATTTTGTTTCAGCGAATTCCCAATCCAGTTTAAAAACTTTCTTGGTATTTTACCTTTCTCGTTACAACGGCAAAAAAGATCTCGTAATTCTGAGATCGAAATTCATTTCATCTTGAAACTTTTATCAAAAGTTCCACAAAAACGTCAAAAGAAAACAATATAGTTCGTTCTATCGGCCGCGATTACAAAATGAGCAAGTGGATAGTCGAAAAAACAAGCTTGTTATCTTCAATTAGTTTCCGAAGCGATCGATCGGGGTTAGAATCATAAGAAAGGAGCAATAGCAGGAGCTGGACGACAGAATACCTAGCAGTCAGTTCAAGGTGCTACGTTCGATCGAGAATCCGGTTTGAAAAAGTGCGGTCCAGTGGTTAGCGGGAAAAAACGAAGGGTAAGGTTTCTTATGGCCGTCGATGCCACCCTACACCAGGTAAAGAGTAACGAGTTGTAACATTACACCCTTCCTTTTATAATACGACACGTGGACACTCGGACGTAACGCTCTTTTGTTTATTCAGGAGATGAGCCAGTATGCCAGTAAACTCGTTCTTTTTGTTTCTTTCCTTGCAAAACCTCCTTATTGGAGATAGAAACCTTCGTAATGCAGTAAGTATTCATAAGAACCTTATGAACATACGAAGCTTTTTTCTTTTATTTATATTGAGTAAAAACCTGTCATTCGGTAAATTTTTAATAGCCGTAGTTTTGGATATTGTGTAAGATGAGCCATGTAAATGAGCTGTTATTATTCTAATCAGAGTATCAGAACGGTCTTTAGAAAGCCAGTTGATTTAATCAAGAACGAAATCCAGCTTAATCAACTATGGTAATAATGAATTTATGCATGGATGACGCTAGAAACAGGACCGGAACTGAACGCAATCACATCTTTACGTAATATTGTGATACTTCTAAGACATTCAATTTAGCTATTGTTCTCGAGGAATAGATTTATAGGTATACACAAATATCAAAAAAATGTGTCAAGTGGAAAAGCAGAGGTAGAGGACCGTTAAAGGTAACTAAATCACCTTTTAGGACACGGATTCAAGGATTACAAGGAAACTGCTCCTTTTTTCGTCCTATCATGGTTCGGTACTGAATAAAATGAGTCAGTTTTGGCGCGGAATTCTGGTTTTGTGACTCGTAGCTGACCGATTGTATGAAAAACTCACCCTAACAATGATAGAGCTTGCTTAGTCATAGAGCACGCAGACTTGAACTAGGTTGTTATCGATTATTTCTGTACACAAAAGCTACGCACGTTCAGTTTACTCAGACCACATACTCACATGCAATACCTAAAGGTCAAACCCTAACCTAAACCACGTGAATATTTGAACACTTGTGGTATGCCTCAAATGAAGGTAGCTCGTGTATTTTTGAATGATGTTTTTAAACATGTCCGAGGACGGACATTTTACAGAATTTCGTGAATATTTAATTTCATCAAAATTGCTTCAGCCCCTGTGGTCCTGACCTCAATGGATAGACCTTTAGATGGATAAATTTATTTTTTCATTAAACCGTCTTTTTTCAGGGTTAAAAGAAGATAATGGGCAAGTGCGAACTTCGCTCGCAAAACCAGGTCTCCGCACCGGAACTAAAATATAATTTTAATCAAGAACCTTGTCTTATGTCTAATATAAAAATATACGTTACTTTTACTCGCATAACCTAGATATCACTGTGCAAAATTTTAAATCTCTGCGTGCAAGCTATGTGCTGTGATAAACCGACGGAAACAGAGTATCTTTTGAGACTCGGTACCCTAAAAAAACCCCAAAGTTATATAATTTAGCTAAAATGCCTGTTCAAATAAGACAAGGCAATTAACAAATGATTCCCGTCGTATAAAAATAGTTCGCCATTTCAAAAGTGCTTTATTGTTTCAATAAAGCAATTTCTTCGTCAGTCTGAGTCAGATCGAGTGTTCGTGTTGTCACGTTTCTGAAACTGGTAGTATCGAGACCGGAGCGAATTAACCAATCTGTTAGTTTAGTTAACCCACGAATTTCATAGTGATTCATTGACATTGTGACTAATTTTTATTTACCAGTAGGTGAGCAATTTTCTACTTTATTAGCGAAAGTTTTTGTTCAGAAGATTGATTGCCATGCGGTGACACATGGCGCGATATGGCACCGCAGAAGAATTATAGCCTGGCGTTACATATGGCCGAAAATATAAAAGTATGCATATAAAAGTATGCATGTATAACGGTGCTTTTCAGCCCAATAATAATCTTGTCACTGGTATGTCATTACACCATTAATCGTAGGTCGCCAGTCGCCCAATATATAAAAAAACGCCTAGTGCTTCTTTTGCGTTAGACACTCAATCATTTAGGTACCTATAAAGATAGAATATTACTGTAAATTATCAACTTTAACATTAAAAATGCATGTAACTAAATACGTAATTCTATTTCAGCTACATCGCACACATATTAGATGCAGTTACTACGGCCCTTGAAGCGATTGTGAGTAAGTTGATTCATTTATTTCAATCGACATTTTGCCATAGAATCGATACATTGAATAGAAAGCGAGTCTATCTATGCATGGCCTGATCAATAATAAACGATTACCTGCCTATTATGGTATGTGAAAGTGAAATGCTATGTACAAGAAGTTAACATTTGCGTTCAGTAAATGTATTTTTTGTGGCATTATCATTTTATCACACGAAATCGATTGTTTATTTTTGCTGTAATCATCAATCTTATATTGCATGGATTATTGATCATCGATCATAGATTAGGTTGCGAAAGAGCATACACTCAGGTTGGTGTCACCGGAAGAGTATGAGTAAAAGTGTAAAAGGCGGTACGAGACCTTTTTTAGGGTTCCGTACGGGACCCTATTACTAAGACTTAGCTGTCAGTCTGTCCGTCTGTCTGTCACATGGCTATTTCTCATGAAATGTGATAGCTACACAGTTGAAATTTTTATATTTTTATTTTATAATAACAACAAATACTAAAAACAGAATAAAATATTTAAATGGGGCTGCCATACAACAAATGTGTTTTTTTTTTTGCCGTTTTTATAGATAATGGTACGGAACCCTTCGTGCGCGAGTCTGACTCGCACTTGGCCGGTTTTATTTTAATTTCCCTAAAAAAACTATTCATACACGTATAAAACGTTATAAGACATGACGTTTTTAATACTTTTCGGAGTCGGGTAATTATGATACACATAACTGGCAGTATATACTGATGATGACGTAGCCTTAAGGCCCTGTATGTCGACGATTGCTCTTTTTCGAAACGAAAAAGAAATACTTCTGAACAAGCCACATCTCCTATTTTTATAATGTATAGTATATGTGAATAAAGATGTACCCATCTTTAATCACTTCGGCCTTAAGTCAACTACGTGACTATTGTGCCTCGGAGTTCTTAGAACCTCCTTATATGAAACCCAAAAAAACAAAGTATCAAACACATTGTGATATCGGCTCACACTTTTGTCTGCGGCCTTTGGTCAAGCAATGTACAGCCTTCGAACGTTTACATTTTTGTAACACATAGTAGACACATTTAGTGTGTTCATTACATTATGCCATTAAATAGGAAATATTAAATTCAAAACAGGTGTCGTGCAGACACCGATGTTATTGCGTGTTACGTAAGTAATGCTTGTAATATTGTCGAGGGTCACGTAACAAATATTTTAATGTTTTTTTATAAAATGCAATAAAAACGAGCCCTTTATGTGCTCGTAAAAATGTTTGGGATTGTTCTTCTGTAGACGTAACAAGTTGAAGGAATATAAGAGATATTAACTACAAATTGAACAACCATCTTACATACTCGTACTTTTTGAATATGATTGGTCGTTTGTTAAGCATTAAATTTTTCATTCTTTATAAATTTTCATTTCTGAACCCTTTACCTATATTTTCAAATTTAGTTTTACCTCATCCGAAAAGTTTCATCAGATTCTGTTTAACTATTTTTTTGAAACAAAGCCTTTCCGCTTCTGATTGTCATTATTAGGTACTTAGAGTTTCATCCGGATGAAGCGGGACTAAATCAATTTAATTTTAAAATTGGTAATATTAATCAGTCGTTGAGGTCTGTATATTATGTGCCTGCTTATCTATCTGAATAGGTTTTTACTACAACTTAAAAAACTATCTTGTCACTAAAATACAAACTATGGCTGACAACTAACAACTAAGACACCATACAATTTATACCTATGTAGATCAAGAACGTTAGTTAAATATAATCATGTGAATAAAGTTTAACGTGTATGTTACACGCAACATTTCACGCACCGCGACATCGCCCTCGGACATTGGCACACGACATCAAACCGTTATTCATTGAACCCACATGTATCAGGATAGATACAACAACGGATATGCCTATAAATAATCAGTGAAAACGTACCAGTGTCTGATACAGGTAAATTGTAGATCTAATACGTTTCTTGGATACTTCTAACACTCATAGTTTATCTCAAATGGCGCAGGAATACCCAAAAACTCGAACTACATTCATTATTAAACGTCATCTTTTTTATATTCTAAGCGTTTTTTGTCCCTACCTCAAAGATTAAAAGCTATGGATACTCTTTGAGGAAACACTTTAAAAGATTCACCATTATTATACCACTTGAAGGCAGAACAAGTAGATGATCATGATGTATGTGGCATATACCAGTGCCTATAAATCAAACTAAGTCGTAGATCACGAATACATATATCGCCCTACGATTCTTTGCCTTACGTACGCCAATTTAATGTATACAGGTGTTAAACCTCATCTGCCTGTTACACCTGCAATCGTACCCTTCAAACCGGTATACAGAAATGATGCTTGGTTGCAAAATATTTATAGTGGTAGCATTATCCCGGGCGAGGCCCTTTACAAGAAAAAATACCTACTCTTATAGCTCTCTGTAATATACAAAAAGAAACACTTTAACTTAGATACGAAAGTACTTTGTATTGCTTTCACATTTAGATAATTATCTGGAGCATTTTCGCTAAGTCCCCAGATAGACATCGCATTATACGAAAGAAATTGGCATCAAAGAGCAAACCGCTGCTAATGAACGACTTATTCGGGCTGTTTCCTACAGTCGATTCGAATTTCTAAGACATTTTCTGAAACTAAACAAAATTATAATGGAGATGATACTCGTAAATTTGAGTAAATTTATCTCTTGAAATAACGAGTAATTTTTTTGTTATTGCAAAGCGAAAGTATTTGTCACACTTCGTAAGCTGAATATTAAATTTTGCTTGCTGGACTAATAAAAATATATTCCCACTTTTAGTAAAGATGCGATTATTAAATCGTAAGGAAACCAGTTAACATTCTTATAAGGTAATACGGCAATGAGCTTGCAACCCGTCACGTATGAAATACTCAATGTATTGCAAAGTGTGAGCAAATGCCAAATTGTACAATTTTGATAATATGTTTCTGACCCATAAGACATCTTCAAAGATCGAAGCGCCTGGAGATCAGAGTAGATGTCTACCGTACTTGGGGATTAGTTTTGCGATCCTATTTCATTTTTATTCCATACTTTAGCTGGTGTTTTCTTATCTTTATCGAGTTGCGTAGGACAAGACAGTCAACTTGTGGTAGTTCTACAATTTGTTCTTCAAAGTGCCCTTATCAGCCGGCTCCATCGCAGGAAAGCACCTTCCCTTCACAAACAGTTGCAATAAATAATGGAGAGGATATTTGTGGCATTGTCCCTACAGTGCATTGTGCGACAATCAGATTTCAAACTTGACCTTTGTTGTCCATTATTCTTGCCTCGGGCTTTGCGGATAGGAAGTTAGGTAGGTACATTGTGTTGGAAACTATTGAGATTAACTGTAATCGGGAGTGGAAGATTGTGTGACCGCTTCGGATGATTAATTTGAATATTTAGGAACAACGTGTTCCGCTTTGAAGTAGGTTTACGAGCAGTCACGACTATAAACTAGGATGCACTCTGATTTATTTTAATAGCTAATAAGAGTTATTTGTGTTATTTATATCGAAACTTCACTAGAGGGCATTTTGTACCGCAACATAATGAGCAACGCTCAAGTTACGTGGCGCTGCAACCAAAGTTGTACAGTGTCCCGCAACATGTTGCCTAGTGTATCCGTGGCTTTATCATGCGCGTCCTATTAGAGGGTATTCAATTTTAGAAATTCCTTTTTCAGCCTCTTAGACCATTACAATAAGAATCTCTGAAATTGAATATCTCTGAGAGTTGGGACATTATCTCTTAAAATATTGTATGTAATTTCGGTACGAATCTCCTTTAATTTTCTCACTCCGCTTTCAAGTACTACAATATTGCAAATCTAAAGGCTTCAGACCCCACAACATGTGTTACAGTAAGGTCAAAATTTTAATTAGGGTTGTGTTAAACTACTTACTTGCGTAACATATGTTACATCTCAGTTTTCACGGGTACATGTTAATTTAATCAAAACATGTAGTAGACTCATGCTATCCAATTAAACAAATCTAACAAGTTGATCCAATGTATTGAGCTAAGCTGTGAAGCTAACAGCTGGTTCATTTTTTGAAGAGTTATTGGCGAGAAAGTAGAACTCCAGTATAGATGACTGGCCTCTCAGCTCAGTTGGTAGTAGCTCTGCCTTCTGCGCTGTAGGTTGTGGGTTCGATCCCCACCCGAGATAAACATTCGTGTGATGAACATAGATGTTTGTTCTGTGTCTGGGTTTTAATATGTATAATAAGTATGTATTTACAACAAAAAAACGTATATAATTATTCTATCAGTTATCTGGTTCCTATAGTACAAGCTTTGCTTAGTTTGGGGCTAGATTGCGCTGTGTGAAATGTCCACCAATATTTATTTATTTATAGATGAATAGAGTTTTTTTTGTTAGTTATGTATGATAAACATGTTATGTGTGCAGCGGACATTACAGATAGAGACAGATACAGCAGAGCACGAATTTTGACAGTTCTGTGTTCTATCTGACATTGACATTAACTATAGATTTTGACACGGGTCTTTATCACGTAATTACCTTTAATTTACTTTCCCGACGTTTCGGCTATGTTACAATAACCATGGTCAGGTCTGCCCGCGACCATGGTTATTGTAACATAGCCGAAACGTCGGGAAAGTAAATTAAAGGTAATTACGTGATAAAGACCCGTGTCAAAATCTATAGTTATGTCTACTAATCACGATAGTTTGAAAAATGACATTGACATTGGTTACACATTCAACACTTTTTACTTCTGCTCTGGAACCCAGTTATTAGCTTTTTAAATTCCTTTTTGCTACCAGCTTTTATGCTGTTGATCGTTATTTCGGTACCGCACGCTGTGATCGTCATCAGCAGTCACATCGTGCCGATCCATTGCTTCGTTGTTGTTTGAAAAAAAGATAAATCAACAAACGTACAAACACACTCTTGCATTTATAGCAATAAAAGACGCCATAAAAACAAAAGCATCTAAAACAGCAACACTGGAATGTATTATCCTTATAGTCTCCGAGTAAGTACGAGTCAATCTTTAAACTAGTAAACTAGTGAACGCTTGTTGGGATTCAAAAAGCAGCGTGACCATAAATAGATGTTATACTTGAACTTCGATAATCTTGAAATCCAGATACAAGAGTGACTTATCTTTTACCTTCATAAGCTATGCATTCAGACTCGCATCTATAGGCTAGGGTACGTTAGGTCTAACCTAAGGTCGAACTGAAAAGTTTCTGAAAAGCGTTCCTTTGTGCTCATCCCCAGGAGATACAACGTAATTAAACTTGACTAATTAACACATCGGCTTACTTCGGCTATTTCATTGTAGTAAAAGTTGTATCAAGTGCTATCAAATATTCAGTTTTTAGTTTAATAAAATGTTAGTCAATCTTATCATTAACTCTGTAAATTAATAAATGGTATCAAAATAAAACAAACTCACGTAGGTACTTGTAAATGTATACAAAAGTACAAAATACTTCATTGAAAATTCTTAGTACCTTCCTAATTAATAATCTGAGTGCCTCTAAATTAATCTTGTCTCTGGAGGAAAAATCTAATTTCGCTGCTCACATAAATTACTTAGATCTCATTTGAAACGTACAACGTGTTTGTAAGTAGGTAAAAAAAAACGCACGAATGATCTTATAAAGGTTTAATTGTTTTCTTTTTGAGATACAAAACCCTGAAACAGTTAATATTAATAATATAACTTGAACTAGGTACATATTTATAAATAAAACCCTTTGAAAAAAATACTCTGTGGTGCCAAGAAAATCGCTTACAAATATCGAATTTCCATTGTCTTTCAGAAACGTCGACTCGCACCAATATCAATAACTTATGCCAATAATACCATTGTACCTGAAACCAAAGCCTAGGCTCATTTCAATATTCACACTGAAATTAGAAATAAGTCGGTTAATTTGCTACGTGTGGAGTTCACGAATTCCAATATAATAATGCTTATGTTTCAAATATCTGAAACATATTGGATTCTTTGCGAAACTCAAACAAATATGATAAATGATTTGCTAAAAACCGGCCAAATGCGATTTGGACTCGCGCACTTAGAGTTTCGTATCTATAAAAAAGGCAAAAAAAACACATTTGTTGTATGGGAACACTTAAATATTTATTTTATTCTGTTTGCATTATTTGTTGTTATAGCGGCAACATAAATACATCATCTGTGAAAATTTCAACTGTCTAGCTATTATGGTTCATGAGATACAGCCCTGTGACAGACAGACGGACAGCGAAGTCTTAGTAATAGGGCCCTGTTTTTACCCTTTGGGTACGGAACCTTAAAAAGCATAATTATCTTATACAGAATTTTCGGAGCTTTTTATTCAGACATTTAATCTCTTTTACCATCAAATATTCCTGTAAGAGATATAATTATTAAAGTTTGTACCTTCCTTCTTGGAAGAAAACGCCAACTTGTAGTTTGGAGCTGACGTATTGACAAGGCAGATAAATAATTTGCGCATCTGAAGTAAATAATAAAAATAATAAATAATGCTGGACATTTTACACATCGCCATCTAGCCCCAAACTAAGCAAAGCTTATACTATGGGAATTAGATAACTGATAGAATACTTATATACTTTTTTTTTTTGTGAATACATACATATGATACATACTAACACCCAGACACAGAGCAAACATCTCTGTTCATCACACAAATATTTGCTCTGGGTGGGGATCGAACCCACAACCTACAGCGCTGAAGGCAGAGTTACTACCATACCAACTGAGCTGTTAGGCTGTCAAGTAGAGCAACGATCTTTGAATAATTGAAATAAGGACGGAGTAGAGTCCGATATCTTTCTAATAACATTTTTTGAAAAGTATTTTGCCCAAAAGGCTCTGTAACAAATGATCTGCCTAATTTGTCTCGGAATACTCGTTACTGTGAAGCAGATTCGTTATTTCACGTCCAATTTGTTACTAAAATCGTACTGTTAACGCTACGTCAGCTGAAATTAGTTTTTAAATCCTAATAATATTATAAATGCGAAAGTTTGTGATAAGGCTGCTATGTTTGTTCCCTAATCAAAAATAAACGACATAATGATGAAATATGATGAAATTTGCTGTAGTATGTAGATAAAAAATCAGAATAATTAAAGAGGAACTTATAATCCGAAAAATACCCTTACCCTTAAATGATTAAAAAAACGCAAAAAGTACGATTTTGGTATAGATGGCGTTGGTGTGCACAAAATCTGACATCACAGACTAAAAACATTTAGTCGTTATAGCAACGCAGTTTTGACATGAATGATACGCATTCTACCAAAATTCGTAATTTTTTTTCTCAGTACAAGGTTTGTAGGGAAAATTGCCTGAAATTGCCCTTTCCTATGCGATTATTAAAAATTAACAGGACAACGTCTGTCACGGGTCGGCTAGTTTAATATAGTTTTAAGCGCAGTTTTAATTAATTTATCGTAGTCAAATGGGATTGTAAATAGTTAAATTTTTTTAATCATTGTTGAAAGCTACTCGTATATTCTCTATACAATTTTTGAATGGGCGGAAAATCGTTTTATCTTATCTTTACAGTTCAGTTGGCAGAGCTATACCTTTGGCGCTGAGCTGTGGGTTGTGGAATCGATTCCCACCCAGGACGAACATTTGTGTGATGAACTTAGTTATTTGTTCTGTATCTATTAGGCTATTTTTTAAAAACATGATTATCATGTTATGGTACTGAATTCCATAATACCTACGCTTTTTATGCTGTTTAGGCGTAGCGTAGGTATAGGTGCATAAACTGAGAATAGTTACTATGAAAAGTGTAAAGATTAGGCATTCTCTAACATTAGGTATTGCATTCAACATCATACAATGATATTCATGTTTTTTACAAAATAGGCCTGCTGATTGTTATAATTATATTGTTTTGGTTTCCATAGTTGTACCTACTAGCGTAGTTCTAAATGGTGATATGTAAAATGTCCACCATTCTTTTTTTATACATTTTTGTAGTATAAACGTGATGATAAGCTAGATCTTATGTCTATTGTCATTGAAACAAAATCCCACAGATCGTAATGTCGTGACACGAACTATTAATAACTAGTTTAATAAATAAACGCACACCTACGGTTCACATGATACAGGTTAAAATTACGTAGGCAGGCTCTAGGTCAAACAAATGATACGTTAAGTATGACCAATTTCATCAAATCAACGTAACTAGGTCGCATTATTGCGCTATGACCGAGATGAGACTAAAGAGAAGTAATAGATAAAAGCGAAGAGAAATAATAAATTGTAGGGTTTACTTTAGCAATCATTAACTGCAGCCGTCTTATAAGAACTGACGACCGTACAGTCACTTCAAAAGAATTGCTATTTATAAAAAAAATATTTTTGAAGATATTTGAAGGTTGTAGTCAGATGCACGTCCAAACATTTATTACAGGTTGAAAGCCCGTCGCCAAACACGACTATGTTACATTATATAATGTATTTTAATTCGGTTATATGCTGGATTAA
Organism: Hydriomena furcata; assembly: GCA_912999785.1. Lineage (NCBI taxonomy): Eukaryota > Metazoa > Arthropoda > Insecta > Lepidoptera > Geometridae > Hydriomena > Hydriomena furcata. The sequence goes on from OU538824.1 coordinate 9,530,269, forward strand.
TGGCCTGAAATCCTGAAGGAATAGTGCGTACTTATCATACGAGTCATAGACTTATAATACACACTACACACTAACCATCATGATAGTAATGATTCCAGCCTTATTGATGATCATTCGAGTTTGATATGTCGAAGATTTTAGTATAAAGAACCTCTGTGTTTGTTATTCTGAGATGTGTTAGCTGAATTAACTTTCCTAGTCCATTAGGCTAACTAAATTATATAATTTTCCTAATTGTACGCAGAGCCTAATTTACCTAGTAATTGGGCACTAATCTCTTGATTTACATACGAACATGCTGCAAAGAGATTGCCATTTTAATTTGGATATTGTTTTGTTGAACCATTTGTAGAAACAAAATATAATAATGTAAAGTTTATGTTTATGGTTATGTTTGTGTTTATGTTAATAGTTTGTTTCTCTTAAATTAAAAATAAAATAAGATCACAATTTTCAGGCACTTACAAATACTTGCAGATATCTTATGGGGGAAGTTAGACGCACGTCTAAATATTGTATAGAAAAGTTGCAAACCCATCGTTGCTTATAGTAATGCTAGCTGGATTCCTCGCAATGTTTTTCTTCACCGTTTTGAACACGTTATTGCGTGCTCAATAACTTTGCTTTGCTAAAGGCTTTGCTTTATACATAGTATAAAGCAAAGTCGCTTTCCGCTTCCCGCGTATGTATGTATGTTTGCTTATATCTTTAAAACTACACAACGGATTTTGATGCGATTTTTTTTAATAGATAGAGTGATTCAGGAGAAAGGTTTATATGTATAATAACATGCTACCCGTGCGAAGCCGGGGCGGGTCGCTAGTTTAGAATAAAGAAAAATTCATGGATAAAAAACTCATGTACGGTCATTATCTGTGTTGTATTCTGGCAGTTTTTGATGCTTGTTCAGATGCAGTGTGATATACGAGTATCCATCTAAAACCTATAATCTAAATGATAATTTATGGATTCTGAATAAAGTCAACTTTGAGGGGTGAGCGATATCGTCGACATATTAATATGTGTCACCTATAAATTAATATATTTATTGCATTTTATTTATTCAGTGGAGCTGTGTTATTACAAGTTTTTAAATCAATCTTACTACTGCAAATGTAAGTGCCTTTGACAAACCCCATAGACATCTTCAAGTATCTAAGCGCCTGGAGAGCTGAGAGAATGTCTTACAAGCTTGAGAATAATAGTCGTGACCATATTTATTAAATTTTTACTAGCTTCCACCCGTGGATTCGCTCGTGTGGTATCTGTATAAAATGTAGCCTGTATTCCAGAGCAAAGGATATGTATATTCCTAGATTCATCCAAATCCGTTTGGTCGTTTGGGCGTGATCGAGCTACAAACATCTAAACAAACAATCCTCACAATCACAAACTTTAGGATTTATAGTATTAGTAGGATAGTAGGTTAAGATTGTACATGACATGCTTCACATCATATGAAGGGGATTTGCATTTAGTACAGTAACCGTCTCTCTTCCCGCACATAATCGTTTTGGCTATCGGCACGTCTTCAAGCTTTATTACGGCCTTCGTATTTCATAAATTGAGCGCGATTTGAATACACTTTATTTAAAGACCCGTTGGATTTGGTATAAAGATGTGTATAATAAGCAAGAATCGAAGTATTCTTAAAAATTAATAAAATAAACAATGATAAAACGTATTAAGACGCTGCCAGTCGACGATTATTTTTGTTCGAAATGAAAAAAGAAATACTTGTGAACAAGCCACATCTCCTATTTTATAATGTATAGTTAAAGATGTACCCATCTTTAATCACTTCGATAAATAACCCTACCGACCGCTGCAATGATGACAAACACACGTCCGCGCGTGGTCCGCCTTAGCTTTTCGAATAAATTAATGATATAAATTATGTATAATTACTTATCAAAAATCTATCCTAATAGAAATCTAGATCTACATATTACCTATCTTTAACAATAAATCACAAGTTGATTTTAATAGTAGGTATATAAAATATTTCGATCATAAATTCTAAAACGTATCATTTTGAAATAATATATTTATCGTGAAAAGTTTCTGCTATTATGTTTTCAGCTTAATAGAAATCTAGGTAGGAACCTGAAGTAATATACTTATAAAAATAGGAGATGTGGCTTGTTCAGAAGTATTTCTTTTTTCGTTTCGAAAAAGAGCAATCAGCGACTGGCAGCCTCTTAATTAAACAGATAATTACAATGATAAATATGTACCTAATAACAAATCATCGTGCAGAGGACATGCGTGCCTGCTGCCTACACTATCGCCGTCTTAGGAGCATGCTAATTTGCATTTAAATAGATTCCTTAGTTCTGTTGTCAGTCAGTAACGTATCATTCTATACACCTGGTATTTTTACCGTACCCAAAGGGTAAAAACGAGACCCTATTACTAAGACTTCGCTGTCCGTCTGTCTGCCCGTCTGTCTGTCACAGGGCTGTATCTCATAAACCGTGATAGCTAAACAGTTGAAATTTTCACAGATTATTTATTTATGTTGCTGCTCTAACAACAAATACTAAAAAAAGGATAAAATAAATATATAAAAAAACATTACAAACATGTTTTTTAGGCCGTTTTTATAGATAATGGTACGGAACCCTTCGTTCTCGAGTCCGACTCGCACTTGGTCGATTTTTTTTATTATCTTTTATAAAAAAAAAATTAAAAGCTGTTGGTAAACTGTTGGTAAACACATCACTTGAGATCTTTTAGGCTGATTTTTGCAATGTTTATTATAGTCGTAATAATGCATTTTTTACGAAAAAAAATTGGTAAAGTTGCCTAAATAGTAAAATTTGGGGAAAACAAAAAGTGCTTTTTATTTTTGAATTATTGATTAATGCACGTCCGAGATTCAAATCCACTACCTTCGGAATGCGTCAAGGTACCTCAAGAGTCTACGCTACCACTAGGCCAACTTGGCCTACTAGTTAATATATCTTATTATATAGTGGCTTTTTCGATGGAAATGCTTTTTATACAGCTTTTTAAAGTAAAATACTCGTACACACGCAGTGAAAATGGAAAAAATGTTACATTATACTTTATGTGGTGAGCCATTTAAATAAACGTTGCAAAATATGGCCTATTCTATGGTTCTTTTAAACTTACTATGAAAGTGGTATTCTCTAAATTCGAACGATGTTCAATGCTTGTAATGAAAGGCAAAAAACGAAGATCAATTTTTATGGAATAAGCCTGCCGGTATATGATATCTTGGAGTCGCAGCAAGTAAGATAGGTTTTACCTTCTGAAAATATGGCCTAATCTCCCTCGTATGTGTTATTCCTACCTTCATCGCATGTGACACCCTTTATAGGTAGTCAAGCGGAGCTAGGGCGACAGTAATACTTACCCATATCATAGTAATAATTTTAATACGCAGTACTCAACAAGCTTTCGTAGTCCATTTATTTTCTTTAGATTTATTTTTGTTTAGTAAGATAATATTTTATATAGATAGATATAGATAATTTTTTTATTAGATAATATTTTAATCGCAACTACGATAATTCCTAAAAATTATGTAAAACTCATGTGTTGCGATTAGTTGCACTTAGAGGTCAGTTTTCCTTTAAGATGTAATTGTTAATATGAGGGCAGCGTTGTCGGCTGCATTATTATTAAGTTGTTTTTTAGGGTTCCGTACCCAAATGGTAAAAACGGGACCCTATTACTAAGACTTCGCTGTCCGTCTGTCTGTCACAGGGCTTTATCTCATGAACCATGATAGCTAGACAGTTGAATTTTTTACAGATTATGTATTTCTGTTGTTGCTCTAACAACAAATACTAAAAACAGAATAAAATAAATATTTTAGGGGGCTCCCATACAACAAACATGTTTTTTTTTGCCGTTTTTATAGATAATGGTACGGAACCCTTCGTGCGCGAGTCCGACCCGCACTTGGCCGGTTTTTTGAAATTGTTTTATATAACTTGCTTACCATTATTACATAATGTAGCTGTTTGTTGTTCCAATAAAAAAATAGCATACAGGGTGTATTAAGACTACTCCCGAAATATCCTCCTATGCCTGTGAAAACCAAATTGCTTTATCCTGGAGAATGTACAAACTTATGACTGTTTTTGTATCATGGAGAAAAATATTTTTTTCTGGAACCCTATGATAATGGCGACGATACAAGTAAAACCAGGGTCCCACGGCGCGTAAAACGACGGGCCGCGCCGGATGACGCTCCGCCTGTGTGCGTCCGGCGCGTCGCGTATAGAGCGTTCCGAGCACGGGCCACCACGGATGCATCGTTCCCACGGCGCGTCCGTCCGCCTTGGCGCGGTCTGGCGCGTGAAAACACGGGCCGTGGGACCCCGGCATTAGTGATAGAGGAGTCATTAGTTGAAACATTCACTACTTTTGTTTTCGTTTTTAGTGATATGATAATCGATCAAGATATCTAGTTTCATACACATCTAGTTCCAGTTTTTATTAGTAGTGTTGGCCGAGTGGGAGGTACCTCGACTTTCAATCTGAAGGTCGTGGGTTCGAATCCTGGCGTGCATCAATGGATTTTTCTGTTCGAAAAGTTTATATTGCATCAAAAATACGTGCTCAAATGGATGTACGTATGGACACATGATGTTTGGACGTGCCTCTGACTACCCCCACTAGATATCTTTAAAGGATCTAAGCGGCTGGAGAACTGAGAGGTTGTCTACCGTACTTGGGGATTACAGTCGTGATCCTATTTATTTTTATTTCTTAGTACACCCTGTCTGTATCTATAGCCCATGAACCTCCAAGATCCTCGACAATAAACCTTATTCCACGTACGCGCCTACTATAAAATGCATGAGCGTATATTTAAATTAATATAAATACCTACATTGCAATTCATGGAACGCGGTTTCGTATCGATATGAATATTGATTGCTATTTGCATATGACTGGAACAAATTTATAATCTGTGGCGCAATGGAACAATCAATGGATCTTTATTTGGCTACCATACGGTTTAAGATAAGGAAGTGCGCAAAAAATTCAGGCCATAAGGTTGTAATGACGTCTGCGTAAATGTGGGTTATTGTGTCATTAGTCCTAATTAGTCAGCGAATTGGCTCGTATGCATGCTTATCGTATGGTGCCTTATCATGATTATGTACGAGTATAAGCAAGGACTTAAGAGCCACAGGTTTTTGTCTCCACTCGCTGTCATTTTGCTGTAGTGACCATTCCATACTGGTTTAGTCACGATGTTTTCTTTCACCGTCTTGAGCATGTACATTTTTAGAAACTAAAGTTGAGGTATCTTCCACTCAGTCAATATGGTTTTAATCAATATTAAATCTGTCTACTTGTAAGCGTTGTGGTTTACTATCTCATTGTCAGAAGATTTCGTTTATAAAAACCGGCCAAGTGCGAATCGGATTCGCGCACGAAGGATTCCGTACCATAATCTATAACAACGTCTAAAAAACACGTTTGTTTTTTGCCCCACTTAATTTTTTTTTCTGTTTTTAGTATTTGTTGTTATAGCGGCAACAGAAATACATAATCTGTGAAAATTTCAACTATCTAGCTATCACGGTTCATGAGATACAGCCCTGTGCCAGACAGATGGACAGCGAAGTCTTAGCAATAAGGTCCTATTTTTACCCTTTGGGTACGGAACCCTAAAAATGAAATAAGCTCACGATTGAAATCCCCAAGTACAAAAAAGATAGAAAAAGGGCCTGCTCCCTAGAATTCTTGGTATTCCCGGAACTTTAATCATATCCACCATTATCAGTACTCTCGGTAAATAAGTTGTTTATATCCCACCTTTTGCTCATTGGAAAAGTATATTTTGTAGGTATATAGTATCGAGAGTACCGATTATTCCCAGTTCCGAGAATGTATCGGCCGAAAATCCCGGAAAACGGTCCCGCTACAGCACACCCCAAGACATCCTCTCAGATGCCAGGAACACTCCGTCCTTGAAGATGTTGGATTTTGTTAGAGTAATCGTAAATGTTTAAAACATTTGCGATCTTAGATATTGATTTTGTACGAGTCTCTTGCGAGTATTTACCTTATTTACGCCATAAAACCCCGTGCAAAAATCAATAATAAGTCGTAAAAGTTTATGAGGCTTGCTGCGGTGCAACGAACCGAATAACACGCGTGATTGTTATAAAGAATATTTTATTTAAAGAAACACGTTGGTGTGCATATTCATTGTGGGCTGGTTAGTGATACTTAATAATATATAGGCATAGGGAACAATATTATTATTATACTTATACCGCTCCGGCTTCATACGAGTGTATCTACTTATAGGCAATTTTTAATACCTTAGGTTACATTATCGCAATTCACATGGCGATTTCAATTTTTAATGAAAATAAATTGTGGCCTTTCTTACTCTCTGGTAATGTAGCTTTTGATAAAAAAATATTTTAATTGATCGCTTAGTTTTTTAGGGTTCCGTACCCAAAGGGTAAAAACGGGACCCTATTACTAAGACTTCGCTGTCCGTCTGTCCGTCTGTCTGTCACAGGGCTGTATCTCATGAACCGTGATAGCTAGACAGTTGAAATTTTCACAGAAGATGTATTTCTGATGCCGCTATAACAACAAATAAATATTAAAAGCAGAATAAAATAAATATTTAAGTGGGGCTCCCATACAACAATCGTGTTTTTTTGTTGTTTTTTATAGATAATGGTACGGAACCCTTAGTGCGCGAGTCCGACTTGCACGGTTTTTTAGTTTATCCATTATGTTACGTTCACACACGTGCGTTTAAACGTCCATTCATCTAGGCGTGCAGCAAGCCGCGTGTGAACAGGCGATAGTATTGATAGTATTGATAGTATTGATAGCATTGATAGTACTGATAGTACTGATAGTACTGATAGTATTGATAGTATTGATAGTATTGATAGTATTGATAGTATTGATAGTATAAGATAGCATTGATATTATTGATAGTATTGATAGTATTGATAGCATTGTTAGCATTGATAGTATTGATAGTACTGATAGTACTGATAGTATTGATAGTATTGATAGTATTGATAGTATTGATAGTATTGATAGTATTGATAGTATTTGATAGTATTGATAGTATTGATATTATTGATAGCATTGTTAGCATTGATAGTATTGATAGTATTGATAGTATTGATAGTATTGATAGTATTGATAGTATTGATAGTATTGATAGTATTGATAGTATTGATAGTATTGATAGTATTGATAGTATTGATAGTACTGATAGTACTGATAGTATTGATAGTATTGATAGTATTTGATAGTACTGATAGTATTGATAGTATTGATAGTATTGATATAAGTACTGATAGTATTGATAGTATTGATAGTATTGATAGTATTGATAGTATTGATAGTACTGATAGTACTGATAGTATTGATAGTATTGATAGTATTGATAGTATTGATAGTATTGATAGTATTGATAGTATTGATAGTATTGATAGTATTGATAGTATTGATAGTATTGATAGTATTGATAGTATTGATAGTATTGATAGTATTGATAGTATTGATAGTATTGATAGTATTGATAGTATTGATAGTATTGATAGTATTGATAGTATTGATAGTATTGATAGTATTGGATAGTATTGGATAGTATTGCAGATAGCACAGATAGTATTGATAGTATTGATAGTATTTGATAGTATTTGATAGTATTGATAGTATTGATAGCACAGATAGTATAGATAGCATTGATAGTATTTATTTAAAAAACTAAAAAATATTTTTATACAAAGTTCAATAACTTTGTATAAAAATATAATAATGAGTTCAACATTAGACAAAACAAATAGTATTGATAGTATTGATAGTATTGATAGTATTGATAGTATTGATAGTATTGATAGTATTGATAGTATTGATAGTATTGATAGTATTGATAGTATTGATAGTATTGATAGTATTGTTAGTATTGATAGTATTGATAGCATTGATAGCATTGATAGCACAGATAGTAATTGATAGTTTAAAATAAATAAATAAATTGGTTTAAATAAATATTGGCGGAGCATTGATAGCATTGATAGTATTGATAGTATTGATAGTATTGATAGTATTGATAGTATTGATAGTATTGATAGTATTGATAGTATTGATAGTATTGATAGTATTGATAGTATTGATAGTATTGTTAGTATTGATAGTATTGATAGTATTGATAGTATTGATAGTATTGATAGTATTGATAGTACTGATAGTACTGATAGTATTGATAGTATTGATAGTATTGATAGTATTGATAGTATTGATAGTATTGATAGTATTGATAGTATTGATAGTATTGATAGTATTGATAGTATTGATAGTATTGATAGTACTGATAGTACTGATAGCACAGATAGTATTGATAGTATTGATAGTATTGATATAAGTACTGATAGTATTGATAGTATTGATAGTATTGATAGTATTGATAGTATTGATAGTACTGATAGTACTGATAGTATTGATAGTATTGATAGTATTGATAGTATTGATAGTATTGATAGTATTGATAGTATTGATAGTATTGATAGTATTGATAGTATTGGATAGTATTGGATAGTATTGCAGATAGCACAGATAGTATTGATAGTATTGATAGTATTTGATAGTATTTGATAGTATTGATAGTATTGATAGTATTGATAGCACAGATAGTATAGATAGCATTGATAGTATTTATTTAAAAAACGAAAAAATATTTTTATACAAAGTTCAATAACTTTGTATAAAAATATAATAATGAGTTCAACATTAGACAAAACAAATAGTATTGATAGTATTGATAGTATTGATAGTATTGATAGTATTGATAGTATTGATAGTATTGATAGTATTGATAGTATTGATAGTATTGATAGTATTGATAGTATTGATAGTATTGATAGTATTGATAGTATTGATAGTATTGATAGTATTGATAGTATTGATAGTATTGTTAGTATTGATAGTATTGATAGCATTGATAGCATTGATAGCACAGATAGTAATTGATAGTTTAAAATAAATAAATAAATTGGTTTAAATAAATATTGGCGGAGCATTGATAGCATTGATAGAACAGATAGTATTGATAGCATTGATAGTATTGATAGTATTGATAGTATTGATAGTATTGATAGTATTGATAGTATTGATAGTATTGATAGTATTGATAGTATTGATAGTATTGATAGTATTGATAGTATTGTTAGTATTGATAGTATTGATAGTATTGATAGTATTGATAGTACTGATAGTACTGATAGCACAGATAGTATTGATAGTATTGATTAGTATTGATAGTATTGATAGTATTGATAGTATTGATAGTATTGATAGTATTGATAGTATTGATAGTATTGATAGTATTGATAGTATTGATAGTATAGATAGCATTGATAGTATTTATTTAAAAAACTAAAAAATATTTTTATACAAAGTTATTGGGGCAAAATATGAGGTATTTTAATGAGTTCAACATTAGACAAAACAAATAGTATTGATAGTATTGATAGTATTGATAGTATTGATAGTATTGATAGTATTGATAGTATTGATAGTATTGATAGTATTGATAGTATTGATAGTATTGATAGTATTGATAGTATTGATAGTATTGATAGTATTGATAGTATTGTTAGTATTGATAGTATTGATAGCATTGATAGTATTGATAGTATTGATAGTATTGTTAGTATTGATAGTATTGATAGTACTGATAGTACTGATAGCACAGATAGTATTGATAGTATTGATTAGTATTGATAGTATTGATAGTATTGTTAGTATTGATAGTATTGATAGTATTGATAGTATTGATAGTATTGTTAGTATTGATAGTATTGATAGTATTGATAGTATTGATAGTATTGATAGTATTGATAGTACTGATAGTACTGATAGCACAGATAGTATTGATAGTATTGATTAGTATTGATAGTATTGATAGTATTGTTAGTATTGATAGTATTGATAGTATTGATAGTATTGATAGTATTGATAGTATTGTTAGTATTGATAGTATTGATAGTATTGATAGTATTGATAGTATTGATAGTACTGATAGTACTGATAGCACAGATAGTATTTGATAGTATTGATAGTATTGATAGTATTGTTAGTATTGATAGTATTGATAGTATTGATAGTATTGATAGTATTGATTAGTATTGATAGTATTGATAGTATTGATAGTATTGATAGTATTGATAGTATTGATAGTATTGATAGTATTGATAGTATTTGATAGTATTGATAGTATTGATAGCATTGTTAGCATTGATAGCATTGATAGCACAGATAGCACAGATAGTATTGATAGCATTGATAGTATTAATAGCACAGATAGTATTGATAGAATTGATAGTATTTGATAGTATTGATAGTATTGATAGTATTGATAGTATTGATAGTATTGATAGTATTGATAGTATTGATAGTATTGATAGTATTGATAGTATTGATAGTATTGATAGTATTGATAGTATTGATAGTATTGATAGTATTGATAGTATTGATAGTATTGATAGTATTGATAGTATTGATAGTATTGATAGTATTGTTAGTATTGATAGTATTGATAGTATTGATAGTATTGATAGTATTGATAGTACTGATAGTACTGATAGCACAGATAGTATTGATAGTATTGATTAGTATTGATAGTATTGATAGTATTGATAGTATTGATAGTATTGATAGTATTGATAGTATTGATAGTATTGATAGTATTTGATAGTATTGATAGTATTGATAGCATTGTTAGCATTGATAGCATTGATAGCACAGATAGCACAGATAGTATTGATAGCATTGATAGTATTAATAGCACAGATAGTATTGATAGAATTGATAGTATTTGATAGTATTGATAGTATTGATAGTATTGATAGTATTGATAGTATTGATAGTATTGATAGTATTGATAGTATTGATAGTATTGATAGTATTGATAGTATTGATAGTATTGATAGTATTGATAGTATTGATAGTATTGATAGTATTGATAGTATTGATAGTATTGATAGTATTGATAGTATTGATAGTATTGATAGTATTGATAGTATTGATAGTATTGATAGTATTGATAGTATTGATAGTATTTGATAGTATTGATAGTATTGATAGCATTGTTAGCATTGATAGCATTGATAGCACAGATAGCACAGATAGTATTGATAGCATTGATAGTATTAATAGCACAGATAGTATTGATAGAATTGATAGTATTTGATAGTATTGATAGTATTGATAGTATTGATAGTATTGATAGTATTGATAGTATTGATAGTATTGATAGTATTGATAGTATTGATAGTATTGATAGTATTGATAGTATTGATAGTATTGATAGTATTGATAGTATTGATAGTATTGATAGTATTGATAGTATTGATAGTATTGATAGTATTGATAGTATTGATAGTATTGATAGACCATACCTAACTATAGATTTTTACACGGGTTTTTATCACCCTATACTTGGCAGGAATTTTTATTTTTGAAATGTTGTTTTTTTTGTATAATTTGTGATCTAGATTCATTAATAGAGGGTATAGCATGAAAAAAAAATTATATTATTAATACAAAAAGCAACCGGTTCACATGCCCGTGCTCGTTGAACGCGCTAGTGAATGGACACGTATGTGACCGCACCTTTACAAACAAAAATATAAATTTTACCTCCTTAAAATAGTAGTGTAGGTATATGCACACCTGTATGTATGTGTGTATGAAAAACACAGAGAATTGGCATACGCCCAGCCCGGGTAAAAAGTCCATCGTAAGAAGCAGCTGCTACATACAAGCCTTGAAAGACATTTAATTTTCAATGGTACACAATCTACGATCTGCGAGTATGACACTGAATCGTGTTAAATAAAGGTGCATGATATAAACACATTAAAATGTGGTTTATGATTGTTCATGCTGTGAGTAATAAATCAGAAAACATTTAAATCGAATCGAATATCAATCAAGTCACGAGCACCTGATAAATTATTGTAATCAACTGTCTACTTGCAGCTATAATGTATCTATGACTTAATAAAATAACCTTCTGATATCAACTCCAGCATATAGGTCGCCTTCTCCAATGTGAAACATGAACACAATGACGTAAGCACTTCAGAAAACAGCTTGAACATTTTGCGACGTTTCATAAAATTGATAAACTTTGTACAAGTTTCCGTGGTTACACAGCGTGCATACAAATTCGCGGCTCCTATCGAGAACTTTCCAGAAAGTTATTGATTAAGTAGAAGGTGTAATCAAACAACAAAGAATGGGAAGATGGATGAACACAGGCCAGCTTAGCTGAAAATGAAACGGGAATTTCCTTTGTGTAAAGCACAGTCACGAAACCAACATAAGTTTTTACAAAAATATAGAGCAAACATGTTATTTCATATTTTAAGAGCTCTTTTTTCAAGATTAACTTGGAACGGCTTGGAATTATGTTTTTCCTTTTTTCGTGGTTCCAAGTTACTTGGCCTTTATATGCTTGCCAAACTACAAAACACTTTTAAAATATAAAAATAATTCACGACACTGCTTTATGTTTAGTTCTAGCTAAGCCAGCTAGCTCTTGTTTGTTCTATTCGTATTATTATAGAGTTGTGAACTCGTGACATCTCTCTCTCATCTGACTCGTGATCATTGCGATAAGGTATGTGCTCGCACCTCGTTAGGACCATACTGTGTAGTGTGTATGTCAGAGTAACTCCTTTTACAAATTATAAGGCGACATCTTCCTTGTTACTCGTTAAATAGGGCTGGGCAAAATGATTTAAGAACTTTTAGTTAAGTTATTGGAATATAATAATGGTTTCAACAATGATTTTGCCATGAAAAGCTTCGACCCCGATAAATAAATAGGTTGACCTATATCATGAGAGACAAAGTTGAAGACTTATGCCCGTTTTCTATATTATAGCGACCGGTATCGATAGTATGACGGAATTATATTGTGCGTTTTAAAAGTTTATTATAAAAAGTTTCGTTTGTAAATAACAATGTGAAACTATAATATACCTGAAAGGTTGCAAGCCCATTGCCGCTTGAAGAATAATAACTAGTTTTCTGTCGATTTTGATAAACGGAGATATTTTTTTCGAATAGAAAAATCGTTTCGTAAGAATCCTAGATTCGAACTTACGATCTTCTGAATTGGATTCGAAACCTAACATGGCTTGTTCAAGTACCTATTTAGACATGCCCTAATATAGGTACACCTATGTTACTCTATTGCTCGTGGAACTGACAACCGCTGGGGAGTGAAGGTTCTGGAATGGCGACCACGAACTGAAAGACGAAGCGTAGAACGGCCCGTTACCCGATGACATCGGAAATTTGTGGGAAGATGGTGGATGGAGGTTGGTCCAGATAGTTTATTCTGGAAATATATTAGGGGCCTATGTCCAGCAATGGAATTTATGGGATTGCTGATGATGATGGTGTGACCCCACTAATACTAATAGAGTAAATCGTTTTTGTGGTCGAGGTACCTATATATCAGAAATTGATGCACGACAAGCATAGTTGGACATTCTCTCAGATCTCCAGGCGCTTAGATAAAGGTTTATTTATGCTATAGCTAGCTGAAGGGATTTTTTTACCTAACCTATTCTGTACAAAAGTGGCCCCCATTTTCTTTTATATCTAGACTAGTGGTCACGTATTATATTCGGCCTTTTTATCTATTCTTAGGTCAAGCCTTTGCTCGGGCTATTGTAGCATCTTTACCTTCTGAGGGTTATAGGTACATCCTGAGTAATAGATACCAACCATTACACGGAGTCTGAAACAACTTCAATGAAGGGTTCCGCTATATGAATACGCATATTCTTTCGCCACCTTTCAGGTTATTAGTCCACTCTGTAGAGACTTCACTGGGTAGAGGCTCCATGTTTTCCAGTCTTATGCAAATGCTCTCCACAGGTTTCTGATGTTGTCGCTTAGCATTTAAGGGTTGATCTGTTTGCCGTGGTGTATTTTATGTCTCTCTCTACAGGGAATACTTACCTTATCCATAGATGTAGTACGATTACGAATAATTATAGCCTTATCGTTACGTTCTAACTGTCACCGTTTCACAAACTATAGGTAAGGCAAGGAAGGTAATTGAATACCTCGATGTAAATGTTTTTGTGTTAGAAAAGCCTACAACGAGGCAATGTTTTATTCATTTGACGTCATTAACGTGATTAATGGTTCCGACCTTACATACTGGCGACTAGGCGACGCAATACAGGAGAAATCTACTTCTGGGTCATTGCAGGTCAATGTTATTAATCTAACATCTGACACGCAAACCGATATTCTTCCTACCAGTGCCCGACCACTATTGTAGCACATCGCGGACGCGCTTCACGATATATTTTTCTAAATCATATGGGTGTTTTATCACCCCGAGAAAATGAAAAGTGCGACAGAAAAAAGGCTTTACATAATTAAAGCTATTGGATTTATAATCGCGAAATACCACTGCTTAAGCCGAGAGCTGTAGAAGTTCCCCGTATGAAGCTTAGTTAAAACGCAACACGGAGGTCAGTAAGCCGACGCCGACGAGCCACGCTGCATAACAAACAACCTGCAAAATATTAATTGAAGTTTATTAGCTTTCACGGATTAACTTTAGTAGCTAAACGTACCGTTACAACATTATATTCACATTATTAACATTATTGCAATAACAACAATAACAATGTTACAGTCGTTTACGTTACGTACCTAAAACCTAAAAGGATGCGGTCTATTGAAATGCTGCAAAATAAAATATATTTTGATCACTTTTCAGTGATGTTCCCAGTTCCGACTCGAGCTGGGAGATAGCGCGCTCTTGCGCAAATGATGTCGTCACAGAACCTAAGAAGTGTTCCGGTCGCCCGCAGCTATGGGTCCCTTCCGATGACGTGACATCTAAAATTACCCCTACAGTGAACGTTCCGACACCGACAAAAGATAGCATTATATACTCGCAGCTATATGCTTCTACATGAAAGTAAATGTGGCCCATTTATCTGAACAGATAAGTTTTACGCTCGCTCCATACAGAGCACGCAAAGTTATTGAATAGATTCGTAAAACAAATAGCAAATGCATCGGTTCAGTACAAGTAAAGCTGTCCCTATTTGTCTTCGGGCATAACTAATACTGGCGATTAAACACGCTCATAATGAGGGGATAAACAAAGGGGCGAAGTGACCGGGCCGGGGCTAAAACTGCGCGGACAAAGCAGTGCCGCGGTCAAGTTTGGTTGTCTAGGGTAGCGTATCCCCCTGCCTCTACCGCCGGCCGCATTGCGAACCACTATTGTTGCGCTCACCAGACACCATTATGCAAAATAAATAGCTTTTAGCGTAAGTAATGACTGCGGTAATTATAACATTACCATGGGGAAAATACCGGTTAAGCATCGGCGCGTGCTTTTAATATTTTAATTTAATGCCTAGCCGAGGTCGATAGGTGAGTCGTAAAACTGGGTAAACCGTTCGCATCTGGAGCGCGGGGAAAGTTGCGAATGCTTCACGTTAATCGCGTGTCAGGAATAAATTCACAACATGCGACAATGTCGAGATTGCCGCGGGACTGACGGGTGCCGGCGCCGAATAGGAGGAAATGCGAAAAGTTACGAACTTAGCCTCGATCTGAAAACTGTGCCTCGCATCTGCCTTGACGACGTGCCAAATGGAAAAGTGGACTTTAATTTCTATGATGTCGTACTTGCAAACTCCTTGTCGTACTGGGTAGCTCTTGCTCATAGCGAAAGTAATGTCAACAGTATAAATCTGAGATAATTTGATTGTTTAGCAGAAATAATCGCGTATTAGTCGTAGGTCTACACAATGTTTTAACTGACGCGATATAGAGGTTTATAGCAATTTAACAAAAAGGTATTTCTTTGTCAACGTAGGTCAGTGTGATCAGATCAATGATATAGAACTAAAAGTAATGTTCTGAAAGAGTTCAGTGTGCCTCTATATCTAGACTCTAGGTAAGTCTATAAAGAGTTACTACACTCTACTAGAGTTTTAGGTATACTAAAATGAATGCCTTTACATTCCAAACAGAAAAATCTTTAGGACAGTTTCGAATAACAAGCATTATTATTCTTATTGCCAACAATTACTAGAATAGTGGTTTAGCAGATTATTTCAGAAAGATGAAGATAAGTATACAGATATTATCTTAAAACTAAAAGAAAAACCATTTAGTTACAACAACTATAGAAAAAGCGAAATAATGACAAGAATGGCCACTTTTCTCTCCTATCTGACAACTTCGCAAATTTTATACATGAATAAATTTATCAACGAGGTGCGCAATCACAACTTTACTCAGCGCACGCAGACAATTGACCATGCGAACGGTTTGCGTATTCGTAAAGCATTAGGGACCATGCATAAAGTACGTCACAAGTTAAACGAGGGCGGGAAGGGGGTCGATAAAGTGTGACATCGTCCTTAGTTTCGTGATGTCACATTGCAAATTTAAATGGAAATAAAACTAATTACGGAAATGCTGTTTTCATTTAATAATTTTTAGATGTAATATTACAAAATATGTTACGTCACACTGGTTGTATAAATGTGACCAACTGTGACAAGGATGGGGGAGGGGTCAAAAAAATTTAGATTTTTGTGTGTCGTACTTTATTGATGACCCCTTACGAGTAACATATGCAACACATCAATGTTGTTTCTCCTTTTATTACTTATTCAACTAAAATAACATGAATCCTAAATGGTTAAAATACTGGCAGTAGGTCTTACCTAATGTCTATTTTTATCTGTTGCAGAATAAATAAAAAAAAACCGGCCAAGTGCGAGTCGGACTCGCGCACGAAGGGTTCCGTACTATTATCAAAACGGCAAAAAAATCACGTTTGTTGTACGGGAGTCTCACTTAAATATTTATTTTATGCTGATTTTAGAGAAATACATCATCTGTGAAAATTTCAACTGTCTAGCTATCACGGTTCACGAGATACAGCCTGGTAACAGACAGACGGACAGCGGTGTCTTAGTAGTCCCGTTTTTTACCCTTTAGATACGGAACCCTAGAAACATAAAAAATAATTCATAATATCTCGTAACCTACCTATTTACCTAACTACGTAGTTAGCATTCCACACGTGACAGGTTGCAATCCCGTCGCCGCTTTCAAGAATACTAACAGGTTTCCTCACGATGTTTTCCTTCACTGTTATAAACACGTGTAACGCGCATATAGGTACATTTTTCGAACAGAAATATCCATTGATGCACGGCCAGGATTCGAACTCGAAATTAATTGGAAATTAATAATATCTACCTAGGTACCTATTTACCTAACTACATGAATTCAATAATTCAATTTCAAACTTTTTATTCGATCATGTGAAGTACCACCTATTTACCGACTTACTTTACCGATAGTGGTAAAATAGCGCCACCTGCCAGCGGAATCGCAAACCTCTTTCATCTTACCTCTCAAACCCCGAGCGGTCGCATGAAAACCGCGAAAAGTACCTATAATACGTAGTAACATCAAATGAAACTAGATGGCGCTGGAATGCAAAAATCAAGTTTGTTGTATGGGAGCCCCCCTTAAATATTTGTTTTTTTTTCTGTGTTTAGTATTTGTTGTTAGAGCAGCAACAGAAATACATAATCTGTGAAAATTTCAACTGTCTAGCTATCACGGTTCATGAGATACAGCCCTGTGACAGACAGACAGACCGGACAGACAGACGGACAGCGAAGTCTTAGTAATAGGGTCCCGTTTTTACCCTTTGGGTACGGAACCCTAAAAATGAGTACCATTGAAAACACATAACATTTTTTATTGTCTGAGCTTGGCAGTTAAATCCCTAAAACAGTTTTAGTGCCCTAAAACCGGAAATCTAACTTAAAATGAGCACAATGACAGCTAACAGTTTAATAGTAGCCATACGGCTCAACTTAATTAAAAACTAATCTTTAAATCGGAATTTTGTTCACAAAACAACCATTTCGAAACGCTCACATTCCTACGTCGACCTTTGACTTACTATTTCATTGTCATTAATTGTAATGGCTATAATTCCGAAATTAGATGTTTACTACGAGCATACTACAAAGTAGAGTCCATTGTTTTGTCCGAAATAGGACCTTGATAACAATTAGAAGTTTTTTTAATTCGTTTCCAAGATCATCTTACATAATTAGTTCTATGAATACCTACTAACTCCATCGTTATGACACCAATAATTATTCGAAGAGAAAACCCCATTAGTGCACGACCGGAATTCGCACCAACGACAATGATCAAATAAAAATTAATACAAAGAAATACATATATTAGTTACTAGCTGTACCCCGCGGTTTCACCCGCGTATAACTTGCGTTTTGTTTATCATTTTGGGAATGTTTTTCTTATTTTAAAGTAGTCTATGATTTATTCGAGCATTATACCTACATCTACAGCAAATTTCATTTTAATCCGTTTTGTTGTTTTGGCCTGATTGAGGCATAAACATACGAACAAACTCACAAACTTTCGCATTTATAATATTAGTAGGAAGTAGGACTAACTGGATTTTATTTCTTACAAAAAATCCATTGATGCACACTGGGATTCGAACCCACGACCTTAAAATTAAAAGTCGAGGTGCCTCCTGCTCGACCAACACCGCTTACTACACTTTTATTTATTTAGCTATTTGTAAAAAAACTAATTGACCATTTTATAAAAAAATTAAACATTTTTATTGGGTCAACCCTAAGGTAATTTAATACTGGCAGACGTCATCGCCCGCTGTGCACTTGAAACGTGCCGTTGAGTCAAAACAGTTAAGCTCATATTTCCTTGCGTCGTTTGACATCTAGAAAGTTATCTCGGGACCCCTTCTAGTACAATTCCAGATTTTTGGAGTACAATTTGTACATTTCCATAGATTTGTAAATGCATTTTAACCCTTAAACACGGTGGGTCCGGTTGCGCAGTATCACACAAAAATTGTATGAAGCTCGGACGCCCCGCCTTTTTATACCTTCGGCCGCGAGACGCGTCGAGCGCGGCGACCGATTCTCGAACGTTCGCGACCGGCCGCACTGTGCGCTTGACGCATGCTTGACGCCTAGCTGCTAGGCCGGTCGCGAACGTTCGAGAATGTTCGTTTTACGAAGCTACTCGCTAGTTGACTCGCTAGCCTCTAGGCGCTAAGCAAGCCGCCTGCCTGTGCGTTCGCGACCTTATATACAAAAATAATCCTTATAGCATGATTCAGTATTCACGCGCGATGGCTTATTATTAGCGTATTTCATGTATAACTTTGGTGTTTCTATACCGATTTCTATGATTCTTTTTTATGGAATAGTTAATAATGTAAAATTAGGAATAATTAGGGATGACTGAGAGTGTTATAAACGTAAGAGTAGTCAAATATAATCAGAAAGCTTCGAACTGTTAAGCTATCGGGAGTTACACGTGTTATTGTGAGTCAACCATAAAAGATAAACATATGCTGTCGTGGGATATTTTTTATATAATTTTAAGGAGAACATTTCCGTCATACATGATTTCTGTGTAGCTTTAACCATTAAGGTTGCACACGCGACGGAAGCTTAAGAAATGCAGTAACTACTCCCGTTTTCCCAACATTTCCCTTCACTGCTCTGCTCCTATTGATTGTAGCGTGATGAAAAGTATACTATAATCAGCTCAGGAGTATGAAAAATAATTGTACCAAGTTTCATTAAAATCCGTCCAGTAGTTTTTGTTTCTATAACGGTGTTATAAACGTAAGAGTAGTCAAATATAATCAGAAAGCTTCGAACTGTTAAGCTATCGGGAGTTACACGTGTTATTGTGAGTCAACCATAAAAGATAAACATATGCTGTCGTGGGATATTTTTTATATAATTTTAAGGAGAACATTTCCGTCATACATGATTTCTGTGTAGCTTTAACCATTAAGGTTGCACGCGCGACGGAAGCTTAAGAAATGCAGTAACTACTCCCGTTTTCCCAACATTTCCCTTCACTGCTCTGCTCCTATTGATTGTAGCGTGATGAAAAGTATACTATAACCAGCTCAGGAGTATGAAAAATAATTGTACCAAGTTTCATTAAAATCCGTCCAGTAGTTTTTGTTTCTATAACGGTTATACAGACAGACAGACAGACAGACAGACAGACAGACAGACAGACAGACAGACAGACAAAAATTTTACTGATTGCATTTTTGGCATCAGTATCGATCCCTAATCATCCCCTGATAGTTATTTTGGAAATATATTTCATGTACAGAATTGACCTCTCTACAGATTTATTATAAGTATAGATGACGTTCTTTTATGAAAATTCCGGAAAACTTGATACTTGCGCTGTTTTAATGAGAAATAACATTTGGTTTTATTTTTCTTATTAATAGTAGCAGCAAGCAAATTAAGTAAATAGCATGATATCTTTGTCATTAATTCAGTAATGTAGTAGAACACCGAAACTAAATTAAGCTTTTTTTTGTTATATAAACTTGATTCAAATGTTTACGACCCATAAATTATCTATATCAGTTTGTGCAGATCATAATGAATAAAACCGGCCAAGTGCGAGTCGGATTCGCGCACGAAGGGTTCCGTACCATTATCTATAAAAATAAACATACAGCCCTGTGACAGACAGACGGACAGACAGATGGACAGACAAGTCTTAGTAATAGGTTCCCGTTTTTACCCTTTGGGTACGGAACCCTAAAAACCCTGTAGTTATATTTGATAGGTAGGTATTTATAATCAATCAATAAAAACAACCTGGCTTGGAAAAGACAACGAAATTCCCAACGAGCAAAAATAATCCGAAACGCAAACAAACATAAAATTCTGGAATACATCGAAGTCTCTACAACAAACAAGAAAGATAAAGGTTTTGAATGACAAATTGGAGCTTAGAATAATGATACACAATGTTAAAGGCTCTCGCAATAGCAATATCATAATTTATTTATTAATTAAGGATGCATCTACAAGCTTTTTCCCACGGCTTCACTCGCCTTATAAAAAGTATTTTTTGTTTAAATTCAGATCATTATCCATTTGAAATGAAATAGGATCATGACTGTAATCCCCAAGTACGATAGACGTCCTCTCAGATCTTTCCTCAGATCCTTGAAGATGTCTTAAGGGGTAGTCAGAGGCACGTGCAAACATTTTGCAGTATCTATCTATATGTATACAAAATTGGACCGTTACGACGTAACTGAGTAACACAAATAAACGAACATCCAAACTTTCGTACATATAATTTAGTGTGATGTAATACAAATAATCGTGTAAGCACGCACAGACAAGTTGTTGACCTTTAAGAGGAGCAATAAAAGTTTTTGAAGAATGCAGAATCGTTATTTCTCAATAACCGCAAAACATACAGTTTTTTTTTACGACAAAGATAACTTAAGGATTTAATCTAGATAAATTACAGACAGAAACACGATTGGTGAAACTTTTCTCGATAGATTTATTTTCCAAAGTTGGCTCTTCAAAAACACTAGTTTCGTTTTTAATCAAAACTATGAATAGCTAAACAGTTCATTTTTAGGGTTCCGTACCCAAAGGGTAAAATCGGAACCCTATTACTAAGACTTCGCTGTCCGTCTGTCCGTCTGTCTGTCTGTCACAGGGCTGTATCTCATGAACCATGATAGCTAGACAGTTGAAATTTTCACAGATTATGTATTTCTATTGCTGCTCGAACAACAAATACTAAAAACAGAATAAAATAAATATTTAAGGGGGGCTCCCATACAACAAACTTGATTTTTGCATTCCAGCGCCATCTAGTTTCATTTGATGTTACTACGTATTATAGGTACTTTTCGCGGTCTCATGCGACCGCTCGGGGTTTGAGAGGTAAGATGAAAGAGGTTTGCGATTCCGCTGGCAGGTGGCGCTATTTTACCACTATCGGTAAAGTAAGTCGGTAAATAGGTGGTACTTCACATGATCGAATAAAAAGTTTGAAATTGAATTATTGAATTCATGTAGTTAGGTAAATAGGTACCTAGGTAGATATTATTAATTTCCAAATTAATTTCGAGTTCGAATCCTGGCCGTGCATCAATGGATATTTCTGTTCGAAAAATATACCTAAGTATATGCGCGTTACACGTGTTTATAACAGTGAAGGAAAACATCGTGAGGAAACCTGTTAGTATTCTTGAAAGCGGCGACGGGATTGCAACCTGTCACGTGTGGAATGCTAACTACGTGGTTAGGTATATAGGTAGGTTACGAGATATTATGAATTATTTTTTATGTTTCTAGGGTTCCGTATCTAAAGGGTAAAAAACGGGACTACTAAGACACCGCTGTCCGTCTGTCTGTTACCAGGCTGTATCTCGTGAACCGTGATAGCTAGACAGTTGAAATTTTCACAGATGATGTATTTCTCTAAAATCAGCATAAAATAAATAGGTGAGACTCCCGTAGAACAAACGTGATTTTTTTGCCGTTTTGATAATAGTACGGAACCCTTCGTGCGCGAGTCCGACTCGCACTTGGCCGGTTTTTATATAATTCGTTAGTTAATCATACTTTAAACTGAAACCGTCTGTAATTTACTTAGCAAATTTCAGACGGTTTCTTTTTAAATTTGATGGTTTTAAAGATAATGCAGTTTTATCACTTTTTCCTTCTTATCGGGTAGACTCAGCCCATACAAAAAGTTAAAAATTTCAAGTATAGCCTTAAGTGTGCACGTGGACAAATGGGCCTGGTGGCTACTCGAGACAGAGTCAACTTAATTTCCATAGTCGTGGGGGTGGATTATTGATCAACTGCTGATGGTCACGAGTTGATAAGTAAACCTATTGGATATTAGTAACTACAGATCATAGCAGAACAACTGACTCACGAGCCTGTCTCTGTACTACTTTTGCATGCTGCTTTACTTACGTGGTGCCTGGCTTATATGTACATTAATGACTTAATTGCTATACCGATAACGATAACCAGATAATCGTATGTCTAAGTATTCGCGATTACGACATAGTTGTACTATACAAGAACCCATACATCATCATAAAAAATAATTATTTATTATCAAGCTTTTATAAATTAATACATTTTTAATAAGAAGACAAATCCAACGAGCCTAAAACACGACGTGGTTATGATGTGTAGTTAGGCAGTTCCTATGGCTACATTCGAGCTCCATCATCAGACCAGGTCGCTAGAACCGTACCTTTATATTGTCATTGTAGATTGATAGGTATGCAAAGTTTTATCTCAATCAGACTATTTACTGAGGAGTTCCGTTGAACAGCTCCTGACTCCATCATCAGATCAGCTCGCTGTCATTCATATTATTGCATTGTCACCGAAGTTACATAAGTATGCCAAATTTCAGCTCAATCGGTTGAAGATAACTGCTTCAAAATTGAGTTGCAAGATTCCACCGTAACAACCATAGTTACATACATACATTGCAAGTTAAATAAAAGCTTTTAAAAAGTCCAATCGTTACGTTACTTTTTTAATTTTGTGTTGACGTGTGTCTATTGGGATTTACCTTTATTTTGAGCTCTCGTTCACTGACCTAGCACGGCTACCACGAGCCACAAATACGACAAAAAAGGTGATGCACGGACATTTTGGGCGTAAGCCAAAAACTATGACGTCTAGGCTATCAATGCACCACCTAAAATAATAGCTGACAAAGACACCTGCAAAGCTGCAAAGCACAGCGCCAATAAAAGTTAATTGCTCAGTGACTTTATCTATTCACAAAAAAACATCACCATGACTTCGACTGATATAACAAACTAAAAAGCACAATTTAATAGTTGTTGTTTTAAAGTGAACGAGCTGATTATTGTGAACTGTGGCATTAATTAGGTTACAATTTGCTTGGGCTAATAGAACACGCTGAGAGTGGGCTGCTATCTGCAACATAAATTGGAAAATGGCCAATAGGGGCGATATAAGCCATCATAAGCATCTGTTGCCACGATGCTATGCATTTATCTACATATTATGTACAGTCATCTCCAAAAGTTAGAGGCTAAGAGGCTCCCAGTCGCTGATTGCTCTTATTCGAAACGAAAAAATAAATACTTCTGAACAAGCCACATCTCCTATTTTTATAAGTATATTACTTCAGGTTCCTACCTAGATTTCTATTAAGCTGAAAACATAATAGCAGAAACTTTTCACGATAAAGATATTATTTCAAAATGATACGTTTTAGAATTTATGATCGAAATATTTTATATACCTACTATTAAAATCAACTTGTGATTTATTGTTACAGATAGGTAATATGTAGATCTAAATTTCTATTAGAATAGATTTTTGATAAGTAATTATACATAATTTATATCATTAATTTATTCGAAAAGCTAAGGCAGACCACGCTCCGACGTGTGTTTGTCGTCATTGCAGTGGTCGGTAGGATTATTTATCGAAGTGATTAAAGATGGGTACATCTTTATTCACATATACTATCACTACATAGTATAAAGCAAAGTCGCTTTCCGCTTCCCGCGTCTGTATGTAATATGTAATATGTATGTATGTATGTTTGCTTATATCTTTAAAACTACACAACGGATTTTGATGCGGTTTTTTTTTATAAATAGAGTGATTCAAGAGGAAGGTTTATATGTATAATACATGCATAATATAGTAGAGAAACACTGATAATTTTAGAGGTTTCTAATGTGATGTCGTAAATAAACAAATTTTTTTGCGCTTACATTGCAAATGCTGGCTGAACCCCACGAGATATATCAAAATGTACTACAGTATTGTATACCTTAAAAACGTCTACAAAAAAGTCCACGATGGTATTAGAAATGTCTTACGCACAGCGAAGCGGGCATGGGTCAGCTAGTACATTATAAAATAGGAGATGTAGCTTGTTCACAAGTATTTATTTTTTCGTTTCGAACAAAAACAATCGTCGACTGGGAGCGCCTTAAGTATTAACTAAGGTGCTCTGGCTGATGCTCTTTATTTCTTTCTTTTGTTCTGAACGATTAGCCTTTGTGGGAGTTACCTCGACTTTCATTCTAAAGGGGTTCGTTGGTTTGAATCCCGGCGTGCATCAATGGATTTTTCTGTTCGAAAAATGTATATGCGCATCAAAACGGTGAAGGAAGACAGTTAGTGTTCTTATAAGCGGCGATGGGCTTACAAACTGTCACGTATAGAATATGGAATACTAACTACTGCAAAATGTGTGCTAAATATAATGTTTGGACGTGCCTCTGACTACTCTCACTAGACATCGACAAAGGATCTGAGAGGATGTCTACCGTACTTGGGGATTACAATCGTGATCTTATTTTTTATTTTTATTTGTTAGGAATTCAAAGTATGTAGAAAATCAATATGAAATAAACCTAAAAATGAAAAAAAATACTTGACAAGACAATAAATCTATCTAGTAAAAAACATATAAAACGAAATAGACAAGGAATGTAGTAAGTTTGGTAAAAGGTCGTACATCTGATTATCTGTCTGTTCGTCAAAGGTTAAGAACGTTTTACTTGCAAACTTTTGGTAATATCACGCTCAAAACTTTGCTTGGTAATATAATATTGGAAACTTCTACAAAGTTATGAAATAAAAACACTGAACCATTAGCCTTGACAAAAGTCGATAACTTTACTGTTACAATGTCAAGGGTCTGTGAATAGGGTACCTTCCTACACCAAAAGACGCACTTGCGGGATAAAGACACATCTTGAGATCCTACTCTGTAGCGATTGTCACTTTACAAAGAGGACAGAGATATATTACCTTCCTACTTGAACTTGCAAACTCACGTACGTTGCTGACTGTTCTTGTGTTATTGTAGCTTATCTTGTAAATGATAAATTGAAAGATTTGTTAACAAGCCAAGATAGAGTTGGCTATGTTTCTCGTTGCTTTCTATCGAAAACTGAGAGATAGTACTGTACTGTAAATTGTAGACATGTGCCTCTAACTACCTTTCATTCTTACATTTAGCCATCTTCAAGGTTGAAACCCTGAGATGATGCCGTACTTATCTCTGACCTGACAGGATTACAGTCGTGATCGTGAGCATTTATTTTTATATTTTTCTAAGAGAAGAATTTATTTCAATAAATAATATTGCATTTCCATGAGATGAACAATATCTTTTTAAAAAATGATTTCAAATTAGTTAACGTTCAAGTCGTTGACATCAAGTAGCAATTTCTCAACTGAATTATAAAGCGTTTAATAAATTCCTAAAGCAATGAAGATAGCAGTTTAGATCGAGTAGCGCCGAGAGCTCGGTCCTCTATAAAATTAAAACTCTATTTCAATTTTTCAGAGCATTTTCGCCGATAAATAGGTAATATAAATTCGCGTGTCCGCAGCAGGCAATCTCTATCAGGGGGTAATTCAGTGGCACGGAGAGCCACCCTCGTGCCCGACCACATGTTTTACGGAATGCCCCGGATGGTCTCAAACCTGTGCTAGTTCAGTAAATTCCACATTTTATAGCCAGCTCGACCCTTTCGGTCAAATACGTGTGACGTCATTTTTAGTGCAGGAAAAGGAAGTTATCTGTTTGAAAAGGGTAGCTGTGGTTATGCGACGCTTTCTGCTCACCAAGCTTTTACACCTTTCGTATTTTCATTGGAACACACGATTTTTCTGGTTAGCATGATCTTGACCGTGTTTTGATTTAGTCCACTGATACAACGGGTGTTTATTTACTTACTTTATTTCTCAGTATTATAAAGAAATAAAAAATGCTTCGTTTTACTACGCAGATAAGCTTCTTTGAAGGTATTAGTTGAATGTTTGTTATCATACAATTTGTAAAGAAATTCGTTCTTCAAAATACTTATGAAACTTGTTTTGTGCTGGAGGGTTATATCAAGGTTACACTTTATGTGGGCGAAGTAAATAGAGTTATTTTTTACTATGCCACCCGCGGTCTCTCACTTCATCGGATTCGGCATTTATTGCTGGGATACTGCGAAAAGAATCGTAAAATTCACGATAAAAGCGCTTTTATCATGTCCGCACTAGAACGATCGCTTTCCTCCACGTTCCTAATCCTAACATGATTACCAAAATCCAATCCATGCAAAACGATATAACCGAGCGCAAAAAGTTATTATTATTTTTTAAACAAACTTTCAATATCTCCTAAATCCCGGATCGAATCGATATTTTACAGCAATAAAAGCCATTAAAGATAATTTATATCGGCCATTTCGGTAGATAATTCGCCCATGAATGCTCCCAAAGGCATCCAGGGAGTCACGACGCGATCCGCGCGGTAAAGAACGGAGAGCTGCTAACCTCGTTACTTGCCGATGCCGGACGATACGACTCCTACTAGATTCTGCAAGCAAGCAATGGCTTGGTAATTCATTATCTGAAACCGAGCGCCGCGGTCGGCGGCCGATCATTTGAGCGAGCTCGTGATTGCGGAGACCCTAGATCGCCGCCGATTTCCGTTCGCACACTCTCATTGAACGCCACTTTCAGAACGCGTTATCTACACTATAAAATCCGTATTCAACTATAGGGCTTCAATATAGGGCTCTCTTTGTAATTGCAATCGTATGTAATTAACAGTGTCCGCTGCGGTCGGCTAGACCATTCTACCGGGCGAAGTCAGTAATCGGCACTGAGAAGAGGGTTTAGCACGTGATAATGAGGCGTGAAAGCCAACAACTTCTTGTCGGCACTTTTACTAGTCGGCAGTTTAGCTAAGTGGGGTCTTTCTCCCCCATATCAACTAGCTATACAAATAATTGCCAACATTTTGAACCTTTTCCGGACTTTAAGCAAAAATCTGAATTTTTAAACTATAGCCAAATCTATAAATCAGGAATTCGTGCCGCGACTGGCCGGTTCAAACAATTAAAAAGTTATTGATGATTTTAGCTCAGTGTTAGTGAATATCAACATATATCTACAATCAGCGTATTGGTAATGGTCGCCACTGCAGGGCAATAAGCCCATAATAAATTGTTTCATTCATGGCAATTTATCTCTACGCATTTACAGTTGTTCTGTTGGTCTAGACTTCAATACGGTGGTGGTATAAATTTCCGAGTTCGCTCACGCTAACAGAGCGGATGTCAGGGGATGAAAAATGGATTCGCGACAGCGATGGCGTGGTGGCGGCGACGCGGCATCGGGATGTCGATGCGGCTGATTGCGAGCACTCCTCTAGTGTAGCCTAGTTTACGATGTAATATCTATCGATCAATTAATCGGTACACTGAAATGTCTGCACTACATTAATTTGTCTGTCCAACCACGACAACTCGATATGCATTGTAAGAAGACAAAAGCTCCTTCTTTGTGCTTATTGAGACTTGTCACAAAACGCGGCCGTGTGTCAGAAGCTTTATGCAGAAAGGCTTTAAATGAAAATTCTCTTCGAGCGATCCATTTTACTATTCAATCCTCGAAACGAATCAAAATTAAGACTTCGTTGGCTTCATTCTTTCTTGCAATGTCAGAGATCCCGTGCAATATACCTACTCGGCTTTGCATTTATTTTATATTCTAAAGTGGTTTTTGTAATTTGTTATACAGATTCTCTATGCTTTTTAATTGTGTTAGAAATAAGTTTGAAGAAAATTGACAGCAAAAACAGTTTTGACAAGTTTTATAAACTTGTCAAAACTGTTTCGGACTAATGAACCTAGTAATTTTTCGATATCTACGAGTATATCCATGCACATCACTATGCCCCAACATCGCGCACTGATTCAGCGTGCACAATGCGTCATTTGCATGCACACACTCGTCTCATATGCGCATCTCACAATTTTATCAATGAATGAATGAATGAATAACCAAGTTTATGACACATCTTCTGTGTTCGTCAGGATACGAGTAGGTATTTGATTCGTGCACTAAATCATCACTACATAGTATAAAGCAAAGTCGCTTTCCGCTTCCCGCGTCTGCATGTAATATGTATGTATGTATGTATGTATGTTTGCTTATATCTTTAAAACTACACAACGGATTTTGATGCGGTTTTTTTTAATAGATAGAGTAATTCAGGAGGAAGGTTTATATGTATAATACATGCATAATATAGTAGAGAAACACTGATAATTTTAGAGGTTTCTAATGTGATGTCGTAAATTAACTCATTTTTTTGCGCTTACATTGCAAATGCTGGCTGAACCCCACGAGATATATCAAAATAATGTACTACAGTATTGTACACCTTAAAAACGTCTACAAAAAAGTCCACGATGGTATTAGAAATGTCTTACGCACAGCGAAGCTGGCACGGGTCAGCTAGTAATTGATAAAGATACGTAAGTTTCAACGTTTCAACTTGCTGACCTATTATTACACTACATTATCAATGAACTATATCTTTAATATATAAGTTACGCGTCACGTTGTTTGTCCGCTATGACTCCTAAACTATTTAACCGATTTTAATCAAACTTTCCACACCGTGTGCAGTTTTATCCAACTTGAAAGATATGATTGCTTACATCTCAATTTAGTCGCAATATTATTTTATTGCAAACTGTTGACACAGCAACGCGTGGCTGGACCTGCTAATCACTACATAGTATAAAGCAAAGTCGCTTTCCGCTTCCCGCGTATGTATGTATGTTTGCTTATATCTTTAAAACTACACAACGGATTTTGATGCGGTTTTTTTTAATAGATAGAGTGATTCAGGAGGAAGGTTTATATGTATAATAACATGCTACCCGTGCGAAGCCGGGGCGGGTCGCTAGTATACTTATAAAACTCTTGCGTTACTCTGACTGACTGATCTATCAACGCAGAGCCTAAGCCACTGGTCGTAAAAACATGAAATTTAGAGTGTTATTTCTTTTAGTGTGTAGAGGTGCGCTAAAAAAGAATTCCCGAATTTACTCTTAAATGAGGTGTATTAAAAAGGGTGTTAAAGTCTGTTAAAAAATAACTTCACGCGAACTAAGTCACGAGTTCCTCTGGTCATTTAAAAAGGAGATTCCATTTATGTTGAAAAAGTCGTAGGCATCATTTAATTATAAGTAGGTATGTAATTCGGATACACGTAGGTAAGTCTTTAAAGTTCCCGTGAGCAATCATCGGTAGAGAGCTCACTCGATCGGCTCGAAAACTATGCCCCCTTTATTAATTAAACCAAACGCCCTCATACTTAACCCCTGCGCTGATTGCGTTTGAGCTCTACATCTGTACGTATAACACGCACGTTTTAATCTGTACGTATTACGTTTCTTGTGTAACTGTGAACGGCTAAACGTTCCTCTGTTAGCAAAAAGGACTGCTATTATTTCTTGAATTTACAGGCGCAATCAGCTTTGTAATTCAATTAGGGTACCTTATAAATAAGCACGTGACTACGTACCCACTGTTTTGTAACTTGCTTTTATTCTGAAAGATACCAAGTTGAAGTTAAACCTTCAGAATTGCACTGGCTAGTATTTGATTCCATGTAGCTCCGATTAAAGATAGCATCGCGAGTGTTTTGTTATACGAAAAGCTCAACCCTCACGCTTCTATTGAGTTAATTTTGTAAAAGGAAAAGCTCTTAGTCTCGATAGATAAATTCGACTAATCCAGATATTCTTTTGTTTCCTTAGGTCACTCCTTCATTGATTTATACCAAAAAGCTCACGCACCACGTCACCAAAAGATTTTAACCGAAGTGCGCCTTTACCCAGATAGAGGTCTATAATACTACATAAGCGCTACTTCGCCTATATTAAAGTCAATGACGGTTTGATAATGAGCCCAAAATTCGCCTGTCACAGACAATGAAAGGGCCGCTTGATGTTTACGGGATAACATCGAAACGTACTCAGAGGGCCACGAAGTAAGCAGCAAACAGAGCGCGCGAAAGGAATTATTTGTAGCTGGGCGATTTTGTGCGAGGTCGCCGAACTGATTCTGGAAGCCAGTTACAATAATATTTAATTCAATTGCCATCACACTGCCATGAGCAAAATGCTAGCCGTGTTTGTTCTTGTTAGGTTAAACGCGGGGACCAGACATAACTTTACTTCATTCTAAATAACTTTCAAGTGATGCTTGTGATTTAATTTAAATAATCATCTTTTGACTTTGATTTGTTTTTCAGACATACTTGGTTCATTTTAAGAGGATCTATAAATACTTCAAAAGTTTATACGAGTATTTTGAAAGACAAATAAATAAAACTAATAAAACAAACGATATTATTCGTTTTTCAAGCTGTTTTTCAAGGGGTCATGAATGAATTTGTATTGAGTTAAGAATTTTCGTGGTTTTTACTCTACCAGAATACAATGAGCCGTGTGGGTCAAGTTGGCTGAGCGGGAGGTTCATCTACATTCACATTCGATCCGAAGATCGAGGGTGCGAATCCCGGTTGAAACAAGGGATTTTCTTTTAGATAATATCACTACATAGTATAAAGCAAAGTCGCTTTCCGCTTCCCGCGTCTGTATGTAATATGTAATATATATGTATGTATGTTTGCTTATATCTTTAAAACTACACAACGGATTTTGATGCGGTTTTTTTTAATAAACAGAGTGATTCAAGAGGAAGGTTTATATGTATAATACATGCATAATATGGTAGAGAAACACTGATAATTTTAGAGGTTTCTAATGTGATGTCGTAAATAAACACATTTTTTTGCGCTTACATTGCAAATGCTGGCTGAACCCCACGAGATATATCAAAATAATGTACTATGGTATTGTACACCTTAAAAACGTCTACAAAAAAGTCAACGATGGTATTAGAAATGTCTTACGCACAGCGAAGCGGGCACGGGTCAGCTAGTATATTATAAAAATATAACATGCACGTACTCAGGAGCAGTGAGAGGGTTTAAATGAGAATAAATATTGGTCTTAGCTAAGCTTACAACATATTACTTATTCATCGTAACTTCCTCTTGAAAATATTTAAGAGTTTGGCCAAATATATAATTAAAGAAAAAAACTCTCACAAGGTAGGTAAGACTAGGTGCTTATCTATAGGGTTGATGTTAGGTTCACTTGTTTAGCGAGACGGATGTCTGAGATATGTTTAAAAAAAACCATTAATATAGTAGATATACCAGAGCACTGTACATACATACATAAAATCACGCCTGTTTCCCAGAGGGTTAGGCAGAGATCACGGCTTTCCACTTGCTACGATCCTGACATACTTCTTCAGCTTCATTCACTCTCATCACATTCCTCATGCATGCTCGTCGGTTTAGAGTACTCTTGACCTGGCCTTTTTTCAAAACGTCACCAATGCTGAGCCAGAGCACTGTCGTTGTCGAAATCGTCACGTAAGGCCCTAATGTCAGCGTTCATTACCAAGCTCACAGAATCAGGCGGTCGGTTCGTATTTGCTTGCGGCATTCCGCCCAATGCACCGAGTCTTACGCAGCGGTTAACTGAACGATTACCGATCGACTGGTTTGTTTGTGAGGGTCCTTTTACTTTCTTTGCATTATTGTTGATCATTTTGAACTGAATTAAAATTTAAGTTTTATTTTACTGAAAAGCCGCACAGCCGCGTTGGCCGAGTGGAAGGTAGCACGACTTTCAATTCAAAGGTCGCAGGTGCGGATCCCGGCGTGAATCAATGAATTCATTCATATAGAATTGAATTCATATAGGCGGCGATGGGCTTGCAATCTGTCACGTATGGACTGTCACGTTCCCGTTCCCGTTCCCGTTCCCGTTCCAGTTCCCGTTATAAAAAGTATCGTATGTCCGTCTCCTGGTTCTAAGCTATCTCTCCACCAATTTTCAGCCAAATCGGTTTAGCCGTTCTTGAGTTATAAGTGTTGTAACAAACCGACTTTCTTTTATATAGTAGACGTTATAAAAAGTATCCTATGTCCGTTTCCTGGTTCTAAGCTATCTCTCCACCAATTTTCAGCCAAATCGGTTAAGCCGTTCTTGAGTTATAAGTGTTGTAACAAACCCGACTTTCTTTTATATAGTAGATTTTCAGCCAAATCGGTTTAGCCGTTCTTGAGTTATAAGTGTTGTAACAAACCCGACTTTCTTTTATATAGTAGATAGAATAGTAGATAGATATGAGCTTTATTTTCAATATTTAATGTTTTCCGAGTAGCCTTCATCAGTAAAATCGTCTAAGCAGAAAAAGTGACTTGCAAAACTTTATAGAACCGAAACTAACCGATCAAACTTTCTTTGTCTTTACCATATCCAATGAGCCATTGTAAGAGCCGGGAACTGTAAGTTTATTTGCCATAGACAAAGTAACGGAAGGTGATAACTTTTTGATGTGAGGCCCACTTTTAAAGTGGCTCTACGCAACGCAATTTTTGATTCGAACAACCGTTCGTATTTTCTTCGGGGTTCGAAGTGCTACTGTGAATGTGTAACAAACCTACTTATAATTTCCGTTGTTCAATGAATTACTTGTAAAAAAAAGTCGTGTGAGCTTAAGGATAAAATGGAAACTGTTTTACAAAGCGCGTTGATGTTTGTGATGTTTTCTTCCATGCAAGGAGACGTATTAAAAACTGACGGGAGTTTTATTAAAAACTAGCTAACCCGGCGATCTTCGTATCGCTTTAGAATATTAATTTCCCGTTCCCGTTCCCGATAAAAAGTATCCTTTGTTCGTCTCCTGGTTCAAAGCTACCTCCCCACCAATTTTCAGCCAAATCGGTTCAGCCGTTCTTGAGTTATAAGTGTTGTAACAAACCCGACTTTCTATTATATAGTAGAAGATAGATTCTTTGTAAGTAGTTAAGTTTGTTTTCATTGTTTGGAGTTTCCGAAAGACAGTATTGTCCCTCTCGCATTTTTACTCGTTAAAAAAATATTTTTTAAAGAAAAACATAAAATAAATAAAATTGACAGGAAAGGAATTGCAACGGAAATAATGTCATTGTGTCAGCAACGCTGTACAACATGGAAGTTATTTAATAAAGTATATCGTCGAGTAGATCGTGTCGCGTCTATAACTTCGTTTCATAGTAGCATCCAGCCAGGGCGTAACAAATTGATTGTTGCCTGTGGCGTGGCGCGCTCGGTAGCACAACTATAACCAAACTGATTATGAGATGAGATTGTATCGGCTTTGTATAAATTGCCCACCTTCAATTTAATCTTATGCCGCTACACGATACAAGGTGACTAGATAACAATAAAAATAAAACCGGCCAAGTGCAAGTCGGACTCGCGCACGAAGGGTTCCGTACCATTATCTACAAAAAAAGCCAAAAAAACACGTTTGTTGCATGGGAGCCCCACTTAAATATTTATTTTATTCTGTTTTTAGTATTTGTTGTTATAGCAGCAACAGAAATACATATTCTGTGAAAATTTCAACTGTTTAGCTGTTACGGTTCATGAGATACAGCCCTGTGACAGACAGACGGACAGACAGACAGACGGACAGCGAAGTCTTAGTAATAGGGTCCCGTTTTTACCCTTTGGGTACGGAACCCTAAAAACCAAACCAACTAAAAAAGTACGCGTCAGACTCGACAGAAAGGGTTCCGTATTATAGTTCTTCTGAACATGATTTTTTAAATATTCTGGATTTTTTTTCTGGGATTTTAAATAAATATTTTCGGATATAAAACACAGCGCCATCTAGCCCTAAACTAAGCAAACGTTGTACTTTGGGAACCAGATAACTGATAGAATACTTATATACTTTTTTTTGTAAATACTCTTATTATAACATATTAACACTCAGACACAGAACAAAATATATATGTTTATCACACAAATATTTGCCATGGATAGGGATCGAACTAACAACCTACAGCGCAGAAGGCAGAGCTACTATCAAATGAGCTGTGAGGCCAGTTTAGTTTAGTGTTTTCTCTAAACTATGAGTGATGGTTTTAGTCGTTATGGATAAAGGTATGCTCAATTTTTGTACGAGTATCTCTAATCCTTTCGGTTATATTTTTGCATGCAATCATATCGAAATGTAGGTACGCGAGGTACCCATATTCCAAAACAACTATTTTGGTCACCCTGTATAGCAAAATGGCCATCGAAACGCTTAATCAAGCGATTTACTGTCTGTATTATTTGACGCTATTAAACTTTGATAGTGATCAGGGCAACTTCCTGTACCGTTTATACGATTTATTCTGATAATATCATATTAGGGCAATACCTTTTGGCAATTTCTCGGTAGAATTGGCAGCCTCAATTTATTTCAAAAACAAATGTCATCTATATTGTACCTCTAATATAGTATCATTAATATATCATCATCACTACATAGTATAAAGCAAAGTCGCTTTCCGCTTCCCGCGTATGTATGTATGTTTGCTTATATCTTGAAAACTACACAACGGATTCTGATGCGGTTTTTTTAATAGATAGAGTGATTCAGGAGGAAGGTTTATATGTATAATAACATGCCACCCGTGCGTTGCCGGGGCGGGTCGCTAGTAATAATAAAGTAATAAAGTAATAGACTTTGCTTTATACTATGTAGTGATTACTAATCACTACATAGTATAAAGCAAAGTCGCTTTCCGCTTCCCGCGTATGTATGTATGTATGTTTGCTTATATCTTTAAAACTACACAACGGATTTTAATGCGGTTTTTTTTAATAGATAGAGTGATTAAAGAGGAAGGTTTATATGTATAATACATGCATAATATAGTAGAGAAACACTGATATTTTAGAGGTGTCTAATGTGATGTCGTAAATAAACACATTTTTTTTTTCTACCATAAAGTCCGCGATGGTATTAGAAATGTCTTACGCACAGCGAAGCGGGCACGGGTCAGCTAGTATAATATATTACAGAATATTTTCAAAATAAATAAGAACTAGTTGAGCCAAAGACTGTTGCAAACAGTCTAGTGGCTCAACTGATCCAGATCACTACCGGAAGTGTTCCCAAGATACTGGCAGCATTGCCACGCTGAACGCCCTATATCTGACAATCACAAGACAAAAGAACGGTAAAAAACTTCAAATCACTACATAGTATAAAGCAAAGTCGCTTCCCGTTTCCCGCGTCTGTATGTATGCTTATATCTTTAAAACTACACAACGGATTTTGATGCGGTTTTTTTAATAGATAGAGTGATTCAGGAGGAAGGTTTATATGTATAATAACATAGTAAATAAGTAAAAATGTATCAAATAAATGCTGTTAACGAGTATACAAAGACATTCTGTAATATATTTTGGTATCAGCTTTGCACCCGTGCGAAGCCGGGGCGGGTCGCTAGTATTTTATAAGAAAATCTTTTCCTGACGTCCTACTAATATTTTAAATGCGAAAGTTTGTGAGTGAAAGAGTCAAATTCAAATTCAGAAATCATTTATTTCTAGGAACGTCTTTTTAAAAATAAAAAGTGGTGTGGGTGTATTTTTGTGTGTGTTTGATACTCTTTCACGCAAAAACTACTGAACGGATTAAAATGAAACTTTACAGTAATATAGCTTATACATCAGAATAACACATAGGTTACTTATTATCCAGGTACCACCCGCGCGTTCAGCTGCTCGCCCCGGCTTCGCGAATATATATTTCGCGAGTTTAAAAACAATGACCTTGTCTGACTCGCAAATGTCCGTATTTGTTTTACTTTACAAAAATTTGAGCACGTCTTACGCAATCTATAATAACAAATAAAAAATGAAATAGGATCACGACAGTAATCCCCAAGTACGGTAGACACTCTCAGATCTCGAGGCGTAAAAACCCTTAAAGAATGTCTAAAGGGAGTAGCCAAAGGCACTTCCAAACATTATATTTGGCACATTTCGTACATGACAGGTTGCCAGCCCATCGCCGCTAACTGGTTTCCTCGCGATCTTTTCCTGCACCGTTTTGAGCACGTGCGAACTCGCTGTATTTTTGAATAGAAAAAACTAAGATGCACGGCCAGGACTCGAACCCACGACCTACAAATTTGCATTGAAAGTAAAGGCACCTCCCACTCGGTCAAACTTACACTCGGGCAACATACATATATAGGAATCTCTTCTTCCTACCACCTGTATGCAGATGATTTACAAATTTACACCCAAGCTCCAGTCGGGTGGTTAGGTGAGGCAATTACGGACACAAATACTGATCTTGACAACATCCTTAAGTGGAGTAAACGTTTTGGCCTTAAGGTTAATCCGTGCAAAACCCAGGTTATAGTTGTGGGGAGCTCAAGGATGTTGTCCTTGGTTGAGTGGCCTGACCTCCCTCTAGTAAAATTTGATGGTACGGTAATCGAGAATTCGAAGGTAGTAAAGAACCTAGGCATTATTTTTGATAGGCATCTATCGTGGGGAGCCCAACTAGCAGCGGTAAGTAGTAAGATTTTTGCCGCAGCTGCCTCTCTAAGACGGTTACGTAATTTTCTTCCTACATCCACCAAGGTTGCGCTTGTACAATCATTGTTGCTCCCTATCCTTGATTACGCCGACGCCAGCTATCTCGATTTGACTGAAGACCAACTCAATAAGCTTGAGCGTCTCCAAAACTTTTCAATTAGATTTATTTTTGGCTTGCGGAAGTTTGATCACGTCTCTGAATACCGCAACATTCTTAAGTGGTTGCCTATTCGGCTTCGCCGGAATGCTCATATCCTTTCTCTCCTTTACAATATCCTTTTCCTTTCTTCTTCTCCAAAGTACCTTAAAGATCGTTTTGAGTTCCTACACCTTTCTAATCCTCGATCCTTACGTTCTTCTGAAACCCTTCAATTAAAAACTCCTGCTCATTCCTCTACTTTCTACGGTAGTTCTTTCACAGTGCAAGCCGCTAAACTTTGGAATGCCCTTCCAGTGTCTATCCGGCATGCCAAATCACTACCTATTTTCAAAAACCTTGTACACCAGCATTACCTTTCTTCACTCTAGACTTGTTGTATCACTTTATATTTACCTATTGATATGTGAGTAGTTATGTATATTCTATGTTATTTATGTTATTTATATTATTTATGTTATTTATGTTATCTATGTATTTTATTTGTTTGTGTATATATATGTATATATATATACATATTATATATTATATTTAAGTAGATATCTTCCTTTTGTATTCATCTTAGTTTTTGCTTTTTAACCACCGTCTTTTTTATGTTAA
Source organism: Hydriomena furcata (assembly GCA_912999785.1). Classification (NCBI taxonomy): domain Eukaryota; kingdom Metazoa; phylum Arthropoda; class Insecta; order Lepidoptera; family Geometridae; genus Hydriomena; species Hydriomena furcata. The sequence continues at coordinate 9,568,290 of OU538824.1, forward strand.
GTTCTATCCTGTCCATCCAAAGGTTGCCTGGAAGAGATCGCTGTTAGCGATAAGGCCGCCCATTGTTTACACTGTTTTTATATCATTTTTTGTTGTGTATTTTTGTTATGGTGAACAATAAAGTTATAATCTATCTATCTATCTATCTAAGATTTACATGAATATTCAAACAAATAACTGGATGTAGCGTGCCCAATTAAAACAAGTAAGTTAAGGTAAAAGTAGGAAGTTTAGTTGTACGAGGTTACTGTGCTAATTGGGACCAAAACAAATTGTTTCATTTGATGTTTCACGTTTCATTAGATCGACAGATTTAACTTCTCCGTTTTTGCAACCGGTTAAGTTAACTAAACAAACTTAGTTTTACTTTCTTATTCAGTGTACAGTCAGCAACGGAAGTAGCTGCGAATTATTAACACCTTACGACAATTATGACATTAGCGACACTAACGACATTACATATAATAAAATTACAATTAAGAATTGACCTAAGTAAAGTATGAAACAATCATAACATCTGCAAGTTACAAAAATCTGTTACTATGCTCATACGTGACAAGTATTTAAATGCCGCTTTGGTATTATTAAATGAATTAATGTTCAGGGACTTCCGTTTCTGACTGTACCTCAATGGCTACCAATTTATTGTGACAAATATCAAAGAAGTAAAGAAAATAAATAAGCTCACGACTGTAATACCCAAGCGGCGATGGCTTGGAAACCTATAGAAACTGCTAGGACGAAATGCTATAAACGAGTAGAACTTTCAATCGACGAAAAAGGAGGTTCTGGATTCACTGGCCTCACAGCTTAGTTGGTAGTAACTCTAGCCTTCTACGCTGTAGGTTGTGGGTTCGATCCCCACCCAGGGCAAACATTTGTGTGATGAACATAGGTGTTTGTTCTGTGTCTGGGTGTTACTATGTATATTATGTATGTATTTACAAAAAAAAAAAAAAGTAAATAAGTATTCTATCAGTTATCTGGTTCCCATAGCAAGCTTAGTGTAAGCAAGCATAGTACAAGCTTTGCTTAGTTTGGGGCTAGATAGTGTTGTGTGTAAAGTCCGCCAATATTTATTATTATTATTATTCAACGCGATATTTTTTTACCTGGTGATCTGATTTTGATTTGTGTAAAGAATAGTTCTAAAAAACTAAAAAATAAGAAAAACGGCCAAGTGCGAGTCGGACTCACGCACGAAGGGTTCCGTACCATTATCTATAAGAAAACGGCAAAAAAACACGTTTGTTGAATGGGTGCCCCACTTAAATATTTATTTCATTCTATTTTTAGTATTTGTTGTTATAGCGTCAACAGAAATATTTAATCTGTGAAAATTTTAACTGTCTAGCTATCACGGTTCATGAGATACAACCCTGTGACAGCCAGACGGACAGACAGACGGACAGACAGACGGACAGACAGACGGACAGACAGACGGACTGACAGACAGTCTTAGTAATAGGGTCCCGTTTTTACCCTTTGGGTACGAAACCCTAAAAACGAATGTAGTCTTGATTTTTCGATTAGTTTTCCTTTAAATTGATAAAACGTAATGAGATTCAAACGATCGATGGTACTCGCAGTTCCAATTACACAAAAACATTCCTTTTTGATTTTATCGAGTTCGGCAGCATAAACATTCCCAGCATCTATGTTATTACAACAATATTATTTTCTCTGGAAAATAATATTTTTATTACATAGACCAACTCTTGCAAATCGAAAACTATAAAGGATGGCTCCACATCGTTTTCATAAAGGCGTTTCAATCAGTGGTAATGTCATGTTATGCAAAACTGAAAATGCTACGAAGAATATGAGCATTGACAACAGAACAGAATGTTTTTATGGTAACTAGATATTATTTACTCCGGCTTTAACAGGCGAGTAGGAAACTATTAAAGTCGTTATTTCATAAGCAGTCATAATTTTTTATGATTTACTGCATGTACAAGAATGGGCTTTGAATCTCTCACGTTCTGAAAGCTAATTACTGTAAAATGCCCACACAGGCGTTTGACCGACCTATTTCAATAACCCCTGATAGGATGCTACATTATCTATATACATTATAACATAGGCTATTATTTATATTTATTATTTATAATCTATTATTAATATAAAACAAATATATCTATTATTTATAACATAGGCTATATTTATTACTAGAAAAAAATATCCCTATTAAAACTTCAACAATGTCATTCAAGGTGTAAAAAAAATTGCTATAAAATCATTAGTACACTCCGAGGCGGATTGCTAGTCCTAATAATATTATAAATGCGAAAGTTTGTGATAAGGCTGCTATGTTTGTTCCCTAATCAAAAATAAACGACAAGACGGATTTAGATAAATTTGCTGTAGTATGTAGATAAAAAAATCAGAACAAATAAAGGGAGAACTTATAATCCGAAAAACAACCTTTAAATGATAATAAAACGCAAAAAGGATGATTTTGGTATAGGTGGCGTTGTGCACAAAATCTGACATCACATACTATAAACATTTAGTCGTCATAGCAACGCAGTTTTGACTAATGAATTATACACATTCTACCAAAATTCGTAATTTTTTTATCAGGAAAAAGTGGAAGATGCCTAAAATTGCTTTTTCCTATGCGATTATTAAAAATTGACAGATCAACGTCTGTCACAGGTCGGCTAGTAATATTATAAATGCGAAAGTTTGTGAGTTTGTTTGTAATTTTATGCTAAACGGATTTGGATGAAACTTGGTATACATATAATAGCATAGGTCTTGGAATAGCATATAGGATACTTTTTATTAGGGCACCACGTGAGCGAAGCCGCGGACGGAAGCTAGTTTATAATAATCTTACAAACCACCGATAGCTAAAATGGCCGATAAATCTGCTACCATCTGTTTTAGTTGACAAGAAACTGGCATTGACAATAAAAATTGTAGCTAGGACCTTGATAAAATGACAAGAGATTTATGAATGAGGTCTAATGCTACGTTCTCACTTCTCATACGCGCGTTTAAACGTCCATTCACTAGCGCGTGCAGCAAGCCGTGTGTGAACAGGCGATCGGGCCTCGCCATTCAAAGCACCAAGCAATTCAACATTCAACGCGGCGTTCAAATCGAAGCGTGTAAACGAGTGCCGAGCGCCGATCAAAGCAATTTTTTTAACCGACTTCAAAAAAGGAGGTGTTTTGTTTTTTACTTATGTGTTGAGTAATGCACAAGCACTAAGAAGTCAGAAACATGAAGTCGGTTTTGTTTTAAAGTTTTTGAAACGTAATTAATTAGTATTTATAATATTAGTATAGATTCTGATGAGAGTCCCATGTTATTATTTTATATATTATTATATACCTACCTACCTAAGTACTTATAAGTAGGTAGGTAGGTACATCGCGTATTATTAGTTATAACTAACTAACTACCTATATATCACGTATGGAATGCTAAATAAGTAGGTAGGTACCTACCTACTTGAAAATGAGGGCATATGCCTAATACAATGTTTGGACATGCCTCTGGCTACCCCCTAAGCGCCTGGACATCTGAGAGGATTTCTTCTTAGGGATTGCAGTCATGATCCTAACTATTTCATTTCATTTATTTTTAGCTAATACCAAGTACTAAGTAGGTAGGTAATAATTATTTAAAAATGAAATTAAATACTTAGGATCACGACTTTAATCCAAGTAGGTGGGTTACTAAGTACGGTAGATCTCAGATCCACAAAAAAAATACTAAAGGAGTCAGTCAGAGGCACGTCCAAGCATTACATTTGGCTACAGCATTATAATAATAATGGCTAGTAAGTAGGAAGGGAGGTGTTTTGCTTGTAGGTATTCCTACATCTACCTACATAGGTAAAGGTAGGTATAAAATAATACGCCATCGCTTGACCTGTCGAGATTCGAACCCATAACCATCGGATTGAAAACCGAGGTCAGTACCTACCCAATTTGTCATCGAGCGCCAAGCAATTACACTTTGATGTTGTGTCGAAATACCGACAATCGATGGATCGGACGGATTCACGAGCTCATTCAAAATCAACGTGTTCTCAAGCTCGGTGGTTTGAATTGATTGTTGAATTGGTCGTTGAATGGAGAGCGTATCGGTTCAATGCAATTCACGTTCAAATTCAAAAAGCAACCGGTTCACATGCCCGTGCTCGTTGAACGCGCTAGTGAATGGACGCGTATGAGACCGCACCATTATGTATAAAAGTAGGTAATTTTTCGTGTTGAATATAATCAGACCAGACAGAGTAACGAAAATTGAAATAAAAACATTAATCCAGTCTGTATTTCAACCTGCACCAAACAGGACAAGGTCAGCCTTTGAAACATTCAACTTAAGACGAGTAATAAATGTTTTTGATGAATGAAGAATCGTTTTTTCTCAATAACCGCAAAACATACTGTTATATTTTTTACTAGCTGTTCGCCCCGTCTTCGCACGTGTGCAAAGACGGGGCAAGCTGGATAAAATGTAGCCTATGTGTTATTCTGATGTAAAAGCCATACTACTGTAAAGTTTTATTTTAATCCGTTCAGTAGTTTTTGCGTGAAAGAGTAACAAACACACACACACTCACAAACTTTCTCATTTATTATATTAGTAGGATGACAAAGATAACATAAGAACATAATGTAGATAAGTTATAGACAGAATTACGATTGGTGAAACTTTTCTGGATAGTTTTATTTTACAAAGTTGGCTCTTAAAAACCACTAAGTTGCATATTTTATCAAAACTATGAATAGTTAAACAGTTAATTTTTATATAATTCGTTAGATCATACAAGCTACATAAATTATAGAGTTTGTGGTTTTCAAGTTTGTTGGTTGTAGTTTTCTCACTTTTTCCGTCTTACCCGGGTAGACTTAGCCCATACAAAAACAACAAACATTTCACGGTTCACTAATGTTTCACCGACAAACGTTACGCAAATCTTCATTTCAAAACCAACGATTCGTACACTATTAATTCCACAAATATATCATTCCGCAAATGTATAATTTCGCAACTCAACGGGTCGTATACTATTTATTTCAAAAATATATCGTTCCGCAAATGCATCGTTTCATAACTCAACGCTTCGATTCATTTTATTTAGCAAACATTTTATTACGCAAATGTATAACATCACAACATTTTACTTCGCATATAGTTTATTCTACAAACATATTTTTTCACAAATGTGTTTTTTTACAAATATAATCATTTAATAATAAACAAACGTATAAAATGACGTACGATACAATGTTTGAAATGATGGTGGAATACGGAGCAGAAAATAACATTGAAATCAAGCCAAAAGTTTGCATATTAGATTTTGAAAAAGCTGCCATAAATAGCTTGAAGTCAAATTTTGAGAATGTAACGCACGGCTGTAATTTCCAACTTGGACAAATAATTTACAGGTAAGTTTTAATTCTATACATTTTATTATCTTACTAAATATTATGAGGTAATGGTAAATTATTAAATGACATTAAAATTTAATTACATTAAACTAGTAAAATAACAGCATTTCGGTTCTGGCACTCGCCGGCCGCTGCCGCGGCACGCTCGCTTCGCTCGCTCGGCTCGTGCGGCGGGTCATAGTTCTAACCTAACCTAACCGACAGTGTCAATGACAGTGTTTGTGGTGGTGATGTTTTTTGAATAGGCACTATATAATCACACTATAGGATCATAAAAAAAAAGGTAGACCCCAAGCCGTGTTTGTTGCCTGATTCTTCTAGGCTTGGTCGCGTGGAATCGGCGTAGCTTCACCTAGTTCCTAAGACGTTTCAAAGTGATCCTTGTGATTTTATTGAAATAAATGATTTTTGAATTTGAATTTGAATTTGACTACATTAATAAAAACTAGTTGATTCGAAATATTGTGCAATTTATTTTATTTCACCTCAATGCCAACCTCAAACCATGCATATCACATCTTAGTACTAGTAAATTAGCACGTAAATTAAGTATTTTTTTTTAGTAAAATATTTTTTCGAAACATTGCATTTGGGAAACGTTGGTTAGCGAAGTGTTGGTTTATGAATTGATATAGTTATGATATGAATTGTTTTTGAAATAATATGTTTTGAACTGAACATTTGCGTAATGAATACTATGCGATATGCATTATTTATGATGTGATGAGTTATGAAATTAATAGTTTTGTAATAATACGTTTGCCAAGTGAATTATTTATGTAGTGATGTAGTTGCGGAAAGTTGAGATTTGAAACGAAAGGGTTCCGAAACGTTGGTTTTGTAATGAAGAGTTTTGAAACGTTTGTCGGTAAAATGAACGGGTACCACATTTCACACATAGCCTTAACACGTTTTTGATAAGTAAATTTCAAATATATACTTTCAAAGTATCTATTAACAAATAGCTCTCTTTAGAAAGATATTGGGTCATTGAGGGCATCGGTTCATCAAAGAAGTTCTGGAGGTCACATTTGGTCGGTATTGATTTAGTACTTAGGTACTCGTAGGTACCTACTTATTTATCTTCAAATTGTTTTGGAGTTTACGCCTCTCGTAGCAAGGACTTTAGTTCAGATTTGTAGGTACTCAAAATATTTGATTCCAAGCTTTTATTTAACTTCATCTTTTAATATGTATGTGTGATTGTTAGTATCTTGCAAATGAATTTGAAACCAGTGCCCGCAATAAATGTCTTGACAACTACACTGTAGGTACTATACCTAGTATTATACTGTACTCTCCCTATATAGTCTAGAATATTACAAAAGCTTGCTTTATAAATTTATTTTTTTCCATTTAGTACAATAAATAAATGGTTTCGAAAATCTTTGACTGAAATGAAAGATGAATTAATACAATGAATTGAATGACAGACGGACAGACGGACAGCGAAGTCTTAGTAATAGGGTCCCGGTAATACCGACAAACACACGTGCAGCTATCGTCAGATTTATTCAGTAGTTAGCATTTATATGCGAAATCTACTCGTACCAGCTTCTGTAACGGACAATTATCATTTAGTGGATAACAACAAAAATCAACAGCCGAATCGTGCTTAGTTTAAACCGAGCCTAATAAATAATTGTATTGTTGTAAGAAATTTTTATTGAATACTTTTTAATATTGAAGTTCGTGTTGGCCGAGTGGGAGGTACCTCGACTTTCGGTCTGAAGGTGAGTTCGTGGGTTTGAATCCCGGCGTGCATCAATAGATTTTTCTGTTCGAAGAAATTATATGCGCATCAAAAACACGTGCTCAAAACGGTGAAGGAAAACATCGTAAGGAAACCAGTTAGTATTCTTATAAGCGGCGATAGGCCTGAGCGGATCTGTCACCTTGCAACCGTATGGAACGCTAACTACTGTAAATTGTGGGCATGTGCCAAATATAATGTTTGGACGTGCCTCTGACTACCCCCACTAGATATCTTCAAAGGATCTAAGTGTCTGGAGATCTGAAAGGAATTCTACCGTACTTGGGGATTACAGTCATAATCCTATTTATTTATTTTTTTAAAGCTGTTCAAACCAAGTAGTTACCTAGTACCAGCCGTAAATATTTCACACTAAACTTATGATTTGAGACTATCTGCTCTGTGTCTCTTACTAACTTGTCTGTCACTACGATTAATCTTTGTAAGTTTGAATTTATTTGTATATTATTCAGTAAAAATTGCTTAGTTTAGAGTTAGACAGCGCAGTGTGAAATAAATATAATAAAATACAATCGCTTGTTTTGTATCACAATGTTCAAGAATATTTATTTGTTTAAACAATGTTCACCTCCAGCATAAACCTACCAACTCGAAATCCGAAATTAAAGTTATTCAAGGAGATTTATTTACTTAAGCATAGTTGCTTTATTTCAGAACCCAGTGGAGTGGATGCGTAGCCGCAACTTAGGTCCTAAGTTTTACTTTACGCATATATTTGTGATTAATCTTGACAGGTCATTTAGGTACTCGTATAATCCTAATAATATTATAAATGTGAAAGATTGTAAGTTTGTATGTATGTTTGTACCTCAATCAGGATTAAACGGCAAAATGGATTAAATTGAAATTTGCTGTAGATGTAGATATAATGCCCGAATAAAATAATAGATTACTTTAAAATATGATAAACATCCCCAAAATTACAAAAAACGCAATAGGGATGATTTTGGTATAGATGGCGCTGGTGTGCAACAAATCTGACATCACAGACTAAAAACATTCAGTCTTTTCTATTCGATTATTGAAATTTGACAGGACAACGTCTGTCACGGGTCGGCTAGTAGGTCAATACTATAGGTTACACCCGGGGCTTTGGTCGCATGGTACATGGATAGTATTAAATTAATTATTTAATATTCAACTGGTTCTTATGTTTAATTAAATATTCTGTAATATATTAGTATTAGATGTTATTATTAAAAGCTTTTATTTAACTGCAACTTGTGTAACTATAACTATATATCCCACTTAATATAACCTACATACTATATTACGTACTATAATACATTATTAAATTGACATTATAACTACCTAACAAACTTAAACCTACATAATTACTACCTACTACTGACTTACCTTAGAATATATTTAAAACCTACAATGCATCTTTATATCATATGGTACCTACCTACGAGTACACTACATATCAGGTAACATAAATCTACCTATTTCTTACATACGACTCCTTTATTACTTATTTACTACTAGCGACCCGCCCCGGCTTCGCACGGGAGCAAAGCTGATATCAAAATATATTACAGAATGTCTTTGTATACTCGTTAACAGCATTTATTTTTATATTTTTACTTATTTATTTTACTTTTACAATTAACACAGAATCTCTCTATATACAACGTTCACAGCTTTCTTTTCATTAGACAATACAAACATGTTTTCTTTAGATGTTACTCTTGAAAGAGCGACACATAATTGTATTTAAGGTACTTAATTAGATAAGGATTGATGCTGTATTGCTTAAAATCGCTTCGTAAATAAGCCATTATTTCCCGTAAAAAGTAAAGGATAGAACTTGATTATTGATTATTGTGGGTTATTCCTAAGAGATAAACATATACCATCGCGGACTTTTTTGTAGACCTTTTTAAGGTATACAATATTTAGTACATTATTTTGATCTATCTCGTAGAGTTCAGCCAGCGTTTGCAATGTAAGCGCAAAAAAAATGTGTTTATTTACGACTTCATATTACAAATCTTAAAATTATCAATGGTTCTCTAATATATTAAGCATGTTATCATATATATAAACCTTCCTCCTGAATCACTCTATCTATTTAAAAAACCGCATCAAAATCCGTTGTGTAGTTTTAAAGATATAAGCATACATACAGACATACATACAGATGCGGGAAGCGGGAAGCGACTTTGCTTTATATGTACTAGCTCCTATTGATTTTAGCGTGATGAAAAGTATACTATAACCAGCTCAGGAGTATGAAAAATAATTGTACCAAGTTTCGTTAAAATCCGTCGAGTAGTTTTTGTTTCTATAACGGTTATACAGACAGACAGACAGACAAAAAATTTACTGATTGCATTTTTGGCATCAGTATCGATCCCTAATCACCCCCTGATAGTTATTTTGGAAATATATTTCATGTACAGAATTGACCTCTCTACAGATTTATTATAAGTAATAGAAATAGATGTTCTACTTTATTTTTTATTTTGTATAAACCCAAGTATTTGTTAACGGCCACAGAAAAGAGGGGACTCTTCTAACACAGGTTATTATAACTTAACAGAAGAGATCCCAACCCGAGAAGAGATTGTACAACTTGTTTTATTGAATACTAGCTGACCCGTGCCCGCTTCGCTGGGGGACAGATAGTTTTACATTGGGTGTTCCAATCTTCAAAATAGCCTATATGTTGCCGAGGACTCATAGCTACATAAAAAAAGTTTCATCAAAATCCGTCCAGTAGTTTTTGCGTGAAAGCCGGATAACAGACAGACAGACAGACAAAAATTTCAAAATATTTTTTTTTGGCTTGTGTTACTTGTATAAAGGCCCCTAGGAGTATTTTTTTTAGTTGCTATTCAATGTACAGAATTGAACTCTTCTACAGTTTTATTATATGTATAGAAAAGATTTTTGATTTTTCGATTTTTTGAACTATGTATGTTTGTTAAGAGGCTGCCAGTCGACGATTGCTCATTTTCGGAACGAAAAAAGTAATACTTCTGAACAAGCCACATCTCCTATTTTTATAAGTATATTACTTCAGGTTCCTAGTTCCTACCTAGATTTCTATTAAGCTGAAAACATAATAGCAGAAACTTTTCACGATAAAAATATTATTTCAAAATGATACGTTTTAGAATTTATGATCGAAATATTTTATATACCTACTATTAAAATCAACTTGTGATTTATTGTTAAAGATAGGTAATATGTAGATCTAGATTTCTATTAGGATAGATTTTTGATAAGTAATTATATATAATTTATTCGAAAAGCTAAGGCGGACCACGCGCGGACGTGTGTTTGTCATCATTGCAGCGGTCGGTAGGATTATTTATCGAAGTGATTAAAGATGGGTACATCTTTATTCACATATACTATACATTATAAAATAGGAGATGTGGCTTGTTCACAAGTATTTCTTTTTTCGTTTCGAACAAAAATAATCGTCGACTGGCAGCGTCTTAAGGTGGAATCTTGCAACTCAATTTTGTAGCACTTATCTTCAACCGATTGAGCTGAAATTTGGCACACTTATGTAACTTTGGTGACACTGCAATAATATGGTGACAGCGAGCTGATCAAATGATGGATTCAGGAGCTTTTCAACGGAACTCCTCAGTAAATAGTCGGATTGAGGTAAAACCTTGAATACTTATCAATCTCCAATGACAATATAAAATTATGGTATTAGCGAGCTGGTCTGATGATGGAGCTAAAATATATAGACATAGGAACTCCCTAACTAAACAACATAACTACGTCGTGTTTGGGCTCGTTGGATTTGTCTTGACGAGTACTAGAGCCCTAGAATTTATAAAAGCTAGATTTTAAAAATATGTTTTGAAAAAACCTATTTTTGTTATTATGTTTGTTTCTATAATAAATTATTTAAGTATTTAGTCAATTAAGTATTCAATCCGAGCAATAATTCATCTAGGTTTATAGTAAGTTTTATCGATATCAGTTTAGCCATTACCTACGATGTGATTGAGTAACAAACAAACATTTATAATATACGCGACTGACATACTAATATTATAAACGTAAATGTCTATATGTTTAGATGTTTGTAATTAAATCACGCCGTAAACCGGGTTTAACTTAAAAATAGAATACGCACACACAGAAACATAGAATAGTTATTTGTGAGGATTTAGTTGTTTTTAGGGTTCCATACCCAAAGGGTAAAAACGGAACCCTATTACTAAGACTTTGCTGTCCGTCTGTCTGTCTGTCCGTCCGTCCGTCCGTCCGTCTATCTGTTACAGGGCTGTATCTCATGAACCGTGATAGCTAGACAGTTGAAATTTTCACAGATTATGTATTTCTGTTGCTGCTCTAACAACAAATATTAAAAACAGAATAAAATAAATATTTAAGGGGGGCTCCCATACAACAAACATGTTTTTTTTTTGCCGTTTTTATAGATAATGGTACGGAACTCTTCGTGCGCGAGTTCGACTCGCACTTGGCCGGTTTTTTAATTAGTGACATGGATTTACTTTTTTTCCGTGTTCGCAACCGAAACCCTGGACGAATACTAGTTACATGTATACATTGGGCAAGCCTGGACTATCATGAGCTTGAGTGTTGGCTCATAATTTATTTTAAGCATTAAAAGAAGTTAAGTTGAGTTACGAGTATGTCATTAAAGTGTCAAAAGCATAAATTGGTCGCGATAAGTGCGAGTTTATTATCCAAGTTAAATGCGCACTAATTTCATGATTACGTAAATAAATAATATTTTACTATATAAAATACTAGCCGACCCGTGACAGACGTTTTTCTGTCAAATTTAAATAATCGAATAGAAAAGACTGAATGTTTTTAGTCTGTGATGTCAGATTGGTTGCACACCAGCGCCATTTATACCAAAATCATCCCTTTTGCCATTTTTTATCATTTTGGGGATGTTTTTCATTTTTTAAAGTAAATTATTATTTATTCGGGCATTATATCTACATCTATAGCAAATTTCAAATTAATATGTTTTGTCGTTTAGGCCTGATTGAGGAACAAACATACATATAAACTCGCAAACTTTCACATTTATAATATTACTAGCTGACCCGTGCGCGACTTCGTTCGCAAAGGTTAGCAGCAGTAGGTCTATGAAACATATTCCAATTTATTATACTCGTACCTAATTATTAACGCTAAACCAAAGTAGAATGATAGGTAGGTATCACTTACCTAGTTCAATACACTCTTGAAAATATTAGATAGGTAACCTAATGTATTTTGGATTTACTTATGCTGAGTTTAAATGCTGAGTTTTTGAGTAAATCTTTAAATAATGACTGATAGATATAGATAGATAGAAGTCTGTATGTATAGATGTCTTGCTACCTGCTACTAACATTATAAATGTAAGACTATAGGCAAATGTAGGCACAATTTTACTGGTCTGCTTTATAACAACAGAATAGTAATACAGATTGAAGTATTACGAAAACCGTAGTCAAGTAGGTAATTCTACTCTAATACAGCGCGATATACGATGTTATAGGATTTGCTATTTTCGGAGTAAACATGCAAGTTGTGAGCTCTCGAAACACGTGAGCATGCCACGTACAGCTGGCCGTGCGAGAAGCATGGTGAGCCGAGATGCAACCCCGCTACCTTCAAAGTTTGCCCTTGCGACTTGTTGATGGTCATCGCAAAGGCTAATTTTAGAGGGAACTGCAACCTCTTAAACTGGAATGGTGTATTTGTGGGGATTATAGGTATCCTAGGAATGATAACGTTTTCACCTCTAGAGCTGCCGGTCATGCTCTAGGTCTGGCATGCTCTGGCTGCTGACTATTTGTCACAATTCTATCAATGTCAGTGTCATTCAAGTTTGTAGACCGTTAGTGCAGTAGAAAAAAAAAAGATGAACATCTCATGTCAACGCCAAACGTCATAGTCAAACAAACAAATCAAAAATAAATTATAAGGTGAATGAAACTGAAAATGTCTAGAAATGCAGTGCAGACTGAAGAGAAGTTTGATTGAATAGCCAAAACCCCTACAACCTACACCTTGCATACTCCAGCATCTACTACCATCGAAGCTACTAACACTGTTAAGACGTTTACTCTCTCGCCAAAACCCTACATCAATCATCCTGTCTCAATCTGGTAGACCTACTTAGCTGGAAAGAAAACCATCAGATGCGGTGACAACTTCAAGTCATAGTTATGCTCCGGGTAGCTGCCAAGTTTAAGGATGTATTCCTCGCTCCGGTCTTTTGGACAGCAGGAATATACAACTGATGATAGAAGGAAGCGCCGCTAAAGAAAGCAGTGTGATTTTGTTGTGATAATTTAATATTTGTAGGTATACAGAATGCGTTTTTTGTTTGAAATAAAGATTTTAATATTAAACCAATTAGTATCTACTTACCTCTTTTTCAAACTTGTCCACATTTGTTACAGCTATTTGCCCATGCTGTCTCAATCCATTATTGCTATCTACGACCATGAGGCCTAAAGCCAGTTAATGATCTATCATGTTAGATACCTATTCATTATTTATAATTATGTTAGGGTAATGTATTTTAAAATAAACTGTGTTTGGTAATAATAATTGTTTGTTTATTATTATGCATAGCCTACAAATACAAACTCAAACTCCAGCTGTACCACCAGGCTTGCTCTCATCCATTAACCTCATGCCTCTATCTTCAGCAGCACCAGTTTTCTTTATATTATGGCCAAAACATGTATTGTACATCGAGAGAGTGATTAGGTTCTCTTTAATTTCCTAAAAAGAAGTAAATATTTTATTAGACAAATACCATGGTTCTGGTAGTAGGTAGGTACCTAGTTGTGGATAAGTATTTAATGCTATATTGGTGTAAAATATGTTTTTTTATGTAATACCATACCTGGTGTGGTCAGAGACTTGAGTTGATTTTGCCAACCATGCACCCGGATCCCCTTATTAATTTGAGAATCTGTAACAAAGGGAATCTGTAAAACAATGAACTTTAGGAGTAACTTTAGTTGTCTTAATAATTAATTTTTAGACCTTTAAATTATTTTTTAGGGTTTTATAAAAAAAGCTATGAGTTTTATAGGTTCTAACTGCTAAGTGCTGGTAGGTACTTAAGATATGGACTTACCAGTGTTGGCTTCAAATATTGTTTAGGTACTTCTAGATGCAATCTAAAAGTTGGTTGGTATGAAACATTGGTTGACTTGAGACTTCAGCAGCGGTGGTGTTATGTATGGGGATACCGCTTACAGACACCCGCTTTTGTAGTAAGAGATACTTACCATAGCACCGTTGGCTACAATGTGACGTTCAGAACATTGTTTATGATGCAATCAAAGAGTCTGTAGATAGGGTATGAAACATCGATTGCATCGACTGACTTCAGCAGATATTGCAGATAGACAGCCCTTGCTTGCTTGCCTTGTCTGGGACTGGGATCCGCTTGCCCTTGGTGCGCGAATAACAGATTTTCTTCATGTTGGCCAAAATCTTGTCGTTGGTGCAATGATCATCAAACGGTTAGGTATGGTATTATACTAAGGGTCACACACTTGATATTTCCATTACCTAACTAAAATCACTTATCTCTCGGTTACTCACAAGTCACAACATCACATAGTTTAATTTTACGAAATAAATGATGACCAGACACAGACACGACGCCATGACATAACCGCCATATTGATTTTGACAAAACAGATGTCAGATTTGGTGCACACTATCGCCATCTATACCAAAATCATCTTTTTTGCGTTTTTTTATAATTTAGGGGTTGTTTTTCGGATTTTAAGATACCCTATTATTTATTCAGATTTTTTATCGACAGACTACAGCAAGTTTCATCTTAATCCGTTTTGTCGTTTAGGCCTGATTGTGGAACAAACATACATTTCTTTTCACAAACTTTCGCATTTATAATATTATTAGGATTATGATGACAGTTTTCTCACTTATTCATACTCTGGTACCTACCAGGTCTAACTTCATCATGGGATCTACTTCGCTAACCGATAAATGATATTATATCGTTACACTAGTGGAAACCCTTGCGACTTTGTTCACGTAAAGACATATATTAGGGGTTCAATTTCGAGTATTCTTTTCTTAGGGCACCCCTACACACCAAAAGGAATAAACAATCCAAATTTCAAAATTCTAGAACCAATGGTTTAGGTTGTGCTTTGACAGATCAGTCAGTCAGTCAATAACGAGTTTAATGTGCTTTGATACTGAATATCTGCTCCACAAACCAATAAACGATATAAAGTGACATTAGTAGTAGGTACTAGGGCATGTAAACCGATTAATCGATTAACCGAAAAACCGATTAACCGACTGATTTTAGGTCGGTTTTTTCACCGGTTTTTTTGGCAAAATAACCGGATATTCGATTTTTTCCAAATTCATTATTTTTGCATTTTTTTTATCATTTTGGCAATATTTTTCGGTTTATAAACCACCCTATGTTTTAATCGGGCATTATAATCTACATCTACAGCTAATTTCATCTTAATACGTTTTTTCGTTAAGGCCTGATTGATATTTAAACATACAAACATCTTCACAAACTTTCGTATCTATAATATTATTAGGATTTGAGTACGAGAAAGAGTTTTAATACTACCAATTAAAAAAGTTAATTATTCTTATTCCTATATTCTTAGTTGTTACCTAGAAATATCCTCACTTAGACTCGACCTCGTAACCGTGTTTTAGTAGTTGTAGTTAATAAAATGACTTCGAGTTTGCCTCATGTCGAGGATTCCTCAACATATTTCCTCAGTGAAGAAACTTTCAACTCAAGGTATCTTGCGATCTACCTTGAGCATTCCTCGACAGCTTCTAAACGACTGTGTAACGTTTCTTTGACTTTCGTGACATTTAGAAACCACCACAGGTAATTGAGGAATTGAGAAAACTCCAAAAAATCGATTTAAGATGCAAACATGAAGTATTATTTTTCAAACTATAGTGATTAGTAGACATAACAATAGATTTAACACGGGTGTTTATCACGTAATTACCTTTAATTTATTTTCCCGACGTTTCGGCTATGTTACAATAGCCATGGTCGCGGGCAGACTGGAGAACACGGTGCTACCGTCGAGAGGCGGAGGCAGTTGACGAAACTACCCTCACTTGGTTGACTTGGTTGAACTACATGACCCAAAAGTTCGGTCTAGTGAACGCCATTATTATAAGATAATAGTTCAGGAAGCTATTGAAATCAAGAAGTACTCAAATTTAAATCGTGAAGACGGCTATAGACTCTTATTCTTGGAATCCTGTGGTTACTATATGTGCGCGTCGTGACAGACCATCTCAGTGCGTAGATACAGTTAGTGTGGTGTAGTGTTTCCGGAACCGGTATTCTTTGTAAGAACCGGGAATTTCGGTACTTTTTTAAATCGGTACCGGGATTTCCCGGTTCTTTCGGTATTTTCGGTTCTTGGCAGTTTTTGATATATAAAAGAAGTGATAAGGTTCAAAAGTCAACTACAATTAAGATCGACGAGAAAATAGATAACATTAAGAATGAATATATATCAGAAAAATGATATAGAGCCGATAACAGGACCAGAGGTTCATCGCGCGCTTTGCAGCATGAAATATAGCAAGAGCCCAGGTGCAGATGGTGTTACCACCGAAGCCTTAAAAATCGGAGAACCAGTACCACTCCCACACCTTACGAACCTTTGTAACTACATTCTTCAGACCGGTTCTTTTCCTCATAATTTCTGCCACTCCACCATTATACTCATACATAAAAAGGGTGAAAAGTCCGACATTGGCAATTATCGTCCCATCAGTTTTATCTCACACCTTTTTAAACTATTCATGAAAATTATCGAAAATCGAATATCCGGTGAGCTCGATTTACATCAACCACCAGAACAAGCGGGTTTCCGCCGTGGCCTCTCCACGACGGATTATTTCCATTCCCTTAACCAGCTCTTAGAAAAACGTAGAATTTAATATCCCACTTTATCTTGCATTTGTAGATTACTCAAAAGCTTTTGATATCATAAAACATAAACCATTATTCGAGGCACTTTCTAATCAGAACATAAATTAAACGTACATTCAACTTATCCGTAATATCTATAGCAATAGTACAGCATCCATAAAAACCTCACTCACGGGGCTCTCTTTCCAAATTGTAAAAGGCGTGAAACAGGGAGACCCGCTTTCTCCTAAATTGTTTACAGCTACTTTGGAAGAAGTGTTCAAGCGATTGAAGCCCAAATGGGCTGAGAAGGGCATCGTCGTCGGAGATAGCAGGCTAACAAACCTGCGCTTCGCCGACGATATTGTCCTTTTCTCCCCCACAGCTGCAGAACTAGGCGATATGCTTCAAGGACTGAACTAAGCAAGCCGACCAAGATGTGGGACTCCGAATTAATATGAGCAAGACCTATCTGATGACCAATGGAACGAAGAGGAGATTGTACGTGGAGAATGTGGAGATTGAGTATGTCCATGAGTATGTGTATCTCGGCCAGATAGTTTCATTCCAGGCACAACAAAACGAAGTTGCTCGACGCACCGAAAACGCCTGGAGAAGCTTCTGGTCGATGAAACATCTTATGAATGGCGAACTGCCACTCTGCAATAAGCGCAGACTTATGGACATGTGCATTCTCCCAATTCTAACGTACGGTGCACAGACTTGGTTCCCAACAGCTCATGAGAGATACCAACTCGAGGTTTGCGAAAGAGCCATGGAGCGTAGTATCTTAGGAGTCAGACTCACAGACCGCATACGAAACACGATACTACGCTCCAAAACAAACTACACGCCTTCGAGGCAGACTCCGGAGGAGATGGCAGGACGATCTCGACAGTAATTTAAATGACTAGCGCAACTTAGCTGGAGATCGAAAGGTGTAAAAAGAAGGGAGGGGGGCCTTTGCCCTGCAGTGGGATGATATAGGCTAAGATAAGATACCGGCCCCTAAAATTACTGTGGTTTTGTTTATAATATCACAAAAATCATATTAGGAGTATGATAATACGTCGTATTTGAAGTAAATTACATTCTGTCACCATTGTTTGGTATGAGGAACAACGTAATACTTACCTTGGAGTCAAACGCGCGACACTTTTTTCTTACTTTTCGCACGTGGCGAGTCCTGCGAGGCCCGCCGAGTTATAAAAATAAAATTCCCGAAAGTACCGAAAGAACCGGGAATCAAATTAGATTTCCCGGTTCTGAACCCTAGTGTGGTGTGTCGTAATACGAACATGGACATTTCTATTTCTGAAGACCAAGTGAGGGTAGTTTCGTCAACTGCCTCCGCTTCTCGACGGTGGCACCGTGTTCTCCAGTCAGCCAGCGACCATGGCTATTGGAACATAGCCGAAACGTCGGGAAAATAAATTAAGGGTAATTACGTGATAAACACCCGTGTTAAAACATGAAGTACTTTTCAAGGGGTATTGGAGGGGTCTCAGAAGAGTTTGAATCAAGTTAGTTTTGAGGTTACAACTAAGAATTATGAGGTATCATTGTTAACTATTATGACTGATTTACCATATTTTTGCCTTTATTACTTTATTAGAGTAAGGGTGAGTTTTGAGTACATCAAAATATTTTGAAATTTAACAAGTTAATTTAATTGGTGCTTGCTTATTTGAATAATAAGTTAATTTTCATTAAAATGTATGGTTTTATTATGTCCTAAGACACCTATATAAAAAACTTGAAAAATAACCGATTAACCGGTTTAACCGGTTATTGAAAATTAAAAACCGAAAAACCCGGTTTTTCTAAACAACCCGGTTTTTACACGCCCTAGTAGGTACTTTTAATTATTATTCTTGTTTGAGCCTTCACCTTGTTCGATTGGCACCACACTGGAGCTCTACATAGCATTAAGGCAAGGATCATTAAAAAAAAAGGTAGACCTCAAGCTGTGTTTGTTGCCTGATTCTTCAAGGCTTGGTCGCGTGGAATCGGCGTAGCTTCACCTAGTTCCTAAGACGTTACAAAGTGATCCTTGTGATTTTCTTGAAATAAATTATTTTTGAATTGAATTGAATTTGTTTCGTTTTAAATTAAAAATCTTAATCTAGTTTTTAGTAAAGTTAATAATAATAATAAAATAATAAAATCTTTATTCATTAACTTAGTGCTAATATTAACATAATGGAATAGTATCTAATTATAAGTAACAATTTACACTATGCGTGAACTAGGATGAACCTGTATCTCAGGCGAAAAAAGGAAAAGAATATAAACTGCGTGAAGCATATGAATAAGTAGGTACTTAGTCAAATTAATTAACATAAAATCTTAAAACCTATATGATGTAAATAAATCAATATATTTATTAGTATACTAATCAGGGATTTATGTTTTATATAAATAAGAAATGCAACATTTAGAAATTACTTTACAACAGTTAATAACTCCTCAGTTTCATCGTAAGATAAATTGTTTATGGTAGTCTGTAGAGTTTTTTACAATTTGTGTAATTCATTGCGTAGATAGATAATTTGCGATTGAGTCTGTTATACAAGTATGGCCCTAAGAACATATAAAATCTGGATGCGAAAACATGTTTAACTGGGGTGTTGTTAGTGCAGACAATATCTTTACGTCTTTTGTTAGTAATCTCAGTACAATAGGGAAGGGAAGTGTTGTTTTAAAGCTGTGTGCATAATAAAAAGCTGCCGAACCGTTAGTACTTTACAGGACTTATATAATGAGTTAGTTGGATAGAGAAAAGAATAACGCAAGGATACCTAATATTGTTTGTAATTGCGATGACTGGGCAGTTACATAAATTATTGTAAGTAAATAGAGTTATGAACATCGATGTATGTCAAAAATAATGACGGTCGTTCCGTCGTTCAAACTATAGCCGAAACGATGTAACTTTGGCACGATTATTGTCACGATATATCGTTTATCGGTTTGCGAGTAGACCTCCAGGGCTCTAACTCGAGTTAACTATTCTATTAATTATTCTGACAGAATCGGTGCTTAGAGTTAGTTGGAGTTTGTGGATTCAAGATTCCCTGCTCTACCAGTAGCATGGTAGCTCATGCGCATTCTTCAAGGGTTGGTTGCGCAGAACAGACGTAATTTCAACTAATTTAAATAGGTACATTTCTAAATATATATTTATACATATACTAATATTACCTGTCACGTATGGAATGCTAACTACTGCAAAATGTGGGCCAAATATAATGTTTGGACGTGCCTCTGACTACCCCCACTGGACATCTTCAAAGGATCTAAGTGTCTGGAGATCTGAGAGGATGTCTACCGTACTTGAGGATAACAGTCGTGATCCTATTTTTTTATATTATAAATGCGAAAGTAACTCTGTTTGTCTGTCTGTCTATGACGTTATCATGGCCAAACCGCTGGGCCGATTGTGATGAAATTGCATATAGGTAGAGATAGTTTAATGTCTTGGGACGAACATAGGACATTTATACAACTTTTTTCCAAAAATTCTTTTGATCTTCAGAAATTTCTGTGTTTTACGATAAAATCGACAAAAATCGATTTGCTGAATCTACGCGGGTAGTCTACAAAGTCGCGGGTAAAAACTAGTTGTATATAAAAGTTAAATTAATAAAGAGAGGTTTAAGGTTGTACTACTTCATCGCTACATTACTCTATTTATTTTGTTTTAAATTAAACAAAATCCCCAGCTCTCACGTAGCACAATTTATTACCTAAGGATCTCTGTAGGAAGATACTTTATTATTTAAATTGTAGGTAAGGTATCATTTGCATTATACAGTAAGTATAAAGAGCTTTATAACTAACGTTTTAGTGCTGCTAGATTACACATACTTTGTATGCACAGTAATGATTACTATTGTGGGATGTAGTAGGTATTATCCTCGTACCATTTGTATATTCATGTTACGAACGCAACACCACCAAAAAGCATGCAAAACCATTTTTATATGTTATTTTTCAAACTACCTTTAATTAATTTTCCCGACCTTTCGGCTATGTTACAATAGCCATGGTTGCGGGCAGACTGGAAAACACGGTGCTACCGTCGAGAAGTGGAGGCAGTTGACGAAACTACCCTCACTTGGTCTTCAGAAATAGAAATGTCATTTTTTCTTATTTAAGAGGTAATTAGTATTTTTGTTTGTATCGGATATACTAAAAAACTGTTGGACCAATTTCAACAAACATTTTACCTATAAAAATCTAAGAGTAACAGATATTTTATTGTAAAAAAAATTAGATCCCTACGAGTATTGCAACAATGTGACCAAAATTGGCTTTAATTTGCAGCGACACATAACTTACAGTGTAA
The DNA here is from genome assembly GCA_912999785.1 of Hydriomena furcata. Lineage (NCBI taxonomy): Eukaryota > Metazoa > Arthropoda > Insecta > Lepidoptera > Geometridae > Hydriomena > Hydriomena furcata. The sequence continues at coordinate 9,589,748 of OU538824.1, forward strand.
AAGTAGTAAAATATAAATTAAAAAAAATTATAAATATTACTAATGTAGTTTTAAGGCCAGTCTTGTTTTACAAGCTTTTATTTAACTTGCAATGTATGTATAATATATATGTAACAATGTTGCATGATACTATGGTGATAACATTAACTAATGTTTGTAAAGGTAGAATCTTGCAACTCGATTTTGAAGCAGTTATCTTTATCTCCAACCGATTAAGCTGAAATTTTGCATACTTATGTAACCTCGGTGACAATGCAATAATATGGTGACAGCGAGCTGTTGGAGTCAGGAGCTGTTCAACAGACACTCATAAGTCACAATGGAACTCCTTAAATACGTAAATACTCTGATTGATTAAAAACTTTGCATTCTTGTCAAGTTCCAATAACAATGTTATATTAAGTGACAGGTGCTCGATGGTTTGTATGATTTTACAAAAACTTGTCATTGATAAATATTATAAATATTTTTTAACAGAAATTTTATTATTTTCATCGATTGGTCTAAAGAACAGTGTGAAAGAATGCATTTCATATATTATCTTCCATGTAAGTTTTCGTCTATCGTGTCACGTGTCCATGTCGCTGTGTGTGAAAATACTCTATAGTGTGGTAGGTTTGGGCACATAGAAACTAATCCTGAAAATAGCTACAAGTCGAAACTACGAAGTCGCAAGCTATTAAGGTTGTAACCAAGTTTGTGTGTCTTGTAACTAAAATAGTACTTTAAACTTGTACTTAAAAATAAAAATTTTAATTCTAATTCAAATTCAAAAATTATTTATTTCAATAAAATTACAAGGATCACTTTGAAACGTCTTTTTTAAGAGGATCACTTTGAACTGTCTTATTTAAAAGATTCACACAGCTGAGATATCATCAAGTCATAAACATTGATTGCAACCATATATAGGAGAAGACACTTACTTCTGTAACACTGGTCTACGTACCTAGCTCAGGAATCAGGGACTTCATAGGAACTTTGTTACCTTTTTTTTAATGACAATAAACATTATTATTATTATTATTATAAGGTATTTGTCTACTTGATGCATTTACTCAGTGCGTACTCACATCATCAAGAGCCGATTGCAATTATTACATGGTTAACATCAGCGACAAATATTTTGATGGCATGTATTCGCAACGGATTAGCATACAGATTGCCCATTGCAAATATTTGATATCAAATATGAAATTTGATTCGTTACAAATTAGCAATTTCAGCCTAGAAGCTTAACAGACCATTCACGTAGTAGTTAATAACAAGGAAGTTATCGACCTATAAGTAGTCCTTAGTAAATTATCAAAATAAATAAAGAAAAATTCACGGTAAAAACCTAACATATTGATTCTATGTTAGTATAAAGGTATCGTTTGTATGTTTGCGCATAAATCACGCCGTAAATGATTTGTATTGATTTGTATGAAACATTGAGCAGATATCATCCGTGACCTGGTACTGGTACTGGTACTCCTGCCTGGTACTCAAATATGCTAGTTAGGGTTCCGTACCCAAAGGGTAAAAACGGGACCCTATTACTAAGACATCGCTGTCCGTCTGTCTAGCTAGACAGTTGAAATTTTTACAAATTATGTATTTCTGTTGCCGCTATAACAACAAATAAAAACAGATTTTAAATAAATATTTAAGTAAGGCTAATACAACAAACGTGATTTTTTGTCGTTTTTTATAGATAAATGGTCGGAACCTTTCGTGTGCGAGTCCGACTCGTATTTGGGCGGTTTTTGTTTAAAACATAATGTGGCCGTAAAATAACCTTTAATTTTGCTTAAAATATAATGTGTCTATTAAATAAGCTTTTATTTTGTGATTGGATGCTGGGTGGTTGGCTGGTTGGTTTACCGCAGGGTTCGGCTCTTTTCCTTTCAAAACAACTCGCTTTCCCTTTTGCGTTTAAACAAAATTTTCACGATAAATAAATTGCACATTCGCCAGTTGTAAATGGTAACATTCATTTCACAGCATCCCTGTTAATTATCCCTAAACCCATGTAATGAAGTAGATTACCCCTGCTACCCCGTTAAGTACTTGCGGTGGTGTTCGGTGCAAATTAGCAAATAATTTCAGTAATGAAAGCGCTATGGCCCGCCACGGTCTAATTTATTCGGCCAGCCTTTAATGTTAAACGTTCGAATTATGAGGCTAGCTTTGATTCGTGCGCTTTCGACTCTTGATCACGAATTATGTTTTGAGACGCGACTTTTGAACGCGATGCCTCTTTGTGATATGAGGGTGTTGCTAAATTACACTGTTGGTCAGTGATATGCGCATCAAAAACACGTGCTCAAAACGGTGAAGGAAAAACATCGTGAGGAAACCAGTTGGTATTCTTATAAGCAGCGATGGGCTTGCAACCTGTCACGTATGGAATGCTAACTACTTACTGCAAAATGTGGGCATGTGCCAAATATAATGTTTGGATCTTTAAAGGATCTAAGCGTCTGGAGATCTGAGAGGATGTCTACCGTACTTGGGGATTACAGTCGTGATCCTATTTTTAGGTTAGTGAGTAGTAGTCAGTCGTGACTCGTGAGGCTATATCTAACCGATATAGCCAAATCCACGGGCAAAGGAAGATAGAAAGGCCCTTATGTGGGGTAGTTCCAAATGAATGATCTTTGTAGACATGCCTACTGTCGATGATTATCATTAGAAATGTCTTATTGTGGATACTAGCTGTATGTGTGGGTATCAGCTGGATACTCTGGTAACGAGATAAACGTTGAGCTGAATTTTGCGACCACCTTGCGACTAATAATCGCTTCCCAAAGACGCATCTTATAAATTAATTTGGTTCAAGCCAGGCTTGACCGCCGACTCGCACGCTACTAACGAAACTGTGACAATGTCCTCGGTCAGTATGAATTATGGACACGAGACACGATACGTGTGAAAAACAGACAGACTTTTACAGACACTTTCATTGCTGGTGCTGCTGGTTCATCGCAGAACTACGGACCAACTCGTAGAGTTAATTGAAATAAAAAAGGAATTGTGTGGTTTTATGAAACCACGGTAAAAGTGAAACTTTTAGTCTATACACTACACGGTCAGCTGATGGAACTATAGACGCCGCCATATTGGCCTCGGCTGCTCTGACGAGCGCCTTTCACTTTATCCCTACTCCGCGGCCGACCGTCACGCGACATGCGACACACAGACCAAAAAAATTGAGACAATGTAAGTGAAAAGTTGTCTTGTAGAGCTTAGTATGATTACCTAATACCGAACCGCTTATATACCACAAACTAGAGCGGTAATCTGTTACTTGAAATGTTTCTGTGTTTTGTCATTATGTCAGACTAGCCTACCAGTGACAGACGTTGTCCTGTCAAATGTTTTTAGTCTGTGATGTCAGATTTTTTGCACACCAGCGCCATCTAAAAGAAATCATACCTTATGAGTTTTTTTTATCATTTTGGGGAAGTTTTAAATTTATTTAAGTATTCTATTATTTATTCGGACATTATATCTACATTTACAGCAAGTTTTAGCTTAATTCGTTTTGTCGTTTAGGCCTGATTGAGGAACTAACACAAACAAACTCACAAACTTTCGCATTTATAATATTATTATTATCTCAATCTTGAAATTCCCGGTCTGTGGCTATGGCTAAACTTTTAATTATTCATTTAAAAAATACTACTGGATGACGCTTCTCAAACAAATCCGTTTTTGAATAGCGCTATTGAAGCGTTTTTCAATATACGTTCTTTCCATCATATAAACGCATACAAAAGAAATGAAAACATCTTTTGTGATGATATAATTATCTTTATACCATACCTACTTTAAAAAGCTTATTTTATTCACGCAAAACAGTGAATAAAAAGGCCTTTTATTCACTGTTTTGTTTTTATTCACTATTTTGGTGTTTGAATTTGGAACACAAAATATATCCGGTCTCTATTTCAATGCTTACACAAACTCCTTGCGCTGAGATTCGAAATTCAAAACTCTTTGGTGCAAATAAATTCTCGAGATTTGATTGGTCGATATTTGCGACAAGGAGTTTGGCATTAGATTAAATAAATATTCTCGTAGTCATGGTATAAAGTATAGTATGCAACTCCTGAATAAAGTACGAATTTATATCGAGGGCCATGAATCACTCGCGTCGTTCAGGATTCTAAGTACTTGTTCACGTTGACTCGCGGGCGCGGTGGCGGGCGCGGTCACGAAATATCAAACATATGTTTGAACTTATCGCTAGAAACGATAGGATAACCTGACGTCGCGAGTGAATCGCGAGCGCCGCCGCTAGTTTGACATGAACACACACAAACGTTTACAATTTCAAACGACCGCACGTGCGTTTTGAACGTGAACACCGTCGCGTAAGTAGCGAGCTAACTAGCGACTAGCGCGTGCGGCGCGTTCGCGGCAATTTCAAACGCGTGAGACATTTTTGCAAAAAAAAGTGCGTGCATTTTTGCGTGAGACGTTTGAGACGTTTGTGTGTGTACTTGTTCACGTTGACTCGCGGGCGCGGTGGCGGGCGCGGTCACGAAATATCAAACATATGTTTGAACTTATCGCTAGAAACGATAGGATAACCTGACGTCGCGAGTGAATCGCGCGCGCCGCCGCTAGTTTGACATGAACACACACAAACGTCTCACGCGTTTGAAATTGTCGCGAGCGCGCCGCACGCGCTAGTCGCTAGTTAGCTCGCTACTTAACGCGTGCGGCGCGCTCGCGGCAATTTCAAACGCGTGAGACGTTTGTGTGTGTTCATGTCAAACTAGCGGCGGCGCGCGCGATTCACTCGCGAGCTCGCAACGTTTCCCGCGCCCGCACCCGCCCCCGCGCCCGCGTGTACCTACGTGAACAAGCAAAACGTCTCACGCGTTTGAAATTGCCGCGAGCGCGCCGCACGCGCTAGTCGCTAGTTAGCTCGCTACTTAAGACCGCACGTGCGTTTTGAACGTGAACACTTGGAAATCACGTCATACGTTTGATATTTCGTGACCGTGCCCGCCACCGCGCCCGCGAGTCAACGTGAATTTCACGTAACCTGACGTCGCGAGTGAATCGCGCGCGCCGCCGCTAGTTTGACATGAACACACACAAACGCGGCAATTTCAAACACGTGAGACGTTTGTGTGTGTTCATGTCAAACTAGCGGCGGCGCGCGCGATTCACTCGCGAGCTCGCAACGTTTCCCGCGCCCGCACCCGCCCCAGCGCCCGCGTGTACCTACGTGAACAAGCATGTGCTTATTCACGTTGACTCGCGGGCGCGGTGGCGGACCTACGTGAACAAGCATGTGCTTATTCACGTTGACTCGCGGGCGCGGTGGCGGGCGCGGTCACGAAATATCAAACATATGTACTTGTTCACGTTGACTCGCGGGCGCGGTGGCGGGCGCGGTCACGAAATATCAAACATATGTTTGAACTTATCGCTAGAAACGATAGGATAACCTGACGTCGCGAGTGAATCGCGCGCGCCGCCGCTAGTTTGACATGAACACACACGTACTTGTTCACGTTGACTCGCGGGCGCGGTGGCGGGCGCGGTCACGAAATATCAAACATATTATGTTTGAACTTATCGCTAGAAACGATAGGATAACCTGACGTCGCGAGTGAATCGCGAGCGCCGCCGCTAGTTTGACATGAACACACACAAACGTTTACAATTTCAAACGACCGCACGTGCGTTTTGAACGTGAACACCGTCGCGTAAGTAGCGAGCTAACTAGCGACTAGCGCGTGCGGCGCGCTCGCGGCAATTTCAAACGCGTGAGACATTTTTGCAAAAAAAAGTGCGTGCATTTTTGCGTGAGACGTTTGAGACGTTTGTGTGTGTACTTGTTCACGTTGACTCGCGGGCGCGGTGGCGGGCGCGGTCACGAAATATCAAACATATGTTTGAACTTATCGCTAGAAACGATAGGATAACCTGACGTCGCGAGTGAATCGCGCGCGCCGCCGCTAGTTTGACATGAACACACACAAACGTCTCACGCGTTTGAAATTGTCGCGAGCGCGCCGCACGCGCTAGTCGCTAGTTAGCTCGCTACTTAACGCGTGCGGCGCGCTCGCGGTAGTCGCTAGTTAGCTCGCTACTTAACGCGTGCGGCGCGCTCGCGGCAATTTCAAACGCGTGAGACGTTTGTGTGTGTTCATGTCAAACTAGCGGCGGCGCGCGCGATTCACTCGCGAGCTCGCAACGTTTCCCGCGCCCGCGCCCGCCCCCGCGCCCGCGTGTACCTACGTGAACAAGCAAAACGTCTCACGCGTTTGAAATTGCCGCGAGCGCGCCGCACGCGCTAGTCGCTAGTTAGCTCGCTACTTAAGACCGCACGTGCGTTTTGAACGTGAACACTTGGAAATCACGTCATACGTTTGATATTTCGTGACCGCGCCCGCCACCGCGCCCGCGAGTCAACGTGAATTTCACGTAACCTGACGTCGCGAGTGAATCGCGCGCGCCGCCGCTAGTTTGACATGAACACACACGTACTTGTTCACGTTGACTCGCGGGCGCGGTGGCGGGCGCGGTCACGAAATATCAAACATATGTTTGAACTTATCGCTAGAAACGATAGGATAACCTGACGTCGCGAGTGAATCGCGAGCGCCGCCGCTAGTTTGACATGAACACACACAAACGCGGCAATTTCAAACACGTGAGACGTTTGTGTGTGTTCATGTCAAACTAGCGGCGGCGCGCGCGATTCACTCGCGAGCTCGCAACGTTTCCCGCGCCCGCACCCGCCCCAGCGCCCGCGTGTACCTACGTGAACAAGCATGTGCTTATTCACGTTGACTCGCGGGCGCGGTGGCGGGCGCGGTCACGAAATATCAAACATATGTACTTGTTCACGTTGACTCGCGGGCGCGGTGGCGGGCGCGGTCACGAAATATCAAACATATGTTTGAACTTATCGCTAGAAACGATAGGATAACCTGACGTCGCGAGTGAATCGCGCGCGCCGCCGCTAGTTTGACATGAACACACACGTACTTGTTCACGTTGACTCGCGGGCGCGGTGGCGGGCGCGGTCACGAAATATCAAACATATGTTTGAACTTATCGCTAGAAACGATAGGATAACCTGACGTCGCGAGTGAATCGCGAGCGCCGCCGCTAGTTTGACATGAACACACACAAACGTCTCACGCGTTTGAAATTGTCGCGAGCGCGCCGCACGCGCTAGTCGCTAGTTAGCTCGCTACTTACGCGACGGTGTTCACGTTCAAAACGCACGTGCGGTCGTTTGAAATTGTAAACGTTTGTGTGTGTTCATGTCAAACTAGCGGCGGCGCTCGCGATTCACTCGCGACGTCAGGTTATCCTATCGTTTCTAGCGATAAGTTCAAACATATGTTTGATATTTCGTGACCGCGAACGCCACCGCGCCCGCGAGTCAACGTGAACAAGTACGTGTGTGTTCATGTCAAACTAGCGGCGGCGCGCGCGATTCACTCGCGACGTCAGGTTATCCTATCGTTTCTAGCGATAAGTTCAAACATATGTTTGATATTTCGTGACCGCGCCCGCCACCGCGCCCGCGAGTCAACGTGAACAAGTACATATGTTTGATATTTCGTGACCGCGCCCGCCACCGCGCCCGCGAGTCAACGTGAATAAGCACATGCTTGTTCACGTAGGTACACGCGGGCGCTGGGGCGGGTGCGGGCGCGGGAATCGTTGCGAGCTCGCGAGTGAATCGCGCGCGTCGCCGCTAGTTTGACATGAACACACACAAACGTCTCACGTGTTTGAAATTGCCGCGTTTGTGTGTGTTCATGTCAAACTAGCGGCGGCGCTCGCGATTCACTCGCGACGTCAGGTTATCCTATCGTTTCTAGCGATAAGTTCAAACATATGTTTGATATTTCGTGACCGCGTCCGCCACCGCGCCCGCGAGTCAACGTGAACAAGTACTAACAGTTGAATCATTAGAATCCTTCACTTGCTCGTGACTCATCTACGGCCCTCGCTTTAAATCCGTCCTTTATTCACTAGTTGCATAATATACTATTATACCATACCTACTTTAAAAAGCTTATTTTATTCACGCAAAACAGTGAATAAAAAGGCCTTTTACTCACTGTTTTGTTTTTATTCACTATTTTGGTGTTTGAATTTGGAACACAAAATATATCCGGTCTCTATTTCAATGCTTACACAAACTCCTTGCGCTGAGATTCGAAATTCAAAACTCTTTGGTGCAAATAAATTCTCGAGATTTGATTGGTCGATATTTGCGACAAGGAGTTTGGCATTAGATTATATACTATTATACCATACCTACTTTAAAAAGCTTATTTTATTCACGCAAAACAGTGAATAAAAAGGCCTTTTACTCACTGTTTTGTTTTTATTCACTATTTTGGTGTTTGAATTTGGAACACAAAATATATCCGGTCTCTATTTCAATGCATATATATCCGGTCTCTATTCATTGGCATTAGATTAAATAAATATTCTCGTAGTCATGGTATAAAGTATAGTATGCAACTCCTGAATAAAGTACGAATTTATATCGAGGGCCATGAATCACTCGCGTCGTTCAGGATTCTAACAGTTGAATCATTAGAATCCTTCACTTGCTCGTGACTCATCTACGGCCCTCGCTTTAAATCCGTCCTTTATTCACTAGTTGCATAATATACTATTTTACATTTGGATATAATTTTGAGCTCAGAAATCGTTTTACAATATTACAATATGGGCCTAATATAATATCTGTATATATAGTATACAGATACACTGTATAGTTTCCTTATTATAGTAAACAACTTCAACATGAGCTTGATATACCAATCGTAGGTATGACGTCTTATTTTTGTTCTTTATTACAATTCTGTTTAAGAAATACTTATGAATAATAATATTGAATATCATTTTGTTCGTAACGAAAGCCTGTTCGGCTTTGATACCATATTATTCTTAAAAAAATACAGAAATATCTCTTATTTATTTGTTATTTTTTTTTTTTGCAAATGGGATATTATGTTTTGTTATGAGAAAATGTGGGAGGTAAATAATTATTGGGTGGGTTCGATAAGTGTTATACACAGGGCTATTATGTTGTGTTGTTTTTATTTAATATGACATTTTTGATACGTGCTGAGAATTATGGTAGCGCACCGTCCGTAAGCGACATAATATTTTAAAAACATAATGATTCAACATTCAACAGCGGCGGCGAGCTTGCAACCTGTCACGTGTTGAATGCTAATTACTGCAAAATGTGACATGGAGGGCTTTCGCAACAAGCGAATTTACTCGTATTTATTTCATTTCGATTTGCTCTTGTCTAGGGACACGTGACTGTGCCCGAACCAGGTACATTTACATAATTGAATTACAATTCATCATGACATAGTGTAGCCTAATTGTGTACTGGTCGTGTGTCTGCCTAATTACGACGGCACGTACCTACTTAATTCGCATCCAAATCAACCAGGACCATTTCGAAAGATAGTGACATATTTATCACTTAGTGGATTTTATAATAGGTAATCGCGTGGTGGTGTGGTGTGGTCGGTTTTTATAAAACTTTTTAACGATGGATGTTTGAAGTGTGTGCCCAATTACGCTCAAACGAAAAACGAATTTAGATGAAACTTGGAATGAGTATAGGTGCATAATATGTCCTGGAACACATAAAGGATGCTTTTTATTACCAGGTATCACACGAACGAAGCCGCGGGCGGAAGCTAGTAATAAACAAAGAAAGTTAATGTGAAATAAATAAAGGTTAATAATTAATTTGCCTAGTTACGAGACTCTTAATGTTGCATACCTACCCGTGTTCGCGTAATTGTTCCCAAGTCGTAAAAGGTGGTTGTGGCCGTAATGAAATAAATTTTCTATCAATTCTAATCTCGACAGCGCTCACCGGCAGAGTTGAGAATCCAGTTTTTCTAGCGCGGGAATGCAGTCCATTGCACCTGCTTTGCTACACTAGTAGGTAGGTACCTACCTCTCTGGAAAATTAGTAGGTAAATGATAGGACAATAAATATTACAGAGCTTCATGATATAAGTGAGTGATACAGAAATACAATTATTACCTATTTATAAATGTATTTATATTTTTGTACAACCACATAAACATTAAAAATCTACCTATACTTCCTACTAATATTATAAAAGTTTGTAAGTGGGTGTGTGTGTGTGTGTGTGTGTGTGTTTGTGACTTTTTCACGCAAAAAATACTGAACGGATTAAAATGAAACTTTACAGAATAACACATAGGCTACTTTTTATTCAGGTACTAGCCTTGCGAAGCCGGGGCGAGCAGCTACTATATTATAAATACGAAAGTAACTCTGTCTGTCTGTCTGTGACGTTACCACGGCCAGACCGCTAGGCCGATTGTGATAAAATTTTATACAGAGATAGTTTAAAGTTGAGACATAAGCTACTTTTTTCTCCAAAATTTTCAGTAATATTAGTGTTATACGATAAAATCAATTTCCTGAATCTGCGTGAACGAAGTTGCGGATAAAAGCTAGTTTAAAATATATGAACTGAACTCATCTGACTGAAAAAATTCTGTGCACTCTTGAATATTTTTATAATATAAGCAAAAAAATGCTTTGCTCAACATTATGAGCTACTTAAACCAATTTTCGCACAACCCGGATTCCAATTCACGACCTGAGGATAGACCGTTCTTTAGTATGAAATAAAATTCATAAATGTGGACTATACCTACAGATTTAATAACGAATTTTCATTATAAAAGTAGGAATGTGTCATACATTCATAACTCGCGCTTAGATTAATTTAAAATTACTCTAGCATATTTAAAAATAAATAAAATACATTTGTCAGGCTCAACATTTTTGAATCACGTTTATCTAGACTCGTGACAAAAATGAAGACTTTATGATTAATGCGTTTCTACTAGGCTCTCATGAATAAATTAAGTTTATTTTTTTATTTAAAAAATAAGAGTCTCGTTTCTTTCAAAAAAAAATGTATCTTGACTGTAAGTAGTCCCTAAGTACGGTAGACATCCTCTCAGATCTCGCGCTCAGATCCTTTGAAGGTGCCTGGAGGTGGTAGTCAAAGACATTTTGCAGCAGCTAGCATTCCTTACGTGACAGGTATTAAATTACTCTTCAATTGCCGTTGGGATAATGCCTCAATCTGAGAACAGCGACAACATCCACCTAAATGCAATGCCAGAATAACATCTAAAACTCGTGTTCATGCGAGAAGTAATCTAAAATTATAGATACTAAAAACCACGTTAATTATGGCTGCAACCACAAAACAAACCACCAGCCTTCATAGCAAGCAATGGATTCCCAAGAGTCCTTGTCCGCCCTTCTTTCCTGTTTCGTTTTGTTTTGTCTCTAGTGACTTTATTTTCCGGTCGCATAACCAAGCATTCGGTCGTTGAACCTCATTTCTGACCAACTAATTATGTCTACCTATAACTAATTCTGGCCTATCTTTATTAGAGGATAAGTTATCATAAGTTAGTATTATTAAAAGCGGCGATAGGCTTGCCTGTCACGTATGAAATGCTACTGTAAAATGTAGGTATTGCGCCAAAAATGTCTGAACTTGCCTGACTAACCCCTTTAGATATCTTCTTAGGATTAAAGCGCCTTGAGATCTGAGAGCATGTCTACCGTACTTGGGAATTACAGTCGTGATCCTATTTATTTATTTTTTTAGGTTCTTGCTAATAGTTGGATTTTTATAACAATGAAACTTTGAATAGATATTTTTCGTACACATGTATTGTTGGCAGGGCGCTTATCTCGAACAAAACATTTTCCATCATAGCAGTCCAGCGAGGTTACATTAGCCAATATTTTGGGTACACTGTCTACGTTTAGTTATTCGTTAAAAGACTTAATTTTTTTGTAATTATTCAGGTTCACTTGACGGTTGTCAGTTTTCAAATGAAGTTTTGCCTAAGAAAAAAAGAATAGCATAATTCGTAGAACCAAGCGAGAAGTTGCAGACGGCTAACACTTAGATACTTAGTATGTATTTATTACGATTAAGGTATTTACAACACAAAGTAGACGGTATCGAAATCATAAAACGTTTTCTTTATTCGGAGACCTTAAATATAACTATAGCAATAAAGCGTTTGAATATTTAGTGTCTCGTGGTACAATATACTCGTACCAACATAGAAGAAGCCTGAAAAGCTTTCGGCAGATACAATACAGCAATAACCTTGGATGTATGTTACTTGTTTGGAAACTTTCAGCATAAATATCGCTGAAAGAAACGATTAACGAGTAAATGGTTTATAGATTGAAAATGTTAAGCTCTGTAGATTGGTAATTGTTATTTCGTGACGCGACCCTTCACGAGCAGTAGGTAATTATACGAATTGAATTGAATTAAAGAACATGTACTCGTAACAGGTTATTTATAGATAATGGTACGAGTCCGACTCACACTTGGCCGGTTTTTACTAATAAAAATCACAGAGGCAGTTCAGTTCTCCTTTCTAAAACTGCTGTGAAAACTATCATAATTCTGCCAAAGTATATTTCATGCTAGTTTGCAAACGTAGCTCAAAAATTGAACTAAATCCTATTAAACTATTTTAGTTTGAACCGCTAGCTTCTATCTTAGAAATAAAGCTAGTTTTATATACAAAACTAGCGACCCGCCCCGGCTTCGCACGGGTTTAATACATATAAACCTTCCTCCTGAATCACTCTATCTATTAAAAAAAACCGCATCAAAATCCGTTGTGTAGTTTTAAAGATATAAGCAAACATACATACATACATACATACGCGGGAAGCGGAAAGCGACTTTGCTTTATACTATGTAGTGAAGCTAGAGTTAGTAGCTTGCTTGCTTACTAACAATTAGCTTACTATAACTAAACGGACAGAGATATATAGCAACAAATTCCGCCAATTTGCTCCAAAGAGTCCAACCTAAGGTAAAATACACACAATAGAAAACTTCCCAACAGAAAACCTGGACGAAGTACAGTAAATTAATAGTAGCTTACTATCCTGGCTTGAGAATCTAGCCTAGTGTATCTCTGGCAATGGAGATAGGGGAGTAAAAAAATGGCTGGTATTTTAGAGTCGCGCATCAGAGTTCGACATCGATCAAAGCAGCTTTATCAACGTCATTGTCACAAATGAGCTAATACTGTGTAAATCATCAACGAATATCCTCGAACGGCTTATTCCGAAAATGCCATAACGTGTTCAATTTGTTCATAGTGCCCGCGACTGGCTATTGTAACATACCTACTTAGTAAAAATGTCTGGAAAATAAATTAAAGTTACAGTATACAGTAGTGTTCAGTAGTATACATATATACAGAAACTACAGTATAAAAAGATAGTACTTAATACGTGATAAAGATTCGTGCGAGTAATAAATGTTTTTGATGAATGCAGAATCGTTTTTTCTTAATAACCGCAAAACATACAGTTTTGTTTTTCATGACAAAGATAACTTATGGATATAATCTAGATAAATTACAGACAGAAACACGATTGGTGAAACTTTTCTCGATAGATTTATTTTCCAAAGTTGGCTCTTCAAAAACACTAGTTTCGTTTTTAATCAAAGCTATGAATAGCTAAACAGTTAATTTTTATATAATTCATTAGATAATCTTACTAGCTAAGTAAATTACAGACAGTTTCTTTTTAAATTTGATGGTTTTCAAGATAATGCAGTTTTATCACTTTTTCCGTCTTATCCGGGTAGACTCAGCCCATACAAAACGTCAAAAATTTTACTTATCACCTTAAAATCAATAGTTATGTGTTCATAGTGATCAAAGTATTTTTTCGTAGGCAAGTGGTCTGAAACAATTTTGCGCATAAAAAGCTTATTTCGACAAGCCGTGCCAAGCCCAGAAGTTCCCTAAGAGGCGTGACATTCATATTACAAAAGTTGTACACCAATGAAATATGTGGTAAGTTAGTTTTTACCGGTCCTGTAGCCCGATGCTGCGATCGGCTTATTACTTAAACTTAAACTATGTTGGTGAAAACAAGATTTTTTACTTAAATTTCTTACGATTTTTTTTCCAAATAGATATCTTTTTAGATCTTCAGACGCTGAACTCAGATAAAGATAGAGATCATTTATTTGCTTGAACACAATGTAGGTTACACAGATGATAATCTATACTTATAATAAATCTGTAGAGAGGTCAATTCTGTACATGAAATATATTTCCAAAATAACTATCAAGGGGTGATTAGGGATCGATACTGATGCCAAAAATGCAATCAGTAAAAATTTTGTCTGTCTGTCTGTCTGTCTGTCTGTCTGTATAACCGTTATAGAAACAAAAACTACTGGACGGATTTTAATGAAACTTGGTACAATTATTTTTCATACTCCTGAGCTGGTTATAGTATACTTTTCATCACGCTACAATCAAAAGGAGCAGAGCAGTGAAGGGAAATGTTGGGAAAACGGGAGAAGTTACTCCATTTTTTAAGCTTCCGTCGCGTGTGCAACTTTAATGATTAAAGCTACACAAAAATCATGTATGACGGAAATGTTCTCCTTAAAATTATATAAAAAATATCCCACGACAGCATATGTCTATCTTTTATGGTTGACTTACAATAACACGTGTAACTCCCGATAGCTTAGCAGTTCGAAGCTTTCTGATTATATGTGTCTACTCTTACGTTTATAACACTCTCAGTCATCCCTCATTAAAAAAGTTAACATTATTAACTATTCCATAAAAAAAGAATCATAGAAATCGTGTGATACTACGCAGCCGGACCCACCGTGGATAAGGGTTAATTTTAATGCAGTTACAAATCTATTGAATTGTACGAATTGTACTCCAAAAATCAGCAATTGTACTAGAAGGGGTCAAAAAAAGCTGTGAAAAAAAAACGTTTTATATAAAAAGACATTCTGTAGTATATTTAGTATCAGCATTGCACCCGTGCGAAGCCCGGGCGGGTCGCTAGTAAATAATATTTTAGATTCAATTATGTTCTTTTAAGATTAGCATGCAAAGGTTATAGTAAGTTAAAGTCAATATTGTATTATAATGAATGTCAAAAAATAGTAATAGGCTCAATAGTAAAATAAGGTGATGTCAAAATTTATCTGTCATAAAATCGTTAATAATAAAATAGCATTTGTCGATTAATAATTGTTTAAATTTAGTCCTAAATATATTATCGTGAATCATCAGATTCTGACGATATATAATAAAATAATCATGTGGCACGTCGATTTCATTAATTTTGGCTCTTGTCTTCTTTTTGCAGTTTTTAGAATTCCATACTTGGTGTATCCATTCATGCTGCTTAAAAATTGACAGTTAGACCGGTTTTATATTTATATCCGAGCAGTATATATTACGCTAACAACATTTCACTAAAGCATCTGGACATCTCCCGCACTTACAAAATATGGCAGATCCTAAACGGGTTTATAGACAGACCTACCACGAATAAACCGGGTCAGTCTTGTACTAAAAATAAACATAAAAATTGTTTTAATCCGCCAGTCTATGTCGTTTTTGCTCGAATCGCGCGGTGGTTGGTGCTTAATAACAACGTTGACGATATTACCTCCCCCGGATTATGACCTACATTTTGTACTAACATCCATTTTAACGAGCATTGATGTTTTATTAATATGGCAAAGATGAACGATCACCTTTGGTTTATGTCGGTTCTTCTTTTACAGACGTCGCACACATTAATCCACGCCGAAGCGGTGTTCAGTGTTACATAAATTTTATTTAAAAAAAACTAGCTTCCGCTCGCGCCTTCGCTCGCGTGGTACTTGAATAAAAAATATTCTATATGGTATTCCAGGATATAAGCTATGTTTATTCCAAGATCATTCAAATCCGTTTGGTTGTTTGTGCGTAAGATAGTAAGATAGTAAGATAGTAAGATACCCTACTGGGTACAAGTACCTACCTACAAGTTTATAACTGAAATGCAGTGGAAGTACCTATGCCAAAATTCCCTCAAAAGGTGTACTTAACAAGGCATCCCCTACTTCACGACAAAAGACCGGCAAACAAACCGGTGAACCGGTAAACAAAAACCGTGCACTGAAATACTTATCGTAAATCGCGCACTACGCAAGCACCCCTTCGTTTACTAGGTAATCAAACATCGCAGGTACCCGCGCGACTACCAATCTGGAAACTAATTTCCCTGCAAATTGTTGGGGTGCGATGTGGTTTTAGTGAAGGGTGAGGCTGGATCATTAGCAAAGATAACCTTAAAATGTTGACAGGCTGAATCTGCAAAGCGGTTGCAATGTTGTTACACTGAAATACATCCCTTACTCCGCAAAACGGTTTCGACAGTATCGACGACAATGACAGTGCTCCGATATATTCAGAAAAACCGCACTAGAAATCGTCGTCTGTCGTAGTAGAATGATGTCAATTTTATTGTCAAAAGTAATAATGTCGATTTTCAAATTCAAATTCAAAAATCATTTATTTCAATAAAATCACAAGGATCACTTTGAAACGTCTTAGGAACTAGGTGAAGCTGCCGATTGGTCGCGTGGAAGCCGATTCCACGCGACCAAGCCTAGAAGAATCAGGCAACAAACACGGCATGGATCTACCTTTTTTTTAATGATCCTTTCCTTAATGCTATGTAGAGCTCCAGTGTGATGTTAATCGAACAAGGTGAAGGCTCAAACAAGAATAATAATTAAAAGTACTACTCAAGTACGTAAACAATTTAAAAAATTAACTAAAGAGCCTCAGCACAAATTCAAAAAGCAGATCGTTCTAGCTTTCATAATATAGTCGGGAACGATATGACGTCTGTTCCGATATATCGTTGACCGTTTTCAAGAGTAGACCCGTGGTCATCTGAATATCGTACTGTTAAAACAGCGCTGATCGCAAGTTAATGTTAAAGAAAGAAGGTGACATACATAAACTGTACAAAATAAATAAGTTTTGTATTATTATTTATATAGTCTTATTTATTTATATAGTCCTAACCACACTAAAATTCCCTGGAGTAGTCAGTATTAGAAGCACTCGTCCACCATGTCACAGCGGTCAGTTGTTATATCGATATTTGATTCTTCTAGCCAACCTTGAAATAAAAGTGTTTAAAATAAGACCAAAAATAATCAAATTGTTATCACGGAACTGGGTATTAGTTTGTATAACGCCTCATGTATGCCACGACACGCGCCGTCCAGCCACTATACATAGCCTGACCCTCGTATTCAAGAACGACACTATGAGAACACGCACCCACAGTGGACGAAATCTTTTTTCATAATAATTTCTTTATGTGTTGTGCGACACTGTATAGTGTGACTAAAGGCACATTGTCGGGTGCCTCTAGTCAAAGTTGAGCTCTAAAGGCACACGGTAGCGTAATAGTAATAGTAATAATAGCACATAAAGTGATGTTTATGAAAAAAGATTTCATCCACTGTGGGTGCGTGTTCTCATTGTGTCGTTCTTGAATACGAGGGTGAGCATGAACCACTATCGTATCGA
Organism: Hydriomena furcata; assembly: GCA_912999785.1. NCBI lineage: Eukaryota > Metazoa > Arthropoda > Insecta > Lepidoptera > Geometridae > Hydriomena > Hydriomena furcata. The sequence goes on from OU538824.1 coordinate 9,607,229, forward strand.
CAACGTATCGTCCAAATGTCAGTAATAGTGTCAGTTTTGGCATTTGAACGCTACGTTATCGATACGATAATGGTTCATGCTAACCCCCCAGTAACCTTTTTGATAGATGTATGGATGTGCAGGGTTATTCGCACTTCGTACACTCTATTGTTATGCAAATTTTTAAAATTTTACCGCAGTTAGTACACCGGCTTTCAAGACAGTCAAGATAAAAAGTATTTCAACTCATGATTGATAAAATAGTAAAAGTACTTGTATGACAAAGTAGGAAGGCTATCTACTAGGTCCATGGATTCTATTTAATTGGTAGTCACTTGTGTTTAAAGAGCCATAGCCTCGTCAAAAAAAATTGAAATAGTTGTCTCTTATGTCGTCACGTCACTCTTGTTTTGCATAACTCCTACTTAATTTTTGATAAGATGAATGAAGAAAAAAATTTATTTAAAAAAAATAAGATCACGACTGTAATCCCCAAGTACGGTACACATCCTCTCTGATCTCCAGGCGCTTAGATCCTTGAATATGTCTAAAGGAGGTAGTCAGAGGCACGTCTTAACATTATATTTAGCGCATACCCGCATTTTGCAGTAGTTAGCATTTCATATGGGACAGGTTGCAAGCCTATCGCCGCCCACCACCCAAGAATAACTAGGATCACGACTGTAATTCCCAAGTACGGTACTCTGTCGTACTCTGAGATCACAAGGCGCGTACACCTTAAAGATTGTCTAAAGAGGGTAGTCAGAGGCAAGTCCTAACATTACGTTTGGTACAATACCCACATTTTGCAATAGTTAGTATTTCATACGAGACAGGTTGCGAGCTACTAATCAAAGTAGTATGTTATAAAAAATGCTAAAACTTTTGTCATTCACTGTACTTAACTCTCAATTTTTCTATGCTAATTTCAACCTTATAGAAAGAGTGTACGAAGTGAGAATCGTTGTATGGGATTTCAAAATTATTTTTTATGTCGTTTTAAAAGGTCGAGTGTACGAAATGCGAATAACCCGATGTGCACTGCGTAAAATGTTGTACGATAAAACTGGATTTGGAATCATTCATTCATACTCGTACGGCTTGTTTGACATAAGCACCTACCTAATTTGTAGTTTGGTGTGATCTACAAAGAAGACGAAAACTGCAGTCAAGGTACAGAAACAAGTTAGTATTTTGCTGCCTTCATAATCAATCATAATACTCATACTTTGTAACGAAGTCACTACACGAGCACAATGCAATATGATGGCGTAGGCGGTAAGCTTGCAGATTGTCCTGGACAAACTGACGGCTCTTACACGTGCTCCATAAATCGTTAGCCCTGCCCACGGGCCCAAATGAATCATATCCAAGCCATTGTCCTGGATTATCCCGACTGGAATATGCGTGTTTAAATTATATTATTATATTATTATATTGGTGGACATTATCACACAGCGCCATCTAGCCCCAAACTAAGCATAGCTTGTACTATGGGAACCAGATAACTGATAGAATACTTATATACTTTTTTTTTTTTTTTTTTTGTAAATACATACATCATATGATATAATAACACCCAGACACAGAACAAACATCTATGTTCATCACACAAATATTTGTCCTGGGTGGGGATCGAACCCACAACCTACAGCGCAGAAGGCAGAGCTACTACCAACTGAGCTGTGAGGCCAGTCAAGTGGCTCTTCAAACGAACATATTATAATGTTCGTTTGAAGAGCCAACAAAATACCGTCACTGGTTTTCCCAAACGAGCCGTTTTTGCTTTGTAAAACTAGACTTTAGGCACGCTCGATAAAAAGAGGTTACATTTTAATATCATTTTTCATTTTTAATGAAATAATATAATACTTGAGCCTTTATTTCACATATTGGTTCGTGTAATTTCCAAGTAATCCTAAAGCTCACATTACGTTTAATTAAACGGAGTACAAAGTCTCATTATTAAATACTAGCTGTCCGACACGGCTCCGCACGAGTGTACTAATGAGGACTTTGAAACAAATTATTGCTATTTCAATATTTTCAATATATTTAAAATAAAATATATCCTTAGTTATTTACTGATAATGTAACTTTTAATAGGTGGTAAATTAGTCCAGTTGTTTTTAAGTTATCTAATACAAACATCGGTAAGTAACTACAATAATGCATAATTCTTGTAGTAGATATATCCGAAGGCTACTGCAAAATTCGGTCACGTGCCAAAATGTAATGTTTGGAAGTGCCACTGACTAACCCCTACATACATCTTCAAGGATCTGAGTGCCTAGAGATCTGAGAGGATGTCTATCTACCGCACTTGGGGATTACAGTTGTGACTCACATGATCCTATTTTATTTCATTTAATGTATCCGAGGTTTTTATTCACCAGTAGGTACAGTGGTGACAATTCTGTTGTGTCCACGCTAAAGCTAAAATTTCCTAAAATTCGATCGCTCTTATTCCCTTCACGTTAAAGTCTAAATTAGTGTTACCTCTAAAACTGTTGTTTTAAGTGATATTTTACGTAAATTTAGTCAGCATGAAAAAAGTTGTTGATTAGGTTACGCTATTAAAGTTTAACATAAAAGCAATAAGAACGAGAGTATTTTACGAAATTTTAGCTTTAGGTGGACACAACAGAATTGCCACCTATATTTATGGCACCAGCAGCTCTGCGTGCTTCGGGCAGGATTTGCCCTAATCCGGATCGGACGCCTTTCCAGTTACGAAATAATCTGACCTTAATTTAATAATCAAATAATTAGCTTAGCTTTTCGGAAATTAAAAAAACATTTATTATTTAGAGAATCGTGTTATTTTGTTAACCGACTTCAAAAAGAGGAGGTTCTCAATTAGGTTGTAGGTTTTTTTTATGATTGTAACCGCAAAACTTCGTAATTTATTAACCGATTTGAAAAATTATTTTTCAAATTGGTTTATTTGGTCTTCCTGATTAGTCCCATTTAACTTTGGGGGAAAATACCACCTTATAAGGACTTATAACAAACGTGAAGTCGGTTTTGTTTTTAGTTTAATTATTTTGGAAAAAGTCAATCTTCTCAATCACTCAGAATATTGAAAAAAAATCTAAGTTTGCATATTTTTGGACCTATTTACCTACCTGTAGGTATGTAAATAGTATGCATTTCTATTTTGTCTTTCAGTCTTTACGGAAAGGTAATCTAACGAGTAGGTAAAACTTCTTCCATAAACACTTTTTATATTGGAGTAGAGTCGGGCAGCGCACGCTGGAAATTGTTTTATCAAGACTTTAAGTGGAAAGCTGTCTATACTTTTTTGTTGGACTTTATCAACAGGGATTTTTTAAATATTTGTCATCTTATAAAAACCGGCCAAGTGCGAGTCGGACTCGCGCACGAAGGGTTCCGTACCATTATCTATAAAAACGGCAAAAAAATCATGTTTGTTGTATGGGAGCCCCCCTTAAATATTTATTTTATTCTGTTTTTAGTATTTGTTGTTAGAGCAGCCACAGAAATACATAATCTGTGAAAATTTCAACTGTCTAGCTATCACGGTTCATGAGATAGAGCCCTGTGACAGACAGACAGACAGACGGACAGACAGACAGACGGACAGCGAAGTCTTAGTAATAGGGTTCCGTTTTTACCCTTTGGGTACGGAACCCTAAAAAAGAATAATCTACGTGCGCAGGTTTATTTAGCACACAGCTCAATTGGTAGTAACTCTACTTTCTGCGCTGTAGTTTGTGGGTTCGATACCAACCCGGAACAAACATTTGTGTGATGAACATACCTACCTAGATATTTGTGTTGTGATCTGTCTGGGTGTTATAATGTTTTGTAAGTATTTATTTAAAAAAAAAAAGTACCTATGTAATTATTTTATTAGTAATCTAGTAGAAATAGTAGATGTTTTGCTTAGTTTAGGGCTAGATTTCGCTGTGTAAAATGTCCACCAATATTTATTTACCTTTGGCTTTATCTTGTTCATCGCATTTTATAGGATTAATCTCAGTTGCATTGTACGAACCAATTTATCTTTAAAACCTACCTAGATACTAAACAATAAGTCTAGTTTCATAGTCTCATTACTATTCGTCAGGTCAAACAGGTGTTCCTTAAAGGCCCAAAACTACTTATTACACTGCCAGGCCGGCTTGATGTATTACCAAATAAATCAATACAATAGTCCTAAATACATAATCGTGACAAATGCTAGGTATTATTCAGCACGTCCTCCCACACCACTGTCAAAACATATAACATTAACATAACAACACAGTTTGCGATTTGTAAGAAATAGGTACAATTATAAGCCGTTTTGGTCGAGTGGGAGGTACCTCGATTTTCAATTCGAATCCCTGCCATCAATAGATATTTCTGCCCGAACACGTGCTCAGAACGGTGAAGGAAAACATCGTGAGGAAATCAGTGTTCTCATAAGCGGCGATGGGCTTGCAACCTGTGACGTATGGAATGCTAGACTTTACTGTTGAATGTGGACATGTGCCAAATGTACCTACCTAATGTTTGGAGGTCCCTACGAGATGTATTATAAAGTAGATATGAATTTACAAAAAAAAGTATCTATTGTTTCCATAGCTAGCTTTACTTAATATAGGGTTTGATACAACAATTTTTTAAATTATTATTCTAATTCAAATTCAAATGCAATAATCATTTATTTCAATAAAATCACAAGGATCACTTTGAAACGTCTTAGGAACTAGGTAAAGCTACGCCGATTCCACGCGACCAAGCCTAGAAGAAACAGGCAACAAACACGGCTTGGGGTCTGAGGACTATCTATACTAATATTATTAAGAGGAAAGATTTGATTGTTTGTATCGAATAGGCTCTGAAACTACTAGACCGATTTCAAAAATTCTTTCACCATTAGAATTCTACATTATCCATAGATATTACACATTATCTATAGATATCAAAAACGTTAGGGATCCTTATGAAAACTTCGATAATGTAACCCAAAGTGTGAAAAAAATCCTTATATTGCGTTTGCTGCAGAAATTATTGACAATAGAGCAAAGTGATGTACTACAGTTTTATAGAGTACATCAACATCTATAAAAAAATCACAGATACCATATGTCTAACTATTAGGGATCCCTATTAAAATTTCGATAATGTAACCCAAGGTGTAAAAAAATTAGCCATAAAATCATTAATACACCCGTGCGACGCCGGGGCGGAATGCTAGTAGATTATAACTATAGATTTTTAATTTATGACTACTAATCACGATAGTTTAAAAAATAATAAGGTCTATACGCTATCCTCTACTTTTTACATACTAACAAACATTGCAAATAACAAACACATTAAGTACCAACATAACTACTGCCATTAAACTTTGCTACTGCCTTCTGCGTAAAATTTTTAATAGATCCTTCCAACATGAATTTAAACAAACACCTAAGCACTCATGTGTCTTCTACTTCCATAAACGGAGTATATTATATCCACATTAGTGTTTTCTGAGTTTAAGCAACAATGTTATTGGCTGCAGGTTTGTATCTGTGTATGCTATTGGGAGCTAGCACTAGAAAATAGGGGCAAACCCAACTATCAAACCAAAATATCGTTTATCATCTAAAGGTGCCGGAATGGCCTTCCTTAAAATAAAATAATGAGACAATTTTTCTTTTCAATGCGTAAAGTATTGAAATGAAAACACAGTCTTGGAATAATAAATTTCAATAAATTTTAAATTAGATCCAGAAATTAGCTTTCTTAATTACTTCATAAAATATTTTTCCTCTTTACCCTCAAAATGAGCCAAAATATTCTCTAAAACTTCTATTGTTCTTTTTTTAAATTTATAAATAAATAATCATCGCTGGAGGCTGTAAGTTGGGTAGACCAGCGATACAAAGTCACACCCGCAGTCATCGGAACATTGCTTTTGAGAACCGAAGCTTTTGAGGCGGCAGGCGTGAGGGGCATTCATGATCGTATAGTATCCTTATAAGTTGACGGCCTCACAGCTCAGTTGGTAGTAACTCTGCCTTAAGCGCTGTAGGTTGTGGGTTCGATCCCCACCCAGAGCAAATATTTGTGTGATGAACATAGATATTTGCTCTGTGTCTGGGTGTTGGTATGTATATATTTACAAAAAAAAAGTATTTAAGTATTATATCAGTTATCTAGTTCCCATAGTACAAGCTTTGCTTAGTTTGGGGCTAGATGGCGATGTGTAAAATGTCCACCAATATTTATTATTAGTAATGGTGGGTATAATGTTCCTAATAATATAAAAAAACTGTTCATTCGTTTTCGGACAGCCATCTTCCATTTTGTTATATTTATCATCTCAACGTCGTTGAGGATAGTCTTTGATCGATTACTGCCATATTTGAAAAGATAATGCCATTTACACTTAGTAAGAAACTTGAGAACGCTATGAAACTCAATTTACTCCACAATTAATTTTGATTTCAGATTTAATTAGTGTATTTGTGGGACAATACCTCTTAAATCCAACATCATTTAACGATTTGAAACTTAGTTGTACCTATTACCTAAAAGTTTGTAATTTACGTTGGACTCATAGGTATGAGTCCTACCACAATAAATATTTTATGAATAACGTCTCGACAGACGTTGTCCTGTCAAATTCATTTTTTTTCCATAAGAACCTTCTTCTGACAACAAAAAAAGAATTATGGAAATCGGTTCAGCTGCTCTCGAAATTTGCGCTTAGCAACACATTCAGCGATTCAGTTTTATATATAAGATTATCTAGATCTATGACTTAGTAAGTATCTATTAGAGACCCTGATATCTCAAATGATTCTTAAGTTTTCACTGTTTCTCGCCCTGCCCCAGGGCTCCAAAGCCTAACTCCGACGCTGGCTTGGGTCGAAAGCTTTCTTGAAACCAGTTTAAACTTTATCGGCCATTCTTGTATTGACCTTTTAAGCTTGACTTGTGTCACTGCCTTTTTAAACCTTGGACGCCTTTTCCTGTTCACGACATTCTCATATTATGCGAGAGATTGATAAATGCTCGTAAAATGAACACCTGCCAAAATACTAACAAAACTAGCACATTCGATGAAAAAATGTTATTACCATAAGATTTAATAAAATCCATCTGGTTGTTACATAAATAGACATTTTGGATATTAAAACTTTTATTATCTGTAACGGTTCGAGTGTAAAAGTGCTTATGAAGCACTCAGACCACTAGGTTGTAAAGTGGCTAATGATCATTTTAAATGTGAAGCTGTGTCTGGACATGTCTTGTGGAGTTGTAAACCTACTTTTGCTGGCAACTGTACTTACAACAACATTGTAAGTATCTAAAGTATCTAATAAAAGACAACTTTTCTTTTATTTAGATTTATAAAACTATCAGATCAACATGTTATTCATGAGTACAAACATTTTTCTCAATGAATGTCATGCTCTACTCGGTACGAGATGGTTCATTGATATTTGAGAATATACCTAAGCAATTGGAAGAGCAATAAATAGTTATTAATTGCTATTAGTGCCGCCAGATCAATTAATATAGGATTTAATTACTGCAGCACGACTGTCAAGGCAGACGGCTACTGGCTATAAATCAAGAGGGAGTCAGGTACTACAGTCAGCGGAAAATGACAGTGGACATATTGTATAGATCTCGAACCATTAGATGTTTGATTTCAGTAGTGTAGATGTTATTTCCAGTAGGCTTAAAGTCAAGTCAAATTCGACTATTATTTATTTATATAAAATCACAAGGATCACTTCGAAACGTTTAAGAAACTACTTAGGTAAAGCTACGCCTATTCCTAACATGGGCCGTTTTTGAATATTTAAAGCATTATTATTAATTTGAAAGAAAATACGAGTTCTAACAGATTACAATTTCTCATTTGAATGGAGATCATCCTTCGCTGTGTCTTCCGGATCATGTCCTCCATTCAAGAACTTCGTAGAACTAGGGGGAATGAAAAAGTTCTTCGTAGTACGAACTATATATAGCCTGCCTATTGCGATTTGACTTGCAAGTTCTGAGATCTTTGTTGATGGACTTGGTTCTACTTTTCAAATGTCACTTAGAAATCTCTAGTAGGCCCTTATGTTTGACATACGCATATACATACAACTATGACAGATTTATATCGTCGACTGTACGCCAGCCACACAGCCTGCATCGCCAGCCATTCCGATGTGCAATCGAATGTGACCCGACACAATCACACTTTTTATGGCAGCCGCTGTTCAGAATACTGCTGTGTTAATCAATTTCAGGAATATACAGTTTATGACATTCATAAAACTGACGTAGGATTCTGGCCATTGTTCTATTATTGTTGGGATCCGAGCATGGTTATTAATAAGGGACTGGATTTTATAAGAAACTACTGACATGATAATGGAGTGCGAGGCAAGGACGACGCACAGATTCTGAACTCCGCAGGAACATTTTATATGATGCAGTTCATGATCGCCGTCCGGGTCACACCCGCTACTGTCTAGCATATTCCATCCCTTATTCATTAACCAAATATTCTTCTCCCTTCTCTTTATCTGTTCATTCCAGTCTATCCTAAGGTTGCCTGGCAGAGATAGGCCTGGCTTTTAACGATAAGGCCGTCCATCGTATTACCTTAAAGTGTATTTACCATTTCCGTTCGTAAGTTATCTCTATCCGTGTGGTAATCAATAAAGTGATATCTATCAATCTATATAAAATAACTAGCGACCCGCCCCGGCTTCGCTCGGGTAGCATGTTATTATACATATAAACCTTCCTCCTGAATCACTCTATCTATTAAAAAAAACCGCATCAAAATCCGTTGTGTAGTTTTAAAGATATAAGCAAACATACATACATACAGACGCGGGAAGCGGAAAGCGACTTTACTTTATACTATGTAGTGATGATTATGCACAATTTATATTAATAGCACAATATTAGGCACAATTTATGCACAAATAGATTAAACCGATTTGATACCTAGGTAGTCCTAGATATAACTTATTATTGCCCAACCATTAGTCGTCTTGCAGCTTGCAATTTGTACATGCTAGACAAATGTTTGACTAATCTAAACTTGGTCCTTGTGTCATCTGTGTTTGAGCTGAGTTCAGGGACAGTTACGTGAAGAGGTCATGTTTAAAATTTAAAATTACATTTTCATTTTTTGTATGGGCATCGTCCACCAAGACATACGGAAAATGTGATTAAAACGCATCTTAAAACCCATCTAAATTAAACAAAATAAACTGTTTTTAATTGTGTTTAAAGGATAGTGATGCCATCTATGACCTGGCTATCGTACTGTTTTCTCTGCTTACGTAGAGACACGTAGCAGCATATTGCGTGGTTCGTACTCGTAGCACATAGCGTAGCATACTTTAATTGTTGGCTTATCACGGAGTTTTGGAATGGTTTCACAGATGGTGTTACCCAAGATCCACTTTCATTAGGTTTCCGTAAGGTTCTTCCTGACTAGGTAAGAAGGAACTTATCAAATACAAGCTTTCGTCTACAGCTTCACTCGCGTAGTAGCTTGATAAAATATTATATAATAATGTTCTAGGCTTTTCTGAAATATATTCCGATTTCTTTAAATGATGACGTAACCAACAAACATCTATGTATACAAATTCCTACTAAGTACCTAATATTCATGGAAATGTGTGGGTTAATATATTTGCCTTTCAGTCACACCGTAACGGCTGAACTAATTTACATAATAATTCTTGGCAATAATTATATTAGTGGTTATTTTTAATCAAGCTACTAAGCGATTGAAACCGTGTGTATGATATGAGGTATAATTGTATAAAAAACAAACTTTTTTGGAATGAAACGTTAAGATGTATGATTATTGTTTGTTAGATTGTAGTTTGAAAAAATTATCACACGGAAGCTGATTTTTTATTTTTATATAATGTTAGAATGTTGATACCTATAAATTAAAAAGCAAAAAAACCGGCCAAGTGCTAGTCGGACGCGCACGAAGGTTTCCGTACCATTATCTATATAAAACGGCAAAAAAACACGTTTTTTGTATGGGAGCCTCACTTAAATATTTATTTTTTTCTGTTTTTAGTATTTGTTGTTATAGCGGCAACAGAAATACATCATCTGTGAAAATTTCTACTGTCTAGCTATAACGGTTCATGAGATACAGCCCTGTGACAGCCAGACGGACAGACAGACAGACAGACGGACAGCGAAGTCTTAGTAATAGGTTCCCGTTTTTACCCTTTGGGTACGGAACCCTAAAAAAAGGAAGGCTATTTCCAAAAATAACCCACAATGCTGTCTTTTAGCTTGAAAACATCGTGAAAATAATCGAAGAAAAAACAAACCGGAATACGTACCTAGGTAGGGGAGAGCGGGGCTGAAAGTGCCGGGGGTAAGTTGTTCCGACGCGAATATCTCGAAAACAGAAATAGATAGATATACCATTTTAATACGTCGCGTATTGCTTAACAGTCCGGCACACACGGCTGCCATTTTAGTTGCGTCAGCGACGTGGACCTAGTGGCAGTGCATGAGGGGTCTTCCAGCACCAAGTAAGTAAATATTTTCATTTAGATACTTTTTGGTCGCAAGTTAGCCTTTTTCGTGCTTTTAATATGGGAGTTTTACTAAAATGTTTTATTTTTATCCTAGTTTGTTATGCAGTGTAATTTTAATGCTTTAAACAGAGTGATTTTTAAATATGAGACAAAATATCACACTCTCATAAACGGGGTAAAATGTGCCGTTCCTGTGGGGCTGCTTGTGCCACGGCACAATTAACCCCAAATCGACCTTTATCATTCCAGTATTGTTTTTGTTTTGGTTTTTCACTAGCACTTATGAAAGGAAGAAATACTTTTTGACATGATATTTTATACTGCATTGATTGTCTTTTACAGAATGAGGAAATACAAGAGAAAACTCAAAGGAAAACTACTCAGGATCTTTTACAATGCAGACATCAAAGATTGAAGATTGAAGACTAATTTCTAATTCACGTGGAATTAGAAATTAGTCACACAACACTACAATGCTATGTCAAAAAAATAAAAAGTATACTTATTTACTTCTGTCGTAAAATAATAAAAAAAGAAGAAAGAAAGAGAAACTACAGAGGTAGAGGGTAAGAAGGTTAAAGAAAAAGGGAAAGGAAAAGGCAAGGAAAAAGCAAGGGGAAAGGTAATCAAACAAAAAAACATGCTAAGAACCCCGCTAGGAGAAGAGTTTTGCAAGATTACAGTTCTGATGACGAAGATGAAGAGCAGGAATGGCTACTAAAAAATAGAAAGAAAGTGAAACTAAAAAGAAAGTTAAGGGAAAAGGGAAGGCAAAAGGCAAGGGAAAAAACAACTATTGATTAAAAATATTCTTAAGAGTTTGAAGTAATTACAAAAGTAACGGCAATTTCTTTTTAATTATTATAATACTTAGTATTATAAATAACTAAAGTTTAAAAACTGTTGATTTGTAATAAAAAGTATGACGAATAAATATATTATTATAAAATGTATGTCTTTTAAATTCAGAATACTTTTTATTTATGTTAAATACTTAACATTATCAACGGCACAACTGACCTCAGCTACGGCACAACTCGCCCCAAGAGGGGGTTGGTTGTGCCTTGCCGCCGCTGTATAAATAAATAATTTTTTCTTAAAAACTATTAAAAATGTACAAAATCTGTAAGTAAATTCATACAGCAGACTAAATTTGGCTAAAGATGAACTACTACTTTCAGACATAGTTCTTATTTTTATCCGATTAATATGAGGATTTGTCAAAATCGGCACTTTCAGCCCCGCTCTCCCCTACCTATTAATAGTGCTGATAGATTGTTTTAGATGAGACTTAATAAGCTTTAGCCTTTGATTATAGATAGGTATATAATCGAAGGCTATAAGGTATATAATACTAATTACAGATCTTTCGGTAGGTACTAAGACGTACACTGCTGTATTTTCTATTGAAGAAAGAAAGAATAAATTTATTTTGTGTCAACATAATCTCTTAAAACTAAACAAAAAACATACATATTGGCAACATTGACAACAAAATTGCACCTCTAGCTCTCCTTTATTTGTTGTCTCTTAGGTTACCGTAGATTGGGGTTGGACTAAGGTGCTGAAATAACAAAGTGACCTTCGATTCTGCTCTAGACTTAGGTACTAGTAGGTACAACAGGTCATTGTCATGTAATTAGTGCCGCTTGTGTCATCCTTTCAGGCTTTTGTTTTCAACGATGTTTATGAAGCATGCATTCGTAATACGTCTGTATTATCATATCAATGAATGTGTTTCGAACGCGCTGAGAACATTTTGAATCGTCTCTTATCTAGGTAATTTTACGCTTACATGTACCTGTGTCTACCTTGCGATTGTATGGCTTAGCGACTACTATTTCCGGACTTTTAGTATTCCTATTATGTGCTAAAACGTTCAATAGTGAATGTTACTAATGGACTTAGGTACCTAATAGGTAGTTACCCATTCATATACTGACTGGTCCGAGTAGCTGAAGCAATTAGTTATGGTTAGCATAACATTTTTTGTTGCTTTAAATATTCGTGTAAACGTCGTAAAGCGTTTCACTACATCCTACTAATATTATAAACGGGAAAGTTTGTAAAGATGTACCTCTACTTACGTTTGTTTTTTACTCATTCACGACCGATTTGAATAAAACTTGGAAAAGATATATATATCACGTAATATAGTTATATATCATCTTAATATATATAAACTACGCGTTACGTTGTTTGTATGCGATGCTCCTAAACTACTTAACCAATTTTAATCAAACTTTGCACACCGTGTGCAGAACTTGTAAGATAGAATAGCTTACATCTCAATTTATAGTCGCATCATTATTTTATTGCAACTTATTTGTAAATGAGCCGTGTTGGCCGAGTGGGATGTACCTCGACTTTCAATCTGAAGGTCGTGGGTTCGAATACCGGCGTGCATCAATGAAATTTTCTGATCGAAAATTTATATGCGCTTTAAAAACACGTGCTTACAACGGAGAAGGAAAACATCGTGAGGAAACCAGTTCGTGTTCTTATAAACGGCGATGGGCTTGCAACCTGTCACGTATGGAATGCTAACTACTGCAAAATGTGGGCATGTGCCAAATATAATGTTTGGACGTGTCTCTGACTACCCCCACTAGACATCTTTAAAGGGTCTAAGCGTCTGAAGATCTGAGAGGTCGTCTACCGTACTTGGGGATTACAGTCGTGATCCTATTTTTTTTATTTTTTTTTATTTGTAAATTATCTGACAGCCACAATTATCTGTTGGATGGCGATATCTGTTGACACAGCAACGCGTGGCCGGGTCTGCTAGTATAGTTATAGGTATATCACACGAGTGAAACACTAGGTAGAAATTCGTTATTCTTAAATGACGAAGTTTTCAAACCAAGCTAAGAAATTATGATTAGTAACAAACATAAATGTGCGTAGAACCAAGTAGGCACTTCCTCCATTCAGACTCGCTTTCTGTGGGCGCATCTCGTAATACGAGTATATAAAGACTAAATACCACCCATATTCTATCCAACAAGCAAGTCCAACAAAGAACCAAATAATTTTGTAGAACTGAAACTAGTCAGAGACACGTCCAAACATTATATTGCCCATTTTTAGGGTTACGTACCCAAAGGGTAAAAACGGGACCCTATTACTAAGACTCTGCTGTCCGTCTGTCCGTCTGTCTGTCTGTCTGTCTGTCCGTCTGTCTGTCGTCTGTCTGTCACAAGGCTGTATCTCGTGAACCGTGATAGCTAGACAGTTGAGTTTCTGTTGCGGCTATAACAACAAATACTAAAAACAGTATAAAATAAATATTTAAGTGGGGCTCCCATACAACAAACGTGTTTTTTTTTGCAGTTTTTTATAGATAACTAGCCACCCGCCCCGGTTTCGCACGGGTAGCATGTTATTATACATATAAACCTTCCTCCTGAATCACTCTATCTATTAAAAAAAACCGCATCAAAATCCGTTGTGTAGTTTTAAAGATATAAGCAAACATACATACATAAGTACATACATACAGACGCGGGAAGCGGAAAGCGACTTTGCTTTATATTTACTATGTAGTGATGGTACGGAACTCTTCGTGCGCGAGTCCGACTCGCATTTGGCCGGTTTTTTTATATAGTTAGCATTCCATACGTGGCGGCTTCCTACTCATCAGTGCTTCTAAGAATATTAACTGGTTTTCCTCACGGTATTTGCCTCCGCCATTACCCGCTATTTGGGACTACAATCAATGTTATCATCTAAGTATTCAAAAAAGTTTCTTAAGAAAAACTTTAAAGATAAGTAGTCTTTACTAGTTCACATACAAGAAGTAGAGACTCAGCCCCTAAAAATGAGACAGGACGATAAAGATAGCCGGCAGGTCAAAGAAAAGTTTAGTATATTTTTGGTTTGGCACACGCCAGATCGATCTGTAGCATCCATTTTGTCTTACGCCTTACGGTTTCGAAGATAGCTTTACGATTCCACCGGCTCCACAACATTACCTACCTATTAGTAAGATTCCACTAGCTCCACTGCTCCAGCTAGTGGAATCTTACTATTATTTCCCTCAGTTCCAGAATTATTCGTATAGAAATTTTGATATTCAACATTGTTACTGGTTCTGATGTTTTTATGAAAAAAACCTTCAATTGGGTAATGTCATCCAGTAGGCGTTCCATTGCGTTCCGAGATGCAGGAACACTTCGTCACCATCCTATAAAAAAGCTGAGGTCTTTCGTACTCTAAAGTGGAATCCGAACACCTTTTTCACAAATTAAAACGTCTTCTATTATCCATCCTCAATCATCAAAAAGTGTTTGCTACATTTTTCTTTAATAATCAATAAAACATTTGTGAAAAGAGAATTCCCACTTTCCTTCAGTATAGGTACATCGGTTTTGTTATTGGTTAGATCTTGTAATCATAACTAAGGAGATCGTAATGACTTTGAAAGTCTTCACTGTGCGCGGTCAGACACTTCCCAATTTATTGAATAATCGCGTTGGTTCAATGTAACCTGGGTCACAGTTGGACAGCTGACCCTACTTGATTTAGATGTGTTCTCTTTTGTATGCGTTGCATGGGTCATTGTTTGAAGTCATATATTTAAGAATTCCAAAATATTTTGCTTAAGTAGCTATCGATCATACCTTCGTGATGATATGCCAAAGATTATGCTTGAGTTTGTAGACTTGTTAAACAAAGATATTGTTTTAAAAGTCTAGCAAGACATACCTACCTATAGGTACCTATTCTAAGTACCGTCATAAGGTTCGTGAGGACATTAAAAAAAAAAATAATAAAACATTATTTTATTTGTAACAGCTAAACAAACAATAGGTACCTACACGACTATAAAAACAAACTGAGTTATTTTAACATAAAATACTGCTACAAAAAGGCCCTAACTCAGCATTATGCAGGGTGTGATCACCGATATTCCACTATGTAGGGATAAGATTCATAAGCATTAAGCATGCATTAATAACTCTTCTATTAAAATTATTAGCATTTTACTGAGACCACGTGAATATCACTATGACATATAAACTACACCTATTAGGGTCACATCAAATACTTGGTGAAAAAGGCAGTGAGGCGTGAACCGCGGGGAAACCTAATATCCACGGAAGCCAAATAGAAATAATAATTCTAAGGCAAAGTACTATAGAACTTCGGGTCATCGAACGTTTCAGACCTACCTCCCTTTAAAGTATTACTAAAATTTTAATTCATTTTGATAGCAATTAGTTTTACAGTTATTACAAACGCATTATTTTAAGTTTGCATAAAAATTAACGAGCTTATGAAAATGTGAAAAACAAATTAGTGTTTGATAGTTTTCTGTCTTATTGATAAAGAGTTCTTTACCTAATAATAGTGGATTATTTAAACTGATCAAATAGCATACGATTGCTCCTTCGGTTAAAGAAGTTTGGTCGCCGTTGATAGAATGCAGAGCGAGACGCTCTGGATGGGGCTAATTCGAAGTCATACATGTGTTGTACTCCATCCATGACACACGCCAGCACGTCACTGTTCAAATACACAACAAAATCGAGACCCCTAGAATAATAAGTGCTTGTTAGCACAACTGTGAAATAAATAGCCACAACCACAATAGCAAATATTATAATATAAAAACAATTGTTTTCCGAGGTGGTTCATAACTTTATTCGCGCAAGTGCTCTTGATTGTTTAGTTGTTATTTGTAAAATGAGTGTGAAATATGGATCGACTTATGTGGACGATAAAATAGTTGAAAGTGAAAAAAGTGATTGCAACGGAGTGGAAATTCATCTAAGGTACCAATTTCAACATTCATTTAATGTGAATTATCTTCCGTGCAATTTGTCCAATTGGTAACAAGCGATTGTCAAATTAGGACGCGAAACGGGAAATCGTTCAACCTGTTAAAGTTAATCTTCCTTGAGACTGAGGAAAACTTCAATAAAGTCTACACCCAATTCCGAGGCAATATTCATGGCTCTGATATGACTTGCCAAAGGATATGAACTTTGCTTGGTTCTTTGTTGATCCATTAAATCGTTAACACCGGCCGGCCGCAGCTACACAACTCTGATAACCCCACGATGGTTATTATTTTTTAATTCTTAAAATCAACACATTGATTTTTCTTACTTGTGGAAAACTGCATAAGTATTGCAACATACTTAAGTATATTTTACATCATTCAGTTATTATTATTATACTCGTACCTACATACTTTAGATATTCGTTTTACATTAGATACCTACGTTAACTGCATAAGTTAGATTTTTTTCTGGGCTAGTTAAAATTAATTCTATTGTTACCTCTAAAAGCAGTATTATTTAGACACACAGATTTTTATGTGCTAAAGCTTTGTGAATATGCTTACCTACTACAGATAATTAATATTTTTAACCGAAGAATTTAAGAGGTTCTCAATTCGACGCGTATATAATATCAACTCCAGCAGAAATAATCCACGCCAGGATTATTTTTTTCTGTACGAATAGGTAGATAGGTACTTTGACTCTCTACGACACCAAATACAGCTACTTTGATGTACCTACCTACCTAGGCTAGAGTAGAGCATAATGTAAAACGATCTCTTTGTGTCTTGTGGTTTCCTTAGAATGTACACCTACCTTCTCTACTTTCAATTCCAATTATAGCCAGCATTCGTTGTAAATTATCTTTATATATTAGGCACCTACCTGCTCGTAGTTCCTAATGTGATATTCTTCTTTAAATAATATCTGGATTCTTGTCAGCAGTCTGACCCTCGTATTCAAGAACGACACTATGAGAACACGCACCCACAGTGGACGAAATCTTTTTTCATAAACATCACTTTATTTGTTGAGCGGCACTATGGCGCACGCTACCGTGTGCCTTTAGAGCTCAACTTTGGCTAGAGGCACACGACAATGTGGCTCTAGTCACACTATGCAGTGTCGCACAACACATAAAGTGATGTTTATGAAAAAAGATTTCGTCCACTGTGGGTGCGTGTTCTCATAGTGTCGTTCTTGAATACGAGGGTTAGACTCTTAGTCCGGTCAACCTCCATAGTTACTTACCAAAGAGTATTTACCACCTTTTTCCTATGAGAGTTAAAGTTATGGAGAATTCTATAATATATTGCTTTTGATCTGCAATTTACGGCATGATCTATAACGGCGCGGCGCGGCGGGTTAAAATCTCTTCCAGCTTAAAACACAACACCTTTATTTTCTATGCTTCTGCGCACTGATGTTCTCTTTCGATTTTCTGCCATTTGCTTTTGAAACAGTTCAACAAAAAATAGACGAATGCCTTATTTTCAGTGGTCAATACAGCAGACGATGGTGGCGAATCGGTCAGAATGCCCTGTATGGGCTGGGGCACGTGTACAACGACCTATGCGCGGCCATGTGGTTCTCTTACATGATGCTTTTCTTCCAAGCGGTGCTGGACATGAGAGCGGCTGTTGCGGGCACCATGCTTTTATTAGGTATTGCCTTAAAATAACAAGAACAGTCTGGATTGTAGAATTTCCCCAAGCTCGGTAGACATTCCCTCAAGATCGACGAAAAGTCGAAGCGTGTTTGCGTTTAGAAAAAAATATTTCAAGTACGCACATGAGTTATTTTGATATAGTTTTATGGAGGATACATTTTTAACTACGTACAGAGCTCCAAAATACACAAAATAATGTGTCAAGTAGGTACTACCACAAGAAGGTACACAGCACACGTCACGTGTCGTCACGTGACAAAATGTATCCTCCACTAAGTATAATTTTGTAACAATAGGTATCTTTATAACACTTTCACATCACAACACAAAGGTAACAGATCTTATAGCAACAACAAGGTATAGATTTCACTAAAATACAATCATAGTCCTACTTTAGAAAGTAATTTTTCTACATGGAATTGGAACAATTTAAATCTCGGTTATAAACGAGCTTAATAAGCTTTTGTTTTCAGGGCAAGTGGTCGATGCTTTGGCGACCCCAGTAGTGGGTGTGCTAGCTGACAAATACGGCACGAAGAAAGCTTGGCACTTAGCTGGTGAGTCTATCTGTGCAAAGAAACTCCAAAGAACATTTTCCTTTTGGGAGTTTTGTTTTGAAACAGCTCGAATGTAAACGGGCTGTTATGTATTTCCGGTGTTGATAAGCGAAATGAAGCAGTGAGGCAGGAGACCAAACCAAACAAAATATCAAATTCATTCGATCATTAATTTATTCAATCACAGGACATTAGCCAAGTACCTACCTATGTCCACAAAATCTTACTTGATAAGGATTTCGTAAATTGGAGTGAAATTGCTACTAATGAAAACTGCAGTTCCCCACTTTCGCTGTAGATAAAATTGCTTGCAACAACAGTAACTCCTGCTAAGGCAGGAACTGATACTATAAACTATCGCTTAACTTTCAAACAAAGCCTTTTGTTCTGTACCAAGGAAACTCTGTATTTCTAAATAGAAATTCCATTTGTAGGTTTTAGGAAGTAAAAAATATATAATAAAAATAATGTGTTTATGAAAATGGACAGTGTTAGTTCGTAGATATTAACCTATTCTACAGTTATAGTATATTACAGATACATAAAACAATGTTAAGTAGTAAATTATAAAACCCACACATGAAGACTTTTAGCTCTAAACGGAATTCCTAGATTTTAAATAGAAGTACGGCTAATTACCTACCCTTTTTTCTTGTACTGCTGACGTTTCAAGAAACAAGAAAAAACGTGGTAATTAGCCGTATTTCTATTTAAAATGATTAACAACCACGATAGTTTTAATTCCAGAATTAAGAATACCTAGATATTTTTTAAAGTGTCAGGTTGCATCTTTTTAAGAGAGATTTATTATTATTATGCTTAAAGGTAGGTAGGTACTTTCGGTACCTAACTAATAACACACACAAGCCATTACCGTACGTCTCGATCTTTTTTAAACAATTGATTTCAGGTTGCGTACTAGTCACATGCACATTCCCCCTGCTCTTTGTGCGATGTTGGGGCTGCTGGGTGGGAGGAACAGCGGAGTACCTCAACTGGTGGATGCCTCTGTACTACGCGATCCTCATAACTTTCTTCCAGATCGGCTGGGCGGTGGTTCAGATATCTCACCTGGCCATGATCCCGGATATATCTGATAACTTGCAAGTGCGCTCCGAGTTAACTTCGATAAGGTAATTCGCGCCATAAACTCTAATATAATTGGATCGATATATTCGCTCGGGGAACTTAAAGTTTTGTTTTGCGCTTTCAGATACATGGCTTCAGTTATTTCGAGTTTAGCAGTCTACCTCATAACGTGGGTTGTGTTGAGAGCAACAACATATAGCACTTTTATTGGACCCGCTGATGATTTCAAATTCAGGGTAAGTTATAGAATTAAAACTATCGTGGTTGTTAATCATTTTAAATAGAAATACGGCTAATTACCGTTTCGAGACAATTCAGATGCTCTTCATCATGAGCATCGCCGCGACCGCGATCAACGGCAGATCGGCGAATACTGACTGAAACGTGATAATTAGCCGTATTTCTATTTAAAAGGGTAAGTTATCGTAGGTAAACATTATTTTTAGGTGTTAGGTACCTAGTGCGTTTTACTATTCGTGTTTTTATCAGTTTGAATTTACTTTCACTCGTCTTTATGCACAATAGTTTCAGCTGGTAATGACAATGGATAATTAAGTAATTTAATAAAGAATCTAGCTCATTTATAACACGCACCAAACCATGTCTATCTATTGGAAAGAAATAAAGAAAAATGTCATGCTCTCTCTTTTAGATCAGAATGATATTAAACTTATGTAGGTACCTACCTAGTACCTATCTATCTACCTATACGAGTTTGTGTGAAATGTAGGGTCATGCTTTAGGTACCAAAACGGAAAATATATAAAAAGCACGCAAGAACAAATTTCCTCTTAATTAGGTTTTGGTAGGTAGCTAGAAAACTGCAAAGGTGACGACAATAAAAAAATAAGGTAACAATCTTTCTTTCAGAATGTGTCCGTGATAATAACCGCCATTGGTATCTTCACGTTCGCGCTATTCCAAGTGTTCTTCAAGCTCAAAGATCCGACGAAAAAGGCGAACGGACACACACTGAGCAACGGGACCCCTGCCCCGACTAATGGGGAGGCCGGCGAACCTATTAAGTTCGCTAAGTCGAAAATCATGCACTTCCTGCAAATGCCACTACTGTACCAGACTAGCTTACTGTGAGTTTTTTATTTATGTTAAGCTGGGAGTAATGCACTTAGGTGCCTACTACATAAATAAGAATTAACTTTTTCATAGATAGTGCCTAGGTGCCTACTTGTCTACTTGTAGGTGGATTTTAAATAGCAAATTGAAATTTGGAATAGCATTCTTATAAGTGTCAATGGGCTTGCAAACTGGCACGTAAGAAGTACCTACTACTAATTACTGCAAAATGTGTACACGTGCCAAATTTAATGTTTGAACGTGCCTCTGACTACACCCTTTAGGCATGTTTAAGAATTCGAGGCCCTGGCGTACTGAGAAGGATATCTAAATTGTAGGTAGGTACTTGGATATTACCTACAGTCGTGATCCTATCTAATTGTTTTTTTCTTGCTTGGGTATCCATGAGTACCTACCTACGCGTATAGGCTTCAGGTTTTTATGTAGGAACCCAAGATGTATAATCAGGAGGTTGCTAATTATCACCAATTTCATTCCAGATACGTTTTCTCCCGTCTCTACTGGGCGCTGAACCTAGTCTACGTGCCGCTGTTCCTAGAAGAGCGTCTGTCAGTCAATCCCAGCGCAGGGTCAGAACTAGTGGCTAGCGTGCCGCTAGTGCTTTATATATCGTCGTTCTTCTTCTCGCTGATGTTCAAAAGCAAAATGAATATTATGGGGAATGAGGTGAGAATATTCTGATTCCGATCACGGATCTTATAATACGTCCATCCGACTAATACCTACTACTATTAGTATTAGTTCATTGCACGTGATCAAGAAATGTGGTAGGGAACCTTTACAGTTCTTCATCAAGAAGGCGAATGAGCAGTTAAGCACAGACTTGTAATTGTGATGTGTAGACACGATTATGATGGGATGAGTGTGAGAGAGAGACGCGATTTTGTGTGCGTGACTGTTACTGAGCGCTTCCGAGCTTACGCACACAACATCCACACATGCATCCACCCACACACGCAATTAATCCAACCCGTCTTTGTGAGGTGGAACTTGCTATTCTAAAAAAAATGTTTATTAACTTTTGCTCTTCTGTACGGCGCAGGCGTTACATCGAGGATAGATGTTTGTTAAACAAATAAATTATTTTATTTCAGGGTTGCTATTTGGTTGGCAGCTTCCTAAGTCTGGTCAGCTGCCTATGGATAGCATTGGCTATTGATCCCCATGCAAGCATCGTGCATATCTACATGGTGGCGACTTTGATAGGTGAGCTTCTTACTCAACATTTTTTATTTCAGATTATAAAATAAACGGACTCTACGGTACCTAGGTACTATTAAAATAGGTGGTTGCGAATGTCACCTTCGCGCCCAGCGGAAATCAAACCGTTTGATCCCAGTAGTACCAAACCTACCTCCCGTGGAAGAAGTTCCGTGGTGGAAGTAGTGAGCGTTTTTCCCCAACAGCTGCTTTTATTAAATAAGTATCATTCCAGCCAATCTACACTAGATTTAAAGAGAAAAACAAATGATTTTTAAGTAAACGGATTAAATATTGAACCAATTAAAAAAATCTTTCAATTTCTCTACGTACTTCTAGGTGCGGGCAGCTCAATCACACTCGTCTCCAGTCTCTGCGTCACAGCTGACCTGATCGGACCTCACTCGCACCAAGGTGCTGCCATCTACTCAATCGTTACTTTCGCGGACAAACTAGTCACGGGGATAGCCGTTGTGGCTATTGAAAACTAGTAAGTACCTAGACTTGCTAATATTATAGTAGGTGCCTAACCCACTTAGGTAGCATACAAAATATAGAGGACACGCCTAGCAGTGGAAGAAATACAAAATGTGAGCATGTGCTAAGATTTGTTTGGACGTGCCGCTGACTACCCCGTTAGACATTTTCAAGGAACTGAGCGCCTCGAGATCAGTGTGGACGTCTACCGTACTTGGGGATTAGGTACAATCGAAAAAGCCAAAGAAAGATCACGAACATAATTATTTTGTTTCCAGCAAATGCGAAGATGTCCTGGACTGCCCGCAGTACTACCGAGGAGTGCTGACCTACGCGTGTGGAGGGAGCGCTTTGCTCGGAATTCTATCTCTGTCTATCACCAAACTGACGGCCAAAAATAAAGATAAACACAATAAAGATACACCTTTATAATAAGCAAT
This sequence comes from Hydriomena furcata, assembly GCA_912999785.1. Taxonomy (NCBI): domain Eukaryota; kingdom Metazoa; phylum Arthropoda; class Insecta; order Lepidoptera; family Geometridae; genus Hydriomena; species Hydriomena furcata. The sequence continues at coordinate 9,630,062 of OU538824.1, forward strand.
CGGTCTTTTACTTTTAAAACTAAGGTTTGATAAGGGCTGGTAGGAAAGAAATAGAAATAGGATCACGACTGTAATCCCCAAGTACCTACCTACCTATGATAGACATTCTCTCAGATCTTTGAAGATTTCTAAAGGGGTTAGTCAGAATCACGTTCAAATATTACATTTGGCACATGCCTACATTTTGCCTTTCCTAGCATTCCACACGTGACAGGTTGCAAGCCCATCGCCGCTTACAAGAATACTACTGGTTTCCTCACGAGATGTTTTCCTTTACCATTGTAAGCACGTAAGTTTTTCGAACAAAAAAATCCATTGATGCATGGCCAGTATTTGAACGCATGACCTTAGGATTGAAAATCGAGGTAGGTACCTTCCATCCGGCTAACACGGCTTTTTACCGTAAATAAACTGATCATAAATCATGGTGAAGTGGCCGACAGACGCAAGAGGTTCTTCAATCCCCGTGGCGGAACAAAACTAGACGTCAAGTTAGGAGCCTCACCTAATGACCTAAGTATCTACATAAGTCTGCGCTACAAGTGGTAGTGAGGCTTCCAACTTGACGGACACACTTGTTTTATAGGGTATCCTAGTATAGCTGTTTCCGGTACTAATCGGTACCTACCTACCATGTAATTGGTTGATCTAAATAAGACCAGTGTACTGAGAGGGCTAAACAAAAAAAACCAAATTATTTTATCTCGGTACATGTTGGAGACATTCATTATGTTTTATTGAGTTAAATTTTATCTAATACTAATATCTAGTAGATAGAGATAGTGAAACATACACTACAGTTAGGTATAATAAAGAACTTACAATCTACCTACTACTTGTAGACATTATGAAAGAAATGCTTCTAAAGTACCTACTTATACATTAAGAGCACATAGGTACTCGAACAGATCTTTGCTACTTCAATAAATATTATGTCGATTATTTAGTAAATACATAAGTAGAATTTAATTGACTTGCTTAATTGGATTCAAGTTAAATACACTGATATAAGGATCATAGCTGTAAAACTTATTATTGATTTCAGCTTTAACATGTAATGTCAAGTTCAGATAGTATTTATTACACTTCATTTTAGCCCTTTTCATTATTTTCTCCATCTTTGAGCAAGCCGAGTCAGTCATGTGCGCCTGAATATGCAAGTTGTAAAGATTGGGACATGTTTCAATAAGAATTTCAGGATTTGCAATATTAGTATCTTCAGCCGCACTGTCTTCAGTTAAGTAAACACTTTCCAGAGTTCTACATTTAGCGAGGGCGGTATACAACGATTTGAAATCTATTCTCCTATCGATGAAACGGAAATTTTTCAAAGTCTTACTGTAATGTACATAATTAGAAATGGTCTGGCAACAGGGTGAAATGGCGGGAGCATCCACATTCAGTGTAACCAGATTGACACAGCACTTGAAAAGATTTTTGAAAAATTCTGTTGTGTACTTCACTGGTCCAGTCAAACTGAGGAAGGTAAGTTTTCCGAGATAATTAGACTGAGGTGTAAGTGTGATCGGATTCATTATGAACTCATCACATATTATAGACAGTTGCAGTCGCTCCTTGGATTCAAAGATAGTGTCATATTCTAATGCAAAATCTGGTGGTGCCTTGCGTTTGTTTTTAGGACCTGCTCTGAATGATCTTGTTATTTTGACATCTGGAATTGGTTCCACAGTTGGAGTGATATAAAACCAGTCATATATCTTAGGCACTGGATCATCCCCGTTTTGGTTACATTCCCAAGGAAAGTATGGTCTTAATCTTTTTGTTAGTTGGCAGAAAAAGTCATCATCAAACTTATGAGATTTTTTATCCCAGATCAAAATTGCAGCGTTACCTACGATGGCATCACTGTATTCTGAAATGTATACCTTATCAGTTTCCACATCAAAGGTTTCTTCAAAATATTTTTGAAACAATGGTGTGGAATGAATGTTGTATTTTTTTACATTCTGCCTAATAATAATGATAACTTCAATTGTCTCTAAATCAACCATAGAAAGAACGGGCAGCATAAAGAAGGAACCAAAAAATGCATAAACCGTTGTCCAGTCCAAAAAGTATAAGAAGAATTGTTTAAACTTGGCCATTGGAGCATGACCTGCTTTTTCAGGTACATAAACTGTATGCAAACGATCACTCTCTGCAATAGAAAACTTCAATGTTTCCAAGTCTGCATCTTGCAGCAGGAGTAATGATAGTTTACCATACAAAAGGTTGGTGGCAGAGCCAACAAAATGAATGTTTTTACAATTCTTAAATGCTGCCTGGCAATCTGCTATGGCCTTGTCACTTAATTTTGCAATTCCAGTATTTTTTATCATAAAGTTTAATGTTATATCTACTATGGTGGGACAAACTTTGTAAATTGATATAAAATCATTTAAATTAAGTTTTGTGTATGAGATATCCAAAGTAAGTAGGTTCTTAAGCTTACCCATACCTGATAGCAGTATAGCTTTTCGTACGTCGGGGGCTCCTGACAAGTTGAGTTCTTGTAATTGACGAGCAATACCAGTAAAGAATTTAGATTTGAATGTGTTAACAGCAGCTAAAGTGTTCCTTGAAAAACAGCATTTTTTTACCACACCTTGCATAGTGACTACATTTCTAATATGTCTACAAGTGTAGTACATGTTATAAATAGATGGTGTATCCAATTTTTGAATGATAATAATCATTATTTCCAGTGGGAGCTCGTTGAAATTCATGCTAAAACAAACAAATTTTTTTTTCAAAATAGGAATGGTTATTGAATTATAAAGGTAACATCATTACCTTTAGTTATGTAGGTTGGTATGAACAAAGGATACTTACATTGCTTCTGAAACTCTGCTTTGGTAGTAGTATCACAGTTTGAGAAAATAAAATATATTTGCGCTCATCAGCTTCACCAATTTGATGTGATGTAGACTCCTGTGGACTGTGTAGATGTAGACTATGATGTTGACTTCTGTAAAAAAAAAAAAAAATAGGTTGGTCAAGTCCAGTTACTTAGATAATATTTCTCAGAAATATTTTATAGACTAGTTAGGCACTTAGAATAATTACTTGGCAAGTAAATAATCTAAGGTTAGGCATATACTACATTGGTAGGTATAAAATATCCAATCAGGTTCTAATTCTTACTAATTAACTAACCTTCTTACTTTTGAATTCAGCGGATGACTAGGATAGGATACGAAATCAAAAATCGTGCTCCTCTTGTTGTGCGATTGGTAAAACCACAAAATAAATTGATTTTCACCATTTCCTTTTCACGAAAACCTAATCGTATGTATAGAAAATGTTTGTCTCACATACTAATACGTCTACCAGTTATAATAACTACATAATTCACTACCTATACTGTAAACTTTACTTTAATTTCAGTGAATTAAAAAAACATGCTATTGTGGAAAAACGGCCTTTCTATTTACATTTTACATCTAGGAAAATCAATCAATCAAATCAATATTATTTATTATTATTATTAATCATTTTTCTTTCACCAACAACACCAACCAAACAAAAAACATACCCCACGTCAGTTTAAGGTTGCCAACTTATAGTTCTTTTTATTACCAGTTATAATAACTGACAATCTATGATCGAATATCGATTATGGTCCAAAGGAGCGCACTAAGTTCGCGGTCCGGACCGCACCATATTCGATCGTTTATTAATGCTATTATTTAAGCCATTTGTACGATTCTAGTTTGAAAACTTAAAATAACGGCTATACAATATTAGGCTTAGCACATCTAAAGCTAGTACAATAACGTTAGATATTATTAACTCTTTCATGTAAATTAAAAACGCAAACTAGCTCTATATTATTAAAAACATTATAATAAAAAAAATCCGACCTAAAATGCTGCGCTCACAAATTAATAGCTAATGAGAGCCTCAAGCGCTTTTCAGACTACGCTATAATATTGTGCTATATAGTATAGCAAATAAGGACCTAATGCTATACTATATAGCATGGCGTTCACATTACGCGATTTATAGTATATGGCAAGCTCAGTTGACCGCGATCTTTGAGGAGTGTGCACACGATTGACACAATGGATCTAATCTTGGATAGTCTTGAAAGCTCATCGAGCGATGATGACAATGCGGAATTTGACACTATCTTGTCATTGATGCTACGAAAAAAGAAAAATGCCAGACCCTGGATATCAAATCATATAAAGTTCAGAGGAGAACGTGGTGATTTCAAACTTTTTGAAGATTTAGATAATGAGGAGCATTTTCAAAATTATTATAGGATGTCCAGGCAGCATTTTTATCAACTCCATTCATTGATAAAAAACGACATAACAAAGCAAAATACACTACTGCGGGATAGCATTACTTCTATAGAACGGTTAGCGGTGACTTTAAGGTAAGTAATACTATCTCATTTTATTATTCATTTATTAAACATGAAAATTAACATCGTCATTGCCATAATTACAATTCCACGTTTAAATCAACATCAAAATGCAAAAATCAAATAGAAGAAATGAATTAAGTAATCAAATATAAAAATTAATTAAAAGTTTTTGTAACTGTCGATGCTAGTTATGAAGCTTCTTAAGTCATTGTTTTCAGAATTATCATTTGCTTCAGAACTATTAATGCCTCTAGAATTGATAATTACTTCTGTGTTTGCTAAATTTGTGGAGTTACCAGAAGTCATTGGCAAATAAGACAAAGTTTCATTTATATCATTATGTACTGGATAATTTGGCGAATTATTCTGTAAAGGAGAATTGGAATAATCTGTATTGTTCTGTAACTGAATATCTGAATATGATGACATCGGTGAATGGGAACGGTTTGGAGATGGTGTGTCGATGCGGGACATTTTTGTCGGAACTCGAAATGGTACATTACTCGAAATTATAATATTAGATGTAGGGGTGCTAGAATTTGGCAGTTGCTCCGTGATATGGTTTTCACGTGCCTCCATCACGATATTGAAAATTTGGCGTTGAAGTTTCATTTGAGTATATTCCGGTAATACTTTAGAAGTTTCATACATTGTATCGAAAAAACTTTTCAGCTGCACCGAATCATTTTGTTGGCGTTGTGTCAACACATCTCTTCTTAGAGCATCTCTGATCTTTGATCTATTCTCTCTGCGTTGGCTTTCATCATGTAGGAACTGAACAAAAGGATCAGAATTTTTTCGTTTGCTTTGTGCGTTCATTGATGGTGATTGTCCTCCGTAGATACTGTTATCAACGTTTTGTGTTACCTCAGTGGCATTATTTTCAAATTCTTGTTGAAGGGTATTTTCTGACTTATCTTGACTTATGTTTGAAGAGCTATCTTCAATAACAGCATTTGTGCTTCTTGGTCGATTTGCCATGTATGGAAGAATGAACTCCATAATTTTCTCGTACTTCCAAGGATTTATTGAAGTCGCAGCTTGCCCTGTTGTACATTTTTTCTTATTGAGTGCTTGTCTATATCCATCTCTTAATTTTTTCCACATGTTCTTTGCTTCTTTGACTGAAACATGATAGTTAATTAATTTTTTTTGTGTTTTTTTTTTCAGGTTTTTGGCTACAGGTGACTCTTTTACTTCTTTGGGATATAGCTACAGAATGGGAATAAGTACAATATCTGGTATTGTTGAAGAGGTTTGCAACGCTTTATGGACCCATCTCCAACCATTGGTGTTAAGAGAGCCAACTACAGAGGACTGGAAAAATATTGCTGCTGATTTTAAAAATAGAACCCAATTTGATCATTGCGTAGGTGCAATTGATGGAAAGCACGTTATAATACAAGCACCTCCAAACTCTGGTTCAGATTTTTATAACTACAAAAAAACATTTTCAATTGTCTTATTGGCGGTGGCTGATGCAAACAACAGGTTAATTTATATTGATGTTGGATCTATGGGCCGTTTTAGTGATGGCGGGATTTTAAATGACAGTATTTTTGGACAAAAATTAAGAACTGACCAATTAAATTTACCTCCCGATGAGCCACTTCATAATGGAGGCCCAGAAATACCGTACGTTCTTGTGGGGGATGAAGCTTTCCCTCTAGAGAGACATATAATGCGTGCTTACCCAAAAGATAAATTAACCGATTCAAGAAGAATTTTCAACTACCGGTTGTCAAGGGCACGCCAAGTGATAGAACACACATTTGGATTATTGGCAACTAAATGGAGAGTGTATAGACGTCCTTTTGAGTGCCGTGTTCAACTTGTTGACATAATTGTAAAAGCCACGTGTGCGCTACATAATTTTCTCATTACAAACAAATACTATAACAACACTACCAGAGATCCACTAAATACCAACCAACTAATACCTTTGAATCACTGCGGTTTCACATATTCCAATGATAACTTTTTCATCAGGGAAGAATTTTGCCGATATTTTAATACTATTGGACAAGTCTCATGGCAAAACACACGTATACAGGATCAATTAAATCGTATGCAAAATAACTGAGTACTTAACTAGTTTTAAATAAAATATTTACTTACTATCGGGTAGATCACACTCTTGTTTTACTTGCCTCCACGCTGCATCCTTCAATTCATTTATTTTGTACTGTTCTATTGAAGTGTTCCACAGGCACGGATATTTTCTTACACTCTCTATAAAGTGCTCCATGTTGTAATTCGAGATGAGAAAAATTACGACAATAATTTGGTGCCAGGGCAAATCCGTCACAGACACACAGGATCGTGTCCAGACGTGTTGTGTTGTGTGTGCCGCTTGTTTCGCTTGCGGGACGGCCGGGGGTGAGGGAGGAGGAAGAGGGCGGCGCACGATATAGCACAGCATGAACTCACCGCATCGCTCGATTTTATAGCGTATAGTAAGCCAATAATATATAGTACAGTTAAGTGTGAACGTGTCCATAATAATGTATGGTACGCGATATTGTTGTGCTATGAACTATATGCTATATGCTATTATATTATAGCGCAGTCTGAAAAGCGCTTTAGAAACAGTAAATATTAAAAGTTTACCCACATTTTTGGTAAAACATGAATGTCAGAAATGTTGGAAACAGAAAATACAAAGTCATTTTTGACAAATGTATTTTTTTCTGCGTTTCGTTCATGTACCTACCAATTGGAATTAAATTATTAAAGCCATGGTACATACCTGGAACGTTTATTTATTCAGAAGTAAACGAAATAATTTATGTATTGAGTAAATGGGATTTTTTAGGTTTTTGTAAGTTTTACAGTGGTTTAGTATGGCTAAACTCAAAATCAGTAAGATAACGAGAGTGTCATCCACAGATTGTGAGTTGAGATTATGTGGTTGCCATTATCAAAATTGGGACGGAAATGACGTCAGTGGATTACTGACCACACCGACATGAAATATACTAGTGAGGGAAAGATAATCGTGCGTTTTGTATTAGTCCGACGTCATTGGCATTGGACAGTTTGGTCAATAAGACTGTTGAAAAAATGTTCAAACGCACCTAGGTCTCAATAATTTATTAGTATCAAAACAGGTAATAATTCTGCAATATTATATTTAAATGCGACACATCGTTTTGATTCTGCTATGAAAGGAAAAGCAGTAGACTAAATTTGCTGTTTCGGTCGGACATCATATTGTTTATCTTTTAGAAGCTTACTTACAAGTAATAATTCTTTAACACATCTGCTAAAATACCCACCTATGGTATTTATTTTTAATACATTTTGTTGGATTATAATATTATATTGTTCCATAAGGAGATCAAACCTTTAGTATAACACCAACCAACGTATTATTATCATTGTAATTTTTATAAACTTTGTAAATTTTAATGTTTCCAATCGTACCTACCTATATAAAAAAACAGATCTCCAGGCGCTTAGATCCTCGAAGATGTCTAGAAGGGGTAGTCAGAGGTACGTCTAAGCATTATACTGGCACATGCCCACATTTTGCGGTTGTTAGCATTCCATAAGTGAAAGGTTGCAAGCCTATCGCCGCTTATAAGAATACTAACTGGTTTAAACACGTGTTTTGATGCACATATAAAACAGCTTCAAGATAATTTCAACTGACCCTGTAGGTATAGGTAGGATACCTAGACAGGATAGTTCATATTAATAATAATATTTGGCTCTTGGTTCTATGAAACAAAAGTTACAAGCACACTGATTATAAAGAAAATATATTAAGTATCTTTAGAATAATAGAAGAATCGTCCCGTTCATCGTCGGTCGGTCGCGTCCGTCCATTCATCCAGCCAATCTCTCTCGTTCGTCAGCGTCACAGACTGTCACTTCACTATAAATTCTTTCGTTAGGCAGCTGGCAGATGGCAATATGGCTGTAGCTTTCGAGTTTCGCTGGCAGTGCGCGGTGCTCGCATCATTTCCAGTGTAGGGCTAGTATTTCTGACGGCTGTAAAGTTTTCATTTTCGATTTTTTTGTGAAACTTGCTTCTGTTTACCTTGTTTTTACTGAATTTGTGTGGGAAAAATACTGTTTTTTCATTTCCGTCGTCACCAATTCTTTCGACGACAAAATGGCGTCCCTTTGCGAGTTTTTACTGCAAAATGATTTCTTGGATATAATTTCCCTATCATAAAATTGTTATATTAAAATTGTTTTCTAATGATTTCATTAGTTCTTTCTCAATGTAATATTCAAGTTTCATTTATTTTGCTCGTCAGTTTTACAAGTAATCGTGTGTTCCTAGAATTTGCTACAAAATGCTCCTGGTAAGTGATAATACTGCTTATTTTGATAATGTTTTAGTGTTTTCTACAATATTTTTGTAATATTTGTGTATCAAATATTTGTGGAATGTTCTAGAAGTCTTGGGTGTGGCCCTGAAACTAGGTGAAATTCTAAGACGTAATTCTGGATTTCAGGGGTTTTGTGATTGTTTACAATACATTTTGATGATATTATGTATGAAAATGTTGTTGTATTACCATAGAAAGTTGTTCCAAACATTTGCAGTTACGTAATCTTTCTATAATGGGCAGTGAAAAATATTTTAGAATTGGACTTGTTTCTACAATTTAGCTTTGAAAATAAGCCTTCTTCAGTACAGTGTATGAAGAAAAAGCTTTGTAGGTTAGGCCGTAGTATCTTCGTAAATATCTACCGCTTCGAAGAACCTTAGATGTGCCATTGAAGTCTCTATGTGCTCCATTGAGAGAGATGTTTTTTTTATATATTATATCCAAATTCTGGTACTTTATCATGTTACATTTGAAGTATTTTGAGGTTATGTTTTCTGTTTTTGTTTATTATATATTGGGTAGCTCAATAAATTCATTAATTTATGTACAAGCTTCTTCAGAAAGCTCATTAGGAGTTTTATTCAAATTATTGATTTTCAAGAGTATGTGGATCATGCTACAGTTCAACTAAATCAAATGGTTTCAACAAAAACAAACTGTTATTGCAGCTATTAGCTTGGCTTTAGGATAAATAATTTAGCAAATTTTTGAAATGAGTAATTTACTAATGTTTTATTGAGCATGTAGGTAATGGACTGCACTCTTCCCAAAAAACTAGGTATGCAGTGTAACAAAGTTTTGACTTAGGAATGTTTACAGACGGGATCCATGAATGAATCAGGAAGTGAATCTACAAGCGAGAAAGGAAGGAAAACTGACTCCAGTGGTTCAGGATCCGGAAGTGAAAGGTATGTCCTAGTCATGTTTAGGAAATAAGTGTTAAGTTCATCAGTTTTTTGATCAGTTTATTGATATCATATTTTTTCCACCTAACAGTGATAGTGGATCTAGTGGCTCATCGGGATCAGGATCTGAAAGATCTGGTTCAGTGAAATCTGGTGCTGACCGCTCAAATCACAGCGATGACACAAAGTCATCACCAAAACACAGCAATGCTAATTCCTCGAAGTCTGATCATCACACGGATAGGAATTCATCAGACGATTATTCGCCAAAGTCAAAATCTAGAAATAATCACAGTGGAAAGGTGAAAGCTAATCTTTGGGAAGATAATCCTGATATTTATGGTATAAGACGTTCAGCTCGATCTCGAAAAGAGCCAGACAGATTAAGAATTGCTGCTGAAAACAGTGACTCTAGTGAACGAGGAAGAAATCACAGTAGGAAAAGTAGAAAAAGAAGGTAAGAAGGTTCATTAATAAACATTAACTGTACTGAGCAAGTTCTAGCACACCGCCCATCACCTCTATAATGTAGTTCTAAGTGTGTGAACGGCAATACTTACTACCACAAATTCTACAACCAGAAAAACATTTGTTAATAACTGTCCCTTAGGGTTAGCTAGCATGTATAACTATCATAATCATCATCATATCATCAAAGCTTTGACGATATGGTGATGATACAATGTTGGTCACCGAAAGGATGAACAATGAGGATTATCTAGCCTTGTAGTATATTAATGTAAGATTTCATATTTTAGTGATTCATGGAATTCAAACTCATCAGAAAGCGATAGTGATTTAAAAGGTTCCCCACCCCCACCATCAAAACGACCAGGCCAAAGAAGTGTACCTCTTAGAAAAAAGAAACCTGCTAGGAGAAGAAAATTTACAAGTGATGATGATGAAAGCACAGAAGGCTCAGATGATGATGGCAGAAGGTAAAATCTCAATATATTTCAAATAAGCTACAGCATTAAGTCTTTTTAGTTATTAGTGTTTTTCTCTGACAGACAAGCAACTAGGCGAGCAGGTGCTGCAGTTAGTTATAAGGAAGCAAGTGATGAACAAACGGATTCCTCTGATCTTTTGGAGGTGGATGGGGATGCAGAAGCAGAGGCGGAGGCAGAACCAGAAGACAATAGTGAGACAATCGAGAGGGTTCTTGGAAATCGTCGTGGCAAGAAAGGAGGTATTTAGACATTCTCATACAAATCATAGCTTTTATCAGTTCACATACCTCTTAATTGTTGATTTGTTATTTTAATTTGCATTTTGGTGCAAATACAATATTGAATTTTAGCTAATGTCTTCTTATCATTATGCAGTCACTGGCAATGTGACTACAGTTTATTACATAGAAGAGAATGGAGATTTAAATGAAGGCTGTAATCCTGATGATGAAGAAACAACTGAACCACAGTACCTGATCAAATGGAAAGGCTGGTCTCATATTCACAATACATGGGAGTCTGAAAGATCTCTTGCAGAACAAAAGGTTAAAGGAATTAAGAAGTTAGAGAATTATATGAAAAAGGAAGCAGAACTGTTGTGGTGGAGAAAACAAGCTGGCCCTGAAGACATTGATTACTATGAATGCCAATCTGAACTTCAACTTGAGCTGGTCAAAACATACAACTTTGTAGAAAGAATTATAGGTACACACTAAATTATTATTGATGCTAATTATTTACTTAATTAACTTTTCTAATAAGAATCAGGCATTCAATTAAATTTTTCTTCTCCAGCTGAGCAGACAAGAGAACTAGAAGGAGGTGAAACTGTGAGAGAATATTTTTGTAAATGGGAGTCTCTTCCATATGCTGATGCAACTTGGGAAGACTCTGTTTTAATAGAAAGAAGATGGCCTCAAGAAGTAGAACATTTCAAGTACAGAGAAGCTGCTAAAACAACTCCCACAAGGCATTGTCCAGTTCTAAGAAGAAGACCAAAGTTTCATCAGCTCAAAGAACAACCTGAGTACATGGGCAAAGATCAGGTATAACATTTTTGTATTTAAAATCATGTAAGGCAGGTACCGAAGAGTTATACCGCCATTTTGTACACAATCGGCAATTCAAAATGGTGGATTATGCCGCCATTTTGAATTCACATGAAATGGCGGACTGATAATTTACTGCAATTCCCTTTGTTGTGATTTCATAAATACAATGACAAATTAAAATTAATTATCTATCAATTTTTATCTTTTCTCTAAATATATATTATTTTCATAATTTTATCGTACTATTTAATTTTTTATTAAAAATTGATCACATAAATAATTAGTTCTGTCTTGTAAGTTATGTTCGGGTCGTGTTCGGCTTGGCCGCCATCTTGTTCTAGAGACTACTGCAATGCATGACATGATTTAATGACATCATTTAGGTTAGGTGAGGTCTGATTACACAAAATATGGAATTATCGACGCAACAGGCACACCCTGCGTAAAATTTTATTTAAAGTCATTTAAAGTTGAATACATCTAATTTTCAGAATACGTAATGTCTTTATTACAAAGCATTTCTAAAAATAGATTTCGGTATTCTATTGTAATTGACGACTCTACCATAAAAATTACTATGCATATTTTTTAATCAACTATTTTGTATAGCTACACATATTTTTTGTATTTTTTTGTTTAAAAACCAAATCTATTTCAATTTAATTTTCTTAAAGTGTAATCGGATACAACGCCATCTCGTGGTCTGAGCTCAAAATAGATTGTAGTAAGTATAGGGTTTTGTCTCGGTCGTATTACGCCCGCGGACTCAGAAAATTCCGCGCAAAGATAACAGTTGTCGCTACTAGTAGGATATTCGACCGTGAGTTTTATAACAGAACCGACCTTGTCTTATTTTGATTACTATTTGACTTTAATTTAATCTCATTCTTTTTAAATACTTTGTTAGATGAAGGACTTCTTGATACGGTCCAAATTAGGTCCACTTTTCCCTAGTAGGCACATTCTTACCTAAACCTGTTGACTTGTTTCAACATTTTGAATGAGTCTTTGACAGCTGATAATTATATTCTACTATAAATGTTTTGTAGTTAATAAATTATTACTGATTTTGATTCCAGAGTTTCATACTTAGAGATTACCAAATGGATGGATTGAATTGGATGATACATTCCTGGTGTAAAGATAACTCTGTCATTCTTGCTGATGAAATGGGCTTAGGTAAAACTATACAGGTAATTAATAAACAATAATTGACATTGATTAAATTTCCATATTTAAAATTTTGAAGAAAAAATATTTTATTAATAATTTTGTTTTTCAGACAATTTGTTTTTTATACTACCTGTTCAAGTCCCAACAGCTGTATGGACCATTCCTTTGTGTAGTGCCATTGAGCACAATGACAGCCTGGCAAAGAGAATTTGTGCAGTGGGCACCAGATATCAATGTTGTTACATATCTTGGTGATGTTTCAAGTAGGGATATTGTAAGTTTCATATTTCTTCCTTGAATATTAAACTTTTTTATTTTAGAAGTAAACAAAACTTATTTCATTTTTCAGCTTAGATCATTTGAATGGAGTTTTGCTAGCTCGAAAAGACTGAAATTCAATGCAATATTAACCACATATGAGATTTTACTCAAAGATAGGCAGTTCCTAAGGTCATTTAGCTGGGCCTGTTTGCTAGTGGATGAAGCTCACAGGCTAAAGAACGATGATTCTCTGCTATACAAGGCGTTGAAAGAGTTTGACACAAACCACAGGTTGCTTGTTACTGGCACACCCCTACAAAATTCCCTGAAAGAGCTTTGGGCTCTTTTGCATTTTATTATGCCATACAAGTAAGTTATCTGCTAGCTACCTTTAACCTAAAACCAATTATTCAATTACAAAAATATTACTGTTATGCTACTTACTCTAATAGTATTTATTAATTAGGTTTGAATCTTGGGAAGATTTTGAAAAAGACCATGAAGATGCTGCAGTGAAAGGATATGAAAAACTACATAAACAATTAGAACCTTTCATATTGCGACGGCAGAAAAAAGACGTTGAAAAGTCGCTACCAGCTAAAGTAGAACAGATTTTACGAGTGGAAATGACATCAATACAAAAGCAATACTATAAGTGGATTCTGACGAAGAACTATAGTGCCTTACGGAAAGGCGTCAAGGGATCTATAAACACGTTTATCAATATTGTTATTGAGCTGAAGAAATGCTGCAATCATGCCTTATTGACTAAACCAGAGGACTATGATACGAGAGCGTCACTCGCAACTACCGACGCTGTCGAGGTAAGCAATGTTTTAAGTCATCGAATAGAATCAGTATTTAAATGATATTTCGGTAATTTAATTTGCATTGGTCTTATTTCAGAAATTATTACGAGGTTCTGGTAAACTTCTTCTGCTGGACAAATTGTTATGCAGGCTAAAAGAGACTGGTCACAGAGTTCTAATATTTTCCCAAATGGTCAGAATGTTGGATATTCTTGCTGAGTATTTACAAAGGAGGCATTTTCCATTTCAACGACTTGATGGTAGCATAAAAGGTGAAATCAGAAAACAGGCACTTGACCATTTCAATGCTGAAGGATCGCAGGATTTTTGCTTCCTGCTGTCTACCCGCGCTGGCGGTCTAGGAATCAATTTGGCTACTGCTGATACTGTGATAATATTTGACTCTGATTGGAATCCACAAAACGATCTGCAAGCTCAGGCTCGCGCTCATCGTATTGGACAGAAAAATCAGGTAAATTGCATTATTAACATGGTATTTATGCAAATGAATCATAAGAAACCAAATTTCGTGATGGATCTCTTTAAAAATACATCAAAACAAAAAACATTCTAATGTGTATAGACTTGTTTCATAGGTTTTAAATTAATTGATTATGGATTTTTTGAAGTAAACCAAGTGATATCCACAGGTCAACATTTATAGATTGGTTACTGCCAGGTCAGTGGAGGAAGACATTGTGGAAAGGGCTAAGAGAAAGATGGTGCTGGACCACTTGGTTATCCAGCGGATGGACACTACCGGAAGGACGGTTTTGAACAAACGCGACGGAACGCCGGGGACGACGGCGAACAATCCTTTCAACAAGGAAGATCTGAATGCAATATTGAAGTTTGGCGCTGAAGAATTGTTCAAAGATGATGACGAGAATGATGAGGAACCAGTCGTAAGTATTGTTACTCTACCTATAGTTCCTTTAATTGCCACGGCATAGCACTATTTAGTTGCACATTACACAGGTTGAATGTTGAAAGTTTAGCCAAGTCCTGTGGCTAGGACGAAAACATATTTTTTGTGAACAATAAGTTCTGATAGTAGTTTATTTTTCAGTGTGATATTGATGAAATCCTACAACGTGCTGAAACGCGCGATGAAGGGCCTACTATGGTGGGAGATGAACTCCTATCCGCTTTCAAAGTAGCCAGTTTCGCCTTTGACGAAGACAAGGCGGTAATGGAGGTCAAGAAAGAAAATGTTGAAGATGAGAGTAAAGATTGGGTATGTAAAAACTTTCCTTTACTTGTTAACGAAATGCATTTGACTCACTTGTCCGTTAAAACCACGCAAAGGGTGATGCTCTAACTAAACTAACTCTAATAATACATCCAACTTTTGTTAAACATTATTTAAACGATCTTACATTTTTTTTGTGTTTTGTAGGATGACATCATTCCTGAAAATATTCGGAAAACTATCGCCGAGCAAGAAAAGAGCAAAGAAATGGAGGACTTGTACTTACCGCCTCGGCGGAAAAACTTGCAACAGAACGATGCCGACAGTAAGTTTGCATTAAATCTAAATGTATCTTTACGTTATATCTCTGATAGTATAAGCTACTATTTATAGCGTGTCTGTTTTTACGCACAAATATGTAAGCTATCGGTCTTTGTCCTTGAAACTTGTATGTAAATATTACTGTACTGAATAAATAGTAAAACACAACAATTCAGTGTTAAACAATCATTGTCAACTCTTTGGCTTACATGCATACTTACTTTAGTAATATTTCCAGAAGGAGGTCGCAAACGCAGAGGCCGCAGTTCCGCAGATGGACAGGACGGTGACGCCGATGGGGATGGTGAAGCCGACAGTGACTATTCTGAGGGTGACGGCAGCGAAGGCGACGACAGACCAAAGAAACGCGGCCGTCCACCTGCTTCGTTCAGGGAGAAAATTAAAGGATTCACTGATCATGAGGTAAGCCAAGACTTCAATTTGGTTGAGTGATTATCCTTGAGGAAACGATAGTGAAGACACATAAACAATGTTGTATAGAGAGAAAAACAAAGACTTTATCAAAAGCCTTCTCCATATTTTTATAAATAACAGAGAAAAAAAATAATAAGCTGTCAAACGAACTAGTCAAAATAAGTGTCCTGAAGTGATAGCTGATCTAAATCCTGAAGAGATATCTGTTAAATTACATTACCGAGCTCGCTGCCCGTTATTTCTGAATATTACTAAGACACATAAACAATGTTGTATAGAGAGAAAAACAAAGACTTTATCAAAAGCCTTCTCCATATTTTTATAAATAACAGAGAAAAAAAATTATAAGCTGTCAAACGAACTAGTCAAAATAAGTGTCCTGAAGTGATAGCTGATCTAAATCCTGAAGAGATATCTGTTAAATTACATTACCGAGCTCGCTGCCCGTTATTTCTGAATATTACTGCATTTATTTAAGTTTTATTCTTATTAACAGATTCGCAGATTCGTCAAGAGTTACAAAAAGTTTTCTGCGCCTATAAAGCATCTTGATAGCATAGCGTGCGACGCGGAACTGCAAGAAAAACCTTTGGCAGAGCTCAAGAAGTTAGGAGAGGTTCTAGAGGAGAGATGTAAAGCTGTGCTGAATGATACCTCAGAAACACCGGGTAAGCAGCTCATACTTTAAAAAATTATATATAAAATATAAATTCGGAATTCAGCTTATAATACTATGTATTTACATCAAATGTTAGTCCTTAAGATCTATAATTTTTGTGTATTTTTAGCAGCTGAACCAAACGAGGCTGGTCGCAAAAACAACGTAAAAAAATTCAAACTTGGTGGTGTTCCTGTGAATGCAAAGACGTTATCGGCAGCCTTGGCAGAGCTGGCCCCTTTAGATGTGTTCTTGCCTGATACTAAAGAAGATAGGCTGAAATGGCAGTTAGATTTCAGGTAAGAACTGAGAGATTTCTCTAGATTAATAATTTTAATATATATATTACTTATCTTTTTGTGTATATTACTTATCTGTATACTCTATATTTTGTTTTTTTATAGGACGAGACCGGCTAATTTTGATGTAGAATGGGGTGTACCAGACGACTCAAAGCTACTCGCGGGTATTTACCAATACGGAATGGGTTCGTGGGAAGCAATGAAAATGGACTCGTCCTTTGAAATCAGCGATAAAATTCTCAATAACGAAGACAAGAAGCCTCAAGCCAAACATCTACAATCTCGCGCGGAATACTTACTCAAGGTTATAAAAAAATTGCTCGATCAAAAGAACGGGAAACTAAAGCAACGGAAGCCGAGGGGTAAGCGCGGGAACAAAGAACCGGTCACAAAAGACATTGTTGAGGATGAAATAAGCTCTGCAGATGACAAGAAAACCAAGAATAACAAGAACGACAAAGCTGAAAAGGTTGGTATTACTAATGATTAAATGTCTTTTGAAACTATAATGCTACTTTTGCTTATGTAATAAAATGATACCCAATTTATTTTATAGGGTAAATTAAAATTAGATGATAACTTAACACATGATGAAACTTCAAATGATAAGACAATAAAGGAAAAGAAGCGGACTAAGAAGGATGGCAAAGATAGGACAAATTCTAAAACAAAAGGTCGCAAAAAACCCGCAGGTCCAATGCATTTCACGGCTAACAATGAACCGCGAGCTTTGGAAGTGTTGGGTGACCTGGATCCTTCAGTCTTTGAAGAGGTATGAATCAAACAGATAATTCTAATCAACAAATTTTTAGTAGGACAATTGGTCTCATATTTTAAATAATGTGTTAATTATTGTTTCAGTGCAAAGAAAAGATGAGGCCAGTAAAGAAAGCACTCAGATCTCTAGACAACCCAGATCAGACACTATCTGAAACTGATCAAGTCTCGAGAACGCGAGCGTGTCTCGCACAAATTGGAGCTCAGATCGATATCTGCTTAGAAGTATACCCGGATCCTGACAAAAAAGCGGAATGGAGAAGTAATCTCTGGTATTTTGTATCAAAATTCACAAATTTCGACGCGAAACAGTTGTATAGGTTGTACAAATATGGACTAAAGAAACCTGATGGACCTAGAAAATCTGGAAAACACAAAAAAGAAAATGTAAAGGTAACCAATATGATTGACTTTCTTTCAACCATTTTGTAAAACTTAAGTATGTTAGTAAAACCATAGACTTACCTTTCAGAACAATAAGAATAATCATGACTCGAACAACCATGAAAAGTCATCAAAAAAAGAAAAGCGTGTTGAAGGCAATGACAAGAAAGTAAAGAAGTCAAAGATGGATAAATCTGCTAAAGCTGCAAACAATGATCAAAATCCTCAAACTTCAGGCGTGAAGAGAAAGTTAGAGGATGGTGAATGCGATCCTGAACCTACCGATAACAAACGTCATGAGCGGTAAGTTAAACTACTGAAGTAACATCACACGTCACTAACTTGTACCAAACCAAACCTACTCATTTCATTCGCTCGCATGCTTCTACTAACATGTATCATGTAGCTAACCTGCTAAGCTCACGACCATACCGCTTCTCCATCCCTGCAGACGTAAACACAGACATAAGGATCGCAAGAATAGGGAAAAGAGTTCACTGAAGACGGACGATTTGATGTACAGAGAGCGGAGCCGGTCGGAGCGAGAGCGAGATAGAGAGCGGGACAGGGATCGCGACCGGGAACGCGATCGGGAGCGGGACCGAGACCGGGATCAGAAGAGGGATCGAGACCGAGATCGGGGTCGAGAGCGGTCGCGGACGCGGCGGGACAGCGGCGGGCTTGGCACGCCACGGTCGCGGCCCGCGTATGGCATGCCTCATCCGCATCCGGACCATCCCACGCACCCCGCATGGACGCCGCCTGCCTACCCTGGCCCCAGGCAGTACCGCGGCGAGCGTGCTGAACGCTCCTCACGGCAGCACGATAAAAGAAGGTTTGTAGAACTCATTTTTATTTTTACTATGAAGACGAGTCATAGCCAGTATCTACTGCAGGATGACTTCTTTATAAGACGAGGGTAATTTCATATAATGGTCTAGCGGCGCTTGTGGAGTAATTGGCCTAGCCTTTGCTAACAGATTGTTAGAAGTTAGACACTCAGTGCTGAAATTAAATGGAATGGAGTACCTACCACTAGACGGGTACTAACATCTGAGGCCTTCGTACGGTTACGACACATCATGTTTACCAATCGCGCATTGTAAATTGTAAGGAACCTTGCTATTTAAATGTTCTGGCAGAAAAATGTGTTTCAGAGTTTTGATGAATTATTCCGTAACAATAATATTGTAATTTTCAGTAGGTACGGGGCTGCGTATCCAGCAGGCATTCAGCCGAGTCAGTACGCTGCGTACTACGACAGCGCAGCTGCCATGGCCAGTGGCATGGCGTTTCCCCCCGTACGGGCCTACCCTGACGAGTGGCGGGGCTACGCGCAACCCGAAGGATATCCCTATGATGAACGGGACTACGAGCGCGAGGTCTACAGACGAGACTACGACAGACGTGCTCCGCCCACCTGAACTTAAAATAAACCGAGTCGTGGGAAACCACAAACTCATGTAAATACAGCTGTAATTTCTGTAAATAGTTTTTAGTGTTACGTTTCCGAGGATGTTGCTGGTCTGACCGATTGTAAAGTGTAAGTGACAATATAGTGCTGTGGTTATTATCTATGTGATAAGCGAGCATCGATCCATGTTGACTTTAGTGACGCCGTTTGTAAGTGAGACTGTGTATAGTGAATTTATTTATTGCCGAATCTGTTTTGTTTGTTGATGTACAGATTTTAGATGAATGAACACCATAAATTTTTGTATTTGATTAAATTTTACCGCTCATTTTATCGGTCTTGATTATATTTTTTTAAACGTAATCTGATTTACTTGTAATTTTGTTTGATGCGTCATCATCACGTTTAATGTATGTTACGAGATACAAGTGATATAGTAGCGGATAGATAATGTACAAAACTAGAAATTGTTAGTAGATTTGCGCGTAATTTTCTAAATCATGTGCAATTCAAGAAATTTGTATAGCTTGATTGAGGGGGCACATATACTTTGTCATTGCATTTTAGCAGTGTATAACTATGAGTGTTTGATTTGTACATTCGTTTCTCATTCTATATGCATTTCTAGAGTCCTAGGACTCGTACAGTCCTATTTTTATACATTATGTAAATTCCTATTCTCTGTTACATAAAAGCGAATGTAATAAGAGTCAAAGCATCGTATATGGTTATTTACCATGATTAAATAAACATATTAAAGTTGAACATTGTTTGTCTTTTACCAACTCCCGACTTCCCTCAAATACCTACTTATCCTAAACAGAAATCTACGTACAACACAATAGGTACTAGGTAGGTAAGATAAGTAACTGTTTTACCTCGTAATATCTACATGATTGTGCTCGCGAACAGCATAACAATTTTGTGTATGGTACCTACTACACTTCCCCCGTACGATTGAATTAACGATTCCACTAAATTTTAATCTGAAAAGGTTCCCTGTTGCTATAATGCTCTAAACCAATATAAGTATATCAGCGAAAGAACAACTGCGCATGCTCGCTTTTCCATTCATTCGACCTCCACCTACCCTACCTCAGTCTATCCCCGACATTGGGGTCGGTAAAATGATTCAGTGCGACGCCATGCAAAACCAGACGACCTAACTTCAGTGCTTCTTATTCAATAGGTCACAGCGGTTTTTCTCTATCAAGAGTCTGAAAGCAGTGGTAAGTCAGTCGGATATTTATGTTCCCAATAATATTAGCTACCTACCTACCTAACTTTAGTATAATGTAATTATTATGTAGGTACAGGTGTTAAAAGCACTAACACCTAAATCCCCGATATGTTACGTGTACCTATGTGATATTGATCGGGATTCGGGACACTTTTAGATCTTTTCCTGATTTCCTTTTTCGTCTTTTGAACCGTAAACCTTTCATTTTAGCCTCGTAGCTGATAGAATGTTGATAAACTTTCGTATGCGGAGATCGTATAATCTGTTGAATATTATTGGGTTGTTTCTGTTATTCTTATTTTTGTTTTAGTTCTATGTGCAGTGATAGAATACAATGTGTGATGGTCGCGAGAAAGGCCAGGCGAGGCTCGGTACCCGAAAAATGATAAGCTGGTCACTGTTGTCAATATTAGTCGTAGCGGCTGAGTGCTGCTACATATTTCCAAGTGGTAAGCAATTATTTTCTACTAGCGATCCGCCCGGGCTTCGCACGGGTGCAATGCTGATAGGTACTAAATATACTACAGAATGTCTTTATATAAAACGTTTTTTATTCACAGCTTACATTAGATGATTTCTGTTTTTCTCAAACGTTCGCGACCGGCCGAACTGCGCGCTTGACGCCTAGCTGCTAGGCCGGTCGCGAACGTTCGAGAATGTTCGAGTTACACGTGTTATTGTGAGTCAACCATAAAAGATAGACATATGCTGTCGTGGGATATTTTTTATATAATTTTAAGGAGAACATTTCCCTCATACATCATTTCTGTGTAGCTTTAACCATTAAGGTTGCACACGCGACGGAAGCTTAAAAAATGGAGTAACTTCTCCCGTTTTCCCAACATTTCCTTTTACTGCTCTGCTCCTATTGATTGTAGAGTGATGAAAAGTATACTATAACCAGCTCAGGAGTATGAAAAATAATTGTACCAAGTTTCGTTAAAATCCGTCGAGTAGTTTTTGTTTCTATAACGGTTATACAGACAGACAGACAGACAGACAGACAGACAGACAGACAGACAAAAATTTTACTGATTGCATTTTTGGCATCAGTATCGATCCCTTATCACCCCCTGATAGTTATTTTGGAAATATATTTCATGTACAGAATTGACCACTACAGATTTATTATAAGTATAGATTTGGTTCAGTAGTACCTAGTTTCCTACCTTTGCATCATTATGAAAAATCAGATTGCCTGGTCGCAGGATGAATTCAGTAGGTATTAGGTATACCTACTGAATTCATCTGAATTATATTTAAAAATTACCTCTTTCGTTTTTGTAAAGCTTGTGGAATGACAAAAACAAAGGAGCAAACATTTTTTCGAATTCGAAATCTTTTATGGTCCTGGATACTTAAGGCATTTCGAGGATAGGTAGAGGTTGGTACGTACACTACGAAGGCTACCTATCAATTAACTATTGGGTAAGTAGGCAGGTATTTTAGGAAGACTATTTGTCTGTTCTCTCTGTGCCATAAGGACCTCCTTAACTTCTCTGCAATCGATAAATATTATAGGCCTTTAAAAGTGTGTATTTCGGGATTAATTGTCTCCGAACCTCAAATCTTTCCCCTACTCAACCCAGACGTACCAGACCCGTGTAACGGGGTAACCTGCGGCCCCGGCGCCCTCTGCCGACCAACTTCCGATGGCCGTTCCTACGACTGTGAATGTCCAACCTCATGCCCTAACTACGGAGACCACGAAGGATCGCGGCCGCTGTGTGCCAGCGACGCTCGCGATTACCCCGGCGACTGTGAGATGAGAAGCGCCGCTTGCGAGGCCAACTCTAATATCACTTTCAAATACTACGGTAAATGCGGTAAGTTCGTTTGCTCCTGTTATTGAAGATGATTCAGGCTTTACGACTTGAACGCACTAGATAGTTTCTTAGTTTCTTCTGAATGTCAGCCAATTCGATCTTTAGTTGATATTCTTCAAAATATAGGTATAGAAATTTAATTTATCTCGTTAGTGATTAGTGATGCCATCGTTATTATGTAGAATAATAAAATGCTTATTAATGGCCGACGAAGTGCACTGAAGAGGATTTATTTTGTAGACCCGTGTGCCGGTGTGACCTGCCCAGACCCAGAAGTCTGCCAACTAGACGACCGACGCTCGCCGTCGTGCCGTTGCGCCGAGCCTTGCCCCTTGGAGTTCTCACCAGTCTGTGCATCTGACGGCAAGACTTACTCCAACGAGTGTCAAATGCATCGCGAGTCGTGCCGGGCCAGGAAACAGCTGCGAATCATCTTCAAAGGACAGTGCAGTTCGGGTAACAAGATCTTCAACTGTTTTAATGTTAGCCTGAGTTTTATTGCTACTTAGGTACCTACGATTTCAGGTTTAAGTTTTTGCATCAAAAGGTCTGTACATTATTGTGAAAATGTCGCCGTATTCATCGTTCGGTAGAAAGACAACAGTTTTTGAGCGTAGCAAGCTAAGTGGGTTTATAAAGTCCTACATAATTGAATTTCTTTGGTAGGTGTCAATCCCTGCGCAGAAGTTGAGTGTCGTCACGGGGCAGAGTGCCGCGTCGAAGGTGGAGGTGCCGTCTGTGCCTGCCCGCCTCCTTGCGAACCTGTGCTACGGCCCGTCTGTGGCTCCGATACAAGAACACACGACAGTGAATGCGAGTTGCGAAGGGCTGCGTGTTTACTGGGACGGGAGTTGAAAGTTCTACATTCAGGGGCCTGTGGTAATCATCTAGCTTATTTACCTTATATAGTATTAGTGTAGTCTTCCTCAAGCAGTGCTACAGCCTATTCGTACCTTTGTCCCAACCCCCAGATACAATATCAAAATTCTGTTGAAGATAGGCAGGTATATAACTGCATTCAGTAGACGTTTCTCAATTTATTATTTCAATAACTGTCTTTGTCCGGCTTGTTACCTAAACTATTTTCAAGCCTAGGTAAGTCTTTTCATTTATTTGTGATGTGACGGAATACAGTGTAAGGCGCATTGGCCACACGAGCTAGAGTCGAGGCGCGGGCACACAAGTTCTATGGAATCAATGGCAGTGCGGAGTCGCGACACATGCGAGTTTGATTGAAAAAACGCCGCTTGTGCGCCCGCATCTCGATTCTTCTAGTTCGTGTGGGCGATGCGCCTAAAGATACGAGTAGGTGCATAGGTAAGCATTCGTTATTTACTTTTGTAGGTTCGAACGGCGTGTGTACGGACCGTACGTGTCCTCACGGCGGCGAGTGCGTCGCGACTGGTGGCCGCGGCGTCTGTCGCTGCCCGCGCTGCTCAAACGAGTTTGCACCTGTCTGCGGTTCTGACGGCATCTCCTACGGAAACCGGTGCAAGCTGCAACTGGAAGCTTGCAGACACCGGCGCGACGTGCGAGTGCTTTACGACGGACCCTGCAGTGAGTCTTCCTGCGTCGCAATAAGGCACATTATACAATAGCAAACTACCCGGTGTTGGACGTGTTGGTGCTTTATGACTGAGCCTGCAGTGAGTCATGAGGGCTGGAAAAATGTTTGCATCATCTGCAAATATTTTATTCAGGTTTGCGTGTTGTAGTTTTTGATATCCACAGGGTATTCTAATGTTTTTCAGGACTAAGTATGTTTTGAGCATTTGTTTGAGCAATAATTATAGTAGGTACCTACTTCTAAATATTTTATTATACTAAAACAATTGTTACAGACGGATGCGAAAACAAGAAGTGTGAATTCTATGCTGTTTGCGAAAGTGACGGAGTTTCTGAAGCTAGCTGCGTTTGTCCAAAACATTGCGAGGAAGGAACTGTAAGTTTTATTATGATTCTACGTTTGTTCCTGGGAACCAGATGAAATATGAATGGGTAATCCCCGAGATGTGAGGTCAACGAGACCCGTTGATTATGGTGAAAGTTCATTCGTATGATTCTAAAAAAAATAAGATATCGACTGCAATCTAGGAGTACGGTAAACATCCTAACAGATCTTTAGGCGTTTAGTCAGGGTAGTCAGAGGCTACTTAAACATTACGTGCCAGGTTACGAATTCATCGCTGCTTATAATACCTACTAACTGGCCACCTCGTGACCTAATGCATGGAGACCAAAATGTATAAGTAGTAAAACTTACCTACTTACTAATCATTCTGTTCGTTTTATAGGAGACAGAAGAAGTTTGCAGCAACAACAACAAAACTTACAGCAGCGTTTGTTCATTGCGCGACGTCGCTTGTCGCGAGAAGAAGCGACTTTATATCAAGCACATGGGTTCTTGTGGTGAGTTTTATTTCCCAGTAGGTACACCTAACTTTTGTTCCAAATATCTGTTCAATCTGGTCTAAGAATAAGATTTGTAAGATAGTAAAAAAATTAAATAGCCGAATCTCATTTTTTTAAGATTTCTTTTTATACCTACCTATGAACTTCAGCTTGAAAATATTTTTAGGCACAGTCTGTCTGTATTATATTTCTCGCTGTGTGTATGTGTTAGTGTGTGTATGAGTGTGAGTTCCTTTACTACGTACATAATCACTACATAGTATAAAGCAGTCGCTTTCCGCTTCCCGCGTCTGTAAGTATGTATGTATGTATGTTTGCTTATATCTTTAAAACTACACAACGGATTTTGATGCGGTTTTTTTAATAGATAGAGTAATTCAGGAGGAAGGTTTATATGTATAATAACATGCTACCCGTGCGAAGCCGGGGCGGGTCGCTAGTCGTATATATTTTATTAATACCTACACATCAAACTTACTATAGGGTTTCATTTGTTTTCTTTCAGAATCATGCCTCGGCGTGCAATGCCCGGCTGGCACGTGGTGCGCACGTGGCTCCTGCGCCTGCTCGAACCCATGCGCTGACTCCGAACGGGAGCCGGTGTGTTCCAACATCGGCCACACGTACTTACATGAGTGTGCGTTACAAAAGGCAGCCTGTGAAGCTCGTATGCGCGGCGAACAGCCTATTAGGGTAGCTTACTATGGAGAGTGTACGGAGGCCGAAGAGAACGGTACTCTAGGTAAGATTTAACAACTTATTTTATGACCTAGATGGCGTGGTGGGAAAGTACCTGACGGAAGAGCTCCGGTTTAATCTCTGCAAACATTTATTTGTTCTGAGTTTGAGTGTAGTGGTGTCATGGTGCTCATAGTTTTTGATACCCACGTCACAGGAAATCCTATGCGACTGTTCAATACAATAATCACTATCATATCAATCATTACTACTGCAAAATGTGGGCATCAGCCAAACATAATGTTTGGACGTGCTACTGAAAACCCCCTTTAGACATCGTCAATGATCTAAAAGCCTGAAGATTGGGAATGACGGTCGTGATCCTATTTCCTTTTTTTTACCATTACCATCATATCCACCATTAACAAAGATGGCACAAAACTATTGTATTTTGAGCAGTGAAAGGACAAAGGACATGAATAAACTTATAGCTTTAGGGACTATGATGTTGTAGTTGTTTACATAGCTTTGTCTCACTCTTTTAGGTGGTAATAGATCAGCAAAACAAACAGAGATCGGTAATGAAATTAAAACTGGCGAGGAAATGGAAAGTTCAAGCGAACCGGGTGCTGGGACCGCGGTTTGTGCGCGAGTACAGTGTGCTTATGAGGCGACATGTGCTGTTGACTCTAACGGACAGCCAAGGTAAATTTATCTCTATTGTTAGTAGGTTAGAGTTGAAATTGGGATTATCAGTGACAGATCAAGCAATATAGATTTTTACATTGGTGACAATTATAGGCAAATTTTGAATACCGTTAGGTTACACTGTTGCATGTTTTTTTTAATAGAATTTGGCCCATTTTTCTCGCTGATAATACAACTTTTGATAGATGAAATAATGTTTAAAATTGGTTCAGTAGTTTTTAACTTATCCATTACAAACAAACATACAAAAAATATTAGTGTAGATTACAACACCTAGGCACAAACAATCGAACCGAACCCACAGCCTAAATCGCAAAAGGCAGAACACTGTTCTGCGAGGCCGGGCATAAAATCTTAGAAACAAAAATATTTCTTTCAGATGCGCCTGCTTATTCGATTGCGCTGCAGCTGCCGCTCTAACAGCTTCCAATCCAGTTTGTGCATCAGATCTACGATTGTATCCTACTCTATGTCATATGAAGCTAGAAGCGTGTAGAAGGCAGGAGGACTTGAGACTCCGTCCTTTGGCGCTGTGTAGAGGCTTGGAGGTAATATTTATAATAAACAATTGTATGTTCTATTTCAACCGGTTTAGTTGTACAGAGTGTTTAGCGCCAGGATTTCTAGGTTTAAAAAAAACTACCGTATTACTTAGGACAGGGCCTGTCAGTCCCCCCTAAAAAATCCTGTCGTTTTATGCAAACTTGTATAACATGAGTTTAAACTGCGCTCCCCTCGTTGGGCGCCAATTTGAAGACTAGATCTAAATTTTTCCTTTCACTGAAAGGATTAACTATAGATTTTTAAACGGGTCTTTATCTCGTTATGTACAATAGCCATGGTTGCGGGCAGACTATTGTAACATAGTAGAAACGTCGGGAAAATAAATTAAAGATAATTACGTGATAAAAATATACACGAGAAAGTATATACGAGTAAACCTCCCTGTATCCGGCCTTTCTAATCCCATTTAACCAGCATGATTACCTATGTTATAAAGAAAGATTGTGTACTGCAGTTCAAACCATGTGGAGATGACGAGACTGTGGCCGATGTTGACGGACGGCCAATGGATTGCGGAAGTGGTCCTCATCGAAAGGACTGTCCTATTGGCAGCTATTGTCACCACACTACTAAAGCTGCTAGATGCTGTAGAAAAGGTATCCTTGTCTATCTATACTCTATACTAATACTAGCTGACCCGTGCCCGCTTCGCTGTGCGTAAGACATTTCTAATACCATCGTTGACTTTTTTGTAGACGTTTTTAAGGTGTACAATACTGTGGTACATTATTTTGATATATCTCGTGGGGTTCAGCCAGCATTTGCAATGTAAGCGCAAAAAAATGTGTTTATTTACGACATCACATTAGAAACCTCTAAAATTATCAGTGTTTCTCTACTATATTATGCATGTATTATACATATAAACCTTCCTCTTGAATCACTCTATTTATTAAAAAAAACCGCATCAAAATCCGTTGTGTAGTTTTAAAGATATAAGCAAACATACATACATACATATTACATACAGACGCGGGAAGCGGAAAGCGACTTTGTTTTATACTATGTAGTGATTATAAAGAGACAAAAACCGGGCAAATGCGAGTTGGACTCGCGCACCAAGGGTTCCGTACAAACTTCTTATAGGTTTTCCCAGTGGCGGACTTACACATTTGCCGCCAGTTGGCTATTGAACCCCAGAGTTTATTTTTACAATCCAACGATTTAGTTAAAAGTGGTGATTCCTGTAAGACATTTGGCAAAATCAAGTGATTGGCCAAGACGGAAGGGAGGGAGGCATTTGTCCTGCAATGGGACGATAAAGGCTAATAAATAAGATGTTTGAAAAAATTAATAATCTATAGATTAAAAACTATTTTATGTATTATTATTTTTCAACATTGTAGGCTAAAATTTTAGGGGGTGGGAGGAGGAGAATGGAGGGGGGGGGGGATACACATGAGTAATCCTATAAGAGTGCAGTTTTTCCCTTTTCCCTAAAAAAACTGAAATATAAATAAATTCAACGAATAATGAAACAATGAGCAAATAAAATTAACTCAATTTAACTGATTTAATGATTTCTATGTTCGATCCGCAATTCCGCAGATAAAGCGCTAATAGAGAAGAAAGGCTGCCAAGACTCCTGGCACGGGTGTTGTGCCGACGGTATCACCGCAGCTCGCGGCCCTGGAGGCGTCGGCTGTCCGTCGCAATGCGGCTGCCACCGGCTCGGATCAGTGACGGAGCAGTGCGACGCGAGTGGCCAATGCCAGTGTCGGCCAGGTGTGGGTGGGCTTAAGTGCGATAGATGCGAGCCCGGGTACTGGGGCCTGCCGAGAATCGGGACTGGACACACTGGATGTATACGTAAGTAAAATTTAATTTGATGGTTGTTGGCCGAGTGGGAGGTAGGTACCTCGACTTTTAATCTGCAGGTCGTAGGTTCGAATCCCGGGGTGCATCAATGATTTTTCTTAAAAAAATATATGCGCATCAAAACACGTACTCAAAACGGTGAAAGAAAACATCGTGAGGAAACCAGTTAGTATTCTTATAAGCGGCGATGGGCTTGCAATCTGTCTTGTATGGAATGCTAACTACTACACCAAGTCAGCATCTGATGGTGGGATCCCAGGGAAATCGAGAGAAACCTTCAAAATTTATGGGCATTGATAGCGGTTTTCAACTATAGACCTTGCCCTTCTTTCATTGGCATACACCGAGTGGAGGGCTAGCTGGGGTAGGGGCCCCTAGATCTCGCGGAGAAGGACTCCTATCACTATAATTGTTATTTATAAACATAAAGTCGGTTTTGTTTTCAGCTTTTTAAACGTAATTATTACAGCATGCGGTTGCTCAGCATTCGGCTCAGTTCGAGAGGACTGCGAGCAAATGACCGGTCGTTGTGTTTGCAAGCCTGGGATCCAAGGACAGAAGTGCACTGTCTGCTCCGATCATGAACACACTCTTGGACCGAACGGATGTTTCGATCGTGAGTATTGAGATTTAGATTTAGTGATTTAGTGTAGAGTACGTTAATTTTAAGGAAGGGAAGTTGAAGGGAAGAGAGAAAGGGGACGGGCACAATAAATAATTTTCTATCTATCTACAAAGGTTTTAGCATAGGCCTTCCATGGCTTGATGTACGAATTGATTAGGAATTAATTTAAGTGTTTGTTCACAGCGGAATCCACCCAACTACCAGCAACTAACTGCGACCGAATGACATGCTACTTCGGCTCCTACTGCATCGTCCGAAGCGGTCTCGCCACCTGTGACTGTACCATCAAAGAGTGCCCCAAAACCGACGCACTATCCGTCTGTGGCAGCGATGGACGAACTTATCTATCCGCCTGTCATCTACGAAACCACGCTTGTAGAACACAATCAGATGTCGTTGTACAAGCGTTCGGACCATGCAGCGAAGAGCCGACCGTCAGACGAGGTAGCAGAGTTGGTAGATCGGTACTAAAAGCTAGCGTCCGAAGCTCCGACTCATCGCTAAACTACATCCCAGCCGAAACCCTCCACACAGACGTCTCAGTAGATACAAGCGACAGCGGTAAACCCGACAGCCCAGAACCGGAACTAACCTGCATCGACATCCTCCCACCTGTCGGATACCGCTAGATTTCTATGCTATATTATGTAGTGTTGTAGTCATTTCCTTTTTCTACTACTCTACTTTCAGAATTCGCAGAAAACGATACATGCGCGACAAACACAAAAGAGACACCCATTCAAGACTTTGAAGACGACTTTGTGAATGAACTGAACGAGGATTACGCGGCGTACGAGTATTTGGAGGAGCATATCAATGTGGGTTACGAAGTGCCGCTGTTTGACGGCGACGCGGTTATGACAGCGCGTGTTCGATTACCGGCGAAACGGTTCGATATATGGGCGGAGGTTTCCTCCGTTTGCGGGCAAGGATCGTTAATCAGCGGTGGGGGGACAAGGGACCATTTCTGGCTAGGTTTTGTACAGAATAAAGCAGTTTTACGTTGGGACGCGGGTAGCGGACCGTACGAGCTACACACGGGCAAGGTGAAAGTTGATGGGAAGTCGAAGATATCGGCGAGGAGGTATAAGAAAGACGGAGTTTTGAAGCTGGGGTCGGCGACGGCCAGTGGTACAGCGAAGGGTCGGATGACGTCGCTGGATGTCGATCCCTTCGTATACGTCGGTCTGCCTCCTGAGAATATCACAAGGTATGTTAGCTTGAGTTTTTTTATTAGGTACTTTCACAACCACTGTTTATTTTTTACTTAGCCAGAACCCAGAAGCTAAATGTATTCGAAAAAGAATGGGGACGATATAAAGTGATTCAAAAAACTTAAAAAAAGAACTACATTTGGTTACTGAATAGTTTATACAAACTTAATTTGTTTATCGACGTGCAATAAGTAATGGTACTTAGTTGAATAGGTATCTATTAACACCACATTTATTTCTTCAGAGGTTTTGTTTCTAGAACATTGTATGGGCTGTTTTATGTGAAAATACCTAATAATGAGATTGTGAATGTACATAATGGGACTACAATACCATTGAAAATCCTCTATTTAGATACTAAATGTTTCCACAGGTTATCAGGAGCTTCATCTATACCAGGTTTCATAGGCTGCGTTCATCGTTTACGCATCAGTGGTCGAGACTTAATACCACCGGCTCGGGGCCTAACTATATCGTCACAGGGCGTACGTGCGTGCACACCTTATAATATCGCTAAACTGGTGTGTCCTTGACGAAATAACACGAACCCAGTTGCGAATTATACTACTACAATTACACTATAGCCCATGTAATGAACTTTCACGGACAACGATATCCACGTTAAACTGATGAAACTATACATGTTGAAGTTACACGGACAGATCTGTTATGCAAATAGTCTCTTTACTCTTTTTTAATTCAGAGTTCTAGATCGGTTGTCAAAATGTGCCAAATGAAACGGCTCTAATGGTTGATAATAAACTTACTCGTAAACGCATTACGCGATTAATATCTATTTTAACAGAACACAAATGTTACTTGTAGATTATTGTATGTACGTCAATATTAGTTGAAAAGTCTATAAACCAAATGATGGTGAATAGGGATTTCTATCAGTCGACTCTAAAATTATAACCACGGCATTTTTACATCTCTATTTTGATACTTTAATTACCTTTAATATAAATAATGTTGTGTTACCTGAACAATTTTTAAACATTTTTTTCATACTCAAACGTCAAAAAAAGATTGTATTATTGTATTAATCGTACCTACTGGTATTTCTCCTACAAATTGTGATATTCGTATAACTCAATCTTCTTTCTATAATGTTACATATTTATTAACATATCTAACTCTATGTAATTTGTAATAAATTATCTTCATAATTAATAATATACCTATCGTTATGAAAACAACTTTGTTTTGTTTTTTGTACCTTTTACCCTCTAATTTTTATTGCAAAAACAAAATAAAACTGTTGTTTAAAAGGGTGGACTTAGGGTAGTTTTATAATAGACCGGGCCATGCCTGAGGCGTGCCGTGTACGTGGCCCGGACGGGGCACGGATTTAAAACGTTACATACACTTTGTATGAAGCAGTTTATATTAAATAGTGCCTGATCCGTGTCCCATCAGGGCCCATCTTAAGGCTCCGGCCCGGCCCGGACACGGCCCGGTCTAATATAAATCTTCCCTTAATCCTACAAGCAATAAGTACTTATATAATAGGTAGGAATTGGTTTTGTTTACCTCCATAGTAATAATAATAATGTAGGTACTTTCCTAGTAAGCACGTATAATTTTTTTAACTGTAATTAAAAAGAGGGATGTTGTAGAAAAGAACCGACCTCATTTTCAAGAAATGAAGAAGGGAATTTCGCTCTAGCTAGCTTTTTTCTAGTTTCGATTTCATTGCTAGCCATTGGATTATTTCTTTATCGTGAGCAAATAATTCATTATCTCATCCCTTAGTAATTCACCATATCAGTATCGTAGATATAGGTCACTTAGGAGTACTTTATTATAACGGCTCCAAACTTTAGAACCGTATTAAAATGAAAAAATCTCAAAAAAGGATTACCATTTCCTCTAAGTTATGTACTTTGCCGTTGCCCGTTATCACATCCCTTAGAACAGGACGTATGAATGATCTCGATAACCTACCGAAAAAGGTATCTCACAGACATAATTTGATACTGAACCTCGACTCCCTGGTTCAGTTAATATAGTCTGTCATATCTAATCAAGATAACTCTCACGAGACAGGATAAAAATAGCATTTCTTTTAATAAAGAGGAGACATAATATTATACTCTCTTTTACGACCTGTTTTGCTGATGAATACATAACTCCAGAGTCGCATATGGCCTCCCCTCGCCATCATGATCGAGGTGAACCATTTGAGCACTCACTTGAACGTCAAACATTAATTTTGTCATAACATTCGCGCCTCAACCGCGGGTAATGTAGCTAAAAGCATCTATTCATTATATTTGCGTCCCCTTCAGACTTTTTAAACGGCGCTTTTGTATTGATGTGCCATTTGCTACTTGGTTGGTGATTTTTTTTTACGATCTTTTTCATTTTTAGGGTTCCGTACCCTAAGGGTAAAAACGGGACCCTATTACTAAATTTCCTGACTTTTTGTGCATTTTATTTTTGTTTCGTGTTTTTATAATATCTATGTTAATCTATAAGGTATCTATTAATATGGGCCTCAGTATTTGTATTTAACATTATTGATCTTGCCAGAAATAAAGATATTATTATTACTAAGACTTCGCTGTCCGTCTGTCCGTCTGTCTGTCACAAGGCTATATCTCATGAACCGTCATAGTTAGACAGTTGAAATTTTCACAGATGATTTCACATTTCTGTTGACGCTATAACAACAAATACTAAAAACAAAATAAAATAAATATTTAAGGGGGGCTCCCATACAACAAACGTGCTTTTTTTGCCGTTTTTATAGATAATGGTACGAAACCCTTCGTGCTCGAGTCCGACTCGCACTTGGCCGGTATTTTTACTTTTGAGTCTCCAAATGCGGAATACTCGAAATAATCGATCTGTATCTAAATGTTACGAAAGTCGATTGACTAATAATTTGAGAAAGAAAAAAGAACACCGAAGTAACGAGCTACATGATTATTCCTGTTATTTTTGTTACAAGACACAAATGGCCTTGCACAGCACAGCTTTTACGCGAAAAATATTTAGCCCACCGCAGCCAAGTGCCATATTTATTCATGAATGCCAAAATTACGGTCACTCGAGTCTTGTTTACCGCTAGCATGTTGCTGTAATGAGAATTTAAAATTTCTTTGTCTTTGTAAGCCGGTCCTCCGGGGGAACTAACTCACATTACAGAGTGAAGTTTCTTCCGGCTAGGTTATTTTATAGTGTTTCAGTTCAAAACTATGCATATTATGCGCAATTCAGAACAAATCTTCTTTGAGGGTAGAGGAAGATATGTTTCTAAAAAAATAAAAATGATATAAGATCACTATTGTTATCCCTGTTAGATATTCTCTCAGATCTCCAGGCGCTTAGATGTCTAAGGGGGATGTCAGGGGACATCCAAAAATAACATTTGACAGGCGCCTACAATTTGCAGTAATTTGCATTCCATACTTTACATGTTGCAAGCCAGTTGCCACCTTTAAGACTACTATTTGTTTCCTTCATTCACCATTTAGAGTACGTGTTATTTCGCGTTGGTATACATTTTTCGAATAGAAAAATCTATTCATTACTACTTTTGGATTTAAAGTTGAGGTATTTCCATTATTATTTAGAGACTTAAATACTTCTATTGATTTTTTAACACGCTTTTTGAAATTGACTCATGAACCATTTTAACCATACATTTTTGCTGTTTCAAAATATATATTCAAGACACAAGTGCACTCTCAATAAACGTAAATAAAATAGAAATCTTCAGACGTTTTGACGTCTGAAGATTTCTAATTTACTACTAGATATTATTTACTTTACTAGATACCTACCCATGAAAATCTTTCGTCAATACCAAGGGTCGCTGTAAACTAAGGGTTTCACTGAAAGGATGGGATATTCGAAATTACAAAGGAATGTTTCGGAGTGGTTGAAATCAGTCTTTTGGTTGAGTAGGTATGGACTTGTATGCTAACCCTTCTTTATTATTTACGGAGGCTGCATTATTAAGCTGGAGAAAGGTAGCTGGACAATGTTTTGTAAGGTAGCTGGACAATGTTTTGTTCGTTTAGTTTAGGTATACTTACCTGGAAGGACATTTTCGTAATAGGTAGGTGTAATTTTTGCCCAGACCATGTAGGTAGGTATCTAACATATTCACGTCTTAAGAACTTACGAAAACCTACGAAATGTTACGACCAATCATGTCGGGAGACGATAATTCGTAAGGAACGTTTAGTCCCACATTCATACAATTTAAATGGAACCAACTTCGAACTATTCTCTACCAACACAATAGAAAAATCATCAGAATCAGATCGCCCGGTAAAAAGATCTACGCGTAGTAAATATTGAGAACCTCTGCCTTTCGTTGGTTAAAAATATTTATTATTTTTAACACCCAGATACAGAACAAGTTCATCTTAGTCCTGGATGGGAATCTAACCCCACAACCTACAGTACAAAAGGCAGAGCAACTTCCCACTGAGCTGTGAGGCCAGTCTTTTCTAGTTCATTGGCTTGCTTTAAAAGCTTTGTCTGTATCATAAAAACTCCACGCAAACTGTGTGATCATAATCATAATCAACAAGCTTCCGCCCGTTTTTACGCTCGCGTGATACACGAATATAAAGCTTAAATTGACTGGCCTCACAGCTCAGTTGGTAGTAACTCTAACTTCTGCGCTGTAGGTTTAGGGTACCATTTCCACCAAGGACAAACATTTGTGTTATGAACATAGATTTTTGTTCTGTATCTGGGTGTTATGATGTTTATGTAGGTACCTACATATCTATGTATATAAAAGAAAGTCGTGTTAGTTACACTATTTATAACTCAAAAACGGCTGAACCGATTTGACTGAAAATTGGTGTGGAGGTAGCTTAGAACCAGGAGACGGACATATGATACTTTTTATAACCAGAACGGGAACAGGAACGGAAACGAGAACGTAACACAATATTTGTTAATTCTAAAGCGATACGAAGTTTGCCGGGTTAGCTTGTATATATACATATATTTATATATAATATTATTTACAAAAAA
Source organism: Hydriomena furcata (assembly GCA_912999785.1). Taxonomy (NCBI): domain Eukaryota; kingdom Metazoa; phylum Arthropoda; class Insecta; order Lepidoptera; family Geometridae; genus Hydriomena; species Hydriomena furcata. The sequence goes on from OU538824.1 coordinate 9,665,505, forward strand.
ACTACATAAGTAACTCTATCAGTAAATTGGTTCTCATAGAAGCTATGTTTATTTCGGCTTTGTTCTCTAGGTGACGCTGTGCAAAATGTCAATATGCTATTTCAAGTCACGAACATTATCTATTTCAAGTTTAATTCAAAACTTTTGAGCCGTTACATAAATTGTAGTAAGTAATTGTGTAAAAGTTTGTAAACTCGAAACACTTTATAAACTTTCGTATGAAAATATTAGGAACTTGGGTGCTATAATAATTAAGAGTTCCTACATGCAGTTTATGACCTTAAAGAAAAACGATGTTTTCAGGTACCATTTTTATAAATTTCAAACAGCCTACCGAGACGAAGGGGCGGAATTTAATATTCAAGCATGGACGTGCTTCGGATGCCTATACCAGCAATACGAGTAGCAACGTAAACGTTTTCATAGAAAGCTCTAGTACACGACATTGTTAGAATTTTCAAACGGGTTAATATCAAGGGGTGGAAAGGGGAGGAATGTTTAATCACCGCTGTGACATTCGGAGACGAGGCTGCCACATGCCTACGCTCTCGTCTTGTCACTGTAATTACTAACTTATGTTCTCCTTGTAATTTGTGTGGATAGCTGAATCTTCTTAGAAACTCTTATAGGAATTCTTCGGAGAGACATTTTTACTTTATTCAAGGCTACATTCTGTTGATCTATTTCGTTTATATTTCGACTTGAATCACATGAAATCGAAAGTTTTAGCATCAAAAGGATCACTTAGAAATAGCTGAGAAACTATGGGTAATAGAAGCTACGTCTTTTCCTCTCAGATGCGTAAATAGGGTATGATTTTATTCGATGCTTTTATTCAAGAAATATATAAATTCGTAAGTTTAGTACCTATCTATAACTGTTTCAAGTATCGATTAAGATGAACATTGCAATTTTTGATAGGGTTTTCATAAATTTGCTCATATTATTTCATAACACATTCCAAACATATCTACATTCAAAACCGGCAACAGGTCACTAACGGCACACAACTTTTCATAAATTACATTCCACGCTACGCGATCGCATAGTTTTCACTCTTCACACGAATTAGATTAGTCGTAGTAGTAATTGTCGTTGGTTTCCCCCACGACAATTACGTTTCCACTGCAGATTTATAGCCACTGCCGCGTTGACACAGATCATAAAATCGGTGTCTCGTATCAGTAAAGTATAATTCCGATGAAAATGTTACGACTAATTAATAAGTCAAGAGACGATATTAGTTTTATGACGTGTCCTTTAAAAATACAATTTAAATATAACCTAAATTGGACTATTCTCTACCTATGCAATAGAAAAAAAATGTTGCATGCCATACACTTATCAAAAGCTCTTTGTAAGTTTTGAGCTGATACCGCGTAGAGCCTCTACAGAGTCTACAGGATATATGCTACGAGTGCTACCAGTGCTACGCCGAAAGTACTACACCTGGGATATGAACACATTAGTATAACAATCGTATATCTACATTATTTGGTAATGATATAACATTACGTTCTATCAATATTTATAGTTTCAACTTTCATGTGAAAATATTTTATAAGTTGCACCACTCTGATAAATTCACACTACTATCCTTTTATGTTTATTTACGGGTTATACTCGTAATTCCCGAGCGCAGAGGATTATTTGAAAACGTAAACGTAGGTGCGGCTATAATTCACGCAGCCTCCGGCGTGTGGCAGTTGTGAAAGTAATCACTACAAACACGCAGGAAATTCCACCCTCATAGTCGTGAAGCTAGTGGTAATTTGGACCTCGATAGAAAAAATCCGTTAATAAAATTCACAACCGGGATTTAAACTCACGACTTCATAAGCCAACACAACTCGTTCGAAAAATTGGGTAGAATTTCTAATTGTTTACATAATAATATCATCTGATACAGAGTACAACCTGTACTGCTGAAGGTATTATTTATGAACTTGCGGGCTATTCTAATAGTATTGTAATATTCTTCAAAGCTTAAATGGCATTAAAACCACGTGCTCAAAACGGTGAAGGAAAACATCGTGAGAAAACCAGTTAGTATTCTTATAAGCGGCGGTGGGCTTGCAACCTGTCACGTATGGAATGCTAACTACTGCAAAATGTGGGCATGTGCCAAATATAATGTTTGGATGTGCCTCTGACTACCCCCGCTAGACATCTTCAAAGGATCTAAGCGTCTGGAGATCTGAGAGGATGTCTACCGTACTTGGGGATTACAGTCGTGATTTTATATATATCATATTATAAGGAAGGTTACCGAGGATCAACCTTTGCGCACGCTAAACCTGCCCATAGAATAACAGGGATAACCTGAGACAATAATCCTTATGTCTTAGTATAACCGTTGGCTTCTAGTCTAACTGTTGGCTTAGGGAAGCCGAGTGCTCATTTGTAATGCACTGACAGAATGCATTATGGAATCTGGATTCGGTACAGATCAATGCTCGCCGCTCGATGGGTTTTTGAATTTATAATCAACGAATGAGCTTCGCATTTGTGATTCGACTGCGGAAATTGCATTTCCAGCTATCTCTATTATTTATCACTAGCGACCCGCCCCGGCTTCGCACGGGTAGCATGTTATTATACATATAAACCTTCCTCCTGAATCACTCTATCTATTAAAAAAAACCGCATCAAAATCCGTTGTGTAGTTTTAAAGATATAAGCAAACATACATACATACGCGGGAAGCGGAAAGCGACTTTGCTTTATACTATGTAGTGATTGTGCTTATTTTACTTTTAAACTTATAAAACCTTTGCACGGGTATCACTAATGAAGATTATAGACAATCTTTGATACTTTAGGTTACATTATTGCAATTTTCGAAAAGATCCCTAACTTTTTTTAAAATATTCTATAGCCTATGTTCATCAGGGATGAAAACTTCGATAATGTAACTCAACGTGTAAAAAAATTACCCACAAAATCATTATTACACCCGTGCGATGCCGGGGCGGACTGCTAGTCAATAATGAAAAGACAATGTGGCAGAACTTTGAAAATTAACGCGCTGATTCGTTTTCAATCATGAAGGAGCAAGGAGCGGACATCTTTTTAAGTACGACTCACCTCTGAGCACGTATCTATTAAATACCTACCTTTTAATTGGCAAATTACATTGCCAATTAATAGGAATATATAATAGGTGCCATAATCGTGTCGGCTACATAAAACCTCTTAACATTAAATCATGAGCATTAAAATCTGATAATGCAGCTCACGCACCTCACGCATGTACCTACTCATATAGGTTAATATAATAGCTATATATTTCGCACGTAATCCGTTCGACGCATAAAATACGAACGTTCTGTAAATATGACATGCGATAATTTCACCGGTGTCATGTCGTAAATTATTCAGAGAATTTGCGTCTGCATTTATGTGCATAGGCAGACACCTATTGTAATGAATCTATAGACTGCTATTGTGGTAAGCTGCCTCTACCCAGTTAGTTATCAGACTTAGCTTATTAACTCTGGTGTTCACCTCGCTTATTATTACTTAGATACTATTTACTGCTAACTAGTTGTTGGTACAAGTGTTGTTTTATGGTGCAATCATGGTCCTAGTTAGATAGTTATTTATTTAACTGTACATACTCGACACATCAATGACGATCGCAGTCAAAAATGCCGCAAGCCGGATTCGTGTCCAGATAACTTTTCTTTACGATAACTACGAGTAAGGGAATCCTAGTGTGAGGTCAAGAGTATATTTGCGACGAGACGGTTGGGTTTAGTTAATATATTTACAATACCAAAACACACTTATTTACATTCATTTCTCGTCAAGCAAATCAATTAACTAATGAAAACACGCAATTACGAGTGCTCGGCGAAACGGACAAGCCACTAACTCCATCACTCCGCCTAATTAGGCAAATTGACTGTAATGGACTTTTACAAATTATTCTCGGAGATATTTGTTTCGCTAAAAAAACGGCAAACTAGTCCAGACAGCTGACAGAGCAAGGGAAACTAATTCGCACGCTGATACTAGATACGCAGTTACAGAGGTTCGTGGCAATATCTTGATTGTTGACAACGTTTTACCGTCAAAACTTTGTCTTTCTTTTGACACCTATTAGGTTTATTAAATTCCTTACGAGTAGGTACTTGTACGAGATTATGGTGATCTTTAAGGGCTATTATAAAATAAATATCTTATTAAAAAATTCAATCAATCAAAATCACTCATCTAGAAAGCCTGCTTCCCAGAGGCACGGCATTCTACTTGCTACGATCCTGACATACCTCATTTGCTTCATTCACTCTCATCACATTCTTCATGCATACTGTTGACTTGGCACAGTCAATACAATAGTAGAAACACCATTCTCCTAGAAGAATTTCTCCAATACTTTTGCAGTATCAGTATCACTACCCATCTTTATTATTTTTCAAACTATCGTGATTAGTAGACATAACTATAGATTTTGACACGGGTCTTTATCACGTAATTACAGACTCGCAGACTAATCGCAGACTCTGCCGCGACCATGGCATGTTGGCATGGCTGTAATATAGTCGAAACGTCGGGAAAGTAAATTAAAGGTAATTACGTGATAAAGACCCGTGTCAAAATCTATAGTTATGACTACCCAGCTTTGCAGTATCTACCGCAAAATAGTTTCCATACTCTGCGTTGCAACAAATTGATTTTTGATGTCGTCGGCTCGTCGTCGGTCGTTTTGCGGCGCCTTGCCATCGCTGACAAAAAACATCAATACTTCTTTAATAACCGCTCTTTGTGAAATGATCCGTTACTGAAGTCATTACTGATGATTTATTGTGAGTTCCGTTGCTGGTACCATAGTATAAGTACTTACCTACCTCCGTTATCACTACTTAGTGCATTGCATCGCGTAAGGTGATATAGATAGATTTCTTCATATTGAGCGTATCGATTCGCGGAATGCCGTGCGGTCAGATGATTAGCGTTTTTATCTAAATATATAGAATTCTTAAGTTACTGACTGACTGACTGACTGATCTATCAACAGCCTAAACCACTGGTCCTAGAAAATTTTGGTGTGTAAGGCTAAGAAAGGAATTTCCGAAATTCAACCCCTAAAGGGGTGAAGCGGATTTCCACTAGTAGGTATGTAATATAACATTGGATTCCCTTCTTTCGCATGGCGCTCGGTCTAGAGGCACATTGTGTGAAAGTGATCCAGGGCGTCATAATATTATCATATTATAGTAATAAAGATTACTTATTTATATATCTACAAAGAAATAGTCTGATTCCCATGTCAATCAATGGGCAATAAAAAATAACATTAAATTTTATTGAGGCGTTAGAATAACAAATGGCTCCTCGATAAAGAAAGGAGCGATAGTTTATTCTCTGTCACAAATCAAGATATTGAAGCGATAAAAGTCTCTTCCAGTCACTAGTGTCCTATTACAAGGTGCGTGGTGTTATTTACGCGGGACCAATCAGAATGTAAATTATGTGGGGTGCGGTGAATGATCTGGAGTGAGGAGTGGGTGGGTGAGCCGGCGCGACAGCCTCAGTGCGGTCTGTGCTCGCGCGCACGCTTCTAACCCATCCTTCGCGTGACTATCCAGCTGAATAGGACTCCGAGAAAACAAATGCCTTTCTTCCTGCTATCATTTACTTATTCATAATGCGACTCGCAACTTTCATTGTATGGATACTCGTCCTGGCCAACATCTTCGCGGACGTGCAATTGCTCAAAAGACATCAGCGGGGAACTGCCACGTGTAGCATCGGCACGTACGACAGAATTACATTGAAGCGCGTCACGTTAATCTCCAAATACATATTCACCGGAAAAGTTTTCGGTGCTAGTGTTGCTTCAAATGGAACGAGAGTGTACAAAGTGAATATCCAACGGGTTTTAAAGGGTGATTTGAACGAAGTCGGTGTAGTTGTGAAGTTCGGGACGGCGAAGTCACTGCGTTTTAGGGACGCCACTGTTTTCGTTGAAAGTTTCCGGGATACTGAGTGCCGGCCGCTGCGGATGCGTACCTACGGAATCTTTCTTACGGAAAGAAAACACGAGAGTCATTCGAAACTGAGTTTAGTGGTCGAACCGCAGCTGCTTACTTTGCGAAGCCTAGAGATAATCGAAGCAGCCGTTAAAGGTAAGTCTATTAGAGAATAATTGGCCTGTAGAATAACAGTTTAAAAGCGATTAGTGACCGCTTACTCTTATGCGGCTATTTTAATGTGAGCACGTAAATAAACAAGTAGGCGGCGATTAGTTGATGGGCGGGGCGGTGCCGGCATCCGGGAGTTATTGCAGCTACCTGTTACCGTCAGAAGGGCTTTGCTGCTTTTCAATATTGTAATTTCTAACTCGCTCAAAACAGGAAAGATGTAGATTTATGCGCTCAAATCTTGTTCGAGTTAAGTAATTATAATTAAATATGCTACTTGCTATTTGTAGAAAAAGTATTTCTATGTCTGTTAGTTGCAATGATAAAGTCAGGTGTAATAGAATATCCTGGTGTTCTTCCTAGTATGGAGAAGAAGAGATACGAGAAAATAGCCGCCTCAACGGGGGATAAGTGATTGCGGCTACCTGTTACCGCCGGGTGTGCGAAATCTGACTCTTTTATAAAACTAGAGGTTTGTTTTCGTACAAAGTAGGTAAATCTAACACGTTTTAAAAGTAAAATAAAGATTTGCAACCGAGAACACCGTTTTTCGAACACTTGGGTGAACGCCTCCAAAACAGCGAAACTCAAATTCTGCTTAGCATTCAGTAACTTTGTTTCAGAGCGGTTCACTCGCTGATGAAAAAACTCGTAAAATTGTTCAGTTTTAAAGAGCAAGTTTGGACCGGATCCCATCCTAATCCAACTACGAGTACCTACATGCCGCGGGAATATTACATTTTCTAGTCTTGTCTCCGGAAAGTTGTTTACGGTAACTTTAGCTTACCTGCTCTACCTAGATATTAATTTTATGAAAAGCTCAACTACCTAAGTGATCTTTACCGTTTTATACCAGATTTTTACATCACATTTGCTTGCTTTGCTATACCTACTGCTTATTGTTGTATCTTCGAGCTATAAGTTATTAGGTTATGTTGCTAAATCTATTGACATTTTCAAAAGGCTATTACTCAGTCACTTTTTAAATACCTCTGAGTAGTATAGATTAGGTATTTTAATTTTATTTTATTTGTTTTTAAAGATATTTTTAGGTTTATTTTGTATTAAATGTATGTAGGTACACGCTTTTGACTGCACCACCGTCGTATATCGTACACTTTATGTCCAGTCCATCCAAAGGTTGTCTGGAAGAGATCGCTCCCAGCGATAAGACCGCCCATTGTACTCCAATGTTGGTTTGTGTTGCTTCTTTTTTTCATGTTATTGTTATGTGGTGTGCAATAAAGAGTTTTCTATCTATCTATCTATCTATGTTTTTTTAAATTGATTCTTTATTTTTTTCTTATTTTTCGTACCCATCGTAGGTGGTCTAGTGGGAGTGTCAGTTGGAATTAGATACAAAGAGCTTTTGCGTGTATCAAAGTTATTAACATCAATTAAACGGTTATCAAAATATAAGCAACAACATAAAAGTAGAGCTTAATGCTTAAACTTCGCAGGTCGTTAAAGTTGATGATCGAGTTCGCTTCCCAAACTTTGGTTTCAAGGGAAAACAACACCGTTCTAAACTTGAAATCACACCCACTCGTCTGCGCAGTGAGATAATATATTATTTCTTGGATAATTGTGATGAGCTAAACTTTCAATACTAACCTAAAATGTTCCGACTGATAGGACTTGGTCATATGCACGTTCAGAAACAATAATAGTAATAAATTTACTTACATAAAGATAAAGTTTGTATATTTGGAATATAATGTTTGTGATTTGTTGGCACCGTAACGGCTAAATCAATTTATCTAGCTATAATAATGAAACTTAGAAAATATATTTTAAAATAAATATAATACAGAAATAATTACCTACACTTTTCTCAAAGTGCTTACGGTGAATAGCATATGCATAATTAGTATTCCATATGTGACAGGTTGCAAGCCCGCAAGTAGTGGTGGTTTTTATAATTTACTAGTTGACCCGTGACAGACTTTGTTATAATAAATAAATAAATAAATATTGATGGACATTTCACACAGCACCATCTAGCCCCAAACTAAGCAAAGCTTGTAATATGGGAACCAGATAACTGATAGAAAGTAGTTGTAAGTAGTCTAAAAAGTTTTGTAACTATGATGAAAAATGTCGTGTGATATCCACATCGACTTTCAATTTGAAGCCACGACCTTCGGATCGAAAGTAGATTGAAACTCGGTCAATCATTATCATCCCGACCGTGCATCAATGTCCATAAAATAATTGTTTCAGTGTTGTACATCGATACATTTTACTTTTATTTTATTGGGCATTCGATTAGAAGAAATGCCGCAATAAATACAGAGGCGACAGACTGAATCAGCAACGATTTTTATCTCAAAGAGCCGGTGGCAAGACTTTTCCATTATTAACTTGAAACCTTCAGGGCATTTTAAATTAAATCGTGAGGCGTCTATATCGTTACATAATTAACTTATCCCCCATTTAATCATCACCAGAAAGGATTGAGGTAGAGATGGAAACACAACCTACCTATAGATTTATTACGAGTGTAGATACGAATGAAGATTGTAGGAATATTTTTAATACTTTAGGTTACATTACTGCAATTTTATTATTATTAATGTTACTTGCTGATAATGAAGGTTTTTAAAATTGATCTAGTGATTTTTAGTTTATTCCTTACAAACGTAATAGGTTTGTTAAATGGTTTTATCACTACATAGTATAAAGCAAAGTCGCTTTCCGCTTCCCGCGTCTGTATGTATGTATGTATGTTTGCTTATATCTTTAAAACTACACAACGGATTTTGATGCGGTTTTTTTAAATAGATAGAGTGATTCAGGAGGAAGGTTTATATGTATAATAACATGCTACCCGTGCGAAGCCGGGGCGGGTCGCTAGTCTAAGTATAAATGTCTTTTGTTTAGTTGCTTTTTGAGGAACAATAAAGGCTTTAGAGCAGAGTCTGAGAGACAACTTGGATGTGAATGTTACGAACTTATGACATGATCAATAATTGATGTGACGTCTGAAGAAGAAACAGTCGTACTCAAAAAGACCTAATTGAATCTTGCCAAAATTGAATTCCAATAATTATTAGGGTAAACATTGCAAAACATAATGGTATTTGCTTAAATTTTGTTCTCGACCAAAGCCACATTATTTTCAAGTGTAGGTTTTGTGTGACATTTTGAGCAAGTTTCAATTTGAATGCTTTAAACGAGCTTGCAGTTTTATCAATAGACGGTAGTTGATTAAAATAGCTGTGCGCTTTCAAAAGTAAACATTCTTTTGCCCTGGTTTGTTCTCGCCTTGGGTAAAACAAGCCAATGGCTCGTCGCGTTGGTTATTTGTTTGAATCTTATGAAGGATAAGTTAGTATGGAGTGTGCCATTTAATATTTTGCGACCAAAAATGCGTGTGAAATAGTATATTATGCAACTAGTGAATAAAGGACGGATTTAAAGCGAGGGCCGTATATGAGTCACGAGGAAGTGAAGGATTCTAATCAGCGAGTGATTCAACTGTTAGAATCCTGAACGACGCGAGTGATTCATAGCCCTCGATATAAATTCGTACTTTATTCAGGAGTTGCATACTATACTTTATACCATGACTACGAGAATATTTATTTAATCTAATGCCAAACTCCTTGTCGCAAATATCGACCAATCAAATCTCGAGAATTTATTTGCACCAAAGAGTTTTGAATTTCGAATCTCAGCGCAAGGAGTTTGTGTAAGCATTGAAATAGAGACCGGATATATTTTGTGTTCCAAATTCAAACACCAAAATAGTGAATAAAAACAAAACAGTGAATAAAAGGCCTTTTTATTCACTGTTTTGCGTGAATAAAATAAGCTTTTTAAAGTAGGTATGGTATAAAATACTTTATAGTTACGTGATTATTTTACTACTTGGGTTAGTTGTTTGTAGATTAAACCACGGAACTAGGGGACATTTTTTCATCGTTGCATAGTGTCCCGCAACATGTCCCGCAACATTTTACGTGACGCGGGACATCTCGGAACACTGAGTAATGTGGCCCGTAAAAAGTTCCACAACGGGAGCAATATCCGTCTCATACTCAACAGAGACTTAACAGATATTTTCGAGAATATTCTGATCTTCCTAGATTTTACTCTACCTACAAATAAACATATTACTTAATGCTGACATTTTGTTACATTTCTTTCCTTCCTATCCGATCTTTTTCAAATCATCTGGCTATTTTCACACGCCTTCGTTGAGATGGGTTGTTGGGACAAAATCGGATATAAATCGGCGTTCCATAATTGTTTATGTGGGATTAATTGTTTTGCGTGGGTCGTACGTATCGCCCTGGGCGGCGGCGCTGGGCGGAGGTCCCGTATATCACGGCAGACATACGATCGACTGACAAAGGCCAGCGAAATGCAAAAGAAAAATATGGGTAGCTAATTCACTGCAAAATTTAAGTTGGGGTAAGATTCAATTTTAATGACATCTAAAGTTTTCGAACTAGCTGAATTCGAACCTTTTGCCTTCAATCAACATAAATTAAAAGGTATTTACTAACGCGTATGTAATGTGTTGGTTGTTGAGTAGAGTTTTTCTGGTACTCCATTTTCTGAATTATTTGCAGACTCTAAGGGTTTTTTTTAGTAACTTGAATTCGATAAGTACAAGTATTTCACTCAGGTACCTACCCAGATATTTCAGTTAGTACTTATACCTACCTATCAAGTTTAAAATTAACCATATCGACTATTTAGTGTTAGTCTGGTTAGTCTTATTCTGATTATTAGAACAGAGTACAAAACTGTTACATTACTCGAGAGAACAAAATAGGTATCTACCAAATTTAAGAAAATCGTCAACGAACCTACTTGGAACATGGAAACTGCTACGTCAAACGGGTTACTAGCAACGTACTAGTACATGACTTTGGCAGTGTCCAGAGTATCTGGTGGTAGCATGGAGAATGGGATGTGCGACATGATAAAGCGACTATCGCCTGTGTCAGCCAAAGCCCCGGTCGGCCATGTCATCTTTTGCAATTTTTCAATATGTTTAGATTTTCTCTTGTAACTTTGTTGCTTTCCCAGATTATTGTTTAAACATGTGCTGTATCTACGAAGTTGAATCAAAAACACATCTATAATTTTTTTATGTGTTATTTGGTAGGTACATTTAGTACAAACATAAGTTACGCTTTTAGGCCTCCATCTTCTAGGTACAACGTACCGTACTAAGTATAAACCATGACTGCAACATGTAAATATACTTACCAATAATAGATTACGAATGTGACTGACTGACGTTCTGTCACTTTAGCTCGTCCGGTTATGGCACGCTACATTATTGACAGTGCAGACTGGGTCTAGTCTGTTATGGATTTATAATAATCATAGATTCTTTAATTATTGTTATATATTATTAGTGATGTTGACCTAGTTTTCCATTCCCCATTTTTGCCAATCTCTACAATCTTGTGCGTTCGTTTTACTCCGCCGTGCGTGACTAATGACAATCTATACTGTCATCTCCTACTCGAGGCCTACTGTCTTAGAATAACTTATTATTCTAGTCCTATTACCAGAATATATTCTAGAGTAGGTAAAATGTAAGTATTGCTTTTATCACCTTTTATTTCTTTTCTTGACGTTTCGATACATTTATATACCTAGTCATGGCATAAACAGACAAAAAAATAGAAATCATATGAAGTCTAAAAAATACTCCGAGAAAACTCTACAATAATAATTACTCGTTTTATAAAATAAAAATATATAGGATCACGACTGTAATCTCCAAGTACGGTAGACATCCTCTAAGATCTCCAGACGCTTAGATCCTTTGAAGATGTCAGAAGCACGTCCAAACCTTATATTTGGCACATGCCCACATTTTGCAGTAGTTCGCATTCCATACGTGACAGGTTGCAAGTACATCGCCGCATATAAGAACACTAACTGGTTTCCTCACGATGTTTTCCTTCACCGTTGTAAGCACGTGTTTTTGCGCATATAAATTTGTTTTTATTGCTGATTTTAACCAAGTGGAACCAGATCCGTGTGTGGGATACAATTGCAAATCTAGCATTTGGCTACATTTTATAATTACATAACTGTTATAAAGAATGGAAATGATGGACCAAAACTGTAACAGAATGGCAAGGACCGCGGGGAACCCGAGCCAGAGGCAGACCACAGGAAAGATGGATAGACGAACTAATCGCAGTAGCTGGGATAAAATGGACAGACGAAGCACAAGATCGAGAAATTTGGCAAGCTCTGGAGGAGGCCTTCGCCCAAAGACCTCCTCAACAACGACATTAAGATTTTATAAATAATTAATTTACACATAATAATAATAATAATAATAATAATAATAATTAACCTTTTCCCTGAGGGTCTCGGGGCGGGTGCTCAGAGAATACCGAGCATTATAGCTCGAGAAGAAAAAAAAAATAAAAAATAACTTAATTAAAATACCAAATCAAATGTAAAATTGATAACTAATGAAATTTATATTGCATGTAATGTTTAAGTATGAGGAAATGAAGGCTATTTTATTTATAAAGAATAGACATTTATTTTATGTAAATTTTTAATAGGAGGTTCGTTGACTGTTACTTATGTATGGTTTATCTACTGGCAAAGTGGTATGAAAGCTGCTTCCAGCTTGGCTATTGTTGTATCTCACTTAGATGCGTTTTCTAAACGAGGATCTATTGTGCCAGCCGTCGATTTAACAATGCAATATCGTCGACGAAATTGTCTGTTGATTGCGCTTTTGAACGTTGAAATGTACTCTCGCTTTAATACCGACTTATTGCAGCTTCGTCAAGCCACACAAGATGTCAAAGTCAAAGGATGTGTACCTTATTCAATTATTTCACTGATTTATGTTTTAGATGAATGCAGAATCGTTTTTTTCTCAATAACCGCAAAACATACAGTTTTATTTTTTATTACAAATATAACTTATATTATGGATATAATCTAGATAAATTATAGATAGAAACAAGATTGGTGAAACTTTTCTCAATACCTACATTTATTTTCCAAAGTTGGCTCTTCAAAAAACACTTGTTTCGTTTTTAATGAAAACTGTGAATAGCTAAACAGTTCATTTTTATATAAGTAAATATGTATATATACAGTTTCTTTTGAAGTTTGATGGTTTTCAAGATAATGCAGTTTCATCACTTTTTCCGTTTTATCCGAGGGTAGACTTAGCCCATACAAAAAACCAAACATTTCACATATCACCTTCAAGTACAAAACTGAAATAAACATTGTCTGGAGTCTAGACAGTTGTCTGTGATAAGTGTCATCATTGTCGGCTCTAAAGTGAGATGGATTTAAATGTAATAATCTTCTAGATAAGTAGGTAGTAGGTAGCAAGTATGGTAGACATTCTCTCAGATCTCTAGACGGTTAGATCCTTTGAAGATGTCTAGTGGTCAGCGAGGCACGTGCAAACATTATATTTGGCACATGCCCACATTTTGCAGTAGTTAGCATTCCATACATGACAGGTTGCAAGCCCATCGCCGCATATAAGAACACTAACTGGTTTCCTAACGATGTTTTCCTTCACCGTTGTGAGCACGTGTTTCTGATGCGCATATAATCTTTTCTAAGAGATAAATCTATTGATGCACGCCGGGATTCGAACCCACGACCTTCAGATTGAAAGTCGAGGTACCTCTCACTCGGGTAACACGGCATAAAATCTCTGTAGACAATAAACATTTTATCACATTCGAACATGTTTAGCAATACTTCTTCCATAGGTAGTGGATTTATATAAGGTGAAGTCTGCGTCTAGGGGACTCTGAACACACAACGTTATGCCGTTCCAGTACCAGCTCAACAAACGACAGCTCAATAGTGAGATTCGCAATATCTTTACGCTCTTTGAGACAACGTCTGCTGTACTTGGGGATAATAGACGTGGTTTTCTATTTCATATTTAATTAGATTAAGAAATAGCTCACATTCTAATAGCTAATGTAGATCTACCTAACGTACATAAACGTGTAACATGTATGCACGATATTTCAATGATTATTTATGATCGTTTTAATATAGTTCCTAACCAGCAGCTATTGTTTAAGTTTACTAGTAATCGAAATCGGCTTCAGTATTTTAAATCCCATTGTGTTTTAATAGTATCATAATATATTATATTATAGTCTATAAGTTGCCTAGGACTAATAGCTATATAACAAAAAAAGTTTTATCAAAATCCGTTCAATAGTTTTTGTGTGAAAGCCTGACAACAGACAGACAGACAGACAGACCAAAAAAAACATTTTGAAATTATTATTTCAAAATGATTTTTTTTGGCTTGTGTTACTTGTATGAAGACCCATAAGAATATTTTTTTCGTTTTTATTTGGGGGCACGGCAGTGCCCCCGCCAAGTCGAGCGCGAAGCAAACACTGCCGTACCATCCTTTACTGGAACCATTTCGCCGCATTTTCAGGCCCCTATTTGAGAACCTCTGGATAAGACCAGAACGCTGAAATTTTCGTCATCCAGTAAGCCATAATCACGTACTTAAAATCCAAAATTTCAAGTCTGTAGGTCATTTAGTTACGAAGTTAAGCGAAAGCAAAGTTTCGCATTTTAGACAGACACTTCGCGCTTCTTTTTGAAGCGTCAAATCGACCACCGATCTAACATAAAATAGACGTATTTTGACGGCCAAGTCACACAACATTCTATAATAATAAAGAAATCGCAGTAAAGAACCTCAGACTTGACACGACTTTGTCTAGATTTCATTACTTTTTAGAGATAAACAAGCAGCTCCATCGAGACTTGGCTAGTTTTTTACAGAATGTTTTTGGTGGGATTCAATGTACAGAATTGAACTCTTCTACAGCTTTATTATATGTATAGATATGTATAGATTATATACATATATTATATTATATTATATTTCGTTCTATACCTATAGGTATAGACCGTCGAAATCCGGTGCAGTGCCAAAAAAAATGAGTAACGACAAGATAATATATACTGGAGGGCTATTTTGTAAAAACTATAATTATCATGTTATGATATTCTAACCAATATTTTACACTAAAAGCGTAGATATTATGGCATTCAGTACCAATAATGTTGGTATGAATATCATACTGTTCTGTCTGTAAAAGCGCTAATAGCGTGTGTGAAAATACGAGAAGTAAATACGGGTACAGAACTTAGTGATTACACTCGCTTTGGTGCGACAATGCACCGTATGTCATCGTACCTCCTTTGAATAAATTCAGATAACGGTTCCATCGACATTGTCGGCACGGCTGCTACTGAAACATGCAAATGATGACATGATCCCGAAGGATGTTTATGCTCCGAAGGATGTTTGGTGCCGAACTAGACTGTCTTGCGTGGCACAATTGCTTCGTGTTATGTAAGTATGTTCCTAGGTATATACTTTTTGTGCAGTCCACCTTTGGTCCACCGCTTGCTTATTTGCGATAAAAAAACAATAAATCAAAATCAATTTCTAAAATGTTTCTACTGTCTAGTGACAGGCAGACAGACAGACGGATATCGGAGTCTTAGATAGGGTCCGGTTTTACGGAACCCTAAAAATGACACTTTATATAAATGGCAAAAATACAATTGTGACGTCACAAGACTATTATCGATTATCGACTATATAGATCCGCGCTTTACGACCTTTGGATTGAAAGTGGAGGCGAAGACGGCTTTTAACATGCACAAAAGTAGTTTTATAATGTAAATTCGGCCACCAGGAAGAAGGGACGCAGATGTTAACACTAGTGTCGCGTTATCAAGGCGCCGCGGTCTTAAACACGTTTTATGTTACGCCGAGCACCCGATAGCTATCTACATGAATTTGCGGTTATTTGTAGCCCCCATAACGGAGTAATTTTCGTGTGAAGTGTATCCGTTCGTTTGTTATGGGGCCTTTATCGCGGCGGAGTAGGTGCTTAGAACAGATAATGTTTTAAAGCTTCTTAATATAAGGCTTTAGAAAAGCTATCTAGGCTCCATTACTCTGATTGTTGGCACGCTAAGAATCACCAACTGCGGCCCTATTGTGTAAGTATATTTGTGGGAAATTTTACAGTTACTTGTAGCAGACTACATTTTATTTTTATTTGTAATTTCGGTGTATCTAATCTATTTTTAGTTTTTTTCTAATCGATGCAAAACTTAAACATACAATTTTCACTAAGGGCATTTCGAAAAGTAGTTGTGCTTGTACCTTCTGCATTCGGGAGTCGTCTTAATATGTCTATTCCAAAAGGTAGCTAGCTAATATTAACGCAATAAAAATGCACAGTCTAGCACGGTCCATTACCTGTGCAATTAGAAGACAGAGGCGTAATGCTTTGCTCGTGCGCACCATTAGATCACATTTTCCCTCGCGCTCACCGGAAGTGACAGGGGGCGTTCTATCTCATTGATCCTTTCTCTTAGCTACCTGTCTCAGTCAATCTGGAGCTTCGTATTAAAAATCAGTTTTATTAGTATTACGAGGCCAAGACTTGCGTAAATAAGTAAAGAGCAATTGTGAGGATAAAGCCTTAGGGTGAGGTTCCCCCATCGCGGAGCTATGCGGAGGTGCGGTAAGCTGTGCGGTGCGGACCAAACACAGCGCTTGACATTTTGAAACACGAATATTTGAGCGCTGTCATTGGTCCGCTCCGCGCAGCTTCGCTTAGGTGGAAACTTACCCTTAAGCTGGGTACTTACATAGCCATAACTGTAATAAAAGTTTCTGTTACCAAAAACCATGCGTGTACGTGGTGTGCGAGCTCGAGTGGCTCGCAGAAGTCAAAGTACGAGTAGGTAGATACTTTGATAGTGAAATCCGTATACTTAATCAAAAACCTTAATATTTATATTAAAACTTCAAAAAACCTTCTACTGTTTTCTTTATTCGTAGAACATTCTTGCTAGACTATCAACCCGTCCGTTTTAGCGTGAAATAGGTGACAGGAGCAGCCATCTATCTCATTGATCCCTTTGCATAAGTCTCCGTCAGTCCTTTGTACATATGTATGTACGTACCTACTCGTATCTGTAGTAGGTACAAGATTCATATAGTAGGTACATAAGTGTGATAGTACTTCCTGTAGGCTAATCCCCTAATTCTTAGTTGTAACCTCGACTCTACCTTGACTCAAACTATTTCGAGGCCAATCGAACTTTCCTCATGTTTGGTATCTTAAATCGATATTTTAGAGATACTCGTACTTCAATTACGTCATTACGTCATCAGTCCGAGGAGATTTTCATCAAACAAACTGTCACACGCATGCGTCGTTCCGAAACTGTCGAGAAAGCTGTCCAGGTATTTCTCGAAGTACCTTGAGTTGACAGTTCTGTTGACTGAGGAATCCTCGACTACAGGCAAACTCGAGGTAATTTTATCAAATAAAGCTACCAAACCACGGTTTCGAGTCGAAGTGGAGATGTTTCAAGGTGATAACTAAGAATATGGGGATAAATGTTAAATTATATTAATCTGTAGCATAATGTACTAACTACTGTTCAAACGTCGCTTCATTAGGCTAAATTTGGATGAGAGCACTTTATATATCTCAGTCTAGGATTTAATTTATAAATTAGTTTGTGGGCGTTACCCTTAGCATGTCTCCGTTTCTCTCTTTTGGAGTAACATTGCGATTGTACTACGCTACGGTCGCATTACAATCCGTGGCATTTACATTTGAAACTCAGACTCAGCATTCGAGTAGGTAGCTCAAAATATAGTTTACTAGCGACCCGCCCCGACTTCGCACGGGTTTAACATATAAACCTTCCTCCTGAATCACTCTATCTATTAAAAAAAACCGCATCAAAATCCGTTGTGTAGTTTTAAAGATATAAGCAAACATACATACAGACATACAGACGCGGGAAGCGGAAAGCGACTTTGCTTTATACTATGTAGTGATACTCTTCCTTCAGTCTTGGCATTATTTTCTAATAACGTATTGTAGATATATTTTTAGGAAGAAGTCATTTATCTCATTTTTCTTTTCGCACGAGAATTTGACCGAAGATTGAAGATTGATTGAATTACGAATGAGATGTCGATTAATTATACAATTAATATGCACTATATAACAATTAAATTTTTTTTTCAGTCATCTGTTCTGAGAGCTCCTGTTTTTCCTACATATCTATCTTAATTCACGCGCTACAATTTACATTTACCATGTCCATGCTTCTAATTACAGTTTGTGAAAATTAAACCGCGCTAAAAATAAAAAAAAAAATAAAAAAAAATCGGATCACGACTGTAATCCCCATGTACGGTAGACATTCTCTCAGATCTCCAGACGGTTAGATCCTTTGAAGATATCTAGTGGGGGTGGTCAGAGGCACGTCCAAACATTATATTTGGCACATGCCCACATTTTGCAGTAGTTAGTATTCCATACGTAACAGGTTGCAAGCCCATTGCCGCTTCTAAGAACACTAACTGGTTTCCTCACGATGTTTTCCTGTAAGCCTGTAAGCACGTGTTTTTGATGCGCATATAAATTTTACGAACTGAAAAATCCATTGATGCACGACGAGATTCGAACCCACGACCTTCAGATTGAAAGTCGAGGTACATCCCACTCGGCCCACACGGCTTTTTCTAAAATGGCGCTAAAAATGGTGACGGAAAACATCGTGAGGAATTCAGATAGCATTATTTAAACGTCCGAAGTAATGGGACCCGCTTTCGGTGTGATTTGTCCCACTGGACCACGGACATTGTCCTACCAACATGACAGATTTCCCGTTGTCCTTACACCTCACCTTGCGCTCAAGGTTGTTAGGATCTCGCACCGACAGAATAATGGATACCGGCTCATTTCAGGTGAAATTATTTATAAAATTTTACTGGACCTTTTGATCATGCTTGAGTGGCATTTGGATGATTAGAAACAGACGATGATACCTATTGTTATACTTACGACCGATGCAGCGTACCTACCTGACCTGAGAAACAGCCCCCTTATCACACCTAAGTACTTAGGTATTACACAAAATTAGGTACTCCTCGCGGTGCGAAAGTGACAACGTCATACGTCAATTTCGCACCGCGAGTAATACTGTTTTAATATTACTTTAAGAGTTTGAGGTGCGGCCCTTGAATGTTGTTTTGTATCCCGCCGGTGGGGTCGATGTGTGTATGGCCATGGTACTTTGCAGCCGGCCTTTAAACGGTATATACGACAACCGCCTAATAGTTGGTTCTTGCCTTTATCCCACTTCATATGGTGTCGGCACGAGACATGTAGATAAAAACATGTACTTAAAAAGATTTGACTTGAGGTGTTTTACAACCGGCCGCCCTCTTTGGAAATACTTGCTGGTCTCATGTTCACAGTCATGTTTTTGGTAAGTTGGTCACATCGGTCTTAATTAACCACGCTGCTGTTATAAATTACATGATGCAAATCGCCAAAGAGAACATGCACGGAACACAATTAATAGTTGTCTTTGTGAATATCGCAGTGGCATCTATTATGTATCCGTTTGGCAATGCTCACATTGCACCGCCCACCGCCCAGAACGAAGAAGCGATTTAGTAACTTTACGCCGCGCGGAGAAGCGGCTTGCGCTGACAATCCATCGGGTAGCCGTGCGAAGGGGCGGTAGAACAAGCTGCGGAGAGCCATTGTCAGAACACGTTCCGATTTCAGTTTTATTCCTTTTGGGTTTATACCTTAAATTGAAAAATGTACGTTTCTACCTCTAAGCGTTGAGGTCAAGAAAATAAGCTTGATAGGCGAAAGCTCGGTTGTAAAAATGCACTGAAGGAACTAGTAAATGTCAAATAGGTAAATAACAATAAAATAAATATTAAATCTCGATTACGGCCGGTATTCATACCCTATTTTTGGAATTAAAGGAACTAAACTCGTACGTAAAAAATCGAGGTACTTCCCACTTAGCCAACACAGCTTTTATGAAAGCTATTTTTAATGATCATAAAGCTATTCGTCAGGTGCCTAATGAAGTTGCTTTATCATCCATGATACGCAGTAAAGTAAATGAAGTTTGCATGTGAAGCCTGGGCTGTTTAAAGTCCGACACCATTAAAAACAACATCAACTAAACTATGCAAATACAAATACATTCAGTAGGGGTATTTTATTTAAATAAGTTGAATAAGCTTTTGCTAGCGGCTTTGGAACATGACACCTGTATAGCCTATTAAGGCATGACCAGTCATTGCGCGGCAATCGAGCGCGGCAGCCACGCGCGGCATGTATCCCGTGCGAACGAACAATAACACCGTTCGAGCGCAGCAGGTAGCTCGCCGCTGCCGCGCTCGATTGCCGCGCAATGTCTGGTCACACCTTTATGCTATTCCAGGATATAAGCTGTGTTAATTTTAAGTTTCATTTAAATCTTAGGCTTAATCATGCTCAAACTACCAGGTAGTAAGCCACAAACATCCAAACACCTTACAAACTTTTGAATTTTAAATATAAGTTGTATTATACATATAAACCTGTGTTGCATAAAATATATATATATAAACATAAAAAAATCGCGACGGTTATAATATAATATACCTAGTTATTTTATGTCAATAAAGTTTACCATATTAGTAGTTCCCAAACTGATATTATTTTCATAGTCATTGCTATCACAGATTGGATCGAATAAGTCGCTGTCCCAGAGGCACAGAGGATAATCGATATATTCTATCCATCTGCCTCTACTGCTTGCAAATTTACTGTTCCGTGCAAATACCCTAGTAAAGTTAATTAATAGCTTGTTATGGGCCAGCTTTGCCGAGCCGTTTGTATAGCTTAACTGAACAGGAACTCTTAATAATGGGTGTTTTTGATAAGATTAACTTCTTTAGGAATCTCGCTGCAAGATAGAGCTTAGATGCCAACCGGCGTGCCAGGTCTTTTTAATTAGAGTTTAGAGTAAGGGTTAAGGACGATTTATTACAGAGCGCTTAGAAGAACCTGATAGAATCCTTGTGTTTTAAATCAGGTCCTGGAGCTGAACCAAATCGTAGGTAGGTATCAGTTGTTCTATCTCATTAAGGCGGGTTGGTCCTAATTCTGTACGTGTAGCGCTAGTAATTTTTGACGTACGTGACTATCCCTTCCTAAAACCCATCTTTAAGAAACAGCGCAAATCTGAGAGAATTTCCAATGATGGCTACTGTTTTTTTAATAATGTCGAAGCGAAATTTAGGTTCCAATATTTTTTTTTATCAGAATAACTTCTTCTAAAGACAATTTTCAGTTTGGAATATAATTGTTTTCGAGAGAATTTATCAGATGGTTGAAAAATCTGACCTAAACCTAATATTGAATAAGGCATTTTCAAAGCACTTACCTAACTCTTTAAACTTACTTAATTTCTTGGTAGACATTAAGTACGTATTTGCAATAGGCCTATCCGGTCTGTGAGTTCCGGCGCTACGCGTCGGTGGCAAGAAATGCAGTCATACAAATAAGGGGAACATCTTTAGTTCTAATGTTTTTCAAACGCTAGCTTTCGTCTGCCGCTGCGGTGCACGGTTCAACGGATTGCGATTTTTCACTGCTCTATAAGTAATCAGTCAAGTTCATGGCTTCGCTTCTCCACTCGGAGTTTCCCTTGTCTTGCTGTTTCGGGGTTATCCATTAATTACTGGACATGTATAAAGTTCAAGCATTTTGATTTGATTTTCTTTATAATCATTGTATTATAATACCTAGAGAATGGTCCTTCACTGATAAACTTTTTCACATTGATGGTTTTATTGGTCAGGTGTTGATTTTTTTTATTTGGTTTAAACGGTATTTTTTTGTAGATGTAGCTTTTAAGCCGGTCTTTCTGTCGTCAGTTGAGTATGAAAATCATGTAGTTCGAGAAAACCGCACCGCATTTATCTGCGGTGCATAGCAGTAATAGAGAACACCATGTATAGGTAGGGTAAGCATGTAAGAAAGCTGAGTCGGTCTTAAGTCTATGAAAATCATTAATGCACACAAACACGAGTAATTGCAGTTGTAAAATTAAATTCTGTTTTAATAGTGAAAGTTGCAATAAAATGGTCATGAAATTTATTAATTTATGCAGAAACGTGTCAACAGAGAGACATGTCATCATAAAACTGCATAATAGGTACAGTAATGAATGAATGTTGGGCCATAGAGTTCGTGCTATGCGCCATTCAGTAATCTTGATCCGACGCAGCCGTGCTAAAGTGTGTTCAACGTAATTAATCTAATCCGCATGCAATGCCAACGCACATAACCATTGGCTACTTTAGAATAGAAAGCAGGTTTAAACCACTCATATTCAAAAACCTCATAAAGAATAGTAAAAAGGTCGTTCAAAAAGTTTTGTTCATTATTATTTTTTTGTATTGATAACTTTTTCGTCATAAACCTCTTTGGGAATATTTGTCACTACATAGTATAAAGCAAAGTCGCTTTCCGCTTCCCGCGTCTGTATGTCTGTATGTATGTTTGCTTATATCTTTAAAACTACACAACGGATTTTGATGCGGTTTTTTTTTATAGATAGAGTGATTCAGGAGGAAGGTTTATATGTATAATAACATGCTACCCGTGCGAAGCCGGGGCGGGTCGCTAGTATTTACTAAAACATATTTTAGTGTGAAAACCATTGCAAGGAAATTATTAGGCATTTACTTGTAGATGTCATTGTACTTAGATTTGCTTGATTTACTTTGGCTTAAAGTAAATCAAGCAAATCTAAGTATAATTAAATAAAATAAGAATTTTACGATCCTTCAAGTCTAATGGGGGTATTCAGAGGCAACTTTGAACATTACATTTGGCACATGCCTAGATTTGCGATGTTGAATAACCCTTGCTATTTACATATTACTTCACTACATAGTATAAAGCAAAGTCGCTTTCCGCTTCCCGCGTATGTATGTATGTTTGCTTATATCTTTAAAACTACACAACGGATTTTGATGCGGTTTTTTTTAATAGATAGAGTGATTCAGGAGGAAGGTTTATATGTATAATAACATGCTACCCGTGCGAAGCCGGGGCGGGTCGCTAGTATTATATTATAACAAAACTTAATATTTTACAAAAATAAACCAGAGAAACGCAGATAAATTCATCATCCTACCGATACCTTTCGATATAATTAGAAGCATAAGAAAGGCTTAGACTTTGGAACTAATAATAATAAAATAATAAATATTTGTGGAAATTATCACACAGCGTTATCTAACCCAAAACTAAACTAATCTTGTACTAGACCCTGCGCCGGGCGGCTTTCTACGTAAATGCTAATAGAACATGCAATTGAAACGTTATTAGACGCAGTAATGTTTCACTCGATTAAGAGGCAATTGTTACGCAAATATGTGCAGTGATACTTCATTGCCTGTTTGTAGACTGGGCTCAGCTGCTAATTAATACAATTCGTGTGTACTTTGGAGAGAGTGTTGAGACAAGAAAGCAACTGCCTTCGAACAAAACGTTGCATAAAGTACTTAATAAACATAGCTATTGTTGCATGTTTCTCTTTCACTCATTTTTAGGGTTCCGTACCCGAAGGGTAAAAACGGGACCCTATTACTAAGACTTCGCTGTCCGTCTGTCCGTCCGTCCGTCTGTCTGTCACAGGGCTGTATCTCATGAACCATGATAGCTAGATAGTTGAAATTTTTACAGATTATGTATTTCTGTTGCTGCTATAACAACAAATACTAAAAACAGAATAAAATATTTATTATTTATGGAGGGCTACCATACAACAAACGTGTTTTTTTTAATATATAATGCTACGGAACCCTTCGTGCGCGAGTCCGACTCGCACTTGGCCGGTTTTTTTGATCTCGTTTCTCTTTATCTTTTTAATTTTTCAAGTTGCTCATATTGTTAAATTTAGTTGTTGAGTCATCTATGTGCATGCTGTGGCATCCTGTAACTGGGAAAACACGTAGATTTATGTATAATTGTTTTTAATTAGTTGTATTATGTGATTTTTCTGTAGGACGCCCTAAATAAATAAATAAAATATTGGCGGACTTTACACACAGCGCCATCTAGCCCCAAACTAAGCAAAGCTTGTACTATGGGAACCAGATAACTGATAGAATACTTATATACTTATTTTTTTGTAAATACATACTTATTATACATAGTAACACCCAGACACAGAGCAAACATCTATGTTCATCACACAAATATTTGCCCTAGATGGGGATCGAACCCACAACCTACAGCGATTACCAAATAAATAGCTACATTTGCGTAGAATACCGGAATTCTAGACTAAATGAGCAAAATGGTGAAACGGAACTTTATGACTTCTTCCGTGTAATAGACGGACGGACGGACGAGACTTGGAATTTAAAATAAATAAAAATATAAATAGGATCACGACTGTAATCCTGAAGTACGGTAGACATCCTATCAGATCTCCAGGCACTTAGATCCTTTGAAGATGTATAGTGGGGGTAGTCAGAGGCACGGCCAGACATTATATTTGGCACATGCCTACATTTTACAGTAGTTAGCATTCCATACGTGACAGGTTGCAAGCCCATCGCCGCCTATAGAATACTAACTGGTTTCCTCACGATGTTTTCCTTCACCGTTTTGTGCACGTGTTTTTGATGCGCATTATACATTTTCGATTAGAAAAATCTATTGATGCACGCCGGGTTTCGAACCCACAACTTCAGATTGAAAGTCGAAGTACCTCCAACTCGGCCAACACGGCTTAAAAATAGTTAGAATTTAAAATAGTTATACTTATATCAAAATTGGCCAAACATTACCAAAAAACCTTGATTTTTATTGCGAGTTTTATTAATTAAGGAGTCAAAATTTAAAAGTGGGGCCACTGGGTAAAGTGGAATAACTATGTATCATACTAAGACTTTATTTCCACATTCTAAAATAGTTTTTTTTTTTCAACAATTCCCTCTTTTAATGGCTAGTTTGCAATATGTAATTCATATCGAGTCAATAACTGATTTTGAGTATACATACTATGCTGTCATCAAGAGACAGGTTTACCTATTACTCACCTTAGTTTACCGTAAGCCCAGCTAAAACCAACTCACGTATTAGGTAGCTACACGTAGGCTAATCGGTGTCAGCAAATACTTTTGTCTAAATACACACGTAGCTAATACGAATATTTAATCCGAAACTTTCATACGGAAGTCAGATATATTTTCATCTGTAGATCGAAGAGTAACCTAGGGAGCTATTCTGTCTCCGATATCTACCGACTAGACTGGTTTGATTTCTTAGCACAATGGTGAGTAAGAATGAAAAATAGCGAACGTCAGTGAGAAATAAAAATAAATAAATAGGATCACGACTGCAATCCCCAAGTACCAAGACATCCTCTGAAGAATCAGATGCTTAGATCCTTTGAAGATGTCTAGTGGGGGTAGTCAGAGGCACGTCCAAACATTATATTTGGCACATGCCCACATTTTGCTGTAGTTAGCATTCCATACGTGACAGGTTGCAATTCCATCGCCGGTTATAAGAACACTAACTGGTTTTCTCACGATGTTTTCCTTCTCTGTTGTAAGCACGTGTTTTTGATGCGCATCTAATTTTTCGAACAGAAAAATCCATTGATGCACGCCGGGATTCGAACCCACGACCTTCAGATTGAAAGTCGTGAGTCCCACTCGGCCAACACGACTGAAGAGAAATGCAAGAGTTTTTATATAGGTGCGAGTATTAGGAAGATAGGTAGGTACGATTAGGTAGGTACTATTTTAGATAGCTTTGCACGGCATGTGATCTAGGTGCCTGTACCTATCTGTGATCGCAATGTCATTGCAGCCTGTTTTTGTTCGACTACTCGTATTGTTGGACTCTGTGATCAACAATAGTAAAACACTCGAATGAAAAGTAGGATCATGAATCTTCTTGGACGTTTTACAAGGAGACGGTATCTGTTGAGCATTGAGCTTACAGGGACTTATATATTGTATTTTGTCACCCCATTATTAATTATAAACCCACATAATAATGTGTTGACATACTGGTCTACTGCGTATAATATGCTTTATTATTTAGTAAATTCTACTATGTATATACTAGTTCGTAAAAACAGATAAACCTTAAAGGTATTCATAAGTTGAAGAGGGCATCTGACACTGTTCACAGTCTTACAACTTTTTCAGTTTAATCGTTTTAAGCTAGGTCTTAGGAGTCACAGTTCCCATAAAAATTTGTACAGTAATATATTCGAGATCATTCGAGTATATTTGCGGTCATACAAACAGATTAAAACCGGCCAAGTACGAGTCGGACTCGCGCACAAAGGGTTGGCCGTTTTTGATAATCTATCAAAAATGTTGTTTGTTGTATGGGAACAGAATAATACAAATATTTAAGTGGGGCACTTAAATATTTGTATTATTCTGTTTTTAGTATTTGTTATTATAACTGAAATACAAAATCTGTGAGAATGTCAACTGTCTAGCTATCACGGTTCATAAGATACAGCCCTGTGACAGACAGACGGACAGCGAAATCTTAGTAATAGGGTCCCGTTTTTACCCTTTGTGTACGGAACCCTAAAAATCAAAATCTCAAAAAAATTACGACAAACATCATATCTTTGGCAGAATCCAGAACATGTTATTGAGAAATATAAAATAGAGTTACTGTATATTGTTATATGGTATGTATAGAAGAAGATATATATACAACCCGGTCAGAATATCTGTGCACCTCGCTGGAATGCGGCGCCTCTCCCGCTCTCTCTCTCTCCCGCCATGCGGCGCCTCTCCCGCTCTCTCTCTCTCCCGCCTCGCCCGTATATGACGTCACGAGGTCAGGTGCACAGATATTGTGACCGGGTTGTACATATATGTGAAATGAAGATAATAATATAACTCTAGCTAGCATAATACCGAGAGCTAAGTATTATATATTGTGGCATAAAAGCTGCAACACTGCAAAAGCTCCAACTCTGCCAAAACGCTGCGATTAGTTCCCGTATTTGTGGACCGAACAGATCAATTGATAGCCCAATATGAACACCCAAGCCTTTTTAGGGTTACGTAGCCAAATGGGGACGAAACTCATTACCTAGTAATGATAATGATATTAAGCGAGTTTATGGTAAATACAATTTTAAAACCAACGATTATTTACTGGTATCTAAATTAATAATAATTTATGGAAGGAATCCTGTCATAATAATTGACAGGATAGTTTTTTTTACAAACGTAGACTATGTAATGCACACCGCGTTTTTAAAACGCGCCGTCGGCGCGCGTTTCTTGCTACACAAACGCGATACGCAGTACGCACGAAAGGTCTAAAGGCTGCGTCTGACTTGCGTGCGTATCGCGTCTGTATAGCAACAAACGCGCGTATAAAAAACGCCGTGTGCATAGGCTCTAATGTATAATTTCTAATATATTAGTCCGGGGCTTCGCTAGAATATAAATCACTACATAGTATAAAGCAAAGTCGCTTTCCGCTTCCCGCGTCTGTATGTAATATGTAATATATGTATGTATGTATGTATGTTTGCTTATATCTTTAAAACTACACAACGGATTTTGATGCGGTTTTTTTTTATAAATAGAATGATTCAAGAGGAAGGTTTATATGTATAATACATGCATAATATAGTAGAGAAACACTGATAATTTTAGAGGTTTCTAATGTGATGTCGTAAATAAACACATTTTTTAGCGCTTACATTGCAAATGCTGGCTGAACCCCACGAGATATATCAAAATAATGTACTACAGTATTGTATACCTTAAAAACGTCTACAAAAAAGTCCACGATGGTATTAGAAATGTCTTACGCACAGCGAAGCGGGCACGGGTCAGCTAGTAATCTATATGCTATTCCAGTTCGCTAACTATAAATATCTATTCCAAGTTTACTCCAAATCGTATAACGAAAGACGAAAAAATAAAGGAGATTCTTTATTGTTTAAAACAAAATTATTCTGAACATTCTTAGCGATAAAATTCCTTCATACATATCACTAAAATGTAAACATTTAATAAAGCTCTACGGTTTACAACATAGTTAAACCACAATCATTGATTTAGACTTAATGTTTAGGTTATTTTTTTATTACATACAATAAATATATAAATAATAAAAAAAAAAGATCACGACTGTAATCCCCTAGTACGGTAGACATACTCTCAGATCTCAAGACGCTTAGATCCTTTTAAGATGTCTAGTGGGGGTAGTCAGAGGCACGTCCAAACATTATATTTGGCCCATGCCCACATTTTGTAATAATTAGCATTCGATACGTTACAGGTTGCAAGCCCATCGCCGCTTATAAGAACACTGGTTTCCTCACGATGTTTTCCTTCACCGTTGTAAGCACGTGTTTTTGATGGGCATATAAATTTTCGAACAGAAAAATCCATTGAAGCACGCATCGAACCCATGACCTTCAGATTGAAAGTCGAGGTACATCCCACTCGGCCAACACGGCTTTTTAAATATACAATAAATGATGAACAATTTTAGATCCAGTTTATAAAATCTTTTGTAGTCGGATAAAGCGTCCGCGTTCATAGCCGGTTATTTCAACAGATGTACGGTCGTCGGATTACGGTAATTGCATCGGATGCGGTTATCATCGAGCGACGCTAGGCCACCCCGTCTCGGGGCTATTCATTTAATTAAATGAAACATGTTTTAATTTGGTTATCGAATCGGTCTGGATTGGTTTATTTTCACAAGGATTCGCTGCGACCTTTTCTGAGCGAAAGTTATTTTATGTAAAAAACCGGCCAAGTGCGAGTCGGACTCGCGCACGAAGGGTTCCGTACCATTATCTATAAAAACGGCAAAAAAATCATGTTTGTTGTATGGGAGCCCCCCTTAAATATTTATTTTATTCTGTTTTTAGTATTTGTTGTTAGAGCAGCCACAGAAATACATAATCTGTGAAAATTTCAACTGTCTAGCTATCACGGTTCATTAGATACAACCTTGTGACAGACAGACAGACGGACAGACAGACAGACGGACAGCGAAGTCTTAGTAATAGGGTTCCGTTTTTACCCTTTGGGTACGGAACCCTAAAAATCAGGAAATTAACTTTTTTATCGCTTTTTACCAACGTGACAGACAGATTTTTGGGCAGAATAATTTATGGCTTCTATCACAACACCAGTGCTCGGGTTCTGGGGAGATATTAATTTTATTATTTGATGATTTAATTTCTTACACGTACTTTACATACCTGAACCAAAGGTTGACTAAAAAAGATCACTATCATCATCATCTTTCTGCCC
Source organism: Hydriomena furcata (assembly GCA_912999785.1). Lineage (NCBI taxonomy): Eukaryota > Metazoa > Arthropoda > Insecta > Lepidoptera > Geometridae > Hydriomena > Hydriomena furcata. The sequence continues at coordinate 9,694,860 of OU538824.1, forward strand.
ATATCCTGCTTTAGTTGGGTCAAAAGAAATAGTTTTTATCAATAATGCTGCTCATGTAGGTATTTTCTATGTATGGGTATAATAATACACGTAAACTATCATTGTGAGAAAAAAATTTACCTACCTACATGAATATCGGTATAACTTTATGATATCGGTAGAATCAAATAACATTTCGCTACTCGTATTGAAACAATCCGAGCCATCAATGGAACAACAACATTATCCAAAAGGGTTCAGTAATAGACATAAATATCGGGTATCAGGGATCTTCGCTCACGGGCACATTGTCTGAACACCTGGCCGGGCTCGCCGCTAGCGATATTGAACCCAACCAACACACATTACTAAAGTTATTGTAGCGAAAGTTATGAAGTTTAGGTTTTTTCATTGTAAAAAAAGATCATGGATCATTTCAACGTGAAACGAAATCAGATTGCATGTTAAACAAAAAACAATAGATAGTAGTATTATCTATTGTGTATGTAGTATTAGTTAGTATTAGTCACATGTCAGAACTTATAGTTGGATAGTTGAAGTTAACCGAAGTACCTCAACGTGTACGTTTCTTGATGTTTCAATTTGTATTCATGATTTAGTAGCTTAGAAAAAATGCACGTCATATTATGATTTCCTTTTGGCAAAATAATAGTAACCCTTTTTATACCTAAAGGTAGGTTATTTTTGTACAGTTGCCGTCAGAAGTAGCTTAGCAACTTAACACTCAAAATGATCTTACTTGATTCGCATCAAGATTTTGATATGTAAAAATGCGCGCCCACTTTATAAAATTCGCAAGTGTCAACACGCCATTTCAAATGTATGTTTTGCATCAGCGATAGAGAGTTTTAGTCAAGTGGCCTGAGCACGAACCACTATCGTATCGACAACCTATCGTTCAAATGTCAAAACAGGCACTATTTGTATTGTAAAAGTGTCCGTTTTGGCATTTGGACGATACGTTGTCGATACGATAGTGGTTCATGCTAACCTCCTAGGTATGTAAATATTTAGACTTTGTTTATAATATTTATATTCTAACTTCCAATTTTTAAATTTCAATTTACTTACACAATTTACTTACTTCTACCTTACTTACTTTTACTTTACTTCATCGGCTGATGTTGTTTCCAAAGAATTATTGGCAAAATTTTAAAACCAATTTAAACCAATTGCAGAACTATGTAGGCACAACTAATGGACTGATACCCACCTGAAACTTTTAAGTGCTTATCACTCTAGAACACACGTAGCGATAAGATTTGTTTACTTATATAAATGTTATCGCTAAGTGCGTCGTTAAAAGTTAGGTTAGACCTAAAGTTTGGTGCAAACGGGTTCACAGAACGGAATGGCTCTAAACTTTTGCTGAATGCAAAGCTGTTTTTGCACCAAAGTTGCTTAGCTATTATGATAAATGTGCATACCTTTGTATTCCAGTCCATGTTTATTCTACGTACAAAATGAAACATCATTCCATATTTATGAAGAAAATGTTTTAAGCTCTGCAGTGCTCGCTAGCTGAGACTGTGATAAGTTTACTAAAAGCGTCGATATTTTTACTCGGAGAAAAACTGGACGTGAACTATTTCGAGTAAAAATAAAAGCTTAAAGTTTCATGAAACGCAATTCTATGGCATTTATCGACGAAAGGATTAAATGGAGAACTCGCGAACTGGAACACTTTTATACAGATTTGTTGAGTTACCTATTTATATACACAACCTACAATACAATAAATCTCAGGAATCCTTTGTACGAACAAAGGATACTGGTTATAGGAGTCACCTAGGTAGGAAGTTACTACGAGAGATTAATTCAAGGACTATATATAACTATAGACTAACCGATATAACTATAATACTTATGTAGCTATATATCAATCGTGAATTTTAGGTTTAAAATTCTAATCGAGTTAAAATAACGATGGTCAAGCTTCATACGCATACATTGCAAATACTACAGTTTTGTATTTTTTTATGCTAATTCGATCGATTAATTATATATTACCTTTGAACAATATTTAATGGCACCCGCGGTTACGAGACAAAATATAACCCGAAGAATAGAAGAAAAATCTATCAAAGCACGTTTGGGAATTAAACCCACAATCAGACGAACGTCGAGGTACCTCCCCCTTGGCTAACACGGCTTTTACAGCCTAATTTGTGATTTGGCTAAAATAAACGGTAGTTAGGACTTAGGAGCAAATATCTCGGAGTTTCGAGCTAAGCTTTAGATAATGAAATTACCAACCGACGCCAAATTATATTTTGTACTTACGCTAAACTCTCAAAGCAAGTTGTCTAAAACGATGAGGTTGGTCGTTCAAGGAAGTTCACGTTTCACCAAGAGTTCACCTAAGTTTGAAGTCGTACCTATGTCAGATGTCCACTGGGCCACTTAGGAGATTTAGCGCTAGTTGCGACAGGTCAACTAGGGATTTAGCACAAGTCTACATGCCAAGCGATTCACTGGCGAATGTCACGAGGTGTGATTGACGAATGATTGAATGACGCAGAGAACGCACAGAACCGATGGAAAAGGCAGATGGCAGCATAGATGGAGTCGCGGTGGATAATGAGAAATTATTGCTGTAAAAAAAAACCAAACAACTATATGGTTTTCGAATAAAATTATTGTTCAGAGGTACTAAAATCCAGTCGGACCTTTGGTCAAATGGATTTATATACCTACCTATCTATTAATAGTTGAACTAGGGCATTTTCTCTAGCTAATTGACAAACAAACAAGTTATCAAATTGATCTATATATATAAAAATCAATTGCTGTTCGTTAGTCTCGCTAAAACTCGAGAACGGCTGAAAGGATTTGTCTTATCTTGGTCTTGAAATGTTCGTGGAGGTCTAGGGAAGGTTTAAAAGGTGAGAAAAATTCGAATAATTGCCGGAAAAACCCTAAAAACAGCCCTTTTCTTTTTCCCATACAAAAGTTTTCTAACTAAAACGTAAAGTCAATTTGAGCTTTATTAGGTTTGATAATACGGGAACGGGAACTTAAGACAACATTTGTTAATTCTAAAGCGATACTAAGTTCGCGGGGTCAGCTTGTTTGTAATAAAAATGTTGTTTTTCATTTTATTTAGGTATAATATAAGGGAAACTTCGAGGTGAGATTATTATATAGTTTGGGACCAGAAATTGCTATCAAATAAATTATTATAAGTGAAAAATATAATCTAATAAAAATACAGGACAAAAGATCAGTGTCAAAATAATGTACCTTCTTGTAGCCAACATTCCTTTTCTTACGTGTAAGCGAAATTTTTGAAGTCTTTTCTCTAAATTGAATTCGATCAGCACAAATCGCAAATAGAAAGCCCTCTTTCATTTCTTTGCTTCAAAGTCAAACGAACTAGAGGACATCCGGCTTGCTCAACACTTTTGTGCACCTCTTTTGGTTCATTGAACTGGAGTAGGTTAAAGGCTAATGTAATAATGTATTGCTGGCAATTTTAGCTTTTTGTCCCTACTAAAAGCTAGTTTAAAAAACGATAAGTAATTTTGCGATATAACCTATTTTATTATGTGTATTTTCCGTATGTACGAGTACCTAGTAGTTTTATTTAGTAATCGTTTTATTGCTTTCGATTGTTGAAAGTTTTAGACTGTTTTAAACTATCAAATGCTAGTAATGTATATATAAAACAAGAAATACTGTTATTTACAAACATTAATAAATCCAAACGAAAAGGCATTTACTTACTTTTAAAAAAATGAATAATAAAATACAACGTCAACCAATTCGTGGTCTAATTTGATTTGTCTTCGAAATACATAATTGAAATAAGACCTTTCGTCTTCTCATTACGAACGGTATTTATTTCCACCACCGCCATTTTAAAAATGAAACCACTAAAAATAACCTTTTTATGTTACCTTACACGGCACAACATTTTCCGCTCAAGAAATCCACCGCCAAGAAACCTTACTACAAGTAGTCTAAGATACAGTTTAGAAATATATACTCTCATCTCTTATTTGAATTTTGAAAAACGTTTTGTTGATAGTATGCACATAGATAAATCGCAAATAGGTTGCCTTGCTAAATCAGGAACAATCACAGTTAGATAATATTAACTGTTTGATCTACTTCCTCGATTTGTTATTAATAAAAATGAAGCATATTTGGGGAAAATATTACAGAGGATTCGGAAAAATATAGGATTAGTACAATTATTATATCTTCATCCAGTTTTATAACGATTTTATAATAGATATTTTTTCCTCACAAAATATCTTTGTCAAAAATAAATAGCAGATGAGAGAATATATTTCTATACTGTACCTCGTACTAAAGTGGAAGCGAGGTGCAAATGCTTTGCAAGTGCACGATTTCCACAGTCGAGTGCCAGCGTTCTGCAAGGCACGCATAAATCGAAAGCCGCTTACAAAGGTGACTATTTCAGCTTTTATTTCAACGGAGTTCTGTGAACCTAATTACCTGCCTCTATTTATACGCTGACGATAGAAATTGCAGCTCAGCTCGGATTTTGTATTCCACTGTAAAGCCGCTGGAATTAAACTTGCAAGGGTTTTAATGAAGCGATTTGTTGAGTACTTATACAACCCCAGTGGAGGAATTTATCATAGCTTCCGAAAAGTTACCAATACTTCTTTAAGTTCAATTGCAGAAAAGTTAGCATTTTAAAATTGTATAAGTTTTTTTTGGTGACGTGCCCAATGAAGTAATGACACAGGGTCAATTTGCGTGACCAGCAAATATTTGTTCCTTTTTAGGGTTCCGTACCCAAAGGGTAAAAACGGGACCCTATTACTAAGACTTCGCTGTCCGTCTGTCTGTCTGTCTGTCCGTCTGTCTGTCACAGGGCTGTATCTCATAAACCGTGATAGCTAGACAGTTGAAATTTTCACAGATGATGTATTTCTGCTGCTGCTCTAACAACAAATACTAAAAACTGAATAAAATAAATATTTAAGGGGGGCTCCCATACAACAAACATGATTTTTTTGCCGTTTTTATAGATAATGGTACGGAACCCTTCGTGCGCGAGTCCGACTCGCACTTGGCCGGTTTTTTTAAACCGTAGAGTCAAAAAAGAATCAACATTAAAAATGCAAAGAAAAACTAGTAGTACCTACTCTTATCACTTTCACACGTTTAAAAACTATTTAACGAAGAAGAAGCAATTTAGTAACACTAAAGTCTTATTCTTATTATAATTTTAAGTAAGCAAAGTAGTTTCACTACAAAATATGAGCGGGATAATTATGATGAAAGCGATTTCTTGTAAGGTGAGTTTCTCCGTTGAAAGACCACCAATTACGAAGACTGAAAGTACCGGCCATATCGGCAGTATCATTCATTATCGATAATTTCTCGAGAAAACTGTCGTTAAATGATGATCCGCCTACAGCTAGACCGCGTCTTTGCTATAAAGATTAAAGACATTTTAAACGGTAGTCGTAATTTGTAATGGATAAACTAAAAAGACCATTATTAGACCAATTTTCAAAATTCTTTTACCTATCTAAAGCTACAATATCAGCGAATAGTGCAACATTTTATTCAAAAAATTTAAGTTTTCACAAAAAATTCAATAATTTATCAGAAATTTTCCTATAATTTTGGCGCCATTCATTGGAATTGTGATCATGATAATTAAAAGTTATTATCTATACTAATATTTTTATTAATAATTGACAAAATACTAAACGAACTAAGATATGTAGATGTAGCCACACAAGTCCCGCTAACCTGCTCCCAAAGAGTCTAACCCTGGCTAAAATACATACACCTTCCAGCAGATATTTATGACTATACTATATAATATAATTATCTTTGTCCGTTTAGTATTTTGAAATGGATTTCCGCTTATAAGCCTGAATCAATTCATATCATAAAATTTGCAATATTTAGCCATTTCAATCGGCCATATAGGAGTGAACTTTTTGAATGGACCGAGCCAGTGATATATTGATACGAAGTATGCAATTGATTAAAAAGTCGTTTATTTATAAAACTACGCTGTCGAAATAACGTATTGAACAGAAAGTTCAATTAAAATGATTTTCAATCAAACAAAATGCTTTGGGAATTTGTAATAACTTTTTAGTTTTGATTTTATTATTAAACTTATTTATTTTGATGTGTAATTAGTCTGTACCTAGAAATAAAAAAAAAACAAATAAGTGAGGTAGTTATCTTTTAAATAACCATACCATATTATCCTATCTACACATCTATCTTCATTATAATCTTCACGATTAAACGTAGGTAAGGTAGGTCGGAAGCTAGTGTTTAAATAAAATAGCATAATCAATACACTACTAGCCGACCCGTGACAAACATTGTTCTGTCAATATTTCTTTGTAATAATCACATAGGAAAAATCTATTCCAGGCAGCTTCCAATTCCCTACAAACTTTGTCCTGATAAAATAAATTACGAATTTTGGTAGAATGCGTATCATTCATTAGTCAAAACTCCATTGCTAAGACGACTAAATGTTTTAGTCTGTGATGTCGGATTTGTTGCACACCAACGCTTGCTATACCAAAATCATCCTTTTTGCGTTTTTCTTATCATTTAGTAGGGGTTGTTTTTCGGATTATAAGTTCCCCCTTAATTTATTCTGATTTTTTATCTACATACTTACTACAAATTTCATCTTAATCCGTTTTGTCGTTTATTTTGATTAGGGAACAAACATAGCAGCCTTATCACAAACTTTGTCATTTATAATATTATTAGGAAGTCCCATTTTGTTTCATCAAAATTACTATAAATCACTTCGATATTTTGATAGCTTCAAACTGTCCGCGGCAACCTACATTTGGTATTGGCATGTTCATAACAGGTACCATAGCTTATTATTAAGTTCGGGGTCGGTTTTAATGAGCGGCTTGTTGCAGTTTGACAGAGTGATTTAATATCGTCCGTTGATCGTTTCAGTAAATCGGGATTAGTTTCGGGCGCGGTCGAACCGTGAATGATTGGAATACCAACTAGCTTCCACCCGTGGTTTTGCCTACGTGGCACCTGAATAAAATGTTGCCAATAACACCGGCATATAAACTACTAGCCGACCCGTGACAGACGTTGTTCTGTCAAATTTCACAAAATCGAATAGAAAAGACTGAAAGTTTTTAGTCTGTGATGTCCGATTTTTTGCACACCAGCGCCATCTATACAGAAATCATCCCTTTTGCGTTTTTTTATCGTTTTTGGGATGTTTGTCATATTCTAAAGTAGTATATTATTTATTAGAGCATTATATCTACATCTACAGCAAATTTTAACTTAATCCGTTTTGTCGTTTAAGCCTGATTGAGGAACAAACATACGTACAAACTCACAAACTTTCTCATTTATAATATTATTAGGATTAGGATATAAACTATATCTAAATAAAATCTCTTGCGACTGACTGATCTATCAACGCACAGTCCAAACTCCAAAGCGATGGTCATATTTTTTTTAAATTGAGATAGAGTTGTATAAATGAAATATAAAGAGTGTATAAATAGAGTTGCACTAAAAGAGGATTTCCCGAAATTCAACCCCTAAGGGGGTCCACGTAAACGAAGTCGCGAGAATTTCCACTGGTCTATGCAAAAATCACGATGAACCGTCGCTCTGTTAATACGTGAAAGAGGGCTAAACAAACAAACATATTTTCGCATTTATAATAGTCAGGATAAAGGATGCCGTTTTGTCGGTACACGAAATATTATTCATGATTGTGGCCGCCGGACGGAATCCAGAAGCCTGGCGAATTGTGGTGTTTTCAAATATGGCGGGTCAAAATATCAACAGGATTTGAATAATATACATACTATATCAACGTACCTGCTGTTAATAATAGCTTTGAGTCAAAGCTCTTGACAAAATTTTGGCTGTGAATTTTTCTGGATTTAGAGATTTACAAAATATTTCTTGTTTCTCTTATTTTCACGTTTGTTTGATTATTTTTTTAATTTAGGTTAAGTTTGTACTTTTGTTTTTAATCACTACATAGTATAAAGCAAAGTCGCTTTCCGCTTCCCGCGTCTGTATGTAATATGTATGTATGTATGTATGTTTGCTTATATCTTTAAAACTACACAACGGATTTTGATGCGGTTTTTTTTAATAGATAGAGTGATTCAGGAGGAAGGTTTATATGTATAATAACATGCTACCCGTGCGAAGCCGGGGCGGGTCGCTAGTATACTATAAAACTACTTGACCAATTTTGTTTAAAGACTCTTTCATAAAAAGCTACATAAATAGCGAGTAACGAAATTTTATTTTGGAAAATAGAGATGATGAGACGAATATTGTAGTAAGCAGGTAATTTTCATGATGAAGAGCATCTAAAATGTCTCGCAATTTCAGCAATACAAGAAAAAAATTGATAATTAGCCGTATTTCTATCTAAAATTATAATAATCACGATAGTTGGAATTCTGTAACCTAAAATCAGGCGCGGATCCAGCCCTCAAAAAAGGTAAAAAGGTTGTGGTAGAGAATACCCCGCAACAGAAATACATAATCTGTGACTGTGACAATTTAAACTGTCAGACAAACGGATATATAGAAAGCCGGACAGCGGAGGCACTAATAAAATTACAAAAATAAAATTGTGACGTCACAAGTCTATTAGGGTTGTGTGCATGCCCATAGTGCCTACAACGGTGGATCCGCGCTTGCCTAAGGTAGGTAGTATAGTTAGTAGGTATCAAAAATTTGCACAAATTAAAATACACGTCGATATTTCACCAAATCTATATTGATTTATTATTGTACATATTTCATCGCTTGTTGTTTATTTATGAGCTGAAAACGGATAGGAAATTATTGTAATAACGAAATTTCGACGGCATAAAACAACAAAGGTGTTATTTTAACTAGGATCGGCCAGTTGCTATTCGGCTGAACGTGACGTGTATAGCGTAAATTAATTTTGTATTTTCAAGTACCTACTGATGCGTTCTTATTTGCTGATCCTAACTGAACATGGAACAATAAAATAATGATAATTAATAAACTAATGTTCACTATTTGTCCAACACTTATATGAAAATAATGTGCGCATTATAACTAACTAGCGACCCGCCCCGGCTTCACACGGGTAGCATGTTATTATACTTAAAAACCTTCCTCCTGAATCACTCTATCTATTAAAAAACACCGCATCAAAATCCGTTGTGTAGTTTTAAAGATATAAGCAAACATACATACAGACATACAGACGCGGGAAGCGGAAAGCGACTTTGCTTTATACTATGTAGTGATAAAAACCGGCCAAGTGCGAGTTGGACTCGCGCACAAAGGGTTCCGTACTAAAAACGCCAAAAAAATCACGTTTGATGTATGAGAGCCCCACTTGAATATATATTTTATTCTGTTTTTAGTATTTGTTGTTATAGCGGCAACAGAAATACATAATCTGTTATAATTTCAACTGTCTAGCTATCACGGTTCATGAGATACAGCCTTGTGATAGACAGACGGACGGACGGACAGACGGACAGACAGACGGACAGAAAAGTTTTAGTAATAAGGTCTCGTAACGAAATCCTAAAAACGATAAAGAAAAACATCGTATAGAATCCAGTTAGTAGATATTCTTATGAAAGGCGAGGAGGGGCTTGGCTATAATTAAAAGTAATAGGATCAAGACTGTAATCCTCAACTACGGTAGACATTCTTTCAAATTTTTAGGCGCTCAGATCTTTGAAGATGTCTATAGGGGTTAGTCAGAAGCACGTCCGAACATTACATTTGGCACATGCCTACATTTTGCAGTAGTTAGCATTCCACACGACACGTAACAGGTTGCAAGCCGTATACTTATAAATATTATTATATGTTAAATAAAGTAAACGTTATAAATGAATTTTATGTTTTCATAGCTATATTAAAAAGTCGCCATTTAAAGATGATCCTAGGAAGTTAGCGTCCTTCGTCACATTCCTACGGCCGGATGCCCACACATCGTAAGTGGTTCAACCGCATCAATTATATGTCTGAAACAAAGCATGCCAACAACTCGTAGAAGTCGCGTACGAGTGCGCGCGTGTACAACATCCTTTACTTTCGGTTCTAGAATCTGTTTCACGTTATTATATTTTGAAGGGAATTTTACTGCCTCGAAGAAATCGAGTACAGTAGTCATACTCTCAGATCACCAGGCGCTTAGATACTGTAAGATGTCTAAAGGGTTTAGTCAAAGATGTGTTTAGGTATTATAGGTGCCGATACTTTTGGTGCCAGACTAAACTAAAACTAAACGTAACGGCACCCATCTCTTTCTGTTTCATATAGAGTAATAGAGAAAGCAATAATTTTAGAGATGTCTAAATCGTTTTTAGCTTAGTTTGGTTCCAACAGAATTGATTTGTAATTTAAAAGTAAACCTGTCCTTAAGATCATTGCATGTTGAAAAGGAGAATCACATCGCGCAAGACAAATATAGGTATTTGTGTAATGAACATATGAGTAAATGTTTGTTCGGTGTCTGGTGTTATAATTGAGTGCGTAAGTACCTGCGTATGTATAAAAAATCAGGTTTCGTGACTGGCCTCAGTTGTTAGTAACTCAGCCAAATATATTTATGGAGATAGGTCCATATTTGGTTTCTGTGTGTTTTAATGTAAGTAGGTAGGTACCTATTCAATGTATTTTATCTGGTTACCATAGGACATGTGTAGCTGCGAGAAAAAACCGTGAGAACTGTTAGTAGGGGCACAGTTATTGCCCACTGCGACCGAACAAAGAGATGAGTGGGAAGATGAATATTGTGAATACATATTTATTTTATTTTTAAGGTTTAGCTGTCTGCGATTTTTGCTATATTATTTTCGTTATTAATAATTGCAGACGTACCTACGTAAGCCGATGCAAAACAAATAATGCTATGGAGATAATGCAGTTTATCATAATTTATAATAAGGGGTTTGAGTTTTTATTTTTAGCCTTCAATACAAATTATATTTTTGCAACAATCTATACATAAACATTGAAATTGCATCTGTTGGTACAGTCGTCAGCAAAAGTTGATGATGACTAGACAAAGTTGCATAAATACTTTTTTTTGACTACTAACTATTTACGTAGTGTTGTGAATACTTTTCATAGCACTGAAATTAATTATCAGCTCCTTTGATAAACCGTTTCTAAAAGTGAAACATATTGTTTTTGTTGTTAAAAAATTAATGTAACAAAATTATATTTTGTTTTAAATATTTTTTACATATTCCTATTTCTGGGTTTGTTGCAATAAAATGGCAACTGGATGCGACTGTGTCCTGATGTGTCCTGATGTCCTGACCGAAATATCATATCATACTTTGTTTTATTCTAATACGTTTGCGTAGGTTGGGTTAGGTTTTTTTTTATTGTAAATGTCGTTAGAAATAATGGAAATACTACACCAAAATAATTAAATTTCAATATAAGAAATGAGTTTGATAACGAAACTATTATGGGCTAAGCCTAGGTACCTATCACAAGATTATGACTATATAATGGAGATTGACTAAATTATGAAACAATGACAATCAGCAGTAACAATGTAATGAATTTTATACAATCAACGAAGCATGTACAAGGCATTTCCGTGGTCGCTGGGTTTCCATATTATTAAAAAAATAAAATTATATAGAGTACTAGCGACCCGCCCCGGCTTCGCACGGGTTTAATACATATAAACCTTCCTCCTGAATCACTCTATCTATTAAAAAAAACCGCATCAAAATCCGTTGTGTAGTTTTAAAGATATAAGCAAACATACATACATACATACAGACGCGGGAAGCGGAAAGCGACTTTGCTTTATACTATGTAGTGATGTATAATTTTATATATTTCAATAAATAAACTAATTTCTACGTCTTCAGCGCGATGAAATGTAATATGAAATGTGTAAAATCCTTTGAATCTGTCACATGACATTGGAGCTCCTTTGAACTTCTCCCGACTCCATCATCAGATAAGCTCGCTGTCAGCATACTATTCTATTGTCACCGAACTTACGAGTACACAGGTAGGTATGCTAAATTTCAGCTTAACCGGTAAGGGTATTTTACCCACACATAATGACAAACTAACAAAGGAAGGTTATTGAATGCTGGTTGAAATCCGTTGCTACGTTGCCACGTAAAAGAAGCACAAACTTACACACACATAGAAAAAGATGACTTGGTTTAAATATTTCGATAGCAGCAGTAGCCAACGCTGTTGCACAAGTTTTTAGGCCGCCCAGAGGCCTCCGTCATGGCTTGATGACATTTTACAGCATACACGATCGTAATATACCATCTGAAGCATGTAAACGCTCTGTTGTTAATACCACCCATACATTTAGTGATTGTACAAAAAGTTGCTCAGCTCAGCATAACTAGAACGATCTGCTAGGAACGACTAGGTCAGCTTTACGCCACGAGGCCAAGATAAAACATTATCGAGGTACCGCATCGGCACTGCCAAGACCGTATCGTCGGATATTACGCGAATATTTAATGGGGACTATCTTTGAAATATTCATTATTATATCAAGCTCGTTTGGTTACAGCGTTTTGCTATTAGTGTAGCCGTTTGTACCAAGAGATAACATTCCCGTTTTGAGCGTTCCAGACGGTGGTGGGTATTAAATGTAAACCAACCCAAGTGTGAAACACAGTTGATCGTCATTTGACACAAATTTAATTGATGATTGAACTTTTTATAATAATTTTAGTATGTGGTCTTCAAGGAAAAAGTAAAGATTAAGGGTCGTGTTGCCTCTGTGGTTTACCAAAACTTTAGTTCCGAAAATCTCGGGTTCAAATCCCGACCGTGCATTCTTCTATTCGAATTTCGATTGTACAGCGGCATGTGCTTGCAAACTTGTCACACATTATTTACCCTTCACATTAAGACACTATTTTACTACAGCCTATCCTATATATTTATATGTCTTTATACTGTGCTTTTACTGTCCATAAATATATTTACATTATATAATAAAAACATTAAAATAAAGGACATGGTGAATGAAAAGTAACTACCTCGCATAAAGGTGCTTGTATCAAAATTGTGCTACTATAGATTCTTGATTTACTGTTACAAACTAATGTTTCTGAATTGGCGTAGGTATACTGCCATTACACCTAAAAGATTTGTTGGCGAATTTACCTGTGGTCCGTGCGATAGGTGATAGGATCTGTAATAGTTAAGAACCCTATAATGCCGCTAGCTTACGTCATCTAGTTGATTATCGTCGGAATGGTATCACTGTCAATGCGAGTAAAGCTGCGGGGGAAGCTAGTATATACAATACCTAAAATATAATACAAAATCTCTAAGATTCGTTTTGAGCATTCTTATCAATAAAATAAATAACGTTGATTATTCAAAGCTATTTGACTATTCGTGTTATATCAAAATTCAACTTTTTGGCGTCTATCAAAGTAAAATGATAATAGATGCAAACCTCTACTCGTAGGTATCTTGAGCCACGGTGCAGCATTCACGGCGCCAGTTCCAGTCCGCCCACGCAGCACGCATCGCGATCGAGAGCTTTCACAAGCATCTGTGGAACCGCAGTAGCGTTGCAACGCGCTTAGTGCATGAAGTGTTTATGGATGTGCCTTTTCGCAATGCAGCTGCTTTTCTAATTAGCTAGTGTGATCGTAGTTTGTTTGGTTTGTGAAATAGCTGGGTTTGAGGCTCGTGGGAACTAAATTTGAAAGTCGGTATTTTGTCAAAAAAACTATAGGTATATACATATACAACCTAGTGAGGTGCACTACTCGTGTAAAGTAATCAAATATAATATGAATCACCTATATAGTTAGCTCTTTAGTGTATAGTAACATTTTTATTGATGCCATCTGTAAATCAAATTTAATAACTTAAAAGCTCCATAATTCATTCGTTCAATAAGATGCACTCAATTGATAACAAACACAGTTCTATTAACAAGAACACGCGTCCTCCCCTATTATCTAGGAGGCTGCGTATGACAGGCTTCAGTCAGCGCTGGCGAGCTGCGCGCGCGCACGCATCCGTTCTAATCTCCCGGTCGCAGCCGGCCATGTTTGTTTACCAACACGATCGAACGTAACCTCGCTTATCCAAAAATTATGCACAATCTCAATTAAAAGTAGAATGTATGGTTCTGGTATAAACTATTCAATATTATTATAATGTTTTTCTGTTAGTGAGATGTCAACGCCTCCACCCCTTTAATAAGCCGTCCACTCTCTTTACGATTCCCAGTGTGCATAAATAACGTGCATAATGTGACAGATACATTTGCAACGATCTCGTTTTAGTTTGTACGCGATCTGCGATATGAGGGTCTCGATTATTGTTTATGTTATCGCGCTGGCGATCGTCGCCGCCGAGATCAGGATCAAGGGTAAGGTGAGAAAAAGATACATGCACAGGCGGCACCGCGCCGTACTCCCGTCGTGCAATTTCAACGAGACGATTATACAAGATGAGTGGTCTTTGATGGAGGCGATAGACAAGTCCAAGTACATATTTACGGGGAAAGTCCTCAGCATAAAGAAGTCGAAGCCTGAAGGTGCGAGGGGGAAGAGATCGAACATATACAGGGTTTATATGAGACGAGTGTTGAAAGGTACTGTGAGTGAGCTGAAGTCGTTTGTGAAGTTTGAGGATGGCTTGGAGACTTTGAGCGGTGCTACTGTTGTGGTGGAAAGGCCGAGAGCGCGGGAGTCTTGCGCCCCTTCGCCCCGCCCGAGGCTATCAGCAATCTTCCTCAGTGATGGAGTATTTACTGATGTGCCCCGACTCATTCCCCGGCTGCGACTACTGACTGACCCTGTCCCGTTGACTCTTTATCATTTGGACAGAGTTAATGCCGCTGTAAAAGGTAAGTTTTAAAAGCTTGACATATCCTACAATGTGTGTTACACACAAGCGTGAATATCAGTGTGAATCAAGGTTAAAAAGAAAAGAGCAGCGGACTATGGCATTTGGTTTAACCCCTGTTAAAGTTACAATAATGTGTGGGTGTTGTATCCATAATGTTCACCGTGAAGGCATTAAGTGGTGATTTTGATCGACATCTTGACAACTGTTCGTTAAGTTAATGGATTGAGCGTCTAGCTAGAGCGTCTGTACTCTGCCGCTGTTATATAAATATGACCTTTACACACACATGCACAGCAATCAGTACATATTACCGTATAGGGATTATCTATAACGCAAACAGATTCCAATTAGTTAAACAAATATTACGACATGAGTAAATGCCAGTCGTAAAACGAATATAATAGAGTGTCATCCCTATCCTATATGCGTTAAGCAACGTTCAATAAATTTTAAGTGATATTTTTATTTGGCTTTTAATGGTCCAAGAGCCAGACACATTTATCTGCATAAGTGGTTTTATTCTCTTTTATAGTTGGTGTTAGCTTTACCAATTTCATGCCATTATCATAAACGTTCATTCTCTTTTTGTTCGCCGGGAAAAAAATTAAGTTTCGCGCGAGAAATGTAAATAAAATAACGCGGAGATGGAATTTAATTCAATTCGCTGGGTCAGGAATAGACTTTATTCCGAGTCAAATACTCTGCTATAAATTTTATTGCGAAAGCCATTTTAACCTAAAAATTCCGAGAAGATCCAATTTAAACCTCGCATAATCCAACGACGAGATGAGTATCTTGCTCATCTGCAGTTCAGACGGAGTCTGCGTGTTTCTCGGGATGCGACAGAGCTCATATCTGAGACGCCGCATCTAGGCAACCACGTCGTAAAGACGCGTGTGTCTGCGTCAGCCCTTCGTCGGCGGTAACTTCGCCCAGTGAGGCGATACATATCAGTCTATGACCGCACGATCCGTGAGAATCCCCGCAGATAAACCCTGGACGCACGTAAGCGATTTAATCTGCTTCATTAGACGCGAAGTCGCAAAGCTCGCGTGAGACGAACTCGCTCTTCTATTGATTCTGTTGATATGAGTAAGTAAATGAAATGATTGAATACATATGAGTGGGTTTTGTATCCATAGATCGATGTCGATAATCTAATGGCGGGTCGGTATCTGAAACTATCATCACAGGAGGCGTTATGGATTACGGAGAAAGTAATGACCAAGTCCATTCGTCACGATAGCTCAGAACCACACACGAAGCTCACTGCTGAGTTTTATTTTGGCCGGGAAAAATGGTATGAAATAATTTTACCGAATCCGGATATTATTTAGCAGCGGCGAAAACCCAAGTGCAGTTGTGAAAGTATGTACTTAAAACTATTATAAATGTAGAGCGTTTATTCATTAACAATATCAAGATAAAACGAGTATGGACTAAGGTAGACCCAGTAACAGTAACAGGCTACTTATCCACCTGTGAATTTAAATAATTAAAAAACAAACTATTTGGAGTATTAACAGTTTAAACATAGCTGACCCGTGCCCGCTTCGCTGTGCGTAAGACATTTCTAATACCATCGTGGACTTTTTTGTAGACTTTTTTAAGGTATACAATACTGTAGTTCATTATTTTGATATTATCTCGTGGGGTTCAGCCAGCATTTGCAATGTAAGCGCAAAAAAATGTGTTTATTTACGACATCACATTTATACTATGTAGTGATAGTGATGATTTAAAGCTAAAGACATTTCTCAAAAAATCACAACAAACCTCTTTCGTTATACGCTTCTTATTTTACACGATTATGAAACATGGCCAGTTACTAAACGTATCTAACGTGCCCTCAACTTAAACAAAATTTGTAGATCGGATGTTTTCCTTTTGAATATAGTAACATCTGTGAACATCAAGATTGGAATGAAACGTCTTTTCTATCAACCGAATTATTCCACGCTATAAATTTTAAAGTAAGCACCAACTCTGTGAAAAATGTTAAAAATATAATGTGCGACGTTGAAGATTCGTCAAGAGTGCGACGAGACTCGCCCGCCTACGCCCGTACCACTTTCCAAATTCCTCTTGTAAGCGCTTGCAATCACCTACGACGTACGTGCCACTACTAACGTTTTTAAACTTGTTTTATATAAAATCTTACCAAAGCCTTTACAATACAGAAAAGACAACAATAAAGCGCAATTTGGGGAGAGCATGCGCTATTGTCAAATCAGCGCTTTATAATTTGGGAATCGGACGTGGGTTGTGCTTGTTGTTGATTGTAGATTGAAAGTAATGAAATGATCGAATACGCATTGTTAGTTGCTGTAACAATGAAAATAAAATTACAAAATGGTTCGAAATCTCTTAAAATTTTCGCATTGCGACTGTCCAAATGTTTCTAAATGGTTTACAAAAACTGGGAGAGTAGGTACTCAAACGGATTCATCCCTGACAGTGTACACATGAATATTCAGGACGGCCGGACCGCGCGTAGGCAATAACTGTTAACTTGAACTGTGCTGCATCCGACACCGACACCGTGTCCTATTAGTTATTCTGCGGTAGCGCGCTCCATATCCTGCACCCATCCAATAACGACGCAGATTCCATTTTTATTGAAAAATCCGCAAACAATCAATGAAAGCTACACACTGTTTACACTAGCTTCTCCGCAACGATAACTTTCAAAACACGGCGCCAATTAGCATACTACTAATTATCCTAGCCATACAAGTACGAGAGATTAACGTAAAACCACGTTTGTTTACGTTGATGAAGGTTGCATCGAATTGCGAAGTATCCCAGTCTACGCGCGAGGCTGCGCTAGCGCACGCGTCTCGGTGGCGCCTAAGCTCGATTGCGCAACTTTGTGCTCGCTTGTTTACGATCTAAAGTCTCGCGACGCGACCGACTGAAATGGCCCTAATACACGTTCTCTCGAACGAGACTTAACAGCCAACGCTCACAGCCACAATAAAAATGAAGCTTCAGTTTTTATTATTATCGGTTTACTACATCACGATAATTTACGCCCAGTTTCGTCTAAAGGGTGTCGCGAGGAAGCGGGATACGGTTTACCGCAAGAAAGACATAAATGGTCCCAAATGTGTTTTAAACGAGACGATAACTAATGACTACGAGATTCTGTCGTCAGCGGTGTCTGAATCTAAATACATTTTCACAGCGAGAGTGCTGAGCGTGAGAAAGATAAAGCGCAGCAAGCCAGGCGCGAAAGTGTTCATGGTTTACAAACTATACATTCGGCTAGTTATGAAAGGAAACGTCGAGGAGCTGAAAAGTCACGTCTTTTCAGGGGACGAGCGCACTCTCAACGGTGCGATTGTGTTTGTCGACTGGCTTCGGTCGAATAAGTGCGCTTACAAACTGTACAGGCATTCTTCAGGCGTATTTTTGAGCGATGATTTTTACGAAGCCAACAGGAAGGGGAACAAGCGGCTGCGACTCTTGAACGAGCCTCTTCCATTGTCACTTTACGATTTGGATAGAGTTAATGCCGCTTTGAAAGGTAAATGTTTACTGTCATATAAGGTGTCGGCTTTGTGTGTGCACACCATCTATAAACTTTTGTGTTTTATTGTAGCTCTGTGTCTATGCAGGTAGCCATAAATTGCTCCTACACTGAAGACATTAAGTTAAAACGTCAAATAAGTACACAAACACTAAAAGAGAAATTATTTCTAAGTTAATGCTGATTCGTGTTTGGCTTTTTTATGAAAGGTCGTAAAAGCTTTTTCATTTTATGCATACAACTGGCACGTCGAGGATTAACGTTGATGTCAGTACCCTGATTCGGTTTCACACGATTCGGCTGACTTATAGTTTTAAGTAAGAAATACTTGTCATGGAGATTTCGCTCTTACTTAGGTCTATTTTTAGAGTTATTTGTGGGGGTGGTAAAACTAATAAACATTGAAAATTACATTACGTTATGCCGTGTTTGTTGCGTGTTTTTTTTAGGCTTTTTCGCGAGGAACAGTCGTAGCCTCACCTAGCTGCTGGAAAGTTTCAAAGTGACAACAAGGAGTTGACAATGATTTTATAAAAAAAAACATTTGACTGTGGCGTTGAGTTTAAAAAAAAATTAACCGTTACTTGCTTAACCAATAGTCGGAAAAGCAGTCGAACCATGAGTTTTTGAATCAGTGTGTACTTTAAAGCATTTTATATATGTATTTCTGCATACAAATCTAGCTAAATCGAATGCTGTTTGGTGTACCTATGTAAGACGACTTTGTTTAAATTGGACTGCACATTAAATTATTTATGTTTTTGAGCCAGTGGCGAAATGATTGGACCTTCCACTGTGTTACGTAACTTAACAAGATAATTATGGTAATCTATTGAGTATCATAACTTATTCTACCTCTTTGTCAATATCTTCATCAGATTGGCGCTTAAAATTTTATTATCATTATTCATTTTACTGGCCTCACAGCTCAGTTAAAAGTGGTTCTGCTTTCTGCGTTGCAGGTTGTGGGCTCGTTTTCCACCAAGAACAAACATTTGCGTGATGAAAATTTGCAAATAAATGTATGTTCTGTATCTGGATCTTAAAATAGGTTAGAAGTATGTACTTGTTTACATATGTTAGCTACCTAGTACTTTTGAAGGAAAATATTTGTAAATATGTAAAAATAAAACCACTGTTTCATTGCCATCAAAAACCAACAACTCCTTTTATTATCTGTCAAACTTAAAAAGTTTTTTAATCAACAAAAAGGCTACATCACAAAAAAATATTTATTAGGTTTTCACTAAAAAGTATTTCCTAGGTTCTGTCGTCTACATCAAGTATAAAATGTTTACATTAAAAAGTATGTAATGCATTCATTAGACGTAATGTTTCCCAAGACGTAATGTTTTCAATGATTTCTATTCTATTCTATAAATGCTTGTAGGGTAGGTTGAATTTTTGTTAGTAACCTATAGGTATAAAAAAATATTTAGAAAATAATTTATGGCTCTGCAATCCGTGGATAAAATGCAGTAATAGTTACTCCTGGTATCATCCACGTTCACGACGACGACGAGATGTATTTTAAATAGGTCATTTGCAGTGCGATTCCACTCGCCTTAGGCGGTACAACTTGTGTGGGCGAAGGTCGAACCTTGCGATTTAACCAGAGAACATTCAAGATGGCAAATTTAATGCCTTATTGGTCTATTATACCCACCCACTTGTGTATGAGCCTACCAACAATCATTGTACTCTGTATAAGGAGAATAGGCGTATATATAATCATAGTAAAGCTTACATAGTACCCATTAATAAACGTGTCATTTAACACGGCTGAGTCATAGGTAAACGTAATTACGTTTTATAAACGAAATAAAACTGGCTTCGACGGTAAATTTCGTGAACCTTAAAACATAAGTAAAGTTAAGTATGTAGTAAGTAAAAAAAATAGGATCACGTCTGTAATCCCCAAGTACGGTAGACATCCTCTCAAATCTCCAGACGCTTAGATCCTTTGAAGATGTCTAGTGGGGGTAGTCAGAGGCACGTCCAAACATTATATTTGGCAAATGCCCACATTTTAAGGGAAGTATACCCCGCTGAAATATAAATTAATTGTAATGCACCACTTGTCTAGTAAAATAAACACCAAAATTTTCACTCTCTTTTTCACTGTTGTCACTTTCATACATGAAGTGATTCTGAACTTCTAAAGTTAAAGATAAAGATAAATAAACGTTAAAAAAATGAACACTTAAAAAAGTTCTCTACCTAGTCTGGACTTCCTAATGACACATTTTGGAACAGCCTGTACATAATATAAAGTAGTCTATCTAATAGATATAATTCCGTAAATGGTAGCCAGAATTGTCAACTAAAATTTGTGGTAATAAGTAAGTAGGTAAATTAAAGAAATATATGACCCGTAACTTAGAGCGTGAATGAGACATACATTTTTACATAATAATAGTAAGGTTCAATATTTATATTCAACAAAAATGTTATAAAAAGCAGTTGTGAGTGTTCCATATAAGTTAGCTGTAGAAAACTTTCACAAAAAAATAGGTAACTTTAATAGGCACATGACCGCATTTTGTATTAGTTGGCTTAGCATACGTGACAGCTTGCAAGTCCATCGCCATTTCTGGTTTCTCCATGATGTTTAAAACAAATACATACATTCTTCTGACACAAATGTTATTTAGTAAGTTTCTTATTGGTTCACGACAGGGATTCGAACCTTTAATCAAAGCCAGTTAAGGTGATAAGTGAAATTTTTGACGTTTTGTATGGGCTGAGTCTATCCGGATAAGACAGAAAAAGTGATAAAACTGCATTATCTTGAAAACCATCAAATATAAAAAAAAAATGTCTTTAATTTAGGTAGCTAGTATGATTATATAACGAAACATATAAAAATTAGCAGAATTAATTAGAACTATTTAGCTATTCATAGTTTTGATTAAAAACGAAACTAGTGTTTTTGAAGAGCCAACTTTGGAAAATAAATCTATCGAGAAAAGTTTCACCAATCGTGTTTCTGTCTTTAATTCATCTAAATTAAATACTTAAGTTATCTTTGTCATAAAAAACAAAACTGTATGTTATGCGGTTATTGAGAAAAACGATTCTGCATTAATCAAAAACCTTTATTACTCGTCTTAAAGATCATACTGTAGATATAATTTTACTCCACTGAAGGTGTTTCATAGCTTGCTAACTGGTGGTACAGCTAGCATATCACGCAACTTTCTCCGCAGTATTTTCCCGCTTCCATTTTTGGGTATTTCTTGAACAAATCTGACACCTCCGCGTAGTTGCTTCCACGAAGATACCTGGAACGTGCACGTTTATTAATAACAAGCAGTCCGCCCCGGCGTCGCACGGGTGTAATAATGATTTTGTGGATAATTTTTTTACACCTTGGGTCTCATTATCAAAGTTTTCATAAGGATAATTTCATATGGTTTTTTTTGGATATATTAATGTTTTCTATAAAACTGTAGTACATCACTCTGCTCTATTGTCAATAATTTTTGCAGCGTACGTGATATAAGGATTTTTTTCGCTATTTCTTTCAAACGTTGGGTTACATTTTCGAAGTTTTCATACGTATCCCTAACATTTTTGAAAATATACTATAGTCTATGTTCATCAGGAATAATGTAGGATTCTAAAGGTGAAAGAATTTTTCAAATCGGTCCAGTAGTTTTGGAGCCTATTCGATGCAAACAAACAAACAAACAATCAAATCTTTCCTCTTTATAATATTAGTATAGACTAGCCGACCCGTGACAGACGTTGTCCTGTCAAATTTCTATAATCGAATAGAAAAGACTGAATGTTTTTTGTCTGTGATGTCAGGTTTGTTGCACACCAGCGCCATCTATACTAAAATCATCCCTTTTGCGTTTTATTATAATTTCGGGGATGTTTTTCATATTTTAAAGTAGTCTATGTTTTATTCGGGCATTATATCTACATCTACAGTAAATTTCAACTTAATCCGTTTTTATCGTTTAGGCCTGATTGAGAAACAAACAAACATACAAACTCACAAACTTTCACATTTATATGTAATATCATTAGGATAGTGGAAACTTCATTCACGTGAAGGTATTTTTAAACAGACTTCAATCCCCAGCCGCATCCCAGCCGGAGTTGAATTGCTGAACCTCCTTTCTTAGTACACCTTACTCACAAAAAAAGGAATACACTCTTTGAATTTCAAGCTAATTTCAAGATCAGTCAGTTAGTTTAGCAAAGAGTTTTATATATTTAGATTTTGCGTCTCAACATGGTATTTCTTCATGATGAGTTCAACAGTTGAGCACCTATAGATTGCAACTACTACTAATTTAAGTTCATATTATATGTTATTTCTCTCTGTAAATATTATTATAAAAAAATATCATGTTATTTCTCTCTGTAAATAAATTGTATAACTTATCTGATTACTTCACACTTTATTGTTCTTCCTTATCAAAACTATGAGTGATATGACGTAGGTAAATTTAATGCAAACATTGCCATTTAAATAATGCTTATTATTTGCATTGCATAATAAATAATCTTAAAAACCCATTTAAAGCAAACTGACATCACATGTTTACCTTAGCCATGTTTCTCGTTTTATGCCTACCTTTGACCCAACAAAATCTATAAGTTCTTTCTCCGTTACTGATACTCCGTTGTTCTTCACGACGAATGCTGTAGGTAGTTCACCAGCCAAAGGATCTGGGGCGCCTGTAACCCCTGTATCCTTCACAGCTCGATGTTGACGGAGAATTGCTTCCAACTCTGATGGCGCTACCTTTAAATTTAAACATTAGTAAAGCGGTTATAACAAAAAAATAACACATCGCCATTTACGAGATATCTGCTCGGACTTGAATTTGTCTAAATATTTCAAAAAAAAAAAAAAAAATTTGATAGTAAATTTTAAGGTTGCTGTTAAATTTATGACAGCTCGCATTTTTTGTACTCGGCCGTATTCTGTGGCCGCACACTAAGAATAGTGCAAACGCACACATTGAAGCTACTTCACACTTCATTTACCAAGACTAAATAACTAGTCTTGATACTTGAAAATATTTGGTGCAATAGGTATGTCATATTTGTATAGGTAGGTATGTACTTAATAATTTTATAGGTTGCACTTGACAAAAAGAAAATAAATATAGAAAAAATTAATATATATTATAAGACAGGTTACAAATCGTAAAGTGCTACTACACAGTTACTAATATTTGACTGTGCAAAAAATATTTGTTAGGTACCTACTAATAAAATACATTATGACAAAACGGTAAGTATCGTTTTTTTACAAGCTCTTATTTAACTTGCAGTTTATGTACATATTTATGTATGTATGTTTGATAAGGTGGAATCTTGCAACTTAATTTTAAGCAGTTATCCCCAATCGATTGAGCTGAAATTTTGCATACATAATATGGTGACAGCGAGCTGATCTGATGATGGAGTCAGGAGCTGTTCAACGGAACCCTTCACTAAATAGTCGAATTGAGGCAAAACTTTGCATACCTATCAATCTCAATGACAATGTAAAATTATGGTACTAGCGAGCTGGTCTGATGATGGAGGTCGGATGTAGCCATCGGAACTCCTCAACTACACAACATAACCACGTCGCGTTTGGGCTCGTTATTTTTATCTTGACGAGAACTAGAGCACTAGACATTACAAAAGCTTGATTTAAAAAATATATTTTTAATAAAAAAACTTATTGTCATCTAAAATCGATGACGGCACCGTCAACGTTTCGAGTACCACTCACAGAAAGTTTTGAAAGTGAAATACTGATAAAATATGTAGGTATGCTTTTGAATATTGTGTGCGAGCTATGATCTCGAAGATCCATAGACCGCGCGTAGCGAGGGTCAACAAGTTCTGGAATTAAACATTTATTGTAAAACTTTACTAAATAACCCTCCATAATATTTTCTTTCCAGAAAAATCAAATATGAATTTGTAAAAAGAGATGACCAGCTCTTTTTAAAAATTCATATTTTCCATTGTATTTGTACTAAATGACATCTCAAACCTTCAATACTTTTTAAGACCTATCCAAAGACATGGAGAGTATGCGAGAAAAAAAAACATCTGAAAATATGTATTTATTTCTACCACATTGTCGGCGTGACTAATGTATATTCATGCCAAATTACAGATTTCTAGTACTAAGAGTATCTAAGCTAAGCTGCGGACGAATGGACGAAAATGGCAAAACTATAAGGGTTTTTTGTAAACTACGAAACACTAAAGAGCACTTTCAGTATTTAGAATTAAACAATTTTTCAGGACACTTTATTTTTTTTTAAATATTTAATTATTTGCATCATGTACTTAAACTTAAGTATATGCCATCAAAAACAACTTGTAAAAATAAAAATAAAAAGCCAATTCTCGCAACGCAACTCGGTTTCTTTTTTTTGTTGGAACTGCTCGTGTGTAGTAAACTTAACTTGTGAGATATTGTATAAGTAGCCTAAGATGACCAGAGATAATCTGTCGATGTCAGTCTCTCTTCCCTGTTCGCTTGTTACGGCTGGTCGTGTTCTATATCTCTACAATAAAGAATCCATATATATCACCCAGATCGTGTATAAAAGAAAAATTATAAATTTCAATTTCATCCGTTTAGTCGTTTAGGTCTGATTGAGGTACAAACATCCAAACATACTTAACATCCGCACAAACTTTTAGATTTATAATATTAAAGGTAGATAAATAATAATTATAAATTATATTAATAATCTGAAATTTATGTAATTTTTCTAAATCCAATTATAGATAAAGTATCATTTTTTTCCATCCATGTATAAAAACACACGCTTGGTAATATAGGGTAGATTGGGTCTAAACGATACAGGTAAGGATCATGGTACCTTAGAACTTTCATTTCAAAACAGAAATGTATCAAATCAACATTTATATTTATTTAATAGGACTAATTAGGGACACTTCAAAAACCACAGCAAAAGACGTTGTCCAGAAAGTATTATCACTAAAATGGAAATAGGCCGGGCACATACAAAGATTACAAAATGAGAGGTGATCTAAAACAATTATGAATTGGGACCCAATACATAAAAAACGAAGAAGAGGAAGGCCTGCTATGCGATGGGATGATGACATCGTGAAAGTAGCAGGCAAAACATGGAGCAGAGCCGCTAGAGATCGGGAAAAATGGATAGAGCTGGAGGAGGCTTTTACCGCTGAAAGCGGTCCTTACACATAATTTTATATACCTATGCATAGATACATATTTAAGTTAATTTTATATTGTGCAAGGAAATAAAAGATTTTATTATTTATTATTAATTAGGGACACAACCAGGTTCACATTTTCCTGAAATTTAATATTTTTAGTAAAATAACAATCAAATACGAAACATCGGCTTATTTCGATTTTGCTCCGACGCGACGTATGCAAAAAGGTAAAACCGTATACTATTATCATATTGTTTCGAAACCAAACTCGATGAAACGCATCTTCTACAAAAAAAAACCATCCAACTCTTTCAACAAATCATGCATTGTACCTAACCTTCATCTGTGTGGCTTGCACTAAATTCTTCAAGGCAATATATTATACAAATGTTATCATTAGTTTTGCATGTCCAGTATTTTACCCTGGTATACCATTATGTAAGACCTCCTCTAAATTCGAAGAAAAATGTGACGTGGACGTGCTTCCCCGAGCGCGTCTGAGCGCTAACTGACGTGCCGACTTGAGGTGAATGTGAGTTTTGTATGGAAAAAATGTATGGAGAAGTTTTATTGCATTTTATATTGTTCATAAATGAAAAAGTAAATTATTTGAAAACAAGATAATGCCACGCGGTATAGAGAAATATAAAATCTACAATTTCGTATTATTTTCAAATAAAAATATGCTGTGGGTCTAAAGATATTGGTACCTAACCAGACCCCATTTTTCGACATTTTCAGCGGTTCTTGCGACGGTAAAAACGTATTTTTTTGAAAATATTGTATAGAACTGGCCAGTTTTTATTATCTACTATTAAAGATGAATATATTATCAGTAATTTTTTATCATTATATCCTCACAATTGTGATTCCTGGTTTTTAAATCGGTACCTGAAAATCATTGAAATACGTGTGTGAGTGTGAGCCGGGCCTTAATCAAAATTAATATAAAACTTTTGAATTTATCATTGAGTAGAAAGTTTCACTTGACTCTCTTCAAATACTCTAGAATAAAAAAAATATAGTTCTTACCTTACTCACTATCACAAAATTCACATACAACAATTTACTTAAAGTAGGTATTAGTAGGTACATACTACATACCTGTCCAGCCTTATATTTTATGAGTTCTTTTATTCTATCTACGATGTAAAAGTACCCATCTTCATCGTAATAAGCGACGTCCCCTGTGCAATAAAAGCCTTCACTGTCTAAATATTCACTCATGTCTTTATCGATGTAACCCTGGAAAAGTACTGGTCCTTTTACGCAAACTTCTCCGGGTAAGTTTGGACCAAGGAGTTTTCTTGTTTCGATGTCAACTATCTGAAAAACAAGTACCTCTTACAATTGAATTTATAATTCCTTCGAGAAAAGAAGGCGGTGCCCATTTCGGGACTGTTTTTATGTATGTACCCACTACTCCGTAGCAACAAGTTTTCAATGATTTTAAAATCGGATTGCTATTTCGAAGAGGTTGACTTCGACCTGGTCACATATATAAATTTAATTGTTATTAGTAGGTATACCTGCGTAGTATTTTTTTCATCTAGGTAAATAATCGACATTATCACAGAACATCAAATCTTGTCAACACATTTTCTCTGTTGAAATTATGAACACGTTTTCGAAAATAAACAAATATCTCGGTTCTTGAGAGACTAACATTTACAAACATAGTATTTTTTATAATTATCTCGCCTAAGAAAAGATACCTTAACTATATTTCCGTCAACAACTCTGCCAACACTTCCTTGTCTTGGTGCTTGGTCGTGATCCTCTGTGACTGCTCCTGATGACTCTGTCATTCCATACCCTTGCAACACGTGTTTCAAATTTGGAAATCTGTTGGAAAGATCGCAAAAAACGTATTTGACCTCGAAAAACATTGTGAATTGAAGCTTTTTTAATTTAAAGAAATCGGAAACTAAGATTTTGTTTTATTTATACCAAACTTTTTTCCAGATAATCTATAGTATCTAGTTAGTAACCTAAACCTTGCGTAATTTAACTGATAACCGTAATCAGTTTCAACTGTCAAATTACCCGAGCAATAACCGATTGCGATTATTTTTCAGATTATTTTCAAAACAAGACCGCAAAAGTGGATATTTTTTACAAGATTTGACGAGTTATATACATTGTTAATTGCATGTTTTTACCCGAATGCACCAGAATGTTTGCCAGGGTAATATTTTTCAAGCGTATGTATGTATGTATGATGTATGTATGTATGTACTCTACTATTGTATGTACTCGTATGGGCCCTTCTTTGGCACGCTCGACAGCCCAAACGACTTAATAGAGGTGTCGTTGGATTCGTCTCAATTGTTGTGGGAGTGACATAGACTATACATTTTTTTAATATTATGGCGTCTCACTCTCTGGAAAAAGTTTTTTTTTTAGTTAATTCTTTTGTAGCAGTCAGATTTTTTTTATAATTATTTGTTTTATCTTGTTTACCTTCTTTTCGCTTCGTCAATAACAGATGAATCCATAGGAGCGCCTCCACAGTAAATAAGTTCCACTGATGAAATATTATATCGTTCCAATCGTTTTGAATTATTCAATAAGACTACCAATGGAGGTACAGCTAAGAGAAGTCCAACCTAAAACGAAATAATAAAATGTTTTCAAAAAAATTAAGTCTCTTTTACTCTACAAACTGATACTTAAAGGTTTATTTTAGTCTTGTTGAGTAAGTATATCAAGTCAATTATTTTTTTAAGGTTTATTCATTTTGAACTCTCGACGATTTATTTTTACTGCAAATCACTACATAGTATAAAGCAAAGTCATTTTCCGCTTCCCGCGTATGTATGTATGTATGTATGTTTGCTTATATCTTTAAAACTACACAACGGATTTTGATGCGGTTTTTTAATAGATAGAGTGATTCAGGAGGAAGGTTTATATGTATAATAACATGCTACCCGTGCGAAGCCGGGGCGGGTCGCTAGTTATTAATAAACCAATTTCAATTAGCTTATTTTCGCTTAATTTACTTGCCTTATAACATTTTCATATTCAAACAAGAAAATAATTAAATTTATATGTTTGTTTGGAAGATCTAATTATTATTTAATTATTAATTATATAATACCCTGCTTTGATAAAAAAATAAATTATAGTAGGTAGGTTGTATAGGTAGGTATAGTACCTTATATTTTTGGATACATTGCAAATACTTTTCTTCATTGAACCTGTTCAAATAAACCACTGTCTGGTTATAAACAATCTCATCCATTGTTAAAATAATCCCAACGGTGTTGGTCCATGGTGCTATTGATAAACACACCAGGCCTTTTTTGAAAGACCTGAAAAGTAAGAATATTTTTTCACCTTTATATCTTTTTTACCTGGATAAGGTGAGTGATTTGGTTGAGTTATAATGGCTATGATATTTTTTTTGCACAGTTATTAAACAGTGATGGACAATTAAGGGGCCTCTGAGAGCCTAGTGGAACCTTCAACTGATTTTTAAATATGTACTCGTTCATATATTATGCAGAAAATAAAACCATATTGTGGTATAAGATGACATATTTTTCTGTCAAAAATAAATATTGAAGGCGCTATCAATTGTATACGTAGTACCTATAGTCACAAACATTAAATAATCAATCGAAATGTCGTGGACAACTTAATCTATAGACTGACTCAACGATTAGTCCTCAGCGAAAGCTCTTAATGGATCTTGAATGAGTTCATTCTGAGCGTCGTGCACACATTCAATAGTAGTCGATAGAGTTACAAACACTTGATGCAGCGCAGTCGACAGTCAACGGTGGATTAGCTCAAGTATTTGCCTTCCAAAACGGTGTTAGTTTTAAACATAATTCGACAAAAGGTACTGTTTTATTCTCCGCAAAAGGTATATACGCGAAGGTTATTTATTTGAGAGCTAACATTTTTTTTTTTTTTTTTTTTTTTTTTTTTTTTTTTTTTTAATAATTTATTTATTTATTCAATCAACATAGGATCATTAGGTACATTAGATATTACATTCTTAAAACTAACTTATTTCTAAATCTTACTTATTTTTTAAAAAAAAACCCCAGGCTTGACTGCCAATAAATGAATCATATTGCAATAATTCAGATACTGACAATCAAACCTAGTAGCAAACATCTTCAGGATACTGTTAGAGCTACCCCGAAATTTTTGTAAGTACTCGTAACAGTACCGTATAGGTAATTCGAGGTCTCCTAAATTGGATAAATGTCTAACGAAATTTCAAAGTGAAAATATGAATGGTATTACGGAAGGTAGTAGGAATTTATTACTTGTAATTTATTTAAGTATCTAGATGCTTACAGTAGGTATTAAAGAGATTACAAGTCTAAAATAGGCCATCCACATTCACGGCAACACCGAGAACACCCGAGAAGCGTGAGTGTGGATAGTGGCTCTATCTCGCGAAAAGTCTCGCCGATACTTCTTGAGTGAGTGTGAATGGACTACTTTTCTTCAATGACAATATGGTGACACAAATAGAATTTCATAATGTGATTATGATCATCAGTAATGCAAATATATTTTTTCATTGCCCCAAAAATTGTGAATTATATCTTCTCAGAAATAACTACTTAATCGTAATGTATAAAACTTTTACATTACGGACTGGATGACTAACTGATCGCACAGCTTAAACTAAGTCTAAGAAGTATGAAACGAGTATCTTCTTACAGGGCTGCACTAAAATTTTGGAAATTTCCATCTCAAAAAGGTGAAAAACCACGCGAACAAAGTCACGCGTTCTACTGGTATCTCAAATAATGATAAACAGTTTATGTCTCTATACAATTGCATACCTACGTCAAAACATAAACTTGGGAACGTCAATAAAATCAACTTACAAGGGTTGGAGTCCAGATATAATTAAATTGCGATGTGACAGTTCAGCACCCTTTGGCAGACCCGTAGTTCCAGATGAGTAAAGTATAAGAGCCGCTTTCTCCGCTCCTATTAAAACGACACCCTTTGTAAAATATGATTTCGGTCGAACACATCTGTTTGACGCTGACTAGCGTCGCGTTTCGGTACAAAAAGTTTTTTGTTCAATAACATATTTTGCAAATAAAGCTATCTAATTATATAAAACTTTTGCGTTACTGATTTACTCAAAGTCAAAAGGTATTTATTTCAATAAAATCACAAAGTAAAATCACTTTGAAACGTCTTAGGAGCTAGGTGAAGCGACGCTTATTCCTCGCGGCCAAGCCTAAAAGAATCAGACAGCAAACACGGCTTGGAGCTTATATATTTTTTTTGATGATTCTTTCCTTAATGCTATGTAAAGCTCCAGTGTGGTGCCGATCGGAGTGACTGATCTATCAAAGCACAGTCTAACCACAGGCCCTAGAGCCCTTGAAGTTTGTAGAGTGTTACTATTGGTGTGTGGCTGTGTAGTGCACTAAGAAAGGAATTTCCGGAATTCAATCTAAGTGAACAAAGTTGCGACTACTAGTTAAGGCGAGTAATTAATGTGATTGATGAATGCAGAATCGTTTTTTGTCAATAACCGTAAAACATACAGTTTTGTTTTTTATGACAAAGATAACTTAAGGATATAATCTAGATAAATTACAGACAGAATCACGATTGGTGAAACTTTTCTCGATAGATTTATTTTCCAAAGTTGACTCTTCAAAAACACTAGTTTCGCTTTTAATCAAAACTATGAATAGCTAAACAGTTAATTTTTGTATAATTCGTTAGATAATCATACTAACTAAATAAATTACAGACAGTTTCTTTTTAAATTTGATGGTTTTCGAGATAATGCAGTTTTATCACTTTTTCCGTCTTATCCGGGTAGACTCAGCCCATACAAAATGTCAATAATTTTACTTATCACCTTAAGTATTAAGCTTACCGCTGAAATCTATGTGACGAAATGAGTCAATGCTCACAGTCTTCGAAACCACATCTGCGAAGCTCATAATATTCCCGTCAGACACCGAAGGCCCATAAATATAGAACTTTGTTATGAAATCCAAACTCTTCATAATTTTGTAATAAGACTTGTAAGTACTCGGGGACAGGAACATATATTTTGGTTTGGAAATTTTCAAAGTGTGTATCAGTTCATCTGGAAATAAAAAAATGTCAACCGATCACTATGTTTTATGTACACTAGGTACTAATTATAATGAGGTAAAATTTGTTTTTTTGTTTAAACCGGTTATAACAAAAAACAAAGAGAACCAATTTTTAAAACTCCTTTTTTATTAGCGAGTAAACTATTAATTTATTAAAAAATAAATAGGATTCTCCACTTTAATTGCAATAATGTAACCTAAGGTACTCGTATCAAAAATAATAATAAATTAATAAATACATATTGGTGTTATCACATAGCGCCATCCAGCCCTAAACTAAGCAAAGCTTATACTATGAGAACTAGATAACTGATAGAATACTTATATACTTTTTTTTTGTAAATACATATATAAAAATGTGCCTATAATCTTCATTAGTACAACCGTGCAAAGCCAGGGCGAACTGCTAGTATTCAAAATGGAAATAAAAAGTTTATTCAACAAAAATATTGTCTGTTACTGTTATTTAATGGTAATTATACGAGAAAATAATATCTCGGAAAATTACGGCAACAAAATAATCAAACTGTTACCTACTCGTATGTGCTCATAATATGAGTTATTGTTTCAGAAAACAACGTCGTCGTTTTATA
Organism: Hydriomena furcata; assembly: GCA_912999785.1. Taxonomy (NCBI): domain Eukaryota; kingdom Metazoa; phylum Arthropoda; class Insecta; order Lepidoptera; family Geometridae; genus Hydriomena; species Hydriomena furcata. Next base: position 9,727,124 of record OU538824.1, read on the forward strand.
CGAGTATGTTCAAACATTGTGTAGGTACACTCTGTTTGTATTTCATATAATGAATTTTTAGAACACTGTATAATACAATTTTAAGATCAAACCTATCTATAACACTATCTAGAAACAGAAATTCTTAAAACGCTCCATGTCGACGATTGCTCTTTTTGGAAACGAAAAAAGAAATACTTCTGAATAAGCCACGTCTCCTATTTTTATAAATATATTACCTACATCAGGTTCCTACCTTGATTTCTACTAAGCTGAAAACATAATAGCAGAAACTTTTCACGATAAAGATATTATTTCAAAATGACAGCTACACAGTATAGATTAACAGGCAAATATGTCACGCCACAGTGTAATAAACCCTTCCAACGGTATTGGGTTTAATCGCCTAGACGTAATGCCTTTCGTGATTATTTTAGGTGTTTATTTACCTATACTGTAAGCACTGTTGATGAATGTCACCACTCCTTCAGTACACATGCCAGCTATGACTGTAATCAGAAACTCTGCTCTATTCTCGCTGCAAACTCCAATCACATCACCAGCACCCACTCCGAGATTTATAAGAGCTGAGGCCATGTTGACCACTTGCTGTGCGAACTCGCCGTATGTCACTTGTTCACCGGATTCTCCATTAATCTTAGAAAATAGAAATAGATAGGATCGCGAATGTACACATACACATCTACTCAGTAGACATCTAAGAAACATCATCTCTCCAGAAAAGGGGATAAGTAGTTCAAAAATTATATGATTTAGTGTTCAAGGCCAAACTTACCAATGCAACAAGATCTTTCTTCTGAAGTTTATCCAGAACAAACTTTCCATAATTAACATGAGAAGGTATCTTAAAATTTTGATCACCACTTATTATACTAGGACCTGAATATTTAGTCATTTTAATTATTATTGCAATATTTTTTTCGCACTTTTAGTGTACTGTAAGAGTATCTTTATCAAACTGAGCTGTTTGAGTTTTTTCAAGGTTGGAATGATACCAAGTTTAGGTACGAGTATAATATTGACAGACACGCCTCATAGGCGTGTCTGTCAATATGTGTATATTATAATTTGGGTCAAAACTGTAATACCTACCTAATTGTTAATTTTAATTTGTTTTGTTTTCTTATTTTATTGTGTATATTTGTGAAATTTTATGGACCTAGTTGTCTGCAATAAAGAGATTTGAATATGCAATAATAGATAACATTCCAGGTCATTTTCGGTGCGTTTTTTGTATTTATTACCTTGACTTTTTAATCCAATAGAAGTTCGAGTCATGGTCGTGCATTTTTCTTATACTAGCTAGTATAAGAAAATGCACGACTGGAGAAAAGTGGACGAATGGCACGATGCTCGCCCCGGCTTTGCACGGGTGTTACCTGAATAAAAAGTGGCCTATGTGTTATTCTGATATATAAGCTATATTACTGTAAAGTTTCATTTTAATCCGTTCAGTAGTTTTTGCGTGAAAGAGTAACAAAAACACACAACCACTGACTAACTTTCGCATTTATAATACTAGCCGACCCGTGACAGATGTTGTCCTGTCAAATTTCAATAATCGAATAGAAAAGACTGAATGTTTTTAGTCTGTGATGTCAGATTTGTTGCACAGCAGCGCCATCAATACAGAAATCATCCCTTTTGCGTTTTTTTTCGTTTTAGGGATGTTTTTCATATTTCAAAGTAGTCTATTATTTATTCGGGCATTATATCTATATCTACAGCAAATTTAAACTTAATCCGTTTTGTCGTTTAGGCCTGATTGAGGAATTTGTTCCTCAATCAGGCCTACTCACAAACTTTCACATTTATAATACCTATTATTAGGATTTAGTAGGATCCGTTCAGTAGTTTTTGCGTGAAAGAGTAACAAACACACACAACCACTCACAAACTTAATATTAGTAGGATATTTACTAACTGACCTAACAGACGTTGGGTTCTGTCAAATTTCAATAATCCCGAGTATAGTCGAACTAGTAAAAGACCGTTACAAACAGTCTATAGGTAGTTTGACTGATCCAGATCACTACCATAACTATTGATTTTTACACGGGTCTTTATCACTACGATAAGATGTAGGTACCTATAATTTATATAGTGATACTTAGGGAACTTGATAAGGCAGTAGTGTTGTAATTTAGATGAGTCAGCGTCAGCGTATCCCCAGGGTAGACCCGTGGTGCCTAATAAATACAGAACTAGAGCAGTGCGTTCCCTGGGTATTTAGGTACTTTGATTGGGTGAATTGTAGACATAAGTGTCAATTATGTTAGCACTAAACTAAGCTAAAAGCGATTTAGACGCCCCTAAAATTATTGATGTCTCTACTTATACGAAACAGAAGAAGATGGATGCCGTTAAGTTTAGTTTAGTCTGGCACCAACAAAATCGACTCCATATTCGGGTTACTCATTACATTACAAATCTCTATTAGACTTTATTTTATTGTTCCATTGTTGTTTTCTAATGGATTTTTTTTGAGGTAATTTTTATCGAGGTGAGTGACAGTTTTCTTGGCTGTCGTGTGGAGGAGAAAATAAAACAAATTTGTCAATATAATTATGTGATGATGTGCGAAGAGGTAAGGAAGTGTAGGTACAGTTCACTAAAAACAATATGGATTACCGTGATTTACTAAGAGAACGGTACATCTACCGAATCTACCGATATTAAAGTCACGCCTCGGTACGACCGAATAGGTATCGCAATCAATGTAAGATTTATGGTTAATCACCGACCGTCGACGTCGGACGATACCATTCTCTAATGAAACCAAAGCTTTAAGGGAACATTCAGATTGGTTTCACATAAAACATTGTTTATATTTTAATACTAGGTAACCCAAAATATTCGTAGACATGTACGATAATCACCTTTACCTACCTGGTAGCAGCAAAGAAAAGGAAAATCATTCGATTCGAACCTTATCTTCATCTAGAATTACTAAGACGACTAATAAATGTTTTTGATGAATGCAGAATCGTTTTTTTTCAATAACCGCAAAACATACAGTTTTGTTTTATATGACAAAGATAACTTAAGGATTTAATCTAGATAAATTAAAGACAGAAACACGATGAAACTTTTCTCGATAGATTTATTTTCCAAAGTTGGCTCTTCAAAAACACTAGTTTCGTTTTTAATCAAAACTATGAATAGCTAAATAGTTCATTTTTATATGATTCGTTAGATAATACCTATATTAATGACATTTTTTTTAATATTTGATGGTTTTCAGGATAATGCAGTTTTATCACTTTTTCCGTCTTATTCAGCCCATAAAAAACGTCAAAATTGTCACTTATCACCTTAAGAACTAAAAGTACCTAATCCAACTGAGGTACATTGACTCCTTAGTGGTTACAGATAGAGGCTGGTGGTTGCTGGTACGTAAATTAATGTTCGTTAAATTGGAGTACAAACCCCGACAATGTATTTCGAAACAAATAGGAATCCTGTTCACTTGGTTCCTATGCCAACAGTTTGAATAGTCTCCACGCCTGCGTGCGACTAGATCACCCACGCGTAAGTTACGTTTACACTTAACGGGCGTTTGATCGGGATAGTACACTTGGCAATAAGTAGAGATCTTACAATCTAAAGTTCCCGCTCATACCTAAATTCGCCAGTTTTATGTTTGCACCAAACTATAAGTTCATGTGTACATCTCTTAAAGTATTTGGTGACGACAATTTACACCTAAAGTAAAATATAAAGAAATTTTGTTAAATGTTACAAGAATAGAAAAATCTAGTGTTCGGCAACAAGGCGCTCGCTTTTTATGTGGAACAACAAGTTTGTTCTGTCTTTCAGCATTTTTTTAAACCTTTTTTTGTGTTGTTGGTATTACGTTGCTGGACTATGGCCGAGAAAAGTTTAGTAGCCACTAGCTCAGGGGCACCACTTAGGTACGAACCTCAGCTTGGCCGTTTCCGGGGAAGGTTTTTTGAGGAAGGAACACCTGAGGGCGTAATGAGAGGGACAGGACGCCATCTTTGACCCCACCGGTTAGGTCGGTCGTGTGGAGTGGTTTTATACGTGCGAACTCGATGGGTTGTGATCACGTCATCAGGGTTCCCAAGTACGTGCCTAAACCAACGGAGAGACTTGGGAATAAGAGGCTAATGAGCGTAGCGTGTAATAATAAACTATGAAATTATAAGTACTTAAAGTGCCAGCTAAAACACGGAAGGTACTCAAGAAATACTGAGACTAATAAAAACAATTGCGACTTTGGTATTGGATAAAAAAAAATGTCCCACAGGTATTTTGTATCAACGCAACATGAAACTTTGTGGGTTTTGCTAAAAATGTTGATAACAGGCAAGTATCTAGTAGTGTTCTAATTTTTTGAAGGTTGGAAACATCATAGTTGCACTTCGCTGACTTTTTTGACGTCCTAAACTTCTCGTTGAACTACTAGTTCCAGTTACTCGTCCAGTCACTTGCTTGCTCTAAACAAGGCTGTACAAGTCATAGCTCTTCTCACGGGGTGACTCACTGTAATTGTTTTACACAACATAAATATTGAGAAGCAACTGAATCCATAGAAATAATAACACTCAAACTTATTTATTATATTGTATACAAAATAACTAAACTTGTCCTTTTCTATAGATCTTTATACCGATGCTTAGTGATAGCGTGTTCTGGGTTCCGTATTCTGATATTGATCTGAATAATTATTGTGACTCATGAAATAGTTTTTATCAATTTTTTGGTGTAAAATGTTATCAGTGAGTTGCCATATAACCCCGGTGCAAGGAAATTACTGTTAGTCCAACACTACGCCGAGTTTATTAATAACAATTTAAGAGGCTCCCAGTCGCTGATTGCTCTTTTTCGAAACGAAAAAAGAAATACTTCTGAACAAGCCACATCTCCTATTTTTATAAGTGTATTACTTCAGGTTCCTACCTAGATTTCTATTAAGCTGAAAACATAATAGCAGAAACTTTTCACGATAAAAATGTTATTGCAAAATGATACGTTTTAGAATTTATGATCGAAATATTTTATATACCTACTATTAAAATCAACTTGTGATTTATTGTTAAAGATAGGTAATATGTAGATCGGGATTTCTATTAGAATAGATTTTTGATAAGTAATTATACATAATTTATATCATTAATTTATTCGAAAAGCTAAGGTGGACCACGCGCCGACGTGTGTTTGTCGTCATTGCAGCGGTCGGTAGGATTATTTATCGAAGTGATTAAAGATGGGTACATCTTTATTCACATATACCTACTATACATTATAAAATAGGAGATGTGGCTTGTTCACAAGTATTTCTTTTTTCGTTTCGAACAAAAATATAAATATCGTCGACTGGGAGCGCCTTAACTACAGGTTAATACAACATTAGGCTGGTATTAACAAGTCTTAGTGTAATCTCAGATGATCTTTGGATTAGTATATTTTTATTAATAGCACGAAACCAGTTAGTATTCTTATAAGCGGCGATAGGCTTGCAACCTGTCACTTATGGAATGCTAACTACTGCAAAATGTGGGCATGTGCCAATGTAATGTTTGGACGTGCCCCTGATTACCCTCACAAGACATCTTTAAAGGAACTAAGCGCCTGGAGATCTGACAGGATGTCTACCGTACTTGGGGATTACAGTCGTGATCCTATTTATTTATTTATTTGATGCTTAGCTGCATGGTCATCTGCTTGTTTTGCCTCCAAGTGGTATAAACATAATTACAAATTAATTCAAATTCTGTGTAACATCTGATTTTTATTCTTATCGTTGATCTACTTTATTTTCAATCACTGCAGTAAAATAACATTGAATTTTTATCGCTGTCCTTACATAGTTGACTATTTTGAGGTCATTTCCATTGAAGCTTGTAGTGACTATTTATCAATCTGTGATTCCAGTCGCAATAAAAACACCCCCTGTCGTGATGGGACATCCAAGACCGGTCCAGGGTAAAAACTTATTTATAAACACCAGGCACGTAGAATGAGTTCGAAAAATAACAACGAAGTTTAATAACGCTAAATAATATTGCAATATACAAACTGGTAAGATTTTTCTTAATACAAACTGACTTCAATTGAGCAAATATGATCGCTCTTATTATGTTCATGCTAAAGATCAAATTAGCTTACCTACTTATACTCGTAACTTAAAGAGCCTTCAAATTAGAATGGATGAGATTTATTTATTATTGTTATATTGTAAAAATCATCCTGATGTCAATGAGTGAACATAACTTAGATCCTATATAATTTTATTAAAACTATCCTAATTTTCAGGCATGTACTTATGTTTGTTCTTTATATGGGTAGTATAATGTATTATAAATACCTATTTAAGTATAAATTGTATATACGACGTTGTCTTGTCCAAATTTCGATAATCGCATAGAGTAACGCACGTTGATATGACGACTGATGTCAACACGGATGTCAGATTTTTGCACACCAGCGCCATCTATACCAAAATCATCCCTTATGTGTTTTTTATCATTTTGTCGTTTAGGCCTGATTGAGGAACAAACGTACATACAAACTCACAAACTTTCGCATTACTAATATTATTAGGATTATACTACGTAATACATTTAAGGCGCTCCCAGTCGACGATTGTTTTTGTTCGAAACGAAAAAATAAATACTTGTGAACAAGCCACATCTCCTATTTTATAATGTATAGTAGGTATATGTGAATATGGATGTTAAAGATGGGTATCTTTAATCACTTCGAGAAATAATCCTACCGACCGCTGCAATGACGACAAACACACGTCGGCGCGTGGTCCGCCTTAGCTTTTCGAATAAATTAATGATATAAATTATGTATAATTACTTATCAAAAATCTATCCTAATAGAAATCTAGATCTACATATTACCTATCTTTAACAATAAATCACAAGTTGATTTTAATAGTAGGTATATGAAATATTTCGATCATAAATTCTAAAACGTATCATTTTGAAATAATATCGTTATCGTGAAAAGTTTCTGCTATTATGTTTTCAGCTTAATAGAAATCTAGGTAGGAACCTGAAGTAATATACTTATAAAAATAGGAGATGTGGCTCGTTCAGAAGTATTTCTTTTTTCGTTTCGAAAAAGAGCAATCAGCGACTGGGAGCCCTTTAATAAGAAATGTTGAAAAGTAGATCATGCATGCATGGTCTAGTTTTCAAAACTTCTACGTCCCGTCATAATTACTGTACGGATGCATGTGAACCGACCGGTCCAGGCTTAATGTCCTTATTCATTAAGCTATCAGAACGCGCTCCGGTGGTCGTGGCATGTAAAATAATGGTTTTAACATTGCACTCAAGTTAATGGACACTAAGTACCATTAAAAGTAAAACTTCATATAGGAAGTTGTGAATCTATCAGTAATCTGAATTTAATGATCAGGTAATGGATTCTGCATTAAACATTTACTAGATGTACCTATCTAGTTATGTATATATGTAACATTATATTTTTTAAAGCTTTTTTACCTGTAAATTCATGTAACGAGAAGAATGTTAGGAATGAATGTGGATGGATGTAGAGGTTGAGGCCAGCTCGCTAGGCCAAAGAAAATATGGATGGACTGAGTGTAAGATGATATGGGTAAAGCCGGGGTCCCACGGCGCGTAAAACGACGGGCCGCGCCGGATGACGCTCCGCCTGTGTGCGTCCGACGCGTCGCGTATAGAGCGTTCCGAGCACGGGCCACCACGGATGCATCGTTCCCATGGCGCGTCCGTCCGCCTTGGTGCGGTCTGGCGCGTGAAAACGCGGGCTGTGGGACCCCGGCATAAGAAAGGAGTGAGTGATGAGATGACGGCTGATAGAGGGAAATGGAAGAACACACAATACATGTTGTGCCGACCCCACTTAAGTGGGATAAGGGCAGGAAGATAATGGTGAGTAATATAAACCATAGGCATAGGCTAGTACTTGTCAAGACTCAAACGCGACAGGGCTATCTTGTTAAGTAAAGAAGTTCCTATGACCACCTTCCAGCGCCATCGTCAGGCCAGCTCACTACCACAATATTACATTATCATCAAAACTTGACTGGTGTGCGAAGTTTTAAATCAAACCGATTAATAAGGAATTCCGTTGAACAGCTCTCGAATCTATAAATAACTTGGTATCACAATAAAACTGCATTGTCACCAACGCTACCTCTGCCAAATTTCTGTTTGAATGATTAGGGGAAATTGGTTTAAGAGGAGTAATAAATGTTTTTGATGAATGCAGAATCGTTTTTTCTCAATAACCGCAAAACAAACAGTTTTGTTTTTCATGACAAAGATAACTTATGGATATAATCTAGATAAATTACAGACAAAAACACGATTGGTGAAACTTTTCTCGATAGATTTATTTTCCAAAGTTGGCTCTTCAAAAACACTAGTTTCGTTTTTAGTCAAAGCTATGAATAGCTAAACAATTCATTTTTATATAATTCGTTAGATAATCTTACTAGCTAAGTAAATTACAGACAGTTTCTTTTTAAATTTGATGGTTTTCGAGATAATGCAGTTTTATCACTTTTTCCGTCTTATCCGGGTAGACTCAGCCCATACAAAATGTCAAAAATTTTACTTATCACCTTAAGTATTAAGCTTACCGCTGAAATCAATGTGACGAAATGAGTCAATGCTCACAGTCTTCGAAACCACATCTGCGAAGCTCATAATATTCCCGTCAGACACCGAAGGCCCATAAATATAGAACTTTGTTATGAAATCCAAACTCTTCATAATTTTGTAATAAGACTTGTAAGTACTCGGGGACAGGAACATATATTTTGGTTTGGAAATTTTCAAAGTGTGTATCAGTTCATCTGGAAATAAAAAAATGACAGTTTTATCACTTTTTCCGTCTTATTCGGGTAGACTCAGCCCATACAAAACGTCAAAAATTTCACTTATCACCTTAAAATGCAATTTCCAGATTTGTTCGAAACATATTCGTACCAACATAATACATCGTATATTTCTCGTAACCAATCTCACAACAAAACAAAACCAATACCAGCTGGTCATGCGAAGAAAATTAATGAAACCAACATCTGTATGTAGTATAGTTAATTATGTCATAATCACCCCTGGGTTCAGATATTAGCCAGATATTGGCACAGAACCAATGATAGCTAGCTAGCTGTAAAAGTTTCACTTGTATGGCTTGGAATGGCATACGAACAACATTGTTCTGATGTTTAATAGTCTTTTGTATTTTCGTTGCCAGACGTGCCAATACAATTATGGGAATTACACACGAAGGTGGCTCTAAAGATGGCTCAATTCCATTCGCCAAAATTTCCTATCTATAGCCCTTTTGAAACAGCCGTTCAATAAGGGCGCTCGATTTTTGAATCTATACATATAATAAAACTGTAGAAGAGTTCAATTCTGTACATTGAATAAAAAATAAAAAAAATACTCCTAGGGGCCTAATGGCTTGTGTTACTTAAACAAGTAACACAAGCCATTAAAAACATTTTATATTATATGTGCTGAAGCTCTTTAGTTATTTTTTTTATTGCTGTACCTACGTACTTGAGTAGTAGGTACTTTTAATTATTATTCTTGTTTGAGCCTTCACCTTGTTCGATTGGCACCACACTGGAGCTCTACATAGCATTAAGGAAAGGATCATAAAAAAAAGGTAGACCCCAAGCCGTGTTTGTTGCCTGATTCTTCTAGGCTTGGTCGCGTGGAATCGGCGTAGCTTCACCTAGTTCCTAAGACGTTTCAAAGTGATCCTTGTGATTTTATTGAAATAAATGATTTTTGAATTTGAATTTGAATTTATATTAATACAATATATTGGCTATAAATTATTCTGAAAATTGGAATACCAGATGTGAAATTATCTGTCGCCCAGCCAAGCGGGCACGGGTCAGCTAGTGTTAAAATAAGTTGAGTGTATGTAAGTTTTTTTTTTTTTTTTTTTTTTTATTTGTTTTATTATTGTTCAAATTTTCGACTTTGCTTAACCGCTGCTTTGCTTTCATATTCTGGAGGTCCAATTTTCGATTGGATGAATTTTATATTGTCTTTGTTGCATAAATCTGGTTGAATTTACTAATTATGGATGGTGTTCGTTATGGTAAGTTTAGAGGCATGAATTTTTTGAGCTATTTGCTTAAATACCTGTTATAGATCTGAGAGAATGGGAATGTCTACCGTACTTGGGGATTACAGTCGTGATTCTATTTATTTATATTTATTTAAAATAGCTTCAAAGGGGTCTAAATGCACATCGTACGTATGTACGGTATCGGTGGCCAGCTCACGTCGCCGTCGCGCGAATCATCGAAAAATACGTATTTTGCGGAATGTTTCTTGAACGGAGCACAGATTTTTCAAATATTCGATGATTTATACACGTTGTTCAAAGATAAAACCTGTTATAATAATTTGTAATACACTATTGAACGATTGACAACATATTTGAATGTTGATATAACAACATGGCCAATATACTCGTAACTTATCTTTCAAGCATCCATATTGAAAGATCCTTTATTTACAAATCTACTTATATCAAAGCAATACAACTCATTTTACTTAGAAATACTGATTCAGAGTGATAGAGGCTATATTGGTTCAGTTAATGCGTCAATATAATAGACGGAGTGTATTGATGATCTCAATCAAACCACTGCCATTGTTCAATAGCTATGACGATTACAATGAGCTTAGCATAATATTAGACTAGATTTTTATTATAGTTGGTGGGATTTGTTTTGGATGTGTTTGTGCTAATTTTCAGTAAGCACTTAATATCGTTGCTTGCAATACTGACTGGCCTCACTGGTTTAGTTGGTAGTAACTCTGTAGGTCGTGGTTCGATTCCCACCAAGTACAGTCATTTGTGTGAACATTGATGTTTGTTCAGTGTCTGGGTGTTTTAATGTATTAAATGTATGTATTTATAAAAAAGTACGTTTTATATCAGTTATCTGGTTCACATAGTACAAGCTTTGCTTAGTTTCGGGTTAGGTAGTGCTGTGTGAAACGTCCATATTTTTTTATTTAATTTTAATTTTAATACGGTTTCTGCAATATGTATGTGAAATTTAGAATTACTGCGCTCAGTTCAAAGTTAAAACACCTGTCAGAAACAGAAAAACAGACATTAAAGTTATCATGTTTCCTTTTTGAGGTACGGTACCCTAATAAAAACATGTGTGAGTGAAGCTTCCTTCGTTTGTTTTTAGCATTTTTCGTTGACATTCAGACATCGACATAAAAAAATCTACAATTCTGGTCTGAAAGAACAAGCGGAGATTAAATTTTAACCAAATAGCCGTCTAAATACCAGTAAAAGTAGAAAGCTCTGAATCTCTTTTGGCTGCTTTGATGTACCCATACCAGAAAACGTGATGTTTTATTTCAAGAAAAAGGCACTTTGAAACCGAACTTTGAATTAAGGTGGTTGGAGTTTCCAGCACAAAAAAATGAACTACCCATTAGGACCTATTGAAATTTTGAAATGAATATTTTAGGCAACTAGTTAGTTAGTACCTATATAACCAACGATGGGAGAAATGTGGGCATGTGCCTATGTAATATTTGAATGTGTCCATGTCTTGACTACTAAAATATATTTAGGAATCATCTCAAGAAGATTCTAAGAAGATATCTCTCGAATTACAGTAGTATTTTGTTTTTTTTTCTATTTCATACGAGTAGTTTCTGTAATATTTTTGTGAAGTTGGAATGGGAGGCAAACTTGATCCGCAAAATCAATCAAAAATAATCATTTTCAAATATCGTTCTATTCCAGTTACTCATTAATCTCATGTAAAGATATCAGCTATACGTACAATGGAACATTTAGCGTACGCATTTTAGCTTCGGGTTTTTAAAAAAAGCGATGATTGTCATAAAAGGAAAGGAAAAGTGGCGATGCAACCAAATATGTCATGCTACACAGCCGAGTTCAGGTGGCGTGCGATATTTAATTTAAAATTTATTTTAAAATGATACTCATGTGAACTGTATAATTTTAACGCTCACAATTCGGTTAATTTTGGTTTTAAAATATTTGTGGAAGTTTAGGGAAGGTTTAAACGATGAGAAAATACGGAATAAATGCGAGGAAAGTAATAAAAACAACAATTTTTTTATCCATACAATTTGTTCCTATATTCTTGGGTACATTCAGAAACTTACAAAGGATCGATGAATAATTTTAATTATTTCGGAACGGGTTCGGTAAATTGTCACTAACATTTGTTCATTTATATAGCACTAGCAGACCCGCGACAGACGTTGTCCTGTCTAAATTTCGATAATCGCATAGAACGCGAGATGTTATGACGACTGATGTCAACACGGATGTCAGATTAGCGTACCAGCGCCATCTATACAGGAATCATCCCTTTTGCGTTTTTAGGATGTTTTTCATATTTTAAAGTAGTCTATTATTTATTTGGGCATTATATCACGTTATATCATTATAATTCATTATAGCACGTTTTGTCGTTTAGGCCTGATTGAGGAACAAACATACATACAAACTCACAAACTTTCGCATTTATAATATTATTAGGATTAGCATAATTCTAGAAGTTCGCTGGGTCAACTAGTAAGAAATAAATAAATGACATATCACACCACTGTTTGTACTCAGCTTGAAGCTTTCTCAATGGTTCATACGTCAACGTCCAAGTTTTCAGCGAAAATGACTAATGATGTTACTGTTCCTAATGGAGTTTACACGTTGCTCAGAAGATTTTGAAGGCCTTTGATAAGGACCTATATGGGCAACTTTTAAACCTATTTTACCTCGACAGCGTTGCCGTAAGTTAAAATAAATAAATATTAGAGGACATTTTTATACAGCGCCATCTAGCCCTATACTATGCACAGCTTGTACTATGGGAACTAAATAACTAATAGAATATTTATATACTTTTTTTACATTTATATACTTTAAATACATAGGTACATTATGATACATACTAACACAGACACAGAACAAACATCTATGTAGATCACACAAATATTTGCCCTGGGTGGGGATCGAACCCACAACCTACAGCGCTGAAGGCACTGAAGAGTTACTACCAACTGAGCTGTGAGGCCGTCACTCGTAGATATATCTATAGGTAAGCCCAATCAATCACCATCCAAAGGTTGTCTAGGAGAGATCGTTGATCAGCGATAATACCGCCCATTGTTCAGTATATTTTTTAATTTTGTTTTGTGCATTATATTTATTTGTTCTGTTTGTGTTAGTATTTTATATCTTCTATCTATCTATATATCTAGGTAAGTTTTAGGTATATTATAAAACTTAAACGTAGAATATGTTGTCAGAGCTAAATAATGGACTACAAAATCGAATTCCACGCATTTTGTAGACATTTGCAAAGTTAACAAAATAACTTTAAATTGCGTGATGTCGAAATTCAAACATGACATTAAACACACCCTATTTCTTGGAAGTATCGTGCTATGAGTAAGTAATTACCCCATGACTCAGACCATGGGCCACCAGAGTGTCAATGAATCATCCGATCAGCCCCTGATTCGAGATCGCTCGGTCCAACAAATTAAACAACCGATAGAAAAAAAATAAGATCACGACTGTAATCCATAAGTATGGTAGTCATTCTCTCAGATCTCCAGGCGCATAGATCCTTTGAAGATTATCTAGGCACGTCCAAACAATATATATGGCACATATTTAACATTCCAAACATGACAGTTTACAAGCCCTATAATAAAAAAAATATATATTTAGGTATATAAAAATGTTAATAATAATATTGTTATAAATGCGAAAGTTTGTAAGGATGTTTGTATGATAGATAATCAATTAGACCTAAACGACAAAACGGATTAAGATTTGCTGTAGATGTAGATATAATGCTCGAATAAAACATAAGGTGGTTTATAATACGGAAAACATTAAAATGCAAAAGGGATGATGTTGGTATAGATGGCGTTGGTGTGCATTAAATCTGACATCAGTTTTGACTACACAGGACAGAACAAAGTCTTTCACAGGTCGGCTAGTTTTTAGGGTTCCGTACCCAAAGGGTAAAAACGGGACCCTATTACTAAGACTTCGCTGTCCGTCTGTCCGTTTGTCCGTCTGTCTGTCACAGGGCTGTATCTCAATTTTTTTTTATCTGATACTAGCAGTCCGCCCCGTCTCCGCACGGGAGTAACGTATTATAACGATTTTATGGGTATTTTTTTACCCAGGTTACATTATCGAAGTTTTAATAGGAATCCCTATTTTTTTCAAACAATAAATATGGCCTATGTTACTCAGAGATAATGTAGCATTCTAAAAGTAAACGATTTTTTGAAATATATCCAGTAGTTTTTGTATTTATTCCATACAAATATACAAAACATCTTTCCTCATAATAATATTAGTAGTACCTATAGATTATTACACTCATAATAACTTTTGAATGGTATGCAATTTGGGAATGGTATAATTAAAAAAGTAATTTACAGGTACTGATATGGCCTTGAAAATGAAGTGATTTTTTGGATAAGGATTAATACCCAGGTACGAATAATGTGGCCTAGTTTGTACAGGCGGCGTTACCATTGCATATTTTAACATGAAAAAGTAGTTATTGTGACATAACTGTAATAGTTGGACATAATTATGGTATTGCTGACTTATTTGTTAATATTGATGTAATCTTTAAAACTGCAGTTCATCACTTTGCTCTATTGTCAATAATTTCCGCAGCATACGCGATATAAAGATTTTTTTGGTTTTTTTTATCACACGTTGGGTTACATTATCGAAGTTTTCATACGGATCCCTAATAGTTAGACATATGGTATTGTTGATTTGTTTGTAGATATTGATGTCTTCTTTAAAACTGTAGCACATTATTTTGCTCTATTGTCAATAATTTCCGCAACATACGCGATATAAAGATTTTTTTGGATTTTTTATCACACGTTGGGTTACATTATCGAAGTTTTCATACGGATCCCTAATAGTTAGACATATGGTATTGTTGATTTATTTGTAGATATTGATGTCTTCTTTAAAACGTTAGTACATTACTTTGCTCTATTGTCAATAATTTCCGCAGCATACGCGATATAAAGATTTTTTTGGATTTTTTATCACACGTTGGGTTACATTATCGAAGTTTTCATACGGATCCCTAATAGTTAGACATATGGTATTGTTGACTTATTTGTAGATATTGATGTTCTCTTTAAAACTGTACTACATTACTTTGCTCTATTGTCAATAATTTCCGCAGCATACGCGATATAAAGATATTTTTGGATTTTTTATCACACGTTGGGTTACATTATCGAAGTTTTCATACGGATCCCTAATAGTTAGACTTATAGTATTATATTTTTTTTGTAGATATTGATGTTTTCTATAAAACTATAGTACATTACTTTGCTCTATTGTCAATAATTTTCGCAGCAAACGCGATATAAAGATTTTTTTCGGATTTTTTTTCACACTTTGGGTTACATTTTCGAAGTTTTCATACGGATCCCTAACGTTTTTGAAAATACTATATAGCCTATGTCCATCAGGGATAATGTAGGATTCTAATGGTAAAATAATTTTTTGAATCGGTTCAGTAGTTTCGGAGCCTATTCGATACAAACAAACAAACAAACAATCAAATCTTTCCTCTTTATAATATTATATTATATATTATTAGTATAAAGTATAATTTTCGCAGCAAACGCGATATAAAGATTTTTTTCGGATTTTTTTTCACACTTTGTAACGAAGCGTTACATACATTCAAATATAAGACCGATCGAAGCCGACTTGCCTGAGGCAGGGGGGGAAGCCTTGAGAGGAATGCGTCCGCGCCGGCGGCGGCGGCGGCTCGCCACTCGCTCGCCAGTCGCTTCTAGGCTGAACCAAGGACGGTCCACACTACTTTTCGTCAACTCGCGCGTATTAGCCGGTTGCGATATTTTAATATATCATTAATTTATTAGTAAAATCGCGTACAGTGTATTCCCGCTATAGGGTGAGTTTTGAATGGCACATATTACTGTCACTACCATACTTAGCTTAGTTTTTTCATGCCTCTAAGTGTGTTTTCACATATTGTTTAATTTAAATTCATTCATGTACTTTTAATCCATTTCAGCTTCCCATTCTTCATTCTTTTCATTATTGCATTTATTATTTTACACATATAGGTACTTAGCTTATTACACGTCGGAAGCTCGGAAGGTCAATGTCACCTTGACATTGAACCGGTAAATTTCCGTTAGAACTTTCTTGTCTTTTTGCTTCTTATCTACCTTTAAGTTTTACTAATTTAAAATCATATTCTATTTAAATTCTTTATTGCTTTTGCCTTCTTTCTTAGCCTTCTGCTTTTGGTGTCATTTTGTAAACTCCGTTCTGAAGTACCACCTCGGCAAAACTATACTGCGAGTAAGTACCTACCCTTTCTACTCTGTGATGCCGTTGGTGGGCCTTGGAACGGAAGTTAGATATGCCAAATATTAATTATTTGGTATTATCGCTTCCAGGTACTACGCTACGCTTGGGACTGTGACCCTACTATCCGGTCTACCATTTACTACCGTTGCGCGTTGGAACTTCCACACGGTTGGGAACGCGCCAAGACCATATCTGGATTCGGCTCGTGTTGAAGAGACCACACCTCGCCCGGAGTTTCCTGCTCGGCGCGTTCAATACAAGCTGTCACTTGCGAGCCACCCACCGTTCTTCATACAGATTCATAACAGGGGAGTGCTTGCTGGATTGAGTGGGAGTTGGAAACAGACTGAGCTAATTATTTACCACGACCTCCAAATTTGTGTGCCCGACTTAGCTAGAGTTAATTAAAGTTTACATTTTAATATATATACCTGCATTTCATTTTCTTTCTAAACCGGGACACTGGCGCCCTCTACGTGGTTTTAGTCTGTTTCCGCTTCTATTTTTTCTAGTTTATGTAGTTAGTTACTGTACGGTGTGTGGTTTATTTTGTAAAACGCTATTTTTTTGTTTTTATTTTTTGGTTTGCATTTTACTGGTGAGAAAGTAGTTTTATTTTTATTACCAACTATTAGGTGATTTTTTTTTGCTTATTTGTTTTTACATTAACTTGATTTTTTTTTTGTCATTTGTTATTGTTCTTAACTTTGGCTATAACTATTTTTTCACCAGTCATTTTTACATTTTTTTTAACATCAATCATTAGTTTGTTTTTTTCTTACATTTCATTTCATATCATTCATTAATCATTTCAATCATTTTTCAAACCAAGGCGTTCTGTTAAAATTGATTGTAACAGAACGGAGTATTTTACACCATTTTTCATACCGTATTTGTGTGCTATTCAAAACTTTCCTGCGTTATATTTTTGATTTTACAAGATGTCCTATGTCATAAAATTTTTGTCATTGCAAAAAACCGAGCTAGAGTACGAGGTTTCTGTTAGAGGCGAGTCCCCTGCGAGTACTGTTGCTGATATAAGGAAACAAATCAGTAAGCTAAGCCAAATATTTCCATCTGAGGATATATTATGTTCCCATCTGGAACCTGCGGAAGACCTGACCGGTGCTTTAGAACTTTTAGACAAAGTAAGATTAACTTTTGCAACCGACGTTAAGGATAAGAATATTTTAGCACGAGCCGAAAATGTTCTTCACCACTTGTATCACAGGCTGAATCGAGTCTGCGTTGACGATAAAAACGTTCAAAAACATTTGGAATGCAGTACTCAATTTAAAGAGCTTTACGAGGTGTTAGCAATAGCGAAAAAAAAGAGCGTAGATATTCTCGCTTTCACTGATTCAACTTCAGAACCACAGGTTACGCCCTCATCAATCAATGTTTCAGTTACATGTGATGGTAGAAGTAGGATTTCGTCAGAATTAGGGAAATTAAAATATGATGGCAAGTCATGTGTTCGTTCTTTTATACAGAGAGTCAAAGAATATAGTGAAGCTCGCGATATTTCAGGCATTAAGCTCCTTTCATACGCCACTGAAATTTTTGTGGAAGATGCGCTTCACTGGTTCCGTAGTATTAAAGATCAGGTATCATCTTGGGATGAACTAGTGATCCTTTTGCAGCAGGACTTCGATAAATCGGATTATGACTACCGTTTATTAGCAGAGATTCGATCTAGGACTCAGGGCGAAACGGAAAATATAACAATTTATTTATCGATTTTATCAGGCATGTTTTCACGCCTTTCAAAGCCCTTGCTGGAAGAGGATAAGCTTGAAATAATACTGCATAATATCAGACCTTGCTATGCAAGCACCCTAGCTTCAGCAACCGAGATTAAAGAGCTCGAACAGCTAAGACTTTTATGTAGAAATTTTGAAAATGTACAATCACGTCTAGTTCAATTTCGCGAGCCTTCAGCTGCCACATCCGACACCCTTGCACCTGAGTTTGCCTATAGTCAGAAATCAAATACAATCAATAAACAAAAGCCACAGTTTTATTCTACTTATAATAATAAAATACAAAATTCTTATACTAAGCCTTATGCTAATAACAATGTTAATGAAAAGTATTTACATGCAATGAATGCAAATAATGGTGAGATTAACAAAAGGTTACCTTACTGTCCTAGGTGTCGTAACAACACTCATAGTCTGAGAAATTGTCAAAACACTGAAACCTTATGTTTCAAGTGTGGTCAGAAAGGTGTTAAAAAACCTGATTGCCCAAACTGTAACAAGCTTTCAAAAAACTAAATTTGCAGAATTGTAGTGCCCTTTCTACAGAAGAAAGTCGCAATAATAAAATAGAATGGGATGAATGGTTGAAAACTGTTCGTAGTTTTTTCAACAGTTACAAACTTGCTTCAATTCTGCAAGATAAACCTTTAGGTGATACGCGACCTTATGTAAATATTAAGATTAATGATATCACTGCCTCAGGTCTACTTGACACTGGGTCTGCTCTCACCATTATTGGCAACAATGCACATAAGAGCCTACTCAGTCGGGGACTTAAACTATCTACAGATGACTATATAGATAAGATGAAAATCATTGCTGCAGGTGGACAGTCTCTTGATGTTATAGGTTACATTGATTTACCAGTAAGCTTTGATGGTCAATTTCATATAGTAAAGACTTACATTGTGCCAGAAGTTCAGTCTTCGCTTATTCTAGGAGTTGATTTCTGGCGAGCTTTTAATTTATGTCTCAAGCATCTAGGTTCATTGCAAGTTTCAAACTTTCCATTAAATGACTTAAATTTAAATAATAATACAAATTCATCGATTTTTTCTTATGACAATTTAGACGACTCTCAAAAAGCCATCGCGGATAATGTAGTTGATCAATTTAAAAACATTTCCTTTGGTCAAAAAGGTTTAGGTCGAACACATTTGATCACCCATCGCATCGATACTGGCGATTCTCCTCCTATTAGGCAAAGGTATTATAGGCTTTCACCAGAAAAACAAAAGATCCTTGTCGAACAGGTAGATGAGATGTTAGCTTTAGATGTGGTGGAGCCTTGTGAAAGTGCCTGGCAGTCACCAGTTCTTCTTGTAAATAAGAAAAATGGCCAACCTCGTTTTTGTTTAGACAGTAGGAAATTAAACTCGGTAACTAAACGTGATGCATACAATTTACCTTATATTTCAGAAATTTTGGATAACTTGCGCGATGCACGCTTCCTCAGTAGCATAGATTTATCCAAGGCCTTTTGGCAGATTCCTGTGGCTGAAATAGATAGGGACAAGACCGCATTTTATGTTCCAAGCCGAGGAACCCTTAGATTTAAGACCACACCATTTGGTTTGACGAATGCTCCATCTACACAACAACGGTTGGTAGATGCTTTGTTAGGTGATGTAGATCACCGAATTTTTGCCTATTTAGATGACATAATCATCGTTAGTGGCAGTTTCGAAGAACATGTATCCCTCTTACTTCGGGTCTTAGATAAGTTGGGTAAAGCCAATCTAACTATAAATTTAGAGAAGTGTGAATTTTTCCGTTGTAAGTTGAAATATTTAGGCTACGTGATAGATTCGAATGGATTACGAACCGACCCAGATAAAGTAGAAGCAATACTTAATTACGCAACTCCTACCAATCGTAAAGAACTTAAACGATTTTTAGGAACAGCTACCTGGTATCGTCGTTTCGTTCCAAATTTTAGCTCAATCGCAGGGCCGCTTAATAAACTAACCTCCAATAAGAAAAATTGTGCATCTTTCCAGTGGACAGAAGAGGCTGACGCTGCTTTTAAAAAATTAAAAGAATGCCTAGTTTCAGCTCCAGTCCTATCATGTCCAAATTATGATTTGCCATTTGAAGTGCACACAGATGCCAGCAATTATGGGGTAGGTGCCATGCTTACGCAATCCGTAGAAGGAAAGGAACATCCCATTGCGTATATGAGCCGATCGTTAACGGCCGCCGAAAAGAACTACAGTATAACGGAACGAGAAACTCTTGCTGTCCTTGTTGCCTTAGAACATTGGCGTTGCTACGTAGAAAATGGTAAAACTTTCACTGTTTACACTGACCATAGTGCGCTTAAATGGTTCATTTCTTTAAATAACCCTTCAGGAAGACTTGCACGTTGGGGTTTGCGCTTGTCATCATTTGATTTCCAAATTAAACACCGTCGTGGTGTGGACAACATCATTCCTGATGCGCTGTCTAGATCTCCGGTTTCGTCTTTAACAACTACTAACTCATTCGCGACTTCTAGTGATGATTGGTACAAAAACATTTACGATGGTTGTAAGACTAAACCTGAAAATTTCCCTAATTTTCAAATTAAAAACGGCTCTCTTTATCGTTTAAGTAAAAATAAGTGTCAGCTTACCAACGAGTTTTCATGGAAAGAGGTGATTCCAGCAGAACTTCGAGAGAAGGTTCTTGCAGATAATCATAACGAGCCAATTGCTGGTCATTTGGGCATCTTTAAGACTTATAGACGCATTGCTCTTCGGCACTACTGGCCAGGCATGTACCGGGATGTAGCAAAGTATGTAGGTTCTTGTTCCATTTGTCTCCAGTACAAAGCCCAAAATCATACCACTTTGGGAGAAATGGGTCGTCCTAAACATTGTTCACGACCATACCAAATGGTATCCATCGATTTAATGGGTCCTCTTCCAGTAACTCGTAAACAAAATTGTCACATCTTGGTTATAACTTGTTGTTTCTCTAAATTCTGTCATATTTTTCCTATAAAAAAAGCTACCTCAGAGGTAATAGTAAAAATCTTGGAGGAACAAATCTTTTTAACTCATGGCGTTCCTCAGACCATATTTTTAGACAATGGGTCTCAGTTTATTAGTAGTCATACCAAAGATCTTTTCAAAAAGTACTGCATTCCAAATGTATTTTTCTCACCCAAATATACTCCTCAAGTCAATACTGTAGAACGTTATAATAAAACTATCATAACTTGCATTTCCACTTTTGTGAATAATGACCACCGTTCATGGGACACATTCATTCCTAGTGTCCAATTCGCCATAAATAATTCAGTTAATGAGGCTACTGGATATACCCCGTCTTTTCTTGTTTTTGGACGGGAGATCGTTGTTTGCGGTTCTCACTATGCTGACACAGATCTTGGTGATGAAGTTTTGTTTTTACCTCGAGATATCTACGCTGAGAACCTGGGTTGTTTGGCCTCTATTTTCGACCAGGTTCAGAAATCCTTGTATCATGCTCACGCTAAAAACACAGCAAATTATAACCTAAGGAGAAAACCTTTTGAATTTAATGTAGGATCAATTGTATACAAACGTGCATATTTTTTGAGCGATAGGGATAAATATTTTAGTAAAAAATTAGCTCCAAAATTTATAAAGTGCCGAGTTATTGAGAAACGCTCGCCACTTGTCTACGTTCTAGAGGATATGTCAGGAAAAAATATAGGTACTTGGCATATTAAAGATTTGAAAATATTTGGTCAGCATAGCTCATAGATTTCGTTCTAGTAAGCTCGGTCCTAACAAAATCAATTTTACATTTCTTGCAAAAAGTCATAGGTCGTATTCTTAGGCATATGATTTTCGCTATGGTAGGGTGTCTAATATTTTATTTTAAAAGTGTTAGATTATTTTTGAAAGGTGATAGTATGTAGAGGAAGTAAGTAAGGTTATGTAAGGTTGTATGAAAATATATTGTAAGAAATTGGAACTCAATATAAATGCGGATTTTAGTTTTAAATTAAAATCCTTAGGAGGGAAAGGCGGGTATTGTAACGAAGCGTTACATACATTCAAATATAAGACCGATCGAAGCCGACTTGCCTGAGGCAGGGGGGGAAGCCTTGAGAGGAATGCGTCCGCGCCGGCGGCGGCGGCGGCTCGCCACTCGCTCGCCAGTCGCTTCTAGGCTGAACCAAGGACGGTCCACACTACTTTTCGTCAACTCGCGCGTATTAGCCGGTTGCGATATTTTAATATATCATTAATTTATTAGTAAAATCGCGTACAGTGTATTCCCGCTATAGGGTGAGTTTTGAATGGCACATATTACTGTCACTACCATACTTAGCTTAGTTTTTTCATGCCTCTAAGTGTGTTTTCACATATTGTTTAATTTAAATTCATTCATGTACTTTTAATCCATTTCAGCTTCCCATTCTTCATTCTTTTCATTATTGCATTTATTATTTTACACATATAGGTACTTAGCTTATTACACGTCGGAAGCTCGGAAGGTCAATGTCACCTTGACATTGAACCGGTAAATTTCCGTTAGAACTTTCTTGTCTTTTTGCTTCTTATCTACCTTTAAGTTTTACTAATTTAAAATCATATTCTATTTAAATTCTTTATTGCTTTTGCCTTCTTTCTTAGCCTTCTGCTTTTGGTGTCATTTTGTAAACTCCGTTCTGAAGTACCACCTCGGCAAAACTATACTGCGAGTAAGTACCTACCCTTTCTACTCTGTGATGCCGTTGGTGGGCCTTGGAACGGAAGTTAGATATGCCAAATATTAATTATTTGGTATTATCGCTTCCAGGTACTACGCTACGCTTGGGACTGTGACCCTACTATCCGGTCTACCATTTACTACCGTTGCGCGTTGGAACTTCCACACGGTTGGGAACGCGCCAAGACCATATCTGGATTCGGCTCGTGTTGAAGAGACCACACCTCGCCCGGAGTTTCCTGCTCGGCGCGTTCAATACAAGCTGTCACTTGCGAGCCACCCACCGTTCTTCATACAGATTCATAACAGGGGAGTGCTTGCTGGATTGAGTGGGAGTTGGAAACAGACTGAGCTAATTATTTACCACGACCTCCAAATTTGTGTGCCCGACTTAGCTAGAGTTAATTAAAGTTTACATTTTAATATATATACCTGCATTTCATTTTCTTTCTAAACCGGGACAACTTTGGGTTACATTTTCGAAGTTTTCATACGGATCCCTAACGTTTTTGAAAATACTATATAGCCTATGTCCATCAGGGATAATGTAGGATTCTAATGGTAAAATAATTTTTTGAATCGGTTCAGTAGTTTCGGAGCCTATTCGATACAAACAAACAAACAAACAAACAAACAATCAAATCTTTCCTCTTTATAATATTAGTATAGATTTTCACAGATTATGTATTTCTGTTGTCGCTATAACAGCAAATACTAAAAACAGAATAATATAAGTATTTATTAAGTGGGGCTCCCATTCAACAAACGTGTTGTTTTTGCCGTTTTTTGTAGATAATGGTACGGAATCCTTCGTGCGCGAGTCCAACTCGCACTTGGCTGGTTTTATTTATATTTGTATTTAAGAAGCTTTAGGTCTGATTCTCTCACAAGTTAATTTTGATGCCAGAAATTGATTAGTGTCGCGAGATGTCAAGATATCATTATGATTTGAACCTTTTAAGTTTCTCAATCAAGTGGCCTTCAATCAAAAGCCCTACCACGAGGAATACATCTCTTACATACAAAGCGATGATTGGTTTTAATTTTCTCAAACAACTTTGTATACCTTCCAAATTCCGTCTATTTAGTACATCTTCAGTTTTGGAAGCGCAAATGGGCTTTTATTTGAGGAAAAAACAACGCACAAAGAAGCCGAACTCCCATCAAGCATCCATATTAAGTATTCGGGTATGAAATGACCGATTACAACTTACTTAACACCGTTTGAAATGGATATTAACGGCTCCTACAGATGCGACATTATTAATGTGCATCTAAGTGGTACCACTTATGGTGGTCACACACGCACGGGTGTGAGTGCAAGAGCCAATAAATTCCATAGACTATTATAACTTCAAATTTGATGCTTCGAATAATTAAGCACGAAGACTTGAAAAAAAAAAACACAAACAATGAATTAAATTAAACTAAACTAAATTTAATTTAACTAAATTTGACTATTCTAAATGATCCAAGTGATTTCAATGAATATACGCATTTTCGATTTTGATTTTCAGTAAAATATAAAAAATAGGAACACGACGGGATTACAATCCTCAAGTACAGTAAACATTATTTTTTATTTATTTTATTAATTATATTATAAAAACTAAAATAAAAAATAAAAACTTAATGCATTTATTTATTAAATAGAAGCAGCATTAAATAGAAATACGGCTAATTACCACATATTTCCTTTGTATTGCTGACGTTTCGAGACAATTCAGATGCTCTTCATCATAAGCATCGCCCGCGACCGCGATCAACGGCAGATCGGCGAATACCTAATGCATTTAGTTCTCTCATAGTTACTAAATAAAATTTATTGTTCGAATGTTGCTTAGAACTGTAGTTAGGTTAGATTTCAAGCCAACAACCCAAGACAAACATTTGTGAGGTGAACATAAATATTTGTTCTGTGTCTAGGTGTTATTTACATTAATTAAAGGTATCTATTAGAAATTATTATAATTACCTACGTTTTAAAAACTAAATCAAATAACTGACGTAAATGTTCGACCAATTTAAAATTCAAGAGACGATATTAGTTTTTTAAATTTTAAAGGCGCTATAAATCCTTCATGAATACCTATTTTTTAAATGGAACCAACTTAAGGCTTCACTACACATAAATAAAAACTAGCCAAGTGCGAGTCGGACTCGTGCACGGAGGGTTCCGTACCATAAACTATAAAAAATGGCAAAAAAAAACACGTTTCTTGTTTGGAAGTCCCACTACTGTTTTTAGTATTTGCTGTTATAGAGGCAACAGAAATACATAATCTGTAAAAAAAATCAACTGTCTAGCTCCATGATAGCTTCATGAGATACAGCCTTGTGACGGACAGACGGATAAACCTACAGACAGACGGACTTCTAATAAACGGAGTCTTAGTGATAGGGTTCTGTTTTAACCCTTTGGGTACGGAACCCTTAATACACCAGGTAAAAAGATATCCGGGACCATACTTATACGTATTAAAGTAAAGTATTTTTTTGTCGGTTGAAAAAGTATATTTAGAGTTATTTGGTTTCCCTAATACAAACTTAGATGGCGCTGTGTGTAACGCCTGCCAATATATAAATCCACCAATATAATGGGACCGTTGACGTGTCAATATTGGTACCGACTGGCATCGGAGATTATTTTCGTAATTGGCTGTGCATTGAGTAGCTCGGGATCGGCACGCGATCCCAATGCGAAT
Organism: Hydriomena furcata; assembly: GCA_912999785.1. NCBI lineage: Eukaryota > Metazoa > Arthropoda > Insecta > Lepidoptera > Geometridae > Hydriomena > Hydriomena furcata. The sequence continues at coordinate 9,752,691 of OU538824.1, forward strand.
AGATAACTCGCTTTTCAATGCGAAATGTTGTATCCTGTGGTGAGTTTGACAAGGTTGAACACTATTCATGTCACAGAATAATAGGTTGATTCAATAATCATTATTATTGGCAGGTGTCAAACTATCCCTCAAACGCTATTCTAGTCGGTCGTTCGTCGATATGCCGTCAGGCTTTTAGTATTAAGTTTTTTCTAGATACGTACTACATCCTGGTCTGCTAAGTTTCTGTTGAGACTATAATTCAATACCCAGTACCTAGATCTATGATAGGTACAAAATAAATCGCATCACGCGTGAACGGCTGAATCGATTATGCTAATACTTTTTTGTGGAGAAGGTTCTTATGAAAGAAAATATTTGAAAATTTAGCGAAAAACTGTAAAATTCGGAAAAACTAAAAGTGAGATTATTGAAATTTGTCAGGACAACGTCTGTCGGGATAGCTAGTATGCGATAAAAAATGAAGTCGCTATATTCCTCGGAAGCTAAATAATACACTTACCACTCTAGGCACACAAAACAGGACAGCCAATATTTCGGTTATGATGGCCGTTGTATAACGGTAACACTATAAACCTACTGTTCAAAATAAGTAAAAAAAATACACAAAATATGTATTTATTTTTTTATTTTACAAAATATTTGACAATGATTTATATTAGGTAATAATTTATCCAGGTGTAATAAATATAAGCAGGTGTCCGATGATTATGAAATTGCATTCACCAATCACCCCTTACCGTAGAATTATATTCAAAAGCCCAACACAATTAACCAACATAGACATTTATTTTTACGGCTGTTATATAACGGCCCTCGCTTTTTAAGAAACAAAGGCTTATGCTGTCAGCTAACAAAGTTCTCCCTATAACTACAAAACCAACAGGCATTACAACCAGGCCAACACATTTAGCCATTCCACTTAACGCTGGATAACTAGCGTCCACGTTCATAGAAATCTCCGTGGGCGGGTGCGACCGTGGGAAACCAGCACCCTATGTAAAGTGGGTGATGTGACCCCTAGTTATAAATGTAGGTACCTATACGTACAGGATGGTATCCTATGAGAGACTTCTTGAGGTTTAGTGGAATCATAAATAAAAAAATAAAAAAATAAAATAAATAAATAGGATCACGACTGTAATCCCCAAGTACGGTAGACATTCTCTCAGATCTCCAGACGCTTAGATCCTTTGAAGATGTCTAGTGGTGGTAGTCAGAGGCACCTCTAAACATTATATTTGGCACATGCCCACATTTTGCAGTAGTTAGCATTCCATACGTGACAGGTTGCAAGCCCATCGCCGCTTATAAGAATACTAACTGGTTTCCTCACGATGTTTTCCTTCACCGTTTTGAGCACGTGTTTTTGATGCGCATATACATTTTTGAACAGAAAAATAGGTACTTCCCACTTGGCCAACACGGCTTTTTATAAATATAGATTTTAATAAATAAATACCTATAGTTGGTCATTTTTACACATCGCCATCTAGCCCCAAACTAAGCAAAGCTTTGTAAATCGTCTCTTCAGGGTCAATAATTAATCAAATTCCATTTAGTTTTCATACTTTTAGCCATGTTTTATTCATATTTTATAATCCAATATTATCGCTAAACATCCAATTCACTTCCCTCCAAAAAACCTCTGTCAGAATACCCGTCAGAGTGACAGTTGACTTTGCTCAAAAACCAAGCATAGAACCAAACGTGTATTCTACCTACGATAAGCGTACCACTGAATAAATACTTTACTTGTATTTTTTAGTATGCCGTTACAGCTTGTACTATGGGAACTAGATGACTGATAGAAAACTTATATACTTTTTTTTTGTAAATATGCATATGATACATACTAACACTCAGAAACTCATTGTAATAACTCAGAAACGACAATTAATTTAATGAACAATACAACGTATAGATAATATATTTAATAGGGTGAGAGAGCTGGTTGTAGGCATTTTAAAAACATTTTAATTTTCAAGTAACAGTTTATATTGAAAAAAATATTCAAACGACGATTTTAAACAACATAGAATAAAGTATTTATCTATCTCTTAGGTTAAGCAAAGGTTTTGTAACAGGCAATATTTATTTATTAATTATTCATATTTAAATAGACAAAACGGGAAATATTTAGTTGTGGTCAATCAAGTCTAGAGGTATAACGCATCACAACTGTCACTAATCAAAACGGACCATAGACAAATAATTATTGTATTAATTAACTAGATTTTAAACAAGTTTGTTTGCTATGCTTAGTTATTGACTGCTAAAATTGAAAATGCCTTAAAGCGGGGTAGGCACCACAACCGGGTTTTTGACCCTATAATTACAAAATACAAGACAATTTAAACCAATGAAAAACACAAAATTGATATAGGCTTTTGCATATCTTATGTCTGACCTCAAAGCTCAGTTGGTAGCTCTCCTCTGTACCTCTGTAACCTCTGTATGTATTTACAAAAAACCGGCCAAATGCGAGGGGGTTTTATTTTTATATAGGTAATAGAAGATAACATAACTCCTGCAAGTTTACTAGTACGAGGGTGGGGGGTCCAATTTAATTGCGGATGTTTATCTAGATCTTGATCTTATCTAGATCCTTGGAAATAGGATGCTATCAAAAACATAACTTGTAAAAAAAGCCAAGTCTCGCAACGCAACTCAGTTCTTCTACCGTAAAAAGTTGTGAGATCCATGTAATACCAAGTCGGTTAATTTAATCAGTCCCTACTTTAAGGGTCCTTCTGTCTTAAGTTATTACGTAAAGGTTAGCTAGATAGTCCTAGTTTTTAGAGTTCCGTACCCAAAGGTTAAAAACGGGACCCTGTTACTAAGACTCCGCTGTCCGTCTGTCTGACGTATGATGTATTTCTGTTGCTGCTATAACAACAAATACTAAAAACAGAATAAAATAAATATTTAAGTGGGGCTCTCATTGTATACCCTTCGTGCGCGAGTCCGACTCGCACTTGGCCGGTTTTTTTTTCCTTTCCGGTACCTTCTACTATCATTCCGTTGACCGTTGACAAGTTACCTTTGAACATAATCATAACTAAGTGCCTAACTGCAAATGTAACTTTGTAATCCTATATATTTATATAGGGTTACAAAGTTATTTATGCAGTCAGTATATCTAGAAAACTGGATTGAAATTGCAAAATATTTAGGTTTTTCCTTGATTTATACACAAACCGCTAATTGTATTCAAAATTTGAAGCTTCTATGTCTGCTAGAAGTGCCTTAAACTTTTGATGATCGGTCAGTGAGTGAGTGAGTGACAAAATAGGAAACTTTGACTAGTTATAATTCTTAAACTACTGGTTCAAATTGGATGAAATTTGAAATATACCGAGTTTATACTATGTCTATTTGGTTACTGAAAATTCAGGCTTCTAGTTTTATCCACAACGAAGTTATAGGGGGTCGAAAATGGCCTGAACTGCTTCGAGAAATGGTACGGCCGTGCCGCTTTTTGCTAGACTTGGCGGGGGCACTGCCGTGCCCCCAGATGAATTTCATAAAATAAGTCGTGTTTCTGTCAAAGCAGGGATAAGGTAGTAGTAAAACCTTAAAACCTGAATTTGTAGGTATAAATGGTTCTCTATCGTAAGGTGGGTACTATAATAAAATTTAACCATGATACTAGTTTGAACTCTTTTGAAAAGAGTTCTCACTTTATCGGCTGTTAAAGACCGGCTTATAAATTTAGATGTTTCCTATAAACGTTATAGCATTTTACGTTCATAAGAATTCCCAGAGAAGCTTCGTGAGATACGGTAGTTGAATGCTACCATAGAGCAAGTAAAACAACAGTACGTAAATAGAGACGACTTAACAATCCGTAGAGGGTCTTTAAAAGACAGCGTGTAATCATACTTAGTCAGAGAAGAAGGGAAGTTATGACTTTAATTCTCTAAATAAGTTAGTTAGTTTAGTAAGTTGTTTACTGGCCACAACTTGGCTCGCCGTAGACAGTACAAAAAAAGATAATGCCATCAAAAACATAACTTGTAAAAAAAGCCAAGTCTCGCAACGCAACTCAGTTCTTCTACCGTAAAAAGTTGTGAGATCCATGTAATACTAAGTCGGTTAATTTATTCAGTCCCTTCTTTAAGGGTCCTTCTGTCTTAAGTTATTACGTAATTAGCTAAAGATAATGGTACGGAACTCAACGTGCGCGAGTCCGACTCGCACTTGGCAGGTTTTTTTAGGATTTTTACACTAAACACTAATTGTGTTTCAAATTTGAAGCTTCTATGTCTTCTTGAAGTGCCTTAAACTTTTGATGATCGGTCAGTCAGTCAGTCAGTCAGTGAGTGAGTGAGTGAGTGAGTGAGTGAGTGACAAAATAGGAAACTTTAACTAGTTATAATTCCTAAACTACTGGTTCAAATTGAATGAAATTTGAAATATACCGTGTTTATATAGTGACTGCTTGGTTACTGAAAATTCAGGCTTCTAGTTTTATCCACAACGAAGTTATAGGGGGTCGAAAATGGCCTGAACTGCTTCGAGAAAAGGATGGTACAGCCGTGCCGCTTTATTGCTTGACTTGGCGATAGAGATATATTTTGTTGATTCATCGCATCGTATAAAATCATGCATTAATTTTTATTTCAGCAAAATATGCTCACTTGTTATCTTGTCCTCAGTGCCCGATCGCATTCATTCATTCATACACATTGACATTATATATCTCAAACAGAAAGTATTCGTATACATTTTTCGACATAACTATGACAGGCTCGAGAAGGGCTTTGCATTACTTCGGTGTAAGGTGCACAATAGCACTCAGAAGCTCAGAAGCTTAAAGATAGGACATTTTTCTTTCTTACTCCACGATACAACACCATCCTCCATTTCCAATACACTTGACACAAATTGCTCGTGAAGCGAAAGACGCTGTTTAAATAATCACCTACACTGTGCATACAATCACTGACTTTACTGCCATTACCATATTCAAGTAGTGTTTATTCGTTACAGTTATAAAATACGCAGCGCGAAATGTTACATTCACACATTCCTTGGCGTAACCATCTTCCACGTACTCGAAACTCTAAGCAGAAATGGGGTTATTCAGTCAAATTAATTTAGTGAGTTGCGGGTTAACTTGCGCGCGTTCAGACTCGAAATAGCATCTAATTTTAGTACTATGTCTGCAAAAATTAGCTTACTTTCAAAGAAACTTGTCAAATATTCGAAAAAAGCTCTTTAAATGTGGCATAGGACATCGCCTATATTAAAACACTGTCTAGCAGGTCAAGAACACTCAGAAAGCGCTGCCAACTTGAGGCATACGAGTACAAGTGTTAAGCCTCATGTGCCTGCCATTTCACCGGCAGCCATACACTTCCCGACGAAACACGGCAATACAGCTTGGTGAATACCTAGAGCTATTTAAAGATGTATTAGATGTTTTAAATAGAAATACGGCTAATTACCACGTTTTTTTTGTATTGCTGACGTTAATACAAAAAATAGCAATACAAGAAAAAAGTAGGTATTTAAAATGATTAACAAGTAGGATAGTTTTAACTCTATGTATTTGATGTATTTTCTTATAAACTTACTACCTGCGATTTTCGCAGTAAACCCGTGAAAGTCAAAATTTAAACGCTACAGGCGCTTAGATAAAGGTAGGTATACAAGTTACGATAGGTAACTTGGGGGTTATATAGTATAGGTTATTCTTACTAAAATTATTCCCAAGTAGCATTTACCGCACAGCATCACCTTCTGCGGAGCGGGGAAGCTGTTCCAATGTAAGTACTTACTCGTAGCTTGTAAATACACTGACGCCAAACATACGCCAACCGACTGACCGCGCGGCAATACTCTCAGTGATCCGTTCAATGTATAAATCGCCTTGAGCTTTATTAGATCCCGTATAAGTACTTGAACCAGATTATCTTATTATTAAGTTTGCAACATTGTGTGACCTCGTTAGTTGAAAGACCTCTAAAACTAACTTAGTAGATATATTGGATGGTTTTGGTATTTTGTTCATTGTCACAGCACAAACCTTCAACTTTCATTCAATGCATAAAAAATGTATAATAATACTAGCCGACCCGTTACAAACGGTGTTCTGTTGTAACACATTCGGTTTTTTGTAATAATGACATAAAAAAAAACAATTTCAGTAGAATGCGTATCATTCATTAGTCAAAACTGCGTTGCTATGACGACTAAATGTTTTTAGTCTGTGATGTCAGATTTCTTGCACACCAACGCCATCTATACCAAAACCATACTTTTTGCGTTTTTTTATCATTTAAGGGTTGTTTTTCGGATTATAAGTTCCCCCTTAATTTATTCTGAACTTTTAGCTACATACTACAGCAAATTTCATCTTAATCCGTTTTGTCCGTTATTTTTGATTAGGGAACAAACATAGGCAGCCTTATCACAAACTTTCGCATTTATAATATTACTAGCTGACCCGTGCCCGCTTCGCTGTGCGTAAGACATTTCTAATACCATCGTGGACTTTTTTGTAGACGTTTTTAAGGTGTACAATACTGTAGTACATTATTTTGATATATCTCGTGGGGTTCAGCCAGCATTTGCAATGTAAGCGCAAAAAAATGTGTTTATTTACGACATCACATTAGAAACCTCAAAAATTATCAGTGTTTCTCTACTATATTATGCATGTATTATACATATAAACCTTCCTTCTGAATCACTCTATCTATTAAAAAAAACCGCATCAAAATCCGTTGTGTAGTTTTAAAGATATAAGCAAACATACATACATACATACATATTACATACAGACGCGGGAAGCGGAAAGCGACTTTGCTTTACATATACTATGTATATTATTTGGATAATGTTTGGACGTGCATCTGATTAAACTCTTCATCTGAAAGGATGTCTACCAAGCTTAGAAATATTTGTTGTGACCCAATTTATCCAAAATTTACAAACAATATAACATACAAGACAAGTGTATAATAGCGTTTGTAAAAACCTCTCTCATTGAGTCTAAAGATTTTTACTCCCGGTAATAACAAAGATATTGTTTGTGGTCCCACATTGTGGTCTAAGTTACATTATGTATTTTGTAAGCTCCTTTAGTGTTTTTTCACATGATCACGACTACCGTCTATATTTAGAAAATAAATAAGAAAACACATTTAATTGTCTCATCATCATTTTCTTCTCCTTTTCCCACTTAACGTGGGGTCGGCACAACACGTTGAAAAACATATTGCGAAGGGATTTAGCTTATGTTTTACAACCGCCCGCCTACTTGACATTAACCCTCTTTAGGAATACTTGTTGTTGCACTTCGTTGTTATCGTCCTCATCGCGTAGATGTTTGCAGCGACGGAGAAAAGGGCGGCCTGTGCTCGTTACTCAACGCGCAGCTAGTGTTCAGAGGGGCTCAGCACACCTCATCCATGTGGGGAAATTTTTCAAAAACATGATTATCATGTCATTATAGTCATACCAATATTTATTGGTACTGAATGCCATAATACCTACGTTTTTAGGGTTCCGTACCCAAAAGGTAAAAACGGGACCCTATTACTAAGACTTCGCTGTCCGTCTGTCCGTCTGTCTGTCACAAGGCTGTATCTCATGAACCGTGATAGCTAGACAGTTGAAATTTTCACAGATTATGTATTTCTGTTGCCGCTATAACAACAAATTCTAAAAACAGAATAAAATAAAACCCTTTGTGCGCGAGTTCGACTCGCACTTGGCCCGTTTTTTATGCTGTTTAGGCACCTATAGGTACGCTTCCAACACGATACCTACGCAGAAGCGTAGGTGTAGGTGCATAAACAGTGAATAGTTACTATGAAAAGTGTACAGTTTAGGTATTCTCTAACATTAGGTATTGCATTCAACATCATAACATGATATAATAATAATAATAATAAATATAAATAAATAAATATTGGCGGACTATACACACAGCGCCATCTAGTCCCAAACTAAGCAAAGCTTGTACTATGGGAACCAGATAACTGATAGAATACTTATAAACTTTTTTTTTTTTTTTTAAATTCGTACTTATTATACATATAACACCCAGACACAGAACAAACATCTATGTTCATCACACAAATATTTGCCCTGGGTGGGGATCGAACCCACAACCTATAGCGCGAAGCTTTTAAACAACAACAAGCCCGATACAATAAAACATACATCGAAACGAATAAACTGATGTAGGTACATTAAATAATACCTTGTGTGGCAATATTTTCTATTTCGGCTTTACGGGTGAACTTGTAGTTATGAAATTGCTTGAACGACAACCGGATGAATGTGAAAAGGTATTTACAGTCCCAATGATAACGTTTGTGTCCGATTGGTCAACAGACGAACAGACAGTAATAAACCATGCACTCTGTTGACATGGCATTTGCATGGAATGTGGGCATTGGTTTATGGTCTCGCTTGTGAATTACAGATAATCATTGGATGCTCAACTTTATCTGCTATTGTTTTAAGAAACAGATGGTGTTTTAGAAATATTGAATTTTGAAATACAAATTCCGCAAAATTTTGGTATATGCCAAATGTTATGTAAACAAATAATTATCAGTAAAAATACTTTCTACATACCGTTTTAAATTCACGAAACAAAACGCACTAAAGTTTTTCTAGACTCCCTCGTATTCAAGAACGACACTATGAGAACACGCACCCACAGTGGACGAAATCACTCTATGTGTAGAGCGGCACTATGGCGCACACTACCGTGTGCCTTTAGAGCTCAACTTTGGCTAGAGGCACACGACAATGTACCTCTAGTCACACTATACAGTGTCGCACAACACATAAACTGATTTTTATGAAAAAAGATTTCGTCCACTGTGGGTGCGTGTTCTCATAGTGTCGTTCTTGAATACGAGGGTAACTTTCTCGAAGAATTGGCGCATTTAGCTCTAAAGACGTTTCAAAGTGATTTTGACTTTAACTTTGACTAACTATTATCTTTGACACTTCGATCTCTTTGTTTAACAAAACCACTTGTAGTTGTTTCCTCGATACCTAGCTTAGACAAATTTAAGTGCCTTTTGTTGATGTGTATGCAGCTTAGGCTGGTGTTAAAAAACAACTTCACAAAAACGAAAAGCGCGGGTTTTCACTAGTATTTTTATATAGTACGGATAACTACCGTACTTTCAGTCAACGAATGCTATTAAACTTGATTCGTTCTTTAATTTTCTCCCTCGCCATGACTGCAAATACAGGCAAAATAAATAAATAAATATTGGTGGACATTATCACACAGCGCCATCTAGCCCCAAACTAAGCAAAGCTACTATGAGAACTAGGATAACTGATAGAATACTTATATACTTTTTTTTGTATATACATACATAAGATACTTAATAACACCCAGACACAGAACAAACATCTATGTTCATCACACAGATATTTGTCCTGGGTGGGGATCGAACCCACAACCTACAGCGCAGAAGGCAGAACTACTTTCAACTGAGCTGTGAGGCCAGTCTCTCTTTAGTCATCAAAGCTCTCTTATTACGTACACTTACGAAGTGCTACAATATAATTACACTAGCATCGAAAATTTCCTGCCCAATATCCAATTATAATACTACTAATGAGTCCATTAAGGTAACACCGCGACTAAATTGCTTTCCTTCAAGATAGTCTGGACAAGATTAACGAGCGTAACGTGCAAAACGTTTAAACCCATTTCCAACTGAAATCCGACTAGTCAGTTCCATATATTAGTGCCGGAGAGCGTTTCCTAGCGCGAGTTCCCATCACTTACATTAACCAAATTAGTTAGCTTTAAAGCCTTGGGTTGTCAAAAAATGGCGACTGTCCAATGACAGCCGTAAGCGGTCAAAAAAGTTATTTTATCATTATTATCATCAACAGCTTGACTTTACCCGAGAGTATTATAGTTTCTACCGACTGCGATGTACCATATTATGGTGTCCCAATGCCGGACGGCCCGTGTTGCTCTATGGTCCCAAATAATGCGGTTTACATTTTTAAAGATTGCCGGTGGTCATTTACTGGCTGTCAGGTATGGAATTCCAAGTAAATGTGGGCATGTGCTAGAAATAATGTTTGGACAATGGACATACCTCTGACCGCCTTTGACATCTTCAAAGATCATAGCGCCTGGAGATCTGAGACGATGTCTACCGTGCTTGGGGATAACAATCAAGTGTATATTTTTTTTTAAACTGCTCAACCTATTAACCAGATTTTTTGTCTTGCCAGGACAAAGTTTTTAGGGAAAAATATCGGGAAATTTGCAGTTTTTTGGGAAAAACTGAAAGTGCTTTTTCTATGCGATTATTGAAAATTTATCAGGTCAACGTCTATCGTCTCATATAAATTTGTTATGGAGAGGAAAGTTGCGGTTGATGCATTCTAAGAAATTGTCTAAGCCATCCTAAAATAGGAGAATCCAGAACATTATGCGAACAGCTGAATAAATTAATGGAGAGTAGGATATAGTCCTGTCATAGAACTGAATATTGTGATTGCATTCGATAATGGATTATCTCTAATTGGTAAAAAAATTAGATAATATATAGGTACACATTGATCACACAAAGCGCTTCCCCTCTTAAGACGAGAATCAAATGTTTTTGATGAATGTAGAATCGTTTTTTCTCAATAACCTCAAAACACAGTTTTGTTTTTATGACAAAGATAACTTATGGATATAATCTAGATAAATTACAGACCGAAACACGATTGGTGAAACTTTTCTCGATATTATTTTCCAAAGTTGGCTCTTCGTTTTTAATCAAAACTATGAATAGCTAATCTGTTCATTTTTATATAATTCGTTAGATAATCATACTAGCTAAGTAAATTATAGACAATTTCTTTTTAAGCTTGATGGTTTTCAAGATAATGTTCTATCACTTTTTCCGTCTTATCCGGCTAGACTTATATACTACTCTTATACTAGACTCAGCCCATACAAAACGCCAAACATAACATTTTACATATCACTTATAAGAAATAGTATCCCGAAAACTTGACCAAGCAACGGGCTGGCTTTGTTTGAGAGACATAGACCCCGTTCGTCCGTTAGTCTGTCACAGGGCTGTTTCTCATGAACTGTGATAATTAGACAATTGAAATTTTCACAGATGATGTATTTCTGTTACCGCTATAACAACAAATACTAAATCAGAATAAAATTAATATTTAAATGGGGCTCCCATACAACAAACTTGTTTTTTTTTTGCCGTTTTATATAGAAAATGGTACGGACGCGCGTGAATTGGAAAGGTGGTACTCGGAAAAGTATTTTATTTCAATCCAAGTCATAATATATGTCTTATGCCTACCAAATTTTGTCGACGTTACGACGAGATTGCGTAACAAACAAACAAACAAACATTCATACTTTCGCATTTATACGTTTATTATTGTGGTAGTTTATATCTATCACTGCAAAGCAAATGATTACAGAACCAAGATAGTCATTGCATCATAAGATCGCAACCCAGTGTTCTATTTCATGTCGTCTTATTATCGCCAGGATCGCGCCTCGGTCATAAAACTATAACTATTATTGTAAAGGAACAGCTAGCCCATTATTTGGTATCCAATACACTTTGCTTAGGAAGATATTAAACAAGTTACAAGTTAGTATTCTTATAAGCGGCGATGGGCTTGCAACCTGTCACGTATGGAATGCTAACGACTGCAAAATGTGGGCATGTGTCAAATATAATGTTTGGACGTGACCTCTGACTACTCCCGCTAGACATCTTCAAAAGGATCTAAGCGTCGGAAGATCTGAGAGGATGTCTACCGTACTTGGGGATTACAGTCGTGAACCTATTTTTTTTTTCTTTTTTATATATACGAAAAAATATAATTCAAAAAGAAAAAATGAGAAAGAAAAACTTAGCTTTTCTGTAAACCTTTGAGACTACAGCGTCTCATGAGAATAAAAGTTTTACAAGACGATGTAAAAATCATCTACATATAAAAAGCAATCCTTACTTAGTCTACTTCGTTATTCAGTTGAATTGAACTGACAATTAAAGAATACAAAAGGCCCCCTTTTCGAGCATAAACCGTCGGGTAGTACCACTGTATTTTTTCAACACAATTTCGATGTGATAAAACGCGATGCACGTAATTTCGATAAATATTATCGCGTCAGAAGATTCTCGAGCCGAATGTAGAGTGTAAATAATGAATTGAACTAGCTGTCTCCTCCAAGCTTTGCCATAACCTAGGTGGTCGCATTGTGAAGCAGATACACACATATTTTTATTGAACTGTATAAGGTTTTACTACGCCATCCAACAAAATTTTATGGCGGTAAACAAGAAAATATCTCAAACCCACTACGGGCGGTGTGTGAAATGTGATTCAGATTTATTTTGAGAATTGCGTTGATGGGCGGCCCTTAGAAGTAATCGTAAATTACTTTTATATGTTTCATTGTAATGATTCTGTCTGCTTGCTGTGAACGAGCGTACACTGAACTAAAAGTCATCCCTATTGATTTTATTACCAACTTACTTTTATAAAAGTATAAGGAGGAATTGAATTATGAGTTTTCTTGGGATGGGACTGACTCCTCAATTGAAGAAGATTTTTTGTGCTAGATGTTACATAACATTGTAGCTACTGAAAAAGAGTATGAAAGTGGCAATCTGTGGCCTGAGCACGAACCACTGTCGTATCGACAACGTATCGTTCAAATGCCAAAACTGACACTTTTTGTATAGTAATATATTATTGTGCAAGCTAACCCGGCGAACTTCGTATCGCTTTAGAATTAAAAAATGTTCCCGTTCCCGTTAAAAAGTATTCTATGTCCGTCTCCTGGTTCTAAGCTACTTCCCCACCAATTTTCAGTCAAATCGGTTCAGCCGTTCTTGAGTTGTAAATAGTGTAATTAACACGACTTTCTTATATATATATAGTAAATCAATACGATAGTGGTTTATGCTAACCTCTGCAGAACTTAAAATCGAGTCAATTAATATTTTTGTTCGTATTACATTCATTCAGCAGTGTCTATTATTATAACTGGTCTTTCAAAATTAATATTGTCGAAGAGAATTTCGTAAAATCACCTGCAATAGGTATCCACAAACACAAATTTAATTATCTCGCTCTGTGTTATTTCCGTTCCTTAGCTCTAAGCTTCAAAGAACGTCATCAAAGGACTGCAGCGTAATTCTTCCTACTTTAATATCTTTTAAAAAATTATAAATTATCTGGTTCCGACGTTTTATGTACTTGCTTTACCTACCAACTTACCTTTATCTGAATGGAAATCATTATGTGTTCATATCTTATGTACCTATGGAGAATCCACGAAGATTTTGATATAATCTAAGAACCTCGAATTCTACACGATGGAACTAGAGAAACAAATGATAAAACAAAACAAATTAAAATTCACAAGTCACAAAGTTAAATTCACAAGTTTATATTAGTAGGTAGATACTTACAATATAACAAGAAAATACATTCTGATCACACTAAACTGAAAAATTTATACTTATAAAAATGATCAATCATGATAAAAACCGTCACAAAACATGACGTAATAAATTTGTTTTATCTGTACTTCAAATAATATAATATGAATACATGTCACAATATTGTTCGTACATAAATGGATGTTATATTGAGAGAGCAGACATCAGACGCTGTCTAAAGTAAAATAATTGAGTCAATTTATTGAGCGTCGACCTGACTAAAGGCTCGGTGACACTCAACACTGATTATGATTAGCGTCAAAATGATTATGTATACTTAGAGCTCAAAAGAGACTTTACGCCTTTGTTTCTTAGGAACTTTGTGAAGGTGAGAAATGAGTTTTAGGTACCAAAGTTTATCTTTTGAGTAAGCAATTTCTAATATTTTTACTACGAGTTTATTAATCCCCAGAGGTCGACGACGACCTGACGGGAGTAAGACAGTTAAATCTAGCACGGGGAATACTGACATGTAACTACTAATCAAATTAAATTCAAATACCTACTGCTAATTATTAGGCACTAGCGACCCGCAGCGGCTTCGCACGGGTGCAAAGCTGATACCAAAATATATTACAGAATGTCTTTGTATACTCGTTAACAGCATTTAAAATTTAAAAAAAATGTCGCGTTAAAAAGTAAAGTAAAGAAATTGATTATTGTGGGTTATCCCTAAGAGAGAAACATATACCATCGCGGTCTTTTTTGTAGACCTTTTTAAGGTATACAATACTTAGTACATTATTTTGATCTATCTCTTAGAGTTCAGCCAGCGTTTGCAAAGTAAGCGTTAAAAAATGTGTTTATTTACGACTTCATATTAGAAATCTTAATATTATCAGTGGTTCTCTAATATATTAAGCATGTAATTATACATATAAACATTCCTCCTGAATCACTCTATCTATAAAAAAAAAACCGCATCAAAATCCGTTGTGTAGTTTTAAAGATATAAGCATACATACAGACATACATACAGACGCGTGAAGCGGGAAGCGACTTTGCTTTATACTATGTAGTGATAATTCATTGATTTGTACACAAAATATTTTGATGCGGGTTGCATAATTGTTATCTAGTTAAGTTACTCTAAATTTGTACCACTTTTATTTGAAAATAAACTATTTCTATTCCACTTTCAAAACTTACGTGAGTAATTTCCCGTTGTTGTAATAATGTATTTCTATTCCATTCTATTTTAAGGCTAGATAAATAATCCATAATTAAAATTATTTAATACAGACTTATACGTATATAAATAAACATCTAGTATTTTATAGAGAGTCATTGGTTAATATTTACCCGTCCAAGACTCCAAGACAAAGTTGATAAAATGATTGCATAATATACAAATATTTGTTTCGGTTTTAGATCCAATTGTAGTTTCTGATACCCTCAACACAGGGAATCCTTTAGTATCTATGTGACTGGTTGGCCATTATTTATTTGCCACCTACTGCTAGCGATGACTTTTTCTATAAAACTGAAACTTCTGTGACTTCAGACTCCATGACGCTTTTTGCAAGCTTTACTAAAACAAAAGATGGTAGAGCAAATCCAAGGTGCGATTTTTCGCCTCCCTCTGTGGGCTCCTGTCATAATGTAGGCTATTGTGAATTCAAGTGGCCAGTTTACCCGCCTTCGGCCACGGTTTAAGTGAAACAGACAGGCAGACCACTTAACCTTCGTCGTGTATTAAGGGAAGGCAAAACATTGAACTCGCGCCGCCACTCAGCGGTAAAAAACCTCCACTTATTTTTCACTCGAGTTTTGAAGTGTGGACGCGAACGTTGAATGCAAATTAGGTCAAATAAATGGACAACAAAATAAAAACAGAGTTTGAGACTACTTTACGCGATGACTCTTCAGTGGGTGCTCAATATTTTTTTATCAATTAACTTTCAAATGGTATTACGTCAAGACAGACATCCATCACACTATAGTCCTAGGTGCTATTAAAAATGCGAAAGTTTATAAGGATTATTAAGGATTTGGATAAACTTAGCCTATATCCTGGAATAGCAAGTATACCTAGACTGCCATGCGAGCTAAGCCGCTAGCAAAATCTAGTCAAATTATAAATGTAAAAGTTTGGATGTTTGCTTGTTGCTCTGACTATTCGTAACGGCTGAACTGATTTTAATAAAATTTAGTACAATCATACGTTTGAATATGAATTGAAACTTGGAATACTTTTTATCTGGATGTGAACGAAATGATCGCAGATAAAATGTCTACCGTACTTGGGGATTACAGTTGTGTTATTAATAGGCATATATTTTTATGAGATTATACTTTCTTCGATTGGAGTTCCGATACAATTCTTCGAGCAAGTACCTTCTTAATGAAAAGATTTACACACCACAGCGACCTTCATTTGCCCGCATTTTCCCTAACAGAAAAATGTTAGCTATTAGCAAAACAGAGCTTTTGCCTTTTCTTCGATCAATGCTAGCGCATAGAAGCGTAACTCTTTCATAGTTTACGAAAGCACATTCCATACCTAAAATAAAGAACCATTTATTTCTATATGAAATGCAGAAATGAAGAATAAATGCAAATTGAATGCAGAATGTTCACATTACATTTGGGTTAGGTGTAGTCCGAGGCAAGACCATTTGGCACATATTAATGTAAATACTCCACCGAAAATACGGGGGTTTATTTGGTTATTAGTCCGCTGCCCCACTAAACCTTAGTAATGGCACATATTAATGATTGGTCTAATCTACATTTATAAAATTCAAGAAGATAACTAAAACGTACTTAAACATACTTTATTTAGATAGTTTCTCTATATGTAAAATGTAAAGATCTTTGAAAAAATATTTTTTTTGACCATAAGTCCTAACTCACTGACTGACATGTCAACGTCCAGCCTAAACCACTAATTTCAAATAAAAAACAGAGTATCTCTTATAGAGTTAAAACTATCGTGGTTGTTACGGCTAATTAATAGTATCACTACATAGTATAAAGCAAAGTCGCTTTCCGCTTCCCGCGTCTGTATGTCTGTATGTATGTTTGCTTATATCTTTAAAACTACACAACGGATTTTGATGCGGTTTTTTTTATTAGATAGAGTGATTCAGGAGGAAGGTTTATATGTATAATAACATGCTACCCGTGCGAAGCCGGGGCGGGTCGCTAATTAATTATATTAGTATTCGTTGATCGCGGTCGCGGACGATGCTCACGATGAAAAGCATCTGAATTGTCTCGAAACGTCAGAAATACAAGAAAAGACGAGGTAATTAGCCGTATTTCTATTTGAAAAGAGTATCCCTTCTATGCACCCGCAGCAACAACTTCCCAAGTACCTAATACCCGTAGTCACTTGACACATATCGGTATTTATCTCGGTGGGTTAATTTTCCGGGTCAGCCGGCGCGGTCGACGGATTCAATCAGAAGCAACAACGTAAGCAATCTCGACGACCATTCGAAACGATTGCGTTGTATTGAGAATTGAGACGAACTGACGAGTGCTTTGAGTACCCTCCCGCGATCGAACTGCTTATTGTAAGGGCGTACTCGTGGTTTGGTTCACCGATCCGGTTTATACGGACGCGGTCAGTTATTTGAAATTGGAATTGATTTTGGATTTGTGGGTGCGAACATTTTTAGCGTTGGGAATATTGCGCGACAGTATAACACGTTTACAATCTGTCCACTAGTGTCCACGCTATAGTAAAATTAGCGTGCATTACAGTAATTATTTTCTAAGCTAATTATCTACCTTGCAGCATATAGCTGAGTGGTGATCAGTTTTGTGTTATTACCATTATGTATGTCACTTTTTGTTTAGCTTTAAGAGATATGTTGACACAAAATAAATTTATTCTTTCTTTCTTTCTAAACTTAGTAATGGCTTAATAACTGGCTCTTCCATAACGTGCTTTGTACTCTTTACAAAGCGGTTCTAGTGGAAAACCAGCGTAGATTGTTTACAATCTAAATTGCTAAACTAGGGACCAATTTTAACAATATTTTGAATTAAAGTCATCTACTCACTTTATAGGGTTCCGTACCCAATGGGTAAAAACGGGATCCTATTACTAAGACTTTGCTGTCCATCTGTCTGTCACAGGGCTGTATCTCGTGAACCGTGATAGCTAGACAGTTGAAATTTTCACAGATTATATATTTCTGTTGCTGCTACAACAACAAATACTAAAAACAGAATAAAATAAATATTTTAGTGGGGCTCCCATACAACAAACGTGTTTTTTTTGCCGTTTTTAATGGATGATGGTACGGAACCCTTTGTGCGCGAGTCCTACTCGCACTTGGCCGGTTTTTTGTTATGTTATGGTAAAATTACCTATGTTACATATTTAATTGTCACAAACAAAGATTATTCTGTTCTATACTAACAGGTTCACCTGTTATGAAGTGATTGAGGATCGAACAGTCTCAGAGTTCCCACAGCTATGTACTATCATTATTCGAAAAGCCATTAATCAATTAATCCATGCCAGTTGAAGACAGAAGCCGTAACCAGAAGTTGTAAACGATGCGCGGGAACCGAGACGTACATAAATAACGTAGAATCATAAACACGACCTAACATTGTAAAAGCTCTCGCAAATGATAGCGGCACACCTACTGCACTCGTTGATTATCCATCTTCATAATATAATATACTAGCTGCTCGCCCCGGCTGGTACCTGGATAAAAAGTCTACCGATTTTGTGCAAACTTCACATAAACCATCTACTAAATAGTCCGAAAAAAGCCTAAACATATGGTTTGGATAGGTGAGCCCGTTCTTGAGTTATACAATTACAACGAAAAGTGGCATTGATTTTTATATAATATACTTAGATTATTCTACACACATCCTACATCTAACTCCTCCTAAACGGCTAGACCGATTTGGTTGAAATTCCGTGTGTATATTTTGTGATGGGTTCCTGGATGGTTTGAAAACACAATGAGACCCCGTAGGTGGCGTTGCTGTCGGTATGTCACAAAATTTAATTTGGTTTACTCTTAATATATAGGTAATACGAAGTTCCCTGGGTCAGCTAGTTTTAATATATATTCTCACATTTTGACTATGGGCTATATTAGACTACGTTTTTTAGTACATTTTGGGTAACGCTGGTAATATTGGGTTGCCAGCATAAATTGAACAGTAACTTTAAAGCTCAGCTTTATTTTCGTGCCTTTGACTACCCCCTTTAGACACCTTCAAGGATAGTTTTTAAACTACGTAAAACTATGTATTGTGTGATTAGTAGACATAACTATAGTTTGCCCGCGACCATGGCTATTGTAACATAGTCGAAACGTCGGGAAAGTAAATTAAAGGTAATTACGTGATAAAGACCCGTGTCAAAATCTATAGTTATCTTCAAGGATCAAAGCGACATGAGATCTGAAAGTATGTCTACCATACTTGGGGATTACAGTTGTGATCCTATTTATTTTATTATATCTTTATTCAGTGAACATAAAAGACTAACGAACTAATAAAAGGTCAATAGTCAATTTCTTCAATGAATGTCAGCTTCTTTTGTTTTGCTTATTTGAAAACGCTCTCGGAAATGTTTTTAATGCGCCATTATTAATCTCACTGCACACTATCAGTGTGTACCTACCTACTTTACTGGGTGAAGTGGTTTATAGTGGGTTAGTCCAGATATCCCCATTGACTATCCCCATCAATGGGGATTTCTGGACTTTTTTTTTTAAAAAGTCCAGATATCCCCATTGGCAGCGCATTGAGTGTGTAATGTTGTGATATAAAAGAAGCAATTAACACCAGTGGGATTTACACAGACCATTTCAAAATGACCGCGGCTGTTATTGTTTTTAATACAATTATTGCAGTTCATAACTACACATTAGCTTAAATTTAGAAAAATAAAAAGTTTTTGAGCTATAGTGGTCTAGGAAAGCATAGGTTTCATATTTAAATAAGTTTTCTGTTAAAAATATTTTAAAACTAGCTGACCCGTGCCCGCTTCGCTGGACGACAGATATTTTCACATCTGGTATTCCAATTTTCAAAATAAATTATAGCCAATATGTTGCCGAGGACTAGATAGCTACCGATAGCTACATAACAAAAAAAGTTTTATCAAAATCCGTCCAGTAGTTTTTGCGACAAAGCCGGACAACAGACAGACAGACAGACAGACAAAAATTTCAAAATGTTTTTTTTTGGCTTGTGCTACTTGTATAAAGGCCCCTAGAAGTATTTTTTTTAGTTTTTATTCAATGTACAGAATTGAACTCTTCTACAGATTTATTATATGTATAGATGACAAGCTTCGATATGTGAAATCATTTACATATCGAAAATATTGAGCACCAGCGCGCTATCACCTGTCATATCATATAACATTGTCAGTTGAACTTGACAATAATGCAAAGTTTTTACTTAATCGAAGTATTTACTAAAGAGTTCAATTGTGAAAGCCTGTTGAACAGCTCCTGACTCCATCATCAGATCAGCTCGCTGTCACCATATTATATTGTCACAAGAACTAAAAGTGTGTGCTAAATTCAGTACAATCGACTGCAAACTGCTTCAAAATTGAGTTGCAAGATTCCACCCGAACACACATAGTTACATACATACATTGCAAGTTAAATAAAAGTATGTAAAATACAGTAATTTGACAGGAATATATAAACCTATGAGCTACATTAAAACTACCTTTACCTAGCTATTAAAAAGTCTATTTACGGCCAGGCCACAAAGTCACTATATAATTAAGCTGGACGATATTCTAATACAGAGTAACGATAAAGTAGACCGGTATCAACAAGAATAATACCGTATAGAATTTGCAAATGATAGATCTCTTGCATACCTCTTGCTATTATTTTAATACTCGTATCTGGTAAAGGGAGGAATAACCGTTTCCCTTTGTTACGATGTTTTTATGAAGTATACTTGAACTTCAAACTTCAAGGAAAGTGCTTCAACAATATATACAACATAAAATTATCAAGTTCAATCATGTTTAGTTTTGCAATTGTGAAGTTACTTTTCATTGCAGAAGTTGTAAATGAAATAAACATTGTTTTGATTTGATTTCAATTGGTGATCATATACTTCCTATTACGCTAGAAGTTTTTGTTACGAGTTTAAAATATACAAAATCAAATCTATACATATAATAAAATTGTAGAAGAGTTCAATTCTGTACATTGAATAAAAACAAAAGAAAATACTCTTAAGGGTCTTCATACAAGTAACACAAGCCAAAAAAAAAACATTTTGAAATTTTTGTCTGTCTGTCTGTTGTCCGGCTTTCACGCAAATACTACTTGACGAATTTTGATGAAACTTTTTTGATATATAGCTATTAGTCATCGGCAACTTATAGGCTACAATTTTAGAAGATCGGAAATTTAGAAATGTCTGTCGCTCAACGAAGTGGGCACGGGTCAACTAGTATATAATATATGTATGTACAATTGTACAACACAACACAGTTCAGTTGGTAGTAGTAGCTCTGTCTTCTCGGTTATAGGTTTGGTTCCCTATGAAAAACATTTGTGCGATGAACGTTGATATTTTTTATGGGCCTGAGTTGCATTACCTACTAAGTTATTAAGTATACAAAAAAGTATGAAAGTATTCTATCAGTTATCTGATTCACATAAAGCTTTATACTTATTTTGGGGCTATATTACGCTTAGTTTTGGGATTGACGAGGCTCCGTGAAATGTTCTCCAGCATTTTTTATTAGATTTTAAAAAGATCATTTCCTTTCTAATACCAAAATCGAATATCAAAAGGTATTATTAGTTTACGTCGTAATTAATATTCTTAGATTGGCATTGTCCTGCATTTACTACTCTATTGTTTTTGGCACTCAAATTCAAATTCAAATTTAAAAATCATTTATTTCAATAAAATCACAAGGATCACTTTGAAACGTCTTAGGAACTTAGGTGAAGCTACGCCGATTCCACGCGACCAAGCCTAGAAGAATCAGGCAACAAACACGGCTTGGGGTCTACCTTTTTTTTAATGATCCTTTTCTTAAAGCTATGTAGAGCTCCAGTGTGATGCCAATCGTACTCGTAGTTGCAGTCTCATTAGCTGGTGGGTGGCTGGGGTCAAACGTTTGTCACCTACACGACGCTGTTCGCATCCATTCGCTCCAATTGGGACACTCGACGCTCGACGCGTTTGTTCCGAGATTTACAGATAGAAAGCGGCTTACAGATCAGGAGTTTGTATCTGCATAGAAATGTGTAAAAATATTTGTCAGCTTTGATAGATACGGCATTATTGTAAGGGTTTGTATTGATGTCGTCGATCTAGTTTTTTGTAGCGACGCTCATAACTCTAGTGCCTACTGAAGAATCACAACTCCCGTAGGCAAGTCGGTTGCGTTTCCACTGGTAACAAAAATAATTATTAGACGTACCTCTGACTACCCGCTTAAGGTATATTTAAGGATCTAAGCGTCTGAAGATCTGAAATCTTACTTAGGGTAAAAGTAGGGAACCCTTTAAAAAGTAATCGATACTTAAAGAAGTTTCAACCATCGATCATCTCGGGATCAAATTATCAAAAGGACAGACGATAGATGAACACAATATAGGTACCTAACCTCTATCATCAATATACCAGACTGGCTTCCTGCAAGATATTTACAAGAGATCTTCTTCGCTGTAGGTTGTGGATTCGATCCCAACCCAGGACAAACATTTGTGTGATGAACATAGATGTTTGTTCTGTGTCTGGGTGTAGTATGTATTTACAAAAAAAAAGTATATGTATTCTATCAGTTATCTGGTTCCCATAGTTCAAGCTTTGCTTAGTTTGGGGCTAGATAGTGTTGTGTGTAAAGTCCGCCAATATTTATTATTATTATTATAAAGAGAAATGGTAAGAAGGGGAGGCAAGCATACCTCTTTCGAGGACAATATTGCAGATGATGTCAATCTGAATGCGTAAAGATAAGCTTTTTATACTCTGCGGTCTGTCACGAAGGCTGCCGGCAGTGAATAAATAGTCCCTGCCTCAAACCCTCTCCAAAACCCCTAATTATTATACAACTTTATGAAATGTGTTCCGCGATTGTTCGCGTGTTTGTCTAATTCGTGGCAGATTTTATTCACTCGTGTGCGAAATCATGATAAACTCGAACAAGTTTGTGCACACAGAGGCACTCAGAGAGATTATTATTTTTAAGCAAATAGTTATTTTATAAATAGTTATTTTATCTTTAAGTTTTATTTCTAAATCAAGTGTAGCAATAATACAAAACTTATTTATTTTGTACAGTTTATGTATGTCACCTTTGCATTAAAAAGAAAAACTTTAACATTAACTTGCGATCAGCGCTGTTTTAACAGTACGATATTCAGATGACCACGCGTCTACTCTTGAAAACGGTCAACGATATATCGGAACAGACGTCATATCGTTTCCGACTATATTATGAAAGCTAGAACGATCTGCTTTTTGAATTTGTGCTGAGACTCTTTAGTTATTTTTTTTATTGTTTACGTACTTGAGTAGTACTTTTAATTGTTATTCTTGTTTGAGCCTTCACCTTGTTCGATTGGTATCACACTGGAGCTTTACATAGCATTAAGGAAAGGATCATTAAAAAAAAGGTAGACCCCAAGCCGTGTTTGTTGCCTGATTCTTCTAGGCTTGGTCGCGTGGAATCGGCGTAGCTTCAGCTAGTTCCTAAGACGTTTCAAAGTGATCCTTGTGATTTTATTGAAATAAATGATTTTTGAATTTGAGATACAGAGATAGGCAGGTGGTATTCACATGGTCAACTTTTGTGATAGTTTTTAGGCACAAAATCAATGATTGTGATAGATTGCTCTATATTTAGCTTTAGTCGAAACAAGGCACGTAACTCACGCATTTCATTTATATTTTAATGTGATACTTACCTACTAATTACATATTAGTAATACCAAATGGAAGTCCAATTTACTCATGAGAAAAAGTAAATCAGTAGGCGCGTGATTAGGTACTATAAATCGGTCAGTATAATATATTATGATTATTTTTGCGAAATATATCAGAGTGTACCGAGATTAGTGGTTTTATTACAGTAGGATAGAGATGGGATAGTTCGCGTGAGAGAAATATGTAATTTTAGAACAAAAGATTTGTTTTGCTTAAAAGAGAACGTTACCTAGATAATAGATAAGCTACTTATGAGGTATTCTACGCCTTTGCGTGAGAAACTTAAACACAGTTACTTTTTGGTCAGTTTCAAAGTTTTCGCCCACGGTTCAGACTATGGTTTACAAACACACAGAAAAATGGTTTGACACAAAAACCGTGTATATCCACGTGTTAAGGTGATATGTGAAATGTCTGGTTTTTTGTATGGGCTGAGTCAACCCGGATAAGACGGAAAAAGTGATAAAACTGCATTATCTTGAAAACCATCAAACTTAAAAAGAAACTGTCTATAATTTACTTAGCTAGTATGATTATCTAAAGAATTATATAAAAATGAACTGTTTAGCTATTCAAAGTTTTGAATAGACACGAAACTAGTGTTTTTGAAGAGCCAAATTTGGAAAATAAATCTATTTAGAAAAGTTTCACCAATCGTGTTTCTGTCTATAATTTATCTAGATTAAATCCTTAAGTTAACTTTGTCATCAAAAACAAAGCTGTATGTTTTGCGGTTATTGAGAAAAAACGATTCTGCATTCATCAAAAACATTTATTACTCGCCTTAAGGCGGCAAGCATTTTAAGACGGATATGTCGTTTGCTGTCTTCGAAAAACCATCATCTAGCCCATCGATGTCAAGTTATTCTTCGTTTGATTTTCAGTCAAACACTGATGTAACATTAATCATCAGAGAATCCCAAATCCCATAATTACTTCGTTATCGTAACAGAAGCATGTCATGTTAAACCTATCACATCCTACCCCTCGGGATGACCAAGGCAATGTTTAAAAGGCTTACAAAGTTGGTTGACCATGGAATAGAGAAAAAAGAGAGGTGATATATTGTGTAATGGAAATTTAAAACCTAGATTTGCACTGGCAGCTACTACTACTACATTACTAGGTATATCTACTTTTAGGAATTTTGTTTTCTAACTATCCGAAGATTTTTATCTTATTTTCATCAAAATTAAATGGAACTGAAACCAGAACAAGAAAACAAATTTTCTAATGAAAAAAAAAATCTTTTACGTACTAATTTTATAAAGAAAAAGTTTATGAGAATGTTGGGATTTAGATAACACTTGGAATAGGTACGTAAAAGTACATAGTTTACATCCTGAAATATAATTAAAGGATTTATCCAGGTACCAAGCGAGAAAAGCCGCGTTTTAAGTTCTAAAAAGTTGATATATCCCAACCTAAGAACAAACCAGCAACTTATCTCATAACATTTTTGTACAGTGTATGTATATATAATATGTATACACTATGAACCTTTCATGTTATGCGAAATGTCTCATAATTGGGATACGAACCTCACATTTATTCGACACATTCGGAATTTGTTCCTTCCACGATTGTGGTCCATTAATGCGTTTAACTCGGCAGGGGGAGTATTGTGCATAAATCATTGCTAACTGAGATCGGGTCCGATGTGTGAACTCATAAATCAGTCGTGTAAATGAGGCCCAGTCATGGAATAAATACTAGTTATAATGCCCGAAATTTTATTGACGCGACTACTTACGATTTAAGCTATCACCGAATTGCCCCATAGATGATTACCAAAGTGTTAAGACTCAGAATACACATGTTTGTAAATTCAATTCAAAATATTTATATGTAGTATATTTGTATATAGTGAAATGTAAATTATAACCCACAAGAATAATTATTGAAGGGTAGGAACGCAATGGAAAGGCAGATGAAATTCTAGAAATCATTTTAGATGTACGTAGTAACATAAAATACTTAACTAATAAAGAAACGAGTAGGTATCCCCAGCAAACTGCGCCCAACATATCCTTGCAATTCGGAAAATATTAGGCTCATATGTTATACCAGAGAGATATTAAACCAATCATCACTTATGGGATGGACATATGGGCCACGTAGTCAGCAAACCATTAAGACAAAATGGGGCTATCATCACCTCAAGGTATCGCATGATTATTTGCTTTTATCCATACACGGCTTCGCACTGGTGGTAACTGGATAAGTGGATAAAGTAGCCTATGTGTTATTCTGATGTACAAGCTATATTACTGTAAAGTTTCATTTTAATCCGTTCTGTAGTTTTTGCGTGAAAGAGTAACAAATACACACACACACCCACTCACTCATTCACTCACAAACTTTCGCATTTATAATATTAGTAGGATAGTAGGAAATAGGATAGGCAGAGACCACGGCTTTCCACTTGCTACGGTAATGACAATACCTCCTTTGCTTAATTCGCTCTCATCACATTCTTTATTCATATCTACTCGTGGGTTTAGAGTACTCATCGGTTTAGAGTACTCTAGACCTGGCCTTTTTCCAAAACGTCACCGATATGATCCGAGAAAATACGCCGGGTTTTCCACTTCCAAATTAATTGTTTCCTTCATATTTAATCGAAATATATTTAAGCTTATTTTACACTGAAAGAATATCAGTGACACATACAGTGAACCCAATAATGAGGTCTATCCTCAAAGCATTATAATATAAATTAATTGAATCTGAGGTGGACTTATTCAAGGAGATTAACTAACTATCTGTTTAATACGTCTGTAAACATAGATTCATAGGATTATAGGATTATGGTATGAATAGTAGGTAACTATAGAAGGGGGATTATGATAGTCGGGGAAAAAAGGTCTACCTTTTTACTCAACTACAACGAAGCCATGATGGTTATAAAAATGCTACTTAGCGAGTTTTGTTACAAAAATGTCTAGTAAAATCGAATTTACTAGGCTAGTCAAAAAATCTAATCTTAAGTAGGTTTACAGGATTTATCCCCATATTATTTGTTGTAACCTCGACTCTACCTTGACTCAAACTCTTTCAAGGCCCCTCGAAAAGTGCCTCATGTTATTTTAAATCTATATTTTGGAGGTTCCTTAATTACTTCTTTACGTCATCAGTCCGATAGATTCAGCTGTCGCGGAATGTCAACGTTTATTTCGAGGTAACTTGAGTTGACAGTTCTGTTGACTGAGTAATCCTCGACTAGAGGCAAACTCGAGGTAATTTTATCAACTAAAACTACCAAAACACGGTTTCGAGGTCAAGTCGAGATGGGAATATTTATGTCGAGGTTACAACTAAGAAAATGGGAATTAGATTGGGTCACCGTTAGTCTATGTACTTTGGTATGTTTGGCCATCGGCCTGATTGTAACAGTCATTAAGCCAGCCTTACGGTGACCTACGAGCATGAGCTTTGTTATAAATAAACTAGCTCATAATGAGTATTTTAATTGAAAACACAATGCTAAACTTACGTTTGATTGATAGGTTTTTTATTTATTCTGTGTTATTACAGGGCTAATCCTCAGACTATTGGTGTGAGACTTCTAATTATATGTACAAGTGTACACATGAAGCTTCGCTAAGTTGCTAATAATAAGTACGTGTGTTTACCTACAACCTACACCTACAAGTGTCAAAGACACTCATAAAAAATTATATTTACTAACTTCAATGTAATAAGTTTGAACTAGATCCATGATATTACTGTTCCCTTAGCACTAGAATAATACAGAAATGATTTTAGTGAAGCAACAAAAAGATTTTACTAAATATAATAACTAAAAACGAAAATGAAAATGTTTCGAACAATCAAAAAGGACGATATTCGTTTTTTTAAGTTTTTGAAGGAACTATTAGTCCTACATAAATATAATTTAAATTGAATTAACTTGGGACTATTCTCTACACAATAGAATAAAAATCATTCAAATCGGATCACCAGATAAAAAGATAGGCGTGGACATACATAAAAAAAAAAAATATATATATACATATATACGCATCGACTTGAGAACCTCCTCCGTTCTTCGTCGGTTAAAAATGACATGTCGCGAGGCAATCATATAGGTACCGGAAAGTTAGCGATGGAATGCGACAAGTCGCGATGCAATGCAATATGATGTAAACTTATGACGTGTTTCCTGATTGACGCGATTCAATTAGTGTTGACATGTTGGTAGCTTGGTAGCTCATTTTTAATGTCCAAGTATTACATATACCTACTGAGAGAATAAAAATGATTACTAGGTATACGTTCTAGATAGTTATTGCTTGTAGGGAACTCGTTGCGACTGCAAAAAACAAGTAGGTATGTAATTTATCTCCAAACTGATTTATGCAACGACGTAGACCATTCATATTTAATTTATCGCACGGTGTCGCTTTCAGTTGTCGCGTTTGTCACTCACCTAGGAAAAAGTGTCATAAATTATGCGTGTCATGGTGATTTTATAGAACGATTGTGTTACTTAAGACTGGAGATACTTGACTACTTAGATCTGTGCCCAGTGCCCAGCTTCAGTTATTTAAATAAGACTGTTCAATAGTTTGATTTTTGAAAAAGACATCTTAGATAACGTCAGAAAGTGCTAGTGCTAACCTCTAAGACCCGCTTATCGAAAACATTGCTGCCAGTCTAAGGTGTAAACGCTCTTGTAATGATCTATTTACATACTGGTTGTGGCAATGTACACTGATGAAACTTTAAGCCGTGAGTAGTTGTATAAGTAACGATAAGGTAGGCAGGTATAATTGATAGGTAGAAATTTTGAATAAAAATCTTGTTCTAATTAAGCATCATGAGTATATTTCTCCTCAATTAAGTCTTCGTGCGATGAAATTGTTGAAACCGTCAATTGTAACGGTATATTTTGGCTTAGATCAGTATCACTTTAGAACAATCAAATACAAAACAAACATATAGATCATCATACAATGTTTGTCCTGGGAGAGGTTTGAACTCACAAACTATAGCGCAAAAGGCAGACTACTAACTGACCTGTGAGTCTAAAGATTCTGTCATCCCGACACTCACAGCAAAGCCGCACATATTCGAATCTAAAACCTTATAAGTAGGTAATATAATATAATCCACTACAATCCAATACGCAATGGTATAGAATCGATGGTATGAAGACTGCGAGTTTTAAGACTTTGCCGCAGTATATTTTCTGCAATGGATGCTACTGAATTATTTACATCAAGTAGGATATTGGGTTCTTACAGCCCTTTGCAGATGTTTCAATTTGATTGTGGGTGCTATTTTGTTGCATATTTTTATGGGGACAGATGTAAAAATATTTTTATTAGAGCCCTTTTCTACCATCGCATTGCTAAAATAAAATCAACGCCGGGGATTGGCTTTTGTGAAGGAATAGTGAGTTTGTCTTTACAGCATTATGCTCTTTCGTACAAGGCTGCAGACAGCACAGTCCAAAGTATTGCTTTGGTCATAATCAGGTTCATATTAATGTACAGCGAGATCAACTCAATTAACATGTTTGACATTTAGATTGTTTGATAGGAATATGTTTGAATCTACTATTTCTGAAGATGAAGTATCGATTGAGCATGTATTTAGCTTATACTTACTTTAGTATTGCTAGTTTTCTGCATCTATCCTTACACTGGTTGTGGATACAATCATGATGGATCTTTATTATGAGTCTAAAACATGACTTCTTTTGAAGAAGATCTTGAAAACGATTGCTCAAACCAACTAGCGAACTATCTTTTGTGTACCCTCTTATCAAAGCCATTGCGATAAACAATGAAAATTAATTCAAATGAGCTCCGTTCTTACCACAAATAGTTCCACAGAAAGCGACTCTACTTCTGTTCCTTAGCATCTATAAGCAAACGCAACACGCGAGCTACTTCATCAAAATATGCTTTCAAACATTCAATATCATAACTGGTTTATTTCCACCCGCAAAGCAAAACATGCCTTATTACCATTCTTATTAAGATCTAATTTGATTGCTCTTTCGAACGGGGTTGTAAGTGATTGCACGTTCTATATTAATTGAGTTACTTGGCTATAATTACGGGTATCAGATATTTAAGCTGGTATCATCAGCTTAATGATCTGATTTCAGGAAGGCTAACGAGATCGGTTTCATAATTAGATTGATGTTTGCTCTATAATTACAAGGTTTGGAATAATGCTTGGACGTGGCTCTGACAACCCCATTTAGCCTTCTTAAAGGATCTAAGTTATTGGAGATCTGAAAGAATGGCTATTGTATTTGGGGATTACAGTCGCAATCCATCATGTTGTCATTTCAAAGTTGCACTAGTGTTGCATCAGAAGTCCGATGTTCACTATGTTCAGACTGATGAGACTCACTAGAAAAAAAAAATAGGATCACGACTGTAATCCCCAAGTAGGTAGACATTCTCTCAGATCTCCAGACTTTTAGATCCTTTGAAGATGTCTAGTGGGGGTAGACAGAGGCACGTCCAAACATTATATTTGGCACATGCCCACATGTTGCAGTAGTTAGCATTCCATACGTGACAGGTTGCAAGCCCATCGCCGCTTATAAGAATACTAACTGGTTTCCTCACGATGTTTTCCTTCACCGTTTTGAGCACGTGTTCTTGATGCGCATATAAATTTTTCGATCAGAAAAATCCATAGATGCACGCTGGGATTCGAACCCACGACCTTCAGATTGAAAGTCGAGTCACCTCCCACTCGGCCAACACGTACCTACTCGTAGGTATATCTATTTACTTTTCATATATTCATGGCATACTTTTTGCAAATTTGTTTCAATTGAATATGTACTCAGTGGGTGGCGACCCTTTATAATACATTCTTGCAATCCTTAGTTCAAAATTACATTTTTATTTCATCGATGCATTACCGCCCGTCTTGCCGACACGGATAGTTATTTATTGCGTTACGAGTACTTTAGATCATATTTTATGGCCGGTTAAATGCGAAATAAGATCTTTACGACCATGTTCCCGGTTGCTTGTGGCGCCATCTATAAAGAAAATGGGGACATGAAGGAACGTAATAAGTATTCGAGGACATTAAAACATTTGGGGTTAGCACGAGTTTGGAAGTCCTGTTTGATTCAAAATTTCACTTTCGGTAAAAAAATCGTGAAGGACTCAACTAGTGGTGAACTTCTTTGTTGATTTATGTAAAACTATCTCACAAATTATAATAAAATAAACTGATGCTAAATATTGTTTGACCTCATCACTCAGTTGGTAGTGCGTAGGTTGTAGATTTTATTTCTACCCAGGACAAATAACTTGTGTAAACATACAGTCATGTTTGTTTTGTGTCTAAGTGTTAGTATTATGTATTACAGGGGAGGGGGTCATGGGGGTCATGACCCTCCCCTGGGCCAGCCCAGGTGAACCTGAACCCAGGTTCGGGTTTATGTGAAACTCTTGTAAAATGACTTTGAAGTTTTGCCATAGTGAACATAATCCTGGAAATCTCTGGAGTCTTTGGACACACAGATTTAAATTATTGGCCCATTTGCACACAAATGTAAGCTACCCAACCTACTAGTTAGTTTTTGGCCACTTCCATTATTTCGATAATATTTTGCCAGAAAAACGTTACCGCAGCAATATCTCAAAGGTATCTTTGGACATTCGAATTTTTAAATTCGGTCACAATCACACAAAACCATGGTCTATATTACTGCATATTTCAAATCTTGATTAAAGCCAACATTTTGCCCTAGTAATGTTCACGTGACCCTGGCGCCAAAGCTGGATCCACCCATGTCATCTTTCACACAGTCCACGCTTTTATTCTTTGGCCTACCTCTACTTCTAAATCCATCCATTCATTCCTAAGATTCTTCTCTTTACATGTCCTTCTGCCCTCCTCATAACATTCCCATACCACGCTATTCTAATGCTTCAAGTTTTCTGTCACAGACGCTACTATCAGACGTCCTCGAAAACATGTAGAAAAGATCTGTAAACTACGAGTATTTAATCCGTAGGAGGGCATTAACATTCCCATACCACGCTAACCTATTGCTTCAATTTTTCTGTCACAGACGCTACTTTCAGACGTCCTCGAAAACATATAGAAAAGATCTGTAAACCACGAGTATTTAATCTGTACAATGGTGGCGATTCTGTTGTTTCCAAGCTAAACCTAAAATTTCGTAAAAAAACGATCGATCTTATTCCTTTTACATTAAAGTCACATCAAAATGACAGTCCTAAAACTTGGGATATTTTAGCCGTTTCTCTATTTTATTTCGCATATTTGACACATCAAGTGTCATCTTAGTCAACACCAATTTACATGTCGATTAAATTTAGCTTGACGTTTCTAAATCGATTACAAAAATCGTAAATTTATTCAAATCTATCTAAGTTTTAGAACTGTCACTTTAAGGTTACGCTATTTTAAACTTTAACTTAAAAGAAATAAGATCGATAGTTTTTAGGAATTTTATCTTAAGCGTGGACACAACAGAATCGCCACCAATCTCTATGCAAAATAAATTCAAAGTGAGGAATTTGATCCAGATGCAATGCTGCAATGCTATCAATCCTCTGCTTACTGTGGCAGTAAAATATGTAGTTGGATACAATCGGAGCTGCGAGTAAATACCTAACTACCAACTGCGCCCTTATTGCAAGTTATGTGCGACTTTGCGACTTTTATTCGTATCCGACGCTCTCGTATACAATAGCGATAGCTTATTCGGTTTTGTGCAGCATTCCTTAGATCTAACTTAAACACAGCTGCGTTTTATTATCTAGTATAGTACCTACTAATCCTTAATATAGGTGGGTAATAAATAGTTGAGAATATAAAGTTTAGTTGTGTTGGCCGAGTGGGAGGTACCTCGACTTTCAATCTGAAGGTCGTAGGCTCATCAATGGATTTTTCTGTTCGTCTCAAAACGGTGAAGGAAAACATCGTGAGGAAACCAGTTAGTATTCTTATAAGCGGCGATGGGCTTGCAACCTGTTACGTTTGGAATGTTAACTACTGCAAAATGTGGGCATGTGCCAAATATAATGTATGGACGTGCCTCTGACTACCCCATCTAGTCATCTTCAAAGGATCTAAGCGTCTGGAGATCTGAGAGGATGTCTATCGTACTTGGGGATTAGTCGTGATCCCATAAAAAATAAAAGTTTAAACATAAAACTTTTACAATTGTTTACAATAGTTGGACGCATTTTTTAGATTAGGTACTTTTGATATTATTTTATCTTATTCTCAAAGCTAAAATATACCTGCAGGGTAATTCTATATAATTTTAGAGGGAACAGATAAAGGTTTCCGGAGATTTAAAGAACAAAACTCCTCTCAGAAGTCGGTTAATTTCGTTTTAAACGGAATTATAAAATCCTGGGGCTATCATAATTCCTTTTTCCTTAATCCTTTCGCACTTACTTAGCGCTAAAAGGCGTTATACCTACCAGCTGTCAGAATACAAAGGCTCCAATTAACATTTATATATCATGCCTTCACATTAACATGAAGCATTTTCGGTTTCGTCTCGAAAAAAATACAATCATTCCATCATTCATTTCAACTCTATAGTTTAGGTCTTCACGATACAGGCTTGCCTAGTGTGAAGACCGCTGGAAGGATGTATTATTATTAAAGCGTAATCAGCACAAACTTTATATTATACCTACTTTTAACTTTGATTTTTATACTGTCTGTTTTTGCTGCAAATAAATATTTTTTTTTTCATTTTCGTTTTTCATTTTCAATCAAAATCTGTGTATCACTTTCAACACTTTCGTGAGTGGTACTACACATAATATCAAATACGGGAAATCACTAAAATAAACTTAAAATAAATTATTTGTCGGATTAAATTTACCATGATTCTCTAGAATTCTAGATTAATCAAAACACTGTCGTCTTCTTCAACAATTTATTTTTTACGTAAGTCATTTTCCGTTTTTGACAATATGTCTGTGTTTTTGGATAGGTCGATACTTGTGACAAATAATTCTCATAGACAAAACTTACCTATATTTGGATTAGCCGAGTGAGAGTTTCTAACGATGTTTTCTTTCACCGCATAAATCGCTTATCATTTTTTCGAACAGATAACCGGGAGTTTATCCCAAGTTCATCGGATTTAAAGTCGAGGTCGAGACGAAGACCTACTATAATAACGTTCACATTTTCTATAACGTTAACGTTAACGTTAACTATAAAATAACGTTTCTATTAAATCAAAATCTTTCTTATTTAGAGAAATTATGGTATCAGTTCTCAGTAACAGCAATTATTTTGACTACGACGTTCATTAGCAGCGATGAAAATGCTACCTAAGATTATGCTTTATTATCTCTTGCAAAAGTTTGCAAAGAACGTTTATAGAAGGAAATTTGAGAAGCGCTCAATTATTATCTCTTGCTTTATAACTAGAGGTCGTTTCTCTACAGCTGCGGTGCATAAAAGGTTAAAATTTTAAATGAAGGCTAAAATATTACAATTAAAATTTAAATTAAAAGAAATAGGAGCACGACTGGTGTTCACGGGCCGTACCACAGCTCTACGCTATACGAGTTTGTATTTCGTTGTCACTTTCGCATTGCGAATAGCACTGTTTTATTATTTACTTTAGAGCTTGTTGTAAGGGAGCAATTCCTTGAAGACGCCCAAGAATTACATTTTGCTCCTGCCCACAGGTTGCAGTAGTTAGTATTTCATACGTGACAGGTTGGAAGTTTGCTTTCCGTTACCGTTTTAAGCACGTGTTAATGCGCACATATATTAGAATAGTATAGTGTTAGTAAGGTATTAAGTAGGATTAAGGATTATTATAACATAATATGGTAGTAATAATAAAATACGAAACCCATAGGTATCTATATTGGCCGGCTACTCGTAAAACTTAACAGAAAGAGTTCGTTTTTAACATATGCATAAAAAAAAGTATTTACATAGATCAATATGCGGATTAAACCCATTTTTATTACAAAAATAAATGTTTATGACTGTGGTCAATACATTTAAAATTGTGTAAATATCTGTCTGTTACCCTCCGGATGCAGACAGGATGCCCCAGGCCGTGTCAGCGGATTTGCCTGGCTACACAAACACGGTTTGGTATTTTGAATAACGAAAATCGTGATAGATTGAATAATTAATGTAAAATTTATGGTATTATGCTTGTGTAAGTTTGACAATGAGTTTAATTTTCAAAATACAATTTAGCGTAGGATACATTTGGTAGAAATTACACACAGCGCTATCTAGCTCCATAGTAAGCAAAGCTTGTTCTATGGAACTAGATAGGTAACTGATATTTATATAGGTACTTTTATATAAAACCTGGACACAGAAAAAACATCTATATTCATCACACAAATGTTTGTGCAGGGTGGGGATCGAACCCGCAACCTACAGCGTGGAAGGCAGAGCTACTACTAACTGGAGCTGTGAGGACAGTCAACTTAGATAATAATGCGTCCTAATTTTCGAACAAGAGCATGATTCCAATTGATGTTTGGTCTGAGTTCGAGTTTTATAAAAAAACCGGCCAAGTGCGAGTCGGACTCGCGCACGAAGGGTTCCGTAACATTATTTATAAAAAACGGCAATAAAACACGTTTGTTGTATGGGAGCCCCACTAAAATATTTATTTTATTTTGTATTTGTTGATAGCGGCAACAAAAATACATCATCTGTGAAAATTTCAACTGTCTAGCTATTACGGTTCATTAGATACAGCCCTGTGACAAACAGACGGACAGCGAAGTCTTAGTAATAGGGTCCCGTTTTTACCCTTTGGGTACGGAACCCTAAAAAGTAGCATATAAGTAGTAGCAGATAAGTTATCTATCTAGTTCCATAGAACAAGCTTTCTTAACCCGCTTCCTCACTTGACATATCTCTTATATTATTTTATTATTATACCAATCCCTTACATTAACAGAAGTTATAAATCAAGAACATACCGGGAAATGCCACAATGCATATTATTATTCCATAATAAGATTGATAGTACACCGAAGATGACCAGACGGGGTGATAACTTGATGAAGATTAATTAAATAGTAAGATAAATTAGTACTGTCAGTGAATTATTGTTCTGTTCAGGCATATCGAGCGGATGAGAAGTAGCAGAAAATATTAAGAGGATTTTTTAATTTATTATACAAACTGTTTTCGTTGTTTTTTTTTTGTTAATTGTACTTATAACCGTATGACTACGAAGCAGTATTTACGTTAAAAGGTTAAAGATTTTTTTATAAACCTAAGTTTTACATAAGAAAATATTATAAAAATGATGCGGTAAAGTCTAAAACGTATTTTATCATTTCAAATATTAATGGTGATTGGTCCAAGTTTCCACCGTGGTTTCCTCAACTATCCGCTAAAAACTCGTTACAGAAGGTACTCCGGGTTGCGATCCTTAAAACTAAACGCCAGAGGAACATACAAAGCATACCATGATTTTAACCCATCGTTTTGTATCTCTAAGCATAAACTAATCAAAGTCAATTATCGCATACTTGTAGAAACAGTAGGTACTGTTTGATTAAGAAGCAACTTTTGACAGTGACATAAAGAGCCATTAAATAATCCGCTCTAAAAAAAATAAGTTTGTTAATTTTCATTGCCATTAGAGGCATTTTATATAAAATTTAATCATAGTTGATTGTCTATTCTCTCCTAAATGTTTGAAGATTGCAGTTGTCAAAAGTAGCTTTATAGCATTTCAGCGGTGTAACGTTGGTATGAGGATGCCGGGTTAATCGTATTAGGCGCTCGGTTGGATTTTGAAGCGGTAGGTAAGTGATTAGAATATTAGCTGCAAACAACATGGAGCAGGAATACGTAACGAATATTGGCGATATTATTTAGTTTTGTCAATTATCACGACAAAAATAGAAACATACGTAAATTACGTTTAAATATTGACGGTATAAGCGAAACTAAACTTCATCAAACTCTGTAAACGAAACAATGTCTTAGCGGCACCAAGTAACTACCAAAACATGTATCTAGTCTTTCTTGAAGCTATAATTGGTTTATACTTGAACTTGTACACGAGAGACACAGAGCCTCTTCTTTCTCATCGTTTTGTGAAACATTGGCGTTGATTCTGTTGGCACCGTGCTAATCCTAAAATTTCCTAAAAAAAAATTAAAACAATTTACTTTAACGTAAAGGAATAGGAGCGAAATTGTTTTTTTTTTTTAGGAAATCTTAATAATAGCTAGGTGCCAACAGAATCAACACCATTAAATAGTTTTTCTAGTCTCATAGAACTACAAAAAAACTCGACCAGGTTTTTTCAAAATCAGTGTTCACAATCGGTCTGAAGTAGGTGCCTGTTGCCATTGAGATGCACGAGTAGCATCAGTTAAAAGAATTAGGTTGGGTGCCTTTTAAGCCAGGCTACAAATGCAGCAGTTGACATTCTGTGTCTATCGCCCACATGTGGAAGGCCCATAACTACTAATTATTATTACTAAGCTCACCCAACTTGATCCACTTGCGGAAGATTTATTCAAATTGGTTCCGTCCTTGTTTAGTGTAACCCATTTTGTAAATAGTTTAGTGACATTTATACTGGAGCGTGAAATTGTTAATTAAATTTTGCCAATCAATGAGTTTAATTTAGATTGTCATCCAGCTTGGTAATACCGCCAGCATCTTGGGAACGCTTCCGACTTGTCTTGATCTGGATCAGTTGAGCTACCCTAACCCTCGTATTCAAGAACGACACTATGAGAACACGCACCCACAGTGGACGAAATCTTTTTTCATAAAAATCACTTTATGTGTTTAGCGGCACTATGGCGCATGCTACCGTGTGCCTTTAGAGCTCAACTTTGGCTAGCGGCACACGACAATGTGCCTCTAGTCACATTTAACAACACACACACACACACACAGTCATTTTAGTCACACTATGCAGTGTCGCACAACACATAAAGTGATTTTTATGAAAAAAGATTTCGTCCACTGTGGGTGCGTGTTCTCATAGTGTCGTTCTTGAATACGAGGGTAAGACTCTTTGCAAGGTCTTTCTAAAGTCCTTTCTATCTATATATATCTATAGTTTAACTTTTTATTACTTGTAAATTTTATAAATATGTACTTATGCATATTAATTATTTCTGTCAATCAAAAATTGTAAAGTAGTTATTGTATAGTTATATGAAAGTTGTTGTTGATTGTAACCTAACCTAAAAATTCTCTTCATTATTGAAAATGATTCTTTCATTTGTTAGGCACATACTCATACATAATAATTTAAAATACTTTGTACCAATTGCTGTATTACTGCATAAATATGTCTTTGAAGACACAAATATTTTGAGTCATACTCGAGTGTTTTCGCCATTTTCAATCGAACTTTCTTTTCTCTCTATTGTAAATATAGAGTTGCAACAGACTCTCGCGTAGGTAAGATTTGTTAGGAGTTAACTTACGTAACTGAGATAAATCAAGTTTATGTGACGCCTTCTGCCACAGTTCGATTTATGTGGCTGAACGTCCTCCAATATATTCCATAGGTAAATAACTATTTGTGGAACTCCAAAGTTTTACCTTTTAGTAAAAGATTTATATTCTTTTTGCCAACATTATGTGCTTTAGACAAAATTAATACTGTTACTATTAAAATAATAGTTTATTATTTTGTATTTTGTATCATATTCAGTCACTTCTTGGTTAGTAATAATAATAATAATAAATAGTAATCCATTTATTTCCCAAAAAGTAAGTAAAATTATTTAAACTCATATTGACATTAAAAAAAATGAATAAAGTGATATATTGATAATAGTAAATCATAAAAACTTGCATGTAATTATTTTTGAATGTCCATTTTTGGACAAAGGCCTCCTCCATCCTAGTCCATTCGTCTCTGTTTTGTGCTAGTCTCGTCCATGTGACGCCAGCTACGGCAACGATGTCGTTCGCCCAACGGCGGCGTGGGCGCCCTGGAGGGCGGCGCTCTTCACGAGGGTACCAGTGTAGTACCCTCTCGCTCCACCTGTTGTCCGTTGTTCTTGCTATATGTCCAGCCCATAGCCACTTTAGGCGGCATGCCATTTTTGCTGCTACTATTATTTTGGTGTTTTCGCGTATTTCTTTACCTCTTACTTGGTTAGTTTTAATTATTATTTTAGTTTATATTAGTTACTTTTAATTATTATTCTTGTTTGAGCCGTTACCTTGTTCGATCGGCACCATACTGGATCTCTACATAGAATTGTAATAAGGATCATCGAAAAAAATTATAGACCCCAAGCCGTGTTTGTTGCCTGATTCTTCTAGGCTTGGTCGCGAGGAACAGGCGTAACTTCACCTAGGCTCCTAAGGCGTTTCAAAGTCATCCTTGTGATTTTACTGAAATAATGATTTAAGTTAACAAGAGGCTCAATCAATCAAAGTTCACACAGATTGCTATGAAAATAATAAGATTTGAATATCTCAATGTCAGGTACGCTTTCCTTATTTTGCACAAAACCTTATTCAAACATGTACTATAATTTGGCATCCTTAAATTTGACAGGCAGCCATTACAATTATCGACACTTCAAACAGATAAGATCTCAAATGTGTTACTTGTTTATAAGCCATTCAAAAGTACATGACAAGCTAAAGTAAACACTACTTTCACTGAAAATGGCACCATAATTGCGACCTTCGTAACAACTCAATGTAAGCTCCGCTGAGGCATACGTGACTTGATTTGAATTAAAAGAAATCTCCCCTCAATTTGGTTTATTCTCAAAAGCCCCCAAAATAATTACGGCTATTTTCGTAGCAGGCTTAGAAAAACAGTTGGCTGTGTAGTTTATACAATTTTCTGTTGTTTAAGCTCTTTCGATACAAAAGCTTTATGGTTCTATTAGCTTCCGTCCGCGGCTTCGCTCGATTGGTATCGTTTCATAAAAAGTATTCTATAAGTTTTTCCAGGATATACGAGTATGTAAGCTCTGTACACATATTTCAAGTTTTATCCAAATCCGTTGTTTGAGCGTGGTTAAGACACAAACATCCAAACATCATCAGAAACTTTCGAATTTATAATATAAATAAATAGGGTCTCGACTTTAATCCCCAAGTACGGTAGGAATCCTCTCAGATCTCCAGGCGCTTAGATCTTTTGAAGATGTCTAGTGGGGGTAGTCAGAGGTACGTCTAAACATTATATTTGGCACATGCCCACATTTTGCAGTAGTTAGCATTCCATACGTGACAGGTTGCAAGCCCATCGATATAAGAACACTAACTGGTTTCCTCACGATGTTGTCCTTCACTGTTCTGTTTTGAGTTTTGACTGTTAAAATTTTTCCAACGGAAAAATCCATTGATGCACACCAGGATTCAAACCCACGACCTTCGAAATGAAAGTCGAGGTACCTCGGTTAGGCTAATAATATTAATCAAACTATCAAATATAATTTTCGTAAAATATGTATATCTACCATAAAAAACGTCCCGTGTTTAACTTTTTATGGTAGACATATTATTTTTCTACTGTTGGTACATAACTAACAACTTGTGATTATTTTGTGTGATTATATGCCTTAATCACTAATATTATGGGTTGCTTGGGAACCATCCTCAAATTTAAACACAAAGAACAATAATTAGGGCCGATAATAATAAGGTATTTATTCCACGTCGTCCTGCTATGTAAATGATTATGATAATTTTGAAGGAACGTAAATGGAGCAGAATTGTGGAGTCATGATTGAGTTGGCATTCGAAGGTGGATTCCCGGCCACGTAACCGGTGTAGTGACGGGCGTGATGCAGCAGATATAACTTTGTATGGTACAAATGTTAAGCTTTGGGCTGGGAAAAAACGTACGTCTAAATGCCAAGCGTCTTGTTGAAGTCCGCTTGTTCAACAAAATGTCCGCTCGATGTGCGTGCGGCGTTGGTTGAATTTAAGCGTCTTGAGGTTGGATTTATGAAAAATTTTGTATTTTTTTGTTACAGGTAAGAGGAGATATAATATCTAGATACTTTATTTTAACTGGAAATGTGGTGAGTAAATTATTAGTAAGTACCTATTTAAATACTTTCTTTAATAGTAATACTTACTCTAGGAATCATCAATTAAATCACTCTCAAATCTTCAGACAATAAGATCCTTAATAATTCCGATGGGGTTTTTTTGTTAAAGGCATGTCCGAACATTACATTATATTTTTAGCAAGCTTTTATAAAAATACTAGCTGCTCGCCCCGGCTTCGCATGGGTGGTAGGTACCTGGATTAAAAATAGCTTATGTGTTATTCTGATGTATAAACTATATTACTGTATAGTTTCATATTAATCCGATCAGTAGTTTTTGCTCACAAACTTTCGCATTTATAATAAGTTGATTAATAATATTTAATTATTAGTAGGTTTATAGGGCTATAAACTTTTGCCTATTATACCAGTGTTCACTGTTTGTCGCTACTCTTGCAACTTGTAAGTGGTCTTATAAAAGTACTGACGATATTTAAGTCTGTGTAGGCGTGAACGTGAAGTCATATTTCAGTCTTTTGTGTCGAATATCTCCATTGCTTAAGCTATTAATTACTGCCATATTAAATAATGCATGAGATATCTGTGGTGCATTGAAGTTGCGATACTTTTTGACCTGTAATATACCATAATCATAACTAATTTTTACAGCATGTTTTTCTAAGCTTAGTACATTTAAAAATATATAATAAATAACTAAAATATTTTAGCTAGTTGAATAAAATGTATCGAACGACCTCGGTTGCGTGGTGGATAAATAAATAAATATTGGTAGACTTACACAGCGCCATTTAGCCATAAACTAAGCAAACCTAATACTTATATACCTACATGTAGTAGTTTAACAAACTACAACAATAGAATCGGCTTTATTGTACCTACATTTTAACGAGATCTTTGTGCTGTATAATAAAAAACATGAACATAAATAACTCATAAGCCACTTTTACAACTCTTGTTACATCTAAACGCTTACTAATTAATTCAATTCCCTTTTCGGCTCAGCGCCAACCTATTAATAATTCTATAAGATTTCAATAATAATGACAATAAAAATAATATTTTTTATTTTATTGACCAAAACACGTATGCATGTAGATTATTGTAGATAGAATAGATTAACATTGTACGCAACATTTTAATTATGACTGAAAGAGTTTATAAATATTCATTAGACTTACATAAAAATCTATAAAAACTAAGAGCAATATAATTGATTTCTATTGTACCTCAAAGTCAAAGTCAAAAGGTATTTATTTAAATAATATCACAAGGATCACTTTGAAACGTCTTAAGCCGGGGTCCCACGGTGGGTAAAACGACGGGCCGCGCCGGACGACGCTCCGCCTGTGTGCGTCCGGCGCGTCGCGTACAAAGCATTCCGAGCACGGGCCACCACGGATGCATCGTTCCCACGGCGCGTCCGTCCGCCTTGGTCTGGCGCGTGAAAACGC
This sequence comes from Hydriomena furcata, assembly GCA_912999785.1. Taxonomy (NCBI): domain Eukaryota; kingdom Metazoa; phylum Arthropoda; class Insecta; order Lepidoptera; family Geometridae; genus Hydriomena; species Hydriomena furcata. Next base: position 9,794,544 of record OU538824.1, read on the forward strand.
GGGCCGTGGGACCCCGGCATAAGACAACTCTTAGGCCAGAAACTAATATCATCTGATTATTCAAAGATTTGACCTACCGGTATAATAAAACTAGCCGACCCGTGACAGACGTTGTCCTGTCAAATTTTAATAATTGCATAGGAACAAGCAATTTCAAACAACTTTAATTTTTTCCCTACAAACCTTGTACCGAGAAAATAAATTACGAACTTTGATAGAATGGGTATTATTCATTAGTCAAAACTGCGTTGCTATGATGACTAATTGTTTTTAGTCTGTGATGTCAGATTTGTTGCACACCAACGCCATCCATACCAAAATCATTCTTTTTGCGTTTTTTTATCATCTCGGGGATGTTTTTAGTATTTCAAAGTAGTCCATGTTTTATTCGGGCATTATATCTACATCTACAGCAAATTTCATCTTAATCCGTTTTGTCGTTTAGGTATGATTAGGGAACAAACATAAAATATATACAAACTCACAAACTTTCGCATTTATAATATTAGGATCTACACTTTTACGCAACTAATGCGGCTGTTAAATACTTATTAATAAAATTAATTGCATAATATAGCCCGGCTTATCCTACAACGCCACTCATACATCAGAAATTACGAATTGCTTATTCAAAACAGCGCACATGCTTAGATAGGTAAACATTCCAGCATAAAAGCACCAACTTACTACAATGTTCATATTTGCATGTAGCCGCAGCGCGAATATCGGCTAAAATTGCCCACTAGCACTAAAGAAAACCAATAGCCTAGTTTCATGGTACTGGAACCACTTTATTGAAAAGCTAAGCCATTCCTACAGCCTTTTCCACAATAACTACTATTCCACTTTGTTTCGCGTTTAAGCTGTTTAACTTGGAACAGCCTTTATATAAACTAATATTATAAATGCGAAAGTAACTGTCTGTCTGTGACGTTAACACGGCTAAATGCTGGGCCGATTGTCTTGAAATTGTAATATAGAGAGTTTAAAGTTGGGATGAACATAGGCTACTTTTTGAATATAATTAAAACTATCGTGGTTGTTAATCATTATAAATAGAAACACGGCTAATTATCACGTTTTTTCTTGTGTTGCTGACGTTTCGAGACAATTCAGATGCTCTTCATCATGAGCAGTCGTCGATCTGCCGTTGATCGCGGTCGCGGACGATACTCATGACGATGCCGTGTTTCCAACTTCACTACATAGTATAAAGCAAAGTAGCTTTCCGCTTCCCGCGTCTGTATGTATGTATGTATGTTTGCTTATATCTTTAAAACTGCACAACGGATTTTGATGCGGTTTTTTTTATTAGATAGAGTGATTCAGGAGGAAGGTTTATATGTATTAAACCTGTGCGAAGCCGGGGCGGGTCGATAGTTTTAAATAATTTGATATTTAGGAATTTAAATATTTTACGGAAAAGTCGTCAATAATCGTTTTCCTGAATCTACGCAGACGAAGACGCAGTTCCATAAATAAATGGGTTTATTATCAAATGTTACTTCATATTTTAAAGGCACAGGTAAAGCCCTTAGCTAGTTTTAAAATGTAACAATCGTTTTAAAATGCATTGTTTTATTTTAATACATATTATTAAGGTTTATAGAAGCAGTAGAACGAGTGAAATAAGTTTATATTGTTTTGCTTTCCTTTATTATACCGTTAACTGCACATCAAGCTACACTCCTATCCGCCTACGGGACCATTCACCCACAATGATTCGAATTTACGAAGGAAGCAGGTAATCGGCGCTGGCCGGTACGAAACTGGCAGATTATAGAGCTTCATGTCCGCAGCTTTTTGCTAGTGCTTCAAATCTTTGAGAAATACTAGCAGCTGTAATAATCCTTTCAGTGTCCAAAATACTAGTGTGTACCAGACCAGGTACCTCGCTAAGTGCCTCAAAATAGGCCCAAATATAGCTCAAAAAAAGAAATGGAAAATATCTCGTTGACAGATAATTGAATATGAGATCGATATAGAAATGAGGAAAACGGTGGAGACTTAGTAAGTTCAAATGCCACTAAAATAATGACGGCCATTAGAGTAGAAATGTTCTCGAAACTACGCATAAAAAAACCCCAGTGTAGGACATCCCCCAACTGGACGAAAATATGACTAATATAGGTCACAGGAAGCCGATGGGTGTAGACCGCACGAGATCGCTAGTACGGGAGACTTATTTTCAGCCTGAGGATGATGCACCAGTAGGCAAGTTCTTATGCCACCCCGGCTCGCATTTTCACGCGCCAGACCGCGCCAAGGCGGACGGACGCGCCGTGGGAACGATGCATCCGTGGTGGCCCGTGCTCGGAACGCTCTGTACATGACGCGCCGGACGTACACAGGCGAAGCGTCATCCGGCGCGGCCCGTCGTTTTACGCGCCGTGGGACCCCGGCTTTACACGATTTCTATGTTAATTTCGAATCTTTCTAGCCCCAGTTGCGTGGTCACATAACGCGAACAAGCTTTATGTACCCAATAAAAATATAATATTGAAGTAAGGTAACATTTATGTCGTGTTTCTATTATTGAAATATTATGAAGAAGTCTGGGGGTGTTGAAATAGTGTTATGCATTTAAAACATGTCCGTATCTACAAAGTATTGAAACCGAAGGGATACTCTTTACTTGAAATGGATCAGTTTTTTTTACTGAACATTTTAAATCTGTTCTTAAATCTTTTTAAAAGATTTCCGTCTCTCTCGCTTTTAATCTATCTATCAATCCTCAAGTTATGGCACCTATGTATAGGTATACCAAATTACATCGAAATCTCCATTACGTGTTTTGAGATTAAGATATTCGTAATACGAGAAGTATACGAATACGAAAATATAAGACGAAAAACCAAACTTGTAGACGTCTTAAGCTATGCCTTAACACAGAAGTGGCGGTGGGCAGGACATACAGCAAGATGCACAGATAAACTATATACTAACTATATGGGAAGGACCAAGGGGGAAAAGGAAAAGAGGACGCCCTACAAAGAGATGGATAGAAGGTATAAAAGCGATAGCAGGAAGCGAATGGAGAAAGAAAGCTTTGAATAGAGAGATATGGAAAAAGCTGGAGGAGGCCTTTACCCGAGAAGGGGTTCCGATCAATGGTACTGAAGAAAGTTACGATAGCTAATAAGAAGATAAAGGAATAAATACATACATTTACAATATTGTAACATATTATATTATATTATATTATAACGCATGTAAAAAATCTGTTGATTAGAAATAAAATAAGGCTTTATTATTATTATTATTATAATACGAGAAGTGTGATAACTCTAAAGTTGACTTGTCCGATTTTCAGTAATCCCATAGAAAAAAATACTTATAGTGTTTCCCGAATTTTACAATTTATTGTTTTTCTTTCTCATAAAACTTTATTCAGATATTACGAACAATACAAAAACATTATATTTGTAGCTAAATCCCTGATAAAAAATGGAAAACCTTGTTGTTTACATTCACGTAGTATCCACTACTTTAATCTTCGATCCTCAAAGATTTGCTGGAAGAACGCTCTTCTTAGGGTTAAGCATGTCTTTGTACAGAACTTTTATGTTCATGTTTATTTGACAGCCATACAGTTGGTAGTAACACTGCCGTAGGTTGTGGGTTCGATCCCCACCAGAGCAAATATTTGTGTGATGAACATAGATGTTTGCTCTGTGTCTGGGTGTTAGTATGTATCATATTTATGTATTTACAAAAAAAAAAGTATTAAAGTATTCTATCAGTTATCTAGTTCCCATAGTACAAGCTTTGCTTAGTTTGGGGCTAGATGTGTAAAATTTCCACCAATATTTATCTACTATATAAAAGAAAGACGGGTTTGTTACAACACTTATAACTCGAGATCAGCTGGACCAATTTTCATGGTTTTTTATTCGTTGGATTTGTCTCCGCCCCGAACAGCAGAATACATCTTAAAAACAATGAAAACTCGACGAATACATAATTATGAAAGATGAATCATTTTCAATAAATGTTCATTGGTTTAGTACATGTGAAACATTTGTTGTCCATCCTGTCAAATACTGTAAGTAATGATTGACATTTATGCATGCGTTCAGAAATGTATTTTGTGTAAACAATTTAAAAAGGGTGAATAAACTATTAAATTGTCTGTATTTTTTGATTTTTTAACGGGAACGGGAACGGGACATAATTCTAAAGCGATACGAAGTTCGCCGGGTTAGCTTGTTTATTTATATTTATAAGTAGATTAAATTGCCTTTCTTCTGTAAAATGATTATTGCGCATTGGTATACGAGATAATTTATATGTTAAATGTATAGATAATTTAATATAAATTGACCAAGAATGTGTGTGATGAATGAACGTGGGTGTTTATTAAGGTGTTGAATTACCTTGATCTAGTTATACCTACTCGTAGACCGTATTTAAGCATTTTTTATTGGAACGAAGTTCTTTATCGCGCGTTGTGAAAGGGGGCTAGACGGAAAAAATGCTTACGAAAAGTTGTCACGAAAAGTTGTCACGACACTTTTTTGCTATAGTATATCTATTAATATATATATCTATTAATTGTGTCGAGGTCGAGGTCGAGGTGGAAGTGGAGGTCGAGATGGAGGTGGAGGTGGAGGTCGAGGTCGAGGTCGAGGTCGAGGTCGAGGTCGAGGTCGAGGTCGAGGTCGAGGTCGAGGTCGAGGTCGAGGTCGAGGTCGAGGTCGAGGTCGAGGTCGAGGTCGTGGTCGAATTCGAAGTCGAAGTCGAAGTCGAAGTCAAAGTTGATTCCCCTTCCCTTGTCCCACGTTATTTTGTGAGAACTTCGTTCCATCCGGGTGTCCCTTGACACCTCTCAAGTTTTTTTTGTTATTTTACTTGGATACGGAACAGACACCATCAACATCAACTATCGCCTATAATAAAACACTGGGTAACTTGTAAGTTTTGAACACCGAGAAGCGCCCTACAATGTACTGCCTTGCGTCTACCCACTTGACGCATACCGCCTGTAATTTTACCTTCTACCCTTTAAACCGGAACACAGCAATGCTTATTGGCAGCATTTATAGATTTGGGGGTGGTTCTGCCCCAGCCAAGCCCCTTCACAGAAGCTATTGCTTAAGCAATAATGACATCTTTATTTCTTTACATATAATAAAACTGTAGAAGAGTTCAATTCTGTACATTAAATAAAAAAATAAAAAAAAAACTCCTAGGGGCCTTTATACAAGTAACACAAGCCAAAAAAAAAACATTTTGAAATTTTTGTCTGTCTGTCTGTCTGTCTGTTGTCTGGCTTTCACGCAAAAACTACTGGACGGATTTTGATGAAACTTTTTTTGTTATATAGCTATTAGTCCTCGGCAACATATTGGCTATAATTTATTTTGAAAATTGGAATACCAGATGTGAAAATATCTGTCGCCCAACGAAGCGGGCACGGGTCAGCTAGTACCATATAAAAAGCCAAAACGGGCCTAAGTCAGCGGTCGCTAAACTTAAAACAAAAGAAGTTCTTTTCCTTTCACCCAACACAATAACCTTTAGGTTCATAAAGACCATTTTTTTGGTTCCGTACCCAAAGGGTAAAAAAGGGACCCTATTACTAAGACTTCACTGTCTGTCTGTCACAAGGCTGCATCTCAGGAACCGTGGTAGCTAGACAGTCAAAATTTTGACAGATGATGTATTTCAGTTGCCGCTATAACAACAAAATATACTAAAAACAGAATAAAAAAAAATGTTTAAGTGGGGCTGCATAAATCAAACGTGATTTTTTTTTTGCCGTTTTTTATAGATGTTACGGAACCCTTCGTGTGCGAGTCCGACTCGGCCGGTTTTTTTAAATGTCCGTTACCGATATACCTAAATAGTAATTTAACAGTTTTACCTTCTCAGTTCAACTTTTTATGTACTGTAAAAGCAATATTTTAATTTTATTAATTTTACTGTTATTTTTATTTTTTATTATTATCACATAACCTTCACGTGTTAAGAGAGAAATCCGTTTGAGAAATTCAAGACAGGCGCTAGCCTAAAATTAAGTTTGCATGAATAATTTCAGTTAGATATTTATTTGCAAGAAGAATGTTAGGAATTATTGTGGATGGATGTCGTAGAGGTAGGCCAAAGAAAAGATGGATGGACTGTGTGAAAGATGATACGGGTAAAAAAGAAGTGAGTGATGAGATGACGGCTGATAGAGGGAAATGGGATAAGAACACATGTGTGCCGACCCCACTTAAGTGGGATAAATAAATAATAATAAATAAATAAATATTGGCGGACTTTACACACAACGCCATCTAGCCCCAAACTAAGTAAAGCTTGTACTATGGGAACCAGATAACCTGTAGAATACTTACCTATATACTTTTTTTTTGTAAATACATACTTATTATACATAACACCCAGACACAGAACAAACATCTATGTTCATCACACAAATATTTGCCCTGGGTGGGGATCGAACCCACAACCTACAGCGCAGAAGGCAGAGTTACTACCAACTGAGCTGTGAGGCCTGTCACGAAGATGATTTATTTACAAGAAATAAAAGTGTTGACCGAGTGGGATAAACCTCGACTTTCAATCTGAAGGTCGTGGGTTCGAATCCCGGCGTGCATCAATGGATTTTTCTGTTCGAAAATTTATATGCGCATCAAAAACACGTTTACAACGGTGAAGGAAAACGTCGTGAGGAAACCAGTTAGTGTTCTTATAGGCGGCGATGGGCTTGCAACCTGTCACGTATGGAATGCAAACTACTGCAAAATGTGGGCATGTGCCAAAAATAATGTTTGGACGTGCCTCTGACTAACCCCACTAGACATCGTCATAGGATCTAAGCGTCTGAAGATCTGAGAGGATGTCTACCGTACTTGGGGATTACAGTCGTGATCCTATTTATTTATTTTATTTTAAATAAAATCTTACGTCTCATTATAGACTGTGAGTAAGAATTACAGTTTTTCTCGCTACATTGCGCTATACAAAGCACGTTCGTTGTTCAATCCCGCACTGTCGGGAAGATGTATCTGGTTGTCTTGCGGGTTTCTTGTAGATCGTGATCATGTACTGGAGATTATTCCTTTTTGTAGCTTTAATCCTTTACGGACGTGTTGTGCTGTTGTTCAAAAAAAGGAGCCAGAAAAGTGTACTTATGTACAAAAGGTTTACAAAGAAGAACAAAAAAAGACTTTTACTTAGGTAGGCAATATTTAGTAAAGGTGGGTCGTACTTGTGTTTTGACGTACCAGGTCTAATAAATACCACCTCCATCAAAAATACTCTAAAGTATTTGGTTTCAGCCCAACCAACTCATACAGCACTACAAAAAAATACTACAAAGTACAAAAATACTTTTAAGTACAAAAATACTTTAAAGTACAAATTACGGGTTCAAACTGTGACGTCATACCTGGTACGTATTTTTTTATGCCTAACCAGGTTTACTAACCTGGTCGAGTAAATACGCACCACCTCTAATATTTAGTGAAAAGACTTTTCGTTTGAGCAGTTTGGTTAATTGCGAAAGACTTATTATTAATCAGGGGCTGTTGTGTTGACGCTTCTTGCTTTATACAGGTTGTGATTATTATTAATTTATCAACTTTCTTCTCCTTGAGAAGGTTGATAAATTAATAATTCTTTCTCTTTTTATACACCGTGAGAGTCTTAAAAACGCTCATTCTTCTGTCTTATAACGCTTAGTTTTGCTTTTGCACAAACATCCTTGATGTTTGTGCACAAGCAAAACCAAGATGTATGTGAAGTTTCAATCTCCAACTAGAACAATAAAAATTATACAAATTATTACGAAAAACCGGCCAAGTGCGAGTCGGACTCGCGCACAAAGGGTTCCGTATCATTATCTATAAAAAAAAATGGCATAAAATCACGTTTGTTGTACGGGAGCCCCACTTAAATATTTATTTTATTCTGTTTTTAGTATAAATGTTGTTATAGCGGTAACACAAATACATCATCTGTGAAAATTTCAAGTGTCTAGCTATCACGGTTCATAAGATACAGCCTTGTGACAGACAGACGGACAGACGGACAACGAAGTCTTAGTAATAAGGTCCCGTTTTTACCCTTTGGGTACGGAACCCTAAAAACTATACGATATCGTTCGATATGCATGATCACCTTGGAAATACTAAGCGAGACATGATTAAAATCGTAATAGTAATGATATACCATACCTAAGTTCCAAATTAAGAACCTTTTTTTTGTCGTACTTTCAAATGCCGGTTAATGCTTTTAGGAAACCTTTTTGTTGAACAAAGCTCAAAGTGATTCGAGACCTAAATATATTGATGTTCCTCTATTCACAGTAACTTTAGTAGCGCCATATTGGCTTAAGCTTATTGTGGCTATAAAATCATAGTGGCTGGGTTGAAACAGTACGCAATAAGACAGCCATTAATGGACTATATAATTTATAGTTCATACTTTGGTTATTGAATAACGGTTGATACTTTTAACAGATAACTAAAGTTATACCTATGTGTTATATTTATATTGTCTGTTTTTGTGCGTGTTTGTTGCCATTAGGAACGACCTGAATTATTTATTCTCTCTTTGTTAAAATATTTATCCTAATTGAAGGTAATTTATTATGTTGTAATGGTTCATTATAAAACAGGCTGAGGTTAGGGCGCGACGTGTCATTCAACCTTTTTCATCCAGACATATTTAATTAAAGGGCTTCTTTCACGATCTTCATTTAAAATGTTGATTAGCTACTTGCTAAATAACGTTAATTGGTTTGTAAGAGTTACATCTTGCCAGTTTTCCAAAATTTGATATGTTGCTATTAGCAACATGTTAGCTAAATTGTAGTTCGTTGAATTATTTTAAAAATTGGTTATGTATTGTATTGATATCGAAATCTGGCGCTGGAGAAGGATGGAAAGAATACGCTGGACAGAAAAAATAACAAATATAGAAGTATTATGTAGAATAAAAGAAAAAAGGGCCCTATTAACAACGATTGAGAACAGAAGAGGGAAGATGGTTGGCCACCTTATACGGCACGACAGTTTTATAAAGACTATAATGGATGGGAAGGTTGAAGGGAAGAGAGGAAGAGGAAGGCCACGAATAAACTACATGAGCCAGATAAAAGAGAAAATAGCTGTCGTGTCGTATAAGGAAGTTAAAGAGGCGGCGCTGTAGAGAAACAGATGGAGAGAGCTGCATCAATTACACCGACAAGAGCACAGCATGTATTGATATAAATTTTATGTATAAGAAATTAGCAGATTTTCTATAAATCTTACATGTTTACCTACTTACAATAAAGTCCGATAAATTTTTGTGTAGAGACTAAGATTTCCAGAGAAAAATTACAAAATTCCGCAACAAATTACCTCTTTTAGTTTTAAGAGCGTAATTTTTCAGATTACATTCCAAGGGCGACGGTACGGAGATTTCTCAGTCTCACAGCGTTGAAATAACAGTTGAGAGAAAAACTTACGAGTCCGACCCGATCGATAGCTTGTATAACATTTAATTATCTTCATGGATACTTAGTAATAACCGTCTTACTATATAGCTAATAACCAGTGAACTAACGTTGACTAATGGCAGTAAGACGCACTTTACTTCACTAAAAGCTTTTTAAGTATTCCGCGCAACTTTACAGCGTAACAAATGTTATTCCGTCATCTTGGCGGACTTGTGGACGCAGCTGGGCGGAGCGCATTTTTAAATTATTTATCGATTCGATAGTGTTTTGTGTTTTGGGCTTGCATCCTGTCACGTATGTGCTAACTACTTCGAAAAGTGGGCATGTGCCTAATGTAATGTTTGGATGTCCAGTTTACTACCTCCCTTAGACATAAACATCTTCAAGGATCTGAGAGATCTGCCTTGCTTGGGGATTACAGATTGCGTCTTTTGAAAATAGTTTTTCGAGTTTTTATTGGAGCGTAATTTTTTACACAGACAGTTGACTACGTCGTCATCTTGGACCCACAAATTTTGACCCAGGTAGTGACTTAAAAAATGCATTATCTCTAATTGCCAGCTGGACATAAAAATACTTTTGTGGAACTTCAAGTACCTACATTTTAGCATTTAGCTTTGATTAGTTTGAGCGTTGTGTGAAATGTCCACCAATATTTATATTTATTTATATATTTTATTTAGCAAAAAAGTATTACCTACGCATACCCTATATTTGACGAAACTCTTGAATTTTGTATTTCCAAACCATTCATTCAATTGTTTACGCTGCATAACGATGTAGGAAGCACAAAAACAAATAATAATAATTCCTGTTTTATATAAATTTTTGCAAAAGTAAACAAAAGAATGAATGAATGAATGCTGATATTTATCAAATTCGAAATCCAGCAATGGAAATCTTTTATACTGAATTACGATAGCTGCCATGCTGGCTATTAGCAATGTATGTATCTACAAGTATTTCCAAATATCCGTATAAAAGGTTGCTATTTTCACTTTATCTTGTCTAATGGAAAATGTTTGTGAAGAAGCAGCAACTATGAAAATCTAAAAATAGAAATCTGCGAAGAAGTATTATACGGCGATGTGCTCTTTAGCTCATATACCTACCTACTATAAAACACGGGTTTGTTCCGCTCACCAAAAGAAGCTAATTTTGTACTTTGTGGGCACTGCTATTGATCAACTCCCAATGATGTATTTACAGTATTTTGTACATCCAATTGAAAATAATTCTTTTTTTAAAGTTACCAACTGGACCCTGTCCAGCCCAAATTTGGGATCAGACGACATAGTCGCTCAGGCTCAGTCCCGGTAAATGAACATCACATTTATCACAATAATAAGGCATGCTCATCTCGTTCCAGGTAAGAACGGAATGGAAGCAATGTAATTATGTCGACTCGTCTGTATTAATAACGTAGTTATGTTTCAAGGAGCTTATTGCACCGGCTCGGCGTTCCCACCGGTAGCTAGAGACTGTTTAACTCCAGACTCAATGTGTTCTCATTGACCAACAAAAGCGACTAAAACTACGACTACTTGACTGGCCTCACAGCTCTGTTGGTAGTAGCTCTGCCTTCTGCGCTGTAGGTTGTGGGTTCGATCCCCTCCCGGGATAAACATTTGTGTGATGAACATAGATGTTTGTTCTGTGTCTGGGTGTTATGTTTAAGTATGTATTTACAACAAAAAAAAAACATATATAAGTATTCTATGAGTTATCTGGTTCCCATAGTACAAGCTTTGCTTAGTTTGGGGCTAGATGGCGCTTTGTGAATTGTCTACCAATATTTATTATTTATTTATTTATTATATATTTACTTTATAGGTGTACCTATAGTTGGTTTATGAGACTCAGGATAAACAATTCAGTAATAAATACAGATAATCAGTATTTATATCTAAATTGTTTGTGGGAATCGAAGCTTCAATCTGCAGCGCTGAAGGTAAGCTACCGTCTAAGCTGTGAGACCTGACGAAAAAAAAACATGAACAAGTCTACGTTACCTACTGTAAACACTCCCCGATTCGGTATTATTTAGCCACGTTGGTTTGGACATTGGCTTAGATATAGGTAAAGATAGGTAAGATTAGTTCACTAGCTTCCAGTAGGCATAATATTCACTATAAGTACAAAGTAACCAGTAGTAAGTAGGTAGCCATTTCAACTCACGAACTCTAACTACTAACTATTTCAAGTTACACCCAAATTTTTTACGAGTATTTCTTTATAACTTTGCGAAGCCATTGATGAGAAAAAACTACTTTATAACAATTTCCCCCTAAACTGTCATGTCTTCTGTAATCACGATGACAATAGTCACCTCCATCAAGCTCGCACGCACACTCTACAATAACATAAATCTCGCCAGTGAGACGAAGACGATGTCCCTCCCCTCCATTTCTTCTCTTCAGTACAAGCAACAACAATTCAAGGTCATATTCATATTCATATTCATATTTGTGTAACGGGTCGGCTAGTTTATAATAATATACCTTGTAGTTGTACCGGATCCTTTAGGTATACAGAAACACCACAGGCACAGAGGTCTATCCGTACTAAACTGTTTGTATATATTTTTTTTTCTAATTATTGTCCATTGCTTGTTGCTCTTACCTTACATTACCTTATTTATTGCCTGCAAAAAATGAGTCCAGAGGATGGCACGCTATGGTTGAAAAACTCTTCATACGGGAATGTTTACTTTGAGTCGCTACAGGCATAGCCTTTTCACGCCAATGCTGTCTTTGAAGACGGCACAAGTATAATATTATTTTACGAGTACCAACTGAAAGGTCGCATTTGATGTGTTCACAATCATAATAAATAAATATTTTTTATGACATAACTGAAAAAGAAATAACATGATATTACTCATCGGAAACGAGGTTATTTTTTTGCTGTACACAAATTACTTGTATTCAAATCTATATAAAAATAGGTTTTGGCAGCATATGGCTAGCTTGTCGTGAAAAGATTGTCGTGTCCGAATTAAGGTTTATTAAGTTTACATAAGTTTAACACATGTATAAAAGTTTGACGAAATCTAAAAAGATTAGGTTTTGACAGGAAGCTCCTAACCAATATGGCGGACCTTGGTCCTTACGTCACTTCCTACCATAAACTATATTATTATTCGTTCAGAAACAGTTTAGTACGGATACACCTCTGTGGTCTTTCTGTATACCTAAAGTGGGTGATAGACGTACGAGCAAGTACGCGTACTTATGGCTCGCCGACCTTTTTCGCTTGTGTGTCACCGTAAGTACGCGTACTTTAAAACCGCCGCGCAAAATCGTCGGCGATCCAACCGGTCTGAAATCTTGCTCGTAGCTCGTCATGGCTCGAACGTGTGGCAGCATTGCGAGCCGCGAGCCGCCATTTTGTTTCGACTTCGTTTCTTTTTTTTAGTTTTTAAAATGTAATACGATATTATTCCTAAATAACACAAAGCTTCTTCAGTCGACGACATCGCAATACAGAGTGAGTAAGCTTCACGTGTGTCACTAACGTCGAGCCGAGTAAGTTCGAGATCTTAAAAACCGCGTACTATAAGTTCGTACGTCTATCACCCACTTAAAGGATCTGGTAGACGCTACAAGGTATATTATAAACTAGCCGACCCGTGACAGTCTTTGTCCTGTCTTCTGTAGTCAAAACTGATGTCAAATTTTTGCACACCAGCGCCATCTATGCCAAAATCATTTCCATTTTTTTATCATTTTGGGAATGTTTTTCGGATAAACCACCCTATGTTTTATTCGGGCATTATATCTACATCTACAGCAAATTTCATCTTATTCTGTTTTAATTACATAAAGCGATGACTCATTTACAAGATACTGTGTAAATAATAATAAATTCCTATGTATTTTACATTATGTGCTTATTTAAGTATCCAATGAAATACGCTGTACTAAACTGCTGGCCGCTTCCTAAACTATATTATACTCTATGGCACAGATAATTGAACTGTACAATGCAATGTACTTAGGTCGGTACACACAATTTGCCTTGCATAAATGTCAGGGTAGGTAATTTATGAGTTTCCGATAGGACAGGGTGATGTCATTCTACAATTCAAGTAGGCGTTAATTACCAACAACTATTTTAGTTGAAAGTAACGATATACTCATTAGTCGGGTGGGTTCGATTTTAGGGCGTTCACAGATTTAACAAAACGGTGAAAGAAAATCCAAGTAGCTTCTAGGACTTATGGTTTAAACTGTGCGTCGATTGTCAGCACGAGTTTTATATAATTACTAGCTGACCCGTGCCCGCTTCGCACGGGTAGCATGTTATTATACATATAAACCTTCCTCCTGAATCACTCTATCTATTAAATCAAACATATAATAAGCAAACATACATACATACATACAGACGCGGGAAGCGGAAAGCGACTTTGATTTATACTATGTAGTGACTAGCTGACCCGTGCCCGCTTCGCTGGGGGACAGATAGTTTCACATGCTGGTATTCCAATCTTCAAAATAAATTATAGCCTATATGTTGCCGAGGACTAATAGCTACATAACAAAAAAAGTTTCATCAAAATCCGTCCAGTAGTTTTTGCGTGAAAGCCGGATAACAGACAGGCAGACAGACAGACAGACAAAATTTCAAAATGTTTTTTTTTGGTTTGTGTTACTTTTATAAAGGACCCTAGGAGTATTTTTTTTAGTTTTTATTCAATGTACAGAATTGAACTCTTCTACAGTTTTATTATATGTATAGAATAGACTAGCCCGACATACGTTGTCCTGTCAAAATTAAATAATCCTACAGAAAAGTACGTTCAGTTTTTGCCGAACTTTGTCACCCTTATCACTTAGGGGTATTAAAAATATCCTACGACCTAATTTCAGATCTACTGAGTATACACAAAACGAAATATAAAAATCGGTCAAGCCGTTTCGAAGGAGTTTGGTTATAAACACTGTGACATGAGATTTTTATATATTAGAAGAAATATGTTTAGACAAGTTCTTTTGCATTGACAGGTTGACGCATCATTAAATCCAAGAAATTGCTTCTTTTTGTAAAATGTCAACAAACATCTGTCCCATTTCTTCAATTTATATTCCTGTGGAAAGTACACATCCCATCCTGTCTTGGAAGATCAATGACGTATTGTCTAATGGATTAGCTCACCATTGTTCAAGTCGACGTGGGTATAATACGTGCTTTAATAGAATTACGTTTTAAATCGGATGACTTAGAGTAGGCTTTTTGGTTCAAAATTTATACTGATAAGTAGACATGTCAGGTTTAAACATTTCTAAGAAGTCGCCCCACACCGACCACACCGGTGAAGTGGCTTTTATTCAAACACTGAATAAAAGCCAACTTCATCGTCTAGCCCAGTGTTCCGCAAAGTGTGTACCGCGGCACACTGGTGTACTGTGGTCATTAGTTGGTGTGCCTTGGAAAAATAAGGGTATCTTATAAACGTATTTTTAGCAGCCCTGTCAACGATTACTTCAAATTTAGACAGTCTATGCTCAATTAAACAGGCTCATGTTTCGCATTAGATACCTTTTCTGCAATTTAAAGTTTAGTTTTGTTGATTTATACAAAATATTATTTCGTTAAATATAATAAACTAGCGACCCGCCCCGGCTTCGCACGGGTAGCATGTTATTATACATATAAACCTTCCTCCTGAATCACTCTATCTATTAAAAAAAACCGCATCAAAATCCGTTGTGTAGTTTTAAAGATATAAGCAAACATACATACATACAGACGCGGGAAGCGGAAAGCGACTTTGCTTTATACTATGTAGTGATGTTGATTAATATTACTTAAAAACTGATTTTTAATTTGTGGTGTACCTCAAAAAAATTCATTTTCCTAAATGTACCTTGGACACATAATGTTTGCGGAACACTGGTCTAGCCCAACAGCTGAGTTGGTAGTAGCTCTGCCTTCAGTGCTGTAGGTTGTGGGTTCGAACAAACAGGACAAACATTTGTGTGATGAACATAGATGTTGGTTCTGTGTCTGGGTGTTATAATGTTGGTGTATAAGTGTTCTATCAGTTATCTAGTACTCATAATTAAGTAAGATAATTTGTGAAATGTACACCAATATTTATTTATTATTTATTTATAGCTTTTATAAGTTTATTCTCATAAAGGGCTTCACACACAGCAGCTATAATTTATATTAATGAACATTACATCCCGGGATGTATAGCTTTAAATTATCTCAATGTATTACACAGTTACACACAACAGGTAATGTAATGTATCTTTTTGAACTTTTTGACATTTTTTTTTCGAACGGAAAAGTATTGAAATATTGAACAAAATGTATATTATATTCATATCGCTCGATACGAAGATGTAAAAATGTATAATTATAGCTGTCGTGTGTCTGCTGACGTTATCTATGGAAAGATGTAATGAGATGTATCATGCTATAATGTACATCTTTACATTATAGCTGCTGTGTGTGAAACCCTTAACTTATCCCGTCTCAGGCATGTCACATATAGAGTAATGTCGTTTTGATGTCAGTATGACTTTAGGAAAAGATTTTTAACGACTTAGAATACCTACGGGTAAGCCACGGATTCCTCCGCGATCATCATTTCGAGCGCGAGTAAGCTTTACTAAAAGTAGTCTAGTAGTCTTTGATAAATTGAATACATTTATTTCGAAATGTGTTTTTTATTTGTTTTATAAACAAACATCCTATAAGCACCTACTTTGCAGTCTTGATGTATGTGTGTAATGTAGGTTTTGTTGCAAACAGTTTTTGAGACTTACAATATAAGAAATCCTAGTAGTTTAGATTTATTTTGTGACTGACCTAATAGTGTTTTTTTATCTATATTTATAAAAATCAATGCCACTTTTCGTTGTAATTTTATAACTCAAGAACGGGCTCACCTATCCAAACCAAATGTTTAGGCCTTATTCGGACTATTTAGTAGATGGTTTATGTGAAGTTTGCACAAAATCAGTAGAATTTTTATCCAGGTACCACCCGTGCAAAGCCGGGGCGAGCAGCTAGTTTGTTATATAAACAAACACCAAAGGCACACACCTACTTGAAGTTCTGTTGTATGTGTGTATTGTATGTTTTGTTGCAATCAGTTTTCGATACTCACGGTATAGAAAACCCTAGTAGCTTAGGTCTATTTTGTGACTGGCCTAATAGCTCAGTTGGCTCTACCTTCTCCCCTACCACATGTCTGCATTTAACCATTTAAATGAGATACTTCACTTGAGTACTAGCAATAAGTACCTAGTAAGTACCGACTAAATTGATAGGTATACTTAGCAAGTACTCTACCTAAATAATTTTCCATTCAGTACACTCGCTCAAAGATCTAAGCGCTAGTACCGGCAATAATGTCGACGAGGTGTAATGAGGAAGGAAATCTTTCTGTGACCTTTTCATATTTACTGCTCGCGATATAAGGTTGTAAATCGTGTGTGGATTGCAAGTGACAGTTGTAAGTTTGCAATTGTGTCTGAACGCCGCGGGGACCGGGATAACGAGCGGAGTCGGCGCCGGCGATCCTCTTTGAGTCTTAAAAATTAGCTTTGATGTTATCGCAATGAAGAATATTCACAACGCCCTTTAAAACGTTCTAAGACAAGGAAGTACGTAAATCTCTAGCCAACAGACAGAAAGGAAAATTTAAAAAACTCTGCAGTATCTTCTCTGCGCCTAGGTAAGTATGCTTATTTTGAAAATGTAGGTACTTAAAAGTAAAGTATTAGAAAAATGTTTTGTGATTATTTTGAACAAATTATTGAAGTAGGTTCAGAAAATAAAGTACTTTTATTAGCTATTGCTTACATCAAATGAATAATATCATCCATATACCTATCTTGTTTAAAAAACCAAATAAAAAGAAATAATATTCTTTGAGTCTCAGAAGACCTTAGATCCTCGTCAAAATAAGTAAAATTAAACATAGGTATTCTTAGTAATAAAAAACTTTTAGACTACAATAAAAGCCAAAAGCTATCCGAAAAATGTTTGCCCAATTTTTAAAGTTATACGGAAAACTAGTAATCCCTTAAAAAAAACCGAAATCAAACCAAAATAAAAGTAATAGTCACTACATAGTATTAAAGCAAAGTCGCTTTCCGCTTCCCGCGTCTGTATGTAATATGTATGTATGTATGTTTGCTTATATCTTTAAAACTACACAGCTGATTTTGATGCGGTTTTTTTTAATAAATAGAGTGATTCAAGAGGAAGGTTTATATGTATAATACATGCATAATATAGTAGAGAAACACTGATAATTTTAGAGGTTTCTAATGTGATGTCGTAAATAAAAACATTTTTCTGCGCTTACATTGCAAATGCTGGCTGAACCCCACGAGATATATCAAAATAATGTACTACAGTATTATACACCTTAAAAAAGTCTACAAAAAAGTCCACGATGGTATTAGAAATGTCTTACGCACAGCGAAGCGGGCACGGGTCAGCTAGTAAAAAATAAAAAAACATAACCGCCGAATTGAGAAGAGGGGGGCTCGCACGAATCACTATCTGATTGACATCTTATTGTCCCAATGTCAAAACTGACACTTAAACAAAACAATAAGTATCAGTTTTAAAATTTAGACGATCCGATGTCGATACGATAAATGGTTCGTGCTCAGGCCAAAGACATTATTATTAAGTCGATTAAAAATAGCATTGGTGCTCCATCATATAAACCATCAGTTATAAAGTATAAAGTGAAATTGTGACATTTCACAATACAACGAATATAGTACGAGCACTTTAAAGCGAAGCCCTAGACATGTCTCGTTCGAAACTTATAATTAAACTGACGATGTTTTCCCCAGCAACAATTAATTAGCCTATAACTGCAATAACGGTAGGACGATGAGACGCGACTACGCAACTTATATTAGAAAGTTACGTGAAACTAGCTAAAAAGGAATTTTATGAAGGATATTTGCATCCAATTTTGTTAGCTAACTTTTATATAATCAGAGACTAGATTATACAAAGTTTTTAGTGAATGTACTGTTTAGTATTTTTTTATTGATGACTTCTGTGGCGGATTAGGCAAGTGAGCTGCTGATACGCAAGAGGTGCGGATTTGATAACTACATATTTATTGTGGTTTTATTTATTTATTGTTTTAGAGACTCTTATGGAAATCTTTGTATTTGATTTGTTCTATTCTCTCGGTAATTTAAATAATAAAAAAAAGGTTTCCTCTACCCAAATAACGATAATTTTTAATCCATCGCCACAACAAAATAGCAATTCCTTTTGACATTAAAATAGGTAACCAAAGTTATTTTTTGGACAAATTGCCCGCTGCAGAATGCTTTTGAACTTTAGAAACGTTTATGCAACGGAATTCTCGCGCATTGTTTTATTTTAGGGCGCTTAAACTTTACGTCGGGGATATAAAAACAAAAAAATAATGATGCTGCAAAAAGTAATGCGACGTTTATCCCCGTCGCCCAAACAATTCATACCTCAAATGTCAGATTAATCTAAGGTCTGGTGTACACCGTTGATTGTGCGAATAATAATCCGAGGAGCGCGTCTAGTAGTCCACGATAGCTTTAAAGCCGAGCGCAAAGGAACAAAGCCTCCAATTACCCGAGCGGGCACGCCGTGGGCTTTTAGTGAATAATGAGGCCGCTTATCCCAGCGTATGACGGCTTCACTAGAATTGTTTCTGAGTGGGACTGCGCGGACCACCCGAACGCCACACTAGGGTCTGGCTACACGTTCACACTCCGAGGACAATCCTGCGCGAGTAAAGGTGCACTTGCGAGATACTGCGACTTTAACGCGACCCAACTTTATGTTATAACTACTAAGTTTTTATGTGCGTAGCTACGGCTCTGAAGGTTGCGTTGCGTAGCTTGCCTAGTCGTTCTTAATAGATCATCTGAGTAAGAAAACGTTCAGCGCGGTCACAAAATGGATCGGTGATCGCTGTGCTGGCTTTAAAAACCAAATCGTTAAACCATGACGGAGGCCTTTGGACGTTCTAAAAACTCCGTCACCAGATTTGGTCACTCGCATAAGAAATTACAGTTACCAGGGTTGAATCAGAAATTTTATCAGGCAACAGTAGGATATTAAAATATTGAGAAGTAATTTTGACGTTCTTGAAGCACACCTCAATTCATTATCAAATAAGTACATCATCAAAAAGTTAAAGTCTTCAGCTATTTTCTAAAATCTAAATCTTAGTATTGACCATGGAGTCTACTCATGACTCATTATTATGTAAATAACCAGCTGTGAAATTCTCTCACAAAAACTAAGAATTGAACAAATGACGGGCGGCCATTCCTTGGTCGCTGGTATCAATTTAAGGCACCCACTTCTATTTATGTCGCACGTTGGTCGTCTCGCGTCGGTCGCGTCGCGGTCACTGCGTCAACACAATTTGCGCCATGCTCTTTCCCAAGTCCCTTACTTTGACATTTAACACAAAACAAGCCTTTTCAATGTCACCTTCATACCTGAGCATAAAGGATGCTATTATTCTAGAACAAAACGGGTGTTTAGTCGCTGAAAAGTCTTTTGACTTTGATATTAGATTGTATTTAAAGACCTCATATATTTTGTCACATTACATCACACTCCTCATAGTTTGATATCAATTCATAATGAAGATTCAAGATGGTGTTACGGAAAGGTCTTAAAAATATAATACCTAAAGCTCTTCAAAAGCTGTTTGCTTATTTAAAAAAAAGAACTCTATTTCAAGTTTTTTTTCTATCAAATATAAAATAAAATATGTTCGTGGGTAACTAAATTGATTTATCATACTCGACTGATGAAAATTATATCCAAAAATTACTAATGTAACCTAAGTACTACTAAATACGAATATATATAATAATCGGTCGACCTGTTGTTTAATTAAGCTCCCTCGATTGCGATACACTAACTAATAACTTGGTCCGCGTTTTTAGCATAGGAACCAGCTTTATGTGTCATGGAGGTGCCCACTGCCCAGTAGCTGTAAAAGAACCAGTGCGGTACATTTAACGTTGTTTGCCTTTCCTACACTTATCACTTGCTCAAGTTTCACGTATCGGAAGAAACCAGAATTGCAAGGGAAATTTTAGGTCCGAAGATACGATCCTAAATAAACAAACCTATTTTAAAACGTGTTTGCCGACGGATTTAACGGTGTTAGGGGTTGGTTGATAATAAAATCTTTTGCGCCAGAGCTCATTCGGGCAAGCTATGTTGATTATTTTACCGGGCTGCGTTATAATGAGGAAGCCGGAAAATATTCACGTAAACATGTTGTTCAGATGGTCGTTGAGATTTTTTTTTGTTAATATCAGTTTTTAAGGCACTTTTTAAAAACAACTCTCAACAATAATATACTTTTTAACTACACATACGGCTAATTACCACGTTTCTTGTTGTATTGATGACGTTTTCGAGACAATTCAGATGCTCTCAGCAACACAACAAGAAACGTGGTAATTAGCTGTATTTGTAGTTAAAATGAATGACAACCACGATAGTTTTAATTCTATAATAATATACTTATTCTTGACCTCACATAGGATCCTGTACTTTGAGTAACAGAAACTATTTGTAAATTGTACTACGAAAATATTTATACAGTAGCATCTTTGCAAACCCGCCAGTCTCACACCTATACCTAGCACTCACAATCGCTCAATTCGCTTCATTGTTACTTACTACACTGATTTCAAATGATTTATTTTGTACTAGCTTCTGCCCGCGGCTTATGCTTTTTACATAAAAATCTTGTTTCGACTTGTGTCATATCTATGTACCAAATTTCATATAAAACGTTTCAACTGTTGCGACTTTATTGAGAAACAAACAAACATTAATTAAGAGTAATATCCGAAACCCGGATTGTTTTTTTGACGGATGTTTATCTTTGGCGACCGATGCTGTGAGACCAGACTATGGCGAATGCATAAGGAGCTGAGGTCGAGAGATGATAGGTCAGGAGGGGCAGCGCGGTTTTGAGGTTGGAGCTTAAGAGTATCAGCAAGAAATCATTGCCTTAAATGGATGGAAATTGTGGGTCGGGATGCCATTGTCATCTGCGCCGTCGCCGCCGTCGCCATCGGTCGGCGGGATCGCTTAGGTATGCTAGCTTGATGAAAAAATTAACCCAGCGTAAATTGAAATGAATTCGGATTCACTGTCGGTATTCCTCTTAACATTCAAAAGGAACTATTTGAAATACTGCTCGCGCTACTTATCGCATCTAATTCTCGCGCAATCTATGCTATTAAATGAATTAAATTAAATTGTTTGCGTGTAAAATATTGCCAAGAAAAATAAACAAAGATACTGAAGTGCCATCCTAAGTAAGGATCGGTTTAATAGGCCATTAATTTATTTTTTACGTTTGCCTTCCCGTTTCAGGTGTGACGTTAATTTTCTTCCAACACATTAAAATAAACTTTAACGGTACAGAACGTTGGCACAGCTGAGAGAATGGCTACATCACTCTTAATGGGGAATAATGGTTGTAATGACACCATCCTTTAATATCCAGCAAGCTGGACGTGCGCACCTGGGAATCAATTTGTCAAACGAGCAGTAGACAAAACATACTATTTGTGTCAAAAGCAGCAATGTTTATTTTGCTTGAAAATGAAAGTTTATACACTTCCTTCGACACTATACATTCTAAATCCAAATGTAATTTTTATCTAATCTTCCGTCGAGAAACTGTTTTCTGCTTATAGCAAGTAATTTCCTATAAAATGTCAGATGGCAGAGATTCGTCCAAACATTGTACAAGAAATTTAGTCCCATCTATAACTTACCTATTGAATATATTAAGATGGAAATGAAATTCGAAAGCAGGACTTTATCAAGGTTTTGTTATACTTATTTAACTGTGTCTATAGAGAGCGGTTGAACACTCACCATGTTTTATTGTAAGTAGCATTCCTTGACACAAAATTGCGAATTAAAAGAAAATTCACGTTTTTATTACGTCGTAATTTTGGTCCCAAGCGATTCCGCTGTTTAGTGGCCGTATTTGAAATGCTCCGACTTTTGATATTTGATAAGAAGCGAACGTAAATATGTTGATCATTTTATGCGTATAGTTTACTGGTTTCCTTCTTTTAAGTATAAAAAGGTATTGTTATTATGATGAAAGAATTCCACCACAATTTATTTTCACTCGGGATATACCCAGTACTCGTACCACACCATAGTTATTATGCATTGATTTTATCAACTCGCAATTATATTTAAGGCTTCGAGAGAAATAAATAATCTAACAACAAAATATTAGTTGGCGTGCAATTAGGATTCGAATCAAGGAACTTCTGATCGAAAGTCGAGGCATCAACCACTAGGCAAACACGGCGCATTGTAAAATAAACTCCACTAAAACTGCTTCAAAAATTATTTTCATGATTCCAGCTTAACAAACAAAGTTAAACATACCTACATTGCAAGTTATAAAAGCTTGTAAAAAAGTAGACGATATATTTTTATAAAGTTGTAAGTGAAGTACGAAACACAAGCAAATTTTTATTGACCACAAGGGTCACAATAAAATACGCACGACCGGAAATCGCTAGTGTGGGTGAGGCATTTTAGTCGTTTTTTTAGTAAGACAAATTCTACGAACAGTGGCCTGAGCACGAACCACTACCGTATCGACAACGTATCGTCCAAATGTAAAAACTGACGCTTTTTAGGGTAAGGTAGGTAAAACTTATTTAACTTCAGTTAAAATTATTACAGATGATGTGTATTTCTGTTGCTGCTATAACAACAAATACTAAAAACAGAAGATAATAAATATTTAAGTTGAGCTCCCATACAAAACGTGTTTTTTTGCCGTTTTTTATACATAATGGTACGGAACCCTTCGTGCGCGAGTCCGACTCGCACTTGGCCGGTTTTTAGTAAATAGTAGAAGTGTCCGTTTTGGCGTTTGGACGATACGTCGTCGATACGATAGTTCATGCTAACCCCCCAGACTACGCAAAATGTAAAACACTGTACAAGCTTATTCTGTTCGCACGAACTTATTTTGTTCCGAATGTTATAAATATGTTTATAGGTGAATACAAACCAATAAACGACTTCCAGCTAGCAATAACAATAAAAGTTTCCCGAGTAAATTAACGTAATAATCTTAATATACTTCGTATAAGAGTAAAGAAGAGGTAATTTTGTTCGCAGCAAAATATCGTTCAAACTAGTCGTTGGCGTTGATAAAAAGAAAACTTTATTTATTCATTTGCGACGTCTGTTCTTTGAAAGCACAGTAAAAAATAAAGTGTAATTTATAAAGGCGTGTCTACAATATAAAATGTACATACTTCGTGCTATTTTATAATACAATTGCTTCACAACTGATAGCAGTTTTGAAAAACCGGCCAAGTGCGAGTCGGACTCGCGCACGAAGGGGTTCCGTACAATCTATAAAAAACGGCAAAAAATCACGTTTGTTGTATAGGAGCCCCACTAAAATATTTATTTTATTCTGTTTTTAGTATTTGTTGATATAGCGGCAATAGAAATACATAAACTGTGAAAATTTCAACTAGTCTAGAAATAATAATATAAATAATAGACTAGTAGTCTATTATTTATTCGGAAATTATATCTACATCTACAGCAAATTTCAACTTAATCCGTGTTGTCGTTTAGGCCTGATTGAGGAACAAACATACATACAAACTCACAAACTTTCGCATTTATAATATTATTAGGATGGTACGGAACCCTTCGTGCGCGAGTACGACTCGCACTTGGCCGGTTTTTGTTACTTCCCAAATAGGTTTAACGCCAAGGGTCAAGATAAAATGAACAATGCATAGTGGTCTGGTGGTCCATTTAGGTCGAACGTGTGGGGGACTCAGTCAGGCGAACGCAATTTGTAGTCCATTTCTCTGGCATGCCACGCGACTCTTCTGCGGATTGGCGAGAAAGATTTGTAAGGATGTACCATGTTTTGTGAATTGATATGTTTATGATAATCATACACTCGTTTATTCAACTTTATTAAATAAATAAAATTAAAAATTGATTAGTCTCACAGCTCAGTTGTTAGAAGTTCTGCTTATTGCGCTATAGGTTGTGGGTTCGATCCCTGCACAGGATAAAGAATATATGATGAATTAGCAGATGACTGGGTGCTTTTTACAAAAAAAAAAGACGTGTGGCACTCGGAGACTGCCGCGGTAAAGCTATTGCATAACATTTTTTATCAACTTATGTATTTATAATTATTTATTTATTTATTTGATTTATCATTTTTTCCTTTGTTTTTCTTTGATATTCAACTTTTTGAGCGTGGTGACCGATAAGAAAAGAAAAAGAAAAAATTTTTTTTTTTTACATCCCTAGATTGCGGGGGAAGAGGGGGATTAGGCATGCGCAGTAACGCCGATACAACCAATGCCACCTATTGGCGAGTTGCTAAACTAAAGAGACAAGCGTGATATTTCAAAAAGTCATTAAAAGTTCTGCTATTCATCGATAGATGTCAAAATCTTTAACCTACCTATTTACCTAACTACGTAGTTAGCATTCCACACGTAACAGGTTGCAAGCCCGTCGTCGCTTTCAAGAATACTAACAGGTTTCCTCACGATGTTTTCCTTCACCGTTATAAGCACGTGTAACGCGCATATACATTTTTAGAACAGAAATATCCATTGATGCACGGCCAGGATTCGATATTTACCTAACTACATGAATTCAATAATTCAATTTCAAACTTTTTAGTCGATCATGTCTGTGAAGTACCACTATTTACCGATAGTGGTAAAAAAGCGCCACCTGCCAGCGGAATTGCGAACCTCTCAAACCCCGAGCTTTCGCATGAGACCGCGAAAAGCACCTATAATAACGTAGTATCATCAAATGAAACTAGATGGCGCTGGAATGCGAAAATCACTCTAAGCAGGCATGACATGAGTCATAGGGATGTAATATTGATTGAAAAAAATCTATTAATTAATAATCGATTTTTTGTCCCTACAAATAAATCGATTTTCCAAAAAATCGAATTATATGGTTCGGATCGCTTTCGGAGAGACGATCGATGGGTCGGTTCCCGTTTATGAAGCGACTATTGGTCGGATCACGTTCGGAAAAACGATCAATGGTTCGGTTTGCGTTCGGAGACAAGACCGATGAGTCGGTTTCCGTTTGGGAGGCGACTATATGTAGGTTCACGTCCGGGAAAATGGCCAACGAACGATTCGGTTCGCGTTCGGAAAACTTAGTTTACAAAAATCGATTTATATGTGTAATTTACATAATCGATTTTTTAAAAATCGATTTTTTGAAATCCAAAAAGAGAATTCTCTAACACTCACACTCACGCATATTGCGTGAGTGTGAGTGTCTCGTAAAATTTTGCGTAAATTTTCGTTACGAAATTTCTGGATTCGGTCTCCACGCTCAAGGCCCGCGATAGAAGCTATGCAATAGCTTAAAAAGGATTTAAACATTATATCATAGTTATCTAGTCAATAGTACAAGCTTTGCTTAGTTTGGGGCTAGATAGCGCTGTGTGTTAAGTCCACCAAAATTATATTAATTATATCATTATTATAATTTATTATATTATTTATATTACGTTAACTTCACGCACCACCAAACCTGGGCTGTCAAATTGTATTTATGTATTTACAAAAAAAATTAGGTATCCACACCACAGTACATACTCGTAGTTTGCTAAGATGGCGTTGTGTGAAACTTCCACCACAATTTTATTAGAAAATCACTGTTTCAACCTTTTGGTCAACCCATCCATTTGAGTATAAAATAACTATGAACACTGCGAAGCGAGAGGCTTCGCTCGATGCAATTTGCCGGACATTTCTCATGTGTGTCCTCGTAACAAAGCTGCAATTCACGCTGACGTCAACTATCGATAACTCGACGGAATTAGTGTTTTTAGGGTTCCGTACACTCAAAAAAACATTACGGATTAATACTTTGCTGTACATCTGTCTGTATTATTTTTAGGGATTGAATGATAATTAATTACATAACGACTGTAATCTTTAAGTTCCACGCTCACTTTTGCAGTAGATAGTTAAAATTAAAAGAAAAATATCCCTACAGTAGACGGATTAACTTTGTATGTAAAGATCTCTAGATGCCATAGGTAAATTTGTATCTTTATAAAAATCATTGGCGTCATTTAATTTTTTTTTTGTTTTGCCTTCTGCGCTATAGGTTGTGGGTTCGATCCCCACCGGAATAAACATTTGTGTGATGAACATAGATGTTTGTTCTGTGTCTGGGTGTTATGTATAATAAGTATGTATTTACAAAAACGTATATATGTATTCTATCAGTTATCTGGTTCCCATAGTACAAGCTTTGCTTAGTTTGGGGCTAGATGGCGCTGTGTGGTGAAATGTCCACCAATATTTATTTATTTATTTTATTTTATGTATTGATTCGTCAATAGAGCACGACTTCCAAACTAGGATAACTATATAAACAAACACTCAACAGTCACATACTCAGTCCTGACCCCACACTAGGGTTCCCATGGACGTGGGTATCTGAAACTAACACAACACTAGGGTTCCCATTAACGTGGGTATCTGAAACTACGAGAACCGTGGTACCACAACACCCAGACCCGGAACAAATATTTGCAAATCATGCCATCCTTTCCTCGGAACCGCACCTTTGCATCTCAGTCAGCCGCTACTTCACTGAGAGTTGAGTAAGCATCCCAAAAGACCAAGATTCAAAATTCTGAAACTTCGCGATTAATTACGAGACTAGTGAAAACTTCGTTCACTTGAAGTTATTTTCAAAACAGACTTCAAACAGAGCTGCACCCTTTTCGGGGATGTCTTTCTTAGTGCACTCCTTCATATCAAAGGATACTTAAGTTAAGGAACGTACCCATACTACGTGATCTGTTTAGATGGGGGAGGGGGTCTTAAAAAATACCACGCATGGTCACGTAGGTATTATGTTTTCGTCACGTAGCCAATATCCTCTAGAAAAACTCAATTTTTTACATTATCTTTGCAAAAAATGATTTTAATCTTAATTCTGAATTACTACGTGAAAACTTGAGGGGGAGGAAGAGCGGGTGGTCTTAGCAAATACTACGAGTGGACACTGAGGGGGGGGGGGGGGAGAGAAGTAAAAAATTGTCAAAAATGGGTGTCTAGCGGTTTAGGTTGTGCGTTGATAGATCGGCTAGGGTGAGTTTTCTACGTGGAGCTGTGCGAAGCTGTGTGGAGCGGACCAATGACAGCGCTTAAATATTCGAGTTTCATAATGTCGAGCGTTGTGATCGGTCCGCTCCGCAGAGCTTAGCGCAACTCTGCGTTGATGGAAACTCACCTTTAGTCAGCAACGCAGAATTTTGTATATTTAGATAGATTGTATGTAAGGAATCGTCCAGTTGCGCTCCAACTCGTGCTTACCTCTTTGGTCTTATTGCCACGCTTTTCAAGCTTTCAATCTTTTTACACAAAGAATGGCCATGACTAGCGCACTCACTGTAACGTCTCGTTAGCTTAACTCGATAAAAGCGTCGGAATGGTTGAAATAATTCGAATTCTGTGTTGGAATTGAACAAAAGACGAGATTTTTCCCCATTTAACTATTAGTTTTCTGCGCGAATGAATTACGGCGATTTGCTCATGGAACTGGTCTCTGGTGAATGGCTAAATTGTTGTACCAATAATAATTTTAGTTCCTCCATTAATAATTTTAGTATGTTGCGTAAATGTAAAAGTCAAATTTTATAGAATCCTGGCTACATACTATTCGCAACGGAGCGTGATAAGCAACATTTTATTTATCGGCTTCAAAAATAAAAGCAGGTATTATTCGGCAGCTATGTATTTTGTTTATAAACATTTTAAAATGAGAAGAGTAGCCTTTTCTTAATTAAAAAGTCTTCTGGCAAACTGTGGTATACCACCAGCTTTAAGTTCTTTTTATATAAAGAGGAAGATAATTTGTGTAGCGAACGAAAAATTTGAAAAATTTTAAACCCTAGTAACTCATTTTCAACAATAACGACGTTGATAATAAAAGTCTGCATTCGCTTCCATGCATTTTGTGTCCGAGACGGGTAGGTGTTCCGGACAAAAGCAGGCAGCGTGCCCCCAATTCCGAACCTTCCAAAGACAGAGCGTTCTAGCTGTCGCTCATACATCGAGGGCTCTATGGCTCATAGTTTGGGCTCCATCGCCGGAATGCAATTCAAGCATAGCTGTGGCAGACATCGGTCGATAATTGCATTTTGCGGTCGCCCTTGCGCTCTACTTGCTCTGGCCAATGTCACTCCCTATACCTTTTATTCTAAAATGAGCTTTAAAGTGCTGATTTATAGCGCATAATTTCATAAAACGGATTACTTATTACTACGCATTTCATATAAGAGACTGCGCCATGGCAATTCTCGCACTGCACCACGCCGTCGACGGTGTGGTGCAGTGTGTAGTTATAGTCGGCGGATACCTAATACCATGCCAAACGTCTAACACCCAACTGGGATAATTTCTCAAACAAAAACCGGCCAAGAGCAAGTCGGACTCGCGCACGTAGAGTTCCGTACCATTATCTATCTATCTAAGCAAAAAAATCATGTTTGTTGTATGGGAGCCCCACTTAAATATTTATTTTATTCCGTTTTTAGTATTTGTTGTTATAGCGGTAACAGAAATACATAATCTGTGAAAATTTCAACTATCTAACTATCACGGTTCATGAGATACAGCCTTGTGACAGACAGTCGGACAGACGGACAGACAGACGGAAAGCGAAGTCTTAGTAATAGAGTCAAGTTTTAACCCTTTGGGTACGGAACCCTAATAAAAAGGAGGACGGGTACTTGTCGTGCTAGCTTTCTTTGTGAAACAACCGTATTACTACATTGACTTTAGCGCAGACAAGTTAGATTTTTTTTTCCGAATCCTGTTACATTGTTCTATTTTGTCAAGAAAAAAATTCAATCACGCTTTTTGAAGTTTCAGATTCATTAATTTGCATGCCACAGATAGTGTATGTGAAGTGAAACTACAGCAGCACTGTTATTTAGTCTGTGGTTTGGCGGCTAACACGACCGATTGAACGGAACGCAAACAAACTGAAGTTTTCTTCAAGAAAATTCCGATTGGATAAACAAGATACGAGGCAGTACAAGTCTTATACTCGGTGGAACAAATAGTTTCTACACTTGAGTGGTAGAGTGGCTTTACATAACCAACTAACGCTTATATGAAGGCGCTAATTTTACTTCGTTCTAAGATGAGTTTTAAAATTTAAGGGTTTCTGTAGATTTTTAAATATATCTTTTTATTTTAAAATAAACATGCAGAAAAGAAGACCGTAGAACATAAGAGGAAATTTTCTCTGATAAAAAAAATGTCGTATAGTCTTGTCATAATCATGAAAACGGTGCTTAGTGGCTATCGCGCATGACGGCCTTCTATTATATATTATTATACACTCCCTCTTAATACCAGTAGAAAATATAACGTTATGATCCTGCGCACGAAGGATTATTATTTGAATAAGAGCTCGTTGATTCTATTACGAGTATAATGAACACATGCGTGTTTGTCTGTATGTGCAAATGTGCATGGATATCTGAGTTCATTTAATTTTATAGATAATACTAAAGACTGAACTGCATTTTCACATTATAATATCCGGCGTTTGCATCACATCCCTATAAAAATATTTATGAATACGCAGTTATCACGTATATAGTTTTTTGAAACCGTTTATAATAAAACTTGCAGTCCGCCCCGGCGTCGCACGGGTGTAATAATGATTATATGGGTAATTTTTTTACACCTTGTTGGGTTACATTATCGAAGTTTTCATACGGATCCCGAATAGTTAGACATATAATACTATGGATTTTTTTGTAGATATTGATGTTATCTATAAAACTGTAGTACATTACTTTGCTCTAATGTCAATAAATTCCGCAGCGTAAGCGATATAAAGATCTTTTTTTGATATTTTTCACACGTTGGGTTACATTATCGAAGTTTTCATACGGATCCCTAACTTTTTTGAAAATATTCTATTGCCTATGATCATCAAGGATAATGTAGGAATCTAACAGTGAAATAATTTTTCAAATTGGTCCTGTAGTTTATAAGCCTATTCGATGCAAACAAACAATCAAATCTTTGCTTTTTATAATATTACTAGCAGACTCGGCCACGCGTTGCTGTGTCAACAGATATCGCGACTATAAATTGAGATGTAAGCTATCCTATATCTCAAGTTGGTCCAGACTGCTCACGGTGTGCCAATTTAATTTAAAATCGGTTATGTAGTTTAGGAATCCATCGCGGACAAACATCGTGACAGGAGATTTATATATATTAAGATAGTATAGATAAAATATAGATAGCCGTGTACATGTGAAAGCATTAATGCCTTCACATATACAACGGATGATCATATTGCAAAAATGAAACGCCCAATTCAGCGAGATTAAACTCTGGGACGTGATGCCTGCCACTGCCACTTGCTTAAATATTAAAAATACATTGAAACGGCATTTTAATAAATATTTGTTTGTCTTCTTTTAAAATGACCAGAATACGTGTACCTTATATATATTTATCTACGAGTACCTTGCAATGAAAGTGGGTAAGCTATGATTATATTAATATTTTATCTTATAAACAACGACTTCGCGTAAATGAATACATTCGGTTTTGAGATAGAAAACATAGAAAGTAAATAGCTTTATGTATGTATACAACTTCTTGTATATTGTAGTTTACTGTAAGTAGATAACCACATTGATCTATACTGATGTATCAGTTTATTAAGTGCGTAAAGGACAATATAACAAAACATTTGGGACACTCTTAAAAGGATAAAAAAATCGGCCAAGTGCGAGTCAGTACCATTATCTATAAAAAACGGCAAAAAACGTTTGTGGTATGGGAGCCCCACTTAAATATTTATTTTATTCTGTTTTTAGTATTTGTTGCTATAGCGACAACAGAAATACATCATCTGTGAAAATTTCAACTATCTAGCTATTACGGTTCACGAGATACAGCCCTGTGACAGACAGACGGACAGACGTACAGTGAAGTCTGAGTAATAGGGTCACGTTTTTACCCTTTGGGTACGGAACCCTAAAAATTATGTCAGAATTTTTATGGACAATATTTTTTTATGCTCCTTGTTTGAGTGTGTACTTCCGTAATTGATAATTATTGTAAACTCGCTTTTTATGAAATTGTAGCTTTTGCAATACAAAAGTGTCTGCATAATTAGCTGATTGATTCCAAACAACTATTCAAAACCTTACGAAGTTGTATTTAAAATATGCAAATAATGATAAAGTTTTATCCTCGCGTGTATTGCCACATGTAATATACCTAAATGCCTTAAAACCGCGAGTTGAAAACTATTTCTTATTGCTGCCGCGTTACGGTTAGCTTTTGAGTTTTAGAGAACTCTAAATCTTAAGCTTATTGCATTCATGGCGTCCTTTCCTTGCCACTTTTGCAATGTTATCCTTACAAGGAGGATAGTTAGATTATATTGGGAGATAAGCCGCGTGTTTTACTATGGATATTACCGAATAAACGGCGCATGGTCGATGACTTAAGACTTAGCCACACACATTTTTTAGGCCGCTAGGAAACGGCCTGTTCGCTCTTCATGATAAACGCGAAAGCTTATAAGATACCGAAAGCAGAAGCGCAAAGGTGTGGTATTATAAAAAAAAATAGGATCACGACTGTATTCCCCAAGTACGGTAGATATCCTCTCAGATCTCCAGACGCTTAGATCCTTTTTAAAGATGTTTAGTGGGGATAGTCAGAGGCACATGCCCACATTTTGCAGTAGTTAGCATTCCATATGCACGCCGGGATTCGTACCCGCGATCTTCAGATTGAAAGTCGAGGTACCTCCCACTCGGCCAACACGGCTAATAATAGTTATTATTAAAGATAAAGATAAAGATAAAGATCATTTATTTGCTTGAACACAATGTAGGTTACACAGATGATAATAAATAATATTTTAGATTCAATTATGTTCTACTAAAATTAGCATGCAAATGTTATAGTAAGATAAAGACAATATTATATTATAATTAATGTCAAAAAAAAAAAAAAAAAAGTAATAATAGTAACAGGCTCAATAGAAATATGGTAATGTCAAAATTTATCTGTCATAAAATCGTTAATATTATAATAGCATTTGTTGATTAATAATAGTTTGAATTTAGTTCTAAATATATTATCGTCAAGATCTTTTAATGATTTAGGTATTTTGTTGTAGATTTTACGTGTCATATAGACTACACTGTTTTGTAGGAAAGCTGTTTTAGTTTTAGGCATTTGGAGTTTACTGCTATCACGTCTATTTCGCACTACAAAATCAGATTTTCGTGGGAAAAGATGGGGATGTTTTCTAACAAATAATGCCATTTCAAATATATATAACGACGGAAGCGTTAGAATCTTGTGCTCAATGAACAAAGGTCTGCAACTGTCGGTAACGTGCAGGTTAAACATCGATCTAATGCATCTTTTTTGTCTAGTAAATATGAAGTCTTTATTAGTAGAGTTAGCCCAGAAAATTATACCAAACGAGATGATATTATTAATATCATCTCTGTCACCGCTTATGAAGTTTGGGAGTATGATTGAGCGTTTTAGTTCCTGCGGGAATATACCCTCTGAAAGCATTTAGCACAATGGTTTGTGAACCAACTGTAACCAAATTTAAATTTCGAATTGCATGATGAAATTATCACTTGTCATGTTAGGTCTTTGTAATTTTGCTAAAACGTAAATGTGTCCAACTCCGTAGATGTTGCAATCAGAATCAACGTCATGTGTCTAACCCTCGTATTCAAGAACGACACTATGAGAACACGCACCCACAGTGGACGAAATCTTTTTTCATAAAAATCACTTTATGTGTTGTGCGACACTGCATAGTGTGACTAGAGGCACATTGTCGTGTGCCGCTAGCCAAAGTTGAGCTCTAAAGGCACACGGTAGCGTGCGCCATAGTGCCGCTCAACACATAAAGTAATGTTTATGAAAAAAGATTTCGTCCACTGTCCACTTTCGTTCTCATAGTGTCGTTCTTGAATACGAGGGTAAGGCTTTAACCTATCCAAAACAGTAACTTACTCACCTATCTACGGCGTGCTGGGAATAATACGTACTTTGTGTAGTTCTGGCTCTATTCCAGGGTGTGCTTGAAAGTTTGCAAAGTGATTTAGATTTCGCTGTTATATTTTACACTCCACAATGCTTTATATCTAGTTGAGAATATGTTCAGTTATACTACACTGTACAGTGAACAATGCTGTTTACCCAGTTTAGATGTTAAGCTTCATGTTTTATAATGAGCAGTTTACGATCTAGTTTCCTCATACAATTAGTGTAAAATGTAACATTAATCTACTAGCTGACCCACTGCAAACAATGTAGAGACGTGGTGGTACTAAATCTCTGTCTAGTGCCGAAGACTTATTGCTATCTCTCAATTTAGGTTTGGTAGCTGATGAGCCTTTTTCATTATACTAAAAACTTTAGTTACTCAACATAATATAAAAAAATCGCTTACAAAAACCAACGCAAAATGAGAAGTTATGTTTTTACCGGCTTGAAACTTTACGCGTAAACTTTCCCTGCTAAAATAAATAGACAACATGGTTTAGTTTTTACTGAAATTATAATGAAAAATTTATAGGAGCGATATTGTTTCCCTTTTGACCTAATCCAAGGCCCCTCAAACTACTAGAACTTATTTAAAAATAACTTCACTCAAACCAAGTTGCAGGGATCGAATAGTAGGTTTATATTACAATATTCATACCTGCTCATGTTAAAAAAACTGCGTTTTTATGCTGTACGTTTTCGTATTAATAGCCAGATTTACAGATGGTGTAAAATTTACGACCAACGCAACGATATTGTGTGAGATATTATTTGTAATAAATCAAGCTTTGGAGGTATCGTTCATATCGTTCACATAATTTACATTATCATCGAGATCATACGTCAGTTTATCGAAAAACATGTCATATTTTTTTATTCAACTGGTTCCTACGAGTATTTTATACAAAATGTCGTTGCTATTTTTCAAACAGGCTCTGATTTCTTTGGAAGGCAAGTGTTTTTTTACGTAAGATAAATTTCTTCATAAAGGGTAATCTATAAAATTAATGTCAAAGCGCGTATGCAGGGTTCCGAAGTCAGTAGGTAGCATGGCTTAGTTATCTTTAATAATACGACAGCAAATACATTCAAACTAAAACTTATTCTTTTTTAGTTTACAAATTTCGTCAAAACCAAAAATAGGTAATGGAAAGTAGGACGGGCACACTTACTTTAATAAAAAAAAAATTATGATCCGGGCATGATTAGGTACTTTAAGGTACCTACCTAATAATATTATAAAACTTTAATTAACTTATTAAGTTTCCGTATCCAAAGGGTAAAAACGGAACCCTATTACTAAGACTTCGCTGTCCGTCTGTCCGTCTGTCACAGGGCTCTCATGAACCGTACTACAAAAACAACAAATACTAAAAACAGAATAAAATATATATTTAAGTGGGTTTCCCCTACAACAAACATATAGATATATAGCACGACTCGTACTTGGCCGGCTTTATCTAATAATATTTTTAATTTAATATTTTATTACTAAATAAAACTATGTTTAATTTAATTTAACTACTCTTAGCGCTATAATCCACAACCCAGTATATGCTCGGTTAAAACATACTTGTACTATTCGTGTAACAGAAAGGTGCCAAACGAGGATACAGCGCAAAATGCAGTATCGATAATCCGTTCCACGGGCACTATCTCTCATCGGAACATAAGCCTTACCACCTTGAAATAAGGGTTACGAATACACGGGTTGATCGTACTATGTTACTAGTTCGCCCACGCACCGCCACGTGCTCAAGATGCACTGAACCTTGCTGTCCCTGTACCTTCATGGTCATATTTTAATAACAAGTCTGTCGTAGAGTATCTCAGTAGTGGGGTTGAGTTATCTTCAACCGATACTTGAATTTGAGTTGTCTAAAGTAAACTTTGAGATGGTATGAAGTAGGTATAGTTCGGAGAATCTCTTTGTGCTGTCCGAGCTGGTTTCAATTGTGACCACGGCCGTTTTATGACGTGGAATATGATTTTCAAATGTTCTGCGGCTCCGCATTATGACTATGACATCGTTTTAGGAAAGCGATTCGCCAAACCATAACCAAGATTTTAAGATGTCTGCATTCAAGTTTAAGTTTACAGGTTTAATTTAGACGGCTATTTTATAGAAAATGAATTAAATAGCAAGCAAGTTTATAGCCATATTCATGGCACTATGATGGGAACAAATGTGTATCATCACGACTGTAATTCCCAAGTACAGTAGACATCCTCTCATATCTCCAGACATTTAGTTCCTTTGAATATGTCTAGTGGGGGTAGTCAGAGGTACGTCCAAACCTTATATTTGGCACATCCCACATTTTGCAGTAGTTAGCATTCCACACGTGACAGGTTGCAAGCCCATCGCCGCTTATCGGAATACTAACTGGTTTCCTCACGATGTTTTCCTTCGCCGTTTTGAGCACGTGTTTTTGATGCGCATATAAAAATTTTCGAACAGTAAAATCCATTGATGCTCGCCGGGATTCAAAACCACGACCTTCAGATTGAAAGTCGAGGTACCTCTCACTCGGCCAACACGGCTTTTTATATCATAACCCTAAAAACAAAACAAAATTATGTCCCATCCCAGGTACTACTTACAGGGTAAGTAATGTAATTGAGCAAAAAGTTTCACTTTTCGCCGCATAACATGGATGTAGTAAACATGGATGTAAAAGCCTTACTTTTGCACTTTAATTAGTCTAAATTAAAATATTACCCTGAGCTGTTTTTTAATTATGTAATTTATACATAGAAGCTTTTGAAATGTGGTGCTGGAGAAGGATGGAAAGGATAAGCTGGACAGAAAAAATAACAACAGTTTTACGTAGAATACAGGAAAAAAGGATCCTATTAACAACGAATGAGAACAGAAGAGGAAATATGGTTGGCCACCTTATACGGCACGACAGTTTTATAAAGACTATAATGGAAGGGAAGGTTGAAGGGAAGAGAGGAAGAGGAAGGCCACGAATAAGCTACATGAGCCAGATAAAAGAGAAAATAGCTGTCGTGTCGTATAAAGAAGTTAAGGAGACTGCGCTGGAGAGAAACAGATGGAGAGAGCTGCATCAATTACACCGACAAGAGCACAGCTCTTAAGTTAGAAGAAGAATTTATACTGATGATGTTTTTGAAAATAAGAATTTATTAAGGTTACCTACGAAAACAACTTCCAACTACTTTATAAAAACAAATCTCAAACTCTGATTATCGTCCAAAATAAATATACTGGGCAATGTTTCTTTTTTACAAGCTTTTATTTAACTTGCAATGTATGTATGTATGTAACTATGTAACTGTTTTTTTAGGTCTTGCAACTCTTCCAACTCAATTTCGAAGCAGTTATCCCCAACCGATTGAGCTGAAATTTCGCATATTTATGTAACTCCGGTCTGGCTGTGAGCTGATCTGATGATGGAGTCTGGAGCTGTTCAACAGACACTTACAAGAATACTTATTTATCAGTTAGCCTATACTGTCTCACTACTGGGCAAAGGCTTCCTCCATTATCTTCCACCATTCTTGGTCGGTTTTCTTATTCTTTGGGTATAATAATATAAAATATAAATAATTAGGCATTCTATTCAAGCGTGATCTTAGTGATGTTGTAATGTAGTTAATTCTCCAATTCACACGTGCCTGATGAAATAAATCCTTCGTAAATTATTTTAGGTCAAACTCGTAAACATTTTTCAAGTGTAAATCGCAACAAACAATCACATAAACATTTACGGACATGTTAACTGCCTACCACTTAGCGACCTACTGATGGTTCGATGTTACCTAAACCAGATTTATATTATTGAGAGACCTTGATGCAAAAGCTAGCCTTAATAAAACTGCATATAATTTTGCTTTTATAAAGCTCTGTACAAGTTGGTTATCTGATTTACTACTCATAGGAAGGACTAGCTGACCCGTGACAGACGTTAACCTGTCAAATTTTAATAATCGCATAGGAAAAAACAATATTTGGCAAATTTTTTACCTTGTACTGATATCATCATTAGTCAAAACTGCGTTGCTATGACGACTAAATTATGTTTTAAGTCTGTGATGTCAGATTTGTTGCACATCACCGCCATCTATACCAAAATCATCCTTTTTGCATTTTTTTACTATTTAGGGGTTGTTTTTCGGATTATAAGTTCCCCCTTTTTTTATTCTGATTTTTTATCTATATACTACAGCAAATTTCATCTTAATTCGTTTTGTCGGTTATTTTTGATTAGGGAACAAACATAGCAGCCTTAACACAAACTTTCGCATTTATAATATTATTAGGATTTAATAGTATCCTAAACTCAGTTCGAGCTTAGGTTTTCATTCAGTTTTCTGAACGTTCTGAGCGAACATTCGCTCGTTCAGGCGGTAAATGAAAACAGTCTTTGTTTGGTTGATGATTTGATAAATTCGCAATGACTGAAAACGTGTCACCGGCGATCGAACACTTATCTTGTTCTGAGTGAGCTTTTGCTCAATTTGTTGTCTACAGCAAGTGAAAATAGATATTAAATGGATACCACAAAAAATATAGACATCAAAAGACAAATGGTTAAACTTTTACTTGAGTGTTAATATTATGTGTTACTTAGAAACATCTTTGCAGATATTTTCTGTATTGAGTAAGCGTGGGAGAACGATCAAAAATTCGCTCGGAAATAAATGCTTGCTCGGCAGGTAAGTGAAAACGCAGCTTTAGAATAAGTAAAACAAGTAGGTAAATGTATTTTTTTGAACGGATTTTTATTTTGTACCTATGTTTCTGAGATCTGTTTGCATTGTCGGGCTATAAAAGTTTTATTTTTGAACTAATAGCTCGTATGTACTCAAACTCACGCTGTGCCGATTATATAATTAGAATTCCTGAATGCGAAAGGTATTCACGACTCAATTAGCATACGATATTCTTATAAACGCCAATGTATTTACACTTTATGTTCATGACCAACTTGTGTACCTTGTTTTCACTTATTCGTATCAACATCCGTTTATATTCTCAGGGATAAAACCTTACGTGGTTTATTTATTAATCCCGTCGCGAATCCTATACAGTATAACTAGGGCCTATTATGATATCCTAATATTCAGTACTACAAAATAATATAATAACTCAATCACGTGTTCAAATACTTATTATTTTTACGAAATTTGAAATTGAAAATATCGATGTAGGTACGCATAATAATAATGATTATGCACTGCTAGTAGTTAATTTATTGAAATGTATTTAGGCACTTGAGGTATATTGGTATATTGTAGTCAGTTCCCTGCTAAACTCATAATCTAAAGCAAATTATTTAAACCTTTTAACTTAAAGACGTTTGTAAATATTGTAGACGTATTTGTAGTGTGTTTACAAAAGCTGTAGCACTGAGCTTAAGGATTAACATACAACAGGTTGCAAGTTGCAGCGGATCCGATAGAGCCTCCAGTCTGAGTTGGCACGGCGGGCGGCGCGGGCG
This sequence comes from Hydriomena furcata, assembly GCA_912999785.1. Classification (NCBI taxonomy): domain Eukaryota; kingdom Metazoa; phylum Arthropoda; class Insecta; order Lepidoptera; family Geometridae; genus Hydriomena; species Hydriomena furcata. The sequence goes on from OU538824.1 coordinate 9,833,639, forward strand.
CACCTCCCACTCTTGCATTTCAACGATAGCTGTGACGACTTCATACCCCGATATGAAATAAAATGTGATTCCCAAAACAGTGATGAAACGAAAAATGTGCATTAATAAACCAAAAGCTAAAGTTCGCAATACAAAATGATAAAGGCCACTTCGATCGTAGTGCTCCTCTTAATTTTCACAACGTCCGCCGACTTTGTCATAAAGGGAAATGTCAAAAAGCGGAACACTGTAATAAAAATAAATGACATCACACCACCGAGATGTTACGCTAACAATTCCGTGTTTAGGAACAACGATACGCTCAAGCGGATCGTGTCCTTGTCGAAGTACATTTTCACTGGGAAAATTTCCAGTGTGGTGAGAAAGCGGGGGAAAGTGAGAAGGAAAATTTTTAAAGTGTTTGTGAGGAGAGTGTTGAAGGGCGACGTCGGCGTTCTGAGTGATGTGCTGTATTTCGAAACTAGAACGCTGAATTCTTCGAACCGTGCTTACTTGTTTGTGGAGGGAAAGTCGTGGAGGCGAGGATGCGAGAGTCCGCCCCAAGGCTGGGCGGCTTTGATGTTCAGTGGTGGAGAATTTTCCTCGCCGCTTAAACTGTTGGTAGATCCTGTGCCGACAAATCTGGAAGTTGTACGACGTGTCAAGACAACTCTCAAAGGTAAAAAGTAACAATACATTAAGTCTTTAGAAAAAACTATTCTGCATTCATCAAAAACATTTATTACTCAATAAATGTTTTTGATGAATGCAGAATAGATTTTTCTCAATAACCGCAAAACATACAGTTTTATTTTTTATGACAAAAATAACTTAAGGACATAATCTAGATAAATTACAGACAGAAACACGATTGGTGAAACTTTTCTCGATAGATTTATTTTCCAAAGTTGGCTCTTCAAAAACACTAGTTTTGTTTTTAATCAAAACTATGAATAGCTAAACAGTTCATTTTTATATAATTCGTCAGATAATCATACTAGATAAGTAAATTACAGACAGTTTCTTTTTAAATTTGATGGTTTTCAAGATAAGCAGTTTTAATCACTTTTTCCGTTTTATCCGGGAAGACGCAGCCCATACAAAAAGTGAAAAATTTCACTTATCACCTTAATAAACTTCGTAATACACATGGGATATAATGAAGCGACACACAAAATTAATATTTTTGAAGCTCGGGGGCTGTTTTAATTCCTGTTAGGCATTTTAAAGCTGGATGATGAAAACTAATTTACTTTTGAAAGGTGAAAATAATATAGTGAAGTTCTGTTCCTGTATATGTGTAAATCTTTCACAACAGTTATTATGTTGGCGCTGTGTGAAATGTCTACCAATCATCGACTACATAGCCTAACTACCAATATTTCTATTTATTTTTATGTAATAATCCCCAAACTGTACAAGGATTCTCTGTTTCATTGGTATCAGAAACTAAGATTTCCTGGAATTATTATTAAAGATCATGCAATCATATTTATATTAGTAATCATTTATTTCTAGAAACATTACTTAAATGAAAAATACTAAAAGATTTTTCTGAAGCTACTCTGAGATTTAATTTTATTACCACACTGTTTGTTTCTACGATAAAGTATGTGAGCTCGTATGAGTTAATGGCAAAATCAGGTGACGATTTTTTTTAAAGCTGGGGCCGACTTTTACTGATCTTTTTATAAATATAATTTAATATGGCCTAATATATAATGACTAATAATAATAAATCAATAAAATACACGATATCCTCATAGCTTCAATTTTAGCAAAACTTGTATTATTGTACAAACTATTATTTTTTTATCCGTGTTTTTTATTATTTCAGTTTATTCGAGGCCTACTTTAAGCTAACATATTTTAATTCTATATGAAGCTGTTGGTCTTACTTAAAATAAATAAATTATATAACTTCACTAATAGAATTCTTACATAATGGCTATATAGTAAACGGTGTTGATACCACATAGATTAATCATTGATCTATATATTCATACTATATCTTTGAAAAAAAAATCATGTCTCTTTGAGATGGCGTTCTATAATGTCGAAGATTTTATATGCAAATTGCAATAATTTAAACATTTTAATTATATTTATACAATTATTAAGCTATTGCTATACTAAAACAATCGATTTAATTATATTTAATATTATTATATCATGTAATAAGATTTTTGACGTGTAATTTTACCAATAAATGGATTATTCTGATTACTATCTGTTTGTATAAAACAAATACCTAAATAAATAAATACTTGTATCCGTTCATTTTCAACATCCTTGGACACGATTATCGGGTGTGAAAGACCCAAAGGGACTGTTGTAAATTCAATGTGATAGAAATATGAGAGTAGAGGCGGTATTTTAAAATTGCTTCAGAGTTATTGCATATTGTGCTTCGTGAAAAATAGCAAGGGTTTATTATTTTTAAAATCTGGACTAACAAGACTCGTATGTCAAAACGATTCTTCTAAAATAGTATTGTAGCTCAATAGCTACAATACTATTTTAGAAGAATCAATGTATATAACATATATGTATAATATACCAATGTATATAACCATGTTAGTTGAATAATGAGTGGTACCCCCAAATTTTGATCCAAAGTTCGTAGATTCGAATCGCAGTCGTGGACAAAAAATATTTTTTTATAAAAAACTAGCGGCCCGGTACGTGCTTCGCTACGTATGAAGTGAAATATTAAAAAAAAATAAACTGCGCTACCGATTTTGTGCAATCTTCACACAAACCATCTACTAAATAGTCCGAACAAAGCCTAAACATTTGGTTTGGATAGGTGAGACCGTTCTTGAGTTTTAAAATTACAACGAAAAGTGGCATTGATATTTATATATATAGATATGTTCGCATTTTATACGTCTCAAAATGGCGAAGTAAACTTATTTTCATAGTAAAATGAAACGTGAAATAAAAAGTGATTTTCCTCTTACACTATAAAACCTATCTTTTATTCTACCAGTTATCTGCTGTTGCGCAAGCCACCTCTATTGCATTGTCGTGTAGGTATCTATGAAGGTACTTAAGGTGATAAATGATGACACATCTTAAAACTGAGGCCATTCGTTTATCCAAGTTATAGCTAAATTATGAACACAAAGTTCCACTCCTTGGTCTGAAACGTATTCTGAGAAGTCAACGTGGGTGTAGTGGAACCGTGAGAAAATACGACCGAAAATTGTACCATTGTGAACCAAAGAAATGGACGGATACCTATCATACGTAGCTTCACGCCATCCAACTAAATTAGTCATATCCTATGGTTGTGCTTTTAATGACGGAGTAAATTATATACCTAAGGAATCGAAGCCTTGTCGGCTTGTTCCGTTTATAACACCCAATCCTGTAATTGAGTTAAGATTTTGGTGTGAGGAGCAATTTAATTGTCTTGATCAAAGTGATTGCTTGATTGCAGCTTAACCGACGATAAAAAACAATCGAAAGATTTACGATCTCGCTCAACATTTACACAGACACAAATTCCGAGATTACCCATTTGATAGTCCAGATAAAATCTTCGGAAGATATATTATAATGAGGACAAGGTCGGCGGTAGATAAAAACAACCATTCGTCCCGGAACACGGGTCCGATCCTCCGGGATGTGTTGCGGGTCCCGGGACAAAGTTATAGGACCACCAACGACGACACGAGACTACACTAAACCTCCCTCGACAAATTTATTGACACTCTTTCAATTAAACCTATTGTTGCCGGCAACAGAACAGTCATAACAGAGTAAAACACGATAACGCGGCGCGATCCGAATGTATCCTATCGACCGCCGCACTCCAGCCCTCGTAAAAGGAGATTTATTAAAACTATTTGGAAACTGATTCGATCGAAACCGTACGATTTGACATTTAGATAAAGAGTAAAATTTATTTTTCCCTCGGATACTCCGCATCGCCGGAGTGACAATGGAATAAAAAGGTTATAAAATGCGGCTGTTGCAGCGCAGTGGTTCGCCCACGTCGTCCCTCGGGTGTTGTCGGATGTTCGGGTATCTGTCGGGGACGGGTCGCAGCTGCCACGCTGGCAGATAAAATGCGACTGCGTTATTACGGGCCACAACTCGCAAGCACGTGTAAATTTCAATGTGAGAACATGGAAGATAAGCCGCTGAGCGTGGGCGCAGAGGAAATTCACGCGGTGGTTCGGCGCCACTTTTGGCCGGAGGCGCCGTCTGTTCCCCCACTCGTCGCTTGCAAACTTCACGCTCTTTTTGTGTCAATAACGCAGGTGCATGCTAAACAGATTTGTAGATAAGTGGATTATAATTTGTCTGTTTGACAGCTCACAGGCGCTGATGTCAGGAGTGTGAGGAATTTCGTATCTTTTCGAACACATTTCGTGAGTTGGAATAACATACTCGTAGCAGGAGAATGGCTTTACTTTTTCGGAACGGTTTTTCTATTAAAACTTACCCTAACTTTTTATTTTATTTTACTGCTGTTTTTAGTCAATAAAATAACAATAAAAACACATGATGTGTTCATTATTAAAAATGCAAGAATTTAATGGGCCATAAAATACTGGCCGTTTTACTTTTGACAGATAACCAGCAATCGTTCTCAACACATCTATTAACCCGTAGGTACGAGGAAATAAGTCGTAGGCTCTCTTATGAGTCGTAAATATACACCTACATTAGATTAAAGGTTGCCTATTGTCTGAGATTTATAGCTATTATGGACTAATAGTTTGCTAGTGGCTTTGTTCGCGTGATTCCGGACAATAACATATCTTTATTTTGATTCAGACCAGAGAAGAACGGTGCGAAGATAAAAATGTAAGCATCTACACAAACTTCCACATGAATTAAATACACATAATTGCTAAAATTGAGCAACTGGCTGAGGCGGACTTGAGATGGTATCCTTTAGAAGTAAAACTTTTGAGGTCCATGTATTTTGCCATGGCGTGTGCGTTGATGCGTGTTGTTGTAAATTTGGATGACATTATGCAAAAAGTTACGCTCACCATAAGCGTTTTTTTTGTCAATAAATTACCAATGCTGTTAAAGTCCCAGACCGTCTTTGATTTCATATGTATTGAGATAAATCAGAAAGATGAAGATAATCCTCTTAGAATGTGTCAAAAGAATGAGGCTTTTTTGCTGACGCATTGTTTAGGGGAGGAAAGAGACGTGTCATTCTGTCTCAAGTGCGTGACATACCACTGTGTTAAAATATATTTATTTTTTACCAATAATATCAGGGATCAGAAGGCCAATGCACTTTCAAGTGCCGGAACGTGATGCTTTGAATTTTTCTTGCTTTGAAGTCTCTGATCGAGCTCCCATCTATTCCTTACAGGGTTGGAATGTTTGTGTGGCTTTGTAAATTTTATACTTGTTTATAGTCTAATGACAATGCTCTCATCACGCTTTTAGTAAAAAATCCCAAATCAGCACGTAACTAACAAAAATAAACGTAAAGCAAAAATTACCAACAGTCTGTCGTCTTTTTATATGTTTTGCAGTAAAACATTGGATTCAGTGTTTACGTAGAAGCTTTTATTATGAAACTAGCTTTAACACGCGGCACCACCTTTGGAATGTATATCTATATAATAAACTAACCCGACAGACGCTGTCCTGTTAAATTATTTTTATTTCCATAAGAACCTTCTCCTGATAATAACGAATATAATTAAAAAATAATTAGCGAAATTGGTTCAGCTGCTCTCGAGATTTGTGCTTAGCAACACATTCAGCGATTAATTTTTATATTATAGATTATATATCATTTGACTGGTCTCACCTTAAGAGATGTGTTAATATAGTGAGAGGTACCTCGACTTTTAATCCGAAGGTACGATGGGCGATTCCCGGCCGTGCATCAACAGATTTGTTTGAGATAATTATATGCGCATTAACACGTGCTTAAAACCCTTAACCCCTTTCAAATGATAAGCCACTTGATCTAGGTGACCTCACTTTAAAATTTTAGCAATGAAAGAGATAACATATTTTTAATTGCAGTATGACCCCGACCACACATTATCGTAATTTGTCTTTGCAAATTCAAGTCGATAGCTTTAGTAATTGGTGAAATAATCAACTGTGACCGACGGATGAACGAATATGAATATGATTTGGATGAATAAGGGTTCCATTTCACCATTTTGGTTCATTCATTCATTCATCGAGTCAATGTGTTCATTCATAAAACCCATTAAATAATGTCCTTTTAGTAAATGCCTCAAGTAAATCGTTTCAGGTGCAGGTGGTCGGGCACTGGTTGGTTCAGAACCCCTTTAAGGTTTTTGGTAAAGCAAACATTTAGAACAGGTATCTTAGTTTTCACTAGCGGACTCATGACAGACGTTGTCCTGTCAAATTTTTAATAATCGAATGTAAATTACTGAATGTTTTTAGTCTGTTATATCAGATTTGTTACACACCAGCGCCATCTATACGGAAATCATCTCTTGCGTTTTTTTTATCGTTTTCGGGATGTTTTTCATTATTTTAAAGTAGTCTATTATTTATTCGGGCATTATATCTACATCTACAGCAAATTTCAACTTAAGGGGCTCCCAGTCGACGATTGCTCTTTTTCGAAACGAAAAAAGAAATACTTCTGAACAAGCCACATCTCCTATTTTTATAATTATATTACTTCAGGTTCCTACCTAGATTTATATTAAGCTGAAAACATAATAGCAGAAACTTTTCACGATAAAGATATTATTTCAAAATGATACGTTTTAGAATTTATGATCGAAATATTTTATATACCTACTATTAAAATCAACTTGTGATTTATTGTTAAAGATAGGTAATATGTAGATCTAGATTTCTATTAGAATAGATTTTTGATAAGTAATTATACATAATTTATAACATTCGAAAAGCTAAGGCGGACCACGCGCCGACGTGTGTTTGTCGTCATTGCAGCGGTCGGTAGGATTATTTATCGAAGTGATTAAAGATGGGTACATCTTTATTCACATATACTATACATTATAAAATAGGAGATGTGGCTTGTTCAGAAGTATTTCTTTATTCGTTGCGAACAAAAACAATCGTCGACTGGGAGCGCCTTAATCCGTTTTGTCGTTTATGCCTGATTGAGGAACAAACATACATACAAACTCACAAACTTTCGCATTAATAATATTACTAGCCGACCCGTGACAGACGTCCTGTCAAATTTCAATAATCGAATGGAAATTACTGAATGTTTTTAGTCTGTGATGTCAGATTTGTTGCACATCAGCGCCATCTATACAGAAATCATCCCTTTCGTGTTTTTTCATCGTTTTGGGGATGTTTTTCATATTTTAAAGTAGTCTATTATTCATTCGGGCATTATATCTACATCTACAGCAAATTTCAACTTAATCCGTTTTGTCGTTTAGGCCTGATGATTGAAGAACAAACATACATACAAACTCACAAACTTTCGCATTTATAATATTATTAGGATTCAAAGAATTGGTACCATTTGAAATCCAAAAGTACCTATTGTTATATAATATTTAATGTAATTTACATATTATTATCTATTGTATCCAACTGGGTTTCCATAAAATTTAACAGCGTTTCAGTTCAAGTGTCCTGTGAGCACCCAAGATGCTACTTTACGACGGTCCTCAAGACCGAGTTAAGGTTATGACGATAATTCAGTTTTATGAAACCCCCCTTTCAGGTGGTAGAGTGTTTCGGAAAGTTCTCACACATGTTATTGACCTACTTGGTACAGTTATTTATTGTATGTACTTAATTGTTCTTCTGTGGCCTGAGCACGAACCACTATCGTATCGACAATGTATCGTAAAAATGTCAACACTGACACTTTTTGTGTAGTAAAAGTGTCAGTTTTAACATTTCGATTTCATGCAAATCCCCCTTTACTAAACGGACAAAGATAAAATGCAACAAATTCCACCGATCTGCTCTCAAAGATTATTAATAAATGTTCTTCTGTAGTTCAACTCAATCTTTTAGGTATTTTTTTGCGTTGTACTTATGCATTTGTTACACTGATGACCCCCGTATTCAGGAACGACACTATGAGAACACGCACCCACAGTAGACGAAATCTTTTTTCATAAACATCACTTTACGTGTTGTGCGACACTGCATAGTGTGACTAGAGGCACACTGTCGTGTGCTTCTAGCCAAAGTTGAGCTCTAGAGGCACACGGTAGTGTGCGCCATAGTGTCGCTCAACACATAAAGCGATGTTTATGAAAAAATATTTCGTCCACTGTGGGTGCGTGTTCTCATAGTGTCGTTCCTGAATACGGGGGTGTGCCTGTGATATGATGCTTAGGTTAGTTATTCATTAAATATGTATAGTTTTCTTGATAAATAAAAAAATGCCAAGGAAATCAGCTCGTAGAATTTTTTTTAATAGATATAAGTTGCGTTTGGCCTCACCTCACCTGATGATAAACGCAGATGAATCACGCTCATTCAGAAAATGCTATTAAACTATTATTTTAAAGATACCCAAATTTTAAGAATAAAATACGCGGGACAGATACGAGAAGAGAATTCCACTCCCTCGATGTTCACATGATGAAAACGGATGAAAAGCGATTGGTACGCATAGACGAAATATCAACAAAGTCGAAGCGGTTCACCGCATCTATGTCTGTGATGGAACGGAAAGGGGGAATCAGGTTGAACAAGTCCTTAGCACACTCGCCAAACTATATCTGGTAGAAGATGAAAAGGTTATACATTGTTCGTTATACCTTACGAGTCACTTGCTTTTAATATTATAAGTGCTTTTTATAAAGCGCAACACTAAGTAATTAAATATAGCCAATGACGAAAGATATAACCTAGAAACAAAACAATAAGTATAATTTCCCGGCTGCCATAATATTTTAAGCCAAGTTATTATCCAAATCAGACACCTAAAGAGTTTACGACGTTTGTTTACAAGCTCATAAATATGCAAAAACAATTAATTAGCTAAAATCACAAAATTACGTAAAGCGCTTCCCGAGGTGTAGATACTGCAAATTGTTCGTTATAACAATCCACGGTCCTAAGGAAATACCGCGTTCATTAACTTGTATTATTATTTTCCCGTAGGGTTCGTGAGGCTTGTTCTATTTTGTTGAACTTCTGGACATCTGCAAGGATTTTGTGTCTTTCCTATTTTTTTTTGTTTATATAAATCTTCAATTATTAATTTTATATATATTTCTTTAGCTTTATTGTGATCCTAAATAAAATAAACCCATTTTTTTTTGTTATTTGAAAACGATGTCTGCCTGTTATTAGTACCTACTCGTACCACAGCGATTTACTCGAAAACAACTAACAAGATTTTGACAGGATCTGCTACATTTAATAGCTTAGAGTACCGAGAAGAGCTTAGTTTTAAGACAGTCTTGTGTCTTGAGACAGACTTGTCTCAAAAAGGTAAACCCGCTCTGACTTCTCAGGCAGTCGCACGTCATTGTGATTTTATAGTGTGATAGTCTGTCTGTCTGATATTACTGGTTCATAGTAACTACTGGTCTGCACCTTTCCTAAGATAACATAGAAAGTACGCAATTTTATCAGTTGTCTTTTCATCTCACAACGGCATAGATCGGTGATTCTGCTTTAAATCCCATATAAAAGCCTATTACGAGATGTTATGGCAATGAGAAATTCTTGACAAAGGTTTACAGCTCCAATAACTTGCTTTACGACTCCACATTGCGGTTTTAGCACGTGTCAAAAGTATTATTCTTACTTCTAGACTCGTGTGTTGAATAATAATTTGATCGATCTAAAAATGAATAAAGTAAAATAGGATCACGGCTGTAATCCCCAAGTACGGTTAGACATCGTCTCAGACCTCCAGACGCTCAGATCTTTGAAGACATAACATTTGGCACATGCTCACATTTTAGCAGTAGTTACGTGACGGGTAGCAAGCCCCTCGCCGCTTATCAGAATATTTTTTATTTTTATTAGATTAATGCACGGCCAGGATTCAAGCTCACGATCTTCGGATTTAAGGATGAGGTACTCGGCCATTTTAGTAATTATATTCTTATGTACAAACAGTAGTACGAGTTCGATCCTCGCGGCGGCAGAACTCATACATTTTTTCTGCAAATATTTGTCTCGGGTCTTGGTATTAAGGTACAATGGAGCTCGTAGTATCAGATATTTACGACACAGGAAAATCAGTGGGGAATACTATGTATGCGACTGTTGGATTATTTACATAAGAATCATAAAGGTAATCTACTTACTTTTTATCAAAATACATATAATATTCCTTATCATAAACGTGTTCTAAGCATCCAATACATTGCCTACATTAAGGTGAAGTATTCTTTCAGCCATTTTACTCCCAAACAAGATGGCTTGAACGGGATGCGGTGGTCGTAAAGCCGTGTTATACTGCACAGGGTGTTTCTATCATAAAAGTGAACCGACTCGCTCGAGGAAGTTTAAAGCTAGGGACAAATGTCGCGGCAAAATGGCACCGGAATCCCATGCGTGTATTTTTCACTTAAAACATCGCTTCTCAAATCCAACGGTGTTTTGTACGCTCGGTTCACTCGAAGTCCGCAGCATGTTAAGCTGCAATGCCGAAATGAAATAAAAATCTAAATATATAAAACTCTTGCGTTCCTTTTTTTTTAATTTATCAAACTTAAGTAAAAAAAGGGCTTTGTTCTTGCGTTACTTAAAAAAATAGGATCACGACTGTAATCTTTAAGTACTGTAGACATCCTCTCAGATCTCCAGGCGCTTAGATCCTTTGAATATGTCTAGTGAGGGTAGTCTTAGGTACGTCCAAACATTATATTTGGCACATACCAACATTTTTCAGTAGTTAGCATTCCATACGTGACAGGTTGCAAGCCCATCGCCGTTTACAAGAATACTAACTGGTTTCCTCACGATGTGTTCCTTCACCATGTGTTTAACACGTGTTTAGATGCGCATATAAATTTTTCGAACCGAAAAATCCATTGATGCACGCCGGGATTCGAACCCACGACCTTTAGATTGAAAGTTGAGATACTCGCAACGCACTTAAATCACTGGTACCAAAACCCTAAATGTGAAAGGTGTATTACTCTTTGGTGTGTAGAGGCAAACTAAGAAAGGATTTCCCTAAATTCAACCCCAAAAGGGGTGCAGCGGAGATTGTAAGTCTGTTTGAAAATAACTTCTCGTGAACAAAGTTGCGAGGGTTTCCGCGTTTTACCCGCCATGTCTACGCTTAGCCTTAGAAGATTTGAAACTCAGCAGCCGTTTTAGTGGATAAGTGAATATTGAAATGCATCGTGCTTTCATGATATTGGCTTTTATTATTATGTTTGTACATTTTTTTATGAGCAGTCTAGTGATAACGTATTATTGAGGAAGCTTATTGAATGGAACGGGCATAACTTTACTGAATTTTTTATTTCCATTAGGTAGTGAGCAGCAAACTTGATCGTTTGTTGTCAAGCTGGTGGAATCAAGACTATTTTTGACTGTTGAGTTTATGTTTTTCCTATATAAAACTTGTTTTAGCTGCGGCTTCGCTCACGTGGTACTGAATAAAAAGTGTACTATTCCAAAACAAGCTATGTATATATTATATATTCCAAGTTTCATGCTAATTCCGTCCGTTCAAGTTCCGTCATGATAGAGCAACATTCCCGCAAACTTTCGGAATGAAATACTAGTAAGTTAAGATTGCAAAGAATATATACATATATATTTTTTTAAATTACTGTTTGTAATTTTATTAGAAATCTGTTTGAACAGTTTTTCATGATTCATAGTATTTTATTCTATGACTGCTAAACCTGGTTAAGTAGTGAATGTGGAGGACCCATCTTTATCCCGATTATCTCTGTTGTTTTTGTATTATAAAGCATCTATCTACATTCATAAAAACAAATCAAAATATACGTTTCATTTGAATTTGGGCACAATTGCGTTGAGTTATGCACGATATTTGAATGACAGAGGTTTAAAAAATAAATTCACAGTTCACAGGGAGAGTTATTATTGCTTTTCAGTTATCGCCAGAAGTGCATTGAGATAGAACTGATTTTCAAATAACAACAGGTCCCAAAAAATACTCGTGCGCAGGTAGGACAGGCGACATTCCGCCGCTTTGTTCAAGCGAGCTTCTCCCACACATTTCCGGATGTTGTAAACGTTTATCAAATTAATATTCTACTGTTATTTGACATCCTTGGCTTGACTTGAGATTGAGAGTTGCCATATTTTGTACTAGTGGAAACCCTAACTAGTGGAAGCCTTCAACCCCCGTTGCACCCCCGGTTGAATTTCGAGAAGTCCTTTCTTAGTGCACCCCCACTACACTTTCTCTTTTTAGGGTTCCGTACCCAAAGGGTAAAAACGGGACCCTATTACTAAGACTTCGCTGTCCATCTGTCCGTCTGTCCGTCTGTCCGTCTGTCTGTCACAGGGCTGTATCTCATGAACCGTGATAGCTAGACAGTTGAAATTTCTAATAATAAATACTAAAAACAGAATAATAAAAATATTTAAGGGGGGCTCCAATTCAACAAACGTGTTTTTTTTAGCGTTTTTTATTGATACGGAGGTTCCTAACTGCGATTTTGCAATAATAAAGAAATCGCAGTAAGGAACCTCAGAATTGGCACGACTTTGTCTAGATTTCATTACTTTTTAGAGATAAACAAGCAGCTCCATCGAGACTTGGCTAGTTTTTTACAGAATGTTTTTGATGGGATAAATTTTACTTATCACCTTAAGACCTTATTTTAATTAATAAATAGATACTTGTGCTACAAGATCCCGTTCTTCAATACCCATAAAGTATAGTTATAAATTAATAGGTGAAGGCTCTGTTTATCGGTCAATTATGCAAAGCTTTTAAACAGGTATATTTGAACTGTAATAAAGCTGGGTCAATCTCTTTATGGAAGAAATTTCTTGTCACTGATCCAAAATTGCCTATAAAAATGCAGTAAAAATATTGATTGCATAATGTTAATAACAAGATTCGGCAAGATCATAAAGAGGTAATGATATTCCATTACCTGCATACCAAAAGTTCCGGAGTTAGTGATAGAATTCTTATTTTATTATTTTATTTTAGTCTATATCGCCTCCCGCTGCAGTGCAGTGATAATGATAATATCATTATCATTCTCATCAATTTTATCATTCTCCATTATTATATAATAAGATGGATTTAAATTATTATTGATAATAGTAGCCTGGAATGCTAACTACTGCAAAATGTGCGCATGTGTCAAATATAATGTTTAGACGTGTCTCTGACTACCCCACTAGACATCTTCAAAGGATCTAAGCTTTTGGAGATCTGAGAGGATGTCTACCGTACTTGGGGATTACAGTCGTTTTTTTTTAAATTTTTTTTTTATAATTATTATTTAATAAGATGGATTTAAATTATTATTGATAATAATAGTAGCCTAGATATATACTTTTATTTGATTTATGCTTTTTTTCGGAAACTTACTACGCGGTCGAAGCTGAAGGTACGAGTTGTATAAAGATAAGATCTCGATTGTTATACAAAGTATGGTAGACATAGGCATCCTCTCAGAATCTACCTGCGAAACGGTACCTTATGACGTAAATAATAGCCAGACCGGCTCCCGTTCTCAAATAACTGGACCACAGAAGCGCACGGCTGTAGGCGGTAATTAATGTTTTTTTAACTGTCAACATGGGACAAGCATCTGTAATGACGTGCATCATCAATCAAGTTAAAGGAATGTGTTTATTTTCATCATTTGTTATTGATGAAAGTGAAGGTGGCTACAGGTACTTTGGTTTTTAACAAGGCAATCTCCGTACTGGCAAAAACAAAACAATAATTATTTGCTGCTTAGTCACCAGATTTCACGTGGGACTAATTGCGTCGTCTAATGACGAATAACTCAAAATAGTCTATACATATAATAAAACAGTAGAAGAGTTCAATTCTGTATATTTAATAAAAACTAAAAAAAATACTCCCAGGGGTCTTCATACAAGTAACACAAGCCAAAAAAAATCATTTTGAAATTTTTGTCTGTCTGTCTGTCTGTCTGTTGTCTGGCTTTCACGCAAAAACTACTGGGCGTATTTTGATGAAACTTTTTTTGTTATATAGCTATTAGTCCTCGGCAACTTATAGGCTATCATTTTGGAAGTTCGGAATACCAGATGTGAAACTATCTGTCCCCCAGCGAGGCGGGCATGGGTCAGCTAGTTTAAAATAAAGTGCCCCGTACAAGTATATATTGCAATTGAAAATGGTGACATGATTGATGGGTTGTTGATCGCGATTGTAGACCTTAAATCAATGCTTCAATGCTGGGTCCTCTTCGTCGCCGGACTTAAGCCTAGTACTGCAATGTTTTGTCAGCGAGCGATTGACAGAAGAATTGTCAATGGCATAGTGATAAACTGGGTCGCGACTCGTGGTCCCACTGGGATTGTACCACTATTACTCGTGGTCCCACTATCCCTGCAATCATAAACTGGCTACCAGATAAACTTTATATCAAATGCCTTGAATCCTGTACAGCTGATGTTTTATCTCATGAAGGAAGGTGAGCAGTACCTGTAGTTGTGATGAGTATAGATACGCGCTTTTGTGTGCGTGACTGCGGCTCGGACGATACCGAGCGCCACACATACACAAAACCAACCCGCCTAAGTAAGCGTGATAGAACAACTGTAGCTGTAATTGAAAATCGCTTGTACACGATCAATTGTCGCACCTATTTGTATCTAACACGTCAAACAATACCAATTGCCATATATAGAGACTGTGTATATGAAGTTGTGATAATTAGCGGTGTCGTAAATTAAATTAACGGTTAGCAAAATTTAACAGCTATGAAAATACAACTATTAAACTATTATACCTATGTGTTGTGTGTTTATTATGTACCTATTGCTCAACCAGACAAAGTACTGACCATTCAAATTGGGCCCTCGTAATATTTTACGGCCCCTTAATATATGCCGAACAAAATAATGTTTTAATAGACAATGATGATAACTATAGACATAGATTTTATGATAGCTATAATCACTGCTGTTCGGGAAACCATAAAACCATGTTCGCCTATAATCAATTCTTGTCTATGCCCAATGACACCCACAACTCTATAGTTGCGACAAGACGCGGGGGCACGAATTTATTGTTATATGATGAGGTAACCTTATTACTAATTGTTTTTATTCTATTGTTACAGGTAAATCTGGTTTTGTGATCGAGGCCGTCAGTTCGCTGTTTTGGTGATGAGGTATTTTTTATCCGTTTTGTCACTGAGTAAATAGAAAAATAATTACGTTTAAAAACCTAATAACAAAACTGATTTCATGTTTATAAATATAAAAATTGTAGTGCTTTAAATACATACATACGAAGGGGAATTTTCGAAAGGGGGGGCATTAAGGGTCCCTACCCCGGCTAGCCCTCCACTCGGTGTATGCCAATGAAAGAAGGGCAAGGTCTATAGTTGAAACCAGTATCAATGCCCATAAATGTTGAAGGTTTCTCTCGATTTCCTTGGGATTCCATCATCAGATGCTGACTTGGTGTTAATGGGACCACCTCGCAAGTATAGGCTTTCGAATAAAAAAAATATTTTGTAAATCCGTCCACAAAAGCCGGAATAAACGGGTAACATTAAAAAAAACATACAGGCGAAATGAGAACCTCTTCCTTTTTGAAGTCATTTAAAAATAATAACAATGCCTGTTATTATTTGAATTGTATGCTTGATGCATAACGTAAATTAGAAGTTTTAAGACGGACTAAAGTAGATAAAGAGATAATGGATTATGAATGTTTTGTGGAAGTATATTTGGGTTTCGTTGTCGTACGTCAAGTGATCGGGAAAACATAATTTTCTGTAAAACACTATTTGATAGCCTGTGTTAGTCTGTCTACCAAAGTGGTGTTTTGATTATTTTCCTAGGATCTTTGAAGTATGATTCATTTCAAAACTCAAATCGATTTAATCACATAAAAGTAAATTTGTTTTGCAATCATCATTACTCATTTTTGACAAACATTTTCAAAACACTATGCTTATAAGATAAAAAGCTGACCCCGCGAACTTCGTATCGCTTTAGAATTAACAAATGAATTCCCGTCCAAGAATTAGTTTATTCTAAAGTAGTTTTACCTAATAAATAATATGAAAAGTGCCTAAGGCCTGACTTTCGCTAAGTTTTGTTTATAATCAAAGATACGGTAAGAATATTTATGTTATTTGATTACGACAAAGATTAGATGAAAGATAATAAGTATGTAGGCTAGATGAAGTAAAGATACTTCCGCAACTACTAGTTATAATAAAAAGAAAGTAGGGAACCCATATTTTTACAATTTATTGTGTAATATTCTCTCGGATAATGCTCGATTTTCATCAATAACAAATCGGGGAAGATTATCATAAAAAAGTTAATTACACAATGTTGACACCTGATTTAGTTAGGCAACTCATTTGCAATTTTGCATGTCTAATGTCTATATTATCTAACAAGTCGTTGTCATAATCAAAAATAACAGATGAGGGTATATAGTTCTTTACCTTATCTCGTACTGTTACGTGAGTTGCAACTGTTGACAGTGTCGCTACTGTCATACTGTCGTACCCATTGACTACATAGCCCAATTGACGCCTAATGGCTTCATTTCTTCAATTAAACTATTTTATCAAAGAGTCCAGGTGTGTCGGGTGGAGCTTGAAAAAATGCATTATAATTGGCCGATTCAAGGTCACGGGTAATAATCATTAGGTATATCATAGTTATGATTATGTCGGTAATCTAAACTGACGAGATGTTCATTTTCAAGTGGCCGGTGCTAAAGTAAATTTCACACTCGCTGTCTTATATCAGCAGTAGTCTAATGTGTTGTGAGAAAGTGTTCGCCTTGCATGAGGAGTCTAGGCTGTGTGGTCGATGATCGTACCGCAAACTCACGTCAGGGTAAATACGGCAGGTTTTAGAGAAATCAAAATTGAATGTGAGCGCAAAGAAATACAACTTTCTCGTTGCCTCGCTAGGAATATAGAGTAGATGCCTCTTGAGCTGCAAGCTAAGTAAACAAGCCAGCCTTCCGGGTTCAGTGCATTTATGAACCAGCTTTAAATATTATCTTATAAGCGGCGATGGTGACCTGTCACGTATGGAATGCTAACTATTGCAAAATGTTGGCATTTAGAATGATGTGTTGATGATAGAAAATACTTTATTGCACACCACAAACAGAACAAAAATATACATACATACATAAAAACAAAATAAAACCGGCCAAGTGCGAGTCGGACTCGCGCACGAAGGGTTCCGTACCATTATCTATAAAAAACAGCAAAAAATAAGTTTGTATAAATAAATATTTAAGTGGGGCTTGTATGAGAGTTGTTATTTTATTCTGCTTTTAGTATTTGTTGTTATAGCGGCAACAGAAATACATCATCTGTGAAAATTTAAATTGTCTATCACGGTTCATGAGATACAGCCCTGTGACAGACAGACGGACAGACGGACAGCGAAGTCTTAGTAATAGGGTCCCGTTTTTACCCTATGCCAATACAAATAGGCGGTCATATCGCACCAACCTTTGGTTGGAGATGAACAGAAGAAAATTATCAAAGCTCCTGAAGATCCGAGAGTTTAGTTACCGTACTTGGGGATTACGGTCGTGATCCTATTTAATTTAATTTAAAATATTACCTGCAGAGGTGCTGATACAAAAAGTTATCTCGTGGTCAAGCTGAGCTGTTCAACTTTTTAACGTAGGTGAAAATATTCATACTAAAACGAATTCGCACAGAGCTCGTTTGTTTTTATTTCATTTTTAATTAAATTTGTTGGTTTGCTAGTTATAGTTGCAGGAATTTTCGTTATTTTGAGCAAACGCAATATACATAGAGCTGGATTGTTCAGTAAATTTTCGAGCATGTGGTTCAAATAAATATAATATACTCAACTCAACGGTGAGTCAGCCAAAGCATTGCTTAAGTAGTACTTTAGTATCTCTTTGTTTGATGAAAGTTATGGTTGTACTCGGCTAAATCAAGTATTCAAGATTTCTAATTCCAATCACGTTCAGCAGGCTTAGCATGAGCACTCTAAATAAACCCTAAGCGTGTGGCCATCTGCGAGTCTAGTGCGGTGGCGGGCCCGCGAAGTGTCAAACATAATGAAACGTACCATCACTCACTATGTATTCCGAGCCTAGAGCGGTGGCGGCAATAACGGGCGCGAAGTTTCAAACATAATTATATGATACGCGCCTTTACGACCATACTGCATTGATGGCGCGTTTCTGGACTTACGCTACGGCCACAAAGGCGCGTTTCTTATGTTTGATACTTCGCAAACGTCATCTAAACCGCGGTAGGCTCGGCAGTGTGGACGAACACTAAACAATTTCCTTACAGAAGAATAGAAGAATACTACACCTAGATGTAGAATAAATGTAGAGCCGACGCCGCTATGAGCGAGAATTTCGAGTCAAAGAGTAGTAGTGTAGAAACTTTTCTTTTCATTCTTTGCACAGTACAAATATCGCTGCATTTGACACAAAAATATATTTGTTGTCGACCGACTCTTATTCTGTAGACAAAAGGTTTTCTTGGGTGGTCATGCTATGGTTCCTATTGGTATATTTCTAGTTTTCATCATTTTGCTAAGTTTCAACGTCTAAATACTTATACACGTAAATACTGCTTCCTACGCAACCCTGATTGTTTAAACACAATCGAATTTATTAATCCACTAGCTTTTGCCAGAGGCTTGGCTCGCGTGGTAATAAGTCTATTTGCTATTCTAGGACAAAGGCTATCTATCATTAAATTTTCATCCAAATCAATGATTGAGGCACTAATTATCTCAATGATCTCTTTTTTTTTTAATATAAAAATGCTTAAGTTACTCGCTGATAATTTAGCTTTTGATAAGTGAAATATTTTTTTAAATTGGTTCATTAATTATTAGTTATATGATGTAATTTTTGCTATTTATACGTTTTAATTTAATTATTTTCATATACTTTTTAAAGATTGTAGTTTTTTTTTTTTTTTTAATTTAATGTAGTTCAATCTTTTTGTAATTATTATTATTAATATTTAATTTACTTTTTATTAGAATTTTTTAATGTGCTTTTAATTGTTTAATGTTGTTTCAATAATTTTTGTAATGTTGTATTTAACTCGCTCTCGCTCTAAATCTTATTGCACGCTATCTGTCTCCTATAATTATTGTAACACTTGTCACGTTTTGTACCCATTTTTCTTTTTAATTATGTATTGGTGTTTTTCAATGTTGGTGACTCAAATAAATAAATAAATTTAACCTGTACAAACAAAAATACAAATATTACCTCTAAGTATACAATAACTAGATCTTACCCGCGACTTCGTCCGCGTAAATTCAGGAAATCGATATTTGACGACTTTATCGTAAATAATAGATTATAACTGAAAAAAAGAAAATTTTGGAAAAAAGTTGTCTATGTCCGTCCTAAGACTTTAAACTATCTCTTTATGAAATTGCATCATAATCAGCCCAGCGGTTTAGCCCTGATAACGGCACTTATTTTGTTCTAATTAATAAAAAAAATTATGTCAAAGTTTCATTTTAGTTAATAACTCTTTACATGACTAAATTTACATAAAATTACTTTAAAATAACCATTACATTTCTTAAAACTAGCCTACATTTTAGAACTGTCATTTTGACTTTACGCGAATTTAGACTTTAACGTAAAAGGAATAAGAGCGATTGTTATGAAATCTTAAGTTTAACTCTCTCTCTGTTGTGTTTCCATACATAACAGAATCGCCACCATGGTAGATGTAAAGACAGAGTCGGCTAAGTAGAGCATAAGCACGACTTGACTTGCTCGGGCCGTAGATTTTCCAGTGTGCCTGCAAGTTGTCGCGTACCATAGATCATTTCGACTGCACACATTGCATTGCTCTCCACTAACTCTATTAGCCTTATAAGTACCGTACGGTTATGCAAATACCAAAGTCAAATAATTGGGTAAATGTAGGTGATTAGTAAACATAGAGCGTTGGTGATTTGAATTTCGAAGTTGATTAAACAAGTTAGGAGCGCTTGCTTACTTTGATGCTTAACCTATGAATACATCAAAATATTACGGCTTCTTTTTTCAGACACATAACGGGAACCTTTTTACAAGCTTTTATTTAACTTGCAATGTATGTATGTAAATATGTAACTATGTTTGTTAAGGTGGAATCTTGCAACTAAATTTTGAAGCAGTTATCCCCAACCGATTCAGCTGAAATTTTGCATACTTATGTAACTTCGGTGACAATGCAATAATATAGTGACAGCGAGCTGATCTGATGATGGAGTCCGGAGCTGTTCAACAGACACTTACAACGGAACTCCTTAGTAAATATTCTGATTGAGTAAAAACTGCAGAAATTCCAATGACAATGTAATATTATTATGTGACAGGTGCTCGATGGCTTGAACGATTTTACAAAAGCTTGTCATTGAAAAATATTTTTCAACAGTAAACTTATTATTAAACGGCGAAGTTGAGCAACTTTGATAGCCTTCCAAAAAAAATCAATCGAATAAAAAAAAACGTTCTGAATTCGACGCATAAAATATGTATTTATTGGGTGTTTTTTTTTATATGACCGCATATATCTTTTTCCCTGGTGATCTGATTTAGATGTTTTTAGGGTTCCGTACCTAAAGGGTAAAAAACGGGACTACTAAGACACTGCTGTCCGTCTGTCTGTCACCAGGCTGTATCTCGTGAACCGTGATAGCTAGACAGTTGAAATTTTCACAGATGATATTTTGCTCTAAAAACAGCGTAAAATAAATATTTCCCGTACAACAAACGTGATTTTTTTTGCCGTTTTGATAATAGTACGGAACCCTTCGTGCGCGAGTCCGACTCGCACTTGGCCGGTTTTTTTTTTGTTGTGCAAAGAAAAGCCTAATGTTAGCGTAATTATAATCTGTTATATTAATGGTGATTTGATAATTTCAATAGCTATTTTTATTATTGTGCATAACGATTTGATACCGCTGAAACCAACATAATAATAAATAATAAGTAGGAAATATTTTATTGACCGTTGCATATAACAATATATATGTAAAGTTTATTCGATTTATTAAAGTTTTAGCACTACCGGAACGGGTTAACTTATCTCATAAACACCACCAGTTATCTTTTCTATCTATACTAATATTATTATAAAATAGCTCTGTCTGTTTGACTGTCTGTGACGTTATCACGGCTAAAGCGCTGGGCTGATTGTGATAATATTTTATATAAGTAGAGATAGTTTCAAATCTAAGGAGGGACACAGGCAATTTTTTTCAAAATTTTCAGGTATTTTTTGTTTTAATAACTGTCTGTCTGTGACGTTATCACGGCTAAACCGCTAGGCCGATTATGATGAAATTTTATATGGATATAGTTTATAGTCTTAGGAGGGACGCAGGCAACTTTTTTTTTTCAAAAAACTTTGGAATATCCATATTTTACGATAAGAAAAAGTCGTCAAAATATATGAGAATAGAATCTACATGACGATGTTGCGGGTAAAATCTAGTCGAGAAATAAATGCATTAATGATTAAAATATAGAATTCTATGGCAATGACTTGCCAAGGAATGTTATCAGCTATCTTCTGCTAGTCTATAAAACAAGTAGGTACTGTGGTTTGGCCTGTTTTAGGCCCACGCAATTCCGAGGGGCTAAAATATTGGAAAAGGACCGTTGGACGTTGCAAATACTGTCAGATTGTATAGTTCTAGACTAGATTTGCGACTAGATTCTATTGCAATTGGAAATAGATTGTGTTAGGACCTCTTTTGGCCAATTAGGCAATGTCTTCGCGGGAGTTAAGATTTCAACATTAGAATAAAAAAATCTTGGCTAGAACAAAATAAATAATTAAAAAAAACCGGCCAAGTGCGAGTGGGACTCGCGCACGTAGGGTTCCGTACCATTATCTATTTTTAGGTGGTATTTATTAGACCTGGTACGTCAAAACACAAGTACGACCCACCTCTAGTTAGAGCAGCAACAGAAATACATAATCTGTGAAAATTTCAACTGTCTAGCTATCACGGTTCATGAGATACAGCCCTGTGACAGACAGATGGACAGCGAAGTCTTAGTAATAGGGTCCAGTTTTTACCCTATGGGTACGGAACCGTGAACATTAAAATAGATCAATTGTAATATAAACATGAAAGGTAGTGCCCAATGGATCATGTTTTAAATACAGGATCTCATGGTATCGTAACGTGCCAATAATTACTACTGTCCAGTTTAGTTTCGTACTATGCACAGTTCGACGTAGTTATGGGGCCACGGAAACGGTAGAAAGCGATAAGCGACAGAAACGCTTTACAATCCGCTTACGAGCCATCTTATTCATCATAGACTTTTCTTTTCAACCAACGTAAAAACAATTTTTAAGTCGATCACACTTATGGTACGTAATTTTTGTGAGGTTATCCGGTGTGAATTTAGTAGGTATATATTATGTTTTCTTTGTAGTCCTATATGGTTTCGAACTATTGCAGAATCTAGTACTTTCTTTACAAAATCTTCAATCTTCTTTATATTTCTTGATCTCCAATTTTCTTCTTTCAACTTGACCAAATTACGTGTTTTTATTAAATAATTTATTAGAAAAAAATGCCTAAAAGGGTAATTCTACTTGTATGTTTAGTTAAGATCTTTAAAGAAGTAAAGAACATAACTTTTATAAGTATATTATCTAATTATTATCATATAATTATTATTTTATGTCATCTATGTGTGTATAACTACAAGCATATTTTTTTTTTTAATTTTGAATGTCAAAAAATAGACACAGACACTTTATTTTTTAAAATTATGGTTCTATAACTATTTTGATCAGTAATAATCGAAGCTGTATTTTCATCAGTGCTCTTTTTTTTGTAGTTTTTCAATAGCTATCAAGTACTGATACTTATCTCACTGGTAGTACTCGTCCTCCCACGTTTATCTGAACTTGAATTTGTATCAACTAGCGCATGAAGACTAAGTAATTGCGTACCGCGAATATGTACACCACTTTCAAAATGGTCACTGGTCCTTTTCAGGGACATCAAATCTCAACCAGAGGCTAGCCTAACTGAACTATTAGTGTTCGCAATCCGCTTCAAGTGCATAATTCAACTAATGAATAGTGAACAAGAAAATACCAGTGACATGACCTGGTATCGCTTTATAGTTTTGTCTTCTTGTTTGACGTATAAATGCCAAAAAAATATCACTCTCTGTAGACTTTAGGGTACCAGTTCGACCAGTAATCGCTTCAGATATCCTGCAACCTAATCGCTGTTTTCATGGCCCTAGTCTAAGTCCGACTAGTTCACCCACGCGGGCACTCCGCTGGCGCCAAATGTCAGATACTAAGCAGCGATATTCCGCTTTCGAACCAGCCATTTATATTCACCTGGTAATTAGATTTTTAAACGTCGTCTAACTGTTGTTTGTTCACTTGATTTGTTTGGTTAGATTGTTTGGTGAGTGGGACTCTGACTGGTCTTGACTCTTAAACATTGAAGGAAACATAGTGGTATCCAATTTAATTGTATAGTGTTTACTTTATTTAGATATTTAAACACTTTAATGTGATGAACAAATAAATAAAAATAAACTTGAACAAGCACGTACTAAATAAATAATAAATATTGTGCTAGATTGTGCAGTGCTAAGATTGACATTGCGGATTATTATTCTACCTACTACTATATTATATACTACTTATTAATACTGGAAAATTCATAGAGTGATTTGATTCATTTTTTCAAAATTGATGGGCGAGCAAATTACAATTAGTGTGGTTATACTTTAATTTGAAAGCCATTTATCAATATATTTTTTTATTAAAATTTGTTTTAAATCTTTTTTATTGCATGTAGATTTGTAGGTCCACATTCGAATTGACCAATGGTACACAAGTTTTATTTATAACGCATCTACACAAACGTACCGAAATATATCTACCATTGTACCTAGGTACGAGTATGAATAAGTTTTTTCTATATTCGAACGGAACCTACGCTATAAGTTTACCTATAAGTTTTTGACAGTTTGAAAGAAGAAATGGAAAATTATGCTCGAGTCGTGAGTCAACTTGAGCACAGTTTAAGAAAATGGGTCAAAAAAGTGCCTCTCGGCACATGACGGTCGTTATTTTTATGACACAAACTATAAATTCAGTTTGGCGTAACGTTTGAAACTTTTTGAAATCGCGTCTTTTGCTGTTGGTAATGTAACGTGAGCATCAGTTCTCATTTGTTGTGCCGACCACACGAGGTCGTAGGATAAGATTAAGAAGAAGAATGAATAATGTAAAGTGAAAAAATCTAAGATGGACTTAAACTAGGTCTTATTATAATTAAAAATCTTACAACAGGTATAGAATTATTAATGATCAAATCCATTTGCTCGAATTGTTACTGAATCGGTAACTTATTGATATCAGAATCATAGTGCATTATTAACCTACTTGTTAGGAGTCGTGAAACAGCTAAGATTAATTTATAAAGCAGTTGCTCCACTACAGAATCAATTAATCTTTAGTCTTAAGGTTCTGTTCTCACGATAGATTGCTAAGAATCTGAGAAATCCGAGAAAACAAATGTTTTGTTGTAACACACAGAATTACATCTATTATACCTACTCGCACCGAGTAGGTATAGTAAGTTTTATTCAGAACGTTAGACGTAACGAAAAGATAATGCCATCAAAAACACAACTTGTAAAAAAAGCCAAGTCTCGCAACGCAACTCAGTTCTTCTACCGTAAAAAGTTGTGAGATCCATGTAATACCAAGTCGGTTAATTTATTCAGTCCCTACTTTAAGGGTCCTTCTGACTTATGTTATTACGTAATTAGCTAACCTTTACGTAATAACTTAAGACAGAAGGACCCTTAAAGTAGGTGAGTGAGTGAGTGAGTGAGTGACAAAATAGGAAACTTTGACTAGTTATAATTCTTAATCTACTGGTTCAAATTGAATGAAATTTGAAATATACCGTGTTTATATAGTGACTGCTTGGTTACTGAAAATTCAGGCTTCTAGTTTTATCCACAACGAAGTTATAGGGGGTCGAAAATGGCCTGAACTGCTTCGAGAAAAGGATGGTACAGCCGTGCCGCTTTATTGCTTGACTTGGCGGGGGCACTGCCGTGCCCCCAGATATAAAATAAGCTTATGAAATGGTTTCTCAACAGCATTTTCGTCGCTTCCAAGTTCGTTACTATGACAGATTATGTCATCATTTCGCGTTATACAAATACGAACTTCAACATCAAATTGATCCATATTCTTTATGCATAACTTGTTTTTCATTTTTATTAATATTTATTTAAATAGTTGTCCCGACAGAAGTTGTCCTGTCAAATTTCAATACTCTCACAGAAAAAAGCACTTTTAGTGTTTCCCAAACTTTATGCCACCCTTATCACTTAGGGATATAAAAAGTACCCTACAGCCTATTCTCATACCTAACAAATATACATTAAAAATTCATAAAAATCGGAGGAGTTGGGTTACAAACACTGTGACACGAGAATTTTATATATTAGAGATTATATAAGGATATTCTATCAGTTGCTTGAGGTCACTATATCCACCTGGCGATATAAGGGAAAGCCTGAATGAGTTCTGTAGCAAAAGCAGACTCTGCAGTTTCAGGTATGCACAATAATATAAATAAATATGACCGTCTCGTTGACAACACGCATGATATCTAATGCCACTTAAAACTTACCTGTGACTTAGTAGTTCCCATAATTACCATGCTCATTCAGAAATTTACCGTGAAAGCTGTGAGACTGTAAAAGGTTAACATTTAACTTAGGCGCATCGCCCACACGAGCTAGAGTCGAGGCGGAGTCACGGCACAGGTGAGGCAGAGGTGGCTCGGAATCGAGGCGGAGGCACACAAAAGCGCGGCGGCGCTTGTTCGACAGTGCGGAGTCGCGGTAAAGGCGAGGCGGTGACGGCTCGGAGTCGAAGCGAGGGCGAGCAAACGGCTCGAGGGCGCCCCACGCCTTGACGCCGCCTCAACTGTAGCTCGCGTAAGAGATGCGCCTTATTTGCTCGTCTTCGTTCGCTTTATGAAGACGCACCTCCTCCTTAGCTGTATTCTCGTCGTTACTAGTTCTTGATTATGCCTTATGGGGTCTAATTGCTGAGAGCTTGCCATCTATATTTCAAAATTGATGATAACTA
This sequence comes from Hydriomena furcata, assembly GCA_912999785.1. NCBI lineage: Eukaryota > Metazoa > Arthropoda > Insecta > Lepidoptera > Geometridae > Hydriomena > Hydriomena furcata. Next base: position 9,859,879 of record OU538824.1, read on the forward strand.
TCTTCTATCGCCGCTCTGGGTGGTTGATTAGACAGATTGTGTTGCCTTCTATTTGATGTCAAAAACATTTCAAAACAATGTTTATAACATTGACTTGTTATCTTTCTTCTTTTAATCACTACATAGTATAAAGCAAAGTCGCTTATATCTTTAAAACTACACAACGGATTTTGATGCGGTTTTTTTTAATAGATAGAGTGATTCAGGAGGAAGGTTTATATGTATAATTACATGCTACCCGTGCGAAGCCGGGGCGGGTTGCTAGTTTAATATATTATAAACTAGCAGACACGGCCACGCGTTGCTGTGTCAACAATTTGCAATAAAATAAATTTGCGACTATAATTAAAGATCTAAGCTATCCTATATCTCAAGTTGGACCAGACTGCTCACGGTGTGCCAATTAAATTTAAAATCGGTTATGTAGTTTAGGAATCCATCGCGGACAAACATCGTGACAGGAGATTTATATATATTAAGATTACGCGTCACGTAGGTACGTTTTTTAGTTAGCCTTTACTGCCCCACTTCTAGAATATAAATATTACGTATGAAACTAACACAAGATGTTTTTTCTAAAATCATTATTTTTATCTAATAATAAATCATTGAGAAGCTGTTTTTTCGCAATAATTGACCGCGCGGCTGTTATAAGTAAGGCTGGGCAGAATTTCAACTGTAATATACCTAACAGTTAAATATCAAAAATTTGAAATTGCACGCGCTAAAATAAGGTCCGCTCAGCGTTTAAAAGGGTTGAAGGGAATTTTAAGTGAATCAAAGTGAGAAAGAGAATCAAATTTGACAGCAACTTTGATGAAAGTAATATCAGTCTGATAGCATTGTAGCGAGTGAAAAAATAGATGTAGAGTATCATTGAGGTAAAGAGTCAAAAACATCTTTATACAATGACATCATTTCGTAATCGCATATCGTCGGTTTAGAGGTAAAATTCATTAAATGCGAAAAACTAGTATGGAGTTATAAGCGATAATAATTATTTTTTGCAAAAGATTGCATTTTGCTCATAGTTTTAAATGCAATCCTATTGAGTTTGATTTTGTTTTTAGATTATTAGGTTGCTTTTGTAACTGCTTTGTTTTGTAGATATTGCCCTGGTGAGACCGTTTCACGAATTTAATGAATTTGATCAATTATGTCACTTAATGAATTTTACCTTTAAACCGACGATATATCATATGGTGGCTTTGAGATTTTTTTTTAATCTATCGAAGCAGTACCGGTTTTAGAAATGACAACAATCGAAAGTCTAGGTACACAGGTACCTACAATAAGAACATAAACTACATTGTAAACAAACATCTCAATAAAGGCCACCCACACACATAAAGGTAGACTATACACACAAAAGCCATACTGTTTGTATTCATACAATCTGGATGAGAGCCGTTATAAATTGCAAAAAGGCGAAGCTCGCTTTTGAGAAAGCGATTTCTCGAAATGCCATACAATACAATACGCTCGCCCGCATTGTGTTGAGATTCTGGGCGTTACCCTGCATCCTTCACTAAATTTATATACTTTTGTATTTTACTCTTACACTGTAGAACGAAAAATAGGGTGGTATTTCATTTTTAGGAACTAAAAATTAATACGACTTGTTGTCGAAATAATATAGGATCATAACTGTTATACCTAAGTACGGAAGACATCCTCTCAGATCCTTGAAGATATCTACGTGACGTCAAAAGTCAAAGGAATACTTTAATTACTAATAAGAATTGTCTGATGTTCTTAAAAAATAATAAGTTTTTTTTTAAATTTATTTTTAAATTCAAGTTTTTATAAGTTCTAGGGCTCTATAGTACTCGTCAAAGCAAATCCAACGAGCCCAAACACGACCTGGTTCTGTTGTGTAGTTAGAGAGTTCCTATGGCTACATTCGAGCTCCATCATCAGACCAGCTCGCTAGTACCATAATTTTATATTATCATTGAAGATTGATAAGTTTGAAAAGTTTTACCTCAATCCGACTATTTACTGAAGAGTTCCGTTGAACAGCTCCTGACTCCATCATCAGATCAGCTCGCTGTCACCATATTATTGCATTTTCACCAAAGTTACACAAGTATGCCAAATTTCAGCTCAATCGGTTGAAGATAATTGCTTCAAAATTGAGTTGCAAGATTCCACCTAACAAACATAGTTAGTTACATAGTTACATTGCTAGTTTAATAATAAACCGGCCATATGCGAGTCGGACTTGCGCACGAAGGGTTCCGTACCATTATCTATAAAAAACGGCAAAAAATCACGTTTGTTGTATGAGAGCCCTACTTAAATATTTACAGACGAAATAGGACAGACGGACAGACGGACAGACGGACAGCGGAGTCTTAGTAATAGGGTCCCGTTTCTACCCTTTGGGTACGGAACCCTAAAAATGACAGACAAGTCTGGGCAGTTGAACTAGTAATATTTTCTCTGCTTTGTTTCTACCGATTAAGATGAAACCTATGTTATATGCGGAAGCTAGTATTGCTTATAATTTTATGGGTATTTATATTTATTCCTTTTAACCTCTCACACGAACAAAGAAACTATAAAACATATCTCACAACTTAGACATTTTGTTGTGAGAACGGACAATTTTGTCTTGCTAAAGAAGAAATTACAATGAATCATCCGCGTGCAATTTGATACAAAACGCAATAAGGCATTCGGTCTTTAACAAAGTCCTTTTTTGACGGCACTCCGTTGATTGCTTCGTGGGGAGTAATAAATGACACAGTATATAAATAAGCAGAGCTAGATCATTTCAATTCAAACCTAAATTACGCGTCACGTTGTTTGTCCGCGATGGACTCCTAAACTACTTAACCGATTGTAATTAAACTTTGCACACCGAGTGCAGTTTGATCCAACTTGAAAGATAGGTTAGCTTACATCTCAATTTATAGTCGCAATATTATTTTATTGCAAATTATTTGTTTATTATCTAACTAATAGTCACAATCATCTGTTAGCTAAAAGATTCTAACAGATGGCGATATCTGTTGACACAGCAACGCTCGGTCGGGTCTATTTCAATACTGAAACGTAAGGTTCTCACATGTTTTTTTTACCACTTTAAAGCAGAATAAGCAGTCAATCATACTGTATGTGGTATGTACCTTGCCTTTAACAAAACACTCACTCGTAAATCACAAATATTAGATACACAGATCACGCCTACGGTTGCCTTGCTTCCGCCAACTTGAGGCATAGGTACGTGTGTAGCTTCACGGGCCTGTAATTTCACCGGCAACCATACTTTTCGAACTTGAATACAGCAATACTTCATGGAGAATACGCCGAGGTCTTCCTCTTTTTCACACTCTCCTTAAATACACGTTTTGTCAATCCGTATCACAATGTCTTTTTCACTCTACAAAGATTTCTTGTATCGGTGTTATCAGAACCAACGAGTGCCGTACCACACTCACCCTCGTATTCAGGAACGACACTGTGAGAAAACTCACCCACAGTGGACGAAATCTTTTTTCATAAACATCACTTTATGTGTTTAGCGACACTATGGCGCACACCACCGTGTGCCTCTAGTCACACTATGCAGTGTCGCACAACACATAAAGTGATGTTTATGAAAAAAGATTTCGTCCACTGCGGGTGCGTGTTCTCATAGTGTCGTTCCTGAATACGGGGGTTACCCTCGAAATAAATATCACCCTCACTTCTTGCATCCCAGTCGGGCATGCATCCTGAAAGCCGTCGTCAATCTGATAATTCAATATAATTAATATATTTAACAGAATATAAGTACCTATTATGAAATAGGATGATGTCGTGGGAATTGACTAATGGCAGAGACACACTTACGTGTCGTGTCGTGGCGCGACACGCCACTAGCTAATCGCTTTCATACATTTAGTATGGTTAGAGACACATTTGGGTGTCGTGTCGTGTCGCAAACGCTGTCTTGCGATTGGCTAGTGGCGCGACACGCCGCGCCACGACACGTAAGTGTGCCGGCGCCATTACTCGACTTATCGACGTCGTCGTTTACTTCTCTATGTAGTGAGCTAGCTGTACCTACTATTAAATATTGTAATGACTTAATACGCTGCTTTCGCGGAAATTGTACGCTATTACAGGTCACGATGACCAACCTGGTCGTTAGGGCCATCAAATAATATTAATATACTGTTTCTGCTTGTATATCAACATGAACACTGTAATTGTTTCAAAATTGCGGAGCATTTTAAAATTACCTGCAAAAGTAGTTTTATTAAAACAATGCGTCGTAGCCCCCTTGCTATTCTGAATACAGGCTACAAACCGCAGATCGCACTGCCATTATGAACTTTAATTACTAACTGCGTTAGAGCTTACTATGCTATTTACTAATAAACGCACAGACAAAATGTCTGTGCGCCTGACTGTTCTTTAAAATGAGATCCCGAAGTAAATAGAGTTTTATCACGCAGTGTTATGATTTATTATGTCTGTACTCTGTACCTACTGTCTACAGTTTGCGGTCTGCAACTGAATTTGGAATTAGACGCGCCACAGCCACAAACGCCGCCACATGAAGCTAGAAGTGGCTACAAAAGTAATTGAAGCGCGCGACAGTCACTTATGTGTATGCTATTAATGTTATGTGGTCGGTAGCGGCCACAAGAATCGAGTAGCAGTGACTCAGTGGCGTGTGACGGCCATGAGCTACAAAGTGTGCGGAGAGTCTATATGCAATATAATATGAAAACTGCAAGTTAGCAGTTCGGTGGCGGCGTTTTGTGGCTATCATAGCATAAAAATTTAAAGTGTAGGTAAATATTTCATTTTGTAGACATCTGATGATTGGTCCACACCAATAATAAACTATACATTTTCTTTTGATAGAACCGCTATATCAGGATTTAGCGATGAAATAAACGCAAACGTTATGCTTCTTTATCTATAGTATGAGGAAACATGTTAGTTCAGGTTATAATCATATATAAAGTGGTCGCCGTAAGCACTTTAGTTGCCAGTAATCAGCTATGAAACCTTTATTATATAATAAGCACAGCGAGAAACATTAAAACCCTTATCTGTTCTAAAACAAGAGACGTGTTACAGTCACACTTACACGTACATATAAACGAGATAACAAGATACCGCAAAACTGTAACAGCCACTGTCAAGTTGTGAACTTAAATCCACCATTAATATGAGCCTTAGCAATATTTGAACATCCTCTAAGTTAATTAAGACAGTTGGTTTACCTTATCCAAGTATTGCAGCATCTAAATGTTCCAAGTTCGCGGGAGCTATCTCTGAAGTTCCACAATCTACCGTCGTAGGTCGGACCGATCGTTCTACAAATGACTCAGTAAGTATCCTAAAACTGCGTCCCACTACTCTCAAAGCGTTGATATGGAAATCCCTTACGCCATAGAGATGTTCCCGATGTTCTGCGGGCACATTGACCCAGAGAAATTGGATGCAACAGCTGATACGATAGTAGCGTTTTTACAGGCTCATTCCGATTCCGCACGCTCACGTAACATTACAAGCAAATGCTGCCGAACAGGAACTTTAAAATGCAATCTTTGCGAAAGTGAAAGATTAATGGCGGAAACGTTTAAACGGTGGCCGGTGACGATGCCAAAAATCCTCCCTCCGTGTGTTGGCTAACAAAAACGTTTCTGCGGAGAATCCCCTTCATTAACAGTGTGGAAATTAGTAAGCGTTAGTTTGAGGTACGCTCGCAAGAGGGCGGCCGCATGCAAGTCATTATGCGGACGATCATTGAATTAATTACGAGTACGGTCGGGGGCGGAAGTGTAGCGGTCGACTCCACTCCCGCACTCGACGGCAACACAATGCACGCCTTCATCTGATGAATACACGACTTTTTTTCAAACCTGTTTTCGTATAAATGCATTTCCCCCCCTTTCGCTTTTCTATTCAACTTATTCATGTGAAAACTATGTAAATTTAAATACTTGTCTCTTTAGATTAAACTTTTACAGTTTATAAAGTTGGCGCTAAGCAGTTACGCTCTCTCGTAATCGTAAAGGTCCAAAACGGTTTTAATGTTTGCTGCTAACTTTAGACGAGCTTTGTATCTAAAATCGCCGACAAAGAAACTATTTGAACGGGTACAGATACCGAGAAAGTGTTAGAACGAAATTGCGAATTGATTGTCGTGATCCACCGCCGAGTTTGCATGTTACTGTAGATAAGGGCTGTAACCACAGAACATACCGATAGTACTAACTTTCACAAGTTTCACTGCAACTTTGATAAACATAGTTTACGCTAAGTATGTATATTATGAACACAGCCTTTGAATCAGTGCTATTATTTTTATTTTAGTCATACCCGATTCTAGTCATGAGATATATTATTTTAGTGTACCATCTCTCTAATAACATAATTTTGAGCACAATAATCTTTATAGAAAAATCCACTTAATGCCAACGTATTAAAGTTCAGTTTACTTTGCAAATCGATCCGAAGTGACGCAAGCCTCCTAATACATTCCCCGGAACACAATTTCGCCTAGTCGGTGTTAACTGGAACATTATGTAAACTAGCGATGAGTTGCTAAACTATTGATAAGGGGAATTTGAAAATATCTTATGCAATCGATTTTCTGATTTCAGTGCGGTAGCCAGCATGTCTTTAATATAAACGATTATACATATTCGTAAATTTAGATCATTTGGATTGTATGCTGAATACAGGCAATAAAAGCCGTGAATCCTTTCACCGCACTGGTTTAATTGAGAGCGGTCGTAATATTTGAAAGTAGCCGTCAAGTATCAGGTCAAGTACTAGGATAATACTGTTTTTTAGGGTTCCGTAACCAAAGGGTAAAACCCCTATTACTAAGACTCCGCTGTCCGTCTGTCTATCACCAGGCTGTATTTCATGACCGTGATAGCTAGATAGTTGATATTTTCACAGATGATGTATTTCTGTTGCCACTATAACAACAAATACTAAGAACAGAATAAAATAAATATTTAAGTGATGCTCTCATAAAAACATGTTTTTTTGCCGTTTTTTTATGGAAGGGTTCCACCCTTTGTGCGAGGTGCGAGTCTGACTCGCACTTGACCGGTTGTTTTGTATTATTTTCTCTCCGATGAACGATTTTGTGGGAAAATCTAATAGTAAAACAGCTGAGCATAAAAGTTGTAAAACTAAAAAAACTTTTTAATAAATCTCGAATACGGTGCAGCGTAGCTTAGCTACAAAATGATATATACGTTGCATCCTGCAGGAAACATTTCAGCTTGCAGAGGCCTCCTGTCACCACGATTTGGTCGCAGATTCTCTTATATAATACTCCACCGGAGTTGGCTAGTAACGTGGCGTACAGCTCTTGGACTATCTTATTGCGGGAGGTAACGCTGTTATAGCAAAGTTGGCTCCTAAAATTGCACCACACTTCTCAGAAGGCAGAGAAGCGCATCTAATAATGCAATATTGACGAACGCGTGGTCGCTGGACTTCCATACACACACGCTTAAGTCTTGCAAACCCATCCAAACTTGTAGACTATAATTTAAAGGCATAATATTTTAGTGAAACGTAGTTTAACCTGAACAGTACTCACTCAAATTCAAATTCAAATTCAAAAATCATTTTTTTCAATAAAATCACAAGGATCACTTTGAAACGTCTTAGGAACTAGGTGAAGCTACGCCGATTCCACGCGACCAAGCCTAGAAGAATCAGGCAACAAACACGGCTAGGGGGCTACCTTTTTTATGAAAATGAAAATGAAAAATATTTATTACTGCAAGTTTACACAAAGTTATAAAATGAATACATATATCAAACACGATGTCGTACTTTGCAGACAACTATATGCCTACAGTGGTAACATTTAGTGGTTTCCTCACTAGGTCTAGCCTGTATCGAGGAGACCAAACTACGATATAATTAAAACATTAGTTAAATAGGTACTTAGAAAGAATTGCTATTATTGCAAAATGTAAGTTTATAGGTACTGTAATATAAATTTAAAAATTATAACTATTGAAGGTAATCATAAATAAAAATCTTAAAGCTAACAATTATTGAGTAGCTAGAATTTCCTCAGTGTAATTGTAAGATAATGTAGTAAGCCATTTTTTAATCACATGTATCGCCTCAGAGACAGTTTTATTTTTAATGTCGCAGAATTTCACAACATTATTGTAGATATGAATTTTTATGAAGCTGCCAATACGTTGCGCAAATTTTGTGTTAACGGATGGAGTAATTAGCCTGTAAACTCTACGATTGGAAAGGAACTCGAACTCAGGGGAGGAGATAGCTGATTTATGCACCGAAAGAGAAGCTTTGAGGATAAATAGTTGACGGACAGTTAGGACACCAGCGTCAATGTACAGACTTATCCTTTCCTTAATGCTATGTAGAGCTCCAGTGTGGTGCCAATCGAACAAGGTCAATCCGTCCTTGCCGTCGGAACCTTTGCCGTCAAGAAAGATCATAAGCATTTCCTAAACACTAAACAAAAAAATAGATAAGCTATATAGAGATCGATGGAAACAATGTTATATAACTTGCCTGATCTAGATTCCGTTAAAAACGCTGGCACCATTGTCACTGTGCCAGGATAAAGCGGCTGAAAGTACTACGAACCATCCGTCCATTCAGTGAATACTCCCAGAGTACGTGGACTTGGCTGGCTCGGTGAATCGAATTAGGTCGGGTGCGCGATGCTATCGCCTGCAACGCCGTCCGCCCTCCGATAACAACGTCTGAACTGATACAGAATCAGAGTCGTAGCTAGACCCCGGGCAAGACTTCACACCACGTTTTATAGAATGTTTTTACATTATATTCAATCGACTATACAATAGACTAGCACAGCGCATTTTCAGCGATACTTTTGTTTGACGTGGATAACACATAATATCTATTCTTTGGTACCTATGTAGATCTAAAGTTTAATATTTGCTAGAATTTGACTGACCTCACAGCTGAGTTGGTTTGCTCTGTCTTCTGCGCTGAAAGTTATAGCTTTGATTCCAGGACGCATATTTGTGTGATGGACATAAATGCTTATTATATGTGTTATTATCTACATCTACACTACAAAATGAGTAAAATTTGTATTTTGTATATTTATTTGTGTCGAATAAACTAAAAAACGGTTTTTTTTATCTTTTACCTCTCATAAGCTAAATTATCAGCGTGTAACATAGGCTAGATTTTATTTCCAAAAAAATTGCAATAATGTAATCTGAGGATCATTAGTAAACCCGTGCGAAGCCGAGGCGGATATCTAGTATTAAATAAAGAGACACTTTGACGAAACTCTTTAACCCTCGTATTCAAGAACGACACTATGAGAACACGCACTCACAGTGGACGAAATCTTTTTTTATAAAAATCACTTTATGTGTTGAGCGGCACTATGGCGCACATTACCGTGTGCCTTTAGAGCTCAACTTTGGCAGAGGCACACGACAATGCGCCTCTAGTCACACTATGCAGTGTCGCACAACACATAAAGTGATTTTTATAAAAAAAGATTTCGTCCACTGTGGGTGCGTGTTCTCATAGTGTCGTTCTTGAATACGAGGGTTAGTGTGTTTAGCAGCCCCTTTTAAATAGCCCTTAATTACTTCTGTACGCAATATATACCGGTCATTTGCTTATTGCTCTCTACTTGATGACGACTCCTATAACAGTCTACGGAAAGGTTTCCGTGTCCGTGCCTTATCTACGCTTTTCTAATTTAAATAAAATAGAAGCAGCCACTCGATGACGTGTTTTGCTTCAAATTTGCATATTTGTTTGCGGGACTTTCTGCGGTCGAGGAATTTACAATGGAAAATTTTAATAAGTGAAAATAGAATTTCAGTCGTAGGCATTTCGTATTCTATGCTGAAAATGCATAATTTTACCACACTTTGGGGAATGTAGCTTCGTATTTAATACCTAAAAAAAATTGTATAATTGCTCGTTTCTTTTAGGTGTTTGTATTTGTTATTGCTGCAACAAGAAAAGCATCGAGGCGTGTGATGCGATTTAAATTACGATAGTGTCTGAACATAGCGAGGCATCGGAAGAAATAGTGTTTTATTTGAGTGTTTTCCGAGCTCTACAGCTCTTGAAAGGTGGTTTAGGGTTGGGCTGTGAGCCACTCGGCTTTTTATACTTCTGCCTTACAACCTATAACATTTTTCATCGCTGCTCTTTATTTGAAGAAGTCTTCTGCGAAGATGTTTCTATTTTGATGGCTTTTTGTGGCGCATTTATTCGTAAGTCGAACACATGGCGCATGAATGTGATATTTTTTTAGGGTTCCGTACCTAAATGGTAAAACCCCTATTACTAAGACTTCGCTGTCCATCTGTCTGTCCGTCTGTCTGTCACAGGGCTGTATCTCATAAACCGCTATAGCTAGACAGTTAAAATTTTTACAGATTATGTATTTCTGTTGCTGCTGTAACAACAAATACTAAAAACAAAATAAAAAAAAAATTTAGGGGGGCTCCCATACAACAAACGTGTTTTTGTACCGTTTTTTTATAGATTATGGTACGGAACCCTTCGTGCGCGAGTCCGACTCGCACTTAGTCTGTTTTTTTAATATCTAAAGGTGATCGCACTGTGATGGCGTTCCTTTGCAGGTGCTTTGGGTGCTTTGGTCCGTGGGTTTGACAGAACAGTTATTGGTTTGGTTTGAGAATAATAACTTTTACCGGCTTTTTCTCTTCCCATCCAACTTTCCTCGCAGTGGACAAGTGCTATATAAATATCTAAGGGGATTAGGGGATTTAGAAAAGGAAATTGTCTCCTAGCATCAAGAATATAGTTTTATGTTGGTCGAGGAATAAAAATATCGTATCCGGACTTCTGAGCATTGAAGCTTGTTTGTGAATTGTTAGGGAATTTATTTTGTATGAATGTTTATGAGTTAGCTTGACATTGGTTTTATAGATTTTATTTGCAGAGCGTTTCTGTTCTTTTGCTGCATAAACTTTTGTTTAAAAGGTTTGAACGTCAGTTTTAACCTACATTTTGGCCAATACCATCACTTGTATTAAGATGTATAGGTACATACGTTCGGTAACTTTCAAAATGATGTCACAGCCCTTTCATTGACATGTAGGTACACAGCAAAAACTTAAAAAATACCTACAGCTGTTAATACTTCAACTTTGTTATGTATATTGTACATGCTTATAAAATGTAGTATATACTGAAGTATAATTTAAAAAATTATGGAATGCCGATGTTACTGTCGAAACTAATCTTATCTGCTAAAAATTTGCTAAAAAATATCGGATATGAGTAGTTCAAAGTTTTGACTGTAAGTTACACAACTATAGATTTTGACACGGGTTTTCATTTTGATCTACCTTTAATTTACTTTCCCGTTTCGACTATGTTACAATAGCCATGGTCGCGGGCAGACTGGAGTATTCGGAGCTACCGTCGAGAAGCGGAGACAGTTGAAGAAACTACCCTCACTTGGTCTTCAGAAATAGAAATGTCCATGTTCACATTACGACACACCACATTATATATATAAGACTGTATCTGCACGTGAGAAGCTTAATCAAAGTAATAAAACAATTCGTGAGAATTATAAAAGTTACTATTTTTGATGATGTCGTTCTACAAAAAAAATATTCAGATAAAGTATAGGAGTGGCTATAAACTTATAATAAAGTAACCTAAGACATTCTACTAAAAATATAAATGTTAAAATAAGGTTTAATAAATTTATTTTTATATAATAATTTTTTTTTATTTTATTCTCAAAAAGACTTAAGTCACTTATGTCATATGTAAATGTATGTCTTAATCTCGCCGTAACCAATTGATGATGCTTAGAGAATGATCGTGCCCTGAAATAGCATAAAGCATAATTGACTTGCCTCACAGCTCAGTTGTCAACTCTGCTTTCTGCGCTGTAGATTGTGGGTTCGATTCCCACCCAGGAAGAACACTTGTAGACATAGACATAGACAATTATTTATTTACTACTTAAACACACAACACATAACATAACATAGAAAGGAAAAAAAAAAACAATTTAAACTTAAATCTAACATTTAGGTACACTTAGAATAACAAGGAGAGAAAGAAAAAAAACTAAATTACAAAAAAATATATGTAATGCTATGTGCTACAGCAGCAAAAGGGTCCCGGCTCAGCATTATGCTTTCCTATACGAGGATAGGTCAGCGCTGTTATTCTGCCGAAACCTTTGATCCAGTCACTCGTCCCTATGAAATTCGGTCACATCGTCGGCTTGTGTGATGAACCTGGATATTTTTTCTGTTATAATGTATTATAAGTATGTATTTACTTATACTTAGTACTTATACTTTGTAATCTGGTTCCCATATACAAGCTTTGCTTAAATTGGGGCTAGATGGCGATCTGTGAAATGTCCACCAATTATTTATCCGAGTGGAAGCCACAGGCAAAAGCTAGTAGGTGCTATAAAAAAGTATGAACTCTGCACGACCTAATTTTTGCATAGCCCCAGCCAAGTAGCGGGGTCAACTTTACCTAATTAACTAAGCTTGTACACTTAACGAGGCTGACTTTGTTATGAGACCTAAAAGCAAAAAGCGCGTAAATGCATCAGAGGGGAAAATTATTACAGAGCATGCATGACAAATTTTTAACCGACTACAAGTGGAGGTTCTTAATTCGATGCGTATACCTTTTTTGTAAGTTTATTGTATTGCATTTTTTATGTATGACTGCGCTTATTTTTTAGCTGGTGTTCCTATTTGATGTTTTTTTATGAGAAAAATTAGTAGAAAATAGTCCAAAGTTGGTCCAACTTCCAAATTGCATATTTATGTATGACTAATAGTTCCTTTTAAGAGACTTAAAAAAACTAACATCTCTTGAGTTCTAGGTTGATCATTATAGTTAAAACGTAATTACTATTTTTAACCGACTTCAAAAAGCTAACGAAGCTACCTACAAAGCTAGGTAAAGCTACCCCCCCCCCCCACTACAATTTTTATTTTTAAACATGAAGTCGGTTTTGTTTTTTAAACGAAATTATTTCGGTATATCGGTGATTTCATCTAGGGATAAATTATGTTATTTTGTGACAAATTCTTGTGATGATGATTTGCTTGGCACTATGAACTTGTTAGAATCTTTTAAGCCACTTCGTATTTCACAATGTTTTACTTTGTGTTAGTTTCGTAGGAGGTGCCTTGACTTTCGAGCCTAAAGTCGTGGGTTTGGATGGATCTTCCAATTCAGCAAATGTATATCGCTATAGGTTGCTTATTCATTGACTGAACTAGTAGGTATGTCACAATATTTTCCCTCTAAGATACAAATGACACAACAAACTCGTAAACATCTCATCGCTATGAGGCAAGTTTCCATCGGACTTTGTGGGGAGTTTCATAAATAGGCTCTTCCGTGCCCCTATGAATTAGTGGTGACCTCATTAACCTATATGAGGTAGGATCTACTTATAACATGAATCACCCCTGTTGCTAAGGGAACAAACAAAATTGCTTAATCAGGCCTTGACTGGCTGACTACAACGCGACAAAGCTGCACTCTGAACAGAGACGAAGCTTACGAAGGATGAGCGATAGGGCACGCTCAGTTTAACTTTGTTTGAAATAGGTTATAAACAATCTCAAATTACATCTCAAAGTAGATTTGTATTATGTATTCTAAACAGACTGGCTATAGCTCAGTTGATATTAACTCTAACTCGCTGTAGGTTGCCGGTGGATTCGTCTCCCAGAACAAACATTTGTGTACCTAATAAATATAGATGTTTGTTCTAAGAATCTTTGCAATATCTTAAAAAATAGTGTCCTCATACTTTCACACCTCTTGCTAGTAAATAAAGAAGAGCTGTATTCAGCTAATAGAGAGACACCCCACATGGCCCAGCAATAAAATCTTGGCAACACGTGACGGTATTTCACGCGACTATATGCTACGTGCCGTGTCGTGTACTGTTTATATTGCGAGGAAAGGGCAATTGTGACGAAATAAGCATAAAATATAGTTTATTTTTGTTTACTGTCTAGATGAAAGACGTAATTCGCAATTCAAGTAAGATCGCATGACTACCAGGCGTCTACCAGTTAGCATTGTTATAAGCGGCGTTGGGCTTGCAAAAATATTCATATAAATATCGAAGCCACAGACCTCATGAACACACAGTAGACTAAGGTTATAACCTAAATTGTCGCGGGCGATTCTATCGCTGCTGTAAACTGCACATGTTACGAGTACTTACGAGTGCGGCCAGCTTTGTTTCGTAGGAAATAAAGGAAACACCCAGTTATCTTCTATCGTGAACCTATAAGTGTAGATGGAATTTTACGTTATAAATTGGATTCCACGGTGTTTGGTTAAATGAGTAAGTTCACACGAGGCTTTCCCAATGATTTCGCCGTGCGAGCTCGTCCGTAAAATTGAACATCTATAGATTCTTTATTATGCAAAATAATTGTGAATTCACAAGACCGCCCCGACGCTTGCCAGCGGTGTGAGGGTTGAAATTTCGATGGGTTTGACACAAAACTTTATTGGACCAATTAACCGAAGTAATTTATTTGATTGGACTTCATGATTGATAATGTGACTTTGAAAATAGAATGCTGCATGAAATAAGAGTGCGGGGTGATTTTAATATACGTTTTGTTTCTCTGAGTGTACCGATTGTTCAAGCACCACTGTGTCTGAATGCGACTCGATCCCTCATGGACTAGTATTCGCAGTAAACCCTCGATAAATACGCCGCAAAATTATTCGTTTACGCAACCGGGACTTGGGGATACGCGCAATTCGATTTTCGGAACTCTTTGTTCGCACCAGATCATTATTGCCAGCTGATTTTTTACGCTGCTCTTTTTTGTGTAATGTAAAATTTTGATTGAAAACTCCAAATAGATATAAAGGGATTTTTACTCTACTCTATTTTACGATTGTAAGTGTAAAATAAACTTAGTGCCAAATATAATGTTTCGACGAACCTCTGACTACCCCTACTAGACATCTTCAAAAGATCTAAGTGCTTGGAGATCTGAGAGGATGTCTACTGTACTTCGGAATTACAGTCGTCACCCTATTTATTTTTTTATTTATATTTTATATAGTTTCAGGATAGTTTTCATCAAATGTGGTTAAGATTTGATTAAGACTTTCAGAAATATCAAATAAAATCCCTATTGAAGGCGTTTTAGATTTTAAAACGCCTCAATGGTTGGTTGAATCAGACCTAAATGCTTTTGTACAAACATAAGTATCGATCCACCCGGAGTTGAGAGTTTAATTAGTTCTGTTGAAGAGTGCCAACTAAAGCCACATCCACACCAATTGCAGTTGAGCAAACCGCGATTAGTAGATAGTGTAGGGCACCATTGGGCGAGTTCAACCGACAATTTCCGGAATGCAAATTCAACCGTACGTACACGTACATACATATCTATTCACTCTCGCCAAACTAAAGGATAAACTAAGTGATCTTAATAACAATGTGTAATGTATTCTTACAAGTAAATTATCAGTAATTATCTTTTACGAAATAGGTTGATGGTTTTACTCCACTAAAAGAAATTGATGAACATTTCACCTAGTCCCAAATTAAGCAAAACTCTCGTAAGTACTATGGAAACTAGCTACTACCAGCGATAGAAATCTTACCTAAATATTTACCTACGGTGAAACCGCGAAAACTCTTAATCAGAATACGATATACCTAGCCATTTAGGTATTACTGATAAAACCTTGAGTCAAAAAGTATCAATCGCTGAGAGAGAGAAGGCGAGAAATAGATTTTAAACGCGACCAGCTTAAGACTAAACCACCTTCACACCTATGGCCTATGGCTGCATCAATGGACCCTGGACTTGCACTGACTATTCGCGAACATTTGGCGCAAGGATAGGGTACAAAACTATAAGCGGGCAAAACATAGATCACATAAAAAAACGTATGTTTCCGTAGCCGAAATCGGCTAGGATGATCATATACCAATCGTTAAGGTTAGTTTTGAAGTCCAGACTGTGACGTAAATGCCTCAAAAGTGTAACTTAAAAGGTATCGGGTATCACAATTAACATGATTTATGATGACAATATAAATTACGAGTAGGTACGTTGGTAAAATAATGCGTGGGTCTCACTATTAAGCAATGGCTTGCACTCACATTAAAAGCTGGTTATCAACGCCATGTGTGTTGATTTGATGAATACCTACGCTATATTATTTTCTTTATACTGCTGCAATTTCTTTTCTCATATTTTATGTTTCTTTTTTCATCAAAAACTAATCCAATCAAAAAAAAACTAAATATGAGAAGCAAAACGACAGGGTTTTTTTTAATCAAAAAGTTAATAAATATGTAGGTTATGTTTTTAGAGCTACTAAGCCTAGTGCGGTATTTATTAAAATACTTGATGTGCGAATTGTGGAATGTATTATCGCATTTCGCATTCTTCCCCGTTTATAATAACATCTTCGATTTTTTCACGGTACCTTTAGTAAGCGACTCGCAGCGCGCTCTATCGTTCTTGTTTTGCCTAGAATAAGCCTAGTGCGGTATTTATTAAAATACTTGATGTGCGAATTGTGGAATGTATTATCGCATTCGCATTCTTTCCCGTTTATAATAACATCTTCGATTTTTTCACGGTACCTTTAGTAAGCGACACGCAGCGCGCTCTATCGTTCTTGTTTTGCCTAGAATTGATTCGATATCCGCTGGCAATCTGTTTACTTCATAGATGCGGCTTAGGCCGGCTTTGCACGACTGTCTAGTTTACAAATTAGCTATACCAAAAGCTTTCGTTGTTGATTATACCAATGCTTTAACCAACTTGTAATTCTTTAAAGTCAAGGGCAATAAATACGAAGTCCACGTTTTAGATGGTTTTTTTTGGTATCTAAATCATGTCTAATCAGTATAATTCTACTGGCACGTGCGTAGGGTGAGAGCGCTGGTTGTGGGCATTATGACAACATTTTAATTTTCAAATAAACGGTTTATATTGAAATAATATTAAAACTACGTTTTTTTAAACAGGATAGATTAGAGTATTTCCATTATATTCCATTAGATTAGATCTAGATTTCTATTAGAATAGATTTTTGATAAGTAATTATACATAATTTATATCATTAATTTATTCGAAAAGCTAAGGCGGACCACGCTCCGACGTGTGTTTGTCGTCATTGTAGCGGTCGGTAGGATTATTTATCGGAGTGATTAAAGATGGGTACATCTTTATTCACATCACTTCACTACATAGTATAAAGCAAAGTCGCTTTCCGCTTCCCGCGTATGTATGTATGTTTGCTTATATCTTTAAAACTACACAACGGATTTTGATGCGGTTTTTTTAAATAGATAATATAATATAATAGGTTTTTTTTATAATAGAGTGATTCAGGAGGAAGGTTTATATGTATAATAACATGCTACCCGTGCGAAGCCGGGGCGGGTCGCTAGTGTACTATACATTATAAAATAGGAGATGTGGCTTGTTCACAAGTATTAATTTTTTCGTTTCGAACAAAAACAATCGTCGACTGGGAGCGCATAAACTGTAGTTTTAAACAAGTTTGTCTGCTATGCTTAGTTATTCACAGCAAAAATTTAAAATGAAAGAAACCGCGGTAGGCACCACAACCTTGTCTTTGACCCTAATTATCAGAGCGAGAGAGAGAGAGATTTTGTTCATTGATGACTGGCCGGCACGTGCTGGCCAAAGTATCCCAGCATGCATTGAATTCATGTTCCTTACGTGGCCCTTAGCACCATCCTGAACGTTCGATATCACCCGCAATCCCAAACGACCAATACTAACCAATGCGTTGGCGTAACAGCTTCCTTATTAAGCCGGGGTCCCACGGCGCGTAAAACGACGGGCCGCGCCGGATGACGCTCCGCCTGTGTGCGTCCGGCGCGTCGCGTACAGAGCGTTCCGAGATGGTTCCGAGCACGGGCCACCACGGATGCATCGTTCCCACGGCGCGTCCGTCCGCCTTGGCGCGATCTGGCGCGTGAAAACGCGGGCTGTGGGACCCCGGCATTAGACCAGTCCGGTCGAACTAATCTCTAGCTAGTAATACAGTATTTCCCGAACTAAAAACCCCAGATTTGTACCTCGCATGGCTCCACTCAAAACATTATACAAAGTTGGCATAGCTGTTTACTAAATACGTGGAAAGGTCAAACATTTGCGGCCGTTTTACAGCTGTTGGAGCCCGTGCGTGCCGTTTAAGCCTTGGGTTCCTAAATTAACGTTGCCTACAGCTGTCGGTATAACATTGAGATGCCGTCACCGATCACGTCATGGGATTGTTACCAGTATTGCAATCAATAACTGCCAATCACTGACGGCTGACAGCAGTCTGCACCGTTCACTCAACAAACCAAGGCTTTACAGTGAAGACCATACATTGAAGGCATGGTAGGCAATTATAATAGGAGCGTGTGCGTGCTTTTAAATAGGGTAGTTGGATTTATTGAATGTCTGTGGAGTTACGAGAGTTATGGCGAGTTCAAAGTGCACTTGAACTCACGTAGAGTTTGTACAAGTACAAAATACGATAGAATAAGTTTTTTTTTAATATAGTTTTAAAATCAAGCTTTTATAAATTCTAAGGTTCTAGTATCCGTCAAGACAAATCTAACGAGCCCAAACACGACGTGGTTATGTTGTATAGTTAGACAATTCCTATGGCTACATTCGAGATCCATCATCAGACCAGCTCGCTAGCACCATAATTTTATATTGTCATTGGAGATTGATGCAAAGTTTATCTCAATCTCAATAATAGACTATTTACTGAGGAGGTCCGTGGAACAGCTCCTGACTTCATCATCAGATCAGCTCGCTATCACAATCGGTTGAAGATAACTGCTTCAAAATTGAGTTGCAAGATTCCATCTTAACAAACATAGTTACATAGAAACATAGTTACATGTATGTAACATTGCAAGTTAAACAAAAGCTTTTAAAAATTGTACTATCGACTGTACTGTACGTACTGATGGTACGTGATGACAGGTATTATTGTCTCGTCTGGAACATGGTCAAACATATACTACCTAGCTCGCTGAATGCTTTAAAACAATTTTGTAAAAAAAAAAAAAAAACCCAAAGTTACCAATGGAGATACGGTAACTCAGATTATTCATAGATTTCAAAATTTATTTGCCGGATATAAGTGGAGGCGGATGGCGGAACAGTCAAACGCATCGTAACTATGGGAAAGTCGTGGGATCGATTCCCACGCAGTCGGTAACTTATGAGATTATTAAAATATTTCTTACTTAGTACTTAAAGTTTGTTCACACTATATTTCAACTTCGGCAAATAATCTCGAAGCACAAATATCGGTTTAATAAATAAAAACAATTTTAATAAGCACATTAGTTGATTAACTGCAGCAAACGGCATTTTGCATTCGGCATTAAAAATATAAATTAACTAATATTATGCCTGAACTTCGATGATAAAACCTAAAATCGTGCAAGTTATTTTACTGCTGAAATAATTCTTCGGATTTTTGACAGTGCAATCGAACTTACCCGCTAGGCTTTGCCGCCTGCTTTAATTAAGAGCTGGGGCCCATCTCTTTCCCAAGACAATATTTAATACATTGTTTTCTAATTTGCATGGCATTCTTATAAGCGACGATGGGCAACCTGTCACGTATGGAATACTGCAAAATATAATCATGTACCAATTGCAATGTTTGAACGTGTGTCTGATTACCCCTAAAACATCTTCAAAGATATAAACTCCAGAAGATCTGAGAAGATGTCTAACAGATCTCGAACTTTTTAAATCTCTCAATAAATCAAATAAAACAAACGTTTATTCTAATCAAAAAGTACAAATTACTACAAAAAAAGCCACATCACAATTCACGTAAAAATAATTAATTATCCTGGAATAAAAACCATTATTCTCGATTATACTTAACTAATTTCTATAGAGTTTTTGGGTCTACTAATTCTATTGTTTGATGATTTTAATTGTCAAGTTACGTATGAGTATTAGGTTCGCTTTTACCGAAATTAAGGCGTAGATAATAAGAGGTCGTGGTAGCACCCATTGTGCAAATTCCAATACGAATCCGATTTCAGCTTTGCTACAGTCTGCTACTTTACGCGATTACACGTAAACTTCATTGATACTTTAATTTGTTCGCTAGTTCGTTTCCAATGAGTGCATCTTAGTTTAAGTAAAGAGGATAAGTTTTTCCATTAACCTGGATCCGTTGAAAAGTTGAAGACTAAGTCGTCAGCAATCTTATTTAACAAAGAGCAACTACCGAAAATCTTCATAGTATAGCTAAAGTGTTTTCAGATTATTTCACTATTACTTTATTTTTTGAATACAAAAAACGGCTTACATTAGAAATATGCATAGTATAGTTTCCACCTATACTGATGAGCCAGATAAAGGAGAAAATAGCTGTCGTGTCGTATAACGAAGTTAAGGGGGCGGCGCTGGAGAGAAACAGAGGCTCTTAAGGCGATACTTAAAATTTTTGACTTTTTGTATGGGCTGAATCTACTCTGATAAGACGAAAAAGTGATACAACTGCACTATCTTGAAAACCATCAAATTTAAAAAGAAACTGTCTGTAATTTACTTAGCTAGTATGATTATCTAACGAATTATGTAAAAATGAGCTGTTTAGCTATTCATAGTTTTGATTAAAAACAAAACTAGTGTTTTTGAAGAGCCAACTTTGGTAAATAAATCTATCGAGAAAAGTTTCACCAATCGTGTATTTGTCTGTAATTTATCTAGATTAAATCCTTAAGTTACCTTTTTCGTAAAAAAAACAAAACTGTATGTTATGCGGTTATTGAGAAAAATCGATTCTGCATTCGTCAAAAACATTTATTACTCCTCTTAAGCTAGAAGAAGAGTTTCCACCTACACGGAGCTGTGTGGAGCTCCGCACAGTTCCGCGTAGGTGAAAACTTACCCTCATTTACCCAAAAATATTCACTTCACTGACCATGCTGCCGGAACTTACGAGTATGAAACAATTTTAAAAATACAGCAATATTATTCAAAGGACGATGAAGAAATCTCTCTTATTAAGATCCCGTTTCTGAAAGTCAGCGATTAAAGTAATACCTCCGAATCCGTGCTCAATCAGCCCAAAAAGGTACGAACTTTTTTATTGGTTGTCCGAGGCCCGTGTGCGGAGTCTAACGAGCTCATTGGAAATTCAAATCGGTTAGACCGCTGTACCCGGTAATCAATAATATTACATGTACGTGCTTCCGGAAGACCCAGCTACGGAACCCCAAATCGTACGTGGTAATAGTCAGCTAACCGCGGCGTACTCTGCAATATCAAATAGATAATAACCCGAGTATTTGTAACTGACAGTTTTTACTATTAGGGTTGATCAGAGATCCAGGAGTACGAGTTTTAGGGTTATTTTTAAGCAATTTTAAATGATTCACTTTTTTATGTTCCATAAAATTAAATATCTGTTTGACGACAAACAATTCCAGGGTTAAGTTAAATCAAAAGACCCATTTGCAGTATAAGTAGGTAAAGACGATGAAACATAATATTATCTACATACTCATGCATGCTCGTAAAAGTAACAACCTTGTTTATGCACCAAGAGAACAGCTTTCAATGAGGAGATGACGCCAATATAACTGACTTTGGTTATCTTACTCGTAAGTGCCGAATGAAGTGACAACTTCGTAGACTATAGCCTTAAGTAAAAAAAGCACTTACTCAATCGCATTTAAATGAATTGAAGCTGATAACGATTCCGTGTTACTTATGCAAAAAATTATACGAATGCAACTTTGAAACGTCGACATTATGCAAATGCTCGGTTAACGTTAATATTGAGTTATATAGTTTGACTCCATAATGAGGCCACATCACGGAGGATAGCTATACAAATTATCAAAGTCCAGTCTCGGAACTCGATTTCCAAGTCAGATTCTGAAGCAATTACAAAGTATTATCCATTCCGAGCATAGCGGAGCGCACTCGGCGATCGTATTCGTGTAGAGGATGCGAAGAAAATTGCACTAACTAATGATCATATCGCTTCTTGAATACAAATTCAGGTCTTTCAGCGGACGGCCAGTGGCCTATTACTGCAATATTACCGAGGTAAATTGAAATGGCGTTATGATTTATCGTGGGACTTCGCGAAAGGGAATTTTGGCTAGCTCCCTACGCGAACGTGACGTGAACTTCAACACGGAAGAAAAATTAAAAAATTTCACGTTCCGGCCGCTCGTAAATATTAATGTTTTGTATCTAAAACACGGAAAATCCAATCAAAAAATTTATTTCAATAAAAAAAGTACTTTACGTATCGCTAGGTACTTTAGGAGCAGAAGGTTGTTTTGTTTTGTTGATGACATGCCATTTAAAATATTCACCGCGTATTTTACCCGTCGCGTAGCTCAAATTCGAATCACATTAATCTCACATGATAACATTTTGACGAGTTGGTGTAAATTTCTTCAGTGCCAAATTAAATAGCAAGGGTGAGAATGGGTTCGTGTGAAAATGTGCTCGTTTAGCGAAAAGGTTCGCGTCCGGCAGAATATGGAGAGCTTCTGGGTGGAGCTCTTAGTTTAAAAGTCATATTTAGCTAATTACGCCGCGGGCCGTGGTCGTCCGGATGGCGGTTTGGCCTACCTACCGTGCTATAGAGAAAACTCTACTCCAAACCATATCTGAATATATTAAACCTTACAATCAAGTAAGGGTCTGCGTGAAGCATCTTTTATCACGGTTGCATTCTGCTGCTCAGTTAGTCTGTAAGCAAGTGAATTGCTATCTTATTTTTGGTGAATTTTTCTGCATGTTTGTTTGTTATGAGCTTAATTTTTCAAAAAAATATTCAATATAATTTTTTTTGTGTCCAAAATCATATAAGCTGTATGTAGTTCTAAAACAAATTATATTATGGGCTCACCACTAAATTTCTAAGTATGAAAAACATCCTCTCAGATCTCCAGATATTGAAGATGTATCAACGGGATAGTTAAGAAACCATGTGAGTTTCTTAATTTATCATAATCATCTACAGAATCCTTACTCACGCCATAAAGAGCCTCCACTTTGTGCTCGCAACCACGTACCTACGTACCGACCATTAATACAACATGTGAACAAGTAACATATCGGCGTAGGTGACCCGTTTAGTGAGAATCCTTAGCTTATTGCTGTGCTCTTACTAGTGTCTAGGGAAGGCGGGCTGTTATTACTCGCAAATTTATGAGGTGAATTGCTCTAAGTTCCAAGTTTGCCGTAAACAACAATATAGAAGTTATCCAATGTTTGGGCGTGCACGAAGGGGGAGGTTTTGTTTCGTACAACAGCGCGCAGTGCTATCATATATACGCCTATTGGACTTATTTGAAACATACTTAAAGCACTAGTGTGTTAAGAAATAGAGTATGCTGAGCTTATTTGTTTATTATACCAGTTCTAATGCAGGTACTCAACATATTAAATTTCCAAAGTACCCAGCGATGTGTTACACATAAATAGTACCTACTCTGACGTAAAGAGGTTTTTTTTAATTATTTTATAATAAATTCAAATTCATAAAATAATAATAATAAAATAAATAAATAAATAGGATCACGAAAGTAATCCCCAAGTACGGTAGACATCCTCTCAGATCTCCAGATGCTTAGATCCTTTGAAGATGTCTAGTGGGGGTAGTCAGAGGCACGTCCAGACATTATGTTTGACACATGCCCACATTTTTTATTAGCATTCCATACGTGACAGGTTGCAAGCCCATCGCCACTTATTAGAATACAAACTGGTTTCCTCACTATGTTTTCCTTCACCGTTTTGAGCACGTGTTTTTGATGCGCATATAAATTTTTCGAATAAAAATTTATATGCGTATTTTAATGAAATCACAAGGATAAGACAACACAATCACTTTGAAACGTCTTAGGAGCTAGGTGAGCCTGTTCCTTGTGACCAAGCCTAGAATCGGGCAACAAATACGGCATGGGGTCTATCATTTTTTTTTTCAATTATCCTTTCCTTGCTATGCAGAGCTCCAGTGTAGTGCCGTAAGAACAAGGTTAATGCTCACACGAGAATAATAATTAAAAGTACTAACCAAGTACGTACAACATTAAAAAACGAACTAAAGATCTTCAGCACAAATTCTAAAAGCAGAACACGCTACACTTGATTTAGTTGTAAAACCTAAAGATATAAGAACCAGAGTGATTGGTATCATGGTTATCCCTTCCGAATGGTAGTGATCTACTTAGTTCTAGACTATTTAACTATTTAGCTCATAAATATTGTATTTTGTAACTATTGTGAAATATATTATGTATCAGTATGTTGTATTGTTCTACCTGTTGCTACTCGTGCTGTAACGAGTCAGGCTTCGTTCAAGGTATCCACAAAAATAAATTATAGTGTTTTAAATCTAAATTACTAATCATTGGTCTGATTTATCAATCGATAGTGGATTTGAGGTGCGAGAATTGTTTGTCATAGCTCAAAGTTGTCAATTATGACAGAGATATGGGAATGTCAACTGTTACATCACCTGTCAGTATTAACAATGACATAAGAATAGTTCATCGATCGAGAATGTGAACCATTAGTTATATTCGTGTGACGTATATGGCAATAATTCGAGTTTTTGCATTCATTCACTGAGCTCTGATTGGTTGGTATTTTTAAGCGCGGGAAGAGAAAAAAGATGGAGGCGGCTTGGGTTTTTTAGGACGAGGGGGTCGTGAGAGAGTTTTGAGAGAGGAGAGATTTTTTGAGGTAATTGGGGAATACATGGGACGCTATTGTTAAGGGTAGATACAAGGGATGTTGAGGATTCTTTGGGGTTCTGAAGGGTATTCAATTGGGAGTTGTGGGGTCGTTTAAAGTAAAACTTGAGTCTTACTATAAATTTATGTGTTCAATTAATGGAGTTCAAATCGAAATACAAAATTGCTGTCAGTATAAAATTAACTTGGGAGACGGGATTTGCTTTAGAATAATTTCTTGGGTTGCTTCCTTGGCTGGTTTACTTGAGGGTAGGATTTATCTGTGTACCTAGGCCCCCGGAGAAGTCATTCTAGTGCTTAAAGTTTGTGAATTAGTTTAGATAAAAGTTTATTGTGATGGTTGAGTGTAATTCAATAATTGAATTAAAGCACCAGTTTAAATGGTTTTGATATGACTAGAAGACTTCTCTACACACAATTGATACCTAACGGTGACAACTACATTGTGATTCTGGTTAGACCTGGGAAATCTGAGGTGATCCAGGGACTGTTTTTACCCTAGCATCAGGGAACAGTCAATTGCCTCTTCGGGTTACTGATTCCATATTCAGTGGTGAGGATTACGACAAGAGTATCACGCCCAGGCACTTACTTAACTGAATATGGACACATTAGCTTGAATCTTGGTTAGGGCATATAACCTATATATATTGCACTTATTATCTCTTTATTCCTTGTCTCTTGGCCCATCCCTGGCTTCGGCTGTAGCCAAGAGACGTACTAGGGTGGTTATGGCTGCTAGCGACATGAGTCTGCCACTCAGTTCCCCCAACTAGTTTAGTTAGAAACTTATCATTGCACTTCGATGAGTTACATACACGGTTAAATGTAAATGAAGTGTTCGTGACTTCTGAATTGATAAATTACACATTTAGATCTGGATAGGTAGTGTAGGTACACTATATTGTTGATAGGAAAAAGCAGGAAGTTCTCTATGAGATAAAACCACAAACTCTTCATATTTGAATCTAGTTCTAGTTATTTGGAGTTCATTATTCTATATGTTTAAATCAACGAATTGTGTTGGTTGTGAAGAACTTGTCTAACCTTAGTTACTAATTACATTCGGTGTTGAAGTGAGATAATTTGAGATTCTGTTCCAACTTAAGTTCTATATCAAGGTGTCCGTCCTCTGAGCTTGGAGATTGGAGTTCAATTATGTGGTTCGTTCAATGTGAATCTGATGAAGCAGTATCCTGAGTGCAAAGTTCTGGATATTAATTTGGTATTTAACATATGAGACGATCAATGTGTCTTTTATTTGAAGAATCGAATCACAAATTATATATGACTATAATTTTAACAACGGAGAGTTGTTTATTAGACATTTATTTCATAATGGACAAGAAGGTTCTAAATATTATGATTTATATTATGTATAAGTATTTATCTGACCTAAATAGGATGTTTTAGAACCGATCTGATCGATTCTTCAGCTTCCGAAAGTAACCTTTTGTTTGAAGGCTTGACTGATAGACGGACTGACTCAGGTTGCTAAAAGATTAAGTCCTCTTATATTTTGCTAGACAGAATTGACAGACTGAACTTTATGACTCTGTAATATCATTCCCACTTAAATGACAATTAAGCCTTCTACTCAGAGGAGGAGATAAGGTCTATGGAATGATCTCCACTATCCTTCTCGGACTGGAGGGGAGAGGATCTGCGCTGAGATTTTCACATTTTAGATGACAGATAAGCCAAGCAAATTTATTATATATATTTTATTCTCCGTTACTTCTTACTCTCAATATCAGCAAATTCTCTAGACTATCCTTAATTGTATACTAAAGTGTTATAGAATCTAATAGTAGATAAGTAGGTAGACAGTTTAATCATAATATCTTAAAAGAATCAGAGTTATTACCTATATCACAGTGTACGGTCCTAATCAATAAAAACTAGACGATCACTTGGCCAATTTAAATAATTAAAACAGATCATAACAACTATTAGGATTAGTTCTAGGTAAGATTTCAGGATGACTAGGTATTAATATAGGTTTCTATTAGCTTCTTATAATATAAATTAATTAAAATTATTATATTTAAATTTCAAAAATTTTGTAGGATGATGAAGTCGGGTGGGTGTGTAGTATGTAAGCTATGTAGGGTAGGCTAGGCTAGGTGTAGGGGTTTTAAAGGGGGGGAGTGTTACAATTTGGTGCCGTGACCAGGATATTTAGTAGTTTTAGTTACAGTTTGGTTAATCCGTAAACTAGGATATTTAATAATAGTTTTAGATACAAGTTGTTATGTCTTTAATTATTTAAGTGCGGAGGAATCCGCACAATTTGTTGCCGTTAATGGATAGGATTTGATTAAACTGTATGCAATGGAAAGGTTAATTTAATTGAAGTAATTCTAACTATGATTATCGGTGGTAAAGAGAATAGATTAAAATTTTAAACATTAATTTTTATAGGTAAACTTATTTATGCAAATAATTCACTTATACACAAAGATCAGGTGTGAACTCATAGGTTTTACAGCACTAGAACATTCGCTTCAATAATTATACTCCTTGCAAGAGTTCAGACTTTAATTTAAGTTTATTAAACCAAATAAATGAGTTTATATTTAATTGGAAGTTGAATTTTGGTTATAAATCAGTTTTCTATACTTGACGGGGCATGAACTGTCAAATCATTTCGTTCTAAAAACTTTATTGTTTAGTCTCTATGCTTAATAATTATTTATAAAAATGCTTAGAGCTAGCAAAGGATAGAAATACACACGGGTGCACTGAATTAGAGAGAGACAGAGATACTGCGTTCAGAAACAGTAATAGATATTTTTTTATATGTTTCTAAGTAAAAGATATTACTTAAAATTAAGTTCAGGAATATTCAAAAGTCTTGTTGTTGGGGGGTTGATATATTCAATCTATAGCTATCCAATATTTGTTTTATAATCAAACTAGTTTATAAATTCTGAGGGCTTAAGTTGGTTTTAAAAACTATTTAATTAATCACTTATTATTCAAACAAAGAAAAGGATTATTGCAGTTAAAGATTAATAATTAGTGTCAATCATACAAAAATTTATAATTAAATTCGTAATAATATAAATAACCTATTTACAAACAAGTAATACCATCTAGTGACAGGAAACGTAATCATTATTGAGCGTAATGAAATTAAGTAGTAGGTATTGCTATTCGCCGCTAGATGTGTTAAAATAAATTAGTCGTATCTATTCGATTTTACAATAATACGTAGTAACGCTACCTGCCAATAGAGGGCGTCTTATTAATTGAAATTACATCTGCCAATCAAGTTTATCTATTTAAGTTGATGGGAATATCCTAAATTAAAGATTTACATAAATAGATAGGTAGGTATACGAGTTCATTGACCACTTAGCTAGTCTATGTGTCCCATTACAAGCTAGTAAGTGGGTAGGTATAAGGTAGATAGGTAATAATTATTTTAAAATGAAATAAATTACGTAGTTGGGATCGCGACTTTGATCTAGGTAGATAGGAGCTATGTAGATGTGTTTAGAATTGGTTGATAGTGAGTTTTATTTAAGACAAGATATACGATATTAGCGTGGTAACAAGTACCTACTTGGGAATGCATTAGTATCAGGCGAGATGAGATGTGGATGATGAGAGATGGACAGTGAAACGGGAGTGTAACGGAGGTAGGTAGAAAAAACAAGTGAGGTTAAGTTAGTTTTCGTTATGACCGGCGGAAAAACTGAGACACCGGTTCGCGACGACTTGTATATAAAATAGATTTACGTCTTGAAACAGGCCTTTCTAAGTGCTAGTGTTAGTGTTTGAGATTAAATTAGAGGTAGGAAATCTATCAGTGATTGTTCAATGGCGGTTTTGGGTAGAAGAAGAGTTCAGACAGGAAAAGACCTTCATCAGGAAGAAACTTGGTTTGTGTTTATAAACAGCGCTTTGGTGAGTGTTAGACTATAATCATTTATTATTATAGGTATTACAAAACTAGTTACTTATGATCATTAGCAAAATAACCTATAGCATTTGTAAATATGATTGGGAGTTCATGGGATAAATAAATTATTTATCTCGAAATTATTTTTCCTGAACACATTTTGTTCTTGAAACAATGTGATGATTACCTAGGTACTTACTTGATAAACATAAGTAAAATTCATGGTAAAGCAACCTGTAGAAAAGTGCCTACCTGCTCTGAGAAGTTAGTCACATTTAATAGGTATTTCCAAGGATTTAGATTTTTCTCATTAATGGGGTTAATTTCACAATTAATAGGACAGTAGAAGAAATAGATACCAATCTAATTAGTCCAGGTATTTTAGAATAGTTAGGTACGCTCTACATACATTAGGTATTTATTTAGACAATTAATTTTATAACCTTTTCTTACCTAGGAAAATTATGTTAGAAAAAAAACTTATGTTTGGCAGTTAAAATACATAACTCAATTATTCTATAGGTTCTTGTGAACAAAATAATTTTTATAATTAGGAACGGTTAGGCTTCTTGAGTCATAATGGTAAAAATAAATGAATAATTTGATATCATCGCTCCGGGAGCAAAGTAAATTTTCAAATTTATTAAAGTTGGTTTAAATAATGGGTTTTAAATATAATATTATTGTTAGGTACACTATGTGAATATATAGGTTCTTATATAAACAATTAATTTTAGGCATTTTCAATAACTAAGGTAAATATCTTAGGAAAATTAATATATAGTGTTTTAAATACATATTTATTTTATCGTAACGTTTCTCTAAAACAAAACAACTTTTAAAATTAGCAATGGATAGGATATTAGATTCATAACAGTTAAAATACAAAAATATTTTATCTCATGTTCCTCCGGGAACAAATTAATTTTTGAATTTAGCAACGTTGGTGAAAATTATTAGATACATTAATGTGAGAAGTTGAAAGGGAATACATATTGAAGATTTTACAAACTATTATTTCAGGTAAATTAAATTAATATTTAATGAATTTTATAATCAATTAATTAATAATCTTGGTCTATTATTTAAGTTTAATGTTTTGGTTGGTAGGATTTAATCGGTTTAAGATATGCAACTAAGTTTGGATTAGTTAATCAATGATTTAAGTAAAGCAGTAATTGTTAGATTGATTTTGAGATTTGCTTATAGTTCTGAGTTTTAGTTACGGTCTGTTTTGTATAAAATATATATAAGTATTCTTCCATTGAGGTAATTTAACTACTTAATTAATTCTTAATTGAACAACCAAATGCTAGTGTGGGGTGGTTAGTGTAGCTTAATTAAATAACTTGACATCACATTAAACATAATTATAATGGATACTCCGGATAAAAGTAATATACAGGTTGTAGAATAATATTATTATGGGAATTCGGGATAAAAAATTATACAGGGTGTTAAATAATATTATTATGGGAATTCGGGATAAAAAATTATACAGGATGTAAAATAATATTATTATGGGAATTCGGGATAAAAAATTATACAGGATGTAAAATAATATTATTATGGGAATTCGGGATAAAAAATTATACAGGGTGTAAAATAATATTATTATGGGAATTTGGGATAAAAGTTTTTATACAGGGTGTAAAATAATATTGTATGTGAAAATTAAAAATACAAAGGTTATGATTATTCAATCATTCAAAGTGGCGCAGAAGATCTAACTTTGAGTAACTACTCAAGCTTGAAGAGCCTGTCTTCGCAAAGCAATCTTTGATCATTGCTTGCTTCTTGTTTCTTTGACAATAGTTAAACATTGAAGATAAAATATTTAACTGGGTATGAAGTTTTCTTTATTACCTTATCTAAATATAATAAAAAAAATATAATAAAATTCTTATAAATGTTTTTAATTTACATATGGTAATCTGACATGGTTGGTAATTATACTGAAAAATGTATTTCTACTTGAACTGAACTAAAGTTCTTGAAAAAGGTAATGGTTTTTAAAGGTAACAAAGGTGGTTTTAAAAAGGTAACAAAATCAAACAAAAGAAACTCAATTGAGTTTAATGTCAAATTAATTCAATCATTTCTATACATGAAATCTTCGTGCTCTCAAATTCACATATAGTTGGTGAATTGTCTGGTGGCGTTAACAACAATGATTGTGGGGAGTATGAATAATGTTCTGTGAGTGAAGAATGGATTTTAATTTTGAAGTGCGAGGAAGATGAATTCTAGATTGGAGGTAGTGGAATATATGTGGTAGAGTTTAATGGAATGAAGGGTCAGATGATTCAACAAATATTCTAAATTGAGACGATTTGATCTTAGTTGATTTTCGATAAACGATACACTTACAAAGAACTATTATGAAGGAGAATTGGTGTTAGGATAAATATTCATCGGCTATCGCTGTTCTCATGAAAGTTCTTACTATACTGCTAGGCTCGTTCTAAAGCACACTATACATACTCCGGGTGTGATTAACTTGTGATTTTGAGATTAGTGCTTTGTGGGATGTTTCAAGCATGGAGAGCTATGTGTCTAACCCTTGGGAAAGATCCTCATCTGTAGACCTCTGTGGATTACTCCTGAGGAAATGGAAGATTGATATCCAAAGCTGTATGTGCTACAGAGTATTGCAGAATTAACTTGCTTCACAACCAAGTTGTCTTACGTGATGTTGATCGGACTGGCTAGATGGATATCTGTTTATTGATTGATTCATCAAAAACTTAGTTACCGGTACAAAATTATAACTATTTACATCTCGGTTTAAAAACACTTACATGAAGGTAAACCCACTTACATACATACATAATAGTTATCGAAATCAAATACAATCAAATTAGAAGATTGTACAACTAAAAATAAATAACAAAAAAAAGGAGGTAACGGAACTACTACTGATAATGTAATTATAATGGTACGTTTTATGTTATGGTTACATTATAACTGTGTTAATTTATTTTAGGAAATGTGTGTGGTAGTGTATATATATACATAAAATTATGTATATTCTTTTCTTTTATATATATAATACTTTATAAATATATATTTAAACGAATATCTATAAAGGATTCATTTTGTTTATGTACAAAATGTTTTATAAGTATCTAATCTATATGTATAATTTATTTTTGCGAAGAACTACTTTCTACTTAGTGAAAAATTAACTACGATATTCTATCTGCGTAAATTTTGGGGGTTGGCTGTAACGAGTCAGGCTTCGTTCAAGGTATCCACAAAAATAAATTATAGTGTTTTAAATCTAAATTACTAATCATTGGTCTGATTTATCAATCGATAGTGGATTTGAGGTGCGAGAATTGTTTGTCATAGCTCAAAGTTGTCAATTATGACAGAGATATGGGAATGTCAACTGTTACATCACCTGTCAGTATTAACAATGACATAAGATTAGTTCATCGATCGAGAATGTGAACCATTAGTTATATTCGTGTGACGTATATGGCAATAATTCGAGTTTTTGCATTCATTCACTGAGCTCTGATTGGTTGGTATTTTTAAGCGCGGGAAGAGAAAAAAGATGGAGGCGGCTTGGGTTTTTTAGGACGAGGGGGTCGTGAGAGAGTTTTGAGAGAGGAGAGATTTTTTGAGGTAATTGGGGAATACATGGGACGCTATTGTTAAGGGTAGATACAAGGGATGTTGAGGATTCTTTGGGGTTCTGAAGGGTATTCAATTGGGAGTTGTGGGGTCGTTTAAAGTAAAACTTGAGTCTTACTATAAATTTATGTGTTCAATTAATGGAGTTCAAATCGAAATACAAAATTGCTGTCAGTATAAAATTAACTTGGGAGACGGGATTTGCTTTAGAATAATTTCTTGGGTTGCTTCCTTGGCTGGTTTACTTGAGGGTAGGATTTATCTGTGTACCTAGGCCCCCGGAGAAGTCATTCTAGTGCTTAAAGTTTGTGAATTAGTTTAGATAAAAGTTTATTGTGATGGTTGAGTGTAATTCAATAATTGAATTAAAGCACCAGTTTAAATGGTTTTGATATGACTAGAAGACTTCTCTACACACAATTGATACCTAACGGTGACAACTACATTGTGATTCTGGTTAGACCTGGGAAATCTGAGGTGATCCAGGGACTGTTTTTACCCTAGCATCAGGGAACAGTCAATTGCCTCTTCGGGTTACTGATTCCATATTCAGTGGTGAGGATTACGACAAGAGTATCACGCCCAGGCACTTACTTAACTGAATATGGACACATTAGCTTGAATCTTGGTTAGGGCATATAACCTATATATATTGCACTTATTATCTCTTTATTCCTTGTCTCTTGGCCCATCCCTGGCTTCGGCTGTAGCCAAGAGACGTACTAGGGTGGTTATGGCTGCTAGCGACATGAGTCTGCCACTCAGTTCCCCCAACTAGTTTAGTTAGAAACTTATCATTGCACTTCGATGAGTTACATACACGGTTAAATGTAAATGAAGTGTTCGTGACTTCTGAATTGATAAATTACACATTTAGATCTGGATAGGTAGTGTAGGTACACTATATTGTTGATAGGAAAAAGCAGGAAGTTCTCTATGAGATAAAACCACAAACTCTTCATATTTGAATCTAGTTCTAGTTATTTGGAGTTCATTATTCTATATGTTTAAATCAACGAATTGTGTTGGTTGTGAAGAACTTGTCTAACCTTAGTTACTAATTACATTCGGTGTTGAAGTGAGATAATTTGAGATTCTGTTCCAACTTAAGTTCTATATCAAGGTGTCCGTCCTCTGAGCTTGGAGATTGGAGTTCAATTATGTGGTTCGTTCAATGTGAATCTGATGAAGCAGTATCCTGAGTGCAAAGTTCTGGATATTAATTTGGTATTTAACATATGAGACGATCAATGTGTCTTTTATTTGAAGAATCGAATCACAAATTATATATGACTATAATTTTAACAACGGAGAGTTGTTTATTAGACATTTATTTCATAATGGACAAGAAGGTTCTAAATATTATGATTTATATTATGTATAAGTATTTATCTGACCTAAATAGGATGTTTTAGAACCGATCTGATCGATTCTTCAGCTTCCGAAAGTAACCTTTTGTTTGAAGGCTTGACTGATAGACGGACTGACTCAGGTTGCTAAAAGATTAAGTCCTCTTATATTTTGCTAGACAGAATTGACAGACTGAACTTTATGACTCTGTAATATCATTCCCACTTAAATGACAATTAAGCCTTCTACTCAGAGGAGGAGATAAGGTCTATGGAATGATCTCCACTATCCTTCTCGGACTGGAGGGGAGAGGATCTGCGCTGAGATTTTCACATTTTAGATGACAGATAAGCCAAGCAAATTTATTATATATATTTTATTCTCCGTTACTTCTTACTCTCAATATCAGCAAATTCTCTAGACTATCCTTAATTGTATACTAAAGTGTTATAGAATCTAATAGTAGATAAGTAGGTAGACAGTTTAATCATAATATCTTAAAAGAATCAGAGTTATTACCTATATCACAGTGTACGGTCCTAATCAATAAAAACTAGACGATCACTTGGCCAATTTAAATAATTAAAACAGATCATAACAACTATTAGGATTAGTTCTAGGTAAGATTTCAGGATGACTAGGTATTAATATAGGTTTCTATTAGCTTCTTATAATATAAATTAATTAAAATTATTATATTTAAATTTCAAAAATTTTGTAGGATGATGAAGTCGGGTGGGTGTGTAGTATGTAAGCTATGTAGGGTAGGCTAGGCTAGGTGTAGGGGTTTTAAAGGGGGGGAGTGTTACAGTGTGAAGCGAGCCCCTACAAATTGTATGAAAGGTGTTAAAAAGTGGCGGACGTTAACCACTAGTGGTTGTGGTGAGTGGCCTGTGTGAGTGCCCTAAAGTTTTCGTGAGAAAAAAACTGAACAACAATAACTTTGAAATTCTTATCACGTCAAGACCTAAAATATATTTGACTAGAAAAGACTTGATTCTGACTTCTAGTAGGTTTTAGTTTTTAAACTTTAGTTTTATCTTAATTGGTGTTCTATATTTAAGCTATACAATCACTACATAGTATAAAGCAAAGTCGCTTTCCGCTTCCCGCTTCTGTATGTAATATGTAATATGTATGTATGTATGTTTGCTTATATCTTTAAAACTACACAACGGATTTTGATGCGGTTTTTTTTTATAAATAGAGTGATTCAAGAGGAAGTTTTATATGTTTATATGAAGGTTTACATGCATAATATAGTAGAGAAACACTGATCATTTTAGAGGTTTCTAATGTGATGTCGTAAATAAACACATTTTTTTGCGCTTACATTGCAAATGCTGGCTGAACCCCACGAGATATATCAAAATAATGTACTACAGTATTGTATACCTTAAAAACGTCTACAAAAAAGTCCACGATGGTATTAGAAATGTCTTACGAAGTCTTAGCGAAGCGGGCACGGGTCAGCTAGTATAGGAGATAAAATAAATAAAATACTTAGTCTTAGGGTTAGTTGTGTAAAGGTCGTGTTATTTCTTGCTGATGCAATGAGTGTGTCGTATCTTTATTTTATTTTAGTCATATACACGCAGCCTAATGTGACGGTGGAAATGGCGAGAAACCTACTTGGAAAAATTGGTCTGAGCTTCGTTATGAGACTTTATTACCAACCTGTTGTCCTAAGTCCTACGTGGACGTAGAGAGCTACAATAACAACGCGATGCGATGTATTTTGTACCAGCCTTCACACAGAGATACATTTTCTTACTTTATCTTTGTTATATGATGAGTCAAAAACAATACATTTATTGTACACATACTATCGTTGACGCTGTAAAGTTAAAAATAACTAGGTATCATAAAGAAGTTTATTACACTATACTACACATAAATTAATTTACTTAAAAAAAATCAAGTGCTCTTTTAACCGACTTCAAAAAAAAGGCTTTCAGTTCAGCAGCTGTATTTTTTATGACTGGAAATAACCTAACGAATAAGTATACACGTAATATGTTATTTGTTACTTTATATCCGACCAAGTAAAGCTACGATAGAACGCTAGTAGAAAAAACAAAAAATAAAACACAAAGGTGGTGGTCTCGTTTTTCTTATTTTTAAAGTCTCCAGTTACAAAAACTTCGAAAACCCCTATAAAATCAGAAGCCGATGTTGGCTCTATCGTTTTTCAATCTTATTTACCCTGAATGTATATAGTACATTAAGATGTTATCGCTCCCTACAGAGGGTATTCAATAGTCGCCTATCGATTGAATCTAAGCACAAATTGTAAGAATTATTGATACCGCGCCGGTGGCTCATACAAAAAAGTTTATAAAAGGAAGTGGAGCGAACAAACTGGCCGGGAACAAACTTCACGCCGGGACCACAGGACAACTAATAGTACCATCAAATAGAAGTCTCACTTTGTCAACACGAAACTTCCACTATTATTATTTGAACGAGTTTTTGTACTGGGGGTTTACTCTTGAAAGCGATAAACGATTATCGTGAAAAACGTCACATCGTTTCTAAATAGGAAAAAATAGGATACATTAAATACGTAGACAACCTCTGATCATCCAGGCTTTTTAATCTTTAAAGATTTTAAGAGAGAGTATTCAGAGACACGTCCAAGCAATTCATTTGGCACATTCCCATATTTTGCAGTAGTAAGCATTCTATTATAAGTTGCAAGCTTGAATAATAACGCTAATAAAAATTATGTTACCAGACTAGGAAAAATTTAATTCATTATTTTCGAGTCAGGAACTTAGTTAGTCAGGAACCGTACCCAAAGCGTAAAAACGGGACCCTATTACTAAGACTTTGCTGTCCGTCTGTCCGTCTCTCCGTCTGTCTGTCACAGGGCTGTATCTCATGAACCGTGATAGCTAGACAGTTGAAATTTTTACAGATTATGTATTTCTGTTGCTGCTCTAACAAAAAGTACTAAAAACAGAATATAATAGATATTAAAGGGAGGCTTCCATACAACAAACATATTTTTTTTGCCGTTTTTATAGATAACTAGCGACCCGTCCCGGCTTCGCACGGGTAGCATGTTATTATACATATAAACCTTCCTCCTGAATCACTCTATCTATTAAAAAAAACCGCATCAAAATCCGTTGTGTAGTTTTAAAGATATAAGCAAACATACATACATACATATTACATACAGACGCGGGAAGCGGAAAGCGACTTTGCTTTATACTATGTAGTGATGGTACGGAACCCTTCGTGCGCGAGTTTGACTCGCACTTGGCCGGTTTTTAATGAATATTATCAAATTTTTATGGGAATTAGTAGGGCTGTTTTTTTTTGTGTTTGTGTTTTGATGTCAATGTCAAGTGAGCCGTCATATGAATGAGGTTACGGTTGATCTGTTTGATCAAGCACAAGCCCAACTTGCACTTGACTGATATTATTTACAAGTCAAATAAGGAACATTTCGCCAAGAAGGCATTATTGGAAAAAATAAAATCTTGGTACCTTCTTCACAACAACAAGAATTATATCTATTCCATAATTAGACTGGCCACACAGCTCAGTTAGTAGTTACTCTGCTTTCTGCGCTGTAGGTTGTGGGTTCGATCCCCACCCAGGGCAAATATTTGTGATAAACATTGATATTTGTTCTGTGTCTGGGTGTTAATATTTATAATAAGCATATGTATTAAAAAAAAGTATATAAGTGTTCTATCAGTTATCTGGTTCCCATAGTATAAGCTTTGTCTAGTTTGGGGCTAGATGGCGCTGTGTGCAAAGTCCACCAATATTTATTATTTATCTTCTTGTGCGTTGCCAGCGTGCGGCAAATTTTGAGCATGTGCTAAATGTGTGTGTTGACTGTCAAGAGATCGAGATTGTATTATTGTGTCGGAAGAATTAGCCAGCCTAGACCCTACGTTACCGGGCCTAGCTGTTACCAGAATTTCCAGTTTCTTCCGCGCACCCCAATGTAATGTAATGTGCGGACGTGTCTCTGACTATACCCTTTAGAAATCTTCTAGGACCAACGCGCCTTAAAATATGAAAGGATGTCTACCTTACTTTGGAATTACAGTCGAAAACCTATTTGTCTTTATTTTTCTAATCTGAAATTTTCGCATTAGTTATGTAAAAGTATAATCTATAAATATTCACAACTAGCGACCCGCCCCGGCTTCGCACGGGTAGCATGTTATTATACATATAAACCTTCCTCCTGAATCACTCTATCTATTAAAAAAAACCGCATCAAAATCCGTTGTGTAGTTTTAAAGATATAAGCAAACATACATACAGACATACAGACGCGGGAAGCGGAAAGCGACTTTGCTTTATACTATGTAGTGATAAGGCTCATTTTAGATTGCAGCCGGCTTACAGTGACATATGCCGGGACGCGAGGCGAGCGAACGTTACTTATCTGCCGCCGCGTAGCTGACAGCTGCAGATGAAAAATTGAAATTGTGTGAGAGATAAAACTACCTAACTGCCACTGCAATGCCGACCAAACAATGTGCCGACAACAAGGACGCTTACGTTTTATTACAACTCTATTTGATAATGGAATGAAAATATTACTTCACCCTCCGCTGGCACCAGTTTCTGATAAATCAAATAAAAGAGCCCGCTACAAATGACGCAGACACGAAGCTCGAAATTGTATTAATATGACCGGGTGTTCTGAAAAACTTTTATTAAGTTAAAAAGTGTCGTTTTTGTATAAAGAAGCTTTTGAAGCTTAAACTCAAATGAAAATTTCGATATATAAAGTAAAAAAAAACCTGCCAAGTGCGAGTCGGACTCGCGCACGAAGGGTTACGTACGTATCTATAAAAACGGCATAAAAATCATGTTTGTTATATGGGAGCCCTCTTTAAATATTTATTTTATTCTGTTTTTAGTATTTGTTGTTAGAGCAGCAACAGAAATACATAATCTGTGAAAATTTCAACTGTCTACGCTTTTCGAATAAATTAATGATATAAATTATGTATAATTACTTATCAAAAATCTATCCTAATAGAAATCTAGATCTACATATTACCTATCTTTAACAATAAATCACAAGTTGATTTTAATAGTAGGTATATAAAATATTTCGATCATAAATTCTAAAAGGTATCATTTTGAAATAATATTTTTATCGTGAAAAGTTTCTGCTATTATGTTTTCAGCTTAATAGAAATCTAGGTAGGAACCTGAAGTAATATACTTATAAAAATAGGAGATGTGGCTTGTTCAGAAGTATTACTTTTTTCGTTCCGAAAAAGAGCAATCGTCGACTGGCAGCCCCTTAAACGAAGCACGAATGATTAACCCTGTTACCCAGAAATATCTAATTGACCCGCTTGCTTGTTGTAGGTTTACCTGTTCATTTTGCTAATCACATTAATTGTGCCATTAATCATAACTAATAATTTTATTGTGGTTATTTTTTTAACTTTTATACAATAACTACCTAGCCGAAGTCAATTAAATTTATACGGGACAATTTTGGAATCATTTTCTATAAAATAGCGGGAAAAAAACATTGAAATCGGACCTCCTTTAGTATCCGGAGTATTTGCTTTACACATAATTAAAAAGTCTCCGAATTGAGAACTTTATTAAATTTTTGAAGTCGATCAAAAATTAATTTTCAGCATAGCAAGAGCCTGCAAAAATTTATTTGTTATTGAGAAAACAAGCAAACCGACTAGTTTGTAGTCACAGCCAACAAGCGTCACTCAAACCGCTAATACAAACAACGAAAATCGCGCTTCAAAAATAGAGTTAAAAAGTCAATATGCAAATATGAATATTTCCGGTTCCGGTATCAATTCGAGCGGCGGATGTTGAATAGTGACAGCGACGTGCGGAAAGCATGCAATAATAACGAGCCATCCAAAACGTCAAACGACCCTTCTCTATTTATGGATGCTCTGAAGGCGCCACGTGAAAATTCTCTAGCGTAAATCAAAGTCATAAATTCTGCTATCGTGAATGAACATTTCTCAGTGCGGACGTCTAAACCGGGTGAATGGATAACGTCGGCCCTCCCTCGCAGGATCACCTCTACAGTCATTTGCTTTTGTTCGTGGCGCAATTAATAACGTGCAGAAGGCGTTTTCGAGCCGCAGTCGGGCGCCATTCGCGTATCAGTAATGATCTAGCGCCGCCACGGCCAAGCGCTCTACAGCTATCGATCATGTTCAGTTAATGAACGGCACGTATGACGGCTCGAGACACAGAACATATCGATACGTAGCACTTCAAGCGATAAGGGCTTGTTAACTGTGGTTCAAACAGCGGTCATAAATAAGGCGACCACAACATTGTCAAGAAAATTTACGTAAGAAGGAAACAAGATAACCAATAAAACAATTCTACATGAATACTTTTTATTGCAAACGCATTTTATGATGTAGTATAACATCACTGATCAAATGTCTATTCTCTGGGCTTACTACCAACTAAGCTGTGAGGATCATGTTGTGTTAGCTAGTACTAGCTTTTGTCTGTAGTAGACTGTTTTATAAAACAATTGTGCATTTTCATATTCTAAACTTTCCTTACTTGTTATCTTCCCACTGTATACGAATCCTACCCGTGCTCACAAAATCTCAACTCTTGACGATTGATTTAATAAACAACGAGCTCAATACGGATTTTTTTTATCAAAACAAAAGTTTTACATTGAACATTTTTGACTAATAAAAATCTGACATTAGATATTCTAGTGGATGAACAATATTTGCAATAGTGATATTGATACATGTTAATTAAACATTTTAAATGTTTTCCATTGTTCCAAGCTATGATTTTTGATACTGCAACCTAAAACGGGATGTAGTATCAAAAATCAATTTATTACCAATTATTTTCATTGTTTTATTATTTTATTTACGAACGAATACACTTTCAGAAGATGAAATTACTTACGCCATAAAAGATTTAAACTAAATATGCATATAAAACAATTGCTGTTTAAGGTTGAGCAGTTTCGAGATACCAGTTTATTTACCTACTAGCTGTACGCCCCGGCTTAACACGAGTGTCATACTAGTGAAGATTATGGGCAAGTTACATTATTGCAATTTTTGGGGAGATCTCCATTTTTCATGGAAATATACGCCTTACAATAACTATTCAGATAATAACCTACTAGTATCATATCATCGAAGTCTGTTAGGATATACTTCCCAGCTAACCGGGACTTGTTTAGTCACTACAAGTAACACAACTATAATATGGTAAAATTTTACCACAATTAGGTGGTCGTTACACCTAATTAGATGTAACGACCTCCTTAAACGACATTCTTACTCATCAATCCCCCAAAATTTCGTGTAACTGTTCAAAATGTTAATATAGCGTGATCGGTGACTATTAAACAGCTTTGTCAGCAAATGACAAGCCATGAAAATTCCATCATTGAAAGCCAGTTACATAATAATCTACCTTTTTCGGAACATCAAAACGTTTAGATATTCTTGATAAAAATGTTATTTACTCGACTAGATATTACTATACCTGCATAAAAAATAACTTTACAAAAAATTTTACATTCTTCTGTATTTTTTTTAACTTTGCGAGAAACAGCATAAGTTCATCGACATTGAGGGGGTGATTCGAATACTAAGGGTGATATATTTTTTAAGACACCCTATATAAAACTCTTACATCAATGAATGGCTGACGGACGGACAATTCAGAATATAAGGTTCGAAACTTACACGGTATTGAAAACGGCGGCACCCCATTCAAAAAGTTGCGCGCAACTGATAACTGAAGTCTGTCGGTTCCTCGTTTGTTTAGTTATTTCACGGACAGTTAATTAAAGCTTCTTAGTTTACTTGCTCAAACTTTTACAGAGATAACAACATTAATGAAAACTCTGGATTTGGGGGAAGAGTGTGGCTGGGAGGCGAGGGCGGGCGGGGTTCGGTACACCGTTCGCCGCCAGTCTGCGCGCTGCCCTGGCGAGGCTACGTCGCCCCTCTCTCAACTCACAAACATCGCGATCGCGGCTGGACATTTCCAGCGGATTTTTGAACACTCTATGAACAAGTATAGGAATGGGGACATTACAGAGAACTGCCGACGGTGTGCTATATGTGTGTGTTGTGGCGAGTTATATGTGAAGGCTTCAGTTTTATGGGTGCACTGGTTCGACGGCCCTACTCGGTTTGTCATTTGTCACCCACTTTCGATGATTAGCGTGACAGCTCGTGCCACTTTGATAATTTGATGACGTTGTTATGATGCTATATTTACGATGGTGCTAATTAGATAATTATTATTCATTATTATCTCAAGACTCACGTAGATTTTAATTCGAAAATGGACCAAGTGTTTGTTCAAATATATTGTGTTAATAAAAAATAAATAAAATTAAATATTACGCTATGAAAACCTCACGCAGACATCACAACAGCCTTTGAATTTAAAACTGTTCGATGTTACTAAAACAGTTCAA
Organism: Hydriomena furcata; assembly: GCA_912999785.1. Taxonomy (NCBI): domain Eukaryota; kingdom Metazoa; phylum Arthropoda; class Insecta; order Lepidoptera; family Geometridae; genus Hydriomena; species Hydriomena furcata. The sequence goes on from OU538824.1 coordinate 9,902,014, forward strand.
ACGTAAAGGTTCAAAATAAATAACGCTAAACCTTATCTTCAAAAGATGAAAGAAAGACAAACAGGATAATCTTTTATCAACGTACGACACAGTCGTAGCTACGTACAGATAAGTAGACAAGGCAAAAAGAAGGGGAGTACAAGCAGGGAGAAAGTTTCTTTTTTCGTTTTTACACAGCCCGCATTGTCCGGCGTTTTACTTTGCGGCGCTACTGATGCGTTAAAACTCGTTGGGAGACGGTTCTTTTAGAAATTAGCGGTATTTATTTATTTATTGTAGTGTATTTTTTGTATTTAATTGCCTGGGGATTATCGTTTGCGATGACAGATTTATTACCCATTTATAACCTCTATTTAGCTATAGTTGGTAACTTTTAGCAAAAGAACTTAGAATAACCTTATAAACTTCGGCTAAGAGTTCGTATGAGCTGGCCAACAGCTCTTGTGACAGAGGTTTTAAGCCATCCAAAGACCTCCGTCATGGCTTAACGACTTTTAAAGCCGGAACCATCCTAAAGTGTCATCCGATAAATTGAAGTGTTTAGTTAACAATACCACTAGCGGTCATCTATTTAGTGACCGCACTGAAAGTTGCATAACTTACTCGTAGTCTGTTTAGAATGAATAGGTAAACTGCGCTACGAGCTTCAGCTCCGTAGGAAAGATATACAGTTACATTTCTACATCCTCTCGTCAATTATTTTAGCTATGTTTTTGTTGAAGTTTAATTGGGGCCGACGTTGTAAATATTCTTGTATGTAACTAGATAGTAGGTATCTTATAAATAAAAAAAGCAATTACATTTTGACTTTTTTTGTGAAATATGCAGGGTAGTTTTAAGTAGTCAGCATGTAAAAAGGTGTTGACTAAAATGACATTTGGTTTTTTTTCCCCAAAAATATACCTAATTAAATTATTAAATATAAACGTCGAATTCGAAAAAAAGTCATGTAAGCTAATAACTATGCCTAATAAATAAATATATAATAAAAATAAATAAATAACTTCAACGTAATTAAAAGTTAAAAAGTGTAGGTATTGGAAAACTTCACCCACCTAGAGTAGCTAGCTTCTCTACTTTACCTTGATTTTCATTATTCTAGACTTGTTCATTTCGTTTTTCTTAAACATTATCAGGACATGATGTTTTCTTTAAAGCGGGGGCCGTAATCTAGCGGCGTTACATTGTTTCGGTATCATGATAAATAGCATTTACATATTTTTTTCAACAGTTACGGTGTGTTTTTTTTTTGATATTACAGACGAGAGAATATGTGGCCGTGTTGGCCTAGTGGGAGGTACCTTAACTTTAATCCAAAGGACGTGCGTTTGAATCTCGATCATGTCTAGATCTTTCTATTTGATTTATGCTCATTTACACGTGATTGGTGAAAAAAGACATCATCAGGAAACCAGTTATATAAATGACTAGCAGTCCGCCCCGGCGTCGCACGATTGATTTTAGGGTTATTTTTCTACACCATTTTTTTCTAGTAATTAATATAGCCTATGTTTATCAGGGCTAATATAGGATTATAATGGTAAAATATTTTTTCAAATCGGTCCAGTTGTTTTGGAACCTATTCAATGCAAACAAATAAATAAACAATCAAATCCTTCCTCTTTATAATAATAGTATAGATAAGTGACAGTAGGCTTGTAAATTCTCACGTAGGGAATGCGAACTACTGAAAAATGTGGGAATATTCTTAGACGCTCTATAAAAATTTTCAAGGATTTTATTGCCTTAAGATCGGAGAGGTTCAATGTTGGGGATTTTAATCGTGATTCAATTTATTTTTTTTGATTTATACTTGGTATGAAAAACAAGGCTATATCTACTGATAAAATTAAATTATCATTATTATCATATATTTTGTCAATTAAAAATAATTATTGTGTATTAATTAATGTATTGCGGGCGGTATGAAACCTCATTTGATGATTACTAAATGAAAATTGGATTCATATTTACTCGTAGCAATTATTGTTGAATGTATAAAATGTATATCATACGTGAATATTTATGATTCATGAAAAATGATCTTCTTAAACCTCCGTAGGTACTTAAGGTAGGTGAGATCGAAATAAAATAAATAGAATCACGACTGTAATCCCCAAGTATGGTAGACATCCTCTCAGATCTTCAGACGCTTAGATCCTTTGAAGATGTCTAGTGGGGGTAGTCAGAGGCACGTCCAAACATTATATCTGGCACATGCCCACATTTTGCAGTAATTAGCATTCCATACGTGACAGATTGCAAGCCCGTCGCCGCTTATAAGAACACTAACTGGTTTCCTCACGATGTTTTCCTTCACCGTTGTAAGCACGTGTTTTTTGGTGCGCTTATAAGTTTTTCGAACAGAAAAATCTATTGATACCTACACGCCGGGATTCCAACCCACGACCGTTAGATTTAAAGTCGAAGTACCTCCCACTCGGCTTCTATCTGGATCATTTGGATACAAGCAAATGCCTCCGTTTCTTTTTCATAACTTTAACCATTGGATTACGTCCTTTTTGAACCCAAGCCCACGCTTTTGATACAAATACGGAAACGGTATGTTGAATTTCCAAAAATGTTGATTATCATCTGACCAATATTAGAATTCCTGACCTTTATAATCCCAATTTTCTGGTAAGTAAACTCCGTCGCTCGAGACTGTTTCACTTTGTTTTTATATTACTGATATTTTTATAAGACAAGCTGGAAGTTTCACGTGAAAAACGGGAACGAGGACTTAATAAAATGTACCGTTGAATTCTTTCGCTTAGGAGCAACGTTTTCAAGAGATTTTATTTGATGCTATTGTTTCGAGCATGGATCTAATCTGCAACTTTTTGAATGCTCACGACCTCACCCCTTTGGCAAAACGTTTTTATTATTCACTCCAATGCTGTAAAATTGTAAAGCCAGTTGTGTTTTAGTGGGTCGCTCAGGCTTTACGTAATACTTACTTTATTTTATCTGTGGAGTATTTTTAACCGAATTCAAAAGGAGGTTCTCAATTCGCCTGTATGCTTTTTTGTGTGTATTTTACGAGATTTCTCCGGCGTTTCTGGACGGATTTACAAAATTAGTTTTTATTTGAAAGCCTATACTTTCGAGGTGGTCACATTACCACCAAGACAACATCTGATGATGGGGTCCCAGGGAAATCTAGAGAAACCTTCTAAATTTATGGGCATTGATAGTGGTTTTCAACTATACTCGTAGACCTTGCCCTTCTTTCATTGGCATACCTACATCGAGTGGAGGGCTAGCCAGGGGCCTACATTATGTTTATGAGGTAGATTTTTAGGCTTTGAAGTCGGTTTTTTTTTGAATAACTTTATTATGAGTACTTGGGTTTGTAAAATGCTTGCAGAATACTCCGAACAACAACAAAAAGTAGAATTTTGCAAGCAATCTATTTAGTTGCGTATTATGAAGATGATATTTTCAATATTTATTAGGGTTTTACATACTCTTAAATGTATACCAGCACCGTGTACGCTATCTTTACTATTATAAATTTAAAGAAAATGTGTTTGCTAGTTGGTTTGTTGGTTTATCCTACTTTCATGCAGTAACGGAGCAACGTATTTATATTTTTGTTTGCATAAAGACCGTTCATCAAAGACAGGCATTTTATTCGGGTACAACAAAACGCGAGTTGAAGCTATTTAGCTATATATAGGTGAAGAGTATAAAGGTAAAGGCCTCTAAGGCATCATCACTTCACAATTCGAATTCAACACATTTGTTTCTTTTATCATCGGAAACTTGACCCTTGTACAGCAATTCTATCTCACGAAGACGGTCTTAATTATGTTTGTAGACACACATTGTTTCTGTGTGCGTAAGCTCAGCTCTCATTATCAGTCACGCACACAAATGAGCGTGTCTTGTCTATACACATCACAAATACAAGTACTGCTCACCCGCCGTGAGAGATAGAACAACTGTAACTTGTACCATACTTCAACCTCATCATACTTTTACCAAAACAGAAGCGACACGAGATGTTGACTTGCAAAATACGAGTAAGTACGAGTTTAGATAGCCAAGTAACCACAAATTATTTACGATTACGTAATACAGAAACGTTTAGGTAAAAGTAGTTAAGTGAACATCGGCTATTTGCATACATTCTGTACATACATAGAGCATAATGTTTGCAATGCCGCAGTTTAAAATTGGTAAGGTTGGGTAACGTTTTTACCGAGTTTTTAAAGATAGAGGTTATAGATTTACCCTCGTATTCAGGAACGACACTATGAGAACACGCACCCACAGTGGACGAAATCTTTTTTCATAAACATCACTTTATGTGTTGTGCGACACTGCATAGTGTGACTAGAGACACATTGTCGTGTGCCTCTAGCCGAAGTTGAGCTCTAAAGGCACACGGTAGCGTGCGCCATAGTGCCGCTCAACACATAAAGTGATGTTTATGAAAAAAGATTTCGTCCACTGTGGGTGCGTGTCCTCATATTGTCGTTCTTGAATACGAGGGTCTGTCTCGTACATGTTCTTTGTTTAATGTTCCAATTATTCCTACAGTTGATTCTATTTCGTTTTTTTTGGTAAGTAATGTTCCCGACAGCTACCCCTATCATCCTACCCTTAGGTAAAAACCAAATCGCTTCATTCTAAAAGATGTTTAACTTACGAGTGTTTTATACTCACGCAAACGATGAAAAACACTTTTTTTCAGAAATCCTATAATAAAAAAAGTCAATGCTCTAGAGGAGTCATTAGTATGCCGCTAATGAACTGAATCCAAAGTGCAATATTATTATCTTCATTCAGGCAACGGGATTTTGGAAAATGGCCAAAAATTATAACGATAAAAAAATTCTGTGTGTCAGCTCCGACGCACGACTGGAGTTTACCAGATCGTGCGTAGAGCGTACCCCCACTATAAGATGTTTTGCCATCAGTAAGAGTGAGAGAAAGCATTATAAAGTATAGACAAAGTAAGGGTACACACTACCCACGATCTAGCTGCACTGCTCGCACCAAATTAGAAAGTTGCGCACCAAAAACGTTACGAGGTTATGCGTTCAGTAGATTTTACTACTCACATTTTTTTCATACCGGGCGCCTTATATCTAAAACCGATTCATAAGGAGTAAACTCCAAAAATTTACTACTTTTGTAGTTATTCGTTTTTTCATTGGTAATGGAGGTTAAGGATTATGATCTGTTTCCGAAAGTATTTTTAATACACACTCGTACAATTATATGAACTATATCTTAGCAAATATAATATGTCAGTAACTAGCCTCCAAGCGATAAATAAAGCACAAGTCAATTTCATTCAGTAACATCCAGCAATTTTCTTTCTTCATTTTCATTTCCGTTACAAGGTACTTTCCCGGAGCGAACTCCGATAAACAGGTATTTTCTTTACTCTTTGGAAAAATACTTTATACATCTCTTAAATTATGTTACGTCGACGTTAACGTTACTATAAATGCTTACGCCTACCAAAATGATCCGATTTATAAATATAGTAGTTGCCTATATCGATACTTTTAATTATTATTCTTGTTTAAGCCTTCATCTTGTTCGATCGGCACCACACTGGAGCTCTACTTAACATTAAGGAAAAGATCATTAAAAAAAAAGGTAGACCCCAAGCCGTGTTTGTTGTCTGATTATTCTAGGCTTGATGGTAACCGATGTTTCATCTCTGTGTATCTTTACGCTTGATTGTAGACTTGGGAAAACTTAAATATAAATCTTAATCCTACTGGTAATGGGATAGTAAATATGGACCAAACATTAGTGATATCATGTAAAGGAAACAAATTAACTACAGTGAAAACTTTGTAATAAGCCCAGAAAAGTGTTAGGTACCAAAAGATGTCAATCTATCCGTAATCCAAGATTACACTGTTTTATAGGGTCCAGTGGATTTTTCTGTTCGGAAAAATTATGAGTTCGAACACATGATTTAAACGGTAAAGAAAAAACAATTATCAAGAAACCAGTAAATAGTATTCTTAGTAAACGATACAATCTATCATTCGAAATCCTTACTACTTAAAAAAATTGGCATGTGCCAAAACTGTTTGAACGTGTTTCTGACCCCGTAGACATCTAAGAATCAGAAAGTATATTTATCACATAGTTTGAGGTGTGCGTGTGTGGCCTGAGCCTAATATTTTTCCATGAACATAATTATTATGATATAATAAAAATAAGTCGGGTTTTCCTTCCTGACGCTATAACTCCAGAACGCACGGACCGATTTCCACGGTTTTGCATTCGTTGGAAAGGTATCAGGCTCCGTGAGGTTTATAGCAAAGAAAATTCAGGAAAAAATTCAAGGGAAAAGCAGGAAAACAGGAACGGGAACGGGAACGGGAACTTAACACAGCATTTGTTAATTCTAAAGCGATACGAAGTTCGCCGGGTCAGCTTGTATGATATAATAAAGCATTTCGATATACCATCAACCAATGAGTTATATAGATCTGTTGAGCTACCTATAGACTGTTTGCAATGGTATTTAAATAGCTCAACCGTTTCTAAAGGTACTTTGTAAGTTCTTTAATATATCTAACTATCTAATACCTTTTAACAAGCAATTTTCGTATATAATTATTTAATCGAAATCTCGGAAACGGTTGCAACGATTTTTATGAAATCTAGTATACTTGGTTTCGGGCTCGATAAATATATGTTTAATTTTTAGAAAACGTCGTTTTGCCCGTGTTTTGAGGCAATGAAATACCGAGCTTCTGTTCAGTCATCCAGGTACTTATTGCTTTTATCTAGATTGTCTAAAAACCTACGAGTAACTAAAACGAACGTCAAAACCTCACGAGCCCGAACCATGAATCAAAGATAAAACGAAGGCATTTTTTCGCTTACCTAGTTTATGTTCCTATTACACTTCGGATATATTTTACGGCTGTTCTCCCACTAACCTTCAATATTTTATGGAAGTAGGCAATGTTTGTGTTACAACTTTTATAATTTATCAGGCTCTATTGTTTTTGATCTTATCTTTGCTATATTCAGTTTTGTTGCAAAACTTTGGTCCTCTGAGAGAACTGTTTAAGTTTGTGCATGAAGTAGATTGATAGATACTCGTGGTAGTGTCACTCTCTGATTGAGTGGATTGAGAGATTTGTTTGTTTAGTAAACTAGCAATTGTTTTACAAAACTCAGGAATGCGATTACAACTTCTGTAGCGTTTCATAAATTACAGTTTTTTTGCGATGAGCTATACGATAATAATTGGGGTATTTATAGCTTTTTACAAAACAACGCTTTTTCGGATTTTTATTCACCTTACACCATCGAGCACACAGCCTATAGACTCCTTATTGCAAGGAAAACACTTTCAAACAACACATTAGGCTTATACTGCTGATATAAGACACCCAGCGCGGTTAGCGACGCGCCCCGTAGCGGGCTATGACATTGAACCGGCCAATCAGAATGCATTTTTTACCGCTCCCCCTGATCCACACAGACAGATTTTTTTGTTTGAAGAAATGAAGCTATTAGACGTCTATTAGGCTATGTGGTCGATGACTTTCACCGACATCAAACTGACACATTTTCTTAATTTTTAATTGATTGACTTATCCAAATAATATTATTGGACGAAAAAAGTTTTTAGTCTTGACGGGAATTGTGAGAGGTGTTTCATAAGAATGCCAAGAAATTGTTGCGAAAATAATGTCAGTGTAAGTGAGTGATAAAACTAAAACACACTCGACTAAATACGGATGTCAGAACAGAGCAGAGGTTGGCTGGTGTGGTTTTATGAGTTCCAACTCTAAAATAAACTAAACCCTGTTTTGTTATTCAGTTGCAAGATATTGCTTCGAACACTTTTAGCTATATTTACTGTAAATCAATATTATGGTAAGACTGCTACCCGTTAGCATTGTAGATCAGATCTTCAGACAATCAGTTCCTTGAAGATCTAGGGTAGATTCTTATCTACCCGTTCTCTTGAACGGCAGAATAATGGACTAACAGGACCCATGTACTAATACTAATACTACTTACCCTATTCATAAGACCTATACCTACTATGTATTTTACTCATACATGATGCAAATAAATCCTATCCTAGTATAATATTATAAATGTGAAAGTTTGTGAGTTTGTATGTATGTTTGTTCCTCAATCAGGCCTCAACGACAAAACGGATTAAGTTGAAATTTACTGTAAATGTAGATATAGTGCCCGAATAAATAATAGACTACTTTAAAATATGAAAAACATCCCCAAAACGATTAAAAAATGCAACAGGAATAATTTCTGCATAGATGGCGCTGGTGTGCAATAAATCTGACATCACAGACTAAAAACATTCTTCTATTCGATTATTAAAATTTGACAGGACAACGTCTGTCACGGGTCGGCTAGTAAATAAATAAATAATAAATTCAATTCGAGTATGTGACGTAGAAGCCACTAGAATATACAAAACTTTCTAACAAAATTCATGTTCATACGATTACGTAGGCCAGTCTAAAGTTACAGTGCTCGTTTTCAGAGGTCAGAGAACTGAAATTGTTACCGACGCTATCAAAACTTTAACTGAAACTACTGTTCTATGTTTGAGAACAGTGGAGTGTTAAAACTTTTGTTTTATGGTATTAAATCTTTTGCATAGTTCAGTTATATAACAGAAAAGTTTGTACTATTTTTAAATACAGTTTTAAAAATTGATTTCTACTATTGATAGTTTATTTAATCCTGTCCTAGTAATATAGTTCTCTAGCTGAAATCTACAAAGCACGACCTTTCCCTTTCCAGATTACTCATAGATTAGCTGGATGAAAATGCTATCTAGCATTATGTTCGTCCATATACATATTTTTGTATTGTGCAATAAATAATTTTCTATCTATCTATCTACGGTGCAATTCAACCCTATGTAAATAAATAAATAATGGTGGACATTTCATACATAGCCATCTAGCCCCAAACAAATCAAAGCTTGTACTATGAGAACCAGATTACTGATAGAATACTTATATACTTTTTTTTGTAAATACATACTTATGATACATTATAATAGACACAGAACAAACGTCTATATTCATCACACAAATGTTTGTTACGGGTGGGAATCGAACCTACAACCTACAGCGCAAAAGGCAGAGTTACTACCAACCAGCGATTTTTTTACTAGAAAACCCTAGTAATCGATTTATAGAGATTTCTATGCAGAAATTCAATCGAACAAATCAAAGAAGTGTTAACACAGTCGATCAGATCGATCGATCATCAACTACTGACCGACGCAAATCTAGCGCTTAATATTGCTGACTGATGAAGATAAATGTAGATTGTAGATTCTAATAGTCATCTGTTATTTATGACTGATGTTTATTGATGTTTACTTGAGTTACTCTTCCTTCATGATATACTTATTCACTGTTCACTCCAGCTATACAAATCTCTATTAAGATAGTTAGATAGATATATTGGGTATATAATAGCACTTTATTGGCGGCGATTCTATTGTGTCCACGCTAAAGTTAAAATTCCTAAAATGCGATCGTATTCCTTTTACGTTAAAGTCTAAATTAGCGTAACTTCAAAGTGACAGTTCAATAACTTAGGATAGTAGTAGTAGAAACGTCAAGCTAAATTTAATCTTCGTTATACTGGTGTTGACTAAGATGACACTTTGATGTGTCAAATATGCACTTTGAAGTTTTGGGACTGTCATTTTAATGTTACACTAATTTAGACTTTAGTAAGTAAGTTTAGGATGGACACAACAGAATGGTGGCGACCATTGACAACCACACGTCCACACAATATAATACAGTAGATACAATAGATACAAAACAATTTGACAAGTTAGTACAATGAGTGTTTCTTATGACAGGTAACCTTAGGATGTAGGACCCAGGTTTTTAATAGGTGTGTTGACGAGGGAATTTTTCCTGATCTCATGAAGCATAGTAAACTCATTCCCTTGTACAAGTCGGAAAACGAGAAAGATCCCTCTAATTATAGACCAATATCAGTATTGCCTGCTCTAAGTAAAATTTTTGAAAAAGTTATTCTTACTCAGTTATTATCTCACTTCAATCTTAATGGGCTACTTCATTGTCATCAATTTGGATTTACAAAGGGTCGATCAACAACCGATGCCGGTACTTTGCTCTTAAAGCACATATATGAGGCCTTTGAGAAATCGCAAGATGCGATCGGTGTGTTTTGCGATTTGTCGAAAGCGTTTGACTGCGTGAGTCACGCAACTCTAATCGCAAAGTTACAACACTATGGCATCCATAACCAGGCAATTCACCTCTTACAATCTTACTTGTCCAATAGAGTCCAGAAAGTTGATATCGGTGGCGAACGATCTTCTGGGTCATTTATTGAAATGGGAGTTCCACAGGGCTCGATTTTAGGTCCATTTTTATTCTTAGTTTACATTAATGACCTCCCATTCTATGTAAAAGACATTTGTGACATAGTCCTATTTGCTGATGATACGTCGCTTATTTTTAAAGTCGATAGATCTAAAGTTAACTTCGATGACATAAATGCGTCACTGTCGCTAGTCTTTAATTGGTTCACTGTAAACAATCTATTGCTTAATTCTAAGAAAACAAAATGCATTAAATTCTCTTTGCCTAGTGTACGGCATACTCCGACTAACATTGAAATAAATGAAGAGACTCTTACGCTTGTTAATTCGACTACTTTTTTAGGTCTCAATATTGATGCAAACTTACAATGGGGACCTCATATTGTAACACTTGCTGGTAAACTTAGTTCCGCTGCCTATGCAGTCCGCACGATTAGGCGGCTGGCCGATGAAGCCACAGCTAGGCTAGTTTATTTTAGTTACTTCCATAGTGTAATGTCGTATGGAATTCTTCTCTGGGGTAAGGCAGCAGACATTCAAGTTATTTTTGTTTTACAAAAACGGGCAGTACGTGCCATTTATAAAATGAAGTCCCGGGACTCTTTGAGACAAAAATTTAAAGAAATTAACATTCTCACAGTAATCTCACAATATATATATGAAAACTTACTGTATACTCATAAGAATATGGCTTTCTTTAAGAAAAAAAGTGATGTACATAGTATTAACACAAGAAATAAGAACAAATTGTACATACCCAAATTTAGATTAGAAAAAGTGAAGGGGTCGTTTATGGGGAATTGTATACTATTTTATAATAAACTGCCAGAAAACGCAACAAAACTTCCCGTTAGAAGATTTAAAGCCTATATAAAGAATAATCTTATAAACAAAGCGTATTATACTGTAGATGATTATATAAATGATAAATCCTCGTGGCCTGATGTCGCTCTGCCACTCGACAGCTAAATATTGATTTAGGTACTTAATTTCATTTTGTGTAACATTTGTCTACTTTAATTATTTTTAAGCAAATAGTTATTTTATCTGTAAGTTTTAATTCTAAATCAAGTGTAGCGTGTGTTGCTTTTTGAATTTGTGCTGAAGCTCTTTAGTTATTTTTTTTTATTGCTGTACCTACGTACTTGAGTAGTAGGTACTTTTAACTTTTAATTATTATTCTTGTTTGAGCCTTCACCTTGTTCGATTGGCACCACACTGGAGCTCTACATAGCATTAAGGAAAGGATCATAAAAAAAAAGGTAGACCCCAAGCCGTGTTTGTTGCCTGATTCTTCTAGGCTTGGTCGCGTGGAATCGGCGTAGCTTCACCTAGTTCCTAAGACGTTTCAAAGTGATCCTTGTGATTTTATTGAAATAAATGATTTTTGAATTTGAATTTGAATTTGATGAACTAGATAATTATAAGGGGCATGTTAGTACGTCTTATTATTTACTAGCGACCCGCCCCGGCTTCGCACGGGTAGCATGTTATTATACATATAAACCATCCTCCTGAATCACTCTATCTATTAAAAAAAACCGCATCAAAATCCGTTATGTAGTTATAAAGATATAAGCAAACATACATACATACATACATACAGACGCGGGAAGCGGAAAGCGACTTTGCTTTATACTATGTAGTGATAAATCATAAATTTCAAAAGTCTAATTCATAATCAAAAACTAGGTAATTAATTAGCAGGCTTATAAATAATTTTAATCTAATATGACATTAATATAATCCTAAGCTCATAATGATACCTCGCTACCAGAACTATAAAATCTGTGCTGCAAATATTCTTAATTCTTATTTTTAGATAATTCTCGATGTAAAGCTTTAATAAATACAAGGGTCGCAAGAAAAGTTGTGGGGAATGGCTATCGCAAAGAAACCATATTTAATGTTTTAATGACTGGGGTGGCATTAATAGTCCATTAAGTTCCTTGTTTCATATAGATGTTACTCAGACCTTTTGGTGTTGGTGTTTGAATGAGTTTTAAGAGTAATCTACTTAAGAGGCTGTCAGTCGCTGATTGCTCTTTTTCGAAACGAAAAAAGAAATACTTCTGAACAAGCCACATCTATAAGTATATTACTTCAGGTTCCTACCTAGATTTCTATTAAGCTGAAAACATAATAGCAGAAACTTTTCACGATAAAAATATTATTTAAAAATGATACGTTTTAGAATTTATGATAGAAATATTTTATATACCTACTATTAAAATCAACTTGTGATTTATTGTTAGATAGGTAATATGTAGATCTAGATTTCTATTAGGATAGATTTTTGATAAGTAATTATACATAATTTATATCATTAATTTATTCGAAAAGCTAAGGCGGACCACGCGCGGACGTGTGTTTGTCATCATTGCAGCGGTCGGTAGGATTATTTATCGAAGTGATTAAAGATGGGTACATCTTTATTCACATATACTATACATTATAAAATAGGAGATGTGGCTTGTTCACAAGTATTTCTTTTTTCGTTTCGAACAAAAATAATCGTCGACTGGCAGCGTCTTAAGAGTAATTTGAACATGGAAGGATCCTATTGCCATTGGCTTTTCTCTTGCTACCAAAGAGGTCAGAGTGAAAGCTTTAATGTTCAATAACATGCTCAAATAAAGTGAGAGAGAGAGAAGGTATACAAAACAGAAAATAAATAGAAACTTAAATACTCGGAAACTAGAAAATTTCTGTCCAGTAATTAAACAACAACGGTATTTACATGACACAGTTTCTCGCTGAAATAATTTGTTTGAAACAAATAAAGCTACTAATTGGACTTCTAACACAAATAGGTGACTGCGTACCTACCATTAATTAAAAATCCTTTGTGACTGTCCCTTTTATGTACTGCGACGGAGCCGACCATCAGAAGCTTAACTTTCTGTCCCAACTTTTATGTAATGACTTCTGTTTATTTTTAATTTAATTAATTGAAACGGATTATCCTAGTTATCGCAGGGATTCACGCCTAAACTTTGTTATTTAGTCCAAATGGAAAGGTCAATGTTCTTTTATTGATGTTAGAAACTTTCGTTTCACCGTAACAAGAAGCAGCGTAATTAAATCAAAAGTTCCTGAGATACTTATCGGTTCCTCACTCATCCCTGTTTCTTTCGTAACCTAGTTACATAACTCTCGCGTGTCAAAATCAGGGAAATAAATGCGGTTAATTTAAGTTACGGAGTGTTGTATACACACGTCGCTATTTCTTTGTCTACCTTCCTAAGTAGCGGCGGCGGGCGCTTGTTGTAATACAAAAGATAAATACCACCGCCGAACAACAGAGGTAATTGAGATAAACAGATGTGTTTTCTGCTCTATAGCTCGTCCTCCTACTGTGACGCGTAACAAAATCAACATATAACCTGTTAGGGTTAGGTTTATTATTAGCACCATCGTTGAATAGCATCATAGAAAACGTATCCCAACTTAAGGTCACATCATACAGGTAAACTAACTATGTGTATCGCAGTGAAACACAAGCTCAAATGAAGCCATTGAGCATTGAAGATGAACAGGCCGGAATACGATTACACCGTGCCTGTATCCACAACGTACTACGCGAGTAATAACCGACCACCACAATACGAACGCGGTTACGGCCAGCTCACAGCAGGTCCCGTCTACAGTCCATCCTCACATCCACTCTCCAACTATGCAGACATTTATGAAGGTAATAATGATACAACCCTCAGAGCGGAAGAACGACACTGGTACATAGAGAACCACAAAAACTTACAGTCAAACTATGATGTCAATCACGAAACTATACCTCAAGATGCCAAAATTAAGAAGGAAGAGGAGAAGAAAAGTGAAGTCTCTATCAGGCGGGCCGATGGCACGCATCCTAGACAGAGACGGAAGGAGGATCGGTGTTCCTGCGAATGTTGGCCTAGTTCTGAAAATAATGTCGTACAAGACAGCGGAGGAGGGAACGAGACGACGAGGTCGCTCTCGGGGGTTGATATGGTCGCCTCGTACGGAGTTTACGGGAATCCTCAGGAGGATGAGACATCGGGATTTGCACGGCTCTCGGAAAAAAGTGCAATGTACGGACATGGGAGCGACGCTCCAGTGCAAGGTGTGATAGTGAATCAGCAGGGGAACAGTGCGGTAGTGCGTGCAACCACTCCTTCGGAGCCCGCTTGCGGGAAGTGCTGTAGATGCTGGTCTTCGGATCCACCTGCTGCAAACTCAGAGGACTATTGTTGGATACACTACTGCCGACCTGCGCTGATAGTGCTGCTTTTATTATTTTTTCTAGTCCTACTGGGCGTCTCAACAGGGTTCTTATTGACAAATAATTGTAAGTACTTCATCTACTATCATGATTATCAACTGTATTTTCTTGATTAGGTTCAATAATTTAAGGCGACATATCATATCTCCCTAAAAAGATTATTTGATCAACTTGCTTATTGACTTTTGCATTCATTGGTGAACATGGAGATGAATGAATGAATGAATGAAAATGCTTTATTGTACACCATTAAAACAAAATAATAAAGATATAAACTTAAACTAGAAGAAACACTGTACAATGGGCGGTCTTATCGCTCAAAAGCGATCTCTTCCAGACAACCTTAGGATGGAATGAATATAACGAAGAATGGAAGATTGGTCGAGGTGCACTACTAAAAAATATTTATTATAAATGTACTTAATCAAATAAATAATTATATAAGTAAAAACATCTGAATATAGAAATATTTATATTAAGTACATATATCCCTATATAAATATAGAATCTGTGATACATAATCCATAATATATATATAGTAAATTTAAATAAATACATACATAAATAAGTAAATACTCACATAAAATATAATTATATATAAATATATAGATACATAAATAAATACAATATACATGCAACAAACTAATGAACGACGCTTGATAACTGTTCAGACAAATAAAATTGTTTGGTTCGATTTTTAAGTGTGGCTAGTGAGGGAGATTTTTAGTTTGCACCGACATTAATTTGGCCTTTTTATTTTGATTTTAAATTTGATCTTCTAGTGGGAATTTACAGCATAGATTGTCATTTGTTACGGTGAAATGTGACACATGATTTTTGAATGAAAAATTATACCGGTTATCGTGATTTCACTTTTTTTCGCTTATCGTGATTTCATACAAAAGATCGGTATCATTCACTGACTGGTAACAATCTATGCCGTCATCTCCCACTTGGGCCTGCATACGCTTGTAGTGTCACAACCAAACTGTATGCTAAAAACAAATTGTTTAGTTAACACTTATAGTTCCAGGACACGTGATCCAATAAATTAATCGGAAAAAATAGCGTTTATAATAATTATCATTCAATCAGTAGTCATTTCGTATACCTATGAACATTTTACTTGTACCATTCGCGGAACACTTATCTACGTAAGGGCACAGTAACGTTGACTCTTTAAATTTTAAACTTGACTTTTTATCACGAAATGGGACGGCGCGTAGATGTGGATGTATGGCGGGTGCCGCTCGTTTTTCTCTCTGGCAGAACATTAATTTTAGTGGCACTGTGGGTGCTATACCGA
Organism: Hydriomena furcata; assembly: GCA_912999785.1. Classification (NCBI taxonomy): domain Eukaryota; kingdom Metazoa; phylum Arthropoda; class Insecta; order Lepidoptera; family Geometridae; genus Hydriomena; species Hydriomena furcata. The sequence goes on from OU538824.1 coordinate 9,917,935, forward strand.
GCCGGCCTTTCATATTGCAGTAGAATCACTGGTATTCGGTAAACAGTGGGTTTTATCAAGGGTGAGACTTAGGCACTTCTTCCACTACCACAAGATTTGAATCGCCTATCTGTAGGCACTAGATGGGGTTCCGGTGTTATATATGTTCGCTCTTATAATTATGTTTGCCAAAAAGGTTGAACAATATAAAATAACCGGCCAAGTGCGAGTCGGACTCGCGCAAGAAGGGTTCCGTACCATTTTATATAAAAACGGCAAAAAAAACACGTGTGTTGTATGGGAGCCCTACTTAAATATTTATTTAATTCTGTTTTTAGTATTTGTTGTTATAGCGGCAATAAAAATACACACTGTGAAAGTTTCAACTGTCTAGCTATCACGGTTCATCCTATACAGCATTGTGATAGACAGACGGACAGCGAAGTCCCAGTTTTTACCCTTTAGGTACGGAACCCTTAAAAGAATTCTGTTTGTAAAAATTAGTTAAGAGGCTGCCAGTCGCTGATTGCTCTTTTTCGAAACGAAAAAAGAAATACTTCTGAACAAGCCACATCTCCTATTTTTATAAGTATATTACTTCAGGTTCCTACCTAGATTTATATTAAGCTGAAAACATAATAGCAAAAACTTTTCACGATAAAGATATTATTTCAAAATGATACGTTTTAGAATTTATGATCGAAATATTTTATATACCTACTATTAAAATCAACTTGTGATTTATTGTTAAAGATAGATAATATGTAGATCTACAATTCTATTAGAATAGATTTTTGATAAGTAATTATACATAATTTATATCATTAATTTATTCGAAAAGCTAAGGCGGACCACGCTCCGACGTGTGTTTGTCGTCATTGCAGCGGTCTGTAGGAGTATTTATCGAAGTAATTAAAGATGGGTACATCTTTATTCACATATACTATACATTATAAAATAGGAAATGTGGTTTGTTCACAAGTATTTCTTTTTTCGTTTCCAACAAAAACAATCGTCGACTGGGAGCGCCTTAAGCAATTTCCTAAACAAAACGAACTCAAATGTTTGTTCTAGGTTGATCTCCAGCTCAGAAAAACTCATAAAACCATTGCACCGTATTGATTTTTATTACGCGAACCGGTCTCAATAACTGAAACAATATTCGAAGTCGTATATTTACCTACACAACAAAAGCCGTACTGAAACGTGCTACGTACAGAAACAATTGAAGAGTTATTCGGAACTCCATGCAATAGATTGTCGAAACTCGGGACGAACGTTCGTTTTTTAACGGCAGAATTAATTTCCACGGCTTCACCGCGCCAGTGCGGCAGGGGACCGGTTCACGAGTCACGTTCAACTTCAGCTTTGAAGCCGAGCGAATGGCTAATCGATCGATTAATTTTCACACCATTTGAACACAAAATTCCGGCAGAATGCAAGAATTCATCTGCAATTGGTACCTACATTGATGTGGCATAATGATGGTGCTTTCCGATTACGATAAATAGTCGTTTCGCGGTACATTTACTTTTCCATTAAGCGCATACCACGTACTGTTATTCCTGCCAATTTATGCCAATTTCCTGCCTGTTTATCGAATTCCAAAATAATTTCCGACTCTATCATAAATCTGTTTTATTGAATTTCAGTAAACGCGAAATTAAATAGATATCGGCGATATAAACAGCGCTTTTCCAGGGAGCATTTCAATCGAACGATCCGAGATTAAGTCCATGCGGACGCAACAGGAAACTGGAGCGAAATCGATTCATACAACGAATCGAGCAAAGGCTGCTGTTATGGCACCGCAACAAATTGAAATTGATACCATCGCGAGTGGCTGGCGGCCGGATATTACGGGTGTCAAGCGCAATCACGCACTGCTAGCAAAAGCTAGCTGGAGTTGTCGTATCACTTCATTAGATTTATAGGTTCCATGGTATCTTGGATCGCTCTACGTGATTTACCTGTGCTTATCAATCTGTTTGTATCCATCATTACTCACTTTTAATCTACTATTCGATATTCGATTCTGTACGAACAGTTGCCGAGATATCACATTATTAAATTCATAAACTTTCTAGAACTATATCACTTTTTATTTATCCCGATGTTTCGACTGCGTGACAATAAACATGGTCGCTGGAAGACCATATTCCGAGAGTTCCCGCGACTACGATTGTTGTGTAACAATGCGATAAATACCCGTATGAAATATTAATTAATATGTGTTCCTAGAACAATAATTGCTTGTTTTGTTAGGTTTCACGGCAAGGTAGTCCAGCTCGTAGCCGTATGATTCATTAGAGACAAAAGGTACACGATAGGTTTCCCTCAAGTAATAATTCAATACCTTTTGTGAGCACTTTTTGTGACTCGGCGCTACTTATTAGGGTAAAACCCTTCGTGATAACTCACCGTTAGTCATATTCAGTAACGTTGTATAAATTATAGCCTTATAATATACAATTATCGTATAGTTCGAAACACCAGGGTGGTGTTGTTCGTGATTCATTATTTGAATCGTTATGACATTTTCGTTTTTCGTCGATACTTCGCTTTGAATTGACTTACCAGACTGCTCGATGCGTAATGTTCTTCAAGTGTACTCGTATGTACTATAAAGTGTAATTATATATTGCTTTAGTAGCATTGTGGTTGTCCCGAGACGGCTTGATGGATTTTAATAAATTAGGTGTCATTGGATTCGCCTTGATTACGAAAGTGACAGGATAAACGTGTCAAGACATCCAATATGGTGTCCATAAACCGTAATATTAAATTTCAATTATTCAAGCACCCTTGAAGTTACTTGTTATCGAATCGCTAAATATATCTAAAAGTCACGCCAAACCAAAGCTATATTTAAAACTAGCTGACCTGCCCGGGCTTTGTAGGCCACCACTTCAAGAAAAAAATATCACAAGATAAGATTTTTACATGCGAAATTTGAAACCAATTTTTCAAAAGTCTGTTCTCAGCGAACATCTACTCACAGGTCACACACAGGTCAGGAGTAGATGTTCGCTGAGAACAGACTTTTGAAAAATTGGTTTCAAATTTCGCATGTAAAAATCTTATCTTGTGATATTTTTTTCTTGAGGTGACAGGTTGACAGGTTCTATTAGGTTGTATGAGTATACAACCTAATAGAACCTGTCACAATCATCATCATTTCAGTATAATTTCAACTACCTACCCATAGATTTCCAGAGCATCTTGTGCGTCTTGCCCCTTATAGCTCCCAGCAACTTTAACAGGTCGTCTTATCATCTAGTAAGGGGCTCGTTGATCGTCATACGTTGCGCTTTTCAGTACGTGATCCCTACTCACTGCCAATTTAACTTGCTTATCTTCTTTGCTATCGAAGACTTTAGTTTGTAAACAGATATCCTTATTCCTGATTAGATCTTGTCTCCATACCTCCTTGAGCGACCTTAAGCCTTGGTGTTTTGGATGAGAAGTCACGTAATCTTCCGAACGCGTATCGGTGTTCGATTCGTCGACTTAATTCTTTCTAAATGTTGGACCTGTGATGAAGTATATTTCGTGATAAAAACCCGTAACTTTGCTCGCTGATATGTGGCCACGTCATAGAATACGTCGTATATTTTTATTAAAAAAAAAAAAAAAACATGGACATTTTCAACAGCGACATTAAAATAAATGTAGGTAATATCAAAATTAAGTATTTGCGAAAAAGTATTTAGTTTTCACTACCGATTCAAACGTAACGTGAACTATTTCCGCAGTGACTATAAACGACATAAACGCTTCGCTTCGGAATAGTAAATGGATAAAAGACCAACTGGAAATCTAGTTCTGCCAAGCGGCATTCGTTTATTCAGGGTTTTGGTAAAACCTAAGTTACATGACACGAGCACCGCCCGTCCACCGTCTCACATTGTATGCAGCGATCGAATTCGTTTAACACGTGACTGGACACTAGCCGTAGTTTAATAGCCTCGTATATGTAAAGGACAGGCGCGGTCTACGTCCAACCAATTTGCAATAAAACAATATGGCACGGCGCCCGGCTCACCCGGCTTGCGGCAGCCATTCAGCCCCTTGTACGAGTATTTTATATTTATCCGAATGCAAACCCATTAGTCGCAACCTCTTTGTGTTACATTCCAAAACATATTCCTTACCCGGGAGCGATATTAATCTGAGATCTACTTTAATCCCCTTTGCTTTATTTCCACTCGCGACTCTAGTTCCTATGGTAAAGCTATTAATATGCGCGCAGGAAATCGGATTAAGATAACTTTTAATGAAGGTTCATTTTAATAATAAGTCGTTTCTTTCCTCAATTATTCATGAGAATGTCGAATAAAAACTGAATCGTTTTGAGCTGACTTTTCTTTCCTGTGATATAATCGTAGATAGTTAGATAATTATTATAGTTCGACCGTGTCCATTTCAGTAACTTCAGAAATGGGAACAAAAACGACTGTTTTCAGGAACTAAATTACTATTTTCGAGATAACTTAGGATAAACTTGGAGCTAGGAAAATTAGAAATACCCACGAAGTTGGTAAAAGGGATCATTGTTTGGAAGTTTGTATTTTCGTAGGACCAACAAAACTCGCAAACTTTCTACCAAATGACCCAGTGATGGTTCAAAGTGCAATAAACAACAAATTTGTATTGTTGTTTATATGTTATGTTATATGTAATTTGTATAAATTTGTAAATTTGTATTTATTACACATAATATTCATCAGCGATGAATAATTATAATTCTGCCATATAGGGTAGCAGCTTTAATACCATAGAGCACAGAGGCATGGCTCCTTTCTTTGAAGAAATGGGCATAGCCACACAGCGAGGTGACGTCGCCAGTCTTTTGGGCAGACACAGTGTGTGGATTTTCCTAAGTTATTTTGCCCCTAGAGGATTTTGTCAGAAAAAAATCAGTATCGATGTTTTAATACTTAGGCTTATTGTATTCTTTTATTGTTACAGATTTACATTATCAGCCTAGACCGCCTGCTCCAGAAGGTAAGTAAATTATATTTTTATCTCTATAATAAAGCTTGGAAAATACTTATTTTTAACTAGCTTTCACCGGCGGCTTTGATCTCGTGATACCCAAAATAAAAACATACTTCATGTCACGAACTATATAAGAAGGTGTAATCTAGTATCCTTGTCTTATAAAAATATATCTGTCAAAGTGGGTTAACTCGAGTAACACCCGTACACCCCCCCACTGTAATTATATAAATGTTGCTTCAAGTAAAATAGCCTTACCGCGTCTTCAAAGCTACGAGAGCTTATCGTTGGCCGACAACCCATATGTGTAGGACTGTGTAGTGATGTACAGAACTTTAGGAAGCGGGATCTCAAATGGAATGCGATATGTGTAGCTCAACAAAACCGCTCTTCTCTCAATGTTGACTTTATTCTGGGGATATGATGGATTATTTTGGCAAACATTGTAGGTTATCACTACATAGTATAAAGCAAAGTCGCTCTCCGCTTCCCGCGTCTGTATGTCTGTATGTATGTTTGCTTATATCTTTAAAACTACACAACGGATTTTGATGCGGTTTTTTTTAATAGATAAAGTGATTCAGGAGGAAGGTTTATATGTATAATAACATGCTACCCGTGCGAAGCCGGGGCGGGTCGCTAGTATCATTATATAAAAATTTAAGCTGAATTGAAGTAGGATCCAAATGTATTCATAAATCATCTTGTACTTTTAGGAAGCATTCAGGATATCAACTTTTTAACAATTCAATATTTTTGAACCGCAATAATATGATATTTATGCATCTATATACGTACTAGGTATTCAGGAAATTTAGAAAACAACACGCAATAATAAAATCAATAATCGCGGAACAAAAATGGGTTGGATTTGGATATTATTGCTCTCTGGAATTCCACGAACCTTCGGGAATAAACGTATGATATTCACAACACAGGGATATTAAGAATGAAAAGTATTTTTTTACTAATTTACATTTATTTTTTTAGTAAGTTTTGTTACGTGTTTTTTTTTTTGCTAGTTAAATAGGTGTAGGAGTGGAGGTGAATGGATAGAACAATTAGATTGCGATGCATCACTAGTACGTACACAGTGCGGGTGACAAGCGAACTAAGTCGGTGTCTCGAGCCAACAAAATTGCTTTGTCTCCCAGACTTTGGGAGTGCCCCGCATTATGTGGGCGAGAGTGACACCGTATATTCTGCCTTGTTATTATTTTCGTATAATACCTAATAGGTACTTAGCTTTATTTAGACAAAACGTGATGGGGCTTATTTATTATTTTATGCAGAAGATAACAAGAAGGTATATTTGCACGTATGTATTTGGTCCAACCAATAACATGATTTTAGTATTTACCTACTATTGTGACTCAAATAAAATCGTTTGCAGTATATTTATTTTTATTATTTATTTATTTATACATTTTCTACTCGTCCTAAATTGTATGGTAAAAATTCTCTAACTTTGGAATGTGAAATTTTAAGGAGCATTTAGATGATATCGTCCCACATATTCAACCCTCGCGAATTTATGTTCAGATAATACGGATAATTTAAACAGATTTCGGGCCTGAAAAAGCGGCGCGGTGAATTTCCTAATTTTCTTCCATTCACGTAGCAGCCGCCATCATTTTTATCTCCCCTCCCTGTCTCCATTTATCTCGGGCTTCTTCTACAGCAATTCGCGATCTAACATTTTGTTTGTTTCTTACGAAATTGTTATTTCCGGCTGCTTTCTTTTCTTTAAGCGGATTCGTCGTCACGACAGCTTTTATATGAAAGTCGAGGAAATAAGATCGCTGCCGAAATCTGATGCTTGACCTCTTTCCACGACGAATGTAATAATAAAAACCATTTGTCGCCGTATTGTTTCCAGATTGATATAAAATAGAAATTGATGGGTGATTTGATTTCCATTTTGGGGTAACCTATTGGCGCCGGCGGTACGCTTATTGGTATTTGAACGTTAGGTGGTATTTTGGTACAGACCGCTTGGCTATAGTGTAGCAGCTATTGATTGGTTAAATATATTATAAGATTTTATTTAACCACTGCTATTTAGCATTGGGAACTTATCTGACATAAAAATTCAACTACCAAGATATTTGTGATTTAAATCAAGAACAAATTTAAAATTAACTTCTACCGTGGAGGCACGCCGTGTGACTTCGCACCCGACAATCTGCTTGGAATCTTAACTAGGCGATAGAAATCGGTAATCCCTAAAGTCAGCTAACACAATGCTGTGGCAAAACGGAAGCTCGCATCTTATTTTGGCCCTTCTTAATAATTTTGTCACGCTCTCGACTCCCCAGGTAGAAAATTGGAAATTGTGTGAAATCCTCGGCGGTGCTCCACCAAAAATTAAAGTCTTTTCACAAGAGTTTACGTTGGCCTTCTATTAGAATGATCATTGTATTCATTTCATATCTGAAATGAATCATGGATCGTGTTCTTTCCGTGACCACGATTATTGTAACACAGTCTAGCGTCGGGATATATCAGAAAAACGCAATAAATACCCGTTTAAATATTATAAAATTGCGAAAGTAGTTTTAAAAAGATTATCTAGGTACTCATTTATAAATTTAAATATGGCGAAAAATTGGAATTGAGAAAATATTTCATTTGCAGTGTCAAAATTAGGTTCGTGATCCAATCGAAAAGTCCGATATTGATCAAAATCAATCGAGTTATGACGCTGCCGTATCCTATCAACCGTTTCATCGAGGTTTGCGTAAAATATCCGCATTTTTAGATAAACAACTCAATCCCGTTCACATTTTGGAAAATCGGTATCGCGGGAGGTATAAAACAAGATTAGCGCGACTTTTTGTTGATTTGTGACTGGGTCGAAGCATTAAAAGAATTGTCTTGAATATTTCATGTTTGTTTGCAGAAGCATGTGAAAAGACTTTTTGCCGGTGGGGGGCCGAGTGTGTCTCCCTGGGGGACGGACGTGCGCACTGCGCGTGTCCAACAAGTTGCCCCAACACAGCTGCAGCGGTGTGCTCCACCGCAGGCAGGACATACAGAAACCATTGTTTTCTACGGAAGGAAGCATGTGAAAGGCGGCTTAACCTTCGTGTCAGACACGAAGGTGAATGTGGTGAGTTATCGATAACAGCTTTTATTTATTTATTTCAGTAACCAAGTAACATAAGTATGATTTCAGTTTTCTTATTGTAAAAAATAAATTATGTCAAATACATATAATGTAGCACCATAAACAATTTAAATCCACGTTATCTATTCTACTTGTTCCTAATGCAAAGTACGAAGTAGGTAACAAAACAGCAAAATACCTGGAATAAGTATAATACCTATAGGTAGGTGTGTATACCTAGGTAAAAAAAAATTTTGACTGCTATAAGTACAGTTTAAAAAGTTTAGTTTAATACAATTTAAAAGCTACATAGACAAGTATATATCCTGCAAACAGGTAAAGGAAACAGCGTAAAGCAACTATGTAAAACTCATAAATAAGAGTTATAGTAATTTTAATAGCTACATAAAATTATGCAGCAAACGAGCGGTATCATAATCGATAGTGTCAACACTGCGAGTATGTAAATTAATATCGTTTTCATGATTTCGATTTATTAATTACGCTAATGGTTCTATAGGATATAGAGGTTGTGGAATTACTGTGCCATCCGGAGGTAAAAGCTACACCTACGCCTACTTAAGGCGAGTAATAAATGTTTTTGATGAATGCAGAATCGTTTTTTCTCAATAACTGCAAAACATACAGTTTTGTTTGCTCTGTGTCTGGGTGTTAGTATGTATCAAATGTATGTATTTACAAAAAAAAAGTATATTATAAGTATTCTATCAGTTATCTAGTTCTCATAGTACAAGCTTTGCTTAGTTTAGGGCTAGATGGCGATGTGTAAAATGTCCACCAATATTTATTTATTTATTTAGTTTTGTTTTTCATGACAAAGATAACTGAAGGATATAATCTAGATAAATTACAGACAGAATCACGATTGGTGAAACTTTTCTCGATAGATTTATTTTCCAAAGTTGGCTCTTCAAAAACACTAGTTTCGTTTTTAATCAAAGCTATGAATAGCTAAACAGTTTATTTTTATATAATTCGTAAGATAATCATACTAGCTAAATAAATTACAGACAGTTTCTTTTTAAATTTGATGGTTTTCGAGATAATGCAGTTTTATCACTTTTTCCGTCTTATCCGGGTAGACTCAGCCCATACAAAACGTCAAAAATTACATAATGATAACACAAATATAGTTTTTTCCTTTTAGTAGGTAAAAATAGAAAGCAGAATATTTCATTCAGTATCAAAGTAATCACTACTGGCACTGCTTTGTCGCTGCGCTTAGGATTTTGCAAATAGCATCTTGTCTTATCTGGAAGAGATTTATTGCTTCTAAGCAATAAAACCCATTGTACGTAGTGATTTAATTCTATTATTTTATAAAGTGTAAGTAAAATCTACTTACATATTTTCTATACAATTTAGACAATCAAGTTTAACTTTCTATTTACTTACACAACGTTGTAGTGCGTGGAACATGTTTTAGATGGAGAAGATTTTCCTATCACAAGCATAATAGTACAGTCGCATCTACTGGAAAACATCCTAATAATGTTATAAATGCGAAAGTTTGTGAGTTTGTATGTATGATTGTTCCTCAATCAGGCCTAAACAACAAAACGGATTATGATGTAATTCGCTGTAGATGTAGATATAATGCCCAAATAAATAATAGACATAAAGTAGTCTATTATATATAAATATGAAAAACATCCCAAAAACTATTTCAAAAAACGCAAAATGATTTGAAGGGATGATATCAGTATAGATGGAGCTGGTGTGCAACAAATCTGACATCACAAAGTAAAACATTCAGTCTTTTCTATTCGATTATTGCAATTTGACAGGACAACGTCTGTCACGGGTCGGCTAGTGGTCAATAAGTGTTGAGCTGACTAAGCCGCATGTTTTTTAAGAATGTTTTTACACCGTACATTTGCTGTGTTTATAATTTTTCGAACAGAAAAAGTCCTTGGTCTCAAGACAATCAGATTGAGGAGATACCTCACCACAACTCTAAAGTGCACATTTCAAGTTCATTCTACAGGTACTTGGCCCAGAATGTAATATTACTTTGTCGTAAATACCTTAACAACGGCGTCACGTGGGGAATTTTCCGAACTATCGTGTTCCCATGTTGATTTTGGATGTTTACAAACGGGACAACTGAGGAAGTACAATTGGGGATGTTTACAATGATCTAGTTATCAGCCTTGTGATGTTTTATTCTCATTCAACCAATACTATTTGAACTTCAAAGGTTAAAGTGCGAGGATTCTATATGGATGAAAAGTTGTTTTAACCAAAAATACTAGGTAGTAACGTGTTTATTTTTGTTCTGAGACCTATCGATTTTTCCGCGATGGTTTATTCATCAGGTATAGGATGTAAGCACCTTAGATACGTTAAAAATGTTTTCGTATATAAACTACCAACTTGTACCTGCGATTTCGTCCGCGTACAGTCAGGCAATCGATTTTTGGCGGCTTTATCGTAAAACATTTAAATTCCTAAAAATCGAAATATCAAGACTTTATGCTATCTCTAAGTATATGAAATTTCATCACAATGGGCCCAGCGGTTTGGCCGTGATACTATCACAGACAGACAGACAGAATTACTTTCGTATATATAATACTAGCCGACCCGTGACACACGTTGTCCTGTCAAAATTTTGATAATCGCATAGAGTAACGCATGTTGCTATGACGACTGATGTCAACACGGATGTCAAATATTTTGTATAGATACTAGTTCTTACCCGTGGTTTAGCTTGCGTGGTACCTGAATAAAAAGTAGTCTTTATACTATTCCAGTAGGCAACGTATTTTTCAAGTTTTCGTCTCAATCCGTTTGGTCGTTTCCGTGTGATTGAGCCACCAACATTTAAACATACTCATAACCTAGTCTAGAAGTAGGTAAAGCATAACATACCTATAACCTTAACCTTTGCTCACAGAGTCTGGTGATCCATGTTCCGGGGTTCCATGCCCAGTAGGTGCCCGATGCGTACCTTCCTTCAACCAACCAGAATGCCGATGTCCCAGAAGCTGTCAAAAGCGAAAACCCGTCTGTGGCACGGACGGTCGAGATTACGCCTCTCAGTGTCATCTAGATAAGTACGCGTGTGATAACCAGCTGAATATCACTATCAAGTATCATGGGAAATGCGGTGAGTAAATGATTATTACATTCCCTTACACTAGAGATGCTTTGCTGATACGAGATAGTCCTGCCCATTTAGGAACATGAAGTTCTATTTTTGTTAGGTATAAATATATTCTTGAACGCAAAAAATATAATAAAATCACGACTGTTATACGCAAGTACGGTAGACATCCTTGCAGATATCTGGAAGGGGGCAGTCAGAGACACGTCCGAACATAACATTTGGCACATGCCACATTTTGCAGTAGTTAGCATTCCATACGGCTGCAAGTCCATCATCGCTTATTAAAATCGCAAAAACAGGCGTTTATTCCAGTGAACATCTCGGGAATTTAAAATATTTCTTATTACTTTTACCTAAATATTTTACTGGTAGCTAGTTAGAGAAAAATATATTTCCGGATGTTCCTTGCGACTTTCTTACAAATACGTAGGATTTTTTGGAACAGTTATTTTTAATTAAGATTTATACTCTCAGTAACTGACCTATATAAAAGTTTCATCTGTAAGTTTCATTTCGTTAGAGAGCTTCAAATGAGTTAATATTAATTAAAGCAAATGGCTACGTTTTGTTATTGTTGATCTTTTGAGCCATAAAAGGTTAAGAGGGAAGAATCTTCTTATAATGGGAGAAAAGTGGGTTAATACAAAAGAAAGCAGACATTTTCCCACAGTTGAGATGACGTCGCTGTGTTGACCGATTATTTCAATCCAAAGGTCGTGGGATCGAATCACGGACGTACCATCAATGGATTTTATACAAAAAAATATTTGCTCAAAACAGTGAAAGAAAACATCGTGAGGAAACAAGTTAGTATTTTTATAAACTGCAACGGATCAACCTTACACGTATGGAATGCTACTACTGGAAAATGCGGGCATATGCCAAATGTAATAGACATCTTCAAGGTGATCCTTGAACGCTCTGATAGCGATATCTAGATATCTGGATTTCTGAGAGGATTCTTACTGTACTTGGAATTTTGAAAACTATTCTAGATTATTCTGACTGTGAAACTCATAAAAAATATTATTTTCAATTCTGTTTATGTATTGGCCCTAAAAATTTAAATTTAATATCGACAATTTAAATAACCCGCAAAAACGCTCCTTTATGCAAATGGCGTCGCACTAGTTTCTGTAACGTTACATGCTTGTCAACAAATAAACAAACGTCAAGTTTTTCAAGGCAGGCGATATTGTCAAGCATGTTACGTCATCGTCGATTCGACCAATCTTGACCGTTTTGTGTCACGTGACTGGCTTTCAAAAATAGATAATTTGAATTATGGGTTTTTATATCCATTGTTTATTTTAAAGTTATTTTACTTCATAACGCTTTATCAAGGCATAATTTACATAGTATACTATCAACAAAACTTTATTTTTCATACCGTCAAATAGCCTAATAAAGTCGTGATCTTATTTTATATTTCTTTCATAAAGTGATGACGTGAATGTTTATCCAAAATGTAATTAGACTGAGAAAACCTGCGATAAAAGTATAATAAAGCATACTTATATTACATACATCATACCACGTTTTTGCATTAACCCGGGCTATCGCATAATATCGTAAAAAAGCCATCTTGTAATATTTTATAAGCAGCAAATATTTTTCTTATAACTTGTACAAAATAATGTAGGCACGGGTAGGTAAATATATTACCCGATGTTCGTAAAAGTTACACAAACGCAACCCGTTACAATATTTTCGTACGCGAAATTGAAATTGGGTCACCTGCTTTCTTTTTCATAGAAGTAATTTAATCTCGTCTACTTTATGTGGGTACTTACATTCGCTAACCCTTTTCACAGAACTTGTCCCAGCATTCGATCTAAACTAAATTTGAACAAGACCAAATGCCCGCACATTCCGACATCCTTTTGTGCGATTCTCTATTTACATTACTTGCTTGGCGTTTGTACTTTTATTGAATTGTTTCATCTTTTCTGTCCCTTTGCTGGTTCGCTTTTGTTTCTAAAAAAATTGTACTGTTCTTGTAGGTACTCTTTTACGCAATCGAATCAACTGAGAGTCTTTCTCAGGTATTCTTTCTGCGAAGTAAATAAGAATTCCTTTATTAACTAGACAATATTTTGATCACTGACAAAATACTTATCCCATACTGAACTATCTCCAATCAAACTATCGTGATTAGAAGACGTAACTATTTGATTTTGACACGGGTTTTTTGCCCGCGACCATGGCTATTGTAACATAGTCGAAGCGTCGGGAAAGTAAATTAAAGGTAATTACGCGATAAAGATCCGTGTCAAAATCAAATAGTTATATCTCCAATCAGTTTAGTTACTCAAGATAAAAATTCACTGCATATCACTGTATAGTGAAATCGTCCGATTTGATATTTGCGACAGGTTTTTAGTGGTATCGACAGCGCAATAAACCCAACGGCCATTTCCATTGTCATTTTGTGAAATTCTTTTACTTTTCTCTAGATCCATGTTCGGAGCATGAGTGCGCCGACGGCGGAGTATGTCAGCTGAACGAGGTACGCACCCCAGTGTGCAAATGCGGTCCTCCGTGCGATTTGATTGCGCGCTCCGGATCAGCTGTTTGCGGGTCCGACTACAAAGACTATCCGAGTGAATGCTCGCTGCGAAGGGAGTCGTGTAGGACAAGGCAACAGCTCACTATTGCTTACAGAGGAGAGTGTGCTTCAGGTAAATTTGTTCTTCAAGTGTTTGTTGATACCTACTACCTAGCCTAGATGCTGTAAGTAAATCATTTGTAAACGTATCGGTAAATAAACGGACCGTTGAAACGTCGTTAAAATAATGACAGTAAGGCCATAAAAACAACTTTTAACAAAATCAAACTAATATTATTTCTTAAAAGAAACAACAGCACATTTATTTGAGATAAAACTACCATAAATATTGACTACGCTAGAATAACAATAAAAAGTTTCCGCAAAGAAAATATCCTAAAATGGATTTAACATTTTGTAGGTTTTCCTTTCAGTGTTTTATTTGAGAATAAAAGTATTTGATACATCATTTGAAATAACTTCACTTACTTTACCCACCAATATAACGGATTATTTTCTTAGTTGCTTCGTTGAATAAAACATAAATATTCAGTTTTACTAGATAGAGCGACTAGCGGCGATGGGCTTGCAACCTGTCACGTATGGAATGCTAACTGCAAAATGTGGGCATGTGCCAAATATAATGTTTTGACATGCCTCTGACTACCCCCACTTGACATTTTCAAAGGATCTAAGCGCCTGGAGATCTGATATGATGTCTACCATACTTGTCGTAACAGTCGTGATTTGTTTTTTTTTTTTTTTAGATAGAGATAAAGTTTTTATTATTTATTTTAATTTCGACAATATTTTGTAAACGTGTTGATCGTGGTTGGAACAAAATCCAACCACAGGTTTTCAAATGGAAACTGTAAATTAATATGGATTTTCCATTACGATACCGATCCATAATTTTTAAAAAAGTCTTTCAACAACCTTTATAATCTAAAATTAAATCTTTGTTCGAAAATGCAAGGAGCCAGCGTTACTGGTCGATGTCGGGCGACATTTTGTTCAAAAGAAAGTAATTGGATACGAGCGCCGGAGCGTCAAACAGAGCCTGAAGAAATTGAGATGGAGCGAAATAATTGTATTACTTATGTAGATAGAACTACTTTAAACTCAGCAATATAAAGGGTTTACCAACTTGGTAATTTTTAATCGAATTGAGGTTTCATTTTGAATTCATTTTCAAGTGTAAAATTGGAATTGAAAGTTTTTCAGATTATGAAAATTTGAATTGGATTAAATTTCACCAACTTTCGTAAGGCTGATAAATTGTTTGAAAAATATATCAAAGCTCGACACTCGCAAAACGTTTTGGCAGAACTCCTTCGTTTTATAACCGTATTAAAATCAGAGGAGCTTTGTGTCTAAAAGCTGTTTTACCTTGCACGTTTTCATTTCATAAATTCAGAATGATGGAACTACGGTCTATTGTACTGAGTTTGTTTGTGAAAGCATCAGCTACTCAGTGTTGTAACCATTGTAACTATATGGATATAAAATATTTATAACTAAAACATTTACGAATAATATTTACTCTTGCTGCTTGAAGAGAATACTAGAATGCTTTAGTTAAATAACTGTTTGAAGAGACTATCAGATTGTTCAACCGCTATGCCAAGTCACGTGACGTCTCACATGTTGTGCCTTGATTCTTTATTTAGGTGCTGCTATTCCATGATACCTACTCGTAGTGCCTTGTATCTCGACCCAAGGATACCTAAGGTTGTCTAAAAGAGATTGCTTTATTGCCCAGTTACAGTATAGTTTATAAGTTTATTTTATTGTTATTTTTATTATTGGTGTACATCAAAGCATTTTCATTCATTCATTCATACCTAGTACGCGATCAGAACTATGTATGTGACCGTTGGGTATTATGATGACCGTACAATAAACTCTTTCTTTCACCACACAGCTCAACATCCCTGCGACTCGTTGAAGTGTGGGTTGCACGAACATTGCACTCTGGACACGCACGGTGTCGCGACGTGCGGCTGCGGTGCAGAGTGCGAGGCTATAGTGCGTTCTGTATGCGGCACGGATGGCAGAACTTATGACAGTCCGTGCTTCTTGGAGCGGGCTGCCTGCCTGGAGAGTAGAGACATAAGAGTGGCGTATATGGGAGCATGCGGTGAGTTATATAAGATTTTACTTTAATTTCAAAATGTATTTCCGTACCACAAAGATTTGTAAATAACTTTAGGTAATGACAACTTATTTCGATAACATATAGGAAGGATATAGATTGCATTCAGCATGACATAGGCTATCGGGACAAAGCCGCAGGCAACAGCTAGTACACAAATAATATTGAATGATATTTCTTTCAGTAATTAAAGAACTATCTAAGCTAGTTAAGTTTATAGAGTTATGAGCTAAATGAGCTTTTTATTCATCTTAAACGTTTCTATAAGACGTTTTCAGTTACTGAAGTTTAACAGTTTAGTTGTATGGACTGTATGGATATGGATACCTATAAGGTTTTAAAGTAAGACAGAATAACGTTTTGTGGTGCTCCTGACAATTTGATTCTTATAAAAATGTATCATAGGTGTGGAAAACCCTTGCGCCCGCACATCATGCCCTTGGGGCGGTGCGTGTATAGCCAGAAATGGCGCGGCACAATGCGCGTGTCCAGTCTGCGACGCCACGATAGCGCCTGTGTGTGCATCTGATCAGAACACGTATGGAAGCGAGTGCAAAATGCGAATGCACGCGTGCCAAGAGAGTATGAAGGATGTCGAGCTGAAAGTGCAGTACAATGGAACGTGCCGTGAGTAGTATACATATAGTAGTTATTTATATATAAAACTAGCCGACCCTTGACAGGCGTTGTCCTGTCAAATTTCAATAATTGATTGACAGCAAAAAATTACAAAATGATCCGCCATTTATTGAATTCATTTGTTACAAAAAATGTGATAAATGAAGAACATAGAGCTGTTCCGATTTTTTTAAAAATTCACATAAACCATCTACTTAATAGTCTGAACAAAGCCTAAACATTTGATTTGCATAGGTGAGCCCGTTCTTGAGTTATAAAATTACAACAAAAAGTGGCATTGATTTTTCACTACATAGTATAAAGCAAAGTCGCTTTCCGCTTCCCGCGTATGTATGTTTGCTTATATCTTTAAAACTACACAACGGATTTTGATGCGGTTTTTTTTAATAGATAGAGTGATTCAGGAGGAAGGTTTATATGTATAATAACATGCTACCCGTGCGAAGCCGGGGCGGTTCGCTAGTATATATATAAATTTATAATGGTATGACATTGACCCTCGTATTCAAGAACGACACTATGAGAACACGCACCCACAGTGGACGAAATCTTTTTTTTCATAAACATTACTTTATGTGTTGAGCGGCACTATGGCGCACGCTAACGTGTGCCTCTAGAGCTCAACTTTGGTTATAGGCACCCGACAGTGTGCCTCTAGTCACACTATGCAGTGTCGCACAACACATAAAGTGATTTTTATGAAAAAATATTTCGTCCACTGTGGGTGCGTGTTCTCATAGTGTCGTTCTTGAAAACGAGGGTAAGGCAGTAATAACTGTTCGAAAGTTTTAACAAGACGACTCCAACACCATACAAAACTAAAGTGATACTCACTTGGCTTAGGCCAGTGAGCTTCACTTATACCGAAATTTCATATTTCGAGAAGTAATAACTTAATAAAAATAATAATAATAAATGTTTTGATCGCGTTTCTAAAAGTACAATATTATTAACAATGATGAGATCTTTTTAGTAATAAATAATACTTGCCATAAGTAATTTCGTTCTTGCTAAATATTTAGAGTTTTATGTGGGGTGGTAGAACTAAAACTAAAAAATACAATGGGTAGAAACAATACAAATAAAAATGTGCATAAATGTGTGTTGTTGTGTGTAAGAATGTGTAAAATTATGTTAATGCCTATTTTACTTTTATATTTTACTATTTCTGTGATAACTCAATCTCCAAATGTTCAGGGACTATGACAATCTATGAATTTATGATGGTAAATCGTGAGACATGAATTTTGTTAATCGTGTTTTCATACAAAGATTCGGTTTTACCATCCACCGTGACTAGTGACAATCTATGCAGTCATCTCCCACTCAGGCCTCAGTTGCTTTAAAAGTTTCTGCAATATGTAAAGAACTTACGCGTAAAATCCCGTTTGCATATTCGTAGGTACAACAACGGAGTAAAACGTGCATTGTTCTTGGTAATTCAGTCTTTAAACACTTGAAAACGGTGTGAAGGATGTTTACGGTGTTTTGTTATCTTCATTACGATGCCTGCGCCATGCGTCGTCTTTAGGCACGTAAGCTGAAAAGCGCATGAATGCGTGTCAAGAAGGCATGAAGAAAGGCAAACTAACGAGTGTACGTGTAACTCGTATATAAACATAAACACAAGCGCTAAAAGACTTTATGAAGCTTGGATTACAAAAAAAGAAAAATCTATATACCATTACAAAAAATGTTTGCCTCTGCCGCAGCGACGGCGAATTTAAAGATGAAATAAATTAAAGAAATTCCATCCAAAGCAAAATCGCTATCAATTTCCTGTGATGAAAATCTTTCTCTCTTATGAAATTGTCAATAAATGGCGCACAAGATTCCTTTGAAATATAAATTATTCGCGTTGTTTTGATGACGTGATTCTTTTAAAGGGAGATGCGATAAAATAAAATCTTGGCGCCGCTGATGAGGAAAAATAGATTACCGGTCTGTTGTTTCGCAATTTTGGAGTAGCAATGAGATAGGGAGAGGTAAAGATAAATATCGGACTTTAGGTTAGACATGCCTGTTTCAGAAAGATAGCCCATGTGATTGATTGGCAAACAGTGGGGAATTTTTCGTTGATTAAAACTGTTGTTTATTTTAACCGACTCCAAAAGGAAGAGGATCTCAAGTAAAGGTTCTTAAAGGCTCGTTTCGAGACACTTGATGTCGATACTGAGGTTTTATTTATTTCATTAAAATAGAAATAGCGGAGTCACCAGATAAGAATTTTGTGAAATGTATGAATACAAAGATGCCTAGTTTTTGCAGTAGTAGCATTCCATACGTTATAAGAATACTAACTGGTTTCCTCACGATGTTTTCCTTCACCGTTTTGAGCACGCGTTTTTGATGCGCATATACATTTTTCGAATAGAAAAATCTATTGATGCACGCCGGGATTCAAACCCACGACATTCAGATTCAAAGTCGAGGTACCTCCCACTCGGCCAACACGGCTATTTATTCTGAAAAATATGAATACTCAAATTAAATTTTTAATTATAAAATACTATGACATATAAAATATATTTACATACAAATATCAACATCAAAAATAGCTCGACAAGTTTCGATCTACATACTTATTCAATATCTATGAAATTTATGTGAAGCACCTCAAATTCATTCTCAACAAGATAAAGAAAAAAATACATTAAATCGGAAATACTCGTGAAGACACAACAAAAATTGCGTATTTTATATCCACGTACTGATTTTCTTTCTGTTGAAAATATTGACTGTAATGCTCAAATTACAAGATAATATTATTTGCTCGTTCCTTAGAATATTAATATTATCTACTTTGCTATTCTAACATCGTCGTTGTTAATAAATAGAGCCGCCTCTGAAACTACGCTTTATGCAAATGAATAGTTTTTCACTTAGCAACATTGTTTTAGAAGCCGTTTCGAATTTTCGTTACCTACTTTTTGCGGGAGTTCTGAAAGTTCCAACTTTTATAAATAGAGCAAACAGTGAGGTTTGAAATAAGTAGTGAAATCTGAAAGATTTATTCCTAGTACTCCAAATTGTAATTTATTTCTTTCAATATTTGCTTTACTTTTATTAAGTTGTGGATAATTTAGAAGTAGCTATTTGTGTTTTACTTTTATTGTGAGGTTTAATTTTGGCAGTAGCAAGGACCGTGAATCCCGTTCGACTACATTGGCGTGTTATGTCTCAACGGATAAAATTAACATCATAGCACAATATTAACGATAACTTTCTGCGTTGTAGGTTGTTGGTTCGATTCCCACCCAAGACAAACATTTGTGTGATGAAACATTGATGTTTGTTTTGTGTCTGGGTGCTAATGTATCATAAGTACGAGTATGTATTAAATAAAACCGGCCAAGTGCGATTCGGACTCGCTCACGGAGGGTTCCGTACCATTTTTTACAATAAAACGGCAAAAAAACACGTTTGTTGTATGGGAGCCCCACTTAAATATTTAATTTATTCTATTTTTAGTATTTGTTGTTATAGCGACAACAGAAATACATCATCTGTGAAAATTTCAACTGTCTAGTTATTACGGTTCATGAGATACAGCCTTGTGACGGACAGACGGACAGACGGACAGGGAAGTCTTAGTAATAGGGTCCCGTTTTTACCCTTTGGGTACGGAACCCTAAAATAAGTATCTAAGTATTCTATCAGTAATCTGGTTCCCATAGTAAAAGTTTTACTTATTTTGGGGGTAGATGGCGCTGTGTAAAAAGGTCTAAAAGCTTACAAAGCCTGAACAACAAACCACTAATTTACTTCGCTCTTATTTTGTGCAGAATCATGTGTCGACATCGTCTGCCAAGGCGGGGGTGACTGTGTCGTGTCTGCAGAAACCGGTCATCCAGTCTGCCAATGCAATCATAACTGCACTGAAGCACAGGTATGTTCTTCATTGTTACCTAGTATAACACTTCGCACCTAGTCCTTCTAAAATAGTTAGATTTATTTATATACACTTGTACTTATAGTCTACCACAGCATATAAATAACTTACTAATCTATTCAGAATAGGTGCTCGTGTAATTATGATAGAACTTCTTACAGGTAAGTTCGTTTAATCCTTTATTATTTACGCCATAACCATACAACTTTGTACCTATAAATGGTGAGTTTTCTCGAGGCTACAGACTACAGAATAGAATTTTATTGTATTCTGTAGTCTCGCATATAGGTACATAAATATAGTCTACCACAGCATATAAATAACTCGTACTAATCTATTCAGAATAGGTGTTCGTGTAATTATGATAGAACTTCTTACAGGTAAGTTCGTTTAATCCTCAATTATATACGCCATAACCATACAACTTTGTACCTATACCTACCTATACATAGTGAGTTTTTTCGAGGCTATGATCTAATTAAAATGGTTTAAAATTGTGTGAAAATTATCTTAGAGCTCTATAACCTCTTCCATACATTTACTTATCTTACATGTTCTTAGGACTGTCAATTTGGTCGAAATTGAAAATGGCTACGAAAGCCGCCTATGAAATAGAATTCTCAAATTGTAAAATCAATAAGCGATAAGGCGATTCCTAGGTAAAGCCTCAAACAATGTTTAAAGGGTTTCCTTAACCGGATTTTGGTATTCCGTTGGCTTTAATATCTCTTTGAACTAAATCGGTGCTTAAATTAACCTTTTTGAATATACACCTACAGAATTTGCATTTACATCTATTTTGAAATACCTATCTGGGAATAGTTGCAGTCAACTTTTTATATAAGCCATTGACTGAAAATTCTAAATGAAAACCAGTCAAATGCGAAAGATTTGTAATTTGAAATCGTTGAAGCCATTTGTCAATATTTAACTGGCTAACGATTTAAAAACTCCAACTGGAGATAGCTCGGAGGTTCGCTCAATTTATTTTACTAATATTATAAATACGAAAGTTTGTTACGATATTTGTAACTCAATCACGCTTAAACGATCAAACAGATTGGGCTGACACTTGGAACATACGTAGCTTATGTTCTGGAATACTTTTTATACAGGTACCATGCGAGTGAAACTGTAGGCGGAAGGCGAGTAATAAATGTTTTTGATGAATGCAGAATCGTTTTTTCTCAATAACCGCAAAACATACAGTTATGTTTTTCATGACAAAGATAACTTAAGGATATAATCTAGATAAATTACAGACAGAAACACGATTGGTGAAACTTTTCTCGATAGATTTATTTTCTAAAGTTGGCTCTTCAAAAACACTAGTTTCGTTTTTAATCAAAGCTATGAATAAGCTAAACAGTTTATTTTTATATAATTCGTAAGATAATCGTACTAGCTAAATAAATTACAGACAGTTTTTTTTTTAATTTGATGGTTTTTGAGATAATGCAGTTTTATCACTTTTTCCGTCTTATCCGGGTAGACTGAGCCCATACAAAACGTCAAAAATTTCACTTATCACCTTATATGAACAACTTGTTTCCTAGGAATCAGACGTGGTTTGTGGATACGATGGTCAAACGTACCCATCACAATGTGAATTGGACGCGACGTCGTGTCGAGAGCAGAGCGACCTGCGGCTTGCCTACAGAGGAGATTGCGGTAAGTTACAAACGGAATTTAAAAGTAATTATAATATATAATAGTATATATAATACTAGTAATAGTAATTAAAAAGGAAAACATCGTAAGGAAAGCATTTAGTATTCTTGTAAGCGGTGATGGGTTTGCAACCTGTCACGTATGGAATGGTAACTACTGCAAAATGTAGGCATGTTTGGACGTACCTCTGACTACCCCTAACTAGACATCTTCAAAGGATCTAAGCGCCTGGATATCTGAGAGGATGTCTACCGTACTTGTCGATTGCAGTCGTGATCCTATTTATTTTATTTTTATATTATTTAGGTAATCTTTAAGCAATAATATGCTAAGTCGGAGACATTAAACTGGAATGTTTTTGCCAAGCGAGCCATGGTGGAGTATTACATAAAATAATTCATCTCCCCAAGCTTTTCGTCTTTAGACATCTTTAAGTATCTAAACGATATCTGAGTGGATCCTACCGTATTTGGGGATTACAGTCGTGATCCTATTTCATTTTTAGGGTGCCGTACCCCAAGGGAAAAAATGGGACCCTATTACTAAGACTTCGCTGTCCGTCTGTCCGTCGTAGGCCTGTATCTCATGAAGCTAGACAGTTGAAATTTTCACAGATGATGTATTTCTGTTGCCGCTATAACAACAAATACTAAAAACAAATTAAAATAAATATTTAAGTGTGGCTCCCATACAACGTGATTTTTTTGCCGTTTTTTATAGATACGTACGGAACCCTTTATCCGCGAGTTCGACTCGCACTTGGCCAGTTTTTTTGAATAAATTTGTGTGTTGAAAAAAATATTTTCAACAATAAATTTGTTTATTAAACATTTTTTTCGAGAGTGGCCGCTCCGTGTAATCAAATCCTCCCTTTTCCGGTTCTTACTCTTGGTTTATTTGCTTAATCTATATATAATTTGCAGTTTTAAGTAATAATACATGACCTGTATTCTTTCACAAATAAAGTATCAAGTTGGCAAACGGAAGACTATAAGTTTTATTACATACCTATTTGTTGCCATGCTGTGTTAAAATGTAACGTCGACATTTTATTCCAAGGTCCAACCATGAAAGTCAAGGTTATCGCTTCGACCTTGCTAAATAATGATGGAAATAATAGCTAAAAGCCCTCGAAATCATTTTAACAATTCGATACACTGCTGAAATATACATTAAAGGTCTATTCAGAATTGTGACGCGACGAACAAAGGGCAAAATATTTATAGTGATGAGTACCTATATAATAATAATAACATTGTTCACTAGTTTAAGGGTACGCATAATACTTTTCTCAGCACAAAGAAAATAATGATAAATAATAAATATAATAGAGAAAATGATGCCGCTTTTAGGTACTATCATTATCCCAAAATCATTATCATTAGGTACTATCATTATTCTATCACCGAACTGTCGAATCAACCGAATTAAGCTTATGTTTAGCATCATAATTATTAAAATCCTAATTGAAAGGATGTTAAATAAAAAAAAAACAAGCCAAATGCGAGTCGGACTCGCGTACGAATTGTTATGTACCATTATCTATTAAATAGCGGCAAAAAACACGTTATCTCATGAACCGTGATAGCTAGACAGTGGAAATTTTAAAACAGAATAAAATAAATATTTAAGTGTATACAACAAACTTTGTTGTGCATGCAATAAAATAAATATTTAAGTGTATACAACAAACTTTGTTGTATACACATAAATATTTATTTTATTCTGTTTTAAAATTTCCACTGTCTAGCTATCACGGTTCATGAGATACAGACAGCCCTGTGACATACAGATGAACAAACGGACAGAAGGACAGTGAAGTCTTAGTAATAGGGTCTCGTTTTTACCCATCGTTTAATCGTAGCCAGAATGCTGTCTTAGTATTTTTAGGAAGATATGGCAAGCATATACCTATGACGTAATTGCCTTACAAACATACAAAAGTAACCAAGTTTGACTGTTGGTACGATCTGTGTTTGTTGTATTTTCACTTAATGATAGCATAACGTCATTTTATAATTATTATGATACTGTTTTCTCTCTGTCCCGTTACAAATAAAATTAATTTTAAAGAAGCTCGTGTGGATTTTTGTTTGTTCTTACGGAATATGAATAGCTCTTAAATCCCGAAAGCTTTGTATCACGAAATTACACGAAAGTTTGAGTCACCGACAGGGAAAATGCTCGCAATTGTTGCGTAAACTTTGTTCTTAGACGGAATTTTAATCAAAAATTGTTATAGATGGTAATAAATTTTACAGGTGGAGACTTTATGTTGTGTGTTGTGTACTTTAAAGTTAAACTGGGTCATGAACAATTCCATGTTTATTGCAATCGTTGAGATAATAGTTTTTAATTCTAAATTTAATTTACGTTTTTATGTCCCTGAAAATGATTAATGGTTATTTTGTGTTGGCCCAGTGGGAAGTACCCCGACTTTCAATCTTTTTCTGTTCTGTTTCGGATTTTTCTGTTCGAAAAAATTATATGCGCATCAAAAACACGTGCTCAAAACGGTGAAGGAAAACATCGTGAGGAAACCAGTTAGTATTCTTATAAGTGGCGATGGGCTTGCAACCTGTTACGTATGGAATGCTAACTACTGCAAATGTGGGTATGACTACCCCCACAAGATATCTTCAAAGGATCTAAGAGTCTGGAGATCTGAGAGGATGTCTAGCGTACTTGGGGATTATAGTCGTGATCCTAATTATTTATTTTTGTATTTTTATTTTATTTCGACTTGTGGAAATTTGGACTGGACAATACATTCTTAACATCTATATAAGGTACTAAGAATGTATATGTAAATATTCTTAACAAATAGATCATGCATGGCTTGAACTAAGTCTATGTAATCCTAACCCATAATGAAGATTAGATTACGGATTATTGACTGGTAAAGGGATTGAAGTCCAACAACATGAAAGTCCATCTAAAATAAAAAATAAAATTTGCCGAAAAATGGGATCCGAGCATTACCCAACATATTATTATTCGATCAAGAATTTTGCTTACTGAACTAACATACATTATATTTTTGTCAAAAGATCTAAAAAGATGGATACCGTAGAAACTTACTGGGATTATAGCCGGTTTTTTTTTATCAAATCTATTTGCAAAAATATGTTGTCTTGAGAATTTCTGATTGTTTTATAACTCTACGAATCTTATTGTGACGGAGGCAGTGCTCGTAGTGAATTATGGTTTTATCATTTGTTGCCAAGCAAGTAGATTTATTGTGAATTAAATAATAAATGCAAAAGGTTTTTTTATTACATTTTCATACGAAAAATTTACCTTTAGACTTATAAAAAATGTATAAAAAGTATTTTAATAAAATCTCACACTTAAAAATGTTAAGATCATTTCTTCCATCGATTCTGGTCAAACTACTTCCAGGTTTTACATCATTACATGAAGAGGTAAAGACGACTGCAGACATCTTGAACCCCTCGACGTACCTACAACCAAAACAAATTCAGATTAAGTAAATCGCCTTTGTACTGTTCACCATCGGGTTACTTTGTCTATTCTGTTGTTAAATTAATTTAATTTAAAGCGAAATCATCGGATTTACGGAGCAGGGTTCATTCACATTTCTTGTTCCGTCTACTCCGAAACACAATTCAAATGCTTTAACGTAGAGCTGAGTAAAATTACTTTACTTATGTATTTTTGAGGATTGACTTGATAAATAAGACGTAAACAAATCTGTTTTTTGAAATCCTATTTATTATTTGTGACTCGATTCAAATCCACCATAAAAACATTTACATTTCCGTTTCGGTATTAATCGGCCGCTTGTACAAGAATTTCATTTTGCGGGGAAGTAGTAAACAATCGTTATTAAATTTGCACGGGTGTCTTCACTTGCTCCTCATTGTGGAAAGGAGAAACCCTAAATTTTCTTAATGCTGGAACGGGATAGAAAGATAGCAAGTTCACAATTGTCCAACGTAATGACATTATCCTGTTCAGCCATTCGTTCCTCGGAAAACTTCAGCCAGGCGACAGAGTCGTAACCTCGCTGGCGAAAGAAATAAAACTCCAGTCTGCATTATTATTTATGGCTCACACCAATACTTATCTGGAGGCTTTTTGACTTCCGTAATGTAATTTCGGAGAGCTACATTGCGTCGTAAATTGAAAAGTTGTTTTTCTTTGTAGCTCTTTGCGATGGAGTCCAGTGTTCGTTTGGCGCTCGCTGCTCTGCTGGGGAATGTGTTTGTCCAACTGACTGTACCGGCGCTGCCAGGGAGCCTGTTTGTGGGAGCTCTATGCAAACCTATCCAAACGAATGCGAACTTCAGAAAGCCGCATGCAAGCTCCCTCCCCCTGCCACGTTACACGTCATCTTTTACGGAGACTGTAAGGATAGACTCGCTGTCGTCCCTCCTATTGCCATGAGTAAGTTACTTTTCCACTTCTATAATATCAAGCACTTACTTCCACCTTACTAAATCTCGGATAGGGGTCATCTTAATTGTACAAACTCTATTTCTATCTCCTAAAATCAAACTTTCCCAATTGAAGCGAAAGTGATGATCACTTTCACTTAACGACGTTCCCTACCAGATGTGATCACTAATAAAATATTTACCATAGGACCGTCATCAACCGAGTTGTTAGCAGTAATTCCAATAAAGCAACCCGTCCCCGATCAATTAACTAACTTTCCGCTTTATCGCTCGACTAACACGCAAATATTTGGGAATGGGTAGCAACGACCGCGATGACCACGACCGAGCTGGAGGAAGGGTCGACAGACATCTCGGAGATTGACGAGATCGGAACTGTGAGCCCTTCTGCTTGTCGGGACATCAGATGTGACTTCGGCGCCAGTTGCGAGATCGGAGAAGATGGCTACCCTCGATGCTCTTGCCTCTTTGAATGTCCACCTGATGACGAGTACTTTCCAGTCTGCGCCTCTGACTTCCGACTCTATCCAAGCATGTGCGCTATGCGTAAAGAGGGCTGTCAAAAACAGCTCGAGCTGAGACTCCGTCCCTTAGATCTTTGCAAAGGTTTGTTGCTTACTAATTTTTCCTTCTTAATCTGTTTTTACCCTAATTTTACAACTGAATACACTTAATTAAAAAATAAATTGTGTCTCCGTAATTCAATTTCCGAAACAAAATGACTTGAACCACAGGTATGGAAGTGAGACCTTGCGGTAACAACAAAGCGATGGTCGATCTCACAACGGGTCTCGAAATTGACTGTGGTAATGGGCCACACCGGCAAGATTGCCCCGTCGGCAGCTATTGCCACATTACCTTGAATGCCGCAAGATGTTGCCCTAAAAGTGAGTATTACCTGCCCTGAACACTGAACAGTGTTTGTTTCAATTTGTGTTCTTTTACATACGAACTTCCTCTTTACGTAAGAGTAGTAAAACGATTGTTTATTGGAATGGGTTTTCCAATAGTTGCTCGCGAGGCTCTTTATGCTAAAGCCTTCGCAAGGGTGGTATTACTGTAATATTTTTACGGCTACACAGTCCTAGAAATCCTACTCATAACATTTTATTATAGCCGTATTCTTAAATGTGTTAGATACAGGGTATATTATGTTAAAGGGAAACATTTATCTACCATTTATGATACCCATTGAAGGTTTTGAAACATAATAAAAGATATTTTAATGTAAACCAAAGTTCACCTGTTTTCGTAGCGTCATACTCTCTTACAATGTTTAGTAGTGAATTTTGCTATTCCATGCATACAATACGGTGGCAACTGGTGATTTGTCAGGTTGAAGATACTTAACGGTACACGGCACCACTAGTAAATTGGACAGAATCACGCTACCCACTGCTTTGAACAGTTGAGCCTTTGTCTCCGTCTCATATTGTGCCGGGTTCTAGTTCACTGTCATCGTGGTGAATAGCTCTCTAATGACATCACAATTTACCATAGAAAGTAGTTTTCTTGTTTGAAAACGTTAAACGTAGGCTCGTTTTATTTGAATTCAGGCTATAATGTGACTACTTATACCAGCAAATAAATGTAGTAACATTGTAGTGAAGTGAAACCAACCACAATATTTTAATAAGTCTTTTAATGCTACAAATTGAAATTGCCTTGCCTTGAGTTAGTTCTCAAACTACTATTTCCTAACCCTAGACGATTCAAAGCTCGAAGATCGGAAGCCTATACACTGCTCGGATACCGCCTACGGGTGTTGCTCGGACGGGTTAACTTTAGCCGCTGGTCCACATGAGGAGGGCTGTCCAATCTCAAGTTCAACTTGCGGTTGTAATCGACTCGGATCGGTGTCGGATCGCTGCGATGATGGTGGCCAGTGCCAGTGCCGGCCGGGTGTGGGCGGCCTCAAGTGTGATAGGTGCGAGCCCGGCTACTGGGGCCTGCCGAGAATCGGGACTGGACATACTGGCTGTATACGTAAGTACACAATTATACTAACTCAACCTGCGTTGAGAGCAGGATTTGTTCTGTATACTCCAAAATGTTTTTTATTGCGTCTCTGCAAACAGTGTAGGATAAAATTGGAAACTTCAGGCGCGAACTACTATAAACTGATAGTGTATAAGACAAAATATCCTCGCTCATTATGAATGTACGCTCAATTTTCAATAGTTTAACTAATAGCTATCAGGGCCATAATAATATGATTTATTTTAATTAGTTTGTGAAGTTTAGTAATGGTGGTTACAACTGATAAAACCGTTATTCTGCAGTTTATGAAGTTTTGCTTCCGCATGCATAATGTAATTTAGCCTTGTGATCTAACTGGGATTGAGCTTGAAACTGCGAATGCTAGAGTTAGCATAATATTATACGAATATATCTGAACTGTATTTCAAATTACCTGATTCCAACTAAAATGATCTCAACTTTCTGTTAACTCAAAAATAGAAATAATCTCACGACTGTTACCCCGACACAGGGGGGTTAGCATGAACCACTATCCTATCGACAATGTATCGTCCAAATGTCAAAATTGACACTTTTTGTATAGTAAAAGTGTTTTGGCAGTTTTGGTATTTGGACGATGCGTTGTCGATACGATAGTGGTTCGTGCTCAGGCCACATGATAGACATTGATATCTCTAGGCGCTCAAACTTGAAAAATTTCTCTTTTTTAGGTAATTTCTCTGTCGAGGTAATAGATGAGTCAATGAATTGCTCTCGGAGTTTTTTAGGCGCGTCTTAAAGTGGTCACCACGTTTAACTAAGCTATTTTTGCAGCATGCGGATGTTCAGCGTTCGGTTCGGTAAGAGAAGATTGCGAACAAATGACGGGACGGTGCGTTTGCAGGACCGCCGTCCAAGGACAGAAGTGTACAGTTTGCGCCGATCATAGACGAAGGCTGGGGCCAAATGGATGCTCTGATCGTGAGTTGTTAAAACTGTATTTTGTGATGTAGTGTTCTACCACTTCATGATGAACGTTACCCAAACATACTAGTGCAGGTCCTGGGTAACTGGTCCTATTTGCAAAGGCACTTTTTACCGACTTTGATAAAGGAGCAGGTTATTAATTTGTCCTACCTATTCAAATTGTACCTGTACTCATAATGTTTTTTTGTTTTTAATGGCGTTATTATTATGTGAAGATTGGTTCGTTTTCGATGGTTTTTTTACAATAACTCATATGTCCGAAATGTAGTGTTGGTTTCTTTACACGATTTTCTTTTTTGAACATTGAAACAGTGATAGCGTTTTCGCCTAATGTAAACGACAACTGTTACCCATTTCAAACTCCAGCTAGATACCTATATCACCCAGAAATCAAGCATTCCAAACCCACAGAAATAGTTTGGTGTCTTACATAACATAGTTTCGTTTAGCATAAATCCTTTTTAACCATTTCCCATTTCACCGGTAGTATTTTAGAAAAGGTTCCTCATTATGTAACGGCCCGACCTGGCCAACCCATGTCAACTGATTTTTCTTCTCGGACACATTTGGCCGAATGAGTTTACCTGGTTTTATTCGTTACAGAATACACAAATTCCCCTAAATTGTTTGTATTTTGCACCGAAGCAGAAAACTACAAAAATAACTTTCAATTTCTGAAACTTTACAGAACTAACTTATTTAGTTAAAAGAACATAAAAAGTAGAGAACTTAGTTTCCTCGTGTTAAAAGTTCGGTGATTGTTTTGAGTTTATTAGGTGGTAGAAAACTTTGTGCAGATTCACTGCAGAGTTTCTAGTTTAAACTTGCTTTTACATTTAGGTATTTAGATAACAATATCCAATTTCCACTGAAGCATAATGTTGTTTTAGTAATTAAGGGCCGATTTTTCAATCATCAATAAGTGTTAACTGTGGAATAAAATTGCAATTTTCCATACGATATGTCAAATTTATTCAACAGTTGGCCCTTATCTGATGATTGAAAAATCGGCCCTAAGAGAAACAAGTCTTGCATGCTTAACTATTCCATACTTCAGTTGAGAAGTTCATTTTTGATTAAATAACAATAAAATATATTTATTGGTTTATTCTTTTTGTAGTCTAAACGATAAAGAACTTTAAAGGTTTCTTGTTCTTTGGCAATAGAGTTTTTAACCGACTTTAAAAATGGAGGAGGTTCTCAAGTTGGTTGATTTTTTTTACATAAATAATGACACGCCACAAAAAAACACCAACAATTATATTTTGTAAAAACCGTTTTCACATGGAACGACAGCTGTCACCTGTCAGTGTTGTACGTGTACCTTCAAAATAAGGCATGTCGAGGCTCTGGGAAAAGTGCCTTGCAGCTTTCAAGATCATGCTTTCTTTATAGCTGAGACGGGAGGCGTAGTCGGTTCGTGCTCCGAGCTGTCTTGCTACTTTGGGGCAGTTTGCACGGAGCGCACTGGGGGAGCTCTGTGCGAATGCGCTGCTGCTGCGTGCTCTGATAGCGATACCAACATGCTGGTAAGTTAATGACTTTGGTAATATTCAGCTTTATTTTTAACCGAAAAGAGAGAGGTTCAGAATTCGACTTAATTTTTTATTTATTTGACAGGGCATATCTTTTTATCTGGTGATGGGTGTTTTGATCTGATCCGATTTGGATGTTTTGTTTGATGTTTGATAGTTAAAAACTAATACCGTCTCATTATTTTTCGATTGGTTGAAATTTTCGTCGTTTTTCTTGACACAAATTTTGTACATTCGATATTCCAATTATATTGATCAAAAAACTAAAAACAACTACATTTTTTGAAGGATTTAAACATGATTTGGAAAGAATTAAAAACTATTCAAGTATGTAGTACTGTACTTGAACTTTACGACAAAATTATGTGAAGAAAATAAAACGGTTTTATTTTTTATATACACTCTTACATGTGCTATATATGTATAATAGGTCGCTATATAACCGTTTTCATAAAATTCTAATCGCTATTTTGTCGATGGCAAAAGTGGTTGGTACGCCAGCGTACTGAGTGAAAGATGAGAGTTTAAAACCCACTTGAGTGATACATTTTTAGAATTCTTAAATAAATTTTATCATGCTCATACTCATACGAGTACTATAATAATTTCTATACACTATGTAACATCTGAAAAAATTGGGTTCGAAATAGGTCGATGTTAGTAATGGTATGTTACACATAATATGATACCAGCTCATTAGAACTAGTGATGTGTGAAATAGATCACTAATTATAGGTAGGTACCTAGTATTTAGACGCCATTGAATAGCGAGACATCATAATGGCGCTGCAGTTAATTATTTCGACCTAATGCCCCAGGTAATTCTATAGTATTCTGCAATTAATACGCGATGGCCAAGTCAGTTTAATGTGCCATCTGGTTTACGCAATCGAACGGTGCTGTTTTATAGCACCAGTTTCTAAATTAGCCACAATTTCGAGACAATGTTTAGATCTTAAAAGTAGCACTAAAGTGCACACCCCAAAACTTACCCTCGTATTCAAGAACGACACTATGAGAACACGCACCCACAGTGGACGAAATCTTTTTTCATAAAAATCACTTTATGTGTTATGCGACACTGCATTGTGTGACTAGAGGCACATTGTCGTGTGCCTCTAGCCAAAGTTGAGCTCTAAAGGCACACGTTAGCGTGCGCCATAGTGCCGCTCAACACATAAAGTAATGTTTATGAAAAAAAAGATTTCGTCCACTGTGGGTGCGTGTTCTCATAGTGACGTTCTTGAATACGAGGGTTAGAATAGTAAGTATTAAAAGCTAATAAAAGTAGGTACTGAATGTTTTTTTCACTTTCCTCCAGCGCTTAGCGCCTGGTACCTGGATTTCACTAGTTTTATAGAGACTGATATAGCCAGAATATGGTGATTGATATGGATAAATGGAAATTCCAACAGATAAAGAAAATGTAACAACGTCCTCGTACGTTACCGCTAAAAAGTTTTCCTGTTTAGATATTGACCTCCTTAGTTCCTTAAAGTTATTTCCCTACAAGCCCTACAAAGTGTGCTATCACTGACACATCGGAATACGCTTTCCTCAATAAATCGCTCCACCTGTTTCACAACCCAACAGGTATGCGGCAGCGACGGAAAGACTTACGAGTCGGAATGCCACCTAAAGTTGCAAGCGTGTCGCACGCAAGAAGACATTGTAGTCCAGGCCTTCGGTCCTTGCAAGCTTGGAGAGATAGCTGGCACAGCGGGACCTCTTAGGCCATCCTCACCAATTCAGTTCACACAACAAGATGATGGTGCCGCCTCCAAGTCAACAAGACATCTGCTGAATCCAGACAAGTACTACAATAAATACGACTGGGCATCGAGGAAGGAGACGCCGAGTGATTTCGATAATCTATTGTCGGGGCAGAAATTCAAAGGTGAGTTACAAATACCATTTTAATTCTATTCATCGTCTTAAATGATCATATTAGCGTTCGAACGGATTTAAAAGTATTTTTCAGACTTACAAAAGGAGTTATTAGTTCGGTGGTTGTGTATCCCAAACAAGTTAGAGAGAGATTAGAGTAAATATTAGAATAAAAACTAAAAGTTTGTACCTAATGAAATACCTCAAAGTCAGTTTTATCTTAACTTTAATCTATACTATAATATTATAAAGAGAAAAGTTTTGATTTTTTGTTTTTTTGTATGTTTGTAATGGATAAACTCAAAAACTACTGAACCGATTTCAAAAATTCTTTCACCGTTACCAAGTTACATTATCCCTGAGTAACATAGGCTATTTTTCATTTTGAAAAAGTAATAAATACCTTATAAAAATGACGATAGTTTGAAGCAAGGTGAAAAAAATTGCCAAAAATTTTTGTTCGTGTGCGCTACAACAATATGATACATATTGAATGTTCTTATCAATGCACATAAGAAAGTCTGCAAGATGGCATGTCTAAATATTATACATCTATACTTCTATACTAATATTATAAAGAGGAAAGATTTGATTGTTTGTTTGTTTGTTTGTTTGTTTGTTTGTTTGTATCGAATAGGCTCCGAAACTACTGGACCGATTTGAAAAATTCTTTCACCATTAGAATCCTACATTATCCCTGATGAACATAGGCTATAGAATATTTTGAAAATCGTTAGGCATCCGTATGAAAACTTCGATCATGTAACCCAAAGTGTGAAAAAAAATCCAAAAAAATCCTTATATCGCGTGCGCTGCGGAAATAGTTGACAATAGAGTAATGTTCTACATTTTTAAAGAGGACATCAATATCTACAAATAAGTCAACAATACCATACAAATTATGTCTAACTATTAGGGATCCGTATGAAAACTTCGATAATGTAACCCAACGTGTGATAAAAAATCCAAAAAAATCTTTAGGGATATCGCGTATGCTGCGGAAATTATTGACATAAGAGCAAAGTGATGTACTACAGTTTTAAAGAGGACATCAATATCTACAAATAAGTCAATAATACCATATGCCTAACTATTAGGGATCCGTATGAAAACTTCGATAACGTAACCCAACGTGGGAATCAAAAGCAAAAAAATCCTTATATCACGTACGCTGCAAAAATTATTGACAATAGAGCAAAGTGATGTACCACGGTTTTAAAGAGGACATCAATATCTACAAATAAGTCAACAATACTATATGTCTAACTATTAGGGTTCCAATTTCCAAATTCCATGATATTCAAAAGTTATTATGAGTGTAATAATTAGTAATTATTAATCTATTAGTACTAATATTATTATGAGAAAAGATGTTTTGTATATTTGTATGGAATAATACCAAAAACAACTGTTTACCATTAGAATGCTACATTATCTCTGAGTAACATAGGCTATATTAATTGTTTAAAAAAATAGGGATCCCTATTAAAACTTCGATAATGTAACCACTTTGGGTAAAAAAATACCCATAAAATCGTTATAATACGTTACTCCCGTGCGGAGCCGGGGCGGACTGCTAGTCTTCTACTATATAAAAGAAAGTCGGTTTTGTTACAACACTTATAAACTAAGAACGGCTGAACCGATTTAGCTGAAAATTGGTGGGGAGGTAGCTTAGAGCCAGGAAAAGGACATAGGATACTTTTTATAATGGAAACGGGAACGGGAAAGGGAACGGGAACATACACAGCACACAACTTAATACAGCATTTGTTAATTCTAAAGCGATACGAAGTTCGCCGGGTCAGCTTGTCATTAATGTTTTCCTATTAGTTTCGTAAATGCTAAGTTCCAATATTTACAGAGATTATATATATTTGCTCTTTGTTAAATAATGACATTCTACAAAAGCTCCGATTGTGTACAATATTGCCTTCTACTTATTACGAAAATACAACAAAGTTAAAAATATCCACGAGTTTATAAACAAGTTTAATGCAAAAAACAGAAATCTTTGTTAACAATTTTACGAAGTATTCCAATAAGTGTTTGTTCAAAAACAATTTCATTGCCAGCATCCGCTTTTTCATCATCTGAGAGATTATAACGTCAATATTGCCTGCCAATATTTAATTTGCCTCTTATTTTAGATACTAGCAGTCCGCCCCGGCGTCGCACGGGTGTAATAATGATTTTATGGGTTAATTTTTTTACACCTTGGGTTACATTATTGATGTTTTCATACGGATCCCTAATAGTTAGACATATGATATTATCGACTTTTTTATAAATATTGATGTTATCTATAAACTGTAGTACATTACTTTGCTCTATTGTCAATAATTTCTGCAACGTAAGCGATATAAGGATCTTTTTTGGTTTTTTTTTTCACGGGTTGGGTTACACTATCGAAGTTTTCATACGGATCCCTAACAATTTTGAAAATATTCTATAGCCTATGTTCATTAAGGATAATGTAGGATTCTAATGGTAAAACAATTTTTCAAATCGGTCCTGTAGTTTTGGAGCCCTATTCGATGCAAACAAACAAATAAACAATCAAATCTTTCCTCTTTATAATATTAGTATAGACATCGGCCGATGCTAGGTTTACGTCGTAGGTTGCTAAAATGGTGCTGCGTTGAGGTTCGTGACTTCTAGTAAGTTGTAGTAAATTCGGCAGTTTTGATAGCCTAGGCTTTATGACCGCACAATTTAAGCGTCGAAAACACAAAATAAAATGCTCGCGTGCCAGATTCGGCGGCCTTCCTATGTAGATTTACGTGATTCAAACCTAATTCAGAAACTAATCTTGATAATGTTTCAAGATTTTCATTCGTATAACATAACATTTTTCCATTTGCAAGTCTAACTTTTTCAATAATGTTTTACGGTGCTATTTATAAAGTTTTATTTCACTCGAGTTGAGACTCATTTATTCCGCAAAGAAAAGTGAAAGGTTTCTTCTTGCCGTCCCTTGATTACATTTTTGTTCGCCTTATTAGGTAGCAACTGTGGAATTAGTTTGATTTCGGATTGTTGAGTTTCGGTTTAACAAGGTAGATTTCACTCCGCTTGTTTTACAATAGGTGTAAGGGCTCTCATTATAATCCACTGAGGGCCACTTTCCCGGAAGCGTCCTTCAGCCGGTAAGTAATTGGGGAAGGCAATACAAAGAAGAAGGGAAATAGTAAATATTAACAAATTTCTACGTATTCCGCAAGTAAAATGTCTAATATTTTCTGAAAATTTCTTGTATATCTTTAAAAGGCTTTTTAATTTTCCTAAAAATGTATTTTTTTCTATTTTTACTGTTTCTTTTAGAAATTACTTACTAATCTAAACGTACTCATTTGCACAAGTGCGAGTCGGACTCGCGCACAAAGGGTTCCGTACCATTATCTATAGAAAACGCTAAAAAACACGTTTGTTGTATGGGAGCCCTACTTAAATGTTTATTTTATTCTGTTTTTAGTATTTGTTGTTATAGCGGCAACAGAATTACATCATCTGTGATAATTTCAACTGTCTAGCTATCACGGTTCATGAGATACAGCCCTGTGATAGACAGACGGACAGACGGACAGCGAAGTCTTAGTAATAGGGTCCCGTTTTTACCCTTTGGGTACGGAACCCTAAAAACGGTAAAGGAAAACCAGTTAGTTATTATTTTAAGTAGCCATAGGCTTTGCTTGCTTTTATATATACCTACTTAAACACTTTCATTTATTTTATACTAGTTGACCCGTGCTCGCTTCGCTGGGGGACAGATAGTTTCACATCTGGTATTCCAATCTTCAAAATAAATTATTGCCTATATGTTGCCGAGGACTAATAGCTACATTACAAAAAAGGTTTCATCAAAATCCGTCCAGTAGTTTTTGCGTGAAAGTCGGACAACAGACAGACAGACAGACAGACAGACAAAAATTTCAAAATGTTTTTTTTTTAGCATGTGTTACTTGTATAAAGGCCCCTAGGAGTATTTTTTTTAGTTTTTATTCAATGTACAGAATTGAACTCTTCTACAGTTTTATTATATTTATGTATTATATAGATAGATGTATAGAAGAGAGGAGGGTATTTTGTTTTGTAAACGCGTCAGTAAACATTTAAAACTATAGCCACTAAAAGCGAATACAATATTAATGAATATTAATGGAACAGCTACATACTAAATGTAAACACTATAATCCTTTCATAAGTTTTTGGCAAACGACATTAATAATGAAAACCTTTTAACTCCATTGATGAATATCACATTAAAATAACCCGACATCGTTTATATCACTGTTATTCACACTAATATTACCAGTATAAAAGATACACAGTTGGTTTGCGAGTTGGAAAGTTTTAACGTACCTATTTAGAAGGTAATTTCGGAAACTACTAAAACAATTTATGAGGAGTAATAAATGTTTTTTAAGAATGCAGAATCGTTTTTTCTCAATAACCGCAAAACATACAGTTTTGTTTTTTACGACAAATATAACTTAAGGATTTAATCTAGATAAATTACAGACAGATCACGATTGGTGGAACTTTTCTCGATAGATTTACTTTCCAAAGTTGGCTTTTCAAAAACACGTTTCGTTTTTAATCAAAACTGTGAATAGCTAAACAGTTCATTTTTAT
This sequence comes from Hydriomena furcata, assembly GCA_912999785.1. Classification (NCBI taxonomy): domain Eukaryota; kingdom Metazoa; phylum Arthropoda; class Insecta; order Lepidoptera; family Geometridae; genus Hydriomena; species Hydriomena furcata. The sequence continues at coordinate 9,955,486 of OU538824.1, forward strand.
ATAATTCGTTAGATAATCATACTAGCTAAATACATTACAGACAGCTTCTTTTTAAATTTGATGGTTTTCAAGATAATTCAGTTTTATCACTTTTTCCGTCTTATCCGGGTAGACTCAGCCCATACAAAACGTCAAAAATGTAAGTGACATTTTCACCTTAAATAAAATATTTCATAAGTAGCGTCATGAGCTAAATTTTATTAAATACTAAATAAAAAATGCGATGGGCTTGCAACCTGTCACGTATGGAATGCTAACTACTGCAAAATGTGGGCATGTGCTAAATATAATGTTTGGACGCGCCTCTGACTACCTAGACATATTTAAAGGATCTAAGAGTCTGGAGATCTGAGAGGATGTCTACCGTACTTGAAGATTACAGCCATGATCCTATTTATATTTTATTTTTTCTTATTACAAAAAAAACGGTGTATAATGCTAACTACTGCAAAATGTGGGCATCAATTTAATGAATGAATGAATGAAAATGCTTTATTGTACACCATAAAACAAATAAATAACAACAAAAGAAACTTAAACTAGAACAAACTGTACAATGGGCGGTCTTATCGCTAAAAAGCGATCTCTTCCAGACAACCTTGGGATGGAGTGAATATAAAGATGAATGGAAGATTGGTCGGGGTGCACTAAAAACAGTATTTAATAATAATCGAAGAATAAATACTTTAAATAAATACTAAAAAAAAAAACATACAAACATATAATATGATCACGATATATAATATGATAATGAACATTTAATGTGTTTAGACTTTAGACTTACCTCTCACTCTTTAGACATATTCAAGGATCTAAGCGCCTGGAGATCAGAGAGGATTTCTAGTTGATGAACAATAGGTAATTATTATCTAATCTCGTATGTGCTGACCAAACCGTAGGTCGAAGGTAAATTCAATGTTACGCAAAAATGTATATCTTAAGTACAAAGCTACTTGTATTTATGTAGGACTAATAGTTCCTTCATATAAATTAAAAAACCGGCTAAGTGTGAGTCGGACCCGAGCACGATGTGTTCCGTACCAATTATCTTAAAAAACGTCAAAAAAAAAACACGTTTGTTGTATGCGCCCCACTAAAATATTGATGTTATTCTGTTTTTAGTACTTTTTGTTATAGCGTCAATAGAAATACATATCTGTGAAAATTTCAACTGTCTAGCTATCACGGTTCATGAGATACAGCCCTGCGATAGACAGACGGACAGACGGGCAGCGAAGTCTTAGTAATAGGGTCCCGTTTTTACTCTTTGGGTACGGAACCCTAAAAAACGAATATCGTTTCTTGATTTTTCGATTTGTCGATACATTTTCCCTGGTTTTCTTTTTAGTTTTTAAAACGTAATTGTTTTATTTATAATAGCTACGACAGCCACTGTGGGTGCGGTTGGTGCACTTCTGGGTGACCTGTGTGCTGATGACGTCGATTGCCAAGTACTCCCCGGAGCGCATTGCGCTCGAGGCGGCTGCGAATGCCGACCAGGGTTCGCTCCCACTGTGCATCGAAAGGCTTGTATTGGTAAGTTTGATTTATAAGATCGCCTTGCGTTAGAAAACTCTGTTGGTCGTATGGTACCATGACTTTCAATCGTCCTTGCATCAAAAATCTTTAGATGCTTTTTGTCATGACTGATGTTTGATCTGTGTCTGGGTGCTATGTATAATAAGTATGTATTTACAAAAAAAGTATTTTTAGTATTCTATCAGTTATCTGGTTCCCATAGTACAAGCTTTGTTTATTTAGGGGCTAGATGACGCTGTGTGAAAAGTCCGCCAATATTTATTTATTTATTATTATTTTCTAAATATGCATTATGTGCATTATACGTGCATACGTACTCAGTGATCTTTTGCAATGCCCTACCTAGGCTCATGTTGATACCATATTTATTTAAAGACCTTAATGTTCAATAAAAAAAAACTTTGAACAAAACGGTAAATGAAAACTTTTTGAGGAAACCAGTTAGTATTGCTATTAAGCGGCAATGGGTTTGCAACCTGTAACGTATGGAATGTAAACCATTGCAAAATTTGGGCATGTGCCAAAATGTAATTTATAAATAGACGTGCCTCTGACTACCGCCTTCAGCCACGTTTAAGGACTTTAGCACCTAAAAAGCTGATAAGGTTGTCTACCGTACTTAGGATGTCTACCGGATTACAGTAGTGGTTCAATTTTTTTATTTACCGTTAAATTACTGAACTTGTTATACCAAAACCTTTTGTGTTTAACAAGTTTTAATTCCGGATGTTACTCAAAAAATTTGGCTTGGTAAATGTGTTGAGAGCCACTCTTCACTAACCTTCGCGTGTTTACCATAAGCGTGGCGTTGAACAGCTTTACTTGTTATATTTGACAGCGGTTTTTACCGAACACTACATTCATTTTAAACTAGCTGTCCCGACAGACGTTGTCCTGTCAAACTCATTTTTTTCCCTAAGAACCTTCTCTTGATAATAACGAATACAACAAAAAAAGAGTTAGCGAAATCGGTTCGGCTGCTCTCGAGATTTGCGCTTAGCAACACATTCAGCAATTCATTTTTAACCGACTTCAAAAAGGAGGGGTATCAATTCGCCTGTATGTTTTTTGTGTGTGTTACGCGATTACTCCGGCGTTAGTGGCCGGATTTACAAAATTATTTTTTTATTTGAAATCCTAGTTATACTTCCGAAGTGGTCCTCTTACCAACAAGTCAGCATAATCTGATGATGGGATCCCTGGGAAATCGAGAGAAACCTTCAAAATTTATGGGCTTTGATAGTGGTTTTCATCTATAGACCTTGCCCTTCTTTCACTGGCATACTCCGACGGGTGTGCTAGCCGGGGTAGGGGGCTTCTCGATCCCTGAGCCCTGGAGCCCCACTACAATTTTTATTTATAAACATGAAGTCGGTTGTTTTTAGTTTTTAAACGTAATTATTATATTATAGATAGAACAAATAGGAAAACTAAAATTACCACTTGTCACTTTGTTTTGCTAACAATAGATCGGCGAATATTCAGCTACGGTTGAGCGCAGTCGTGGGCGATTCTCATAATAAAGAGCATTTGAATTGATTCAAAACAAATTACCATTAACGTTTAATTTGTATCGTATTTTTATTTAAACGGGTGGAAACCCTCGTGATTTTGTTCACATGAATTTATTTTTAAACAAACTTCTATCCCCGCCCCTTTAGGGGTTGAATTTCGAGAATTCCTTAATGCACCCCTACGACCAAAAGGAGCACACACTTTACATTTCAAGTTTTATAGGAGCACTGGTTTAGGCTGCGTTGATAGATCGGTCAGTCAGTTAATCATTCTGTCAGTCAGTAAGTCAGTCAGTCATTAATGCAAGAATTTTATATATTTGATAAAAAAAAACACGATAGTTGTAGATAGTAGTATGTCAGTCAGTTAATCATTCTGTCAGTCAGTCTGTAATGCAAGAATTTTATATATTGAGATAGACCAACAAGATAGTTTTTACTTTATAATTGCTAAACTCATTTTACATTTTAGTACATTGGCTAAATCGAAATGAATATTACTAACCAATACCGTCAAATTAACCTTTTGCTTGTGAGTGGGTTCCCCGAAGAATAAACTTTAATCTGAAATAAACATGATCGAAGAGTCTACGATCCGTAGACTAATGCTACGGAGCTACGAAGAATTGAATTGGTACTATTTATAAATCATTTTTGTATTATGGCTCTAAAAAACATTTTATTATACTTTTTCAAACTACTTTCGCAACCAGAACACATTAATTAATATTTCATCCGAATCGATCTATTGTATTTAAAATAAGTATATCTAATAAAAAAAAAGAAGTTAGTTTAAAATTATTATACCAGTTATCTAGTTATTATCCTATAGTACAAGCTTTGGGGAAGTACTAAGTTTGGGGCTAGATGGCGTTGTTTAAAAATGTCCACAATGTTATTAAATATTAATTTACTTATCTTGACGTTTTGACTGTGTCACATATACACTGACTGTGTTACAGTTCAAACCCACGTCCCTTGGATTGAACGTTGAGATACCTTCCACTCGGCCAATTATGCCACTTAAATATACCATTCCAAATGAAAAACTAACGTTTCATTCGTTATATTTTTTAACTAGATTAAATATTTGGTTCTAATTTTAATTTAATCTTAAAAACCTACTTGTTGAGTTTATCGGTGTCTAGAAATAAAATACGAGTATTAAAATAATGGCTATTTGCTCTAATATCGTATTTCAACGTCGTTTGATATTAAATCTCTAAATATTCCTAAATATTATGTTATTAATTAACTTCAACAGAAAACGTATCCCGGGAGACTACTGAAGAATACAGTGCTTGTTTGTCTGAGCCGTGCTTTAACCTGGGTACTTGCGTCGATCTCCCCGGATCGACTTACACCTGCTTGTGTACACCGCCTTACTCTGGAGTCAACTGCGAATCTTTAGAAAAGGAAGGATTACTTGGATCAACGTATATTGACACGCCGGCTTTTGATGGCTCATCTTATATACGTCTGAAGCCTCTGAAGGCGTACCACAAGCTGAACATCGACATAGAATTTAAAACTTTCACTGAAAACGGCGTCATACTGTACAATCAGCAGAAACCCGACGGCACAGGCGACTTTGTTTCGCTCGCACTGGTCAACGGATACGTCGAGTTTAGGTAAGCAATATTTTATACTTCTGTGCAAAGTTACAAGACCGAATCGAAAATATCACGTTTCAATTCTTACGGGTCAATAATTTTGACCTCGTTCCTAATTCAGGTATAACCTCGGCAACGGAGTACTTATACTGACTTCCCTAGAGAAAATTACGTTAAACGAATATCATAAAGTATCTGCTAAGCGATATCATCGCGACGGAATACTGTCAGTAGATGAAATGGAAGATGTTGTGGGTCAATCTAGCGGTCATTTGAAAGCACTGGATCTCGCCGAAGACGCCTACATTGGAAGCATACCCACAAATTACTCCAGGTAAATTAAACCATCATCAAAGTATTACAAAATAATATTTTCTTTATTAGTGTGTTTTGTTACTTAGTGTGTAAACACACGAAGGCAATTAATGTCTCTTAATAACCAATCAAACAAATAAACGAACACTTTCACTCAGGGTATTTGATAATATCGGCACTCGGAGCGGCTTTGTCGGCTGCGTAAAGCACTTGAGGATAATACGTCATCAAGTGACAAAGAAATTGGGCCGTCCAGACTCATTAGTCGTCGCTATAGAAAACGTTCAAGAGTGCCAATCCAGTCCGTGTATGAGTATTCCGTGTAAGAATGGGGCCACGTGTAACGCTCCGGAGGGTTCGGTGACCGAATATACTTGTAGCTGCCCTATCGGATTTCAAGGAGCCAATTGTGACGAGAGATTAGATCCGTGTGAGTCGAATCCCTGTGGATATGACGAGGGGCTATTGTGCGACATCGGACCAGAAGGCGGACATGTCTGCCGCTGTTTGTTTGGCGGTGAAATTGGATCCAATGGAAATACCTGCAGCAATGGTAAGGACACTAAAGCCTTTTGGTCCACCTGTTTCATTCCATCTGCGGTATTATTGACTTAAAATTTAAATTTTGCAGACGTAACCGTTGTTCAAGAGACGTGGTCGCCTCAATTCAATGGGACGAGCTATATCGAATTACCGCCTCTCGAAGGGCTGGGTAAAACGTTCCGCATTGAAATTTGGTTTTTAACGAACCGATTTTCCGGAATGCTCCTTTACACCGGCCAGTCTAATAAAGCCAAGGGGGATTTCATTGCGATTAACTTGGTTAATGGTTATCTACAGTTTAGGTTCAATTTGGGGAGCGGGATCGCTAATATAACGTAAGTGGTGCTTTCTATTTAGAAGTAATAGCTCTTTTTATTGTACCATCAGGATTAACTTTTAAGTAAAAGTCGAGGATAATGTTAGTACTTGAATACTTTGTGTTTGTTCCTGAAATCTTAAGTACCGATTTTATGTCTCATAACTTATTCGCTATCTGGACTATCTGATTATAAAATGGTTCACAAGTTTTAAGTTGCATCTAATTGAGAAATGGTTTTCGTTTTTGATGATAAATTCTCACTGTTCTATGCACAAATTCTTCTATAATTTCCATTCATAGGTCTCCAGTCCCGGTAACAAAAGGGCGATGGCATAGAGCGAGGGTGTCTAGAGCCGGTCGACATGGAAGCCTTCAATTCGACAATCATCCGACACAAAAGGGACATTCCTCGCCGCCATTGACGCATTTAGAACTCACTTTACCTCTGTTTATTGGGTCTCTACCGTAAGTTTATTGCAAGATACTAACTAAAATTTCTTGTTGGAATGTCTAGACTCGCAACAGATACAAAACGTAGCGCATAAAACTTTTAGAAGGAATCGAACGACTGTTATAAAATAATGGCAGTGTTTTTAATTTATTTTACTGTTTCACTATTATGATGTGTTTCTGACCATGCTTTGTTGCTGGCACGTACTTTCATTTGAATTACAAGACAGGTTTTATTTTTAATTCAATGTGTTCTATTGAGCCAACACTAGCAAGTCTATCACAATAATCTTTTTAGTTCATACATCCGACCGCACAAGATGTCAGGCGTGACAAGCAGTTTCATTGGGGCAGTTCAACAGGTCTTTGTTAACGGGAACCCACTGTTGCTGTACAGTGCTGACACAGCTAAATGCTCTATCGTACAAGAAGAGGAAAAACTGCCATGTGCTACCACAGGAGTGACAAAGTACTCAGGATCACCATGTGGAGATGGTAAGTGATTATAGTTCATTTTCTTTGACTAAGTATTTCTATGTATTTAAGGTTACGTCCAAGACTATGCCAAGTAATAGTCTTGTTTAATAGTATGTACAACAGTTTGCAGTAAAGAGGTAGCTATTCACAAAGTTATGTCACTGGCCAGTTACTAGTAGGAGCGCCATAATTATTAAAAAGTAGAAACACACTTTCGGTCAATTTTAGAGAGGTTTTTATACAAAAGTGCATCATATTATTACATATTGAATACCCAAGCTGCAAATTATCACTGGTGTCTCAAAATGTTTATGATATTTTATTAATTTTCTCTTAGGAAAGTTTTCGTATTTGGCATCCTTTAAAAAAAATCTTCACAATCTTCAATGCATAACCTCATCAGGCCTAAGTTGCACTCTAGGGCAGTTCAACAAGTCTTTCTGAATGGATACTCTATGTCAATGCAGCGCTGGTCCAGCTGAGTGCGCTTAAACCTTGTTTTCTATGAAGCGGAAAACGTCGTTTGGCGGCTGTGATATAGCAGGGACTGCCTACGTCAATTAAATATTTGACATTCTGCAGCGTACGGCATATGGATGCTTTAAGACGGTTGCCGCTTTTTAGGCAAACCAAGTTACTGCACAAATTCTATACCTCCTTGATACAAGTGGTCTGCAGTGGCCACAAAGCAGAAAAATTTTCGGAAACAACGTAAAATATAGGTATTGAGGAATATAAACTCTTTCTTCTTTTTCCGTTACTAATATATTGATACAGTTTTAAAATCCTTGCGTTTCATAATATCAAATTAAAAGTGAATTATTCATATAATTAGTAAGAACTGTTTAATATTAGTTTAACTTTAAATTTGGTTGTGGTTGAATACAATTTAACTTTTCAACCCATTCTCATTCTAAAGATGAAAAATAAAACCAGCCAAGTGCGAGTCGGACTCACACGCACGAAGGGTCCCGTACCATTATCTATAAAAAACGGCAAAAATAAATGCTTGAATATTTATTTTATTTTGTTTTTTGTATTTGTTGTTATAGCGACAACAGAAATACATCATCTGTGAGAATAATTTCAACTGCTAGCTATCACGGTTCATGAAATACGGGCTGTGACAGACAGACGGACAGACGGAGAGTAAAGTCTTAGTAATAGGGTCCCGTTTTTACCCTTTGGGTACGGAACCCTAAAACATTTAATCTTTTCACGAGATGCGACCATTTAATTAGACTACAGATATCGCGGCCGTAAATAGTGTCTGTACCATAAATCTTATGATATTGGACAGAAATCTCATTGCAAAGTGGTATTTGGCAGTGAGTAACCGCTATGCGATATTTAGGTACGGCTGCCGCATAACTTGAGAGCATGTACGCGTGATCGTTATCTGCTTGTAAATTTTACAACGTTGTCGATTTATGGGTACGTTACTAGACGAATGGTTTTGACCTGTTTTACTCCTCCGCTGATTTTCGCTCATAATTGTCGATCGTTCTTACCCAATTTTGCATCACAGCTATAAGTTGGTTCACGATGCTAATTAACAAAGGAAAATCAGGTAGTATAGGCGGTGATGGGCTTGCAACGAAATATTGCAAGGCTTGGAATTATTTTTTTTGTACGTACCTTTTTCTACAGCCCCTCCCCTCCCAAAAGACATCTTCAAGGATCAGAGAGCCTGAAATTCCAACGTCTATCATGCTTTGGATTAGAGTTGATTATATTTATTTATTCAAACCTAAGCCCAGGGGTGCCCTACATTGTCTCAGATACCATCTGCTCTGTAGTCTGTACAGTCGTGTATACAGTCCGATTTATTTTCTTAGTCTTATATTACTTTCTCCGTAGGTCTAACGCCCTGCAAAAACAACGGCTCCTGCATACCTCTCCTCAACGAATACAAGTGCATATGTCGGGATGGTTTCGAAGGAAGAAACTGCGAGAGTCAGCTGAACGTGGAAATGCTGAATGACAGATCACCCGTCCACTTCGATGGAAACAACTACTTCTCATACAGAAGTAGAGGGGGTCGCAGGTACATACAGGATTTTTGATGATCAATGCTCGTGCTGGCAATATGGTAGACTGAAAAAATACTTCTAATGTCACATTTGGCATAGTATGTATTTTCTTGTAGGTATATTAATAGCACGACTTTTGAGTCATCTATATAATTGTAGCCTCTGAGTAGGTTCAGTATACCCACTTTCGGGGTGATAAGAAATATTGAGATGACAGTGAAACATACAAGTAATGAACAATGTTTTAAAGTCATCTAAACAACTCATAATAACAACATAATTTTCTTCAACTGTGACTAACATAGTGTGTCTTTTTTTAGCTTTCGTACTAACAATGGCGGCGGGCTGCGATATAACGGTGTGAGATAACATTCAAAGGAAACATCTTATAAAGTATCTATTTTAATAGCATCATTGCAGAGATTAGACTTAGGTAACTATTCTTAGTTCATCTTGGCTTTTATATGTTTAGCTATCCAATAAAGGGTATTTCATTTATAACTGACTATATTAAAACACATAAAACAACAACATATTATATGTATGAGTATTATTATTTTTTTATTATTATTAGGTATAGTTTTTTTTTTCTGTTGGTCGCTGTTTTTTTTTAATTTTTGCAACCCATTATTAACTCATAAGTTTATTTAGATAGATAATAAAAATCTATTATTTTTTATACTCGTACGTCACGATCAACTTGACTACAAAATAATAGTAGCTTTAAAAAGAGATTCCCTCATTTTTTAAGTTGATTAAAAACAGGTATTTATCTACATAATATATAAGCGTGGGTAAAACGATTACAGATACCCATTGCACAGCTACATTAATAGATAAATAATGACTAAAACTCCGCCACTTAAAATGTAATTTGGGCATAGGGTAAATATTTGATATCTTATTACTTAGGGAGTTAGCACACCTCCGCCGCGAAACCGCAGTGGTTCCGCCATGACTTTTACGTTGTACGACAAGCGAAACAGAAGCGAAACTGCCTGTTACTAACTAGCTTTAATCCGCGATTTCGTCCGCGCAAATTCAGTAAATCGATTTTTTGACGACTTTATCGTATTTATTTAAAATTCGACAATAAAATTCCTGAAAATAAAAAAAAAAATATTGGAAAAAAAAGATCCCAAGACTTTAAACTATCTCTGTACGAAATTTAATTGCAATCGGTTCAGCAGTTTGGCCGTGATAACGTCTACAACGTTACTTTCGCGTTTATAATATTAGTATAGATGCCTAAATTTGACAAAGATTCTATCTCTTTACCATGTAATTTCGTCGATTTGCTTGAACACCGGTTAAGTATATTTCCGCGCTATGCCTGCAATTTTGTTGCGGTGCCGCGTTAGTTTCGCAACTATCTTTGGCAGACGACAAGTCTATAAAACGAAATTATATTTGTATAATTAATTGTTTGTGTGATGAACTAAGATGTTTGTTCTGTGTCTGTGTGTACTCACTACTCAGCTCACATTAGGTTATACACTTATACAGTATTCTATCAGTTATTTGGTTTACATAGTATTTCGTTTGAGCAAAATGGCTTTATATGAAATGTTCACCAATATTTATATATTCTCAAGTACCAACAAACAGAATTTATTTTTTATTAGTTTAATATACCTACTTAGTAAATATATTTTGTGATCTTATACGGGGTATCATAAGAGCAAACTCGTGGGTAGAAAGTGAAGAATAGAATGTCAAAGTTCAACGCAACATCTTTCAATGAAAGTACTTACTAGTATTTTTCTCGATAGGTACTTGAATAAGATAATAAATAATAAATATTGGTCGACATTAATACACCACGCCATCTAGCTCCAAACTAAGCAAAGCTTGTACTATGGGAACCAAATAACTGATAGAATACTTATATACCTCTTTTTAAATACATACTTATTACACATTAACACCCAAACACACAACAAACATCTATGTTCATCAAAATGTTTATCCTGGGTGGGAATCGAACTCACAACCTACATCGCAGAAGGCAGAGCCACTACCAACTGAGCTATGAGTATAATGAAAAACTGCTTTGCTCTGTTCATTTGTACTTGGTCCGCGAAGCAGCAAAGTATTATCAACACAACTGTTTTAATACGGTACAAAATGTAGCTCGCGGAAAGCGAGTCATAAAATAGGATGCAAAATTACACGACATGATGTTGCAAAGCTCATTTCGGAATAACTCCGAAGCGACAGTTGTTATTTACCTTACAAGCTAATAGTAAACTTTACTCGCTACTTGACTTAGCGCGCTGAATGAATAAATTCAGGTCGACTCGAATAACTTACGTGGAACTTTACGAATTTGCATAAACGCGTTAACATATATACGTAAATGGAAATTCAGCATCGCGATATTCTTGTGTGCCTTGTTCTTTTACTTACCTACTAACAAACGTTTAGGTACTGTTTTGACTGGAATACAAAGAGGATAAGCACCAGTTAAGGCCCTGTATGTCGAGGATTGCTCTTTTTCGAAACGAAAAAAGAAATACTTCTGAACAAGCCACATCTTCTATTTTTATAAATTCTATTTTTAACTTCAGGTTCCTACCTAGATTTTGATTAAGCTGAAAACATAATAGCAGAAACTTTTCACGATAAAGATATTATTTCAAAATGATACGTTTTAGAATTTATGATCGAAATACTTTGATACCTACTATTAAGATCAACTTGTGATTTATTGTTAAAGATAGGTAATATGTAGATCTAGGTTTCTACTAAGATAGGTTTTTGATAAGTAATTATACACAATTTATATCATTAATTCATTCGAAAAGCAAAGGCGGACTACGCGCCGCCCATGGATCAGTACCACCGTGACTACTGTCAACGTCATTTTTCGTTTCGAAAAAGAGCAATCGTCGACATACAGGGCCTTAAGATCGTTTGCTTTTGAATCTGTCAACTTCAGTAATATTAAAATTCTCGTGTCACAGTATTTGTAACCAAACTCCTCCAAAACGGCTGGACCGATTTTTATGTGTATATTTGGTAGATAAGAGAATATGTTGTAAGGTATTTTTGATACCCCTAAGCGTAAAGTTCGGGAAAAAATGAAAGTGCTTTTTTCTGTGGGGTTATTGAAATTTGACAAGACGTCTGTTGGGACAGGTACCATTATAAATACAATATTATGTTTTCACTTTTATCTCGTCCAATCTTCTATTCATCTTTATATTCACTCCATACTAATATTTTTTGGAAGAATTTTAGAGATATTATAAGAGTGTCCATAGTACAGTTTTACTCTAGTTTCAGTTTTTGTCATTATTTTATTTGGTGTACAATCAAATATTTTCATTAATTAATTCATGATAAATGGGCTTTTGCAAGTAACAAAGACAAAATAATTATTTACTTACCTAATGACATTTGGGAACTGAACTACATATTTGTTTAAGCACCAGTTTCTAACACTGTCTCAAATGCCAAAACAGATAATTTTAGGATTAAATTCACACAGTATTATTCGTCTTGGGGTAATGTGAAATGTTTATTTGACTCGCTGGTTTATTCTGGCGGAATGGTATTAAAAATGCTCTCGTTTATTACCTACGAGAGTGGTTTATGTGTATCTGAGAAAAACTAAGCGTTTCGTAAAATGTTCAACAATCTCTCTTTTATACTTAACCATTATTTGCATGATAAAGCATCTTTAATAAGTTTTTTTTTTTTGGCTGGCCTCACAGCTCATTTGGTGGTAGCTCTGCCTTCTACTCTGTAGGTTGTGGGTTCGATCCCCACCCGGGATAAACATTTGTGTGATGAACATAGATGTTTGTTCTGTGTCTGGGTGCTATGTATAATAAGTATGAATTTACAACAAAAACGTATATATGTATTCTATCAGTTATCTGGTTCCCATAGTACAAGCTTTGCTTAGTTTGGGGCTAGATAGCGCTGTGTGAAATGTCCACCATTTTTTTTTTTTTTTTTTTTATAAAATAAGGAAATCTTAGATTGGCTTATTATTTAACTTTTTTTAATTAATCTCCATTAAAAGATTGTTCCTATTTTAGGAATAGCGGCGCCCGCGGTATCCGGTACGAAATAAAGTTTAGAACTCACAATGACTCGGGTCTCCTCATGTGGAGACGCAAGATCGGAATCCGACCCCGAGATTTCATCGGCTTAGGACTTAGCGAGGGGAAGCTACAGCTTATTTATACTGATACTGATGTGAAGGAGACAAACTCGGTGCACGAAGATTGGTTCCAAAGTATAGAGTCGAAGGTTAGGGTGGATGATGGGAGGTGGCATACGGCTACTGTTAGACGGAGAAAAAGATTGGCAATGCTGCAAGTGGATGATACCCCGCCTGTGAGAGGGTACTCGCAATCGTTGCTGGTGCCTTCGAAGGCTAACCCTAAGCTTTGGATTGGTAAGTTCTTTCTTTACATCTCACTGACTTGCTCTGCCTTTTGCGCTGGTAGGTCTCCCACTCAAATAAAAATTGTGTGTGATAACATTTTTTTTTATGCTTTCAAAATCGTATTTTGTCACTTATCTGGTTCAAATATTACCTACAAGCTTTGTTGAGTTTGTCAGATGGCGCTGTTTCATATGTCGACCAATATTTATTTGTCTCTCGGTATGTATCAGAAACTAGAAGTACAAGAGTACTTACAGATCATGCAAACATTTTTGTCCTTTTGACCCTTTTTGCGTCATAGCCGGGCATTCGCCCGCCTCTCTATAAAGGTCGTCCACTATGTACTGTTAGATTTTAAGATGTTCGAAACGTATTTTATCAGATACATCGCCCGCATTTGTTATTTACATTGAATCTATTCCGTAAACAAATTTTCAGAGTTCCCCGAGTTCCTCCAAAAAGCCCTTGTAATACTTAAATCGTTTCATAGCCTAGGACTTAACAGCCAGAACCTTTTCAATAAAGCTCTTCTAATTCTATATTCAAGTGTTTTCATGTAGCTGTTTACCAACTTTTCTCATAACATGGATAATTCTAGCGAAACAAACTTGTTCGATATATCGTGCCTTTACCGGCTCTGCTTTCCTAGTAACCGTTATTTGTTTCGGTTTAGGAGGATCACCGACTCTGCCTATGGGTTTACCATCAGCTCTGTACAACGGTTTACGCGGGTGCGTAGCCAGCATCAAAGGAAATGGACGTCACATAGATCTTTCTTCACCAATACGACCCACAACAAGTATACGATCGTGTGACTAAATTCTACACGATAAAAACGTCAACGCTCCATCTGAAATCAGCGAAAGCATATCAGAGAGCGAGAGAGAACATAAAGCAAGCGGGGAAAAAAGATATCAAGCATATAAAAATGAGCAAAACGATGTTCTTTGCCTAAGTAGGTATCTTAGGATCGTGAGACAGAAAGTATTATATAGATGTTGTTGTGAGTAGATTCTAAAGTACCTGTTATATAATATCCTACCGATACATATCTGTTCCGTTCAGTTCAATTCATATCGAGTAGTGTTGAAGCTTCATAGTATTTTAACCAAAAGAATATGTTGCCATAATAAAGTTACGTTAATAGCTAGGAGTAGGATTTTATATCGTTTTAACATCGGTGCTCGAAACACACATCAGTTGTATTATAAAATTAAATATCCCTAATGGAAACTTTATTGAAGATTCTTGATATTTTTTTGTTATTCCTAGCAAAAATATTGTGCTTAGAATATTATAGATTAGATACAAATATCGTACTTAATAAGCCTGTAATTTATAATAACTTTGAAACAATGTGATTTATGTAGGATTATTTAATAAACATTCCTTTTCTGACAAGTTTTAATTCCAGTTTTAAAAAGATACCATTTTATGTAGGTTCTGTACCTACAAAACATTCCATTAAAACCTGAAAGTACATGAAGATTGATTTTAATTTATTTGGCCGTATTGTAAATCCACCAAATCAAAAAAAAAACTTAGGAGAAAAAAAATATCATTAATAATCTTTTGAAATCAAGTTTTGTATTTTAATTTGGTGGCTTCTCAACTGGCTACTCAGTGCCATATAGTAATTGTATCTATAGGTTATTAACTAGATGTACCATTATTAACATTGTGTGTGAAAACTACCCTCATAATGAATATAATATTTCATTCCAATCACAGTATTTAATAGAGAGCTGATTTATGAATAGCGTTTCAGTCGTAACCTCCTTGCGTACCTTTGATAATGCTTATTCATTTAAATCATCTTTTTTCTAGTTAAGTAATAATTATTATGTTGACAAGTTAATTTTGTGATGCCATACTAATTTAAGTTTCATTTATCGTAAGTTTTTTAATATTAGCTAGTAACATTCATAAATAATCGATTTTAATATGAGATTATTGTAACTAACTGTTATGGTCTCTTCTACTATCGTTTTAAAGGTGGTATTAACATGCAAATTAGATAAATATTTCATACAATGGTGGCGATTTTATTGTCTTTACAAACTTAAATCGAGTAAGTGACAGAATAAGATCGATCGAATATTACGATGATTTAGTATTTTAAACATTAATTTATTTAAGTTGACTAAATTTATTCCTAAGTCACCATTACAAAAATCTCAATTATTATAAAAAAACATCCCAATTTTATCTCTTGTAACTTTAAGGTTCACGCTAATTTAGACTTTAACGCGAACAGAATAAAATACATTTTATTAAATTTTAGTTAGATTGTGGTGACAACAAAATTGCCTCTAGTATCTGGCATTTTAATTTGCATGTTACACCGGCCTTCTTCATTTGCGACGTCAGTTGCGTATAAAAGCTGAGGAATCTAAGCAGACACGTGCCGCGAATAACAAGGTTTTATTGCAGTGTTTTAAAGATCACATTGTATATTAGTAGAGTCCGTCTCATCTTCAAATGAACGCCTCTCCAATATGTTTACGCTCACATACAAAGATTTTATACGCATCAAATACGAATTGAATGTTGTCATTGGTTGTTCAAGTTTTCTATAAAATCTATACACACACTTAAGTAAGTATTTCCTCCCTCACATTGAAACAATAACGTTCATTTTAAAATTGACGGACTCTACGATGAATGACGGTACGTACGACAATACTGTCGTCAATTTCAGCATATGAGGAAGGCTGCCATAACACCTGGTAACGCGGAAAGACGCCCTTTATTATTCTACAAATTGTATAAATGTAAACTATGAAATAGAGATAGACTTTTTTTACAAACTGCTTAACTTTAGTTGATGTCCATAACTTTTTATAGTAGTTTAGGTTAATGTATAGTTCGCCGTTGCTACTGGAAACCCCCTTGAGAGTAGTTTCAAGATGACGACGTTACAACGCAGGTACTAAAACTATCTAAAGTACTTAACCTAGTATTTAATATATATCCATTTATCTGCAGTATAAAAGTTTGATATTACGCTATATTAAACTTTTAATGGTTAGTTAAAAATCAATGTTCTCTCTAAAGTAATAACTGTAGCTAAATTATATACGTACCTACTAATTATATTATATAACGAATTTCAATTTTGTTTATAAGCGATGTACATTTCCATTCTACGTTCTTATTATTAGTGTAGACTATTAAAATGTAATTAATATATTGGTTCGACTATTAGCTATGCGAGTATCAAAGCTAAAATTGTTTCTACTGTTTTTCGTCTAGCGAACTATTTGTAATGGAACTAATAAATTAAAACAATGACAATATTAAAAATATTATATCAAAAAGGCGTTTAGAATTACTTTATACGTGTTAGACATGCTTCGTGGATAACGAAACATAATCAGTACTTTCTTAGAAATATTATCTATACCTTCGCCGTTTATTTGGAATGTTTTTTTGCTGTACAATTCATGTTTATTTATTTATATCGAAAAAGCAGTAAGTGCTTAGCATTTATACTGGGTTTACTGAGTTCCCGATAAACGGCAGAAGGACTATGCAATAAACCTTTTAGATACAACATTGTATCCCACTGGTTTTTACATATCTTCCAGTCCAATTTGTTATGCATTGTGTGTTTTGATGTAACTATCTTAGTTTAATTAAAAAAGATTAAAATAAAATGAGACTGCAAACATTTTGTGTTTTTCTTTCATCAAAATTGATGAGATCTTAATTAAAATCCTTGAAAGTTATAAAGAAAACTGAGATAAAAGTAGACATTTTAATATGGTAGTTGAAGTTTAGATAAAACTGCTACGAAGTGCTACGGTGATGCGCTACGAACTTGTAGATGTTTTTAACCTTAAAAAAATACCAGTGGTTTAGTTAACTGAACTCTCGTCTCTACCTATAGCTGAATACATAATAATATATAACCTATGTTATTTTCCTCCTTAACTATTTTCCACCTTGGTTTCACTCAATTTGTAAATTTTTATGCATTTCTGAACAAGAGATATTTAGTATTTTCTGATCGATACAAAAACAGTTGCAAGTTGAACTTTTTTTTTCACGCAAATACATAGTGTAAGTCATTTTTTCCTATATTCTTTAAGCTCATTTCATTAAAAGACATTTCTATGCAATTTTTTTCTAAAAACAAAACCATTAAGAACTTTTTAAAACAAACCCAAAGATTTTCTTAATATAATTAGTTTTTTATTAACAGCCAGCCAGAATTAAAGGCTGTAAAAGAATTAACCTTTATTTATTTGTACAAAGACACTTAAATCCAACCTGTCTTAAATCTTTAGACCTGGTTTAGCGTAAGCTGAACTCGTAAAACCCTCCGAAGACGTGTCTTATCAATTTCTGGATCAGAAATTTATGGATAATAAATTAACAAACTGTTTGTATTCAAATTGAACGGGACCACAAGTCTATAAGTACTTGGTTCGTATTTTTTGTTGAGGAAATTGAGGAAAAGATAAAAAAATGTTGACTACAATTTATTGCTATGAAAATAATGTCTGACATAAGTCAGTGTGAGTTGAGTGATTTATTTTGGGTATCTAAAAACAAAAACCCTCAAACAACACGTATGATATTAAAATTATATACCTACCTTTTACTATATAAATAAAAAGGATCGTCAGGCAAGGTCTGTGCGTCATAATCATAACAGAAAGTCCTCTAAGATTTTTTATCTCTAGCGATCAGATGCTTGAGGATATAATTTATGGATGATAGTCTAATTTACGCTTAAAAAAGCAAATGTTGTTCATATTTATACTATTTCATAGAAGCGGATGACCCAATGAACTCAAATCGCATTCAAATCGTACGCGATGTTCACAGCTTAATAAAATTCCTCATGCCTCAAAGTCAAATTTAAAAAGACTTTTCCGTGGAAGTAAAGATCATTTTATTACTGACCTCACCGCTCAGTTGGTAGTAACTCTGCCTTCTGCGGTGTTGGTCATAACCTACACCTTAGGGGTTCGATTCCCATCCTCCGCAAACATTTGTGTGATGACCATAGATGTGTGTTCTGCGTCTAGGTGTTATAATTATAATCATTTATTTACATAAAAAATAGTATAATAAGTATTCTATGAGTAATCTAATTTCCATAGTACAAGCTTTGCTTGTTTTAGGGCTTTGTGTAAAATGTCCACCAATAATGATTAATGGACTTGATTTTAAAATACACTTTAAATGATTTATCGTTCACTGTTCAGCTTATTAGTGCCCATCTATACTAAACTTCGACAACACCATAAGTTCGTTTTTATTATTAGGACGCACTTAACTCAAGTTATATTAAAATGCCATCCCTAATTGCCATTTGATTAGTTGACTAAAATAACTTTACCCACAACATTATTCAGAAATTTACGAAAATACCCAGACAAATTAATTTTAATTGACTCTGTAATATCCAGATTTGTAAGCTTTGAGAAGATTAGCCCAGACACGGCTCGGCCGTATTTACTGGCTTAGGTGCCGCTTATTCAGTTGATGACTTTTCGACACGAAATCTTTCAATTTAATGATTGTGTGTACAATTGAGTGAATAGCTAGGTCAATACGCAATATGTATCCCTTGATATTTGATCCTAAAACCTATTAACAACGCGGAAAGTAGAGCTACTACCAAGTTGCTGTGAGACCCAATCAATGGGCCGTAAATGGGCATTTCTGGTCTAACCCAATTATATTTGGTAAAAAAAATCATGGAGCAGTTACAGAAAAAAGAAAGAGGTAGGCTCTTCTACTTTTTTTTTATAGAAATAAAAACGATGCTTAAGGTAAACATTTTAAAAATATAAACCAGAAAAATGCAGTCGTATTGCCGGTAAACGAAGCAACAGCCTCCGAAAACTTGCTTCTTATGTAAATACTGGCTGTAGGTATTAACGTGAAAATATGATTTTCGGCGAACCCATTACCAAAATTTTGTCGACTAAAGGTCAAAGGTTGTTTGACTTCAGGTCTTATTTTTATAATAAGACAGAAGATTCAGTCATACATTTACGTTTGATAAATAATTATATTATATATTTTTATTTTATTTATAATTTGCATAATATAATCATCATTGTCATCATTTCAGCCGGAGGACGTCCACATAAATTTAATTTCTCCAAATCAACCCATCTTGCGCTAGCTCTAAACATACATCTCAATCATTTCTTACGAAGAAAGCAGTCAGTTTGAGTAAAGAAAAAATTATAAAGACCAATGTAACTCTATTATTTTCTAATTACAGATTCAAATGCAAATAGCACAGGTAATTATTTTGTGTATGTAATTATTTTTAGTTCTTTTTGACACAGTATTGTCTTGCCCTCGCACAGACATTTATTATTATTTTTATTGCATAGGTATATTCCAAACCAAACGAACTTTTGTATATTCTTTCGTAGACAAAAGTTTTAAAGGGTCCTCATACTAGGCAAGTTGTGTATCTGTATCCCTCCAAATGTTTTATTTATACAATAATGTAATTAATATCGTATAGTAATAAGTTGGACCGCTCTATGTTCCTTTAAATTAAGAATACATCAACAGGTATAAATAAAATAGGTTGATACACCTATCATACTTGCACACCTTTAATCCAAACTAGCTTGAATTATGGTGTTGAAAATATTCCCTCATTCTTTGCATAATACATAAATCAAGTGAACCACCGGATTCCCTCGAGATCTTATGAAGGGGAAAAATAAGCAATAGGTAGATAATAACTAGAGTGAGACGAGGCTGGGGAGTAAGGAAACCTCTGTCTAAATGTATCATTTTTCACTCTAAGTCAATTTTGTTTCAAAACTGACGCTCTTGGCTCCTGGAAAAAGCATGAATAAGTGCTTTAATAAAAACGTTCAAAAAAAGTGTACATTGCTGTTATTAAAAATCCGAAGGTTTGTATGTTTGTGCCTTAGTTACACCCAAACCTCAAAACAGATTTGGATAAAACTTGGAATATAGTATCCTTTTTTTCCTGGAATAAATATATATTACTTTTATTTAAGTACTATGCAGCTGCGCCTCAAGCCGCGGACGGAAGATTTATCAAAGTATTTTTCTAGCTGAAATTAACGCATAAGTAACAATACTTTACGTAACGTGCTACTGACAGTTTGATGCATATGCCATGACATGTGTATGTGGTCCATTAAGTCTGATTGAGTGTGTATTAGAAGCCATATTAAAAAGAAACAATACACTACAGAATATAGAGTATTAAATTGCTACCAAGTTTGATTATTCCACATGACATAAAGGATAGTGTTCTTTTAAGTATATAGGTTGACTAATTTACAACTATACTATACCCATTGTATTTTCAATGATTTAGTTCACCACCCCTCAAATAACTCAAAAAATTGACATAAGCAAGAGCAAAACCTCGTGTTACGTCAACATGACACATCTATTCAGTTAGTGATTCAGTCAGTATGAACCCTCCAAAGAGAAAAATATAAATATAAAAAAAAAAAAAAACCCGACTGTAATCCTCAAGTTTTGCAGTAGGTAGTTAGCATACCATACGTGACAGGTTACAAGCCTATCGCCGTTCTGACTACCCCCACTAGACATCTTCAAAGGATCTAAGCGTCTGAAGATCTGAGAGGATGTCTACCGTACTTGGGGATAACAGTCGTGATCCTATTTATTTTATTT
Organism: Hydriomena furcata; assembly: GCA_912999785.1. Lineage (NCBI taxonomy): Eukaryota > Metazoa > Arthropoda > Insecta > Lepidoptera > Geometridae > Hydriomena > Hydriomena furcata. Next base: position 9,976,356 of record OU538824.1, read on the forward strand.
TATTTATAAATTTTACAAACAGAAAAATCCATCGATGCACGCCGGGATTCAAACCCACGACCTTATTTAAAGTCGAGGTACCTCCCACTCGGCCAACACGGCCACCAGTAAAGACTAGCGTACTAATATAAATAAAACTAGCACAGATACCTATATTCTCCTGAAATTACCACACTCCTATCCAACGCGGTATGCGTCCCTCGATAAGACTCTCTGACTAGTATTCCCGGAGTTCCAAAGTTATTAAGGTTAAAAGTAAGGTCGTATGCCTATAATGGTAACGAAATGGTATCATAAAAACGTCGCGTGTTCGCTACGAGCATTTTATCACTTTATTAAATGCTCAAGTTGTATTTGCAGCATTTCAGGGACACTGGCCTAGGTGAGACGCAAGCGACAGAACCATGTAGTTTGACATCGCAGAACACACTGACATCTTGGCAGGATTGAGTTCAGTATAGAACATCGACCACATAGCTCAATAGACGCCTAATGGCTTAATTTCTACAAACAAATAATTCTGTCAATTCGTTGAGGTGTGCTGGTCAGGGGGAGCGGTAAAAAATGCATCCGATTGGCCGGTTCAATGTCACAGCCATCACACAGGTCGTGAATCGCGCTCGGTGTCTTTTATCAGCAGTATAAGCCTAATGTGTTGTTTGAAAGTGTTCGCCTTGCATGACGAGTCTATAGGCTGTGTGGCAGCTATATTCTCGTAGCACTTGCTTGTCTGCTTGGTAGACTTTCTGAACTTAGTTTTATAACACATACAAACGTATAAATATAAAGGTTACTAACCTATTCAGAAAGAATACTCATTTTAAATATCCATACCCATACCCATAAAATAGTATTTAATTTTTGTGCGGAGTTAGCTGAGATGTAGTGTGGTTTTGAAAATGGTTTTCTTTAATGAAACTAATTATAGAATAGAAATATAAATGAATAGGTGAAATGTATTGATAATAAGCACTTTCAGTCCAAATGTAAACAAAGCTTAAGCGATACCGCAAGGTATCGCATCGCATTTTAACTCACGTAGGACTGTAGTAATGTAAGAAGTTCATTCTATTCGGTACAATCATGGTGTTGCATGGTGAGGGGTAATAATCACAGTTTTACAACACTCACTCTTTGCTTTAACATCTTTAGGACGATAAATGAGCTTTTTCAACCACTTCATTTCATGCATGTTTAGTTTATACATAAGTGCATTGAACTTTGAATGAGTAAGTAGGTATAAAAGATAGTTATTATAGAACAGTTTTTGTAAACAGACGTGCAACTTTTTTTTTATACAAATTCGGCTAATTACCACGTTTTTTCTTTTATTGCTGACGTTTCGAGACAATTCAGATGCTCTTCATCATGAGCGTCGCCCGCGACCGCAAACAACGGCAGATCGTCGTCGAAAAATGTTGGGTGATATTTTAACATAAAAACTGTGATGAATAAAGGCAAATGCTATGATTGTCTTCTGAATCAGGTATGTTAAAAATATCTGTTGAACATTTTCGGATTTTTTAATAATAAAAAGAAAGTTCTAAAAATTGTTATTTGTTTTTAATTTAGATAAATAAAACCTTAACGTTGTATATGTGCATGAACTAAAGACAATCTATTATCCTTTAATCTAGGTATGTTTCACTCGGCCAACCCAAGAAAGATCTCAACCTAAAACTTTAAAATTTACAGCTGAAGTTCAAAGTAACGGCGGCCTTTATGGGACATTAAGGGCCTGAGGGATATTTTGTGTTGTCGGTCCCTTAAGGGGCTCCCAGTCGACGATTGCTCTTTTTCGAAACGAAAAAAGAAATACTTCTGAACAAGCCACATCTCCTATTTTTATAAGTATATTACTTCAGGTTCCTACCTAGATTTCTATTAAGCTGAAAACATAATAGCAGAAACTTTTCACGATAAAGATATTATTTCAAAATGATACGTTTTAGAATTTATGATCGAAATATTTTGATACCTACTATTAAAATCAACTTGTGATTTATTGTTAAAGATAGGTAATATGTAGATCTAGATTTCTATTAGAATAGATTTTTGATAAGTAATTAAACATAATTTATATCATTAATTTATTCGAAAAGCAAAGGCGGACCACGCGGCGACGTGTGTTTGTCGTCATTGCAGCGGTCGGTAGGATTATTTATCGAAGTGATTAAAGATAGGTACATCTTTATTCACATATACTATACATTATAAAATAGGAGATGTGGCTTGTTCAGAAGTATTTCTTTTTTCGTTTCGAACAAAAACAATCGTCGACTGGGAACGCCTTAAGATGCATTAGAGAACGGAGAGGTACAAAATAGAAAAATAATAATAAACAATCTTAATTTTAAGACTTAAATCTAAAGAATTCTAAAGAATTTGATTACAAGAAAGATTATAATTATTTTGATCCAACTTTAAGAAATACTTTTCATAAGATAGCTTTCATATCTCTTTTCATAGCATCTCTAAAAAGATTTATTGAACCAGACTTTCACAGTAGTTAACGGTAAATAAAGGTAACGGAACAAACAGAGCTACTGTATGTAAGTGTAAATCTCTGAGATTGATTAATAGAATTAATGAAACGATTCGGGTGCCACGTATGTAGCTTTGTGGGGATTACTTATCCATTGAAGTTTCATAATGCGGTCAACGACTCGCATTACTAGGGAATCAGTAAATGTTTATTGAAAATCGTTGTAAGTTATTTGACCACATAAAAATTCAACAATAACCAAGCACAAAGCACTTTATACATAAACATAAAAATATACTCGTTTAAACTGCGACAACAGAAACTAGAATAACAAAACGCAATTTTTATTATTCACGTGGCAAAATTCAGAAAATAGCATCAATAATCATAATCTCGAACCAAGAACAAAACGCAACCTTTGTATATTTATATGGCACACGATCATGTGCAAATTTTTCTTTCAATCGTGTATAAATAAAGCTGAGGTGAACGTTGGAATAGTGTTGTATTCATTTAAAAAGCGGGTTGAAGCCGAATTACAATAACTAAAGTATTACGCCTATTAGCCCTCGTATTGCGAACTAAAACGCATCGCCTACACGAGCTGGAGTCGAGGCTGCGTCGAGGCGGAGTCACGGCGGAGGTGGTTCGGAGTCGAAGCGGAGGCGCGCACGCAGCGCAGCGCCGGTTGTTCGACAGTGCGGAGTCGCGGCACACGCGAGGCGGAAGGCGGCTTGGAGTCGACGTGGTCCCGCGACTCTAGCTCGTGTGGGCGATGCGCCTAAAGCAACAGCAGTGCGATAATAGACGCTCGTCTATCATTTATTTATTGTCAAAAAGCTGCAAACCTATCGCCAATTTGTAGTAAGCTTGTATTGGCAACGGAAGGCAGTATATCAAGATAAAACGATACTGGTGATAGGAAATAGGAACTTTAATATTTTTTGTGACTTTTGCCAAATTGTGTTTTCTATCTTCCTGCTTTCTACGAAAATGCGGTGAAAGGTGAACATTGGAATATGTATACAGATTCGTGCCGTCTCTCGGGATTTGTATCTCGTCTCCCCCACAACAGGGGACGTGTAGTGAATACGAACTCCGTGATACGCGACACTAGCAAGCTTGAAGCATCAATCTAAGCGCTTGTAACATACCTAGTACCTAATGCAGGAAAAATTGTTTCTCATACACTCAATACACTCGCCTTTTTTACACATGATACAATATAATCAAGGTAATTATTAATATACACTAATGATATTATAAAGTGAAAAAAAAAAATGTGTTTTTATAATTTTGTATGTTTGTTAGTAATGGATTAAATAAAACTACTGAACCAATTTTAAAAATTATATCACCATTCAAAAGTATATTATCAGAGAGCTATATTTTATTTTCAAAAAAAATAGAGATCCCTACGAAAATTGTAATAAGAAGATGTAACCTAAGGTATCAAAAATTTGCCTATTATCTTCATAAGTGAACTGCTAGTTGTGTAATAAAGTAATAAAAATAATCAAGTTATGATTATCTTAAATAGATTTGATATATTAGATAGATTAGATCCAAAAGGGGTCACTGACCACGCCACCAATGCTCGCATCTAAGCTAAACATTTGACCAGGGCGAACAGTTTGTGGGCCGTCACAGTGATCCGTACTCCGTGACTACAATAAATCGTTTAATTCCACCCCGGTGACTTTGCCGATTGCGAGAATCCAAAACGCCATCGCAATTTACGACAAAGACAGTCTGTTGAAGCACAGCTTGATCAGGCCAATTACGTTATCATCAGTCAGCAGAAATTCACTGCTAAAAAAGGTACCCTTTTAAGGCGAGTAATAAATGTTTTTGATGAATGCAGAATCGTTTTTGTTCAATAACCGCAAAACATACAGTTTTGTTTTTCATGACAAAGATAACTTAAGGATATAATCTAGATAAATTACAGACAGAAACACGATTGGTGAAACTTTTCTAGATAAATTTATTTTCCAAAGTTGTTGGCTCTTCAAAAACACGATTTTCGTTTTTAATCAAAGTTATGAAGCTAAACAGTTTATTTTTATATAATTCGTAAGATAATCATACTAGCTAAATAAATTACAGACAGTTTCTTTTTAAATTTGATGGTTTTCGAGATAATGCAGTTTTATCACTTTTTCCGTCTTATCCGGGTAGACTCAGCCCATACAAAACGTCAAAAATTACACTTATCATCTTAAGTAGAAATACAGCTATTAAACACGTTTTTTTTTCTTGTATAGCTGACTTTTCGAGAAAATTCAGATGCTCTTCATCATGAGAGTCGTACGCGACCACGACCAACGGCAGATTGACGCATACTGAACGTGGTGATAATCGGAATGCCTCTATAACTACCTAAGTTTTTAGGTCTAAGCACCTGGAGATCTGCCTATGTCAATGACAATGTTAATAAATACATTATAGTCACCCAGATAGATATCACCGAGTTGTCGTTTTGTTAAACCCTCGTTTCGTTTGACTAGTAGAATGAATAACTGATGGTGGTCAATAAAAAATGTAAGAGAGAGGACGAAAAAAGGTGTCGAAAGTTGAGAAAAAAATATTGTTGAGATGTTGAAAAACTATTGTAATATAGTGTAAATATTTATATTGTTTTCATCATCTGCCTATAGTTAGTCTACTGCTGCGCGCCACTGAGCCCGGTCTTCGGCTCTTCTCATCCATTCCTTTCCGCTGACATTTCTAAGATCGTCGCTCCACCTACCCGGAGGTCGTCCTATACTTTGCTTGCCTAAGCGCGGTCTCCACTCCAGCACACGTTTACTCCAACAGTTGTCGGTTCGACGGCACAAATGGCCGGCCCACTGCCACTTCAGTTTGCTAATCCTTTGAGATATGTCGACCACCTTTGTTCTCTATCAGATAGACATATAATTATTAGGCATAATATATTTTATGAAAACAGTAAAATGTACAAAATCTGACACATTGACTACATAATTCTTACCCCACTCTAGGATTTCCAGCGTCGTGGGTATTAACATTTACGAGTAGCATTGTAAAGTGAACCAACTGTACCCTGAGCTGTGTCCGAGTCCCAAAGTACCGCCCATACCTGCTTCCGTGGACTATTTGAATAGCCACCCATCTTATACCCGTAAGTACAATCAGGAGGGCATTGTCGAATGAAATTGCTTTATATTTCTTCATTTGGCGGAAAATTAAACTTATGCAATTTGCTCGACCATCACGGTAGGTAAATTGTTGATACACTTCACCTATTATAATATTGTCGTGACTATGATTTGATACTGTTGTGAATTGTTCTTTTACAGGTTTACGAGCAATAATTCGAAGATAACTATATAAAAATATTCGAAGAAACACGCTACAATTTATTCGTTTTATAAGATTACTTGAATGTTGTTCGTTGACAATCTTTTTTTATTATTGTTTGTCATAGTCTGAATAATGATTATCTAAAGAAAACTTTGAAAATTTTGGAAAATTATAAAGTGCATTAATCGATGGTATTATTGAAATTGGGACAAAAAGTTTGTCTGTTCAACTAGTATGAAATAACTGTCAGGAAAAAAAGAGAAAAACAGTTAGCACTTTTATAAGCGGCAACTTGTCACGAATACTAATTACTGCAAAATGTGGGCATTTGCCAAATGTAATGTTTGAACGTGCTTCTAACTACCCCATTTCAATATTTATGGATCTGATAGGATATCTACCGTATTTGGGGATTACAGTCGTGCTCGTTTATTTTTTATTTTTATATTTCCTGTGGGTTGTTTGTAGGAATGAATGGATTTATCTGATGTTTGAATGAATTTGATGAGTTTTTGTTAATAAGTTTATTTTGCGAGGTACCTCCCGCTCGGCCAACACGGCCAATAGAACGCTATTGGCAAAATATCAAAAATGTTGCTGCAATAATTTAGATTTTGAACGGAAATTATTAAAAGCTTACGTTTCACCCGCAAATGACTGAAAAAACTGTGAAAAGATCTGTTTGAAAACATACCTATTTTTATTATAAAAACTGATTTACAAATCTGATAACTTCTCTTAACGAATTAGCAACGATACATTTTACCAATGACGCAAACAGCGAGGGATCGTCTCGGAGCTATGAATGAGAAAGCTCATTTTATCCTAGTTTCCTCTTAGTTGCCGAAGTACTTTATAATCTACCTATTTAAGCCTCTAAATACATAAAAGCAGGTGGTTAACAAAGTCAAGTAGTTGCACAACCTAAGTCGGCATCTAAGTCTTGGTTTGGTATGTCGCTGAACTTCTCAGGGGCAAGCTACACATCAGCGCAAGCTATACAATTTCGATTATGTCTAGAAAATCTACTCATATTTTAAAGCGATTTATTTATTTAATAGCATGTTGTACAAAAAATAGGTATAGTTCTCAAAATAGGGCAAGTAGTTACATGGGTCTTATCTTTTTATATAAAAATGAAGCCTTATTTCCCTTGGTCATAGCATCACGCGCAAACGGCAAGACCGATTTTGCTAATTCTTTTTTAGTTGTAATCTTCGGTGTCAGGAGAAGGTTCTTATTAAAAAAATGGTTTTTATAGAACGTCTGTCTGGACAGCTAGAACATTTACATGAAGTAATCTTTAATATATTTACACACTTCACTGCCCAACCCAGTGCACTGCATGTAGCAAGCGAAGAAGAATTCAATTTTATACTGTTAGAGCGGCTTGCACAACAATTCCTAAATACATTTAGCACGCTAAACACATTTTAGAAGTTGTCAAATCATACAAATACGTCAAAATTAAATAAAATTAGCCACAAAACACTTTTAGCGATTGTTGTGCAAGCTGGTCTTAGTGTTGTTAACCTTTGACTTCATTGGCATAGTTTAAAATATTTATATAAAAGACATTTTTCATAAACGAACTTCTTGATTTTCTTGTAGTGCTGAAGAGAGCAGTGATATGTGTTTCAACACTAAGTCGTATTTAGCTTTAGCTAACACAGCTTGAGCTGCAACCACATTCCAACAAATTTTGACACCGTATACTCAACTATAATTCGGAAACTGGTACCTCCTCGTAACTTATACTGTTTTAGGGTTCAATTTACTTTGTCTTATCTTTTAGTTAAAATTTGTTTTATTGTTTGCTTATCAGGGAGAATCGGTGAGTTAAAGTTTGTGGTAAGTTTGTGTTAGGAACAAAGGAAAATAGACAGTAGATACTTTGTTATCTTAAGTCTGTTTAATTATAAATCTTGGAGGGTCTTTGATGATACAACTATTGGAACAAATTCAAAGTTAATAAATTATGAAAGCTCTGTCAAAGAAAATTGAACTTTAATTAACTTTTTAAAATTGTAATTTTTAGAGTGCTGCTCAAAATTCAAATAAATTTAAATATTGTATGCCTGTCACGTATGGAATGCTATGCTGGAATGAATGTGAGCATTTGCCAAAATAAATGTTAAAACCAAATGTTCAAACTAAATGTTCAAACTAAGTGAAAAAACTAATAGATAGTTCTAGTATTTTCACGTCATCAGAAAGCCTTCGAGAAAATTCCGTTTTCCATGTTTATTGTTTATTAGCGTTTTCCGTTCTGATGTTCTATCACACTCAGAATTATCTGTTACAAGCAACAAACACAGCAATTAACACAACGGAACCATCAAGCAGGATTTTTTCTAGTCGTTACTGACGAAAATTAGGTCGGCGTTACGACGCCCAACCACGAGAACTCCATTTAATACTTCTTAGCATGCAACTTTTCAATCATTACGACTACCGACGGTGTTTCTATTTATTACATGTTATGGAAAACTACAGGGTAATTTTCTTGTTGATAAAACTGTTAGCGAACGTTTTTAAAGTTTACTATGATTTGAAGTATCGTAATTTTTTAGGGTTCCGTACCCAAAGGGTAAAAACGGGACCCTATTACTAAGGCTTCACTGTCCGTCTGTCCGTCTGTCCGTCTGTCTGTCCGTCTGTCTGTCCGTCTGTCTGTCCGTCTGTCTGTCTGTCTGTCCGTCTGTCTGTCACATGGCTGTATCTCATAAACCGTGATAGCTACACAGTTGTAATTTTCACAGATGAAGTATTTCTGTTGCCGCTATAACAACAAATACTAAAAACAAAATAAAATAAGTATTTTAGTGGGGCTCCCATACAACAAACGTGTTTTTTTGCCGTTTTTTATAGATAATGGTACGGAACCCTTCGTGCGCGAGTCCGACTCGCACTTGGCCGGTTTTATTTTCAGACGTCTCGTCGGAGAGTATTTTTCCTACATAGCTATTTTAATTCACGTGCCACAATTTTTTGGATAACGACATTTAATTGCTATAATTTGCAACTAAATTTACGGCTTTTTTAAACTTAAATTCAAGACCAGTGGCTTGAGCACGAACCACTATCGTATCGACAACGTATCGTCCAAGTGTCAAACTGACTCTTTTTGTATAGCAAGATCTCTCCGAAAACTCTGCTCTCCGAAAAATCTCTCTGCTGAAAACATTATGTAGATAAAAAAAATAATTATGTCAATAATTGCGCGAAATTAAATTGTTTAATTGTCAACAACCTTCTCCAATTTTCATCCCCAAACGCAAACGAGTGTAACCTTTAAAAGTTCGCTCCCTTACGGTCACACATTCACAAGTAAACATAAAATAAATCTTCCCCGTGCGGCTTCTGACATATCAGCGCTTCATCTTAATTACCGGATTTAGTCGCATCTATCATGTATCTGGTGGGTCTTATATAAAAAACGTTTACGAGGCAAACAATAATACAATACGTTTTTAAGAACAGGCTTACGTCTTATAAAGGCCGTAATGTAGCGGAGCTGCAGTAGGCGTTCACTGATATTACGGACGTTATAGAAGTTCACACTTTTTCCGAAACGAAGGCTTTAGTATATTATATCGGAAACAGAAAGGTAATGAACTGTGTGAAATTAATGACCGATGAATAAATCAGGGCTTTGTATTGGATGCAAGGACCTTTTAAACAAACAAAATATTATAAACATCTCGAATAAAATGTTCCGACACATTGTTTTTTAAGTTTCATGGGAAATACTCATTCAACAAAATTGTTTATACTCGTATAAAGGATCATCATTGAGATCGAACCAATCATAACTGACTAAAATTACCCGAAAAGGGAACTTGACTCCGTACCCCAAAAAAGTTAAGTGTATTATTCATGAAAACTACTTACTAATATCACCATTTACCTAATGCGTAACAATATTATTTTGAACACCCAAATTCGAAAGAATAACTACGCACGGGCCTCATAACGGTCCTCTGGTGAATAAATTGATGCCTAAATGCCCCCGGGAGATCGCCCCAGCAATTGAAGCCGATGGAAAAATATAGGGGATTGATAGGGTAATGGAATAATATTCAGGGATATTCTGCGATTGGGAAATGAGAGGGATTTTAAGACACTTTAGCGAAGATTAATTTTATCGAAGGTAGTAATAGTAGAATTTAGAGTGTTGGGGAGATGGTTGGCCTCCTTATACGACACGATAATTTCATAAAGACTGGAAGGGAAGGTTGCAGGGAAGAGAGGAAGAGAAAGGCCAAGAATAAACAACATGAGCCAGATAAAGAAAAAAAAACTATTGTCGCTAAACGCAAAACTAGTGTAAACGTTCAAATTGTAAAGCTCCAAATAAAGTTCTTCGTTCGTTTCCAAAATTACATAAAGATAGACAAGAAACAATGTAAAATAACATCCACTCAGGGGGGTTAGCATGAAATACTATCGTATCGACAATGTATCGGACACTTTTACTATACAAAAAGTGTCAGTTTTGACATTTGGTTATGTTGTCGATACGATAGTGGTTCGTGCCCAGTTCACAGAAGTCCAGGCGCTCAGATCCGTGACGATGTCTAAGGCTTGGCTTGCTACATAAAATTTGGTATATTTTGACTTTTTGCATTATTCCACAATATGACAGGTTGCAAGCTTATACTGTCCGTATCTTATCTCGTACCGTCCGTATCTTTTAGTCTAAATATCAATATGTCTAGGTAGCCAGTAAGCCTAGATCGCGAAATGACTAGTTCGCTATCGGACCAGTTATCCCGACGTCTACATCGCAATTGGACTAGATGGCCATTTAACCAGATAGCATTTTGACTACATAGTGTTTTGTTTTTGAAAGGTACAGTTGCGTTCAATTAAACTAAAATGGTTTACCCCGATCTATGTGAATTATTTATCGAAACGACACTTTCGACCACTTTGATAGCGTGAGGCGAGAGCCCGACTGAGGGTCAAGAGGGTTCGATCCCCGCAGCGGAAGAAAAAGTTTACATGATCTGCAAATATTCGTTTCTGGGGGGTCTACTCGGAAACTGAAAACGAAATTTCGTGACGTATTACTTTTAACAATCATCGATGTTCATAATCCTACTTACAAATCAGTTCAAATTATAGTCCGAACGATGTTATTTTAAAACGAATATTGTCACGAAATTAAAATCGAAATTCCCGAATAGACAATAGACATCCTGATCTGGGTGTTGCGGTACCACGGTATTCATAGTTTCTATTAACCAACCATACATCCACTGACTGACTATTGTGGGGTCATGTACCGTATGTGACTGTTTTGTGTATTTATTTATTTATTATATACATTCAGCAAAAGTCCAATATCATTTGAAGAAAAAAAAAGAGAAACGTTTCAGAAAACAAACTGACAGCTTTCAAAAGGCGGCGAAAGTTAATTTCACGGTTTGTGAATGCTTCTTCAGAACTCATCCCGCTTGAACAATCCTCTAGTCAGTTACCATTAATCAATGACAACGGGAATATAGCACTGGTTACTGTAGGAAGCACTCTGACGTTTGATTAGCCTCATTGGTATTTTTTTAAGCAGCGATGGATACCACGCGATACAAAATCGACTTTGCGAAAATATCTGTGGTTTCTACTGTATTAAACGGACAATATACTTTTTTAGAAATATTCTTGTTAATTCTAAATACCTGTATAAAACTTGCGATACTGTCCGACTGTATGACTGATCTATCAATCAACATACAGCCTAAACGACTGGTTCTAGAAACTTGAAATATCCCTATTTCTAGCACTAAGAAATATATTCCCAAAATTCAATCCCTACGGGTTGAAGTCTCTTTAAAAATATATTTACCTACGTTAACAAAGTCGCAACGGCTTTACTAGTCAATGATAAATACCACTTAATATGAATTCAAAATCTCAGCGTATCAAAAGTAAGGTTTTTATTTTAAAAATCTATTAAATTTAATTACTAATACCAGAGCTCTTATTTGAAACTAGCGACCCGCCCCGGCTTCGCACGGGTAGCATGTTATTATACATATAAACGTTCCTCCTGAATCACTCTATCTATTAAAAAAAAACCGCATCAAAATCCGTTGTGTAGTTTTAAAGAAATAAGCAAACATACATACGCGGGAAGCGGAAACCGACTTTGCTTTATACTATGTAGTGATTATAGCAAGCCGAATATAGTTCTAAGAGAATCGCTTCAGCACTAAACTCCTTTATAAATGTTTATTAATTGTATAATAAGCAAGATAGACTGTTGGACTTGTCTGTTTAGCGAGGATAGTTTCTTGATAGATTGAGGCAGTAATGCATCTGCTCCTATTAAAGCTGAACTATTTTGTTTCTCGCGACGATTTAATCATTGTTTTATTCTGGTTTGGAAACCGATGGAATTACAGGCACATGTGGCTTAATAACTTGTTGACGTAAAAAAAACACAAACAATGTATTAAATTAAACTAAACTCCATTTTTTGACGATTTTAAGTTACTCTAGTGATTTCAATGAATAAACGCTTTAATTTGACTTTGACGTTGACGCCGGGTAGAGCATTGTCGCGTTCTGGGTTTTCATGACTTGCAAGATAAGGTTTTGTTATAGGCGATGGTTGATGCTTAACATCATAGCCATCTCCTTGTTCTGCCTTCAAGTGATACAAAGAAAACAGTTTTCCTTAAAACCCCCGAGTAATTAACAGAACGATTGTCAATGACACAGCAAAACGAATAACGAGTCTAATAATTCGTTTTTGCTTCAATCGCCTGTAAATAACCAACTGTGGCAATGTGAATCAAACCATTGCGAATCGCCAATGACGGTCTAAGGGGTATTCAAGAGTTTCAATACAAACCGCCGAATATTAAACTTAAGACGAGTAATAAATGTTTTTGATGAATGCAGAATCGTTTTTTCTCAATAATCGCAAAATATACAGTTTTGTTTTTTATGACAAAGATAACTTAAGGATATAATCTAGATAAATTACAGACAGAAACACGATTGGTGATACTTTTCTTGGTAGATTTTTTTTCCAAAGTTGGCTATTCAAATACACTAGTTTCGTTTTTAATCAAAACTATGAAAAAACTAAAAAAATACAGACAGTTTATTTTTAAATTTGATGGTTTTCAAGACAATGCATTTTTATCACTTTTTCCGTCTTATCCGGGTAGACTCAGCACATACAAAAAGTCAAAAATTTCACTTATCACCTTAACATCGGAACCTTTTTTGCAGTAGGTACAGACTGGCGTTTTTAAATAAAATGATGAAAGATTATTGGTAGTTTAGTAAGTTGGTTCTTTATATTCCACCTGGGCATCGAATTTTGCCGAAAGTACATCGGCCATAACAAAAATACAACTTGTATTCAGGTCAGGTCACTCTCTACCATCCAGCTAATGTAAAAAGTTTAAAGTTCCTTTCAGGAAATTTCGCAAGGAGCCAGTGGATGACATGCAGAACTTTCAGAAGTTAGCCTATAAATCATACGAACTTAACGTAATACTGAAATATTAGGTAGATATAGGGAAATCTTAATCCACTTTTCCTGTAAAAACTGTAAGGGCAACTTTGTAATCTTGAAAGAGTTTGAGATATACGAGTTAAGGAATACTGCATTGTGGTTACGAAGCTGAAATTGCACTTTGAAAGTTAAAAGTAGCATTTTTTTCTTTTTTTCCAATGTGTTTTCAGAGAACTGTAAGTGAAAAGTATGTTGTTTATAACTAGAAGGAAATGAAGTATTTTTTAAAAACATTAATCTTAAGACGAGAAATAAATGTTTTTGATGAATGCAGAATCTTTTTTTCTCAATAACCGCAAAACATACAGTTTTATTTTTTATGACAAAGATAACTTAAGAATATAATTAAGAAGAAGAAGATAATTAAGAATAAATAATCTAGATAAATTAAAGACAGAAAGGTCGCGGGCAGATCTAAAAACGCGCGAACATGGCTATTGTAACATATTCGAAACGTCGGGAAAGTAAATTAAAGGTAATTACGTGATAAAGACCCGTGTCAAAATCTATAGTTACTTTAATACATTATATAGCTGCCGTGTGTGAAGCCCTTCAGCCCTGTTTTATTATATAAAAGGTAGTGTAGAGCTATTATGTAAAATAGCTCCTTGCTTACTTAATAATTAGCAGTAAGTCCAGCCCATAATATTATGAAACTTTTTAATCCGAAAACAAATCACTTCGAAAATTAAGTTTACCTCCGACCTATACAGCTTTTCATAGTAATACCAGCTATAAAAAACAACGCAAATGCAATAAAAATTATGAACAAATATTTTAACAGCGAATTTTCCAAACTATCACGCCATAAAATAAGTTAATTTGAAAACCGGCAAAAGTGATAATTCACTAGTAACAATCACTGTGGGTTACGCAAATGGCTTTGCGTTATGTAATTTCACCAAACATGGAATTTTGCGGCCGCCACAATTATGCTACAAGCGATTGTGGCGCTTTATGACGCTTTCCAGCATAAGGACATTTAGAATTTGTCGCTTATGTAATACTTTACGTTAGGACTAAGGCGTTATGGTAACAAATAAACAACACGGCAATAAACTTACAGTTTTCCGCTTTTGCGAAACCTTTTCTTATCTGGATACGATAATAACTTGTATGAAAAAGCAACAATCACTTTGGAAAAATGTATATCTTCATTGCTAGAATGGGGTTTAGTACCATTACTGTTTTTAACCGACCTCAATAAATGAGGATCTCATTTCAGTTGCTTGTAACCGATATAAAAAAATATTTTTTTGGTTTTGAGTATATATTTCCCTGTTGGTCCCATTGAAATAACCACCAAAAAAATACCACCTCGAAGGGTAAACAAATAGGGGATAAAATTTTGTATTAGAATTATAACAACATAAAGTCGGTTTTGTTTCTAGTATTTTAAACGTTGTTATTATTTTGTTTGTACAAATCTTATATTCCAGTCTTCATTATCTTAATTGAATTAGTATACATATCTGTTGAAATTGTTTAATTCAGACCGACAACAGCCGCCCTCAAAGCTGTTCAATTGTCATACCATTGAGATCCATTCAGAAATTGTTCAGTAATCTAAACAGGGGTATCTCCTGCCGACTGAGCCTTCATTACACGAAAACATTGAAATAGCCAGGTCACTTTTATTCCAAAAAAATCTAAAATTAATAATGTCTTATTCGATAAAACATGTTGTACAATTATTAGGGTGGGGATCTCTTCTGGTAAGTTATAATAATCTGTGTTAGAAGAGTATCCTCTTTTCTGTGGTAGTTAGCGAACACTTATTTTAATCCTAATAATATTATAAATGTGAAAGTTTGTATGTATGTTTGTTTCTCAATCAGGCCTAAACGACAAAACGGATTAAGTTGAAATTTTCTGTAGATGTAGATATAATGCCCGAATTAATAGACTACTTTAAAATATGAAAAACATCCCCAAAACGATAAAAAAACGCAAAAGGGATGATTTTCTGTATAGATGGCGCTGGTGTGCAAATCAAATCAAATCTGACATCACAGACAAAAAACATTAAGTCTTTTCTATTCGATTATTGAAATTTGACAGGACAACGTCTGTTACGGGTCGGCTAGTTTGTTATATAATCCATTTCTTAGAAAAATACACTAAGAAATCGCCTTTTTATTTTCTTCACTGACATCAGACTGACATTAAGTTCTCTTTTTCTCTTTTTCTAATAAATCTGAAAACGTTCCTCAACACGACTAAAAATCTAGGCCTTCTTAGTTACCATACTGTAGATTAATGTTTTTTGAATTCAACGTTATCGACTTCTAGATGTTGTGACCAAGCTTTTCCCAGACTCACTACAAGTAGATAGAGTAGGTAAATTAATCAAGTTTCGACAAGCGAATCGCCTGAGCCAGTCTCGCCCAAAGCGACTTTAGTTGCAAGTTACCAAGAAACTGCAGTGACATTGTAACAAGAATAGAACAGGTTAGAATAGCTGAGCTAATTGTGAAGGAACTCAGATAAACTTCGTACTGAGCTGAAACGAAGCTTTGTAACTCGTTAAAATTAATTAACTTGTTACTAGGAAGTCTTTGTGGATAAGGATTGAATGCAAACAGGAAGAACTCCAAATTGAAACTACTTAAGTTGAAATTTGCAAGGAAGCATGATGAACAAATAGTTAATCACCAATGGAAATTTTGATGAAAACATAAGAACATCCATAGTCTGTTAGGTACATACTTTATTAATTAGTGCAACTTTATGATACACGATCAATAGAAAATGTATTTACTAGTCTAATTTTGTTCTTAAATATAGTCTAATTTACCTCATTGTTTAGGTTGTAAACACACTAGAAGTGCAAAAGCATATTCTTCTCAAATTCAAATTCATAAATCATTTATTTCAATAAAATCACGAGGATCACTTTAAAACGTCTTCATCTAGTAGGAACTAGGTGAAGCTACGCCGATTCCACGCGACCAAGACTAGAAGAATCAGGCAACAAACACGGCTTGGGGTCTACCTTTTTTTTAATGATCCTTTCCTTAATGCTATGTAGAGCTCCAGTGTGGTGTCAATCAAACAAGGTGAAGGCTCAAACAAGAATAAAAATTAAAAGTACAACTCAAGTAAGTTCTTCTAAGTTTGATCGCGAAGAGCTGGCGTAAACTCAACTACTTAGACTTAAAACGATTCAAAATGATCATATTGCGATTTTTTAATTTAAATTTACTTTTATAATCATTTCTTCTTTATTTCCTACTTAATGTTGGGTCGTCACAACATGTTGCGAAGAGGATTTGGCTTATTATTTGACGTCCCTCTTTGGGATTTTTTTTTTTATTTTTTTTAATTGGCTATATTCAGGTCTAATTAACTATTATCATGCCCTACGCAGGACACTGTGACAACAGTGTCCGCAAAAACAAACTCTTTTTCGAACACAGAATAACATGTATTCAAATTGAAATTCAAAAATCATTTATTTCAATAAAATCACTTTGAAACATCTTAGGAACTAGGTGAAGCTACGCCTATTCCTCGCGACCAAGCCTAGAAGAATCAGACAACAAACACGGCTTGGGCTTTATCATTTTTTTTCAATGATCCTACTTAGAGCTCCAGAGTCAGGTACCGATCGAACAATAAGAAGGCTCAAACAAGAATAAAAATTAAAAGTGCTAACCAAGTACGTACAACAATTAAAAAAATGTATGAGATACAAAATCCGTTCTGTCTTGTTTTAACATTGTGCAGTGCACTAGAAAGCACACTAGGGGATAGGCCATATCACCACTAATGGATCGGCAACGTGCGTTACGCTCTATGTCAATAAATGACCAGCTTTTACTGCTGCCTTTGTTGAAGTAGCCAATTATCACCAGAATGGCAATTACATCGTATTTGTGCAGTCGCTTTTATGCAGAAAATGAGCTTAACTGCCAGTGCATTGTGA
Organism: Hydriomena furcata; assembly: GCA_912999785.1. Classification (NCBI taxonomy): domain Eukaryota; kingdom Metazoa; phylum Arthropoda; class Insecta; order Lepidoptera; family Geometridae; genus Hydriomena; species Hydriomena furcata. The sequence goes on from OU538824.1 coordinate 9,993,633, forward strand.
TTCTTATCGTTTAGTTAGGTATTTAAACAGCCCGTGATATAGTAATAATAGTACATCTTTTATTATTATTCGAGAGTTAACTACTATATCCAGTTTAAGAGCTATTTTAAAATATCGTTAGTTTGAGTTTGAATAATATAGTAGAGAATTAAAACCGGCCAAGTGCGAGTCGGACTTGCGCAGGAAATGTACCGAACCATTCTCTAAAAAACGGCGAAAAAATCACGTTTGCTTTGTGGGAGACCCACTTAAATATTTATTTTATTCTGTCTTTAGTATTTGTTGTTATAGCGGCAAAAGAAATACACCATCTGTGATAATTTCAACTATCTAGCTATAACGGTTCATTAGATACAGCCCTGTGTCAGACAGACGGACAGACGGACAGCGAATTCTTAGTAAAAGGGTCCCGTTTTACCCTTTGGGTACGAAACCCTAAAAACTAAATTGAAGTAAAAATATATAAATAATAATACAAGGGTTAAATTACAATGGTCGTGTCATTGTTACAAAACACAATATGACAACCAATGCTAAAATAAATTATAATGAATGCATAATAATAACAATGTTCATTCATAACAAGACAACCTCGATCACATTTTCCTCGTACTCCAATCTGCATACAACAAAAAGCAAGATCAATTAATTCAGCATTCGAAATTCGAATGCATTTGTATTCGGATAATAGCCATCGAAAAAATACAAAGCTCCAGGCTCGTTCGGCGTAAAAATATACTTTTTATTCGCTATTCAGACAGCCAGTGCGATTTGGAGATCAATATGTAAATGCACTCGTGAGTGCGACCCAGAGGCGTGAGTGCATTTTGTCGTAGAGGCAAAGCCAGCGAATCGAGACGGCCTTCTATCTGTGACTTTGTGATTTCAACCTTGCTCTGTAGAATTTAAATGTCTCTCTTGCATAGATTACATGCATTTTAGATCTAGGTATCAGTATGAGAAAGCATCGTGGTATTTTTTTGGTGATTGAATATCACAATCTTTGGATAACAAATAATTATTTAATTATGTTTAGATCTATTTCAATGTGTGGTATAGCTAATGGAAATGATAATTTTCAGAATTGAATCAGCTTATTATTTAATTTACGAATTTATGTTATCGATACTTACCAAAATTTAAAATTATTATTATAAGACTCTACTATAGATTGGTATCACGTTAGCCCAGCAATCGAACACCGATCATTTTTGATAGACAATAGAATTCTAGTTTTCCAGTTTCATAGAGAGTTCAAAATTAGAATTCACGCACCCGGAAAAACACAGCAGTAGTGGCATTGCCGTTTTCAGACAGAAACACAATTCCGTTTTGACAGACTGAACTAGAAATGACGTCATCCAAGCCAATCGTATATCGATGGGTGACTATCGGAAACTACGTTCATAAACTCACAAAATCATAACCAAACTTTACTTCTTTTTATTGTACTGTATGATGTAATATAGATTTTAAAATACTAGCCGACCCGTGACAAACGTTGTCCTGTCAAATTTCAATAATCGAATAGAAAAGACTGAATTTTTTTAGTCTGTGATGTCAGATTTGTTGCACACCAGCGCCATCTATACAGAAATCATGCCTTTTGCGTTTTTTTATAGTTTTTGGGATGTTTTTCATATTTTCAAGTAGTCTATGTTTTATTTGGGCATTATATCTCCATCTACAGCAAATTTCAACTTAATCCGTTTTGTCGTTTAGGCCTGATTGAGGAACAAACATACAAACCCACAAACTTTCGCATTTATAATATTTAATATTATTAGGATGAAATAGACTCTTTACTGCCCAAGTACGGTAGACACCTCGCTGATGTCCAAAAGAGATGTTCAGAGGCGAGTCCAAACATTACGTATGCCAACATTTTGCAGTCCACGCCACTTCTAAGCATACCAACTGGTTTCCATGCAATGTTTTCTTTCACCGCTTGGTTTTACTCAATTCTAAAGGAGGTACTTTATTTAAAGGCTATCCATTTTTTACAGATTGCGTATCTTGTTCTGGTGGAAAAAGTAAACAAAGTCATTTAAAAATTTAACAAAAAATCCCTAGTCGCAATTGTGAAAAAGCTTGTGTAATCGCATTATACACAAGTAGTGCAAAATTAAGTGTTATGTCATCATAACGCAAGCTCCTGAGCCAAGAAAGGAATAACGGAATTGTCTTTGAGAATAGAAACTAGTGCTTATAGAACGTGTCTACGATCCCGGGGGGTTTTGCCAGGAATAGGGTTGCTAGTTGGCGATCTGTTGCCGGAAAATCTGTTAAATTGTCTCAAAAGCCGGAAATTTGATTCATCGTATTCAGAACATGAAAACACTCTATCAATCATCATTATTGTCAACCAAGGCATATCCACTGATGGACATAAGCATTTATTATCACGAAAACTGTATCCCCTATATTTTCGTAAAACACCAAAATTGTAATATCAATCCAAACTGACAGACTGAGCTGACACCGACAGACTGAGCTGACACTGACAGACTAAACTACTGGTCCTGGAACCTTGAAATATGGAAGGTGTGTAGGGGTGTACTTAGAAAGGAATTTCCAAAATTCGACTCTTAAGGATGTGTAATGGGGGTTGAAATCTGTTTGAAAATAATTTCACGTAAGCTTAGTCGCGTGGGTTTCCAATAGTGTATCAATTATGATAATTTTTCTTTTTCTCCGTTTAGAAATCTAGTTTGTAAAATATTTGTAAGTCTTATAATGGTAGTGTAGGTATTTTCCGGCTGCAACAATATATCGAGCAGCTGTACTCGGCAATGGTTTAACGGTCTACGTTCCATCGAGTTTGAAACGACTTGCTATGTTTCATTTATTTTTGGACGAATCCTTTTATGATGTGCACTGTCCCTCAGAGGATCGTACTGAAACTAGTTTTATGAACGTGTCGGATCCGCTATTATATATTCTTACTAGCTGACCCGTGCCCGCTTCGCTGTGCGTAAGACATTTCTAATACCATCGTTGACTTTTTTGTAGACGTTTTTAAGGTGTACAATACTGTAGTACATTATTTTGATATATCTCGTGGGGTTCAGCCAGCATTTGCAATGTAAGCGCAAAAAAAATGTGTTTATTTACGACATCACATTAGAAACCTCTAAAATTATCAGTATATCTCTAATATATTATGCATGTATTATACATATAAACCTTCCTCTTGAATCACTCTGTATATTAAAAAAAACCGCATCAAAATCCGTTGTGTAGTTTTAATGATATAAGCAAACATACATACATACATATTACATACAGACGCGGGAAGCGGAAAGCGACTTTGCTTTATACTATGTAGTGATTATATACTAGCTGTCCCGACAGATGTTGTCCTGTCAAATTCATTTTTTTTCCATAAGAACCTTTTCTTGATAACGAATACAACAAAAAAGAAATAGCGAAATCGGTTCAGCTGCTCTCGAGATTTGCGCTTAGCAATACATTCAGCGATTCATTTTTACATTATAGATTATACACTCGCTTTCAAAAAAATATGATAACTCTCAAATAATAAATTGTATTTCAAATTGATGGACATTTCACAAAGATGTGGAACTAGTGTGGGACTATGGGAACTAGACAGTTGATAGAATACTTTTTTATTTATTTATTTTAGGTATCAGTGTATATATGAGAGAATTTGATTTCATACCAAAAATGTTGAATATAACGGCGGTTTAACAAACAATAGAAAAATTGATTAAAAAACTGTGAATTTTACTTTTGTTTTTATGGTAATTGGAATTTTTGTTGGTACTAGTTTCACAGGATTCTTTTGTAATTAGAGTAGTTATTTTCCTTATATTTTTTTTGTTTTGTTTGGTTCTATTAGGTAAATATTTATACTAGCGGCTACGGAATCGCACAGCTGTGTTAGGTTTTTGAAATTTTCGAGGAATCTCTATTTTTTTCGAAAATAACATAACGATAACATAACTATAACATAGTTCACCCGTACCTCATGGTACGGGTGAACTTAAGACGAGTAATAAATGTGTTTGATGAATGCAGAATCGTTTTTTCTCAATAACCGCAAAACATACAGTTTTGTTTTTTATGACAAAGATAACTTAAGGATTTAATCTAGATAAATTAAAGACAGAAACACGATTGGTGAAACTTTTCTCGATAGATTTAATTTCCAAAGTTGGCTCTTCAAAAACACTAGTTTCGTTTTTAATCAAAACTAAGTATAGCTAAATAGTTCATTTTTATATAATTCGTTAGATAATAATCATACTAGCTAAATTAAAGACAATTTTTTATTTTATTTTATGGTTCAAGATAATGCAGTTTTATCACTTTTTCCGTCTTATCCGGGTAGACTCAGCCCATACAAATCTTCAAAAATGTCACTTATCACCTTAACGAGCAAACAAAGATTTATCAAAAATAATGTGGGAAAACCAAACACACGTTCATTATGTCTTGTGCTATTGTGTATGAATTATTCAGGTTTATGATTCAGCAAAGCAAAAGTAATTAAGTTTTCCTTCAGAACTTCACTTGTGGCCGGCTTGCAGTTAATTAATCATACTTTGCCACTCATATTTTATCCTATAGATGGGTTACATGCCGTCAGAAAATGTTTTTATTTAAAACCTATTTAAACCCCTGTAACTTCGTTCACGTAAAGTTATTTTTACTTTCAAACCGCTGCACCTTTTTAGAAATTGAGATTTGGGATTTCCTTTGTTAGTGCACCCCTACACCATAAAATGAAGTTATACGTAGGTATAGTCTCCAAGTTTAACGCTCGTATGACTTATGGTTTCTGCTGACTCTCCTGTGCATTGTTAAGCAGTCACTCAGTAACGTAAGAGTTTTATATTTTTACATTGTATTTATTTAAAGTCTGCTGTTGTTTATTCAATATTTGTATTTAGATACGAGTATGGAATATAATTTTGGAAATATTTAATTTCCTAAGTAGGTAACGACTCTTTTTTAAAACATCACCGTGTATTGCCGCCTCCTCCACGGAAATAGGTTAATAAACGGTTGTCTTTTTCGCATCCTTTTCAGCCATTTCCATTATTAAATAGGCAAATAAATTTCAGCGAGTTTTAATTAAATGCAAAGTTAGTTTTTGCCGCGGCCGTGTTTATAAGCCTCGTTCGTTTTTAATCAAGCAACAAAATTAAATAGGTTGTATAGTGTCGTACTAACATATATCACTACTTACTAACTGTACTACTGTGTACAGTGTGTACTGTGACATCATTTTGAAATGTATACAAAGAGACTGTACATTAAGGCGAGTAATTAATGTGTTTGATGAATGCAGAATCGTTTTTTCTCAATAACCGTAAAACATGCAGTTTTGTTTTTTATGACAAAGATAACTGAAGGATATAATCTAGATAAATTACAGACAGAATCACGATTGGTGAAACTTTTCTCAATAGATTTATTTTCCAAAGTTAGCTCTTCAAAAACACGAGTTTCGTTTTTAATCAAAGCTATGAAACAGTTTATTTTTATATAATTCGTAAGATAATCATACTAGCTAAATACATTACAGACAGTTTAGTTTTAAATTTGATGGTTTTCAAGATAATGCAGTTTTATCACTTTTTCCGTCTTATCCGGGTAGACTCAGCCCATACAAAACGTCAAAAATTTCACTTATCACCTTAAGCCAGGTTGTTAGCAATTCGCCTTCATTGTAATGAGTTTTCATAGATAACAAGAAAGTTTATGTAAAACTTGCTCTAACATTGTCACCAGCAACAAAAGTTAACAGCTCTTTGAACGTCTAAGCTGATTCTAAGAAGCAGAAGTAGCTTACAGAACTTCTGTGATATTGCTTTGGAGATATTAATTTGTTTGCCGCTCTACTCGCGCTGTGCCTGAGTCCTGTAGGCTGTACTTATTTCTGGCCGAAGGTTACTCGGATTAGCTCAGCCAACGCCTTAACCTTTTCGCGAACTTTTGCATTTAAAATAGGCGACTTATAGTAGTATTCTCAATCAAGTTCGTAGTTTCTCGTACGATGGGTTTTGTCTTACTAAGTGAATGCCTAGGCATCTACTTAAGGTATATGTAGTCTTGAAAATGGCTTAGTGACTTATAATAAGTTGTTTACACTGTGTATAACCTCAACAGACAACAGACAGATTTACAACTCACGATTGACTTTTCTCTGTAGTTTCTGCCCGGTTTCTAAATACGATTCGTATGAAAAATAACTAGGAGTAAAGGGTGTTCGAATAACACTTGATAATGTTATACAAAAAATTTGATGGTTATTGTTTTTTTACATACCTTTGCTTGTGTACCATAAAAAAAGGGTTTTGGTAACCTACCGATACTGGTCGGTATAATATTGCCTAATGTATCTCTATAAGTCGCTTCTGTTTGGCCGAACCTTAATTTAAAAGAGCGCAGCGGTCCGTAGCTTTTCTGAGATGTTTTGTAATATTTATTTTTAATTTCGCAAAAAGGTCAGGCGACAGTTAATATCAATTAGCGATTCAGACGTTTGTCGCAAGAGAAAAAATTGTCAAGCACAAATTTAGTTGCCGTTCATTAGAGAAAGAGACAAATCCTTTCAGGAGTATTTCTCTAATTGCAGCATTTAGAGAAGAATGAGCTTTTGTACCGTCTTGTCTATTTTATTTCTACACAGACATAGATCCTAATCCTTCCATTTGTATGAAAACCAAACGTGCCACTATTTTTATACTTGTGACATCACAAGAGCGCTTTAGTGATGTGAATGCTTCGTCGAAACTTAGACACATTTTTTTCGATATTTTGGTTGACGTTCGGTGTGATAATGATGGAGCGCGGACTAAATAAAGCGTCGAAGGAAGATAATTTGTCTGCTTTTTTACACACGAAGTACATACACTCTTGTCATCTATTAAGATCTATATCTGTGTATTTCTAACTAAGCTGAGCGAGCGTATTGTTCCAACTAAAGACTTTTGTACTTATAAAAAAACAACTTCGATGTTCACTGAGGATTAAAAACCCCTGATCGTTTAGTTTTATTTTCATCCATTAGTTTTCATGTTAAATAAAACTCAATCGAGATTCCGTCCGAATTTAATACAATATAAAAAAGGCTGTCCACAGTGTCCACTGCAAATTGGTTCGAAAAAATGCGTGATTGAACTGAAAAAAATATCCTCAAAAATATTTAGTTCTATGCTCTGACGAGATAAGAGTAGATCAATAAATGAAAGGAACATTAAATAAATGAATGAAATAATACGAACTGAGCTTTTCCAGCCTCACACTTAGGTGATAAGTGTAATTTTGGATGTTTTGTATGGGATGAGTCTACCCGGATATGACGGAAAAAGTGATATAACTGCATTATCTTGAAAATCATCATATTAAAAAAAATGTCTTTAATTTAGGTAGCTAGTATGATTATCTAACGAACTATATAAAAATAAACTGTTTAGCTATGTATTCATAGTATTGATTAAAAACGAAACTAGTGTTTTTGAAACTTTGGAAAATGAATCTATCGAGAAGAGTTTCACCAATGGTATTTCTGTCTTTAATTTATCTAGATTAAATCCTTAAGTTATTTTTGTCATAAAAAACAAAACTGTATGTTTTACGATTATTGAGAAATAACGATTCTGCATTCATCAAAAACATTTATTACTCGTCTTAAGCTAATTTCCCATCGAAACTACGTCTGAGTAAAATGGCCTTATCTCGGAATATTGAAGCGATGCAAATTACCCGAAGCCGAGCTAGGGTTACGTATAACTTATTTAGACCGTTTAGTCGACGGCATCGGTTTAACTGGCGCGAGCGGATCTCACGCGCCACCGCGTATGTTGGATCGTAGTTCAGGAGCTTGAGGGAATAACTCGTAACTATCCAAAATAAACAAAAAACCAAGTGCGAGTAGGACTCGCGCACAAAGTTATCTATAAAAACAGCAAAAAATGTTTTTTGTATGGAAGCCCCCCTTAAATATTTATTTTATTCTGTTTTTAGTATTTGTTGTTATAGCGGCAATATAAATACATAATCTGTGAAAATTTCAACTGTCTAGCTATCATGGTTCATGAGATACAGCCCTGTGACAGACAGACGGACAGCGAAGTCTTAGTAAAAGGGTCCCGTTTTTACCCTTTGGGTACGGAACCCTAAAAACAAACAGTCAAAAGGTAACATCACAGTAATCACTTTGAAAATCTTAGGAGCTAGACACTGCTCCACGCATCTAAGCCTATAGCTTTATGCTTATTTCAACGATTATTTTAGTATATACTATGTAGAGCTCCAGTGTGGGACTGATCGAACAAGCTAAAGGCTCGAAATGTAATGTTAGCACGTGCGACTGAAGGGGGGTTTCCGAAATCTTTATTATCTGAGCGCCAAGGGAACTGAGAGAATGTCAACTGTTTTAAGAGAACACGCGACGAGTTCATTCTTTTTAGGGTTCCGTACCCAAAGGGTAAAAACGGAACCCTACTACTAAGACTTCGCTGTCCGTCTGTCTGTCTGACTGTCACAGGGCTGTATCTCATGAACCGTGATAGCTAGACAGTTGAAATTTTCACAGATTATGTATTTCTGTGGCTGCTCTAACAACAAATACTAAAAACAGAACATGATTTTTGCCGTTTTTATAGATAATGGTACGGAACCCTTTGTGCGCGAGTCCGACTGGCACTTGGCCTTTTTTATTTCCGTCAATATTGTTAGATTTTTTTTGACATTGCAGTTTTGAAAGCAGTAAGCGAATTTCATATAGTGCAGAAGCCTGAAGTATGGTTGTAAGTATGTACATTTATACCAAAACACATTTTATCTTATTAGTGGTGCTTGAAACCTAACTACTATAAATTGTGCCTCTGACTATCCCCTTTTAGGTATCAAGGATCTAAGAGGATGGCTACCACACCAGAATTACAACTGTTCTATGTTTTTGGTTATTGAAATTGCCTAAAAATATAATGTCATGTACAAGAATATACAAACATTAACCTCAAAACCAATTTCGTCATCAGAGTTGGACGAACTAATAGGTGTTTTTTATTATAACAAACTTGAACACTTAAATTTTAAGAACTAGATAAAAGTTAAACTGGAATTCTTATCCTAATCCTAATAATGTTATAAATGTAAAAGTTTGTGAGTTTGTTTGTATGTTTGTGCCTCAATCAGGCGTAAACAACAAAACGGATTAAGTTGAATATTGATGTAGATGTAGATATAATGCCCGAATAAAACATAGACTACTTTAAAATATGAAAAACATCCCCAAAATGATAAAAAAAGCAAAAGGGATGATTTTGATATAGATGGCGCTGGTGTGCAACAAATCTGACATCACAGACTAAAAACATTCAGTCTTTTCTATTCGATTATTGTAATTTGACAGGACAACGTCTGTCACGGGTCGGCTAGTATTATTATATACGATTAGCAGGTTGATAGGCTCTTGGTCTATCTATAACCTACAATTTGAAGATAAGTGCTCACGTAGCACTCGGCGTTTTGAGAGTATACTTATTACCTTAGGCTTTCCTCACGACAAACAATAAACTCTGCATCAGTACGCTCGATGTATTCCTGATTCGAAACGCGACAATTCTGAAATTAGTTTTGTTTCTGGTGAGAATCTGAAACAATAGAGGCAAAAGCATTTTGATGTTTGCCTGCGGTAGTATGTCTAACTTGTGTAGAAATATGCATGCAGGCTCGTTTGTTACCTATTTAGTTTTACCTTGACGACCTGGATGGTGGAATGGCTGAAACGGCAAGGGTTCAATCTCTGCGGTGTGATAAATGTTTGCAAAGTCTGGGTGTTGTGCCATGGTACTTGTGATTTGTAATTACCGCAACACAAGGAATCCTAGTTAAGTTGTAATAAGTAATTTAAGATTGTTAAATTGTATCAATGTTTTTTAACAAATTAGGATTACAAACTGTAATTCTCAAGTATAAGTAGTTACGGTAGACAACTTTTGAGGTCCTTGAAGATGTCTTAAGAGGATAGTCGGAGGCACGTCCAAATATAATAAAAAAACGATAATTATATATATAATATATTTTTTTTTTTTTGTAGGATAACGTCTGTAATCCTCAAGTACCTACGGTAGACATCCTCTCAGATCTCCAGACGCTTAGATCCTTTGATGATGTCTAGTGGGGGTAGTCAGAGACACGTCCAAACATTATATTTGGCACATGCCCACATTTTGCAGTAGTTAGCATTCCATACGTGATAAGTTGTAAGCCCATCGCCGCTTATAAGAATACTAATTGGTTTCCTCACGATGTTTTCCTGCACAGTTTTTAGCACGTGTTTTTGATGCGCATATAAATTTTTCGAACAGAATAATCCATTGATGCACGTCGGGATTCGAACCCTCGACCTTCAGATTGAAAGTCGAGGTACCTCCCACTCGGCCAACACGAAAATTATGGGTTAGTCCAGAAATCCCCATTGACTATCCCCATCAATGAACATTTCTGAACAAAAAGTCCAGTTATCCCCATTGGCAGTAGCGAAACATTATTTTCTATACAAATACGCTCACAATGAGTACTTCACTCACCTCTCTTCAACCCATTTCTAAAATAACCGAAGCTTACTGAACCGTTCACTTCGTACATAAAAATGCAGACTTACAGGCGACCTCGTTCTGAGATGCAGCTTTAAAATATAAAGCAGGGTACAGATTGATCCTGTGATCAATATTAGTGCATTCGTAGCTGACTGCACGCGGGATGGAACGTGAGTGCATTTTGTCGTCGCGGAAACCAGCGAAGCGTGCCGGCTGCAGTATAAACATAGGCAGGAACTTAACAGCTAACTCCTTGCCGCGCGACGCCAGATTTTTCTACCGGCTTTGAATATTGATGTAAAAACACTTGCGCCGAGCGAGCTTTGCTTTTTTTTGTCAAATGTAGCGCAAAATCACGTATCTCGCTTTATTTTGTACGGTGAGAAATATGATGAACTTTGTGGAGTTTGCAATTTATGTAACGTTTAAGCAATTCTCACATTGCACCGCCCGAGCTTAAGTGGAGGCGGTGAAGCGGATTTCGTAGCGGCGCGCGGTTTGCAAGACCAGCATGCCCAGCATAAACATTAAATTTGGATATAGAATATAGCGCAGTGGAACTGAATTTTAGGAGAGTGTAGAAACTGTTATTCACATTAAACTGTACCTATGCTCAAACAGATTGTTATTTATTTGTCGCATCACTATCACTACATAGTATAAAGCAAAGTCGCTTTCCGCTTCCCGCGTCTGTATGTATGTATGTATGTATGTTTGCTTATATCTTTAAAACTACACAACGGATTTTGATGCGGTTTTTTTTAATAGATAGAGTGATTCAGGAGGAAGGTTTATATGTAAAATAACATGCTACCCGTGCGAAGCCGGGGCGGGTCGCTAGTATCACTACATAGTATAAAGCAAAGTCGCTTTTCGCTTCCCGCGTATGTATGTATGTTTGCTTATATCTTTAAAACTACACAACGGATTTTGATGCGGTTTTTTTTAATAGATAGAGTGATTCAGGAGAAAGGTTTATATGTATAATAACATGCTACCCGTGCGAAGCCGGGGCGGGTCGCTAGTAACTTAATAAATAAGGCAGGTATATCAAGTATATTAGATCGTGTTTGATCCGAAAAGATCCCATCTTAGCTTAATTACCGCTTCACAGTTGTAGACAAAACGATTTCTCAGGAGCTCATACTAAGCCTGCAGGAGAGGAACAGAGTTGTAGCATAGCACCTCTCGTAAAGGATAAATTAAACTTGAGAGCCAAACATAGGTATTTTTTTACGGATAATGTAATTATAATTTACATGCTAACCCGGCGAACTTCATTTCGCTTTAGAATTAACAAATGTTGTGTTAAGTTCTTGTTCCGTTCCCTCTCCTGGTTCTAAGCTACCTCCTCACCCATTTTCAGCCAAATCAGTTCAGCCGTTCTTGAGTTATAAGTGTTGTAACAAACCCGACTTTCTTTTTATAGTAAAAAGATGTAGTGGTACAATATTAAATATGCTTCTCCACCATAAATTAGGTGTATTTTCAGACCGTTTGAAATTATAGTAGCAGTTATTACTATGGTACTAATTGATGAGATCGTAAAAACGTTCTTGGACATGCTGCTGACATTCATTGAGTTTATGACCTGGTTATGGATGTTAAAAGAACCAGCTGTTTCTAATATTATAATCGTTTTTTTTTGTTGCTAATGCAGGCATTTTTGCGATGGATCTCTTCGCCGTTTGAAAGCAAGCGCTCGTATTGCACTCATGTATTTTCAAAATTGTACAAAGGCAACAGCATCTGCAGCTGCATTTTTTGTAGAAAAGCCGGCCCAAACAAACCAGCGCTGTGTGATTTTCTATTCAAATCGCGTGTATCAATTACAGTTGAAACACACGTTTAGCCAGAGAACGCCATCGAAGCTCTGTCCACGTCTACGGAAGCGGGTGACAAAATAAATGGCCTTTAATTTAGACGTGGCTCTGGGAAGTATCGCTCGTGTCGACGACACGTTCACATATAAAACAGGTTTTAGACGACATAAAGCTAAAACTTAATTTGTAAAAAAAAACCAGCCAAGTGCGAGTTGGACTCGCGCACTTAGGGTTTCGTACCACTATCTATAAAAAACGGCAAAAATCACGTTTATTCTATGGCTATAAATATTTATTTTATTCTGTTTTTAGTATTCGTTGTTATAGCGACAACAGAAATACATAATCTGTGAAAATTTCAACTGTCTAGCTATCACGGTTCATGAGATACAGCCCTGTGACAGACAGACGGACAGACGGACAGACGGACAGCGAAGTCTTAGTAATAGGGTCCCGTTTTTACCCTTTAGGTACGGAACCCTAAAAACAAGTCTGGCAACTCAGTTCTTTTACCGTAAAAAGTTGTGAGATCCATGTAACACCAAGTCGGTAAATTTATTCAGTATCTACGTAAAGTCCCTCTGTCTTAAGTTATTACCTATTTAGCTAACCTAACAACATCTTCTAGCGACCATATCAATAATGAAAATCTTTTATGTTTTAAATAAATAGATTGAATACAAGAAACAATACACAAATACAAATACTTTTTTGATTTCTTGGGTTGTCCTTCCTTCATGCAGCAACAAACCAAAGTATCGACTTGTTTTTTGCATAGTGGGTATATTTGAATATGTTCCCACGCGTAAAAAAAAAAAAAAAAGTAAAATTTTCAATTCTTTTTCTAGCATTTTCACTACTTTGTTTATTTATTTGCATTTATTTGGAAAACAAGTAGTACAATTAAACTTATAACATTGAAGACTGATAGGTTAAACTAAAACCAATAAATGTGGGCATGTGCCAAATATAATGTTTGGACGTGCCTCTGACTACCCACTAGACATCTTCAAAGGATCTAAGCGTCTGCAGTTCTGAGAGTATGTCTACCGTACTTGGGGATTACAGTCGTAATCCCATTTAATTTTTAAACTAATTAAATTTCCACTATTAAATTAAACATACACGTGAAGAAAAGGTAAGAAAATAAAGATATGGTTTATGGTGAAGTAGGCGCGTAGAGAACCTGTTTTCTTTATGATTGCGTTGGATGTACCTCGGAAAAGAATCGCCCATTACGCTACACGGCTAATTTCTCGTATCTCCCCCTAGGGCTAACATCCATGAACGAAACGTGATTTTTTAACACAGCATTTCTGATGGCAGCATTTCATGTGTTTTCAATACGAGTATTACCTGTTTTTGTGAAATGGCTAGTTTGTATCATTATCCTATTTTATTTTATGCCATTTTTATTTGTTCATTCGATGATTTAATACTCCTGATATTTTTCATGCTTATGTAAAAAAAAAGGGTTATGACTGTAATATTTATTGTTTCTCAAACTATCGTGATTAGTAGACATAACTATAGATTTTTCTGGTGGTCTTTATCAGCCCGCGACCATGGCTATTGTAACATAGTCGAAACGTCGGGAAAGTAATTACTAATTACGTGATAAACCCGTGTCAAAATCTATAGTTATGTAATATTAATTGCCAAGTATGGTAGACATCCTCTTAGATCTTCAGGCACTCAGATTCAATGATAGCCAGATGCATGTCCACACATGTCTTCATTTTGCAGTAGTTAGCATTCTATACGTGACAGGTTGCAAGCATTGCCGCTTAAGAAGACGTATTATCTCACGATGTTTTTCTTCACCGTTTTAAGCAAGTAATGTTAAATATATATAATAGATTTTTCACAAAATTGATTTGTTTCTACTAAAAGTTACCATTGTTAGTACTCACAAATCCTCAAATTGGGTATGATCTCAATAATTGAGGCAATTACTAAGTTACTCGTATGTTATGCGAAATAATTTACGGCCGTGATATGAATATTTTAGCTTCAGTTATGAATACCAAGGATCTGCAATCAAAAACCAATACAAAAATATCCCGGAAATCGTTTTTTTTTGTACACAAAAACGGAACAATAAATCCGTATCACCATCGGAAAACGGTTTTCTATTTGAGGGTAGAACTTACTCGTGCGGGTCACCCATAAAAAGGTCGGTCTAGCCGTGAGCTATTTCCAAAAGAGTTTTCAAAGCGATATCCAAAATCACTACATAGTATAAAGCAAAGTCGCTTCCGGCTTCCCGCTTCCCGCGTCTGTATGTATGTATGCTTATATCTTTAAAGCTACACAACGGATTTTGATGCGATTTTTTTCAATAGATAGAATGATTCAAGAGGAAGGTTTATATGTATAATACATGCATAATATAGTAGAAAAACACTGATAATTTTAGAGGTTTCTAATGTGATGTCGTAAATAACTACATTTTTTTTTTCTACAATAAAGTCCGCGATGGTATTAGAAATGTCTTACGCACAGCGAAGCGGGCACGGGTCAGCTAGTCTAAGATAAAAACATGTTTGGTTTGAAGCTATCTTGAAATTTAACATTTTGCTCAGTTATGTGCTTGTTGGTGTCTTATTTTCGTCCCGAGAGAAGTTATGACAATAAATACAAATTTTACAAAAAAGACTTATGATAGTTTTAAATAAAATTAAGTATCAGTGAATTCGATTTCGATGAATTCACTGGCGATGCAACATTATCTGCTAACACGAGTACAGACGGGTTAGCATGAACCACTATCGTATCGACAACGTATCGTCTAAATGCCAAAACTGACACTTTTTGTATAGTAAAAGTATCACTGACACTTTTTGTATTATAAACTCACGAAGACGGGTTGGTTTTATTTGTGTGTGTAGCGCTCAGAATCCTCCAAGCCACATTCACACACACAAGAACGCCGACCACGCACACACCACAACTACAAGTACTGCTCACCTGCTTTCGTGAGATAGAACAAGTGTATGTAACATTTTATATCC
Source organism: Hydriomena furcata (assembly GCA_912999785.1). Lineage (NCBI taxonomy): Eukaryota > Metazoa > Arthropoda > Insecta > Lepidoptera > Geometridae > Hydriomena > Hydriomena furcata. Next base: position 10,009,050 of record OU538824.1, read on the forward strand.
GTATATATTTTTCAAATATACCTAAATAGTTATGGGCGTACCAACCAGAAGTAGTTGATAGCCTTCATAAATTACTCGTAGTATTATAACAGATTGTTGGTCTGAATAAATAATAGCCAATTAAATATTTAGGCTTCATAAATGGGATAACATTGTATCATCGTCTGTAACAAAACACTAAATCGTAGATCACGAATACACAAATCGCGCCTTGCACCACCTTGCGTCTGCAGACTTGAGGTATATTGTAATAAACTACGACGAGTAATAAATGTTTTTGATAAATGCTGAATCGTTTTTTCTCAATAACCGCAAAACATACAGTTTGTTTTTTATGACAAAAATAACTTAAGGATTTAAAACTAGATAAATTAAAATATAATAAAATAAAATAAAAATAAATAAATATAAATATTGGTGGACATTATCACACAGCGCTATATAGCCCCAAACTAAGCAAAGCTTGTAATATGAGAACATAGATAACTGATAGAATACGTATATCCTTTTTTTTTGTAAATACATACTTAAGATACATAATAAACACCCAGACACAGAACAAACATCTATGTTCATCACACAAATATTTGTCCTGGGTGGGGATCGAACCCACAACCAGCGCAGAAGGCAGAGTTACTACCAACTGAGCTGTGAGGCCAGTCAATAAAAATACCTCTGGCTATACATAAACCGAGTATTTTTTGGGTTGTTGGTTAGTCATAGAAAACAAAGGTAGTTAGGGAAAATTGGTTGGAAAAATGGTGTTCATTAAAACATCAATGTACGATATCCGTGACTAATCAACCCAAGGTTTTCCTAGTACGTTCTTTGTGGCGTTTAATTGCAACGCCTCCGAATCGCCTCGAGCGATTGCCCTAGCTCGGAATGCCAACGAAACCACCAACCGCAACTCTGCTTCTGGTAGGGTAAATAATATTACTAGCATATAGAAGTTTCACTCTGATATCACGAAAGTGGATTCTTTGCTTTACCATTTGTATTTCAACTATTAGTCATGAGGCAACCGTATAGTGGCTAGCACCAGTTACCGTCAATAAAAAAACGGGCCAAGTGCGAGTCGGACTCGCGCACGAAGGGTTTCGTACTATTTATTTTTTCTATTCTCTGTAAAAAATGGCAAAAAAACACGTTTGTTGTATGGGAGCCCCACTTAAACGTTTATTTTATTCTGTTTTTAGCATTTGTCGTTATAGCGGCAACAGATATACATCATCTGTGAAAAATTCTACTGTCTAGCTATCACGGTTCTTGAGATACAGCCCTGTGACAGACAGACGGACAGACAGACGGACAGACAGACAGACAAACAGACGGACAGACAGACGGACAGACAGACGGACAGACAGACGGACAGACAGACAGACAGACAGACGGACAGACAGACGGACAGACAGACGGTCAGGCAGACGGTCAGACAGACGGACAGACAGACGGACAGACAGACGGAGAGACAGACGGACAGACAGACGGACAAACAGATGGACAGACAGACGGACAGACAGACGGACAGACGGACAGACAGACGGACAGACAGACGGACAGCGAAGTCTTAGTACTAGGGTCCCGTTTTTACCCTTTGGGTACGGAACCCTAAAAAAGCAAGGCGTTATCAAACCCTTGGTATTCACCTATTACCTACAAAGTCTTTGAAGTCTTCCGTGAATATTTGTCATTTTACAGAAAATTGCTACCTAAATTCATAAATGTCCAGACTGTCAACCCTAACAGTGCTAGCCACTGAGGTAATTCAGGTCCCGAATATTTAAACTTTGATAGAATCTATTTATGATCTTATGCTGTCGTGATAAAGTTCAATTCACATTGAAAGCTGATACGCAGTGACACAAAACTAGGAAAAGCTAAGGAAATAGAAAAGCGCCTAATTAACCCTGCGTCGACCAGTCTCGTAAGGCTTCGTTTCGTTTAAAGGCTTCAGCGAAAAAGCTCTTCTATTTTCCGTCCTTGTTATTTACTTAGAAGTAGGTAGGTACGCAATTCACGCTAATACGTATTTAATTAGAGGTACGTCCAGTGGGAACCGCCCTTCGCCATGTTATTAAAGGTCACTTCGAATCAGGTAGAAGGTAATAATTAGTGCCTAAGTATACATAATTATATAGGTACATCAACACTGTTTCCTGTCAAAAGGCACAGCGTGATGTCATTAAAATATTGTGGGCGAAGGACACAGATCGATATAACTGCTGCTTAGATAGAGAAGTGCATACGATTTCTTCATATCTGTTTTTAAGCTCGGATTATGAGTCTGAGATTCTGAGACGGACGGCTTCGGAGTCAAAACTCGTTTTGTATTGTAAAAGTGTCAGTTTTGGCATTTGGACGATACGTTGTCGATACGATACTGGTTCTTGCTCAGACCACTGTAGTCATTTTGAACCTTACCTATTAGTACCAGTACAAACTGGCAAAAGGCACGTGTCTTAAGACGAGTAATAAATGTTTTCGATGTACGCAGAATCGTTTTTTCTCAATAGCCGCAAAACATACAGTTTTGTTTTATAAGACAAAGATAACTTAAGGATTTATTTAATCTAGATAAATTATAGACTGAAACACGATTTTGAAAACTTTTGTCGATAGATTTGCTTTCCAAAGTTGGCTCTTCAAAAACACTAGTTTCGTTTTTAATGAAAACTATGAATAGCTAAATAGTTCATTTTTATATAATTAGTTAGATAATCATACTAGCTACCTAAATTAAAGACATTTTTTTTAAATTTGATGGCTTTCAAGATATTTCAGTTTTATCACTTTTTCCGTCTTATCCGGGTAGACTCAGCCCATACAAAACGTCAAAAATTTCACTTATCACCTTAATTATCAAGAGTCAATAAATTTTGACGTAAACCTGAACCGTGCTATTCATAATTAAGTTTTGTATAGGTCCGTTATGTAGGTTCAGGATAATGTTCTACTTTCTTCTTTTAGGTAGAATGAAGCGGAGGTTGGAGTATACCATAACGACACTGTACTTCTGGATGAATAACAAGGGTAATAAATAGGTATCGTGTAATTAAATAGCGATAGCGTGTGCCGATAACGCTCGCCGGGGAATATCTTCTCTGTCCAACAGCGATATTAAACGTTAAGTCATGTTTGTATCCGGTAGATATTTACGGAACAGGCGATAAATTCTGTGAAGGCAGCAAGAGCCTGCCCATAAACAAGTAAAGGCTCATGCACACTGTAAAACCATTTTTTTACAATCACTACTGTAATCCCCAAGTACATTAATATACATCCTCTCAGATCTCCAGGCGCTCAGATCCCTGTATATAAAATATAAAAATATAAAAATAGTTTATTTCAGTAGCCAAATATTACAGATACATAAACAAGGTTGGAAGTACAGAGTACTTGTGCCAGAGAGTTCCGCTCTTCCATAGCCATATTAATGGTTACAAAGTCGAACTATTATATTACTATTTTTTGTGTATATGTCTAGGAGTAGTCAGAAGTACGTTCAAACATTCGAAACATGCCCACATTTAACAGTAACACCTGCAACACAGGTTTATAATATAAACTTATTTCGTTAGTTCTTAGTTCTTATTAGTTAAGTGTAAATATCATAAGACCTTTATGAAAGGAAAAAAATATTTTTATTTATTTTAAAACTAAACATTAGACAACATTGTGGCAAGCCTTTTTGCAGTAAAATAATAATTATTTAACGGAGTAGGTAATTAAATTTAATATGAAAATAGCAATGTATTGAAAAATCAAAAACAACGTCAAATAGAGCTAGCACGCAATTGTTTAAAAGCAAAGCATATTGTTTAAAAGTTGGCTTGTTGAAATAACTAACAAAAATATTCTCATAAATGTTTCAAACCCTACAATACTTTTATATTGACTTATCTACGAGTACTCGCCGTATTCATAAAACTCAGCACAAACTAAAAACAACATTTCACATAATAAAACCAACTAACAAGGTGCCAAAAGTCTCACAATTTCGCTTCGTTACATGTTTTTCCGCAGCGTCAAGTATGAAAATATATGCAGTTTTCCGCTACAAAGCTCTCAAGCGGTCGCTTGCCTGTAAACATCATGCAAGCGCCCTTACCCTCGCCATGTCGTAATGGCTGAAGGTAGTATGAATTGAAATTGCTTTATTAATACAAGGGAAATAATCCGAGAAACCGCAACGCGTTGTGAAACGTACTCCTGGGTCTTAGGTGGGTAATGAATTGTTACCGTAAATAGGTGATTATTCACATGAGCATAAAATATATTCACACAATATATGAGACTTCTATATCCTTCTAAAAACTTCATGTATTTCTAACAGTTTTTCATTCCATACGCCGAGTAAGGCTGCGAAGACGCTGGCGTGACGACCTCGACACATTCCAGACTGGTTGGTGCCACTCTGTAGACCGCAAAGCTTGGAAGAGAATGGGGGAGACCTTTGCCCAGCAGTGGGACAATATAGGTTAAAAAAAAGAAGCGAACTAAATATTTTGTAATTTGACTATCTATTCACCTACAGCGTATTGTCTATCAGGCGGGTTACATTTATCCGTGCATTTATCCATTTATACATACATGCATACATGTCATGTATGTGACATACATTATGTATGTTCATTTGTTCCCTCACAGGTCGAAAACTACTCTTATAACACTAAAATATTCATCACGAAAACGTCTATTCATATATTATAATTATATTAAGTCTTTTTACGATAAAAGCATTTTCACGAAGGATTGAACAAGTCATAAAAAAGCTTGGTTGGCTTGCCCTTATAATCTTTTATTTGTATTACAGCCACTTTGTTTTATTTTCGGTAGTATTCGTAAGACTTCGTTTTTCTGACAGGCTATTTGACTTGATTTGACATGAAAGTCCTTCAATATAATACAAAAAATATACACAAAAGCTATGAAAATAAGAAAGACAATTAGAGTATGATTTCGTAAAATATTTTGCGACCTTCGTAAAACTGTTCTACTTTGTAGATCAACTCGATCTACATAAAAATCTATGGTTGATCATAATATAAGTGATTTTGAAGAGATTGTCAATAACGTACCATCTGTCTTATGAATAGAAGTAAGAAAGAAAAGGAAGTCAAAAGAAGTCTTTTTCGAGTATCCACTTTACATGTTTAAAAAAAACGGTGGTTATCAATTCATTTGTTCATGTACAGGTATTCATACAGCAATCGAACATTAAAAACATTATTATATTATCCATTACCATTCACATGCCATACCGGCCTGAATATTTATCGTCCAAATGCCAAAACTGACACTTTTATTAAAACGAGTATGACATGTTTTTATTGAATGCAGAATCGTTTTTTCTCAAAAACCGCAAAACATACAGTTTTGTTATCTCTGGATATAATCTAGATAAATTACAGACAGAAACACGATTGGTGAAACTTTTCTCTATAGATATAGACAAACAATTTTTATAATGAAATACCATTCATATATTTTATGTATAAATTAATAAGACATGCATTAAGACAAAACGGAACAACAACATTCAAAGTGGTAAATATTTACAATCCAAGTTAAACAATCTCGGGGTTTAATTCAATTTGCTCCACAAATATCTGACACCACGGGAATCTCGAACCCGATAATTTAGTATTTGCCTATTTGTTTATTTATTTTGAGAACTCAGCACCAATGTTTTCGTTGTTATCACAAAATAATCATTATGTTAAAAGCCTCAAACTTTGTTGTATGAAGAAATGCTCCTTTTTTGAGGACATTTTTTTAATGATTTGTTTCGTTTGCTTATTTGATATGATTAAGTCTGCAAAATATTTTCAATGTGAAGCTTCCAATCAATGTGAATCGTGAATATTATTTTTTTATCATTTGTCATGTTAGGTAGTTACACATTTAAAAGGTGTCTATCTTTTTTTCTTGGAGACACATGTGTTTTTATTTAAAAATAGCTCACACGATAAAATACTCTCTCTAACAAACGAAGCAAACCCACACTACAAAAACTCGGTAGAGTAATCACGTAGTCAATGGGGTCAATCCATCTGCGAAACGCGGCTCGATAAGCATGATTTTCTTAAAAGTTCAAAGTATACAACAGAATTTCCCAGGTAGAACTTTACTACTTGGAGAAAAAACTGTTAATTACTTAGGATCTAAGCTTATTTTACTACCTAGCTTCAGTATCTCACTTTATTTTACTAGTCTTCGTATAAGTAAAAGGAAAGTAGCCAGTAAGTTATTCTGTAACATACACCCTCATTTGCTAACTTAACTTTGCTGGCGTATTTCTTACAAATTAGAACTTTAATTAATTTGAAAAGTTCAGCGAGCAAATTTAATAATGCCTGAGTTTCGTAATTTATTGCAGATTGCCAATAAGTATTGTCACAGTCACGTGTAGATATATTGGGGAGCGAAATCTTAACATGGAATTATTTATTGTTTTCTTTTTTTTTCTTTAATCTCTGGATTGTCGATATAAATCTTGATTATTATTTACTAGCTGTTCACCTTGACTTTGCACGAGTGTACTTATAAAGATTATTGGCAATTTTTCAATACTTTAGGTTACTATATTGCAATTTTCGCAAGGTTTTCCATTGGGTATTTAATAAAATTAAATACGAGTTTTATTACTCTTTGATAAGCTTTGCTATAGCTAAAATTGTTCCAGTAGTGTTTAGATTATCCATTGCAAATAAACACAAATATATATATATATATATATATTTCTTCTATACTATTAGTGTAGATTTATTCCAAATTAAATTCTGCGATCACAGTGGCGTAGCAGTCAACTTGTCTACTAAGAAATAACAATAATTGAATACAATATTAATCAACATTAAAAAATTATAGAAATAACTAGTCGAAGTCTCCGCGATTTCGATTAAATTATTTCAAACGTATTTCTACCCCCCCTTGTGTAGAAATATGTTATGGAGTGGGGGAAGAAATATGTTTGAAAATAACTAATAACTAATAAGGTTGAGTTTGTTTATTTTTTCTTAGTGCACCAGCCACTTAATAAAATAACGATACCCTGCAAGTTTCATGCTTGCAGAACTTGTGGTTTAGGCAGTGCGTTAGTTTACATTCAGTCTGTAACTAGTAAATAGCAAATTCAGGCCCAGCTACATTTTAGTGAGCAATTGTATTTATCTACGGGCCGACAAATAGTTCTAGATTACGCACGGATGCAATCAGAAGCGATTAAACGAGAGCATTTGTTTATTTTATCACGTCAAATCAGAAGCCTTGCATTTCAGGCGGCCATCGGCTACCGATCTTTGGCTAGGACACCTAGAACTGTGCTCAAGTGGATATCGGTTTATTTTAATAAAATAACTTCAGCTTCGCTGTTTACATGTTGTCAACTTTAGCAAAAATATCCGAACACAATAATCAAAATATAATTTTGCGTTATGACAGCATTAGTAATTTAAAATCATAAAAATATAACGTGAAGTCATAGAAACATTATTAACTATTAAACTACAACCGTACAAATACAGAGACTGGTGAATCAAGCTTACAGGAATAAGTATGACGTACGAAAACCGTCACAGACTCTGGCGCTACTGACCGTAACTACGCGTAATTATGCTGCGGTGAAACCGTGCGTCGAAAAACTTTTCAATTTACTAGTAATACTACTGATTTTACTAATTAAAAACTGTCCAAGTGCTTGTCGGGCCTTGCGCAATGTAGGATTCCGTGATTTACACAGCTAACAACGTTATATAAGTAACTAGCAGTCCGCCCCGGCGTCGCACGGGTGTAATAATGATTTTATGGGTAATTTTTTTACACCTTGGGTTACATTATCGAAGTTTTCATACGGATCCCTAATAGTTAGACATATGGTATTATCGACTTTTTTGTAAATATTGATGTTATCTATAAAACTGTAGTACATTACTTTGCTCTATTGTCAATAATTTCTGCAGCGTAAGCGATATAAGGATCTTTTTTGGATTTTTTTTTCACGGGTTGGGTTACACTATCGAAGTTTTCATACGGATCCCTAACAATTTTGAAAATATTCTATAGCCTATGTTCATCAAGGATAATGTAGGATCTAATGGTGAAACAATTTTGCAAATCGGTCCAGTAGTTTCGGAGCCTATTCGATGCAAACAAACAAACAATCAAATATTTCCTCTTTATAATATTTGTATAGATTTTCAATGGTATTTGTACTAAATTTTTATTATTACTTCTCCTAGTACATATTACAAGTTGGTCGACTGTTTATTTCTCTAATTAAATGATTTCACTGATTCAAAACAAAAGCAAGAGTATAATCCGTTCAATATAACTGTAATCCTCTGCTAAAAATCTTCGCATACCTATGCTATGTTTGTTCCTAATCAAAAATAAGCGACAAAACGCATTATGATGAAATTTGAAAAATTGTTGAAGTATGTAAACAACGAATCAGAATAAATAAAGGGGGAACTTATAATCCGAAAAACAACCTCAATATGATTAAAAAAAACTGATTTTGGTATAGATGGCGTTGGAGTGCAACAAATCTGACATCACAGACTAAAAACATTTAGTCGTCATAGCAACGCAGTTTTGAATAATGAATCATAGCATTCTACCAAAATTCGTAATTTATTTTATCAGTACAAGGTTTGTAGGGAAAAAATTGAAAGCTGCCTGAAATCCTTTATCCTATGTGATTATTACAAAAAAAACAGACAGAACAACGTTTGTCACGGCTAGTATATAAATATATAAAAGCTGTCCCAAAAATAGTGTCGTGAAGAAAAAGGACTACCTCTGAACTTCGGTTCGATATATTTGAAGCACCCTGAACCTGTATGTAGACTTTGCATTTTCCACCCAACACAAAACTTAAAATCTGCTCCTTGATAGGAAATTCCTATTATCAAAATAAATTATATTCGTTAGACATTTAGGGCTTTATAAGCACTTAACCAAGAAGTATTAATACCATGACGCGAGGGTACGTAATAAACTTAATGATGTGTATTTATGTAGTAAGTAATGTCTGAAATTGTGATGATATAAGCCGCCTGTACCCTAAACGCTTCGATAAGGAGGTATTTTGGTGCTTTCGCCCCTTTATAGGGGTAGACCCTATGAGATAATCTTACGTTCAGCATTATCCTGTAGTAGTATCCAGTAAATTTTTGTATAATATTTACTGAAACTGGTGGGAATAGGGGGAGAGGCCTTTGCCCAATGATGGGGCACTAAGAGTAATGTTTGGACGTGCCTCTGACTAATCTAAGCGCCTTAAGGCCTGAGAGTATGTTTACCGGACCTAGAGATTCGTTGTGATCCTATTTTACGAGCTAATAGTAATAGTTATATTATCTACGAACCGATTTTAATGATTTGTCAGAATAATTATAATAAACAATAAAAAAAAAAGAAAATTTAAAGTACTAATTAAGTGTTCTTAACCTAGGTAGGTATCAATTTTGTTCTCGAACCTAGAATAATACACTCGTACAAAGCCGGGGTGGACAGCTAGTTTAAATTGATAAAGTCAAGTAATATTTTTGTGCTTGAGTGTTAACGCCTACGTACAAGTGTGGCCAACAAACAAAATTATTAATTTTCACCTCCACTCTAAATAAATTGTATTCTCATAAGTTTTTTGAATTTTTCTCTGAAGTTTTATTTAATTAAAAATCACTCTAGACTTCAAAAATTATTAGTCTGTTCATTAGTGAAATACAATATCACTTTATCATCTAAATTACAGGAGAGGCGATTATTAAAAATCACAGAATAATCAAAACCACTAAATCTAGAACTCTACAATTTGACGTAGGTACTTATTTTAAAACACTCAAGTTTATTCAGAGAGTTATTTTGAAAATTCACATTCTAATGGGGTGAAAAGGTGTGTCAAGTATGTATAAAAATCATTGTAATTTCATTAAATAAGACCCTTACGAAATCGGGGCCGGTCGGCTAGTAAATGATATAACAGAATATTCCCGTATATTAAAATTACATATTGTCCTCCCTATTCCCAAATGCAGGCTCGAAAGTAGCAAATCACTCGACAAGGGAAGGGAAGCCCTTAAATAAATCACCGTAAAAAAGTGAGAATTCCCTTTAGATAATACGCAGGCTTACAAGGGGAAATTAATTAGGTTTACTGTTAATAATTATTTTGCAAAAGGGTAAGAGGGCATCGGAAAATAGGATAGCTAGTTTACTCTACAAGAAATATTACTTGCCTCGCAAGCTACGCTATTTCGTAGCTTCTACGAGTAGGTGCTACGAAGTGCTACGCAGTGCTACGCTTCGTAAAAATTTAGTATTACAAAATTGTAGTAAGTATACAATGTTTTTTTTACGCATCTGGTTTAACAAGAACCCCAGCTTCTAAGTGACAGTTATTCAGTAATAAATAGATAATTTCTATAAAGATCATTTGATTTTTAATTGTTTGCAGGTGCACGTAAAGCAGGTTACTTTTCAAAACACTTTTTCTATATTCAAATACTTAGTAAATAAATGTTCATCTAGCTAGTTTTTGTTCTCGATCAGCTATTCTATTCTTATGGTTTGGCGGTTATGACACTTCTCTGTGATAAGAGGTCTAGTGAATAATTCCCTGGCGCTCTCCGGGGGCCAGTCCTTGTTAATTAATCGTCCAACTAGCCAGCTCTTTGCTCTGGTAAGGCATCGCTTGTCGCGAAAACTTATAATGAAATAGTAGGGAAAATTATTTTTCATCGTTTGTAGCTCGGATTTTCACTTGTTTCGCATACTTTAGTTGTTCATTTAACTTAGAACTATATAATAAATCCAGTTATACAAAAAAGTATTAAATACAATGGAAATGTCTTGAAATAAAAGCAATAAACGATAGCTAATTGCTAGCCGCGGTTTTGCTCACGTGGTGCCTGAATAAAATGTACCCATTCAATGTTTAGAACCGGTAAATAATAATAAATATCAAATATTATTTTTTTATTTACTTTGGCAGAATAAATATGTGACGTTTATTTAAGACCGTTACAGATCGTGTATGTGTGTGTAAGTGTAATAATGTATGGGATGATAGTAAGCTCCTTTTGCTGTAACAGTGATAAATGTCGCTGTGTCTGTCTACTCAAGCATTATACGCGCTATAATAAAGCCTGACTTATAAAGATCTATCTACATTCAATGCAATTTTAAAATAAATGATTTAATTTAAAATACTTCTAGCCTTCACTTTACCTCAACTCCATCATTTGCCACTTTATGTTTCAATACCGTTAACAACTGATTCAAACAAACCATCAACATCCCTGTTTATAGCGGTCCATTTTTTCATAAAGCTCATTTCTTATCAAAAACATCGGGAGTGTTAATAAAAGGGAAAAAAAAACAGAGGTAAACCTCAGCTAGCCGGGTAAATTGAGCACTTTTTCTCCTTTAAAAACGCATTTTCTTGTAAAACAGGTTTACTGCCTGTTTTAGAAGCTGGTTGAATTATTTATTTTAAATGTACCTAATTATTTCCGTGTTTGACTGTATTTTGACATGATTACTATTATTATTATTATTTTAATGACATCTAGAATTTATCATGACAAATTACAATTATTACAATTTTTATTAATATTGTTATATTTTTTTTGATATGTTATAAATTTGATATTGCATGCCTTCATAGGCAGAGTACATTGTAAATTAACATCTTCTGTACATGTATTTCTAAGAAACTTTGACTTTGAACTAGGTTTCAGACTGATACGTATGCTCAGTATAGGCAAACGCAACATTGAAATTGAAAATTTAATTTTGTTGTATTGGCCGAGTATTATTCATAGGTTCGGCTGTCCTGCAATATATTTTTCAACCGAAGAATAAAACAATTTGCCAACAAAATAAATAATTTTGTTAGCTTTGTTTTTGGTTTCAATGTTTGAGCTCGATGTATAGATGTATCCATGTACATGTGTATGTGCGTTATAATAATAAAGTGAATGCTGTACTGACCAAGAGTTTGCATGAACAGGAAAAAAGTGTATCAGATTTGGATTTGGTAAACACAAACAATGAATTAATTAAATTAAATTGAACGATTCTAAATGATTCAAGTGATTTCAACGAATTAACGCCTTTTTAATTTTGATTTAGATGCAGGTAGTTTTTAGGGTTCCGTCCGCAAAGGGTAAAAACGGAACCCTATTACTAAGACTTTGCTGTCCGTCTATCCGTCTGTCTGTCACAGGGCTGTATCTCATGAACCGTGATAGCTAGACAATTGAAATTTTCACCGATCATGTATTTATGTTGTCGCTATAACAACAAATACAGGATAAAATTCATATTTAGGTGGGGCTCCCATACAACAAACGTGTTGTTTTTTATAGATAATGGTACGGAACCCTTCGTGCGCGAGTCCGACTCGCACTTGGCCGATTTTTTATGTCTTAGGAATCCTATTATAGGATCAGCACTATGTATGTGACTATTAAGTCACCGGAATATTGTGTGCGAGTTCATACCGGTAGGCGCCGACACTCAGTCTATACCAATTTACCGTCTACGTCTACGTCTACCTTTAAAGAATTTTCAACGTCTTTTAGCAAATGCAGATTACTTAGTAATAATGTTTCTGGTCGGAACATTTATTTTCTTGAAGGCTTGTAATATAGTTGAGCTAACAAGAAACCTAAGGGTACCTAGTCAAATACTTATTGTGCCCTGTTGAAATACTAACCCTCGTATCAAGAACGACACTATGAGAACACGCACCCACAGTGGACGAAATCTTTTTTCATAAACATCACTTTATGTGTTGAGCGGCACTATGGCGCACGCTACCGTGTGCCTTTAGAGCTCAACTTTGGCTAGAGGCACTCGACAATGTGCCTCTAGTCACACTATGCAGTGTCGCACAACACATAAAGTGATTTTTATGAAAAAAGATTTCGTCCACTGTGGGTGCGTGTTCTCATAGTGACGTTCTTGAATACGAGGGTTAGTCATACATAAATAGTACTAGGTCACATTACGAAAAAGTAGTGCCCGTAATATCAACTCCGTCACTAAATTTAGAGCAAAATTTTCTTATCTAGTCTACAAAGAAAAAAGTAAATAAGTATAAGTATTTATTAATTATTGCAGACAAATAAGCAGAAGGACACTTTAAGCAACAATTTAAACACGATAAACAAACAAAACGCGGAACTCACAAATCTCTGTTTCAATATTGAAATAATTAACGAGATAGGTACATTTCTATCCGGCAACCATTAATACTTACTATTATAAAAGTTGTAAAAATATACTATTATTTTGTATAACTTCTAAAACCAAAGTGTGAAATAATAAAAACCGTAATTGTGTTGACACAAAAGAAGCTACAATCAAATATCTCAGATATTAGCTGCGATGGGCTTCTAACCTGCAAAATGTGGACATGTGCCAAATGTATTGTAGACATGCTTCAGATTACCTTAAGACATCTTTATGGATCTCAAGGGATGTTTACCGTACTTGGAGATTACAGTCGAGATCCCATCTCATTTATTTCGCTAGTCAGTCATCACTATGAAGTCACCGTTATTACACGAAACCTTTACCTTGTCTCAATGTAAATTTTATAAGTTTCAATAAGCCTTGGCATTTGAACTCAGAAAGCTAATATATTTTAGAGCCGAACAAGCCGTACTAGATGATTGTAAAACGAGTCACGTCCTCCCGATCTAATTTACCGTTCCCGAAAAGTGCTAGCAGCATCGGCGCCCCAAATTAGTTAGTACATTTCGGTGACTCTACTTTTTCGGAATACCATCTTGGAACAAAATATTTTTGGAATTAGGTCAAAGTATAAGTAAGGTTTTTCTGAGGAAGGAAACTGGAATTCGAACTTATACGATGTGATAATGAAAGACAGAATATTTTTGTGAAATAAAATATGACAAGAAAAAGCCATCATATAATTTCCGGAATCACAGGTTCTAGAAGATAGAGGCACTCCATTCAGAATATAAACACTCGTTGAGAAATGATTTTTTTTTTCATAACTTTTTTATGACACTAGTGTTTTTTGAAAGTTTAAAATCTCAAAGTATAGCCTAGCCTGTGTTGGCCGAGTGGGATGGACCTCGACTTTCAATCTGAAGGTCGTGGTTTTGAATCCCGGCGTGCATCAGTAGATTTTTCTGTTCGAAAATTTATATGCGCCAAAACACGTGCTCAAAACGGTGAAGGAAAACATCGTGAGGCAACCAGTTAGTGTTCTTATAAGCGGCGACGGTCTTGCAACCTGTCACGTATGGAATGCTAACTACTGCAAAATGTGGGCATGTGCCAAATATAATGTTTGGACGTGCCTCTGACTACCCCCACTAGACATCTTCAAAGGATCTAAGCGTCTGAAAGAATGTCTACCAAACTTGGGGATTACAGCCGTGATCCTATTTTTTTTTTTTTTTACTTTGGTGATGTTATTTTCATTTTAATTATTTTGGTGTGATGAAATTGTTCTATAACCATTATAATTATGTATGAATCGAGAATTTTGTTAGATTGTCCTTTTAAAAATGGAGCAGAGATAGTTAATGGGCTGGAGAGTCATAACCTACATGGTACCACGCGTGCAAAGCCGTGGGCAGAAGCCAAGTGTGTTTTTATAAAAGAAAAAAGTATTAAAACGGCATACTGTCATTGTAGAAGAAAACAATACAATGCACATACAACATACCTACCTGAAAAATAACAGATTTTTACGAATAGCTCCGCAATATCACTGAAATATTGAAATCTATAAAGTTTGCAATTTTAAAAGAGTAATGGCAGTATCCAGGTGCTTGCAATCACTATTGGAAAATAAAAATAAAGTTCAATAAGCAAATACCTAGAATTTTCCGTCGCGTTAAACAATTTCACTGTTAGTTCTGTGATCGCAGCAAACTACTCAGAATTCTACCATTCTACCTCTTCCAGATAACTTTTGCTCTACGGAAAATTGACTAGTTGTTAAATTACTATGCAGAATGGAGAAGATAAAAAAAATAATAATAAACAGGATCACGACTGCTATCCACAAGTACGGTAGACATCCTCTCAGATCTCCAGATGCTTAGATCCTTTGATGATGTCTAGTGGAGGTAGTCAGAGGCACATCCAAACATTATATTTGGCACATGCCCACATTTTGCAGTAGTTAGCATACCATACGTGACAGGTTGCAAGCCCATTGCCGCTTACAAGAATACTAACTGGTTTCCTCGCCATGTTTTCCTTCACCGTTTTGAGCACGTGTTTTTGATGCACATATAAAATTTTCAAACAGAAATATTCTTTGATGCACGCCGGCATTCGAACCCACGACCTTCAGATTGAAAGTATATCCAACTCGGCCAACAAAAATATTTTCATTTTTCAAAGCAATGTTAAAGGATGTATTGTATATGCATAGTGCATACATGTCAAGGAGTGATATGAAATAAACATATCGCTCACCGTTTGAACAAGTTATTACAGTTTTATATCTGTTTAATTGATGGGCTTGCAACCTGTCAATGCTAACTACTGCAAAGTGTAGGCATGTGCCAAATGTAATGTTTAGATGTGTCTCTAACCCCCTTTCCTCATCATCAGTACTTGAGGGTTACAGTCGTGTAGCTATTTCATTTTATTTATTTGAACCATATATTGACTTTACATACATATAACTTCGTATGCAATTGCGTAGCGATATTCATTTTCCATTCTCAAATGTAAGCAGACAGTTCAATTTATGGCAGGGCAAGGTCAAAGGTCCGATGAGTTATGCAAAGCACACCCCACAAACGATCGCCGATGCCTCAGTGCATACGAGATGTTCAAATTGATGGAATTCAAATGGAGGATACCCCAGTAGAAGCATCTCAATTTGAAGGAGTATGACTTTGAAATCGCGCATTTGTGCTGATAGTCCGACCAATTCTGCACGTGTCTTATTGATCTAAATCATTGATATGCAAGTACCTATTTTAACCAACTTCAAAAAAATTAGGAGGTTCTCAAGTCCCTTGTATTTTGTTATGTTTGTTACCTTAGAACTCCGTCATTTATTAACCGATTTGGGAAATTCTTTATTTTGGTTGGGAGTTTGATATATTTATTTTTTTGTCCCTATTAAATTTGAGGAAAAAATACAAGCATTTTTTTTCCGAAGGGTAAAAAAATTGGGGGTGAAATTTTGTATTAGACTTTTATGAAAATATAATAAAATAAACTAACAAAGATGAAGTCTGTTTTGAAAATTAATAAATAAAATAAATTAAAATAAATAAATAGGATCACGACTGTAATCCCCAAGTACGATAGACATCGACTCAGATCTTCAGACGCAGAAAAAAACATTGATGCACGCCGGGAACCCACGACCTTCAGATTGAAAGTCGAGGTACCTCCCCACACGACCAACACGGCTTTTTCTTTATTAATTATTAATTATTTCAATACGAAGTTTGTACCAGTAGGTACTTCAACTAAAAAGGGTGATCGGTTCCAAGAACCTCACGTTTCAAATTACTCTACCACTTTATGCCAATATGCGTAAACAAACATGCTCAATGTATGCTCAACATATTTTGTTTCAGTTCGATTCCCAGAAAATTTCGCCCAAACTTTTTACCTCGCTGTGTCAGACTTCTTTGAAATTGTAATTAACACTCTATAAAAGGGTTTGGTAACAAAACAGATTAAAATGAACTGGGCTAATTTGGTGGGGGATCTATCCAAACGCAGGCGATTCTGATGATTTATTCGCTCGCTTTCTTGGACGGGTGATTTGGTATGCGTAGACCGTCGCTGTATACGGATAACCATATTTTTCCAGACATTGAAATATTGATATTGACGGTCAAATTCTCACATATCAAGCAGCCAATCTGCGGAAGGGAAATAACAATATTTTACGCAATTTTTTGGTAAACAGATATATACGCTTTCAGGTCAGTAGCGATTGGTCTTTTTATCAATATATCTACTTATTACTATTATAAATCTTGTTTGTTATAAATTGCTGTATGTTTATTTTAGGGTTGGTGATTATATTGTGTTATTTTAATTATATAAATCTTTCAAAACCTTTTGAAGATGTATATATCTTCTTTAATATAAAAATGAATCGCTGAATGTGTTGCTAAGCGCAAATCTCGATAGCAGCTGCACCGATTTCGCTAATTCTTTTTTAATATTCCATGAAGTGAAAGATTGTTCTTACGGAGAGATTTTTTTTTTAAATTGCCTGAAAATGTCTAAAACTAACACTTTTCTATATTGCGGTACGAAGTTCGCCGGGTCAGCTAATATATATAATCTATTATGATCTATCCAAAATGAAACTGACTTGTTTACCCCAATATACAAATAGATCATAGTTTCTAATTATAACGAGATGTAGAGATAAAACCACTTAGTAATATGTATGTATTTTGAAAATAGAACATTCTTGTCTCTGGCAGTTTTTGACAAGCTGTTTTCAATATTTTCGCAAGAAATTTGATCAACTATTGGTTAAAACTTAGCTAAAATCCGTGACGTCACACCGCAATAGCCAACGGGCAAGGATATTGGCAAGTTGGGCGTAAAATAAGTCTCAGGTGTACTTGATAGCCCGTATCCGCCAAAACTGATAAAATATGCTTTCGCTCAAACTAGGTCATTGCCGTTAGTTTCTGCTGCGAAATTGTGAAGCTCTGCTATTGACTTTGGTTGTGGTTCCATTATGTTTATCGTAGTTGTGCTCTTCTGATGTTCTTGTTTACATACAAATGTTAGATTATCCCATTTACAGCGACCGATCGTTATAAAGATCAAAAAAATGCATTAAAAGTTTGGGTACATTAAAAACATTAACAAGTGAAAAACGTTTGCTTATTGTTTACCAATCGTCGTAGTGATCCTTTGACAGTGTTTCGGCGCGTATAAAATTATAATATAACCGTAACTTTGATGTGCATCTGTGTTTTAATTTGAATTGGCGGAATTAACTTTCGCTATGTCATCAAAACGGTAAGTTTTGATAAGTTTGCTTGTTATTGAAATTCATTTTATGCTTGTTTTTATAAATTGATATCCTTTCGAATAAAAACATGATAAAAATATTATTTTATTCCTCATTTTTCTATAAAAAAACGACGATAGATTTTATGATCGTTATAACGATCGGTAGTAATCTGGGGGTGGATTTTGAATTTTCAGCTAAGAGCTCCTGCAGAAATAGAATCATATCCTCCAACAGAGAAGGACAGTGTACCCTTGTCTTCTTTAGCAAAAAGGTGTGAAACCACCGGAGTGGTTAGGCAGTTAGGCCTGAGAGCTGGTGTAATTTTGCGTTTTGCTGATCTTTTACAATTTCGTTACCCAGTTGCACTTTATCACCTGTTCTTTGACAATTAATTTTCTTTTACTCCTCTCTTTTATGAATTGAGTAACAGAACTCTCAAAGCCACTGGAACAATCCGCGAGGATCATACCAAAAAGTGTCCTTTGCCGTCAAATAACAAGTTCAAAAAGTCAGAAAGAGGCACTTTCAAGTACCAGTCTAGCCAACCAGAATATATTATTTTGGTTAGCAAATGGATGCTACTGACAACAGCATGGTGTCAGTAGCATCCATTTCAAAACCATCGAAACACAATGCATGGCATCTTTACAAAAGTAATGGCGGAGAGTACGACCATCTAGCTTTTCGGAGAATTATCGCCAGGAGTATCATGAAAACAAATAAAAAAATTAGAAGCGCGGTTCTTGTCCCACTCCTAGAAACAATGAGGAAACTTCACGCTACGACAGAATTGATTATCAAGTAGAGTACAATGATTTTCAGCTTCGATCTTCGCTTTACAAAAAAAATACGATCTTTATCTAATTTATCTAATCTAATTGCTTTCCTGCTCCCGCTCCGCTGATCGCGGTTATGAACGCATCCAGCGACGCTAAAACGAGACAGCACTAATAAGATAATTGCTTTCCTGCTTCTTCGCCAATAGTCTTCGGACGCTCTCAGCTGCTGACGCTTCAAATAGTCTTATCAAGATATACTATCTACATACCTATATCCTCGCTCGAATAACTTTACCTATGCTACGTGTGTTTAACTATAATTCAAAATAAATAACAACAGCGTAATCCATCTCATTTTCGCATAGACTCAATCGCTCTTTCGGTTACGAGATTGGCTGTGTCTTATCATTTCTTATACTTAATAGAAATGGCACGTACACCGGAAAAGTCCAACTCTGTTCCGAACATGCTAGACATGGATGACGAACCGACCCCACCAAACTTTATTTTAGCCCGCCAAAAGCGGAAGAGAACAAATGAATTGAGCCATGCGCAGATCGAAGATATGACAATGGACATCAAAAATGAAATGAAAGGCCTCATAGATGGGCTAGTCGAGACACAAAATGCTCAAATAAATGCAATTATGACAACCCTAAAAGACATCCATCAAACAACTAATCTAGTTCAGACAACCATTACTCACCTCTCTGAAGAAAATATGGTATTAAAGGCTAAATTAGAAAAGTTAGAATCACAAGCTAAAAAAGATAAGGAGGAAATTGTTTTATTAGAAAACAAAATCGAAGGGCTACAGAGAACAGAAAGAAAATCGAATATAGAGATAAGGAACGTGCCCTTAAAAGGAGACGAAAACAAAAAAGACTTAATAAAAATGGTAACCATATTGTACAAGAACTTAGACGTAAAATTGGAGAGATCTGATATAAAGGACGTTGTAAAGATAAAAAAACCCAAGACAGAGAGAAGCACTATTATTGTTGAACTAAACAATACGATTGCAAAAACTGATCTTCTAAAGGCCGCAAAGACCTACAACTATCGGAATAGAATCAGTAAACTAAATGCATATTCCCTGGGTATTACTGCGCTTGCAGATACTCCTATCTACTTATCAGAAAATCTAACGCCGCTAGCTTCAAGATTAAACTTCCTTGCTAGAGACTTCAGAACAGCAAACAACTACAAGTATTGCTGGACCAGCTTTGGGAAAGTTTATCTGCGCCAGAGCGACAGTACTCCCATCATCACTATCACAAGTGAAGCGCAACTCCAACAGCTGCCTAAACAATGACTGCACGTGTTCCTGAACTCTCTGATGGTATTCTCTATGATTGCTATACATGGCAATCATGATTTCTGCCTCCATACTTTTATTAAATCTATATGTATTATCTTAAATTATATAATAGTAAACTACTCACTAGGTTATTCTAAAATAATTAGGTATATTCCACTCAATCAAATCAAGATTTCAAACCAAATCAACAAACTAAACTTAAAACTACTCTTTTATTTGGCATGTAGAAGCTCAAACATATATATAACAAATAAATACTCGACAAAAAACCCCCTCACTCCCCCAATAACATATGAATATGGATAGACAAAATATTCTGATTCAAGAATTAGACTCTATAAATAACACCAAATCTATTAATTGCTCAGTATGTGACTTAAAAAACAATTTGCCCTCCAAAACTCCTAATCTCTCAATAATCATTCAAAACATTAGAAGTGTCCATAAAACATCTAATATTGATGACCTAGAAATAAACATAGCGATGCTTAAACAAGATATAGACATTATCGTATTAACTGAATGTAGAATTGACCTAAATAAGCCACTACCAACGAAGTTAAACTACTCAACATATTGTACCACAAAAAAGACCAATCAAAATGATGGAGTGGTAGTTTTCATAAAAAAAACATTAAAACACACTGTTAAAGAAATAACCCTGTTTCGAGCAACATGTCTAGAAGTAACTACTCCCGTAAGTACAATTATTTGCATCTATCGGTCTCCATCCGAAAAAGATCCTGAAAAATTTATTCAATCCCTTGACAAATACCTAAAAGCACCCCACTTAAAAATAAACACGGCACTAGCAGGAGATATCAACATAAATATTATGGAGGGCAGCAACGGCAAACATGCTGACCTCTATCTTGATATGTTGGCTTCTCATTGTCTTCTACCAGGTCACAGATTTGATACTCGAGTAAATAGCTGCCTTGACCACATTTTTACCAATCTTGACACTGTTAAACTTGCGGCTTTTGTAGCAGTTTTAGATACAACAGTAACCGATCACAAACTAGTCCTCCTAAATTATTACCATAAAGAAAATATACATAAAGCCAAAACAAATAAAACTTTTACTAACTTCCATGATGCCCTTGAAACTTTAAAACAAAAAAACATATCTGAATTACTTAATATACAGGATCCTACCATTTTAACACACAACCTTATACACTTAATTTCAAGCTCTTTACAGGAAAATACAATCACTATTAAAATTTCTAACAGCAAAAGAATAATCAAACCATGGATCAGCCCAGGCATTTTAAAGTGTATAAAAAACAGAAATAAATTACAAAAAAAACTGCGATCAGATCCTGGTAACGAAATTCTAAAAACAATCTACAGACGTTACAGAAATTTCTGTAATAATCTCATTAAGAAACTAAAAAAAAAATATGAAAGTGACCTTCTAATGAAAGCAAAATCCAACAATAAAACCTTATGGAACTGCATCAAAAACATTACTAACTTAAACAAGCAAAAAACAGTCAATAAAGAGCTCATAACTATTAAAGATACTCCCTTGCAATCAGCTGACTTTATTAATAAACACTTTAACAATGTTGGAAAACGCCTAGCAGAAAACATTAGTCTAGACTCATCCAGAGTTGAACATTACTTTAACCTACTACCATCACGACCAAACTCTATTGGAATAATTGAACCGGAACCTTTAGAGATTGACGCCATTATTAGCAACCTTAAACCTGACTCCGCAGTAGGCTGGGACAAAATCCCTACAAAATTCATTTTACTGGCTAAAAAAGAATTAGTTCCAATCATTACTCATCTCAGTGTATTATGCTTTGAACATGGAATATTCCCCCTTGAACTAAAACGCTCTATAATACATCCAATTTACAAGACTGGAGACAGAGGCGATATTGAAAATTACAGACCTATTTCAGTTCTTCCAGTGCTATCAAAAATCTTGGAAAAATTAATAAACTCCAGACTACTAAAATTTTTAAATACTTTCAACATACTTTCGAAATCGCAATACGGGTTCCGTAGTGGCATTAGCACCGAAGATGCTATCCTAGACTTAACGATAAATATAACTAAACACCTTGATGAAAAGAAAAAAACCTTGTGTATATTTTTAGACCTTAAAAAAGCTTTCGATACCGTCTCTGTCCCCACTCTTATTAAAAAAATTGAAAAACTAGGAATTCGAGGCTCCTTTCTTGATCTCATTTCAAACTACCTAAAAGACCGCACGCAGCAGGTCAAGCTGGATGAAAACATTGTTAGTACTGATGAATATATATCAAACTACGGCGTCCCACAAGGTAGTGTTCTAGGACCTACCTTGTTTCTTACATACATAAACGATCTAACAGATATAAAAATAACAAATGGAAAAGTTTTCTCATACGCGGACGACACGGCATTACTTTTTCACGGCAACTCTTGGGCAGAAGTTTATCAATTAGCTGAAACAGGACTTCAAAAGGTGATAAACTGGTTAAACATAAATTTACTAACACTGAATACTCAAAAAACCAATTTCATAACTTTCTCTATACTAGATACTTTTCAACCTGACCCTAACTTAAAAATAACTGCGCATTTCTGTAAAAACGTATTCTCAAATTTAATATGTAATTGTCAAGTCTTAGAAAGAGTTAATTCTACAAAATATCTTGGTATAATGATAGACAAAAACTTATCGTGGAACCCTCAAATTGAATTAATCTCAAATCGTGCTAGAAAATTAATCTGGTTTTTTAAATATATACGTGACATTTCAAATAAAAACCTTCTTACTTACATCTACATTACCCTAATACAGTCGATTATTTTATATTGTATAACGATCTGGGGTGGCACATACAAAACGAAATTTATAAGTATCGAAAGGGCACAAAGGCATATACTCAAAATAATGTTACGAAAGAAAAATATTTATAGCACCAAAAAATTATATAGTGAAGCTAATGTTCTGACGGTAAGACAACTCTTTGTTCTTCAATGTATACTTAAAACCCATAAAAGCTTAGTTCTAGACCCTAAATTAGCTAATAAGCGAAACAAGCGTGCGGTAATCAAGGTAACTCCAACTAGAACAACATTTGCATTCAAGCAATTCAGTGCTCAATCAAGCAGATTATACAATAAAATTAACGTTAAAATCAATATTTATAATAAGTCCTACCCCCAATGTAAAAAGATTGTAACAAACTTTCTAAAGTCACTGTCTTACCAACAAACGGAGGATCTTTTAGCATTTGATATTTGACTACTAATCACAACCTAACCTTCTCACTAACTTAAACCATTATCAAACATGGCCAAATAGATAACAAGTGTACATATTTTCTCTGTCTGACTACTACTACAATTCCTACACCAACTTAATATAACCTACATATTTTACATTCTTATATTGATACTATAACTAACTTAAATCTACATAACTACTACCTACTACTGACTTACCTTAGAATATATTTAAAACCTATAGTGTATCTTTATAGGATACCTACCTACCAAGTAACTACACTTATCAGGTAACTTATATCTACCTATTTCTTACACACGACTCCTTTACTACTTATTTACTATGTTCTACTTAATAATTTTTTATTTTGTATAAACTCAAGTGTTTGTAACGACCACAGAAAAGAGGGGACTCTTCTAACACAGGTTATTATAACTTAACAGAAGAGATCCCAACCCTAATGATTGTACAACTTGTTTTATTGAATAAAAGATTTTTGATTTTTTTGATTAATTTTGTCAAAAACGTAAAATTCATTTTATCCTGAGACATGTTCATGTCTTACCATACTAGGAGTATGGTTTAGGTAATAAAAGTTTTAAATTACATAATAAAGCCTCTTTCATAGTAACTACTGTGTTTTTTTATTGAAGACAGGATACAATTGATTAACTGGCGTTTGTATGAGCGTTAACCTACCCGCCTATTACTACTGATCGTTAAAACGATCCACGTTTTCACAGCTTTCCAGAAAATCTAGATTTTATTTGTTATTTTTTTATGTTTACTATATGCATCGAGGTCAAGGTATCAAAAAATTACTGAGATACGAGACAAAAAATAGTTTCAGTAACAACTGGGTTATTTACTCGTATTTGATACCGCAGAGTATAAATTACTTGTTTTAAATAAAAATTCGGTTAATTACAACATTTCAAATTAAATGTATTGCCGCCGTTTTGAAATAATTCATTATTTTTTGGATGTCATTATAAGCAGTAAAATCATGTTTGACGTATTGCTCGTTATTCATTAATGTTGCAACCACATTCTGATATTGTATTCTTCAAAATGTAATGCATCAAGAACAATCGAATCATTTCAACCGTGTTGGCCGAGTGGGAGGTACCTCGACTATTATTTCGAAGGTCGGATTGGTCCCGGCGTGCATTTCTGTATGAAAGATTTATATACGCATCAAAACACGTGCTTAAAAAGGCGAAGGAAAATATCGTGAGGAAACCAGTTAGTATTCTTATAAGCGGCGATGGGCTTGCAACCTGTCACGTATGGAATGCTTACACAATACGTACTATCCTAGCGCCTTGAGATCTGAGAGGATGTCTACCGTAACCGTATTGAGGAAATAAGGTCACTGTGAATTCAGTGGCATATGTAAAAATAGGATTACGACTGTAATCCAATTTTTACATATGCCACTGAATTCACAGTGACCTTATTTCCTCAATTATTTTTAAAGAATTACGGGCCAATTTTAAGTCTTTTGCTGATAATATGCCAGCTCATAGTAAAGTTTTTGGATAAAATGGCTTGTGGTGTTTAAGGCGAAGGTTTTCACTGCTTCAATGTCATATATTTTGCTTGTTGCATGCACGTTTATCAGGAAATGGACCTCGTCGATTGCTTAACATTTTCAAGGCTAAGAGTTCGTCCACACTGTTGAGCCTAACTTGGTGGCGACGAAAGGCACAAAGTATCAAACGTATGAAACGCGCCTTTGCTGCGTCAGTGCAGTGATGGCGCGTTTCATAAGTTTGACATATTGCGCCCGTCTTCGCCACCGCTAGGCTTGCAGTGTGGACACACGCTAAAAATCACTCTATTAGCGACATGCTCGCATACCACGTATACACCATGGTTTTTGGTAACAGTTACGTGCAACGGTTACAGTTACGGCTCGCCAGGATACTTAACCCAGCTTGAAATGCTCCATCGTGGCTAAAACTGCAAGGCTAACCCTCGTATTCAGGAACTACACTGTGAGAACACGCACCCACAGTGGACGAAATCTTTTTTCATAAACATCACTTTATGTGTTGTGCGACACTGCATAGTGTGACTAGAGCCAAAGTTGAACTCTAGAGGCACACGGTAGTGTGCGCCATAGTGTCGCTCAACACATAAAGTGATGTTTATGAAAAAAGATTTCGTCCACTGTGGGTGCGTGTTCTCATAGTGTCGTTTCTGAATACGGGGATTAATTTCCCACCATCCACTCGCTTTATTACGGTATTCCAGAAATTCAGTACTATTTGCAAAAACTTTATCCCAACCTGTATAAAGATTATCAACCTTATTTTCATAACATATTTCGTTGTAATAAAGTGTTACTACCACTTAAATATAAGCGGCAATAAATGTAAGGGAAAGAGGGTAGCCGATGCCCTCCGGCAAGCCAGATAAGGCACTCGTCACACGTTTTTGAAGACCTCCATTCTCTTATAAGCCTCAGGCTGCCACATAAATGGTTCACATAAATATCCAGACCTATAGGCACAGAAGAACACATAATACAAATAAAAGTAATAAATAACTCCGGCCCGTCACATAATGCCAAGATCTCTGGGCATGTTTTATAGCTTTTATTCAGAAGTTACTAGATTACTTGTAAATCCCAACGGTAAAATAAAAATTATTTCAACTTATTTTTACCACAGCTGAAACTAAATTTGGAATAACTTTCAAAAGTAATAAACATTGGGTTATCAACAATACCAGTTCTGCTGTAGCGCTGTTTTTAGCACCGTAAAACGTGGATTTTGTACGACTAAGTAAACCACAACAGTTTATCCAGTGCTTACGAAAATAAAATCTACTCTCATTCTCTCCAAGCTTCTCAAGCTGTTCCTAATAAGCTCTACAATCCTTATAAACAGCTATTCCTATTCAACGTTGGTATATAGGTCTGTTATCACAAATACTATCTCTGAGTAAACTCGAGTACTTCCTTGTATGGAATGGGTAAGTACTTTTATTGGACTTCTTTTAGGTCGTGTACGTGGCAGAGCGAGCAAGAAACGCAACCTGAACAGAAATTTATTTTAGATTTCTCCGAATTTTGTTGTGATATTTTTATGTTGCTTATAATTTAATTAATTTATAATTTAAACCTAAAAACCCGTGTTGGCCGAGTGGGAGTTACTTCGACTTTCAATCTGAAGGCCGTGGGTTCGAATCCCGGCGTGCATCAATGGATTTTTCAGTTCGAAAAATTTATATGCGCATCAAAAACACGTGCTCAAAACGATGAAGGAAAACATCGTGAGGAAACCAGTTATTATTCTTATAAGCGGCGATCGGCATGCAACCTGTCACGTATGGAATGCTAACTACTGCTAAATGTGGACATGCGCCAAATATAATGTTTGGACGTGCCTCTGACTACCCCCACTAGACATCTTCAAAGGATCTAAGCGCCTAGAGATCTGTGATGTCTACCGTGTTTGGGGATTACAGTTGTGATCCTTTTTATTTATTTTATGTTTATTTAATAAACAACAAAATAGGGTTACTAATAAAAATAAAAGAATTACTGTTCATAACAAAAATTGCGGCTAGATGACGGCACAGTTTGAAACGTCAACCAATATTGATTTATTTATTACTAGCTGTCCAACCCGGCTTTTTAGGGTGTACTAATGAGGATTATAGGCAATTTTTTGATACCTCGGGTTACATTATTGCAAATTTTTGTAGCTCTTAATAGGTCAAATATTTTTTTTAATGTAGTATTTATTTTATAAATCTAGTACAAACAAAAATACAATACCTAATAAAATATTGACTCTGATGATTTGAAAAATTTGAAGTCGAGTAGCGTTTTCATTCATTCAAGTTTTTTGTCACTACAGAACTCTAAATTAGGCCATGTTATTGCAATTCAACGATGTTGCACAGGCTTTTTACATCAATACATCAACGGTAATCCCCCAATCTAAACCCGTAAAAAGCTATCAACTCCCCAGTGAAGCTTCGATGAAAAATTCACATGTTAATAAATAAAATCCAATCCATAAATTATAGATGGCATGTTGTATCCTTCAATTTCATCAAGCGCAGCACATTTCACACAAACCTACGCACTCCCTGATCATATACATTGATACACTCATCAAAATTCAGTTTGTTCGTGACTTGAAATCCAATTGGAAGGCTTGGCTCCCAGTTAATTTGTACAGAAACTGCCACTTCAAGACGATCACGAGTTCCCTTAATTGGTTTAGAAGTTAGAGTAAACAGTATTGTCACCGTCGATGTACATAAATATTGAGAGAAACCCGTCGTCTAATCCGAAGGTTGTTTTAATGACTCATGACTGTATTGTTCTCAGAAGTTCTATGTCTGTCACTGTCTGTTGAATTAAGCAAAATTTTGTTAATATGCCCGGACATTTTGTGAACCGCCGCCATTTTATGAAATTATCAACTAACTAGCTGACCCGTGCCCTCTTCGCTGTGCGTAAGACATTTCTAATACCATCGTTGACTTTTTTGTAAACGTTTTTAAGGTGTACAATACTGTAGTACATTATTTTGATATATATCGTGGGGTTCAGCCAGCATTTGCAATGTAAGCGCAAAAAAATGTGTTTATTTACGACATCACATTAGAAACCTCTAAAATTATCCATGTTTCTCTACTATATTATGCATGTATTATACATATAAACCTTCCTCTTGAATCACTCTATTTATTAAAAAAAACCGCATCAAAATCCGTTGTGTAGTTTTAAAGATATAAGCAAACATACATACATACATACATACATATTACATACAGACGCGGGAAGCGGAAAGCGACTTTGCTTTATACTATGTAGTGATGTGATAAAGCCCAGCTATTAGTAGGTAAAATAAATAGTATACGAGTATACCTTCTGATATTATGATTATGGTAGAAAATATAATAATAGAGAGAAAAAAGTACATTGAAAATTTTATTTCAAATGATTTACATAGCTAAATCAGGGGTCAACATTGTTATATATTTTTAACTTTCATTAACTTTTTTTGTAATGAATTCCTCCGATTTATTATTGATGAAAATCAAGTATTAGTTGATATAATATTACATGGGGAATCGGAAAAATACAGGTTTCCTACTTTCTTTATAGTACAACTTTATGTTACCTACTTATTGTGATATTAACAGGACTATTATTGTATTAATGATGTATAAAATTTTATTTATGAAAAAACAACTTAACTTCAAAACGAATAGGTACTTTTCTTGAAAAGGTGCATACGTACAGTAATATAAAATATACAGTAGCATAAATAGAAAACTCTAGAAAATCCTCATTTTATTTTCAGTTTATTTCAAGTTGTACCCAGTATCAAGGCTCGTTGTAACATTAATCCGTTTTAATGCTGCTCTGGGCCACTGATCCGGTATAAGCGCGTAGGATCCAGCTTCGTAGCGAAATAATATGACTAGACACCGGGAAGGTAAGCAAAATTAGGTTCTCTGTTGAATTTAATATTATGAACCAAAATACCGAGGCTGATTAAAATTACACGTCATAGCTTTAAATTTATATGTATATAAAGCACGCTTACCTTTTGTGAATACCAACTCGACATAACATTAAAATGTGGGATGGAAGAGTCGAAGCCAAAAATGCAAATAATTTTAAACAATTTTTTTATCAAACTTTATTTAAAAGTGGCTTTTCATAAAACGGATTCATTTCAAAATTTATATTTTACCAGTTCAGGATACAAATGTTTTTAATGCATTCAAATAAAGGTAAGATTGATGCTCTGATTCCCATTTTAGTTTTTATTGTGTTACAGGAAAGCATAGGTACCCTCATTTTAATATTCATTTATTTATTATTTAGTTGCTCATATAATATTTCTCAACGTAGAATCCGCCTGGGACACTACAATCTACTTGTTTATTATCTAGGCTAATTATATTATATTTTATCTATTATTTATCTATATTTTTTAAAATATTATTATTAATAGATTTTATCTAACTGATATTATTACAATACTCGCTGTACTCTGCAGTTGCTACGCCACCAACTCAGAAACCTTCATGCACAACAACTTTGCTAAAGATCATGACATGATCAAAAATACATAGTTTACGATTCTATAAAAGGACATACAGACAAACATTATTTTTAAATATATATAGATTATCTATTACTTTATACATTTATTTTTATTAATTTATATAACACTAGTGACCCGCCCCGGCTTCGCACGGGTTTAATACATTTAAACCTTCCTCCTGAATCACTCTATCTATTAAAAAAAACCGCATCAAAATCCGTTGTGTAGTTTTAAAGATATAAGCAAACATACATACAAACGCGGGAAGCGGAAAGCGACTTTGCTTTATACTATGTAGTGAAGTAGGCAGTTTCCAAAATTGTTCTACACCACTATCCCAATATTGACTCCTTTCTAATGGAATGCCTTAGAACAGCATGTCTCTCCATTAGCCCTGTCTTAATTAGAAGCCATCAGTGAAGATATCCAAGCCAAGTTGGTCGCACCGGGATCCCTAATCTCTCCATCTGAATTCAGATCACGTAGCCGTTTCTATTGCGAGTGTTGGCCAACTTGCTGCCGTCATCGAAATAATCAGAAGGGACCGCTAGTGGCTTTGCGAAACTATTTTACCTACATGTTTATTTATGTATCGTACCCGGCGTGCATCAATGGATTTTTCTGTTCGAAAATTTATATGCGCATCAAAAACACGTGCTTACAACGGTGAAGGAAAACATCGTGAGGAAACCAGTTAGTGTTCTTATAAGCGGCGATGAGCTTGCAACCTGTCACGTATGGAATGCTACTGCAAAATGTGGGCATGTGCCAAATATAATGTTTGGACGTGTCTCTGACTACACCCACTATACATCTTAAAGGATCTAAGCGTCTGGAGATCTGAGAGGATGTCTACCGTACTTGAGGATTACAGTCGTTTTTTTTTTTTTTTTATTTATGTAAAAAAGACTATTTCGAAATTTAGATAACAGTTCTTTGCGTTTGTTTATACGAGTAATACAGTTATGAAATATTCCGCAACATGAATCTTACAAAGACGACTTGCGAACAAAAGACGCAATGTTTTATGAGTGATGGAAATATATTTTATCTATATTTAGGAATCAAAGTCCTTGACTGAATTACTGGCTTAAATAGTTACATAGACAACCCACAGCATACAGTTGGTCACGAAAACTTTAGGAAGGCATATTTGTTTTGATGCATAGGGGTGTGCTAAGAAGAAGTTTGTATGAACTCTTACTCTTTAAACATGAAAGGTTTATAAACTTAATAATAAAAAAACGTAATAAAGTGAATAAAAATAAAATAATAATAATAGGCCCGTGAGCTTCATTTATACCGAAATTCTATATTTCGAGAATTAATAACGCAATAATAATAATAATAATAAAAATACAATAATAAAGTGCGAGTCGGACTCGCACACGAAGGGTTCCGTACCATTATCTATAAAAACGGCATAAAAACACGTTTGTGGGAGAGCCCCACTTAAATTGTTATTTTATTCTGTTTTTAGTATTAGTTGTAATTGCGGCAACAGAAGAACATAATCTGTGAAAAATTTAACTGTCTAGCTATCACGGTTCATGAGATACAGCCCTGTGACAGACAGACGGACAGACGGACAGACGGACAGTGAAGTCTTAATCATAGATTCCCGTTTTTACCTTTTGGGTACGGAACCCTAAGAATGATACATTGTTTTTTTTTAAACTACCGCCCATGGGAGATTCATAGAGATGTAAATTTCGCCGATATTTATTATTATATAAAGGTATATTTGAGTTAATAAGTTGCCAAAACACACGTTCACTAGTTAATACCACTTGCGGTCACCCATCTGACGACTACTTTGAAGGTGCCATACCTCTGCCATATTTATAAAAGTTTTAACGAGCTCTCGTGTTTTCCTTGTAAAACGAGACTGATGAAACTACGTAGTATGTACGACCGGGTCGATTCGACTTCATTATCTCGTAGTGCCTTATTATCTTTCAATCAAACTCCGTAATTGTTATTTCTTTTTAATTAACAGGTCACTATTTTTACGCCGTAAGCCGTGTTGGTCGAGTGGGATGTATCTCGACTTTCAATCTGAAGGTCGTGGGTTCGAATCCCGGCGTGCATCAATGGTTAAAAACACGTGCTCAAAACGGTGAAGGAAAACATCGTGAGGAAATACACAGTTAGTATTATTATAACCTGTCACGTATGGAATGCTAACTACTGCAAAATGTGGGCATGGCAAATGTGGCCAAACATAATGCTTGGTGTGCCTGAGAGAATGTCTACCGTACTTGGGGATTACAGTCGTGATCGTATTTTTTTTTACGCTTGCTTTTCACTGATACCATGATGGTTTATAACGTTGATACCTACGAGTAAAAAATAACTATGGCACTCGCTCGAAGAAACATTATGGGCACAGAAACTCGAGGCACTTTGTATTCGTATTATTTTTAGCTTCGTGAATTCCATTCATTGAATAATAATGGCGGTAGAAACACCGAGAAAATATCCGTATTATAAAATGAGTTTCTCTTCTGCTAGGAAAAGCTTAAACTATTCTGTGTGTATGGGGACTATTTAATGGCAGTAGGGTGATGCTAAAAGCGATATTTTGCCATCGTGATGTATGGGGATCTTGCTTGGAGCTGTAATGAGAAATTCCGATGTCACAGCTTTTTGTATGATGTCCCTAAAGTGGAATTTTTGAGCGTGCTCTTTGGCGACGAATGGGGTGACAGGCTGGCTTGTTGATTCGTTCATAAAATGGACTTTTACTGTCTAGCAATATGCCGTTTTTGCAACCATTTCGTTGTAGAGGTAAAAAAAATTTTAATGAGTTTTTACTTTGTGTCCATTATCTCGCTATGGTAAAATAATGTGCCAGCAATTCCTCAAATATTTTGAATATTATTGATAGTTCAATTTCGTATTTCAGTCAGAAATTTCCATCGCAATTGTCAATTTTTATTTCCCCAAGGAGAAGTCGGTTTTCGCATCATGATCCCATTTTAGTACCAAGTGATATCCACAAAAGGGCTCAATTTTGCGCAAACGATAACATTTTCATGATTATGCGAACAGGATAGGATCTTTTGTATTATGGTAAAGAATGTGAGTGCGAAGGATAAGCACAATCGTCGAGTCAAAAGAAGAATCCCCAAGAAAAATTACCGGTTGCTTGTTCTTACAGCGATGTCATTAAATTGAGGGATTTGCTTCACAATGTAACTTTCTGAACAACGCGAGCAAACAAAAGGAAATCTACAGATTTCCACAAAATCTGCTAACACAAAAAACTTGTGTAAAAAGATTTTTCAACAAAATTTCAAAGCTAATTTTTTACAACCAACAAAAGATTTCTTGTTCCTCGATAATTATCGGGCAAATCGCAGTCCATTATAACTTTACGAACAGAAAAGCCCAATGTGGTGGCAGTAACGCAAAATTTATACGGTTTGAAACATCCCGCGACACGCGAGCGAACAGAGGGGTTAGCACAGGTTAGGTCGCGTTGTGTTTTGGAATCGCTAGTAGGTCATAAAGGATGTAAAATGTGTATTAACTTGATCAATTACTATACGAAGCGTGAAGTCAAATTTATGTTTGCGATGGACTCTGTGTTTTATGACATGCGAACTAGTGCTAAGCTTTTATAGCGTGACCGCAATCAGGCAGCGTAATTTTTAAATTGAATTATTTCAATAAATTTTCTAGGACTACATAGTATAATTGGGAAATTTTACGTTACAGTTTAGTAGTACAATATTTTTATTTAGCTTGTTTTGTAATTCCGATTTTTCTAGGATGAGAAGATACAGTTAAGTTGTTTTCTCCATAACAATATGGAGAAATGGTAACTACTGCAAAATGTAGGCATGTGCCAGATATAATATTTGGACGTGCCTCTGACTACCTCCACTAGACATCTTCAAAGGATCTAAGCGTCTGGAGGATCTGAGAGGATATCTACACCGTACTTGGGGATTACAGTCGTGATCCTATTTTTTTTTTTTAATATGGAGAAAATAATAAAATAAAATAAAATATGCATGCAGCCCCCTAATCTAGTTCCTCAAATTGTAGGCATACTATAACAATATTAGTATTTACAGCAAAGAGTCAAGCATTTGCATTCAGAAAGTGTTATTTAGTGAAGTGGAACTGATGAAAACGATCACAGTTGGGTATCGGAACTCCTAACTAACTCTTAAAAGACAATAAACGCTACAGTTAGATTCAAATAAAGCATTCACGGCCAACAAACCTTCACAAACACGAAGTCGGTTTTGTTTTTAGT
Organism: Hydriomena furcata; assembly: GCA_912999785.1. Taxonomy (NCBI): domain Eukaryota; kingdom Metazoa; phylum Arthropoda; class Insecta; order Lepidoptera; family Geometridae; genus Hydriomena; species Hydriomena furcata. The sequence continues at coordinate 10,042,754 of OU538824.1, forward strand.
TTTTTAAACGTTATTATTTTTGAACCGACTGCAAAAAGGAGGAGGTTATCAATTCGCCTGTATGTTACACGAATACTCCGGCGTTTGTGGACGCATTTACAAAATTATTTTTTTATTTGATAGCCTATTCTTCCATTACCACCAAGTCAGCATCTGATGATGGGATCCCAGGGATATCAAGAGAAACCTTAAAAATGTATGGGCATTGATAGCGGTTTTCAACTATAGACCTTGCCCTTCTTTAATTGGCATACACCGAGTGGATGGCTAGCCGGGGTAGGGCTCCAAGCTCTCGCGGAGGGGGAACCACCCTCCCACTACATTTTTTATTTATAAACAAGAAGTCACTTTTGTTTTTAGTTTTTTAAACGTAATTAATTTCCTATAGCCTTCCTATTATGGATTATTTAAACTTTGCTCTCGAAAAATGTGACAAGCGCAATTCCGATTCGAAATATTCAAGTTGAAAAATTATCAGTATTTTACAGTAATTATCATAATACCTATTATAATAAAAAAACTTGCTACAGCAAAGGACCCGTTCCAATAACGTAATTTTTCTTACGAACTCTGTGAAAAGCATAAAAAATATATTATTAACTCTATTTTATTTTTAAAAAACATAAAATCTATTGTGTGCACGACGAAACGCCACGCAGTGGGCCATTTTCTATTGTTACACATGGTTTTGAGGCGTATTCAAAAACGATACAAAATAAAATATTGTGAATAAAGTTAGGGTAGGCTGAAAATCCCGTACGATCCATTTACTGGAATCAATCACGTATCGGATTTACTCACACGTACCTTGTACGGTTAATGTAGCGGAACAATCGTTCCCGTTATTTTGATTGGAGCTTCTGAAATACCTTAATAGTGTCGTTGCTTTTTTCATGAAGGATATAATAATTGATAAAAATAATACATGACATGCAACATAATAGGCTATTTGACAGTATGAAAAAGACAGTGTTGTTGATAGTAATCTATATAAATTATGCCTTCATAAAGCGTTATGGAGTAAAATAACTTGAAAATAAACAAAAACCCATAATAAAATTATCAATTTTTAAACGCCAGTCACGTGACACAAAACGTTCAGGATTGGTCGAATCGACGATGACGTAACATGCTTGTCAATATGTCTTCGCCTGCCTTGAAAAACTTGTCATTTTTTTATTTGTTAACAAGCATATAACGTCACAGAAACTATTGCAACGCCATTTGCATAATGAAGCGTTTTTGCGGGTTATTTAAATTGTCAATATTTAATTTACATATTTAGGGCCAATCCTTAACAGAATTGAAAATAATACTTTATATGGGTTCCACAGTCACTACTGAATAATCTAGAATGGTTTTTAAAATCTTTTCAAATAGCCCAATTTAGTTGGTGTAGTTTATTGTTTTCGCAACGTTCGTCTTTTTATCATAAGACCAAAAGTGTGTGTGTGACAAGACAAAAAATGTTTCTGTCTATGTCCATTATTTATAGAATTAAACGGCCGGACTGATTTTAATTTTTTTTTCTCTGGAGTTTTTTTAGGTGATAAAATATAAAATTACGCACCGGAACGGGAATGCGGGTGAAACCGCTAGTTAAAACCGACCACATTTTGAGGAATTTCGTTTGATATCTTCGAAGATCGCAAGATGCAATTCTTTGAGCTATTTGTATTCGTATCACAGAGTTATCGCGCGACTTAAATAAATAAAAAAAAACCGGCCAAGTGCGAGTCGGACTCGCGCACAAAAAGAATCACGTTTGTTGTATGGGAGCCCCCCTTAAATATTTATTTTATTCTATTTTTAGTATTTGTTGTTATAGCAGCAACAGAAATAGATCTGTGAAAATTTTAACTGTCCAGCTATCACTGTTCATGAGATACAGCCCTGTGACAGACAGACAGTCGGACAGCGAAGTCTTAGTAATAGGGTTCCGTTTTTACCCTTTGGGTACGGAACCCTAAAAACACGTTGCTGTATTGATGACCTCCTCGATCCTTACTGGTTCTATGACTTTCGTTAAAGTGAGAAATGGTAAAACTCAATTAAATTTACTACTGCAATTAGCATAAAATGCTGATTATTCATCTAAATAAAACGACAAGAACCACGTTTATATGTTTCTTTTTAAAGGCGCAAAGGTACGAGAATTACCCTCTCTTTGTAATGCTAATTTAAAAACCAAGGAATTCGTTTTTTATTCATAAGTTTTTCTGCTTTAAAGCCAGCAGTCGGAGCATCCGACTTGTTTGTGATGAGTTTGAAGTTAAAATATAAAAATTCATGTGATTTTTTGTGTAAATGCGTACTTTGAAAGCGGAGATGCTATGACGACAACCTACTCTTGTTAAGCATTTAACAAACATATGAACGAAAAAAAAGCCGTGTTGGCCGAGTGGGAGGTATCTCGACTATCAATCTGAAGGTCGTGGGTTCAAATCCCGGCGTGCATCAATGAATTATTCTGCTCGAAAAAAATATTTGCGCATCAAAAACACGTGCTCATAGCGGTGAAGGAAAACATCGTGAGGAAACCAGTTAGTATTCTGATAAGCGGCGATGGGCTTGCAACTTGTCACGTATAGAATGCTAACTACTGCAAAATGTGGGCATGTGCCAAATATAATGTTTGGACGTGCCTCTGACTACTCCCACTAGACATCATCAAAGGATCTAAGCATCTAGAGATCTGAGAGAATTTCCACCGTACTTGGGGATTACAGTCGTGATCCTATTTATTTTTATTTTTTTATTATGATCGAAAATTGTTGAGGGCTTTTACAATTTATATATAAGTAGCTTCATGAAAGGGATTTAAATTTGACACTTACCCAATTAGGTTACTGTTTGATTAAGGTTAATTGAAGCTTAAGGTTTTTGAAATACCTATATTACAATCCATGTCTTTTAGTACACAAATTGACTTGTACAAAATTACTTTTATCGGTCCATTATTAGATAATTTCTTATTTCTATTCGCTTATCCCAACCAAAGGTTTATCTTGTTGTTTCATGAAAATTACCAATGCACGGTTTATTAACTCTCTATAACAGAGACACTGAGTATGCTCACACTTGACCGAATATTGTGTAAAATTATTCACAATTCAACTAACATGTTTCGCTTCGGGAAATTGTTTTAAGCTCACAAAGTCAGATAAAAGAAGCAGGGAAGCAAAGTGCTCGCAAAACAAATTAATGTAGGTAAGTTACGTTGGATGTAAAGGAGGTATGCTTTTCCAAGCGGTTGGAATGTGATATAAAAATTAAATATTTTTGTTCAAGAGAACACAAGAATTTCGCATAAAAATAAATGTGGAGGAGCATTCAGCAACGTTTATAAAATTATGTAATGTGTCGTTCTTCTGCTCTGACTTTTTTTTATAATTTATGCTAACTCAAAGCGTTTGCGCTCTTATGTTTTAACTGCAGACGAACTAGAATATTTGCTTTTATTCTCAGTTCCGTAGCGATATTTTGTTGAAGGTAGAAAGAAGGTATCTGTTTGACAAGTTCAGCAAGTTGTCCTGCTTAGTCGACTAGTTTAAGTGGATACGGGCGACCCGAACAAAAAGGAGAATTACAAATAGACACTGATCTCATTCGGGAGCCGGTTTTCATTGCGAAGAGCCAATATTCGATACTTTTTCCCGAGTGGCACACTTTTACATTTGGACTACTCCTCATTGACGATTCAACCCTTGCGCGGTCGAACAAACTGGATTAGTCTGGGACATGTTCGCTCGCAAGGGAAATAAATTGATTTTTTTATTCTGTTGTGTTTCCAACTCGCGTTCGCAATAACAGACCACAATGAAAAATAATAATGCACGGAAGATTGGACCACAGTAAATGTTTTACGGCGTGTTAATTTTTGTGGAAATAGGTCACGTTTGTAACATGCCTCAGTCTCACTCACAATGTTGGTTGGAACATGCTTTTAAAAGGAATATTTTTATACGTTGGAATGAACGAGTAAACGTTATCTTGTGTTAAAATGTTTACATGCATTTTATTTAACGTAATATTAGCCACGGCTAGCCTAGGTTTTATCACAAGTCAAAGCTGATAAAACATTAAGCGTTGTTTTATTTTTTAAACGTATGGTTTCAGCGGCATTTGTGAAATGTATCTAGGTATATTATTTACACAACAAAAATTTAATATAGAACAAATAATAATTGGTGGTCCTTTCATTTTAAACCCAAACTGAGCAAACTTTACTGATAGAATACTTATAATATATTACCTATCACTACATAGTATAAAGCAAAGTCGCTTTCCGCTTCCCGCGTATGTATGTTTGCTTATATCTTTAAAACTACACAACGGATTTTGATGCGGTTTTTTTTTAATAGATAGAGTGATTCAGGAGGAAGGTTTATATGTATAATAACATGCTACCCGTGCGAAGCCGGGGCGGGTCGCTAGTATTGAATATACCTATGCTTGCTAAGCGACTTAAAATTAGAGGTTAACGTTTTTTTTTTTTTAAATCATCAACAACCATATCCATCCTACTCGAATTTGATTTAGAATGCCATTAGAATGTCCCCGAGCCAATTCCAGAAAAAAAGGTTTTTCAACCCTCCGCGGACTAATAATTATAATCAGGATTTCTACGACATTGTCATTTTTTCCTTTTAATCAATGTTTATTTTGGTAATTATATTTTTATTATCTCTTTGTTATTCGTACGTTATTGTTATTTACCCCGTTCGAACATCCTTTATTTTAATTTGTTAGTTACCTTTTTTATATAGATACGAGTAATGCAGCAATGGATATGTTTGTTTTCATTTAATACAATATAAATAATTACGAGTTTTTATACCCTGCATAGTATAAATTTAATTACCCAAGTCTGAATAACTCCAAATAAGATATTCAAGTGAACATTCAAAAGATTAAATGCATTTCATTGTCTCTTTATGAAGGGGGCTGTCAAAAGTTCATATTAGCCAAACCACGATGTATTTTTGCAGGCGCTATGAAAAGCCCATTCAATATTTTTACCTCGTTAGCGACTTTTCGCTTTCCAGAAGTGCTGGTTGTCTGTCACATGTGCTTTCTATCGATCGTTTTGTAACAAAAAAGAAAACTTAACGTGTTTTTTTTTGTACATATAAATCTATTTCAGGGATTTAATCACATATGTATTTAGAATTAGTATAGAAAATGGTCGTTATAAACTAGGAGTAGGCATTTTCAGACAATCAGTCTTTATTTATATAATAAAATAATAGCTAATGCAATAAAAATAATATTTATAAAATACACAAGAAACACAGAACAAGTTAGTCGTATCTTAAGACCATTAAAAATAAAAAATAAAATATGTAGTAATAACTGTCATTATCCTATTTTATGCGATTAAAAAGTTCACGGAATGGCAAAATTAAAAAGGCATGGAGGAAATATTTTCTACCTGGTACATTCCAGGTACGCAATTTTAAATAAAAAAGTCATTAACATTATAGTTTTTACTATACTACCAGTGGCCTGAGCACGAACCACTATCGTATCGACAACATATCGTCCAAATGTAAAAACTGACACTTTTTGAATAGTAAAAGTGTCAGTTTTGGCATTTGGACGATACGTTGTCGATACGATAGTGGTTCGTGCTCAGGCCACTGGTAGTATAGTAAAAACCCTGTTTAACTTAAAGAAATATCTATCCTCATGTACTCATATGTATATTCCACTTTGCATTCTCTAAAACATTTGACTCAGTTCCTCATCTTCCCAGAACAGCACTGAACTTCGTATCAAAATAAACACACTCTACCAGTACAATTCAATCTACTAAACGAGTCTCTCCTACTTTGTGGACTCATGAGTGAATATTTGTCTAAGGGATAGAAATCCTTAAATCGGCTGATGGGATTGACTCGCGCGTTTGTTCTTTGTTTAAAGCGCATTGTTTTTTAATGCTTAGTTTTTATCAATTGGTTTAGTTAATTCAATTAAAGTTTAGAGGGAATATATTTATATTATGTGTATAAGCCGTGTTGGCCGAGTGGGATGTACATCGATTTTCAATCTGAAGGTCGTGGGTTCGAATACCGGCGTGCATCAATGGATTTTTCTGTTCGAAAATTTATATGCTTATCAAAAACACGTGCTCAAAACGGTGAAGGAAAACATCGTGAGGAAACCAGTTAGTATGGAATGCTAACTACTGCAAAATGTGAGTATATGCCAAATATAATGTTTGGACGTGCCTCTGACTACCCCCACTAGACATCTTCAAAGGATCTAGGCGTCTGGAGATCTGAGAAAGGTTGTCTACCGTAGTTGGGGATTACAGTCGTGATCCAATTTTTTTTAAATTGTATTATGTAGAGCTCATTTTAATGTACTTATTAAACAAAAACAAAGTATTATAAATTGCACATCATTTACTACATTATAATAAAATCAGCAAGATGGTCCTCGCATAGAAACATGCTCTGATTTGGTAGGTAGAGAAGTAATCTTTTTAAAGACCTAGGCGTGTACTCTGGGACCTCGATGATGTCATCGCCTTCATCGGTTTCACAAACACACACCATAACCGATTCCATCGGCGGTCTCGACTACGGCATCCCTTTGTTTACGCCTTCTTAGAGTAAATTTTCCTCAAAAAATCTCACTCTGGCAACTGCCAAGCCAAGGTTCGTACCTAAGTACCCTTGAGCTATTTACCCACCTTATTTTTTTTCTCGGCCGCAGCTCCTTCTGCGCTTGTCACGGTCCGGTAACACTGACTTAGATATAGATCAACAGTATATAAATCCGTCCGAAAAAAAAAAACAAAAACAGAAGTGGATACAATGTATTATTATACTCAGTGTAAACTGCTGAGACTAAACTATTGGCGCAGTACGGCATACCGACAGATCCCAATCTACTTCTCTACCTTCAGAGGCACTGTGCGGCTCAAATGAGCTTTCATTCCTTACAAATAATATGCATTGTATCAGAATAGCATTCAATTTTAAAGCAACTCAAATTACTGCAATAAACATAAACTATTTTCCTTAGCAATAAAATAGCAACAACAATGCTGAGATTTTCAATAGTATTAAATTGTGTAGCGCAGGTACCAAGCTCCAATTTTCCACGTTCCAAACAAATTAACTCTACGCCACTGAGCATTATTACAGTTAATAAACGATTTAATGGCTGACCTATTTATAACAGATTAGACCGGCGCACGTCAGTATATTAACTGGCTAAAACCAGTTAAAACCAGTCAGGCAGTTTTGTTATGTGGCGTAGCATAAAATTATCGGAGCTATTAGCCATTTGCTTGAATGGCAATCACGATTCATGACAGTTCGCGAACTTTCAAACGCCGAGCGGATATTAGTTATTACCATGGAATTACTTGTAATTTTCTATCTTCACCACATAGTATAAAGCAAAGTCGCTTTCCGCTTCCCGCGTATGTATGTATGTATGTTTGCTTATATCTTTAAAACACAACGCACAACGGATTTTGATGCGGTTTTTTTAATAGATAGAGTGATTCAGGAGGAAGGTTTATATGTATAATACATGCATAATATAGTAGAGAAACACTGATAATTTTAGAGGTTTCTAATGTGATGTCGTAAATAAACACATTTTATTGCGCTTACATTGCAAATGCTGGCTGAACCCCACGAGATATATCAAAATAATGTACTACAGTATTGTACACCTTAAAAACGTCTACAAAAAATTAGAAATGTCTTACGCACAGCGAAGCGGGAACGGGTCAGCTAGTAATTCAATTAAGGTAGTATATTGTTTTGTCTTGGGTAGATTTTTGTTTAGGCTCTTATGAGCGATGTAAATTAAATATAGCTTAAAGTTAGATTAGAACAATGATGAGTTATTTCGTACCTACGAGCCTTTAAGGCCAGAGTGAAGATTTTTAAAGGAGGGCATCGCCTTTAAGAGTCAGAGAGGAAGGTTAGGGACGATATCAACCCCGAGGGTAAGTTCTGTTTGATTGTAGGTTGATAAAAAAAGTTTAAAACTCGTGGTGGACAGACCACGTACAAAGATTTCCTCGTAGGCTTTGCTACGCTTTAACACATCGTCGTAGGCTTGTTGTAGCGCTACGAAAATTACGCGGGCTTATAGTCTTGTAGATAAATTGGTTATGAATACTATCATAATGAGCAATCATAATAATTTATCTTTTTAACGAATTTAGAAAAAAAAATTGTGACGTTAACCGCGGTTAATGTAACTTAGGTTATTGGACACGTAACATTGTTTTTTTTTTTATTATTATTACTTCACTTATTTGTATTCTAAATCTTGGATATGTCATTGTTATATTTATCTTTTCTCGTAGACATGGATTTAATCTGAAGATATGTCTCATCTTATAACTTTTTACGAAGCATTTTATTTTATACATTTTTATAACTACGACAGATTATTAATATTACTCAACATCGATAACAATCGAAACATTTTCGTCGTGTTTGAAATATCTACAGTACTTGTGCTTTGATAAGAGAGAATAGGAGATGATATATCTCGACGAATATCAATTTCAATTTGCATTTTTTTATATTTCTTTAGGAACGATAAAGTAAACACTTATCCTCATAGATCACAATCCCTTCGGCCGCGTACGAAACCGGAGGCTCGTAACCAGATACGGTAGAAGAAAATCATCTATATAAAATACTAGTTACTAAGGAATACGTTTTTAACAAACTCGTAACCAAACAAACACGTGCAGTGGTCAAGTTCTCAGTTAAAGTAAAATTTCTGAAGAGCTCTGTTAGTCCACTCCTGTCCATAAATTACGAGTATCTAAGCACAATGCCCATGCAATACCGTCTAGTGAGGTCTCAAGCTTGAAAACAAACTTCATCTTGTTTACAAAACTAAAAGCTGGGGATTCTGCTTGTATACCCATCGGTTTTATTAAAATCTAGCATACAATATAATATGTATTATGTGGTAACGTATAATTATGTATGAACGATGGATTAAATCCAATGACGAGGTTTTAGGCTTGTGTAAGACTGTTTTAGATTTTAAATTTACTCAGTGCTTATAAAATTGTCATGTTATGACAATTTTATTCAATTTTTTAATTAACCGACTTCAAAAATGAGGGGAGTTCGCGCCAAGTCGCCTATATGTTTTTTTTATTTTTTTGAGCGTATGTTACGCGATTACTCCGGCGTTTGTGGATGGATTTACAAAATTATTTTTTTATTTGAAAGTTTATACTTTCGAGGTTGTCCCATTACCACAAAGTCAGCATCTGATGATGGAATCCCAGGGAAATCGAGAGAACACTTCAAATTTTATGGGCATCGATAGCGGTTTTCAACTATAGACCTTGCCCTTATTTCATTGGAATACACCGAGTGGAGGGCTAGCCGGGGTAGGGGCCCCTAGATCTCGCAGAGGGAGGAGCCCCCACTACAATTGTTATTTATAAACATGAAGTCGGTGTTGTTTTTAGTTTTTTAAATTTCATTATTTGGTTTATTTCTTTGTTGTTTATATAAAAGAATATACCTACTAGATACTTCGATTGAAAATAGTTGTTTGTTAGTGGTTTTGTTTATTTTTATTTAACTCATTTCCTTGAGTGGAAAATAACTTTCAAGGATTCTCCTCATTATCGCAGTTGGAGAACAATAGACTGACGGTGTTTGCTCAGAATACAATTACTACAACGTAATGAATGTCTTGTTTACATCCGAATGTATTTGTTTGAACCAGTTTATAAGCATAGAGAAATTGCTTTTAGGTAGCGGCTTCCTACGCGGTAAACGTTTTTTTGTCGGTCGTAAGATAGCGGAGCTGTAGTAATAATAGTGAATATAATGACATGATGCTTGAAAAATAGATTTAGCGTAAAACTGAAATGGAAAACTTAGTGTGGTCGTTTGAATTGTGAAGATTGCAACAAAAAAAGTGTTTTAAATAAAAATAAATAAATAGGATCACGACTGTAATCCCCAGATCTCCAGACGCTTAGATTTTTTAAAGAACTAGTGCGGGTAGTCAGATGTACGTTCAAACATTATATTTGGCACATGCCCACATTTTTCAGTAGTAAGCATTCCATACGTGACAGGTTGCAAGCCCATCGCCGCTTATAAGAATACTAACTGGTCTCCTCACGATGTTGTCCTTCACCGTTGTGAGCACGTGTTTTTGATGCGCATAAACTTTTTTCGAACAAAAAAATCCAATAATTTTTTTTTAAATAGTGTTAAATTATTTTATATAGTTGAAACAACTTGTAAATTCCATGATGGCTTTCTAAGAATCCTTATTCTAGTAAATATTTTGTCATCGTCTTACGTCTATGAGCTAATACTAATCATAGTGAGCTATGTATGTGACCTTAAAACATAATACCTAAAACCATAAAACATTTTACATATGACATTCTAAAAACCAATGGAGTAAAAAAAATATTAAGCATAAATTTAAATAGTTTTCTTATGGTCGTAATGATGAATTCCTTCCTTGAAGGTAATCCGTCAGTATCAGGAGCACCCGGCGCGAAGACGTATAGCTTCTATTTTGGCCAGTTTTTGTGAGAAACTTACAAAATCGTGGTAAATAATTCACTGACCTATAACACAACTTTTACATAAATGCCTACCTAATAGAAATATATAGGGTTGACTACCTAGTTGATTGTTGAATAGTATAAGGCAAAGTTTCAGTATATATAATTTATACTAGCTGCTCGCCCCGGCTTAGCACAGGTACCTGGATAAAAAGTAGCCTATGTGTTATTGTAATGTATAAGCTATATTACTGTGAAGTTTCATTTTAATCCGTTCAGTAGTTTTTGCGCGAAAGAGTAACAAACTCACACTCACAAACTTTCGCATTTATAATATTAGTAGGAGCAGTTTTTATTCCAAGTTTTTCAGACATTCGGTACAAATTAAGTACAAATTTAGTAAATTTCCCAGTAAAAAGTACAAAAAATGGCCATTTCAAAACAAGATCAATTCAATTGGGTTGCTACAAAATCAACGATAGAAAACAATTTCAAATATTAATTTCGTTGACCCTAATAAAGCCCGCAAACACGGCAAATGGAAAGCAAACCCTCAAACATTATTTATTAATATCCTACACGGTCCCGTAAAATATTCGCAACAGTTTATTAAAAGTTAAAAACACAACATCAATATTTGTCTGCGCGAATTAATTTCACAAAAACGAGTTTCGTGCCTGTTCTAAAAGCAAATAAGCACCCCATTACACATTCAAAAGAGGTTGGTTTAAACTGGTACGAACTCGGTTCTCGGTACGGCTTTATAAACAGAACATGGAGTCGGTTACAAATGTTATGTTATTATGCATTTTGCTATGATACGCAGCTTTCGACAAAGCTTATAGACACCCCGGTTATAGAGTTGAAGACAAGGTGGGTAGACTGTAAATACCTATACCCCATTTATTGATTGGATGTTATGTTATTATGCATTTTGCTATGATACGCAGCTTTTGACAAAGCTTATAGACACTCCGGTTATAGAGTTGAAAAGAAGTTGGGTAGACTGTAAATACCTATACCACATTTATTGATTGGTACTACACGTTTTGGTGTAGTAACAATTTCTCTCCCTTTGCGAACAACGAGAGTTAAAATAAATAAAAAATAAAATAAATAGGATCACGACTGTAATCCCCAAGTACGGTAGACATCATCTCAGATCTCCAGACGCTTAGATCCTTTGAAGATGTCTAGTGGGGGTTGTCAGAGGCACGTCCAAACATTATATTTGGCACATGCCCACATTTTGCAGTAGTTAGCATTCCATACGTGACAGGTTGCAAGCCCATCGCCGCTTATAAGAATACTAACTGGTTGCCTCACGATGTTTTCCTTTACCGTTTTGAGCACGTGTTTTTGATGCGCATATAAATTTTTCAAACAGAAAAATCACGCACTGCATGCTAAGATTCGAAACCACGACCTTCAGATTGAAAGTCTAGGTACCTCCCACTCGGCTAACACGGCCAACGAGAGTAAATCGCTGTTTTTACTAAAAAACTAAGTAATGGTTCTTTACTGACCGACCTCACAGCTCAGTTGGTAGTAACTCTGCCTTCTGCGCTGTAGGTTGTGGGTTCGATTCCTACCCAGGGCAAATATTTGTGTGATGAACATAGATGTTTGTTCTGTGTCTGGGTGTTAATATGTATAATAAGTATGTATTTACAAAAATATATAAGTATTCTATCAGTTATCTGGTTCCCATAGTACAAGCTTTGCTTAGTTTGGGGCTAGATGGCGCTGTGTGTAAAGTCCGCCAATATTTATATTTATTTATTGAATAGCATAAGGTATATCTGGAAATTATATCGTAGGTACACAAAATTTTAATACAGCTTTGATCTCTAGCAACAATACATTGCAACCTGAATGCGACGCTCATTTATCATGTACACCTATGCCTTTAGGTGCCTGCACTATAATGTGAACGTAGTTTAGGAGTAGAAAGCCCATTTACCTCTTGTAGTGGCTTTGTGTTCGAGACTGGGGTTAACCGAGGACAATAGGTGGGACCTTTTTTTAAAATGCCTCTCTCATTTCTTGCGAGCAATCCCCAAAACGGTTTCAAGTTCGTTCGATCAGATTGGTTTCAGTATTATTGTGTTCTGCATTTACTCGTCGCTATGTTTTATGGTACAACGTTTGTTTTATGGTATGGTATATGTACTTAAAAAGTTTCCAATATAGCCGTTATTGCAACAGCGATCTTTTTTTTGTTAACTTTTCTGGTTTACTGATGTGACAGAAATGACACACATTGACACAACGCCATCTAGCTCCAATTACCGAGGGCAATCTAGTTCCACAGCTTTGGTACTATGAGAACTAGATTGCCCTGAGTGGGAATTGGACCCACCACCTACAGCGCTGAAGGCCGAGTTACTACCAACTGAGCTGTAAGGCCGTCAAAATATTTAAATTCAGTTTTTAGGGTTCCGTACCCAAAGGGTAAAATCGGAACCCTATTACTAAGACTTCGCTGTCCGTCTGTCTGTCCGTCTGTCCGTCTGTCCGTCTGTCCGTCTGTCCGTCTGTCCGTCTGTCCGTCTGTCCGTCTGTCCGTCTGTCCGTCTGTCCGTCTGTCCGTCTGTCCGTCTGTCCGTCTGTCCGTCTGTCCGTCTGTCCGTCTGTCCGTCTGTCCGTCTGTCCGTCTGTCCGTCTGTCCGTCTGTCCGTCTGTCTGTCTGTCACAGGGCTGTATCTCATGAACCATGATAGCTAGACAGTTGAAAATTTTTTATTTGTTTTTTTAACCTTTTTGTATCCGATTAATCCGTAATGGCTGGTTCGATTTACTCTACTTACACTAAATTATAAGTCTTTATTACTATTCTCTATTACGTACTTATTATTTTATTTATAAAATTTGATTTCAGCGCAACTTCAATTCTTATACCTAGCTAGGTTTGGATGAAAAAACTTTACATGTTGAAATGAAGTAATTTACAAACAGAATATGGATGAATATTTTACATGTCGACTTCACTACATAGTATAAAGCAAAGTCGCTTTCCGCTTCCCGCGTCTGTATGTCTGTATGTATGTTTGCTTATATCTTTAAAACTACACAACGGATTTTGATGCGGTTTTTTTTAATAGATAGAGTGATTCAGGAGGAAGGTTTATATGTATAATAACATGCTACACGTGCGAAGCCGGGGCGGGTCGCTAGTCTATAATATATTGTTTTTATGTGGCAGATAGTATGTAACCAATTCGAGCAGAATAGTTTTGGAAGTACTGATATAGGTATCATCCAATGCGATCTCCGTTTTGCCGCGATAGTTGCAGTATCATCTACTAAATCCAATATCGGAGTCTAGCCCCTTACTTCTCAATTAAGCTTTGTTACTGTTTGTTGTGTAAATTGCTAACAATATGTTGAGAGATTGGTTTTGTTAGTATCTCTCGGAATGAAACTGTTTTGCGAGTTCGTTAGATCCTTTTATAGCTGAGAAAGTTGCAGACTAATTAGAATTAGCGACTCTTAAGTTAGACGTTGATAAACTAGATAAAAATAAATAGACAAATTAAAATGTTGAAAACTTAGGTTTTTAAACATTAATAGAATAAAGTAGCAGACCCGTGACAGACGTTGTCCAGTCCAAATTTCAATAATCGCATAGAGTAACGCACGTTGCTATGACGACTGATGTCAGATTTTTTTTCACACATTGTTTTTTATCATTTTGGGGATTTTTTTCGTATTTTAAAGTAGTCTATAATATCGACATCTACAACAAATTTCATCTTAATCTGTTTTGTCGTTTAATCCTGATCGAGGCACCAACATACATACAAACTCACAAACTTTCGCATTTATAATATTATTAGGATTAGGATATTAGGATTATGCAAAACATCTCAGACCACAAACTGACTAAAGTGTAGGTAAAAATATAAATATTTGTTTTTAATAATTAAGTAATGAAAAAGACGTTATGGGAGTTAAGTGTCGATTTTAACCGCAAATGAGGAAAAGATGCTTCTATTTCGCGAAAATTATGATTCAATTGCTTTCGATGAAACTTTTTTTGGGCATAACTGGCAATATTTAAAAACCGAGACATTTTTAGATAAAAAAAAATATTTTTCATTATTTATTTAACTTACGAATTATATTCGTTTTGCCATTAAAATATAACTTAACATTTGAATATGTAGCTTTTATTTACAAAATGATTAACGACAAAATCTTACTCAAGACCCTGACTACCTCCTTAAGTCATCTTCGAAAATCTGAGCGTCTACAGATCTGAATAGATATCTATCGTACTTGGGGATTACAGCGTGATCCTATTTCGTTTTATTCAGTCACATGATATAAAAGTTTGATTGTTATCGAGATTTTATTCATTTCATAAAAAAATAAATATCCCGTGAGAGTCTCAGATTTTTGACATTCTTATGGTGTTAACGGAGATGATAACAGTGACAACGGTGATTGGTTTCCTCTGTTTCGTTTTGACCATAAGCACACTTAGGGTGAGTTTCCATCTACACGGAGCTCTGCGGAGCTGCACTAAGGTGTGCGGAGTGGACCAATGACAGCGCTCAAATATTCGAGTTTTAAAATGTCGAGCGCTGTCCGTTCCGCAGAGATTAGCGCAGCTCCGCTTAGTGTGGAAACTCATAAACTCATATACTCATATTATACATGACACATTCTTGTAAGCAGATGTAGTATGCTAACTACTGAAAAATGTTTGCATGTGCCAAATGTGATGTTTGAACGTGCCTCTAGTTAGAGGCACGTTCAAACATCACATTTGGCAAACATCTTTAAGGATCTGAGTGCCTGGAGATTTGAAAGAATGTCTACGGTTCTGGGAATTACAATCGTGAGCCTATTTCATATAACATGACCCATTTCTACGACGTCATTCCTTCGTTTACGCTCCCTCAGGGTGTACCTTCCTAAAAAACATCTCTCCGGCAACGTCCAAGCCAAGGTTTGTACAAACGCGGTGCCCTTGAGCTAGTTACCCAAACCTAACTTTTTTATAGGCCGCAGCGGCTTCTGTGCTCGCCATAGTCCGACAAAGCTGATATAAGCCTCAAAAACCATCGACTACACAGTACACAGCCTAGAGACTCATGGCAAAAACTATCAAACAACACATTAGGCTTATACTGCTGATATAAGACACCGGGCGCGATTCATGACGCTCTCTGAGCCGGGCTGTGACATTGACCCGGCCAATAAAAGTTTTTTTCATAACTCAACGGTTTGACATAATTGTTTGTTTCAAGAAATGAAGCCACTATGCGTCTATTGAGCTATGTGGTCGATGTCAAAGACCAACAGCATATAAATCCGCCCGAAAACAAAAGCCAATATTTAAATAGGACTGACAGTGACGAAGTACTGTTTTTAATATCGTCCAGCTGTTTATTTTTTGTCAATGATAACTAGCCTATTCTAATTTGAAGTTCGACAATCTAAGTTTGAAGCTAATTTAGACTTTAACGTGAGCAGAATAAGAACGTTTGTATTATAGTTTCAGTAACTTGGGTTAGACTCATACCAATGGCTATAAGCCGATGAGTGCAAAGAACGGCTCCGTACTTTATGAAAACCTCCTTACATAAAATACCTCTCCTCTTCACAGGGCTTCTCTAGTCGAGTTCTATAAATAAAAAAAATAAAAATACGATGTAATCCCCAAGTACGAGAGAACATACTCTCGGATCTCTGGCACTCAGATCTTTGAAGATGTATAAATGGGTTAGTCAGAGGCACGTCAAAGACAGTCTTGTTCTAGTCCTGTTTAAAACGAAATGGAAAGAAGCATATCTAACTAAGTACAATATATTGTTCAACAGCCTACCTCATTGTTTATATTCTTACGAACAAAATCGTATTGAAATCAGAGAATCTGTAGAGTCGAGACACACAATCTAAGGCTTCAAACCTATAACAACCCTCTTTTTAGGCAAGACATTAAAAATTCAAATTCAAATTCAAATTCAAAAATCATTTAATTCAATAAAATCACAAGGATCACTTTGAAACGTCTTAGAAACTAGGTGAAGCTACGCCGATTCCACGCGACCAAGCCTAGAAGAATCAGGCAACAAACACGGCTTGGGGTCTACCTTTTTTTTTTTTGATCCTTTCCTTAATGCTATGTAGAGCTCCAGTGTGGTGCCTATCGAACAAAGTGAAGGCTCAAACAAGAATAATAATTAAAAGTACCTACTACTCAAGTACGTACAACAATAAAAAAATAACTAAAGAGCTTCAGCACAAATTCAAAACGCAACACACGCTACACTTGATTTTGAATTAAAACTTAAAGATAAAATAACTATTATATAAAAAAACAATGCTATTCAGTTGGAAACCTTCATCCACTGTTTCTTGGAGAACAATATTTTCCAATTTAAGTGACAAAGTGCACTTAGGTCCTCTCTCAACCGAAACTTTGCCATTTGAACTACAAAACAAGTTGCACCACGAGAAATCTTTTTTATGTTACTTATCGTAAGTGGCGAGTTTTCGAGGTCAGTTTGTGGTTAAAATGTTATGTCTTGAGGTCAAGTAGAAATGTAACTTGTATTTGATAATTACGTTTAGGAAACTATAAAGAAAACTGACGAAAATTTTCCTATCAATCAAAAAATGTGACCAACTATCATTCCTTTTGTTTTCCTACCTCTAGGATTCGTTTTTTTTTTCATATTTATATGGGACCAACTTCGATGTATTATGCCCTTTAAAATAAAAAAAACCGGCCAAGTGCGAGTCGGACTCGCGCACCTAGGGTTCCGTATCTATAAAAACGGCAAAAAAATCACGTTTGTTGCATGGAAGCCCTACTTAAATATTTATTTTATTCTGTTTTTAATATTTGTTGTTATAGCAGCAACAGAAATACATAATCTGTGAAAATTTCAACTGTCTAGCTATCACAGTTCATGAGGTACAGCCCTGTGACAGACAGGCGGACAGCGAAGTCTTAGTAATAGGGTCCCGTTTTTTCCCTTTGGGTACGGAACCCTAAAAAAGAATGATTAAAATCGGACTACTCTGTAATAAGTTATGCGTAGTCATTCATAAAAAAATATTCGCGTTGATTTGAGAACCGTTTTTCGTCGGTTAAAAATAATGAAAGTTCTCAAAAGAACTTTCTCAAACAAATTGTTCGGATAATTTATTTTCTAAATATATTTCACTAGTGGTAACCCTCGTGACTTTGTTTACGTTAAGTTATTTTCCAACAGATAGAAAAGGATACGGGAACGTTATAAGAGTTTTTAAAAACTAACTTTTAACTTTAACTCACGAAAGTTTACGTGAAATAATTAAAAACATAAAATAAATTGAAACGTCTGAGACGAAGTTTATTCTCAATACGAATGAATCAAAACATCTTACAAACTAGAAGCTCGCAGTCACAGACTGCGTAGGTGGTCGGCGATAAGGCGACCATCCTGCAGTTTCAAGAATGCAGCGTGTGCAAATCTTACGCGTGCCGTATGAAGGGACTACTGGATGGTTGCATAACTCCTCCCTCCTCAAGTGCGAAATTATCTGGTTCAGCGGAAGCTTTAACTAGATGATTTCGCCACACATATCGATAAATGATAAAGGCAATGAAAATCAATATTAAAACTAAGTACAATAGTAGAGTTCCTAAACTAACACTTTTTATATTTACGCCACTGATCTCGTTTTCACTTTCACTGTATTCACTTTCTTTTAATTTTAGAATTTGAGAAAAATGTCTAATTTCTTCTAAGTTAAGGTTCTTGATGTTAACCGTAGCTAATGATGTTGTATTTCCGGGTTTTAGCTCTGGTAAGGTAACTATTGGCGTTATCCTATACTGAAGTTCATCTGCAATTGTTCTATGATAGCTTAGTTTGTGGTCATCCAGGTAAACCTCACAATTTTCCATCGTTGTTAGTATATAAGTACCACACAGTGATTCTCTAATAGTGTCACGACTACATTTCTCCGTCAATATGGTTGGTTTTCGCGTAAAAATGATCCAATTGTTTAAGCTGATCCTTTGAACCTTGGTGTCCTCGACATCAACAGCGTATGGCATGCATAAACTAGGGTTTTCCTGAAACTCTAGGAGCTGTTCTGCACAGGTCAGTGTTGGGAACTGAGCCAGGTTGTCATCATTGCACAGGAAATTGTTATCCGCTGCAATCTTCTCGCATGGCTTAACGACCGGCAGGTACTTCGAATCTTTCACCAAAAGGTAAGGGAATTCGGGAAATACTACGACCGTTTTGTTTACGGAACCTTTATAAATTGGTAATGAATACAATTTAAAATAACTGTAAATATGTTTTTCTATCAATGGTACTTCCAATATGAACGTTATCTGGTTTTCCTTTACATAAGCTTTTACCTTAATAAGTCTTTCCAATTTTAACAAGTTAATTTCATCGGCTTCGTATACTAAGTGGTTTACTTGCTCTATAGATTTTAACAGATACA
Organism: Hydriomena furcata; assembly: GCA_912999785.1. Lineage (NCBI taxonomy): Eukaryota > Metazoa > Arthropoda > Insecta > Lepidoptera > Geometridae > Hydriomena > Hydriomena furcata. The sequence goes on from OU538824.1 coordinate 10,061,757, forward strand.
ATAACTCAGTGGAATTTATAATAGACTGGTGTAGTACAGACACTTTACTAAATGCCAATGCTGTCTCTATTTCATTTAATATTATATAGATAGTTCTAAACATACTCATAAACATATCGAACATACTGAAAACATGAGTCAAATAAAGACAGGTATTTTCTTGAAAGTTTTTAAATTTAATTAGCTCTTCAATATTTTTCAATCTAGTATCCAATATAATTATATTTTCGTGTAAGGTTTCTGTACTATTCACAAAATTATCCAACATTCTGGTGATCATTGTTATCTTTTTATCAATAACCATTTCCTTAGAACTGATTTTTGAAATAAGAGAGTCATATCGAATAGCGTCATCGTTGTCTAGATTTCCGGAAATTGCCTTAATTAATGATCCAAGAGGATTAACTAACCCTCTCTTATACCTATGCGACGGAACCAACTGCCGAAATTTTACTACAGTTGTATCGCGTATGTACTCTACTTGAGTCCTTATACCTAAAAATTCATTTATAAAAGGCTTATGACTATCCACTAATCTAATAAATTCTAAATACTTTACGGTATGAAAGTCGAGATCACTACTAATACCGCTTAAATCTAAAATCTTAACTATAAGCCACTTATCTTCCTCCTTGAACGCTTGTCCTTCCTTAACGGGTAATATCCCAGGATTGTTTTCAATCCTTTGAAGATGAAGCGCTCGGTACTGGGGAAGTAGGGTCACTACGACCAAGCACCACCTGCGGAGGGCGTTTTACATTTTTAACTGCTACGTTTGTCTTTCTCTTTCCTATTTGCATTGAAGCAACGTTTCGATATATGTTACCTTTCACTACAGCCTTCTTATACCTTGGTTTGTCCTTGCTTTTCCTATTATTAATGTCTTTCGTGTACACAATGTCACCTGGCGTTAGTTCGACAGTTTCACCTAATCTTTTATCTCTTACCTGTTGTTTCCTTTCTACTATTCTATCAGAAATATATCGATACAGGTGCTTTGTACGTTTTGCGTGATCATTTAGTAATTGCTGAGTGTATGTCTTTTCAAAGTCGCCATCAAATAGTTTATTTGAGTCCGTATGCCCAAATACTATCTCGAAGGGAGTCAACTCCGTAGTCGAATGAATGGTATTATTATATGCCATTATAGAGTAAGTCATAACTGAGGCAGCGTCAGTACATTTTTGATCATATTTTGCCAAACGATAAATCTCTATTAATGTTGAATGAAAACGCTCAACAATACTCGTCGAATTCGGGTTATTTGGTGTAGTGATGTGTAATTGAATTTTGTACATATCAGCAAATTCTTTTATCAATTCATTTTTAAACTCAGATCCGGGATCACAACTAATTTTGGTGGGAACACCGTACATTGAAAAGTATTTAATCAATGCACGAATTACTTCCGGTGTTGATTTATTTTCAATTTTTAATGCCTGTCCTAATTTACTAAATGCATCTACGATCGTCAAATAGCTAATATTTTCAATCGAAAAAATATCTATAAATATTTCTTGAAATGGTGCTGATTGTGTTTGAGTTAACTCAATTGTCGGTTTTATCGGTTTTCTATCATACTTCATCTTTTGACACGCGTCACATCCATTTATTACAGCTGACGTCATTTCCTGCATGTTATGCCAAAAGAAATTTCTTTTAATCCTAACCATGGTTTCTTTTATCCCTCGATGACAAGTTTTTCCTTCATGATGTTTTAATACAATCGCTTTTTGTTCATTTTCATCATCCACAAATATAACTCTTTTAGTGCATTCATAAAACTCAACCATGCCTTCCTTGAATAATTTTATAATAACACTGTTAAAATCTTTTCTATGTTGCTCATCTTCGAAATAGATAAAGTACTTTGTTTTAGGTTTAATGTATTCTTTAAGAAACTGCTTTACCAATTCCTCGTCATTTATAGGTAAAAACACTTCAAGAACTTTCTGCTTTTCCCTAGGTATTTTCTTTACTTGTAATTCTTTCCTAAACCACGTAAAAACTAAAATTTGGTTTGGTTTAGTATCAACAGCCTCATTTAATATAGGAATTCCTTTTGACTCTAGATCTGCAGCTGAATGAACTGTTCCTACAGAACTATCTGAAAGCGGCGGAAGTGGATATGATTTTTCTGATACAAGGACATTGCGAACCGTCTCTGTATCAGAATTGTCTGATAATACTATAGTTTCTATAGGCTCGTCATCGTCTTTACTGTCTTTTTCTGTTTTTAATTTAATAATTTGGTCAGTTATGTCTTGAAGATGTTTTTGAAGTCGCTGTTCACTTTCGTCTACGTTAACCTCCATTGATTCGTCTGACGAATCGTCGTCTAAAATATTTACCTTAATACGCGATAAAGCGTCGGCGTTTGTATTTTGTTTTCCATTCTTATACTTAGTCTCAAAATCGTACTCTTGCAAACGCAATCGCCATCGTGTCAGTTTACTATTTGGTTCTTTCAGTGAGTCTAGCCAAGTGAGAGGTCGATGGTCTGTATAGATAGTAAATTTGTTACCATATAAATAGGGTCTGAAATGTTTTACAGCCCAAATAACACCTAAAAGTTCGCGCTCTATCGTACTGTATCGCATCTCGGTTTCACTGAGTGTCCTACTCGCATATGCAATAGGCTGATCAGTACCTATAGTACCCTGTGAAAGTACTGCGCCTAGGGCGACAGCTGAAGCGTCTGTTGTTAATATGAAAGGCTTCGATTGATCAGGATACCGAAGTAAAGGCGCGTGTGTTAGAAGTTCCTTACACTGATGGAAAGCGTCCATGTATTTTTGGTCTATTACGATTTTGTTTCGTTTTTTGAGACAATTTGTCAAGGGCTTCGTTATTTTGGCAAAGTCCTTGATAAAGCGCCTGTAATAACCTACAAGTCCAAGAAAACTCTTGATTTCAGTCACAGTTTTGGGAAGAGGATAGTTCAAAACTGCCTTGATCTTATCATCATTAGGTTTAAGACCTTGATCGGTGATGGTGTGACCTAAATATAATACCTCTTTTCGTAAAAACTTTGATTTATCAAGTTGAACTTTTAAATTAGCTTCCCTCAGCCTGTCAAAGATGGATCTTAAGTCTTTAACGTGCTCTTGCATGCTAGTACTATAGATAATTATGTCATCCATATATACTAAGCAATGTAAGCCCTGGAGTCCTCGGAGGACGTTGTCCATAGCACGCTGGAAGGTTGCAGGAGCTGTTTTAAGCCCGAATGGCATTCTTAGAAACTCGTAATGGCCTGCTTCTGTGCTGAAAGCTGTCTTCTGTCGGTCAGATTCATTGATTTCTATCTGGTGGTAACCGTTAGCCAAGTCCAAAGTCGTAAAGTATTTACTTTTGCCTAATTTGTCGAATAAGTCAGTAATGTTGGGTAGAGGGTATTTGTCGTCTGTCGTAATGTCGTTTAGTCGTCTATAGTCAATTACCATTCTGAATTTGGTTTCACCTGAAGCGTCCATTTTTTTCGGGACAAAGTGAACAGGTGCATTCCATGGCGAGTGGGATTCTTGAATAACATTATTTTTTAATAACTTCTCTACTTGGTTTTTAATTTCCTGCGTTTGTACCGGAGGTTGCCTATAAGGCTTAACATAAATGGGATCTTCATTTTTTGTTCGAATGAAATGTTTTACTTGATTAGTGAAGCTTAGAGGAAGCTGATCACTATAAAAGATGTCTTTGTACTCTTTACATAGTTCAGAAATGCATTTCCGTTCTTCTTGATTCATGTGATCTAACCTGAGTCTTTTCAAGTTTTCCTCTAAAATGTCATCTACTTCCATGTCCTTCATTTCTACGTCATTATAGCAATTTACTTGTATTTTGTTTATGTCAAATGGCTCTACCTTAAACGGAGCTGTAATTGTCAATGTCATTTTCGTGTCTAGTGCGTTTTGAATAATAGTTGTAGCATATCCATTTTCGCACCTAACTATAGCGGCGGGCATTCGAACACCTTCGCAGAATTTCTGGAAGTTAATGATCGCTTCGCCGGAAAATACATCCGTAGGTAACTTAACGCGTTGTTCAGAGCGTGCAGCTAACTCTATAACGTGATTTGTTATTCGTTGTACTATAGGTAGAGTTGCTGTTTTCGTTCGGAGCCTATTTTGTTTCAAGTCGATGACGGCTTCCAATTGAACAAGTAAGTCGTTACCTATAAGTCCGTCATATTGGGCGTCTACGTCATACACATAAAATTTGTGAAATTCATTGCTTTTAAAAGATGGCATTAGTGGAATTTCAATGACCTCGTTGTGAGAACTCGACGCATGAGTACTTATTACCGTGAATGGTTCACACAACGTAAACTCGCGGAAAAATTGGTGAGCTTTTCGCGGGCTAATAAAAGATCGCGTACTACCGGTGTCTATCATAAACTTTCCGTCAATTTCCGCAAGATAAATATACGGCAGTTTTAACTTGATGTTACAATTTAGATTTATCACTTCCCGTTCTCTACTGAGGCCAGGATGTGAAAATTTCCAACTTCAGTCACATTCGCTGTTTCGTCAGTCACCAAATTTTCCTGCTCATTTCCTGTAGTTGATTCCATTTGGGAATAATAGCATTCATCGTACTCATTCATGTCACCATAATAACCTTCCTGATTATCATAACTTTCATAATTTTCATAACCATAGTTATCACCTAAATCGAGCTCGTTTAATCGAAAGCCCTGAGGTTGTTGAGCCTGGGTCGGCATGGGCTTTGGAGGAAGTGCGGTCCTCATGGAAACGTCGTTGTCCGCTAATTTCGGATGTGGAGGCCTATAACCAAATTGGTTTTGGTTGAATTGAGGCCTATAACCAAATTGCTGCGGCCTTGGATAAAAATTTTGAGGTTGTGAAAACCTTTGAGCACCGAACTGTTGCGGCTGCATGAATTGTGGTCTATAACCAGTTGGAGCCTGTGGATTGAACTTGTTCACATAAGGCTGTCTAAATTGACTGTTCCCTGGTATACCAAAACTAAAACGCGGGGGTGCATTGATATTGGGCCTAAAGCCACTAGGCTGGAAGGGCACGTTTTGTGATGGAGGGTGGTTGCCAAATTTCACAGGTGTTAATGTGCTTGCTGTATGCTGGGGTTTCAGCATTTTACTTCGGAGACTATATTGCTCATAAAAGTTAACATCCTCCATAACAAACTCTAATGCTTTTTCCAATGTAGGCGGCATCTTCATTCGCACTGTCCTGATAAGGTTTTCGGGCAAGTTGTATAGAAATACGTTAAGTGCCAAATTGTTGTAAATACTCACCTTACTATTCCTAACATTCACGTCTAACAGTTGGTTCACTTTTGATATTAGTACCGACCTAACAGACTGTACACGATTACAAAACTGTAAATAGCTTTCCCCATGTTTCATTTTTAAGGTTTCTAACTCAATCGCTATACATTCCTCACTCCTAGGATCACCAAAGTGTTGTATTAACAATGTCTTTAACTGTTCCCAGCTCGTTATGTCATTTCGTTCGCTAGCAAGTGCGGCGGCCTCTTCGGATAATCTACTCGTAACAGTATGCAATACATAGAGGTCCTGCTCTGCATTTCCGCGATATTTATTAATCACATAGTCACATTTCCTTATAAATAAGTTTAATAGGCGTGTATTGCCACTAAATATTGGTATAATAGCAATAATTTCCTTTGGAATCAATGTCGTCATTTTTAATACGCTATTTTAACCTAATACACTAATACACAATTTGATGTAAATAATATTTTGATTATTACGTAAACTAAAACTTATATCTTTGGCTATTTATATTTTTTAATAAATATTACCAAGAACTAACAATGCCTAAAATTTTACGAGCACTGTTTACTTACTCTACCTACTCTACATTCACAATTCCCTACAATAGGAAACCAGAAAACGCTATAAAGGAAAACGTTCAATTCCATATACAACAAAACACAACGTAAAACACGAGAGGAAAGGATGGTGAAAATTCTACTCACCAGCCAGTCACCAGCATGCTTGATCACCTTCACTTTTCGAATTTATTTGGTTCGAACAGATCCGATACGTCGGAAAATTCACGGAACTCGCGAAAACCACGTGAAAACTCGGAAAATCCTACCGCCTGCGCCAGAAAAGGATACGGGAACGTTATAAGAGTTTTTAAAAACTAACTTTTAACTTTAACTCACGAAAGTTTACGTGAAATAATTAAAAACATAAAATAAATTGAAACGTCTGAGACGAAGTTTATTCTCAATACGAATGAATCAAAACATCTTACAAACTAGAAGCTCGCAGTCACAGACTGCGTAGGTGGTCGGCGATAAGGCGACCATCCTGCAGTTTCAAGAATGCAGCGTGTGCAAATCTTACGCGTGCCGTATGAAGGGACTACTGGATGGTTGCATAACTAGATATCATCTCCCACTGCACCAATAGGCGTTGAATTTCGGGAATTATTTTTTCAGTGCAGCCCTACACACCAAAAGAAATTTACTCTTCTGCTAGATTTACACTCTCGCCTCGTGCTTCGTCTCGTGTTTTGGACCGCACCTCGCGTGATCGATAGTAAAGGTAAGAGGCGCGAGGCGAGCCACGACCGATTCACACTCTCGTCTCGCGACTCGTACGCGAGTGTAAATCTAGTATTCAGATTTCAATTTTCTAGGACCATTGGTTTAGGCCGTACGTTGATACATCAGTCTGTCAGTCAGTATCGCAAGAGTTTTATATATTTATATTTAGTTAACGTATCTTTAAAAATGTAAGCAATATCAACTTTTCCAATAAAGCAAGCGCATGAACATTGTTAAGGTTTTCTAAATGTTTTAATAAAAAATCATACACGAAATTTTGTTATTTATATTTGAAGAATCTGTATTTTCAATATAAATAAAAAAAATTTAATCACAACTGTAATCCCCAAGTACGGTAGACATCCTCTCGGACCTCCAGGCGCTTGGATCCTTTGAAGATGTGTAGAGTGGGTAGTCAGAGGCACGTCCAAACATTATACTTGGTACATGACCACATTTTGCAGTAGTTAGCATTCCATACGTGACAGGTTGCAAGCTCATTGCCGCTTCCAAAGGAGTGACCAGACATTTCGCGGCATTCGAGCGCGGCAGCCGCGCTACTAGCGCGCTATGATTGGACGACGGCCGCGCATTTTTACCTATGTTTAAAATAGTCACGCCGCAAACATGTGTCCTGCGAATGCTGAGCTCAAATGCCGCACTGTGTTTGGTCACACCTTAAGAATACTAGCTGGTTTCGTCACGATGTTTATATAACGAGTCAATAATGAAATACCTACCTGGTCTGTTTTATTTGGTTACGGCACTTAAAGAGTCCCATGAGATTTAATTACCAACTATTTCGAGCTAATGCTTTTAACTGAATAGATAATGGTTCTGACTCGTGTTCGTGACGAGAGGGCTAATTATAGGGTTGAAATGGAATTAAATCAATGTAGCTTCTTAAAAGCTTCATAACAAGTTTCGTTTCGAGTTATGACTGATTGTTGTTTGTTTTTCGACACGTTTGTTAAAATGGAACAACGAAAAGCTTTCAGAAATCTTGCTACGGAAATCCTTGATGGAAGTCTAAGAAGTATTAGGTACTATGGTGCGGTTTCGCGCTGACATTTTAGAAATAAACTCAAGCCAGCTACGTTAATTAAAAACAAAAAAAAATAGGATCACGACTGTAATCCCTAAGTACGGTAGACATCCTCTCAGATCTCCAGGCGCTTAGATTCTTTGAAGATGTCTAGGGGGGGAGCTCGACGCACGTCCAAACATTATATTTGGCACATGCCCACATTTAGTAGTAGTTAGCATGCCAAACGTGACGTACGTAGTAGTAGGTGACGTATAATTACATTTTTATGTGAATTGTTTGGTTTTTTGTATGGGCTGAGTCTACTCGAAAAAGACGGAAAAAGTGATAAAACTGATCTTGAAAACCATCAAACTTAAAAGAAACAGTCTATAATTTACTTACCTAGTATGATTATCTAACGAATTATATAAAAATAAACTGTTTAGCTATTAATAGTTTTGATTAAAAACGAAACTAGTGTTTTTGAAGAGTACTGTACGAGTAAAGTTAGCCTATGTGTTATTCTGATGTGTACCTAAGCTATATTACTGTAAAGTTTCATTTTCATCCGTTCTATAGTTTTTGCGTGAAATAGTAACACAAACACACACCCTCTCAAAACTTTTCGCATTTAAAATATTAGTAGGATTTTTAACTTTTAACTTTAGTGATTTAAAAACTACTAAGTATTTACAGACGAGTTCAGTTAATTTTTACAAAAATATTGTAGAGATGTTCTACAATACCCAAAATAGATGTTTCTACAATTAGGTATAGATTATATTGTAAAAATCTCTGTTAAATATTTGTCCTCGTTGATAGAATTTGATCCTAATCAAGATTTCCAATCAGACAATACCAATAAGGTGTGTAAACGTACTTAAACACGCGTTGATATTATTAAATTCGTATGCGAGGCGCGTAGATAATTATTTCACTGGCCTGTTGTTTGACTTTAATTAATTCAACGCTTGTCAACGTGACAAAGACTAGTTAATTATATACACAGAAGCGATATTCCTACGACTACCATAAATAGAAAAAAAAAGCTGCAAGTTAGTTGGAGTGACCACATGGTCATTTGCAACTACCTGCATAATACGTATGCGATAGGCAAGTTATTATATTAGCTCTTATTTATTGCCCATGATAAGTGAACTAAGATTGCTAGGTTATTTATACTCACAAGTTCAAAACTAGCACTATAAAATAAATCGCTAAAATACATGCAGATTAATTTAACAACTAAATAATTTATGTTATTTATTATCGTTTACGAGCAATCATGTAAACCTTTGAAGCTCACGTTGTTAGATTACAACGTGAGCTTCAAAGGTTTACATGGTTATTTTTTTATACATATTGATGGCTTTAAAAGTCTAGAGAAAACTCGCGATTTGCGCCGAAATACACATTTTATATAATGATACATCAACAATGTACTACGATTATAAACAAAAAAATAGTTTTTGGAAAAGCCAAGCACACTTTCACACGCTGACTGCGCGATGAACCTCCGCAAAATGACACTTTTTGAAGTGAAACGGCCGCTTACATGAGCAATGCTGTCGTCATAGCAACGCCACTGTAGCGTATGGCCTTAAAATGCGATGGCAGCCGCATCTTATTTGATAGAAGCCGTTTTACTGCCTGTAGAGTTTCGCATCTATACATTATAACCCATACATAATAACCCCGATGTAATATGTGTCGACTGACTAACGCGTGTGTCTCGTTACTGTTATCGCACTGAAAGTGTTCATTTTGATCATGATGGCTATTGTAATAAGGTTTATTTAATTGTCACGTCTCTCTTACTATTGCCTAATATCATCCTGATGTTATGTAACACTACCGCCGACCTTCGTCATTCTCTGATACTAGTCCTGCGCGTACGAAAACCGACCACAAATGAATGACACCACGCGACGAGAATATCACCGTACGAGCAATGGACATATTGGACATACGGCAATTACTGCTAAACCAATGCCTTATTTCAAGATGTCTACCATGCTTGGAAATTTAGTAATAAGCTTCCCGTTCCCGTTCCCGTTCCCGTTCCCGTTCCCGTTCCCGTTCCCGTTCCCGTTCCCGTTCCCGTTCCCGTTCCCGTTCCCGTTCCCGTTCCCGTTCCCGTTCCCGTTCCCGTTCCCGTTCCCGTTCCCGTTCCCGTTCCCGTTCCCGTTCCCGTTCCCGTTCCCGTTCCCGTTCCCGTTCCCGTTCCCGTTCCCGTTCCCGTTCCCGTTCCCGTTCCCGTTCCCGTTCCCGTTCCCGTTCCCGTTCCCGTTCCCGTTCCCGTTCCCGTTCCCGTTCCCGTTCCCGTTCCCGTTATAAAAAGTCTGCGTCTTCTGGTTCTAAGCTACCCCACCAATTTTCAGCCAAATCGGTTCAGCCGTTCTTGAGTAATAAATGGTGTGACTAACACGACTTTGTTTTATATATTTAATAAATTATATACACAAAAATAATTAAAATAATTATATGAGTTACATTTTACTATTTAGTAAGTTACGTATATTTATGTGCCACTCATATTAGACAATAATCGCTACACTTTGATTTTAATAAGATTTCATAATCCCATAGGTTATAGGTTATGTTTCTAAAAAAAAAAATTAAATTGCTTATCAATTGCAAATAAAAAAAATATATTTTTCAGTATAACAGTATCGCTGGAAACTCCATATCGTCACACACTGGTGCTAACTGCTGGTTTCATATATGACCAGAATAGGACGAAGTTTACTCACGTCCTACACGTCCTAAGAAATATGAAACTTCGGGTCGTTCGAAGCTCAGGTCGAAATATAAAATGACTGATCTACCTTTTCATATCTTCGTTGAGCTAATCTTACGGCTTCAACTGTTTAGTTGTTTTTTTTTGTGAAATTAATGTAATAGATTTGTAATTCAAATGATGAATAAATTTTATTGTAACGTGATTATAGGATAGATATGTAATTAATGCGTCGATTATTTGTTCCAGTTCTTGGTACCTGGGGGTTAGCATGAACCACTATTGTCTAAAAGTGTCAGTTTTGACATTTGGACGATACGTTGTCGATATGATAGTGGTTCGTGCTCAGGCCATAGTAGTGTTTTGTTACCATGGTACTTGTTGTTTCGAATCTAGAGTATTAAGAATAAGTACTGTTAGATGTTTATTTGTTTATATTTCTGGTGTATAACGGCCGTTAAATGGCGGTCATCGCTTTTCAAAAAAGGCTTAAGCTTTAAATGCTGGCCAACTGACCAATTTATGATTTGGCCGAACTACAACCGCAAACGGCATAAACCAGAAATGAAAAATTTTAAATCACACTCCACTGGGATACAAGTGAAATATCGTCAGAGTACGAATGGAAAACAAATGCACGAAATAAGTTCGATGCTTTTCGAGACGCGAAAAGCGATAGGTTTATTTCACGTAGAAAACAGGCTGACAGCGCGTACCGGCGATAACTTAGGTTACAATTATAATTATCGAAAACATCATTTTTTTTTTAAATAAAATACAATACTTTTTTAGTTTATCTATTATAAACAAACATACCTTGATAGATGATATTATTATAGATAAAACTAAATATAAGTTAACTTAGTACAAGAGACTTAATATCATTATTTTAATTACGGTTTTTGTTCCTTACGTTCCTTACGGTTATGTTCGTCCAAACATTGCACGGCACTCGATGTCAATGCCGCGCTGTTATTGTGAACGGTGTTAATGTTCGTACGCACGGCATAAATGCCGCGCGCCGCTGCCGCGCTCGATTGCCGCGCAATGTCTGGTCATACTTTTACTTGCCTGTTTACTAATGGTCTTTTCTCTATACTTTTATTATTCTTTATTCTTTTTAAATAATGGTCACTGAATTTGTAGACATTATGTGAAGAAAGATATCTATAGAAAGGTATATTGAAAATCTGAAGATGGTTCAGCAACATGCTTTTAGTGTGAGAAGGGCTTAGCTGAAATCCCGACGCACACTGAGCCGAACCAAATCCGACCATATTTCATGTTCTTCGCTATGCGCTTTGTGAAAGAAAAATACATTTTCCACCATCTTTAGAGTTTTAATATCACTCTCTATTTGTTTCATTGTGAACTCTGTTACACATAACGTAAATTACGGGAATGTAAACCAAATGTTTAAAGCGAAAATAATAACACATTCATGTTGCGAGTTGATTCTTTGTTGTTGACTTTAGGCTTATTTTTTAATGATCATGGCCAGCAACTATACAGTATGAGCTTTCATACCTAAGGCAGTTAACACAAAGCACCGCCGCTTTCGTGATGTTTTCCAAAAGCCTTTCCTCGCAGAGAGACAAATACTGTGTGTGACTGGATAGGGGCAGTGACAGACATTGCCGTGGAAGACGTCATCGTGAATGATCCGCCGAAACTCGTAAAAAAAGGATAACCATTAAATAGTGGCATTAGCAAAACAACCATTTCAGAAACCATATTCACTTTTGATTGAAAAAAAAACTATCAGTTATATAATTTACTCCTTCGTCTTCGAAACTTGATAAAACCGTCCAGTCAGCCAAACCACTAAATAGACAATCAACACGTAGCATTCGAGTCGATCATTCGACACGTAAAAAAACTGAGCGTGCAGAATTGGAAAGCGCTCCGGAATGATTTCTCGCTCCGACACTCAGTAACGATTCATTTGAGGAACTCATTTGCCCGATGCCTCCGGAGAACGAGCCTGAACGAGCCTCATTTGCGTTTGTAGTGGATCTGCACCCACAGCACTAGTATATATTGTTTTGACTGGTACTATTCAAAGAGGATTCTGTACTATTAGGTTAAAAAAAATCATTGTGTAGCTTTACCTTCGTGTATCCACACTGCGAGCCTAGCGCAGTAGCGGCAACGCGATGTGTCAAACAAATAAAACGTGCCATCACTGCACTGTGGACGCAAAGGCGCGTTTCATATGTTTGATACTTCGCGCCTGTCGTCACCACCGCGCTAGGCACGGCAAATATTTTTCCGATACTCGATTCGAATGCAATATTAGGTACCTTGCTAGACTTTTTCAATTTCTACGTCACGCCATATACATCCATCCATCTGAGCTATTTTACTTGCACACTATAGTGCCATCATCCAGAAATATTTGGAGATTTTATGACCTTATTTTTTCCACTTAGCGCATCTGCGTTGTTTGGTTATCAGTGATCACAAACTTACCTATGGTAAAACGTTAGATTGGGCATCAAGATTTAAATTAAAACCTACGAGGTCTTTTGACTGTGAATGAGTCTACTCAACTGTACCTACTCAGAACTCGTGCTAAGGGACGAACACTCACATACTCGTACATTCGGATCATTAAAGGCACGCTAGGTAATTGCTATCTAATGATTTATCGCACTACGGTTTTGGCAGACGAATGTGGGTAGAGTTATGTTACAAGTTTCAAGGAGGTTCTCTGTGTTTTATGGGAATGTTCGGATGGAAATTCAGCAAAATATTTGGGGGTAAGCATCTTTATTTATGCGAGCCATGCATATATTTAGAACGAGAATAAAAGCGTAATTGATTTATGTATCTTATCCTTGGTATGAAATTAGTTCTCGTAGTAAATTTCGTAATCTGGGCGAGATTGACATGGAAGCGCTCAGTTGTTAATTTCACTCAGTGTCATAATAATAATAATAATAATAAGCCATTTATTACCAAAATTAAATATTGAATACAAAAATTTATAACACAAAGTAGAACATAATTAGAAAAAAAAAAATAAAAAAAAAAATTGATTATTACATGTTTACGAGTTAGTATATAAATAAAATAAAATTTATAAATTAATTTACTATAAAAAAATTCACTTCACTCATTGTACAAGTTAAGTCCTACAATTATTATTTTTAAATTCGGGTACCCATCTTCGGGTAAAGGCCTCCTCCATCCATCGCCACAGACTCCTGTCTTTGGCGTGTCTAGTCCAGGTAGAGCCGGCAACGTCCTCGATATCGTCTCGCCAGCGGCGGAGCGGACGCCCGCGCGCTCGGCGATCCGACCGTGGGTACCAGTGCAGCACGCGTTCTGACCATCTTCCATCTGATGTCCGTGCCGCATGACCAGCCCATCTCCATTTCAGCTGGCAAGCTAAAATGGCTGCGTCGATTATATTGGTGCTTTCTCTAATGTCTTTGTTTCTGATGCGGTCGACCAACCGTAGATTTAGCATACTTCTTTCTGTAGAGCGTTGGAAAATTTGCAGCTTTGTAATTATCTTTTTTGTTAAAGACCAATTTTGACAGCCATAGAGTAGAGTAGGCAGCACTGTTGAGTCCATGGCTTTTTTCTTTATAGCTATAGGAACTTTTGCTTTAAATATGTGTTTCAGCGACCAGTATTTGTTCCATGCTAATTTAATTCTTCTCTCCACTTCTCTCAATGATTGGTCTTTAAATGATATGCTTTGTCCGAGATATATATATTCATCTACGTATTTAACCAGCTGACCTTGAACTTGTAGATTAATTTTTGCGCTGTTTGTTAGAAGACAAGTTTTTTCGGCATTCATTAGAAGTCCACAGTTACGGCTTTCGGTATCTAGAGTCTGCATCATGTATGTAAGGTCATCATGGCTTTCGCTTATAATAAATATGTCATCTGCAAATCGTAGATGGCTTAGGTGCTCTCCGTTGATACTGATTCCCATTCCGTCCCAGTTCAGTTTATTGAAAATATGTTCAAGCAATGCTGTAAAAAGGTTGGGAGAGATGGGATCGCCTTGTTTCACACCTCGCTTTATGTCAAACGGTTTTCCTACTTTATCCATTCTAACTGTAGCTGTACTTCGACAATATATTTCTTTAAGAATGTGAATGTATTTTTGTTCTACTCCTTGTGTTTCTAGTGCTCTCCATAACGCTTGATGCGAGATAGTGTCAAAGGCCTTGGAGTAGTCAATGAAGGCTATGTAGAGTTGTTTGTTGTATTCATTGTACCGTTCTATAACTTGGGTTAAAGTAAATATGTGGTCCATTGTTGAATACTTTGGTCTAAAACCAGCTTGTTCTCTTGGTTGATGGCGTTCTAAGGTATTTCTAATTCTTCTTAATATTACGCTAGTAAACAGCTTGTAGATCGTTTGTAGCAAACTAACTGGTCTGTAGTTACCAATATCCAAATGACTGCCTTTTTTGTAAAGCAATGTGATGATAGAGTTTTCCCATTCTTGAGGTATAGAGCATTGCTGAAAAATTGTGTTGAAGAGATCTGTCAAGATAGGAGTAATGGGTTCTATAATTGCTTTTAAGGCGTCGCTTGGAATACCGTCTTCTCCTGGGCTCTTTCCAGATTTTAAGTTTGTTATAGCTTGGTAGATTTCAGATGTCAAGAATTGTGGTACATCTAGTGCTTCTTCTCGGTGATAAGTATCCAATGAGTATTCTTTGGTATTGCTACTATAGAGATGTCTGTAGTATTCCGTTGCTACGTCAACTATTTGTTCTCGATTTGTTGTAGTTTGGTTGTTACTTTGTTTTAGTGACGGTATCCATTCCTTTGATAATTTTAACTTCTTCTGTGCTCTCTTGACTGATCCTTTTGTTTTAATTTCTTCTTCAATCTTGTCCAGTTGAAACCTCAATTTATTTTTATAAATTTTTTTCTTAATTTTCCTGTACAATTTTGTTAGCTTTTTCTTTTCGTCTTTGGTTTTATTTTCTTTGTTCTTTAATTCCGTTCTTTCTTGTATCAATTTGATTATTTTAGGACAAAATTTGTAATATTCGGTCTTTTCTCTTTTGGGTATCATTTGAATACTTTCTTTTATGGTGTTGGTGATATCTGTGTATTTTTGTTGAAGGTTTGTTGTGTGGATATCGAACTTTTTGGATAGGTTCTGGAACCTTCCA
Source organism: Hydriomena furcata (assembly GCA_912999785.1). Taxonomy (NCBI): domain Eukaryota; kingdom Metazoa; phylum Arthropoda; class Insecta; order Lepidoptera; family Geometridae; genus Hydriomena; species Hydriomena furcata. Next base: position 10,077,241 of record OU538824.1, read on the forward strand.
GAACCTATCCAATGCTTCAGGTAATCTTTCTCAGGTGGTAGTAATTCATTGTTTCTATATCCATATGTTTTCCTATCTTTTTTAATTTTAAAGTCCAAATTTATTGAAGCACGAATTAATCTATGGTCAGATGGGTATGTAGTTTTTATAGTTTCAAGGTTGACTATTATCTTTAAATTTTTGGCCAGAATAAAATCTATTTCATTTTTGGTTTTTCCATTGGGTGACAGCCAAGTCCATCTCTTTTTACTGTTTTTTATGAAGAAGGTGTTTGTTATACTTAGTTGGTGTTGTATACAGAACTGTATTAATGTTTCTCCTCTGTTGTTTCTAGTTCCGTATCCCCAAGGGCCCATGACAGCTTTTTCTTCTGGATTTGGTTGCCCTATTTTTGCATTTAGGTCTCCGATTACCATGACATGTCCTGATGTGTTTTGTAGAGTCTGTGTGACATCCTCATAAAATTTGCGCGTTTCATTATCTGATGCTTGCGTTGTGGGTGCATATACTTGGATAATATTTAATGAGTTATCTCCAAATTTCATGTCGAGTCTAGCGACTCTATCTGAAATAGAGATAAAATCTATTATATTTCCTTTCCATTTTTTCTTTATTAGGAAACCAACTCCATTATGTCCACTTTTTTGCCCTGTGTACATAAGCACGTAGTGCTCGTATTCTTGGATTTTCGTTCCTTCCTTGTCCTTCCACTCAGTGTCATACACACATTTAATTGGTGACGGTGAACGTTGAATTATTTAGTTAATATCCGACCGACTAGACGAACTATAAATATACTTCAATGTATCAAAAAACTGTGTCTAGACCGCGTTTATATTTCGTAAAACGAAGCTTAAAAAACATTTTTCGTTACTTTTTCGACTGACCTACCAACGTAAAGATCACTGGTCCTAGAAACATAAAATTTAAAAAGAGGATTCTTTTCGTTGTCTAGAGTTGCACTTAAAAAGGAAATTCAACCTTACAGGTTGCAATAAGGGTTAAAGTCTGTTTCAAAATAACTTCATGTAAATGAGGTCGCGAGTTTTTCCACTTATAAACATTTCATATGTTTCTATAATACTATATTTATGCAAATAATCATATTGTACTCGAGCTACATGATTCAAAATGTTTAGCGTATCCCCCAGAAGGTAGTTGAACGCTCAAGTTTGGAACTAGTGAAAACTAGCCTGCAATATGCAATGCACGTTCAATGCTACGCAAGAACGCCTTCCCGATTTCGATGCTCGAGTCGAGGCGCATGTGATTTTCCATCTTGCTTGATAATCGAACGCACTGTAAAATACGAGTAGAATTGCTTCCACATTTGGTTTTATAGTGCCGTTTGTATTTATTTTTTTATGTTATATATTTTTATTTAAGAGGAGTAATAAATGTTTTTGAAGAATGCAGAATTGTTTTTTCTCAATAACCTCAAAACATACAGTTTTGTTTTTTACGACAAAGATAACTTGAGGATTTAACTAGATAAATTACAGACAGAAACACGATTGGTGAAACTTTTCTCGATAGATTTATTTTCCAAAGTTGGCTCTTCAAAAACACTAGTTTCGTTTTTAATCAAAACTATAAATAGCTAAACAGTTCATTTTTATTTAATTCGTTAGATAATCATACTAGCTAAGTAAATTACAGACTGTTTATTTTTAAATTTAATGGTATTTAAATTTAAGCCTATACAAAAAGGCAAAAATTTCAAGTATCGCCTCAAATACCTATAATGAAGGACATAACAAACATAATCTAGAATGAAAATGAAAGAATTATGTTTAAATTCATCAAAGTATAACAAAGAAAAGAGAGTGGTTTATTCTTTTTTACTTTTATTCGCTACTTTGGTATAAGTACTACATTGTGTAATCCATCTCACATTTAACCTCATAATGTCATTCATACTTCTTTAAAATATATTTTGAATTGAAGTTGCAAAAAAACTTTTCATACAACGTGAGGTACCCCTCACCCCACAACAAACAACAATAGTATTACACAAATTAAAATGACAACCAAATTGTATAACACACAACAAAAGACTGTTGAAAATCTGCACTCGTCTTCGTGACTCGCGAATGCTCGACTTTTCGAGTGCCACGGAGCAACGGAACAGTGACATCCTCTCAGCATCCGCGAAGACTTCTCATCATTTAAAACAAAGGGTGAAATTGCCCGAGGCAGCGTGCATTCCACGTCCCTTGTACATTGACCGCAGTCACCCACAGTCGAGAGCACTGTGGCCAAGCCACATCTGTAAAGGCAGCTTTTTAGGGTTCCGTGCCCAAAGGGTAAAAACGGTCTGTCTGTTACAGGGCTGTATCTCATGAACAGATAGCTAGATAGTTGAAATTTTCACAGATGATGTATTTCTATTGCCACTGTAATAACAAATACTAAAAAGAGAATAAAAGTGGGGCCATACAACAAACGTGTTTATTGCCGTTTTTAGGGTTCCGTACCCAAAGGGTAAAAACGGAACTCTATTACTAAGACTTCGCTGTCCGTCTGTCTGTCTGTCTGTCCGTCCGTCTGTCTGTCACTGTCTGAACAGTGATAACTAGACAGTTAAAATTTTCACAGATGATGTATTTCTGTTACCGCTATAACAACAAATACTAAACAGAATAAAATAAATATTTAAGTGAGGCCATACAACAAACGTGTTTTTTGCCGTTTTTTATAGATAAGGAGTTTACGGAGCCCTTCGTGCGCGAGTCCGACTCGCACTTGGCCGGTTTTTATACCCTAACGAGTTCTTTCACCGTACATTTTTAAAGCTAGAGCATTTTGGTACAGTTCACTATTTGTTTTTATGTCTGTTTACATGAAAATGACATTGCGAGAAGATAACGCTGACCAAGGATTGTAGTTAATGTTGATAGTGTTGTTTCAAATGTGCAATTTTCACAACCTTGCAGGAATATGTTCTATTCAAATTAATTCATATTGTAAATAACTAGCTGCCCGCTTCAGCTTTGTGCGGGTTTACTAATGAAGATTTTTGATACCATAAGACCTTAGGTATCAAAAATGTGCTTATAATCTTAATACTTTAGTTTTTTATTAAATAAAAAATGGCCTATATATATGTCGCTAATGATAGTGATAGAGCTTTTGACAGGTGAAAGATGTATTTTGAATTGGTCCAGTAGTTATTTAGTTTATCTATTACAAACAAGTATACAAAAATAATATGAATACCGAAATAAACTACAAAATACCCGCTTTATAAGTCCTGGCAAGTGGCTCACGCCTTGCACAAGTACTCATGCAACCCACTTTTCGCTATCTCACTTGGTCATCATGCCCACATTATAACTACCTAAGCTTCGTAACATGTTGCAAAAGGCTGGCATGCCCCATTGTAACGGCTTAGCAAATTAATTCTAAAAGTACGCGCATTTTTCAACCATGATTAAAAATTGGATGACGTAGTCCTCTATGAATATTCAGGCATTTATCCCGACGTTGACGTTGACGTTTTATTTAGACGTTGTCCGATGACTGGTGCTTTTTATTTTGGAAAATGTTAAGTAATATTACCGTCAACAAAAAGGCCTGAAGTGACCCAGCATTAAAGTCAGCTTATGACTGAGCGTGATAGATTACCGCCCGCCTGTGCTCGTTTATTTTTTATTAAATGCTTCGCATCTGGCTTCAATTGCGGCTACAGCTTTTTATTGCGGTTCTATGTTTACGCGAGAATCTTTTTGTTATGTAAAGTTATACCGTCTTATTTGTAAACATAGTTAAACATTCCTTTTAGCTCTCTCAAGTAACAGACAGGAGAAAAACAAGTTATAACAGTTTATAAATAAGGTAGCCGATGTAAAGAAATAAGCTTTCGTAGTTTCCCGATGGCCTGAGCACCAACGCTGGGTAATGAGACGTACAAATGAGTCCGTATTTTTCCGGTCGAGTAAGTCCCGTTAAGTTTATTTACCGTAACTGAAATTTACTGTAGTGTTTAAAGTGTTTTTAACTCGGTTGTATTATCGGTTTTTTCTTTTTTGTACGGCACAAACAATGATGTCTAACTAAAATCCTAAAAGCTAACATGACTACATAAACTAAATAATTATGATACAGTATGTAGTTTGTGTAGTATATTACTTAGCGCCTATTACTTTATTCATTATGTCACCGAATATTTTAAAAGTTTTTGACAAAATATTTCTCATGCTGTGTATGCCCTTAAATTACGGGAACACTAGGCTTATATGCATGTGTACCCTTACGAATAAGTAGCGTAAACTTGTGTTGGGTGTTTATATAAAAAAATAAGAATCTATTGTTTAAAATAAAATATAGTTGTATTCTTCAACAAGATAAATAAACTCTCAGTAAATGCTTTTAGCTAAAAGAATGAAAGCTCTTCAACGTAAATGACACGCCTAAAACACAATACCCAATGAAGCAGAAATGAATGATGCGCGTATTTTGCTAAAGGGCCTTACATAGTTCGACGTCGCTTTTTTAGTCTGCGAAAGTAGAAAGCAACGTAGGCTATATTTTGTAAGCGTTGTGCAAAATGTTCAGCTTTTTTCTAGAGCGACATTAGTTTATTTCTATGAAAAAAGTGTTCACATACACAGAAAAATTCTTTCTACCTAGACTACTTCAAACTTTATAAATGTTCTTTACCGAACTATAGTCATGTTGGCTGAATGGTAGCTACATAACCATGTTAGCATTCTTATAAGCGGCGATGAGCTTGCAAGCGTATGGAATGCTAAATATCTAGTAGTATTGTAGTATTATCTGTATTATCTGTAGTATTTGGACTGACTAGGTACCTCGTTTATACACCTTCAAAGATTTGGGATCTGAGAACTGAGAATATGTCTTGGGAATTACATTTGTGATTTTATTATATTTTTTCTTTACCAAATACGAATTAGGCAAATATTTTTGTACCTACCTACCGCAGAATTTAATTTAAAATTTAATATCGTAGAACAACTGAAATAAGAAAAAGAAACACGCTTAAACAATAAGATGAGAAAATTTTAGGTAAGAAGGCGATATTAATCTCCAAATTGCGGCCGCAAACCCTGAATACAACGAAAATTAGATCTAAACGTATCCATTGTTCAAATGTAACCGCAAATTCTTCCACTTAAGTTGGCCCGGTGACTAATGCGGGAGGAGGTACCCTAGCTGCTACATTTCGTTTTAACCCGAGCGACCGTAAAGCGACATTGATAAGTGTTCGATGCGACACGTCTCTATACGGTCCGAATACAAGATAAGAGGCGAAATAACTCACGGAAATCGGATACCATACCCTTACGTAATACACAACTTGATTTAGTTGGCACGAGTCGATTGTCGATCTACCGGATGTTTCAGGCAGGCTGACTGGCAGCTCCCTCGCGAGCTCTATTGTGAGTTTAAAGTTACGCAAATCAGCTGAGTTGGTCGAGTGAGAGAATTCCGTCACCACTAAAGCGTGTGCCTTCCTTCTAATCGAGTAAATGTTTCCAGACCAATGGGTTGGACACGGCGTCGCAGCGAGTCTCGTAGCTCAGAGACGTAGCCGCTTCCTAGATGCAGTATGTTCAGTGCTGAACAAACATTTGCACTGCAATCCACACATATCCATATGTGACGTCATACGTAGTTTTGTTACTGAGTTTCTTCACTTCGTTATGGTAATTGATTGTCTAAAATTGCCGCGTGTTCATTTGTTTATATAATTACATGCAATCAGGTATGCATTGGTCATGTTTGGCTTGTAAATAAGCGGCTTGTGTACGTGCATTGAATTAAGGAACTACTCGTACTAAATCAAAATCAATGCAACACGCGTGCATTTTCATTGAGGTGTGTGATAACAAAATCAGCTTTATTCAGCTGACATGAAACATTCAAGTTACATTGAAACACAAATAGGTAATCTAAACAAACACATAAAACATTTAAATTACATACAATCGTGCTTTTAACGACTGCGCCAATTGGGCGGCATACAAAGCCAAAATTAATGTTACCGTTAGGTGATTAAGGTTACCATATGGAAATTATCTGGAATTGGAATTGTATAGTCATAAATCCGGCTTTACAAATAAGAGAATAACAGTCGACAACGGGCTTTGTTATTGTTGCCGCTATTTATCAGATTATTCATTTGGTATTTGACATTTTACATCAAATTTGGCTTACAACACATCCCTTACGCATATTGTGAGATAAAGGTGCGATTGGCCGGAAAACAGGTTAATAATTATATGAATCTGCTCTTTAAGTATTCTGGTGAATTTTTCATAAATATTTTTTTATGTTAAATACATTTAGCGGCGTTTTTAGATATATGAGATCGACTTCAAATCTCTCGCATGTGTCATTTATTGAATATGTAGGTCTAAAATGTTAAATGGTTTTTATTTCATACCAAACAGAAACCAGAACCATGCAGAAAAGTTCAGAGAACAAAACTAATCTCCCAAAAAATAAATAATCCCCGTGCCCCAACTGCAGCTACGGAATTCATCCATCGAAAAAAGCATCCAATTCTCCACCAGATATCAAACTCACCTACATTTTTCAATCCGTTTGGAAATTATTAAAATCCCGAGCGGAACCTGCCTGTCGCAACGCCGACCGCATAGAGAAAACAAATGGAAATGGTAGTGTATGAATGACGATATCAATTTTACAAATGTTTTGATTACCGAAATCAAATCAATATTAAATAAATTGATTACGTATTATAGGTTAGTAGCAGATGATTATTAATATTGACGAGTTACATACAGCCTATTTTACGCATGCAATATTTGAATGTATGGGTTCTTATACAATCAATAAATTAATAACAATAATAGGTATTCTAAACAATAAAACCAGCCGTCACGGAGTTGGTAATCGATGAACATACATTCTCCGAATAGATATCCTCCTCATTACACCGTCCTAGAAGGCTGCATTGCATTGACGACCTCGCTGGCATGATGGGCGAGTGCCAGCCTGCAACGCAAGAGTTGCGAGATCCCCGTGGCTCGACAAAATGTTTGCATGATCTGTTAACATTTTTTTCAGGTCTGGATGTTGTATCAAGGTACTCGTGGTGTCTTATACCCAGGTAATCCTAGTATGAGGTCAGAATATGTATGAACTGTTGAGTGTTATGTGCGTTGGTGTTCTTATTGTGATTTTTTGGTTTGTGAACTATAATAGAGCCCATGCCAAATGTGGATATACTCGAGCGTCGTAGCGACCTATTGTGTTTTGAAGATTTTAATTTGAATTCGAATTTGAATTTGAATTAGATGATAGTAGGAAGATAAAAAATGTTTTATTTTCACTATTCTGATCGGCTTCCATAGACGCGGGATCCTTTATAAAAGATTTATATAATATATAATATATAATATATGGAGGTACTCACCAAAGGCTTATATATGGTAGAGGTACTCTACTGGGTGCAAGGTATTCCCTCTTATGTTAACCTGCCGAGCTTGGGTAAATACCTTAATCCCCTATTCAGCAGTATGTCCTCTATCCATATGGTCTGATCGCGTGGTCGCGATTATATTGTATAGGTTAGTAACTGTATCCATGTATGCGTAGCTCTGCTTAATTAAGCTTCACGGACAACAGTCTCAAGACATTTCCACTCACTAGTCTATTCCACGAATCCTGCAAACGCTAACCATTCGCTATAAACTTTTTTGATATTACTCAGCAGCTGTTGCACGTAAATCTACCCTTACAGTGGTCCCAGTAACTTTTTCAATTTAACAGGTAAGGATAAATCGTTCATTTCTTTTTATTTCAACATAGAACCGATATAAACTCCCTAAAAGTTTACGCGCTCCAGTCGGATATTGTTTGTTTCCCGTTAACTCGGTAAATCTTTTTTGTTGGCGAACTTGGATGTTTAGTTAAATTCAGCCATTTTCGCCCATTTTCTATGAAGTTTCGTTTGGCAATGCGAATAGGTTGTTCTCTTTTGTTTTGTAATAGGCTTAAAGATAAAGTAGGTAGGTTAGTTTTTATATCTCAAGTCGTAGGTTATTTTTATTTGTACCAACTGCTGTTATTACTGTTATTCTTTACCTTACTTTTATTTTTGACTGCCGTCTTGTCGGAGAGCTCCTGTTTTGCCTACATATCTATCTTAATTCACGCGCTACAATTTTTTGGATGACGACATCTAATTACTACAATTAGCAACTAAATTTACGACTTTGTTAGACTTGAATCCAAGAGAAAAGCTCTCTATCCAGATACATACTGCTGGTACTCCTTGAAGTACTTAATAATCATAAAAAATAAGGCTACAATTGGTTGACATATCGATCACGACAAATTCAAACTGTTGTTTGAAAAGTCACCTTTATAATGCACTAGCTGACCCGTGCCCGCTTCGCTGTGCGTAAGACATTTCTAATACCATCGTGGACTTTTTTTGTAGACGTTTTTAAGGTGTACAATACTGTAGTACATTATTTTGATATATCTCGTGGGATTCAGCCAGCATTTGCAATGTAAGCGCAAAAAAATGAGTTTATTTACGACATCACATTAGAAACCTCTAAAATTATCAGTGTATCTCTACTATATTATGCATGTATTATACATATAAACCTTCCTCTTGAATCACTCTATTTATTAAAAAAAAAACCGCATCAAAATCCGCTATGTAGTTTTAAAGATATAAGCATACATACATACAGACGCGGGAAGCGGGAAGCGACTTTGCTTTATACTATGTAGTGAAGTGGTTATCTGTGTAAAAGCGTGCATTAGCATTGTGCTTCGCGTGGAAAACATAAGTTATCACGCGATAACAGTAACCTAATAGGTGGAAAATTGTTTTACAATAATTACTTACTTATGGATATTATAAAATATCTATACGTATGTTCAGTGTAGGTAGGCACCTGTGATCCTCACACTTTTTTATTCATGGAAATGGAATAGTCATCAAATCTCGAGCATAGTTCATTACAAAATAGGTCATGGTGAATAAAAAAAAGCAAAATGAAATATTGCCTGTTTGTGAAGTTATGTTTACGTTAAAATTAAGTTTACTTAAGACGAGTAATAAATGTTTTTGATGAATGCAGAATTGTTTTTTCTCAATAACCGCAAAGCATACAGTTTTGTTTTTTTATGACAAAAATAACATATGGATATAATCTAGATAAATTATAGACAGAAACACGATTGGTGAAACTTTTCTCTATAGATTTATTTTTTAAAAGTGGCTGTTCAAAAACACTAGTTAAGTTTTTAATGAAAACTATGAATAGTTAAACAGTTCTTTTTTATATAATTCGTTAGATAAGCGTACTAGCTAAGTAAATTATAGCCAGTTTATTTTTAAGTTGATTGTTTTAAAGATAATGTAGTTTTATCACTTTTTCCGTCTTATTCGGGTAGACTCATCCCATACAAAAAACCAAACATTTAAAATCCAAACTGACACTTTTTGTTTAGTAAAAGTGACAGTTTTGGCATTTAGACGATACGTTATCGATACAATAGTGGTTCATGCTAGTATTTGTTTTTTTAAATATCTTCTCAAATGAACAAGACACATACAAACTCACAGCCGTACACGAATGCAGGCCATAAAAGCCGCATAATTACAATATTATCAAGTTAATCATCAATAACCCGTTGAATAAATTAGTGCTGGCATAATAGAATGACCTTTCCCTGCCCTATAATATAATGTTACCTTTGAAAAGTCAGACGAGCGACAAAGTTCACTACAAAATATAAGTGTAATTTGCGGCAGACTCATAACTCATCACTGTCTTCAAATTCAAATTATGAATGAATGAATAGGATCACGACTGTAATCCCCAAGTACAGTAGACATCCTCTCAGATCTCCAGACGCTTAGATCCTTTAAAGATATATAGTGGGGGTAGTCAGAGGCTCGTACAATCATTATATTTGGCACATGCCCACATTTTGCAGTAGTTAGCATTCCATACGTGACAGGTTGCAAGCCCATCGCCGCTTATAAGATCATTAACTGGTTACCTCACTATGTTTTCCTTCACCGTTGTAAGCACGTGTTTTTGATGCGCATATAAATTTTCGAACAGAAAAATCCATTGATGCACGCCGGTATTCGAACCCACGACCTTCAGATTGAAAGTCGAGGTACATCCCACTCGGCCAACACGGCTTATTCAAATTAAAAGGCATTTATTTCAATAAAATAACAAGGATCGCTTTAAAGCGTCTTACGAGCTAGGTGAAGCTACGCCTGTTCCTTGCGACCAAGCCTATAATAATCAGGCAACAAACACGGCTTGGGGTCTATAATTTTTTTCAATGATTCTTTTCTTAATTCTATGTAGAGCTTCAGTGTGGTGCCATAAGAACTAGGTGAAGGCTACAAGAATAATAATTCAAAGCACTGACCAAGTACGTACAACAATAAAAAACCGGCCAAGTGCGAGTCGAAGTCGCGCACGAAGGGTTCCGTACCATTATCTATAAATAACGGCAAAAAAATCACGTTTGTTGTATTGTAGCCCCCCTTAAAAATTGATTTTATTCTGTTTTTAGTATTTGTTGTTCAAGCAGCAACAGAAATATATAATCTGTGAAAATTTCAACTTTCTAGCTATAACGGTTCATGAGAAACAGCCCGGTGACAGACAAACGGACAGACAGACGGACAGCGAAGTCTTAGGAATAGGGTCCCGTTTTTACCCTTTGGGTACGGAACCCTAAAAACTAACTAAAGAGCTTCCAGCGCAAATTCTAAAAGCAGCTGGTATTTGTCTGTCCACAAGTTATATCATTGTAATGGATATAAATTGAACTTATAATATACCTTCAGGCTAAATATGGTTTTGATTGATATCTATAACAAGGTGCCATATTTTTTGACAAATAATGCTGACTCTTGAGTTATTCAAGATTGTGTGTGAATACCCTGTTACTTAGATACCTGGAATTTTAACCCGTCACGGAATGTTAACTATAGTCGGTTATGTAGTCATGTGTCAAAAAAAATGTTTTGTCGCGTCTTAGACATCTACAAGGATTTATGTTCCGGGTTCATGTGTCTATTTATTCTTATTTTATTTATCTTATTATTTGAGAAAGATAGGAAAGAAAAGCTTAAATTTAACTAATACTTTATAATCAATACTAGCAGACCCGCGATAGACGTTGCCCTGTCCAAATTTCAATAATTGCATAGGGTAACGCACGTTGCTATGACGACTGATGTCAACATTAAAATCAGATTTTTTTCACACCACCGCCATCTATAGCAAAGTTCCTTTTGCGTTTTTTATCATTTTGGGGATGGTTTTCGTATTTTAAAGTAGTCTATGTTCTATGTTTGTTTGTTGTCTATATTTTATTCGGGCATTATATCTACATCTACAGCAAAATTCATCTTAATTCGTTTTGTCGTTTAGGCCTGATTGAGGCACAAACATACAAATAAACTCACAAACTTTCACAAATATAATATTATTAGGATTAGTATCATAATAAAAGCTGATACAATAACGTATACAGTCTATTATGGAGAACGCATTCCTCACTATACCTTATTGGCGTATCTTAGGATAATCAAACGCGAGGCAATAAAAAAGACACATTGTTTAGGGAACCATAAATTTATAACTGCAAAAACAATAAGACAAGCCCAATCCCTGGATTTGCATGCACACTCCGAGCGTTATCTCAAACGCTTCGCTTTCAAAGCACTTCGTATACAATAAACTCCGAGACGGTACTGAAATGTCGGCTACATCACTTTAAATAGGCTCTCAATTTTAAATGAACTGTATTTATTTAGCGTCAGATTCAATATTATTTGGCCCTATATTTTAAGGGGTAGTTCTTGGAGAAAAAAAAATTACAGCTCAGAAACATTACTTAATTTAGGTCTACTTAATTTAACTCAAAAAACTCGTCCCACTCAGAATATAATGTATAAATTATAAAGTGAAAAAGCGTGTATAAAGAGGAGACTGTGCCCAGACTGAACTACCTACTTTTTAAAGATCTGCTTTCGGAGCTTTCATACCCGAAAGCTACAAACAAAGAAATCTAAATAGGTTACCTACAGCTTCAACTGACATTTCCACAAATAATTCCAATAAAAAATAATTTATGCACAATAAAAATTGAGAATTGAATTCTTCGTGGAATATCAAGCGTAGTGAGATTTCAGCTCGTTCGTACTATCATTGATTCTGTGCTAGCGTGCCAGTGCATTTGTGCCAGATAAAAGTTTTAATGACTCTGAGCATTCGAGCATAAAGGCTCCAAACCGTCCGTTCCTTCATCTGGATGACAGCGACGTCGGGCTAATAGATAAGAACTTTTCTATTGAAAAACTTCTCGCTCACCTACTAATTGGTAACGTTCGATTTTCTCCTGCCGGACGTTGACTTGGGCCTTGTCGTGAATCTTTTCTTTTGTGCGTGAATCGTAAAGTTTTCGCTGTTTGATATAAAAACCGGCCAAGTGCGAGACGGACTCGCGCACGAAGGGTTCCGTACCATTGTCTATAAACAGCAAAAAAAATATGTTCTTGATGTAAGGGAGCCCAACTTAGATATTTATTTTATTCTGTTTTTAGTATTTTTTGTTAAAGCGGCAACAGAAATACATAATCTGTGAAAATACCAACTGTCTAGCTATCGCGGTTCATGAGATACAGCCCTGTGACAGACAGACGGACAGACGGACAGCGAAGTCTTAGTAATAGGGTCCCGTTTTAACCCTTTGGGTACGGAATCCTAAAAAGTAACAAACCACTGTCAGGTTAATCCTACCTTGTAACACATTTTTTACCTGTGCCAGGCTTTTTACCTTGCTCAAAACAGTGAAGGAGAACATCGCCAGATAACGAATTACTTAGTAGGTATTATTGTAATATTATAACTATTGCAACGTGTATATATACCAGTAACATGTTTAAACGTACCTCTTAATTCCCTCTTTAGAAATCTTCACGTAATCTGAGCGCTTTGAAATCAGAGAGTATGGCCTCGATGCTTGAGGATTAGAGTCGTAAGCTTATATTTTCCTTTTTTTCTTTGAAAACCTCCACCATCTTTTCTCGTTCATTCAAAACATCCTGTTGTGGTACACCGATGAGTTATGGTCACGATCGAAAATTGTCCGTAAACGTTTTTCAATAAAAAATATTTTAATAGCCCTTTGAAAATGTCAATAATGGCTTCCGAGTATTACAATAGGGTTCCGTCCGACGACAGCCAGTATTGTCAGCGGCTCAATAGGTGCCCTGCCAGTGGAAAATGACTCTTCGAATCATTCTCCTTTATGTATCGAAGGGTGACAAGTTCTTTTGAATGCACGAAGTAATTGAAATTTCATCTGCAAACTTTTAGATTGATTTTTGCATGATGGAACTTTCAATTTGTCATTTATGTAATTTTTGAGCTGGGACGCTCGGATAAAAGACTGGCTGCACCTTTGTGTTTGCTCTCAGACATAATTTCCATCAGTCAATCTAGGCTCGTCTCTCTCTCGTATGAGAAATTTGGGAAAGTTTCAAAACAGATAATGTTTAACAAGGAAATACAGTCTGATGTAAGTGTGACAGAAGTGTAAAAACATTCTGCTGAAAATACGAGAAACAAAGGTTTATAAGCCTTTTATAAGCTGAGCAACTCCGTGGAACGCCAGCTACTTCATCTGCGAGGAACGCGGTGAGCGGGGCAGGTAAACATCGTCCAACGCATTTTCAAACATACCTACTTCGAACCTCACACCCCCGCATTGTACTGTTTTTATTTCAAAAATTGCTACCACCCACGGTTTCGTTTGTATTATAGTACCAACCTGGATAAAATGTATTCATCACCATAGAGTCCAGCGCTACCCACGGTCAAGCCGTAACATATTTGGTTTATTGCATACTCAATTCTGCATTAGCATTTACCCCCATCAATTTACATGGAAAATCTAAAAAACGGCGCTTCATGTATAAAATTGCGATGAAATTGCACTGTAATTTCCACTTAAGCCTCTTACCTTACCCTTACGTAGATGGAATGCCTACGTGAGCACTTAGGTGAAATTAGTCACAGCGGTCCACACCTCACGGACTGAGAACCGCTTATAAATATACATTAATATCTTTTACGAGATTACCCCTTCGGTTAGGCGATTTTATGTTGGTCAAACTGTAGTTTTTACTAAAAAATCCGTCAGTAGAGTTAGGCACCTAACTAGCGAACTAACAAACTGTTATTTTAGGGATTTCACGGTGAAGCTTTGCGTTGCGGTCAGTTTCACGTCAGGAATCAATAAGGTTGATTTGCTGACGTCGCTATAGTAATGTGTTTCATCACTACATAGTATAAGGCAAAGTCGCTTCCCGCTTCCCGCGTCTGTATGTATGCTTATAGCTTTAAAACTACACAACGGATTTTGATGCGGTTTTTTTTAATAGAGTGATTCAGGAGGAAGGTTTATATGTATTAAACCCGTGCGAAGCCGGGGCGGGTCGCTAGTTGTATGTACAGTAAGTATCCCGAAAATTGCTATTTTAGAAACTAAATGACCTTTTTTAAGGTTCCGTACCCAAATGGTAAAAACGGAACCCTATTACTATTACTTCGCTGTCCGTCTGTCTTTCCGTCTGTCTGTCCGTCTGTCTATCACAGGGCTGTATCTCATGAACCGTGATAGCTAGACAGTTGAAATTTTCACAGATTATGTATTTCTGTTGCTGCTCTAACAACAAATACTAAAAACAGAATAAAGTAAATATTTAAGGGGTTATAAGTTTTTTTTTACCGTTTTTATAGATAATGGTACGGAATCCTTCGTGCGCGAGTCCGACTCGCACTTGGCCGATTTTTTATCTTCGTGAACAAAATGTTTGTTTTGATGAACGTACGCTTTACAAATTACTACCTAAAACAGTTGATTTATGTAAAAAGTGGCAGCTCCAAAAGTCGTTGAAGAAAATGAACCGCCAATGCAAGGATACTATTCCAAAAACACTGTGTCTAAAGAAAGACACTCATATCACGACGCCGTTGACAGACAAAATATATGCTTGTCGATAATGCTAGAAACTTAGGCTACGGGTAAAGTGGTGTTTGAAGGAGACGAGTGATGACCGGAGCCTACGTACCAAGTTTGTAAATTTTATGATCACGTACAAGTCAGTAATTAGTGCTATGTTTGCATTTATTAATTACTAGCGACCCGCCCCGGCTTCGCACGAATAGCATGTTATTATACATATAAACCTTCCTCCTGAATCACTCTATCTATTAAAAAAACCCGCATCAAAATCCGTTGTGTAGTTTTAAAAATATAAGCAAACATACATACATACGCGGGAAGCGGAAAGCGACTTTGCTTTATACTATGTAGTGACTAGCCGACCCGTGACAGACGTTGTCCTGTCAATTTTTAATAATCGCATAGGAAAAAGCAATTTCAGGCAACTTCCAATTTTTTCGCTACAAACCTTGTACTGATAAAAAAAAATACGAGTTTTGGTAGAATGCGTATCATTAATTAGTTAGTGCGTTGCTATGATGACTAAATGTTTTTTGTCTGTGATGTCAGATTTTGTGCACACCAACGCCATCTATTCCAAAATCATCCTTTTTGCGTTTTTTATCATTTAAGGGTTGTTTTTCAGATTATAAGTTCCACCTTTATTTATTCAGATTTTTTATCTACATACTACAGCAAATTTCATCTTAATCCGTTTTGTCGTTTATTTTTGATTAGGGAATAAACATAGCAGCCTTATCACAAACTTTCGCATTAATAATATTACTAGCGACCCGCCCCGGCTTCGCACGGGTGCAAAGCTGATACCAAAATATATTACAGAATGTCTTTGTTTACTCGTTAACAGCATTTAAAATTTAAAAAAAAAATCGCGCTGATTTGAAATCTTAAAATTATCAGTGGTTCTCTAATATATTAAGCATGTTATTATACATATAAACCTTCCTCCTGAATCACTCTATCTATTAAAAAAACCGCATCAAAATCCGTTATGTAGTTTTAAAGATATAAGCAAACATACATACATACATACAGACGCGGGAAGCGGAAAGCGACTTTGCTTTATACTATGTAGTGATTAGGATTAATCACATTTCAAAAATCAATAATAGCCTGAGTAGAAGTAATATATGTATAATGTTAGTCAATATGATTAAAGTTTTGCGTGTAGGTATCGTACATCCGCGTCTCATGATTAATGGACGCCATTTCAGCATGTTGATGCAAATGACTGGAGTCAAGCTTGTGATGACTGGCCTACATGACGAGAGGCTCACTTCACACCGAAACAAGCACTTCGATATTTTATATAAGAAACTTAAATAGCGACTCATTATGAGACAGCTATTTTTAAAGTACCCAGGCAAAATAATAAATTGCAATTTATAAAAAGCAGGTATGTTTAGAGCTTAATTGAATCTTAGTTTAGTATTTGTTGTTATAGCGTCAACAGAAATATATAATCTGTGAAAATCTCAACTGTCTAGCTATCACGGTTCATGTGATACAGCCCTGTGACAGACAGATGGACAGACAGACGGAAAGACGACGGTCAGCAAAGTCTTAGTAAAAGGGTCTCATTTTACCCTTTGGGTACGGAACCCTAAAAACGATTGTACCATTTTAAAAAATTATTTCCCCTATCAAAAGCTACATTATCAGCAAGTAACAATTCTTATCACATTAAAAAAATTCAAATTGCAATAATGTATGAAACATAAAGTAATAAGGTGAAAATTTGTTTTCTTTTTTCTTATTATCATTATTAATACACCCGTGCAAAGTCTAGTATATTATACATTTACATAGATATTGTGAGTATTGTGTGACCACAGCCTGTTCTAATATAGTGATTTTGACGTTGGCGTTCATCCCGCAAGCGTTGCTGATGAGGCGGTTTGAACGCAACTACAGTCTAAATCATTGTTTGCCCTGACTGCTCTTTGATCGGATACCTAGTGTGGGTCAAACGGAATTTGAAAGACTAAAATGCTTGTGTAGCGTGTAATCTATTTCTTATAGGTAGGATTCCACGGGATTCGGTAACAAAACAGCCTACAAAATAAAAGGTTTACACGCGTAAGAATATACAGAACAGTGAGATAAAAGATTTTATAAAACGTTTGAAAAATATTAGGACAAAGGTGCGGGTGGGACCCATTGTGTGATAAAGAAAACTATGTAAAATAAACAAAGGAGTTGGGTCCTATCTTTATCTTTATGTTTTATAGTAGATCTTTATTTCTAACCCCAAATTCATTCTATTTAATGAAAATACGTACGTGTAGTTTTTTTCTATTCAAAAGTAAAAAAATATCTTTATGTAACTTGTATGGTAGACATTCTCTTATATATCCAAGCAATCCGTTTCCTCACGATGTTTTTCCTTTACCGGTTTCAGCACGTGTTAATGCGCATATACATTTTCGATGCACGGCCGGGATTCAAACCGGCCTTCGGATCAAATGTCGAGGTCCTCCCACACACCTACATAGCCATCTAAATACATAAAACTCTTGCGTTACTGACTGACAGACGGTCCTAGAAACTAAAAATTTTGAGGTTGTTATTCCTATTGGTGTTTAGTGCACAATAGAAGAAATTTCTTACAATCAACTCCTTACGGTGCAGCGGGGATTGAAGTATGTTTGAAAAAACTTCATGTAAACGAAGTCGTGAGGATTTCTAATAGCATCGAATATTTCTCTAATTTCCAAGCCACTTATCTCGCATAAACGTAATGTGCAGTGATCGGCAGCACGTGAAACCCTTTGAAACTGACGCAGCTGAAACACCACCGATGGAATGGATAAAATTACATTGCTTCTACTTAGGGGCTCAACAAAAAGGCCTTTGTTGTAAGTCACAAAAGGTGGCTTTGTTGAAATGATTTTAATCTTTAAACGAATTTATCGGAAAATTGCGCTCGCCGTTTTTGTCATACGCCCTGTGTAAGCAGCCTGCTGTCAGCTGGAGGAATTAAAATTTCGTTCGGCTTTTCAAATATAGCACGGAAACTGCGTTGGCGGGGAATGCTGAATTTTTATGAATTTTAAACACCGGTTTTTAAATTGCTTTTGAAAACATAAGTTTCCACATTTTAGTGCATTCTGCATGTGCGAGTGCTAAAAGTGTCGCGAGGTTTGCGTAGTAGCGCAATATTATTATGAATGCCATCCTTTCGCACTCTGTATCGTTGTTGTTGAAAATCATTATTTTTCTGTCTGTATATCATGTCTTTTGGCTTCCACTCGCCTGAATTGCTTTCTTTATATAGCAAGACGATATTTATCCTCTCACATTTAATTTTTTAATTTTATTCTCTCATGTCGCTCTTGAAATTAAGACGAATTCAATGACACTTTTACTTAAAACTTAAATAGTATCACAAATATCACAACTGTTAATCCCCAGGTTAACATTCTCTAAGCTCTCAAAGCGCTCATAATTGAAGATATCTAAAAGTGGTAGTCAGAAGCACGTCAAAACATTACATTTGGCACATGCTTACATTCTGCAGTAGCATTCGTCCTGCAGCATTCCTGCTGACAGATTGCGAGCCCGGTGCCCCTTATAAGAACACTAGCTGGTTTCCTCACGATGTTTACCTCGACCGTTCTAAGCAGTTCGTGTTTTTATATTTTTTTCAAACTAGGATTCATGATATTTTCCAATGACACCTATTTATTTAAATCCATCAAACTATTTAAACTACAGTAAATAAACAGTCATACAACGTACAAATGTACAATCAAATCATCCTCTTTCCAGCCTGTAGGATAAAAATAAGGCATAATCTACCTCAAAATAAGAGCTAGAAATAGAAATAGAAATAGTTTATTTTTCAAATAAAGTGGTACAAATTATAAATAACTTAACTACTAAAAAAATATCACTAAATAGGTAGTAGGCATATTAAAGTTTAATTTCATTAGTAGGTAGTTACATGTCCGTACCCCCCGTGCTAGATTTAACTGTGTTACGGCAGGGTACTTAATGCCTCAACCATCCAATAAGAATAAAATACAATTTGGTAGAGCATCAGTTTTTGAACTGATTTGAACTGAGCTGAACGAGTTTCTCAAAACGTTTCTTGAGAAACTCGTCAGATTATGCAGCACTGCGGTATTCAAACCAGCAGAGCTAGGTATTAGCTCTCAAACTGATTGATTCATTGGCTGCGGCTCCTACGCTCCTATTGTCGTGATCTAAAGCCTCTCGAAACCGGACTAGTTTGATACTGGAGGATATAAATTGAGTTCGACTTTACCGGTGCAAGCGAGAGCTGGGAAGTTCTAAGTTAGAGCTTTGGTTGAATAATGCTGGATGTAATTTTACTTTCAAAAGTTAGTTAAAAGTCTGGATTTTAAAGCTGAATGCGTGCCCTTCTTAACCGTTTTAAAAGAGTCAACTTTTCTAGGTACGAATATAGCAAAATATGTGGACCTAAAAAATTTTATGACTTGTCTCCAACTTTATTATAAATAGTTATTCTTGCACAATACGGGTCGGAGCATGGCAATGCCGCCAGTATCTTGGGTACGCTCCGACTGGTAGTGATCTGGATCAGTTGAGATAAATAAACGTGATTTTTATTGATCTAAACAAAATCTATGAATATCTAAGAGGAATAGAGTTTACAACATGAAACATGTGTGAAGAGGTAAAGGTGCTGTTCAGTATACGGCTACTTTCATACCATATGTATTTTAAAACAAGTACGACTAAATTTAACAAGCCTCTACATCGGAATCTTGTTTGAAGTACCGTTATTATGTGTGAGAGTAGATGAGTGTTAGCCTCTTCGCATTTTTTTGATTATTTATACCTAAGAATATGCGGTCTTGCGTCTTCTATCTGCGGTCTACAGAAAAGCTCCTAAAATGTACAACACGGTTTTATGAGTTTGCATCTCACAAGGATGAGACGAGGCGCACTCTGAATTCCCTCCATAAAATTCTACACCAGACGAGTTGTAAATTTATAGTAACCGAATTATACAATAACCAAACAGTTATTAGGTAAGTGTAGCTTTCGTGGTGTAGCTTGCCTAGTCGATCTTTGCAGATCATCTTAGTTCAGCAACCTGTAGCGCGGTGACATAATGGATGGGTGACTGCTAGTGGAATTAGCAGCATTGAGCGCTTTCGCTCTTAGAAGAGCATGTCCTAACATTAAAAAAAAGTCCCAAAGCTATGACGGAGGCCTTGGGATGGCCTAGAATCTCCGCCACCAGAGTTGCCTCTAGTCTCTTTTACTTAGGAACTTTAACTTAGTTCTAAAATAGTATTATTTTTCTACACAGAAATCTTGGATCCGATCTCCGGCCTCAATAAAGAACAATTTTATTTCCACACCATCCCAAACATCCAGTGTCTTTAGGTGGAATTGTAACATAGTATTATATGACCGCATTTCCGTAAATATCAATTTAGATTACGCAAACATGCAGAAACACAGAAGAAATAATAGATACCATGGTACCAAAGTATCTCTGGCTCAACACCAGCAATAGACATTCGTTTTCGCAACAAAAAGGTACAGTGGACTTGGGGTTATAATTGAATTGTGAGGCCAACAGTAAAAATATCTCATTGCGAACTACCAGTATAATCAGCGAGCCTGTCTAGAGACTTCGTAACTAGGACAACGACCAACAACTCAAAAAAACTTTGTAGTCGCTTAGTCGTGCGGCATTGTCGCGTTGTTTTACCTGCTCGCATCCACTCCATAATGAATCGTAAGGCAGCGCAATAATGCTCATTATTCAATGGAAGCCGTTTGTAGTAACACAGGCCGGTTGAATCGCCCTCACAATGGTCACGGCTACGATATGCGGGTATTACGAGTAGTAAAGAAATGCGAGGCACGTGACCGTGGTCAGATCTTAACTGCGGTAAACTAGCTGGGATTTTTCTTGGAATGTCCGATAGGTAAAATCATTTCCTGTTTTCCAGTTTTTAAGTATCACAAGTATAAAGAACAACTTTGTTATATAACTATAATACTATGCAAACTTTCGTATTTAAACGAGAAACATACGAGTAAGTAGTCACTACATAGTATAAAGCAAAGTCGCTTTCCGCTTCCCGCGTCTGTATGTCTGTATGTATGTTTGCTTATATCTTTAAAACTACACAACGGATTTTGATGCGGTTTTTTTAATAGATAGAGTGATTCAGGAGGAAGGTTTATATGTATAATAACATGCTACCCGTGCGAAGCCGGGGCGGGTCGCTAGTACTATATAAATTTGTGATTATTTTTATAAGTAGATTTTGTTCTGGTTGTAACAAAATCTTGCGAATACGATTTCTTAGTAAGAAGCCTCGTGATTCCCTACATTTCTGATTCTTCGAGGAAAAATACAAAAAAATTATTTCACTTTTCTTATTTCGCATTTATTTTTTTAAGCTATAATATTTTACATACTGACAGTCCTAATTGACGGTAACACACAATTTCAAAACTAATATTTAAAAAACCGGCCAAGTGCAAGTCGGTATTCGTACGAAGGGTTCCGTACAAAAAACGGCAAAAAAACCACGTTTGTTGTATGGGAGGAGCCCCTATTTAATATTTATTTTATTCTGTTTTTAGTATTTGTTGTTATAGCGGCAACAGAAATACATAATTTGTGAGAATTTCAACAGTCTAGCTATCACGGTTCATGAGATACAGCCTTGTGACAGACAGACGGACAGAAAGTAGGACAGCGAAGTCTTAGTCTTAGTCCCGTTTTTACCCTTTTTTACGGAACCCTAAAAAGGTTTTCGTCGTGCACAGATTTGTTTTTCGAATAAATTGATCAACAACAAAAACCTTCTAACCTGTTTAATTTTGTCGCTGTGTAGGTATTTATTTTATCTATCTACTCTCTGCAAAAGATTTATTAGGTATCACGAATTGTATTCACATTTGAACGATATTTCCACACGAGCGTCTGAAAAGAATTCGATGAAAAAGAGATGTTCAGCATACTTTCTGTCGCGCTTGAAAAATGCAAGCAAGAACCATTTTTCTGTGTCACTGTACAAAGAGCTGTGAGGAATAACTTGAATCTTACTCGTTCATTTGAATTTCACTCCTTATCTATACTAATCTATACTATCTATACTATTCAATAATAATTATAAAGAGGAAAGATTTGTATTTTTATTTTTGTATGTTTGTAACGAATAAACTCAAAAGAAGCGATTTAAAAAAACACAATTTGATTGCAAAATTATTTCTGAGTAATTAATATAGGCTATATTTATTAGTAGAAAAAAATAGTAATACTTAATAGATAGTAAATACTTACTACTCCTGAGGATGTTTTTCTTCACCGTTTTGAGCACGTGTTTATTTGATGCACGCCTGGATCGAACCCACGAGCTTCAGATTGAAAGTCGAGATACCTCCTACTCGGCCAACACTATATAATTATTAAAAAGGATCTCTTAGTTTTAGCTATTGGTTGCGGACACACTGATACCCTTTTTAGCCTAGGCCTAAGCCTGAGATGAAGAATAAATAAGTAAAATCTAAATAATAATTTTATAAAATGATCAAAAATAAGTATCGAAATCACAAGATAAATGCTAATGAAAACGATGTCAGGATAAATAACGACTAAGAGCCTTATTACATCACACTTATTAATATTTTAAATGGGAAAGTTAAGATGTTTGTTTGTTTGTAACTCAATCACGTTCAGCCCTTACAGAGGGCGTGAACCACAAAATACAAACTCAAAAGTTTTGCATTTATAATATTAATAATGGAATTCATGGCATAATTATTTTTAATTCTAAGTATAAAAGACTAGCAACCTGCGACAGATGCTGTCCTTTCTATATTTAGATAATCGCATATAGTAACACACGTTGCTATGACGACTGATGTCAAAACGTATGTCAGATTTTTTGCACACCAGCGCCATCTATACTAAAACCATCTCTTTTGCGTTTTATTATCATTTTGGGGATGTATTTCATATTTTAAAGTAGTCTATATTTTATTTGGGCATTATAAATACATCTACAGTAAATTTCAACTTAATCCGTTTTGTCGTTTAGGCCTGATTGAGGAACAAACATACATACAAACTCACAAACTTTCACATTTATAATATTATTAGGACTAGGATAACAGTAGGTTTGCTGAAGTACTCATACGAGTAGCTATCGAATGTTTTGTACAACTATTTTAAATAAGGCGAGATTACAAGGGTTAGAATGTTAATAGATAAGAAAAATATAATCCAATTTTACATAGATAGTGCCATGGCCTTGTTGCCACCAAAACTTTCCTTATACAAAAGACAAAACAGGTATATAATATAAAGCGAGTGTGAATGGGAATGTTGGTAGAGAAAGACCTCAGCGTATTTTCCTGATGACGTTTTGAAAAAAGAACAGGTTAATAGTACTCTAAAACCGACGAGCATGCATGTGGAATGTGATGAGAGTGAATGATGAAGATACAGAAGTATGTCAGGATCGAAGCAAGTGGAAAGCTGTTATCTCTGCTTACCACTCTGGAAAACAGGCGTGTTTTATGTATGTATGTATGAACAAAAGAGGGTTTCTCTAGTAGTTACAAAAATACGACTACAATTACAATTGTATTTATATTTTTTTGTTTTATAACTCAAAATAACTTATTACTGGATGTCCCAAATAACTAAAGAATGGCTGCTATGGCCCATTTATTAAAAAACTAAAGAGTTTCTCGTAGGACTACAAATCTGTAAAAAGCGTTATATCTCGAGATACGACTAAATAATCCTACAATGTTTTTGTTATTTGATGTTAGTAAATATAGTCTTGTTTAGAGGATAAATTTACAATTTTAATTGAGTTTTGTTTGACTACGTTACGAAGTTATTATAATACATGATTATTTTTGTTCCTCTTTCATATACAGTAATCTAAATTAAGGCGAGTAATTAATGTGTTTGATGGATGCAGAATCGTTTTGTCTCAATAACCGTAAAACATACAGTTTTGTTTTTTATGACAAAGATAACTTAAGGATATAATCTAGATAAATTACAGACAGAAGAAACTTTTCTCGATAGATTTATTTTCCAAAGTTGGCTCTTCAAAAACACTAGTTTCGTTTTTAATCAAAACTATGAATAGCTAACCAGTTAATTTTTATATAATTCGTTAGATAATCATACTAGCTAAATAAATTACAGACAGTTTTATCACTTTTTCCGTCTTATCCGGGTATCTACCCGGATAAGACTCAGCCCATACAAAATTACAAAAATTTCACTTATCACCTTAAGGCTTAAACTGGGCACATCCTCACAATCCATACGTGATATTCACCAGCCGTGTGTGTTGCTTCTACTAGGCTTGGTAATTTAGAATAGGCGTAGCTTCACCTAGCTCCGAAGAAGTTTCAAAGTGATCAACGTGAATTATTTTTGACTTTGTTGCATTTAAGTAGGTCATTATTAAGTTTTAAAAACATAATTATTAGCATTGCTGGTTCAAAGCGCCACCTAATAATATCAAAACACGACTCAACAAGTCAATCACATCGTTTAAACGGGGACAATACAAAGTTGAACCATTTAACATCTGTTCACAAAGTGCGCTGATGAATAGCCTCATTTTCCTATTCACGTGATTGATGCGTGTCGACGTTTCGATGAAAAGTTGAATAATCTGAATTCGCATAAACGGCCATTCTGGCACAATTTAAAACACCCAGTAAAGTGGTACTTTACCTCTTACAATTTTTCTGCGTCATCAATCATACTCTTAAATAATTCTGGGGAGATACGAAATGCCTTTGAATGAGCGGGTTTTTTAATAGCAAAGATATGGGCCAAACGGAGTGTAGAAAGATAACGCTTTTTATAGCTTAAACAAGTGACTCAAGGTCTATAAAATTTATACATATACTAAAACAGACGGTAACTAGAAAAAATCTGTACAAGCACATATTGATAAAACTGTCTAGTAGAGTAGAGCCGTGTTGGCCGAATGGGAGGTACCTCGACTTTCAATCTGATAGTCGTTGGATCGAATCCCGGCGTGCATCAATGGATTTTTCTGTTCGTAAATTTATATGCGCATCAAAAACAAGTGCTCAAAACGGTGAAGGAAAACATCATGAGGAAACCAGTTAGTATTCTTATAAGCGGCGATGGGCTTGCAACCTGTCACGTATGGAATGCTAACTACTGCAAAATGTGGGTATGTGCCAAATATAATGTTTGGGCGTGCCTCTGACTACCCCCACTAGACATCTTCAAAGGATCTAAGCGTATGGAGATTTGAGAGGATGTCTACCGTACTTGGGGATTACAGTCGTGATCCTATTTATTTTTTTATTTATGTCTAGTAGACCAAACACAGAATTTCCGTCTTTTTTATACCGCGAAACAACTATATAAAGAGAAGCTAAAGGTATAACTATTTATTTAATTTTTCTGGTTTTTTTTTTTATAGGACACGTGTCCTTTCCACACGAACGAAGTCGCGCACGGGTATAGTAAGTTTATTATAAAAATTAGAGGCGTCTCACGATCGCACTTCAGCCTCATTTGTCTTTTATATGGCCGTTACTGTAATGGTGCCCGAGAGAGGCATATTTCTCGGATGATATTAATAATGACGGAAATGAACGCTTCAAAGCCCCTAGAGAATTCTTCTCGAGCTTTTATGACTAGCGTTAGTGGAACTCCTAGTTAGCAGCTGGCTGGTGACAAATTTTGGTTCACTGCTCGTTTTGTTAATATATGGGAAGACTGAGGCACGTTCAAACATTATATTTGACACATACCTACTTGTACAACGTACATACACGACTAATAATGAGGTCAAATTTGTATTTTTTTATTTTTGCTTGCAATGGATAAACCAAGAACTACTGAACCAATTAAAAGAAATATTATACTTATCAAAAGCTACATTATCAGAGAGTAACAAATTAAAAAATAATAAATATTATAATATTACATTTAAAAAAAGTTTTCTGTTAAAAATATTTTTTAATAACAAGCTTTTGTAAAATCATTTAAACCATCGAGCACCAGTGCGTCACATCACATAACATTGTCATCGAAACTTGAGAAGTATGTAAAGTTTTTAGTTAGTAAGTTAATAGTTTTCAGTTACATAATTAGGCACAATAACAGCTCAATCGGTTAGGGATAACTGCTTCAAAATTGAGTTGCAAGATTTCACCTTTACAAACATAGTAACATACATACATACATTGCGAGTTAAATTAATTCTTCTAAAAAATAGAGATTTCGCAAAAATTCCAATAATGGCGTACAACTGGGATTCAAGTATATAAAACTAGCCGACCCGTGACAGACGTTGTCCTGTCAAATTTCGTCAATTGAAAAGACTGAATGTTTTTAGTCTGTGATGTCAGATTTGTTGCACACCAGCGCCATCTATACAGAAATCATCCCTTTTGAGTTTTATTATCGTTTTGGGATGTTTTTCATGTATTAAAGTATTTTAGTATTTATTCGGGCATTATATCTACATCTACAGCAAATTTCAACATAATCCGTTTTGTCGTTTAGGCCTGATTGAGGAACAAACATACATACAAACTCACAAACTTTCGCATTTATAATATTATTAGGATTACACATCTCAAAATTCTGACTCTGCTTGCTCTATGAATTGATTTGAGTTATATTTTCGGATCTATTTAGAGTCTAGTCTGATAGAACATTAATCTACTAACAGCTTCAATCCAAAAACACAATGGATTTACTTCAACCTATAATTTGGACGCTTGGATTGAATTTCTCAGAAGTTTGTAATCAGGAACATGATTAAAAAGCTTTCGAGGCTTCTTACCAAACCGCATTTTCGTAGGAAAATTCGTGCGAAAGTAATTTGTAAAAAATTAACATGTTCATTAATGAATATTCCTTTGATGATAGTTAAATAATACTTTATTTGCATCCGAATAAAATAAAAATTACGGTACGTTGAAACATTCGGCTAATTATAAATTCCGCTTCATTGAACAGACATTTTATATGGGAGTTCATATTTCTGCGGATAAATGTAAAGTTACCTTTTATTTTTCATAATATCAATGTTGATTATATTGTGAAAGTCCATGTTTCGTTTTTTTTTCCAGAACAGGAATAAATAAATAATATAAATAAATATGAGCGGACTTTAAACGCAGCGCCATCTAGCCCCAAACTAAGCAAAGCTTGATGGGAACCAGATAACTGATAGAATACTTATATACTTTTTTTGTAAATACATACTTATATACATATTAACAATGTAATGTAATGAATGTAACTTTTTGAATTGATTTCGTAATTCAAGTTTTCTGGATTTTGACCTTGGTATTTTAAGTCAATTAATATCTCATACTGATCAATCTGAATCAAACTGTTAATGTAGAATAAAGTTAAAAAAAGAAAAAATTATGC
This sequence comes from Hydriomena furcata, assembly GCA_912999785.1. Lineage (NCBI taxonomy): Eukaryota > Metazoa > Arthropoda > Insecta > Lepidoptera > Geometridae > Hydriomena > Hydriomena furcata. The sequence goes on from OU538824.1 coordinate 10,104,686, forward strand.
ACGCTAAATATAAGACACTATATAATATCTAAAAATAAGAGTGCGAATCGCTGATGGAAAATGAAATTAAACCTTTTGAACATCGAAATCTAAATTTATTATTTAGATAAGCTCAATAAAGCTCTGCATTAATCCTTTTCGTTGATTGTTTTGCTTTTTATTTAATCGCCGCTGTGTTAATCTATGTAGCTACCTCTTATTTGCTCTGTAACATCTGTTCCGGTAATAATTTACAAGCATCGCGACATTTATTTTTTTAGCGATACTCAGCCGAATGTTTATTTACGAAGTTTGCTCGTAAAATTTTGGTTAAATAGTGTTTTTTGTGATCGGGCTCTTCTATAAACAGCGATTCGTTAGTGATTTAGTAGTTAAAGTTAAAGTAGAGATAAAAGTAGACATACAGTTTTGATTTTATGGTATCTACAGATAATTTGAAACATCCAAATTAAAGACAGAAACAAACTTTTCTAGAATGAAAAATCAGTCGAAAATGGCTTCTAAAACCACTTTTTTCATTTTAGCTCCAAATCAAAAAAGAAGACTTACATACCTTATCATTTGTTTATAATTTTTAAAATATTGTGTATGTACTTATCACATTTTCCGTCTTATCTAAGTAGTCTCTGCTACTACAAAAATCACACATAAAAAAATATATAAAAATGATTTGTAAAAATCACGTTCTCAGCAGTAAACAGCTGCCGGCGCTGATCAATTAAAAAAAATATTGATAAAAATAATGATAATAAATATTGAAAAATAATAATTTGTAAAAATCACCAAACATTCTCAGCAATAATCAGCTGCCGGCGGTAGAGGATTTCTATTAAATTTGTCGTTTGAATCTTTTATAGTACCACAATATACAGAACCAATTTTATTCTCGTTTGCTCCTAAATTTGAACTCACAACCTTTAGTTGCGATACAAAGGAGCAAAATCCCACGGGTAGTCAATTCTGTGTTGTAGTCGAGTAAAATTTACCACATTTTAATCCCAAGCTCTCGAAAAGCCTACTGTTCCATTAGCTAATTAAATTCAATATGTTAGCGGTTTCATGGAGGTGTCCATATTGATGTCATGTCATATTAAATTTCAGCAAAACAGTGGGGTTTCAGAGGCGCAGCTGCACGGGTTGAACTAATTTCATCTCAACATGACAAGGGTATTAGTTGGGTCGAGTTTGGGCCTTTTTATAAGTCAGGTTAAAACCTACTGGAATAGAATGATTATTTATCGTTGCAAGCTGAAGGATCACAGCGGAGGAAATCAATAATATTGTAACATTATTATTGATGTAAAAAATTAAATAAATAAATAGGATCACAACTGTAATCCCCAAGTACGGTAGACATCATCTCAGATCTCCAAGCGCTTAGATCCTTTGAATATGTCTAGTGGGGGTAGTCAGGGGCACGTTCAAACATTATATTTGTCACATGCCCACATTTTGCAGTAGATAGCATGACAATTTGCAAGCCCATAGCCGCTTACAAGAATACTAACTGGTTTTCCTCACGATGTTTTCCTTCATCGTATTCGCGCATATAATTTTTTTGAACAGAAAAATCCATTGATGCACGCCGACGACCTTCAAATTGAAAGTTGAGGAGGAGACACGACTCTATTGATTAAAATAATTATTGATGTATTTTTATAATTTTTTACTTACTATTAATTCCATCTGATAATATAAGACATACTGTTCGAAGGAAAATCTCCACGAAATGAGAAGCCTATTGCAAAGATAATCTGGATGAAACTGAGCGTAATTATGCACAAATTTTCGCTGAAAGGAATCAGTCTTATTCTTGAGTAAGTAGGATTCTACCCAGAGATTTACGGCCAAAGAGCGTCGTTGCAAAACTGAAAGAGATAACAGTGGATCGCGCTTAGCTGGTGAATTACAGCTATTACTTTGTGTAGTGGAGCATACATACTAACATAATATATAGCTGTGTGTACAACGTATTGTTTTACACTGTTCTCAATCTACTCTTGTGTGAGTGACTGTACTTATTACTGTTTTTGAACAGATTACAGTTCCATTGAAAGTTCCAACATGTTGTTTGGTTCTAAATATATTTTTACCAGCGAGACTGATTTGTAGGCGCGTAGCAATGCTACGGCGGTATGCGTAGCACGTGCTACAAATATTTCGTAGACGAATCAAATAAGGTTGTTTGTATTAACCGCTTTTACCTGGATGAGATATACGGTACCCAAAACGACTGTCAACGAACCGCTCTCACCTAAATCCTACTAGTAAAGTGAATCGCTACCCAGCTTACACATATTTAGCCGACGACCGTCAAGTTATGTATGAAATCTTCGCGAAATAAAAACATCCCGTGTGCGAGGTATATTCAAATTCTTCGCATGCTCGCTCAGAGTTAGTAAAACATCATTAACTCGGTGATAATCGTAATGAAAAGCCTCCCTCCGTGACCTAGCAACCCAGCTGCGCCCACGAAGACAATAATATAGCAAACTCGGGACCAAATTACTTTATACGTTCATTAGAGGAGAACGATAATAAAAGTATCTACTGGATTTTTGCATGCTGTGAGACGACTGGAAATGAGAATTACGTTATGGTTTGGTAGCTGTTTCATTGTGCGTTTGATAATAAAATCAAACACCAATTTGCTTGTTCTGAATTCGATCTCAACTTAGGACAAACATTTGTGTAATGAATAGATGTTTGTTCTGCGTCTGGGTGTAATAATGTATTAACAAAAAAAAGTATATAAGTATACTATCACTAGTACTAGCTTTGCTTAGTTTGGGGCTAAATGGCACTGTGTGATTTATTCACCAATATTTACTTGTTTAAATTATAAAAAATCGTAATGTCGGGACAAGTTTGAAATTGAAACGCGTCTGTATCATGAAAAATGGTTTTTTTTCGGACGAATACATGCTGTTTCCGAGACCAATGTCAACGTTACCACGAGAGTGGCATCACTTATGCCTGGGTCCCACGGCCCGCGTTTTCACGCGCCAGACCGCACCGTACAGGTACAGGTACGAACCTTGGGTTGGGTGTTGCTGTAGAGTGGTTTTTTGAGGAAATTATACCCCGAGGTGGCGTAAGCGAAGGGACGACGTCGTCAAAACCACCGGCAGATTTGATCATGACTCAACATGTGTTTATGTTTCAACTAGCCGACCCGTGACAAACGTTTTTCTGTTATAGTTCCCCCTTAGTAGTTATAGTTATAAGTTCCCCCTTTATTTATTCTGATTTGTATGTACATACTACAGCAAATTTCGTCTTAATCCGTCGTTTATTTTTGATTAGGGAACAAACATAGCAGCCTTATCACAAACTTTCGCATTTATAATATTATTAGGATGAACTAAACGATAGAAACGAAGGCATCGATGATAACGTCATCAATGCCCCGAGTTTATGTGCCTAGGCCTATAACAGAGGGAATGACACAAAAGCTTCAACTCATGAACTAGTTCAACTGTGTTATTATACGGTTCAACGTTGTCATTTGACTCGAGTGTCATTTGACTTGATGCAACTGAGGCTTAGTAAAATAACTCGATTTATATTAGCTACCTGGGTTAAAAGCACGTTCACCGTTGCAAGCGCTTACATTGAATAAGCAGACTACTAAGTAGGTGACTTACTTGTACCATGCGGCACTCTTCGTAAAATATATAGTCAGCGTGCCTTTTATATTTGTTAGGTCACTTGAAGCGAGCTTTATGCTTTGTATTTGATATATCAAGAACGAATGTTTTGATTTAGTTCAAGGAGATAGATAGGATCACGACTGTAATCCCCAAGTACGGTAGAAATCCTTTCAGATCTTCAGATGCTTAGATCCTTTGAAGATGTTTAGTGGGGGTAGTCAGTGGCACGTCCAAGCATTATATTTGGCAAAAAAAAAATGATTTTTTCAAAAAAGAGTCAGAAATTGGTATATAATATATTATAATACCCACATAACATAAAGATGAGTCTTATGTTATCATCATAATGTTAGGTAATTGGAAGCTTTCATCTCTCATTCATGAAACTGACAATATTTGTTTCATCTTCCCTCTGAATTTAAATGTCGTGGTTGTAATCCTTCTATGCTGACTCACTGGCTTCTTAGCTCAGTTGGTAGTAACTCTGCCTTCTGCGCTGTAGGTTGTGGGTTCGATTCCCACCTAGGGCATATATTTGTGTATATTTAATAAGTATGTATTCACAAAAAAAAGTATACAAGTATTCTATCAGTTATCTGGTTCCCATAGTATAAGTTTTGCTTAATTTGGGGCTATATGGCGCTATGTGTAAAGAAAATCAATATTTATTTATTTATTTTTGCTATAATTAGGTATACGAATGTTTAAACAATATATCGGGTGTATTAATTTATTAAATACTTTGGACTGTTTTTGTGTCGTTTTAACACGAAAAAAAATGCTATTTTAAACATTCTATAATAACGTGTATCTGAAACTAAAATGAACAATAATTAATTATTAATTATTAATTATTACTAAAACTTGGAAAATGACCAAGCTATGGATTTGACAAAATCGCCACTTTTGCTTGCGCTTTCTTCGTTTCTTATCGATCTAGAAGATTCTAGATGGTCTGAACATTCAGTTTCAGTGTCAGGAGTAGTCTTAATGCTGATAATATTATAAATGCGAAAGTTTGTGAGTTTGTATGTATGTTTGTTCCTCAATCAGGCCTAAACGACAAAACGGATTAAGTTGAAATTTGCGCTAGATGTAGATATACTGCCCGAATAAATAATATACTACTTTAAAATATGGAAAACATCCCCAAAACGAAAAAAAACGCAAAAGGAATAATTTCTGTATAGATGGCGCTGGTGTGCAACAAATCTGACATCACAGACTAAAAACATTCAGTCATTTCTATTCGATTATTGAAATTTGACAGGACAACGTCTGTCACGGGTCGGCTAGTATTTTATATTTTTATCATCAAATCATAATTTGTACCTGTAAAAAGATCCTACTACGATAAGTTCATTATCGCAGCAGGATCTCAAGGCACGTAAATCCAAATCATATACTCGTGCATATTATATTTTTGTGACAAATACACGACGCGCTCATAAGAAATTCACCCTTGTCGCTGGCGTCTGGCGGGCCCTCGTGAATTATAACGTCAGGCCTAAGTTTTTTGTCGAGATTAACTGCGTACTACACGCTGAAAGTATGCCAATGAGCCGGTGTTTCCGAACTTCTTAATTACTTAGCGTTTTTAGTAACTGACTTATAAGGAGGTTGTAGTGAGTATGTATAGCGATTGCTGTAGACCAAGGAGGTTACAAAACCAATGGTTACAAACCACTGCAGAGTTTATGTGCTCAAGTTTGTATCTGTTACTAGCCGACCCGTGACAAACGTTGTCTTGTCAAATTTTAATAATAGCATAGGAAAAAGCAATTTCAGGCAACTTCCAATTTTTTCCCTACAAACCTTGTACTGATAAAATAAATTACAAGTTTTGGTAGAATGCGTATCATTCATTAGTCAAAACTGCGTTGCTATACGACTAAATGTTTTTAGTCTGTGATGTCAAATTTGTTGCACACCACCGCCATCTATACCAAAATCATCCTTTTTGCATTTTTTTACTATTTAGGGGTTGTTTTTCGAATTTTAAGATTTTTATCTACATACTACAGCATGTTTCATCCTAATCCGTTTTGTCGTTTAGGCCTGATTAGGGAACAAACATAGCTTTCTTTTCACAAACTTTCGCATTTATAATATTATTAGGATTAATGTGAGAACAACGGACAGGTAAAAATATTTATTTACAAGAACTAGTTAAAGTAACAATAGGTTTGGGCCTCGCACAAAGTTAACTATACCATACCAAAGTAGTGCACAGGTATGGTAAAGTTTCAACTTTCAGACAAGACCGGTAACTGAGTCAAACCGCTTTCAAAGATTTGTAGCGCACGGAATTAAATAATCAAACAAAGCATGTTTGTAAGCAAGTTTAGTTACTTAAAGCTTTTAAAAATAAATAAATAAATATTGGTGGACATTTGACACAAATGTTTATCCTAGGTGTAGTGTACTGATATAGGTACTTGTTTGGGTGCCTGTGTGAATAATGAAATATCAAATAAACTATTGACGATGTGATGTCTCCGTGAAGATAGTCAGTCGCGAGCCGAGGGGCGCCGGCGACTGGACTTGTGGACGACTGAAAGTCAAGCTAGACGGGAAATCTGTTTTGTTATTGATCAAGGATCTCACTACCCTTACCCTTTGTAGGACACAATAAGTGTGAACGTTACACTAGGTTAGAATCAAATCCACAAACTATAGCATAGAAGGCAAGCTACTACCAACTTGATTGTGAGCTAGTCATATGTATGACGGGAAGGACATGACGACACAAATCGCATCGCTTTCCGCCTTATACGTTGCAACAGTGATAATGCCTTTAACCGAAACGGTTCATCAGTATTCAGCGGTGGAGCAATTGAAACTGTGGCGGTGCTCGGTCCTCCCACTCAATTTTCCTTGTTCCGACGGCTCGAGTTATTTGCATCACAAAAACACAATGTCGAGGGAACGCGAGACCATTAATCACGCTGCGGAACTCGAACATAGCGGCGAATGGCTGCCACACGCGACTGATTCAGGCGTTTGGTGACGATCGAAGGCAAACAGTCGGTGTCGCCACGTCTTGCCAACCTAACCTGTAATTGAAACACCGTGTTGACTGAGTGGGAGGTGCGCTGATAGTTCGAACCTCGGCCGTGCATCTATGATTGCTAACTACTGCAAAATGTAGACATGACAAATTTCATGTTTGGGCGTGCCTGCAGACATCTTCGATAGTCTAAACGCCTAGAGATCTGAGGGAATGTCTAGCGTACTTTGGGATCAGAGATCATTGTGTTCCTATATTTGTTTTTTTTTTCACAGTTAAAAATACCAACCGCTTAACATGCAATGATGATAGTGTAACAAAGGTGGGTAATTATTTTCAGTTAATTGAAGAAAAACACGAATTGCTATTATGCGAATGAGTTAAGTAAAATGGCAGCCAATTTCTTTGTCTAGACGTCGCGTATCAGTAAGTAGGTGGGTAACCTAAACTTTGAAATTAGAAAATAGTAAAAAAAAGTTATTCAAATAACACCAATCAAAGTAAACTAGGGAAAGGTAACTTTTTGTCACATTTTTATATCTAGGTACCTACCTAATTGAAGCAAACAACAAAGAACAAAGTTCCAAATAAACTGTCTAATCCATTTTATTCCCGTACACAGAGTTCATCCGTCTTGTAAATTTAAAGTACTTCTATCTAATTTACAGTGAAACACACCAAAACATTGTAAAACTCCACCATAACAATTTAACGGTTTAAAATTCAGCACGCAAATTACTTTGCTGGTAAACGTTCTTCCCGTAATTTGCAACAATGCGCTCGTATACGTACCTACACGTAGATACTGTTTAAATTGTCTGTGCCTGCCTATACTTTAAAAGTTTTTTAAGTGCCGGAACAAGCCGCCGTTTTAATTGCGCCAACCGGAAAGGGGAGAGATGAATAGAAGGAAACGGCAGCAACCTTGCCAACCGCCCTACATTATTAAAACTTGCCTCTTACTCCACCGAGCTCCACTCTACAACTACGGGCATAATGAATCGCGCATCTCGAAATAGACTTCAAATGATTCGGTTTAAAAATAACACAGAAAAGTGAAGGGGTGTTGAGGATTTTATCCGTTGAAATTTTTAGCCTCACTCCAGCTCTATTTCACATCCAGGCTGGACAAACTTTCAGGGTACTTTTATTAAGTTTGAAGTGTTCAAACGAACTCGTTAGCGCACACGTTTTCACTGTATCATGACTGTTGTGTGTTTTCTTCTTTAGGTGCATTAAAACATTTCATAAAACGGATGCTTCAACGTTTTTAACTTTGAAACTCGTGTTACTATGACATGATTATGACTGCGGAAAATCGTATTAGCGCGTTCATTTTCTTTGTAAAGTGTATTCATTTTTATTTCATTTTACATTGAAGTGCACAAACGCCGTTTTATTTTACGTGCTAAAAGTCAAGAGTGTTTTGTTTGTTGGGAATTCATGTGAGGTGAAGGAAAAACAATAATGAATCTGAAACTAATTGCGTCCTCGATACAACAAGCCTTCAGCTCGCGTCCTCAGTCTCCGTAAACATTGTTTACAAAAGGTGCGAATAGACGGGCCCGTGACGCCAGCTAATACAGAACAGCCTGTTCACGAGGCGTCTGTTAATAATAGCTCTTGTCTACACTAGTATTATAAAGTAATTTTTTTTTGTATCGTATAAACTAAAAAACTACTGGGCAATTTTAAAAAATATTTTAACTATCACAAGATTTCACGCAATTTTATTTATAAATGATATCTTTAAAATTTCAATAGTGTAGTAAAAAGATACATTTCAGGTAAGATAGTTCTTAGGACAGTTACTGAAAATGATACCTACTTATGTTGCAGATAAAACCATTTTCATATATTTCCTAAGTAAATTAATATATTTTTAATCATTAAAATAATGCACATTTTGGGCAAGTATTCTGCACTTGATTGTATTTATCGTGAAATGTGTTCATCGTGGGTGGGACTTGAACCCACAACCTACAGCGCAGAAGGCAGAGTTACTACCAACTGAGCTGTGAGGCCAGTCTGGATTAATATTATATCAGTGAACTGAGCACGAACCACTATCGTATCGACAACGTATCGTAAAAATGTCACGTTACACTTTTTTATAGTAAAAGTTTTGGCATTTGGACGATACGTTGTCTATGATACGTTGGTTTATGCTAACCCCCAGGAGCATCGGCCGTTTCCCATTGCCTGTGGAGTCGCCCTGGCCGCCTTATTACATTGCACAAGTACCTCTACAAAGCCTCAGCGTGCCTTATCTGTGGTTCCACAAGAACCTCATAAGCCGAGGTTGTTACCTCTGAACACATTGTAACACATTATGCGCCGTCCTCATACCACCCGCAGGTAATGTGAATGTGTGTCTTATGAATATTTTTACACTTCTGGCATGGTGCGATTAGATTTACTGTCTATCTCGTGAACCAGCTGGGTGATTCTGCTAACACCATAACACAAAGGGGGCTTGTTATACGAGAATACACAGAAGGGAACAATCTCTATTACATACACACAATAGGCACAAATTTAGTTTTTAAAACGAGCTTTTTTTAAATGAGAAATAACTAATGAACTAAAAGATTACCGAGGTAACTCTTTAGTTCAATATTAGCGACCAAGAAGTATGAATGGAATATCTACGTAAAATTAAAATTATAATGAAATACAATAGAAGCACGGTAGATATCCTCTTAGATCTCCAGGCGCTCAGAGCCTAAATGATGGATAAAGAGTAATCAAAGTAATTAATTTAATACTATAAATAAATATGACTTGAATTTAAAATAGAAGGAATACTTTTTATCTGAGTATCAGGCGAACGAAGCTAGTACATAATAACTATGAAAACCATGCATAAATGTAAAACTTTGCGCGAGGTTTTGGATGGTTGTGGTTAAATCAAGGATTACACAGTTACCTTTGAAAAAAAATGGAATAGCATCCTAATAATATTATAAATGCGAAAGTTTGTGAGTTTGTATGTATATTTGTTCCTCAATCAGGCCTAAACGACAAAACGGATTAAGTTGAAATTTGCTGTAAATGTAGATATAATGCCCGAATAAATAATAGCCTACTTTAAAATATGAAAACATCCCAAACACGATAAAAAAAAACGCAAACAGGGATGATTTTGGTATAGATGACGCTGGTGTGCAACAAATCTGACATCTCAGACTAAAAACACTCACCCTCGTATTCAAGAACGACACTATGAGAACACGCACCCATAGTGGACGAGATCTTTTTTCATAAAAATCACTTTATGTGTTGTGCGACACTGCATAGTGTCACTAGAGGCACATTGTCGTGTGCCTCTAGCAAAAGTTGAGTTCTAAAGGCATACGGTAGTGTGCGCCATAGTCCGCTCAACACATAAAGTGATTTTTATGAAAAAAGATTTCGTCCACTGTGGCACCCACAGTGTTCTCATAGTGTCGTTCTTGAATACGAGGGTTAGTCTTTTCTAATCGATTATTGAAATTTGACAGGACAACGTCTGTCACGGGTCGGCTAGTATTCTATATTTTATGCGGATACCACGCAAGCAAAGCAGATGGAAATTGATACTAGTAATACATAAATAAATAAATTAAGGATTTTATGAAATGCAATATGTGAGCATGTGCCAAAACGTAATGTTTAGACGTGCCTCTGACTACTTCCTTTAGTAATTTTCAAGGATCGGAGCGCCTGGAGATATGATTGATGAAGGAAAAGGAAAAGGAGAGATGTCTACCGTTCTTGGGGATTACAGTCGTGATCCTTTTTAGGGTTCCGTACCCAAAGGGTAAAAACGTGACCCTATTACTAAGACGTCTGTCCGTCTGTCTGTCACAGGGCTGTATCTCAAGAACCGTGATAGCAGAATAGAAAAGCAGAATAAAATAATAAACTGGGGCTCCCATACAACTAACGTGTTTTTTTGCCGTTTTTTATAGATAATGGTACGGAACTCTACGTGCGCGAGTCCGACTCGCACTTGGTCGGTTTTTTTATTTCTATATAATAAAATATTATTTAGTATAAGTATAAGAAAAGGCAACAATAAAAAACCTCAAAAGGCGGAAATGTGCATTGGAAATCGACGATATTTAGGACCAGAGGTGTTGCTCCTTTTCAAAGAAATATCTTAAAGGCTCATCGATGTCGCTTACCTCAGCATCATTTGGGCACCCTGCTTTCGGTTGGTGATTTAGATTCAGTTTTCTACCTGTTATTATATTGACTTGACGGTTATAAATATTGTATTATTGTATAATATTTTGGGAATAGTACCTACCTATTGTATTGGGTGTATTTAAAACTGAAGACACAAGTACCCTTAACGATGCCTTAGGTAAAAGAAAAATTGCAATTTATCCAAATTATCCTTATTCAAAAGTAATCTGTAACCAAATTATCCTTACTCAATTATCAAATTATGCTAAAGGATAATTCAAATCCATCCAAAATGCAACATACCATAGATGAGGTAATAATGCCCCAAATTAACATAAACCAAAAATTATTACTTTATTAATTTTCAGTAATGGGTATTTTGGAATATGACCATTATTTTGAAGTTGAAAATTTTATATATTTTTTTATTTATTTCGGTGATTTCGGCAGGCGGTTGGTTGTAAAACATAAGCCAAATCCTTTTCACAACATGTTTGTCAACGTGTTGTGCCGATCCCACAATAAGTGGAAAAAGGAGAAGAAAATAAATAAATAAATATTGGCTGACGTTACTAAGCAAAGCTCGTACGATGAGAACCATAACTGGTAAAATATATTATTTTTTTAATATGTACTTATTATACATAGTAACACCCAGACACAGAACAAACATCTGTGTTCATCACAAAAATGTTTGCCCTGGGTGGGGATCGAAACCACCACCGATAAATGATGATGAATCGAGTCTGAACATAAAGTTTCCGTATTCAGGATTAGTCTTTACGTTCATACCCGTTTGTAATTCCATTTCGAACTCTCAATAATCAAAACTACCGTATTATTACGTTGCAGACCAGCGTACTGATTATTTCCCTAGTTGCAATAAATTATCTCGATCTGAAATCTCCGCCAGAGCGTATTTCTGTCGTATTTGGCACTGTTTAACAACATTGCCGGTGTTAATGGTTATCCGCATAATATCTGGATAGATAACAAAGCGTGAAACGTAGACTGCATTAACAGGTCAAAATTATCGAAACGATACGACAGTGCTCCGATATATTCGCCCAAACTGGGGTTTACTCATGAAAACGTCACATTGTTTCAGACTATATTTTGAAGGACGTTTATAGTTTTCAAGAGTCCCCTTATAAAAGCTAAACACTGATAAATAAGACCACGAATGCATGCGATTATGGATAAAAAGTAGCCTAGTGTTAGTAGCCTAGTTTCTTTTTAATCCGTTCAGTAGTTTTTGCGTGAAAGAGTAACAAACACACACACCCACACACACACACACCCACTCACAAAACATTCGCATTTATAATATTAGTTGGATTTCCCGTGTTTTGTCATAATGTGTACCACTATACGATTTTTATTTGCTATAATTTTGATAATTATTGAAATTGATGATGATGATGGAATCATTTATATGAAAAACTAGCCGACCCGTGACAAACGTTGTTCTGTCAAATTTTAATAATCGTATAGGAATAAAAATTCAGGCAACTTCCAATTTTTTCCCTACAAACCTTGTACTGATAAAATAAATTACGAATTTTGGTAGAATGCGTATCATTAATTAGTCAAAACTGCGTTGATATGACGACTAAATATTTTTGGTCTGTGATTGTCAGATTTGTTGCATACCAGCGCCATCTATACCAAAATCATCCTTTTTGCGTTTTTTATCATTTTGGGGTTGTTTTTCGGATTATAAGTTCCCCTTTACCTAATCTGATTTTTTATCTACATACTACAGCAAATTTCATCTTAATCCGTTATGTCGTTTATTTTTGATTAGGGAACAAACATAGCAGCCTTATCACAAACTTTCGCATTTATAAAGCCGGGGTCTCTGCCTGTATGCGTCCGGCGCGTCGGGTACAGAGCGTTCCGAGCACGGATGCATCGTTCCCACATTAGGCATTATTATTAGGATACGAGTATAAGGACTGACCCTTCTTTCCTCCAAAGTAACAATTACTCTCCATCGTTATAAATTTGTAATCACTAAATCATCGCGGTAAACGAAAACACCATAAATAACAATAAGCGCGTGTTTTGTACGAAAGATGCTTCCTTCGCACGAAACACGCGCTGTAATTTTTAGCGTAATCGTGACAAATCCTGCTTATTAACTCTATAAGCCTTATTCATAAACATACTACGAACTGTGGCGGTTCCTCGCAAGTAAGAGTATAAGGGTTTTCGGTTGTGAGTCGGATAAATACAAGGTACATTGTGTACCAAAAACGTAGAAGAGGTACAAAGAAACCGCATCCACAACATGCAGGACGATGTAAATCAAGAGCGTGGATCTACATTATTTTAGGGGGGGCAAAAACTGAAAAATGCTGCCCCCGCCCACTTGTATTTATTTTTACCCTGTAGCCTTTTAGCCTTCCGGAAGGCTTATGTCCATCAATTAGTGTCTTAGTCATCTGATAGCTGAAATCATAAAGATGATAAAAATAAATAGAAGTGTAAGGGGCGGCATTTCTCGGTTTTTGTCCACCCCCTACCCGTAAAATAAATGATAATGTTCGTGCCCAGTGTAGGTCAAAGTTAAGTAAATGATTAGTTATCCATTCTTCTGTAATGTGTGAATTTTCCGTCCCCTGAACTTGCCGCCCGAGGCATGGGCCCCAGCTTGCCCCCCCCCCCCCCCCCTAGATCCGGGACTGTGGAAACTCATTCAATCTCAAGAGCGAGCTTGAAACCACAACAAACATTTAGTATCACAATCGTTTATAGAGACAATTGATGCGATTATCATTAAAAAAATAATAATAATAATAATAAATAATAATAATATAACATTTCACACAGCGATATCTAGCCACAAACTAAGCAAAGCTTGTAGTAACAAAGCAAGTAACTAGCTAACTGATAGAATACTTACGAACTTTTTTGTTTTGTAAGTACATACATAATATCCATGTTCATCACACTAATGTTTGTCCTTGGTGGGAATCGAACCCACAACTTACAGCGAAGAAGGCAGAGTTACTACTTACTGAGCTGTGAGTCCAGTCAATTGTAACTACGACATCATTTGCATTGGTAAACAAACTATTGGTTCCGACGATAAACATCTATCACTTACTAGCCGAACCGTGACAGACGTTGAAAAATGAAAAAATGAAAAATATATTTATTACAACGAAATAAAAGATTTAACTAGATACATAGAACTTAACTAAATTTACAAAATTTCGTAGAAAACACATTGAGCAGACGGGATTTCTTTCAGTCCCTCACTAGGCTAGGCCTGTATCGAGGAGACTTGACTTAGGTTTACTTTAACGATGTGCCACAGGAGACAGATACATAATAATATAACTTAAACGAGAACAATCATCACAAAAACCAACAAAGATACAAATATATTATAAATGTACATAATAAAATATATATAAATATAAATAATTAAATTATAGATAAATACGTGTGAGATAATAATAATATAAAATTTGGAGGAGAAGAACTTGCTTTTCTACCTATCGCATAACAGAAAGTCTTCGGTTTCTTCGTACGTCAGTGTAGCCAGCAAATTTTTAATCAAGCCTTTTGCCTCAAAAATACTTTTATTCTTTAAGTCACACCGTTTAACAATCCTGTTGTAGACGTGGAATTTCAAAAAGCAGCCCACACGTTGTGCAAATTTTGTGTTTACGTATGGAGTTGGTAATCTATAAACTCGGCGGTGCAATAATCGAATATAAAAGACTGAATGTTTTTAGTCTGTAATAAATAAATAAATATTGGCGGACTTGTGTTTTTTTTATCACTATTTAGGGGCACTCTCTCATTTTGGTACTAATTTGCACTTATGACTATTTAGTTAGGTTCAAGAATTCAACATTAGTCTACATTTGGTTTGTTTAGGTACATGGGCCATTTCATAGCGTGATTCATGTTTTTTTTTCTTTCATTGTTTGTAAATGAGTAACCAGCTCTTTGAGTAATTAAATACTAAATAAAACTAAATTAAAGCCATTATCCGTGGCTCTGAATATTATTAAATAATAATCCGTGCTTCCGAGAACAGACCCTTATAATCCAACCCTTCAGTTTCATACTTACAACCTTTGTGTGATTGACGTCAGTGGTGATTATTGTGCGGGTTTCTTCCCTTTTGAGATTATGACCGCATACTTTACTTCCACATGACAGCAGCTCAGTTACAAAAGCCAGTTCAGAAAAAAAAAAAAAAAATAGGATCACGACTGTAATCCCCAAGTACGGTAGACATTCTTTCAGATCTCTAGACGCTTAGATCCTTTGAATATGGCTAGTGAGGGTAGTCAGAGGCACGTCCAAACATCATAATTTGGCACATGCCCACATTTTGCAGTTAGCATTCCATACGTGACAGGTTGCAAGCCCATCGCCGCTTATAAGAATACTAACCGGTTTCATCACGATGTTTTCCTTCACTGTTTAGAGCACGTGTTTTTGATGCGCATATACATTTTTCGAACAGAAAAATCCATTGATGCACGCCGGGATTCGAACCCACGACCTTCTGATTGAAAGTCGAGGAACCTCCCTGACTAGACATTACCCTTTAGACATCTTCAATCTAAAACAGGTACACAAAAGCACGTCCAAACTTTCCATTTGGCACATTTATACAATTTGCAGTACCTAAAAAAAACCTCATAAGTAAAATACCATTGCAATAATTTTACAAATATTATGCTCCTTGATAATTCATACTCGCCTGACTGAAACGCAATGAGCGTGAGTTGGCTTTCCTCTTTGAACTGTGAAGATTATAATGAAAATAATCCGAGACCGTTCAACCATTCTCTCCAATTTTCGAATGTTATAAGTCGAGCATTGAGTCGGGAGATAAGTATCGCAAATTCAATGGCTCTTTATACACACATTCGAAATCAAAGGAAGATAGATCTTTTATGTTTAACGACTTTTTATGTTTTGGCGTATTTGAAGAACTCGCAATATCTTGTCTGTAGATTATTCTATAGAGTTTGAAAATGTTTGGGAATGTTGATGACCATTGGATTCGTATTCTGAGATCCTAGACAAGAAAATGCGAATATTTTTTTTAAGATTGAATAAAATTATTCTATGAACTTCAATATAAACCTATTTAAAAAGATTGTTTTTTGTGATTTGTATTTTTCGCTTTCTTGTAGAAGATAGGTTCATTGATATAAGTTTTATTTATGAGAGATAAATTGTTTTTCTATAAAACTTAAAAAGTTTATCATCAAATGAATTCCTTCTTCTTAGATTTAATAAAAGTGGCCACATAATTTTTTTGTGGATCTGATTAAGATTCGGAGATTCATAGAACGAAACAGAATCAAATTTTCAAATTCTAACAAGAAAATTAAATAATCAGATCAGATTAAATATCAATAACCAGCGAAAAAACAATATTTCAAAAAGAGAATTTGAAATAATTTTTACAGGTTTAAGGTGATAAGTGTAATTTCTGACTTTTTGTATGGGCTGAGTCTATTACCCGGATAAGACGGAAAAAGTAATAAAACTGCATTATCTTGAAAACCATAATATTTAAAAAGAAACTGCCTGTAATTTACTTAGCTAGTATGATTATCTAACGAATTATATAAAAATGAACTGTTTAGCTATTCATAGTTTTGATTAAAAACGAAACTAGTGTTTTTGAAGAGTCAACTTTGGAAAATAAATCTATTGAGAAAGGTCTCACCAATCGTGTTTCTATATGTAATTTATCTAGATTTAATATTATATCTGTCATAAAAAACAAAACTGCATGTTTTGCGGTTATTGAGAAAAAACGATTCTGCATTTATTAAAAACATTTATTACTCGTTTTCGTCACGTCACGGAATGAAACGTATTAAAACATTTTCCAACACATAAACTACGAGTAAGTAGCAAAACTGCACGATATCATGGGACTTTTGAAGTTTACTCTTCAGAAAGGTAAGGTCGTTAGGGAAACACGGGGTTAGTAAACATGCGTGGTCTGTAAACCAACTGGGAGGTAGCGTACGAGAGTTAGCTTTGCATTGCAAAGATCGTAGATGCCGGAAAGGGGGGATGTGGCTTTGGGTAAAGATTTATGAATGCTCAGAATCATGTATTCTTTTTTACGTGCTCGTATAAGATATATATCCTTAATTTAGTTGTGAGAACTGGTAGAATGATGTAAGTAACTCGGTTTTTCGATCCGAATTTGGTTCGAATTCTGGTGGTGCACCTATTTATTATACGAGTAGGTCGACAAGCAGAGTGCTAGTGTATAGGAACGTACCTAATAAGCTGTTAGCTTATTACTAAAAGTCCACATTTTTATAATCTGTTTTTTTATAAGTGCCTGTCTACAAACTATAATATTTGATCTAAGTTATAACAACGCCACAAATTTACCAGCTTGCGCATTTATTTTATAACTAGCGACCCGCCCGGGCTTCGCACGGGTGCAATGCTGATACTAAATATACTACAGAATGTCTTTAAATAAAACGTTTTTTTTTCACAGCTTTTTTGTCATTAGACAATTATTGATGATTTCTTTTTTTCTCGAACGTTCGCGATCGCGACCGGCCGAACTGCGCGTTTGACGCCTAGCTGCTAGGCCGGTCGCGAACGTTCGAGAATGTTCGTTTTACGAAGCTACTCGCTAGGTGACTCGCTAGCCTCTAGGTGCCAAGCAAGCCGCCTGCCTGTGCGTTCGCGTTTTTAATTAGGGATGACTGAGAGTGTTATAAACGTAAGAGTAGACAAATATAATCAGAAAGCTTCGATCTGCTAAGCTATCGGGAGTTACACGTGTTATTGTGAGTCAACCATAAAAGATAGACATATGCTGTCGTGGAATATTTTTTATATAATTTTAAGGAGAACATTTCCGTCATACATGAATTCTGTGTAGCTTTAACCATTAAGGTTGCACAGGCGACGGAAGCTTAAAAAATGGAGTAACTTCTCCCGTTTTTCCAACATTTTCCTTCACTGCTCTGCTCCTATTGATTGCAGCGTGATAAAAAGTATACTATAACCAGCTCAGGAGTATGAAAAATAATTGTACCAAGTTTCGTTAAAATCCGTCGAGTAGTTTTTGTTTCTATAACGGTTATACAGACAGACAGACAGACAGACAGACAGACAGACAGACAGACAGACAGACAAAAATTTTACTGATTGCATTTTTGGCATCAGTATCGATCCCTAATCACCCCCTGATAGTTATTTTGGAAATATATTTCATGTACAGAATGGACCTCTCTACAGATTTATTATAAGTATAGATTATACAAGCTAACCCGGCGAACTTCGTATCGCTTTAGAATTAACAAATGTTATGTTAAGTTCCCGTTCCCGTTAAAAAGTGTGTCTATGTGACTATGTCCGTCTCCTGGTTCTAAGCTACTTCCCCACCAATTTTCAGTCAAATCGGTTCAGCCGTTCTTGCGTTGAAAATAGTGTAACTAAAACGACTTTCTTTTATTATAAGATAGATTGTATAGACTAGGTTGGCGACAAAAATTCTGTCCTTGTGAAAAACCCTGTTCAAGTGGATTATAATTCATAACTGAAAAGGTTTTACGGTTACGAGAAATAGCAAGGTGGAGTGCTACATACCTACGCAGAGCACACAAGGTAATACAATTAATATAAATTACCTATTCCAGGCTGATATTTGCGTAGCGTTGTGCATGGCACGCAAAATGAGATTAGTACCGCAATATGATTTACCGAGTCTTGCCAAATTTGTACAGCGGAGCCATTAGATGGTATTATGGTTATAATGAATTTGATTGATGTAGGAATTATTAAAGTGGATCAATGCATGTTTATGTACTAATATCAACATCAATAGTTTTAAGAGGAGTAATAAATGTTTTTGAAGAATGCAGAATCGTTTTTTCTCAATAACCGTAAAACATACAGTTTTATTTTTTACGACAAAGATAACTTAAGGATATAATCTAGATAAAATACAGACAGAAACACGATTGGTGAAACTATTCTCGATAGATCTATTTTCCAAAGTTGGCTCTTTAAAAACCCTAGTTTCGTTTTTAATCAAAACTATGAATAGCTAAACAGTTCATTTTTATATAATTCGTTAGATAATCACACTAGCTAAATAAATTACAGACGGTTTTTTTTAAATTAGATGGTGGATATTGCAGTTTTAGCACTTTTTCCGTCTTATCCGGGTAAATTCAGCCCATACAAAAAGTCAAAAATTTCAAGTATCGCCTTAAGCTCAATGCTAATTTCTGATAAAGAGCTCTATCTCTAGATTTAGAACCTACACAGAATTCTTTAAGAAAACAGATGAATAAAACAGAACCGCGTAGCAAGATGTCATTCTGCCTCTCGACAGCTAACTTTACCAATGTCTGCACTGTATTCTGCTTGTTTTCGGTGTTATTTAAACATTAGGTACCTACTTCTAAACCAATTGTAGCCTGTTGCTAACCAATTGTGAATTTAAAAAAAATAATTAATTGATAAAATATACGAATTTTAGTAGAATGCGTATCATTCAATAATTTAGTCAAAACTGCGTTGCTATGATGACTAAATGTTTTTAGTCTGTGATGTCAGATTTGTTACACACCAGCGCCATCTATACTAAAATCATAATTTTTGCGTTTTGTTATCATTTAGTGGTTGTTTTTCGCATTATAAGTTTTTTATCTACATATTACAGCAAGTTTTATCTTAATCCGTTTGTCGTTTGTTTTTGATTAGGGAACAAACATAGCAGCCTTATCACAAACTTTCGCATTTATAATATTATTAGGATTTACGAAACGGATCATCAACAAAAAACTGAGAAATGTCCGCGTTGCATAAATAAATTTATAAAAGATAATAGGGTTTAACTGAAAACAACTTTTTAATATCGCAGTCGATGGGAATCTTCGCATGATAGCGTTTTTTAATTGACTTTTATTGATTGCCAAAAGTCAGTAATAAGAGGAATGAACGAGAGATCCCAATTTATAAAACAAATCAGTGAATTGCAGTTAATTCTTTTTATTGACCACAGCGTTTTCTCATGCTTTAAGATACTTGTTGACTAGTCAAAAGACACCACGTGTATGTATTAGTAATAATAATAATAATAATAATAATAATAATATAGCCTTTTATTCAGATAGACTTAACCTAGTGACAATATTTGTTTATTTTTTATAATAACTTTGTTTTTATATGATGAAAATCTTATTCTAATATGTTTCTTAGCAATTTTTTGTAAATCTGTTTGCCAGTCGGCAAAGGCCTCCTCCAACCTCCTCCACTCTGACCTTTCTTGAGCCACTCTGTTCCTCATCACTCCCGCCCATGTATTAGTAGATTAATTGATATTTCCTTCTCGCTTCGCTTTGGAGGTGATGTGACTAACTATACAACGTCTTTTACGCAAAGCCTCAGACTTATAAAAAAGTTATTTTTATCTTTTATTTACTATTTCTGTAGGAAGGAACTGCCTTTTGTCACACAGCATTACAAAAAGCTACCACAGGTGATAAGCTCTACCTACACTCGTAAATTTGCATCTACTACCTACTTTACGAAATAAATAAATTGTATTCGTATTTGATTCTGATCAATCTATATTCAGGTTTTCAAAAAGACTGACGATTGCCGTTGCCGGCTTTCTCCTGTTCACATGAACACTGGAACAGTTTGATAACTCCTCGGCCCGACTCTAATGTTTACATTCCGTATACTATTACTGAGTAAACAAAGATGCAGGCGTGCGATGCACAAACGTGACTTCGATGTACATTCGTAGGTATGTGGGAATGCGGATTAAGTTTGGCAAAGTTCGCGAGCAGTTTCGGTTATTACAAATGGAGCTACGTGGCAAAAATGGAATCGTTGCATTCCTGATTACTAAATCGAGGCTGTATATTTGGTAAGTTTGTAGTGGTAATATTTACTAGAAAAAAAACCCGGTTAAGTGCGTGTCAGACCACGCGCTTGTAGGGTTTTGTAATTTACACACAGCTTACAAAGTTCAATTATATATTTTTTTTATTATTACTTGATATTTTTACTATTTTTTTATTTTTTTAAGTTGATCGACGATTTCTCGTAAACTTGTAAAGCTTACTTGTACTTAGCCGTTATAGTTTTCCTTTTAAATTCATTACATATGCTACTACCGTCAATTTCTTCTCATCTCCGAAACCAATAGTTGAGCTGGTAGTGGTGGGGACACTTGACTCTAACAAAAATTAGCACTTTAAAGCATAATATTTCATAAACAGATTCTTTAATCGAAAAGTTGTTTTAAACAAACCCATAATACGTTTAAAAAACCTATCCAATGACACCCTACACCATGAGGTACACGAGAAAAATAAAAACATATCCACTTTAAGTGAAGGGGGGTTAATCTACTTCTTTGCCGGCGTGACTATTAGTCACCGGCAAAGTATATTGATGCCAAATTACAGTTTTTTAGCACTAAGAGTCTCTGAGCTAAGCTGCGGACGGATGGACGGACATGGCGAAACTATAAGGGTTTCTTGTAGACTACGAAACCCTAAAAAATACCCTATATTATTTTAATGTTTAAGACTGACTAAAGCTTAAAGGTTTATAAAATATGGATGAAAAATATTTACACCTACCTTATTTTCATTAAGGTAGGTTCATCGTAGGTATACCAATGCCACCAAAATTGGGCAAATTAAAAAATAATAGCATATTTCGCTGATAAATCAGTCATTCAATAAATCATTATTGAGATACAATCAAACGAAATAAAACATAAATTGTCAACACACAATTAACAAGTGCCTCAGTATTGTTACAAATTTCATGTTATATTCCGTGATTCACTAATGTGTAATGTGAAATTAATTCGTAATTTAATATCCCAAAATGAAGTCCAGCTTTACAAATAGTTAAATAATGCATAAAAATATCAATCATCTTCATTGATAATAATGATATTGAAAAGGAAGTAGGTACTTGTGTTAAAAAGGAGTTGATTCATTGTTTTTAAACTGCAGTTTGGCGAGGCTCATTTTATCGTTTTTTGTTTTATCGGAAATTGAATATGACAGCCGCCATATTGGGTTTCTTGACATTTTGTATCTCCCAATCCCGTCACTCAAGTTATCAAATCAAACAAAATTTATAGGAGTGGCAGTAGGATTTTGTTTTTTTAAATGGGTCCAGTAGTTTCGGAGCCTATTCAATGCAAACAAACAATCAAATCTTTCCTCTTTATAATATGAGTAGAGATATTTTGACATATAATTTTATAAAAACATTGTTTTATAAAAGAGGATAGGTAGGTACGTAATCATTCTCACAAATAAATATCGTGGAGGTACTCTTGTATCATGTTACACAAGCCTTGTTTCATCTTTTAGATAAGTATATGAGTAGGTACAATTGAACCAGCTATTTCATTGTAAGAAGCTTTGCGAAAAATAAAATAAATAATTTAGGTGGTCGCTATGTGAATTGCAAATCGGGCGAAAGATTGTATTTACCTACGAATTATTCACGCAGCTCCTAACGAATTGTTTGTTTTTGCCAAAAGTTTTGCAATTCCGAAATAATATTTACTTTTAGGGGAACTGTCTTTGCTGTCGTTATGCAAGTTATGTTTAGATAACATTTTGGAGACTTGTCAACCTTTAATTTTAATGACAGCATTTAACAGCTGACTACAACCTCAAAATAAATATCTATAAATATCGTTTATAGATTTTTAATCTTCGACCAAAACATGCATTGATTGTAGCAGTCACATGGTTAATATTTGATTAATTGTATAGGTAGGGTACTACAACTTTATAAATAAGATAAGAACATTAACGCAACATTTATTATAGAGTAGAGTAAAATAAATGTCAAAAACCTGGACAATGACCCAGAGAGATAGGGAGATCCTAGAAGCTTTCGAAATGTGGTGCTAAAGAGCTGCATCAATTACACCGACAAGAGCACAGCTCTTAAGTTAGAAGAAGAGTATCATAAAAAGCCGGCCATGTGCGAGTCGGACTAGCGCACGATGGGTTCCGTACCATTATCTATAAAAAACGGGAAAAAATGACGTATGTTGTATGGGAGCACAACAAACGTGATTTGTTTGCCTTAATATTTATTTTATTCTGTTTTTAGTATTTGTTGTTATAACGGTAACAAATATACATCATCTGTGAAAAGCCTGTTGACAGACAGACAGACGAACAGAGGAGTCTTAGTAATAGGGTCCCGTTTTTATTCTTTGGGTACGAAAACCTAAAAACCCTGAAAATAAGATACGTAGTGCTAAGTAGGTAATAAGGTAAGGTAAAATAAGGAAAGGTCCTGGGAGTTGTGGAGCTATGTTGCTAGTATTTTCTGATACCCACGACACGAGGAACTTACTGTGGGGCTTAGGACCAAGTAAGTACAAAGTAATGAAATCATGTAGAGTATTGTTGAATACAACTTTAAAAAATATGAGGACATCAACATTTTTTGATGCCGGTTTCCTCACGATGTTTTCCTTCAGCACGTGTTTTGATGCACATATAAATTTTTCGAACTGAAAAATCCATTGAGCCACGGCCGGGATTCGAACCCACGACCTTCGTATCGGGTCGAAAGTCGGGGTACCTCCCACACGCTCAGTATTCTTGTAAGCGGCGACGGGCTTGCAACCTGTCACTTATGAAATGCTAACTACTGTAAAATCTGCGCATCTGCCAAGTTTGGACGACTGGACGTGCCTCTAACCTAACCCCTTTAGACATCTTCATGGATGAAGAGCACCTGGAGATCTGAAAGGATGCAGAAATCCGTTTTATAAATAGCTTTGAAGTGGTCATTTTTGTAAGCATTCAGTAACAAACGAATGTCCTAGCGATCGAAGTTTGTAAACGATATTTTTTTTTGTTTTCCAGCACTTTGTTCTGTTCGTTCGAAATGGGCTGTTTCAGATAAAAAAAAACACATGTACATGTAAGAAAAGATCTAAAGAACTACAGATCTCTAAAATGAAAACTCAACTTTCATTTTATGATCCCGATAGCATTACATGTAAATAAACCGACCAAGTGCGAGTCGGACTCGCGCACGAATGGTTTCGTACTATTATCCCGTACCATTATCTATAAAAAACGCCAAAAACTCAAGTTTGTTTTATGGGAGCCCCACTTAAATATTTATTTTATTCTGTTTTTAGTATTTGTTGTTATAGCGGCAACAGAAATACATCATCTGTAAACATTTCAACTGTCTAGCTATTACGGTTCATGAGATACAGCCCTGTGACAGACAGACGGACATACGGACAGCGAAGTCTTAGTAATAGGGTCCCGTTTTTACCCTTTGGGTACGGAACCCTAAAAATGATACATAAATATCTAGTCGGTAATTCACACGGTTCTTATCAGTTAATTCGATTTCTGAACTCATTCCAAATGCCATTACAAGCATTCAGCAGTATTTTATTAGCACACTGTTTGCTATTGTTTGTCCCAATACAGTTTTAGTATCAATGTTTCCTCTTTTCACAGTCGATGACTTATATTTAAAGGGTTCACCGATAAGGGTTTAAATTGGTAGTACCTAGAACTGGTAAAAATTTAACTACCATAATAACGTTTTTTTTTAATATAACACGGTTTTATAGTATTGCAATAAAAAGCAACAAAGTTTGGTGACCATGCTATTAGTCGTTGAGGAATTCCCTCGTTAGAAACTGATCCTGGCTGCATCATGTTGATATTATCATATTTTTGTATTCTTATCAGAGCTACACACAATTCTAGCAAAACTTAATTACTAATCATCAAATCTCCGTATATCAAGAATTTCCCTATACAAAACCTAGTATAGCCCACGATCATAGCTGCTTGCATGCTGTTAGTCATTTGAATTGTAGTTGTCCACCCATAGATATTGTTGGAAAACAAACTTACCTTGGTCTGATAATAGATCACAAGTTCAACTGGAGTTATCACGTTGAACACGTCTGTTAAAGGAAGTTTATTAAATAAACTCAGGCAATTCCTGGCGAATATAACAATCCTCAGGAATCGCATTCCCTACAAGGTTAAGCTAATGCTTTACAACGCATTAGCAGAATCTTATATACAGTATGGTCTCAGTAGTTACGGTCGAACTTATAAAACTTACCTAGATGACATTTATAAGCTACAATTGAAAATTATTAAAACACTAGTCTCGCCTAAAATCAAAAATCAGTTTCATGACAACAACAATAGTCTCTTTAAGCATAGTAAAATTTTGCCAGTTCATACTCAAACTCATTATTTATTAATGAAAGAACAATTTTTTAACGAATCTCTTTTAAATATAATTGAACACCCGGTATACATTCTAAGAATTAAAGTCTATTTCTAAGAATCTGTATCATTAATCATATAAAATTATCTGTATGATTAATCTGTAATCTGCGCAAACAATGCCTATGGCGAGCGAACAACCAGTTATCTTGTCCCTCGACTTATCAATACGTTGCCTTCCGACTTACGTGACAATTTGACACCTAAAAATATCAAAATTAAATTAAAAAGATATTTCATGAGTTTAATTTAACTCCTGATTAATTTTACACGTTACACGCGTTAGTAGGTATAAGGTAAATGCCTAGCTCCCAAGTTTCGTAACAATTTTTATTTTATTTTTGTTTTTTGTTTACTTGTTTATTTGTAGCTACTTACTTACTTCTTGAGTGATGTGTTCTCGCGTAGCACTGCTTAAACCTTAGTGGTTTTTAGATGCAATTATAAAAGCAAATATTATGTAATAAATGTTAAAATCGTAAATAAATTAAAAAAAAAAACTGTCAAATTTGATAATTATCCACCAATTAGAAGTTGGTTAGATACGATTTGCAAGATTCTCTTACATAGTTTAAATTGTTACAGGTGAAACTAATAAAAGGTTGTATAAACCCGGCCAAGTGCGAGTCAGACTCGCGCATGAAAGGTTTCGTACCATCTATAAAAAAATGGCAAAAACTCGTTTGTTGTATGGGAACCCCACTTAAATATTTATTTTATTCTGTTTTTAGTATTTGTTGTTATAGCGGCAACAGATATACATCATCTGTGAACATTTCAACTGTCTAGCTATCACGGTTCATGAGATACAGCTCAGTGACAGACAGACGGGCAGCGGAGTCTTAGTAACAGGGCCTCGTTTTTACCCCTAAAAAACCCTAAAAATAAGCTTGTCAATGCGCGACACGGTAAAACTGTCACTATGGCCGCAAACACGAGCTTACACACGTCGAAAGTACGTCTAATCTGAAACAAATTTATCACTTAGATAATGTAATTTGAGAAATATATTGTGTAACCTACCAACCAAAAGCATGAACTTTCATAAAGCCACAATTCAATTTGTTATCTGTCCCCTTACACATTGTTCAACGAAAACCTAATCAAGTTTCCAAAAAAGAATACAAAGGCAGCAATTCATTATACGAGTATGTTAATTAAAATCAATTGTTGCTGAATAGCACTTTTGTTTCCAATAAATTGTAAAAAAAAAATGGAGGATGGAATATTTATTGTAGTCATTTAATGTAGAACGACTGGGTTCAAATTATTTGAAAATATACTAGCTTTTGTCTGCGGCTTACTCGAATTCAAACAGAAAAAAAAAAAAAAAAAAAAACTTGAGAGGTGTCAAGGGACACCCGGATGGAACGAAGTTTTCACAAAATAACGTGGGACAAGGGAAGAGGAATCAACTTCGACTTCGACTTCGACCTCGACCTCGACCTCGACCTCGACCTCGACCTCGACCTCGACCTCGACCTCGACCTCGACCTCGACCTCGACCTCGACCTCGACCTCGACCTCGACCTCGACCTCGACCTCGACCTCGACCTCGACCTCGACCTCGACCTCGACCTCGACCTCGACCTCGACCTCGACCTCGACCTCGACCTCGACCTCGACCTCGACCTCGACCTCGACCTCGACCTCGACCTCGACCTCGACCTCGACCTCGACCTCGACCTCGACCTCCACTTCCACCTCGACCTCGACCTCGACACAATTAATAGATATATACTATAGCAAAAAAGTGTCGTGACAACTTTTCGTGACAACTTTTCGTAAGATTTTTTCCGTCTAGCCCCCTTTCACAACGCGCGATAAGGAACTTCATTCAAAAAAAAAAAAAAATAGGATCGCGCCTGTAATCTCCAATCACGGTAGACATCCTCTCAGATCTACAGACGCTTAGATCCTTTGAAGATGTCTAGTGAGGGTAGTCAGAGGCACGTCCAAACATTATTTTTGACACATGCCCACATTTTGAAGTAGCTAGCATTCCGTAAGTGACAGGTTGTAAGTAATACTAACTGGTTCACTTACGATGTTTTCCTTCACCGTTTTGAGCACGTGTTTTTGATGCGCATATAAATTTTTCGAACAGAAAAATTTATTGATGCGAGCCGGGATTCGAACCTACGACCTTCAGATCGAATGTTGAGGTACCCACTCGGCCAACACGACTAGAAAGTAAAAAAGCAACCTACAAGTAGACGCTTATCTAAAAAAAAAAATACAAATTTGAACGAAAGCAATCAAAACATAATTAAAAGTAAGCATGATACACTACGACACTGAACATAAATGTCAACAGTAGTGTTGAAGGCAAGACACGACACAATTTATTTCAAGCAATTTTTATGTCGACATCAAGTCGTGCTTAGAACAGTGTGAAATTCTGAGTGTATTGACTGAACTACCTACAGCAAACTTGCAACATCAACAGTAGGTGAGTCACCATAGGATAGAAGTCATGCCCCGACACTTGACACGTCCTGTTAACATAGCAACAACCGCGACACTGTCATATAATTTTATACGACACTTATACACATATACATACACTGTATACATTACATAAATAGAGTGTAAAGTGGCGCCGTGATTATTGCTTTTATGGAAAGATTTAAGCCGCATTTGCACCTCGGGACATGTAGCAGAGATATCGGCGAACATGTCGGGCGATATCTCGCGTGACGTTGCTTTACACATAGAACTGTGTCGGGCGACAAGTTCGTAGGATATATATTATGTGCAATTGCGACCTTCAAACTCAAAAACTTTCGCATTAAGGGGCTGTATGTCGACGATTGCTCTTTTTCGAAACGAAAAAAGAAATACTTCTGAACAAGCCACATCTCCTATTTTTATAAGTATATTACTTCAGGTTCCTACCTAGATTTCTATTAAGCTGAAAACATATTAGCAGAAACTTTTCACGATAAAGATATTATTTCAAAATTATACGTTTTAGAATTTATGATCGAAATATTTTATATACCTACTATTAAAATCAACTTGTGATTTATTGTTAAAGATAGGTAATATGTAGATCTAGATTTCTATTAGAATAGATTTTTGATAAGTAATTATACATAATTTATTCGAAAAGCAAAGGCGGACCACGCGCCGACGTGTGTTTGTCGTCATTGCAGCGGTCGGTAGGATTATTTATCGAAGTGAAGATGGGTACATCTTTATTACTATACATTATAAAATAGGAGATGTGGCTTGTTCAGAAGTATTTCTTTTTTCGTTTCGAAAAAAAAACAATCGTCGACATGGAGCGCCTTAATATTAAAAAGTAGACATCTTCAAAGGAACATCTACATTCTAAGCGTCTGGAGATCTGAGAGGATGTTTACAGTACTTGGAGATTATAGTCGCGATCCTATTTTTTTGAATAGTTAGACTTTTAACCTTTTCACATAAACATATAGTACACTGTGCAATATGCAATTTTACTATAAATTAAACTTACGTTCAGTCGTTATTTATAAAACACATAAAAATCACAGACCCTCGGGGTTATTCAAAGGTTGTTCCGAAACATGATCGCCACAAAATAAAGGGCTAATTTAGCGATTCCCTGATTCCTGTATCCAAGAGAGCGAGCCGCTCAATTTGTTTGGTTTATGCAACAATTAGAAGGGGAATAGCAGGAAAGGGGTACTCTGTATACCGTAATGTTGGCAATTCGGGAACCAGAATTAAGCTCTACTCCGCGAGTCCGGCATTTTTGCTTAATTTTCCTGCATTTTCTGCGTGAGTGTACTCTTAAAGAGAAAAGAATAGGTGCTTCAGTGTCATGGAGTTATGAGATGGCCTTTTTAGTGTTCCGTAGTCCAACAACAAACCCTTGTTATTTCGCCATGCTATATTTCTGCCTGTCCGAGCTGTATACTTATACTTACATAGGTGGGTACTACAGATATGTTGCGCGCAAGACATATTGTTGAGACCTACAAAGTACTTATTGGTAGTAACTCTGCCTTCTACGCTGTAGTTTGTGGGTTCGATCCCCCCCCAGGGTAAATATTAGTGTGATAAACATAGATGTTTGTTCTGTGCCTGTGTTAATATGTATCACTAGATAGTATAAAGCAAAGTCGCTTTCCGCTTCCCGCGTCTGTTTGTATGTATGTATGTTTGCTTATATCTTTAAAACTACACAACGGATTTTGATGCGGTTTTTTTTAATAGATAGAGTGATTCAGGAGGAAGGTTTATATGTATTAAACCCGTGCGAAGCCGGGGCGGGTCGCTAGTATAATAATAAATAAGTATGTATTTACAAAAAAAAAGTATTTATATGGTATTCTATTAGGTATCTGATTCCCATAGTGCAGCTTAGTTTTGGGGCTAAAAACTTAGAGGTTTTCTAGTAGAGGCCGTGTAATCCCAAAACTCCCAAAACGATGGTACTCTCTATCCCCTAGTATAAACTAGGGGATAGAGAGTACCATCGTATAAAAATTTTAAAAAAATAAAAAATCGGCCAAGTGCGAGTCGGACTCGCGCACGAAGGGTTCCGTACCATTATCTATAAAAACGGCAAAAAAATCACGTTTTTTGTATTTTTAGTTAGAGAAAGAAGCAACAGAAATACATAATCTGTGAAAATTTCAACTGTCTAGCTATCACGGTTCATGAGATACAGCCCAGTGACAGACAGACGGACGGACGGACGTACAGACAGACAGACGGACAGCGAAGTCTTAGTAATAGGGTTCCGATTTTACCCTTTGGGTACGGAACCCTAAAAACGGAATGTGTTATTTAAAGGCGGTAACACACCAAACAGCTCTTAATCGAGTTGAATGATGATATCTGTTTGTAATTCCACCGAGTACGAATCATAATCTTGTCTACGTTATCATCGTGTACCATGTTATGAAAATGGAACACATTTTTTTTATTACTTCTCACATAAGTGCGATAGGATTAGGGCTCATTCAACCCATCCGCGCTTTTATTTCAATTACACTATAACTCAATTTGTCTCTAGCATTTCCCCTAAGTGTAATTGCGTTCCGTTATACGCAATTTGGGAAATTCTCTTCTCGTGAGCCGGGCGATGGTATAATTAGATACGTCGTTAATTAGACGGTAGCACAAGAGCTCTCAAGGGCCGCCTTCCTTTACTTACCGACAAGAAATAGGTGGTGCACGAAGAACGTAGACTTGAAAATTATAAATTGCATCTTGCAGCAAGCAAAAGGTATTACGGAGATTCTAAATGTTTAAACTCGGTATGTAGCAGCGTGCGCTAGAGCCGAGGTAAATAAAATTATGGCAATATCTAATGTTTTTAGGATTTCGTACCCAAAGGGAAAAACGGGACCCTATTACTAAAACTTCGCTGTCCGTCTGTCTGTCTGTCTGTCTGTCTGTCACAGGGCTGTATCTCATAAACCGTAATAGCTAGACAGTTGAAATTTTCACAGAATATGTATTTCTGTTGCTGCTATAACAACAAATAATAAAAACAGAATAAAATAAATATATAAGAGTGGCTCCCATACAACAAACGTTTGTTGGTCGTTTTTTATAGATGGATTTTTTATAGAGAATGGTACGGAACCCTTCGTGCTCGAGTCTTACTCGCACTTGGCCGGTATTTATTTATTTTTAGTAACTGTTGCAGAGTATTCAGATAAGTCTGTTAAAAAAAAACAATGTGTTTTATAACTACGAGTATTCTGTGACTTTTGTGAAATATAAAGTTTCGGGACTCTTCAGGGATACCCGAAACTATAGTAAAACAATTTGTTAGAGGGACTAGAGGTACTTTAAAACTCTTGAAGCATCATTTGCTCGACATATACCGTAATTTTCTGTATTATTTACCTACTACACTATTATAAAGAGGTCAAAATTAAATTTATGCATTTTAGTTTGTACGGGTACATTAAAAACTACTGGAGCAATAAAAAAATCACTTATCAAAAGCTAGAAAATCAGCGAGTAATATAGGCTAACGAGCGAACGAGTAATATAGGCCTTACGATTTTAAAGGGTCCCACGGCGCGTAAAGCGACGGGCCGCGCCGGATGACGCTCCGCCTGTGTGCGTCCGGCGCGTCGCGTACAGAGCGTTCCGAGCACGGGTCACCACGGATGCATCGTTCCCACGGCGCGTCCGTCCGCCTTGGCGCGGTCTGGCGCGTGAAAACGCGGGCCGTGGGACCCCGGCATAACAATGTAACCAAAATTTTCCTAATCTCCATTAGTACATCCGTGCGAAGCCGGGGCGGACTGTTAGTAAATTATATTTCATCATGTAATCTAATACATGTCTAAAACAAAGCGCAATATAAGCCACGCAACATCAAATAACATGTTTACCATACAAAAAATATCAACAAGCCATCGTACGGGAGAGAAAAATGACTGATATAATTTTCCGCGAACATATGGCGTCCCTAGCGAGGGAGGCCTATTCTGTTAATGGAAGCACAATGGAAAAGAAAACTCAATCAAGCGAGAGTCACCGTGATTTCTGCGCCTACTACCAGAGATATATTGCGGGGCTGGACTCGTCATTAGCCGGGCCGAGCAGGAAATTCTTCTAAATAACCCAAGTATTGCTCGTGCAACTTTTCATATGAGCTTGATTTAGCGCATGGCATAACTTTGCCGTATTTTTTTGCTCGTTGCCGTTTTTCGATGGAAAACCTATACTCCTACTTTTTCGTCGACTGTATAAAAGGAGGTTAGCTAATATTCTACGTCAATAAATATAAATAAAATAAATAGGATCACGACTGTAACCCCCAAGTACGGTCAGATCTCTCAGATCCTTTGAAGATTCTAGTGGGGGTAGTCAGAGGCACGTTCAAACATTATATTTGGCACATGCCCAAATTTTGCAGTAGTTAGCATTCCATACGTGACAGGTTGCAAGCCCATCGCCGCTTATAAGAACACTAACTGGTTTCCTCACGATGTTTTCCTTCACCGTTGTAAGCGCGTGTTTTTGATGCGCATATAAATTTTTAAACAAAAAAATCCATTGATGCACGCCGGGATTCGAAGCCACGACCATCACTCCATAATATCAAGACGAATCTGATTTGTGATTTAAAGATCTTACTGTACTGTAAGGTCATACTTACTGGAAGCACAGAAGACCAAATCTGCAAAAACATTTAAATAAATAGCGACCCTATTTTCGATGCTTTTTTCGTGTAATTTAGTTCATGGAGCGACGAAAACCTAACGAATATAATAACCTATAACTTGCCCTCTCTTTCTATCGCCTAATGCTATCTCTTCTGACGCGTGTGAAGTAGGCTTGGACTGCTGTAAGTTAAGGCACGTCTTAACTTTTAGATCAAAAGTCGTGGGTCGAATATCTATTGTATGCATGTAACTTATGAACGGAAAACAGCGTAAGAAAACTATTTAGTATTCGTATAGGTAAGCGGCGATGGACTTCTGTCTCTCAGGACTCTGTCTACTATCACGTATGGAAAGCTAACTACCGCAAAAAGTAGGTAAGTATATCAAAGTAAAAGTTTGGGTGTTCTCTGACTAATCTTCTTAAACATCGTCAATGATCTAAAAGCCTAGAGTAAGACAGGATGTCTAACATGTCTAGGGACTAACAGTCGTGTGCCTTTTTCGCTATAAAAAATGTAAATAATACATTTACAAAAAATGTAAATAAAACATTTCAAGTTAAGGTGATGAGTGAAAATTTTTGACGTTTGTATGGGCTGAGTCTACCCGGATAAAACGGAAAAAGTGATAAAACGGCATTATATTGAAAACAATCAAATTTAAAAAAAAATTGTCTCTACTTTAGGTTATGATTATCTAACGAATTATATAAAAATGAACTATTTAGATTCATAGTTTTAATTAAAAACGAAACTAGTGTTTTTGAAGAGCCAACTTTGGAAAATAAATCTCTAATCTAAAGTCTTTAATTTATCTAGATTAAATTCTTAAGGTACCTTTGTCATAAAAAAACAAAACTGTATGTTTTGTGGTTATTGAGAAAAAACGATTCTGCATTCATGAAAAACATTTATTACTCGTTTTAAATAAAAGCTTGTAAAAAGTCAAAACCAGACACCTAGTAGGTAAAAATGGAAAATGCTTCTAAATAATCCGGCGTAACTTTTCATATGAGCCTGATTTAGAGGATGGCATAACTTTGGCGTGGGCTTTGGGTTTTTTTGCCCGCTTTATTCAACACTCGGTATTGCTATCTTTTATGTTTTAGTGTGAAAAAGCAGTCTGGTTATAACGATTATTTTATTATGATGTCGTAGTCTGATAAAATGAAACAAATTCGACAAGTCATCATCATCATAACAGCCTTTCTCATCCCACTGATCTATCTAAGCAAGGCCTAAACCAGTGGTTCTAGAAATTTGAAAATTGGCGGGTGTATTCTATTTACTGCAATAGGTAAAAACTGCGCAAAAAAAATAAAAAATAAATAGGATCACGACTGTGATCCCCAAGTACGGTAGACATCCTCTCAGATCTCCAGACGCTTAGATCCTTTGAAGACGTCTAGTGGGGGTAGTCAGAGGTACGTCCAAACATTATATTTGGCACATGCCCACATTTTGCAGTAGTTAGCATTCCATACGTGACAGGTTGCAAGCCCATCGCCGCTTATAAGAACAATAACTGGTTTCCTCACGATGTTTTCCTTCACCGTTGTAAGCACGTGTTTTTGATGCGCATATAATTTTTTCGAACAGAAAAATCCATTGATACACGCCGGGATTCGAACCAACGACCTTCAGATTGAAAGTCGAGGTACTTCCACTCGGCCAACAACACGGCTTTTTGCGTTATGAAATAAATTCGTAAAACCTCTAAGGGGGTGCAGCGGGGGTTGATGTCTTGTTGAAAATAACTTCTCGTAAACGAAGTCGCAAGGTTTTCGACTTGTGTTATATAAAAGGAAAAGTTTGTTACTTTGTGATTTTGAAAGTTTGGAGGTGGGTAATCTCTGAATCCATTGATCCGATACTGAATTATTACACCAATAAGAAACTATAGTATCCCCGAGTATTATTTTACACTAAAATTATACAGAAAACTAGCCGACCCGTGACAGACGTCCTGTTAAATTTCAATAATCGAATAATTTGTTGCATACCAGCGCCATCTATACCAAAATCATCCCTTTTGAGTTTTTTTATCATTTTGGGTGTGTTTTTCATATTTTAAAGTAGTCTATGTTTTATTCGGGCATTATATCTACATCTACAGCAAATTTCAACTTAATCCGTTTTATCGTTGAGGCCTGATTGAGGAACAAACATACGTACAAACTCACAAACTTTCACATTTATAATATTAAGGATATATAATTTTTTTTGTATGTTTGTAATAGATAAACCAAAAAACTGCTTGATCAATATTTTAAACATTCTTTCACGTATCAAAAGGTACATCAATGAGTACCATAGGACACGTAAATATATTTTTTAAAATAAATTAGAGATCCCTATAAAATATGCAATAATGTAACCTAAAGTATCAAACATTTATCTATACCTAATCTTCATTAGGACACCCGTGCTGAACAGAGTAGAAGAGCATCTAATTTTTTTGTGTAAAAACATTTTTTACGAAATCTTATTATTTCAAGACGAGAGCCGTAATGTAATGTTATACAGACAATGGAGTCCTTGTTACTTCCATAAAGTCTTATTCTCTTAAAAAGGAATTTTTTGCTTGCCAATTCAAGATTCAAATACCACCTTCAAATAACCATAAATGCCTATTACATCTACATTCCTCGCTATGAGAGTTCCGTATTATAATGTCGCCGTAACGTCGCATGGAGATGTGGAGGTATACATATTTATGTATGTTGTACGTATACATATTTATGTGGGCGGTAATGTGTACGGTTACCACGCTCGGCACGTTTGGGGCGCGTGCTTGGATGAATTGAAAGGGATGCCTACACTGAGATCAAGAGCAGACGGAATGTTGTATGTTTTGATTGAATTGTTGCTGTAAATTAGCTTTAAAATACAAAAATCACCTAGATTTTCAGGTAGTCTTACCTTCGTATTCAAGAACGACACTATGAGAACACGCATCCATGGGTGCGTGTTCTAGGGTAGTGTACGAGGGTAGGTCTCGGTAATATTAAGATTAACGTTTGATTTAATAAGAAAAAAATATAGTAGGACTACAACTGCAATGTACGGTAGACATTCTCTAGATCTACAGGCGCCCAGATCCCTGAACTTTTCTAAAGGGCAATCAGAGACACGTCTAATCTAAACATTAAATTTGGTACATGCTCGCATTTTACTAGTAGGAGAGTCTAGAGTTATTTTCCTTTTTAGTAGTGGATACTCAGCAAAAGTTTCTAATCAACCTTCACCGAAAAAAAGCTTTTAACAAACGAGCGCTATTCTTAAGACAAGTAATCAATGTTTTTGATGAATGCAGAATCGATTTTTCTCAATAACCGCACAACATAAAGTTTTGTTTTTTATGATAAAGATAACTTAGGGATATAATCTAGATAAATTATAGACAGAAACACGATTGGTGAAACTTTTCTCGATTGATTTATTTTGCCCATACCAGCCCATACAAAACGTCAAAAATTTCACTTATCACCATAAACTCGGTATCGCTCGTAATTTTCTACCAACAAGTTTAGATTCGTAGTTACGAGAATTTTGACACGTCCGCTCGCTGAAAGCAAAAAAAAATGCAACTTTCAGTTTGTTACAAACTCGTAATCTCAAAAACGTCTGTTCCTAATTTCTTTTCCGATTTTAAAAGAGCCATCTTTCATTTACGACGACATTTAAAACAAGAAAATGCCAGGCTTCGACACGAAGTTTTGGCAATTTCCGTACTTGGCGAGGCTTTTTTCGTGACCCCATACTTTGTCGTTAATCTTTCCAACAAAAAGTCGTACTCGCCGACTCATTACCTAATATAATGTAAGGATGTAAGGCGACAGATTTAAATCACTGGGTCTAATTGAGTTGATATTGTTGGTGTTACCTACACTTACTTTATATGATTACCTAATATTTAAAAAAATAAAAATAGGATCACGACTGTAATCCCCAAGTACGGTAGACATCCTCTTAGATCTTCAAACGCTTAGATCCTTTGAAGATGTCTAGTGGGGGTAGTCAGAGGCACGTCCAAACATTATATTTGGCACATGCCCACATTTTGCAGTAGCTAGCATTCCATACGTGACAGGTTACAAGCCCGTTGCCGCTTATAAGAACACTAACTGGTTTCCTCACGATGTTTTCCATCACCGTTGTAAGCACGTGGTTTTGATGCGCATATAAATTTTCGAACAGAAAAATCCATTGATGCACGCCGGGATTTGAACCCACGACCTTCAAATTGAAAGTCGAGTGTGACAGTTATTTTATGATTAGCATGGCAATGCTAGTATCTTGGGGACGCTGCCGACGACTGGTAGTGATCTTGATCAATTGAGCTACATATAGACTGGTTACAACCGCCTTTAGATAGCTCAACTATTTTCTGTGACTTTCACTTCACATTCTGAACTATACGAGTATTATGTATTTAAAGTGACTAAGTTACCTAAATAACCCAAATCACTTAAAATTTGCAAAGCACCTATATTTACATACAAAATGGCTACACATGAAACCAATGAGCTACGAGTGAATGTACAGATTGCGAACCCAAAAAGTCAGAACAATTAAACGAGACCACTTATTTTAGACCCAAGTCCATATTGCGAACGCCATTTACCGGTTTTATAATACCTCTGAAGGGATCGTTCAGTCTCTATTCGAAGTTATGTTCGACCCAAAGGAAGCTGGAGAAAATTTATAGGCGTTTCGGCTAAAGTGTTGCTCTTGTGTTTCTACATTGTTATAATCTAACATAAAAAAAGTCGTGATGGCCAAGTTGAAGGTCGTGGGGTCAAATCTGGGATCTGGACCCTGTGCATCAACGGATTTTTCTGTTCTCTGTTCATATTCACTCAAAACAGTGAAGGAAAACATCGTGAGGAAAACAGTTAGCATTCTTATAAGCGGCAATGGGCTGTCGATGGGCTTATATGTCACGATGGAAACTACTGAAAAATTTGGGATGTGCCAAATGTAATATTTGGATGTGCTTCTGACTATTCTATACATTTTTATGTATCTGAACGCCTGGTGATCTGACCCTCGTATTCAAGAACGACACTATGAGAACACGCACCCACAGTGGACGAAATCTTTTTTCATAAAAATCACTTTATGTGTTAAGCGGCACTATGGCGCACGCTACCGTGTGCCTTCAGAGCTCAACTTTGGCTAGAGGCACACGACAATGCGCCTCTAGTCACACTATGCAGTGTCGCACTACACATAAAGTGATTTTTATGAAAAAAGGTTTCGTCCACTGTGGGTGCGTGTTCTCATAGTGTCGTTCTTGAATACGAGGGTCAGAGAATGTCTACCGTACTTGGGAATTACTGTATTTCCTTTTTCCGTGGTACTATATTCATATTCTATAATTTTGTCTACCTATGCATATTAGATAATTAGAATAAAAGTCTGCAACCCATTTTACCATTTTTTTTAGGTCAGTCATACCATCCTTTTCTGTTCAAATGCGGAAACATTCTCAGTCGACGAACATTTCTTTTTATTGGTATATGTAGGTACTCGTATTTACTATTTATACATTCAGAAACTCCGGTACTCGACTACCACTTTCGAATTTTATTGCAAATGAAACCAAGGTGATGGGATGCATCTCGTAAAACTACTGCGGACTGTGATAGCATCGGAGAATATTTATGATTATTTACGACGCCCGAGTTCTTTACAAACTCAGTTAAATGTATCCTTTGTTCGAGAATCCGAATTTTCTGCGAATGAAAAGTGAATGTTTTTGCTAAATAAATTGTTGAACTACCTCCGTCTAAACTTCAAACATGTTCCACACATAGGTACTCGTATTGTTGTTAATTATTTCGATCAGCTAGAAATAAATATTGTGCCTCTTCATATCGAAAGCAAATAAATTCAAAGTGCATTGAGATCTTGACAAATCAGATTGACTGACTAGATAGATCTCCTCACAAAAATTGCAATAAAATATGCCTATAATATTAATTAGTAGGTACGAGTACCTACCGTGTGAAGAACTCTGGCTTCGGCTGCGGTACCGTACGTACGTGCAGCTAGTTTGTTATAAAATATCAAGTGTCTGATAAATATCGAATATCCCGTCAGGTACTTGTGAAAAACTCTTTTTATATATCCAAAAAAATCTACCGTACATTTTTGTCACCACGCTCAAATTTCGAGTTATCCAACCCAACAAACCAGGAACTACGAGCTACGCGGATCAACCTCGCTATTCTCAGTCGGACACTCGCTTTCCATGCCACCGTTCGTCAATCGCTTTCATTGCCCTATCTACCTTCACGGCTGATGAAAGATTAATACAGATCAACCTATGTTACTCAGAGGCACCTACATTGTCATGTTTAATGAGAGGGAAGGGTTGACTATCCCTGGAATCGCTGAGCAAACGACGTAGAATGGTATTGTTTAGTCTGCTGATGCAGGAGCCACCTCGCGACGGTTTCCTAATTAACATTGAATTAGGGGCAAGCTCCTTGGGCCTTGCACGTTTAGGCCGGTAAGCTTATGGTCGGCATTCATCGCTACCTACGAAGATATAGCCACCAACGCACAAGCGGGTAAATTGACAACTAAACCAAAATACTAATAACCTCGTAAGGCCTAAGGCTGCTAATTATATTGTCCACTTGTCTTTACGACCCAGTGGTCCTTTCTAAAGGACCACACAAAAGTAGTCACTCCGGCCCAGCGCATGCCAGTGTTATCCCATCATTTCACCAATTTGACAGATCCACTGACAATCCATATTTCGTTCAGAAATGCATTAATACGACACTAACTTCTCGCGAAATGTAAAAACCGGCCAAGTGCGAGTCGGACTCGTGCACGAAGGGTTCCGTACTATTATCAAAACGGCAAAAAAATCACGTTTGTTGTACGGGAGTCTCACTTAAATATTTATTTTATGCTGATTTTAGAGAAATACATCATCTGTGAAAATTTCAACTGTCTAGCTATCACGGTTCACGAGATACAGCCTGGTAACAGACAGACGGACAGCGGTGTCTTAGTAGTCCCGTTTTTTACCCTTTAGATACGGAACCCTAGAAACATAAAAAATAATTCATAATATCTCGTAACCTACCTATTTACCTAACTACGTAGTTAGCATTCCACACGTGACAGGTTGCAATCCCGTCACCGCTTTCAAGAATACTAACAGGTTTCCTCACGATGTTTTCCTTCACTGTTATAAACACGTGTAACGCGCATATAGGTACATTTTTCGAACAGAAATATCCATTGATGCACGGCCAGGATTCGAACTCGAAATTAATTGGAAATTAATAATATCTACCTAGGTACCTATTTACCTAACTACATGAATTCAATAATTCAATTTCAAACTTTTTATTCGATCATGTGAAGTACCACCTATTTACCGACTTACTTTACCGATAGTGGTAAAATAGCGCCACCTGCCAGCGGAATCGCAAACCTCTTTCATCTTACCTCTCAAACTCCGAGCGGTCGCATGAGACCGCGAAAAGTACCTATAATACGTAGTAACATCAAATGAAACTAGATGGCGCTGGAATGCAAAAATCAAGTTTGTTGTATGGGAGCCCCC
The DNA here is from genome assembly GCA_912999785.1 of Hydriomena furcata. NCBI lineage: Eukaryota > Metazoa > Arthropoda > Insecta > Lepidoptera > Geometridae > Hydriomena > Hydriomena furcata. The sequence goes on from OU538824.1 coordinate 10,144,554, forward strand.
CTTAAATATTTATTTTATTCTGTTTTTAGTATTTGTTGTTCGAGCAGCAATAGAAATACATAATCTGTGAAAATTTCAACTGTCTAGCTATCATGGTTCATGAGATACAGCCCTGTGACAGACAGACAGACGGACAGACGGACAGACGGACAGACGGACAGACGGACAGACGGACAGACGGACAGACGGACAGCGAAGTCTTAGTAATAGGGTTCCGATTTTACCCTTTGGGTACGGAACCCTAAAAAAGTAACAAACAGTTAGTTTTTCAGGTCCTTTGTAAAGGATCGTTGGGCCTTGGGCGTTAATGAGTATAAAGCTAGAAAATAGACTCGGCTGGAATGGCCATGTTTGTTGAGTACCTTATAAAGAACTGTGGGCATTACGAGGATATTACTGAAATAGGTAATTTTACATCAAAGTTTAATTAAACAAACATACGAGCTCATGCTTACACTTCCGAAATTCTACTGGTAGGTAAATTAATACATACCTTGGTCATTTTAATACAAGAGAGTAGGTACCTACGTATCTACTTGTACGAACCCATTTAAAGTGCAAATGCGAGTTTCGGCTTAAATTGATGGGCTCGCGTACGCGCTATCAATCAAGATTTGCAACAATACTCCCTTTAAACTTGAGTAAGCCCAGTAAATTGAATAAAAACATCGTTATTGAGTGTTTGCTGCTACGTTGACAAATGAGAATATAAATAAAATTTACGAAAATTATACGTGAAAGGGCTCGTCCGGGGAAGTAGGTACTACTGTAATACATCATACCTATTTCTGCCGTCAAGCCAGCATTGCTATGTTCCGGTTTTAGGGTATGGCTGCCGGTGAAATTTCAGATACATGCTTAAGGTGAGTTTCCACTTACGCGGATCTGTGCGAAGCTGTGCGAAGTGGACCAATGACAGTCGCCAAATATTCGAGTTTGAAAATGTCGAGCTCTGTGAGTGTTCGGTCCGCTCTGCACAGCTTCGTACAGCACCGCATAGGCCCGCGTAGGTGGAAACTCACTCTTAATACCTGTCGAAGCTATTGTGAAGCACATTTTGTCGTGATCGACAGGGTACTGTTTTGCTATAGGATAGTTACTTCTTAGCATAACCATCTGGTTGCTCTATATCCAAGTGGTATAAAAAACACTCAACATTCGCAAACGTAGCTCCAACCCTTTCCTAGAATTCTTCAAGGATATAAAAAACATCAATAATAATAGTATAAGAACCTACGATTTAGATGTTGAAAATAAGTACCACAACATGCACCCGACTTGGCAAAAATAATTTGCAGATAATAAAAGCATCAGCATTAGAAATCATTAGTATTTTCTATGATAGTAGTGTAAATTGTGATAGCAAAAAATATACCTATAATATATGAATACTTAGTTATGGTTATAGCTTCAGTGCATGGAAGAAGCTTCCCCGTGCATGTCGGTAACAGTTAGGACACGGTAACGCTGTGTCCTAGGCTGGCTAATTCTTGGCTCTAATTTCTGGCTCACCACAATGGCTCATACCAAACAGCAATCTAAGACCCAATTCTACGTCTACTAAGAGAACACTTGACATACTTGTACTAAATCTTTCCAAAAATTCAAATTTATTTCAATTTCATTGTCAACAACATCATCGAATAGTAGCAGGCTTTTAAATAGGTCACACACTAAGCCGCTCTAGCAAAAAAAATCACTCTATTTCGTAGAGTGAAGCGAAGACACCGGCTCATTGATTGATCGTGGTAAATGGTTTGTGATGGGAGAGCCTCTCACATTGACAGACTGAGGTGCCGTGCCATGAAACGTTACGAGACCAAACCCTCTTTTAAAAAGAAAAATAACGTGTATTTCTAGGATTTTAGTTTTATGAGCGGCTATGAAAGCCCCGTGTTACTGAAGCTTTGATTTTATTACAACCTACGAATAAGCTTTAAGTAGCAATATAGTTTATTGGTGGTGTGGATGAAGAAAAATCTTGAGTTTCATTACGGTTCGAATTAAATATTATTTCTAATTTTGCTTTGAAAGGGTCTAAAGTACGACACCTTATCACTACATAGTATAAAGCAAAGTCGCTTTCCGCTTCCCGCGTCTGTATGTCTGTATGTATGTTTGCTTATATCTTTAAAACTACACAACGGATTTTGATGCGGTTTTTTTTAATAGATAGAGTGATTCAGGAGGAAGGTTTATATGTATAATAACATGCTACCCGTGCGAAGCCGAGGCGGGTCGCTAGTATCTTATATATGCTGATGCCAGCTGACGCTTTTTTATTTTTAATTGAAAACTGAATAAAACGGAGGAGTTATTACGTAATAGAAATAACCAGTTTTTTTATTTATAAAAAAAAACCTGATTGATTTAAATTAAATAAAAATGAATTGGATCACGACTGTATTGAGGGACAATCAACACTTTGAACTAAACGAAGTTGAAGTATTTTTCAGAATTTATTTTTATTATTTAAAAAAAAAAATAATTATTATAAATATTTCGCGACAAATGAGCGCGGCAGCCGCGCTATGTTTGGACGACAGCCGCTACCTGCCGCACTCAAACGGTATTAGTTAATGAAAAGCGAAAACAATAAACCTGTCTGTATAATTATTAACATAAACGCCATAAAACTGAACAAAAGAAAATGACCTACCTACCGTAAAGTTTTGGGGCAATATCCGTTTTTCGTGACACGTTTTTTCGAGGGCTGTTGTTCATCGTTAATCTTTGAAACAAAAACGGCAAGTTTGGTCGGGCGCTTCTGTGTCGCGCTTCGAGAACTCAGAACGGGAGACGGCGTACCTAACTAATATCATCGAACAAAAGAAAATGACCTGCCTACTGTAAAGTTATGGGGCAATATCCGTTTTCGTGACGCGGTTTTTGTGAAGTTGTTTGTTTGTAATATTTGAAAAAATGTTCTAAAAACTAAACATATTTAAGTTGTTTTTGTCCATATTTATGTATTCGTACAAAACTCGCTGCTTCCTAGCGATAGCGATGGTCGCGGGCAGTCATAAGTGTAACATAGTGGGGAAAATAAATTAAAGGTAATTACGTGATAAAGACCCGTGTCAAAATCTATAGTTAAGTCTACTAATCACGATTGTTTGAAAAATTATTATACGTAGTTATGCACTTTCGATTTGTAGAGCTAAAAAGCTTATCAGGACAACAATAAGTAATTTACAAATCACTAAGGGCATTATAAGAACATACTGTGGATAATAAATTTCATTTCCCATGCGATATTCCACATTTAATAACCTTTTTGTTTTTTTTTATATTTAAAAACCTGTTGGTACGTCTCGAAGTTTTGCGTTATTTGTAAAAGACGTAGTTAGATATCTAAATATAAATTAAATAAAAGGAAAATTTATCGTTTATATAAACACACACAAAAACCAAGTGTAGTCCCGAGTCACCGTCATGATGATGCGTCACCAACTTCATACCGTTCTGCTTGCTAATTTTTGCGTCACACTACGTATTTAACGTTGAAATGCCATCCTAAAATTGCTTGAGGAAGTACAAGTTCTGAGAGGAAGCGCCTGCTTCGGTTAATCCGGTCGCTAAATTATCTAAGGTGCCGCGCCATAATTTACGTTGTACAAGTGTGCACGACATGCGGCGGTACCTACAAAAATTTCCTTCCAAACGCTTAGGTTTGTATGGAAACGGGTTGATCAGGAGTTTGTGAGTAATGCCCTTTGTTCGCTACTAATGAGAAATTGGGACTAAGTTCTTATTCGATTCCTTGCTGACGACTGCTTCTTATTTGAAAGGACAAATATATGTCAATACAGTTTTATTTTTTAACAAACTAGCTGTCCCGATAGACGTTGTCCTGTCAAATTCGTTTTTTTTCCCATAAGAACCTTCTCCTGACCCAAAACGAATTAGCAAAATCGCTCCAGCTACGACCAAGGGATATAGGGATTCATTTTTATATATAAGACTAGCCGACCCGTGACAGACGTTGTTCTGTCAAATTTCAATAATCGAATAGAAAAGACTGAATGTTTTTAGTCTGTAGGTAATGTCAGATTTGTTGCACACCAGCGCCATCTATACAGAAATCATCCATTCTGCGTTATTGTTTTGGGGATGTTTTTCATTTTTTAAAGTAGTCTATTATTTATTCGGGCATTATATCTACATCTACAGCAAATTTCAACTTAATACGTTTTGTCGTTTAGGCCTATTGAGGAACAAACATACATACAAACTCACAAACTTTCGCATTTATGATATTATTAAGATTATCAGGCATGTTCCTTATTTTGAGATCTGCTAAGTGCTTTGATTTTTGATGGTAAAAAGACAGTTGTCGGTTTAATAATCAACCGTTAGCTTCTTTTGATGGTTTTTCCAGTCTAACTTTTACCATAAAATTACCATTCTGCTTTATTTCAAACAATAACTGACGAGACGAAACGTGCAAAAGGTATTTTCTACGTCATTTGTGATTAAAATAATTTTCAAAGAGACTAAAATACTATGTCAAATGTCAAATGTCAAAACATGATTGCAATGCAATGCATGCAAAGTAATAACTGACGTTAATTGCACTTCGACGACTCTATAAACGTTTCTTTATTATCATACTGACTGGCTTCACAGCTCAGTTGGTAGTAGCTCTGCCTTCTGCGCTGTAGGTTGTGGGTTCGATTCCTACCCAGAATAAACATTTGTGTGATAAACATAGATGATTGTTCTGTGTATAGGTGCTAATTATGTATAACTAGCGACCCGCCCGGGCTTCGCACGGGTGCAATGCTGATACTAAATATACTACAGAATGTCTTTATATAAAACGTTTTTTTTTTCACAGCTTTTTTTGACCCCTTCTAGTACAATTGCTGATTTTTGGAGTACAATTCGTACAATTCCATAGATTTGTAACTGCATTAAAATTAACCCTTATCCACGGTGGGTCCGGCTGCGTAGTATCACACGATTTCTATGATTCTTTTTTTATGGAATAGTTAATAATGTTAACTTTTTTAATGAGGGATGACTGAGAGTGTTATAAACGTAAGAGTAGACACATATAATCAGAAAGCTTCGAACTGCTAAGCTATCGGGAGTTACACGTGTTATTGTAAGTCAACCATAAAAGATAGACATATGCTGTCGTGGGATATTTTTTATATAATTTTAAGGAGAACATTTCCGTCATACATGATTTTTGTGTAGCTTTAACCATTAAAGTTGCACACGCGACGGAAGCTTAAAAAATGGAGTAACTTCTCCCGTTTTCCCTACATTTCCCTTCACTGCTCTGCTCCTATTGATTGTAGCGTGATGAAAAGTATACTATAACCAGCTCAGGAGTATGAAAAATAATTGTACCAAGTTTCGTTAAAATCCGTCGAGTAGTTTTTGTTTCTATAACGGTTATACAGACAGACAGACAGACAGACAGACAAAAATTTTACTGATTGCATTTTTGGCATCAGTATCGATCCCTAATCACCCCCTGATAGTTATTTTGGAAATATATTTCATGTACAGAATTGACCTCTCTACAGATTTATTATAAGTATAGATAAGTATTCTATCAGTTATTTGGTTCCCATATAACAAACTTTGCTAGGTTTGGGGCTAGATGACGATGTGTGAAATGTCCATTGACATGTCAATTTATTTATATTTATTTATATCTACTCGAGGATCTTTATATCATTATGTCTAAAAAGAAGACCAATGTCATAATTAATCATGAAATACATTGCTTATGCAAATGCTTTTGCTTTGACACTCATAAACTAAATGCCAAGTAAATGTAAGCCACTAAATGTAAACTTGAATTGTTTTTCACTGAACATTTCTGACCATTTAAAACGTTCATTTGAAATACCACTAACACTAACTGGACAGTTGAGTCTTCTATTTGGTATTTTAACTAATTTATTTTCGTCGCTTGCTGCATAGCTGTTTAATTTATGGTTGCAACTTTGGGACCAAAGCCGTGTTGACCGAGTGGGAGGTTATTGACTTTCAATTAGAAGGTTGTAGGTTCCAATCCCAGCAGCTGTGCTTTTTGCATTTGTACCTATACCTATAGCGTTAACACGTACTCAAAACGATGAAGGTAAATATCGCAAAAAACAGTTAGTATTTTTATAAGCGGCAATGGGCTTGCAACTTGCAAATGTGCTTGAAATCTTCGATTAGAGTAGGTATCAATTGCAATTGATCAATTTACGATTTGCTCCTGTCTACTCCGCCCAGTTCCGCGTCAGTAGAAACGAACTCTAAGATGTGCTCTTCTTAATTTTTAAAATAAATAAAATCTGCCTCACTCAGCAGAATCACAAGTTAATCAAGTCGAAAGCTTTTACAAGGATCATTGAAGGAATCTCTCTGATAATCTGCACATTAATGGCAGTCTCTTGAAAATGAAAACAATAAAACAGAATCGTTCTCCATCAACCGGAATCACAATTCAAGGAAAATATTATTGCATTTTTTGTCCATTTTACTGCTCGACGGCTGCCCCGGGGTCGATTTGATGACTGACTGTTACAACGTTGTGTAGCAAAAGTGAGTATTTCAATGTTATTATTACCTGAACTATAGGCGGAAAAGTTCTCACAATTAAACTAGTTTAGGTAAATAGCAAAATTAAAAATTTGAGTATGTATTTATTACTGTGTTATTTTTGACAGTTGAAACCAAATGAGTTTTATGAATGAGCACATCACTACATAGTATAAAGCAAAGTCGCTTTCCGCTTCCCGCGTCTGTATGTCTGTATGTATGTTTGCTTATATCTTTAAAACTACACAACGGATTTTGATGCAGTTTTTTTTAATAGATAGAGTGATTCAGGAGGAAGGTTTATATGTATAATAACATGCTACCCGTGCGAAGCCGGGGCGGGTCGTTAGTTGACTCTATAAATGATTGAAGTGAGCTTATGCAATAAGGCTGCTGAGTTACATCTAAACTTGCACTCCGGAGCATGGAAGCATTGCTAGATTAGGAGCCTAAGTAACAACTTCAACAAGGCGTAACAAAATAAAAAATGTTACTGTTCTGAGTAACAGACAGCTTGTTACCTAAAGCACTAACAACACAGCCACGACGTCCGGTCGTGCCATTAACTACCGCATTATCTCTTTGCTCTTTCAATATTTGGACATTTTATTCGGCGTCAGAGCGCGATTGTTTTCCATAAAATAAAGTTTTGTTGGCTTTTCGCGAATAATAATTTGTGGTAGTATTCTTAGTAGTGGCGTTCAGTTTGCCACTTGTCACGTGTGAAAGGCTAACTACTGCAGAATGTTGGCATTGCCAAATACTTGAACGTGCTTTTCACTACCCTTCTTAGGGGCAAGCCAAACAGAAGAGAAAAGACGTCCCGGCGATGCGGCGACGATGCAGCGCCCCTTTGATGTATCTACAGAAAAAACGTATGGAAGCGTCACAATGCAAAACATACATAAGACAGGGCGCGGACGCAACGTGTTTACGTTAGCACCCTTTAGACATCAAGAGTCTGTACTCGGAGATTAGTCGTGATCCCTTCATTTTTTTTTAAATATGTCTTGTTTGTCCCTCATTCTAACTCACTAGATCGGTAAGATTATATTCCTCCTGCAGGCATGACAGGACAGGTGTCGACCCTGTCAGGCACGAATCTACTGTCCCGCTGAGATCTTATACTAATTCTACTGGCTACGATCTGCTGTCCGCACAATGTGATGAATATCAATGAATTAGTGACAAGGTAAAATAGTAGGTAAAAACATGGGAGAATCATTTTTATAATTCGTGTATTCTTTTCCATTGTGCCTATTTGCATTCACTTGGCTGGAAAATTTGTTGAGGCTGATGGATAAAAATATCAAATTTCAAATTGTACCCATTAATTTTCACAATTAATATTATAATAACCTGTTTTGTATCTGTATTTCGCCAATAAAGCCTTTCCACGGTAAAAGGAAGTGAATTGATGTCGAAAATCTGATAACATGGTAAAGGAAATTCAATTATGCCGCAATAAAGCTCTTTCTCCATAGGGCGCATCATATCACATCATGCTTTTAGAGAAAGCTCATTTTGTGGATGCGGCACGATTCGGGACATGTGGAAGTTGAGCTTTAACGATCTTGCTCCAAACAGAAAATACCGGCATAATTTTTAAATAATGAAAACAATACATTAGATTGTTTTATACACAAACACAGAAGCAGATTTAATGTGTCTAGTACCTACCTATGTGTGAGCTCTTTGTTCTGTTATTATAAAGTATTGTATCTTCTGGTTAATTATGAAATGAAATAGAAACACGACTGTAATCTCCATCCTCTCAGATCTCCAGGCGCTCAGATCCTTGAAGATGTCTAAAGGTTTTAGTCAGAAGCACGTCCAAATATTACATTTGGATGTGCCAAGACAGGTCGCATGTCGTCGCCGAGTTATTTAGATGATACTTTTTATTCACACGAGCCATAGTTTCCGAATCTTTACTAATACTAGCTGCTCGCCCCGGCTTCGCACGGGTGGTACCTGGATAAAAAGTCTACCGATTTTGTGCAAACTTCACATAAACCATCTACTAAATAGTCCGACAAAGCCTATACATTTGGTTTGGATAGGTGAGCCCGTTTTTGAGTTATAAAATTACAACGAAAAGTGGCATTGATATTTAAGTAGATAAAGATAATAAATGCAAAAGTAGGTAACTGTCTGTGGCATTATCTAACATGGCCATCCGCTGGGCCGATTGTGATGAAATTTCATATAGAGATATCATAAAGTCTTGGGACGGACATAGGTTACTTTTTTCATTTTTGGAACGAAGTTCCTTATCGCGCGTTGTGAAAGGGGGCTAGACGGAAAAAAATCTTACGAAAAGTTGTCACGAAAAGTTGTCACGAAAAGTTGTCACGACACTTTTTTGCTATAGTATATCTATTAATTGTGTCGAGGTCGAGGTCGAGGTGGAAGTGGAGGTCGAGATGGAGGTGGAGGTCGAGGTCGAGGTCGAGGTCGAGGTCGAGGTCGAGGTCGAGGTGGAGGTCGAGGTGGAGGTCGAGGTGGAGGTCGAGGTCGAGGTCGAGGTCGAGGTCGAGGTCGAGGTCGAGGTCGAGGCCGAGGTCGAGGTCGAGGTCGAGGTCGAGGTCGAGGTCGAGGTCGAGGTCGAGGTCGAGGTCGAGGTCGAGGTCGAGGTCGAGGTCGAGGTAGAGGTCGAGGTCGAGGTCGAGGTCGAAGTCGAAGTCGAAGTCGAAGTCAAAGTTGATTCCCCTTCCCTTGTCCCACGTTATTTTGTGAGAACTTCGTTCCATCCGGGTGTCCCTTGACACCTCTCAAGTTTTTTTTTTTATTTTCAGGTATTTCAATGTTTAACGATAAAGTCAAAAAAACAATTTACTTAATCTACGCAGACGAAGATTAAAAAGCTAGTCGCTTTATAAAGTTCACTTTTGACCAACCTCCGCTTTATTTACTCTCCTTATCATCCCAGCAATAGTTTCAACGTGCAATTAAAGTTTGCGGTCGGGATGATATCGGTTGCGATCGTCTATACTTAATTACAGGACGGGAGTTCCCAGAGGATCAGGCTGCTTGTAGATTTACTGCTCTTGACCTCACTTGATCTTATGTAAACAAGTTGTGATTATAATTGATTTAATACTTCAAACTTCTGCTTTATCCTACTAATATTATAAATGCGAAAGTTTTTGAGTGAGTGGGTGTGTGTGTGTATTTATTACTCTTTCACTCAAAAATTACAGAACGGATTAAAATGAAACTTTACAGTAATAAGCTTATTCATCAGAATAACACATAGGCTACTTTTTATCCAGGTACCATCCGCGCGAAGCCGGGCGAGCAGCTAGTATTATAGTACTCAGATGTTTTTGACCATTATTAGCACTCTATTCAATTATATTTGTAAATGGTGCGTCAAAAGAAGATTATTTACTAATAAGAAAATGCTTACACAAAGATTATTTATTTTTACACCTCAAAAACAGCTTGAACCTAAAACCGGATTGTGCGTGTTCTTTGAACTGACTGTTCACAGTATAAAAATGAGAAAAGATAGGAAAATTATGTCTTCAGTATTAAAGGTGGTAAACAGGAAGTAGGTTAACTTATTATGGTCTCTTGTCGCACTCAGTATACAAAAAACCAGTACACACTAGCAGATATCTGATGCTGCTTCATACCACCTTCGTCCCTTGTTTCAAGTGGTTTGTATTTTATTTATGAGACATATAGGCACACATAAATACAAATTTTCTAATGAAATTTCATAAATAAAACCAAATTTACTACTAACATTTTAGGGAGCGGAGAGGGGTGAGGGGGACCACAAAACTGGTTGGCAATATGTGTTTATTGGATGTCCGGGATCGATACAATATATATCTGAAGTCAGAATGAGGTGCGCAATTTTTGCAAAGGAACATTTTCTTGGCGCCCGGTCTATATGGAAGTATCAGTAGATGACAGCTAGACGTAACAAAAGACAGTTACTGGACGTCAGTACTGCCCACTAAACTGCCCTATGTGAAAGTGACGACTGTCAAAATAAGAAGCAAAACTGTTGTGAAAACCAAAAGATATCATACCGTTGCAAGCACCTATCTAGTCTATATAATTATATAAAAATCAATGCCACTTTTCGATGTAATTTTATAACTCACTAGCTGACCCGTGCCCGCTTCGCTGGGAGACAGATAGTTTTACGACTTCATATTAGAAATCTTAAAATTATCAGTGGTTCTCTAATATATTAAGCATGTTATTATACATATAAACCTTCCTCCTGAATCACTCTATCTATTAAAAAAAACCGCATCAAAATCCGTTCTGTAGTTTTAAAGATATAAGCATACATACATACAGACATACATACAGAAGCGGGAAGCGGGAAGCGACTTTGCTTTATACTATGTAGTGAAGAACGGGCTCACCTATCCAAACCAAATGTTTAGGCTTTGTTCGGACTATTAAGTAGATGGTTTATGTGAAGTTTGCACAAAATCGATAGACTTTTTATCCAGGTACCACCCGTGCGAAGCCGGGGCGAGCAGCTAGTGTATTATAAAGTTGACTGTAATTGTGGTTGTTCTTGTATTGAACAACCTATGCGACTATGCGTACAATAAGTCAAACGCATTAAAAAATATATTGCAACTGTTAAGATTCGGCAGGTTTATCAGCGGATCAGAGATTCAAATCAAAAGAAATACAGTTGCATGGATGAGTTTTTTTTAAATATAAACCGGCCAAGTGCGAGTCGGACTGGCGCACAAAGGGTTCCGTACCATTATCTATAAAAAAACGCCGAAAAAACACGTTAGTTGTATGGGAGCCCCACTTAAATATTTATATTATTCTGTTTTTAGTATTTGTTGTTATGGCGTCAACAGAAATACATAATCTGTGAAAATTTAAACTGTCTAGCTATCACGGTTTCTAAAATACAGACCTGTGACAGACAGACGGACAGCGAAGTCTTAGTAATAGGATCCCGTTTTTACCCTTTGGGTACGGAACCCTAAAAAGCGCCCTAACACTAACAGATTCGCGTGGGTCTGATGCCGCTTTGCCCCTCGACAGCAACTTTTTAATTTACAATGTCTGCACTGTTGCGCTTTTTCACTGTACTTTTTTTGCTCGCTTCAAGCATTTTTAATTTATTACTTTAGCATTAGGTGGCTATTTCTAAAACAAGTGTAGCGTGAGCTGCCTTAAGGAGTTTTGCTGAAGCTCATTATTTTATTATTTGTTTCGTTATTATTTTCTTTATCTGAGCCTTGTAGAAAAAAATATATACACCAAGCCCTGATTCTTATTAGGCGACCATGCCTAATAAGAATCAGGGCTTGGTGCATATATTTTTTTCTACAAGGCTCAGAGGAAGAAGCGTAACTTTACTTAGCTCCCAAGTCGTTTCAAAGTGGTCCATATGATTTTACTGAAATTAATATCTTTTGGCTTTGACCACGATTGTTGTATCGCAGTCAAAAGGTCGAAATAAAAGGTGATTTGAGATAAAAAAATATCCGTATGAAATAATAATAAATAAGAACTTATTCAATCAATTATAATCAGAGCTTGTCTATATTGCCTAACTGAACTAGTAATCATAATCGGATTCCTGTGTCAAATAACAATGGGATTTTGACAATAGAAGCCGATTACGGTTACCGATGGACTTACGCAATAAAGCAGTAGAGTCGAACGACCAAAATGTAAATTTTGTGCCTAGATATTATTCGGAAACTTGGGACCCATAAAATAATAATTTTGACCCTCCCCAAGACAAATAACCAAGCCTCGCTGAATCTTAATTAAACCAATTGGCGTGAAAAATGGAACAGCTATCTGCCTTGTGGGAAAATCATAAGATTTTTTTGATCTAAAAAGAATTTCAAATATTTATGACCCTCTTGAGATATTTTGTCAAATTGGCTGATTTTCCGTACTTAATTCTTGAACGAGCTTGTTTAATGATTCCAATAAATTAAACAGAAACATAAAAATAAATACTTGTTAAGATTCATTTGTTTACCAGGTGAACTTTTTTATGGTACATAATTACCTACTAGTTATGTAAAATTATTATGTTTAAAACAAACTACTTTTAATTTTTCAGGTGGAGAATATAAACAATTTATTTTATTTGGGGTAAAGAGCTTGTTGAAGTCCGAAACCAGGTGGAGGAGGACATTCACACAGCGATGTAGGACCACACAGTGGTTCACATGCATACCTTCCATTTCTGTAAAAAACAATTGAACTAAATAAAAAATAAATAGGATCACGACTGTAATCCCCTAGTACGGTAGACATCCTCTCAGAGCTCCAGACGCTTAGATCCTTTGAAAATGTCTAGTGGGGGTTGTCAGAGGCACGTCCAAACATTATATTTGGCACATGCCCACATTTTGCAGTAGTTAGCATTCCATACGTGACAGGTTGCAAGTCCATCGCCGCTTATAAGAACACTAACTAGATTCCTCACGATGTTTTCCTTCACCGTTGTAAGCACTTGTTTTTGATGCGCATATAAATTTTCGAACAGAAAAATCCATTGATGCACGCCGGGATTCGAACCCACAACCTTCAGATTGAAAGTCGAGGTACATAACACTCGGCCAACTAATTTTCATCATTATCTCCTTAGCCCTTATTTCCACTTCATGCGGGATCGGCATAACATATAATTATTTTCCACTCCAGTGTTACGTAAAAAATATATTATAGAATAAATAAATAAATATTGGTGGACATTTCATACAGTGCCATCTATCTTCAAACTAAGCAAAGCTTGTACTATGGGAACTAGATAAATTATATAATATTTATGTCCATTTTGAGTAAATACATTAGTAATTATGATACCTACAAAATATCTAGAAATAATATCATATTCTACAATTAATTAACTTTTTAAATCCTGTGATGTTGCTCAAAACTACTTAGTAAATGACTAAAACTGTTGCACTAAAACCAGATTAAAAGTGTACTCGATGTACAGTTTAACTAAACGAACAAAGCAATAAAAATAACTTGCAAATTCTAAGGCACTATAACAATAGAACATTATTCTGTTGAATACTAACTGCGGTCCGGCCGGCGGTATACCGCCGCAGCGTATGGTCTGTATGATATTATTGACGTCACACACCGTGAGGTCCTCCTGAACGAACAATACGTAATCAAGCTTCATTCAACTCTAAGAAACTGTGCTATTAGGCGGCCTAATGTATGTGCTTACCTATCTGTGTAGGGAGTAACAATGCCGCAAATGATCTTGGATGTTCGATATATGATGTTTGTCTTGGATGTTTATACAGTTTTTATCAAGATTTCTAAGATACATGTGAATAGCTGGATGAGAAAATAGAATTGTGAGTTTGCGCTGCTTTGTATAGTTAGAGTGTAGCATGTGGTGCCAATAGCTATTGATGGAAAAACACTTGAGTACATAGATCAATATATATACCTTGGCAAACAAATAAGTATAGACCGACAAAGCAACGAACGGGAAGTCGACCGCAGGACACAGCTGACATGGAATAAATATTGGAGTTTGAAGGAGATGTTCAAGAGCAACCTGCCCGTAAACATCAAAACCAAATTACTGAACTCCTGCCTCATCCCTTGTCTAACCTACGCGTGCCAGACTTAAAAGTTCAGTAACAAGGTAAAAAATAAGTTAATAACATGTCAAAGAGGAATAGAGCGCAGCATGTTGAACATAAAGAAAACACAAAAAATAAGACACACAAAAATAAGGCAAACTACCAAAGCGACGGACGGATTAACACAGGCTCTGTCATTAAAATGGAAGTGGGCAGGACACGTAGCACGTCTTCAAGACCAGAGATGGACGAAAAAAGTGACTGCTTGGAAGGGACCTTTAGGAAAGCGAAAAATAGGCAGACCTTACGCTAGATGGGAAGACGAAATTATAAAGACAGCCGATGTACACTGGCTAAAAACAGCCCAGTCCAGAGAGGACTGGATATCTTTGGAGGAGGCCTTCACCCGGAGAGGGGTTCTTGCAGATGTTATATGAAACTAATCAAATTATACCTACTCACTCTTAAATTTAAACTTAAGTTAATTATAGTTAGAATAAGATTATTATTATTTTTTATCTGCATAGAAATAAAGGCTTTTTTATTTTTATTTTTTTTTATTTATTTTTATTATGTGGTGCCCGGGTAAAAAGTAGCTTATATGTTAGCCCATGTCAAGAACTATATCAATTCATATTTGGATTCAAATCAGTTCAGCTATTACGGTGTGATTAAAATTCATACAAACAAAAGAACTTAAACTTTTACATGATGGTTTGTTAGGTTTGATAGTTGATTAAAATTGTCATATCCTACTAATATTATAAATGCGAAAGTTTGTAAGTGAGTGAGTTTTAAAAAACTACTGAACGGATAAAAATGAAACTTTACAGTAATAATAGCTTATACATCAGAATAACACATAGGCTACTTTTTATTCAGGTACCGTACCCGTGCAAAGCCGGGGCGAGCAGCTAGTAAAATATAATAGTTTTCACTGTCTAACTAATTGAATTCAATGTAAACTGGTATGCACAAAACAATAAGTTAAACCTATCAAGAGACCTGCAACCATCGACTACTGGTAGCCGATGCCTGCAACAGTCAACCTTTGCATGTATTATTGTAGTCATAGTACAAACTAAACAATTGTTTAGGAATTTTTATAGGTACTAAACCTAGAAAGGGTATTTCGCCAGCTTCCAAGAAGTTATACACAATAATTCCACTTAAATTTATTCCGGTTAGCATTGGAATCTTAGTGTGATGAAAAAGGAGATTATTCGTCCAACTTACATAATAATCATCATCTATCACCATCACAGGTGCATTGACACACGCGCCAGCACATTCAACAATATCAACTCCAAACATGCCGTCACGTGAGACACTGCCGACGCAACAGCAACAAGCCTCTTCTGCTGCACGAAGAATTAACTCCGAGCCGCGCAGCATGCACGGCGTAGTAGAGCAGATCTTCACGTGGTACATTCCACGGTAATGCCTGAAAAAATTTAAAGAATCTTGATCTGCTTATCTGCTAAGCTGTTTATCTGGACAGAGACTTTCTTTACAAAACACCAAGTGGAAATAGCATCAGACTCACGCGAAAAATCTAGGCAAGACTTCTTAAGAGAACACGAAATGCATGAGAACGAAAAGACGTGCCACTCACTCACTATCCACATTCACGCTTCTCGGGTTTTTTTGGGGGTTCTTGTTGTAAGTGTGGATGGGCTATAAAGAAAGGTCATTTCTGAACGAAAACCTCTACCAACCAAGCACTTACTAATCTTAGTCGCGTTAGAAGTCATTTATTTCGAATTATGCCGAGTTTGAGTAGATAAATGGCAATTTATCTCGAAGTTATCAAAATCTTTGTTTAAACAGTTTTTTGGCGGATGGCTGCTTCGTAAATGTGGCATAAAATAAATAGCTCCATTTAGGGCAATATCCAAGACATTTTAACTGCGAGCAGCAGCAATTTACGGCAATATCAACGAGGCAATAATACTAACGCGAAAAGCTCGTGTAAAGCATCTGTAGAAACCAAAACTTTAACCTGGTAAAGAAAAAAAATAAAAAAAAACTTGAGAGGTGTCAAGGGACACCCGGATGGAACGAAGTTCTCACAAAATAACGTGGGACAAGGGAAGGGGAATCAACTTTGACTTCGACTTCGACTTCGACTTCGACCTCGACCTCGACCTCGACCTCGACCTCGACCTCGACCTCGACCTCGACCTCGACCTCCACCTCCATCTCGACCTCCACTTCCACCTCGACCTCGACCTCGACACAATTATTAGATATATATATTAATAGATATACTATAGCAAAAAAGTGTCGTGACAACTTTTCGTGACAACTTTTCGTAAGATTTTTTTCCGTCTAGCCCCTTTAACTTAACTTTCACAACGCGCGATAAGGAACTTCGTTCCAATATGATCACGACTGCAATAGACATCCTCTTGGATCTCATGACGCTTAGATCCTTAAAAGATGACTATAGGGGGTAGTTAGCATTCCATACGTGGTTTCATCGTCATTTTTCCTTCGCGGTTTTGAGCACGTGTTAATGCGCATATAGATTTTTGAACAGAAAAAATAATTGATTTGGGATTTAAACCCACACCTTCGAATTAAAAGTAAAGCTATTTCTCAGCCAACACACCAGGAGCCTTACCACAAGGTCTTTAAGTAATATTAAAACTCGCGGTGGTAAAGTGACAAAGCAACACGAGTTTGTTGTCACTTTGGAGGTGAACCTAACATCATCCTTTAGATAAGCACCTAGTTTGTATTACCTACCATGTGAGAGAAATAAATTATTTTTTATTATTTATTATTATTACTTTCGCCCCGCAAGTAGTACAGTTTTATTATTACTTTCAGAGCTTGTGGTAACCCTGGTAAGGGAGAGATGAACTTAAGGGGCTCCCAGTCGCTGATTGCTCTTTTTCGAAACGAAAAAGGAAATACTTCTGAACAAGCCACATCTCCTATTTTTATAAGTATATTACTTCAGGTTCCTACCTAGATTTCTATTAAGCTGAAAACATAATAGCAGAAACTTTTCACGATAAAGATATTATTTCAAAATGATACGTTTTAGAATTTATGATCGAAATATTTTATATACCTACTATTAAAAACAACTTGTGGTTTATTGTTAAAGATAGGTAATATGTAGATCTAGATTTCTATTAGAATAGATTTTTGATAAGTAATTATACATAATTTATATCATTAATTTATTCGAAAAGCTAAGGCGGACCACGCTCCGACGTGTGTCTTTATTCACATATACTATACATTATAAAGTAGGAGATGTGGCTTGTTCAGAAGTATTTCTTATTTCGTTTTGAACAAAAACAATCGTCGACTGGGAGGGCCTTAATCCGTACCTCTTATTCATAGTATAGAACGTAGCATATTCGTAAACTCTGACTCTGGGAATGCTCAGGATCTCTGCCACCTTATGCATTGCTGATAACGGTACCCAACCGATCTGCCGTTGAGCGATATCCAGTGCGGCTCCCACAGCGGACCGCTGCGATCCTTCAGGGTAGTTCTGGATCAGAGCTGCTAGTCTCTGAAAAATTACAAAAGTATATTTTAGCAATGCAATTCCAGTGCAACTAAATTTTTTTGTTTAAGCTTTCCATACCTCATTGATAATTCAGGATCAGTAAAAATAATAAGTCATAAATAACTGGAAAATGTAGATTTATTGATCAGTTTTATCGATAGTTACTGAATAAAATTAGAATTTCTGTGGTAAGTTAGTTACAACTGTTTTTCGTGTATGCACGGAAATCCGATTGTGCGAGCCCGAATCGCATTGGACCATTTTTTTATATATAAAAACTAGCTAACCCGGCGAACTTCGTATCGCTTTAGATTGTTAATTTCCCGTTCCCACTATCGTTCCTATTCCCGTTCCCGTTCCCGTTCCCGTTAAAAAGTATCCTGTATCCGTCTCCTGGTACTAAGCTACCTCGCCACCAATTTTCAGCGAAATCGGTTCAGCCATTCTGAGTTATAAATAGTGTAACTAACACGACTTTCTTTTATATATATAAAATGGTATAGTAAGTTCTATAAAGTACATATATAAGTAAGTACATACTTTTTTATTTATAAATAGAATACAGCGATCGTTATGGAAATATTATCGGAGTTATAAGAGTATGGTTATTTATGTAGGCACAAATTCCGATGAAGACAGGATCCTCAGAAATTGACCCAGTTACTTATAAGCATGCTCAACAGTTTTCAAATTCCAGAAACAGATTAATTTTATCGGTATAAATCAATATCTTTGGGTCTTGCTACATTTGCTGAAAGATTGTTGTTCCTCGAGATTTTTTCCTTCACCGTTTCGGGTAATTTTAAGGGCACACATATATTTTGAAGTTGAAAACCCTTTAGTGAATGATCGTATGTCGATGCCCATCTTTGAGGCAAGTCGAGGTCTTGCTACCTGTCACATATGGAATGCTAACTACTGCAAAATGCGGACATGTGCCAATGTAATGTTTAGACTACACCCTACTAGACATTTTCAAAGATCTAAGCGTCTGGAGATCTGAGAGGACGCCTACCGTACTTGGGGATTACAGTTGTGATCCTATTTATTTTATTTATTTAACTAGCTGACCCGTGCCCGCTTCGCTGTGCGTAAGACATTTCTAATACCATCGTTGACTTTTTTGTAGACGTTTTTAAGGTGTACAATACTGTAGTACATTATTTTGTGGGGTTCAGCCAGCATTTGCAATGTAAGCGCAAAAAAATGTCATCACATTAGAAACCTCTAAAATTATCAGTGTTTCTCTACTACATTATGCATGTATTATACATATAAACCTTCCTCTTGAATCACTCTGTTTATTAAAAAAAAACCGCATCAAAATCCGTTGTGTAGTTTTAAAGATATAAGCAAACATACATACAGACATACAGACGCGGGAAGCGGAAAGCGACTTTGCTTTATACTATGTAGTGATTAAGCATTACGCAAATTATTATAAAAGGGCATCTTTGCTTACCATCATATTCGCCTCGGTGAACTCAAAAGGTGTTTTAGCGTTGTTGTCTGGACTGTCTCTGTGTACATTTAGCTCGTCGCTAGATCTCAGGCTTGTTGTAGCTATTTGTCTGTGAAAACGAGCCACCTGAAAATTGACATTTTGTAATTTATTTCGTTTTTACATCGAAGATTTCTGGTCAATAGAATAAAGTGAAATTATTTTTCAAACTATCGAGATAAGTAGACATAACTATAGATAATGACACGGGTCTTTATCACGTAATTACCTTTAATTTACTTTCCCGACGTTTCGACTATGTTACACTATGGTCGCGGGCAGACTCAATTCATGACTATTGTAACATAGTCGAAACGTCGGGAAAGTAAATTAAAGGTAATTACGTGATAAAGACCCGTGGCAAAATCTATAGTTATAAAGTGAAATTCTCCGCCGCGCCAGTCTATTGAAATGAAATGAATTATACAAAATAATATCTTATAAGGATTGCGATTGTAGTCCCCAAGTGTGTACGGTAGACATTCTTTCAGATCTCTAGCCACATTGATCATCGAATATGTCTAAAGAGTAGTCAGAGGCGCGTCCATCAATACATTTAGGCACATGCCCACATTTTGCAGTAGTTAGCATTCCATACGAGACTGCATTATAATAATACTAACTCATTATGTTTTCCTTTACGATTCTGAGCACGTGTTACTTAACTATAGATTGAGTATCAAACAAACATACTTCAACTAAATTTATAAATCAATTCTGAATATTATTTTCAACCGACGAAGTAAAAGTAGCTTTACTCTTGTTGAAACGGATTTGAATATTCACCTACAAATTGCCAAGCCGAAGTTGAAAAATCAATGTTCTCATCTCTAAGATAAAGGCCAGGCCACATGATAATTCGCCGCACGCAGTGCTGATTTCGGCCCATTAGGCTTCAAATGGGCGGCGCCGGCGTAGCGAACATCATATCGCCTAGAAACAACTGTAAATCGAGCACGGTAACCCCACCCTGTCCCATCTCGCAACTACAAAGCGGCTATGATACTACAGTACGTACAGATACCTTATCACAAAAATATCTATAATGAAAATAAAACTCGGACTTTCTCTGGGCTAGATTTTGGCTCGTAACCACGAGCGCCATCTGTGATTGCTGTCAGTAGAACGACATAATACAAATGTTAATTTTCAAGATTTTGATATTAATGGTAATGCTAAATCGATACTTATAACGCCATCTATTGAAACTTATTTGAACTAGGGTTTTTATTGGAGATGAGACCCCATGATCATACCATACTAGGAATATTAAATATGCCGGACGCCGCAGCGGCACAGCTCAGGCGCCGCATTGCAACGCATTGTGTGGCCTGGCTCTTACTCTTCACTTAATCGAATTGATTTCGACGAAGGCAAAGGAAGGTGAATTAGTTAATCAGTCTTTGATCAAATTCGTAAGTTGACTTGGCATCAAAGTCATAAAGAGAAAGAAGGCTCCACAAAGAAGGCCGAGAATGTATTTTACCAGATGTGTGTGATTACAATGAGCCTGGAAATATTTCGCTTCTGGAACAAAAATGTTCAACTAGATATAAATTGATGTCCAATTCAAATTCAAATTCAAACATCATTTATTTCAATAAAATCACAAGGATCACTTTGAAACGTCTTAGGAACTAGGTGAAGCTACGCCGATTCCACGCGACCAAGCCTAGAAGAATCAGGCAAAAACACGGCTTGGGGTCTACCTTTTTTTAATGATCCTTTCCTTAATGCTATGTAGAGCTCCAGTGCGATGCTAATCGAACAAGGTGAAGTACCTATGTACGAGTACCTTATCTACCTCTAACGAAGGTTCATGATATTTCCTGAATTATATTCTGTAGATATTGCTTTAATCTATTTATAGGTAGGCGTAAATTCTTCACGACACGTGTTGATTAGGTCAAAATGTGTAGGCGGTCCTAATCCTAGCGGTAACAAGATCACGGATCTTGTCAAAACCTAATAATATTCGGCTCCAAAAGGTAGTTGGTTTGCTCTTGGAATGGACTGAACGAAAGTAACAATGTGTGGGCTCGACGAAGTTTCGACAAACAAGATTTCTTTGGACACGCATTTAGGATAATGACTTACTTTTGGCAAAAGAGTCTTGAGTTTCAACATTTCGATATCATTCGTTGACAAAGATTTTCTGTAGGTATATTTTTCGCTCACGATATATTGTCATGCGTGACAGCTGATTTATCAACAATTTACGACATCAAAAAGTGCACAAACAATTAAAGAGGTTTCTTTCAAATAAAAGTGAAAGTGTGTTTGTTCTTCTTTCAATGGAGCAATAACTCATAGATCGTAGAGTGACATAGGTTACATAACTTAACAGAAACTAGTTAGGATATAAAGGTAAAATCACTCTGAAACTACATTGAAACTTTCGCACTAAAATAAAATATTAAAAGGCAAACTATAAGATACCACTCTCCGAAACCACTTAAAATTTTGTTGGCCGTTCTGTAGTTAACTTCTCACTGTAAATCAGTAAAAGTGTTCAGCCACTAGAAAGTTGTTCAATATCTGGGATATTGGAAAGATGGCTCTCGCCGGATCAAGTGTAGTGGGCACTAATACTTTATCGATCATGAACACCTGATTCTCAAACATTATTACTGGCTGAATTCAATTCTTTGAGATTTCAAATTGAAGTTGATAGCCGTTTGGCTGAGTGGGAGTACCTGAGAGTAGGTACCTTTACTTTTAATTTTCGGATTAAATGACCGTTCATAATATTGTAGAAATTCTATTTTCTATTTCATATTTTTGTGAATTTTCCAATTACGAAGTAGTATTATATTGTTTTATTTTGCTTTAGAATTTCGTATATAAAATATCAATTGAGCCGATTTTTCATCGTAGCAAACGTTTTTAATTTTTTTTTGTATTTAGACAAGCAAGTTCATCGATAATTTGGTAGAATTTATTTTAGAACTATTTTATTATTTATCATAGAATCAACAGCACTTTGTGAATGTTACAAAAAAAAATAACTAAGCTTCATTCCAATAACAGATTCTTTCTTTTTAAACGAGATCTTTTTAATAATAGTTGCTTTGCATTGCTTGACTTTAAACAATTGATTTTAAACAATTATGTCAGTAGTTGACGTGCAAAATTATGAAAATACAAGGATAAAATAGATAATTAAGTGCGCATGTGTGTAAGGGCGTGGATGTTTGTGTGTGTGTGTAATTATAATTCAATACAATAAATTTTCTGTTTCTAATATCATAATTACTGACTTAGTAGGTACTATATTTGGCGGCCTCACAGCTCAGTTGGTAGTAACTCTGTCCTCATTGCTGTAGGTTGTGGGTTCGATCCCCACCAAGAACAATCATTTATGTGTGATCAATATAGATGTTTGTTCTGTGTCTGGGTGTAGTATCATGTGTATGTTTACAAAAAAAAAGTATAAAAGTATTCTATCAGTTATCTCTAGTTCCCATTGTACAAGCTTTACTTAGTTTGGGGCTAGATGGCGATGTGTAAAATGTTCATCAACATTTATTTATTTATTTATTTACCACACCAAATTATGAACTAGTGTACCCAATCGATATTTAAGAATCTAAATAGGATGTAACCATTGATTACCACGGGTCTTTATCACGTAGGTATTATCTTTTATTCCGCTTATTTTAAAAGAGTAGATGAAAAACGGTGCTGAAAGATATTCTATCGATATCGATTGACTGAAAACGTTTTAGAAGCTTTTGAATTTGAGGGATGCATCTCGGATGCAATATCGATGTTCATTGCCATAAAACCACCGGCGGCAAATATCTCCAGGGTAATATTGACCGGATTTTTACTGGCTTGAAAACATTATGACTATCTAATATCTATTAAACGAAAACGTTATCAGAATCTATTTAATACCTTTAAGGTGATAAGTGAATTTTTTGAGTTTTTGTATAGGTGATTCTACCCGGATAAGACGTAAAAAGTTATAAAACTGCATTATCTTGAAAACCATCAAATTTAAAAAGAAACTGTCTGTTATTTACTTAGCTAGTATGATTATCTAACGAATTATATAAAAATGAACTGTTTAGCTATTCATAGTTTTAATTAAAATCGAAACTAGTGTTTTTGAAGAGCCAACTTTGGAAAATAAATCTATCGAGAAAAGTTTCACCAATCGTGTTTCTGTCTGTAATTTATCTAGATTAAATCCTTAAGTTATCTTTGTCATAAAAAACAAAACTGTATGTTTTGCGGTTATTGAGAAAAAACGATTCTGCATTCATCAAAAACATTTATTACTCGTCTTAAACGAGCAATTCTTGTATCTTCTTCACTACATAGTACAAGGTGTCTCAAAAGTAAGTTCACATTTGCTTATCTTATTACGCGAAAGCAACTATTCTGAGGGGCGCGGGGGGTATGTCAGTCGGTAGTCTGGCTCTTGGGAATTTAGTCGCTATGGAGCGTTTCTCTGGTGCGGACCGTGCGTTGTGCGTACGTGAGTTTTACAAAAACGGTAATTCGGCGACTGTAGCGCGTAGAAAATTCTGCAGTATTCGACATATTCGTCACTTAAATGATGCGCCTAGCACTCGACTCATTGCAAAATGGGTTGAGAAGTTTGAAGAGACTGGGTCAACTCTGGAGAAACCAAAATCTGGGCGGCCAAGAACATTAAGAACAGCCGAAAACGTGGACAGTGTTACTCAGTCTATTCGAGATGATCCAAACCTCTCGATTCGGAAGCGTGCTGTTGCTTTAAATGTGCACAGATCTTCATTATGCCGCATTTTACACAAAGATTTAAAGCTGCACCCGTACAAAATTCAGTTGGTGCAAGAACTGAAGCCTCAAGATGCTGGTCAGAGGCTTGACTTTGTAAATCAGATGATTGAGCGCTTTCCAACGTTCACCAACATCTTGTTTTCCGATGAAGCCCATTTTCACCTGAATGGGCATGTAAACAAGCAAAATTGTCGTTACTGGAGTGCAACCAATCCAAAACAAAAACATCAGAAACCGCTACATTCACCCAAAGTCACCGTATGGGCAGCGATGTCGGCGCGAGGAATTATCGGCCCTTACTTTTTTGAAGATGGAAGAGGACGCACGCTCACAGTGAATTCAGAGCGTTATGTGGAGATGTTAGACGAGTTTTTCGTGCCCCAACTGCAAAACTTTCCTGGTTACAACCAAAGAACATGGTTCCAGCAGGATGGAACAACTACATCTGAGCGTCTAAAAATCGGATAGGGTGTCTACCGTACTTTGGGATTACAGACGTGAACCTATTTCTTTTTCAGGAGTTCGGAAAGTTATCGTAAACGCTTACAAACACTTCAGACGTATAATTGAAACAAACGTTCGCAATAACATGTTTGTCGAAAATAAAGGTTTTATTTGTTCATCAAACACAAACTCAAATATTCAAACGAGCTTGATAAAACATGGATCCAGTTTTAACTCAGCTTTTGTCGCGAATGGATTGATCATGAGCAATATAACGACGAAGCATTTTAGTGGCAAAGCGGTTGTCTAGACAATTATGGCACGTTTGTTTGACAAAAAGACAACTGAATTTAAAACCTTCTCCTTTTTTGTAAAGTCAGTTAAATACATTTTCTGTTGAAAAATATTTTTCTATGACAAGCTTTTGTTAAATCCACCATCGAGCATCAGCGTACGTTATCAGCATACTTGTCATAACTTGACAAGTATGCAAAGTTTATACTCAATCGAAGTATTTACTAAAGAGTTTCATTGTGAGTGTCTGTTGAACAGTTCCTGACTCCATTATCAGATCAGCTCACTGTCACCATATTATTGCAGTAAGTTACATAAGTATGAGAAATTACATTTCAATCGGTTGGGGATAACTGCTTCAAAATTGAGTTGCAAGATTCCACCTTAACAAACATAGTTACATAGTTACATACATACATTGCAAGTTAAATAAAACGCACACGTTTAAACTCCGACAAACAAGCCTTCAACCAATAGTTATCTCAAGCATATCAAAATAAAAAGTCTGTCAGGCTATTAAATATTTGCCAAACACCACTTTGGAAAACCATTTGGAAAACTGAACTATAAATTTTTTGATGTGAGAGATAATTGTCTTCCTCCAGTGGAAAATATCACAAAGTAATACGTAAGATGATTTCTTGAAAAGGTACTCTTGGGACCCAGAGATTGTTTCTTCAATAGGTAGGTATATGATGAACAAAAGGAAAAGAAGTAGATGATAAGATCACTAAATAAGCATTCTTGTGAAAAATGAAGTTACTGTGTGTTAAAAAGTGTATCAGAAAAATCAGTGCGAGAATTTGAACAGCAAATTAGATTTCTTGTTGACTGTAGCCCGCTCGTTAGATTGAAACGAATTTTCAATCAACCAACAAAAATATTCGCCGATAATTTGGAGCGCAAAGAGGAATTCGTTTGCAGAGACTGCGTGAGTGTGAAAACTCTCGAGTATTTATTTGCGAAGATTTTTCACACAATTTCTCTTCAGCGGATTTTTATTTTATTTCGCTCGATGGTACCTATCTCTCTACACGCGCACCCATTGAATTAGTTTTTACAAATTTTATCACGGAGTCCAGAGCAAGTACCAACAAAAATATATGGATTTTATTGCGTTTAAAGAACAAACTCTGAAGTAATATTTCCTAAAACCAGTCGCTTACATTTACCGAAATGCCAACAAGAAATATACGTTCCTAAGATTAAGTAATCCGTACCCTACACTATGTGAAAAGGCTCAAATCCTCCTGTCAAATTTGACGTTATCCTGTTGGGTTGGCTCTTCAGAAATTGTACAGTTTATCCTTCATAATACAACAGGTTGCCCAAGAATTATTACCAAAAAGTAAACGCATTTTTCGATCAATAAATTTAAAATTCAGTTTATTTGATAATCAGACAATTATTTCTGAAAAAAAAACTTGTTTTATAAAGGCAATTAAATTAGCTTTTTCTGCCACAAGAAACTAGAAAAGCAGTTTCCAGCACAATGACCATTTAGACCGACGAATAGGTAAACAAGTTGTGAATAGTTGTATTGAATAATCAATTTAGCCCCGGTTCACTTGCATAAGCTGACATGTCCCACTTAGCTTTGAAACAGTACACAGAGACACTTGACTAAACCAACTTGATGTCTCCTTGTGCATGAACCCCAAGAGAGCTAAGTTATGAGAGTCTATTGATAAATCATTATTGATTTGATATCGAGTGGTTTTGAGATAAAACCTCGGTTTTGTTAAAGCAGCAAACGGAATCACACTTGATTAAGATCCGGCTTAGGGTAAGTACTTTTAACCTAGTCTTATCTCAAATAAACGTCTCCAATATGGTCAAAACGGTAAAAGCACGCTCGGCTTAGTCAGCTCCGTATTCATCTGGTCTTTCCTGTGGATATGGACGACTAATCTAAGAGGTGTAGGTGATGACAATTTTTAGGGTTCCTTACCCAAAGGGTAAAAACGGGACCCTATTACTAAGACTTCGCTGTCCGTCTGTCTGTCACAGGTCTGTATCTCACGAACCGTGATAGTTAGACAGTTGAAATTTTCACAGATTATGTCATTATTTCTGTTACTGCTATAACAACAAATACTTAAAACAGTATAAAATCAATATTTAAGGGGGGCTTCCATACAACAAATGTGTTTTTGTAGCCGTTTTTATAGATAATGGTACGGAACCCTACGTGCGCGAGTCAGACTCGCACTTGGCCGGTTTTTTATTATTTGATATGAGACATGATTCAGTACAACGTCCTTTAAGTCAAAAGTTCTACAGCAAAGTCTACAGTAAAAGTTCTAAGTTATAAAGCAACTGATTGATTCTAAGATGTTTTTACACGTGATTTCCAGAACCTTAAGATTTTCGCAGATTCGGATTCATAATTAGTCCAAGGCTTCAAACATCTCTTTTTAAAAGACAATCGTTTAAAGGAGACGATTCGAGTCTAATTTTTGTTGTTAATCGAAATTAACAACAGGAATTTAGGCTCAGTAAAAAATATCGTAATTCGCTTCGACAATCTTCCAAAAAAATCTTCCTTTTTAGCCGTTTCTCGAATTTGTTTCTACCAAACTTCGAATTGGAAATGAAGAGCATAAAACGTTTGCAGAAACTTTTACCCCGCTTTACAAGTAAGTAACTAAATCTAGCAAAAATTCAATTACCTAAGTTTCAACTTGCTACTGCAATCAATCTTCGAAACGTAAAGTTACCGCACATTGTTTTTTATGAAATTTCGGGTCTACGAAAAATAACTAGATCGCTCCTTTGTAACACCCTTTTTCCTTATTTTTTGGACCAGTAAAAGTGGGTTATTTGGTATTTCGTGTAAAATCATAATTTTGAGAAATTCTGGCCGCAAATAGGCACATTATGAAGTTTGATGTTTGAAATGCCGATGTTACATAGCGAAGATACGAAAGTTTAACAAGCTAAAAAATATATTTTTAGCATAAAATATCCACTACAGAATATATTACATATGTCAGAATGGTTCCTAAATGTCATCTTTAAGTCTCTAATAATTCAAAATAAAAAAAAAATCTTTTTGGAAGAAGGAACACAAATTACCTACAAATATCAAGTCAAAAACGATAAACAGGAGCTTAACGCTAACGCACATGTAAAAGGCTTCTGAAAGAAACGACCCTCGTTATGAGTAATTTGGATATGAAGTAATTAAATTCACATCCAGCCTGGGCGTCCAGTGTTTTAGATCTTTCCCGATTCCAAAAATTAACATGACATTTTATTTTTAAAATGAGCTGCGACATTATCATTTTTGAAAGGTTTAAAAAACGCTTTACTTTGACTCTTTATTTTCAAATATTCTAATTTTTATTTTTGCAGTGTGTAGCATCATAAACCAACAATTCAAAGTAGGCAATCTGCACTCAGTGTTGCTCAGTTTAGTCACGTAGTCGTGAGTTATTCGATGATCTTACTATCGTATCTACGAGTATCTATCGTAAACTGCTCAAAAACCGTCCTACTCGAAAGTCAGAAGATCGACTCGTATATAAAACCCTGTGGTCTTATGCGATAGTTATTTTAAACATACATTTTGAACCCAAAACTCATGTCTCCGCTATGTTGCGGCTATCAAGATAGATGCCGCTATCTAGTAAAGTTTACGTTCTTTGCTCACAGGGTTTTTTGTAGTAGATACAAAAAATAAGAACATAACTCACAAAAACAAACTTGTTTTTCTTTTGTTACAGAAATCTGCAATAAAATGTTAAGGACCATTTATATACCTGATGATATTCATAAAAAAGTCAACCCATCAGCGTTTTAACGCAGGAAATAGGTGAGTACAAATTTCGGCTTTGGCAAATGAGCTTATCTTAGACCCTTATAATCCCTGTCCGGAACTTTGATCCTCCCGAAATGGAGGAGACCTACCAGATTGACATTTTACAACGTTATCTGTCGCTGCAGGCAGCGAGCTATGAAACTAGCTCCCAAAATAATATCGCCAACATACCTACATAGCTACCTACAACCTACTAGCATGTAGGTCGATGCTGCGTACATGGATTGTATAAATAGGTAAGCCACACATAACTTAGTTCAGTGATGTTGGAGTAGAAGCTATATCAACGTATTACTGCGATTGGCGAACTTTTAATGAGGTCTTTGAAGATTGATCCCACGATTGGAGTGATAAATTGAAAAGGAATTTTAAGTTTAAAAACACGAGATAGAAATAAGATTCTATTTTATGGTAAAACTGTGCTGGTAGGTTTCTCGCAGACAAGACATTTTGGTATCGCTTAGTACCAAAATGTACCTATTTATCGGTCCGTTTGCATCTCAGTCGCGCACTATATTACCACGCCACTTAGATGGATATTATTGTTCATTAATACTAAAACAAATCGACTGAACTATTTTAAAAGTCAAAGTTTAAGTTGTTCTCAATAATGAAAATGTATTGGTTGTGTTTTAGTGAAATTAAATTTTGCCTAGGTACCACGTAAAGCCGCAAGCGGAAGCTAGTTCTTTATAAAACGTTCAGGCGAAATCCCCTTACCAGCTTTGATCGCCCGATATTCTCTTCGTTTTCTCCATACCTCTATTGTTAACTTATCCTTGGAATAAAAATGAATTCTATTGACGATTTAGCGAACGATATATTTTGTATCAAGTAAGTAATACAACTTAGTTTTATCCTCTATTTTCGATGACACGCTTCGTGGAACAATAATATAAGTTAACTAGCTGTCCCGACAGACGTTGTCCTGTCAAATGTCAATAATCCCACAGAAAAAAGCACCTTCCGTTTTTCCCGATCTTTACGCCATCCTTATCACTTAGGGGTATGAAAAATAGATAGTAGCCGATTCTCAGACCTACTGAATATGCATATAAAATTTGGTAAAAATCGGTAAAGCCGTTTTGGAGGAGTAAGGTAACTAACATTGTGACACGAGAATTTTATATTTATGATTAAATAAAAAAAAATTATATTCTCATTTCACAGTGTTTGTAAACAAAAACCTTCGAAACGGCTTGACCGATTTTTATGATTTTTTTGTATACATGAGAATAGGTCGTTAGTTATTTTTTATACCCTAAGGGTGGCATAAAGTTCGGGAAAATCTGAAAGTGATTATTTCTGAGGGATTATTGAAATTTAACAGAACAAAGTCTGTTGGGACAGACGTATAATATAATACTAATAAAAGTTTAGCCTTTTAACTACTTAGAACGCATGCATAAGACCAAAAACGGGATATTCCAAATTAATAAACCAAATACCAGATTGTAAAATAATATTCAAAATGTTTTCCTAGGGTAAAACATAACATTAATATAGTGACCGTAGGTGCCAACACAGTTGTAACTGGTGACTGGTTTCCCAGCTCAATTGGTAGTAACTCTGCCTATTTCGCAGTAGGTCGAAACTATCACCTATTTAGTTTCCATAGTACCTACAAGCTATGCTTTGATTGGAGCTAGATGCAAGGTGATGGTTGCAATTCAATAACCTAAACTAACTTAAATTTACTTACTTTACGTCTTTTTCCGGATATTTTTATTTCCTAATAATAAATAAATATTATAATCGTCAAGCCGTTTTTAGGGTTCCGTACCTAAAGGGTAAAAACGGGACCCTATTACTAAGACTTCGCTGTCCGTCTGTCCGTCTGTCTGTCATAGGGCTTTATCTCATGAACCAGGTTAGCTAGACAGTTGAAATTTTCACAGATTGTGTATTTAAGTGGGGCTCCCACACAACAAACGTGTTTTTTGGGCATTTTTTTTATAGATGGTACGGAACCCTTCGTGCGCGAGTCCGACTCACACTTGACCGGTTTTGAGTTTTAACGAGACTAAACGAACAGCAATGATTTTTTTATATTTATAGAAAAAGAAGTTTTATTACATTAGCCGACCCGTGACAGATGTTGTCCTGTCAAATTTCAATAATCGAAAAGAAAAGACTGAATGTTTTTAGTTTGTGATGTCAGATTTGTTGCACACCAGCGCCATCTATACCAAAATCATCCCTTTTGCGTTACTCTATCATTTTGGGGATGTTTTTTTCATATTTCAAAGTAGTCTATGTTTAATTCTGGCATTATTACATCTTCAGCAAATTTCAACTTAATCCATTTTGTCGTTTAGGCCTGATTGAGGCACAAATATACATACAAACTCACAAACTTTCCCATTTATAATATTAATAGCTTCTCGCCCCGGCTTCGCACGGGTGGTACCTGGATAAAAAGTAGCCTACGTGTTATTCTGATGTATAAGCTTATTACTGTAAAGTTTCATTTTAATCCGTTCGGTAGTTTTTGCGTGAAAGAGTAACAAACACACACACACACATACCCACTCACAAACTTTCGCATTTTAAATATTAGTAGGATTAGTTTTTGCATGAAAGAGTAACAAACACTCACTCACACATATACCCCACTCACAAACTGTCGCATTTATTATATTAGTAGGATTAGGATAGGATAGGATAGGATTCTTTTTTGACGACCTCGATAGCGCTTTATGCAAATGCCTGACTGAGAAGGTGAGAAGCGAGAGTTGCAACTGTCATCCCCGCAGCGGGATAAATGTTAGCTAATATTTGTTCCGGATCAGGGTGTTGTAGTACCAAGGTACTCGAAGTCATTGATCCCTATACAACAGAGGGTCGTAGTTTGGGGTCAGGACTATTGTATCTGTTTGTTACTGTCTAATCTACTAGCTTCCAGCCGCGGCTTCGCTTGCTTATTGTTATAGTAGCATAAATTATAAGTTCGCATATGTGACGATGCGTCGCCTACCGTATCGTCTAATTCACAGCTAAGTCGGTAGCAACTCTGCCTTGTGCGATGTAGGTTGTGGGTTCAATCAAATCCAGGGCAAACATATGTGTGATGAACATAGATGTTTCTTCTGTGTCTGGGTGTTATATTGTATCATATGTATGTATTTAAAAACAAAAGTATTTAAGTCTTCTTTCAGTTATCTAGTTCCTATAGTAGGTTTGGGGCTAAATTATTCAAATAAAATGTTCTCCATTATTTATTTAGTATTCGGGAGAAGTCATAAGACACCTTATATGAGACTAAAGCTTATAGCACCAGAGTGTACTTTCGCTCACGCCTATATTTACTTACGGGCATATTTGCCCACCTCTCCATTTAATAGATAACTCTCGTTCAAAGTTTCGCAAACAAACGGTTTTTATAGGCTTAAAACACTATCTATTTCAAGGATATCACAGATTTAAGGCCTAAGTATAACAGAACATGGTAATGAAACATTTGATACGTACCCTGAAACTGCACCCGTCAGATTACATGTGGGTCTTCGGATTAGTCCGTCGTTCAAGCCGGGACTATGACACAGAATAACAATCAAACCCTATTATGAGAAAGTTTCACTCCTGTGACACAAACAACTAAATAAAACTCATAATTTTACTCAAGATCAAACAAACATCTGCCTAGCCTATAGTACTATTTTGAACTGACAAAAAACAGAGGTTCTCAATTTGAAACGTATATTTTTATTTTTATTTATGACCGCTTTTTAACTCATGTTTTTTTTTCTTCTGTGTAGAGAATACTCCAAAGCTGGTACCATTTAAATTGTATTTATTTAGAACCTATCAGTCGTCTCTTAACTTTTCGATTGGTCGAAACATTTTTGCCGGTTTTCTTTTTAAATTTTAAAACATAATTATTTATCAACTAGCACTAAGCTGACCCGAAAATCATATTTTGTGACACCGATAGTAGCGCCACCTAATTGTGTTTGCCAATTAAATCCTTGCAGATGTCCTATGGCACATCTTAAACATTTGACACACTCCCACTTTTTAGATGGTTATTGGAGAAGAAATCCAACATACTAGAAAATTAGACGTATTCTCGTTATCCCCCCTATCTAAGACAAGCAAACTAAAATTTAATGAAGCAGTATACCTACCTCATTAAAATAAAGGCCTGTAAATAAAACAGTCACATTATGGACCTAGAAGATAAGAAGTAGATATATATTGGCAATATCTGTTGTCTATAATTTATTAGCCAATTACCGAGCCTGCGAACTGTTCATAATTTTTTTTACGAATAGGTAACTTTTTTGTAAGAACTTTCTATGATTGAAAGTCGAAACGATTACACACTCTGAGGTTATTTATTTAATTATTATTATTATTATTATTATTGCTGACGTTTCGAGACAATTCAGATGCTCTTTATCATGAGCATCGCCCGCGACCGCAATCAACCAGCAGATCGGCGAATACACATATAAAACTATTGCGCTACTGTACTGACTGATCTATTAAGGCGATACTTGAAATTTTTGACTTTTTGTATGGGCTGAATTTACCCGGATAAGACGGAAAAAGTGCTAAAACTGCAATATCTTGAAAACCATCTAATTTAAAAAGAAACCGTCTGTAATTTATTTAGCTTGTGTGATTATCTAACGAATTATATAAAAATGAACTGTTTAGCTATTCATAGTTTTGATTAAAAACGAAACTAGGGTTTTTGAAGAGCCAACTTTGGAAAATAGATCTATCGAGAAAAGTTTCACCAATCGTGTTTCTGACTGTAATTTATCTAGATTATATCCTTAAGTAATCTTTGTCGTAAAAAACAAAACTGTATGTTTTGCGGTTATTGAGAAAAAACGATTCTGCATTCTTCAAAAACATTTATTACTCCTCTTAACGCCTAAACCATATCCTAGGAATTTGAAATTTGGATAGTGTATTTATTCCTTTTGGTGTGTGTGCACTAAGAATAAATTCTCAAAATACAATCCCTGAAGGGTTGGAGTCTGTTTGAAAATAACTTTACGTGAACGAAGTTTCGAGGGTTTAAACTAGTTTATTATGTAATGCCAGAGACAATAAACCTCAATTTGCATTGCAGGCTGATCGCAAATGACATGGGTCCAGTTCGACCCGGGAATAGGGTCTACATAGTGTGGCAGGCAGTACCGCTCAAAGGAGCTTAGTTGAAATCTAGTGAGGCCTTAAACATGATCACAGCCTTACTCAGAACGGGTTTCTACGAATACCGAATGAGATTACCCGATTAATCGTTTCGAGACTGTGCGCTTCATTATAAATCATAACCCGAGCAAACATTCCACCCTACTTTGGAAACACCGAATAGTGGGGTTATTAACCCCATACATATACTCGTAAGGAGCATAAGTTTGCGCACAATACCTAATGCTAATTCCCGCAAAATGCTAATTAGCGCTAAAAAATACTTCTAGTTCAACAACGAAAATGTCTTGACTAATTTTTATTTCGTATAAATATTTAGATTTTTAGGGTTTCGAGTTTACAAGAAACAATAAAATAAAATGTATTCGAAGAAGAAATATAATCTTTTTTTTGTACAAATACCATTGAAAATGGCTTATTATTACGATGTTGTCAACTACGAAACCCTACATTTCGCATGACCCGACACACACTTGGTCGGTTTTTTAGGGTTCCGTACACAAAGGGTAAAATCGGAACCCTATTACTAAGACTTCGCTGTCTGTCTGTCTGTCTGTCCGTCCGTCCGTCCGTCTGTCTGTCACAGGGCTGTATCTCATGAACCGTGATACTAGCTATCACGGTTCATGAGATACAGCCAGAGTACAGAGATACAGTTGAAATATTCACAGATTATGTAATTCTGTTGCTGCTCTAACAACAAATACTTAAAACAGAATAAAATAAATATTTAAGGGCTCCCATACAACAAACATGTTTTTTTTGCCGTTTTTATAAATAATGGTACGAAACCCTTCGTGCGCTAGTCCGACTCGCACTTGACCGGTTTTTTTAATAATAATACACCCGTGCAAATCCGGGCGGACTGCTAGTCTTCTGTAAAGGTATAACACAAATTAAAAGAGTGGAATGTGGTGGCAACAGGTCATTTTCTTTTATATTCACAAAATAATGCTTCGAGAAATTCAAGCAAAAAATGCTCAAAGGTGTTTTTGCTCTGTCGTAAATAACATAGGCTCATGGTTGATAACGGTGTTCCAAGAGGTTCGTTTATTATTGTCCCGGAGACAATTTTAGTCCATGCCGCATTAGGAAAGGGTCTGGAAAGACAGAAAATAATGATATAGAATCCCTGATATTATGATTTTGGATAAAGAGTTCTAGGGAACTGTGCTCTTAGATACATTGGCTGGATCGGAACATATTGGTTTGTTATACCTTAATAGACAACGTGATGACTCTATATTCCTACCTATATTGAATCACGAAAACTGATAGGGGTTTATTAATTAGTATAGAGGTCCTAAACACGTCGTCAATGAGGTCAATTCTTTTAAAGTTATTTTATTTTGACATCAACTCTATATACCTACCTATATTGTATATTTCATAACTAGCGACCCGCCCCGGCTTCGCACGGGTAGCATGTTTTTATACATATAAACCTTCCTCCTGAATCACTCTATCTATTAAAAAAACCGCATCAAAATCCGTTGTGTAGTTTTAAAGATATAAGCAAACATACATACATACGCGGGAAGCGGAAAGTGACTTTGCTTTATACTATGTAGTGATGAACTACGCAACAATCCCTATATTGATTATAGTCTACAGGTCGTAAAAATTACGCCAATGAGGTCAATACTTTTATTTATTTTTTTTGACATCATAGAAAGTTTGATTTATTTTCAGTGTTCTACGGAATATTTAATTGGTCTACGTTCAATTAGCTGTTTGTTCCTTTATATTGAACAAGTCTTAAAAAAAATTGCAAATTCTCAATGAAGTGAGCTGATGAACATTTACATTTTTCTACATTTAATTGTTCGTAATAAAAATCGTTAAATTTTCGTAATTTTTTTTATAATAATAATAATAATGTTTATTGTCATTAAAAAGGTAACAAAGTTCCTATGAAGTCCCTGACTCCTGAGCTAGGTACGTAGACCTGTGTTACAGAAGTCAGTTTCTTCTCCCATATATGGTTGCATTAAATGTTTATGACAAGAACATAGTATTTAAGTAAGTAGGTACTGTAGTTAATAATAAAAAATAGAGGTACCTACGTGTAAGAATATGGAGTGGTTGAAGGTGAGTATGGTTTTTAACGTATTATAGTGTATGTGTGAATGTGTGTATGTGTGTGTATATGTGTGTGAATTTGTGTGTGTGAGTGAGTGTAGGTATGTATGTGCATGTGTGAATGTGTCTAAGTGTGCGTGTGTGTGAGTGCGTGTTTAATGATTGAGTATCAAACAAACATCAAAATTTTCTCATTTATAATTTACTAGCTGACCCGTGCCCGCTTCGCTGTGCGTAAGACATTTCTAATACCATCGTTGACTTTTTTGTAGACGTTTTTAAGGTGTACAATACTGTAGTACATTATTTTGATATATCTCGTGGGGTTCAGCCAGCATTTGCAATGTAAGCGCAAAAAAATGTGTTTAATTACGACATCACATTAGAAACCTCTAAAATTATCAGTGTTTCTCTACTATATTATGCATGTATTATACATATAAACCTTCCTCTTGAATCACTCTATTTATTAAAAAAAACCGCATCAAAATCCGTTGTGTAGTTTTAAAGATATAAGCAAACATACATACATACATACGCGGGAAGCGGAAAGCGACTTTGCTTTATACTATGTAGTGATAACATCGATGTTCGTACGATTTAATTCTATTTCTCACCTAAAACAAAAATAGTACTAAAACGGAAAATGTCGCGTTCCGCTCGCACATTCATTACGTGTTTATGCACTTGCAATGCTATTTCAGTCCAGTTTTGGCCAGTAATTTCGGCTAAAATCCTAATTTTGTTACGAGCTACTAAAAGCTGTAAAATGTTATAATGGATTGCGTAGAAGCCGACATAAATCGACGGAAAAACATGACTTCCAAATCCCTCTTTGTTACCATTTACAAAGAGGGATTTGGAATTATGGCTTTATGGCTCTAGCTAATTAAATTCATAAATAAGTTTTTTTAGAAAGTAAATAAAAACAAAATAAAAAAAATATAAATGTGCCCCACATTTTGCAGTGTGCCAAATATAATGTTTGGACGTACCTCTGACTACCCCCACTAGACATATTCAAGGGATTTAAGCGCCTGGAGAACTGAGAGGAAAATGTGCAAAATGTGGGCACATTTTGCAGTAGTTAGCATTTCTTACGTGACAGGTTGCGAGCCCATCGTCGCTTACAAGAATACTAACTGGTTTCCTCACGATGTTTACCTTCATCGTTTTAAACGTTTTGATGCGCATATAAATTTTTGAACAGAAAAATCTATTGATGCTAGCCGGGATTCGAAACCATGACCTTAAGATCAAAAGTCGAGGTATCTTCAAAACAAGCTTTTTAGCATCTTAGGGCCTTTATGGGTATAAGGTTTAGGTCTTAGGGTATACCTACTACTATCAATAGGGTAAAGTTGTGTAGTTGAAGAGTTCCTATCGCTATTTTACCTTAGAATCTAATTTGCATCTTATATAGGTACCTACTAAAATACTACCTATCTGTTTTTCCTATCTTCTTTCTTTCGTTCTCTCTACATGCGCTTTATAATAAGCTAAATAACTTACGGTTAAGTTTGTAAATTAAAATCATATTGAATACAAGCCGACCCGTGACAGACTTGCCCTGCCTAAATTTCAAAAAATGCTTATAAAAAAGCAAGACAACTTCCAATTTTTTCCCTATAAACCTTGTACTGATAAAAAATTACGAATTTTGGTAGAATGCGTATCATTCATTAGTCAAAACTGCGTTGCTATGACGACTAAATGTTTTTAGTCTGTGATGTCAGATTTGTTGCACACCAGCGCTATCTATACCAAAATCATCCTTTTTGCGTTTTTTTTATCATTTAGGGGTTGTTTTTCGGATTTATAATCCTAAAAACGTTCCCCCTTTATTTATTCTGATTTTTTATCTACATACTACAGCAAATTTCGTCTTAGTCCGTTTTGTCGTTTATTTTTGATTTAAATAAAGTCTTCGTTTTCCCTAGATTTTTTATTTTCAAAGCTCAGCTGCGTCATACTATCTACTATCGAGTACCTTCTTCAATTGGAACCAACTTTAAACAAAAATACCTTTACGAGCCGCATTACATTTGAATATTCGAACTAAACCACGTTGTTTTAGAAAGGATACTTGTAGGCATTTGGATGGAAGCCAAGAGTACTTTAAAATGAAACTGGGTACGAGTAGGTGCATTATTAAGGCAAATGCGT
Organism: Hydriomena furcata; assembly: GCA_912999785.1. Taxonomy (NCBI): domain Eukaryota; kingdom Metazoa; phylum Arthropoda; class Insecta; order Lepidoptera; family Geometridae; genus Hydriomena; species Hydriomena furcata. The sequence continues at coordinate 10,182,461 of OU538824.1, forward strand.
TTTTAACTTTAGAACAGTATACTAAAAACAGACAGGCTTTAAATTTTTTGCTGTTTTGTGAATAAATTACATAAATAAATAAAGAATAATGTGTAAAGAATGTTAGAAAGACTTTTTGCCATATTTTGACCTTTGCATACGACTGTATATTCCCCAAATATGGTATTGACATCCTCTCATATCTCCTAGGACGTTTAGAGATGTCAGAGACACGTACAAATATTTGACTTTAACTCGAAAGAAAAAAAATGTTATTTTATCGCATATAACTAATTATTTTTATATAGGTTGTTCCAAAAATAGTCCCAAGCGGAAGTCTAGAGAGCACGCTATATAGTTGCTATATGTTCGGCAATTTTTGTAATTCTTGAGTTATGGCGAAATCAAATACATTTATTATTACTCATATTATTATTATTAAATACAAATGTGTATTTTATTTTGAATTAGCTGAATTTTGAACCTAGCGGATGCATAAAGCAACAAAACCCTTTTATAAATTTATTATTCATAATCACCAGCTACTGAAAAGTATAAGTAATATATATAAAAGTCCAGTTATTTTCGCGACTAAAAATCCCGTAACAGAGTACAGGTACAACATTGATGTTGTTCAAATATAAACTTTATTGCATTAGACTTAGGGCTGTTTATTTTTAGTTTTCAAGGTGATAATGGTAGCAGGTACTCCATTAACGGAAGTGTGGAAGTGTTAGCTCAACAGCACTGTTGCGAGCACTTTTCATTTTTAAAACCACATACTACCTAAGTAATTTAGACAATAATCATTTCTTATTCACGTGCGTTTTATTACATCAGGGCTATTTTGTATAAAAACATGATTATCATGTTATGATGTTGAATGCAATACCTAATGTTAGAGAATACCTAATCTGTACACTTCTTAGCAACTATTCACTGTTTATGCACCGTAGGTATAAGTGCCTAAACAGCATAAAAAGCGTAGGAATTATAGCATTCAGTACCAATAAATATTGGTATGAATCATAACATGATAATCATGTTTTCACAAAATAAATAGGTCCGTTTTTCTTGCAGATTTCATTGCGTCTCAGTAAAACTAGTCTTATGATAAAATAAAAAGCTACGATGCCACGGACAGACACACAGATACATTGATATCGACACGTCAAACTTACGAGTAACTCATTTACCACCACACCCCTCTTTTATGCTTCGGGGATTCAAAATGAACAAAACCACTTGAAAATTCGTTGAGAACCCGGATGAAAATTTGTCCGTATTTTATTGCAGCACGATATATATGTAGTTCCAAGTTTCATTCAATTATTTATATTTATACAACCCAGCAAAGACATCCAAATATTCTTACAAACTTTCGCATTTTTAGTATCGTGAGGATAGACGGCTTATTAAACCGAACGTACCGAACCGCATTAGCTTCAATATTGAAAAGAAAATTAAACTGTTTCGCTAATACGAAAGAACCCAAAGACTAAATGAAGAAACTTTAATTTACCACTGCAATGTGAAAAAAAAACATACTCTCCTGTGATCGTACAAGTAACGAAACCGTAATAGGTGCCTTAAAACTGTCCACATAAATTTTAAAAGTTTTCCAATTTGAATTTAACTAACAACTTGAGATTTTCTTCTTCTAAAAAGTTTAGTATTTAAACTAAGCTTCGCGAACAGAGCAGGGAAACGAAGACAATTATTAACGGTTAAGATTTACCAGGCAAATGTGTGTTTAAAAGTTTTGCAAGTGCTAAGTTTTATACAGTTCAAGAGTTTCTGAAATTGTGTTGTTGCGGTTTTAATAAGCGCGTCACTGTATTTTGCTGGCATTTTGGTGACATACCAAAATGTTACATTAAACGAACCGAAAAATAAACCTAAATCTCTCGAAACTAGAGCCATTTTCCAATGCAAAACACAATCGAGACTAGCAAAATTTATTCTCCAAAAATGGAGTTAGTTTTTTTGTACTTTCGAAATGAATTTTACTCCGTAAAGGCTGGTAAACATGTCAATGGGTCTTCACTAGGTATGGTCTCGAGGTAGTTTAATATAAATTTAATCAGTATTGAAATATAAAGTATATACTTTTTTTTAGTAAATAAAAAAACACAAAAGACTTATGTTAAAGGATAAAAGTTAAAAAGTTTAATAGTTATATTATCAGGAACGTCTGGTTCTTCAACTAGTCCTAAGGACGGGCACTGGAAAGGGCGACACAGTTTTTACACTAATGCATTTTCCTGTGTTCATGGTTTTTATTCACATGTACATATAATCACTGAAAAAAAAAAAAAAAAAAAGAAAAAAAAAAAACATTTTATGGTCCTACTAGTATTTTTTGATTTGAGTGTCTTTGAAGGACGGATATGAAGAATGATATTAGAGGTTATTTTTTTAATTCCAGTGAAAACCTTAATAGTTACACATTCAGAAACTTCAAAACTTCATTCGGTGCACGAGTGCAATGAGTAAAATGCAAGACATACCCGTACAATACACATTTGAATACCTACAGTTTGAAATATTTTCTCTGAAACTTCCGCGTGTATTTTTGTTTGATACACTCTTATGTATTCTTCTGGCGTTTCTAGGAGTCGAATGACAAATTCATGAGCTGTTTCTGAGCCACCTTCTTGCAAAAAATGACAGGTAGATATGACTAAACTAACTTAGTTACATTCCCGTCCCTCGTATCGGAAAACAGGAAAAATGTTGCTGAATTTTTCTCAATGTTACGCAGAGTATGAAAACTTACTTTTACTTGACTACATGAAAAACCAGAAAGATTATGAGTCTTTTAAAGATTTCTGGACGTTTCAGCTTTTGTATGTAAATGTAACCTATGTACATTTACATACAAAATGTTTGTGTCAAACCAATGATCCGATCTGCATAAAAGAAAATTTAGTAGGTAGGTACTATTCGAATTTGCTGGTAATATGAGCTAAATTGGTTTAGGGATTGTTATAGGGTTCAAAAGGGGGTAAAATAAATAAACAGCGCATATTTTGTGAATATGTTACAAATCAATTTTCACTTTTGTTCTAAGCTTAACAACTTTCGAGATATTATATGACAAAAATAATTAGATAAGCCAATGTAACATGAGCTCGCATTAGATAGAGTTTCAATGTCTTCGAAGTTCAGTTAAGGCGAGTAATAAATGTTTTTGATGAATGCAGAATCGTTTTTTCTCAATAACCGCAAAACATACCGTTTTGTTTTTCATTACAAAGATAACTTAAGGATATAATCTAGATAAATTACAGACAGAAACACGATTGGTGAAACATTTCTAGATAGATTTATTTTCCAAAGTTGGCTCTTCAAAAACACTAGTTTCGTTTTTAATCAAAGCTATGAATAGCTAAACAGTTCATTTTTATATAATTCGTTAGATAATCTTACTAGCTAAGTAAATTACAGACAGTTTCTTTTTAAATTTGATGGTTTTCGAGATAATGCAGTTTTATCACTTTTTCCGTCTTATCCGGGTAGACTCAGCCCATACAAAATGTCAAAAATTTCACTTATCACCTTAAGATTGAAAATTATTACTACAAAACGGAACATAGCAAGATCTCAGTTTGGGTTGAACTAGTAGGTGTAGTAGGGAAAAGTTTTGCTTGAAAAAGGTTGCGTACATAACAAATCATTCCGTACCCAGACCCAGCACTAACAATATGACGGACATGTTTACCGAATATCCAATAGGGCACTTTCCCACAACAAAGCAATTCCGAAGGATAAACCCATCAAAAATGACAGGGGATCAAATCAAATTCGTCAGTTCAATGAATATTGTTACTGAAAAGTTTAGTCGTAATTAAATAGGCAGGTACCAGGACCACTTGAGATCTAAATTGAAATCTCGTCCTTCCCTTTATTCCTCTGTAAGATTTTACACAATAATTTGTTAGATTATAATCTTAATGGAATAAAGTTTTGTTGGAACTCGATTTGCATTTTTACTCGAGCAACCATTTCTATGTAACGCAAACACTTTGGAATTAAATTGTAAAATCGTTTTCAGTAATTTGTCTGAAATTCTATTTGAATCACGAGATAAAGAAAATTACTTATTCGCCTGCCAAGTTTGGAAGCTACAAGTAAGAAGTATCTAAGCCAAGGTATCGTTAACCGAATTAGTACTTTAATAAATATTTACGGGCGTTTTGAAAGGGCTGTTGATTATTAGAACTAAAGCTTTACAAAACAATGGAACCCAGGAGACCAATCCTGCAGGGCTATTTTGTAAAAAACATGAATATCATGTTATGATGTTGAATGCAATACCTAATGTTAGAGAATACCTAATCTGTACACTTTTCATAGTAACTATTCACTATTTATGCACCTATACCTACGCTTCTGCGTAGGTATTGTATTGGAAGCGTAGGTATAGGTGCTTAAACCGCATAAAAAGCGTAGGTATTATGGTATTCAGTACCATAACATGATAATCATGTTTTTACAAAATAACCCCACAGGGGGGCAATTACGCTAGCATATGGAACCATGGATAACCCAACTGTGGGAATCATTTTAACAACCCGAGCGATTATAAACGTTTTGTAGTACCCTTTATAAGTTTTGGATAACGCTAAGATTTGTATAATGATCCCTACCGGAACGTTGCCGATAGCAACTCACGTAATGGGAGAGGGGGGCAAAGTAGAATGACTCTTAAACTAGCGAACGATATTGTTTTCAAGTTACTATTTTCTCCTTACGGCACCCCTTTATATTTATGAAAGGAGTGCCATTATCAACAAAGTTTTGATTATTGAGAATATGGTAAACCAAATTATGAGGTTAATAAACCTTGCCGAATCTAGTATCAATTTTACGAGTGTTTTGATCCCGAATTGCGTCTTGTTATTGACATAATTATACATAAAATACAATTTAACTAATTTGAACAGCTACCTATGTACAGACTGTTAGCCTATATATCATCACTACATAGTATAAAGCAAAGTCGCTTTCCGCTTCCTGCGTCTGTATGTATGTTTGTTTATATCTTTAAAACTACACAACGGATTTTGATGCGGTTTTTTTTAATAGATAGGGTGATTCAGGAGGAAGATTTATATGTATAATAACATGCTTAATATATTAGAGAACCACTGATAATTTTAAGATTTAAAATCAGCGCGACTTTTTTTTTTAATTTTAAATGCTGTTAACGAGTATACAAAGACATTCTGTAATATATTTTGGTATCAGCTTTGCACCCGTGCGAAGCCGGGGCGGGTCGCTAGTATAGACTATTTGCATCTTTACGTAGCTCAACTGTTTCTTGTCTATTTTGTAAATGTTCTGTATTATTTATGTATTATATTGATATTTATTTATGTGAATAATGATGTTTGATTTGTAAGACGTACGACGACAAGTACATCTACCCTTACCAATGCTCCTAATGAAAACCAAATTGTTTTTACTAGAAGAATGTTCAACTTGTGACTGTTTTTGTATCAATGCGAAGAGAAAATTGTATTTTCTGATATACTATAATAATGCAATGCTACATGCAATAGAGAAGGCAATAATGGCCGGTAATGAAAAGAATTCAAAGTGCGGCAACCCTATTTTCGTTTTTTTTAGAGACGATAGTTCAAGATGCATAGTCTGAACATCCAGTTTAAATTTTCGGAAGTATTCAGCGGATTATACAGGATATCAGGGTCTATTAACACACGCCAACCGCCCGACCGCGCTATCCGCGCTTTGATCCGCCCAATTTGTGAAAATACAAGTAAAGGATTCATTAGTAAATTACACGCACTATTTCCCTAGAGCTTAAGACATACACGGCAAAATTTGCAAATCATCGCGACCAATTTGAAATAACTGACCTATTTCTATTGAATTTAAAGTTTAAACTGGTTCACGCTTCGCCGGCGCGCTGGCGCTACAGTGAGCGGTCAAAATGTGTAAATAGTATATACAAGTGAGCTAACCCTTGTATTCAAGAACGACACTATGAGAACACGCACCCACAGTGAACGAAATCTTTTTTCATAAACATCACTTTATGTGTTGAGCGGCACTATGGCGCACGCTACCGTGTGCCTCTAGAGCTCAACTTTGGCTAGAGGCACACGACAATGTGCCTTTAGTCACACTATGCAGTGTTGCACAACACATAAAGTGATGTTTATGAAAAAAGATTTCGTCCACTGTGGGTGCGTGTTCTCATAGTGTCGTTCTTGAATACGAGGGTATGTTGCTCAATACACACGAGGCTGTGGATTGCAGCCCGAGCCGTAGGCAAGGGCGCAAATCATCTGAGTGCCTAATGAGCAGATTGCTCACGAGTTTCATATGCACTTTTTCAACACTTGCGAGGAAAAAACAAACTCTATTGCAAAATCTATTGCATAAATCGTTTAAATATTTATGTTATACGTACTTGATTTACAGCCCAAAAAAATTACGTATGGAAAAATAATTTACATAAAAAGTTATTTTTTAAAAGTTGTGCATATTACCCAAATATTTTTTATACCATTTTTTATAATATATTATGACGAATGATAATAATTTCATTTGGGTATTGCTAATCATTAATATTCTAAAGTAGGTACGAGTATCATATAATAACACTTCAAGAGCAATAGCGGAAATATTTGGGAAAACTCAAGAGCATTTCCGGGTGCTCTGGGTCTTAATCATAATAGACCTGTTATTTAGTAGACTTGCGTAGTAACTGTTGGCAGCGATAGTTACTGTAGGTGCTTACCAGCGCTTTATGTCCTTGGCAGTAAAAGTCAGTATTCCAATCTGGGGAATAAGCCGCTAGTCACGCGAAACGTGTGAAATTAATTACGCCGGCAATAAAGAAGTATCGAGGCCGTATAAACGCAATAAAATAAAGCCATCGAACGCTGGAGCTTATGGCGCATGAACCTCTTAATTATATTGCTATACACAGTTATAGTTAGGTTACGCATTGTATTAGGTGGTAGATATAGACAGACGTCTATAAAACCCAGTTGGATATAAAAGTGGATATAATGAACACTTTAGGAAAGCTGGTGGTGTTAGTGGCACAGAATCATAAGTACGTCGTAATTCAAAATTATGTTTAAAAAACTTCAGAGCTTCGAGTAAGAGATAACAGCATTAAATAGTTCTCAAAGTGGCCGCCTCAGGCGCTTTAACATAACTTCATTAAAATTAATTAGGATCGCGTCTATTATCCCCAAGTACGGTAGACAATCTCAGATCTTCAGGCGCTCAGATCTTTGAAGATGTATAAAAAGGTAGTTAGAGGCGCGTCTAAACATTACATTTCTAAACGTCCACGTATTGTACTAGTTAGCACTACATACATGACTAGTTGTAAACCCTTCGCCACTAAAAATACTGAAAACGACATCTTCCTTCAACGTTTTGAGTACGTTACTACGTACGTTAATGAGCATAATTTTTTTTATAGAAATGTTAATTGATGTACGGTCGGGATTTACTCAAACTCACTCTCAAATTTATATAGCAAGCTTTTTCGCCTTTACTCACGAGGTACCTGGATAAAGAGTATCCCCTAACGCTATTCCATGACATAAGCTATGATATTCCAAGTTTCATCCGAATCTGTTGGGTCATTGGGGCGTGATTGAGCCACAAACATCCTTACAAACTTTCGGATTGGTAAGATGTAATGCCAATTGTGAATGTAGCTACTTTTATGTTAGGAACAGGGCCCTGTTCCTAACATAAGAACTATTGGTACAGTAAATAATGCGGATTGTTGCGAAGCTCAAAGAGATGTGATCTTAAGCATCAGTTTAAGTTTATCCCGAGTAAGTGGGTTTATTCCTTCTGTATTGGTTTAGAAGCTTCTCGTGCGGAAAATTAGATCCTACAAAAGAGGAACAGACTGTGTTACATATTATTTTATAGATATAATAAAAGTAGCCGTGTAGAGACGTGTTGGCTCAGTATAACGTACCTCGATTTTAATTCAGAACTAGCGACCCGCCCCGGCTTCGCACGGGTAGCATGTTATTATACATATAAACCTTCCTCCTGAATCACTTTATCTATTAAAAAAAACTGCATCAAAATCCGTTGTGTAGTTTTAAAGATATAAGCGAACATACATACAGACATACAGACGCGGGAAGCGGAGAGCGACTTTGCTTTATACTATGTAGTGATGTCGTGGAATAATGGATTTTGCGATTCGTAAATGTAAATGCGCAGAAAAAAGACAAAGAAAACTTGCCTGCAACCTGTCACGTTTGGAATGTTTGTAAATAACTGAGAAATGTGCCAACTAGGTACGATCCTTAGACTTTTTCAAGTATCAATTTCGGAGGATGTCTGTCTACCGTACCTTGTTCATCGGTATTTTGTTTCTTTATTAAAAGCTCTCTGCTTCAATGAGTTTGATATTAATATTCGCTAGGACAATAGATATTGGGATAGAACAAGTATAATGCAAGCTGCTCAAACTCACGATATTCATACTGTATAGGTACTTATCGATACGAGTACATATTCTCAGTTACCCGTAGGCACTGTATAATCCTAAAAAGTTTCCAAGTCCAAATAAAAATTAAATTAAGTACTTGAAAAACTTTTCACACTCAATATTTTGAGAAGAAAATTATGATTCATGTTTTATGTATCCCCATTTAGGAGCATTGAAGTTTTCAGCAACAAATATTTTATTCAAAAGATTTAAGTCTTCGTTAGTATTTACTTTGAAAAATAACTTTGGAGGTAATCGAGCTTTTTGAGCAATTAACATTGGATTTTTTTTTAAAAGAAAGCTAATTTGAATTATTGTATTAAAATAATTTCTACTTGCACTCTGTCCAGTACGAAAAATCAATCAAAATCAATTTTAAGTAAAATGTTCAAGAGACCGCATATAAAATGACCCAATATAATTTTTCTAGAATGACCAGAGGTAAAAATTGTTTTTAGCGTTGTCTTGAAATAAAATTATTTCAAAAACATCAGTATTCGGCACCGCGAATTTAATCTAAGAGTTAGATTTTTTTTTTGGAAACCTAAAGAAATATTTCCTACCCCCTCAAAAATAAATTGTCGACATTGTATGAAGTTACGAAAAAGCGCTTTATCGTTACTTCATTCGACTTCTCGAAGTGACCGTCTAGGGCAAAAATCGTCTCATCATTCACCATGACTCGTGACAATCTATCACTCGAAGCTCTGTTGCCTGTCGTGAAAACAGATGATTGTGTCAAGTAGTGTGACTCCAGTCTAACTTACGGAATATACATTCTAAAATCACAATGCTTATACAATTCCTCTACATTCAAAGAGGTAATAAACTACATTCTGTCCACGTAAGACCCGAGATAAGATATTTTTATCTTGAAACCTATATATTTACTAACACACGTCACTATGCGACATTCATTGCTCATAAGCAGCGCAGGAGCTCATAAAAGGGATCAGTTAAGCTTTAGTGGATCACAGGGCATATGAAATATTTTCGGTACGCGGCAAGAAAGAGTTTTCAGCGCTTTATGAACGCACCGTGGATTCGCTAGGTGCTTATCTGAAGCGATTGTTCGCCCATATGAGCACGGATCAGCATCGTGTGCGAAAATGGTACGCGTACTGAATTATTTACTACTGAGTTTTGTAAATTTTTACAAGCTTTTATTTGACTTAACCTGTTAGTATAATCACAGATGGCATCGTGACTGATCTTACAAGTTAGTAGGCTCTGCCTCCTTTTTCTCTGAACACCCCCTTTATGAGTGCCTGGAGATCTGAGAGGATGTTTTCTGTACTTGGGGATTACACTCGTGATCATTTTTTTCTGCGCGTACTTACTACACGGTAGTAATTATACATAGGCGGCCATTGAGAAAAATAATATTATATCGCGTACCTGGACCAATGAGAGTTTTGTTCAGCTTTACCATGCATACAAATATTGAGCCGATTTTGATTTCATATAAATATGCAGGTCTATGATCCGAATTTCATGAATGCAAACTGTAGCTCTGTGGATTTGAATATTTGTTCGAAAGAAGGTATAGAAACTTTTATTTTTATGTTTATCCTTGCGAGTGCCAAACGGCAAAAACATTGCATTTGATGCGGCTTCCGACACAAAAAAATATTTTTTGTCTTCTCATCCTGTCGTCAAAACTTTTTTCGGGAAACGAAGTAGCCCTTTTTCATGTCGCCGCCTTCATTTGTTTATTTTTCTCTTATTTATGAGTAAGTACCTCTCTAATAGGTCAAGGCCACACTGTACTTGGATAAAGAAGTCAGGTAGGTACTTTTTAAGGTTTTAATAGTCGGTGTACCAATTATTCTTACAACTCAGTATAAAAAAAAGCATTTTGAATTATCTATGACATCAAAATACGAAAGTGATATAGCGTTATTTGTGGTTTTATGACATGCGAATCACTGAAAATACGCAGTACACTCATAATTTTTAATAAATATTTATTCAACATTACCCCGATACGTGAGGAGATTTCCACTCCCGATGCGGAGTCGTTGAATAGTAGAGTTCATGGCAGCACAGGTCACAGACTAGCATAACCACTTGGGTTCTCTTGCACTACAACCTTGCACTGCAATGTATTATGCAATGCGCAATACAAGCGCAAATATAATACATCTATATTAGATCATGTTCTTATAAAATATATACAAACTAAACTCAGTATATCTAAAGCATGATAGTTTAGAAATGTTTTCTTTATCATCACTACATAGTATAAAGCAAAGTCGCTTTCCGCTTCCCGCGTATGTATGTATGTATGTTTGCTTATATCTTTAAAACTACACAACGAATTTTGATGCGGTTTTTTGTAATAGATAGAGTGATTCAAGAGGCAGGTTTATGTGTATAATACATGCATAATATAGTAGAGAAACACTGATAATTTTAGAGGTTTCTAACGTGATGTCGTAACGTCGTAACGTGTTACCACTGTCGTAACGGGGGTAGAAAAGATAGGATGGGTAGCCGCACAAGTGTCGTCGCTGTCGCAGCGTAGGGGTACGAAACACCTTCGGGGACCGCTTGCTACAGGAACACCGGATACACGGGAAAACTCCACGGGTAGAAAAGAAATCTCCATAGACACTCTTCATAAACACGCTGCATAAACACGCGGCATAAACATGCGGCATAAACACACCGTATAGACACCGTATAGACACCGTATAGACACCCTTCATAAGCAGCCTTCATAAACACCTCCTGGAATTTAGAGAAAAATCCCAGTTACAATCACATAAAGAAAATACTCAATGAGGGTAGGACCTAGGGTAACCTAACTGTTCAACGTGGATTCGCTTTGGGAATCCCGAACAAGTAACTCTCACCTACATCCTGCGTAGATTCGCTTTGGGAATCCCGAACAAGAAACTCTCACCTACATCCTGCGTAGATTCGCTTTGGGAATCCCTAATAGTGTATGACAAGAAGGCACGCTATAGTTAAAGTTATATAGAATTTAAGTTAAAATAAAGTTCTCAGGGACTGGAATGTAAGCTTAAATACCTGCTTGGTAAGTTCAGGAGGCTTGTATAACGAGGAGGATCGTCTGGGGACAATTCTCGAACACGCAGACGCCTTCCGACACGCTGCAACCACGAGACGCCACGTCTCGATTATCAACCAGCGATCTGTTTGGACAATGAACCCTACAGGTTAAGATCTGGAGTACACCAGGTCAATCACAGTATTCGCTCCAGCGTTAACACTTACCAAAAATAAAAGTTATAAACACGTCTGGCGGCTTTGCCCGCCAGAGGTAAAAGACATCCAACATGGTCGTCCTCAGGGACCATACTTTGGCGTAAACAACTTGCCAACTCTTCACGACAAAACACGAAAACGGGTAAAGTGAGTAATGGACTAGTATCATTTTCCCAAAACTACACTGAAACAATAACAATTGGGAAAACGACCGATACTCATAGAAAGGAATAAAAATGACCGACAATATTATAGACAATACAGTAATCCAACGACAAGAAACACCTTAATAAAATAAGTCAACTTACCAAGGCAATATTGGCAATTTCAATCTCCCGAGACGGCAACATTATGCATCCAACAAAACGTTCCATTTCACAAAATGAGCGCGTTCAATACGGTATAATGTTCTAGAAAATAGATTACAATACAAGTAAGCAGAAAAACGTTCCGTTCTACATACTACAACTTAAATCGTAAATAATAGCGATCCATTCAAAATAAATACGTGACAATGACCCCCCCAATCAGAGGAATTTTACGACAATGGCGGGAAATTCAAGCTGGTCCTCCAGCCTTGTAATCAACCTAGCTGAGAGGGAAAAAAGACAAACAAAAATAACATCGAAATATTAACCAAAAATCAAAAAAAATAAAAAACAATATAGCTAACCAATGGTTTAGAGCTAGACAAAAGAGTTAAAAATAAAACAGCAACATCAAAACGAACCCACGAGCAACCAAAATTCAAATAAAATTTGTAGAGAAACATGGGGATCATGTTCTCACCGAACTATCACTTTTAAGATACTGTATATGCCAAGCACCCAAATACTTACCAGTGGCACAACTTTCCAACTCATACACCAACGAGGAACGTTTTCTTGTAACACGGCATTTTTCATATTTCGGAGCCAGCTTAGCCATGAAAAATTTACTGGCATCACTCTGTGGAAAGGTCTTCTTCCAAACTACGTCTCCTACATTATATTCACAAGCGCGACGTCCTTTATCGTAATAGACAGCACTTTTCAAGTGGGCCTTCGCGATGGCATCCTCAACTTTAACAAAGACATCACGCAGTACACCCAACCTGGAAATATAATCCTCACGCGACGCACAAGCAAGATCCACAGGAGATGAACTGGTTGGACCATAAAATTTTCCATCTGGAATGGCTTCACGACCGTGAACAAGTGAAAAAGGGGTAAAACGAGTTGTCTCATTGACAGCTGTGTTCAATGCAAATTGAACCTTCGACAACGTGGTGTCCCATGAGCGATGATCATCTTTAACAAGGATAGAAATAGCAACGACGATGGTTTTATTATACCTTTCGACGGTGTTGACTTGGGGACAATAACGAGGGGTAAAGTGTATCTGAGGAATACCGTACCTCTGAAACATGGATTGAAGTTCACTTCCAGTGAATTGCGTACCATTATCCGCAATCACTGTTCTGGGAACCCCATGTGTCAGGAACACACCAGACTCCAAACATTGGGCAATGGACTTGCCAACCGCTTTCCTTAGAGGGAAAAGCAAACAGTACTTCGAAAAACAACAAACTACCACTAACAAAAAGGTAAAACCTGATCTAGAACGAGGCAAAGGTCCGACCAAATCGATACTTATAGTTTCAAACGGACGAGAACAAACCTTTGGGTCCCCCATGAGACCTTTGGGTGGTTCCTGAGAATGCTTATAAGCAGAGTAATAAAATAATAACTCGCATGTGGTTTGCAACAGACTAACATTTATTTATTGATTGACAGAAATAGAAGGTACACAGGTTCACACTCATATCAATAGATGGAGTTGGTAGTATGATATTTTGTTATTATATTACAATTTATTTATAACACCCTCTCTTAACAAAATATCCCGACAATTGCACAAGTTTTAAATTTCTGTTTATAAAATGTTACAAGTACTTTGACAATAAAAACAATTTTACAAACTACATACTTATTTTAATTTACTTCCCCTATGCCCATCAGGTCTATGAGTTTATAATGTTTGTTTGCACAAAGTGCTTTAGTAAATATATCTGCTGGCATAGAAGAGGTTGGTACATACATAATTTTGATTTCATTATTCACAACACACTCTCTAGAAAAATGATGGCGTACATCAATATGCTTAGTGCGTTTGTGGAATATTGGATTAGAAGCTAATTTTAAAGAACTTTGACTGTCACTGTACAAGCTTAAAGGTATATTTTTACGACACATACCAAGTTCTGACATTAAATTTTTCAAATAAATTGCTTCTTTACAAGCCTCTGCCAGTGCCATATACTCAGCCTCAGTACTAGACAGGGCCACTGTTCTTTGCTTTCGAGACTCATAACTTATTACACAACCTGACAAAACAAAACAATATCCTGTATAAGACCTTCTGTCAAGATTACAAGACGCCCAGTCGGCATCAACAAAACCATGTAAATCAGTACTATTTTTCTTGTAAATTAAGCCAAAATGTTTTGTTCTTTGTAAATATCTTAGCAATCTTTTTAAATGTTTCCAATGGGTTTCGTTATAACATGTGTTATATTGGCTCAGAAAGCTTACGCTATAAGAAATATCTGGCCTTGTGAGAACTGAAAGATACATCAGTGATCCTACCAATTGTTGATAAGGATAAGTCTCACTACAATGGTCATTAACAGCCTTTTCTAATTTTAAATTCACCTCCATTGGAGTTTCTGAAGTTTTGCAATTTATCATATTGAATCTTGATAAAATATTATCAACAAACTTCTCTTGGTCTAAAGTTATAAAATTATTTTGAACACTAACATTCATACCTAGGCAAATTTTTGTTTGACCTAAATCTTTTATTTTGAAATCTGACTCTAATACATTTCTCAACCCTATGTAAGTATTATCGCAGTTGTAAAAAACAAAAAAATCATCAACAAATACAGCTACATAAACTTTTACATTATTATGACATTTCATGAATAGACAGGGTTCATATTTAGATTTCTTGAAACCTAACTTTAACAAACTGGTTTCCACTTTTATGTACCAGGCCCTAGCTGACTGTTTTAGCCCATATATGGCCTTTTTTAACCTCAACACTTTATTTTCACAATTTTTAAAATTAGAATTTTCTGGTATTTCCATATATACACATTCATCAATATTACCATTTAGGAAAGCTGTTGGTACATCTAAATGGTTCATTTTTAAGTCTAGTTGAACACTCAAGGCAAAAAGTAGTCTCAAGGTAGAATAACGCACAACAGGAGAAAAAGTTTCATTATAGTTGATCTGAGTGAAGCCCTTAGCCACAAGACGGGCTCTGTAGCGCACATTACCACTACTGTCACACTTTTCCTTAAACACCCACTTGTTTTTCACTACTGTGCCCTCACTTGGCCTATCCACTAAGTCCCACGTGTCATTGTCCCTAAAAGATTTCAACTCTTCTTGTATAGCACTACACCAATGCTCCCTTTTGGGTCCTGTGAGAGCGTCCTGTAGAGATATTTGTTCACTAGTAAAGTCTTCAACACACATATTGGAATAACCATACCTCTTTGGTACACGACGAATACGCTTCTCTACTTGAGTAACAGCATCACTCTGAGTAGCGACCAAACTGTCATCTGTTATTAAGCACTCACTATATTCATCATCCTGATCACTTGACGAATCACTTGCAATGTATGTTGGATCTTCTCTGCTTGATCTCTCATTGTCTTCAATGTTTTTTGAACTTTCCTTCTCAATACTTGTATTCTTTTCTATATCTTTGTCTGGCACCCTCTCTTCAATCACAACTTCTACTGTATCATTCATAAGACTCTCCATGACCACAACATCCCGTGCAACGGTTATTTTATTTGTTTTCTGGTCATATAATCTGTAGCCTTTGGTATTTTCTGAATACCCAACTAAATGTAACATTTGTGATTTTTTGTCCCATTTGGTACGTCTCACTTTTGGAATGTGGACCATAGCTGGACTTCCAAACACTCTAATATGTTGTAGATCGGGTTTTCTGCCAGTCCACATCTCATATGGGGTAGTATTGTTGTCCAAAACAGCTGCTGGTGATCGATTTTTCAAATATACTGCCGTATTCACAGCCTCCGCCCATAGGTGTTTGTCAAATGAAGCATCATACAGAAGACAGCGCGCTTTTTCTACAATTGACCTATTGTATCTTTCACTTAAGCCATTCTGTTCCGGCGTATAGGCAACTGTCTTTTGATGAATTATCCCATGTTGCTTTAAGTAATTTTCCATCTCCACTGAGCAGAATTCTCCACCATTATCGGACCGCAATATCTTAATCTTTTGTGACTGTTGATTCTCAACTTGCTCTTTGAAATTACGAAAATACTTAAAAGTCTCATTCTTTTCCTTTAGAAAATAAACAAAACACATCCGGCTGTAATCGTCAACAAACAACAGATAGTATCTAGCCAAACCAAGTGATTTCTTCTCCATGGGACCACACAGGTCTGTATGAACCACTTCTAGGACCCTGCTGCTTGTGCTGGTACTAGCAGAGAAAGGCAGCCTACTTAGTTTGCCTTCGCAGCAAACTACACAACTTGATTTGCTTATATCCTGTTTTTCCTGGTAAGTTACACCTTGAACTGCTCCTTTTTTCATTTTCTCAAGGTCATTCATATTAATATGACCCAATCGTCTGTGCCAAGTGTTGCATGAGGTCTGTACAACTGCTGCTAAAAGCTGATTCGACTTTTCAATGTTTAATCTGTACACTTCATTTTCCAAGCTCGCCTCACCAATACACACATTCTGAGTATTGTAAATGTAACATCCATCTTTATTGAAGGATACTCTGTTACCATTTGCGATCATTTTGCTGACTGAAAGCAAATTCGTGGTGAGCGTTGGTATGCACAAAACATTCTTCATTTCTACTTCATGTGTGATTGTTTTCACTCGCGTAGTAAGCCGAATATCTCCGGAGCACAACACTGGAACTTTCGTGCAATCAGCGACAATTATTTCTCTAACTTTCGGTTCGTAAGATATGTTTGTCAACATGTTCTTGTTTGACACCATGTGAGCACTTGCGCCAGAGTCGACGTACCAGTCGTCTTGATTGAACTCTCGCGTAAGAAAGACTGCACTCAACACGTTCGAAGTTGAATTCTGTCTATCTTTATTTATTAGGCGGCACTGGCTCTTGAAATGTCCGATCTTTTTGCAATGATAACAACGAATTTGCTTTTTCTGGGTTGTATTGACATTGACATTTCCACTGACAGATGACGGATTCATTTCATTTTTGCTACTGCTACTATGCGCCTGTAGGTGGCGCTTCTGTACATGATGATGATGTGCAATTAGCGCGCCTTCTGACTTAACCTCAAATTCCGAACTCATATCTAACAATTTTGTCTTTATAGCATCAGCACTTATCTTCAATCCTGAATGTTCAATTGCCATAATCATTGGGCTAAATCTTTCTGGCAGTCCTGCCAGCAACAGAGAGCCGATCCACTCGTCGTTTATTTCGAATCCGGTGCCCTTCAGTCGTTGAGCTGTTTCCACAATCTGATTAACGTAGCTGGTCATACTATCACAACTCTCCAGACGTATTGATATTAGGCTTCTTAGGAGAGTAATCTTGCGCGTAAAACCAGAATCATCGAACAATGATTTAAGTTTGGCCCATAAAGCTTGTACCGTAGCTTCGGTTTTTATATGGACAAACAACGATGGATCGATTGTCATAATGATTTTTGCCCTCGCCTTCTTATTTTCACCTTCCGTTAGCCCCGTGGTGCTGGTTACATCTATGCCTTCCAGGATCATGAAGTTTTCGGCGGCAAACGCCCAGTCGTCGTAATTCTCGCGTACTTTTAGTTTAGGAACGTTCACTGAGTAATTACCTGACATTTTAGCACTGATAGTCTATAAAAAGAAATACCGAAAGTCTACAAACACTTAGTACTTTTTACTTTTTAAACTGGGACTGGGCCCATAACCTAATAAAATAATAACTCGCATGTGGTTTGCAACAGACTAACATTTATTTATTGATTGACAGAAATAGAAGGTACACAGGTTCACACTCATATCAATAGATGGAGTTGGTAGTATGATATTTTGTTATTATATTACAATTTATTTATAACACAGAGCAAACCTCACAAGAACTCACAAAATTAACCACGTCCTGATACATCTTCGGCCAAAAATACCGCAAGGAAACTTGCTTAAAAGTTTTAAACATACCAAAATGAGGAGACGTATCCCGACAATGACAAAACTGCAAAACTTCAGTACGTTTGTAAAAAGGTACCACTTCCTTCCAATCGAATTCTCTGGAAAAACCAAACTTATTTTTAGAATACCTACATAATACACCATCAATAATAGAATAATTTGGACAAGATTTCGGAGACTTGGAACACTTAGCTAATAAATTATCAAACCAGGGGTCTTGAGGTACAGAGGCATGAGGGTCGACAGTAAGAATTGGAACAGCACGCGAAAGCGCATCCGGTACAACGTTATCTTTGCCTTTCCGGTGTTCAATGACGAAGTCGTACGGCGACAAGCGGCAACCCCATCTAGCGAGACGTCCTGTAGGATTTGACAAATTAAAGAACCACTTAAGGCTAGAATGATCCGTGATAATTTTGAATTGAGGACCTCCCTCCAAATACGGACGAAAATGTTCAACAGAAAACACAACTGCTAGCGCCTCCCTTTCGGTAGCAGAATAATTACGTTCAGCCTTATTCAAGGAGCGGCTAGCGTAGGCAATGGGATGTTCTAACCCATCATCGAGAAATTGAGTTAAGGTACCAGCAATTCCATAGCTGGAGGCATCACAATGAACAACAAAACACTTAGAAAAATCCGGGCAAGCCAAGATAGGTGCCGACACTAACGCCAACTTCAACTCGCTAAACGACTGCTCCGCCTCTTCGGTCCAATGGAACGGAGGAGCATTCTTACGGGTAGAAGTGAGCGCATTTAACGGGGCAGCAAGGGTACTGAAATCTCTAATAAACCTACGGTAATAAGACGCAGTACCCAAAAACATCTTCACTTCCTTCCTGTTGGAAGGCCTGGGAAAATCGACGATAGCCCTAACCTTATTAGGATCAGTGCGTAGCCCTCGTTCATCTACAACATAACCAAGGTATTTTAATTCCCTACGAAAAAACTGACACTTCGACAAGTTAATAGTCAACTTAGCAAAATTCAGACGCTGCAAAACTCGGGATAGTAGCGACATATGTTCGCCAAAATCACGACTAACAATCACGATGTCGTCCAGATATACAAAAACTTTATCATTAAATTCGGGACCAAACAACCTATCCATAAGCCGCTGCTGGGTAGCAGGAGCTGACGTTAAACCAAAACACATAACTTTATAATGAAATAAACCGCGTCCGGGAACGGTAAATGCGGTTTTCTCACGAGAAGAAGGATCCAAAGGGATCTGCCAAAAAGCACTTTTAAGATCAATGGAACTCAAAAACCTAGCATCCCTAAGCTGATCAAGAATTCTAGAAATATATGGTAAAGGATACGCATCATGCTTACTCACAGAGTTCAACTTGCGACTGTCGATACAAAAGCGCAGACCACCATCCGATTTAGGAGTGAATAACGTTGGATTGTTCCAAGCGCTATTACTGGGTTCAACAACGTCTTGAGCCAACATGTCATCCAACTGTTTATTCATTTCCTTTATTCTCTGTATTACCACTGTATCCGTATTCGGACCACTATACTAAATTGTTAGGATAGTAAAGCCCGTATCTATATTCTAACAGTACCGTAGCTGTGATCTACGGTTGGCGCCCAATTACTTCTACCCTTACCTAGTCTATAAGTAATACCTTACCTAGTTTTTAAGTGTTAGATCTAAGACTCCCTGTATCAACAATTCATCTCAGGAACCTACAAACGTTATGTACCCCTACGCTCTAAGACTAGCTATGCCGAGTGATGTTGTGGTTGTTTATAAAGGTTAATAAATGAAAGGTACAGTCATTTTGATTTTATTTCATCATCATGCTATACCCCTTCAGGAGTTAGGTAACAGTTTCCTGAGATGAATTGTTGATACAGGGAGTCTTAGATCTAACACTTAAAACTAGGTAAGGTATTACTTATAGACGGTAATTAAATGTAAATAAAGGAGCCGGTAGCACCTACCAGATTATGCTCATACAATATATATAAACCAGGTTTCCACAAACGTAACGGGGGTAGAAAAGATAGGATGGGTAGCCGCACAAGTGTCGTCACTGTCGCAGCGTAGGGGTACGAAACACCTTCGGGGACCGCTTGCTACAGGAACACCGGATGCACGGGAAAACTCCACGGGTAGAAAAGAAATCTCCATAAACACGCGGCACAAACATGCTCCTTAAACACGCGGCATAAACACGCGGCATAAACACGCTGCAGAGACAGCCTGCATAAACAGCCTTCATAAACAGCCTTCATAAACAGCCTTCATAAACAGCCTTCATAAACACGCTGCAGAGACAGCCTGCATAAACACTGCATAAACACCTCCTGGAATTTAGAGAAAAATCCCAGTTACAATCACATAAAGAAAATACTCAATGAGGGTAGGACCTAGGGTAACCTAACTGTTCAACGTGGATTCGCTTTGGGAATCCCTAATAGTGTATGACAAGAAGGCACGCTATAGTTAAAGTTATATAGAATTTAAGTTAAAATAAAGTTCTCAGGAACTGGAATGTAAGCTTACATACCTGCTTGGTAAGTTCAGGAGGCTTGTATAACGAGGAGGATCGTCTGAGGACAATTCTCGAACACGCCGACGCCTTCCGACACGCTGCAAACCACGAGACGCCACGTCTCGATCATCAGCCAGCGATCTGTTTGGACAATGAACCCTACAGGTTAAGATCCGGAGTACACCAGGTCAATCGCAGTATTCGCTCCAGCGTTAACACTTACCAAAAATAAAAGTTATAAACACGTCTGGCGGCTTTGCCCGCCAGACGTAAAAGACATCCAACATGGTCGTCCTCAGGGACCATACTTTGGCGTAAACAACTTGCCAACTCTTCACGACAAAACACGAAAACGGGTAAAATGAGTAATGGACTAGTATCATTTTCCCAAAACTACACTGAAACAATAACAATTAGGAAAACGACCGATACTCATAGAAAGGAATAAAAATGACCGACAATATTATAGACAATACAGTAATCCAACGACAAGAAACACCTTAATAAAATAAGTCAACTTACCAAGGCAATATTGGCAATTTCAATCTCCCGAGACGGCAACATTATGCATCCAACAAAACGTTCCATTTCACAAAATGAGCGCGTTCAATACGGTATAATGTTCTAGAAAATAGGTTACAATACAAATAAGCAGAAAAACGTTCCGTTCCACACACTACAACTTAAATCGTAAATAATA
Organism: Hydriomena furcata; assembly: GCA_912999785.1. Lineage (NCBI taxonomy): Eukaryota > Metazoa > Arthropoda > Insecta > Lepidoptera > Geometridae > Hydriomena > Hydriomena furcata. Next base: position 10,203,611 of record OU538824.1, read on the forward strand.
GCGACCTATTCAAAATAAATACGTGACAATAAACACATATTTTTTTCTACAATAAAGTCCGCGATGGTATTAGAAATGTCTTACGCACAGCGAAGCGGGCACGGGTCAGCTAGTTTAGAATATTATAATAAATAGGTAGGTACTAATCCTAATCCTAATAATATTATAAATGTGAAAGTTTGTGAGTTTGTATGTATGTTTGTTCCTCAAACAGGCCTAAACGACAAAACGGTTTAAGTTGAAATTTGCTGTAGATGTAGATATAATGCTGAATAAATAATAGACTACTTTAAAATATGAAAAACATCCCTAAAACGAAAAAAACGCAAAAGGGATGATTTCTGTATAGCTGGCGCTGGTGTGCAACAAATCTGACATCACAGACTTAAAACATTCAGTCTTTTCTATTCGATTATTGAAATTTGACAGGACAACGTCTGTCACGAGTCGGCTAGTATATTATAAAATACACCTACAAGACACAGTTGAGCTATCTAAATACTGTTGCAAACAGTTCAGCTCTTATTGAGTTGGTTGGGGTATTTCCTTGCAAAATAAAATAATTTGCAGTGTGAATAGCAAAATCTTCAAGGCTTCCGCGTTTCCGTTGACTGTGAAATTATTAAAATGAGATGGAATTATTAAAATCAAACAAATCTCATTTTGACTGGTAGGTTTGCATATTTTATATCAAAAAAACGAATTTACTTAAGCTAGGTAGTATTGGTTGAGAATATATACCTAAAGTTACCTTAAATCTAGTCTTACTTACATGTATCATGTCAAAGTCGTCAACATATTTAACTTTAAAGTAACTTTACCGTTATTAAAAGAAAAATATGTTCACAATAAAATGACAAGCATCAGGTTTTACTATATTTCCCTTCAGACTTCTATTTAAAAGAAAGCACTTTGGTAAGTGCCTACTTAGTTTCAGAAAACACTTTACGGTCACATGCAAATCGGCTCTACAATTTGCACCTTATTTTTCCGATAATGTCATTAACAGGAGGGAAGAGCGGATAAGTGTTTGGTCTTAATGTTGATTACTGTAACAAACTGAGCCTTACTGCATGGGAATAAGAATGATATTGTCCCTTTATTCTGTTAGTTGATTGAGTTTGAATTCAATCCTGTAAACAGCTATTAGCGGTGGTGGCGATTGAATTATCCAATTCCTTGCGGAGCCTTCTTGCAATTTCCTTATTTGGTAGACCCTGTCACGGGAAAGTAAGTAATGGAAATACTGTAAAATTACTTGAATTGGCAGAAGGCAGACCTTTTTCGATTCGGAGTCACAAAAGAAATGCTCCTGCCTACCGTGCTTTAACTCTTAGTAGGTACCAATTTTTCGTACAAGAGACGCTCGTTGGCAAAACCGTCACATATTAAGATTATGTTGTTTAACCTCTAGAGACCTCTTTATGTCATTTGTTCCCATTAGAAAACCAAGTTTGATAACTGGTCATCTAGTGGGAAGAATAATTCTTGTAAGTCACCTACCTATTGCTCCATGTTCTACTTTAATATTAATTTATGTACATACAAATACAAATGAAGCTAAAGAAGTATGTCAGGGTCGGAGCAAGTAGAAAGCCGTGTTCTCTGCCTACCCCTCTGGGAAACAGGCGTGATTTTATGTATGTATTTATGTACATACAAATAAGTAATATTGTAGTTAAAGCTTGACGAAATTGAGATTTGGGAATTTTACATAAAAAACCTTTATCAAATAGCACAGAACTTACAAACCTAAGTAGGTAAGTAGGTACAAAATACAAAAATCAAGAAACCAATAAAAAACTTTCAGGTATCAGTTTTTTTTTCCCTATCCTTAGGTACCGTGATAAATGGTTAAGTCAGCACTAAATAGTACCTAGCACCAGAGATAATGCCAAAGACGCGAAAGATGACTCTTTATTTTCCCTTACTTCAGAAATGTCTAGACCAAGCTAGTGCAGAAATCGATGCAGATACTCGATAATCTATTTAGGGTTCCGTATTTTAAAAGAAAAAAAAAAACGTGTGGCACTCGGAGACTGCCGCGGTAAAGCTATTGCATAACATTTTTTATCAACTTATGTATTTATAATTATTTATTTATTTATTTTATTTATCCTTTTTTCGAAGAGGGGGATTAGGCATGCGCAGTAACGCCGATACAACCAATGCCACCTATTGGCGAGTTGCTAAACTAAAGAGACAAGCGTGATATTTCAAAAAGTCATTAAAAGTTCTGCTCTATTGTCTATATGTCAAAATCTTTAACCTACCTATTTACCTAACTACGTAGTTAGCATTCCACACGTAACAGGTTGCAAGCCCGTCGTCGCTTTCAAGAATACTAACAGGTTTCCTCACGATGTTTTCCTTCACCGTTATAAGCACGTGTAACGCGCATATACATTTTTCGAACAGAAATATCCATTGATGCACGGCCAGGATTCGATATTTACCTAACTACATGAATTCAATAATTCAATTTCAAACTTTTTAGTCGATCATGTCTGTGAAGTACCACCTATTTACCGATAGTGGTAAAATAGCGCCACCTGCCAGCGGAATTGCGAACCTCTCAAACCCCGAGCTTTCGCATGAGACCGCGAAAAGCACCTATAATAACGTAGTATCATCAAATGAAACTAGATGGCGCTGGAATGCGAAAATCACTCTAGAGTCCGCGCCACCACTCAAGTCCGCTAGACGCGGCGTCGCAATCGCCTATTATAATGATGCCAGTAAGATAGCCATAATTTACCCCTTACACTAAAAGGGAGGGCGAACTAATGTTTACATGACTTATATGCTCTTTGGTTTACATTTTAAAACTATTTACTACTAGCAGTTCACTTCGACTTCGCACAGTTGTAGTAATGAAGAATATAGGCAATTTTTTTATTTCTTTGGTTATATTATTGCTATTTTCGTGGGATCTCTATTTATTTTTATTTATTCTACTTACGATTATAATTTTAGACAGACAACGGAAGAGACTTTGTGTTATACTATGTAGTGATGTTATTCGCTCCTAATGAAGATTTTGATAGATTAAATATTTTTTTAAATTGGTCCTATATTTTTTCAGTTTACACACAAAAATATAAAACTAGAAATTTTATCTCTTTGTAATAGTACTAGTGTAGTTATGTAGGAAAACAATGAAATCAACCTAGTTTCACGATATAGGTAAATTTTATTAAATTATTTTTATACAATAATTATGGTCTTCATCATTTATTACTTGCATTCCAGACATATCGCTGTCACTTGTCTCTTGAAATTCACTGCCATGCTCAGAATCAGTGTCGCTATCACTGGCTGTTGATATAATGAATTATGAATCTTTCTATTTATTCATCTACCAGTCCATCATTTTTGAAATATTACAATTATTTTTGAAGTGCTTGCTGCCACTCTTCCTTCTTTCGTAATTCGAGATACCGTTTTCTCTGAAACACCTAAAATACAAAATAATTTAATTAGTGTTTTAATTTAGTCATATTTTACCTATTGTTAGAAAAAAACTAATACTCTGGTATCCCTAAAATTTACCTGTCATGGCAGCGACTCTTTTTTGTATATTATTTAAAGGGATCAAAACGTCTTTATTCCTCTGCTCTAACTCACAAAACTCTTTAACTTTAGGAATCATTTCACGAGCTGCACTTTTCACCACTTTACGCGACATATTCACGCAGATTTCAAGAAAATATTGGGAAAAACCATGGACGCTAATTTCATCGAGCACTCTGACATGAGATAAAATGGCGTTGCTGTCAAATTTAGTTCTGGTTTTCGTCGCAGGACATGAGTGGTGGCGAGGACTCTAAGCAGGCATGACATGAGTCATAGGGATGTAATATTGATTGAAAAAAATCGATTAATTAATAATCGATTTTTTGTCCCTACAAATAAATCGATTTTCCAAAAAATCGAATTATATGGAAATAATAATCAATGGTTCGGTTTGCGTTCGGAGACAAGACCGATGAGTCGGTTTCCGTTTGGGAGGCGACTATATGTAGGTTCACGTCCGGGAAAATGGCCAACGAACGATTCGGTTCGCGTTCGGAAAACTTAGTTTACAAAAATCGATTTATATGTGTAATTTACATAATCGATTTTTTAAAAATCGATTTTTTGAAATCCAAAAAGAGAAATCTCTAACACTCACACTCACGCATATTGCGTGAGTGTGAGTGTCTCGTAAATTTTCGTTACGAAATTTCTGGATTCGGTCTCCACGCTCAAGGCCCGCGATAGAAGCTATGCAATAGCTTAAAAACGGAACCCTTATAGAATCACTCGTGTGTCTGTTCGTTCGTCCCTCTATTTGCCCTTTTCCGTTTTCCGTTCTCCGAAAAAACGTGCGAGACCGACTCGCACAAATCCGTTATTTTTTAAATTTGATCCAGCAATTATGCTACGCGAGCTTTTCTTTGATAGTAAATTTATTTTTAGGGTTCAGAACCCAAGGGGTAAAAACGGGACCCTATTACTAAGACTTCGCTGTCCGTCTGTCTGTCACAGGGCTGTATCTCATGAACCGTGATAGCTAGAAAGCTGAAATTTTCACAGATTATGTATTTCTGTTGCCGCTATAACAAAACCTAAAATACTAAAATTCAAATAAAATAAATATCTCCCATACAACAAACGTGTTTTTTTGACGTTTTTTATACTTAGATAATGGAACCCTTCGTACGCGAGTCTGACTTGCACTTGGCCGGTTTTTTAAGCTGTGTGTTATTTTACTTTATAAGCCGTATTATCCTGAAATTAATCATTCATAATTGTGTTCATCAATTACTCACTTAAAAAAAGGTACCTACTTTAATTAATTTTGTAAATCGGTAGGTTACTTTAGGTTAAGCCACAGAACATCCTGTTCCGTGGATTAAGTGGTGGTTACACGTAGGTAGGTACCTAGTACATTTGCTTTATTGCAAGCTTTTATTTGACTTGCCTTGTTAGTTAGTGTTGTGTGGGTTGGCTACTGAATGTTTAACTAATTCTCCACGACCAATTATGCTGAAATTTAGCATACCTACCTGTGTAAACTAGGTGACAGCGAACTGATCTGATGGTGGATCAGGAGCTGTTCTAGTCCCTATAAATGAAATTCTGAATAATGCGATTAGGTGGTTGGATGATGGGTTGGACTCATAATTCAAATCTTTAGGACAGCGCCATCTGTTTTATCTCTTTGGAATTACACAGGCGAACGAAACTTGAACGCATTTTGCTTAGGTGATGATTAAAACGGGTACCATCTGTTGTGAACTACTTTTCTAACCGTTTATACGTGGTATCCAAAGATGGCAGGACCTGCAGCGTTTACAAAACATGGATACTTTACTTAAACTCTTGAGAGTAGAGAATAAGCGAGATATTTTTTATAAGCTACTAGAACCACTCGCGACTTCGTTCAAGTAAAGTTATTTTCAAACAGACTTTATCCCCGTTGGACGTTATTTGCGTTGATTATCTGGAATTCCTTTCTTAGTGCATCCCTACACACCAAAAGGAATAGGTATAATGCGCGCGTTGATATATCAATCAGTCAGTCAAACAGTACTTAACGCGAGAGTTTTATATTGGTAGTTAGAAAAGTAATGCACAATCACTACATAGTATAAAGCAAAGTCGCTTTCCGCTTCCCGCGTCTGTATGTCTGTATGTATGTTTGCTTATATCTTTAAAACTACACAACGGATTTTGATGCGGTGTTTTTTAATAGATAGAGTGATTCAGGAGGAAGGTTTTTAAGTATAATAACATGCTACCCGTGCGAAGCCGGGGCGGGTCGCTAGTAAAAACATAAAATACTTATGCTTGAATATAATGTCAATCAGGCCCTTTCATATCGTTTCGCGGTTTTAATTGGAAACCCTAAATAATATAAAGAATAATGTTACCTACATTATTCTTTATATTATTTAGCATTGTATTCAGTTAATAATAGAATGTTTGCAGTGGAAGACAATTTTTATTGAAAGGTAGGTACATTATTAATTAAATTCTCTGGCATTTTTATCTTAACTACCTACGATTAAACGACAAAAAATTACTTGCTCACCTAGAAGCCTAGAACAAGTAATAAAAATTAAAACAAGTCCATAAATATGATTAATTATTCCAGCCTTGAAAACAGGGTTTGTGAACTGGTGTCTACAATTTTTATTTATAAAAGGAGGTACCTACCACCTTAAGTGAAATGAATAGGCAAGGACACAAGACAAAAATGTATTTTAGACGAAAAACAGAGCTTCTACTATGTTTATCATAATCTTAACCCGGGTGAAGTCGCTAGCGAGTATAATGCCATGTGACGAGGATGGATAAGTGACAGAAAAGAGGAGTAGGTTTGCGTGGTATGGTCTTTGGGCATGTCATGAGAAGTTAGGAAGGTCATGTAAGGATGTTAGGAATAAAGATGGATGTCGAAGAAGAGGGAGGCCAAATAAAAGATGTACTGAGTGAAAGATGACATGGGTAAGAAAGGAGTGAGTGATGAGATAAAATGAGGAAATAGCACAAAGGAGAAATAGAGGGAAATGGAAAAAGAATACATGCTGTGCCGACCCCACTTAAAAGGGATAGGGCATCGAAATATAAGTGTGAGTTTAGAAATACCTATGCCTGTCGAAATCACAATTTTTTTTCACTCAAAATGTTTTTTTAGTAATAATAACATGGTAACAGTAATGGGCCTTGACATATTATATGAAAATAGAAATAAATTTGGCGAAAGTTATTACAGTTTCGTGGTTGCAGAACATTTTGAGATAAAGTAATGGAGTTGTTCGACGACAAAGTGACCTTGACCGCTAAAATAGGATTTTAGGCATGAGTTTGTATACCTATTTACTTGAGCTTTGCTTTTCTAAAAAGCGATGAACAACATTATGATGTCTGAAATCTTATGTAACAGTTAATATATACAGTTATATTATAACTATACTTACTTATCCAAAAGCTTCAGGATAGGCTACTTTTTATCTGGGTACTGCACGAGGAAAGTCGCAGGCGAAAGCTATTTTAAATGTCAGTGAACGCTTTTCAAAATATGTGATAAGAGTTTGGTACACATAGGAGAGTACAGATAAGTCTTACAAATACTAAAGCATTTAAAAAAAATTGTGTGTGTCAGCTCCGACGCACGACTGGAGTTTACCAGATCGTGCGTAGAGCGTACCCCCACTATAAGATGTTTTGCCATCAGTAAGAGTGAGAAAAAGCATTATAAAGTATAGGTAAAGTAAGGGTACACACTACCCACGATCTAGCTGCACTGCTCACACCAAATTAGAAAGTTGCGCACCAAAAACGTAACGAGGTCATTCGTTCAGTAGATTTTACTACTCACATTTTTCTCATACCGGGCGCCTTTTATCAAAAGCCGATTCTTAAGGAGTAAACTCCAAAAACTATTTGCTCTATTCTAGCTTCGCAAATTATTTTTATTTTAAAATATTATGTTGATACAATATAATAATATAAATAGGATCGTATTAAGTTTGCCACAGGTTCGTATGAAACAAAGGATTTGTTTAGTTGAGCAAAGAACTTCAGGCTGTTTCGAGACAAGAGATAGCTTTAGGACTTAAGGAATTAATGTTGTAAAGGATTTTGCTGGTTCGCATTTCTCTGAAACTTTAACATTCATTGGCACTTTGAAGCTTTAAGCTTCTCTATTACGTATTCTAATATTATAAAATTACCGAATAAACTAGAAAACGAAAATGTTTTACCCATCAAAAGCTTGGATGTGGCAACGAGTAATAAATGTTTTTGATGAATGCAGAATCGTTTTTTCTCAATAACCGCATAACAAACGGTTTTGTTTTTATGACAAAGATAACTTAAGGATAATAATCTAGATAAATTATAGACCGAAACACAATTGGTGAAACTTTTCTCAATAGATTTATTTTCCAAAGTTGGCTCTTCCAAAACGCTAATTTCGTTTTTACTCAAAACTATGAAATAGCTAAACAGTCAATATAATTTGTTAGATAAGACAGTTTCTTTTTAAGTATGATGGTTTTCAAGATCATGCGGTTTTATCACTTTTTCCGTCTTATCCGGGTAGACACAGCCCATACAAAAATAAAGATTATTTATTTATAAAAATAGTCAAAACAGAAACAATGCTGCTGATGAGGAAATTTCATCCTCATTTTCATCTAGATGGATACCATTCTGGCATACACACAGGCTTTATACTTTACGATGCAGTAAAAACTAGACAAAGGAAGTTGGCACTGCAGGCCACAGTAACCTGATGCATCGAGTAATGAGGACGTGACTCCATCCGGCTGTCTTTGTCATGCCGCGGTGTAAGATGACTTGGATCTAGGTTAGTTGTTGGCTGTTCACACTTTGATGGCCAATGTTCTATTTTTCACTTGAATGTTTCAACTAAACATTTTAGAAACGGGAGTTCAGTTACCTTTTTTAGGGTTCCGTACCCAAAGGGTAAAAACGGGACCCTATTACTAAGACTTCGCTGTCCGTCTGTCTGTCTGTCTGTCCGTCTGTCTGTCACAGGGCTGTATCTTTGTCTATCTTGTCAGTTGAAATTTTCACAGATTATGTATTTGAACAGAAATACATAATCTGTGAAAATACTTGTATAATAACAGCTTGTAACAACAAATACTAAAAACAGAATAAAATAAATATTTAAGGAGGGCTCCCATACAAGAAACGTGATTTTATTGCCGTTTTTATAGATAATGGTACGGTACCCTTCGTGCGCGAGTCTGACTCGCGCTTGGCCGGTTTTTTTATTTAGTTCCTTATCATTCTTAATAAGGTACTCTAAGAGAGATAGCAATTTAACGACTGGAAACATTTTTTAACCTGATCCGTGACGTGCTCTTTCTAAAAACTGATTGAAAAAAATCCTCAGTATGTTATATGATGCAAATGTTCAAGATCGACAACTTATGCTGCTGAGTGAAGCAATTACTATAATAATTACTTCACAACGTAAAAAACGTTATACCAACATATCTCCGGAATTTTAAGCCTATAAACTTAATTTCTTATCTCAAATGTATTGATTTCGCGTTGTCAGCGTCGTGTCCTATCATCGATCACACCCAGTCTTCAACCAGACTTATCTAGATCTTAGAAAAACGTCTGTCTTGACATTTGATACCTACAAGAAGAACTGGAGACGCCCAAACAATTATCGATTTATGTCACATTTTATGTTTTTCAGTAATCTCATTTCGAAAGTTAGCTGCAATTTAATTTAATTACATAAATTCCAATAGTGACATCACTATATACGCAATGTCGCTTCCCGCTTTCCGCGTCTGTATGTATGCTTATATCTTTAAAACTACACAACGGATTTTGATGCTGTTTTTTTTAATAGATAGAGTGATTCAGGAGGAAGGTTTATATGTAACCCGTGCGAAGCCGGGGCGGGTCGCTAGTTTATCTATATTACATAGTCCTGATCTTACTCTAGAGCTCTCTATGTAGTGAGTATTAGGAATTCATAGTACCATGGAACCACGACAAAATATTTGCAAACGTGGAAAAAAGAAGCTGCGGGGATGGAACCGTCTCTAACGTCTCAGCAGGCTGGCGTGTTGACATTGAGTTGTATGAAACTGTACTTTCTGCATAGCATATTTATTGTGCCTTAGGTACCAATGCGTAGGATAAACGATTTAACTTGACACGAATTCGCAAGATTGCCTTTGTGAGGTCGTGCTCAAAGCTTTTAAGAAAATAAAAGTTGTCCCCATAATGATTGATGGGGAGTTATCTTTGAAATTGGACATGATTGAGGCAAAATAGGAAAGTATTTTAGAACCTTATTCAGAAAAATAACTTGAATGTACCAAAATACTTCAGTGCTCAGTTATGTAGGTCTTCCGGCTGATGAAACATCTCTTCACGGATTTTATCAACTTACTGAAAGGTCTATTTGCTACTGTAACTGCTGTTGCGTGTGTAGAAATACCAATACGTTGATTAAATAACAGTTACTATCACACAACGTAGGTACACAGAATAGACAACAGTTTCTACCACATTCTTGCAAATAGTACAGAATAAGAAGCAGTTATTATTAACCAGCAAAGAATAAGTCATAGTAACAAGATGCCAAACCAACTTGGTGCACAGAATAAGATGATAGTTTCTACTAACAGTACAAAGAATAGATGGAAGTTAGTAAGACCGTACCGTAATAGAGTCAGCTGAGCGGAATGCCTTGATGAAGGCCGCGCGGGCGCATGATCCCTATCGTGCCGCAGATGCAAATACCATAATACCGGTTTGTTTGAAAGAGATTGGTGATTTTGTTTTCAGTTATAATGAGCATGCATTGCTAAGTCTGATACCAAAAAGGTACCTACCGGATTTTGACCCATTTGCCCAAATGTAGGTATTTACGCCAAAATGTTCGGCATGAGAATTTTTAGTAGGCGCATACAAATACATTAATTTTGCGTGAAATAGATAGATTATAACCTGGATTGAAAATTAGGATATAATAAATAAATTAGGACAAATTGGTTCGTGCCAGATGGACAGATTTATATTTCACTACATGCAACTTGCAAGAGAAAAGAGTCATCAATCAATATACGTATACACAATCATAAATGAGGAGATGACACAATAACTAATAGACAGCGCAGAGCATTTTTGGTATGCATTTTTTAGCACTTTAAAAAATAACTCACTAAGCTAAACCTCTAAGGGAGCGGGGTTGAAAAAATAAATAAATAAATAAATGGTATCACGACTGTAATCCCCAAGTACGATAGACATCCTCTCAGATCTCCAGACGCTTAGATCCTTTGTAGATGTCTAGTGGGGGTAGTCAGAGGCACATCCAAACATTATGTTTGGCACATGCCCACATTTTGCAGTAGTTAGCAGCGGGATTGAAGTTTATTTAAAACATGTGAATGAAGTCGCAGGGTTTTCCACTAGTTCGAAGTATATGCGTGTCACGCGTGTCATGTTATCAAGGGATGTAGCGATGCTTATGCAAGCTGACGCGTGTAACGGTCGAATGTTTGCCGCTAGGTGCTCACCCATGCGTAAAGGAACCTACTGTGAAATGACAAAAGATACCACAAACGAGATTGTCCATGTAAAAAGGCTGGTGGTGCTATATCTACTGTACTTGTACACTTTGTAATCTTTTTTCTTCTTAGACATAGACATAGACATAGACAATTATTTATTTACTTCTTTAGCACACAACACAACATAACATAAAAAGGAAATAAAAATAAAATAAAAAACAGTTTAAACTTACATCTAACATAGGTACACTTAAAAAAAACAAGGAGAGAAAGTAAAAAAAAACTAAATTACAAAAAAAAAAGAAAACAAACATTATAAAATAAATATATGCTATGCTCTGTGCTACAGCAGCAAAAGGGTCTCGGCTCAGCATTATGCTTTCCTATACGAAGATAGGTCAGCGCTGTTATTCTGCCGAAACCTTTGATTTAGTCACTCGTCCCTATGAAACGCGATCACATCGGCAAAAAAACTATATAAAAGAAAAAAAATAAAATAAAAGAAACATAATAATATATAATGTATTTTTAAAGAAATTATGTAAAGTTATGATGTAAAGAAGAAAAAAAAAAACGTACATAAATGAACAGATAAACTAGCTGCTCGCCCCGGCTTCGTACCTTGATAAAAAGTCTACCGATTTTGTGCAAACTTCACATAAACCATCTAAATAGTCCGAACAAAGCCTAAACATTTGGTTTGGATAGGTGAGCCCGTTCTTGAGTTATAAAATTACAACGAAAAGTGGCATTTTATATATATAGATAGATTACGCGTCACGTTTGTCCGCAATGGACTCCTAAACTACTTAACCGATTTTAATCAAACTTTGCACACCGTAAGCAGTTTGAAACAACTTATAAGATAGGATACATTTCAACTTATAGTCGTAATATTATTTAATTGCCGGGTCTGCTCATATATTTATGTAAAAGAAAATGTGTTCTGCTAGTTATTCTGGTTTAATACAAGCTTTGATTAGTTTGAGGATAGGTTGTTAGATTGGTGAAATATCTACCAAAAAAAAAATATTTAATATTTAGACTCATTTATAATTAATAAATAAATAAATTTATTAATCTTGTTTATAGGTATGTTAATAGGTACCTACGCAAAAATACTTTAACAATCGATACAAAAGACATCCACGCGCCAGTCGCTAAATACAGATAGGTTCTCGCTACAGAACCCCGTTATTATTATTAGGAAGCTGTAAGAATATTAAGGCCGCTGTCGAATACCAGCAAATTTATTTATATTAGATTCCGTTTTACTCATTCATTCTGCATGGATTTATGAAATAGCAGTTTCGATATTGATTATATGAAAAACTTTCACAGTACCCCTCATACTTAGAAGACCCACACGACCCTCTCATTCGACAGTAACCAGCGACATGCAAATGGCCAATCCCAACCTGCTTGTAGCTAATTAAAATTGATGTCTGAAATAAGCTTATGTGGGGACAAGTTTGTCAATAAAAGGGTATTGCACGGAAACATAAAGGTAGCCACGCATATAAAAACAATTTTAAATCTAATGACTAAAGACTTGTTACTTAAACCTACTTCAGAATAAACTAGCTAAACAGGACTAGTTTTTCAGATACGCGACCAACTCCAAAAACGGCTTCATCCAATTGCGTCCTAGAAATAATTAGCAGGTAAATGATCTCTTTCTTCTTCTGCCCTTTTATCAAAGAACTATAAAATGTTTGGACACTGTCACATTCATATCAAAGGAAAGAGATGGCAACAGATATATCCGCCATTTGAGCTACCGACAAATTATAGGTAAGTCTATTATGAATGAGGGAATAAGTCTCAAGCATTAGTTTGAATTTGAATAATAGCAACATGTAAACTACTTTTAGTTTTTATACAATCAATTGTACATGTACAGTGTTTGCTCTAGTTTAAGATTATGTTATTATTATTATTTTTGTTATTGGTTTATTAATTCATTCATTCATTCATTCAATAGACTAAGTACAAAATTCTGCGCATATTTTCTTCATTTCTGTAATATACGAACTCGTACTCCTACTAAGCCTGCAGGTGGGTTATTCCATAGCTCGGTCATTATGTAAACGGTTTAAATCAACGGGGACAGAGACCGGGGACAACGGGAAGTATTTTTAATTGTAAAAATGAATTCCCGTTGTCCCCGTTGACGGGGACACGGTCACCGGGGACAACGAAACTACACCTGCTCAACTGATTCTAGCTAACAGTATTAGGGTTAAAGTTATGCAACGCAACCAAATAACTGTATGGTAAAGTACATATACATAGGCGATAATATCTATCGGTAGCCTAGTACCACCCTGGAAACGATACGTCATCACACTTCCTATCATACTATATTATAATATCCTACTAATATAATAAAGCAGCAGTGTTGGCCGAGTGGGAGGTACCTCGACTTTCAATCTGAAGGTCGTGGGTTCGAATCCCAGCGTGCATCAGTGGATTTTTCTGTTCGAAAAAATTATATGCGCATCAAAAACACGTGCTCAAAACGGTGAAGGAAAACATCATGAGGAAACCAGTTAGTATTCTTATAAGCGGCGATGGGCTTGCAACCTGTCACGTATAGAATGTTAACTACTGCAAAATGTGGGCATGTGCCAAATATAGATTTTGGACGTGCCTCTGACTACCCCCACTAGGCATCTTAAAAGTATCTAAGCGTCTGTAGATCTTTTTTTTTATTTATAATAAATGCGAAAGTTTGTGAGTGGTTGTGTGTGTTTGTTACTATTTTACGCAGAAACTACTGAACGGATTAAAATTAAACTTTACAGTTATACAGCTTAAACATCAGAATAACACAAAGGCTACTTTTTATCCAAGAAGCCGCTGGCGGAAGCTAGTATATTATAATTGCGAAAGTTTTGATGTTTGATAGTTTCTTTGTTCTCAATCACGTTGTAACGTGATTTAGTAAGTATAGTTCACGTCTATAAGAATTAAGAATAAACGGATCTTCTTACTTTACCGTATTGGTACTCGTACGTGTTCTTGTTTAGGTCAACGGTAAAACGAGCCAGCCCATTAAAGATGGCCCAGATTATAAATATGAGCCATCTTATCGGATGACCTCGGAAATTGATCGGATTGCATTTCGCCTGCAGGGGCGACGCCTCCCAAAATTATACGTTCATGTTGCAACACTGTGATAAATAAAGGTGAAGGTATTAATCGTATCTTTGCTACCATGTAATTTTTGGGGATCCCGTTATTGATGAATGTGAAATAACAGACACCGGAACATATAAGAATTTTAAAGTCTCTCGCATAGGTACTTATTATGTACTATCCGACCCGTGACAGACAATGTCCTGTCAAACTTCATTAATCGAATAAAAAAGACTGAATGTTTTTAGTATGTGATGTCAGATTTATTGCACACCAGCGCCATCTATACCGAAGTCATCACTTTTGCGTTTTTTATCATTTTGGGGATGGTTTTCATATTTTATAGTAGTCTATGTTTTATTCGGGCATTATGTCTACATCTACAGCAATATTCAACTTAATCCGTTTTGTCGTTTAGGCCTGATTGAGGCACAAACATACATACAAACTCACAAACTTTCACATTTTTTTATAATATTACTAGCCGACCCGTGACAGACGTTGTCCTGTCAAACTTCATTAATCGAATAAAAAAGACTGAATGTTTTTAGTCTGTGATGTCAGATTTGTTGCAGACCAGCGCCATCTATACCAAAATCATCCCTTTTGCATTTCTTATAATTTTAGGGATGGTTTTCATATTTTAAAGTAGTATATGTTTTATTCGGGCATTATATCTACATCTACAGCAATATTCAATTTAATCCGTTTTGTCGTTTAGGCCTGATTGAGGTACAAACATACATACAAACTCACAAACTTTCACATTTTTAATATTAGGTTAAAGTCTTCCGTGTCTGTTTGTTTGATAGTTCGTGTTAATTACGAACAGGAGGAATAGGTATCCCTACCCCCAGTGGCGGATTTACCACCAGGCTGAGTAGGCTGGAGTCTAGGGCATCAGATTTTAAGGGCGGCAAATATCAAACAGCTTATTTATTTTAGCCTTTATCATCCCACTGCAGGACAGATGCCTCTTTCCCTTCCTTCCACACATGTCAATCTCTAGCTAAATTTTGTCAAATGTCTTACAGGAATTAATAATGCTTATTGGCATTATTACATTAGCCTATTGGCGGCAAATGTGTAAATCCGTCACTGCCAAATAATACTTATAATATATGTATTTGAACTGACTAGTTGTCAAATACATAATAGAAAGAACGAGAAATAAAGAAACTTCCAGCTTTTCCAAGTCCTACCACATTACTTACTAAAGTAGTCGCACCAAATGCCAGATGTACAGACCCCTGATTCAACACCGCACGATGCGAATAAAAGTGAACTGACCGTGTTTTGTCTCTTTTTAATAATTGCTAATTCAGTATAAACTGATCTGATGAACGGGTCAGGAAACAATCCGGATTTTTTGGAAAAAACATAACGGTTTTATCGATTTTGATTAAAGTTATTATATAAATAGAATAGCTGTCTCGACAGACGTTGTCCTGTCAAATTTAAATAATCACAGATAAAAAGCACTTTCAGTTTTTCCCGAACTTTACGCTGAATTTATCGTACGACAATGGTTATATTCAATTGCCATCTTGCAACCCTATTGCACTTATATTTAAGCTAGTTTCTCAATCATCATCATCTTCCTGCCCTTATCCCACTTAAGTGGGGTCGGCACAACATGTGTACTTCTTCCATTTCCCTCTATCAGCCGTCATCTCATCACTCACTCCTTTCTTACCCATATCATCTAACACACAGTCCATTCATCTTTTCTTCGGCCTATACCTCTAAGTCTACATTCATCCACATTAATTCCTAACACTGTTTTCGTTACACTGCTTTCTTCCCTCCTCATAACATGCCCATATCACGCTAACCTATTGCTCTTCATTTTTACCGTCACTACTTTCAAGCTTCCTCTGATATACTCATTCCTTATCTTAATATATAAAAAATAGGACTGATAATATTTTTTTATAATATCGGTTGGTTTAATCAGTCGAACCATGTGTAGTTGAATCAAGCGGCAAAAAGTTTTATATTTCAAGTCCCTGAAGCCATAGTAACACTTGAACGTTGCCAGGACAATATTGACACAAGTGCAATGTTTCGGTTGGCAATAGGAACCTTGTTTGGCCGCCCCACTGCTTTGATGTGGTGTATGCCTATGAGGTGAGTTTGCGTAGCTGGGTATTGTAATTAAGCATACGTGCATGGAGGTAGTATTTACGAGCGTGTTCATTGTGTATCTAACCCCCGTATTCAGGAACGACACTGTGAGAACACGCACCCATAGTGGACGAAATCTTTTTTCATAAACATCACTTTATGTGTAGTGCGACACTGCATAGTGTATGTATGAAAAAAGATTTCGTCCACTGTGGGTGCGTATTCTCATAGTGTCGTTCTTGAATACGAGGGTTAGTTTTATGTCGTGCTGTTAAAAAACACTGACCTTTAGTGAGTTTTCTTTGTGAAATTACTAAAAAACTAAGACTTGACAAAAGTATTTATACATACAGGATCAATAAATTGGATTATGCTTTAATCCAAATATGGTAAATTTCTCTCAGATCCAGGCGCTCAGATCCTGTCTTAAAAGTGTAGTCAGAGGCACATCCAAAAATTTCATTGATTTTGTCACATGCCCAAATTAATCGTTTTTACCTATCGTTTCACCATCCTCGCGATGTTTTCCTATACCGTTTTGAGAGCGTAATGCGCTCTCAATTTTTCGTATCGACTATAATGCACGACAAAGATTCGAACCCACAACCAAAAGTTAAGTTTAACACACACAAGTTAAAGCTTTCAGATTGAAACTAACTCTTTTCCCTTTTGGAGCACAATGCAGATGTAGGTACTTATATTGCTCAAGAACCGAAATTAAAGCAAACATTCGCACAAAACTTTTTCTCTTCTTCCCATCGTAAATTCACGTAACACTTTTACACCTTTGTTTCTACAACATCAAACATATTGACGTAATTGAGTTCTCACCAATCTTGCATCATTTCAAAGATGGTAATTATTGAAACCGGAACGCCAGTTCTGTAATCCAGACCATAGCCGAAACTATAGAGTTGGTAATCAATCAGTTCACAATAATTGTTCTTCTTAAGTTATATCATCTTAAATGGTTAGTGCTCATTAAAATGGAAGTGGGCAGGACACGTAGCACGTCTTCATGACCAGAGATAGACGAAAAATGTGACTGCCTGGAAGGGTCCTTTAGGAAAGCGAAAAATAGGCAGACCTTAGGCTAGATGGGAAGACGAAATTATAAAGACAGCCGATGTACACTGGCGAAAAACAGCCCAGTCCAGAGAGGACTAGATATCTTTGGAGGAGGCCTTCACCCGGAGAGGGGTTCTTGCAGATGTTATGTAAAACTAATCAAATTATACCTACTCACTCTTAAATTTAAACTAATTAATTATAATTAGATAAGATTTTTTTTTTTTTTTTATTAAATGGTTAGGGTAACCCAAGTTTGTGCGACGTGGTGGGTGACTCGCACAAAATCGGTTTTGCATTGGCAGAGTCTCTGCTATAAGTAAAGTAAAAAGGCGGGTAAGCAGTGTAGTTGTGATGTGTATAGACACAAGCTCACAAGCTTTTGTTTGCCTGACTGATACTGAAGGAGCGCTCCCGAGCTTACGCACAGAGAAACGTAAAAATAAAACGTTGATGATTCCGAAATAGTTGCAAAAACCAAAAAAAAAGTATGGGTTTAAAAATTTTTAGGCAAAACCAGAAAGGGGTCAAACAGCAAACAGAACGAAACGTCTTCAACTAATAACTTCTCATTAGTAGAAGTTCGTTCCCGTTCCCGTTCCCGTTCCCGTTCCCGTTCCCGTTCCCGTTCCCGTTCCCGTTCCCGTTCCCGTTCCCGTTCCCGTTCCCGTTCCCGTTCCCGTTCCCGTTCTGTGCTATAAACCTCAAGATGCCCGAGACCTTTCTAACGAATGCAAAACCGTGGAAATCGGTTCGTGCGTTCTGGAGTTATAGCGTCAGGAAGGAAAACCCGACTTATTTTTATATTATAGACTAGCTGTCCCGACAGATGTTGTCCGTTCAAATAACAATAATCTCATAGAAAAAAGCACGTTTAGTTTTGACCAACAAATTTTCTTTAGTAAGAATCTTTTTCAGATACTAAAGAATACAACAAAAAAGGAATTAGCAAAATCGGTCTAGCCGTTTACGCGTGATGCTGTGACCAAGGGAAATAGGGATTCATTTTTGTATAATAGATTACAAAGTACAAAAAACATAATGTAAATACGGCAGATGAAGCAAGCAAATACCCTAATATCTATGGGGTTAGAATAAGGCCTCATAAGATTAGTGAACGGAAAAATGGTAACGTGATTCTTTAAATAAATAGATTAACATATTCATTCCGATCTAATTAGCTTAAACCACTTTAGAAGCTCTATTACATCATGGCTATCGAGGGCCATGTGAGATTGCGTAAGAGAGATACGAGTACATCACTTTCTCTTCATAGTTATCAGGCTTTTATTGAGGTCGGGTTGACTCAGCCCCTTATGTATTCTGATAGCGGAATGCTAAGCAATCCACTTATAAAGTCAGTTAATTATATTATGTCATGCTTTTATAGACTGTCTATAGAAAGGGTAATGAGAAATTATGTCAATGATAAGGTCGTCTTTTTTTTTAACCCACGAAAAAGAGGCGGTTCTCATTTTGATATGTATATAATATACTAGCTAACCCGTGCCCGCTTCGCTGTGCGTAAGACATTTCTAATACCATCACGGACTTTATTGTAGAAAAAAAAATGTGTTTATTTACGACATCACATTAGAAACCTCTAAAATTATCAGTGTTTCTATACTATATTATGCATGTATTATACATATAAACCTTCCTCTTGAATCACTCTATCTATTAAAAAAAACAGCATCAAAATCCGTTGTGTAGTTTTAAAGATATAAGCAAACATACATACATATATACATACAGACGCGGGAAGCGGAAAGCGACTTTGCTTTATACTATGTAGTGATTTATTTTTTGTTGCTTTCTTTATATATGACCACGCATAACTTTTTACCTGGTTATAAAATTTAGATGATGACTTTGATTGGTCGAAACATTTTCGTCGGTTTTCTTTATAGTTTTTAATATGTAATTAATTATACCTAATTATAGCATAAACGGATGGCTATTTGGCTATCCTGATCAACCATCGCCTATATAAAACAATATTTGTAGGTTACGAACACCCATAACTTGCCCTAAAATGTATTGCCTTGCGTCCACCAACTTGAGGATCTCAAGTGCCTCGGACGAGACCGTAAGTTCAAGGCCCAACATATAGAGGCAGCGATCTTCGCCAGCTTTCATGATAGAACCGACGACGATATCTTGTTCGACTCGCGCGATGATGCGTTCTTTCATCTACGCTTTGCGGCTGTGAAAGAACCATGTCATTAAACTTTTACCATTCACTCGAATACCTCACACGTGCTGAGAGTTTATGCCCTGCCTATTTCAGTCTGGTACTACAATACAAAATTAAGACCGTTTTACGTGTTGTCGTAAACCACAGCTCCCTTTTTGGAATTCTTTAAAGGCACTTTTATAGCGACCGAAAGAAACCGCAGTAAAGACTTTTACAATGCTATAAAACATCTCACTCATCATTAATTTTTACAATAATGTAGAATCAATTATCGGAAACACGATAAATGAACCAGTTAAGACGAGTAATAAATGTTTTTGATGAATGGCAGAATCGTTTTTTCTCTATAACCGCAAAACATACAGTTTTGTTTTTTATGACAAAGATAACTTAAGGATATAATCTAGATAAATTACAGACAGAAACACGATTGGTTAAACTTTTCTAGACAGATTTGTTTCCAAAGTTGGCTCTTCATAAACATTAGTTTAGTTTTTAATCAAAACTATGAATAGCTAAACAGTTCATTAGTATATAATTCGTTAGATAAGTAAATTACAGACAGATTCATTTTAAATTTGATGGCTTTCAAGATAATGCAATTTTATCACTTTTTCCGTCTTATCCGGGTAGACTCAGCCCATACAAAAAGTAAAAAATTTCACTTAACATCTTAATGCTTTATGATTGAATTTTGTCGTTCCGATATCCAGAACCTATCAATTCGCTCAGCAATTTATAGAACAAACAATAAATAAAGTTCTCACGTTTCGATTTCCCTGTTCATTATGTTCCCAGTCTATTAATATCATTATTGATGATGTGAATGTATTTACGCGGAAACTTGGTCAAACAGAAAGTCATCTGAAATGAATGTCCTCCAAAATTTATAATAAGTTACCGTCTTATATTAGGATATGTCAAGACATCATGACATTTCAAATAAAATTATTTAATTATCTCATAGAAAGGACATTTTATTCAATACAAGAATTTTTTGACCACATAGACTAACTTGACATTATTTTTTACTACCTTGACATTATTTAATTTATGTTATTGTGAACCACTCACACGAACAACATCTTTAAAATATCTTGGAGTCCACATAGATGAAAACCTTTCTTTCAAAACACATATTGTATCCCTTTCGGCCCGAATTCGGAAGATTATCTGTGTGATGCGTAATCTGCGATATGTTGCAAGTAGTGACACGCTCCTATCGGTCTATTATGCGCTATGTCAGTCCCTTATAGCTTACTGCGTGGTGTGTTGGGGTAGCGCTGCCAAAACCATAATAATACAGGCTGAGAGAGCTCAACGCTCGGTTCTGAAGGTTATGCTTTGTAAGCCCTACAGATATCCTACAAAAACACTCTACGAAGATGCTGGTGTTCTCAGTGTGCGCCAACTCTTCATACTTAAATCCTCCCTCTCGGTTCACAGATCAGTTATTTCTTCCACTGACTATAAATTCTTGTTGAACCGCAGACTCTTCAGACTGACTACCCCGTCCACGAACACTCGCTTTGCTCAGCGTGTTGGCAGCTTTATGAGACTACATGTTTATAATGAGGTTGCTCAATGTTGCAATATTAAAGAAAAATCCATTACTGAAGCAAAACATATAGTCAACAAATGGTTGGCTTCTTTATCATACGATCAAACAGAAGAAATACTTTGTTTAAAATCTTAATTTTAGCATTTTTAGCATTATAATAAGCACTCGTATTGTTATTAAAATCCATCAACATTTATTTATTTTTTATTTTTTTTATTTTTTTTATTTATTTATTTATTTAAATATTTCTTAACAGTTATCTGTATTTATTCTAAAACTATATACTTTGGTATATTTAAAAAGTAAAATATTTTTTTAACTACCCTTTTTTTTTGTTTATGATAAATATTAATTTGTATTTTTAATTTTAATAAACTGCAACTGTCTCCTGAGCAATTAAACTCTTGGAAATGCTTTCCGTACTCAAGTTTCCTCGATACAGGCTTAGCCTAGTGAGGAAATTGACAGATATTTTGTAATTATGTTTAAGTTTTATCAGTGAAATTTGCATGCTCACTATTTACTAAGACTATAGAATAAGTTTATTGTTAATCTGCTTTTTCGCTGTAATAAATATTTTTTCTTTTTCATTTTCATTTTCATTTTCATTTTCATTTATTATTTTCGACATTGTTTTCAGTTAGTTACTAAAATTATCAATAATAATTATTTTTAATTTTATCAATATTTAATCTTAACTCCATACATTGTACTTAATAATTGACAGCATGTCATCATATTAGCAAGTAAGCAATCTAAACAACATTTGTACGCTAACCGCAGATCACAGTGCACACAACATTTTTGTAACAACTTTATATAACCTGTGTTTCACAAATAAAGATTTTGAATTTGAATTTGAAAGTTCAACACATTTACTTACAGAAGTTAGAACTTTTGTAGCTTTAATAATAACTTCGGTCCCTTTTATTATGGTCCCTTTCGTTAGATGTTACAATAGAGCAAAATTCGAAGTCAGTTCACGTATTTTTTAGGGTTCCGTACCCAAAGGGTGAAAACGGGACCCTATTACTAAGACTTCGCTGTCCGTCTATCCGTCTGTCTGTCACAGGGCTGTATCTCATGAACTGTGATAGCTAGACAGTTGAAATTTTCACAGATTATGTATTTCTGTTGCCGCTATAACAAAAAAATACTAAAAACAGAATAAAATAAATATTTAAGGGAGGCTCCCATACAACAAACGTGATTTTATTACCGTTTTGTAGTTTTATAGTACGGAACCCTTCGTGCGCGAGTCCGGTTCGCACTTGACCGGTTTTTATGCCTGAACACAGAAATAAAATCAACAGAGAAAATCACCCCCATTACGCCCCACTTGCACCAGCTATTCGAATTTTAAATTCAATCTCAACGTTAAGCCGTAGAAAAGGTTAGGTATAGATTTGTATTGTATTTAACAAGGAAGAATATTCATACTCGATTTGTTATGCTAACTGCTTACATCAACAGCTATCGACAAGTAAGTACACCTACAAGAAAAAATAAAGGACTCTCAGTATATCAACACAAAAACCTTTCTTGATAAAATTGGTGGGCAAGAGTGCATCGAAATATGTGGGACTATGCCACATGTGAATGATGTTTTCTCGATCCGCATGCGCGAACGCCTCAGTTAATAGATACCAGCATCCATCCATCCATTCATTCAGTCGCAGATTGAGATATCCACCAGTAATTAAAACGAGTTACACTTGATCGATTGCATTCATTCTGCAGTTGGCAGAGCCAGAGAGATTGTATGTGGCAATATGAGAATTGAAATTGCTGTTTAGTAGAATCAGTGAAATGTGACGGAATTTGTAACGTCATTTCTTAGCAAATTGTGATTTTCGAATTGAGTAGATAATACCAAAAAAAGATTAAAATAAGAACTATGTAGGAATATTATACTATACACAGAATACCTATGTTAGCCTACTAAGTACGAGTATTTAAATATTTATTATAGAGTAAAATTCAAAAAATAATTACGTATGTGTGTCTACTTCCCGTCTGTTCTACAAAAAGGCTATATTCACAGAATACTTTGAAGTATAAAAAAATATCTATATTTTTATGCATTACAAGTATTTCTCATCATAAAAATCATGATTGGTAAGCATCAAACAGAGAAGCCAAGCAATAGTTATTAGTAAAAACAATAAGATGAATAAAACCCCAGCGGATAACTTGCATCCGTGTTTTTGTTGCTCTGTTCATGGAGTTCATCTATTGTCCTTGGTGGGAAGAATACGTTCGGCTCTTTGTGAAGTTCTTTTTGTGTAATCAGTTGCCACTTTATCTGGAACAGCTGATTAATTCACAAAAAACTGTCATACGAGAAGATTATACATCTTCAATTGTAACTATGATACTCGTAGTTCAGGAAGTGCCGCGTTTGGTAGTATAGTAGATACTGTACAATTTTCCCATGTTATTATGTTAGATGTTTTATTATGGTTGTACAAGTGGGCTAACAAAGGGCGTTGTGGAAGACTGAACGCTTAGATCTTGCCTTATTAAATAATAAATAAATATTGGAGGACTGTACTCACAGCGCCATCTAGCCCTAAATTAAGCAAAGCTTGTACCTACCTACTATTACAGCCAGATAACTGTTTTTTGGTGTACTTATACAATATTAACACCCAGACACAGAACAAACAAATATTTGCCCTAGGTGTGGATCGAATCCACAACCTACAGCGCTGAAGGCAGAGTTACTACCAACTGAGCTATGAGGTCAGTCAACTTTATATAGCTCTAGGTAGGTATATAAAATAAACACCTAACAGTATATATGACTGGGTTAGGACTATAAAACGTACAATATTTCTGATCCCTGTGTCGTAGGTAGGTATCGGAAACTGCGAGTGATATGGAAACCACTCGTAATGATATACGAGTATATATCTATCAAAACATCTGTTATTACACAAAATTAAATGTTTGAATTATCCAGGGTGAGAATAGAACCCACAACCAACAGCGCCAGAAGGCAGATCTACTTATACTATGTGAGGCCAATCAACTCAGCTGTGAGAATTATTATCTTTCTCACAATCTTAAGTCATATGCTTGCACCAATGACGTCATTCAATATAATGACGTCAAAGCAATGTAAATACTCGCAACAGAAAATAATGCAAAAAACGCAGTACCTACGTCTGATGTTCATGAAAAAATTGGAAGTAATTATTGATCTATATTCTTGCCTTGACGATTCGGACACTTTGTCAAAAATTACACTTTTGAATTTAATATTTTCTTCATTGACGATTCGGAACACCATTTGTACAGTCAGATAAAAAACTTAAACTGCCAAGAGTAATCCAATGATACCTACCTTAAACATATAAATGGTTTCATCGTACACTTTGTAAAGTACACTATGAATATGAAGTGCTTTATAAATAAATAAAAATAAAAATCATTTATTTCAGACAACAAGTAGGAGTCCATATAGGCTTTTTTAACACACATTAACACTACACAAAAAAATAAATAAAATAGACACTGTGATGCAATGAGCCTAGGATAATCAGTCTAGGAAATAGCTTCCTTCACTGATCACCCTCTGCACAAGACACTTCCAGATTGGAGACGTCAAGCAATCATCAACAGTCCTCAGGATGCTGTTTCGACTGTCCCGCACTCTGCGCATCAGAGATGCTGTTTTTTTGCGTATGATAGCATGGAAGCCATCAGTGTGGTAATGCGCAAACATCCCTGAAGCACTGCAGAATCGGGGCAGTCGCAGCATCATCCTAAATATGAAAGACATTGAAAATATTGTCAAAATGCACGCCACTGCAAAATAAGGAAAACTTAGTTGAAGGATAAGCACATAAGGAAATATAAAACTAAAGTACGATAAGCGAGATCAGAGTTTAAATTAAATTACTAAAGTCTAACGGCATAGCAGGCTTGATCGTTCAACTGGGACTTTTACAATGGCGCCTAATCCTCATCGTAGAAAGAGTATCTACTATTACATATGGCTAGCATAGCATTTATATAAGTATCCGTAAAAGCAGAAAACGAATTGCAAAAAAATCGTGACTAACCACAATGAATTGGCGTCTCTGTGAAATTGCTATTCTAATATTGCAAGTTGCAACACTTGCAACATGGTTAGCGGCAACATGGTTTTTTATATTATCAATATTCGGTTGCCATATTGCAACCGTCATCACATCAGTCAAGGAAAATACGTTTAATTTACAGATAATAATAATTGTGGTAGGTACCTTCATACTATTACTACATGTGGGTTTTTTCTGTAGGTACCTTCACTTATTTCCGTACCTACATACGTAAAAGCACTTATAAGTGCTTATGAGTAAAAACCGGCCAAGTGCGAGTCGGACTCGCGCACGAAGGGTTCCGTACCATTATCTATAAAAACGGCAAAAAAAAAACATGTTTGTTGTATGGGAGCCCCCCTTAAATATTTATTTTATTCTGTTTTTAGTATTTGTTGTTAGAGCAGCCACAGAAATACATAATCTGTGAAAATTTCAACTGTCTAGCTATCACGGTTCATGAGATACAGCCCTGTGACAGACAGACGGACAGACAGACAGACGGACAGACGGACAGCGAAGTCTTAGTAATAGGGTTCCGTTTTTACCCTTTGGGTACGGAACCCTAAAAATGTGGCTAGAATAGAAATAGTGGGTAAAATGGTTTGTATCACAATTATTATAAAATGTTCGGTTCGGTAAATATTAGTTACTGCTTAAAAATACATATTAGTTAAAGCTACTCATAGTTAAATAGGTAAAATATCAACGAATTACTTTTGTATATATTTTTTAACTAGCTCTTACTCGCGATTTCGTCCGCGTAGATTCCGGATTTTATCGTAAAACATTGAAATTCCTGAAAATCAAAAGATCATTTTGGGAAAAAAAGTAGCGGAGATAAGCTCTCAAATGGAAATGAAATTACATCAAAATCGGCCTAGCCGTTTGACCGTGATGACGTCACAGACAGACAGACATACAGACAGAGTTACTTTTACATTAATTAATTATTTATAATAATTAAAGTATAGATTTTCTATGAGTAAGAGGTAGCCCTCAAAACTACCTAAGTGATTGGTTGACAGTTTAACTTTAAACTACACCCATCTACCAACATGCAATGTAAGCAGGCCCACTTCACCAAAAATATAGCAAAAGCTTCTGAAAATTTACTTTAGATAGAACTACCAAAAAGTACTTTCAGAGGCAGAGAAATTTCGAGAGCAGTAAATGGTATTACCATTTCATTTGTAACTGAAGTAATAAGAACCTAATAATTCACACGACCCAAATTAGAAGCCACAAACTTTAGAAAGTTCTTGGACATTAACCCTTTGTACTTTATAAACGAATACAGTTAATTTTAACCGAGGGAAATGAACAAAATTTTATAATGTAGGTTGGAGACGAACTTCTAAATGAAATAATGTACGAGTAGGTTTTTTTAATAGGCCTAAAAAAAGGACCAGTAGACATACCCACAGATGTCAAGGCGCTCAGATCCTTGAAAATGTCTAAAGGGGTTATTCAGAGGCACGTCCATACACTAAATTTAGTACATGCTCACATTTTGCAGTAGTTAGCATTTCACACGTGACAGGTTGCAAGCCCGTCACCGCTTACAAGAATAATAACTGATATCCTCACGATGTTTTCCTTCACCGTTGTAAGCACGTGTTATAATGCGCAGAAAAAATCCATTATGCGCGGCCCGGATTCGAAGCCACGACCTTCGGATTGAAAGAAGTCGAGGTACACACTCGGCCAACACGATTAATAGATTAACAGTTAGTTATTTCAATTCGTTTCAGTAGTTATGACTTTTAGCTACCGTAATGCAATCTTGGCTTTCGATATCTACCGTACTCTGTTTTATATTCGAGTAAGTATCGACCATCACTTTGAAAAAAAACCTGAGCGAAAATGTAAAACTAGCTAATTAAACCGTGTCCTATTTCATGAGTACCTATTACCTAGGTACTTTAAACTACTCCGAACTAGGTAGGTACCTATGTATGTAGGTACGTTCCAAGTTCCATTCAAATAGGCGCGACACAAACATTGATCCAAACAAACGGGATGATAGGATGATTCAGAATGATAGGCTTCCACCTTTAGTGTAATAAAGTAAGGATCACTTTTAGAGGATTTCGGAAAAATCCCTCGTAGCTTAGTAGCGGCGATGGGCTTGCAACCTTTCACGTATGGAATGCTAACTACTGCAAAATGTGGGCATGTGCCAAATATAATGTGTTGACGTGCCTCTGACTACCCCCACTAGACATCTTCAAAGGATCTAAGCGCCTGGAGATCTGAGAGGATGTCTACCGTACTTGGGGATTACAGTCGTGATACTATTTTTTTTTAGCTAGTAAACCTACTTCACTACACCTAGTCTTGTGCAAAATGGTAGGTTTGTGAAAACGAAAAACTAATGGACAGAATATGTGGCAGCCCATCACTCATTTATCCATCCACATGTGAAATCCATTACAGATTTCCTATTCATCGCTTTCATAGCCCCACGGGCCTGAGCGGGCGTCATTTCGTACGCCATATTGGATTTCCCTACTTCAACTTTTTATCCATTTTCATTTATGTACTTTTTCAATGAAGTTCTGTATGTATCCAATGCAATGCAACAACACAAAAATTCTATAGAAAAATTCAAGCAAGAATTGTAACGTTGCTATCAACACAAATATAAAGGTAGAATAATGTAGATAGGTCAGTACGTCCTTATGAAGAAAAACCTTGATAATGAATGCCTTAACTTTATCATCAATCCTTGTTTCGGAGTAGACTGTAATCTACATAAAAAGTAATCAATCAAACTTTCAAAGCAACAACGCAAATAAAACAAAGTTCTGACAACGGAGCTACCCTGGTTTTAAGCTCGATCTAGTGTCGACCAGCAACGAACATAGTACAAGCAGTTGAACCTCGCAGCCGGCGATTCCGGCGAACGTAATGTTACCAGTCGGTTACGATCTACCGCCGCGTTTCAACGTCTCGCTGCCCGCGCGTACCCAAGTTATTCTCTTCGTCATATATTTGTGACTGCAAGTGGAGTGTAAATCTTATCTAAGCCTAAGTTCAGTGGTACAAAGTCTTTTATCTGTTGGATTGTGCTGTTGTGAGGATTGCACGCTTCAAGTTTATATTTATTTGCTGTTCGCAGACACTAATAGCTTCGCGGAGGTAAGCAACTTTTTTGTTTATAGATTCCTGGATTCATTTTATCAACTTAGCCTTGGATATTTATGCAAATTACATATTTACGTTTGTACTGTTACCTTAAACACAAATTGTTGTATCCTTAACTTTTATCGAGTAGGTACTTATCACTGAATATTTGTTAAAGGATAAAATGGTATTTTGCTAGAGTTTGTTAAATCAGCCAGTTAGTTAATTATGGATTAAGTATTTTCATACAAGAGACCGTCAAAAACCCCATATATCATTTCAGAGTAAAAATTAAACTGTACCTATCGCTAATCAGGTTTTAAAAACTGCTATCAAATTTCAATAACCTCCCATATATCCGTACCAAAGGATACCTGCTTAATATTATGCCTAAACCTTATATCCTCGTTGACCACACAATAAATGATTATATCTTCTGCGTGTATTCTTGTAGATCTACTGCTCATCCGTTCAAACCAGTTCTCGCTCAGATGATTTTGTTATTATTTTTCTCAAACTGGTATCTTGGTAGATGCGATCAACTACCACTCTACTTCGCTGACATAATGGTTTATCTTGAACAAATATAGTAATTTTGTCTTCTTCACCTTTACTCTTGATTTTTAAAATTGATTTTTCTATTCGAAAAATGTAGGTAAGTATATGTAAGGAAACCAGTCGGTATTCGGCCAAGGGATGGTCTGTCCTGCAACCTGTCACGTATAGAATGCTAATTACTGCAAAATATGGGCATGTGCCAAATGTTCATGTTTTAGGCAAGTTCAAGGATCTGAGAGGATGTCTACCGTACTTGGGGATTACAGTCGTGCGTGCGTTTTCCTATAAAATACGAAACGTCGATTCTACCTACTGAAATAAGTATAATAATGTAATTTCATCTTCAAAACAAAAGGGTACGACACTGTATGTACCCCGCTTAGCATAATATAACTTAGCATATTTTATTAGATCTGTTTGAAGATATTGTAGGTATTTTTGCTCAACTTTTACAGATCTTTTTCTGAGGCTTTTGTCTTACCTATCATTCTTACATTATTTGAATTTAATTATTCTCTTCAATGTTTTTCTTTGTATTGAGTGTAGTTTCTTCATCTACTTCCATGTGACTAAAACCTTATATAGTTTGATTTTAAAAACATTTTCAATTAATTAAATAATCAAGTCAGATTTTGAAGCTTATCGCGTGCCTAATGCCATCTGTCCAGCTGAAACCCAGATTCAATAAATTAAACTTACAATCTACACAGTTCACTGCAAACGAATAAATTGAGCTGGAGTTGTACAGTCTGCGGAAAAAGCTGAAATTCTTGGGAATCTACTGCTCCTATTCTAACTGTTGAGTAGCAAGACAATTTATGAATAGTCACACGTATTGTAAAACTGATAGATGTCAGTAAGCAGCAATATTAAATGATGAAAAGAGATGGAGATAAATACATCCAAAAATATAGTTTCTGATAGAAAATATTTCAGTTGGTTTTTTTGTTAGCTGTACCGGGAGTGCTGATCTTAGTTTCGCTCGATTATAATGATTTATTATTTAATAACCTGCCTGGAGTACGTACTTTACTATTTCCAAGTCTAGAGCATTTGAGATAAAGTTGACTTCCTTTATTGGCGGATATTAGTTAAAAGGAGTTATATCGTATTGACGATTGACTAGAATATTAATCTTCTAGAGCCTTGAATTTATGGTAGGTATTATTTTTATTACATTTATCAGCAGGACGCATTTTGGTTAGACATTTCGAGAATAGAATTTGTTAGTAATCGCGACTAATAATGTCAGTCTGCCGTCAGGACTGAGGCATGGAAAACTAATTCATTTTTAAAAGCTTTTATTAAACTTGCAATGTAGGTATGTATGTAACTATGTCACATAGTAAAATTGTATTTTAATAATATTTTAGTAATAGTATATTAGTATTTTTATAAGCGGCGATGGGCTTGCAACCTGTCATGGAATACTAACTACTGCAAAATGTGGGCATGTGCCAAATATAATGTTTGGACGTGCCTCTGACTACCCCCACTAGACATTTTCATAGAATCTAAGCGTCTGGAGATTTGAGAGGATGCCTACTTATATTTATTTTGTTTTATTTTAATAAAATAAAAACTAATTTCATTTGTTAGGTGATGGAAAAATATTTTCTAAACAACGTGGAATTAGTCACAGTATCATGGCTAGCTTTCAAAAGCAACATTTATGAGATGAAAGAACGCCGAATGTTTACTTATTCTTGGCAGTGAGGAGATTCAAATTCATATAGATAGTATAAAATTCATGAAATGAAAATACTCCTTCATAACTGTTTCTTCGTTATCCGGATCTTGCTAATTGGAATACCGACATCGCACGTTTTGATTGCTTTTGCTTGAGATCACAAATCTGATCGGAATCTCAAGTTGAGTACGGATACGGAATCTACTTTGGTTTTAGTTTGATTGTCTACTTCAGTGGCGAGCTTGAAAGAGTAGCTAGAGATAATTAAAATCCCCTACTGAGTTTATCGACTTTAAGATAAGGTAGCTATAAATTTAAGTTTATTTGCAAGAACAAACGTATCTCAAAGTGCTCAAACAGCTAGAGCTATTTGTACTTTAGAATTGATGTAGGCAACCAACTGGTTTTAATTTTCCGGTGAACATTTCTAAATACAATTGAATTCTTGAAAAAACATAATTTTATACAAAAATTATCTGTCGCGACAGTCGTTGTCCTGTCAAATTTGCACTTACAGTTTTTATGAATTTAACAATTTTACGCTCGTTTTTTCAGAATTTTCTTTCTAAGAACCTACTCCTGACAGTAACAATCACAAAAAAAAAGAATTAGCAAAATCGGTCCAGCCGTTCACGCATGATGCTATGACCAAGGGAAATAGGGATTCATTTTCATATATAAGATTATGGTGTTTTAGAAAAAGGTCTAGGTTAAAGTTAAATAAAATAAATAGGATCCCCAAGAACGGTAGACATCCTCTCAGATCTTCAAACGCTTAGATCCTTTGAAGAAGTCTAGTGGAGTCAGAGGCACGTCCAAACATTATATTTGGCACATACCCACATTTTGCAGTAGTTAGCATTCCATACGTTACAGGTTGCAAGCCCATCGCCATAGGTTAGGTATGATTAATTATAAACCAACGAATATGCATGTAGAATGTGATATGTAAGACTGAATGAAGCAAAAGAGGTACGTAATTACGATTATATACTATCCCTCTTGAATAGGCGCGATTTCGTTTAGGTGTAAAATATTGTTTAGATTGTTGCGGAGACCGCCATTTAGCCTTTATATATCATTCATTATTCACTGATTTTGCGAGCATGCAAGCTTATTTTTTATAAAAATAGTTATAAATTACTTCTAATTGAAGACTACGGGCGAGTGGTCGCAAAAGTGAAGAAGTATTTGCGTGATCTGCAAAAAGTTGTTCCGGGTCTGCGCGTTGTGGTACCATGGTACTTACTCATAGTTTCTGATACCATTTATATTAGCTATTATTTATTTATTTATCTTAACTACTGTCAGTTTTATTTTGTTAATGTGTTGGTGAAGTACCTTTATTTGCATAGAATTAAACTTTATCATTTATACAAACAAAATGAATCATTTTATTGGTTGTTGCTACCGGACGGATTCATGTTTACATTACCGAGCGATCTGAAAATCAATAATTACTTTACTGTACCTACAAATATTTGGACTATAATATAATAATATATATATAATACTCGTTACGTTATTACTATCTTTAAATAAATAACCAATGGTTTGTTTACAACCATCATCATAATTATTGATTATGGTCTTATGGCATCGTCTACATAGCCCAATAGACGCCTAATGGCTTCATTTCTTCAATATCAGGGCACGGCAGTGCCCCCGCCAAGTCAAGCAATAAAGCGGCACGGCTGTACCATCCTTTTCTCAAGGCAGTTCAGGCCATATTCGACCCCCTATAACTTCGTTGTGGATAAAACTAGAAGCCTGAATTTTCAGTAACCAATTTTTATTTACCAATTTGAAGTGTTTTTAGCCAACTCTGAAAAAGTAGTAGCTACAGTTTTGTATTATCCTAATAATATTATAAATGCGAAAGTTTGTGAGTTTGTATGTATAGATAGATAGAACTACTTTAAAAAATTAAAAACATCCCCAAAACAATAGAAAAAAACGCAAAAGGGATGATTTCTGTATAGATGGCGCTGGTGTGCAACAAATCTGACATAACAGACTAAAAACATTCAGTCTTCTCTATTCGATTATTGAAATTTGACAGGACAACGTCTGTCACGGGTCGGCTAATAATTTATATATATACATCTTACACCTTATAAATATATACTTAATATTTGTGTTTGTCTGTTTGAACGTTTTATATTTATGTCAAGCGAAATGTACCCAATAAACAAGTCCACTTTAATGGTCGTCATAAGGACAGACTGACGCCATTGCTTTATCATCTTCGCCTGTCAACACGTTATCGTATCCTGTGTCTTAAACAATACATCACGTGACCTGTCCAGGACAGTCATGATAAGGTAGGTCAACTGTTCTAAAGACATCCGGCGTATTGTACCTAACAGAAATATTAGTTACATAAAGTGGGTTTTCCAATGATACAATAATTATTTAAGATAGCAAGAGGCTAAGGGTTTATGATGACGGCAAAGTTTAGTTCACACTGTCTTGCAAGAACAATAAAAATACATTACACTTATGTAGCTCACTAAGTTTTTCGCAATCCTACTATAATATTATAAATGCGAAAGTTTGTGAGTGAGTAAGTGGACGTGTGTGTGTGTTTGTTACTCTTTCACGCAAAAACTACTGAGCGAATTCAGTGAAACTTTACAGTAATATAGCTTACACATCAGAATAACACATAGGCTACTTCTTATCCAGTTACCACCCGTGCGAAGCCGGGTCGGAGTATTTTCATAATAACACAACACTACAAGTTTTTTAAACTTTTAGTATTTGACTTTGTAAGCTTCGTGTACCTCTAAATTACGCAGTTTATCATACCCTAGTTTTCAAAACGAACCGTGCCGTCCGCCTTCGTTTTTAAGGTTCCGTACCCAAAGGGTAAAAACGGGTCCCTATTACTAAGACTTCGCTGTCCGTCTGTCCGTCTGGCTGTCGCAGGGCTGTATCTCATGAACCGTAAAAGCATATTTTTTACAGATTATGTATTACTGTTACTGCTATAACAAGAAATAATCCCATACAACAAACTTGTTTTTTTGGCGTTTTTCATAGATATTAAATAAATACGAATATTGGTGGACATTTAACACAGCGCCATCTAGCCCCAAACTAAGTAATGGTGCGGAAACCTTCCTGCGCGAGTCCGACTCGCACTTGGCCGGATTTTTACCTCATATTTTGATGTTCGCATCGTGTCTACAAACGCTGGCAAGACAACATGAGACAGATAAGGCAACATTAGCATTTTCGTAATATCAATTCCATTAGCTGAAGTCCCAGCAAAACCAATATTAGAACATTAAAGCATCACCTGACAGGGGTTGGGTATAAATAATCTGCTAAATCGACACGGGTCGTTTCCTGACCGAGTTGCAGTACGTTGCCACGGAGGAAGGCAAGACGGGACGCCTAGTTTCATTGCAAACACGAATGGTTTGATAAACGAGCACGGCGCATGAGCAACGAGCCCATAAAAATAGCCAACACATTATTATCCGTTTATTGAAGGCAATTATTATTATCCCGTTTGAATCCTTCAACACTTCCTTCTCAGTTTTTTCAAGGATAGAGAAAGCCTTTGAATCCTAATAGTTTGTACGAATTCTATCGGTTATTTTAAGTTTTATCATGTTGCCTTTATTTGTAGTTATTGTAGTTATTAGTTGTAGTTGTATAGAGAACAACTGACTAGATTCAGCTTTTTTAGGGTTCCATACCCAAACCGGGACCCTATTACTAAGACTTCGCTGTCTGTCTGTCCGTCTGTCCGTCTGTCCGTCTGTCCGTCTGTCCGTCTGTCCGTCTGTCCGTCTGTCCGTCTGTCCGTCTGTCCGTCTGTCCGTCTGTCTATCACAGGGCTGTATCTCATGAACCGTGATAGCTGGAGAGCTGAAACTTTCACAGATTATGTATTTCTATTGACGCTATAACAACAAATACTAAAAACAGAATAAAATAAACATTTGAGTGGGGCTCTCATACAACAAACGTGTTTTTTGGGTGTTTTTTATAGATAATGGTGCGGAATCCTTCGTGCGCGAGTCGACTCGCACTTGGCCGGTTAATGTTCGTAATAGTCGGAACGAGCGTTTTAGAGAAAGAAAAAATGTTAGTTGCCCGGATAGTTATCAAATTCGGAAAAAACAGAAAGTGTCTGTCGGGTAAGCTAGTTTTCAATAAATAGGAACGAATATTTACCCATTCTTTAAGACTATTATGGAAGATATCTCAGAACAGAGACGACGCGGACGGTGGTAATAGCTTAAAATGTTTTCTAGCAAAATGTTTTACAATATCGGATATCGGAAGTGAAGTAACAATGTATTTTTAAGTTTGTGTGCTAATAGCTATGCGGGTGTTCGAATGGTTAACTCTGGTTTCCTAAGAAACGAATGTAGTAAATCGTACTGTGTATGTTGTTGGTAGTTAATGTTTATTCTTTTAACAGTAAGTTAAATTATTATTAGTTCTTCACGATACAGGCTTGCCTAGTGTGAAGACCGGTCGCTATATTATTTATGCGTAATCACCATAAACTTTATAATAAAATAAAGAAATAGGATCACGACTGTAATATCCAAGTACGGAAGACATCCTCTCAGATCTACAGACGCTTAGATCCTTTGAAGATGTCTAGTGGGGTAGTCAGAGGTAGTCACATGCCCATATTTTGCAGTAGTTAGCATTCTATACGTGACAGGTTGCAAACCCATCGCCGCTTCTAAGAATACTAGCAGATTTCTTCACGATGTTTTCCTTCACCGTTTTGAGCACGTGTTTTTGATGCGCATGTAAATTTTTCGAACAGAATTGATTCAGATTGAAAGTCGAGGTACCTCACTCGGCCATAATATACCTACTTTTAGCTTTGTTGTACATACATAAATTGTCTATTTTTGCTGCAAATAAATATTTTTTTCATTTCATTCGTGTAAATATGTAAAAGTAAATAAATTCACGTATAAGGATTTTTTTTTTACAATGAACACGTGTTTAAACAATATGAAATTAATGATACTGCAAGCACTTGTGAACATTTTCGTACAGTTGCCACGACCAAAAGTATTTACTTAGTTTTACAACTGTAAGTTTGCAAGACACTTGCAAAATTAAGCAATTAGGTACTAAATTAGCAACTAGTACCTACAAGTACTTTTGCGTTATACATTGACGGGTATTTATTAATTTTATTCTTTTAATTCTAGTTTTGACGTTATTATCGCTGATTTAGAAAAAAAAATCCTACTAGACTACAAAAAGTAAATTACTGTCGTCGAAATTATTTCTTGCGGGAGCTGACTTTAGCTTGATAAGTAATATAATCTAAAATATTTATAGCTGCTCTGTAATAACAAGAAATGAAAAAAATATTGACTAGTTTTCATTCATAAAATATTTTTGGAACTAAGTTTGAGCATTATTTATTATGTTATTTTTAATGATAACAGATACAAACTCGTACTTTCATACATTGTCAATTATTTTATCAACTAATTTGGTGATTTAACAAGATATACCTACCCGAAAGGTTGAATTGGCGACTAAACAGACACTTTACGAAGGCATAATTAACTTCTATTAGCATTTTAATTCCTGGTCACTGGCTTTCATGTACATATCTATTCTGAATGTAAACTTAATTAAAACAAGGGCAATTTTACGTACATTCAGTGACTTGATTTAATTAATTTAATTAAATTATACTTAGATATAGGTAAAAGACTGAAAGACAACATTGCGACTGGTGACAAAATGATTGTCACCAGTCATGGATAATTCTTGGACACCAGTATTGGATTCTATACTGTGATCTCCTACTCGAGGCCCAGGTGTGTCGCGCTATACCTTCTATTTATATCTTTTGAATAAGTAAAGACGTCTAACGTTACTGACTGATTGGACAAAAAAACATAAATGTTTAAAACAATATCACTTTTGGGAAGCAGGATTTTTTTCTCTATCCATTTTAAAAGATATGCCAAACATTGTGTTGTTGAAATTAATTGTGAATTTTAAACATGGATGAATACACGAGTCTTCCAAGTCATAGGCGCTATGATGATATTCGGTAAGACCGGAATCTTGCCGTGACATATCGACCGATCGTAGTTTTGGTTGCGGTACCTCTCCGCGGAGTAATAAAATTAATATACCTCATGTTTTAAATACAGTTACGACGATATAATTTCTGATATATTGTATGGTATTCAATTCGTTAACGAATGCATACATAAATAAATAATAAATAAATAATAGGAACACGACTGTAATCCCCAAGTACGGCCGACATCCTCTCAGATCTCCAGACGCTTAGATCCTTTGAAGTTGTCTAGTCAGAGGCACATCCAAATATTATATTTGGCACATACCCACTTTGCAGTAGTTAGCATTTCATACATGACAGGTTGCAAGCCCATCGCCGCTTATAAGAATACTAAGTGGTTTCCTCACGATATTTTCCTTCACCGTTTTGAGCAAGTTTTTTTGATGCGTATATAAATGTTTCGAATAGAAAAATCCATTGATGCACGCCGGGATTCGAACCTTCTGATTAAAAGTCGAGGTACCTCCCACTCGGCCAACACGGCTGCATACATACCTACTTTGTATTACCTACCTTCGTATATTATTGTAACACTCGCTTTTATTTCAAAAATAAACAGGCATCTCCTATCTGTTCAAAAAGGCTGCAGTATCTTCTGTGGTTATTTGATAACTTGTTATGCTTGTGGTTAACAAGCAAAACACAAATTGCGCCACAATGACGCGACTGCTTGGTAACTAAGCACGAATGTGTGGCGTATGACAACAGGTTTCCAACATAACTTGTCGCACACAGCCCCATCAATGACCCTAAGTATCTTCCCTCAACTAAATTGTCTTAAGTTTTTGTTTCCGTGTTGGTGGTCCCATTTCCTTGCATCAATAAAGAATTGTGTAATAATTTGTCAGGATAAAAAACTATAAGTAAGATTAACTAGTTTCGACCCTGCACAGTGGATATAAGGTTGAAGATTGTGTGAATAGAACCGTGTTGTAAAAGAGCACTGAACTTTGCGGAGCGCCGAGGCTCTGTCCTCACCTGAGGTTCACTCACACGGCCATTAGTTCTGACAGCCTCAACTCTTAAGATAGATATCACGGTGTTATCACGCAACATTCTTATTTCAAACACTCAAAAGTTCAATCTACGCCTTTTGACTCCACAAAATCACGAAGACTCGTTTATCCATCACTAATAATCCACCATAAAAACCTAATGACGCAATCTACCAAAAGATTCCAGCAAAAAATAAACAACTTCATATCCATTGGGGGAATTTAATAAAATATTTTTAATGCTTGTTTTGAGCATTTTGCTAGTCATCGGAGTAATAACGCGAGAAATTGCCTTGTAATTGGTTTTCGATGAAGACGAGAATGCTCTAACCACATAATGTTGCTATAGCTTCCAGTGGAAGTCGCCTTTGCCTGCCTTTTGAAACTTTTGTACAGGCTAAGTTTTTACAAAAAGGTTCTAACTTCTAAGCATATTGCTCTTGCGTTGGCAATTCAAGTTCAAAGAGTAAAAAGATTACAGTAGGTATATTTATGATTAAGTACTACTAGCCGACCCGTGTAATAATCACATAGGAAAAAGAAATTTCAGACAGCTTCCAATTTCTTCTTTACAAACCTTGTACTGATAAAATAAATAACGAATTTTGGTAGAATGCGTATCATTCATTTGTCAAAACTGCGTTCCTATGACGACTAAATGTTTTTAGTCTGTGATGTCAGATTTGTTGCACACCAGCGCCATCTATACCAAAATCATCCTTTTTGTGTTTTTTTATCATTTAGGGGTTGTTTTTCGGATTATAAGTTCCCCCTTTATTTATTCTGATTTTTTATCTACATACAGCAAATTTCATCTCCGTTTTGTCGTTTATTTTTGATCAGGGAACAAACATAGCAGCCTTATCACATACTTTCGCATTTATAATATTATTAGGAATTATATTTATAATGCTTGCCAGCACTAACCAACAACAAAGAACAAAGTCCATATAATTATTTTTAGGACACAACCTACTTAGAGATTTCCTTTCAGACTGGTATAAAAAATAAAGTCAGATGCTAAAAGATGTATAGTACCTACCTTGCATCCTCTATGGGTTCTGATGATTCAGAAGTGGAAATAGATTGCAAAGACAAGACTGGAACTGGCAAAACGTCCCCTCCACAAAAGTTTTATTTATGGAAAACCACTGCACTTTTACGGAGAAGTGACATGACTATTTTAAGTACTTCGCCGGAACAACGCTCGACTTGAGAATTCGATTTAGATCGTTCACAAATTAGTTCTAGCTCTGCAATCAATTATAGTTTTTCGTGATACAATTGATTCCATGTAAAATTTTAGTCTGGTTTACATTCAGCACCTATTCCTGCGGCATTGTAATGACTTGATTAACAAACCAAGACAACATGTCCTACCGATTAGAAAG
The DNA here is from genome assembly GCA_912999785.1 of Hydriomena furcata. NCBI lineage: Eukaryota > Metazoa > Arthropoda > Insecta > Lepidoptera > Geometridae > Hydriomena > Hydriomena furcata. The sequence goes on from OU538824.1 coordinate 10,242,719, forward strand.
GTAGGTACCTGGTTGACAATTTGACATCCAACTCGTACTCGAGCAGAGAAATAAGCAGAGAAGTGGATAGTAATGTATTAAATTGACCCGTTAGTATGAGTTTTTTCTTGTGACATTATATTCATTTACTGCACTCATTTCAGACCATTTTCCCACAAATTGCGAGGTTGCTACTCAACCATCAACACCGCCAAACCTCAGCAAAATAGAACCACCTCTAATTACCGCCCACAATAAACAGTCGTCATTACAGGTCGCCTAAGGGCCATTATACCCTGGGGCCTGGCATACAGTCACCGTCATAAGTTGCTTAGCAACGCAAGCAGTTAAAAATACTTTGGACGGTAACCCCGTCCGCTTGTAGCTTTACACTCACACTATCAAAGTATCCCGTACCTACGAAAGTTGATTTTTAGGGTTTCGTACCTAAAGGGTAATAACGGAACCCTATTACTAAGACTTCGCTGTCCGTCTGTCTGTCACAGGGCTGTATCTCATGAACCATGTTAACTAGACAGTTGAAATTTTCACAGATTATGTATTTCTGTTGCCGCTATAACAACAAATACTAAAAACAGAATAAAATAAATATTTAAGTAGGGCTCCCATACAACAATTTTTTTTTTTGCCGTTTTTTTTTAGATAATGGTACGGAACCCTTCGTGCGCAAGTCAGATTCGCTCTTGGCCGGTTTTTAAATATCGAAAAGCCGATTGCATGTGCTTTAGAACTGCTAATGACTCTTTGATGATGGGTTAGGTCCCTAGAGACGCTAAGCTACTTATGGGGTTGAGTTTACTACTAACCATTATACTGTGTCTTGGTTTTAGCAACGCGGCACCTCCGAGGGTGTTTCAAAAACCACTTAAGCCCTTGTTAGGGGTTTTTCGCACTAATTACTTGGTACTTAGCATATACTGTGTCGTTTGTGTACGTTGATACAATGTTGTAAGTGAAGCTAGGTCATCATAACTGAATGAGTACTTACGAGTACCTTCATGCGGGTAGATAATAAAGTATTAAGTCTTGTAAAATGTAACATGTACCTATACTATAATTTTCAAAAGTGTTACTTGTATCTCTACGTATAAATTGTATCTATAATATATGTATAGATATGGGCTCCAATAGCTTCAAATATTTACCTCCGCACTATTCTAAAGTTGAATAAAAATTCAATGTACTATGTTGATGTACCTTATACTTGCTTATATTTGTATGTATCTAGCGATGGCAATCTTCCCAACGGACCATAAAATAATAATGGAGCGATTGAATATAATGACGGCACCTGGGTGCACACGATACTTGACCTTGAAGGTGTCAAGGACCGGAGTAGTCACGTTTATTACAGTCCACACGTCCTCCCTGATGTATTAGCTCAATATAATTAGGATAGACATCCGTTACCTTAATAGCCTTTACTTTCTCAAGTTCAGAGTTTCAAGTTCAAAATAAATAAATAAAATAATGTGTTATACTATACCTACTTTGACTAGTTTGATTTTAGTAGCTAGTAAAAATGTGGGATAGACAAAAAGTAAACATTTGAGCTGAGTAAGGGTTCGGTTCAAGGTCATGGCAACATACTTCGATGTGGCAATATATCACAGGCGGGTTTATGACTTTTGTTCACGAAAGCTCGTCGTCGAGTAATAGAGGCATATAAAACTTATTTTATAGCAATACCTATAGCTTGAGAAGATCGTAAAAATTTATTAAAAGCTTCAATATGTTACCTACTTCAAACAGCTGGATGTACAAAACATCGAAAAAAAAATATATTATTTAATCTATTTCGAAAACCCCGATGGAGATGGAGATTATAATTTTACTCTTTGGATTCAGTTCAATAGCCACTTTAAGCATTCAGTATTCAAAAATAACGACAGATTTTTTTTTAAGTAAAATAAATATTATCACGTGATGTCAGATTTTTTTGACAACATAAATTTCCAATACCAGTATTCAAACTTTTTGGTAGAATGCGTTTAACAACTCTATGTTTTCGGTCTGAGATGTCAATTTTTTTGCACATAAGCACCTATACCTATATCATCCTTATTGGGTTTTTTTTATCATTTAGGGGTTGTTTTTCGGATTATAAGTTCCCCCATTTGTTATTCTGATTTTTTATTTACATACTACAACAATCTTCCTTCTATATCTTCCTAATCCGTTGATTAGGGAACAAACATATATTATATACAATCTCACAAACTTTCGCATTTATAATATTATTATTAGGAAGAAGAATTAGTTTTTTTTTTAATTTATTTGTATTACATTCTATAAAACAAAATACGCGAGGTGGTCCTGACAATTTCTGAAGTTTTGATTTTATGATTGACTGGTTATTATTTCTCAGAGCCAGTTGAAGGCTATATTACACCAAAATATTCACCATAAAATTAAAACGTCACTCATGTGATTTATTTCACCAAATCTGACAAGCAGGCAGAAAAATACCGATATCAGATCCCAAATTAAATTGCACCGCAGTCATAATAATACTACGTGGTTATGAATAACAGTTAAGATGTTGAAACATTGTAACGAGGTGATGTTGAATGCATTTTTATTGGTAGTTTTATATCTACCGAATGAATTTAGTCAAGCGTGTAACAGGTGTCAAAGCTATTTTATAAAGACAGATGGCTATTTGGAGGGGAAATTGAGGCTCATTAAAAATGAATTCAAATTGGGGTTTAGAGCTTTATTAGTGAGTAATAAACCACACAATTGCTATAAATGTTTTTGGTGAATACAGAATCGTTTTTTCTCAATAACCGCAAAACATACAGCTTTGTTTTTTATGACAAGGATAACTTAAGAGGCTGCCAGTCGCTGATTGCTCTTTTTCGAAACGAAAAAATAAATACTTCTGAACAAGCCACATCTCCTATTTTTATAAGTATATTACTTCAGGTTCCTACCTAGATTTCTATTAAGCTGAAAACATAATAGCAGAAACTTTTCACGATAAAAATATTATTTCAAAATGATACGTTTTAGAATTTAGAAATATTTTATATACCTACTATTAAAATCAACTTGTGATTTATTGTTAAAGATAGGTAATATGTAGATCTAGATTTCTATTAGGATAGATTTTTGATAAGTAATTATACATAATTTATATCATTAATTTATTCGAAAAGCTAAGGCGGACCACGCGCGGACGTGTGTTTGTCATCATTGCAGCGGTCGGTAGGATTATTTATCGAAGTGATTAAAGATGGGTACATCTTTACTCACATATACTATACATTATAAAATAGGAGATGTGGCTTGTTCACAAGTATTTCTTTTTTCGTTTCGAACAAAAATAATCGTCGACTGGCAGCGTCTTAAGGATTTAATCTAGATAAATTAAAGACAGAACGATTGGTGAAACTTTTCTCGATAGATTTATTATTTTTTAAAGTTGGCTCCTAAAAACACTAGTTTCATTTTTAACCAAAACTATGAATAGCTAAATAGTTTATTTTTATATAATTCGTACCTAAATTAAAGACAATTTTTTTTAATATTGATGGTTTTCAAGATAATGCAGTTTTATCACTTTTTCCGTCTTATCCGGGTAGACTCAGCCCATACAAAACGTCAACAATTTCACTTATCACCTTAAACTACTTGGCTTCGATAAGACTTTTATATTCGCTTATATTAGGCCTCCGTCATAGATTGCCACAGAGTTTGACTATGAATTACTGATATTTTTAATCTTAAAACTAGCATAACCCGAAATAAATATGTCGATAGACACGAGTACGTTCATACAAAGCTAAGTCGTTAAATAATTTCTAACTTCATAGCTATTGGATATACTAAGTAGAATTTTTTACAAGATAGTTTTTCCTCGGCGTTTTCTTCGTAGTAAGTTTCACCGATGACTCATGTTTCTTGACCGTTTATTTCCAACGCTTTTACAAGTAAAACTAAACCTTGTCATGTCCAATTTGTAAGATTACTCAACACATTAGCAGTTATTTACTATAAAGAAAGCAAGTCAATACTCATTTAATCGTTTATTTTACCTACCTACTAAGAGTGCTGAAGATTCCATTGCTGAACTCATTTGCTGTCCTCCCAGTAAGTATAAAAATACCTAAAAACTAGACTAATTAGTTTGATAGACTTACAGATTTTACATAAAGAGAAGGTTGTTTTTCTTATAAACCTCTAGAGGACTTACCAATCTCATGTTCAGAAAGACTACCTTACATATTTGAAGTATTTTACAGCGATTATAATCAATAGAAACCAAAAATCATGAAGTTTACGTAGATATTACAACAATGTGGTAAGAATAACTATAAATTTTTACACAGGTGTTTCGCGATCATGGCTATTGTAACATAGCCGAAACGTCGGGAAAATAAATTAAAGGTAATTACGTGATAAACACCCGTGTAAAAATCTATAGTTATGTCTACTAATCACGACAGTTTGAAAAATAATAAAATAAATATTGGTGGACATTTCACACGGCGCCATCTAGCCCCAAACTAAGCCAAGCTTGTACTATGGGAACCAGATAACTGATAGAATACTTATTATTATGTTTTGTGTATGTTATAATAATGTGGTAAGAACGTGGTTTACGTCGAAAGTACCTAATTAATACTTTGAAACAGCATAAACAACTTACCCCAGAACAAACAATCGATAAGAGGTAATCGGATTGGACCGTTCCCCTGACACTTCAGGAAGTGACCCCGCTCCATAGCAGAGTGGACACAATAAGCCTTTTCTATATTCCAACGGCAGCAAAGCTTTTGTTAGGCTATTATTGTTTGATTTTTCAAAACTCCACTTGTTTACCTGTTTTTAGTAGACTCTAATTAATTAATTAAGATTAAGATTTAAGTTTTTGAAATGAGTTGTTTAGGCTGTGCGTTGATAGATCAGTCAATCAGTTAGTAACGCAAGACTTTTGTATAGGTTATGTAGATTATTTTATCAAAAGGCACTAACTACCTAAGCCGTGTTGGCCGAGTGGGATGTACCTCGACTTTCTATCTGAATCCCGGCGTGCATAAATGGATTTTTCTGTTCGAAAATGTAAATACGCATCCCACCAAAAACATTCTGTAAAAAACTAGCCAAGTCTCGATGGAGCTGCTTGTTTATCTCTAAAAAGTAATGAAATCTAGACAAAGTCGTGTCAAGTCTGAGGTTCTTTACTGCGATTTCTTTATTATTATAGAATGTTGTGTGACTTGGCCGTTGAACATTCTTTACACGTTAGTGGGTACAAGTCAATTTTGTTTACACGTAATGTTATATCTGTTGTAACTACATAAGTTTGTTATGCAAGATAATAGCCAATACAGGTATTGGTAATTGGACGCTAGTGTCTTAGTTTAGGCTGTTGTTGATCGTGCAACACATGCATTCAGCATTGACAATGCTGACTTCTGCTGTCTTCTTTTTGGAGCGTCAAATCGACCACCGATCTAACATAAAATAGACGTATTTTGACGGCCAAGTCACATAACATTCTATAATAATAAAGAAATCGCAGTAAAGAACCTCAGACTTGACACGACTTTGTCTAGATTTCATTACTTTTTAGAGATAAACAAGCAGCTCCATCGAGACTTGGCTAGTTTTTTACAGAATGTTTTTGGTGGGATTTCACTTCTTTTTGTAGAAACGTGGGCTTATTGATTTATTTTATTAGATTTTCTTATTTGACACAGTTTTTTTTTTCTTTTTATGAGTTGTTTTTTTATTATAAAAACAAATCGTAAGCGCGTTTCAAATACAGTCAGCGCCATCTAGCGACGTGTGCGCTGGTATCACCGCCACTCTTAGTCCAATGCATTATATTTTTATCAAATTTTGAGCGAAATTAATATTTTAGTTTATTTAATTTGTTAATTTGTTTATTCAATTTGTGTAATGTTCGATTAGAATAAAGTTAATCGTTCAACTATTTCTTCTTGTAAACTTGTAAGTATAAAAGCCAGTCTAGTCTTATCCAGAGTTTTCGTTTAATTTTATTGCGTACTAGCAGTCCGCCCCGGCGTCGCACGGATGTAATAATGATAAAGGTAATTTTTTTACACCTTGGGTAACATTATCGAATTTTTCATAAGGATCCCTAATAGTGAGATGTATGGTATTACATACTTTTTTGTAGATATTGATGTTCTCTTTAAAACTGTAGTACATCACTTTGCTCTATTGTCAACAATTACAGCAGCGTACGCGATATAAGGATTTTTTTGGTTTTTTTTTTACACGTTGGGTTACATTATCGAAGTTTTCATACGGATCCCTAATAGTTAGACATATAGTATTGCATACTTTTTTGTAGATATTGATGTCGTCTTTAAAACTGTAGTACATTACTTTGCTCTATTGTCAATAATTTCCGCAGCAAACGCAATATAAGGATTTTTTTTTAATTTTTTCACACTTTGGATTACATTATCGATGTTTTCATACGGATCCCTAATATTTTTGAAAATATACTATAGCCTATGTTCATCAGGGATAATGTAGGATTCTAATGGTGAAAGAATTTTTCAAATCGGTCCAGTAGTTGAATATTTTTTGTAAAGGCGGTATGTCGATCTCTAATAGTTTGGTTAGGCTCTTGTGTTTTCTTATCAGGGTCACCAGGTACTCCAGATCTTCGATTATCCTAGTTTTTATGGTTTTCCCTTTATGTGGCCATTAAACCCTAACTCTGTACCAAATTTCAGCTCTCTGAGTTTATGGGAAGTACTAGTTCTATTCTGATGATCATGAGTGAGTGAGTGAGTGAGTGAGTGTCTGTCTAAAATGCGAAACTTTGCTTTCGCTTAACTTCGTAACTAAATGACCTACAGACTTGAAATTTTGGATTTTAAGTATGTGATTATGGCTTACTGGATGACGAAAATTTCAGCGTTCTGGTCTTATCCAGAGGTTCTCAAATAGGGGCCTGAAAATGCGGCGAAATGGTTCCAGTAAAGGATGGTACGGCAGTGTTTGCTTCGCGCTCGACTTGGCGGGGGCACTGCCGTGCCCCCAAATCAAAAACACGTGCTTACAACGGTGAAGGAAAACATAGTGAGGAAACCAGTTAGTGTTCTTATAAGCGGCGATGGGCTTGCAACCTGTCACGTATGGAATGCTAATTACTGCAAAATGTGGGCGTGTGCCAAATATAATGTGCCTCTGACTACCCTCACTAGACATCTTCAAAGGATCTATGCTATGCGTCTGGAGATCTGAGAGGATGTCTACCGTACTAAGGGATTACAGTCGTGATCCTATTTATTTTTACCTAACCTGGTCAGTATGTTAGTATACCATTACAAATTGCAAACGAAAGCAATATGTAATGGAGAACTCGGAAGAAGAATGTAGGTAATTCACACATTGCATCGCCCGACTGCGCACACTAATGTTGTTTGCTGTGTAGGTATGTGTAGGTATGTAATCCTCTGACACGTAAAACCCGCCAATCGTCCGACTGAGTGACGCTAACCTCCCCACGTATGGCAATAGCGGATAGCGCCGAGCAACGCCAATAAATGTCCAAATATAAGCTTTCATCCTCTATTGACCTCATCTTTACTCCTATTATGCTTAAGATGATAAGTGAAATTTCTGACTTTTTGTATGGGCTGAGTCTACCCGGATAAGACGGAAAAAGTGATAAAACTGCATTATCTTGTAAACCATCAAATTTAAAAAGAAATTGTCTGTAATTTACTTAGCTAGTATTATTATCTGACGAATTATATAAAAATTAACTGTTTAGCTATTCATAGTTTTGATTAAAAACGAAACTAGTGATTTTGAAGAGCCAACTTTGGAAAATAAATTTATCTAGAAAAGTTTCACCAATCGTGTTTCTGTCTGTAATTTATCTAGATTATATCCTTAAGTTATCTTTGACATAAAAAACAAAACTGTATGTTTTGCGGTTATTCAGAAAAAACGATTATGCATTCATCAAAAAACATTTATTACTCGTCTATAATGTACATATGCGATTTTAGATTTTGCTGTACATTACGTAAATCATGGAAACATCCAGAACCCTCCGAGTACGTCCAAACTGTTCGCCTGTTCCATATTTCCCAGAGAAAAATGTTCGCACACATTATCCGGGAAAGCTAACAGGACAATGTACGGATGATCGAGTGTTGTTTTCTTTTATGTTGTTATAGTATCCGATATTAGTATGCACATAATTTGTATTTTCCTTATGTTTGTAACAAAATGAGAAAACAGGAAAGAGGATGACGATAAGCTTTCCGCTGTAATTGATTTGGGTAAGTGGATTTCTGGAAGAAAATATAAGTGTTTTGCCAGTTTATCCATCTACGAAAGTAAGACAAATCTCGTCGTAAACATCTATATCTATACTAATATTATAAAGAGGAAAGATTTTTTTGTTTGTTTGTTTGTTTGTTTGCATCGAATAGGCTCCGAAACTACTTGACCGATTTCAAAAATTCTTTCACCATTAGAATTCTACATTACCCTTGATGAAGGAAATTATTAACAATAGAGCAAAGTAATGTACTACAGTTTTATAGATAACATCAATATCTACAAAAAAGTCTATAATTTTATTTGTCTAACTATTACGGATCCGTATAAAAACTTCGATAATGTAACCCAAGGTGTAAAAAAATTACACCCGTGCGACGCCGGTGCGGACTGCTAGTAGTCTTATAATGTAGGTTAGGTTTAGATGTAAAGACAAGATGAAAGAAAACAAAGCTTTATTGAATGATCAGTGACATCACTTTATATCGTATTTTCCTAAAGAGGAGTGGGAAGGTAAAAGCGATTGAATGTAAAACAATGCTATGCGGATTATAACGATGGCGGCCAATATAAAAAAAACCGGTTCCGTACCATTATCTATAAAAAAGCCAAAAAAATCATGTTTGTTGTATGGGAGCCCCTCTTAAATATTTATTTTATTATGTTTTTAATATTTGTTGTTAGAGCAGCAACAGAAATACGTAATCTATGAAAATTTCAACTGTCTAGCTATCACGGTTCATGAGATACAGCCCTGTGACAGACAGACGGACAGACAGACGGACAGCGAAGTCTTAGTAGTAGGGTCCCGTTTTTCCCCTTTGGGTACGAAACCCTAAAAACTTACAATACGTAATTGATAAAAGTTTGCATTGCTTAATGACATAACAAATTTTTAAAGTTAGAAACTACATCACAAAAGCGCTCACTTGTTATTACCAGTAGCAGTCAAACATTCATTTATGTATGATCTGTTATGAATTACTAGGTCAGCTTCGGGCGCTTTGCACAATGCGTAAGATGGGTAGATGAGTTTTTATTTCGAAATTCATAAATAATATTCGAACTATCCAACATGCGAGTATAAACAAAGTAAAAAATAAACGAACAGAAATATCCATTGATGCACGCCGGGATTTGAAGCCACGACCTTCAGATTTAAAGTCGACCTCCCACTCGGCTAACACGGCTTTTTAAACAAAGAATGTAACATTGCAAGACTCATTTTAAATAGAAATACGGCTAATTACCACGTTTTTCTTTGTATTGCTGACGTTTCGAGACAATTCAGATGCTCTTCATCATGAGAATCGCCCGCGACCGCGATCAACGGCAGATCGGCGAATACTGCGGTGATTAACAACCACGATAGTTTTAATTCAATAATTGCAAGACTCGCGATTCGAATTAAATCTATTATGCTACCAAACGATTTATAACCCAACCGACATCGGAACACCTTAGTGGATATTTCGTAACAAACCTGTGTCATATTATTAATTCCCCGAACGCCTACTATGTACTTTCGTAACCAGTAGTTTAATCAACGTGTTTCTGTAAAACAATGTCGAATAAACAGAGTTGAACAAATAAAACTGTCCGAGCTATGCTCAATACGGAAGGTACAAAGTGGTAGGAAAACGAAAATCGTTTTTATGGTGCTGTTTGTGTAATTGACTGTCTCGTCCTCATGGGTTTTCTCAAGAGACTGGACTGGGAACGCAGACGTTAGGAACAGGAACGCGTACTATTATAATATCAATCGGTTTTTATTTTTTTGTTGTCTTTGAAGTGCAATTGATTTCAAATGTCTCCGGCCCTTACACACATAATAAATGGGAGCTTTTTGTATCGTAACCACGTCCATCATGTCGTCTTACATAGGATTAGCGACTTCATTGAATTATAATATACCTATTAAAAAGAGTCTACTAGCGGATAGTGAAAAAAATCGATGAAAAATTTCGGAACATTCCTATTATATTAGAATATAATAAAAAATCTATTTCTATTATATATTTCTAAGTAAGTTTGTAAAATGCACTGTAAAAATCCAGTAAAATGGTAGATCAGAAATGTAGATCGTAAACAATCTACGCTGTTCTTCCATTAGAGCTGTTTTGTTACCGAGAAAAGCTGATCTACTGAAAAAAGAGACATGCTATTTTTAAATATCTAAATATACTCGTAACCTACCTAAAAACACGATAAGGAAACATTGCGAAAAAGATAACGAATATAATGTGAATTATTGAATTTAAGACCTACAATTATAGAAAAATCACCAAATGTATAATGAACAGCTATACCATAAATAAGTTAGCTTGTGCCTATTTACGTATTTTTGTTAGTGTAATAACTATTCCGTGAATTTCTTTGAAAATCTTCTATGTTTATCTATGAAAAAATCGTTTCATTTCCCTCATTTATCAACAATTTTGGCACCCACAATTTATAAGGAAGGATACCATGATCTGATTCTTGAATCAATTTTGTTCACGTGCGAAAAATCCCACTTGACAAAGTATTTTGAGCCAACCGCTTGCTACGTCTACGACACAATAAATACCAGCTCACTCACCATTGCCGTGTAGAACAGATTTTCTTGTATTGTGATTGGAACGTAGCGGGTAATGGACGTTGTTTTATTTTTTTCTTCGCCGAGATGCGTTCGGAGCGCACCGGTGACCGTACCGTCGACAAAATAACTTTAGTTCCGTAGAGCATTCCTCTCGGTGTGAACGCTCCATCGATACCCAGTGCTGCAATATCTCGTGTATTTTTATCGATAAATAGGAATTTTAAAGTGAATAACTTTCGTGGTTAAATAAGTTTGTGATAAGGATTTTTCAATGGAGTTTGTGTTTTGGATAAAAGGTTCGTTTTTAACATTAAGAAGTAGGTAGTTACCTAGAGAATTGCAAAAAAAATAATTTATGAAGAATTTTATACAATTGTGTTGTGTGTATAGTATATCCAATATTTTTAATTATAATATATTCCATAAAATTCTTGCTCTTTGTTCACAAAAAAGTATGTAGTTAGATCCTAAGCAAATAACCGAAGCCGGTTGTTTCCATATTTAATGCTTTATTGTCAACAAACCAGAGACCTCAATCCATAAAATCATTACTCGTAAATAAATATACCTACTTATCTTAAATCGGAAGGTAATGTAAAAACTTGCTACCGTTTTTTACTGAAATAATAAATAATTTAAGCTTATAAATATGTAATCGCAGGAGGTCCCTTTTCCGTTAGAAAAACTAGGCCAAAAGTTAATCCATATAAAATATTCACTAGAACTTTTATCTAAAGCAATCTTTAACACCTATTGCACACCCATAGGGATTGAAAAAAAAAATAGGATCACGACTGTAATCCCTAAGTATGGTAGACATCCTCTCAGATCTTCAGACACTTAGATCCTTTGAAGATGTCTAGTGGGGGTAGTCAGAGGCACGTCCAAACATTATATTTGGCACATACCCACATTTTGCAGTAGTTAGCATTCTATACGTGACAGGTTGCAAGCCCATCGCCGCTTATAAGAATACCAACTGGTTTCCTCACGAAGTTTTCCTTCACCGTTTTGACTACGTGTTTTTGATAGGGATAAAATTTTGGGAATTTCTTCCTTAGTACACCCCCCCCCCCCCCACACGAAAAGGAATACACCCACCAAATTTCAAGTTTCTAGGACCTGTGCGTTGATAAATCAGTCAGTCTGACAGCGTTACTGTCAGAGTTTTATATATTTCGATAAACATAGTAGGTAGAACACGTAGTGACAACTTTTGTCGGAATATTGATTTGTCATTTAATTGGAATGTAGCTTGAGTTCTTTCCTTTCAACCTTCGTCATTTATAGTGATTGGGTCTACTCAGAAATTACCAATTTTGTACTTTGCATTTTATGTTCAATGCATACATACTTACTACATTAACACTCGTATTCAAGAACGACACTATGAGAACACGCACCCACCCACAGTGTGAGTGCGTGTTCTCATAGTGTCGTTCTTGAATACGAGGGTAAATATCGGAAACTTATTGAATCTCGTTGATTTAATCTTTTCTAAAAAAAATCTCTTTGTTTGCTATGCATTTCATTTTTTTTTTATTGGAAACTTCGGAAAGTAGGTATTACCTACGTCTGTGATAAAACCTTTATTTATCTCAAGGCAAATCCAATTTCGAGATGTGTTTGAACCAACACATAAATAATTACCTACCTACGGTACTAACAAGTACCTTCATTAAAAACCTTATTAGTGTCTTGACTTGACAAACCTAACAAAGGGTATAAGCCTTAAACTTTAAGGCTTTACTAACCAAATATAACCATTGTTGTGTTCATATTATATTGAGTATACCTAGAACACTTAGCTAGTTCTTAATATATTTCAGGTCCTAGATTTTGATGAAGGTAGTACTTTACAAGCCCCTTCACAAGAAACTCTACTATTCTTTTTTTAGAACGATCTTATTTAGAAAAGATTAGCTATTTTTAATTTACTTGGCATATATAACAACATACTTCCGCTAGTATGTGAACTAGAACAGTGGTCACTTTTACCTTGTATTCAAATATGTATGTATTTAAAAATAAATTTAAATAGGCAGTATATTTATATACATTCACCAAAAAGCGATGACCGTCAGGTCGCAGTCATCGTATAGCGGAAGCCAGATTTTTTTAGTCAATGGTTACAGGTACATAATTTATAGTGATTGATGTAAAATGTGGATTTAACGTAATTAAAACTAGCTTACACATTTAAAAGTCTAATTTCTTCATCAAACTTTCACGTTTTAATTTGTAGAAATATAGTAGGATAGGATTGGTAGAATATAAAAATTAATAAAAATATTGGAAGGAATTTTATCGCGACATAATGTTGACTATATCAAACCCTTAACATTCGTGTCATCTCTTCATTATGGTTGTCGTTTTGTAGAAAATCAAAGCATTTTTTTTATTCTTGACCTTGCTGGAAATGCGTGACTGTCATAGTTTATTTTAGATATACGTGGATGACACATTTTTAAATACAGTAGCGTATCGTATACAGTTTGCACTTCACGTGATTTTATATGACCAACAAGGTCTTCAAATATACAAAACTGTTTATGCTTTGGTATAAACGGATATGCTATAATAGTCATCTAGATTTATGGGTTTGTGTTGAGATACTTTTACAAGACAAAACGAAGTAAACGTAAAATATACCAAATATTTTCAAATATTTACAAGCGCATTGATCCATTATATTTGACTTCGGGTACCAACCACCAACAAAACTACATTCGTATTGTTTTGATAATGGTATAATAAAATCAGGTACCTATAGGTTTTGACAATATGCCAATCTTTTCCGTCCAATTAGCATTAGCAGTCATAGTATTACAGCCAGAAATAATTCGTTGTAGCTACACACAACTAAAGGACTTCACACATTTTTATTTTATTTTATTTTATTTTATTCGGAAAACAAACAGTTTTACAATCTAAATAAAAAAACAATTAATGAAACTAATAACCAATACATTATGTTTTCGCCTATAGGAATTAAAAAAAAGAATAACTTGTTTGAGAGAAAATGAAAAAATTTAAAAATCTAGCTAGAAATTAATATAAAACAAAAATAACCTATGATAAACAGTTATTGAACCGAATCAAACCAACGATTGGAAATAGCGCGTTTAAAGGAAGAAGGTTTAGAATTAAAAAGATCTAATTCGGGAAAGCCAACCAGCTCGTTGTAATAATTTTCCGATCTTATGATAAAGGAATTTTGCCTATAATTAGTTGCGCAATGAGGAATATAAAGAGAGAGAGAGGGTATCCTAACGCTTCTTGAAGGAACACGTAACCGTATCAAGGAGAGAAGTTGTGGGGACTCAATATGGGACTGTGCAATCTTAACTACGGTAGAGATGTCAGACATTATTCTTCTCTCCTCAAGTGATATCATATGGTGCCTACATGGCAGCTATAATGTATATTAATGTACATTACATCCCGGGATGTATAGCTTTAATTTGTCTTAATGTATCACACACACAACAGGTAATGTAATGTATCATTTTGAACTTTTTGACATCCTTTTCGAACTGAGATATACGGAAATGTATTGAGATGTATCGAAAAAAAAATTGTTTATATTGCTCTGTATCTTAAAATACGAAGATGTAAAAATGTATACTACTGTCGTGTGTGGTCTCCTGACGATTTCTATGGAAAGATGTAATGAGATATAATCGTGCTTTAATGTACATCTTTACATTATAGCTGCAGTGTGTGAAGCCCTTAATTTGCGGTTATACCTGAAAGCGTAAACAATCAGATTGCTTCAGTGTGTACATTATTCCAATTACAAGCGCTCAAATAAAATATATTGATTATAACTGCACAGAATTCTATAAATCATGGTATGGTAAATAAAATGTTTGTAAACAAATAGGTTATGTTTGTTTTATCGTGCTTATAGAAACAGGTGGAAATGTAACTGAGAACCGTCATTTGTTTGTATTACCTACTCCAATATAAAGTGTACACATAACACAAGTGATATAAATAAACGGTATTTAGTTCGTAACCTCATTGAACTCTGTCTAGATTTAAAACTAGGTTGGAGCGTATCTGTTTTCGGATGAGACGGTTTGAGTTGAGTCTGATCGATTTTCGTTTAAATTTAGCTTTGCATTGATTAAATAAATTATCTTTGGCTATTCAATTTGTATACAGGATGAGACTTCTTTTGAAAACTGAAACTAGATGTTCAGTGAAATGTTAGAAATTCGTATGAAAAACCTAATATTCATTATGTACGACTCTACCTTGTTACCTTACTTTCTGGTTAATGAATTGGGACTTCTTTTGAAAACTGAAACTAGATGTTCAGTGAAATGTTAGAAATTCGTATGAAAAAACCTAATATTCATTTATGTACGACTCTACCTTGTTACCTTATTTTCTGGTTAATGAATTGGGACTTTTGAAAACTGAAACAAGATGTTCAGTGAAATGTTAGAAATTCATAATTTCGAATTATGAATTGAAATAACCTAATATTCATATATGTACGACTCTACCTTGTTACCTTACTATCAGGTAATTAAATTGGGATTATATTTTCGGGTATTGGTGAGCGCCCACGAGCCCCATAAAACCTTCTTGTGTATTATCTTACTGGTCTTTAGCCTCATGCATAGTAAATACCTACCTCTGGATACGGTGCAGTGAACTTTGCTAAGTGATCATTAATTACCCATTTGTTCCGATATGTGGATGATGAGCTCACGATCGCATCTGATTAGTTATTGTTGTTTTTGATAGATTTTATCTTAACATATTTAAATTACGTACCTACTCGTATGTAAAATTGTGATTGCTTTGACTTGAAAATAATAAATCATTTTTTGCTGTTCTGTGTTCGAATAA
Source organism: Hydriomena furcata (assembly GCA_912999785.1). Classification (NCBI taxonomy): domain Eukaryota; kingdom Metazoa; phylum Arthropoda; class Insecta; order Lepidoptera; family Geometridae; genus Hydriomena; species Hydriomena furcata. The sequence continues at coordinate 10,258,449 of OU538824.1, forward strand.
TCGGTTTTCACGGTGCTTATAGGATTGGAATAAATTGAAAGAAATTTTGTTTATGATGCGTGCAAATTGCAATTTGTGTAAGTTTATTACATTCAATAGGTAAGGAGAAAATAACACAGTTTTTTTCATACAATCATGTTTTTTTTTTATGAGTTTTTCTGTTTTATGGAGACTTTTTTACATAACGTTTAAATTTTGAAAGTCAAAACTAATTTACTGTTCAATAATTTCAAAATGAACGCTAGACGCACGTTCTCTGTTTTAATTCTCTTAAGGTGGATGCTGGATACGAAACAATAAAGATGTTAAACCTTCGACACCTGGAAGCAGTAGCAAAATTTCAAACGGTTTTTGACGGCTAAGCCAACCATCAATTAGGTTGTCAGCACCAGTGAAAGCCTTGAATTCTTCCAACTTTACGTCCTACTTTACGTAACAATGAAATTTCAGTAGTTTCAGGTACCTACATGCTTTTCACGAGCTTTACATGCTATATGAGTTTCAGTGTTCAACATCTTTTGTGGCTTCGGAAACATCTCTTCTTAGAACCTTAGACATGTTTCATTTCAAAAACATTAGGTCTTTTATCTTGTTAATTCCCATGTTTGCCGTGAAGTTTCACAATTTAGTGACAAAGAAATCTCTGAATATTTCATGGTTTGTGGCAACAACAGTACTTCTTACAAGCCGAAGATTTTCTCATACAAAGCTTGAATAATTTGAATATTCATGACGTAGGTAAGTGACGTTACGACGAACTAAGTACCATAGAGCTTTTTTTTATTGGAAACTAGTTGGCCCGACGAACTTCGTACCGCAATACAAAAAAGTGTTGTTTTTAGACTTTTTCTGGCAATTTTTTATTTTTTTCTCTCCGTAAGAACCATCTTCGTACTTCAAGGAATATTTTAAAAAATATTAGCGAAATCGGTTCAGCTGCATTCGAGATTTGCGCTTAGCAACACATTCAGCGATTCATTTTTAGGGTTCCGTACCCAAAGGATAAAAACGGGACCCTATTACTAAGACTTCGCTGTCCGTCTGTTTGTCTGTCTGTCTGCCTGTCTGTCCGTCCGTCTGTCTGTCACAGGGCTGTATCTCATGAACCATGATAGCTAGACAGTTGAAATTTTCACAGATTATGTATTTCTGTTGCTGCTATAACAACAATTACTAAAAACAGAATAAAATAAATATTTGAGGGGGCTCCCATACAACAAACGTGATTTTTGTTTTTTTTTTGTTTTTATAGATAAACTCGCACTTGGCCGGTTTTTTATATATATTATAGATAGATTATTGATAGGTAATAAAAATAATAGTAATTTGCTAATTTGGATACTTCTCTGCAATGTAATTTGCATTGTAATTAGAAAAGAGTCATCAAAACCCCATTAAAATAATTCGGCATAACAATTGAATACAAATTCAAAAAAACTTCAACCAACAATGCCTTCCCATGAAGACTCGTTTTATAAAAGTTATAATTCATTTTGCTGTTTTCTTTTGTCACAACGACAGCTCTGCTAATTAGATTATGTAACGTCCAAACATTTTTCCATCAAAGTTTAGTGTTTTTTGCTATACGCATTTATTTTCTGAAGATTTACCAATAGACATTTATATGCCGTAGGTAATATAGGTGCAGATATTTGAGAAAAAAACCGGCCAAGTGCGTACGTTCCGTACCTTTATCTATAAAAAACGGCAAAACGTTTGTTGTATGGGAGCCCCACTTAAATATTTATTTTATTCTGTTTTTTCTGTATTTGTTGTTATAGCGTCAATAGAAATACATAATCTGTTAAAATTTCAACTGTCTAGCTCTCTAGAATCTAGATCTCGTCTAGAATTACGGTTCATGAGATACAGCCCTGTGACAAACAGACGGACAGTGAAGTCTTAGTAATAGGGTCCCGTTTTTACCCTTTGGGTACGGAACCGTAAAAATTATTATATATTATTTTTTTAAAATTTAAAGCAATTTCAACTTATCGACTGAAAACCCATTGATGTAAGAGCACAATGTGCGTCGCGACACTATAAAATGGCCACCGCAAGAAGGCAAGAAAGGCCGTCTTTCGGCTCTCAAAAGCCTAAGTCGGTTGAGCTGTAAAGAGCGCGCTTTATCGCGGCAAAAAGCCTAAATTCAGGCACTGGCTAAGGACTTGAACACAGGGGCTTACTATGTGACAGCGTAACTCACTCGCAATAACAGAAATATGATTTTTTACTAAGCTAAGTACGTAATTTTCAACCCAATTTAAATTTCATTCATTGTTAAGCGGTGAATCGAAAAATGTTTGTTCCTTTGTCAAAATTCCAACAATTTGTTACTTAGACCAGTCTAGCTATTTCTACAGCAGTCGATTGCCATAGTTACAAAATCGATGTCTCAATCAACTAGCCAGTTTTTGAGCCCCTGCCCCTAAAATGAACACAACTTAATCCGGCCCTGTCTAAATGTCAGTAGATGCTATTGAAATCCGGTCTTATAAAACAGGGAAGTTGTGTATGCGTCTCCAGAGACCCTTACCGTCGCTATAATACATCTTTATACGTTCTAAGTGTTCCGTTCTTAAGTCATAACGGAAAATGTAGGTAGGTGCTTATTCTGTAGTTTGGCATAATGGAATTCTGGATACGTATATGCAAAGAACTATTGCCTCACAGCTTAGTTGCTAGTTGCTCTGCCTTCTGCGCTATAGGTTGTGGGTTCGATTCCCACCAAGAATAAACATTTGTGATATGTATAAGTATTTACAAAAAAAAGGTATGTGTGTTTTCTATCAGTTATCTGGTTCCCATAGTACAAGCTTTGTTTAGTTTGGGGATAGATGGCGTTGTGTTTAAAAGTCCACAATATTTATTTATTTATAACAATCATCGAGCTCTGGTTCTTATAAAAAAGTATCACGTTGCGTGTACAATACTTATTCTTTGCAAGAGTAATTTTTATATATTCCGTTTTACCTCTATACTTATACAATAGGACTGTGTCTGCTTTGTTCAGGTACATTTAAAAGAATTAAACGTATATTGATTCTTGTATAAAATTGTGAACTTAGACATTGTTTCTGTGGCCCTAAGCACGAACCACATCGTATCGACAACATATAGTCCAAATGTCAAAACTGACACTTTTTGTATAGTAAATATTATGAAAGTTTTGGCATTAGGACGATACGTTGTCGATACGATAGCGGTTCATGCTAAACCCTCTGTCTAATACATGCTTATTTCTACATGTTCATTTTAAGAATGCATTCATGGTGTTTGCTGTAGGTACATTGTAGTATCGTAGTCAATATCTTTGAAAAGGCTGATGACCGAGCCTAGCATGCGTCACTGCTAATCTTAGCCATTCAAGACGTGACGCGGTGACCTCTACCTGACTCACTGCGGCTGGAATAATCACTGACATTAATTATCTTTGTATTACGACTGAAGACCTATGAGATTTGATATTTTTTTGCCCTTGAATGTTATAGGGGATTTGTTGCTATGATTTTTTCTAAATAAATTCACACTACTGCAAAATGTGGGCATGTGCCAAATTCTAAGGTTTGGACGTGCCTCTATCTACCCTAGACATCCTACTAGACATCTTCAAAGGATCTAAGCGTCTAAAGATCTGAGAGGATGTCTACCGTACTTGGGGATTACAGTCGTTATCCTATTTATTATTTATTTTTAATTCACCGTAGTAATTTTTGTTTTTAATAATACCGTGTGACGGTGAACTTATTTTCTACCTTGTGTTTAAACCAATATTGTGATAAATGGAAACATTATTGCTCACGCTTCAAAGACCAATTTTATGAAATTTGACTTTATTTAGTGGCCTCATCTGAACTTATTGTTTATTCTATTTTATCATTGAAATCTTTTATTAAATGTTATTCAAACTATATTATTGAATTAAATTTAAGTATTTAGTTTCCAACGGTTTTTTATGGGAACATTTTTTTAACGTAAATATATTTAGAAATATCGCCTATACCTACTCAGATTTACATGAACATTTAGAAGATCTTGAAAACCCGCTGTGAATATGTAACTACCTAATCCAAATAAATATTACGGGTTTATTTATAAGGTTCTGTGAGTTTGCTCTAGATAGAATATAAGCCCCTCGCTAGGAAACGCTTCAAACTGTTTACATTGTATCCTAATAATTTCAGGCAAGGTTACGACGTGTGAATACCTACTTATTTTGCCAGCTAAATTACAATAGATTTCTACAAAATCATGAACTTTAATGACCACATTCGTACTAACAAAGCTTTCGTAAACAAAGATTGGTATAAAACTGAACACTCTAGTTTACTTTTTTAAAGCTCTAGATAGGCTCTAGCTAGGTATAAAAAACTAAACATCTATGTTTATAGAAATTGAAAAAGCTCACCAACTGATAGTATTAATTATACAGACGCATCCTCTCACGATTAGTTCCCTCAAGAGGTGTAATCAGGGACAGTTAGCATTCCATACGTGACAAATTGCAGGCCCATCGCCACGAAATATTACTTATTTATTTATTTAATACTTAATTGCACAAAAAATATAAAATAGTTGCACAAAAAAGTGGGCAGCATTTTCTGCCTTCCAAAATAAACAAAAAATAAGGTTGGAGTGCACTAGTTAACAAAAAAACAAATTTAACAATATAATTACCTAAAGTATAAAAATAATAACTTCTATAAAAATAACTATATACAATATCAATACTTACTTACCTACATTAACTACAAAAATATGAATATTTATGAAATTTACTAAAATAAGATAATAAATAATGTAATAAATAGGTTTAAACACCTTCAAAAGCATTATAATGTTTAAACTGCCGTTATTATTTACTTACGATGTTTTTCTTCACTGTTTTAAGCACATATATCTACATTTTTCAGCCAGGTACTTACAAATTACGCCATAGAGGTCGTCTACCTATAAAACGCGAACTCTCACACCGAATAGCGGATTTATTTGGTCTATTGTCTACAACATCGATTTTACATAAGCCACCTATGCTAATGTAAGTGAAAACATACATATTTTTTGTCGTCGCGCATAGAATTACATTAAGCAGTTTAGCATAACTTAAAGGCAAACAACATGCGCTTACAGGTTGCGCCAGTTACTATGACATGTTGCAAGTAAGTTAAATGCTCGACTTGGCGGATGATGATGACACTGCCGTGCATAAATATTATTATTTTGAATCATTTACAAGAAATCGATTATTTATATCATTATTTGTTTAAAAATTGTAAAATGTGTATAATCTATTAATGGTTAACCGATATCAGTATAATAAAAACAAAGTCTTATTTTAACCTACTTAAAATCAAGACCGGTCAAGTACGTGTACAAGTACCTAATGTTAGAGAATACCTAATCTTTACATTTTTCATAGTAACTATTCACTGTTTATGCACCTATACCTACGATTCTGCGTAGGTATTATATTGGTATAGGTAAGCGTAAGCGTAGGTATAGGTACATAAACATCATAAAAAGCGTAGGTATTATGGCATCCAGTACCAATAAATATTGGTATGAATATCATAACATGTTAATCATGTTTTTACAAAATAGCCCTACTGAACACGTCACTTTCTTGTCCGCTACGCCACAATAACGGCCGGAAACTGTAGCTGAATTTTCTCTTATTATAATGTACTTGTATGATGGTATTTATTCTATTGCATGACAGGCGATGCTGCTGTTACATGATATCTTCGTAATTCTTCTTCAAACTCGTGTAAAGTCATCGCCCCTCAATGAGATTGTAAAATTATGAAATTTCTCTTTCATTCAGCTCATTATTGACCGGATGACAATCAATATAATGATTATATTCTTAAGAACTAGGAAGTATTACTCATAACCTGTTCCTACCACAGTTATTATATTATTTGTCAATGTTTCGGTATTATTTCAATACTAAATAATTATGTAACAAACACAGTTATCGTTGGTTTACTTTTCTATCTGTCCTTGAACAAGTAAAATGGGTCAAAGATTATCTACTATAGTCTTGTTATCGGCCGGACCTATCACCCCTTGTCAAAGTGACTATTTGGATAGGAGCATCAAATACATTTCGATTTCAATACACAAAATACGTTGATAACATTTTTATTAAACCTTTATCTACAAAAGAATTTTATCTTTGTGTGTAGTCCTAAATAAGAGTTAGATATGCTTCATTCATATTGTATAAGTAAATAAATTCCGTTTGTCTTGTTTTGTCTTTTCTGGGGCCGTGGCCGTACCTGGGACCACAAACTCTTAAAGTAATCGGTCTGAAATAGACAACGCTAAACTAACTTTAAAGGTTGATGCAAGGGAGCTGGTTAGTGCGTATAACAGCTTTCACGGCCGCAGACGCAGCCAGCCAGACACTTGGATAGTATGAGTTTGCATTCTGCCCATTTGTATCAAGCCTGACGTTTGATAAAGAACGAATAAAACAACCCAAAGTGCTTAACCCTAGTAGATTTTTTGGTAGGAGTTGAACAAAGAAAGAATGACACGAGCACGAATTACTATCATAATATCTTCATCGTATCGTCAAAACGTCCAAACTGACATTTATACAACACATTAAGTGTCTATTTTACGACGATACGATAGTGATTTGTGCTAGCCCAACTAAGCAGAGCACGAAATCGAAAATCCTCAATCCCACTCGCTAGTTTGCAGCAAAAGGCACTTCGCATCCGTATGCGATGTCAATTCTGTATTCTACAAAGCACACTGGCTGGTCTGGCTGCGGCCCCAATATTGATCACAAAGAACGTGACGTCTCACCTCAAATAAGGCATTTTCATTCGAAACTGAATTAAAATTGAAGAAGCGCGCGGAATAAGTAAGTTTGCGTACTGGGTCAACACAAGTTTCTGAAGTTATCGACTAACTCCTATCGGTCAATCGGTCTTAGGGCTCCCACACTTATCTGCGGATTTGCATCGCATCGCAAGTATCTGCGAGCTGTCTTTCAATTCTTCTAAAAGAGAAGAGCTATATTCCTGTGTGCAGGTTGTGTCGCGGTTTTGTGTGGGAGCCCTTAGATGTCAAACATCGATCAGCCGTAAAGGAAGACGTCAGTGAAGATTTTAATATTACCAGACTGGTGCTGATAGTTTTTGTTGTGCTTCAAACTGCTATTTTCACATAATGATTGAGAGTTGTGTCTTGAATTTGGTTTATAAGGAAACAAGAAGGTACTTGCGAGTAATAGCCATGTCCGCGACCATGGCTATTGTAACATAGTCGAAATGTCGGGAAAGTAAATTAAAGGTAATTACGTGATAAAGACCCGTGTCAAAATCTATAGTTATGTCTACAAATCACGATAGTTTGAAATATAATATTATGTTGATCTATATCCAATAAAACTAATATTTTTTTATCATAAAACACTTATTGCAATGTCCACAATGCCGCGTTAAGATTTGAAACGTGGGTAGTTCGTATTCCCATTAAACATCAAAGGAGTTTTTAATTTGCCTTTAATAAAATAGTCATGCTCTATTTTGGTGTAGGTAGTTAACTTTAACTTTAATAGGTATTATAACATTTATTTTATTTTTTAATGTTCCATATAAAGTTAACTTGTCACTCACACAAATTACCTGTTTCTAAGAAACAACAAAGTATTCTAGGAAGTAGTTATGCAAGTTAAATTAATTATGTTCACTCCTCGTCCCATGTTATGGTCATGTCGTAATCCAAATGTACGGCCCATTAATATTAATGCTGTCACCAGTCACCATTATAACAGACAGTCATCACATTGCTACACTATTAGGAAACGATTGCACTTATATCAGCAAACCTATCTGACCTCAAATATTCTATTAGGTACTAGCGACTGCCCGGGCTTCGCACGGGTGCAATGCTGATACTAAATATACTACAGAATGTGTTTTTGGAGTACAATTCGTACAATTCCATAGATTTGTAACTGCATTAAAATTAACCCTTATCCACGGTGGGTCCGTCCGGCTGCGTAGTATCACACGATTTCTATGATTCATTTTTTATGGAATAGTTAATAATGTTAACTTTTTTAATGAGGGATGACTGAGAGTGTTATAAACGTAAGAGTAGACAAATATAATCAGAAAGCTTATTGAACTGCTAAGCTATCGGGAGTTACACGTGTTATTGTAAGTCAACCATAAAAGATAGACATATGCTGTCGTGGGATATTTTTTATATAATTTTAAGGAGAACATTTCCGTCATACATGTTTTTTGTGTAGCTTTAACCATTAAAGTTGCACACGCGACGGAAGCTTAAGAAATGGAGTAACTTCTCCCGTTTTCCCAACATTTCCCTTCACTGCTCTGCTCCTTTTGATTGTAGCGTGATGAAAAGTATACTATAACCAGCTCAGGAGTATGAAAAATAATTGTACCAAGTTTCGTTAAAATCCGTCGAGTAGTTTTTGTTTCTATAACGGTTATACAGACAGACAGACAGACAGACAGACAGACAGACAGACAGACAGACAGACAAAAATTTTACTGATTGCATTTTTGGCATCAGTTTCGATCCCTAATCACCCCCTGATAGTTATTTTGGAAATATATTTCATGTACAGAATTGACCTCTCTACAGATTTATTATAAGTATAGATGATGAACTATTCAGTTACACAGGTCATAAACTATAGATAGAAAACATTTTACTGAACAAAACAATTTTCTACGTAAAATTTCTATCAAGAGAGAACGAAGTACAAGATTAAATTTATTTATTTAAAACATAAAAGATTAATAATATTAATAATGGTCACTATATAAATGTTCTTATGGTAGGCAGAAGGACCCTTAAGTAGGGACTGAATAAATTGACCAACTTGGTATTACATGGATCTTACAACTTATTACGGAAGAACTGAGTTGCGAGACTTGGTATTTTTTTTACAAGTTATGTTTTTAATGGCATTTGTTATTTCTGAACCAAACATACCTACTTGTATTTTATTCATTTGCGGTAAGCAGTAAATAATTACCTTCATTTACAAATAGTTAAGACATAACAAAATTCCTTGTAAAATAGAACAAATTTATTATTAAATTTAGTCTTAGTTGGAGCACAAAACTATACATAAGCACTATAAGAAATATTATGGATAATATTTTATATAAGATCCTAGAACGGTTATTGCCTGTGTACGCTTGAGATCCGATGGCGAAATTGAATAACGCTGTCTCGTACCTAGGGGATGTTGTTGGTTTAAACTCACTCGGGCAATAACCTTTTAGGATCTATACTCAAGAAACGGATATCTAACTGTTATCTAAGTAACAAATATAACTATAGATTTTGACACGGGTCTTTATCACGTAATTACCTTTACTTGTGTTATCCATAATGTTACCGTGTCAAAATCTATAGTTATGTCTACTAATCACGATAGTTTGAAAAGTAACAAATAAATAGTCAACTCAATAGGTAGCTCAACTGATACAGATCACTAATAGTCGGAAGCGTCTTCAAGACGCTGACGGCATTGCTACGCTGGATGGCAAAGCTAATCGCTTGTGCAGAATGGAAGCTGCCTTTCGGACCGCGTCGCTTCAATAGATGCCCTAAAGTAAATTAGAAAACCTAGAGCGCCGCGTGGACCCATATAGCCTTTTAGAATATTACAAATATCTTTATCAATTCTGAGAACAAGTTTTCATAGATGAGGTTTCAGAAATAGTTACCGGAAAAAAGTTATCGGTACACGACAGTTAAATGCAAAAGAGAGATACAATTTATGGCGTTGTCGTAAGTAAACGGAATTTTGATTTAGCGTGGGCGATTTACTTTATTTTACGAGTGGTATGGTCTTCGACTTCAGACCCACGCTGTAAAATACTCATAAACATTGTCGTTTACAGTGTGGTGTAATATGTTCAGACTCACCCACATTATTCGCGAAAGAGGTCCACATTTACACTCTACGACTCTCGGACAGCTTTAACACCTAATTTTATTTTAGACTTAATACAACACTTCAAACCTGGCTGTAGATACTTCACATATTTGCGCTGTATATATCGATACAATTTTATGAACAACTAGCAGACCCGCGACTGACGTTGTCCTTTCCAAATTTCGATAATCGCATAGAGTAACGCACATTGCTATGACGACTGATGTCAACACGGATGTCAGATTTTATCACACCAGCGCCATCTATACCAAAATCATTCCTTAAGCGTTTTTTATTCATTTTGGGGATGTTTTTCATATTTTAAAGTAGTCTATGTATTTTTCGGGCATTATATCTACATCTACAGCAAATTTCATCTTAATCCGTTTTGTCGTATAGGCCTGATTGAGGCACAAACATACAAACAAACTCACAAACTTATGGATTTATAATATTATTAGGATTGGTCCTCCCATTTTGTAATATAACCCACAAAGTCCGAAACACTAAAACCGATTTATACAAACCATATACTTTGACAAATTATATGTTTTCAACGATTAAAATTTAGTGCCAAATGACCACCAGCATCGATAAATTATAAAGCTAGCTATACATGTTGGCCCAACGTTGCCGAGCGAGGGCCAATACCAACGTGTAGACGGCATGTTTGCCTTGCCTTGCCATCGCTCGGTGTCGCTCGCCTAGCTGGCCGAGTGAATACAAGCGCCAACGTGTATAGAGGCCATTTGCAATGACTTGTCACCACTCGCGGTCGCTCGCGGCCACTCGCCTCACTTCGGAGCCGTGTCGGTTTTTTTGCACAAATCAAAGGCGCTTGTCTACGCTCGGCCAATCGTGTCCACATGTTTGTCAGCCCGCCATTACGCGTTTGGTGTCGGTCATTGCAATAGTTTGCGTAAACTTGCCGAACGTCTAGACGGTAGCACTTGCCTTGCATCGATTTGCCTACGCTCGCGTTGGCCATAGCTCGGCCAACATGTATAGCTAGCTTAACAAGAGAAGCAATCATAAAAGCAATTATCAAACCAAAGTTCAGGTATAACAAACGTTGCTGCTTCAAGAGATTTTAGGGCCTTAGGAATTTTGTGATAAGATTTAATCAAAATATTGTTACTAAATCTGACTGAATTTGTTGTTTTAAGGTTGATAATAATCGAGCTTCTTGTAAATTTTGTATAATCTTCTAAATAAAATTCTCGTGTTACAGTGTTAGTAACCAAACTCCTCCGAAACGGCTTGACCGGTTTTTGTTATTTTTTGTATATATTCAGTAAGTCTGAGAAAAGGTCGTTGGGTACTTTTTATAGTGGCGTAAAGTTCGGGAAAAACGGAAAGAGCTTTTTATTGGGAGTATGTAAATTTGACAGGACAACGTATGTTGGGACAGCTAGTATTTAAAATAAAAATCCTAACATCCTTATCCACAACATTTTAATTCCTACGTGCGTCAATGATGAATGTTTTAGAGTTACTTGGAAAACTACACTTCTTGGAAAACCAGGTACCGAACATTTTAGAAGCCGAGTCACATGTCAAATGGCTTAAAGTTAAAAGTGCCGTTTGATATCCAGTTTTAATTTATTTTTTGCCTTTTATAGGAAAACTACAAATTCGATATCGATGAAATTTATATGGTATGGTACCTCGGAGTCATTTTCTACAAGATATGGGAAGAAGTAATGAAATCGAACCAGCCGTTACTGAATAATCGATGTGAATATACAAAATAAAACCGGCCAAGTGCGAGTCGGACTCGCGCACAAAGGGTGCCGTACCATTATCTATATAAACGGCAAAAAAATCACGTTTGTTGTATGGGAGCTCTCCTTAAATTTTTATTTTATTCTGTTTTTAGTTGTTATTGCAGCAACAGAAATACATAATCTGTGAAAATTTCAACTGTCTAGCTATCACGGTTCATGAGATACAGCCCTGTGACAGACGGACAGCGAAGTCTTAGTAATAGGGTCCCGTTTTTACCCTTTGGGTACGGAACCCTAAAAAAGCATAATTATAAAAAAATTCATACCCCAATCGAGAACTTCATCCTACTTTGAAGTCTCGAAGTGCCTTCAACCGATTTTAAAAGCGTCACCCAGCTTAATGCATCAAAATATTGATTTAAGTGAAACTGCTCCATTGTGTTTTCTAAATGTGAATTTTATCGACTTCCTATCTATTCAATGAAGAAAGTTGCGCAATTATATTATTGCAAAGATAAATGAGAAAGTCATACGGAATCGTGCGTTTTCTTTACACTTCAATAGCTATAATGGAACAAATGAGTTCTATTGTTCTACAATCGTTAATACTTTGTAATGTAATTATTTATCGTTTTTAAGTATCCATACATCACAATAAAATAAATTGAAGATGCTGAACTTAATGGATCAATATTTATGTTATTACCCTGGACATTTCTGTAAAAGCAGGTAATAAATATAATGACAATGTAATTATTGTTACCAACAGAAACGGCACCAATATGTCATTGGGATCGATTCTGTTAGTAACAAAGATATTGCGACAAATTATTGCTGTCTTTTTTACTCTATATGAAACAGGATGATATGGATGCAGTTAGGACGCCCGGGCAAATAATATACAATACAGTACAAATAGCTTGAGACATTACAAGTATGTCTGGAAGTTAAGATAACAGTAATATCGTTAGCAGTTTGCCCCAACTTCTCGCAACCTTCCGTTTGTTAGTTGTAGATAATGAGGAAATAGGGTGGTAGTTTATAATAGCTTCCACACACTCAATTCTTGTGAGCCATAGCTCTCATAAATAAAAAGAAACCGCAAATACTTCATAAAGTTTTACTACCTGCATAAGTTAGGATCAACTGACGTTCTATCTATGTTGACTGAGAGATCATAATTCGCTTCGCTCGTCAACTCGCGTGCGGTCAATATTAGATGTATCAATTAATAGTCAAAATGTTCCTACTGTTGGAAACAACAGCCTAGTCTCACTGAAATGTAATACTCCAAACCACAGAAACACCAACTACGAAAGAAGCCTTAAACGACTACTCGTACTTTCGCCTTTGTGTTCCCAGCGCGATTTTAGCTTTCATTTAAATAAACTAAAGCGAGCCTTTACTTAAAAAGTAGATTCTGTTGTCGCCACAGAAGACCTACCGGAAAAAGCTAAAAACAACAGCGATAGAAAAAACTTTACGACAAGGTAGGCTTTTAAAGGTCACATGACGCAAACATAGGCTAGTTCAGCGTTCTCCGAAAAGCTTCAATTTCTGCAGTTGGCAGTTCGTTTTCATACGTGAGCATAACATAACCGGTTTATCTTTAGTTCCTCTTTTTGCTTCCTGAGTGATTTGTATGCGGAAACGTTGCAATCACATCGAAACGTGTGACCCTCTTCAAACTACCTATAGAGCTACGTCTTGTATGCTTTATATGGACTCCTTCATAAATCTTTATTGGATAATGCTTTTTGTATCTACATATATGTCACAAAAATGATGTTCATATTACAAGTATGGCAATGTGAATTATCTTTAGAAGGTTGACTCAACTATTCCGCCAATATATTAAGCCATAAATCGGTTTTTTGCATCAACGTTTATATTGAGACAAATTAAAAAATAAATCAATCCTATGCCTAATGTTCTTGAACTGACACATAACACCATTATTGGACAACATGTTGATTGTATTCGCTTCAGCCACTTTGGTAACTAACTGATTCGTAACCAGCTACGTAAAAACAAATTATTAAATTAGTTAACAAATTGATTGTAAATAATTGGAAAAAAACGCGATTTAGCAGATTTTGACGGGATTTTTGAATTGTTCATTGAAATATAACATACCTAAATGTGTTGCATATTTGCATTTAATTTTTTCTTAACACTTCATTCTTATTGAAGAAAGTAGAAGGCATTGAGAGGCAAACACGTAAGAGTCTTCAAACGTTTTTGAATCGCTAGACAAAAACGTAGCACATAAATAAATAAATATAAATAAATATTGGCGGACTTTACACACAGCGCCATCTAACCCCAAACTAGGCAAAGCTTGTACTATTGTTACCAACAGAACCAGATAACTGATAGAATACTTACATACTTTTTTTTTGGTAAATACTTACTTGTTATACATACATAATAGACAGAGACAGAACAAACATCTATGTTCATCACACAAATATTTGCCCTTGGTGGGGATCGAACCCACAACCTACAGCTCAGAAGTCAGAGTTACTATTACTACCAACTGAGCTGTGAGGCTATGACGTCCATGAGAGTTTCTATGAATCTAATTATGTTATATTGACCCCTTTCATACATTTTAGTGTACCTATGTACCCTCGATTTCTTAGTCATAGGTACCTATAGTAATGTATATAGTACCTATAGTAGTATATAGTACCTATAGTAGTATATATTTATAGTAATGTAGAGATGTAAAAAAATTACGAGTTGGTATTTCCAACTACCTTATCTCGCACACTTCATGTTAATCAGCCACCCCGTGCCGTATCGTGGTCCAACCAAACTAAATGATACCTAAATACCAACAGACTCAGATAACTTACATCAGAATCAGATAATAACCATCACACATTAAGTTATGCAATTACTCTGGTATACATATGATATGAGAATTTCAAATAAGGAGGAATGAGGTAGAAACTTTAATTTTTCTACTCTTTTTACTCTCTGCTCCTAGCTAGATGAATTAATGAAATTGCTCCATTCAGATTAACCAAACAATGATTTATGAAAACAACGTCTTTAAAGATTTAGAGATCAAAGAATAAAGAACAAAATAATAAAAACAGCGTATGTTTCTGTAGTCGGTGTCGGTGTTATTTATAAAAAAAAACCGGCTATGTGCGTGTCGGGTCACGCGCAATGTAGGGTTTCGTAGTTTACACTGCTATCAACGTCATAAATATTAAGTAATTTTCAATGGTATTTGTACTAAAAAATCCATTATTTTCTTCTTCAAGTACATTTTATAAGTTGGTCGACTAATTTAGGTCTATTATTCGTAAACTTGTATAGCCTACTTATTAGCTGTGATAGTTTTGCTTTTAACTTCAGTATTATGTACTACTACCGTGAATTTTTTCTTGGGTTCTTGTCTTGTAGACTACGAAACCCTAAGAACAGTCTTCAGTAAACTCATGCTACTGTTTTTCTTATTGCACCACAAACGGATTAATAAAAAGTTTTTGTTTTGATGGAGGATAAACACTTACACGGTGCTATAAACACAGTTTTGACTAATGGAACTCCATGTTTACTCTAAGAATAACTTTTAGCTTGTTTACACGAAGTGTCTATTAACCTATAACCTATAACTATTATCTTCACTAATTAATATTAGCTAGGTACTATTTGATTCTATATATTACAGCTATGCTATTTATTTGCAGAAATAGGGTCCGGACCCGGACGAACTCTTTCACAAAAATATCATGCGAATTCACTAGCTGATTCGCATGGAAAACTACTTAGAAATTTTCCATATCGGCCGAAATACGGTGCGGATTTGAGCGAGGTCGGGCAGTTAACGTGTGTCAGATGTCAGCGAATTTCATACACAGCAGTGTACAAACATTGGATCCAAATTCCAGCCTGCCGCTTGCAGTACGAGCGGTAAGATGATTGGTGTATGAACCGACTTACTGTTTTGTTATAATTTTGAGTCTAAAACTTGGCGTAATTCACTCGGCACTCGGTTTTAGTCGGAAAGACATTACTATAAGGGTGCGTAATGTGCGTATCCACTAATGCGGAGGGAAACGTGAATTGACCAATCACAGCGCTCGAAATATTTGAGCTTCCGCTCCACTTCACTGTACAGCTCCGCGTCAGTGGAAACCCACTCTAAGTCCGTGTCAGTCACAAATTATAGGTGTCAACCCGATGGTGTGAATAACGTGGTTGGTGGAGATTGGTCCTCGCTGTATTATGAAAGTAAAATTAAACACCTACCACATAAAACACAAGCCAAAATCATAAGCGTAGGCTTACAATGTACAAAGCGGATTGCGAAATAACAACAGGTTCAAATCACTCATTTCATTCTGGTTTCCTCACAAAACCACTGAACTGGAATAAGTCACTGACACAATTGTTACTGCTGTCAAGCCCTGGCTTCTCAAGAAGCGACGAACGTGATATAGCGGTTACCACAGATATAAATCTTACTCGAATGTCAAAATTAAAAGTCATGTAGGTACATACAGCTAAGTCACTTCCAAATGTCTTAAAATTTGTATTAATTTACAAATTATCTTTTATCTTTTTGAAGTGCTGTTGAAAGGGCTCTTGGACATCTTTCGAGAATCTGAGCCTCTGAAGATAAGTTAGAGGTTAGGCCTAAGAGGTTGTCCGCCATATTGTGTAATAATTTCCACCAACCTTATCCTACTAACATTATAAATGCCAAAGTTTGTAGGTTTGTGTTGTAACTTTATAACCGATTATGATTAACTTGAAATAGATACTTATACTGACATACTGCTATACCGCTTATTATTCAGTTACCCACTGCTGATATACTGCTTATTATTCAGTTACCCACGTGATATGCCTATAGGTCATTAATAAATTAGTGGATAAAGAGACTATGCAAAAAAAATAAGTTGTTGGTTCAAACCAGATGGACAGGTTATATAACTAAAATGTAGAGGAGTTATCCTTGTAACATTTGTCCAAATTATTCAAACATCTACTCGTACCTACATGTAATGAACTTCTAGCGTCTAATTGAATGTACTATTACGTATATAAATACCTAAATAAGGATCCTTTAAAATATCTCGAACCTTGTTAGTCAGAATTGATTATTCTTAGAAAATAGAGACATAATAGAAGCATTGCATAACAGACACGCAGTTGACGTCCTACCTAGTCCTGCCACTTTAAAACACTTAAATTTGTATGAAAACTAGCCCTGACTTGTTTTTCATTTTAAAACCCGTACGAGACGGGACTAAAAAACAAATATCAGTTTTACTCGGTTTAAATCAATTACTTATAATAGGATCACGAATGTAATCTCCCCAAGTACGGTAGACATCCTCTCAGATCTCCTGGTGCTTGTATCTTTGAAGATGTTGAGAGGGTGTGCGTCCTAACATTATATTTGACACATGCCCACATTTTGTTGTAGTTAGCATTCCATACGTGGCAGGTTGCAAGCCCATCGCCGCAATTACCTTGTTTTTATTAAAAATCGATACATATTTAGGTCGATTAGATGCAATAATTACGAGTATTTTACATTGGTATTATCGAGACCTTGATTATTCCAAGCCTCGCTCAAGTCCCACCGTCCTCGTGTAAAAATATGTCGGTATGTACAAATAGTATCGTAAAAGGAGACGGACAGGTCTCGAAACCAGTTGAAACTTAATGACTTTGAGGTGTTCAATGGTTACCATTTTAAACCAACCATTGCGCCATGACTGGTTAAATGGCTATTGACCGGTGCACATGCCTTGGTCATTCAGATATTGGTTATTAATTAGTTATGTACTGTTGAAATAAAGGCTTGACACCAAATTGTGTAACATTTCATTTATACTTTGGGAAATTCCCAAGCCTATTCTAATTATTATAATAAACAAATAAATTCTAGCATTAAGACGAGTAATAAATGTTTTTGTTGAATGCAGAATCGTCCAATAAATAATGTTCTTTCTATCTATAATAATGCTTTTATGTGCTTATTATGGTTAAAGATATTTATTTTCTCAAATAAATTTACATTTCACCTATTAAAACTAACAGAGATAAACTATTTAAATCAAATTTCTGATAGGTATCTTAGGTTACCTACATGATTGCAATTTTTATGAATTTCTCTAAATATTTAAAAATTAAATATATGTTATGTTACTCGCTGTTCATGTAGCTTTTGATAGGTATTTTTTTTGTAATTTGGTAAATAGTTTTTTAATTTATTCGGTAAACAAGTATAAAAAAATGACTTCATTATAATAGTACCTACCTACCTGTTGAAAACAAATGCTGACTTGTATTTTCTTTCTTTCTTTCCAGTAAAGTGAAAATGAAGTGATCGTTGCAAAAATGCGGTGGTTCAAGAAAGGTGAGCCGCCGCGGCTGCTCACCGTCTCGCCAGAATCTGAGCCTCGCTCCGTGCGACGATCTAGAATCGGTAAGCCTATATTTCCTACTGGGTTCTTTATAGTTATTAAGATATTCAGAGCTCAACACCCATTATTATAAATCAATTCCAACTCTTTATCTCTCACTCCTGCATTGTTTAGGTTACCTACGCTTAGAAAGGTTAAGGGCGGTCACGGCAAAGGTTCATAAAGTATAGCACTTTTCTGTGTTTCCGCTAATAGTTCCTAATATTTAATAAATTGAAGATGTCTAAAGGGGTTGGAGATCTGAGAGGGTGTTTACCGTGCTTGGGTTCGGGATTACAGTCGTGATCCTATTTCATTTCATTTTACTTAGCTACTTTAATAGGTACTTTTAAAGAACCATATACCTACATAAATATAAGATTATTTAATAGTTTCTATAGAAGTGGTATTTTTAAAATTCGATCTACATGTATGTTCAGAGCTCTAATAATTAAAATCTACGGGTGAAGATCGATTTTCATGGAATAACTCTACAGCTCAGATTCACCGTCACCGAATCTTAGAAAATCCAAGTTGTATTTTATATTTTAGTAGACAATCTTAAACTACAAAATACCTAAAAGATACTACATTAATCAATAATCCGTTCTATTGAGTCAAATCACGAAACTAGCTTCTTTTAAACAAGCACGCGATCTAAAAACTATTCTTCGAGTAATTACCTTATTTAGTGTCTACGACTATACCTGTACTAGCATATAATTAAACTTCAGTTTAGAAATGCAGACAAATGTGAAATGTTAGATTTTTTATATGTGCTGAGTCTACCCGGATAAAATGGAAAAAGTGATAAAACTGCATTATCTTGAAAACCATCAAACTTAAAAGAAACTGTCTATAATTTACTTAGCTAGTATGACTATCTATTATAATTAAAAAAAAATGAACTGTTTCGCTATTCATAGTTTTGATTAAAAAGAAAATAGTGTTTTTGAAGAGCCAACTTTGGAAAATAAATATATCGAGAATAGTTTCACCAATCGTGTTTCTGTCTGTAATTTATCTAGATTAAATCCCTAAGCTATCTTTGTCATAAAAAAACAAAACTGTATGTTTTGCGGATATTGAGAAAAAACGATTCTGCATTCATCAAAAACATGCATTACTCGTCTTAAGTTAATCCTGGTACTTGTAAATAAGTGAGTTGTATAATGTTTGCTTAATACCGACGTCCATTTCAAGAGAGGAAGTTTTCGTTTACTGAAATACTAATTACCGATAATGCAACATCCTCTTTCTTATACGAGTACCTAAACAATACATCACATAAAAAATATTTAACAACAAATTAGTTTTTATAGAGTCTGCCCGCGACTATGGTTATTATAACATAGTCGAAACGTCGGGAAAATAAACTAAACTAGTTACTAGTTAGGTAGTTACTTGATAAAGACCCGTGTAAAAATCTATAGCTAAATAGTTATATCAGCTACTTTGATTCATCATATTTTATTTCTAGACTAGGTGCTTTAATTTAAAGAAAATAGCGGTAAATTAAGGCGCTCCCAGTCGACGATTGTTTTTGTTCGAAACGAAAAAATAAATACTTGTGAACAAGCCACATCTCCTATTTTATAATGTATAGTATATGTGAATAAAGATGTACCCATCTTTAATCACTTCGATAAATAATCCTACCGACCGCTGCAATGACGACAAACACACGTCGCCGCGCGGTCCGCCTTAGCTTTTCGAATAAATTAATGATATAAATTATGTATAATTACTTATCAAAAATCTATTCTAATAGAAATCTAGATCTACATATTACCTATCTATAACAATAAATCACAAGTTGATTTTAATAGTAGGTATGTAAAATATTTCGATCATAAATTCTAAAACGTATAATTTTGAAATAATATCTTTATCGTGAAAAGTTTCTGCTATTATGTTTTCAGCTTAATAGAAATCTAGGTAGGAACCTGAAGTAATATACTTATAAAAATAGGAGATGTGGCTTGTTCAGAAGTATTTCTTTTTTCGTTTCGAAAAAGAGCAATCAGCGACTGGGAGCCTCTTAATGTTAGTTTGATATCCGTGAAAAAATAAACACGACTTCAAATTCCATGGTATTTCTAAGAAAAATTACGATGGCTTAAATTGCTTTCTACCTTTAAGTTTAAGTACCTACTCTTTGTTGGTACCTATACAGTGGCCTGAGCACGAACCACTATAGTATAGTAAAAGTGTCAGGTTTGCATTTGGACGATACGTTGTCGATACGATACTGGTTCATGCTAACCCCCCAGGTAAATACAGTAATCCCACCAAAAACATTCTGTAAAAAACTAGCCAAGTCTCGATGGAGCTGCTTGTTTATCTCTAAAAAGTAATGAAATCTAGACAAAGTCGTGTCAAGTCTGAGGTTCTTTACTGCGATTTCTTTATTATTATAGAATGTTGTGTGACTTGGCCGTTGAACATTCTTTATACGTTAGTGGGTACAAGTCAATTTTGTTTACACGTAATGTTATATCTGTTGTAACTACCTATGTTTGTTATGCAAGATAATAGCCAATACAGGTATTGGTAATTGGCTAGCGTCCAATGTCTTAGTTTAGGCTGTTGTTGATCGTGCAACACATGAATTCAGCATTGACAATGCTGACTTCTGCTGTCTTCTTTTTGGAGCGTCAAATCGACCACCGATCTAACATAAAATAGACGTATTTTGACGGCCAAGTCACATAACATTCTATAATAATAAAGAAATCGCAGTAAAGAACCTCAGACTTGACACGACTTTGTCTAGATTTCATTACTTTTTAGAGATAAACAAGCAGCTCCATCGAGACTTGGCTAGTTTTTTACAGAATGTTTTTGGTGGGATTTCACTTCTTTTTGTAGAAACGTGGGCTTATTGATTTATTTTATTAGATTTTATTATTTGACACAGTTTTATTTTTTATTTTTATGAGTTGTTTTTTTATTATAAAAACAATTCGTAAGCGCGTTTAAAATACAGTCAGCGCCATCTAGCGACGTGTGCGCTGTTATCACCGCCGCTCTTAGTCCAATGCATTATATTTTTATCAAATTTTGAGCGAAATTAATATTTTAGTTTATTTAATTTGTTTATTCAATTTGTGTAATGTTCGATTAGAATAAAGTTAATCGTTCAACTATTTCTTCTTGTAAGTATAAAAGCCAATCTAGTCTTATCCAGAGTTTTCCTTTAATTTTATTGCGTACTAGCAGTCCGCCCCGGCGTCGCACGGATGTAATAATGATAAAGGTAATTTTTTTACACCTTGGGTAACATTATCGAATTTTTCATAAGGATCCCTAATAGTGAGATGTATGGTATTACATACTTTTTTGTAGATATTGATGTTCTCTTTAAAACCGTAGTACATCACTTTGCTCTATTGTCAACAATTACAGCAGCGAACGCGATATAAGGATTTTTTTGGTTTTTTTTTTACACGTTGGGTTACATTATCGAAGTTTTCATACGGATCCCTAATAGTTAGACATATAGTATTGCATACTTTTTTGTAGATATTGATGTCGTCTTTAAAACTGTAGTACATTACTTTGCTCTATTGTCAATAACTTCCGCAGAAAACGCAATATAAGGATTTTTTTTTAATTTTTTCACACTTTGGATTACATTATCGATGTTTTCATACGGATCCCTAATATTTTTGAAAATATACTATAGCCTATGTTCATCAGGGATAATGTAGGATTCTAATGGTGAAAGAATTTTTCAAATCGGTCCAGTAGTTGAATATTTTTTGTAAAGGCGGTATGTCGATCTCTAATAGTTTGGTTAGGCTCTTGTGTTTTCTTATCAGGGTCACCAGGTACTCCAGATCTTCGATTATCCTAGTTTTTATGGTTTTCCCTTTATGTGGCCATTAAACCCTAACTCTGTACCAAATTTCAGCTCTCTGAGTTTATGGGAAGTACTAGTTCTATTCTGATGATCATGAGTGAGTGAGTGAGTGAGTGAGTGAGTGAGTGAGTGTCTGTCTAAAATGCGAAACTTTGCTTTCGCTTAACTTCGTAACTAAATGACCTACAGACTTGAAATTTTGGATTTTAAGTACGTGATTATGGCTTACTGGATGACGAAAATTTCAGCGTTCTGGTCTTATCCAGAGGTTCTCAAATAGGGGCCTGAAAATGCGGCGAAATGGTTCCAGTAAAGGATGGTACGGCAGTGTTTGCTTCGCGCTCGACTTGGCGGGGGCACTGCCGTGCCCCCAAATTCTATATATCTAACTATGCATACCTACCAATAATGATTGCTGATGTCATTATTCTAAGAACTAACCGCAGAGCGTCGTCGCATTTGTTTAGCACATAGCACTTATCAACATGTCTCTCATTAGGAGACGTCTTGTCATTGTATATAACATACCAAGTATAAGTATGTTATATCAGACTCACGGGAAATCTTGCTACTACGAGTAGGTATGTTCTAAGGGAAACTTAACTTTCCCTGGGGCAACATAATATCATGAATACGTATCAACGTGTTTACTTGACTGTTAATTATCCAGAGAAAATCTGCAGTTACAACTCTCACTTATAAATGCATTCTGCGACAAATGCAAGTCATTTAGCAATTTATCTCAACAATTTATCATTTACTTTCCAGATATGTCACCGGTCTGCTACCCGAATCGAAAGAGTAGCGGCAGCTCGGTAGAAACAAACTTCTATAACCTGAGCGATCAGATAATCATCGTGGAGAAGTCTCCGCATCGTCAAATCGGCCCTGAGACCCCCGCCTCACGGCGCATATCGCTGCAAAACGGGCCGACCTCACCGCAGGACCATTATAGCACCACGCGCAAAAACCGCGGAGGCTCGTTGGAAAAAGACTACATGGTGTATCGGGAAAAACGAAACCCGTTGCTCGATAAAGTTAAGAACACAAAACTGTCATGCTTCAAGTCTAACGGTCCTTTACGGCATGCCGACGACGCGGCTTCGACCTCCGGCAGCGATTGCAGTGGCTTCGGGCACGCAGAGGACATAAACAGTCGCTACGCCACCAATTACCACGACACACACATTGAATTCGAAAATCAGAATCCGTGGGTAAAAATGCCCAATTACGACGACGAAGTTTTTTTCGCTAAAAGCGTCACTAGTCCCGTCGAAAGATCCTTCCTCGGCAGAGGCACACGGTGCTACAGCTCTGGCTCAGAATGTGACCGGTATTACGCGGCACCTAAAGCAGGTTCCAAACTGTCCAAATCCAGCGATCAAATATTTAATGACGATTACGAAGGCTTCGATGATGACACCCCAATTACTAATAAATCTCATAAAAAGACTGATAAGTTTAAAACTAAAGATGGTAAAGACTCTGTTGGACCCAGTTCATGTCTCTCTGCGAAAATAAGAGCAATGTCGGACAGGTATTTGAAATCATCAACAAACAAATTAATTTCAAAACTCTATAAACAAAACGAAAGTGACGCGGATGTTGTTGATGGTATGGATATTATGAAACCACCTAATCCTAATACCAAAAGTCGCAAAAAAAGAGGTGGAGTGAAAGATAAGTTTAGGAGCTTTTCATATGGTGCATTGCCTGGCTTAGATGAATTTCAGAAAAATTCTGTGTTTCACGATGACGTGTACCAAGTCTCATGTGATGATGAAAATGTTCTCATACAAGACTGTGAAGATGCAGATTCGGGTATTCAAGTCAATGAGTCTGCCGCTTCCTCAATTTTCGATAGTGATAGAATATCATCACGCTGTGAAAGTTCTGCCTCTCAGATAAATAACCTAGTGCCATGCCACGGCAGAAGCATATCTGGTGACCAAAGCTATATAAATGCAAGGACGTCTGGTAGGATGAGCAGGGAGCGGAAAGATTGTCCAAGACCAAGACCTAGAAATACCCAAAGAGCCTTGTCTCTGGATCGCAAGGAGATCCTCAGGCGCATGCCAAAGAACAATAGCGATTACGAGGAACCACAGTACTTGCAGCTAACTGAGAAGCAAAGAATGAGACAAAGGGAAGTAACTTTGGGAGACTCAGGTATTCCCCCAATACCTCCTTGCAGGCGTCCTACGAGATGCGCCAGGCAAGATAAATCAGAATTCAAAGTTGTCAAAATAATGCGGAGGAACCCTTCAGAGGAATTGGGTATTTTCATAGCCAAAACCAAACTTTCCGACGAAGGTCACGTCGGTTATTTGGTGGCACATGTTGTGCCTGGAGGGCTGGCAGAAAAGTAAGTTACATTTTATTAAACTTCTAACTTTTGATATTAGGGTCGATAATGTTGTTTGTTTCTAAAATGTTAATCGTAAACTTGCGTACATAATAATAATAGCTATCAAAGTAAATACCTTATTTAAACGATTTGAAATATCAATTGGGTTGCAATACCCTGGTTTTTAGAATTATATTTACATACGATTAGGTAGGAAGGTATATATTTTTTTTGCAGTTACTAATACTTTCATTATTGGCATTTCAGGGAAGGCACACTGCGTATCGGAGACGAATTACTGAATGTGAACGGCAGAAGACTCCGCGATCTCACCATGTCCGAAGCTAAAGAAGCCCTAAAATCGGGCACATCTGAGATCGACATCGTCATCTGCCGGCAACGGAAACCTGTTCTCGATCCAAGGCAGTCGCAAAGAAGCGCTATTTTGATGCGAGAAAGTTCAGTTGACTATGAGAACGCTATCATACTAGGAAAGGAAAAGCGCGCTGATAAATATGACGTCAAAATAGACCGTCGTCGGTCGCAGGACGAGTCCGCGTCGTGTAATCGTGCGCTATCAGCGGCGGCGGACGAAACTGCCGACAGCGCTCCGGCGCACTCGCACTTCCTAAAGGGGCACAACGCGAGCTACAGCAGCATGAACAACAAGCTGCTGCGCCGGCAAGTGGTCAGTTACGGCGGCAACAAGGAGGGCCTCACCTTCAGTTGTGCCAGTGACGTTGTCAACCTCGACGCACTGCCACCGCATGAACGGACTAAAGACACCAGTGAGAGTGATGTGCAAACACCTAATGCGGCAAATTTCTGTACTCTTCCCCGGAGACCGCGAGCACCGACGCACACGTATCATACAATAACGTTTGAGAAGGGACATGGGAAGAAACCTCTCGGCTTCACCATTGTGGGAGGACGCGATTCACCGCGAGGGCCGCTCGGCATCTTTATAAAGAGCATCCTACCACAAGGGCAGGCAGTCGAGGATGGACGACTCAAAGCAGGTATGCACCTTCGTGTTAATATAGTTGACATTACAGAGCGCAGTGCACTGTCTATAATCAATCATAATATCATGACGAATGCAATTTGATAAGGACATACAGCCGCATTGTGGCCATTCGTCGAAGTAATATAATAACAAAGCATAATATAAACTTGTTCGGCTATTGTGACTAGAAAGGGCAACGTGCATGGAGTGAATACCTAATCGTTTAAAAATATGATCATTATATTATATTAATGGATAAAAATGTTTATAGCTTACAAATAGGAATGCTGACCTTACCGGGCATGATAATCGTCAATTGTTGCTCATTAGTTAAATTAGGTGACTAAAATCCTAATTTAGATCCTCGTAGAACAATAAAAGCGTGGCGTAAAGTGACTAATTTTCCCCCTATGGAATGGAGGGCCTAGTTATAGGAAAATTAATGTATACACATCTAATCAGAGGATGTGGTTTTTGTGTTTGGCTAAAATAAAACTGAATTAATGGTACTTACTTAATTTAAGACTTTACAATTTTCCTGTCTAAGTTTTTGTAGGTATATTTCACTGTGTCTGTCAAGTCGGAATCCTCACCATGGAATTCGGCAGTTTAGACCATAGCACAATTTAGTGCCAACTAGTGTCCAAAGCACAAAACTAGTGCTCCTATACTTTAGGAGATATTTAGTTTAATTGGTAATGCATATAAGTTCCAACTTAAAGTACACATTTCACTACGTTATTTTGAACCAGCTTGTAAACTCTTGTACCTCAGTACTTCAATATTACGGTTTGTTTATTTTTGGTGTCTCATTTGTCTAAATTATTGTTTTTCAGGGGACGAGGTGCTGGCAGTGAACGGGCAAGCGTGCCATGAACATGCTCATATCGAAGCCTTGGGACTCTTTAAGGCTGTTCGGAGCGGACCCATTGAACTCAGGGTCTGCAGGAGGGTAAAGAACTCACAGTAAGTCTAATCTGGTTTTGTTTTTCTGTAAGCCCTTTTGGCCTTGACAGATACCTAGCAATTCATGTTTATCGTAACATACACGGTCTTAGTCATCAATCTATATATATAAAACTCTTGCGTTACTGACTAACTGACAGACTGACTGATCCTGTCAACGTACAGCCTTGAACTTTAAATCTAAAGGTTATATTTCTTTTGATGTGTAGGGGTGCACTAAGAAAGGGATTCCCGAAATTCAACCCCTAAGGGTTAATACTCCACCTAAGTTTAAAAAAACTTCACGTAAAAAAAAAGTCACGACGGTTTTCACTAACCTGTCATAGATGTCACTGCTTAAAAACTATTTTATGAAGAACTACCTACTAAAAATCAATTTCATAATTTATTAATTACTTTAGCTAGATCTTTTTGTTTATGTCTTTTTATAATATTGTAATATTTTGTTACTGTTCTGCAATAATTTTTGTAAAGTTTCTTATTTATTTATTTTTTTAATTTCAGATCTACCAAAGCTAAATCGTGCACAGACCTTCTAAATGACGAAGAGTGAATCCGCTATTCACGTAAGATAAAATACTGCATGTTAAATTAAAACTATATCGTCAGAGCACTATAAATTAGACGACCATTTTTAATTTAAAAATGAAATTGTATATTAGCAATAACTCAAATGTTGCTATTAAATAGCTTTTATTGTTATTCGATTATTATCCAATACTTATTGTTTTTTAGGAAATTTTATCAATAGGCACTTAGTAATCACAATAATACAATTCTAATCATGTCATCATCAATTTATTTGACATTTTAATTAGATTGATAAAGTCATTCACTTAATCTATAACTATATCCATATGTAGGTTACCTATTTATACCTATGCTGAGTGTGAAATATAACCTTCTTTTCAATAGCAGCGACAGCCATATTCTTTCTGATAAGAAATTACTTAATATTATCTATCTTATAATTATCTATTATGACTGTGCCATTGTTAAATATTATAAGCCGTTTGTATCTTGCATATTATCTAATGGAACTAAAAGTAAACACACTTATAAAAAAAACAGTAGTAGTTTTGTCATAAATCACTTAAGAATAAAAAATAAAAATCTCCGAAGAACATGTTGCTTTACACCTTTGTATAATGCCATTATAAAAAAAACTAAACACCCTAATTTGAACCTGTACCTGAAATTTTAAACCTAAAGCGCTCAAGTTTAGATAATAAACTGTTGAACCCAAAGATAAGAATTAGATATTTTCTTGTTTGTAAAATTTCCTAGCTATGATTAGTAATGTATAAAATATAATTGTAAATAAATAAAGAAGTTAAATAAATAGTGTATAATTGAATAACTCTTCGATAATAATTGTTATTTACAAACCTTCGTTTTTACAATACTCCTACCTAAATGAAATTTATTCTATAGGCCAAAATATAGTAAAATTCTACTCCTAAATTTGTTATATTCGTACAAATAATTTCGTGACTTTGTGGTCGCCAAGTAATTTGTCAGGAATTTATAATCAGACAGAAATCATCATTTTTGTCAACATTAAAATTAGAGAATTAAAGAAAGAGTAAATAAGTTCAAGATGAACTGAAAATGTATAAGTGCATCATAATTTGAAAATTATCTAAATTATATTGCTTAGTTGTATGTTGATGTAGAAAATGAAGCAATAGGTTTAATGCAATAGATTTAGCATTATAATAATAATTGATTATCATAGAATGGTGCCGATTCTGTAGGTGCCAGACTAAACGAAAACTAGACGTAAAATCATCCATCTCGTTCTGTTTCATAAAGAGAAAAAAGGCAAGCAATATTTTAGTGATGTTGATAGATTTTAGTTTAGTTCGTTGCAAATATAATCTAAGCAATGTTTAAAATTCCTAGCACTCTGATGAAATTAGAATAATAAACTCTACGTATTTTAACAAAAGAGTTAGATAGATATTCACATGCATCACTATTTTTAAAAAATACACCGTTTTAAGTCGTGTAGTCATTACACAACCAAGTTTTATAAAAATGCAATAAAATTAGCTTCAGTTTGACAGTGTCAGTACAGTAGATTTTCTTAGTTAGCTTTGCAATTTGGAAGATGTTTTTTATAAATCTTCTGCCAAATTTAATAAAGATCTCTTGTTTTTAGAGACATACGGGACACATTTATGGTCTAAGCTACCTCCCTACCAACTTTCTGCTAAATCGGTTCAGCCGTTCTTGGGTTATAAATAGTGTAACTAACACGACTTTCTTTTATATATATAAGATATGATTGCTAAATTCAAGAAATAATTTAAACAGTGGTAAGTACCAAGTTTTTCTGGAAGTTGAAATGTTATTTTGTACTGTTTGTTTGCTCTAAACCACAATAGCTATTTAACTGGGAATATTAAATTGTCTAAATTGTTTGAGTACAATTATTTATTTGATTTATCTACTAGATTTTTTTAATTGATAAGCCAAGTGACTTTTTTAATAAAACATTACCCTCCTAGGCAGTCGGGTAAAAATAACATCTCTCGTGTTTTAACGAGTGATATTTCGACGTTATGTTCCCTGAATGTTTTATTGTATTTTGTAGAAAGATTATTTTAAATAAACTTACCAAGTAATTATTTTATAGAGTACATAATCGCTGATTATTATTGAACTGATACATTTACATAGTTTTTCTTATTATAATTTGAAAATCCTGCTCCTTTGTTTCATTTGCCTTATATGCTTGCAAGTATTTATTCAGATCTAGATGTTGTATACCACGGTAAGTACCTACTCGTAGTGTTAGTAATTAATTATTTTGTCTAGGCCCGCGAATGAATGGTATGGTGAATGAATGGTGTTTGGTGTTTATTTATTTCGCAAGGTGGCGCTACGTTGTTTTACAGCGACATCTAGCGGCAAACTACGAAACTTATTCCCTGGTTTACTTATCACACACAAGGTTGTGATGTGTGCGGGTTCTCAAACATGGGACTACTGAGAAAGTTACAAATCATAACCTAGATGGCGTTACAAGATAATTATTCTGAAAAAAAAAAATATGGAGCGTAAATATTATACCTTCTCGTATTTCACCATTTAAAACCATACCTGGTATTCTGTGAATAACGGCTGTTGTACGTAGCCTTAGTGGTTTTTAGGGTTCCGTACCCAAAGGGTAAAAACAGGAACCTATTACTAAGACTTCGCTGTCCGTCTGTCCGTCTGTCTGTCACAGGGCTGTATCTCATGAACCGTGATAGCTAGACAGTTGATTTTTTTACAGATTATTTCTATTGATGCTATACTATACTACAACAAATACTAAAAAGAGAATTAAATAAATATTTAAGTTCCCATACAACAAACTTGTTTTTTTTGCCGTTTTTTTATAGATGGTACGGATTTTTCTCAATAATTTATAGCGTCCGTAAAGCCATCTTGAAAGCTAAATCCTTAGAGAGTTTCAACGCTGTAGCTGTAGGTACCTATTCTATACCTCTAAAAAAACAGGATTTTCGGTAGCATGGTTTTTATGAACTCTTCCAATAGGTAGCCTCTTTTTGCAATCTGTTAAGTTGATTTCAGAATCTTGCCTAGATCTTGGAGATTTGTAACTACATAGGTACGAGTAGGTACATAGGTACTTTTACTATCAATTTCCTTCTCTTCCTAGTTTCGCCGGCTAAATGCCGTGCACTTTTTTCAACTATGTGAAACTTTCCCTTGTTCATATAAACAATGGAGTAGCGTGCTCAGACAGATATCACATCAATGGTGTTAGTAAATAGTCAAGGAGTCGGCAGCAAAATGACTTACCTATCACTTACATATATAATAAAGCGGCGCCGGACGACGCCAACATTTATTTTGTCTTATTTTCTGTAGATAAAATGATACCATATTTATCAAATAAAAAAAAGTTGTTGATGAAGTTCTTAAAACATTGCGCTTTATGCGAAGACATGTCAGAAAATATATGGATTTTTCTGTTCGAAAAATTATATGCGCATCAAAAACACGTGCTTAGGTACAACGATGAAGGAAAACATCGTGAGGAAACCAGATAGTGTTCTTATAAGCGGCGATGGGCTTGCAACCTGTCACGTATGGAATGCTAACTACTGCTTAATGTGGGCATGTGCCAAATATAATGTTTGGACGTGCCTCTGGCTACCCCCACTAGACATCTTCATAGTATCTAAGCGCCTGGAGATCTGAGAGGATGTCTACCGTACTTGGGGATTACAGTCGTGATCTTATTTATTATTTTTTATAATATACTTTATCAAATAATAGTATACGATAGGAAAATCATTGTGAAAGATTTGGCCACCCAGCTCCTGACCTGAAAGGGACGGAAGCGAAATGAGTTAGTGGCGTGACGATTTCAATCTTCACTCTACTATGTTTTGAACTTCCTTTCTTAAACGTTACATGCTTCCTATCGTTATAAGTTTATTTACCAAACTTGCACAAATTTGTCGATCACATTAGTCACGCACAATATCAAATTTCCGAAGTCGTTTTTGCCTTCGTGACAGTTTAATTTTATAGTCAAACTAGCTTTTACCCGCTACTTCGTCTGCGTAGATTTAGAAAAGCTATTTTTGTCGACTTTTTCGTAAAACATCAATATTCCTAAAAAAACAAAAGAAAATTTTGGGAAAAAAGTAACATAAGTCCGTCCTAAAATACTATCTCATTATGAAAGTTCATCTAAATCGGCCTAGTGGTTTGGCCGTGATAACGTCACAGACAGACCGACAAAGTTACTTTCGCATTTATTATATTAGTATAGATGATACACATTTGATGGGTAGGTAAAAACGCTATGAGATTTCGACAATTGAAGTCGATTATGATTATCAAAAGGTATGAGTTACGCAATGTGTTTTGATCTTACCAGAAACGATCATAGATCATGAAAATTTTTTTTTTCACATTATATATTCTTCTTATCGCAATTTATTCTTCATTTTCATTTATAAATACGATTCAATATAAAGTGAATGCTTAGAAAATCTTGTTCGTCTGAAGTTAGTACAGGGTTTTATAAAAAAACGTGTCGTATAATGACGGCAGACAGGCGGCCATAATCTAGTGAAGATAGAGAAGATACGTTGTTTACTCATAGGTAAAGTTAGGTTGTTGTCTTCCTTAAATATTGTAGAGGTCGGAGGGAGAACTACCAATATATTTTGGACCACCATCAGTATTGCTATGATCCAGTTTGAAGGGTTGATTCTACTGGGAAATGATTAAGGTATCGATGTGCCCCAATTTTTTTACTAGCTGCGGCTAGGCCCTTTCTTAATAATAAAAAAACTTGAGAGGTGTCAAGGGACACCCGGATGGAACGAAGTTCTCACAAAATAACGTGGGACAAGGGAAGGGGAATCAACTTTGACTTCGACTTCGACCTCGACCTCGACCTCGACCTCGACCTCGACCTCGACCTCGACCTCGACCTCGACCTCGACCTCGACCTCGACCTCGACCTCGACCTCGACCTCGACCTCGACCTCGACCTCGACCTCGACCTCGACCTCGACCTCGACCTCGACCTCGACCTCGACCTCGACCTCGACCTCGACCTCGACCTCGACCTCGACTTTAATTAATAGATATATACAGTCGTGGTCAACTAATTAGGGACATGCAAGATAGTGAAGAACAATAACCGGTTATGTACATACAAATATAAAACCCTATTGATTTCTCAGTAACTATTATTTGCATAATTTGGTCCGATTATTATGCTTTAAATGGCTGTAAATAAAAGAATAAATAAATAAAAAAAAGTATTTAATATCAAAGGTTGAACATGTATTCAATTTTAAGGTATAATTCTGTAGCTGGACATTTAATTAAGGACAGTAAACTATAATGAAAAATAGAGTTAAACAAAACTAATAATCTGCAGTATTATAATATCTTTAACAGCTCCATTTTATTACGTGTAAAATCAGTACCCAGTAGCAAAACCTTTGTTAGTAATTACCGCTTGACACCGATGTGGCATAGACATTATCAGTTTCTGGCATGTTTCGACAGGAATGTTTGCCCATGCCTCACAAAAAGCTTCATTAAGTTCATCTAAAGTTGTGGTACGATAAGTGGCTACTTTTTTCTTGATTTTGTGCCAAAGGTGCTCGATTGGGTTAAGGTCCGGGCTATTTGCTGGCCAATCTAGCACCGATACTGACTGACTGGTAAGAAACGACTTGACTGAACGGGCGGTATGTTTCGGGTCGTTATCATGCTGAAACGTCCATATAATAGGGAGATGCTCCTCAGCATAGGGAAGCATCGTTTCGTCCAATATTGCCTTGTATTGATGTTGGTCTATGTTACCCTGAACTTTCCTCACAGGTCCCACTCCACGTCCAGAAAATGAACCCCACATTTTAATGTTTCCACCGCCATGTTTCACCTGCTTTTTTGTGAATCTTGGATTCATTTCCGCTTTTACTGGACGCCGTACGTATTGCCTTCCATCTGAAGAAATGAAATTAACCTTGGTCTCGTCAGAGAATAATACATGTTGCCATTGGGTGTAGGTCCAATGTCCATATTTACGTGTAAACGCCAAACGAGCATTTCTATGTTCTTTCTTCAACAACGGTACTTTGCGAGCCACTCTTCCGAACAACCCTGCTTCTACCAGACGTCGTCGAACGGTCCTCGCTGAGACACCAGCTCTTTCGTCTGTCCCAAACACTTCGTGTTTAATTAAAATAGAGCCTAGAAACGGATCTTTCTTAGCTAACCTGGTTATCATTCTATCTTCTTGCGGAGTTGTTTTTCTCGATCTTTTTGTTCTGGGCACATTTAAATCTGTGTTATTGCGTCTGACATGTTGCACTGCATTGTATACCATAGTTTTTGAACAATTTAAATGTTCTGCTATCCTTCGGTATGGCCAACCATGCTCGACAACAAACTTCATGATAATTTTTCGTAGTGTTGGATCGCAACTTTTATTTTTACCCATTTTTCTTCAAAATATTTTTCAAAACTTAAAATAAATATCGGGATTGCCGCCAAAACTACCACGAAACAATAAGAGAAGAAGTAAAAAAGTATTGAGATTCAAATTTTGAAAATAGAACGCAATATCTCAGTGTCCCTAATTAAATGGCCAGCCAGCATTATTTGAACAAATAGCACTACGATAATCTATCAGCTATACTGTAAAGAGGTTTAATGTTTAAGAAGTTGTTATTGTTTGTATAATCGGACACATAAAAGACTAATTATACTTACATGTAAGAGATATGGAATATGGTTTAGACTCGTTGGAAAATAAAAAATTAATTCACAATTCGGTTTAACCAAAGAGTGTCCCTAATTAGTTGACCACGACTGTATATATTAATAGATATACTATAGCAAAAAAGTGTCGTGACAACTTTTCGTGACAACTTTTCGTAAGAATTTTTTCCGTCTAGCCCCCTTTCACAACGCGCGATAAGGAACTTCGTTCCAAAAATAGTCAAACAATTAAACTGAAGATCAGATGTCACCACCTTAAAACGCTATCGAAGAACTGTCGACGGTTTTCATAAATCCAAAGCTTTAGAGTGAATGACACCAAATCCGACCTTTTCCAAAGTCAAGTATATTGAACTTAGGACTTTGGATCGAGTTCAAAGATCGCGATACATTTAACGAGGGGGAGATGGCAATTCAGACCAAATTATTATTCAAAACAAAAGTTCTGTGTACCCATCCTAGGTACAGAATATTATATTTTGTTTTTTGTACCGATCTACATAAATATAATAACTATATTACCTACGTTATGTAAAATGGTAAGCGACTGACTGATTGTCAATCAAAGCACAGCTGTTTTAGGTCGGTCCTAAAAACCAGTTTTTTTTTATAACCTGCACTTAGTGCCCTGACTTAGTTGAAGGTATCTTGTTTAAGTTTGTATATAAATAACTCCACTACAAGCAAAATGGGGGGCGAGCCCTAGTAAACACACAAAAGTAGTTTGTGCCAAGGCTTTTACCTACACGTGTCACACAGAAGCACGTGTGTTGTTGACACCCATTCATTACCCTTATCATGTAAATAAAGCTCCATTTCCTGGCTGATAAAAAAGGTGTTGAGGCAAGATAATCTGCCTCGTGTCTAAACAAACATTATGTAATCTGACCGAAAGTTGCCTGATAAGATGCAAGAAACAACATCATAAAACTAAACAGCCATTGAAAAGCTTTTCATTCATAACTATCGTCCTTTTTGCTAGAGCTTCAATTAATGCCTGTTTACCTCTGTCATCGGGAATTGCTAGCTGTATATGGCAACTAAAATTGGCTCTGAGGAAAAAAGAGAAGTTTTCCATTGCCAACATTTTTATTTAGGTTTATGGAGTTCCGGTGTTGTTCTTAGGGCACATAATATTGTGTTTATGGTACCTAAATGTTCATTCAAAATTGAGAGTGCCTACATTAAGATACGTTATCATGAACAATTTATGACCCATATTATGTTTATAACAATCAAAATTAGGATATCATAAAATTATGATTGAAGACCATTCGGAAAAGAGTATTAAAATTTTATGATTTAGATTATGATACTCTAAGATGTTTATGAGAAACTTATTATTTTATTATTATTTTCGGACAATCGATTTTATAATAAGAAATATTTATGTATTCTATCTGTTATCTGGTTCTAATAGTACAGGCTTTGCTTAGTTTGGGACTAGATGGCTCTGTGTGTAAAGTCCGCAAATATTTATTTATTTATAAGACCAAATGCATCCGCGTACTTTGCATTAGTCTAAAAAAGTTTTTGTATGGATTTTCTTAAGAATCACTACATAGTATAAAGCTAAGTCGCTATCCGCTTCCCGCGTATGTATGTATGTTTGCTTATATCTTTAAAACTACACAACGGATTTTGATGCGGTTTTTTTTAATAGATAGAGTGATTCAGGAGGAAGGTTTATATGTATAATAACATGCTACCCGTGCGAAGCCGGGGCGGGTCGCTAGTATTATATAAAGTAAAAATAAATATATAAAACATGAGTTCTCAAGGCTTTATCTTACAAAGTTCTTTCATTATTGCCGTCGGCAATATTACGAGTCTAGCAAGCTTGGTAGCCCATACAATTACTCACCGGAACATTTGCGAACTTTTTAAATTACCTACGCAATTTAGTTCACAAATGGCTGAAAACACACGGAATTATCCTTAACATACTAAGTACAACCTAATTATAGTTTTTCTTATAATCCTATAGCCGTTTAAGGGCCTGCCCTGACACGTCTGCAACTTTCAATCTTTATTTCATCTTTGAATTATAACTCGACTAGCTGCTCGCGCCGGCTTCGCATGGGTGGTACCTAGATAAAAAGTAGCCTATGTGTTATTCTGATTTCTATGCTATATTACTGTAAAGTATCATTTTAATCCGTTCAGTAGGTTTTTGCGTGAAAGGGTAACAACCACACACCCCCACTCACTCATTTACAAACTTTTGCATTTATAATATTCGTAGGATAATATTTTATTTTTAATACTTAATATACTGCAAAACGTAGGCAATGTGGGCATGTGTCAAATGTAGTATTTAATCGTACCTCTAACCTTCCGAACACCATTAGACATCTTCCTGGACCTGAGGACCTGAGGACCTGAGTGCCTAGAGATCTGAGAAGATGTCTTCCGTAGTAGATATTGGGGATTAAAGTCGTGATCCTATTTTTGTCTTTAATAATATGTTCCGACCGGTATCTATAGATAAATAATCGAAGTCGTATATTGCAATTCATAAATTTATTTTGACAGGACAATTTTACGAGCGTCCGTCAGTATAAAGCCGGGGTCCCACGGCGCGTAAAACGACGGGCCGCGCCGGATGACGCTCCGCCTGTGTGCGTCCGGCGCGTCGCGTACAGAGCGTTCCGAGCACGGGCCACCACGGATGCATCGTTCCCACGGCGCGTCCGTCCGCCTTGGCGCGGTCTGGCGCGTGAAAATGCGGGCCGTGGGACCCCGGCATAACAATCCTGTCTGTAAGAATCTATATCTATAAGAACACTTTGAATGACATGCCTTCATTTACATTTACATACGTGTTATAGTTGTTTTTTTTTTAAGTTTGCACAACATCGTGTGAAAATGGGGCCGTTGTGGTTTATAATGTGTATGTCTGGACAAACCCTTAGCGCGTGCGTGCACGCACCTCGAAGTAATCCTAGCGTCTCCACGTCGTAATGACATAACGTCATTCCTCCGTCCAGGATATCAATCAAGGCACCGACGGACGTGTACGCAAAAAGTATTGCACTTAATCGAACTGTTATTAGCTGGTTATTTTAATAGCGGGAGTTGCAAACTACGTATTGCATACAGGAGCACTGTTGTGTGGGATGCAGTTAAATTTTATTATAAACTTTACTATGCAAACGATCATTGTCCTACTTGTACCTAAAAGTGCTAAAAGCGTAGATGCTTTGACATAAGGTGATAAGTAAAATTTTTGAGGTTTTGTATGGGCTGAGTCTACCCGGATAAGACAAAAAAAGTGATAAAACTGCATTATCTTGAAAAACTTCATATTTAAAAAAAAATTGTCTTTAATTTAGGTATGATTATCTAACGAATTATATAAAAATTAACTATTTAGCTATTCATAGTTTTGATTAATATCGAAACTAGTGTTTTTGAAGTGCCAACTTTGGAAAATAAATCTATCGAGAAAAGTTTCACCAATCGTGTTTCTAACAAAACTGTATGTTTTGCGGTTATTGAGAAAAAACGATTCTGTATTCATCAAAAACATTTATTACTCGTCTTAAGCCTGTCATAAATTGCCATGCCAATATAGTAATTACGAATTTGACTTGTATTTTGATATTACCTCATCAAATATCCTTTAGGACTTAGAATATGTTCTCAAGGTTTTATAAGCAGTACCAACTAATTATAATTTTTATATTATTATTATAAACTAGTGTACTTTTTAGTATTTCATAATATAAGTATATTTTATGTATGTATACTTAAAGCATTGGTTAGGTACTTAACTACTCGTTATAATGTGTCTAATAATGCCCTTTTAAAATAAATCGGTCAAGTGCGCGTCGGACTTGCAAAATCAAGGTTCCTCACCAGAAGTTGCTATATTATTTAGTAACTACAGTAGCAAATTTAACATTTTTTTAGGTCTTTTTATTTTTATAAAAAAGCCAGTTTCTGATATACAGAAAAACTCAAAAATGCATAAGTATCCTTATAATCATAAGGGTTCTATTATTTCCTTCCGAGGTACGGAACCTTGATAACGACTAATGTCCCTCTAATGCGATACAATTTCCTCAGGCCTCGACTTCCCCTCAGATACATTAGCGATGAGTGATAGCAAAAAATATGGCAGAGAATTTTGCAACGTAAGGTAAAATGTATGGTTTGCAGATTCAATGGTGTTGATTTCACAGAACAAAATCGATCCAGGTTTATTCTCCGTACCATTATCTCAAACTAAACTTATTACAGCGTCGTAATCACTACATAGTATAAAGCAAAGTCGCTTTCCGCTTCCCGCGTCTGTATGTATGTATGTTTGCTTATATCTTTAAAGCTACACAACGGATTTTGATTTTGGTTTTTTTAATAGATAGAGTGATTCAGGAGGAAGGTTTATATGTATAATAACATGCTACCCGTGCGAAGCCGGGGCGGGTCGCTAGTTATAACATAAAATAAATAGGATCACGACTGTAATCCCCTAGTACGTGTCAATGTTACAACCATTATTTAAATGATTGTATCATTGACACGCAAGAATAAGAAGTACGGTAGACATCCTATCAGATCTCCAGACGCCTAGATCCTTTGAAGATGTCTAGTGGGGGTAGTCAGAGCCTCGTCCAAACATTATATTTGGCACATGCCCACATTTTATAGTAGTTAGCATTCCATACGTGACAGGTTGCAAGCCCATCGCCGCTTATAAGAACACTAACTGGTGTCACGTATTTATTTTGAATGGGTCGCTATTATTTACGATTTAAGTTGTAGTGAGTGGAACGGAACGTTTTTCTGCTTATTTGTATTGTAACCTATTTTCTAGAACATTATACCGTATTGAACGCGCTCATTTTGTGAAATGGAACGTTTTGTTGGATGCATAATGTTGCCGTCTCGGGAGATTGAAATTGCCAATATTGCCTTGGTAAGTTGACTTATTTTATTAAGGTGTTTCTTGTCGTTGGATTACTGTATTGTCTATAATATTGTCGGTCATTTTTATTCCTTTCTATGAGTATCGGTCGTTTTCCTAATTGTTATTGTTTCAGTGTAGTTTTGGGAAAATGATACTAGTCCATTACTCACTTTACCCGTTTTCGTGTTTTGTTGTGAAGAGTTGGCAAGTTGTTTACGCCAAAGTATGGTCCCTGAGGACGACCATGTTGGATGTCTTTTACGTCTGGCGGGCAAAGCCGCCAGACGTGTTTATAACTTTTATTTTTGGTAAGTTTTAACGCTGGAGCGAATACTGCGATTGACCTGGTGTACTCCGGATCTTAACCTGTAGGGTTCATTGTCCAAACAGATCGCTGGCTGATGATCGAGACGTGGCGTCTCGTGGTTGCAGCGTGTCGGAAGGCGTCGGCGTGTTCGAGAATTGTCCCCAGACGATCCTCCTCGTTATACAAGCCTCCTGAACTTACCAAGCAGGTATGTAAGCTTACATTCCAGTCCCTGAGAACTTTATTTTAACTTAAATTCTATATAACTTTAACTATAGCGTGCCTTCTTGTCATACACTATTAGGGATTCCCAAAGCGAATCTACGCAGGATGTAGGTGAGAGTTTCTTGTTCGGGATTCCCAAAGCGAATCCACGTTGAACAGTTAGGTTACCCTAGGTCCCACCCTCATTGATTAGTTTTCTTTATGTGATTGTAACTGGGATTTTTCTCTAAATTCCAGGAGCTGTTTATGAAGGCTGTTTATGAAGACTGTTTAAGCAGGCTGTCTCTGCAGCGTGTTTATGAAGGCTGCCTCTGCAGCGTGTTTATGAAGACTGTTTTTGAAGGCTGTTTATGCAGCGTGTTTATGCAGCGTGTTTATGGAGATTTCTTTTCTACCCGTGGAGTTTTCCCGTGCATCCGGTGTTCCTGTAGCAAGCGGTCCCCGAAGGTGTTTCGTACCCCTACGCTGCGACAGTGACGACACTTGTGCGGCTACCCATCCTATCTTTTCTACCCCCGTTACGTTTGTGGAAACCTGGTTTATATATATTGTATGAGCATAATCTGGTAGGTGCTACCGGCTCCTTTATTTACATTAAATTACCTTGCTGTGCTATCCGTATTCGGACCACTATACTAAATTGTTAGGATAGTAAAGCCCGTATCTATATTCTAACAGTACCGTAGCTGTGTTCTACGGTTGGCGCCCAATTACTTCTACCCTTACCTAGTCTATAAGTAATACCTTACCTAGTTTTTAAGTGTTAGATCTAAGACTCCCTGTATCAACAATTCATCTCAGGAACCTACAAACGTTATGTACCCCTACGCTCTAAGACTAGCTATGCCGAGTGATGTTGTTGTGGTTGTGTATAAAGGTTAATAAATGAAAGGTACAGTCATTTTGATTTTATTTCATCATCATGCTATACCCCCGAAGGTGTTAGGTAACACTGGTTACCTCACGATGTTTTCCTTCACCGTAGTAAGCGTGTGTTTTCGATGCGCATATACATTTTTGAACAGAAAAATCCATTGATGCATGCCGGGATTCGAACCCACGACCATCAGATTGGGGTTGCTGACGATTCGGACAAAATAAATTCGGACACTGTGTCCGAATTGACACTTTTCAATTTTAATATTTTTTTCACTGACGATTCGGACACCAATGTTTTGTACAGTCAGATAAAAAAACTTAAACTGCTAAAAGGAATCCAATGATACCTTAAACATCAGCATAGCCGTTTGGGTAATAGAGAATATTACAAACCCATACATACTTAAATATGCATCTTGGCAGTTAGGTAATAAAAATAACATTAAATGTTTACGCAGGTACAGTAACGAGCGAGAGAGAGAGCTAATGCCTAAACTTAGATCACAATGAATAGAAAAGTCACCCCTTTCTATCGCTTTTACTCGTACCAATAGGGCTCTCTTGCTCTATTTGTTCAAACGCATGGCCGATGAAAAGTTGCCAACCATTCGCCACATAATCAAGGTCAGTGCAAGTGCAAGTGCAATTTATGTAAAAAAAGAATATGTGGCAGTTTATATTGTTTTTTATGTTTTTTGGAGGTAAGTTAAATAATATTCAACTAATTTTTACTGAGTATACAATAATAGTAAAAATCGATAGATTTAGAAAATTATGTTTATTATTTTTTCTTCTTTTCTGTATTTTTGTTATTATCTATTGATTAGTAATACAAATTGAGTTTTTTTTTAATTATTTACGCTTTTAGGTTTAATTCAAAAGTACATCTGGTTATACTATGAAATTTAAATCCCTTTCATAATCGTGGTCATTTTTGGCATACAACTAATCAATTTTTCGCCCGAGACTGTAACTAGTTCTACTTTAGTAGACACTTGGCTAAACGAAACTTCGTTTTTTGCCAATAAGTGGTGCGTTTTCAATAGCCAGCACCGTACTACAAATATGTTAGAAACATGGCATTCTGTAATAAATAAAAAAATATGTAAAAAACCAAATAATATTGCCCATTTTTTAACGTTATTACAAAAAGAGAACAATTATCAACAAGCTCTAACGTTTTTAATTATTTCCGTTTTTTATTTCAACAATTCTAATATGGTGAATTATAGTGAAACACTTCACATCACACACAGTTACAATGCCACAATTATGATGCCAAAAATATGGCGCTATGGCTTATCCTAAAATACGCAGTTGGTAACGCTTTTTTTCTTAGGAGTAATAAATCATTTAAAAACTTTTCTACTTGACTGTACAAAACAGCTTCAATATTTTGGTGGTGTCCGAATCGTCAGTGAAAAAAATATTAAAATTGAAAAGTGTCAATTCGGACACAGTGTCCGAATTTGTTGTGTCCGAATCGTCAGCAACCCTCAGATTGAAAGTCGAGGTACATCCCACTAGGCCAACACGGCTTTCGTAAATTATAACGCACCTTGTTATTCAGTTCAAAATCAGAAAATATTTATTGCGTAACTGTTTTATAAGGACAAATATATTTTTGTACATAGAAGATCTAAAACATAAGTACATAACTAATATATTTTAAAATTTTGGAACCTGGGCCAAGTGCGTAAAATGCGGTTTCCAAGAACATAGATCTGTTCAAGTGAGGCCTTACAAGTTAAGGTCTGAAATGGCGGAGTATCAAAAATACCTTTCGGTTCGAGTTACTTACGCGTAGTTCTAGCCACAAAACAGCTTGTTATAAATACCAAGTTATAGCCAAAGTCTGAAACAACTTAAAACTTCATAGACTAGTACCATACAATTACTTACCAGTTGGTTCGTTGATAGTACTTACTGACTACGACACGTAGGTTTCTACTTGGATAATTTCCATGTCACTGGATCAAAGTTATAGCTCATCCGGAACGGGTAGGGTAAACTACGCAACTACAGTTAGGTACCGCGCGTTGGACCTTATTTTATTTTATTACTAGCTGACCCGTGCCCGCTTCGCAGGTCGACAGATAGTTTCACATCTGGTATTCCAATCTTCAAAATAAATTATAGCCTATATGTTGCCGAGGATTAATAGCTACATTACAAAAAAAGTTTCATCAAAATCCGTCTCGTAGTTTTTGCGTGAGAGCCAGACAACAGACAGACAGACAGACAAAAATTTCAAAATGTTTTTTTTTGGCTTGTGTTACTTGTATGAAGACCCCTAGCAGTATTTTTTTTAGTTTTTATTCAATGTACAGAATTGAACTCTTCTACAGTTTTATTATATGTATAGATGTATAGATAAGTTTATTATTAAGACGCTGCCAGTCGACGATTATTTTTGTTCGAAACGAAAAAAGAAATACTTGTGAACAAGCCACATCTCCTATTTTATAATGTATAGTATATGTGAATAAAGATGTACCCATCTTTAATCACTTCGATAAATAATCCTACCGACCGCTGCAATGATGACAAACACACGTCCGCGCGTGGTCCGCCTTAGCTTTTCGAATAAATTAATGATATAAATTATGTATAATTACTTATCAAAAATCTATTCTAATAGAATTGTAGATCTACATATTACCTATCTTTAACAATAAATCACAAGTTGATTTTAATAGTAGGTATATAAAATATTTCGATCATAAATTCTAAAACGTATCATTTTGAAATAATATTTTTATCGTGAAAAGTTTTTGCTATTATGTTTTCAGCTTGATAGAAATCTAGGTAGGAACCTGAAGTAATATACTTATAAAAATAGGAGATGTGGCTTGTTCAGAAGTATTACTTTTTTCGTTCCGAAAAAGAGCAATCGTCGACTGGCAGCCTCTTAACACCCAGACACAGAACAAACATCTATGTTCATCACACAAATGTTTATCCCGGGTGGGGATCGAACCCACAACCTACAGCGCATAAGACAGAGTTTCTACCAACTGAGCTGTGACATAATGGCAAAATGTTTGGACGTGCCTCTGACTACTCCCAATAGACATCTTCGAAGGATCTAAGCGCCTGGAGATCTGAAAGGATGTCTACCGTACTTGGGGATTGTAGTCGTGAACCTATTTAATTTTTTTATTGTGTTTATTAAGGTATTGATGGAAAAGCGTAAAATAATACTTTGGTATGCACTTAGATCCTTGAATATGTCGAAAGGAGGTTAGTCAGAGGCACGCCCAAACAGCGAAATTGGGAAACAATTTTATTTATATCATACAATAACAGGTAGGTACGTAGGTAATATTACAATATTTACAACCATAAGTAGTTGGTTGACAAAATCTATGTTCAATACCTACCTTGAAGATATAATTATACTATTGAGCTTGCGAATGTTACATTTTTAAATAGGTTATTTTATATATTCTCAGAAGAGTTTTTTTTATAATAGCTGACATTCATTTTTATTATACCAAGAAATTATGTCAAATCATAATCCCCCAATATCCTTGCCGTCGGAAAAGAGTTCATTCCAATTTGGGAGCGATGATACCACTTTGCGAAAGTGGATTGGATAAGGCCCATCGATTTTGCAACTTCCCTATCGAAAATTGGCACATTGACCTGCATACCGATCGAATGTACGAATGCCGGTCGCAGAGATAAAGCTGCAGTGTGGACTATCATATTTGTCTGGGTTCCGCACTGCTTGCCCTATTTTTTCGTAACGTGATTGGAACGCCATCATAAAAACCATCGTATTTCTCACCAACTGATGCGCTGATGCCCTTTTAAGGGTTACAAAATTCAAATTCAAATTCAAAAATCATTTATTTCAATAAAATCACAAGGATCATTTTGAAACTTTTTAGGAACTAGGTGAAGCTACGCCGATTCCAAGCGACCAAGCCTAGAAGAATCGGGCAACAAACACGGCTTGGGGTGTACCTTTTTTTAATGATCCGCTCCAGTGTGGTGCCAATTGAACAAGGTGAAGGCTCAAACAAGAATAATAATTAAAAGTACCTACTACTCATTTACGTACAACAATAAAAAACTATACTAAGTTTAAATAAATTCTGTGTAGGTAGGGTAAAGTTTATACTGCACATTCGTAAAGGACCTACTCCTCTACGAATGTTTAGTATAAACCTGTAGCCCAGCAATATTATGAGATTTTCAAACCACAGTCG
Source organism: Hydriomena furcata (assembly GCA_912999785.1). Classification (NCBI taxonomy): domain Eukaryota; kingdom Metazoa; phylum Arthropoda; class Insecta; order Lepidoptera; family Geometridae; genus Hydriomena; species Hydriomena furcata. The sequence continues at coordinate 10,302,558 of OU538824.1, forward strand.
CTATCGTTAGCTACATTGTATACATTGGTCTTTGTTAGCGACTGCGCTAGCAAATCAAGTGCATCACTCACATCAACTTTGCATTATTAGACGTGTAGATAGATAGGTACATTACAAAATCCATATTTTTTTTAATATCACAGGTAATATGGCAAGTGATCCGCAACACTACACAGTGTTGCACGCGCTTATTGCGCGACCAAAGTGCTAACACTCGAGGAATGAGACTTCGAAATGAGGCTGCCATTAATTGCTGCATCATTATCGTTACCTACAAGTTGTTAATGAATAGATGTAGGTATGACCACATTTCTCTTGCCTATTTCAGTATGACACAAAAACAAAAAATGCTTCATACGTTGTTGCACAAAGTAGTTCTGCGACGCTTCTTCCAAGTAAGGCTAGTTAGGTACGAGTATATTGGCAGAAACTGACCTTAATAATCTTGGTTCCTAGACCGAGAGAACTGTAATCTGTAAATTCTACATATTAGTTCCAGGTCGGGGTTCCAGGTTTTTTAATTATAACACAGGGTATCATATCCTAAAGTAGGGTCATTATTAATTTAAATAAATACCATCTAATCAAGCATGGTAGACACTTTGGTAACTGATAAGACAACCCATCTCATTCCAAAATATGATGCTCGTAGTCGTTATTCTTATTATTGTCTTATTGTAGGTACCTACCTACTTAATGTAGTGTGCAATAATACACATTTTTATCTATCTATCTCATTCAGATTCCGGCGACAACTGACGAAATCGAAATTACAGCTTTGTCGATAGAATACATCGACTACTAGTCGATGATAGAATAAGTACGAGTACCTACCTTGTACCTACTACCTTTTATGAAGCCATGTTGGCCAAAGATAAAGATAAAGATAAAGATCATTTATTTGCTTGAACACAATGTAGGTTACACAGATGATAATAAATAATATTTTAGATTCAATTATGTTCTACTAAAATTAGCATGCAAATGTTATAGTAAGATAAAGACATTATATTATATTTAATGTCAAAAAAATAAAAAGTAATAATAAGCTTGAGGACCTCGACTTCCAATATGAATATCGTTCAAATATCGTCGGCGAATTAATAGATTTCTATAGGTAGGTACCTACAATTAATTTACATACACATTAAGGCACTAACTATAATGATGTGTTATTATTATTGCTGAAATAATCATTCATGAATGAGAGAGGCACGAATATTGGTCAGGGTTCAGTTTTATCATTTTAGTTCGGAACCCTAAATAGCAGTCTGATCAGTGAATTATATTTATCTTCATTGTTCAATAGTAGCAAAAACAAACAGACGATACATTTAAGTACCTTTAATTAAAAATTGAAAAGGACAGACCTCCTTGAGCAAATGGCTCATCTACATTTTAATATAGACTAAGTACTTAGATAGAGTAGAAACCGCACGCGACTTTTTTCGCGTAGAACAAATACTACCTTTGTTTTATTTCATAATTTGTTTTTAGTTAATCGTACTATTATTAAAAATCAGAAAGTTTGTAAGGATGTTTGGAAGTACGTGCCGCAATCACACCCGCAAACGGATTAGATGATACTTGGAATATTCACAGATTTATACTCTGAAATAGCAAATAGCCTCCTTATAATAAGGTACCACGTGAGTAAAGCCGTGGGCGGAAGCTAATGTAATACTTAATTATACCTACAGTCCCTTTTTATCCCATCAAATTATTTTAATTAGTTTTCCAGTAAATTGCTGCAATACCAACAGACAGACAAAGACTTTTAGGTAATCCTCAACACGTTTTTGCAAAAAAAAAGTATGTTGAGTACAGATTTGTTTGTATTACTGTTTTATTTATGTAACGTAAGAATATAAATATTATATAGATATAGATTTGTTTTATCCAAACGAGCGGCCGCTTCGAATACTTTTAATTAATTTAAACTTCTTCCCTCATCTTACTCGTTAATTAAACCTTACACCCCTCCGGGAAAAAATAAAGGTCGAACAAAGCAATACCTAACTCCAGACACGGAGTGTATCCTCACAGATGAATCAAGTGAAGGTATGAGAAAATTTCTTCACTGTATTTATAAAATAAATAAAAATAAATAGGATCACGACTGTAATCCCCAAGTACGGTAGACATTCTCTCAGATCTCCAGACGCTTAGATCCTTTGAAGATGTCTAGTGGGGGTAGTCAGAGGCACGTCCAAACATTAGATTTGGCACATGCCCACATTTTGCAGTAGTTAGCATTCCACACGTGACAGGTTGCAAGCCCATCGCCGCTTATAAGAACACTAACTGGTTTCCTCACGATGTTTTCGTTCACCGTTTTGAGCACGTGTTTTTTATGCGCATATAAATTTTTTGAACAGAAAAATCCATTGATACACGCTGGAATTCGAACCCACGACCTTCAGATTAAAAGTCGAGGTACATCCCACTCGGCCAACACGGCTTTTTCTGTGCCTGTATTTATGTAAATTACACAAATAGTGACATTCGGAGCACGTACCTATGTGAATGCTACGTCATTCATCATTCGCGTGCACTTCAATAATCGGCAAATCTTGATGATGTTTCTTACTCAACTACTTATGAATGCGTTATTTTTATTTTACCGTAGATCTTGGAGTACGATCTACGAGAACTAAAGACTTTACGATTTTCACTGAATCCAATCAACGGAAACTTAGTAAGCACTTATCTTTCTCATCTCCTAAACTCTCTCAAAATGTCATTATATCAATCGTTGTTCTTATCACATTTGATATATCTTACTTATTTGACGATTATTGCCTATCAACTACAAACTTTATGTGCTTTCTTATCTCTTAATGACTAAATGTATGGAAATGTCATTACTAAGTGTACGCTTAAAATTTAGGCATGCACATAAAAGTTTGGTGTCGATGGGCGTAAAATAGCAGGTTTATAGAGCGATAGCTGTATTTTAATAATAACTTTACTTTAATGTATAAAGAACCTTATCTGCTCTACTAAACTGAGTTTCAGATAAGATTTTTACAGTTTCTAGCTTGAATATTATTGCTCTGAGAACAGGCTTTTATTAAATAAACCACATACACATTCCATTGACGGGCAAAGAGAAATATGTTGAAAGCCAATCGACAAGCATACGACAAGTTATTTTTAATGAGCTCGGTCGTAATAATTATTACTTTTTTGCTTTTGCTTCTCATCTCGACATTGTAAATATTAGCGTAGATAAATGAAATGATAATGAAAATTCGCTGAGTTTAAGTGCCGAAAGAGTTTCCAAAAGTTGTAATAAATATTTGAACAATGCTCGTTTAAAAATTACGCCTTTTTATTAAAAACAGATCTTGAAATATTTTGATTTCAAACTTTCAGATGCGGTCACGAAGAATACTAAAATATAGGTACATAAATGATTGCGTAGTCCACCCATAAAGTTCATCTAAAGTTCAGTTCTAAATTCCTAACAAGGCGAGATGAAAATGAAATTGCTACATTTCGTTTTAACCGACTTCAAAAACGATATTACTGTTTATTTTTATTTGGGTCATGTTTATTTGGCAAGCGTTGGTAGGTAAATATTCTATTTGTTTTTTTTACGTTTCCTGTTTTGTATGAAAAAGGTTCGTGAATCTCCCATTACTGTCTCATAAATCACAGATTATGTAACTTATGGGATTTTTAGGTACCGAAACAAAATATACGGCATTTTGTCTAAAAAAAAGTGGTTTATAGAGAGGCTGCAACTAATTTCAGCAAACTTCATAGCAAATGATAAATTGTCAATGAGGAACACCGACAATGTTTCGTTTCATCTAGAGAATCTTCTTCAGGGTGAGTGGACCATTAAACGCGCGCGCTACCCTGCTCGCATTGCCGTCTCGCACCTCGCATTATATTTGGTTTATTATTTGATATTATAAACATAATAACGGTAATGGGTTTGGAACCTGTCACGTACTCGTATGGAGCGAAACTACAGAAATGTGGGCATGTGGCAAATGTTATAATTGATCGTGCCTCTGACTATCTCCTTTAGATATCTTCAAGTGTCAAAACGTCTGGAGATCTGAGAAGATAACTACTGTACTTTCCTACTTTGGGATTATGAGATAAAGTCGTGTTTAAAAATAATTCATCCATTAATTAAATAATTCTTAAATTAATCTGCAAATATTCATGCATGATAAAAAATCCATGCATTGGATGGATCTGTGCATAAAAAGTGGTTTGGCAGTTAGACTGGATCGCACCCAAATCACTTGCAGCAAATCCACTTTGGACCTTTGCCATCAGTGGTGACCGGTCGATCGTTAACCGGACAAATCTTTCTTCTTCAATTCTGCTAACTTTACTAATAGTTTAGACCACATAAAGATAAGGAATGAGTGAAGAAGTTTAAGGAGCAATAGGTTAGCGTGATATAGACAGGGCATGTCATGAAAAGGGAGGAAGGTTATGTAACTACCAGGATGTTATGAATTAAGGTGGATGGATGTCGAAGTAGAAACAGTAAGAAAGGAGTGAGTGATGATATGACGGCCGATAGAGGGAAATGTAAAAAGAATACAATGTTGCCCACTAAAGCAGGATGAGGGCAGGAAGATGATAGTTTAGACCTCATCCGTGATCTGCCCTTAAGATATGCCAGCTCGAGCTCAAATGGCCAGAGAAGGGCATCTGAAAGGGCCGTGCTCGCCTCTCACCTGCATCGAAGCCAAATGTCATCGTGCTATGTGATTGTGAGGGGGACCTTTAGTCACTTCGCCGGTGATCTTTAGAACAAGATCAATTTACGCTGCTGTTGTATAATTTATAGGGATTGTTCATAACAATTTAACATATTGTTGCGGCTGTTGGGTCTGTTGGACTTGATTGTGCGTGGGAACGCAAACTTTGTTTTACAGTAGAGCTTTGTAAGCACTCGAACAATATTTTGAAAAGAAAATTATTCCTTAGGTCACATCATCATTTTCTTCTCTTTTTCTCAAAAAGGGTTTGACAAAAAAGATCTACGAGTAACTGAAGTAGATTTGCTTGTGGAGCCCTCAAAGTGGTTCGAAGAGTGAGTAAATGCTTGATACGAGTGGTAGGTAGGTAGCTAATGATACTTGTCCCGTTTAAATAATAGATAAAATAATTTAGAAATATAATCACAAATAACATAATATTTATAAACCATAAACATTTTGTTATATAGCACTTAATAAGTTAAATTTGCAACCTTTATCGAGTTGTCATTAGGAGCCTCGAGTCTACAAACTTGCGATCTAACTACTGCGTGTCCGAGATAAGCCAAGTGCGTAATGTAGTCGTCCTAATGTATCCAATAGCAATATTACAACTGTTATTCAATTACCTAGTTGTGGGAAAGGGTATTAACTTTGTCATTGCAATTTTGCACGCTGTAGAGTTGCTTCAGGGTGGTAAGTTCTTCAAGTTGTTTTCTCATATATTTATTATCTACATAAAATAATCACGTTTTTCTCAAGATTCATTCATTCATCGTGTCAATGTGCTCATAAATGTTTTTTGTATGGACTGAGTCTACCCGGATAATACGGAAAAAGTGATAAACCCGCATTAACTTGAAAATCATCAACCTTAAAAAGAAACTGCCTTTCATTTATGTAGCTGGTATGAAAATCTAGCGTATTATATAAAAATGAACTGTATAGCTATTCATAGTTTTGAGTAAATACGAAATTAGTGTATTGAAAGAGCCAACTATGGAAAATAAATCTATCGAGTAAAGTTTCACCAATCGTGTCTGTCTATAATTTATCTAGATTAAATCCTTAAGTTATCTTTGTCTTAAACAACAACAAAACTTCATGTTTTACAAAAAAAAAATGTTCTTCATAAATGGGTTGCCTTGTAATATAAAAATTATAGCTGTAACAAAAACAGTTTTCTTTAATATTTGACTTTGGCAAAGTAAAATAGGTAAACTATTCACATTATTATTTTCTCTCTAAACATAATTATTTAGGTCCAAATTCTTATATCAAGTAAAATTTAAATCGATTAACAGTGTAACTGTGACACTTCCTTACTTTGTCCCTTTGTTTTCGTGACAATAAGTTTCAACATTACAAGTTAACTCATTGATTCGTCGGATAAACAAGTTATTTTAGGTCAAGAACTTGCTGGCTAAGTATAATCACGATCACCAAAACAAGTCACTTTCAAAAGATTTTAAGTGCAAGCCTTAAGGCGAGTAATAAATGTTTTTGATGAATGCAGAATCGTTTTTTCTCAATAACCGCAAAACATACAGTTTTGTTTTTCATGACAAGATAATTTAAGGATATAATCTAGATAAATTAAAGACAGAAACACGATTAGTGAAACTTTTCTCGATAGATTTATTTTCCAAAGTTGGCTCTTCAAAAACACGAGTTTCGTTTTTAATCAAAGCTATGAATAGCTAAACAGTTTTTTTTATATAATTCGTAAGATAATCATACCAGCTAAATAAATTACAGACAGTTTCTTTTTTAATTTGATGGTTTTCGAGATAATGCAGTTTTATCACTTTTTCCGTCTTATCCGGGTAGACTCAGCCCATACAAAACGTCAATAAATTCACTTATCACCTTAAGAGTACTATTAAACAATAAACAGGTATTATAGGTAGGTAGGTTATCTACATAACTATACTACATAATCTAGGTTGGTACCTACGCTCGAGGAACCAGACTGTTACCCTATTACGTGTCTCCGTAATTTGATTGAATAATAACATAGATGAGTATTGCATTACATAAATAATATTGTCTTTGATAGTAATCATACAACATCTTTCATAATTTCTAATCAGATACGCGGAAAAGTTTGGCGTTTAGACAGAAAGATCCATAATTCGTTGTCATGATGGACTTTATACAATGTTATTATGACATACACTAAGTACGGTAGACCGCATCCTCTCAGATCTCCAGGCGCTCAGATTATTTGAAGATGTCTAGTGGAGGTAGTCAGAGGCACGTTCAAACATTATATTTGGCACATGCCCACATTTTGCAGTAGTTAGCATTCCATACGTGACAGGTTGCAAGCCCATCGCCGCTTATAAGAATAGTAACTGTTTTCCTTCACCGTTTTCCTTTTCCTCACGATGTTTTCCTTCACCGTTTTGAGCGCGTGTTTTTGATACGCATATATTTTTTTTCGAACAGAAAAATCAATTGATGCACGCCGGGATTTGAACCCTTCAGATTGAAAGTCGAGGTACCTCCCACTCAGCCAACACGGCATGCTAGTAATTAGTAAATGGAAATTGTAATCTCTGAGCATGGCCCATAAGGTCATGGTATGTCATAAGATTGTGTATGAGACAGCGCTCCCCGGGAATGCGACGGGCGCGCATTCGATGTGTTGATACCATAAACAGATGTAGTTTATTTTCGGCTGTCTCTACTGCCTATGCTTTTACGAGCAAACCCACAGGAAGATATAATTAATAAAATAACATTAACAGCTCGTTCATAATACGCATTAAGCGGAAATGAAATTCGAATTATTTCGATTTGTGTTTTAGGAAAAACAGATACATATATGCTACCTAAAATGCTCGTTAGTATTTTTTCTTGTTATTTAGGAACACCGAAATAACTAAAAGTAAATAGACAAATATAGTCAGTTGTATATAATATAAAGCTTTTGATAAAGTAGATTGGAAGAAAATGATGGTATCATTAAGAAATGTTGACTTGGATTTTAGAGATAGAAGAATCATATATCAACTTTACAAATATCAAGAGACTATAATAGAGATAGGGAATGAAAGAGGAACAGCTAAGATCAGACAAGGGGTAAGACAAGGATGCTCACTCTCGCCACTCATATTTAACGTTTTTATAGAATCAGCAATACAGAAAATATCAGAAATAATAGACAAAGGAGTTAAATTCAACGGAAAAGTTATAAAATTTGTAAGATTTGCTGACGACATAGCAGCAATTGCAGAAACACAGAATGATTTACAGATATTATTAAACACCATGGACTCAATTTTTAAAGAATTTTCGTTAATAATTAATATAAATAAAACTAAAATTCTAACCACATCCAAAACAGAAGAATTTGCAAGAAACACTATAATATTAAATAACATTCCCCTAGAAAGAGTAAGCACATTTAAATATTTAGGCAGCATTATAACATCAGACTCTAGATGCACACCGGATATAAAATGCAGAATAGCGATTGCAAAAAAGGCGTTCCACAATAAAAAACATTTACTTACGTCCAGAATATCAAAAAATGTCAAAAAGAAATTTATTAAAACATATATTTGGAGTATAGCGCTGTATGGGTGTGAGACCTGGACAATGACCCAGAGAGATAGGGAGATCCTAGAAGCTTTCGAAATGTGGTGCTGGAGAAGGATGGAAAGGATAAGCTGGACAGAAAAAATTACAAATATAGAGGTTTTACGTAGAATACAGGAAAAAAGGATCCTATTAACAACGATTGAGAACAGAAGAGGGAAGATGGTTGGCCACCTTATACGGCACGACAGTTTTATAAAGACTATAATGGAAGATTGAAGGGAAGAGAGGAAGAGGAAGGCCACGAATAAGCTACATGAGCCAGATAAAGGAGAAAATAGCTGTCGTGTCGTATAAGGAAGTTAAAAAGACGGCACTAGAGAGAGCTGCATCAATTACACCGACAAGAGCACAGCTCTTAAGTTAGAAGAAGAAGAAGAAGTATATAATAGTCAGCTGTTTACAAACTATATTTTTTATATATACCACACAGAAAAAATATTTTTATAGAAAATATTTAATTGTGAAATACGTACCTACTCGTAGTTTAGCCAATTATTTATTTGAAAAATATATATTCTTGCAATTTACGCTACGATCAGCACATCAACACGACAAAAACAAAATGCTCCCCCAAAATTTTAAATGTATTTTCCTTAAATGGCTCTGGAATGCAAATTATATTTTTCCATCCTCCCCTTCTGCGTTCTTGATTTTGTTATAGGGTTTTGAATAATAAAATAAAGATTTACTTACCATAAATTAAATATAAATCAGTTGAAAACAACAATGATTCTAATCCTGTATCATCTCTATAACATCCTACATAAAGGTATTATTATTTACAAAAGTTTGTATATTAATAGTACACTATTGTAGCTGAAATTATTACTCTCCTTCTAGGCAGTCGTCTGAAAAATACCAGCCATTACGAAATAATCTGTACCCAAAAAAACCCTTCTCCTCTCTTGAAGTCTGTTAAAAATAAGAGACCCGTAAAAATAGTCAAATTTCCATTTGATGCTTCCAAGCCTTATGGAAGCATCAAATACCCTCTTGGTTATGGGTTCATTTACATACAGTTTTAAAGAGCACTATTTACTATGCAAGAATCGTGTAAAGAAATTCCTTCGTATCGACCAGACAATTACTGCGAATATCGGGTTAAATGTGGAAATAACACGACAACGAATCTAATTATCATCCAACTAGCCGACCCGTGACAAACGTTGTTCTGTCAATTTTTTTTGTAATAATCACATAGGAAAAAGCAATTTCAGGCAGCTTCCAATTTTTTCACTACAAACCTTGTACTGATAAAATAAATTACGAATTTTGGTAGAATGCGTATCATTCATTAATCAAAACTGCGTTGCTATGATGACTAAATGTTTTTAGTCTGTGATGTCAAATTTTGTTGCACACCAACGCCATCTATACCAAAATCATCCTTTTTGCGTTTTTTTATTTTTAAGTGGTTGTTTTTCGGATTATAAGTTCCCCCTTTATTTATTCTGATTTTTTATCTACATGCTACAGCAAATTTTATCTTAATCCGTTTTGTCGTTTATTTTTGATTAGGGAACAAACATAGAAGCCTTATTACAAACTTTCGCATTTATAATATTATTAGAATATGCTGCTTAATCAAATTGAAATTCAATTAAACTTCAAATTGCTTTATGGCGCCTCTATATCAACTTTTCAACTTAATAACAACTCCCTTGGGCATGATATATTATGTTATCGTAGACATGTGGTATGCAGACAGAACTTTTACTTATAAGTTTTTGTGTAGATATAAAAGCTGACTCTTATATAACTGATAACCGTACTTGTAAATCATATTGGCAACCAGTCTACACTATCAACATGTAATCTACATACAAGAGATATAATCTACACCACCTATAATATTATTAGAAGTATTGCAAAGTATTTTGATATCTTTGAAAATAATAAAATTCTATCTAAAACGTCATTTCGCATATCAATCACAAAGTTATTTCATATAAACATATTCGAAATAACGAGGAGGATAATGACCCTCTGCTTTTGCAATCTGCGTCTATTTCAGTAACGTCTGAAAGAAATGTTTTGCTATTTTGAACTGTATTGCTATGGTAATAAGACAATGAGTGATAAATGACGCACGCGAACTCGAGCTGTTTATGCCACTATTCAGTGTTACAAATACTTCTAGAAAGGTAGGTACCGGCTCAAAGTGAATAATGAACTAAGTATAAGTTGGTATTCATTACACATAAGAGTTAAACAAACAAGCCATAAGAGATAGGGCTTGAAAAGTGACGGTGGAGAAAGAACTTATTTTCTAATAAAATCAGCATATAATTCATCACAAAAATGTTGTACTGGACCATCTATTGGAGAAATCTATTATATAACTGCTCGCTGAACTTAAGTAGGACCACAATCTTATTCTCCAAGTACCTATACCTACCAATCTTAATGTGTACAACATGAAGAAAAATTTGACAGAATTGCTTCACATTTTATTTCGATGGGATCAACAATTACCGTCGAACTCCAGAACTTTCAACCAAAAGTGCTTAGATCAATACGACTTCAACATCATGACTTCACTGCTCTAAAATTCAGGAGACGGTTGAAGAGCTTATCACTGTTCCAGTTACAAAACTCAATTCCATGAACATGAGACCGAGAAAGTAATAAGAGTTTCCAAGTTTTTATGACTTTAGTATAGTTACTTCGGCCAATTTTCCTGCTAAGTATATCAGACAACGCAATTAAAGACTATTAAAGCTATAACGTAGGTTGTATGTTACTCGTACATATTATGTTGTTCGATGATTTATAAGAAAAAACCTAAACCTAAATAAACAAAAACTTGAGAGGTGTCAAGGGACACCCGGATGGAACGAAGTTCTCACAAAATAACGTGGGACAAGGGAAGGGGAATCAACTTTGACTTCGACTTCGACTTCGACTTCGACTTCGACCTCGACCTCGACCTCGACCTCGACCTCGACCTCGACCTCGACCTCGACCTCAACCTCGACCTCGACCGCGACCTCGACCTCGACCTCGACCTCGACCTCGACCTCGACCTCGACCTCGACCTCGACCTCGACCTCGACCTCGACCTCGACCTCGACCTCGACCTCGACCTCCACCTCCATCTCGACCTCCACTTCCACCTCGACCTCGACCTCGACACAATCGTGACAACTTTTCGTGACAACTTTTCGTAAGATTTTTTTCCGTCTAGCCGCGACACAACGCGCGATAAGGAACTTCGTTCCAAAAACAAAACCTAATTAAAAAAAACTTTCAACTAATTAAACCTAAATAAAACGGATAAATAATAAATATTGGTGGAGTAATAGAGTAAGGTTGATTTTTTAGATTTTTATTCCTGTTATTCTATAGCCTCAATATATATCGACGCTTCTTTTGATCTAACTAAAGGATTTACAATGCTAGTGTTATTCCTTCAATTCAAAAGGATGTGCCATTCCGGTCGGCGCTTTGCATTGGAGATCGTAAGGAATTCTATTAGATATAGCAGCGAAAGCGTCAATGAGCGTGATGTATGTACCACCTGCCTCAAGTTTACGTTCTATTCACTGATTCTGTAGGATATTTTAATTCTTTTTCAACACAGTCAGAGTTGTTCATCTATCTCACGAAAGTGGGTAAGCAGTACTTGTATTTCTGATATGTATACTTGTATAGACAAGCGCTTTTTTGTGCGTGACTGCGGCTCGGACGACACTGAGCGCTACAGACACAATTAAGAACAATCCGCTATACACAATATAGTTGTGCTGCCGCCATAATCAATATAATTGAGAAGCAAATTTCAGGGGTTCATTCGAAAAAATAAAGTTCACTTACACCAATAGCTAGGTGTGTTGGCAGCTGTCTCACTAACATCCTAATCAAAAAATTGAGCTAAATGAAGTTGCTTTACAGAATCAGCCTGCCGAATGAGATATTGCAATGACTATCTAATGAGACTGTCGTAAAGACCCGCCACCTGAACATATCTCGCTGTTTACTTATTGGCGAATATTCAACTTAGAGCCTAATAAAATACACATTCCTGTATCCCGTATGTTCAATGCAACTTTCTATAACTTTATACGGCGGATCTGTTTTATAGTTCTATCGTGTCTTGGCCGTAAAAGAACCAGACCTATCTTTGGAAAGAATAACTAAAGCAGAGTATGTTTAGCAAGTTTTAATTCTCAAGCGAACGGAACGGATCCAAGCCAATTTTTCTCAAAGCTCCGTAGTTCCGTAGCTCCTAGCATTTAATATAAATATAACACGTCACATAGAACATTTCACACATCACCATCTAGCCCCAAACTAAGCAAAACTTGTACTATGGGAACCAAATAACAGAAATACATATATACTTTTTTTTAAACATACTTATATGATACATAATAATAACACCCAGACACAGAACAAACATCTATGTTCATCACTAATATTTGTCCTTGGTGGGGATTGAACCCACAACCTACAGCGCAGAAGGCAGAGTTACTACCAAATGAGCTGGGAGGCCAGTCAAATTATCACCGACTGGTAGTGATCTGGATCAGTTTCTTGTATATATAGTAAATATTCTGTAATCTAAAATATATAGGTATATATATATATATATATCTATAATATATATATTTTTTTTATTTTATTTTAAAATATATAAAACTCTTGCGCTACTGAGAGAACTTGAATTTTGGATGGTGTATTCCTTTTCGTGCACCAAGACAAGCATTACCGTCAATGTCTGTTGAGAAAATGTTTCACTGTCCTCGCACGAGGGCACAAAAATTGTCCCTATTTTTTACGCCAGTTTCAGTAAAGTCGGCACTTGGCTCATCTCCATTTTCCCGAGCTCACTTTCGTAACGACATGTTTTCGTGGCTTTTTATGGATATCCGGCAACTGTTACCATTTATAGATAGGCCATAATAGCATACTCTAAAAGTTAACAAAATAATTTATTCCTTTATAATCAAGTGTTGTAACAATTGTATTCCTAAGTGACAAGCCTATCGTCGTTTATAAGAATACATATTATAGTTTCCTCACGTTTTTTCTTTGAGGTTTTGAGCACGTGTTTTTCAAATTTTCCAAATACTACCTATATTAATGCACTCCCAGGTTTTAACCCACGACCTCCAGATTGAAAATCGAGGTAGTTACCTCCCACTTATCATAAATGGCGTATAGAAATCAGGTCTAATGAAAAATATAGGTAGAGGTATAATTCCTAACGGAATGATGGTGTCTACTGAGGTCGATCAAATATCTCCCCCAGATATTTTCAACCGTTCTTCAATGTTCAATTTCTTTCGAAAGAGTCTCGATGGTCCCACCAAAGTTTTCTTGTTAGATGACTGATTGCTATTGAGTGCTATTTATTATTGATTGCGATTTAAAACGTAAATAACTTTGTATTGGCGTTATTAATCAGATTAATATTAACGAGACCAGTTAGACGGGATCTGTCCGCGCCGTGGCTTCGTGCGAGAGTGTAATTACATCCGCGGACAAACAAATAAATAATCCACTGGGTAAATGTGGTGACACACCAGAACCAGCGGGGATTAAAATCAAAATGAAATCGGATCGCGACTAATTCCCAAGTACGCTAGACATCCTTTCCGATGTCCGATAATTCGTTAGGATAGACTTACCTAGAGCAGCAATCAGATGAATTTCCTGATTCAAAATTGAATTACACTGCGCTAAATTTTACACCCAATCCAAATGTTTTTTTTGACTACTCTGTAGATAAATTTTTGTCTAAATCGCTCTGCCTATTCGGGCGTCGATGGAGTCAATTGTTTGGACCTTGGTGTGCCGCTGCACTAGGAATGTGATGACACGATAGCATCTGCATCATAAGCGTATTACTTTGCAAACAGATGAGAAGAAAAGACGAAATTCGAAGCAATAATAAAATATAAGCGTTTACCATATTATTATTTAGCAGTAATATCTTATCCACAGAAGTGGCTTTCTTTTATAATAAAGGAATCGGGATGTCTGGTTCATGTAGGGACGTGTTTGACATTACAAGGTCTATTCACAAATATCAGTGCAACTCCAAGGACGTGACGGGACTGTGAAGGCTCAAGAGATAAGACTGAAGCTCCCGGCCGACACTGACACAGACGTATGCGAACGAGTCATATAAAATGTACGCATCAATATATTTTTAAACACATGATGGAGCTCGTTTTTCCACGTCCCTGTCCCTGTTCTGATGTATATACATATATGTATGTATATGTATATAATTTTTCATAATATTGTGTGCAAATCCTAATATTATTGCAATTTATGCAATTATTAATGCGAAAGTTTGTGAGTTTGTTTGTGCCTCAATCAGGCCTAAACGACAAAACGATTAAGATGAAATTAGCTGCAGATGTAGATATAATGCCCGAATAAAAAAATAGAATACGAACAGCATTTCCAAATTGTTAAAAAAACGCATAAGGGATGATTTTTGTATAGATGGCGCTGGTGTGCAATAAATTTGACATCCGTGTTGACATCAGTTGTCATAGCAACGTATGTACACATACGCAAATAATATGGCTTTGTTTGTTTTGATAAATTATCGTAGGCTTATAAGTTATATGGAGAAGGGTTGGGTATTTTGCATAAAAGGTGGCTAAACTCCAACGTTAATTTTCATTTTCAATGTAAATAATGAGTTCAAACATGCGGTTATAAGTGCAAAGTTTATCAAAGCAAGCCGGGGTTGGCGTGGGCGTCGGCCGTCCTAGCGGGCGATGGCTGCGTGATGTGTCTACGCCAGAGATGATGTAAAACTGGACTAGGTACCTTAATACCCAATATAAATGGTACTTTTTATGCTCAACAACGGGCATTTCGACTAACTAACTTACATTATCGCATTCAAAAACTCGTACTAAATATACGCATTCAATCGTTTAGCCCATATCATAGATTTCAGAAAGAAAATATGTTTTGATATCTCATTGGAAAATCAACGAATTGTGTTGATTTTCCAATAAGATTGATGAAAGAAACGGAATGATATTATCATCACGATTCGGTAGTTTTATATCACACGTCATTTTTGCTCAGCTTACCGGGTATACTGGGTCTAATGATCCTATGCACCAAACATTAAGGATTCAGAACAAAATATATTTATCTGAGTAATCTAGTAAAATCTAGCACGTAGCAATAATTACTTACAGTGCTAATAAAGGATTTGGGTCCAGAGTCCAAATTGTTCTAGGTCGAGACGGATCGATGCTATGCACCAGTCGTCAGCGCTAGTCTGTAGGATCTCCACGAGATATCACAAAAACGGGATCAGAAAAAGCAGTTGTATGGTCTGTGACCAGAGAGCCAAATTTGAAGTTTAAGCAAGTACGTTTTATTCCATGAAAAATAAACTCAAATTACAATTTTGAGGGATATTAACATAAATAAACCTAATTAAAAGCTATTGCGATGCAAATAATTTATATCTGATGTCATCACCACATCAGCTAAAATCCAGAGAACATGCTAAGTTTTTTTTGCAAGTAAGGCATTTGATAAAAACATTTATTTATAGCTAATCAAAACCGATTTCGATTAAATATCAGATAGGTAATCCTTTTTCGTGGTCAACCTTTACAATATCTGACTCGCTATTTTCCTTTCAAAAGATATGAACCGTCCGCTAATTTATCGGTGGAAGCAGCATTTTGATAGGACTATACGTTCACTTTTTGGTCTCTAGCTTTTCGGGACTTAATAAAACAGAAACTCCAGCTAGACTCCTCAAATAAGTAGGTACTATTTACTATCTTCTACCAATAAATTGCTCCAAATATATATAATATTTAATGTTTAATGTTGACCTTTTTATGGTCGTGAAGTCGGAGTGTCCTCCATAAATAAAATACTTAATGAATAAACAGTCACCCAAAATACAATAGATTATACATCCCACACAAAAATTCCCCACATCATGGGTATCAGCGCAAGTATCATGATAATCAACATCATCATCTAGTCAAAGATTAAAAAAAAACAAATCTCACAAAAGCTCGTCCCGCCGCGCCACCGAGGCCGTAAAACGAAGCAGGTGTAGCTCAACAAAAGCTGTTGTTGTTGTAGTGAGTTCTGGGGTTTTTCATGAAATGGTTTCCAGGTGCGTTGTTCAACAAACTCTGTACAAAAGTAGGCAGCAAGTGCACCTAAGTACCCAATCCAAAAAGCTTTTATCAGGAACAGTTGCCCATAAGGGACGCAAGAACAACCGTAAAGTGTGCAAAACAGTGTTTACTGCGAAGGCACGTGCCGGCCATTATCTACAGCGGAATGAAACCTGCGACAGTTTGGACAAGGAAGTCCAAGACTCCCGCCTGAGAGTTAGAATCACAGACTTTGCTTGGTTTCCCAATACCTCAATTATGTCTCAATTATGAAAGACAATTTTATTTACGAGCCTGTACTACCTGTAGACACATAAGTAAATTAACAGTCAACATACCGTAGTCCTGTCTCCACACTAAAGATTCCCTGACGTGTCTATGAATACTTACTAATGGTAGGTCTTAGTCTACTAGTAGTTCAATTTTTTTAAATACGAAAATACTAAATGAAACAACAACACCAACTGGAATAAAATATTCGCTCATGAATACATTGTTCACGCTTATACCTCTTTATTTCTTTTACTCTAAGGGTGCCGCTAATACTTGTATTTACCGAGGGAGAAACATCACGTGCTTAAACAACTTTAGACCCCATTATTCATCTAACTTTAGTGTAGCGGAGCGGAGATGTATAAAACTGAACAATAAAATTTGTCAAGATCTACGCACAACACCTTTCCAAAAAAAATAATTATTTATGATTTTGAATTTCGTAAGAATATCGATATCTACGTCATCATCTGGACCCCAAATACGGGCCCTAGAGGGTCCAGTTGGTAACTTCAATAAAGCATTAGATATTTTAGTTGCCTGCAATGAAGGCCTAAAGTAAACTCCATACAAATATTTTGTTGCCAGGCCGAACTAAAAAAAATATGTTTTTTTAGTTCGTACATGACAACGTAGTCTCAACATAGTAAAGTCTAGCAATACAGTACACAATCTTCTAAATGTCCCTCAAGGATAATAAAAGTGTTCGCAAAAGGAGGATCAGGTGTCATCAATTACCGGGAGCATAAAGCCGGCCGTTGATCTTCATTCCGCCTGCCTCCCGCAGCCTTAACTGCGTCATACAAAATGAACATAGTAAAAATGAACGGTGAGTCAACTTCTCAGATATTTATAAATGTTACAGTACTCGTAGATAAAAGCACAGTCTATATATTTTATATTGTACTCACTTATCTGCTTATATTTTCACATTTTGAGATTAAGTCAGTGACTAGCTTGAGTTAAGGCTCTAAGCAATGATCGATGGTGAAAGAACCTGGGCAATGAAAGGTTTAAATAGTGCATCGTAAAGGCATTTACAATATCTATTCAGGTAAACAAAAAGTTATGAAACGAAGCGATCATAAGGCTACGAATTTAATCGCATCCAAATGTTGACCAACAAATGCCTGACAGATAAAACAAAGATCAAATCCGTAAAGCAACGTTTAGTTAAACCGGCAGGTACCGATAAACCGATAAAATATATTCAAAATGTACAAACTGTAGCTGAAGTACTGCAAGATAACTACGCTATACTACGGCTTCGTCGACTAGACATTAACACCGATATACGCCTTTATCTTACCCGGGAACAACTAGGGTGTGTCTGTTTACATTTTGAAGGCTTTTACTGCTCACCGGCTGAATAGCAATAATATAGTAGGTATTTTACTAGCTTCATTTGTTAGAGAATGTTAGAACGAACCGTAATTTACTAATATTACTTAGGTACCCATCATTCCAGAGCCTCTTTCGGTAAACTATTCTCTTTACACACCTCTTTACTCAATGAATTATGTTTCTTTGAACCGTTACCTACATGGCAGGAACAAGAAGAGTAGGTACCTAGAGTTGGAGTTTCTTCGTAAATGGCTGAACCGCAAAACAGTAGACGATTCAAAGTGAGTCTACCAAAAAACAAATTTTACCCAAAATTTCATCACAAGGATTTTTGTTTTGTATTTCCCGTTCAGAAAAATACAAGGAAAAGCGGCCTGAATGCAAAAACGTTGTTCGAAATAAACCAAACCAACAAAAAAATAAAATAGAATTGGCACTTCGGAGGGGCCGAAGCGGAGCAGCGCAAGTGCTTGGTTAAAATGGATGCTATTCATACGCAAAAGGCACGGGAAGTTAATAAACGTGATATCCGGAGACTAGCTTCGGCGCAAAATCCATCGGAAGTCGCTTCCACGTGGGTTTCATTAAATCACAGCTGTGTATCTACAATTCAACATGACACTTTTCAAATTTGGTTTTATGCTGCATTAAATTACTCTCACCAGGATTCCAAAACTGTTATCGATCGGTGAGATTAACTTATCAAATGTTACGAAAGCATTGGAAACTATAGATTTTCTACAATTGTTTAGAACATAAAATTTTATACTTTTTCTCAATAGATATATTTTATTTTCTAGGTATACCTTGTAAGTTTTATTTTATATTTTTTATCAAAAGAAAAGTAAGAAAGAAAAAGTAAAACAAAAATTACTGGACATCTTTTACGAAAAATGATAATTAAATCACAAACTAGTTACCTAATGCTTCCAAAGTCTAAAATATTCTAATAAAAGTAGGTACCTATCTAAATAACGAACCTCTCGAAAGGTTTCAGTTACGAATAGAACTGGTCCAATCAAATATTCTTTTAAAACTCTACAACTGTTACAACATTCGCTATCCCTGAGTTATGTTCTCCGAAGATTTATGCGTCCCTAAAGTTTGAATCGTACTTTTATGTGTCTTATGTTGAAATTAGTTTTATATTCTCTGTCGACCGGCCCTTATAAAGTTTTAGGTTTGATTGGTTTATGACCTCACAAAAAAGATAAGTGGGGACCTATAAAAAAATCACATTTATTTAAACATTTGGCATTGATCTGATACACATACCTAAGTAATTGTTAGAAATTATACTCATAGCCATGTTGCCCCAAACTCAACAAAGCTTGAACTATGGGTACCAGATTACTGATAGAATACATATTACATACTATTTTTTAAATTTATTTATCATAGAATCAACAGCACTTTGTGAATGTAACATAAAATAAAAAAAACTTAAGACGAGTAATGTCCGAATAGTCAGCAACCCAATGTTTTTGATGAATGCCGAATCGTTTTTTCTCAATAACCGCAAAACATACAGTTTTGTTTTTTATGACAAAGATAACTTAATGATATAATCTAGATAAATTACAGACAGAAACACGATTGGTGAAACTTTTCTAGATAGATTTATTTTCCAAAGTTGGCTCTTTAAAACACTAGTTTCGTTTTTAATCAAAACTATGAATAGCTAAACAGTTCATTTTTATATAATTCGTTAGATAATCATACTAGCTAAGTAAATTACAGAGAGTTTATTTTTAAATTTGATGGTTTTCAAGATAATGCAGCACTTTTTCCGTCTTATCCGGGTAGACTCAGCCCATACAAAAAGTCAAAATTTCACTATTAACTAAACTTAATGCCAATAACAGATTCTTACTTTTTAAACGTTTTTTTTTTTTAATAGTTGCTTTGAATTGCTTGTACTTAGATAAAAATAAAGACTATAAACTAGATAATGTGTGACCGTAGTTGACATGCAAAATTATGAAAATACAAGGTTAATTAAATACATTATAACACCCACATGGTTATAAATACATGATAACACTCAGACACAGAACAAACATCTATGTTCATTACACAAATGTTTGAACTGGTAGGGAATGATCCCCACAACCTACAGTGCAGAAGTCAGAGCTGCAAAGCCAGTCAAAGGCCAGATAAGTATAGACTTCGAACCTTCAGTTCAATAAGATCAGCTAATTCAATAAGCTTGCATATTTATGTTACGTCTATATCTTGGTTCTTGTAATAGAAAATGTAAAAACATATCGATATGCTCTTTGTATGGCCAAGACTTTCACATCTGTTATTTGAGATGATTGCAACGGTTCTAAATAGTAGGTAGAGGTGGATCTTACTTGCGAAATCAAGTACCAGGGATGAAAGTACCTTGTATAAGTTCCAGGTTAGATACTTTTGAGGAGGTATTTAGATAGTCCTTACAATGGTATTAGCTATTACTATCAGCACTCCGGTGATGTGTTCCTGACTGAAAGTGTTCCTTAAATCACTTTCAGTCAGGAACACAACACCGGAGTGCTGATAGTTAAAGGTTTCTCAAGTCATCATCATCATCTGACTACCATTACCTATCCCATTCAAGTGGGATCGGCACAATATATTTCTCTCTTCCATACTCCCCTATCGCTCATCATTGCAGTATTTACACCTTTTTTACCCATATCATCCTTTACCCAGTCTATCCATCTCTTCTTAGGACTATCTCTATCTACTCTTATTTCCATACATTTATATTCATCACTATTTTGGTAACATGGCTCTCTTCCCCCCTCATAACAAAGTTTTACATAAAGTTTTCTAAAGTGCTAGGAGTAAATTACGAGTATGACATGTCACACAGTTGATGCAGGTGCGCACTTGCTACCTTGCGAAGTATTTTAGCTCGTCAATTATCGCAAGGACGCACCTGGTCCATATACTTGCAAAACATGATCTAATAAATAAGCACCATCCCTAAAAGGTACTACTAGTTCCTTTTTAGACTTTGGTCATTTGCTGTAGGTTGCGTAGGTGTAGTTGTTCTGTATAGATACCAAAGGTGCATGATGTGGATACCTATCTATTTTATCGACCTTTATGAAAATATTATGGAAAGTGGAATTTCTGGGATAAGAAAAGAAAGAATTCGAGTATACCGACTTACCTAACACTATCTACACATGATTTGATACTTAGTTACCTACACATATACCTAGCTCAACGATAAAAATCGACTTTATTCAGCAAGCAAAGTGTAGTGTAGGGTATGAGCTACATATTTTTTATGACGTCCCAGTTTCAGAGATCCACTCACCCAGTTTCATTCCGCAGTACATTTGTATTCCTAAAGTATTTCCATTGAGTTCAAATTTTTCCGTCGTAAGCAGACTGCCTGGCGTCGATCAGTGGGAATTGAAGCGCATTTATCATGGATTATAGGATCGCCTATTGACTTGGCAGAGTTCCACTCGTATTGAAGTATTTGTAAGATTCAAACCACAAATTAAATTTGACAGCAATTGTGATGAAAATAATCGTAACGCTGCCCTTAGAATTTTTGCTTTTATTTCATCTTCATTTTTTTGACTTTGTTATTACTCGTATTTTTCTTGTCACCTTGTTCGATCGGCACCATAATGGAGCTCTACATAACATCGAAAAAATGATAGGCACTATGCCGTGTTGTTGCCTGATTCTTCTAGGTTTTGTCGCGATCTAACTAGAGCTCGAGTTTCGATAGAAACCATCATGTCAAAAATGGTTCTAGCTGCAGTGTATCGCAAAGATGCCAAATTTACCGGTTTAAAATAAAAACAAATTGAAGTTGATTGCAACAAAACTTATGTAATCGAGGGGGCTGGTAAATGTTGCTTCGGATGTGGGTGGCGTATTTTTTCCTTATTGTCAGAAACGGGAATAAGTATTTTCAGGAAGTTTCCGCCCAATCACCAAAGGCAGTAACAAAAAGGTCTTATCTACGTTTTTTTTCTATAGAACTAGGTCGACAGAGAACTTAACTGTGTTTTCTGCTTCCGTACCTCAAAAGAAAAACAACAGAAACAAGTTTGTTTATCTACAGGCACTTTGAACGTAAACTAAGAGACTCCATTCACTCTACGAGTAGGTGTTTGTGAAGCGCAGACAAAGGATTTTTTTTTATAATCCAATTTTCATTCTGGTTGACCAACAAAATGTTAATTTTATTTATCATTAATTTTGTCAAATTTTGTTATACAGCCGGGATGCGTACCTACAACTTTCGGATCGAAAGTCACCGTCAATCAAAGTCGAGACATACATACCTACCTACCTAAACCTACGTCTTACCTACCATTCGGTAAAAATGAATTAAAATAAAAATCTGGGATAAGTCTGGATAAGTCCGTGGAAATTACGAGATCTGGTTTTTTCATTAAACTCTTGCAGAATGATATCAATAAAACTTAATATACACCTTCAGATTCTGTTAACAGTAAGTATCAATGGTGTCTAGACGTCTTGATTAAATTGAATCCTCTTTTATGCGACAAGGTAGAGTAGGTTCTTTTTATCGCTTTGAATAACTCTCATATATATTTTCTCTTATATTAGCTTTCAAATATCTTAGTATTTCAATCAAGGAATTATGAATATTTTCTAGTTTATTAATCAATGGATTTTTCTGTTCGAAAAATTTATATGCGCATCAAAAACACGTGCTTAAAACGGTGAAGGAAAACATCTTGAGGAAACCAGTTAGTATTCTTATAAGCGGCGATGGGCTTGCAACCTGTCACGTATGGAATGCTAACTACTGCAAAATGTGGGCATGTGCCAAATATAATGTTTGGACGTGCCTCTGACTACCCCCACTAGACATCTTCAAAGGATCTAAGCGTCTGGAGATCTGAGAGGATGTCTACCGTACTTGGGGTCGTGATCCTATTTATTTTATTTATATTGTCATGGCTAAGTGTGTTCTATAAATTTAAGCATGAACTTACTGTTTGGTGACAGATATAAAAGCCTGTAAAAGTACCTCTAATAAAAATAAAAAAACCGGCCAAGTGCGAGTCGGACTCGCGCACGAAGGGTTCCGTACCTATAAAAATCTATCTATAAAAATGGCAAAAAAAACACATTTTTTTATGGGAGCCCCACTTAAATATTTATTTTATTCTGTTTTTAGTATTTGTTGTTATAGCCTCAACAGAAATACATAATATGTGAAAATTTCAACTGTCTAGCTATCACGGTTCATGAGATACAGCCCTGTGACAGACAAATGGACAGCGAAGTCTTAGTAATAGGGTCCCGTTTTTACCCTTTGGGTACGGAACCCTAAAAAGAAGAACTTGATGAGTGTCCGTCCACCCTTTCAACTAGTACCAAATGTTATCTATCAATGTTTTTTTTGCAATCGGATACCGTGTGGTAAGTATGTGAGGTCTTCTGTGAATAATGATAGGTACGTAGTTTGTCTAGCAGACTTAAAATGAACATGTAAGCTACATTTTATCTGAAGGTACTAGTTCTTGAAGGTCCGAGCCACGCTCGTTGATTCTACAATATTGAAACTACTCGTATAACATTATGTATTTTGTACTTATATGTATGGAAAATCAGAACCTACAAGTATAATATTAAACGTAAATACACGTTAAATTCGTCTACGTAATTTTTAACTACCGTCTCTACCAATCATACTAATATTTTTACATTTAAAAGTTTGTATGTTTGTATGTTTTGGCTCAATCCCGCCCAAATGATGTAATTAGGATTAGGATAAAACTTGCAATATACATTATGGCCTAGAATAGGATTATAGGCTACTTTTTATCACCTACCATGCAAGCGAAGCCGCAGGCGGAAGCTAGTTGACGATAAATCAAACCTCTATACTAAATACATCCTTTATATAAAGAGCTAATGATGATGACTATAACAGAAAGTACGATATTGTCAAGCATCGATGTGAGTCGCCCTTTTAGCTCTAGACACGTGACAATGGCAACAGACATCAAGGATGATAAAAATAAGACCCAACAAATCAGATGCATATGCATACCCTCGTATTTAGGAACGACACTGTGAGAACACGCACCCACAGTGAACAAAATCTTTTTTCATAAACATCACTCTATGT
This sequence comes from Hydriomena furcata, assembly GCA_912999785.1. Classification (NCBI taxonomy): domain Eukaryota; kingdom Metazoa; phylum Arthropoda; class Insecta; order Lepidoptera; family Geometridae; genus Hydriomena; species Hydriomena furcata. Next base: position 10,326,767 of record OU538824.1, read on the forward strand.
GTTGTGCGACACTGCATAGTGTGACTAGAGGCGCACTGTCGTGTGCCTCTAGCTAATGTTGAGCTCTAGAGGCACACGGTAGTGTGAGCCATAGTGTCGCACAACACATAAAGTGATGTTTATGAAAAAAGATTTCGTCCACTGTGGGTGCGTGTTCTCACAGTGTCGTTCCTGAATACGAGGGTATGCATCTGATTTGTTGGGTGTTTGTCATTTACCAATCGGATATTACCGTTTATCTTAATTCAAAAATTGTTTATTATCTAGTTTACAGCTGCAGTTAGTTCCACTCAATCTGTGTAAAGCTCTGATAAAGACTTTCAGTTGAAATTCCGTAAAAAATAGTTTTTTAGTTTTTGTAACATAAATAAAAAGGAATCGTCTGCGATTAATTGTGTTGGTGATTTGTCTACTCGTAATGGATGCCGTGTATGGAAAAAGTTCCGGGAACTTTTGAGTGGCATCTAGCGTTGAATAACAAGTACATAGCGTAACTTGTCCTTCCGTCGGTTATGCATGCGTTCCTTGACTTGTATCTGGTACCTAGCCTAGGTGTATTCTTTGTACGAAAATTCGCCACTTATTTTTAGTATTTTTTCTTACACTGACTAATTTTATTTTCATCACAATTCATTTTGTTTTTCCTTGACAAAATTATTTAGGTATTCGATATTGTCGTACCGTTTATGTTACTAGGTAGTAACATTTTAGTTTTAATAAAAATCTACAGTTTATTCCAGCCTACATGCCTATAATGTGTTTTCTAATAGCTAAATTAGTTTTTATATATTTCATAATATTATTACTATGGAGATCAATTGATGTGTAAACATTTCGCGAGAATCGGCTACGTTTATATGATGTCCGTAATAAAAAGTCTATATAGCAATTAAAAAAGCATTACTATTACAATATCAACAACAAACCGATAAATCCCTACATTTGTTGCAAGCAATCTATCCTACTATACTTTACCAGTAAGTAGGTAACCCTAGCACGTAAGCTCCGTGCACAATTATGCTGCTTGCTCTTTCATTTATTAATACTGTGTAAACCTTGGAAAGGTCAAACATTAGACGCGTACTTTAATAGTTCAGTCACGCTCCTCACGAGTTTGTTTTAACATGCTGTTCGCAGCTCAAGAGAATGTACTTTAAAACTTTTTAATGCGCCTTAGCTGTAAGTTTAAAGTGACCGTCAATAACGGCGGTAATGTAGCGGAGAGTGTGAAATCCTTACGTCAGATCTTGCTGATGATAATTGATATGGACTGCGTTTCTGTTAAGGCAGTGTTACACATTGTGCACACGTGCTTGTAGCTGGTAAACCTGCAAGCTTACTGCGTAAAAACTGATCATCACACGCTGGTTTAATTGCCACAGCTTTCAAATTCAGACAATACCATACTAACTATTACAGAATTCTTCACTCTATTCCAAGATTCTATAATATTTAGGTAGGTCATCCTCTTCCTGCCCTTATCCCACTTAAGTGGGGTCGGCACAAAATGTGTACTTCTTCCATTTCCCTCTATCAGTCATCATCTCATCACTCACTATTTTCTTATCCATGTCATCTTTCACAAAAAGTCCATCCATCTTTTCTTTGGCCTACCTCTTCGCCTACATCCATCTACCTGCATTCCTAACATTCTTCTCGTTACATGACTCTAAATTTAGACAATACCAATGGCATAATAACACTAACTATTTACTCTAATTATTCATCTATTCCAAGACTCTATAATAGTTAGGTACTATGGACAAAATTTACAGGTGAAGATTGATTTTTAGTAAATAAGCCTACAGATCTTCGGACGGTGCCTGTATAAGTTTTTAGAGTCTTTTAAAACAGGAAGGAAAGTAGGAAAAGCGCGTGGGAAAAGTTTTGCTGTCTACCCTCGTAATATTCATGAACAAAACAAATCGTGCGTGAACTTAATGATGGTTGTCGTGTGGAATCACTAATAAGAGTTATTGGATCGCTATGCATACCTATGATACCCAGTGCCTACCATTATAATTGATATTATTAGGTACCTAGATATTATTTAGATATTATTATTACCTGTATTTAGATTCTCTATCTCAAACTAACAGTGATAAAATATAATCTTGTTTAGCGGTGACAGTAATTATAATTTCAAGTACCTAAATGATATTCAACTTAGGTTTAGATGAGTCAAAATAATAATTCATATTAACCACTGAGGATTTATAAAGTCCAGTTAGCATGAATCATAATATAATTCGCGGTACGATTCACATTTAGGAATAATTGTATGATAATGAATTAATTGCATTTTGAATCTTCAATAAATAACCCATTCGTAATAAGGTACTCGTAGATTACATATTAAGCAATCATACCTTCGCAAATCAATGCCAGGTAGCCTTTTTAGATCGCACTTTTCACAAATCACGTATTCTTAAACCTAAGGCTCTTACTTTTTGCGAAGAAACTACATTTTCGCCATCAAGACCTTGTTTTCCACCACAAACACAACATAAAGTCAGCTTTCACTTTGATGGAATAAAAACCATTTGAACGCGTTGGTTTCCCCCTCATTCCACTTTCCTACCCATTTATACGCACTGTCAAATCGATGTCGTTCGTGATTTTTTTTAATCCAGATTGCTGAAGCTGAAACCATTTTTTCGCTGTTCTATAGAAGGTGGCCAAAATAATTATGCACTCAAAATGTTTATTATAAATCTGTATTTTTATGATGCCAACCGAAAGGGTAAATGATAAGGATTAATGTCTTCTAAATAACATTGTATTTTAAATTAGAGGACACTGTGAAATTTTAGATGCAAGTTTTAATAAAGGTATTAAATTTATTTTACAGTTGATGTTCGAAAAATATTATCATTATCATTCATAGATAGCTTCATCCTGAAGTTTGCTTTTTGTATAGTTCCGAAAGAAGAAAACGAAAATGTTTTTATTCATAAATCCTATGATAATGTTAATAAACTGGTGTGTGACTTCGGTACTAACATAGCTTGTGCATGGCGCGTCATTGCACCGTTTATTCTGTTTAAAAGTTTCAAGTTACGACACTTGAGACACGGCACCAGATGTGCACTCTTTATCAGTGGGCAAGATATATTCCTAGCTGCACTGGTTTAGCCGCTTCAATGCCCGCTTGTGTTCCGATAAAACATGGCTTTCTTGAAAAAACTAAGGCCGTTCTATGAATGTCAACCACATCGGCGTCTCTGTTATTTGCGGTTGTTATATGACGGCCGTCACATTTTCGGCAATGTTATTCATTTTATAATTTTCCATGTGACATAATGTGACATAGAGTGACAAGTCAGATGTTCATCATGCGTGCGGACATCGGCGGTTATGTCACTGAAAACAAAAGCTTAAACTAAACACGATCTTTGCACCTTAGAAACAAAGATATTAAAAGAAAATAATTACATCTGTAAAATACTGGTTAAGAAACCAAATTTGACATTTGTGTACCTTTTGTAGGAAACCAAATTTGACATTTGAAATGAAATTAAATGAAATGAAATGATCTGGTATATTTGATCTGGTAGGTACGTCAAATGTTTGTTTATCTACGTTTTTGCAGACATAGTGACAGATATCTTCCATAACACGTGGTCACGAGCTAGTGAGCAGTTAAATCTGCTCACTAGCTCGTGACGTGACGTGACGTGACGTGATAAGTTTTTTGTTGAAAAATATTTTTCAAAGACAAGCTTTTGTAAAATCAACCATCAAATTCAAATTCAAATTTGAAAATCATTTATATCAATAAAATCATAAGGATCACTTTGAAACGTCTTAGGAACTAGGTGAAGCTACGCCGATTCTTCGCGACCAAGCCGAGAAGAATCAGACAACAAACACGGCTTGGGGTCTACCTTTTTTTTCAAATAACCCTTTCCTTAATGCTATGTAGAGCTCCAGTGTAATGCCGATTGAACAAGGTGAGCGCGCTATCACTTGTCACATCATATAATATTTGTCATCGGAACTTGACAATAATACAAAGTTTTTACTCAATTGAAGTACATATTTACTAAGAAGCTCCGTTGTAAGTAACTATTGAACAGCTCCTGATTTCATCATCAGATCAGCTCGCTGTCACCATATTATTGCATTTTTACCGAAGTAACATATGTATGCCAAATTTCAGCTCAATCGGTTGAAGATAACTACTTCAAAATTGAGTTGCAAGATTCCACCTTAACAAACATAGTTACATAGTTACATACAAACATAAAGTGCATGTTAAATAAAAGTTTGTAAAATTAACCCATCATGGCATTATACCGAAAAAAAAACTGTAGGTAAGATAATAGATGTCGTTACTCTAATACCTATACCAAGCTTTAAGCTTACGTTTATCTGACTACGACACAATGGTTGGTACATATGCATAAAGTTGGTAAAACACCCAAACCTTAGGTAATATTTAAGTGGAATAGATAGGTACGAGTATCAGTGGATAATTAGAGACAAAGCAAACATGCGTGTGTGTCTTGCTCATGTCACGAACGACTACGCACACACAGGATTAAAAGCTGTTTCCTATTATAGCTATCCTTTGGAGATGCTTTTCTACACGGGCCATTAAATTGCTCTGATGTCCTGAATTTATTTATAATAACTTTATCCATAGAATTAAAACTATCGTTGTTGTTAAACATTTTAACCATAAATAACTAATTAGTTAATTACCACGTTATTTGTTGTATTGCTGATCAGCTGTTGATTGCGGTCGCGAGCGATGCTCGTGATGAGGAGCATCTGAATTGTCTCGGAACGTCAGTAATACAAGAAATAACGAAGTAATTTAAACTTTATCTATAATTTATAACTAGCTTCTGCTCATTTGCTATTTCAGGACATACCTAAGCTATGTTCGTTAAAGGTTTCACTCTAGTTCCATACTCAACAGTTGTAAGCATGCAATAATTTCTTTAAAATTGCCCGTTTGTGACTATCTGTAGGTGTTGTTTCCATTGCGTCTCAACGCACGACTCCGGCTATTCTTGTCTTGGTGACGAGTTGGTCAGATTTTTTTTATCCTGTCTATTGTGCTGGTACCTACTTTCTGTCTCGGTCGTTATTTAGGTCACTGTGGTTCTTACTTATTATACCTAACGGTTTTTATAAGAAACTTCAAATGAATTTAACTTGTGAATGTAGAGCCAATGAATGCTAGGCTTGGTTCTTAAAGTCACAATAAGATCTGAATTAGCTACGGATGGTAGCTTGTTAACTAGCTGTATGTCTGTTGTTAGTTTCCCTCATCCACCCTTATAAAAATATATTTGATTCAACTTATCAGCGCTCGAGAAAGCGTTTTGTCTGCAGAAGAGTAGACATCAAAAAATAATTTAAAAGCAGTGAAAGCAATTATGTTTACCAAGCGTGCCAAGCCAATCGCAAGAATGAACGAAAAGATTAGATTTTACATTGCCCTCTATTGCTACCAAAAGTGCACGTCCACCCGCGGGGCGCTCCCAAAATATTTGTTATATAGGATGTACAATTGCACATACTACTGTAGGTATACTCTTGTTAATAAACCTTTTAAAAACTGTAGGCACACTACAAGTCAACACAGAGTTCGTAACTCGCAAGTCACACGTGCTCCACGTGTACGTTTTTAAATTAGGTTGAAGCACTAGTTACTTGTTTGAACAACTCGGTGCAACGCTAAATATTGACGCAGCGGTGACTGAGCACACACTCTGTTTGAGCTAGTTTTTAATTACTTACCTACAGTATTTCTCATACCGTGACAACAAAGCTTTCAGATTAGGTACGATATATCGAAATTAAAATAAAATAATTATCCAAAAACGCTCTAACATAAAACTGACTCAAAATTACTTGTTTAACGACTAAGAATATTATGAGATTACTCAATTAAAATAGTTTTCTAGCAGCTTCTTTATTAAGAAAAAACAATATGTCAAATAAAAAAACCGACCAAGTGCGAGTCGGACTCGCGCACGAAGGGTTCCGTATCATTATTTATTGAAAAAGGCAATTTTTTAAAATTTTATTCTGTTTTTAGTATTTGTTGTTATAGCGGCAACAGAAATACATCATCTCTGAAAATTTCAACTGACTAGCTATCACGGTTCATGAGATACAGCCCGCTGTAACAGACAGTCGGACAGCGAAGTCTTAGTAATGGGGTCCCGTTTTCACCCTTTGGGTACGGAACCCTAAAAAGATAATCGAAGAGTTTAACAAACAGGTCGTTTAACAATTATTATATACAATGCGTTTTCATAACGGGACTCTTATAATTATTTGATTGCCATGAAATTCATTTTGACAACTTTATTGAGGCAACACGCCTTCACGCCGTTGATGGCGGTGTTTCAAAATGTGATTAACTCACACCATAGACATATGATAGTTCTTCTTGGTAAATACCTAAAGATTTGATGTACATGGTAAATTATCTAACAACGCTGTCCATCAAAGAAGCGGAATGTAGTATCGTTTAATCCAATGTAGTGACTTTGGTGGCGTAGTGGCGACCGCGACCGTCGGAGTCTGACTGAGACGCATTAGGTGTGGGTTTAGGTATACCTACCCGCAACACAGTAAATCTTAGTGTGGTGCCGTACTACGTATACGACTGTTGATATACACATAATATATCTATTTATTATAATTACTAACTGAGCCGTACCCGCTTCGCTGGGGGACAAATAGTTTCACATCTGGTATCCCAATCTTCAAAATAAATTATAGCCTATATGTTGCTGAGGACTAATAGCTACATAACAAAAAAGGTTTCATCAAAATCCGTCCAGTAGTTTTTGCGTGAAAGCCGGACAACAAACAGACAGACAGACAAAATTTTCCAAATGTTTTTTTTTTGGCTTGTGTTACTTGTAAAGGTCCCTAGGAGTATTTTTTTAGTTTTTATTCAATGTACAGAATTGAACTCTTCTACAGTTTTATTATATGTATAGATTAATCCACTGACATCGATCTACACACGCCCATCAGACCGCGCGGAAATCTACAAAAATCCATTTCCCACGAAGGAGATTGGAAAAAAATAGCGAATATTTTTTGGCCATCAGTTTTTGTTCCTACTTGTATTCATCCCTTGGGTCGCGTACGAAACCGGAGGTTCGTACCCGTTTCGGTAGATACAAGTAAATTCCGTATATTTTGCACCAAATATGAAGAATTGTAAGCAATTATCTACGAAGCGTCATCAGGTATCAGGTCCACGAGGTCGTCGCACGAGCGCTGGCAAGCGGCCAGTGCACAATGCTTCTGTCATCCGAGCAATTTGCACCTACCACCCTGGATGGGAGGTATGCTTCCGTGAAAGGACAGCTATCTATTATTAGGTACCACTTACTAGGAGTTTGTCTTATTCGTAATAATGAAAATGAACAACCCATTGGAAGGCTCTTCTTACCACTAAAATGAAGGCAAGGGAGACATAAGTTTAGAACAGTTACATCTTTTTCTTGGCAAGGATAATTGAGGATAAAGAATTGTCTTGTATCAAAATAGTTTTTTTTATAATCCTAGGTCTACAAATTCGGCAAATATCTATCTATCTGTCTATCTAACTAATACCTTCAAACTTGCAATTAATGTAAAAATATAATCTGAATCTCGGAAACGGCTCCAACGATTTTCATGAAATGTAGTATGCAGGGGCTTCGGGAGCGATAAATCGATGTAGCTAAGTTAAATTTTTAGGGTTCCGTACCCAAAGGGTAAAAACGGGACCCTATTACTAAGACTTTGCTGTCCGTCTGTGTCTGTCTGTCACAAGGCTGTATCTCATGAACCGTGATAGTTAGACAGTTGAAATTTTCACAGATGATGCATTACTGTTGCCGCTATAACAACAAATACTAAAAACAGAATAAAATAAATACAACTCCCATACAACAAACGTGCTTTTTTGCCGTTTTTTTATAGATAATGGTACGGAACCCTTCGTGCGCGAGTCCGACTCGCACTTGGCCGGTTTTATTTTATTAGACAACGTCGTTTTATCCGTGTTTTCCAGGCAATGAAATACCGAGCAAAGATCGGTCATCTAGGTACCTCTACTGATTATAATTTCACAAAAAATTGATCCTCGAAGCTCGACAACTTATCCTGAAAGGTCTCAAAGGTATACAAGGGTGTTTTATCCCCATTAAGCTGACTGAAGCTACGAGTTGATACCTACTATATTTAGTAAGAGAACTTGATCATACTTCGATAAAATCTTAATTGAAACATGATCTAGCTTGATCTCACTTCGAGTGGCGCTAATGAACAAGGGTTTATTGCCTCACACTTGATTCATGTAAGATTGGATACAATGTTCTATAATACAGTTTAACTGTCCATATAAAAAGAGGAAGGAAAACATCGTAAGGATATCAATTAGTATGCGTAAGTGGGAATGGGCTTGTAACCCCTCACGTTTGGAATGCTAGCTTCTGCAAAATTTGGGCATGTACCTGTAACTAATGTTCAAATTATCTTATTTTATGGTAATTTATAGGTTAATTTTTAATATTTTATAGGTACGGTAAGGTGGCGAAAAATATGCTTTAAATGTTGAGTTGTTTGGACGTGCCTCTGGCTACTCCTTTTAGACACATACGCTCCTGAAGATCTGAGAAGATGTTGATCTTGGAAATAACAATCATGACTAAATAAAATAAAAAAAAAAATCATTTCGTTTTTTTTAAAAGCCAATATTTTTTATTTTAATTATTCCTAAACCTGAGCATTTACAACACAGAAAAGCTGTTGTTAGGCCAATGACTTTTTCCTTACTAAACTTAATAAAATAATGTAAACAAATGTATTCAACGCGCAATTGTCATGTAATGTGCCGTCATTTAACTCGTTCCAGACGTAGAACAAAGCTCGACACGGTCCTGTTAATTCCTCGCTTTCCCACTGCAACGTTAAAAAGGAAGTCACGGAGGAGGTCATTGCCCCAAAGTTAATAATCCTAAAGCGACAGAACACATGAAAACGAAAGTCGATCATTAAAGGTGCTGTCGATTTGGATTCGAACATTGCCATGAACACTGTGACTGAACTCCACCTTTATATTGAAATCCTTGAAAATTTAATCGTCATGAATGTTTATCGGCTTTTGAATAGTTTCATTAAATCTTTAATTGAATAGAGATTTTATATGCACGGTTTACAGCTTTCAAGTCTCAAGTGGCTAGACAGCTTTTATAATGATTCAAAAGAAAACACTTTCACTCAAAAATTATTCGTATAAGTATTTAGTTAAAAGCCAAATGTAACGTTTGGGCGTGCCTCTGATAACATGAATGAATGAATGAATGAATGAATGAATGAATGAATGAATGAATGAATGAATGAATGAATGAATGAATGAATGAAAATGCTTTATTGTACACCATTAAAACAAAATAATAAAGATATAAACTTAAACTAGAAGAAACACTGTACAATGGGCGGTCGATAAGTAATTATACATAATTTATATCATTAATTTATTCGAAAAGCTAAGGCGGACCACGCGCGGACGTGTGTTTATCATCATTGCACCGGTCGGTAGGATTATTTATCGAAGTGATTAAAGATGGGTACATCTTTATTCACATATACTGCATTATAAAATAGGAGATGTGGCTTGTTCACAAGTATTTCTTTTTTCGTTTCCAACAAAAATAATCGTCGACTGGCAGCGTTCAAGAAAGAAAGTAGCCGTTAAAGAGACAGCAGCTTCATTAACCGCGTTTTCATGGTTATTCGTAAAGATATTAACCTAAAGAACATTTTATGTGCTTAAATCGACGTTTATAAACTGTGTAAATAATTAAATAATGACTTCTGTTGATAGCTCTACATTTAAATCACAATTTGATTAGCTAATAACTTTCTTCTAAACATCAGGCGTCTCGATCTGTAAATAAAAGTGCCAATTTTATTAGATTACATGACTAGGTATATCCAATAGACTTCTTATAAAGATCTGAGCGCTTCAAGATTTGAGAGGATGTGTACCGTATTTGGTGATAACACTCATGATCCAAAATCATTTAATATTATGTTATGTCATGCCCAATTTTCATCCAACTGCAACATAATTGTAGCTATCATTGAATGAGCCAGGCCAAGCCATCTTTTACAGCAACGGTAACTCGGAAACAAAATGGTCATCAATTAAAAGAAACCTGTCGCACGAAGTGAGACGTTTATAGACATTCGGCATTCGCATCTAAATCTGGAAGAAAAATGTTTAAGCCGTACCTAAATAATAGGCACTGACTAAGAAGCGGTTTTGATAATATGACTGACGAGATGAAGTGAAGATCACATATTTCTTAGCGGGATTCCTTAGCCCCTGATATATTGACCGGCCTCACAGCTCAGTTGGTAGTAACTCTGCCTTCAGCGCTGTAGGTTGTAGGTTCGATCCCCACCCAGGGCAAATATTTGTGTGATGAACATAGATGTTTGTTCTGTGTCTGGGTGTTAATCACTACATAGTATAAAGCAAAGTCGCTTTCCGCTTCCCGCGTCTGTATGTAATATGTATGTATGTATGTATGTATGTTTGCTTATATCTTTAAAACTACACAACGGATTTTGATGCGGTTTTTTTTAATAGATAGAGTGATTCAGGAGGAAGGTTTATATGTATAATAACATGCTACCCGTGCGAAGCCGGGGCGGGTCGCTAGTATGTATAATAAGTATGTATTTACAAAAAAAAGTATATAAGTATTCTATCAGTTATCTGGTTCCCATAGTACAAGCTTTGCTTAGTTTGGGGCTAGATGGCGCTGTGTGTAAAGTCCGCCAATATTTATTATTTTATTTTATTTATTAAGGGAGAAAGGGGATTGTACCTACTATATACTGTAAACAATTTGATGACCTTGGCATCCTGTAGTTTTGTTCCATCAATGACAAAAGGGTATAAATACATTGCAAAAATAACGGTAATAAATGGTTGGAAATACACCATTATCTTTATAATATGACTTTGAATTCATCTTAGAACCCAAAGTTTTACTGCTTGAATGTTACATGGCATAATGCGACTTCAAGGTTGTTAGTATTTGTATATTAGTGCCTTAATTACGCCCAAAACGACCTATCGGATTTGAATAAAGCTTGTGTCGTGGAATATCATATAAGATAGTTTTTATCCAGGTAACACGCGAGCAAAGCCGCGGGTGGAAGCTAGTATTATAATGAAAATAACGTCATTAATGTCAGAATGAGTTGAGGAAATGACTTGAACTAGGAAATAGAGTTGGTAGCAACGGTCACTAGCTTTTTACCGCTTGATGATGCCATAGAAGTCTATCGTCTTAAGTTTTCATCAACAAAGTTGTTACTGTCAGAGTGGTAAAAACGTGTTGCAATTCTGGCAGTAAATCGCATCTGATAAATAAAACATATCACTTTAAAATGAACAAACCTCAAATTTATTATTATATCCTGCCATCATCTTTAAACATCGCTTCGTGTCGCATACCTTACTCCAGGAGTGAATAGGTACGTTCACACAGAGTTGGATCTAGGGATTATCTGATGGTGTATCCACATGTAGCATATTTGAATGCAATAAAAACATTTTGTATTTGTATATATGCGGCAACCCCGGGCAGCTTACCTGTTATTGTTGCAGGTTTTACAGAACACCATGAGGGTCAAGATACATAGATATATTATATCAAAGTCCCCCTGTACGAGCGATTATTTATGAACAATCTTCATGACATTTGACCGTCAGGCGTAAGTTAAGCGGAACCAGAAACTTAAATCTAGCAGCACTGGAAACCGTTATCATCTTCAACTGTAAAAAATCACTTGTTAATAGTCACTACATAGTAAATATAAAGCAAAGTCGCTTTCCGCTTCCCGCGTCTGTATGTAATATGTATGTATGTATGTATGTATGTTTGCTTATATCTTTAAAACTACACAACGGATTTTGATGCGGTTTTTTTTAATAAACAGAGTGATTCAAGAGGGAGGTTTATATGTATAATACATGCATAATATAGTAGAGAAACACTGATAATTTTAGAGGTTTCTAATGTGATGTCGTAAATAAACACATTTTTTTGCCCTTACATTGCAAATGCTGGCTGAACCCCACGAGATATATCAGAATAATGTACTACAGTATTGTACACCTTAAAAACGTCTACAAAAAAGTCAACGAACAGCGAAGCGGGCACGGGTCAGCTAGTTACACAATAAAAATTTGACAATTAAAGCCGATGGCAATTATCAGAGGACGTATGCAATAAGGCTGCTAGCATTAAAAACTAGCTTCGTCCCTGTGTCCACACCCAGGAGTCAAACCAGTACCCATTAGTGAGCCTAGCCGCAAAAACAACAGGGAACGAATCGGGAATGCGCCCCGTATCGTCATGGACGTGTGTTGCTAGATATTGCCACTAACTCCGCTGCAGGCATTTTATATTAATTAAGGTACATAACAAAGGAAATTAGTTTAATTGAAAATAGCACCTGTAACAGAAAGTGGTGCTTATGATATGCAAATTAGATTTCAAAGTAGACAGTATCACTAATATGGACATAGCTGGATAAAACACAACAAAAATCAGATTTGTTGGCTAGATCGATTAGAATCGATCGTTAGAATCGATTTTCAGGATTCCATAGACATTTGTGATCTATGCACTATTCATCATACGGATGTTTAAAGGTAGAGCATACTTGGAAATAGGTACCCGGTACCCGAATCACCCCCTCATATAAAAAAAAAGTCTATACGGCAAAAAAAACACGTTTGTTGTATGGGAATATTTATGTCTCTTATATTCTGTTTTTAGGATTTGTTGTTACAGCGGCAGCAGAAATACATCATCTGTGAAAAATTCTATCTTATTAAACTGTCCAGTCATCTCGGTTCATGAGATGAAGCCTGGTGACAGACAAACGGACAGACAGACAGACGGGCAGCAGAGTCTTAGTAATAGGGTCCGGTTTTTACCCTTTGACAGTGTTTTTAAATCAACCTTAGTATTTAGGAAACCTGTTTAAATTTGTAGCCAAATAACACGAAACTTATAGGTATACATGAGAATAATCTGAACACTCTACTTCTGGACTTTCGCTTTTACACTATTATTTCGGACTATAGGCAAACTATCAGAAAAATATATATGTGCGATGGACTCCTTTGGAAAACATTATAAACTGATACTAAGGGCCTGATCGGTAGTGAAATAGCTCGCATACTCTGTAGAGCCTCATTGGCGATGAATAGCCGGTGGAAGATGGTAAGGCCGGTTCTTCGGCTTAATTACACGAAGGCCGTATTTGACGCTTTGTTTTATATCGACTAGCTTACTACAGCTTTGGTTTCCTAAAGAACGAAAACCGCTACGGCCGCACAAAATAACGGAGTTAGTAATTTTTTTTTTAAAAAGCCTTTGGGCCTTTTTTAGGGTTCCGTACCCAAAGGGTAAAAACGGGACCCTATTACTAAGACTTCGCTGTCCGTCTGTCTGTCTGTCACAGGGCTGTATCTCATAAACCGTGATAGCTAGACATATGAAATTTTCAAATACTAAAAACTGAATAAAATTAATATTTAAGGGGGGCTCCCATACAACAAACATGATTTTTTTGCCGTTTTTATAGATAATGGTACGGAACCCTTCGTACGCGAGTCCAACTCGCACTTGGCCGGTTTTTTTTTTAAACATGATTATCATGACAATGTCATACCAAATATTTATTGGTACTGAATGCCATATCTACGCTTTTTATGCTGTTTAGGCACCTATACCTACGCTTCCAATACAATACCTACACAGAAGCATAGGTATAGGTGCATAAACAGTGAATAGTTACTATTAAAAGTTTACAGATTAGGTATTAGGTATTGCATTCAACATCATAACATGATAATCATGTTTTTACAAAATAGCCCTGCTGTTCCGGCCGATTCTTTACCGACCTAAGACGCTTGCTTGGCACCTTTTCTCGGAGTTATATGACGGTGCCAGCATCTAAGGAACCTAAGTCAATTTATTCAGAAAATGTAGAGTCACAGCAAAAACTTGAAACTGAAATGCAGACAGGTAACTTACCTAGCTCCTAAAGGGGAGGGTAGGTTCTTTTTAACTAGCGCCCCTTCTGTGAAGTTGCGTCGAGACGGGCAATTAAATTGCTTCATTGCAACAGTTTTGTGATCACCAAACCATCGATACATTTTATAAAAAAAAAGAAGTTTTTAGTGTTAATAAAATAATACAATACTCGTAAGTAATCCTAATCTAAATATATAAAACTCTTGCGTTTCTGACTGACTGGCGGATCTATCAACCTAGTCTAACCCTCGTATTCAAGAACGACACTATGAGAACACGCACCCACAGTGGACGAAATCTTTTTTCATAAAAATCACTTTATGTGACATGACACTGCATTTTGTGACTAGAGGCACATTGTCGTGTGCCTCTAGCCAAAGTTGAGCTCTAAAGGCACACGGTAGCGTGCGCCATAGTGTCGCACAACACATAAAGTGATGTTTATGAAAAAAGATTTCGTCCACTGTGGGTGCGTGTTTTCATAGTGTCGTTCTTGAATACGAGGGATAGACACTTGAATTTTGGAGGGTGTATGTAGATTGTATGTGGAGGGTATATCTTTTAGGCGCACTAAGAAGTAAGAATTCTTGAAATGAAATCCCTAAGGGGGTGCAATGAGGGATGAAGTCTGTTTGAAAATAACTTCACGTGAACGAAGTCGCGGGGGTTTCTACTAGTTACTTAATTATAAAGCACTTATAAAGCAATCGAGAAGCCATTTAGATTTTACAAAAATAATTGTTAAAATAACTCCTGCATTTATTTTTCTTCTCTGTTTCCATTAATTGCTCCACTGTGTTGCCGGGTAATAATTGACGACGTAGGCACATAAAGATAAGGTACCTAGGCGTAAGGGCATAGGTAGACTTCAAGACATGTGTTCATGGAAGATAACATGAGTTTTTGCTACTGTTGATCACGATAGTGTGGTGCCGTGTTCGACACACCTTACAAAATAATAAAGAGCATTATATATAGTTTAAAATTTGCTCTCAATGTGGTTAAAACGAATTCGACACACGTCACAGAAAATGTTGCATAAAGTAGTTTTTGTGCTCCAAATATTTTAGACATCTACTCAGATCTCCGACCGTTTATACCCTTGAAGATGTCTAATAGAGGTAGTATGAGGCACGTCCAAATATTAAATTTGACACATGCTCATTATGTTGCTGTAGTTAGCATTCCACATTCGACAGGTCGCATGCCACTCATAAGAATACTAACTGGTTTCAGCCTTCAGTGTAGTGAATATTTGCACAAGTTCATTTTACGATTAGAAAAAATGCATTGATCTATTTATCCGGCCGGGATTCGACCCCACGACCTTCGCTTTGATTGATGGGCGATTTTGTTGAATGATACTTATAGCACGCCATCCTGAACGCATATTTAAAAACAAATGACACTCGAAAAGTTTCTCCTCACTTTTCTACTGAGGTGCTATTATGGCTACCTAATGATGATGACATAATAGGTAGCTATGGTGCCGATGATTGCATCAAATCACCAATGTGACCATTCTATTGTGTTCAGCCCTTTACTTAATACCCCTTACAATGTAAGAACGATGGAAAGTACATAATCAGTGAACTGACGCAATAAGCTTCTGGTCATTGAACTAAAGCAGAAAGACCAAGAAAGAACCAGGAACCCCCGACCAGTAAGCAACTACTTACTAGTACTTGAATTTTGTATGACTTTTTTTGATAACGACACTGACAGGTCTAACGCCGTTAATAACGAAATAACGGTAAGACGAATGATTATACAATAAATGGTACCACAACAAAAAAAAAACCGGCCCCAAGGACTCGCGCACAAAGGGTTCCGTAAAAACGGCAAAAAAACACGTTTGTTGTATGGGACAGACGGACAGACGGACAGACGGACAGACGGACAGACGGACGTTTCTACCCTTTGGGTACGGAACCCTAAAAATGAACACTTTTGTTTTGTATGTGTATCAAAGCAACAGATGAAACAGCATGGCGGGGCGCGGTTATAACGTGGCGTAGATGGTCAGGCCGTAACCCGTGTGTGAGCGAGAGGTAATAACACCACAGCGCGAGAGCGAGAGAAAGAGAAACACGTCGCGACAGCTGGGACAAGGGGCATGGCGTCAACCGGGCGCGGCAGTTTTGAGTGCAGGAGCAGGCCTTACCGTTTATATCAATGAATAATTGAATGTTGGCAGTTAAGTTATTACTTTATTACATAAACATTTAAAAAAGTAAGAACTTAAGACTATAACGTATCGAACTGTTGATTATTTTGGCAATGATATACCTATATTGTTTTTTAAATTAAGTAGTTTCCTTCTAATAATTTTAAAATTAAACGTTAATCTAAGTAATAAGTAGCAAGTAGGAAAACATTCACAAAACATGATTTTTAAAATGTAGGTAGGTACTGTAAAATTATACCAGTAAAGATTTCACACATTGCCTACCTAACAGTAATTGTTTTAGTTGCTTTTAAGAATAATAAAAAACCTACTTAGGTACCTAATACCTATATCCCAGTCATCTCGCATTGTCAATAAATATAAGTATTTCACAATTTTTTTATGTAAAGTTAATCGTTATTGATAGACGCATCAATAAAAAATCCTGCCTAATAATTCGACCTCGTTTTGTATGCAACACACCTCGGGCGCCTGCACTACAGCGGGGGAACCGACCGGCGGCGGCGTGGCGGGGCGGTAGCGCAGCGGGCTAGTATATCGATTCGCTAGTAACCCACTCGTGAGCGCGGTACGAACACGTCACGCTCGGCGGGACGCGATATTAATTTCACAAGTTTCATCAAAACATTCAAAATTGCGGAAAAAAAGAAAAGGATGGGCGGGTTCGACGTCGAAGGACTCATTGAGTTGGTGAAAGAACACGTTTATCTCTACGACATCACTCACCAAAAGTACAAGGACGCCAATTTGAAAGCAGCTGTTTGGGATTCAATCGCGCAGAAATTGAAACTAAACTGTGAGTATTATCGCAAATAATAATAATCCATGGATGATCATTGACGCCAGGCCAATGATTAAAGACCTTTGTATTATGACGTCACGTCGCGTAACTTCAATGACAGCGCAGCGACACCGTCCGTGCACCATACAATTCGCTCTATCTCGCTCTCTCTCTTTCTGTCTTTCCTGTTAGTGCATTTATCTACTGTCTCTAGCAAAGAACCCAACAATAAATTAATAGAATACATAAGTATGTTGGTACATTAATGCAAGTAGGTAATTATGACGGTGGTTTTGATTTTTGGCAGTCAGATTTGAGGAATGTCTGGTTACTTCTTCAAGACTAGAATGGCGAACTTTTAGGCACTAATGCATCGAATTTAGAAGTGGCGAGGCAAGTACCTAGTCAGAAAGTGAATTCAAGAAAATCATTAGAAACCTACCTAATTTTTAGGGTTCCGTACCCAATGGGTAAAAACGGGACCCTATTACTAAGACTTCGCTGTCCGTTTGTCTGTCACAAGGCTGTATCTCATGGACCGTGATAGCTAGACAGTTGAATTTTTCACATATTATCTATTTTTGTTGCTGCTCTAACAACAAATACTAAAAACAGAATAAAATAAATATTTTGGGAGCCCCATACAACAAACATGATTTTTTTGCCGTTTTTATAGATAATGGTACGGATCCCTTCGTGCGCGAGTCCGACTCGCACTAGGCCGGCTTTTTTTTTCATTTTTGTGAACATTTTTACAGCTCTATCTAGTTCCAAACTAAGCAAAGCTTATTCTATGGAAACCAGATAACTGACAAAATTAATTACTTGTTATACTTTTTGTTTTAGTAAATACATATTTATAATCACTACATAGTATAAAGCAAAGTCGCTTTCCGCTTCCCGCGTCTGTATGTAATATGTAATATGTATGTATGTATGTATGTTTGCTTATATCTTTAAAACTACACAACGGATTTTGATGCGGTTTTTTTTAATAGATAGAGTGATTCAGGAGGAAGTTTTATATGTATAATAACATGCTACCCGTGCGAAGCCGGGGCGGGTCGCTAGTACATTATATAACCCAAACACAGGACAAACATCTATGTTTATCACAAAAATGTTTGTCCTTTGTGGGAATCAATCTCACAACCTACAGCGCAGAAGGCAGAGTTACTACCAACTGAGCTGTGAGGCCAATCTAAATTGTAGGTACTTATGTAATAATAACTGCAAGAATCTGAGCGCCCGAAGATCTCAGAGGATTACCTACGCATTTTAGGAATCGTGCGCAGGCTATTGTCATGCATCTCAAACAAGTCAAGGTCGAAACCATAGTTACATGTGCGTGTTGTGGTGATACACAATATTCTTCATGAAAAGTACCACAGTGTATCTTTACTTTATTTAATTTGCATCTTTTATTTTGTTTTAGGTGAAGCAGTAAAACACAAATGGAAGACCGTTAGAGACGGATACATAAAGTACAAAAAACAGTTGAAACAAGCCGAAGAATCTGGCAAAAAAGTAATAGAGTACGTATGGAGCACCCAACTATCATTTTTGGATCATTACAATGTGACAAGACGAACAACCCCCCCTGGCATTGCTACACACTACGTTCTGCAGCCTCAGGTGCAACTGTTCGAGGAGTCAAACGGATCAACACCGTCACCAACACCTAACCAGTGGGAAGTAACGGAAGAACCACCTGCCAAGCGGAAAAAAACTATAGAACAAGGAGACTTAGATCAGATCCTCAATTACATCAGCAGTTCAAGAACGAAGTCCAACGACGCTGTAGACCACCTATTCATGAGCTACGCGGAAACGTTCAAGAAATTTACTCCAAGGCGGCAGGCTGAAATGAAAATAGAACTTGCAAAGTTGTTTTCGAATGCGGAGCTGAACGAGCTACAGGATTTGCAAAACGTTGAAGAATCGCAAACGAGCGCTGAATATTTGTTTACCATCAAATCAGAGAATATAGACGACTAAACTTAAATAGTTTCTATGCTATAGGTAGATATAATCTATAACTCGCAGATAACTCTACGAATAATGACATCAAATGTTAAGCAACACGTTTGCTGTAAAAGGACATAGCGCCTTCAGATAGGTACAGATAGGGCGTGTTTCTGCTGATTAATTACGTTGATTTTATTTTAATGTTACATTATAATAATAGGATCTGGACTTTTAAAGGCATTTTATATGATTTTCTTACGATTTCTCTATTCCAAGGGCGGAACTCAAGCGAATCATTATTTAACCACAATAGAAGAAAACCTTTATTGAACAGATCGCAGTGCGGGTGCTTATCGCAAAATAATTGGTAGGTCCGTGTCGAAGCTTCGCTCTATCATGGAAGAGTTCTCGGTAATCAGACGCTATTTAAAATTGTAATCCTATAGTTTTCTAAGAATTCAATTCATCACGATGGTTAGACAGACAACCACAAGTCATTTATTTAGGTTTGAATTTAACTAGTTATAAGCAAAATAAAGACTGTTTTATTTTTAATTTTGGTATTGTACAAGATAAAAATATAGTCTTCGAAGCACATTCAGTACCTACTTGGATAAGTATAATTCGTTTGTTTTAATTTTAACAACCCTTTTTTATATCCATCATAATATACACTGGCTATACTAGCGTTAAACATGTAGATACATATAAATTAAAATAAAATAAAAAAATATAGGATACATAAATCATCTTTCCATCTAAAGATGTCAATTAAGATATGGGAGGATTTCCTGTCCCATTTTATATTAGCGAGAATATCCCGAGATGGCGACTAGATTGCGCTGATTGGGTAATTTCTCGCTCCATCTTTCTTCATCAAAAGTACCTAAGGACGCCTACACAAAGGTACCACCTCAGTACCTAAATAGTTCACTGGCCTTTGAATATTTATGATAGCTCCTAATATTATTAGTTGTATCTACTATTCTGAACGTCTGGAGATCTGAAGGATTAAGAATATTTTTTAGATAAGGTAACATAACTTTTGCTAATCTAATATCCTTCATTTCGGGTTAATAAGATGCTTAACCCAGGTAACAACGGACAACCTATAAGAGACTTACAGCACAAAAGACCAGGTAGGGCTTGGCCGTGTCTCTATTTCATGGTCAATTGTGTGAAAACAGCGCTCGGTTTTACTGGAAATATAGGGTTACCATAAACCGCGCCAGACATAATTAGTGCCTTACACTGTTTGTAAGAATAAGAAGAAGTAGAAAAGAGAAGAAACTGCATTCCAAATAAAATAGAAGATAAATATCGTGTCGTATAAGGATGTCAAGGAGACAAGGACAAGGAGAAAAGAGAGCTGCATCAATTAGGTACAAGAGCCTGAGTGACCTTGAAGGACGGCGGCGGAGCTGGCGCGCATACTGCGGGTGCAACTCTTACGATATATCCGCATAGCTAGCAGCCACAATACAACTAATTGGAGAGTAATGCACCGCAGCCTCTACGCAGAGGGTTGTGGTAGATTCGCTGTTAATCATCACTACATAGTATAAAGCAAAGTGGCTTTCCGCTTCCCGCGTCTGTATGTATGTATGTATGTATGTATGTTTGCTTATATCTTTAAAACTACACAACGGATTTTGATGCGGTTTTTTTTAATAGATAGAGTGATTCAGGAGGAAGGTTTATATGTATAATAACATGCTACCCGTGCGAAGCCGGGGCGGGTCGCTAGTAGTTTGATAAAGGCATTTATAGGTACGAGTAGAGCCGTGTTGGCCGAGTGGGATGTACCTCGACTTTCAATCTGAAGTTCGTGGGTTCGAATCCCGGCGTGCATCAATGGATTTTTCTGTTAGAAAATTTATATGCGCATCAAAAACACGTGCTTACAACGGTGAAGGAAAACATCGTGAGGAAACCAGTTAGTGTTTTAATAAGCGGCGATGGGCTTGCAACCTGTCATGTTTGGAATGTTAACTACTGCAAAATATGGGCATGTGCCAAACATAATGTTTGGACGTGCCTGACTACCCCCACTAGACTTCTTCAAAAGATCTAAGCGTCTGGAGATCTGAGAGGATGTCTACCGTACTAGGGGATTACAGTCGTGATCCTATTTATTTTTAATTTTTAGTAATTGCCTGGCATTCCGCATTGCGGTAAAAAAAATATACTGCTTCTGAAAACGCACAAATGGTTATGAAAAAGCACAAATACTGCCTAGTCGTATCGATCAATAAATATTTGATACAGTTTTAAATAAAATTATGTGTGATCATTATAATAATTGTAACAGATAACGTCTATCGATCCACCTATGCGTGTCCGAAGAGCTGGTTAATAGATACGAGCCGACATACAAAGCAAACCCTTTTTACAACATTTTTTCGACCTTTTCCACTTCAAACAATTATAATGTCAACAACATTTTCAATTTCACAGGTAAAAATTGATCGTGTATAAACTACAAACCTACAATCATGCATGGTATATTATATATTATATATATATATATATTATATATGTATATTATATACCTAGTATATTTAATAATAAATTTGTAAGTTTGTAAGAACAAACCAACTATTTTTTACATTATCTAAAAACACATACACAAAACAACACAACTTAAGAAATAAAGATAAATTAAACCTTCCTTACACAAAACTACAGATAGTCAGAACTGGAACATATCACATGTCCATTCAAATATATAACAAGCTCCCTTCAAAATTAAAATCAATAGAAAAAAACTCAATATTTTTGAAAAACCTTAAAACCTTTTTAGTGTCTAAATGTTTCTATAATATAAAATAATTTATGGTTAAAAATTAATAAACAAAGATTTCTATTTTAATTATATATATTTAGTTATATAAATATATATTATTATTATTATTATTTTAATTAGTATGTGATTAGAATAATATATTATTGTAGTGCCCTAGCGGGGCCCATGTTGAGAAACTCTGTACAAATATGTTAAGACCAACTGGAGCAATAAATGAATATGAATATGAACCTAGTATTTACACGGCACGCATGTCAAAATAAAATTATTATCATGGTGTGCCTTAACACTTTTCTTACTGTCTCTAATTAAGGGGAAGACACTTTGTTTTTGTGTTCTTTAAACGTAGTAATAGCTTACACATTCTTAGTTTAATAATAATAATATTAAAACAATTTAGGTCAAAGTGAAACTACTCATTAGCCTGCCATATGGCTAGATTGTAGTATTATTAGGGTACACTATTTATTTAATGTACGCTAACAATAAAAAAATAAAAAAATGGTGTGCCTTAATAGACCCGGCCAAAAAAGCTACGATCAGTGACCTATTCAGGAAGACATGGCATTCCAAAGCTGATTCAACTTCCGATAAGCGACGATACCTTTAATTAGGAGTCAATCAGGTGTACGATTGTCCGTTATGTAAGAGATGGCAGTTCCGTCCGTATCGAATTCTCAGAAGAAATTCAAAGAAATAATTTTACAAGGTAAAAGATCATAAACTTTGCGGAACACATGGCACGTAAAGCTTGTTTAACAAAGAGCCTTTTTTGTATCAACCCTTTTCTTTTCTAGGCTATGTCCCTAACCTTTGTCTATCTTATCATTAAATCACTAACAAGGAAAATGGTATTGGTAGCTCGCTGTTTCTCAAACTTTGAAACCTTATTATTACAAATCGATCTATGTGTCTATCGCTAAATATTTCATAGATTTGAGTATACCTGAGCTTCGTAAATTTCTCATCTTTATTAATTTTCTCTATAAATAGTAACAGTTCTAGCAAAATCACTGTGAATAGGATATTTTTTATAGTCATGCGATGCCCTAGTTTGTGTATGGGGTCAATCGCTAAGTGCTTTAATGTTCAGGCTGAAACTCTTTGTAGCTATGGCATCTCTATTCTATAGCATCGTAAAAATAAACGGATATTGTGGTTAGAAAATATAACAATAATAATGCAGAGGTACCTACCCTCTGTATTACGCAGTATTACGATTGGACGAGGGCTGAATTTGGGATGAGCAGAGAGCAAAATATACCAATAACATGAAATATATTGCGTTTACGAGAAAACTGGACGTTTTGCTATTGTGTTTTGGAATCCTATTTATTTGTGCTTACAGTGATGATACTGATTTATATTCATAGATTGTCTCGCTTATAACCTTCATGAAAGATATCCAAAAAATTGGGAACATGAAGAAATTTTATTAGGGTTTTATATTGATTAAAAACGCATTATCGTTTATAGTACTAGCCGACCCGCAACAGACTTTGTTCTGTCCAAATTTAAATAATCACATAGAAAAAAATCTATCAGGCAACTTCCAAATTTTTTTCCTATAAACCTTGTACTGATAAAATAAATTACGAATTTTGGTAGAATGCGTATCATTGATTTATCAAACTGCGTTTTTTAGTTTGTGATGTCAGATTTGTTGCACATCAACACTGTCTATACCCAAATTATCCTTTTTTCGTCTTTTTATTATATTGGGGATGTTTTTTATTTTTTTAAGTTCAGATAACATTCTACATCTACAGTAAATTTAATTGTAAGCCGTTTTGTCGTTTAGGCCTGATTGATTTTCGAACATACAAACATCCTCAAAAACTTTCGCATATATAATATTATTAGGATAGGATAGTATTCAATTGGCAATAGTTGTTTTTTTTTAGTTTCCACTATTCAAATAGGTAAAATAAAATTTTCGAGATCCAATAATAATATCTTTAATAAATAAAGTGACAAGTTGACAAAACTGTACGAACAAAAAAAAAATCTTATGTTGTAAGTTTTATGAGATATGGAGTAAAGAAAATGCTTAGCTACTCGTACCTACATATTTGAATTTGTATGACCAAAGCATCGGAGAGTGCACAATTCAGAACAAAGTGTGTCGCGTGAAGATGCTTCGCAATCATTCCGTTAATTGGAGAGAATCATCGTAGAAAGTTTGCCAGGTATCAGCCAACGCGGTCCGCGGTCTGGCAGGCTTGCCAACTTCCGAAAACGTGTGTATTTGGTACAAAACCCTTATTTCACCTAAATGTTACCAGAGTCACTTTTCTGTGTCTAATACTGAACTTATGTTATGAAATCAAACGCGTAAACCAAACATTCAGAGCATCTCAAACATGCATACAATATGTATAAGTGTTAGCAATATCTGAGATTGAAAATTTTAATAGTACCAAGTCAAAAGTTAGGGCACCCTTGTCACCAAAATCACCCTATTAAGTGACTTTTATTTTATTCTCAACTAGCTGACCCGTGCCCGCTTCGCTGTGCGTAAGACATTTCTAATACCATCGTTGACTTTTTTGTAGACGTTTTTAAGGTGTACAATACTGTAGTACATTATTTTGATATATCTCGTGGGGTTCAGCCAGCATTTGCAATGTAAGCGCAAAAAAATGTGTTTATTTACGACATCACATTAGAAACCTCTAAAATTATCAGTGTTTCTCTACTATATTATGCATGTATTATACATATAAACCTTCCTCTTGAATCACTCTATCTATTAAAAAAAACCGCATCAAAATCCGTTGTGTAGTTTTAAAGATATAAGCAAACATACATACATACATACATACATACATACATATTACATACAGACGCGGGAAGCGGAAAGCGACTTTGCTTTATACTATGTAGTGAAGATTTAGGAAATATTCAAGATTTTAACTGATTAATTAAATATTTTGTAACCGCTATTTATCTCAACAAATAGGTAGTTAATAAATCTGCCGAAAACAATATGCAGTTAATTTAGAAAAAAAATAGCTCATAACTCGAAAATGGTAAAAATCAAGCAAAGGGATGCTCTACATCTGGCGGAGACCAGATGTAGAGCATCCCTTCCCAGAATTCCCAGAAAAAAAATAGCCCTTTGTTTTTGCTCGACGCTATTTATTAAAGCAACCTGTAAATCAAATATAATTAAAATTTCCTTAAATATTGGGTAAAGCAGCAATAAGTTTGAATAGTTAAAAGTTGGTAACCCTGTCAGCCTGCCCGACGGACGCAATGTCAACGGACAATGCAGCAGAGTGCAACAAACTGACGGACGGTCGTTCACGTGACATTAATTTGTACCTACATGCTAGGCCACGTATTGAAAACAATCATTCAACTATAACCATGTTGCAGAATGCAGTAGCACGTTATAGGTAAACGTGTTAGGTGATGAATCTATAAGCATTTGATCAAACCATGCTCTCAAAAAGCCTTGTTGGCCGAGTGGGAGGTCTGAAGGTCGAGTTCGAATCGGCGTGCATCAATGGATTTTTCGGCTCGAAAAATTTATATGCGCATCAAAAACACGTGCTCAAAACGGTGAAGGAAAACATCGTGAGGAAACCAGTTCGTATTCTTATTAGCGGCGATGGGCTTGCAACCTGTCACGTGTGGAATTCTAACTACTGCAAAATGTGGGCATGTGCCAAATAAAATGTTTGTACGTGCCTCTGACTACCCCCACTAGACATCTTCAAAGGATCTAAGCGTCTGCAGATCTGAGAGAATGTCTACCGTACTTGGGGATTACAGTCGTAATCCTATTTATTTATTATTTTTTGCTCTCAAGTTGATAGGATTTACAACGCAGGAAGGTTTGGAAGGGACAATTTTTACTACGAGAGTTATAATTGCGCATTCAAAACTTTCCATATTGAACCCGTCGAAGTGTGAACGGTGTTACACATCGCAAAACATATAGGTTGGAAATTGCCACCACTCGTCAAGATATCGCTTATAAACAAATTGCTTCAAGGAAATCAATAAGCGAGATTAATGTAGAATGCATCCGCCTACATCTAACACCTGTCGCACCGAATAAGGTAGCAATAGCAACGATGCAAATCTATAATGGCTTTTGCGTCATTCGATGATAGAGCTTAAGGTCTATTCATGATCGTGAAAGGAGTGTGGGCAATGTGGGCATACAGTCGGCGTGAGGTCGCTGAGTCAGTGGCCCTTCCTGTGCTCATTCCTTTTGGGGAACGTTACGTGAGCGTACGCGATCGGCAAGCCAATGCCATGCCGCATTGTCTGCCGGGCCTTACAGACTAGCCTAACTGCAATCCGGCCAGGAATCGGTTATACTTTCATCGTTCAAGCCTCTCTTACACAATAATTGCGGCCGACTCGCGAGATTATCAATCGCATCGATATTTGCATACATGTATGGTTCGCTTGTTACAATCATGATACTAAAGACTAATTAGTGCAGCTCGGATTCATTGTTACGTGGAATGATATAAGTACCTACTCTAGTCACGACAATTTTTCAAACGCGACTGATGTAAACATTGATTCGAAGTGAAGTTATCCATTTTGATACTGACAAATTAACCAGAAGTATAGCACTTTTACTTAGTTAAGTTGTAAAGACCTAAAAAATATATGTTTACAAAACGGTTCACAAACTCGTTTCTGACACCAATCTCAAAATTTGAGATAGTTCATGAAACACAACGTTCATGAAAACTGATTTAATAGCAATCAGTTTTCATGAACGTATTTTATGACAAAGATAACTTAAGAATTTAATCTAGATAAATAATTATAGACAGAAACACGATTGGTGAAACTTTTTCTATAGATAAATTTTCCAAAGTTGACTCTTCCAAAACACTAAAATAGTTTTTACTCAAAACTATGAATAGTTATTATAAACAGTTCATCTTTATATAGTTCGTTAGATAATCATAAATAAATAAATAAAAGACAGTTTCTTTTTATGTTTGATTGTTTTCAAGATAATGCGGTTTTATCACTTTTTCCGTCTTATCCGGGTAGACTCAGCCCATACAAAAAAAAACATAAAGCATCACCGTAATTTACGACAACGAATAATGCGTTCCAACAATTGTGAGGACGCATCATAACATTCTTTTTCATGTCTTTGTATTAATTAATTCACTGAGAATGGTTTTCCCAAAGCAAAGGTTTCATACCTATTATTTTCTAAAATTATTATTTGCTAAGGTAAACCTATTATGCAAAGGACGGTGACTTCGGAGCAAGTTCGACTCTCGATTTGTCAACGTCGCAACACATCGCTGCGGCTGTCAACCACAAATAATAAAAAAGAGGAAAAAAGCCGCAAGGGAAAATGTAGACCATCTTGTAACATCTAATAACTAGACATAGCAGCGGGGTTATTTTGTAAAAACATGATTATCATGTTATGGTACTGAATGCCATAATACCTACGCTTTTTATGCTGTTTAAGCACCTATACCTACGCTTCCAATACAATACCTACGCTGTAGCGTAGGTATAGGTGCATAAACTGTGCATAGTTACTATGCACAGTTTGCATAGTAATAGTAACATAGTAACTTGCAGGTTTGTGTTATCTTTATTTTTTTTTACGAAACATTCAGATCAATGCCTTTTATAATTAGAACGATATCGGAACGCTCTAAAAAATCAGTAACGAGAACTTTTAAATGGTAACCTACCGTCCGGGAATACTCATAATTAGGTATCCTATGTCGTATAACCAGGACAGGTGTCTAGATATTCGCGTTTTATTTGTGAGGATGTCGGGCGACATTTTTCAGCCGGTTAATTGTAGTGAGAGACCGTTCCCGCTAATAATTCATAGTTTTTTGACGGACGACTCGATGGAATCCCGTAGGTATTCGAGCACCTGGCCCGTACTTTATAGCGCAATGCAGCGCAAATTTGAGCTCGTTATAAATTGAATATGGCCACCACATAACTTAGTGTTACATTTAAAGGATAATTGCAACTGTATTTATACGCTCTGCAATGTTAATGTACGCAGGTTTTGATGAGTAAATAGGTAAATAGGTAGGTACCTACATGCATATAATGACATTTTGTATTTATATTCATTTTAGAGTAAACGATTATAGTTAGTGGCGTTACTTCTTTCCAAAGAGCACCGACAATTTCAAAACTACACAAAAACACATCCATTTATTTCGCTTGAAATAATTATTTGGCAAACACATTCTTCGATACATCACGCATCAATATTTCGACACTAGAATTTACGAACGCAACCTAATTTCGGCAGCGATTTTAAATGAAATTCGAAGTGACTTTTGAAACAATACTTTTATTTTCGAAGAAATTATTTGTTACAATGTGCACCTATTCGTAATTAGTGAATCTGTTTTATCGTAGCACCTACCGCTATGTAACACAAAACCATTTAGAACCATTGTTGCCCTCAGAATGTTACCTGGAATTGGTTTGGCAGAATAGCCTGCAATGCAGTAGCCAAATATGTGAAAACAAAACCTTTGATTTGATTAAATTAACTGGTAGGTATTGCATAGCTAACGTCTGCAGTGCAGATGCGTTATGTTGCAAAATATGCAAACGTTGCACAGATATGTTTAATTACTATGTTTCGTATCTTAGTAAGCCATCTCATGCTGATTCCGGGTGTTACTGAATATGATTGAGACTTCAAATTACGTAAAAGTGTAATGAATGAATCTCTCCATCATTAATGCCCGTAGATAGAGTGCTAGTCTTTCCGCGTTTCCATAAGTCTCGCTGCAGAGATAAGATCAATTTATATTTGAAATTCTATGTAATTGCAAATATAAATATATGCATTTGGAAGATAGTTACACTTATGTAACTTTAGAAGTAAGAAAAAATCAATAACGTACGAGTAGAGTAGCTTTTAAAAATTGTTCATAATGCTCTTAGATATGTGGCGCTCAATAAATTGGTCTCTGTTTTCAATGATCTCATAGACAAATAGACTAAGGTACGAACTGCATAACCGTTTTCACGTAAGCAAAAGCCATAAAACAACAATGACACACTTACATAACCAAGAGTCTATGTCCTAGAGATTACAGACTTCACCCTCTTACGCGATAATTACACAGGTAAATTGGATTATATACCATGCGTGCACAATACACGTAAATCAGGAATCGATGCAGTGTACCGTGCGAAGATGACCTAGTTCTGACTCTGACAAGCGCCAAGAAAATCTTTTTATTAGATCATAATGCTGAACTGGACTTTTTTACTGATAAATAAGCACATTTTTAACTAGCCTTCCCCTCCCAGCTTCGCACGTGTGTAGGTACTGATGAAGATTATATTATAGGCAAATGGTTAAATTATTAAGATTTTCATAAGAATATTTTTTTTTTAATAAAATATAGCCTTAGTTACTGACTGCTAATGTAGCTTATGATAGGTAAATAATTTCAAAAATTGGTCCAGTAGTTTTTTAGTTAATCTATTACAAACAAAAATACAAGAATACAAATTTACCTCTTTTAAATATTTGTTTAGATGTTTGTTGCAATTGGAGCACACATTCTTTATCCACTTCAGCATAATTTATACAATGCAGAATGTTTTAGCTGTTTCAGTAAACACTACGACTGAGTCAAATGTACTTTGAAGGAAATTAAAATATGTTTAGCCACATCTCGCGTGCCGGTTTCAAAATAATAACACAGCAAGCATCCCATTACAGTATAATTCAGATTGTAGGGCACAGGATATCACCATGTTGCAAGCCTTGCGAGTTGCAACTTCCACGACCCGTGATTGCAAAGAGGAAGCTATTCGCATTCATCGCTGATAAACGTGATTTATACCCCGATAAAAACCTAATTACGCGTATCTAATACCTAAATTTCCTTCGTTTATGACTTTATTAGATTACGAGGTTATTAATAAGGTCCATCTTCACAGCTGACTGCACCTGTTGCGAGATGTGGAAGCAACAGCGGAAATCGTGGAAAATTGTTAATCTGGTTATTATATTAAGTACTTACAAGATTGCGATTACTGATAGAGTACACGTGAAATAAATGGACACGGTTGGTGCAGAGACGGTGGTGCCTTCTAATCGGAGCCTTCTCTTACATAGTACGAGTACCTAATGTAATGAAATAGTTGCAGCGATGTTTAGATGGTCGAACCGAAGCCACACATCACTAAGCCGTTTAGAGGACAAAGCAGCAATCCTAAAGAGGATGTTCAACTTATGACTATTTTTCTACCAATGCGAAAAAACGAAAAATAGTTTTTTCAGATATTCTATGATAAAGTCAATGCTTCAGGTAGGGATAGAGAGATAGAGAAAGCTATAGTGGCCGCTAATGAACTGAATCCAAGGCATTTAATTCAGGCATCACTATTTCGGAAAAGGGTCAAATTTTGCAGTAATAATATTTACCTACCACTTTTATCAGTTTTTTCGGATGCATGGTCTCAATATCCAGTTTTAGTTTTATTTTGCTACAATAATATATTCAGGACTGGTATTACCGTGCCCTAAGGATTTGTTTACGTAAATTATCTAAAACAGCGATCTAATCAGATGTTATGAATAATTAAAGGCATCATCATTTGGTAGGTAATATGTTTATTGCGTGGCGTTGTGTGGTTTGTTTAATTTTACATTTGATTGGAGCTTGTATTGACTTTGATATTTAATTGAGTTTTTATTGTCAGTTTACTGCAGGCCTCTTGGAAACTTAAAGAACATTATTTTTATAATTAGGCCTGGGTTCCGACCCTGTTTTACGTTTGTATAAGTAACTGTACATTTAAGAAGGTATATGAATAACTTAAAAATTAAGCAACTTTAAACAAATGAAATTCTTTTACAATAAGCAAATATGAACTAGCCTAACTGGTTGTTTGGGAATTTTAGGTCAGAAAGATGACCCAGGGTGTTGCATGTACAATACAATGGGGTCCGCGACATCTGTACACCAACTGTTATAACAAGTACTTACGTCTGTTACACCGTCCGTACATAATAATACGAGTATTATGTAAATAAGTACTTATTTAGATAGTATAAATGTTTATGTTTATAACACAACAACAAAGTACTTATTGGATTAAAAAAAACAAAATAATGATTATTTATGAACCAGAATATACCTAACATTGTATGTGTCTATAGGTACTGAGATTTTATAAAGAGGAGGAAGGAATTAGGAATACTATCTACTTAGGTACTGCAATATAAGCGTGGTTGTGCCAAATAACGTATGTTTGGACATGCCTCTAACTACCAATTTTAAACATCTCCAAGGATCTAAGCGCCTGGAGATCAGAGAGGATGTCTATCGGATTACAGTTGTGGACCTCATATGTTTGCATTTATTCATTATTATTTTTTCACATTTTCTATTAGGTACCTATTTACTTACAGAAAATATTGCTTGTTATGTTATTTAGTTCTGTGTATGTACAAATACATAGCACGCAGACCGGTATGTATCAATATCAAAACAATGTTCATTCACAAAACAAAATTAATCGCATTTCGCCACCCCTAGGAATTCAGCGTGAAAATGTAATAACACAATCCTATTGTGCCCGGCCGCAATGGCTCCCCGTATATTAATAGCCTGAATTAAAATGCCAAACGGGTAAAGTTTTGCTTCTGTTTGTGGATATTAGGAACAGCATGTACCTACTACCAACAACCCAACACGGTGCGGACATGTCACAGTTTTACAACCACCCATTTATTCCAGCTGTTGGTGGGATGTCATTTTCATTGTGAGACTATTTGATAATAAGCTAATACCCATTCGTATAATCAGTTTTGCTACAGTTTGTTGTATGTTAAATGGTAACATGTATGTAAGGTCTGATGGGAACACCAAGTGTAACTACTCGCGAGAGATACTCGACAAGAATCAACAATCAGAGTAATCTGAGTACATCAGAGTAAATAGTCTTATGTCTCAGTTGTAAATGACAACTTGGGTTGAAAGTTTTCTACAATTAATAGGAAACGATTTCTATTTATCTATCTATTTACTATCTTTTTACTATCTTTAGAGCAATTCTTGTATATCACTACATAGTATAAAGCAAAGTCGCTTTCCGCTTCCCGCGTCTGTATGTATGTACAATATGTATGTATGTTTGCTTATATCTTTAAAACTACACAACGGATTTTGATGCGGTTTTTTTTAATAGATAGAGTGATTCAGGAGGAAGGTTTACATATATTAAACCCGTGCGAAGCCGGGGCGGGTCGCTAGTCTATATATATAAAAATCAATGCCACTTTTCGTTGTAATTTTATAACTCAAGAACTGGCTCACCTATCCAAACCAAATGTTTAGGCTTTGTTCAGACTACTTAGTAGATGGTTTATGTGAAGTTTGCACAAAATCGATAGATTTTTTATCTAGGTACCACCCGCAAAGCCGGGGCGAGCAGCTAGTAACATATATAATCTGAATCTCGGAAACGGCTCCAACGATTTTCATGAAATTTAGTATGCAGTGGGTTTTGGGGGCGAATAATCGATCTAGCGATGTTTAATTTTTAGAAAACATCGTTTTATCCATGTTTTTAAGCAATAAAATACTGAGAAAAGCTCGGTCGTCCAGGTAATTTACAATTAAACCCATTACGGAATTAAAAAGAAAATTGCAGCGATATTTTGTCTTATCAAATCATCCTGTATAGCCAGGATTGTTGAAACGTGCTGCGGGAACGTGTCACGGCTCTCCGTTTATTAATCCCTCAAGGCCTGGAGTCACCAAAACGCCAACCAACAGCACCGCAATTAAGAACCAACCACTCTGATAGACCTATAGTCAAACAAATAATGAGGCGAAGTGAAAAGAAATAGGAAATAAATAAAAATACGTAATGTACATTACAGCATGTAGCTGTTCGGGGATGCTTTATGTTTTGAACAAAAATAACACACACAATTTTTGACTTCTTTCCATCGACATTTATTCAACACTGATCTTTTATTTGAAAGTAACACAAATTAAATTTTTCCTCGTGTTTTAATCTTAAAACATAAGGTTATGTTTGTTTTTTTTTGTATGGGCAGAGTCTACCCGGATAAGACGGAAAAAGTGATATAACTGCATTATCTTGAAAACCATTAAACTTAAAAAGAAACTGTCTATATAGTTTACTTAGCTAGTAAAATTATCCAACGAATTATATAAAAATGAACTATTTAGCTATTCATAGTTTTGATTAAAAACGAAACTGTTGTTTTTGAAGAGCCAACTTTGGAAAATATCAATCGAGAAAAGTTTCACCAATCGTGTTTCTGCCTATAATTTATCTAGTGTATATTTTGCGGTTATTGAAGAAAAAAAACGATTCTGCATTAACCAAAAACATTTATTACTCGTCTTAAATTAAAACTAAATATAAAAAGGTTTTCACCGTGCACAATTACCTACCTGCCTATTATTTAAACAGACACCAATGAGTTCAATACATCGATTCGTGAGTGTTCATCTCGAATCACTATAAATTTACACAAGTACCTACCGAAATGAACTAACTCGTAGTGGCTCACGTACACCTTATAATAACAAGTTGGTAAAGAAGTGACTATGAGTAAGAAAAAACCAGGCTACTGTTTGACTAAACAAAAACATTATTCGTTTTTTTTTGTGGTTACTGGTTTTTCATATCGCATGACCGCCGCATGACTAACTTGTCTAGCTGCATATTATAAATAATAGTACCTACCATGTTTAAAAAAATAAGTTATTACATTTCATCAAATAAATAATTAAATTATAACGATAGAACTTTTACACCTGCCATGAATACCTTTTCTTTAGATACCTTCGAGTACGTACTGATATTTTATTTTTGTCTAACCTTGGCAAAACAGGTAATATTAAAGAGTGCGCCACAATATTGCATCAAGAATTCGGATCACAAATTTGCAGACAACGAAGCCAACAAACCCAATAAGCCACCACGACTGATAGTAAAAACCGGCCAAGTGCGAGTCGGACTCGCGCACGGAGGGTTCCGTAGCATTACATATAAAACGGGCAAAAAAATCACGTCTGTTGTATGGGATGCCCCCATAAATATTGATTTTATTCTGTTTTTAGTATTTGTTGTTATAGCAGCAACAGAAATACATATTCTGTGAAAATTTCAACTGTCTAGCTATTACGGTTCATGAGATACAGCCCTGTGACAGACAGACGGACAGACAGACGGACAGACGGATAGCGAAGTCTTCGTATAAATATTCGTATATATAATAGGGTCCCGTTTTTACCCTTTGGGTACGGAACCCTAAAAAACTAGGATTACTACGACTGTAATCCCCAAGTGCGGTTGACACCTCAGATCTCCAGGCGCTCAGATGATCCTCGCTACGCTCCATATCCTTGATAATAATGAGGTAATAATATATAATCCATTTGAAACCTCGTACAGTCTTTATGTACTAAACTCCAAATTACATTATCAAAAGTTTGTAAGGAAACAACATCGTGTTAATAGTTTGCCATGTTACCTATACTAAATAATCCAGACAGGAAAAACTTTACTAATACGGTAAGCACGTTATTTCCTACACCTTATCTCACACGCCCAAACAGGAACGAGACGTGACTGCGATAACTCCTATCGGTAACTACCTACTTATATATTATTGTATAGACGATAGCTAGCAAATGCAGAAGCTAATTTCGACATTATAAAATACAAATGGAACATTTCGATCATGTAGTAATTATGTAATGGCCACGTATGAAATGGGCATGCACCAAGTGTAATATTTGGATGTGCATCTGACTACCTCCCTTGGACAATTTCAAGGATCATAAATTCTTGAGTGCCTAGAGACAGCCTGTTACCAAGACACATCCCTATTTCTGCGACACGTGCTTTCTACTAGGAAGTGTACAATAGTTAAAAATTAAGATGAAAAACTACTTTTAAAAGTCTCAAAAGTTTTCACAAATATAATATAGGAAGCGTTTTTGTGCTAAGGCTTGCTTGATAATAAGATGATCCCACGCTGAAAACAAGCGATATATCAAACAATAAAGCTATACCTACATATATTTACGCTCTATAGTTTTATAATTACAAAAAGTGTGAGTTAATCGTTCCAGTTTTTGCATATTAATGAACAACTTATGTGAAAAAAATGAACGTTCGAAGTCACAGTTACTATAACCTTGAATTTGAAGCCACTGCTAATTTAAGAAACCCAATACTTGTTCCTGCAGTATAATTATTATTTTAAAGAGTTTAAAGCGTGCATTCTTGAAAGATAAGCTGTTGAGTTAATAGACCGCAGAATAAATAGATTTGTCGATAATCAAATAAATTCTCTCAGCTCATTATGTAGTAAACTAGGCACATAAAGTTTTTTTCATTCACACGGCAAGTTAATTGAAGAAGAAGTGATCAAAGTAAGTCGTTAAAATTAATGTGTGGACGCACGTGACGGCTTCATAGAACGTGCGTTCTTCCAACAGAGCACACTAAGCATTTATTTAAATAGTTATGAGGGCTGATTGCTCCAGCCAATGATGAAGGAGAGGTGTCAAATAGACCATTAAAAAAAAGTAGACCTCAAGCCGTGTTTGTAGCCTTGATTCTTCTAGGCTTGGTCGCGTGGAATCGGCGTAGCTTCACCAAGTTCCTAAGACGTTTCAAAGTGATCCTTGTGATTTTATTGAAATAAATGATTTTGGATTTGAATTTAAATAGAATTGTGTCAAATTGGCATCACGTCGTCTTCACGTAGTTCCATTGTTCGGACTAGGTGTAAAGAATGACCCAAAAGAATGTATCAAGCTGAAGCCCAGAGGTAGAGCATCCTTAGAGTTACTCGAATATCCCTATGTACATAGGGGTATTCACGCATACACAATTTTATTTTGGACAGCCACCAGTATCAGGTGATACCTATAGGTAAATAATTGTTAACCGACTATAAAATTATCTTCGTACAAACTATTTAAAGCTCTACGACAGCTTCGCGTAGAGTCGTGTAAGCCATTCAATTCTAAAAATTCCTCACTAATTCGGTTACAATTTTTGCATTATAACGAATAGGCAATGTTTAGCCGGCAGCACTTCTGAACATTTCATTATTGAATCTGACGTAATAATTTGAGGAATTCCAATTTTAACATGATTTGTAAAGGGTTCTACGTTGGTGGTAATTGTATAAATATTATCACGATTAAGATGAAGATCGTTTCTGGAGATAAACTATTGCGCACAAGAAATCTGTTTCGGCATGGTCGGAAGGTAAAAGAAAATTTAATTTTTTAATAAATTTTGTGTAGAAATTTGGAATGTAACACTCATAAAAAATATATACCAATGTTGAAAAGATACATACATTATTATTATTGTAGAGTAGGGAGCCAACCAAACTACCAACTTTCACGTTTATTTATTAGTAGGTAAGGTAGTCACTTCCACTAGAATATACGTAAGTTTGTCAAACTCGTAATTAGTAAGTTAAAATATCGCTTGCGCAACATCCGAATTTGGAAAGTCATAGTTCGTAATTTCATCGAATTTGACTTTTTACTGTCAAAGTTAGAACATTTTTTTAAACGTGAGTAAAATAAATAATAATGATCAATCGTTAAAATATTTTTATGTCTTCAAATATAGATTTCGAATAACCAATTAAGAGGATGTTACAGTAATTTACGAGATTCCATAAAGTAGATAGGTACTTAATTAGAGGTTCGTGTAGGCACTACATAATGAATAGTAGGTATTTTACATAATATCATTAGGCAGTAAAGGTTTTATAGACGTAACCGAGGTAAACGGAAAATAAAACTTACGTAAGCTCAAAGATTTCAATAATAAAGCCCTTAACACAATGGACTTGGTGCAAAGAAATATTAGTAAGTACTTTAATTATTATAAATAACGAACTGGCTGAACAAAATGGCTGGCTGATTACAAAACACACTGAGCGGCGATATTTCTATACAAAATGATATCGCTAAGAGCGTCTTATAGAAAAAAGCATGAACTTAAGTTTGGTGCAGACGAGTATATAAGTTTCATTAAAAACGGAACATCAAAAATGCATAAAGGTACACAATGACTATTTAAAATCTTTTTAACGTTTATTTTATCATCATAACACGATTTTATAAGAAGAATATTTGGAAAAGATATTACAATCCACGTAAGTATACCTAACTATTTGGTCAGATGTAAAAGTATTGAATAGGATATTGGAAGTTATATAACCGCAGTTTCGTAATGGTATTGTAAGTAGGTATACCGCCAAAAGACCTGCTTGCCATCATACAAGTAAGAGAGGAAGTGTCCAGTAGTTACATTTACATTTAGTTAAATTTTGCATCAGTAATTATAAAGAAGAGAGAATATGTTTTTTAATTTGTTTTTGATTTACTAGAAGTTAGCCGGAAATACGCCAGAACTATTTCCAAAACGTATCAGGAACTATAGAACTATGCTGCATACGAATACAACTACCATTTTTTTGTGTTTATTATCTTAATTACTTATAACCAAAATAATTTTACATCCGATAAGACCTAACATTTGGCGAACCTTGGTAGGTACTTGACGAGATGGGGATATTTACGGAATCCAGAACAAAGGGCTCTACCGAGAGGCATCTATTATCATTTGAGGTTATTACGATTTTTTTACCTTTATCTTTATTGAGGTACCTACTTTTCCTCATATTTTTTTAAACGTAGATAGATGTAAAATAATATTGGTGGACGAATCACACAGCGCCATCTAGCCCCAAACTAAGCAAAGCTTGTACTATGGGAACTAGATAACTGATAGAATACTTATATAGTTTTTTGTATATACATACTTATTATACATACAGATATTAACACCCAGACACAGAACAAACATCTATGTAAAATAAAAATAAATAGGGTCACGACTGTAATCCCCAAGTACGGTAGACATCCTCTCAGATATCCAGGCGCTTAGATCCTCTGAAGATGTCTAGAGGGTGTAGTCAGAGGCATGTCCAAACATTATATTTGGCTCATGTCCACATTTTGCAGTAGTTAGCATTCCATACGTGACAGGTTGCAAGCCCATCGCCGCTTATAAGAATCTATGTTCATCTATGTTCATCACACAAATGTTTGTAGGTACCTACTGGGTGAAAATCGAACCCATAATCTACAGTAGATAGAGCTACTACCAAATAAGCTGTGACTTAAGGCCAGTCAAAAGATATAATTTTGAGAGTACTTATATAATTTTTGCTGAGTGGCACCAAATTACATCCACAATTGTAAGTAGGTACCTACATTTATAAAATGACAAGCATTTTCTTTCACATGAAGCGAACTATGATAACTTTCATAATTTATTATATCTATGAAGAATACATTCGCTGATGTAGGTATAGGTACATAGATGAATCTTCCATTATATTATAATGTGTAATATTACTTTCTAGGAATGACAAACCAAATATTTTAAATTTTAAATTTTGTTTAAAATACGTGTGATCAAGATCTAAAAACAATGCAGAATCCCATTCGTGTTTTAATAATACTGTACTACTACCGTAGGTAGGTACCTACGCAAAACCCTCCCAATTTGTGTAGGTAGGTACCTATAGTTTGCGGTCAGCTTAGGCTTGTTATTACCAACAATACGGAGCAAACAATGGGTTTTACTAGTCTTAATCAGTTTATTCATAAACTAATTATTCGAGTCGTATTGTGAGTAAGTGGATGCGTATAGCCTAAGAAGACAAAAGAGAATGGTATGATTAGACAATTAGCAATAATAAGGTTTATTTGTTAATTACCTATTTTACTGCACACGTGATGGTATCCACTCCAGCAAGGCTATTTTAAAAACATGATTATCATGTTATGATGTTGAATGCAATACCCAATGTTAGAGAATACCTAATCTGTACACATTTCATAGTAACTATTCACTGTTTATGCACCTATACCTACGCTTCTGCGTAGGTATTGTATTGGATGCGTAGATATAGGTGCCTAAACAGCATAAAAACCGTAGGTATTATGGCATTCAGTACCAATAAATATCGGGACGAATATCATAACATGATAATCATGTTTTTACAAAATAGCCCCACAGATTTGTTCTATTATAATGATACATGCAATAGATAGATAAAAATTGTACATTGCCATCATTAAAAAAGTTACGATTTTAAAATAACTACTTCACATATTTGTATCTTTATGTACAGTTTTATCAGAATCGAATGGATATTCCAAGCTCTCGAGGCTGATGAAACGCATGAATAAACAAACATGTCAATTTAATGCTGGGTTTGTCCAGAATTATTTGTGCAAAGGCTAGACACTGTCATTTGCGTGAATTTACAAATAGTATACAAATCCAATAGGGAATTTTAAATTGATTGTCAGGTGTTAATATAATAAGTATAATAAGTATGTATTTAAAAAAAAAAGTATGTTTGTATTTTATCAGTAATACAAGCTTTACTTAGTTTGGGGCTAGATGTCATTGTGTGTAAAGTCCGCCAATATTTATTTATCAACACTTTGTCATTTAATTTAGCCGGTTTTGCTTTCTGTTTGCAGAGGTATGATCGGAAACCGATAAAACAGGATCAATTGTCATAAGAAGAAGTCCATGTTTCTTCTTATGACAATTGATACTGCCAGCCTTATCTGAAGAATTTACAAAGTATTAAGCATGTGAGAGAAAAAAACATCACAGTCACATTGTCTACTGATAAAAGTAAAGTAGGAGAATAAAATTAAAGAAAATCGAAAATAATTTACCTAGAGTGTGTGTAAAGAAAAAAACCGACCTAGGATAAACACGCATAAGTCTTGTTATATCAAGACCATCAAAACAGGTCACCTTATCTGAAGTATTTATAAGAGATAGTTACTTTTATGAAGATCACGTAATCCAACACGTCGCTAGACTGACATGAAAATAGATCTAGTTGCATTAGCATTGACCAAGTCAGAGATAAGAGAAACCAAGCGTCTAATAGTAATAATAAGAGAAGAGCGACAGATTAATGATGAATGCTTAGGGAAAATCCAAGAAATGTTTTATTTCGAAGATATCGGAGATCATTTTCAATCCAATCAATGAATATAAATGAATACCGAGAAGAAACTAGAAAAACGATCGATCGTTAAAAACTCCAGGTAGAAATGGCACAGTACAACCAGCTGAGAAAAAACAAAAAGGCTTTCTTGTTTTAGTAAATTTTGTCAGGCGCATTATTGTCTGAAGAAGTAGCATGATGTCAAAACAAGCAAAATTTTAGCATATCGCTGAAAATATGTATAGTTAATATTTATTTGAAAAGTAATCATTCAGTTTGTAACATTGTTCTGAAGAAGTTACAAAGTTCGCGTAAGCCCGCAAGAACCTGGGCATGCTCATAGCACTCCACCGACACCGGCGATGGAGTCTCCACTGGCGCAGAGCTCTGGGCAATTCAGGCTCAGTCGCGTCGCGCGCACCGCCGCCGCCAGTCTCGCGCCAACACCCTTATCAAAACATTCCCGCATCCGATCGATCCGCACGTTTCGTCTGTGATAAGCGCTGCGTGACTGTGTAGTGTTGTGATGAGCTTGTGATTGACAGTGGATAAGAAAAGTTTGTAAAGTGTAAGTTTTTGCAATAGTTTTTCATGAGAAAAAATAAATGAAACAAAAATTGCTATCTAAATTGTTTTTAAAATTTCACCGGAGCTAGTAAGAGGTTGTTGGAGAAAAACTCATTAGAGACTTCAATAGAAAAATTACTCTACCAGATCAAGGCTCACCCCCGGCTGTAATATAAGAAGTTGAAGAAGGCAACTTCTTGAAAATAATTTTTAACATCCCAGTAAAATAAGAATGTAGAAAAAATATGAAATGTGTTTGGGATGGATAAAGATAGATCTAAAATAAAAGGGCATAAAAAATATGAATATAAACTTTCTATCTGAATACCTCGTTTTTTATTAGATAAAACTTTCACAAACGTTAAATTTTTGTTAAAATGTAAATAAACCAAAAAGTACATAAGGTGTTCACTAACTAGGCCAAAAGACACGGTTTGGTTACATTTTCAATACAATACAAGTACTGCTACTACCTAATTTTTTTTCTACAAATAAGTAATAGTAAATTGATGACAATCAATTTGTTCTTGAAAAGACATGAAAGTTTATGCGAATTCAAAAGAAACAACAAAACGCCGACTACGTGCCGGACGGGAAATGTCCAAGCTGTACTGAATTTAACCTGAATTTAACTAAATAAGGATATCCAGCTATAATAAGAATGTTAGTCGGATCGACACATGCTTTAGTTTAATCTTAGACACGAACATAAAAGAGCCGAAAAGAGAGCAGCTGCTCCTAATGAAACAAACCTAGTTATTTGAAGTGTTTCTGTCTGAAGTGGACTGTTACATGAAAGGTTTACAAGGCCGACTACAACAAAAACTGAATTAAAAAAATAAACGTAAATAGTACCTATTAGCAAAAAAATTAAGTAGGTTTGCATTCGAAAACATCGACTATAAAGAACGTCGATACATCATCATGCATAATTGTTATATTTAAAATTAAGCAGATATTTTAAAACGGCGTTTCGTGAAGATTGCTCGTACATGTTATTTAAATACTTTACGATAATGCAAACGTTAAATAAAATACAGAGCGCGCTTCAACGAGAATCAAGATCAGATCGACGCACATCAGCGGGTGCATTTACGTTAGACGCCTAACGACCCCCGCCTGCTACAAGAGTTTATAATAACACTCTGGGATGACCGCGATTGCTTTTACCGAGAATCATCTGCGCCGCGGCAGATGTGTGATAGGAAATCTTCGTAACACATAGGATGGTTTCATTAATAAACGCTATCTGGCTGCTCGTTCAAGCTCAAGAGTCACTGACTTTGAAAATGTACTGGACTGAGAGAAGAATTCAGAATCATACCCAACTCTTAGTTTTTGTAGCGTTGGTTCAACTGCTATCATAATAATTACAAAGTGTTGTATAAACGTAGTAAACTTAGCGACCGGATTGGATAAATCCTTGAACACTAGCACTTATCCGAGGTCGCGTTATTAAGAACAAGACAAATCGACATTTTATATGCACCGAACCAATGTTAATTAAATGTATAATCAGTGAAACAAGAATTTAATTAAAATATGAACATAGTTTTAAAATATATTGTGACAGATGATAATCAGGGCGTGACGAAATAATGTGAAAACATTTTAGTAAAACTGATAAAGTCCAAGTACAACCTAATAAAATATGCAATGTTACAAAACTACTGCAGATTGTTTATCAGTTAACATATATTTTTTATATCAACTTGGCATAATACTTGATGGAGAATATTTTTTAATAAAATACAATGAGTCAATACAAGTTTAGGACCATGTTGGGACATCAGTCATAACATTATCATTGCAATGGCCTACGCTCGTCGCTCACTCATTTATTAGACTCAAAACAAACTGTGTAACAAAGACGATAATAACGACAGTAGTACGTGTAGGAGTAAGAGCCATATCCTGAGATCTTTACTTTAGTATTGTCAAGTTACTAGAAACCTTGTCCAAACGATTCGAACATGACAGGAACATGCTTAGCAAGAAATGAGAAGGTTTTAGAATATGGATGTTAATCTCTTTATTCTTGATAGAACAGAGCTCATTGAGTGCGACCGTAATGGAATGTGGACCGCACATCTGTGACCTGGATGCCACCAGACCGTCTCGTTTAATCTGGCCAATTCATCAACACTGTCTTCATAATTAAACATCAGACTCAAGGCTTCCGAAGAACACCGCTCGTACCCAATTGACGAAATATCATCGAAAACAAAAAGCTACACGGAAACATACAAATTCGTTAGTTCAATTAAACAAAATTGAAAATTGTGGTATGCGCAAATGCGTCCATGAATTTATCGATTTATGCAGAACGGTCTCAGCAAAAGACATTCCGTATGTTTTATGACGCTGAGTATCCAAAGACATGTCGGTATTACTAAATTATGATAATTTTAATTGTGATAGCACTTGCAATAACATTACGTACATCAGTTTATTGCTGTAGGTATGTTCTTATCGAGAGGTTATCATTACAAAATAAACATTTTACATGCTTGCAATCCCTGAACAGATAACTGGAGCGAGGATGGGAGATCTATTTTATTGGTTAATTCCGTAAAACCTGCAACTTTGTTGCAATGCAACCCAGCTCTATCATGTATTGAATCTGGTAATTATCTGCTCCGCTTTCGATCAAGTTGTTACCGTTTTGATCAAATTATCACAGCATATTTAATTTTATATAAAGATTATAATCATTTTCTCAAGTTTAATTTTGTTGTCCAATGAAATCAGATGTAGGTACATGTACCTCTAAATCATCAAGTGTTTAAAAAAATCAAATTGAGCAACCGACTGGTTTAGCGTAACTCCGGAAGTGAACAGGTTCCACACTCAGAGATAAGTATTAATTGAAATCTTTAATTTTTACTAATGAAAAGTGGTCGATCGTCGGACGGGAGCCATTTTTCTGTAGCTACTTATTACGTGGATTGAGTAACAGTGGCTTTCACCGACTTTAACCAGTTGCTACAATCGAATTAGCACGCAACTTCTTTAGGTAATAAAATACAGCTTGTCGATCATTTCATTATGTACTTGAATCTACTGCGCCGTCATAAAATCATTTAAGCACAAATAGCTATGTGTTAACTAACATGTTATAATTTAGTTCTAAAATGATTTTACCTAGTCTGTATCGAAGTAATTAATTTTCTAATAAATAACCAAGTGGAATTAATTAAACCATTAAACATAATCTTTGAAATTATTGGTAATAGAATTATTACTGCAATGTTGTTTACGTTAATGGACTCTATATTAATGGACTCGATATTAATGGTAATGTCACGAATAACTAAATAAGTAGAGTATTCTCGTTTAGACTCAAGGTTAAAATAACTGGGCAATGACCGAGTACACGTGTGGTGCAGGTATTTAGAGAGCATTTGGCAAAAAAGATTCGTGACTACGAAGCGTAACCGACTCGAAATTATGGCTTTACTTAATTGATGAGTTGTACGGATCTTCTTGGAACAAATCTTGCCAGTTCCGGAAAATAAAACTAGGTATCGTGATCCGATCTACTTGTTTAGTAAATCGCATGTTCATTGCTTGCTAAAGTGAGAAATGTAGAGTCATTAATAATTGTACGGGACTGACTCATAGCGTGACGAAACACCTACCTACAATGTATTTATAGATACCTTCTTTATGAAAAAAACTTGAAACATATACCTAACTTTTTAGTAGAATAGCAGTTAATAGATATCAAGGAGGTTTTACACGATCACTTTTGTTAAATTGAAATGTATTCTTTAATAATCTACTCACATCTAAAAATACAAGTCTGAACCAAGGCACCAATGTTGAAATAAAATGATATCGTAGATAAGGAGGAGGCATGTCAATCAATATTGAATTGATATAGGTCTGGTAACTAAGATTAAGAAATAGAGGTCAATAGAGCTGATAACCTCGATGACATTCGATACGATTTGGTTAAAGGTTATCGCGAGTAATTCACTTGCCACTCAGAAAGATAAGCTTTTTGAAAATATTTCTTTAAAAATGTGTAATCCAAGGAATGGTCTGTGCTAAAAGTTGTGACTTATAAGTAATCGAACTCTATTCGAATACTTTTTATTAATGAACTTGTGGTTGACCTAATCGGGACACTCGGTCCACTTGACAGAAGGATCCAACCTATCTTTCAAATCAAAATTATCGAAAGGCCGTCAGAATTGTGATGGATGTCAATGATCTACCGCAGGAAGACCGCAGGCGAAGTCGCGGGCTGCCAGTATAACAATTACTAAAGTATTACCTCAATGGGATTACAACATGCAACAGCAAATGCATAATCGTAAATATCTCGAGCATCAAGTGGAGATCTAATTCTGTGGCAGGAAACAGTC
Organism: Hydriomena furcata; assembly: GCA_912999785.1. Lineage (NCBI taxonomy): Eukaryota > Metazoa > Arthropoda > Insecta > Lepidoptera > Geometridae > Hydriomena > Hydriomena furcata. The sequence goes on from OU538824.1 coordinate 10,371,622, forward strand.
GAGTTTGTTTTATTGCGGCCGTTAATGTCCCGTGGACGCGGTGATTTACCTACGGACTGCACTAATTCAGTACTAACTATGCACTAAACTACAGTAATACTAGAGTAATAAGGATCCAGTAACACAATACAATTTGAAACCGTGAAAACGAATCCATGCGTTTGTACGGAAATAATCACAACAGTAAAATTGCACGTGCACGTGCATTGATTCTTAAACGCGATAACGGGATGATACTTACTGATTTTTATAACCGATTGCTGTTTTTATAAGGAATAATTATTTTTTAACGAGAAATTTTAGTATTTTTACGGCAACCAGCTTTAGAATCTGTTTGTGTGGAATTCTAACACTATAAAAAGGGGAGGCCCGTGGCATCTTCAAGGATCTGAGTGCTTGGAGATCTGAGAGGATGTCTACCATTCTAGGGCAATATCTTCGTGAGCATATAGGTACACTTTAATTTAATACCCTAATACCAGTTGTAAAATAAATGTCCACTGGTCCAAAAATACCCTGTTCTCAGATACGTCTGTCCCCTGTCTTTCGCAAACGTTCCAAACGACATAGTACTGTACAAAATGGGTTTGCTTTTTTTATTAAATATCTATTTATCTATATATAGCATTAAACTTTGAATACTTACTTGAAAAGAAGTAATTGAATACTTTGCTTTCAAAGTATTTAATTATAAATCGGCATTCAGTTTCATACTGAATAGCTACGAAGTTTTACTTACAATGTTTCAATAACTGATAACGGCTGTATTTTGAAAACAATAATTGGCCTATAATATGACGAGTACCAATACTATTACCCTTCGTAGAGAGGCGGTATAGTCGTTAAGCCTTTGGTGGTATATTCTATGATATTTAATATAATCAAACCGGATAAGTGCGAGTGGGACTCTCGCTGAGGGTTCCGTAAGAACCTACCTATCTTTCCACGTACCTTCCTGAATACCAACTTGTTTATTTGCCTACTTAATAGGTATTACCACCTATAGTATATACATATACTTATACTAGGTATGTATCCATTACAATATGATTGTCAGTCAGCCCAGGGCTTCGCTTGCGTATATAAAGGTACCAGTATCCGAATAGGTACCGGTTTTCGGATAAAACGTAACCTTTTCCAAGTTTCATCCAAATCGGTTCAGCCGTTTAAGCGTGATTGAAACCCAAACATTCAAACTTTCGGATTTATTTATATTTATAATAATAGCTTCCTATAATACTACCAGACAAGACGGCCAACAGAGTAATCTTATAAGGGTTCCGTTTTATCCTTTTGAGATACGAGACCCTAAAAACTAAGCTATGAGACAAATAAAATAGTAACTACCCCAATAAACTCAACAATAGCTAATGTTACGGTAAAATTGAGCGTTTATACAAAGGACCGTTCGAACAATATCGTTAAATCTGTTTTACATTGTCGTCTCTATGAAGCCTCAAAACATCAAAAAGGTTGTTGTAAGGTGTTAAGGTTTTATTAAGGCATGTTTTGTTGTGTATCGTAAAGCCACAGATGACGTAGGCGGATGGGCGCCTTTACATTATTCGATGCTACGACCACATGGGAACGAGTGTTCGTGTAAGTAGTTAGCAATGAGCCAGAAAGCAGGAAGGCTACGATACAAAGAAAAAACTCAATATGTCAATGTCGCGAATAGTTATGTTTATATGTTTTATATGTTATATGTATGTTTATATGTTGTTATGTTTATAATGATCGTTGGAGACAAGCAACGCAAACAAAACAAATAAATAGGCTCACGACTGTAATCAAAAGTATAAATGTAATTTATTATTAACAAACTAACCCGGTGAACTTCGTATCGCTTTAGAATTTACAAATGTTGTGTTAAGTTCTTGTTTCCGTTCCCGATCCCGTTAAAAAGTATCCTATGTCCGTCTCCTGGTTCTAAGCTACCTCGCCACCAATTTTCAGCCAAATCGGTTTAGCCGTTCTTGAGTTATAAATAGTGTAACTAACACGGACTTTTCTTTTATATATACAGTATAGATTCATACTTTATTGCATTAACAGTGCTTAAAACGGCGAAGGATAACATAGTGAGGAAACCAGGTAGTATTCTTATAAGCGTCGACGGTCTTGCAACCTGCCACGTAAGGAATGCTAATTTCTACGAAATGTGGGCGTATGCCATATAGTAATGTTTGTACGTGCCTCTGACCACCCTTTTTAATAACTCCCAAGGATCTGAGCGCTTGGAGATCTGAGGATGTCTACCGCGCTTGGAGATCACAGTCGAGATCCTAATAATTTGTTTTTAATTTATTACTTAATGTTCCATTCAAAAGGTAAGCTTAGTAGCCAGTTAATTATGATCTACCAGACAACCTCACATTATGCAAGTGTTAGTGGTTAGTAGTGGTTGTACTTTGGTCATCGTTTTAAGAAGACGCAAGTTCTTTTGCTAAATTGGCATTTACATCATATCGAGACAAACTGCGCGAGCGCCATCGTCGAGCAGCTATCGTGTCGTATGTGTAAAACCTACGGGTAGTTTCATGGGCATTTCTCGTCAATGGTGTCCGCCCACGGCGAGCGTGCGCCGCGCCGCCCGCCCACGCGCTTGTAAATCGTCCCTAACTGTACCGGGACAAATTACCCGTGCATGTGTAATAGTGCTTTAATCTTTATTTGACGGCTCTTTATAATTGTGTGAAAGTTAAAATTATTGGTGAGATAGAAAATAGTAGATAATTATTGTTTACTAGAATAATGCCTGTGACTTTGTTTTGAAATATTTAAACCACCAGTTCACCTCATTAGTGGTTAAATTTGAGAATTCCATAACTATGACCCTTGAACTGAAAAATAAATCAAGCTTTACATACCCGGCCACTTACGGTTTAGGCTGTGTTTATAACATTTAATCATGAAATAATTTTCGTTGAATATAAAATATACAAAGTTTATGGCTTAAGGTATAATATTTTTCTGGACTAAGAAACACGCTTTCTACGCTACTAAACAAGTTACTAAAGATGTAGGCACCAACATGAGTAGCTTTGTAACTTACCTACCTGTAGATAAACTTAGTATCTCTTTAAATATGAGAGCAAATAAAACAAAGATAGGGATGGTATACAATTTAAAGTTCTATTATTATTTTGAGAACTCGCCCGAATCTCCATAATTATGGTAAAATTAACGGGACAGTGCTAATTACGTGTAAACAAGAAGCGGCGCATACCTAATTCTATGACCGCTAGAAATGTTTGCCAACAGTTTTAGCAGAATTTCTTTAAAGTAGTCAAATACTTACAGTGAGTACGCTTACCGTTTTAGTACTTTACTAAGATTGGGTCAACCTATAAATAGTTGCATGCTTCAGCAGTGCACGGCTGTAAAGCCCATCCATGAGTTTTGTATGACACGTCATACAAAACACGCTTTTGATGGGCGCCATACTGAAGCACGCTTGAGTATACATGAGTATGCATAGTTTGACCCTTACGTTACTGGTATTGCTGTTATAATAGACACTGGTTTACATAATCTCATGAGCCATCTGCCCGTTTGTCATTTGATATTTAATTTGAAATGTTGTGGCATGTGCGAAGAGTGAATATAAACGATAAAAGATAGGAGCGATATAAGCGAAACTCCTACATTGTTAGAATAGTCTATGATTGATATTTTTGGGGCTGATCATGATCACAACTTGGCGTGATTGGAGGATTTAAACATTCAACAAAATTAGTCATTGATCCAAAGATTATAAAAAAATACAAGTATGTGGTATTTTTAAATTTTCTTTGAAGTTATAGAAAAAATAAAACAAAAGAGGTGTAAATAATAACTGCATGGGCAAGGCTATAGATAGACTATAGAGTCACCAGCTACAGGTTACAAGCGTGAACAGAAAACACGCCAACAACTCATTTGCATGATGAACAAATGGCTTCAAAAGTGTCTAACTAAATATGTAATGCCTTTGCTAATAATATTCCTTGAGAGGAGCTTAACTGCTTATGAACACTTAAATGTATTACAGGACTGACTGATCCTTGTCTAAAAAATTATCATCATCGCGAATCCCGGTAGAAATTCCACTTAAACCCCCATATTAATTAGCATTCTAGACAAGTAACTTGACGCATAGGAATTTTGCATAAATGGAATATGAAGAAAAATAGGCAACCACCGTTACATCTTACAAAGTAAGCTTTTGCTTGGTTGTCGGAAATGCAATCCCTTTTAAAAATAATTCCTTTTATCACAGTGAAACTGAATATCTAATTAGTTGTTGGGATAAGCTGTTATCTATCCATTGGCTGTTATTATCCATCCACGTTCACTATTACAAAATAGTGCACGTTTTAGAGTATGTGTCACTTTGTTGATTTCATGCGAATAAACGTTTGACCTATTTGGTTTTATCATCCAACAATGCCAATAGATGGGTGGATACAGATACACAGGAATTGCTCAGTTAGGTACTTTTAACAAAGGCATGACACATTGGATTTGAGAAGATACATTTAGTACTCGTATCTTCTGTAGTATCGTACATCGTAATTCGACAAGTGTTGGAGAATATTGAAATGGCCTTACATTTAAATTGGAAGTGAAAATAAAATGATCTCATGACATCCTCGTTTTGAATACATTATGCATTTAGAGAAGAACAAACCAAGCTGACGATCAAAACGACCTGCTTTTCCCAGAGTTATTGAACAGTTCGGAATATCCAAAGCTAAGGATTTAAGAATTTAAGCTGCAAAAGTCAAGAATTTTACGAGTGCACTAAGGCTCTTTTGTAAAGAACACAATGCGCTCTTTTGAATTCAGATTTCATGACTTGTAGAGGAAGGGCGAGTTAAAAGCATTAGGGGATGCGGGAGATACACTCAAGGGAGTAATTTATCGTCGTAAGATCAGTGCCGGATTAAGCTAGCGCGGGGCCTGTAGCAAATTTTGTAAAGGGGCCCTTAGTTTGCTATAGGTTCTCACGTTAAGGGTACCTATTAAATAAAACAAAACTGTTACAAATCGGGGGGCACGGCAGTGCCCCCGCCAAGTCGAGCGCGAAGCAAACAAACACTGCCGTACCATCCTTTACAGGAATCATTTCGCCGCATTTTCAGGTCCTTATTTGAAAACCTCTGGATAATACCAGAAAGCAGAAATTTTCGTCATCCAGTAAGCTATAATCACATACTTAAAATCCAAAATTTCAAGTCTGTAGGTAATTTAGTTCCGAAGTTAAGCGAATGCAAAGTTTCGCATTTTAGACACTCACTCACTCACTCACTCACTCACTCACTCATGATCATCAGAATAGAACTAGTACAAGGTGTCTCAAAAGAAAGTTCACATTTAAATCTTTTTTTAAAAGAAAAGTCTTAGCTTTATTGAAAAAATGTTTATTATATATTGAAGTACAATGTTTGGGAATTTATTTTTTAAAAATAACATCGTCCAAATGTAAACCGTTGCGCTCTCGGCATTCATTTAGTCGGGCACTAAAATTGCCTATGACAGCTCGGCAGGTAGTCTCCGTGATGGCTGCCATTTCATGACGGATATTTTCTTTTAATTGTGCCAGGGAAGTCGGTTTATTAGCGTAAACTTTTGATTTGACATAACCCCACAGGAAAAAATCCATAGGTGTTAAATCGGGACTCCGTGGAGGCCAATTTATGTCACCTCGCCTGGAGATTAATTTGTTGGGAAAAATTACTCGAACTCGAGGCAGAGATCTGTTGGACGTGTGTGAAGTTGCTCCATCCTGCTGGAACCATGTTCTTTGGTTGTAACCAGGAAAGTTTTGCAGTTGGGAGTCCCAACTGCAAAACTGGGACACGAAAAACTCGTCTAACATCTCCACATAACGCTCTGAATTCACTGTGAGCGTGCGTCCCCTTCCATCTTCAAAAAAGTAAGGGCCGATAATTCCTCGCGGCGCGCCGACATCGCTGCCCATACGGTGACTTTGGGTGAATGTAGCGGTTTCTGATGTTTTTGTTTTGGATTGGTTGCACTCCAGTAACGACAATTTTGCTTGTTTACATGCCCATTCAGGTGAAAATGGGCTTCATCGGAAAACAAGATGTTGGTGAACGTTGGAAAGCGCTCAATCATCTGATTTACAAAGTCAAGCCTCTGACCAGCATCTTGAGGCTTCAGTTCTTGCACCAACTGAATTTTGTACGGGTGCAGCTTTAAATCTTTGTGTAAAATGCGGCATAATGAAGATCTGTGCACATTTAAAGCAACAGCACGCTTCCGAATCGAGAGGTTTGGATCATCTCGAATAGACTGAGTAACACTGTCCACGTTTTCGGCTGTTCTTGATGTTCTTGGCCGCCCAGATTTTGGTTTCTCCAGAGTTGACCCAGTCTCTTCAAACTTCTCAACCCATTTTGCAATGAGTCGAGTGCTAGGCGCATCATTTAAGTGACGAATATGTCGAATACTGCAGAATTTTCTACGCGCTACAGTCGCCGAATTACCGTTTTTGTAAAACTCACGTACGCACAACGCACGGTCCGCACCAGAGAAACGCTCCATAGCGACTAAATTCCCAAGAGCCAGACCACTGACTGACATACCCCCCGCGCCCCTCAGAATAGTTGCTTTCGCGTAATAAGCTAAGCAAATGTGAACTTACTTTTGAGACACCTTGTACTTCCCACAAACTCAGAGAGCTGAAATTTGGTACAGAGTTAGGGTTTAATGGCCACATTAAGGGAAAACCATAAAAACCGATCAAGTGCGAGTCGGACCATTATCTATAAGAACGGCAAAAAAATCACGTTTGTTGTATGGAATATTTATTTTATTATTTTATTCTGTATTTGTGGTTATAGCAGCAACCGAAATACATAATCTGTGTACATAAAAAATTTCAACTGTCTAGCTATCACGGTTCATGAGATACAGCCCTGTGACTGACAGACGGACGGACGGACAGACAGACAGACAGACAGACGGGTAGCGAAGTCTTAGTAATAGGGTTCCGATTTTACCCTTTGGGTACGGAACCCTAAAAACTAGGATAATCGAAGATCTGGAGTACCTGGTGATCCTGATTAGAAAACACAAGAGCTTAACCAAACTATTAGAGATCGACATACCGCCTTTACAAAAAATATTCAACTTGATGGGCCGCTTCATTTGATGTAAAAAATCGAAGGTCTGAAGTATCTGATGAAGAACCCTCAGCTGGTCTCAGCTGTATTAGAGATATGGTAATGCCCCCTTCTACTATTGGTCCATAAAAAAATCGACTGTCATTGCAAAAAAATATGTCTAAAAACCTGTGTCAATTAAGAAAATCTATTAAAATAAATCAACACACACACGTCACATCATTAACTATAATAATAAATAAATCGCAGTAAGGAACCTCAGACTTGGCACGACTTTGTCTAGATTTCATTACTTTTTAGAGATAAACAAGCAGCTCCATCGAGACTTGGCTAGTTTTTTACAGAATGTTTTTGGTGGGATAAACTTTTCTAGATTTAATATGGGCAAATTTAGCAGTATTTAGCCTTTTTCTCGGAATATAATAGATATAATAATTATAAGGTCATATTTCAGGTGGGAGTGAAGCATACCCTAGTAAAATATTTTTACGCTCCTATCTTCATTATTGTTTTACGGTGAGAGTTGTGTTGGACCGCGGGGCCCCTCCAGTCGCGGGGCCCGTAGCATTTGCTACTCTTGCTACGTGGTTAATCCGGCACTGCGTAAGATACGGCTAACCCTTACCTACCCATGGAGCCCTACAGCGATGTTTATCGACTACTGAACTAGAATATCAATTGATCATGATCCTTGTGGTTACAAGTGCGACTTGTATTATCCATTGTTGGTTTGAAAATAATAAGTTTACTCGGATTCCTAGAATTTTACACTCGTTTAGCAGATAGCTTTGATAGCGATCTGAAAGAAACTACTCGTAATTTACTGTGCAATGAATTCCATTTATGTTTCCTTTGTGGACATGGTTTATACCTACAGCACAATAATGATTATTTATTATGTCATGGCAAAATCAAAACTAATTACTTGTAAATACTGTGTAGGCAGTAATATCTGTCTGTGGTGCGCAAAGTTTGAATTATCAAGTTATAATTGTTACGAATAAATAATTTGTCTTGACCGGGATTGGTGGATTTCCGAAGGCCGGTATCGCTCAATAAATAAAAGAATATAGGGCGGACTTTAGTACCCATAGGTAGTTGGAAAATAATTATTTTTGCAATTCAAAATGAAATAAACTACGCATGACCTACAGCAAGCGAAGGACGACACGGTATACTACATTTAGAAAGCGAGTTTGAAACAGTATCTAGACCGGGTTAAAATGCGTTGAGGTTACTGACGATGTAGGTGGTGTTTATACCCTTATTTGCATGAAAATAGATAAGATGTCTCAGGTTTTCACTGCATTGAATTAAAATTTGTTAGGTATTATTTTCATAAACAAATATTATAGTTCACATTTATAATTTACTTTGCTAAGAAATATGTTTAGACTAATCGCACTCTCAAGTGTTTAAATTAGGGATGGTCCGGGTTACGAGATTTTTCTTGCTAGAGTTATCATCAAAAATGTTGAATCTCAGAGGCATTATTCTTCCCATTACACCGGACCAAAGTTGTGAGTAGCGTTGGTAATAAAAACGCTCAGATTACTTTCTCTCAACTCAAATCTTCCCCTAGTCCGCAGAGAGGACTACTGCCACTGTTCGCGAGTAACACCAACCAATTTTGTTTAGGCAGGTTTTCATACATTGTCTGTTATAACCGATGGTTACAGACTCACAGTAACCGCCTGTTTGGCTGTTAGTGGAGGTATGGAACCACGTATTGAAACCATAAAATATTGCGGAAGGCATAGAACATTTTACCGTTCTATTCCCCCAATGTCGGTGTCCCTAGCTCGCCCTAGCCGTTTTTACCGTAACCGGAGCGTGCGTTTAATCACGTCTCATTGCCTGCGTACTTGTCATACGCAGGCTGCCCACAAGATTAACTGCGGCTCCGCGGCCTATATTACTTTGGAAAATGTAGCAGGGAAATAATAACTTGGAATACTTGCACAAACAATTACCTACACTCGCAGAAAGCAAACAGCACGCTGACTGCATTAAATAGTAATCTGTACAGTTGTTGTGTTGTGAGAGATGAATAAATAATAATAATAAACACCCAATAGTAACATACATTGATCCTGATCAAACACAAAAATTCCCTGTGCCGTGGGTATACCTGTGACTATTAGAAACTATGAGTATCATGTGAGTAACATCCAAACTAGAAAGAAATATTTGCGAATCATGCTAACGTTTTCCAGCGCTGGTGCGTTTATGCTTTTCTCGTATTTTTTTTTAATCTAGCATTTGGAATTACATGCAACAGTGAATATCTTTGAATATCTTAACATGGACAGTTTTTTGATAAACCGCATTTAATTATTCAGCACAACTTTGCAAAGGACCTAGAGCCAGCCACGGGTATGGGTGTAATTGTATATTAAGTGGAGCGACCTTTAAATCAGATTGAAACAAAAGCAAAAATAATACGCAAGACCACTCAAAAGGAATCATTGCGTAACCAAATTGCGCCAAAATTCACAAATTCAAACCGACCTATGTATTGTTCCTTTGTGACAAAATTGCACACTCGGAAGAAGATTATTATGTATTGTCTGAGAAAATTGTGCCGAAACAGCTTACCTACTAATACGAACCCAGTTACACCTGCGATCATTATATTAGTTGATGAATGTGTTTTCAAGGATAATGTATTCTTTATTTGCGTATCATGGTGAGCGGTGTGCCTCAAACCACTATAAGACACTCTTTTAACGCGGCCCTATTGTCCTTCAATAGATGGCGATAAAATACTCTCTACGTGATGGAATTTTTATGTTTCCGATCCCTAGACGCCGTTGGCATTGTGATATTAAAGAGCTTTTATATAAATGCGGAATGTTTATTAAAATTTATAAGCACTTTTATGACTAAGAGTATCTACAATACGCTTGGTATCATTATGCTTTCACGTAGAACGTTCCAAGGCATGCTTTCTTCCTATATTTTAACAGTTACCAACTAAGGTCATAGCGTAGGTTTCTATTGAACAGCTGAACCCTATTCTATGCAGGCACTAAGCCCATTGTTAGCCCTGTCTGAGAACCCTAAGCGCATTATAAAGGGGATGAAAGAGGGAAGTGCTTTATTAGCTTACCCCCATTAAACACTGTGAATTGCGTGAACGACACAGAATGCAGCTTTATAGTTTGTTAACAGATAAATAATTAAGCAAATGAAATAAATTACCATGACAAGTATTTTGTACTAAACGATCATAAAATTAGAACTAGCCAACCCGAACAAATTAAGTAGTAATAAATTGTTTTCTAAACAGGACAATAACTATACCAAATCATGAACGTCTCAACGCATAAATTATTATATAAAATGTATCTCGTGTTCTCTTTAGCCAATTAAAATGAATAAAACAACGATAGTTTAACTAAGTAGTTTCAATTGTGCAATTCGTATTCAATCGGTGAAAACATTGTAACGTGAGCGTTTATTTTCAGTGGAGCGTCCCGCCTGCGCCCGCGCATCGCCCACCCCATGTGCACTTGTATGAGGTGAGTCACCGTTCCGAATATAAACTAAAACTGCATTTACATGCAAAGCAGGTTAACAGCGCTTTTCCAAATTACCCCACTCTACCGTGATCTCATGCACAATGTATGAAAGGTATGCTCAAAAAGGCTTCAGAAAAATCATAATTTGTTCAATAGCGTCAAGTAAAATTACATCCGACCTATCCCTATTCGCAGTTATAAATAAATAACACCTACAGTCACACGCATAGTTCTGACCCCACACAACTGTGTCTTGGGTATCAGAAACTACTAGTAGCATGGTAACACAGCCATCAGACCCTTAATAAATACCTATAATGCACCGATCCCGTAACTCTTGCGACTCACTTGCCCACCAAAAATAGTTTGTTTTTGTTTTTTCTTGTCACGCTAAATTAATGTTTTTCATTTTCATTTTCAAACTATTTGATTTTGTTAAAGCACGAAGGCAGTTGAGCCAAGTAAAAGGCGTCATAAAGGCAGTAACGCAGCCTGCTTTCCACAAAATGCGAGCGTTAACCGTAAACAAGCAAATATTCTGCACTTATCCCAAAAACAGTTATATGTGGTATCACTTGTCACTTCAAACCGTCTCCGGCCGTTTTAACGGAGAACTCTCTACAGTAAGACACTTCTTGGTCTTATCCTAAGCTGTTAAATATGGAATATACTGGCAAACTGACTACTTTGTGAAGAACGGGATAGCCGTTCATCTCTTCAACGGAACATCCAAAACACATCTACATTTCTAAATGATGGACAGAATAAATACGCTCGCATTATGCCCGAGTACATCTAAACCAGTATTATAAATGAAGTAAATTCTAGGTAGAGCTACACGATAAATAAAGTAAGACATACCGAATCAATAATATTGCTTAAAATAAATGTTTACATCCCAACCTTGTACAAACAGATTCAAGCAAACCAAACATACAGTTCAAAGTTATTAATAAGTATAAAGCAGTAGTTCGCGCCATACAAGTTACAACCGTTTAATCAGTTCATTCACGTACTATAAATGGTTATAAGTGGAACTTAGTGGCTGATAGCGCATAAAATGTGTTTGTAAAACGTGCAACATGCTATATCTACTACATAGTGGTTATTTACTGCCGTGAGTTCAGTATTAGCTATTAGTTAGAACCGCACCTGCCTTGTGCTGATGTCAATGTCCGTCATACGTGGCCGATAGTAGAAGTGACATTACTGGATGCTGTTTTCAGAATATGAGTAACTGCGTTCAAAAGATTTTGTTGTCCAATTCAATTTAAATTATGAGAACCTACCTACTTGTTACTATGAGAGAATATATAACATAATAAACCTCTATTACCTTTATACAACTGATCAAAATAACGAAGTAAATTCAATCGCTTCAGCTCTACAAATGTTGGTGTCATGGTATTAAGATAAAGCTTTCAAAATACCACTTCCAGATAGTTACATATATTTTATTTGTTACTTGACTCTCTGATCTCCCCAGGCTACCTCATAGGTAGGTACTCGCAGTTAACAATGTCGCACATTAAACACGGTGCGACTAAAAAATAACGACATTGTGGATGACATACGTGTTCTAAGAACGAGGGTTAATAGCGAGCTCCCGACAACAGGCAACTTTAGGTAAAACCACTACGAAAGAGCTAGATAATTATTTTTATTATCGCACTAATTATTTTTGATTTACGCATCGTTAAAACATTATGTAAATAATGTTTACAGAGAGTAACGCCAATGTTTGAAATTGTCATGTTACATTAAATCAAACGTAGCTAAATCACTCCATACGCGCTAATAATATTAGACGTTCAATTACTTTTTATGTGAATGGCCATGATAACACGTGAGTAGATAAACTGTCTAATAAAAAACCTATTTTGTAATATTGGAACTAATTGACTCTGACATTTTGTTCGTAATGCTTCCGGCGTTTATAATAGAGGCTGGGTTGCCAGGTATACTGCAGACTCCATTAAGAAAAACGTAATTACTGGATACGCAAACAAATCAAACCCAAGGACAGTGGCACTCAGTCCGCTAGGAATTCTAAGTGGAGGTAATCAAAGGAATATTCGAGTTACTATCCCTCCCAGTGTTCGTCTTTCATAAGTGTCGAGAATGTTGCGTATTTAGAATGCAATGAAATTTAAATTACACAAATTCACAGCAACAGCTGTGGTCTATTAAAGTTAATAAGCGTCAATTTATAACATTTGCGAGTGTAACTTAATCACAATGCCTTTTTCATATTAGGAAATAATAGAAACATCCGTTAGAAATAACAGAAATAAGTAAATAACCTATTGTTACACGACGAATAATATCAAAAGATACATGTTACCTCTAAAATCGCTTATCGGTTGTGTACTTAAAGTTACATAGTGTTATGTTGCGGGTAAAAAGCATGTTACTCTATAAGTAGTTACGTGTGTGTAGCAATATTTTTATTGTGTGTATACGCGTTGTTATGTTCTGGCATCTTTTGTGCTAATACTATTGGAATGCAGCCAAACTACATGGAGTAACTAACTATGTACTCAAGACAACTACGCGCGCGGCTCATATCATCTAATTACGTAAAGGCATGGACTTTGCATTATTCTAATGGTATACAAATGTGTTGAGCATTCCTTAGGAAGTCCATAATGAGCTATGCTAATTAATGAAACGTTAAACGGTAATTAATCATTAAACGCAATATGCAACTAATCCACCTTGAAAACATAAATGTTATGTTCCGTACAAGGCGCGTGTTTGTAAACAATTCGCAAGGAATTTATTGCAAAAGCATGCTATAAAAGTTGTACGATATTTTTTACGTTTTCCTCGATCGGACGCCCTATTATCGTAATAAAATTCCTTTCGGTACATAAAGGATGTCGATAAAAAATATATTTCGCAACATACAAATATTATTACTGTGATGAAGCTACATAGAACGAAAAAGTGTTTCTTTTTATGGCGTCGACTAAACGGAGACCGCATCCGGCCGGAAGGCAGTGGACTTCCTCACAGGTTACGCTATTGCCGGACTTAAGCCGTATAAAAATATCCGAAAGGTATCTGGTTAATGTTGTAAAAGTGCGATAAAAAGTTCACTGCACTTGAAATCAGAGCGATACCGAGTAAATTAAAACGCTGTAGGCACTGTTTGTTCATCGCTATCATAAGTCAACTGCAGTTATTCCATTACTATTTTATAACATACAGTCCCAGTTATTAGGAAGATAATCTGTGAAATACGCCTATTGAGTAAGATTTGACGTTCGGAGAATATGCAATGCACAGTAGCTGGTTTAAAAAAAATAAACGAGCTAGAACGGGTTGATGTCTCTAGGCTAGTTATTAGTCTCATGAAGCTTCGGTTTCCGGCAAATCCTTGCATGACTCACCTCGTACAGATTAACCTAACTGTCAGCTGGTAAGTAAGTAAATACTGCCAGCTTTAAGAGTATTATTAGTGGAAAAGCAAATGTTCTCATTTAATTGCAGTGCGTGTGTCAATCATGCAGATGTAGCACACAGTCCACTGAACCGCGATGCATGGACGCGTACGCAATATTTGATGCCTGGCTACAGTGCCTAAGTTACAGAGACGAAACTACGGTATGACATGACAGGTTCCAAGCAGCAGTTCGTACGCAATATTGTTGCCTACATAAAAGTTGTCTTAGTATTGCAGTACTCTTGCAATACAAGCGTAATAATTATTATGTAGGTACTACTATGAAACGTTTCATTGGACAAGACCCCTAATGGTATTACGGTCCGCATCCGATCTGTCCTACGGGTTGCTCTGTCCACATCAATTACGGGTTATGAATACTATCAATATATTGCGGATATGGGTACTTAGGCAGTAAACAGTTAAACGTCTGTATAAATAAACGAGCTCTAGTCTGGAATGACTTTTCTTATCTTTACATTAAGTCTTGTATTAGTTTTAGTTGCTACTCAAGATGATATGCGCAAGGGTTATGTAATTAAATTATTCAACTTCTTTTTTTTAACCAATGGGTACCTATTAAAAGATAAAAAGAGACAGTATTTCTGCTAGCATTGAGTGACTTTCAGCAACTACCATTAGAGATGGCAATTCTGTTGTGAGATAATCAGGCTAAAATATAGTAAAATACGAATGTTCTTATTCTGTTCTCGTTATAGTTTAAATTAGCGTTATCGATGTAGCGCTTTATAAATATCCTTAAAACTTATCCTTAAAAAAAAACACAGTTCTAATGATATCAGCAGTAAAATTCATGAAACGAATATTTTAGGCACGTTCCATCTGGCAGTGATTTGGAATGGAACACTCGCTCTTTTGCAAGCCCAAGCGGCTAGAGGAAAATCTGCGTTGACCTGCATACATACGTCACGACAAACGCGTCAATAATTGCACGTCTGTAAGTCACAGAAGCCCTAAACGCCCTAAACGCGTCCGGTTGTATACGTCAGGCCCAACCGCATTATCCCTGTTTTTCAACCGAGTTGTCAATTCATGTTCATTTATTGCGCGTGAACGGAAGGAAACAAACAATCCACGTTTCTGTAAAATATTGTATAAAAAAACCCACGTTAAAATTCCGATTCCAGAGTCTCTAGTGGCGTGGCGCGATGGTTGCGTGAACGGTCATCATGCGCCTCTTCCGCGGGCCGAAGCGCAGGGAAGTGACCGCGCCGCGCACCGTCGGCACGTCTCCGCGGCGAGACGAAGAGACTACGCACGACTTCGCAATAGTCACAGCACTGCCAGCCATGGTCATGGAGGATGATGTCAAGGAAATGAAGAAGGGTAAGCAAGCTAATACTAGTTTAAAATAACTATAGGATGCGATGAGACCAACATTACCCATTACCCGTCAAGATTGCTTTCTATTAGTTACTTAAAGTTTTTCCCAGATAAAACAAAGAGTGAACGGATAAATGGCACAAGCCTTTCGAGTATTTGATTCTCTTTCGCGGACTAAACAAAAAACGACCTAGAGGTATATACATCGACCACATATCCCAATAGACGCCTAATGGCTTCATTTCTTCAAACAAATAATTCAGTCAAATCGTTGAGGTGTGCGGGTCACGGGGGACGGTAAAAAATACATTTTGATTGGCCTGTTCAACGTCACAGCCCGCCGCGGCGCGCGTTGTGAGTCGCTTTCTGTGCCTTATATCAGCCGTATAAGCCTAATGTGTTGTTTGAAAGTGTTTGCCTTGCATGAGGAGTCTATAGGCTGTGTGGTCGATGGGTATATACTATATTAAGACGCTGCCAGTCGACGATTATTTTTGTTCGAAACGAAAAAAGAAATACTTGTGAACAAGCCACATCTCCTATTTTATAATGTATAATATATGTGAATAAAGATGTACCCATCTTTAATCACTTCGATAAATAATCCTACCGACCGCTGCAATGATGACAAACACACGTCCGCGCGTGGTCCGCCTTAGCTTTTCGAATAAATTAATGATATAAATTATGTATAATTACTTATCAAAAATCTATTCTAATAGAATTGTAGATCTACATATTACCTATCTTTAACAATAAATCACAAGTTGATTTTGATAGTAGGTATATAAAAAATTTCGATCATAAATTCTAAAACGTATCATTTTGAAATAATATTTTTATCGTGAAAAGTTTCTGCTATTATGTTTTCAGCTTAATAGAAATGTAGGTAGGAACCTGAAGTAATATACTTATAAAAATAGGAGATGTGGCTTGTTCAGAAGTATTTCTTTTTTCGTTTCGAAAAAGAGCAATCAGCGACTGGCAGCCTCTTAACCACACCATCTGATTTTTGACGTTAGGCTTTGAATATTTTGATAGTAACTAACGAAACTGTTTGTTTTTTAGTCTTCGCGACTTGGGGACGGCGAATGGGAAAGAAACTCGAAATGTTGAAAAAGACTGAGCAAAAAGAAACGACCCAGGAACCGCCTTTGGTTGAGGAGCATAAGGAACATACTCCCATAATTGGACAGTATAAAAAGAAGCAAAGCTGGAAAATGGGTCGAAGCAGCTCCGATTCCACGTCGTTAAAGAAGGACAACGATTCAGATTCTATACATTCGGTACGAAGCGGTTCTAGGGATAGATCACCAAGTCCATTCAAAACCTTCTTTCATAGAATGGGCTCAACGGGAATGTTGAATAATTCTAAAACGCAATCACTTAACGTAAAAAAAACACCCGACTACCCTGCCAATGGGCCCTCCTTATACCGAAGTTGCTCAACTTCACATTTGTCTACATATGTAAAGGCTGACGATCCATCGGATGACATAGATTTACAAAACTCAAACAATGAAAACAAAAATTCACCTACAAAACATAATAGCGTATTGTCCGACGATAAACTGGTGAACTCTTCAACAAAGGCTGTAAGTTGCGACAACATTCCTAATTTGAATGATGGACAGTCAAGTAATGGTGCTTGCAAAAAACCCAACTTCCCATACGCTTTCTTGCGCTCTAAGTTATCAGTTTTACCTGAAGAGAACAATATGGCATCTCAACAAAGATCGTGTTCTGTCAGACAAAGCTTTTCAGAAAGGTTAGACAGAAAATCACCCAAGTGCCGTAGAGAGCGAATTTATCATCCAAATTCTAGCTCAGAAGAGAGGTATCAAAGCAACGATAGTATATCAATTCATGAAGATACAATGTTGCTTAATGCCGCTTTGAGAAATGAATTTAACTTATCAAGATGTTCCATGAGAAGTATAAATGATTTTGACAACAATACCTATTCGGCGGGGCGGATAGATGAGGCAACGCGCAGATCATCAATGATCTCACAGAGAGGGTCCTTAGATTATGATCCTATGCTCATACCCAGAAACAGAAATAGTTTACCAGTGTACGAATATAGTTACTTGCTTGGTTCTATGAGAGATTTAAAAAGTGAATTAGCTTCATCTACTCATAGCATACACCGTGGCCCAGAACCTGGTGAAATACAAGCCCACCGGCTTAGCAACTATGTAAGCTCTAACGAGTCCGGGTATGACAGTGATGGACGGCCTACTGATGAGCATAGCAACCATTCTCCCCCGGGATACTCCTGCCATTTATCAGGCGGATCGGTTCTAAAGGAGTGTCTGGATACTAAATCTGAAACAAATCACAGCAATTTTTCACGACAATTGAGTTTAAACCATAAGATAAATGTAAGCAGAGTTCAAGTTCCTGCTCGCCGCAGCTCCACGCCTTGCGCATTATTTCCGGTAAATAAACATATCTCATACGAATATGAAAAGGAAAACACCGAAAATATACACAAAACATCAAGTGTATCAGTAACACTCCATAATATCGATCAAACTGATGCCAAACCACCGCCTCTTCCAAAGAAAACCATAACTAACAAGAAGCCACCATACATTTACAAGACGATTACACTAGACGAAAGAGTTCAAACGAGAAAAATTAAATTTATGCAGTCACAGCTAGTTCCGGCTGAGATCACGTCAAACGCTCACATCGTCAACAATATTCAAAATGTAGACCACCAACCAAGAATGCAACAGATTCCGGAAATAGACATATTAGGAAGAGGGGCATGCACGAAGCGGTTTAGAAAAATAAGACTTCTAAAATCCAGATTGGACGAGAGTCTCGGTGTATACCTCGCACAACATAAAGTAGATTTTGACAATAGTGGATCCAATTATGAAATCCGTTACATTGTTGTCAAATTGGATCTAGATGGGATCGCTCACAGAGATGGCAGGCTTCGAATAGGAGACGAAATAGTGAACGTTAACGGCCAAGTTTTGAGAGGGCTATCTTCTTTGAAGGAGGTGCAACATATTGTGAACTCATGTTCTACGGAATCTGCTCACGATGACGGCGCAGTATTTAATAGATATCAAGTCGACCTCGTAATGGCCCACGATGAAATGACCCCCGTAACCCTGAGTAGAATAATAAACAAACAACAACCTGATCCAGTGTCAGTTAAAACTCATACATCTAATCCACCTGACCTTATATCACAGACAGTGCCAAGACCTCCTTCGAAACAGGCTACTATAGAAACTCACTTTCCGAGTAACGATCAATATTACACGGATGCCAGAACTAATTCGGGAACGCTAACAAGGAGAGTATCATACGAAGCGAACCCAAACAAAATACGACTCCACCAACAATGCGAAGTAAGAGTTAACAATGAACCTGTACATGCGAATCAAAAGAGCGATGACGAAAAATTACTAGAACGACGCTGTTTCACGCAATCATCTGCGTCTTTGCACAACATAACAAATATCGAGGTTTCGATGCGATCTTCCCCGACCCTAAGAGCGGGTCATAACAATTACCGACCGATATCAATGCACAGCTCTACACAACAACCTATACCAGGCCAGTATTGTACTGATAATGCATCCAACGAGGTCAAAGAGACTTGTCATTACATAAAGCATGTACCGAGGCTTTATCAGAATAGGTCTTTTGAGAGTATACCGGAGCAGCTAAGGACTAGTAGTCGCAGTAGATTTTTCAATAGGGTTGGATCGCAGCGATGTTCACCGAACCACGCTCCACATGTTTCAAGGCACCAAGAATACGCTGCAACTCTTCACCACGAGCAGCAAGGAGGCCAGTACTCTCATAACTCACTGCACAGAGCGGAGTTTTGGAAAGGACCAGGCCATAAAAGCTTGGGATTCAGTATCGTTGGTGGTACCGATTCACCAAAAGGACAAATGGGTATTTTCGTTAAAACTGTCTTTCCAAATGGACAGGCAGCGGACAAGGGTACTATTTTTGAAGGTACGGGCTTCAGCAATAACTACGTAAAGTATAATTCATTAAAAAAAAATATGTTAGTAATTTGTTTTAATTTTGATTTCAGGTGACGAGATCTTGTCAGTAAACAATGTGCCAACACGTGGGTTGAGCCATGCTGGGGCCATTTCGCTTTTCAAACGAGTAAAGGAAGGAAAAATTGAATTGACGCTTTCAAGAAGAAGGTACAACATAATTTACCTACATTTATACACTTTTGAATACTTTAATATACCTTTTAGGTATTCTAATTTTTATTTTTTCCTGTTTCAGAGCACCTAGGTCAAGATCTGTGGAGCCTCTTGGGAACTTTCGTGGTGAACACAAAAGGGAATAAATATTCCTGACAGCCCAAAGACGATTTGTGTTAGTGTGCAATATATTATATCATTTTACTTGTTCATTTAGCCAAAGGCATTGTGTAGACGCTAAGCACTACTTGTTTCAGTTTTTAAGACTATAATTTTATTTTAGCTTTAAGTAAATTCTAGCTGACTATGAATATTATAATAAATTATGCTAAATGTTGTTTTAGCTGCTATAATGTTATCCACACAATAATTGCGAAGTTAAACTTGATTATAACTTAAAAAAAAACTTTATCGCTACATTTTCGTTAGCTTTGTATAGCATGGATATAAGACTGTATGTATTAAGCTATAACATAAATTGTTGTAATAAGTTTTATCTATAGAATATTGTTATAATTGCATTAGAAAAGCTAGATCTCGTTACTTGCAGTCTATTAACTCCGATGTTGTACTCTTGTACCATCGTGTGCATTTTTATAAACGTTCAATATATATTGGCGTCGACTTTAAATCATGACAATGTTATCAGACTGATATTCTATGAGTACCTATGTTACTGCCAAAGTTTTAGACTTTAGTATCTTGCATTTTCATATATATACACATTTTATGATCGATTATTGTATTGTCTTTACTTGGGATAACTTTGAAATTAAATAATGGGTATATACGTAAGACTAGGACGCGGAGAAACCTTATTTCATGATTCATGCTTGCATTCACCAAGGTCTTATTATAATGAAGTATATAGTGACATTAAGATAAACCTTTTCCACCAAGGAGTAGTTAGTAACGATGTTTTTTTTACACTTCAATTAATAAAGTAGTACTTTCTCTTCTAGTAGTACATCTTTCGTAGGCTACCACATATCTACCAAAGGTGGAAGGGGCCCTAATTATATCTCCATTTGAACTAACGTACTCGAATCTCTGAAATATGCTTCCATAAAATGTGTGATGTCAGTTGTAAAATATTAGCGAATATGCTCCGTCCAATATATTGTTAACAAATTGTTTTTAGTAATTTAAACTTTTGAGTTATTTTCGTTTTTGTTTTGTGGACATTTTATCGAGAAACATCTAGATTTTGTAAGCGTTTTTATGGTCCAAAAAGCGTGTTAAGTGTGAGTGAGATAGCGATCTTATACGCACTCATAATTACTACTTGTACGCATCAATCGCATATTACAGTACCTTCTACGATTAAAGTTATGTGCCTCGGTAATTTTCGTGTTTCCTAATTAGTACGAATATGCAACCAATGCCGGATCGTCGCGCGCCCCGTCAGTCACTAACGAGCTCAGGGAATACCGTAATAAATGTAGATTCAATATTGGATTAGCATTGGTGGTGTGATATACATAGACGAAAATAGCAGAGGCGCATAACTTAAATCGTAGTACTGTACAAACATTTCACTGCGTCGAGCTAAAACTGCTATAAATCACATTCAATGAATTTTCGCAAATTCTTGCGCTATCTAGATGTTTCTTAGACCGTATAATTTTATGTTAATGTCGAAACCATCCACTGACCGACCGCTTACCTATATAAATCTAAGTATACTACCCATCCACAGTATTTTACAGTTGAGAATGTTTTGTAAATGTGTTATGAATAAATTGTAATACCGGATCAGAGTTTTTTTCAACGGAAACGAGTAAATATATAAAAATATTTTTATTCAAGTGAAAACTATAAACTAAAAGAAAAATACACAAAAGTAAGAATATAGGACTAGATTATAAAATCAACCGTTTTAGGTTTTTTTTTTCTTGTGATAGAAAACGATCAAAAAACACTTTGAAGAAATCGATTAAAACTGATTTAAACTCACCATTATTTCACATATTTCGGAAAAATTTACATAAAATAGATCACTTAATATCGCACAAAATAGCAACACCCCTTAGGATCCAGTGGTCAGGGTTTTTGACGGTTGGCAGCCATAGAGGAGTAATGAAAGTAAGTCCAGTACGAACCGGCTTCTTGTAGACTGGACACTGAAAATAAAAGTTTGTGTCATATCACACACATCAAGATGATATTATCTAAGTCAAGAGAATGATGAGATGGTTTCAAACAAAACGAAAATCACCGAGTAAGGTAGACATACTCTCAGTTCTTCAGACGCTCGAATCTTGAAGATGACTAAGGGGGCACGCCTAAACATAATATTTGGCGCATATCCATATTTTGCAGTAGTTAGCATTCCTATATATACAGTCGTGGTCAACTAATTAGGGACACTCTTTGGTTAAACCGAATTGTGAATTTATTTTTTATTTCTAAACCATATTCCATATCTCTTACATGTAAGTATAATTAGTCATTTATGTGCCCGATTATACAAACAATAACAACTTCTTAAACATTAAACCTCTTTACAGTATAGCTGATAGATTATCGTAGTGCTATTTGTTCAAATAATGCTGGCTGGCCATTTAATTAGGGACACTGAGATATTGCGTTCTATTTTCAAAATTTGAATCTCAATACTTTTTTACTTCTTCTTTTATTGTTTCGTGGTAGTTTTGGCGGCAATCCCGATATTTATTTTAAGTTTTGAAAAATATTTTGAAGAAAAATGGGTAAAAATAAAAGTTGCGATCCAACACTACGAAAAATTATCATGAAGTTTGTTGTCGAGCATGGTTGGCCATACCGAAGGATAGCAGAACATTTAAATTGTTCAAAAACTATGGTATACAATGCAGTGCAACATGTCAGACGCAATAACACAGATTTAAATGTGCCCAGAACAAAAAGATCGAGAAAAACAACTCCGCAAGAAGATAGAATGATAACCAGGTTAGCTAAGAAAGATCCGTTTCTAGGCTCTATTTTAATTAAACACGAAGTGTTTGGGACAGACGAAAGAGCTGGTGTCTCAGCGAGGACCGTTCGACGACGTCTGGTAGAAGCAGGGTTGTTCGGAAGAGTGGCTCGCAAAGTACCGTTGTTGAAGAAAGAACATAGAAATGCTCGTTTGGCGTTTGCACGTAAATATGGACATTGGACCTACGCCCAATGGCAACATGTATTATTCTCTGACGAGACCAAGGTTAATTTGATTTCTTCAGATGGAAGGCAATACGTACGGCGTCCAGTAAAAGCGGAAATGAATCCAAGATTCACAAAAAAACAGGTGAAACATGGCGGTGGAAACATTAAAATGTGGGGTTCATTTTCTGGACGTGGAGTGGGACCTGTGAGGGAAGTTCAGGGTAACTTAGACCAACATCAATACAAGGCAATATTGAAGGAAACGATGCTTCCCTATGCTGAGGAGCATCTCCCTATTATATGGACGTTTCAGCATGATAACGACCCGAAACATACCGCCCGTTCAGTCAAGTCGTTTCTTACCAGTCAGTCAGTATCGGTGCTAGATTGGCCAGCAAATAGCCCGGACCTTAACCCAATCGAGCACCTTTGGCACGAAATCAAGAAAAAAGTAGCCACTTATCGTACCACAACTTTAGATGAACTTAATGAAGCTTTTTGTGAGGCATGGGCAAACATTCCTGTCGAAACATGCCAGAAACTGATAATGTCTATGCCACATCGGTGTCAAGCGGTAATTACTAACAAAGGTTTTGCTACTGGGTACTGATTTTACACGTAATAAAATGGAGCTGTTAAAGATATTATAATACTGCAGATTATTAGTTTTGTTTAACTCTATTTTTCATTATAGTTTACTGTCCTTAATTAAATGTCCAGCTACAGAATTATACCTTAAAATTGAATACATGTTCAACCTTTGATATTAAATACTTTTTTCTATTTATTTATTCTTTTATTTACAGCCATTTAAAGCATAATAATCGGACCAAATTATGCAAATAATAGTTACTGAGAAATCAATAGGGTTTTATATTTGTATGTACATAACCGGTTATTGTTCTTCACTATCTTGCATGTCCCTAATTAGTTGACCACGACTGTATATTTAAGATAAAAATAAAACCCAAGAAACTTGGTAAGCACACAAAACGCGTAAAATTAATTAATTGCACTAATAATACATTCCTACTTAGATTAGCAATATAAATATAACTTTTAAAATGCAATCTGGTTACAAGATGGCTCTCGCGGCTACGAACCAAAATGTAGCTCAAAGAATAGCTCGAGTTATGGCGATCGCATTTCATTGTATGGTATTAAGTATCATCTATTGTAGTCTTTTCCATCACCTTTTGGTAACAACATTTAGGTCTAAAATGTACTCACTTGGTACAGCTTGGGATCCTTAGGCGCGGTTGAGTTAATAGCATACACGTGCGTGACCGGTAAAGCGGTATACAACACTTTCAACGTAGACTCGCACAGTCTGCCGTTACGTCGATCCCAGCCCGCGCCGTCAAGGAACATTCCGTGCACAAATACACCTTCCTGAAACACCAAAGATATTAAATACTGGGGCATATATCTAAATATTAGATTATAATTACATTTGAAATATTCTAAATCTTAGGGTGGCTTGCACAACAATTCCTAAATGTATTTAGCACGCTAAACACATTTAGGAAGTTGTCAAGTCATACAAATATGTCAAATTTAAATCAAATTAGCCGATAAACACTTTTAGCTATTGTTGTGCAAGCCGGTCTTAAGGTGATAAGTGAAATTTTTGACGTTTTGTATGGGCTGAGTCTACCCGGATAAGACGGAAAAAGTGATAAAACTGCATTATCTTGAAAGTCATCAAAAATTGTCTTTAATTTATGATTATCTAACGAATTATATAAAAATGAACTATTTAGCTATTCATGGTTTTGATTAAAAACGAAACTAGTCTTTTTGAAGAGCCAACTTTGGAAAATAAATCTATCGAGAAAAGTTTCACCAATCGTGTTTCTGTCTTTAATTTATCTAGATTAAATCCTTAAGTTATCTTTGTCATAAAAAACAAAACTGTATGTTTTGCGGTTATTGAGTAAAACGATTCTGCATTCATCGAAAACAAAACATTTATTACTCGTCTTAAATAGCTAAATAATTAGGTGATAAGTACTAAAAATCGTTCGTATTTTACTCGTCTTTAGATAGATTGTTGTGACAACAGGATTGCTACTACTATCAAACTACTGACCAGCGGTGGAGCTTTGATTTCTTCATAAATGAATTTGGTGACGTCGTTGTGTAGAGAGACCATGTCTAAGGCCCAGCCTTTGTGAGCTCGAGTCACTTCTTGTCTCATGGCGGTAAGGAAACCTAAGGAAATAAAATTGCTTTGAAAAACTCACCGAGAGCACTGGTGACTCGGTATATATTTTCTGTAGATAGGAAAGAAAAAGAAATAGAAAGAAATAGGATCACGACTGTAAATCCCCAAGTACGGTAGACATCCTCTCAGATCTCCAGACGCTTAGATCTTTTGAAGATGTCTAGTGGGGGTAGTCAGAGACATGTCTAAACATTATACACTCGGTTCCAAAAATAATGGGTCAGTCACATAAACCCGAATATCTCCCGAACTACGTATGCCATCCTAATGAAACGAAGACTGTTCAATTGAGAATTTAATTATACAGATAAAAAATAAAATAAAACTTAGTTGCACCCAACTGTGAACCGAGTGTATTTGGCACATGCCCACATTTTGCAGTAGTTAGCATTCCATACGTGACAGATTGCAAGCCCATCGCCGCTTATAAGAATACTAACTGGATTCCTCACGATGTTTTCCTTCACCATTTTGAGCACGTGTTTTTGATGCGCATATATATTTTTCGAACAGAAAAATCCATTGATGCACGCCAGGATTCGAACCCACAACCATCAGATTGAAAGTCGAGGTACCAACTTCGACCAACACGGCGGAAAGACTTTAGACTATGTTAATGGTAAAAACTAGTACTATGCTACTACAGAGTCCTATCAAGTCTTGTAAGTGAGTAAGTGTAAACTTATGAATCATCTAGCATAAGTAAGGTACCTTGTGGATTAAAAAAACCAGTCATCCAAAACGAGTCGGGTCTTTTTTGGAAGCACCACGACGAAAACTGTATATTCCTCTCCAAGAATTCCGTGAACCAAAACCCGAGGGTGGATGATGACCACGAACTCTTCAACCAGATCTTAGGTACCTTCGCGTCGTAGATATTATCAAGGGAATCACGAAGTGCCTGGAAATTAATTATACATGAAGATAGGTCTTCGGATAGTGGAGGATAAATAAATCAGTGGGGCTGTTTTGTAAAAAACATGATTATCATGTTATGATATTCATACCAATATTTATTCGTACTGAATGCCATAATAACTACGCTTTATATGCTGTTTAGGCACCTATACATAAACTTCCAATACAATACTTACGCAGAAGCGTAGGTATAGGTGAATAAACAGTGAATAGTTACTATGAAAAGTGTACAGATTAGGTATTCTCTAACATTAGGTATTGCATTCAACATCATAGTCAGGATAAATGTGTCAGGTCAGGATAAATGGACTTACTTCATTCATAATAATAGTTCCGTCAATAGCAAGCAACAGATCTTTTAGTGTAGTTCTGACTAGAGAAATAACTTTCTGCATTCTGTCGATCTCTTGCCGCAAGAAGATCACCATGGAGCCAAGACTGCCGTAGTGCCTCAGTCTACAAATAAATGATTAGTAGGTACACAGTACACAAATAGAATATATATAACATCCAACAGTCACATACATTTTCCTGACCCTACTCTCAATCAGCTACGAGTTACATGGTACTACAATACCCAGACTAGGAACAAATATTGGCAGATCATGCAAACATTTGTCAACTGGCGTCTCAGCGGTTACTCGCCTATCACACCACTGAAGTCTGCAATGCTGATTAATCTAAGGAGGTTTACACTTAAAATGCGGATCATCGATACAAAAAATCAATCTGAAATTAACTTTAAAATTATTTCCTTGGAATTTGTCTTCATCTGGATAACTGACCTTTCTTTGACCTCATGCGGGTCGAAGTTGGGGGGAACTTTTTCGAGCATTTCCCTAGACTGCCGGTACACAGACGCCTCACGTGTCTCGCCGCCGCCGGAGCTGGACTCCTTCGGTTGGATGGACAGAATAGTGTCTAAGAGATCTTGGGTCCTGTTGCGTTGATAACTGGAAATTAAACGTGCCATTTAATTTGTTGGTATTGATAAAAGCTGATGATTTATGCTTAAAAGTAAAAAGGGGGTTGATAAAAGGCACGTGTACTATTAAATTAAATAGGGTCATAACTGTTATCCTTAAGTACGGTAGACATCGTAGATACTTAAAGATGTCTAAAGACGATAGTCAGAGGCACGTTCAAACATTACATTTGGTTTGGCGCATGCCCATATATTGCAGTAGTTAGCACCCAAAGGCTCAATCTAATGTTCACAAGCTATACACTTCACCAGGTATACACTTTTTGAGTCTTTGCTAGTTTTGCTGTTTTGATATAAAACTGATAGATACTTTATTCATCTCTGCAATGTACCGCAAGTCGTTAAAATTTACT
This sequence comes from Hydriomena furcata, assembly GCA_912999785.1. NCBI lineage: Eukaryota > Metazoa > Arthropoda > Insecta > Lepidoptera > Geometridae > Hydriomena > Hydriomena furcata. The sequence continues at coordinate 10,398,879 of OU538824.1, forward strand.
GCAGTAAAAACACAAAATATTTCCACTCACGTGATATCAGCATTAGTATGCAATCCGTACGCCTGAGGCGGATCCACATGCCGCATAGTATCAATCGCCTCTAGATACTCCGGGATATTCTTAAACTTCATGATCCCGTAGCCCTTGTAGAACTGAAACTCGTCCGAAAACAGCTGATCGGAGAACCACACGCGGCAGAATGTGACGAGTAAACGTGTGTCGTAGTCGTCAGTGACACGACCTCCGTATTGTACCGCTGATACCATGTAACTGAAAATAACACAGACTAGGTATTGCCACCAGCTTATATTTGCCTATTGTTGAGCATTTCTAATTTGCCGGACTCTATGCCTTCGTTTATCACAACACATGAGCTTGTGAGTTGGAGCAACTCAAACCTTTATCAATAAAAGTTTATCTAGCCTTGACGACGGCTTTTAGAAAAACTCTGTCACCTGAGTTTGGCCAGAACTAACTTATTAGAAAAATAACACGCTCTTTTCTTGGTCGCAAAGAACAGAGATAATGTTCAACTTGGAGCCGACTCAAGTGATAATTGTAATTTCAATGAATAAAACAGTTTTGAGTTGAAAGACCCACCGTACAGTTGTCCAACTGATAGTCTGTCCCTGCTCTAACCCCTCTAAATGGTTCTGCACAAACATGCAAGAAGACAGCCAATCAGCCGAGTTAAACTCGTACGGAATGTTCCAGCCGAGTGGACCAAACTTCCGTCTTTCTTGCACCACTGTATGTAAGAAAGAGATGGTGTATATCAGAGGCAGGTAGAACGGACTGTCACTGTAGTCGAGAAAGTCTTGACTCATTGAATCATAGGTTCTCATCAGGCCGGCTTTGATACCTGGAATATAAAAAAAACAACGTTAATATAAGAAGCAACCATTCACTGTTCAGTAGACGGCTCTTCTAAACTAAATTAAATTAGAATTAAAAATTTAGGTAAGGGCCTCTTCATGCGGTTTTGCTCTGGCCTTAACTCCAGGGGTAACTAGCTAGGGCATGTAAACCGATTAATCGATTAACCGAAAAACCGATTAACCGACTGATTTTAGGTCGGTTTTTTCACCGGTTTTTTTGGAAAAATAACCGGATATTCGATTTTTTCCAAATTCATTATTTTTGCATTTTTTTTATCATTTTGGCAATATTTTTCGGATTATAAAACACCCTATGTTTTAATCGGGCATTATAATCTACATCTACAGCTAATTTCATCTTAATACGTTTTTTCGTTAAGGCCTGATTGATATTTAAACATACAAACATCTTCACAAACTTTCGTATTTATAATATTATTAGGATTTGAGTACGAGAAAGAGTTTTAATACTACCAATTAAAAAAGTTAATTATTCTTATTCCTATATTCTTAGTTGTTACTTGTTACCTAGAAATATCCTCACTTAGACTCGACCTCGTAACCGTGTTTTAGTAGTAGTAGTTAATAAAATGACTTCGAGTTTGCCTCATGTCGAGGATTCCTCAACATATTTCCTCAGTGAAGAAACTGTCAACTCAAGGTATCTTGCGATCTACCTTGAGCATTCCTCGATAGCTTCTAAACGACTGTGTAACGTTTCTTTGACTTTCGTGACATTTAGAAACCACCACAGGTAATTGAGGAATTGAGAAAACTCCAAAAAATCGATTTAAGATGCAAACATGAAGTATTATTTTACAAATTATCGTGATTAGTAGACATAACAGTAGATTTAACACGGGTGTTTATCACGTAATTACCTTTAATTTATTTTCCCGACGTTTCGGCTATGTTACAATAGCCGAATTAATGAAAATTAACTTATTATTCAAATAAGCAAGCACCAATTAAATTAACTTGTTAAATTTCAAAATATTTTGATGTACTCAAAACTCACCCTCAAAGTAATAAAGGCAAAAATATGATAAATCAGTCATAATAGTTAACAATAATACCTCATAATTCTTAGTTGTAACCTCAAAACTAACTTGATTCAAACTCTTCTGAGGCCCCTCCAATACCCCTTGAAAAGTACTTCATGTTTTAACACGGGTGTTTATCACGTAATTACCCTTAATTTATTTTCCCGACGTTTCGGCTATGCTCCAATAGCCATGGTCGCTGGCTGACTGGAGAACACGGTGCCACCGTCGAGAAGCGGAGGCAGTTGACGAAACTACCCTCACTTGGTCTTCAGAAATAGAAATGTCCATGTTCGTATTACGACACACCACACTAACTGTATCTACGCACTGTGATGGTCTGTCACGACGCCCACACATAGTAACCACAGGATTCCAAGAATTAGAGTCTATAGCCGTCTTCACGATTTAAATTTGAGTACTTCTTGATTGCAATAGCTTCCTGAACTATGAATATCTTATAATAATGGCGTTCACTAGACAGAACTTTTGGGTCATGTAGTTCAATACAGTGAGACGGTCCCGAATCTACTAAGTGCTCTGCGATCGCTGACTTGTTTACCTGGCGATTTTTGACAGCTGCAATATGTTCTTTGACACGTTCGGCAATAGTTCTTTTTGTTTTCCCAATGTATGAACGGCCACAACTACAGTCTATCTTATATACACCAGGCATCTGCAAAGGTACAACATCCTTCGGAGTCCATAACTGCTTAGCCACCTTAGACAACGGAGTGAAAACTGACTTAATTGAAAATCTCCTCAACACATTTCCAATTTTGTCTGACACCCTGAAGCTATTGAAATCAAGAAGTACTCAAATTTAAATAGTGAAGACGGCTATAGACTCTAATTCTTGGAATCCTGTGGTTACTATATGTGGGCGTCGTGACAGACCATCTCAGTGCGTAGATACAGTTAGTGTGGTGTGTCGTAATACGAACATGGACATTTCTATTTCTGAAGACCAAGTGAGGGTAGTTTCGTCAACTGCCTCCGCTTCTCGACGGTGGCACCGTGTTCTCCAGTCAGCCAGCGACCATGGCTATTGGAACATAGCCGAAACGTCGGGAAAATAAATTAAGGGTAATTACGTGATAAACACCCGTGTTAAAACATGAAGTACTTTTCAAGGGGTATTGGAGGGGCCTCAGAAGAGTTTGAATCAAGTTAGTTTTGAGGTTACAACTAAGAATTATGAGGTATATTGTTAACTATTATGACTGATTTATCATATTTTTGCCTTTATTACTTTGAGGGTGAGTTTTGAGTACATCAAAATATTTTGAAATTTAACAAGTTAATTTAATTGGTGCTTGCTTATTTGAATAATAAGTTAATTTTCATTAAAATGTATGGTTTTATTATGTCCTAAGACACCTATATAAAAAAACTTGAAAAATAACCGATTAACCGGTTTAACCGGTTATTGAAAATTAAAAACCGAAAAACCCGGTTTTTCTAAACAACCCGGTTTTTACACGCCCTAGTAACTACCCCTGGGTACTGGGGGGTTGCCTTTTGGCGGTGCTACCTTAACCTGCTTATTCTACTTACATACTACTTATCTACATTCACCGTCTAACACTAACACACTATTTGCTCGCACTAACACTTAGCAAAAATGATGAATGAATTAATGATTTTGATGACAATTTAAGGAAGCTTTTTAACATCGTATAGGGCACGCGTTTTGAATGAGTTTAAGGCTTTCAAATTTACTATTGTATCCTCAAAACTTTTACATATTTCATTAAAACATTATACCTACATATTTTAGTAACTACCTACGAAACTACAGATAGGAAATGCATGGGCTAAAGTACCTGCCGGAGGTTCACAAGTGTACTTGATAGACATTTGCAGCAATGTAATAGGGAACTTCTCATGCACTTCTGTTGTAATCCAGAGCCTAAAAAACATATGCCGTAGTCGTAACAACCTTTACTAATAAATATAATCAGTGAGAGTAAATAATGGACGAAAGAAAAGGATTTTACCTGAAAATGTCGTGAACCTTTTCGGGTTCCTTTTCTAACTCCGCAAACTGCTCCATGATTTCGACCATGTATTCGAGACCCAAGTGACAGTTCTGCAGCAGCACCCAGATACCCTAAAATCGAAGTTTAATTTTAGATAAAATATAAAAACGTGCAAAAAACTCCTTTATTTGTAGCGGGTCATAAACTAATCGGACTTTACGAAAATGAATGTAACCAAATGAAATAAACAAGAGTGTGAATGGGAACGTTGGAAAAGGAAGACCTCGGCGTATATTCCTGAACCAAATAAAAAAAAAGGTCAAGTCAAGAGTTCTCTAAACCGACGAGCATGCCTGAGGAAGGTGATGAGAGTGAATGAAGCAAAATAAGTATATGTCCGGATCGTAGCAAGTGTAAAGTCGTGATCTTTGCCTACCCCTCTAGGATAGAGGATTTTATGTATGTATGCAAATGAATGCAATAAACAAAGAACTAGAGCGAGACAGATATAGAGAAAGATTCACTAGTTTAATAAAGTTCTTACCTCTTTAAGCCCACGGTCAATGAGCTTTCGCGCGTGTATTTCTTGCCCCTGTCCCATAGATATAGAAGAGCAGAGACATTCCAGTCGTTTCGCTGTAGTTTCTATGGACGGGGTCGGGTCGGATCCCATAGCCAAGAAACCGATCAGTGGCACGAGCGGTCGTGACTCCATCACCATTTGCTGCAAATACGGAAAACATTTCAAAATGATCTTTGCAATTAAAATGAATTAATTACTACATCATTATCAGATAATCTGGAATAGCATATAGATGTAATATAGCCGAGGACGGTAGATGCGAGAAGATTATATAATTTGGGAGAATAACTGACTTACCTCGTAGTTGACAATAACAGCTTCAGAAAATCTAGCTCCCATTGAATTAATTACGTATTTCCTGTGAAATATAACTACTTTTAGTTTAAACACTGAGAAAAATAAAGTAATGCTGACATTACACAAGTCCTAATCTTGTTTCTGATAAGCCAACTGCAAGTTTCAATTAGTTGCTACATCAACATTCTAGAACAATCTCATGTCATTCAAAGGAAAATCAAAAATTGTATTTACAAGCTCTGCGCTAGAGTTCTGTCGGGGCACCACGAACGCACAACAAGTAGCTTCCTGAAAACGTCTAAACTGTGGTAACCGTCTGGTAAAGGCTCGTCTTCGGGCGCTTCCTTGTCAAACCTACAAGCAAAGAACAATCGACTATCACTTGCAAGCATCGACTACACAGCCCAGAAGACATCGCATGCAAGGCGAACACTGTCATCCAAAACATCAGGCTTATACGGCCGATAAAAAATACCGCGCGTCAAACCTGCAGTAGTACCGACCACTTCCTTGACCCGTGCACATCTCGTCTGTTTATGCTAAAAAACCATTACCACAAGCTCAAGTTAGACTGGTTATTTTCCTTGTCAAAAGTCAATAGTGTTGTATTACTACTCAATAATTGATGATCGATAAACCTACATAGTAGTAATAACAACAGTTGGACCTAACTAGTAAAACTACTTATTGCCAACTAGCTTCCGTCCGTCCGCGGCTTCGCTCGCGTTGTACCTACATGGATATGAAGTAACCTATTTGCTATTCGCATTTATCATATTATCGCTTTAGAATTAACAAATGTTTTTTTCCCGTTCCCGTTCCCGTTCCCGTATTATCAAACCTAATAAAGCTCAAATGGACTCAAGGTTTTTTAAACTTTTGTATGGGAAAAAAAAGGGCTGTTTTTAGTAGTTTCACGGCAATTATTCATTTTTTTTTTTCACCTTTTAAACTTTCATAGACCTCCACGAACATTTCAAGACCAAGATAAAATAAATCCGTTCAGCCGTTCTCGAGTTTTAGCGAGACTAACGAACAGCAATTGATTTTTATACATATATATAGATCAAAAACACGTGTTTAAAACGGTGAAGGAAAACATCGCATCGTGAGGAAACCAGTAGTTAGTATTTTTATAAGCGGCGATGGGCTTGCAACCTGTCACGTATGGACTGCTAACTACTGCAAAATGTGGGTAAGTGCCAAATATAATATTTGGACGTGCCTCTGACTGCTATCGACAACTCATGACAACACTTCCCATCCCTAGTGAATCACGTCATCTTGAATCGGCCAATCAGAATGCATTTTTTCCCACTCCCCCCGTACCTCATACCTCACTGACTTGACAGAGTTGTTGGTTTGAAGAAATGAAGCCATTAGGCGTCTATTAGGCTATGTAGTCGATGCTTGCAAGCGATCATCACTACATAGTATAAAGCAAAGTTGCTTTCCGCTTCCCGCGTATGTATGTATGTATGTATGTTTGCTTATATCTTTAAAACTACACAACGGATTTTGATGCGGTTTTTTTTAATAGATAGAGTGATTCAGGAGGAAGGTTTATATGTATAATAACATGCTACCCGTGCGAAGCCGGGGCGGGTCGCTAGTTTAAAATAATAGAACTACATAACGAATTAGTTGTATCAGCAAAATTTGATTATAGAAATATCTATCAAAGTCTCGCGCATCTCGCAAGCATGATAGACTGATCTTTGGTCTCACAGATCTTTGAATATCTATCTATAGGCTTCACAATACTTTTTGTCATATGCTCACTTCGTCGAGAAAATTTAAAATTAAGTGAAGTTTTCAGTTCTAATCAATTGAATTCCGTATGTATGATTGTATAATATAAGTCTATTAAAAAACAATGCTCACCAATTCTTCCAACCCTTCTCATTATTTGTTACCTGGTTCAGTATGTTTGTGAATTGTCTCAGCCCGGACAAATTAACCAGATTTAACCATGACATATCCGTGATCCACTTGAACGGCTTCGGGGGGCACGCGTTTAGATCCAATGCGGCACCACCTGGTCAAGAAAAACTAATCATGAACCACTATTAATAATATTATAAATGTGAAAGTTTGTGAGTTTGTATGTATGTTTGTGGCTCAATCAGGCCTAAACGACAAAACAGATTAAGTTGTAATATGCTGTAGATGTAAATATAATGTCCGAATAAAACATAGACTACTTTAAAATATGAAAAATTCCCAAAGTGATAAAAAACGCATAATAGATGATTTTGGTATAGATGGCGCTGGTGTGCATCAAATCTGACATTACAGACTAAAAATATTCAGTCTTTTCTATTCGATTATTGAAATTTGACAGGTCAAATGTCTGTCGCGGATCGGCTAGTAGTATCCTACATTATAAATCAAAAAGTTTATGAAGACGTTTGGATATTTATGGCTCAGTCACCCCCAAACGAACAAATAGATTTTGAATTTTTGATGAAACTTTAAATTATGTCTTTGCTCTGGAACAACAAATAGGCTACATTTTATCCAGGTACCGCCATTGAGCTTAATGTACTACGTACTAGAGATGACACCACAAAGTAATAATTTGCGGTGCGCCTTGCGGTCCCTGGACCACAGTGGACTCAGTCCGAGTCTGACGCCTGTGACGCGCGAACGTGTTTTTCGTGGCGCTTACGACCTTTTTGATTGAAAGTAACTTAAGCCATTCAGCGGTCAGCGCTTTACGTTTCAATGTTTCGTTTAGCCATATAAATATTAATTTTACGCTGCAAGCGGACTTTGGCTTTAATAATTGAAAATTGAGCAATTTATTTGGCTTGGATAGCTCCTCTAGTACGTAGTACATTAAGCTCAATGGGTACCGCAGCAAAGCGGCTGCCAGAAGCTAGTAAATAAATAAACTTTCATTTCGACGTGAAAGTAGTAGGAATCTCGATCACTCTTGCTAGCCAGTCCATTTTGTTTAATTATGTTCTAAAACAATGAAACTTTTTACCCTTAATCAAAGTCTGGAACTCGTCGAAGGTTAACACATCCTTTTGCATATCGATTTTCAGTGTTAGCAGTATCGTAAACAAATATTTATGCACCTCATAAAATCCTCGGGATATGTATTTGAACACGTCGAATGTCTGAAACAAAATATACCATGATTTACAATAGTCATCGTCAAAGTACCTATAGGTAAACCACATAAATCAAACCACTCCCTGTAAGTTTATAGGGACGCGGTATGTGGACAGGATCGCGATAAATAGGCAGTACGTAAATTTTTGGTTAGTCTAGTCTGTCAGTTATGCTCCCTTTAATCTTGAATATGTCCCCTAATAAACAAGAGAAAACCATTTCGGGAATAAGTCTAGCTATCTCTAGACAAACTTGGGCAGTCTATCCAAGCCAATTTTCGATAATCCTAATAATATTATAAATGTGAAAGTTTGTGAGTTTGTGCCTGAATCAGGCCTAAACGGATTAAGATAAAATTTGCTGTAGTTGTAGATATAATTCCCGAATAAAAAAACATAGACTACTTTAAAATATGAAAAAAATCCCCAAAAAGATAAAAAACGTAAAATGTGTGATTTTGGTATAGATGGCGCTGGTGTGCAACCAATGTGACATCACAGACTAAAAACATTTAGTCTTTTTTAATCGATTATTGAAATTTGACAGGACAACGTCTGTCACGGGTCGGCTAGTATTCTATTATATTCTCGGTAGTCAGAGATTCCTTCAAAAAATATATTTTGCACAAGCCTACATTTTACAAAAGTTATTATTCCATACTTGCTTAATAAGAATGGTTTCCTCCAATACGCTACTCACCAAATATTCGATAATAAAGCCAATCCGACGCGTAGTGATAGGACTCGGTGTGGACCTCTCCATGGAAATGTCGAATCGCTCCAAGAACTGGGCTAGGGACGTCTGGTACATATTGCAGACGAGGGACATGTTGCAAACTAAGAAGTATAGGACAGAACCGCGCGTCGCGACTGGACGGAACTCCTCGCGGGCCGCGTTGATCTTAATCTCTGTTTCTTTGGCGATGTCAAGTTTTTCTTTAACCTGGAATGGATAAAAATAGATCAGCATGCCAAATGTTACGTGCTCGATACACCGATTTTGTTGACAATAATCATTGATTAAATATTCTAGAAACATTGGAAATCTTAAATTACTTAATCGTCTCTGTGAGAAATGTATTAGGTTCGTTACGTTAGTTGATCCGTTATCATCCAGATCGACGAGTTGTGAATATCTTTGAATTCTTGTCTTAAGAGGCTCCCAGTCGCTGATTGCTCTTTTTCGAAACGAAAAAAGAAATACTTCTGAACAAGCCACATCTCCTATTTTTATAAGTATATTACTTCAGGTTCCTACCTAGATTTCTATTAAGCTGAAAACATAATAGCAGAAACTTTTCACGATAAAGATATTATTTCAATATGATACGTTTTAGAATTTACTAGCGACCCGCCCCGGCTTCGCATGGGTAGCATGTTATTATACATATAAACCTTCCTCCTGAATCACTATCTATTAAAAAAAACCGCATCAAAATCCGTTGTGTAGTTTTAAAGATATAAGCAAACATACGGCGGGTCGCTAGTTGAATATATCTAAAGGGGATAGTCGGAGGCACATGCCTATATTCCATACGGGACATATTACAAGCCCATCGCCGCTTATGTTGTTACCGCTGTTTAAGTCCAACATACCTCCGTAGCAGTACTCTTCGTAATATTTAGCACTTGAATCAAAGAGACGTCTTCGACCAGCGAGCCCTGAATAGTGGTAAGCTTGTGCAGCAAGTTGGCCTCCAACTCCTGCATCTTGCGCCGATTGGCGGTCACGTCCATGATCAGTTGCGTGCGTTCGGCCTCCATTTCCGCTTTCTCGGTGAGGATCACGCGACCTAGCAACTGGTCTTCGAGACCTGGAAAGCGAAGATCACAAAGGTTTCAAATTCAAATTCAAATTCAAAAATCATTTATTTCAATAAAATCACAAGGATCACTTTGAAACGTCTTAGGAACTTGGTGAAGCTACGCCGATTCCACGCGACCAAGCCTAGAAGAATTAGGCAACAAACACGGCTTGGGTCTACCTTTTTTTTTAATGATCCTTTCCTTAATGCTATGTAGAGCTCCAGTGTGATGCCAATCGAACAAGGTGATTCAATAATCCCATAGAAAAAACATCAGTTTTTCCCGAATTGTAAAACATTACGGTTGATTTTCCAAAATTTTCCAAAATTGTATTTTTCATACAAACCTTGACCTAACAATACTGAACAACAAATAAATAATAATCTTTTTTGGTACAGTCGTTCTGAAGTTATACGCGTACAAACATTTCGACGACTCATTTATACACATAGTACAAGCCTTGCTTAGTTTGAGGCTATATGGCAGATTTACTGTGGATATGCAGATACTCATATACAGTCGTGGTCAACTAATTAGGGACATGCAAGATAGTGAAGAACAATAACCGGATATGTACATACAAATATAAAACCCTATTGATTTCTCAGTAACTATTATTTGCATAATTTGGTCCGATTATTATGCTTTAAAAGGCTGAAAATAAAAGAATAAATAAATAGAAAAAAGTATTTAATATCAAAGGTTGAACATGTATTCAATTTTAAGATATAATTCTGTAGCTGGACATTTAATTAAGGACAGTAAACTATAATGAAAAATAGAGTTAAACAAAACTAATAATCTGCAGTATTATAATATCTTTAACAGCTCCATTTTATTACGTGTAAAATCAGTACCCAGTAGCAAAACCTTTGTTAGTAATTACCGCTTGACACCGATGTGGCATAGACATTATCAGTTTCTGGCATGTTTCGACAGGAATGTTTGCCCATGCCTCACAAAAAGCTTCATTAAGTTCATCTAAAGTTGTGGTACGATAAGTGGCTACTTTTTTCTTGATTTCGTGCCAAAGGTGCTCGATTGGGTTAAGGTCCGGGCTATTTGCTGGCCAATCTAGCACCGATACTGACTGACTGGTAAGAAACGACTTGACTGAACGGGCGGTATGTTTCGGGTCGTTATCATGCTGAAACGTCCATATAATAGGGAGATGCTCCTCAGCATAGGGAAGCATCGTTTCCTCCAATATTGCCTAGTATTGATGTTGGTCTAAGTTACCCTGAACTTTCCTCACAGGTCCCACTCCACGTCCAGAAAATGAACCCCACATTTTAATGTTCCCACCGCCATGTTTCACCTGCTTTTTTGTGAATCTTGGATTCATTTCCGCTTTTACTGGACGCCGTACGTATTGCCTTCCATCTGAAGAAATCAAATTAACCTTGGTCTCGTCAGAGAATAATACATGTTGCCATTGGGCGTAGGTCCAATGTCCATATTTACGTGCAAACACTAAACGAGCATTTCTATGTTCTTTCTTCAACAACGGTACTTTGCGAGCCACTCTTCCGAACAACCCTGCTTCTACCAGACGTCGTCGAACGGTCCTCGCTGAGACACCAGCTCTTTCGTCTGTCCCAAACACTTCGTGTTTAATTAAAATAGAGCCTAGAAACGGATCTTTCTTAGCTAACCTGGTTAATTCTATCTTCTTGCGGAGTTGTTTTCTCTCGATCTTTTTGTTCTGGGCACATTTAAATCTGTGTTATTGCGTCTGACATGTTGCACTGCATTGTATACCATAGTTTTTGAACAATTTAAATGTTCTGCTATCCTTCGGTATGGCCAACCATGCTCGACAACAAACTTCATGATAATTTTTCGTAGTGTTGGATCGCAACTTTTATTTTTACCCATTTTTCTTCAAAATATTTTTCAAAACTTAAAATAAATATCGGGATTGCCGCCAAAACTACCACGAAACAATAAGAGAAGAAGTAAAAAAGTATTGAGATTCAAATTTTGAAAATAGAACGCAATATCTCAGTGTCCCTAATTAAATGGCCAGCCAGCATTATTTGAACAAATAGCACTACGATAATCTATCAGCTATACTGTAAAGAGGTTTAATGTTTAAGAAGTTGTTATTGTTTGTATAATCGGGCACATAAATGACTAATTATACTTACATGTAAGAGATATGGAATATGGTTTAGACTCGTTGGAAAATAAAAAATAAATTCACAATTCGGTTTAACCAAAGAGTGTCCCTAATTAGTTGACCACGACTGTATATAACAAGCTGACCCCGCGAACTTCGTATCGCTTTTGAATTAACAAATGTTGTCGTAAGTTCCCGTTCCCGTTCCCGTTCCCGTTCCCGTTCCCGTTCCCGTTCCCGTTCCCGTTCCCGTTCCCGTTCCCGTTCCCGTTCCCGTTCCCGTTCCTGTTCCCGTTCCCGTTCCCGTTCCCGTATTATCAAACCTAATAAAGCTCAAATTGACTCTACGTTTTAGTTAGAAAACTTTTGTATGGGAAGAAAAAGAAAAGGGCTGTTTTTAGGGTTTTTCCGGCAATTTTTCTAATTTTTCTTGCCGTAAAAACCATCCTTGAACTTCAACGAACATTTAAAAAAAAGAATTGGCCAAATTGGTCCAGGGGTTGTTGAGTTATGCGCTTACCAACACATTTTGCGATTCATTTTTATATTATAGATGGATGACCACGTCTATAAATCTAGTTCGAAAGTGGTACTGGTACTGGCTTTATGCGAGTTTGGCGCGCTATTCAGAAGCGCTATTCATGTTACCCGATTATGGGAAGCCAAAACAGCGATTCAGTCACAGACACATTTTAAATGAAAGCGATAGCTTGTAGTGCCAATTGCCAATTCGATATCATGCAGAAACAAAATGTAATTGACCTTGCATGGTGACGGTAAAGTCAATGATGGAAGTTCGCGCAGAGATCTCAGGAGTGTAAGCTGGATTGGGCAGCTTCGTCGTGATGTATATTTTATGACCCGCTGTCACATCAATTTCCTTGTCTCCTAGTTTTACCTGCAATTAAAAAATATTTAGACATGAAACCTTGCGACTGAAACTTCGACATGCATTTGAGATCGTTTTTGAAATTATTGAGGGACATTTGTTAATTTTATAAGAACCTCGTTACCTTGTATGAAGAGCCGATCTTGATGTAATTCCTCTCAAGAATATTGTCCAAGGCAGGGTCAAGTTCCTCGGCCACGTCTTCTATGAGCAACGGCCTCCCTAGTGACACGCAATCTTCAATATGATTCCTAAAAAAATCGATATATACATTAGGAATTATATCAGTAATGGAAACCAGTTCCACTGTACAAGCTTGGGGCTATATAGCGCTGTGTGAAATGTCCATCGATATTTATTTATTTAATGTTGTGTTTATGCAACTATAACCTTACCTGAAGTACTTATGATTGAGAGTAGTGACAATAAGCTCGTTAAATTTCTCCATGTTCTTGATCCATATCTTGCCCTGAGTCTGAGGGTCGATCAGCAGTGGGAACCGAGATGCCTTCGTGACGATAATGCCGTTTTGTATGGACAACTCATCAGTGGGTAATCCACATAAGTTCCAGTCACCGATCTGTGCAAAGTTTGACAGTCATAATTAGTGAATTGGTCTTTTAATTGGTTCTTTTCTGTAATTCTGCGCTAGGCGAATGCTAAGGTTCAGGTGGAAGTAGCCTAATATCAGATTTCTATGTTCAAAAATACCGAAAAATCCGTATTTGCATGATGGTAGTAAAAATAAATTTGTGCAAGTTTATGTGAACATAAAATACCGCCCGTTGATAGATTGTAGCTGCTAAAACTTAATATAAAGTTTAAATATGGTTTAGTAACTAATGATAAAATAGCGTAGTAAAAGATTCATCCTTTACTCGTACGTTAATTTTCGACTACTTGAGTGGACTTTTAAAACCACAATTTCGACTATACTGCCTATCAACGGTAGCCGATAAGTAAATATTACAACTCTACTATTGTACCGTAGCAGTATCCGTAAGTTGGTCTGTTATATTCAAATTCATGGAAACAGGTATTTTCCTTCTGAGTAATTCCGCGAGCCAGTTGTTGGTTAAATTGGATCGGAACTCTTGATTGAATGGTCCGGAATAGGACAGGAAACTGGAATGAGAACATATTTAAAAAATATAATTAATACGTTTGAACCGAACAACGCCAATCGGAAAACGTAGTAGAAGATTATTAAGCCGAGTCGGAGGATAGTAAAATTAATTCTTGTTTTTAAATACATTTAAAAAGTTCCTCCTGGTTCCCATAGTACGAGCTTCGTTTAGTTCAAGTTTAAAGATATAATTTTTATCCAGAGATCGATCTTGTCGATTGAGCAGTATTCTAATGATAATCTCGATCAACATTATTCAGTATAAATTACTCGCGTCTATTTATAGTAGGCATCTAGAGTAAACCTTACTCAGTTATCTTTTTAATAAAATGTAATAACACGATAAATACCCGTCCGAAATATTAATTAATACATTACCCAGTAAGTAGCAGTATATCCCCAATGAGCCTTTCAATCTCAGATTTGAACAATGCAGATTGTTCAGTCCACCGCACTCTTTCACCGCTGAGGCCATTGATCAGAGCTGTGGCAGCGTCCATCTTCATTTGGCATCTAGCCGCGTCATCTAAGACCGCTTGTTTCAAAGTCATTGCTTCGTCGAACATCTTCTGCACGCCGGCTAACTCACGCTGGAAGTAAGTTTATAATAAGACGTACCGACCGTGTAGGTTCTCTCAAAAAACCTCTCTCAACTCTTGCAACGAAAAAGCCGAGGTTCGTAGCTGAATAACACTTTCTCACACATCATCCGTTTTCATAACCTACTAGTGAAAACTTCCGCTACTTCATTCACATAAAGTTATTTGAATTACAGAAATTCCTTTTTTGGTGCACCTCTACACACCAAAAAAAATATATCCTTCTTTTCTAGAAAATGTTTCTAGGACCAGTAGTTGAGGCTGTACGTTGATAAATCAGTCAATCAGTAACGCAAGAACGTATATATGTAGTATATATGTATATAGATTAATACATTTAGGAGATTAGTTAGCCGAGTAGGATAGTAAAATCAATTCTTGTTTAAAATACATTTAAAAAGTTCCCATAGTACGAGCTTTGTTTAGTTTAATGTCTTAATCCTTGTATAATAAGTATGTATTTACAAAAAAAAACGTATATAAGTATTCTATCAGTTATCTAGTTCTCATAGTACAAGCATTGCTTAGTTTGGGGCTAGATGGCGCCATTTTTTTTTGTCATTCCGTTGCGGTGCGTAACTTTATTCTAATATAATGAAACTCACCTCCTTAGCTTCCAACTGAGCCTCAGCCGCGTCCAATTCCCTCTTGGCTCCCTGATACTTCCCTTGCATTATAGCCAAGTTTGCCTTCAGTGGCAATACATCCTTATTTACAGAGTAGAATTGGGCCATAGCTATGGTCCACGAAATAAGACCGGCGACGTTGCCGCAAGCAATCTTCGCCGCTTCGAATGTGTATTGCCTGGAATAAACCTTACATCCTTAGGGTGCGATTCCACTGATTCGGAGATGTGCGAAGCCAATCCAATCCAATCCAATCAAATACCAATCACTGTGCTCGAAATGTTTAACTCAAAAATGTAAATCGCTGTGATAGGTCAATTCACAGGATATGGTACACATATTTATGGTATCACCCATGGTCCGCGATTTTTGCATTGCTAAGGTGTTCTCTGGACTTTTGGATTCACCAAACGCAATTAATTTCGTTACGCTACTATATCGGTAGGTATATTATAAGTATAGGCATAAAGAGCATAAATCAAGTCGACTGGACCGACCTGTCCTATTTTACTGGCTATACTATTCTAAGAAAACCTACGAGTAATAAGAAAGAGAGTTACGGATAATTAAAGTAAGGTTGAAGTAAATCCACCATCTCCGCATTGATTTCATCTTTCGGGAAGAATTTCAAGTTGTTCAAGAATTTCGAATCGGCCATAACCTGTCAGACACAATACTTTGATGAGTATCTACAGATTCTACAATAATAATATATTGTATAAGTATAACTTATTATTGCATAGACTCTCTATTGTTCGCTAAAAAACTGCGTTGAAAAAAAGCTACGCTTTAGACCCCTTCTAGAGATAACATAAGAATAATGATTCTTTGCCGCCGCTTAAGCAAGGTTTCGACGTTTTTTGGTATACCTTAGGTCCCTTTAAAAAACAGAGTAGGTATAGCGCCGTGTTATGTTTTTACTCAGAGTACCATATTGTACCTTGAGAGATTCAGCCCATGATGCCATGATAAAGTTCTTCTCAAGATCAGGTTTGATAGTATCTATCTTCTTTCGGAAGAGCAGAATCACAGCGTCCATGATAAGAGTAATGAGGTACGGCGGCTTGCCCAATTTGCGGACCGTGGCAATATCAGCCGCGTTGATAGTCTGAAATTAATAATTGAATATCGATTGTATCAAGACAAATACCGAAAACTGAAGACAGAAGTAGATCTACTCCTGCCAATGCCCCCAGTAAAATTTGCGATTGTTTTTGTATCTATGCGAAAAGGCTTAATGCAGTATCTTCTGATATCCAATAATGGCATTTAATGAACTAAATCCTAAGTGAAAAATTACTATTTCCATTCAGGAAACTTGAGAAACGTGACAAATTATAAAGATGAAAAATTTGTATTTTTTTGTTTGTTTTTTTTTCGGCGAAAACGTATCAAGATGCAAGCTTTCAGTGTACTGCATCTTTGTACCAGATCATTGTTTTTTTTTAATAATATTGATATATGTGATTTCTAGATTCCTAAGGATTCGAACACACATTTTGAAAGTCAAGGCCACTGACACGGCAAAAAGGCAGTTTATGGTTTTCTTTTTTAAATTACCTGTAGCGCAGCTTCGGCCGATTCCAAAGCGGGTTTCGCGGCAGCAAGTTTCTCTTCAGCAATCGCAGTTTCGGCAGCGATAACACCCACGAGCTTCACTGCTCTGTCCTTCACTTCCAAGACTTCTGCCTTCACTATTTCTGCGGCCGCCGCGGATTCAGCAACGGCGGCTAGCACCTACAAACATTATTATTAAAAAACCCAGCCAAGTGCGAGTCGGACTCGCGCACGAAGGGTTCCGTACCATTATTTATAAAGAAGAAATAGTTTGATGTATGGGAGCCCCCATTAAATATTTATTTTATTCTGTGTTTATGTATTTGTTGTTATAGCGGCAACAGCAATACATAATTTGTGAAAATTTCAGCCCTGTGACAGACAGACGGACAGAGAGGTCTTAGTAATAGGGTCCCGTTTTTGCCATTTGGGAACGGAACCCTAAAAATCAATGAAATAGGATGACTGTAATCCTTAAGTACTGTAGACATTCTCTCAGATCTCCAGGCGCCTAGAACCTTATAGATATCTGAAAGGGTTAGTAGCATGTATAAGCACGTCCTAATATTACATTCCACACATGCCCACAGTTTGTAGTAGTTATCATTGACAGGTTGACAGACACGTGAAAGGTAGCAAGCCCGTCGCCGCTTACAAGAATACTAACTTGGTTTTTATTAACTCATACGAGATGGTGCTCAACCTGACTGACTTGCGAATCTCCCAATGATAAAAAGCACCTTACCTCTTCAGCCTTAGCTGTAGCTTCCTTGATTTCAATGTCTTTCAGTTCCAATTCCTTCTTGAGTATGTCTACGCTAGCAGCAGCCTCTACAAGTTTGTCTAAGCCAGTTGTCATTCTGTGAAATATATAACACAAAGTTTTTAAATTACAATTTACTGTGATGATAACACTAATTTAAAATAGTTTCTACTAAACAGATTTACATGTTAATTTAAAAACATACAAACCTTCTGGCCATCTCAGCTATGCCCATATGCTTCTCCTTATAAAGAAGTTTATACCCTTCCAAGAAGGACAGGTAAGATTTGGGAGTAACGTGGGCTTGTCGTCGGAATCTGTCGTAGTAGATAGAGCAAGTATCGGCGACGTTGTCTTGCACCATACCCATGATTTCTATTAGTTGAATTTTGGTTTCGGGTGAACATACGATCTGAAATTACAATGATATACGTATTTTTTTTTTATAACAAAATTGAAAAAAAAGTATTGTGTCATTCTGTATCGTGTCAATCGCCCTGATGATTGTAAACTTGTAACTATAAAAAGACGAAACTATGTTCTAACCTAAGCTGAAAATAGTAGCGGTATGGGAGTCGAAAGTGTTAATTTATGGCCTGCGCACATTGGCGGGCGGGAGAGGAAATCATTGCAATATATACCTTATTTCGATTGGATAACTATAAAATTCTATTGATAAATTGAAACAACTGATGTGCGCAGGCCTTAAATGTAGAGAAAGCTCGCAATACTCCTCGCAGAAAACTTCTTTGTTTCTATAAAATAGAACTCGATGCGATATTAAAATACATTACTAACATGAAATTCAGATAAGAAATGATGAGCCACTTCAATCAGCGCCACACGCGGCCATTTTTGGAACCAATCCATTGTCGATCCGGATATAAGGCCGGGAAACTTCAGAGCTCTGCTTCTAAACTTTTCACCCACCTTAACAAAAGCAAGCGATTATAGTCTTCATTCGATAGACAAGAAAGTAGGTTATTGCTTGAAGGACTTACGGGTGAGAAACATAACACAACGTGCAAATTAGCCCGGGATCGCATAATAAAGTACTCGTATAGGATATCGGGAACGGGAATTCTTCTCGGAGCGTATTTCTTCATGATAGGTGTTAGCTCGTTCATTATTTCATCTGAAACCAATACAGTTCGTCCAAATGCTAAATACTCATTTCCCAAAATCCGTATCATCGCCTAGAACCGGCAACATTATATTATAAGTACAAGCTATACTATGATACAAATATCGCTAGAGATGAACATTTTGGACAGACTAAACAATATCAGTTCAGCATTGCAAGTTTAGAACACGAAATTCAATTTTACAAAGTGTCTGCCCTGTTTCGTTTCTGCTACATCTTAGTACCTATACCTACATAATAACGGAACGCGAACAATCAACCATGGTCGCAGGAAGACTGGCCGTTTGAAACATTAATAATAAATAAATATCTAATAAATATCTAGCCCCAAACTAAGCAAAGCTTGTACCATGGGAACCAGATAACTGATAGAATACTTATATACTTTTTTTTTTGTAAATACGTACTTATTATACATAGAACACCCAGACACAGAACAAACATTTATGTTCATCACACAAATGTTTGCCCTGGGTGGGGATCGAACCCACAACCTACAGCGCAGAACGCAGAGTTACTACCAACTGTGAGGCCAGTGAGTTACCCATTTCATCCTTCGCGAACAGATTGGCGATTTCTCCAGAGCTGAGGATATTGTTCAAGAACTCAAGAAACTGTTCATCCTTTATATCGTTGTCTGTGAATATGAATGAGATGCCCTGTCCTTGCAATCCCGCTATTCTGTACAGGACTTTAATGTCGTCCATGAAGTTGCTTACGTTATACGATCTGAAATGTATTTGCAATAGAATTATATTTGTTCAAACAGCTAGCAGCTACCTTATTGGTAGAAAAAGGTTTTTTCCCAATTGTGGGAATAACCATAAAAGTTAATAGTAATAGCAACAGTTAAAATTACACGAAAATAATAATAATTATCTTTCGTTTTTATGGGAAATTAAAATACGCAAAAATCAACAAAATGTAAGGCATTTATAAACAAGATTATTATTATTATTTTTTATTTAATACGGAACTCGCCATTACAGAATAAATTTAAAACTTATAACAGTAAACCGAGCTAGGTTCGAGTTTGTGATGAACCATTTGCTAAGTTGCTAAAGTTTCTTTTAGTTGACATACCTCGTTAGGGTGATTTGATAAAAGGAATAATTGGCTATGTATGATGCCAATTTTGTCAAGCTCTGTTTGCCAGAACCGCCGACACCAACAAGAAGCGCATTGCCTCTGTAAAATAAATAGTTTAATAGCAGGTTGTAATAGCTAACAGATAGTGTAATGTAATACTTTAAATTTTTACACTCTATTAAGCTAATAGCTTCCGCCTTTATATGCTAATTCCAGGACATAAGCTTTGTATATGTATTTCAAGTTATAGTTGTTGTTATTAGTTTGTATATGTGTTTCATTCAAATCCGTTTGACGAGATTGAGCCATTAACAGCCTGACGTGATTGAGCTACAAACAAAAACTTTCGAATTTATAATTAGTTAGTAAGATTAGTAAAATATCAATCCAAGCCACAGATGAACATAATAATGCAAATAAAACATCTGCCATGAGTTCTCTAGTTCATAGCAGTATAACAAGAAATATAACAAGACTCTATCCACTTATTATGGCGTTATCCATACGAAATACAGTACTAATATTTGTGTAAAGAGCTACACACACGGCAGCTATAATGTATATTAATGTGCATTACATCCCGGGATGTATAATGTATCTTAATGTATCACACATACAACAGGTAATGTAATGTATCTTTTTGAACATCCTTTTCGAAGAAAGATATACGGTAATGTATTGTAATGTGTTAAGGCGCTCCCAGTCGACGATTGTTTTTGTTCGAAACGAAAAAATAAATACTTGTGAACAAGCCACATCTCCTATTATTTGTTCCGATACGATATCCGGAATCCATCTTGAGTCAAGCACCTGTCTTTTTCGCGTTTTTCGTCCTAACAACTGCCTCCCTTTGACTTCCGGCGCTAGCGTTGTAACGTTTTTGTGTCGGCGAGTCGCATGGCGCTCGGATTTTACCTCATTATAGCGTCGTTTTTCGTAGCGTTAACACGTCTTAGCAAATTATTTTAAATTTAACGATAAGTAATACTAAAGCAAATTTTATTAAGGTTATAAGAATAAGAATTCCTCCCTTTGTTATGGAGGACGAAAATTATTGTGATAATGCAACTAAACGTTGTGTCACGGAAAAAGAGGTCGTTCTCCATGTTCGAGCGGTTGGAGCGTAGGGGAGATTTCGAGTCCGGTTTATAAGGAAGCAGTCTAAAGCTTACATGTAAGTGAAGTACAATTTTAATTACTTTTACGACAAGCGGCTTTCCTGACAAATTAATTTATCAAAGTTTTCTCGTTACAACCCTTGGGTTTATAGAACTAAATGTTAATTATAATCATGACGTTACAATGCGTTTAGCCATAGCAAAATAGTTAACCTAACAAAGAAAACTTTTTGCAGCTTTGACTAATATCTTACTAGAAAATGTGCACAATCTACAGAGGTTAGTACCTAGATTAGTATAATGATAAGAGCATGACATCAAGCACCACCCAAGTCTCTAATCGATAAAGTTTCATAATTGGTTGGTAAAGAGTCGAATTTAACAAAATTTACCGATTATACATAACCAAGCTTCCGTTGGCTTTGCTCGCGTGGTGCCTGGATGAAAAATATTCTTTATGATATGTACATGGGCTATGTATATTCAAGGTTTCATCTAGGTTAGTTAAAGTTTGATTGAGGCCCAAACATCCAAATATCCTCTCAACTTTCGAACGTGCTGGCAGCCCACCTACAGAAAGTTGGGGGGGGGGGGGCGCATAAAACTAACAGCTAGATTTCAGACAACCTTGCAGACAGCCGCGGCGGCTACAGCAACCGGCCAAATGCGTGCATACGGTGCATTGATAACGAAGTTGTCTACAAGCAAACAAGTAAGTGGTAAAATTGTTTTAAGAAGATATACTTTGACATCTAAAGATAAGTTCAAGCCACGTCAGATCATCTAATAAGAAGTCGTCTTATGCCGAGAGCAAAGTAGACTAATCTTCAAAGGTAAGAAATCAAAGTTCTCAATAAATATAATCGCTTATCTAGAGTTCATGTCAGTATGGCTGTCAGAAGCATACATACCTACATGGAATAATCGGGAAACGCCCAATCATATATTATGCAAACTTCTCAAAGGAGTACGTAACCCGTTCGTGATACTCGTCAATCCAAATCTATTCAGTTCAGAGCTATCACATGAATTAACTAATAACTATCTAACATTATTTTCTTTTCTAGTGAGAAAATTAGACTGATCGTTATTCCTTATCTCCAACTTGAAACGATTAAACAATTTTTTATTTTTAACTAAAAGGTTTCAGCCTATCAGTTACTTTCGAATGCCAAGTTATTTATTTCAAACAAATCAAATCTCTTTGAAATGTCTTTGGAGACGGGTGATGCTAGGCCTGTTCCTCATAAAGGTAGATGTAAGCCAGGCTTACTTCCACCTACCTGTAGCGAAGGAGCACAGACGATTCTCATGGCTCCGCTACAATGACCGGCTATTTACAGATGACAATGTCTACCTTTCGCTAATCTTCATCACGAACCCGAGATACAAGGTATATTAAACGAATTTTATAGGGTACCAGTCCAGTAGAATTTTACGCAAACACATTGCATTTATGGTGAACCTAATGAAGCAACAGGGCTAGAACAAAAATCCGGACAAGTCTGTTCTCGTTCCGACTTAACGCCCGAAGTTTCGAGGCGTTACATGGGATACCAAACTCAACATGAAGTCCCTATCGATACCGAAGTGCCTAACGCTACGCAGGGCACTTCGCAGTCACATATCCAGAAGCGGTTGGTCCCCCACACAGGCACAGCTCCTTCTGGGGTGACTCAACTTCGCCTGGTAAGTAACATGCCGCATTCAGATGTCGAAAGGCAGTTGGTCCCCCACACAGGCACAGCTCCTTCTGGGGTGACTCAACTTCGTCTGATAAGTAATATGCTGCATTCAGATGTCGAAAGGCAGTTGGTCCCCCACACAGGCACAGCTCCTTCTGGGGTGACTCAACTTCGCCTGGTAAGTAATATGCCGCATTCAGATGTCGAAAGGCAGTTGGTCCCCCACACAGGCACAGCTCCTTCTGGGGGACTCGACTTCGCCTGGTAAGTAATATGCCGCAGTCAAATGTACAGAGGCAGTTGGTCCCGCACACAGGAACAGCTCCTTCTGGGGTGACTCAACTACGCCTCGTAAGTAATACGCAAAAGGAGTTTACATCGAATGCTGCAATTTCATAGCCTTTTTTTTTCAAAAAGCATTTTCAAAAACAGGAGAAATTACCCAAATCTGCACTCTCCGAAATGAAAGCGGTACAGAGCTCTTTTACTATTCACACGGCTCGATCTCGTACCTGCTTGCTGTGACAATGTCACTGTCTAGTGTCAAATGTCATGATTGAGACCTGTCAGACATTTTCCCACGCTTTTTAGTTTTACAAATGATAAAGGTTAGTTTGTGGTTTACGGTACATAGTAAAATGTTAATATAAAACTTATCGGATGTATTAATTAATTACTCCATCATATGCGATATAACAGTAGTGGCTTCGGCTGGAATACACGAACATGTCGGTCTGAACAAAACGACAACAATCGTGGCATGTACTGAATAACTATTCGCGGTCTATGCGGCGACACAACAACATAACAGTCAGCTGTACAATGCTCACATCTCATTGCAAACAGACAACCGCACGGTCTTAGCCTACATCAATGTAGGTGACCCTTTATTCCTTGTATGTTATTATGTAGTTAGGGAAGTTTGAACGAAATCTAAGAAACTTCGGAACCTGACGCCAACTGCTGAAGGTAATAAATCATTTAAATATATATATATATATCTGTAACGGCACAATACTTTCCGGGCCGATTCAACTTTTAAGTGTCTCGAATGGCTCTTGATGCCTGTAGCGACAAACAACATATTTAATCAAACAGTAGGGCACACTGCAAGTTAACTTATTTGCCTCTAACCTACTACCTCGAAGACCTCACACTCGACACCTCATGTGACGATGTCTTATGTAACGGCAAACTCAAAAGGCGAAGGCACACTATTTCACAACGCGTTCCTTTGCTAGTAAGTATACTAACTTAGTTACTTGTTTCCACCACCAAACCTAATACTACAGGTACTGTCACGCTGTACATTCTGATAGTTCCAAAGTGGATGATAATATTTGGCAGACGTACACGCCCGTGCCATCCAAGATCCTAACAAAGTCTTGAACTTACCACCGGTTCTGATCAACACCACTATTTCGAAACGAAGTTAACGAATGGTCTGCAGAAGAAAATATCTTCCAGCTAACCCTATCTAGTAATGTTAAGTTGGCGAAAAGTTCACTATTTACACACATAGACACTTACCTGCATGGAATAAACATGATGTGTATCTAATTATATGTCTTACAAAAAAAATCTAGTCCACGACAAAATATAGCATGTTACCTGGCATATCTGTACAAAAGTAAAGGTTTAGGTTCATTCAGCGTATTGGACAATATTAGTACCTACACAAATCTGTAATTGTTACTTTTACGAGATTGTCTTTCATTTATTCATCGTGCCGATGTGCTCATTCATAACTTATTAAATAACGTAAGTACCAGAATCACCATGTATCGTAATAAGTTTTGTTAACCTCCACCTATTTGAAATGCAGAAAGTGTATTACAATAATTGGCAATTAATAATTGGTAATACCAGGTGAATATAATTCATAAGGCGACCGACGTACCGCTACATGCAACATTACTGTTAGCAGGGTAACTTGTGCATGATTTCAAACTGTTTTTCAATCGATGCCGACGAATGCATCGAGGTAAGTACCGTTGTATTATGGCCTTATTTTGGAACAAAAACCGACGACATTAGTTACAGGCTGTCTAGATAGAGATTGAAGGCACATCCGAATAAAACCTTGTCTCTGTATTCAACTTTCTTTTGATTAGGTCTTCGAAAAACCTTCAAAAAAAAAAAAAAAAAAAAAAACAGGTACCTTGTCAGAACCTTTTTTATAGCTGCTAGAAGAAAATCTAGGCCAGCATCTAGTACTGTAATCAGCGGCGAAATGAAGTACGTTTTCAAAATATAAATAGCTTATCAATTAAGTGGTAAACAATATTTTCAGTTCAGTTTCCTTGTCTTTTTGTTGAATCAGTGTTAATAAATTTTTTGTAAAATTGAACTCTGATTATGATTATTTTTGATTGATAACAATGCAAGTATTAAATCTGTTATTTACTTACAGTTTATCTTACCATTACATGACACATTATAGCATCACCATAATTACATAATTATTGGTGTACCAGGAGATAACAAACACATCACTCAAGATGGATTCCGGATATCGTATCGGAACAAATAATATAGGAGTTTTAACTAACAATAAAACTTACCTATTATTTTTCCAACGATATCCGGAATCCAGGTAATGCCTACCTGGTACATCGTGAGTAAATATAATGAGGTAAAATCCGAGCGCCATGCGACTCGCCGACACAAAAACGTTACAACGCTAGCGCCGGAAGTCAAAGGGAGGCAGTTGTTAGGACGAAAAACGCGAAAAAGACAGGTGCTTGACTCAAGATGGATTCCGGATATCGTTGGAAAAATAATAGGTAAGTTTTATTGTTAGTTAAAACTCCTATATTTTATAATGTATAGTATATGTGAATAAAGATGTACCCATCTTTAATCACTTCGATAAATAATCCTACCGACCGCTGCAATGACGACAAACACACGTCGCGTCGGAGCGTGGTCCGCCTTAGCTTTTCGAATAAATTAATGATATAAACGGAGCGTGGTCCGCCTTAGCTTTTCGAATAAATTAATGATATAAATTATGTATAATTACTTATCAAAAATCTATTCTAATAGAAATTTAGATCTACATATTACCTATCTTTAACAATAAATCACAAGTTGATTTTAATAGTAGGTATATAAAATATTTCGATCATAAATTCTAAAACGTATCATTTTGAAATAATATCTTTATCGTGAAAAGTTTCTGCTATTATGTTTTCAGATTAATAGAAATCTAGGTAGGAACCTGAAGTAATATACTTATAAAAATAGGAGATGTGGCTTGTATTTCTTTTTTCGTTTCTAAAAAGAGCAATCAGCGACTCTTAAGATGTATCGAAAAAAATGAATATTTTCAAATCGAGTGTGGGCCCACCTGGGTGTGTTGATGACCCTCGATATGATAAACAAATGCACCATAGCGTCGTGGAAGAACACCAGATCCAAATGCGCCCCGCGGATTTGCTCATTGAACAGGTCTTGGAATGAGCCAAGTTTCATCAACACGAAGTCCCACCTGGAACAAGACAGTATTTCAACTCAACTGGACCTACCTAGATCTCACTGTTTAGGAGCAGTTAGTTTTAGACAACAATCGGAACAACGTAAACTTTTTATAAATGATCTTTTTCAGATGAGAGGTTTCATCATGTTATGGTACTGAATGCCATAATACCTACGGTTTTTATGCTGTTTAGGCACCTATATCTACGCATCCAATACAATACCTACGCAGAAGCGTAGGTATAGGTGCATAAACAGTGAATAGTTACTATGAAAAGTGTACAGATTAGGTATTTTCTAACATTAGGTATTGCATTCAACATCATAACATGATATTCATGTTTTTTACAAAATAGCCAAATGCAAAATAGCAAAATAAAATTTTTACAAAAACAAAGCAGCAGGCTTGAGTGATCCGCTATCGTTGACCCCCATTTACACCTCAGAAACCTTTATTACGATTACATTTCGTCACCCCTGGCAGTGCGTCATCGACCCCTAAGATATCGACATATAATATACCACTTTGAGCATCAATCTACAGGAACACAAAAAAAAAATGCTTACGTAGGCAATTCCTCATATATCTTAGGTGCTTCTGTACTGAAGTCCTCCTCCTCGTCTCCCGTCGGATCTACCGGTTCCCGAAGGAAATTGACAAAGAACGTCTCCTGCTCCGGAAAATCTGGGACGACGTCTGGCAACTCCTGAGCGGCTGTCTTCCAGAAGTTGGCGACGAACCAGTCTTTGTCATCGAATGTCGTGAACCTGTTTGAAGTTTTTTGTTCAGAGTTTTAGATCATACTAGCCGATCCGTGACAGACGTTGTCCTGTCAAATTTCAATAATTGATTGACAGCTAAATCCCCATATACAAAATTATCCGCCATTTATTGAATTCATTTGTTACAAAAAATGTGATAAATGAAGAACCGCTCTACCGATTTTGCAGAATTTCACATAAACCATCTACTGAATAGTATGAACAAAGCCTAAATATTTGGTTTGGATAGGCGAGCCCGTTCTGGAGTTATAAAATTTCAACGAAAAGTAGCATTGATTTTTATATATATAGATTAGCTTATGATTCCTTCTAAGATTATGGCGTGATGAACCCACAAATTTATTACAGATTTTATACTTACAAATGCTACAAAAACAAATACGTTCTTATAAATATGCAGTCGACTTCACTACATCTCATTGCATCGTAAGCGCGATTCAGACTTATACACTTTTTACTAGCGCTAGCGCCATCTAGTTCTAGTTTTCTAGTCTAGTAGTAAGTTCTAGTCACACACAAAAACGTGTAAAACGCATGCATATACATACGCATACGATTATAATAAAAATTTCCAGGTAGCAATTATTGTATATAAAAATACATATTTGGTGGTTGTTGGTGAATTTGATGACTCGATTTTTGCACTAATCGAATAGGTGAATAAGTTAATTAATTCTACCTGTCCGATATAACCCTGAGGCACTCGTGGAACCACAACTTCAGGGCAATTTTAACATTCGGAAGCTCATCCTTCTTTATGAAAAGAATTCCTTCCCAAATGCGAGACAAATCACGGAGGTTGAAAACGTAGTGGAACTTTGCTGGTGTCGGCAACATTTTTATCTGCGACATAATCACATAATAATTTATGAACATACACAAACACTCGGTAAATCAGCGACGTTGGCAACTGACGGGTTTAAAAAAACCGGCCAAGTGCGAGTCAAACTCGCGCACGAAGGGTTCCGTACCATTATCTTAAAAAAACGGCAAAAAAAACACGTTTATTGGAGCCCCACTTATATATTTATTTTATTCTATTTTTAGTATTTGTTATTATAGCAGCAACAGAAATACATCATTTGTGTAAATTTCAACTGTTTAGCTATCATGGTTCATGAGATACAGCCCTGTGACAGACAGACGGACATACGGACAGCGAAGTCTTAGTAATAGGGTCCCGTTTTTACCCTTTGGGTACGGAACCCTAACTAGCTTTGGCTTACACAATACCATTTGCGCTCTAGTTATCGTTGATGATTACTATTACTATTACTAAGAAACAAATGAACCGAACGCATTCTATCAGCGTCAGAGTTTTTACATTTTAATATTTGTAGGACTGTTTGTTACCACGCTCTATCTGTCGATCTAAAGTTTTATAGATGGCGAGCCATGTACTTACTTTAGTTTGCTGCCAAATAATACGCGTCACAGAAACAAGCCTGGGCATAAAGTCGACCAGCTTCTTATCAAATCGATTCTTGCAGAAGTACCCAGTACTTATTGTTTCTGAAATATTTATAAAATCAATATTATTAAACTTTTACATTACTGACTGACTGACAATCTACTCGCAGCCTAAACTATACGTTCTAGAAGCATGAAACTTGGAGAGTATCTTGTTTTTATGGTGTAGGGGAGCAAAAACAAAGGAATTGCCGAAATTCCACCCCTAAGGGAGTGAAGCGCATTACGTGTTTATGTCGTAGCAAAATTAGCAGTCCATTCAAGAAGGTATGATCGTGTTTTGTTTTTGGGGAATAAGTACTTACCAAAGATTCGATCCATAGAAATGTTACTGGGCAGGGTGCAATTGAAAATGTTGAATTGCCTCTTGAGACGCGGTGGGATATCATTTCGTCCGCCACCTGTGTGGTTGATAAAACATCTTTATTACGAAGCAAAACTCCTTCGAAATTTCTAATGGTGAGATTAAAACAAATTTTGTGATTTTATTACGCTATACTTGTTTGATTCATAGAGAACTATAACCCTCAGTTTAGGCAGTTTCGTCATAGTTCCATAGATTCCGAGTTCAAAAGCCATGGAATGTGATAATTAATAATTTAAATTTATATTTACCCGGATGGATCATAGCGCCAAACATCTGAATGTCAGCAATAATGATGAACTCTCCCGGTTTTTCTAGCGAATAGAAACCGCGACATTCCATCATCTCCCTTACGATTTCATTGGTGACCTGTAAGTACAAACAGTTCCGTTTGTCATATCTCTGACCCTTTCTTGGTCCACTTGTGTTGTATCAGTAAAGTAAGCAAGTATGAAATGATGAAGCTAGCCAACACTAGGGACGAAGTATTTAGGCCACCTATGACATGTTCTCCGAAGCACAAAGTTATTAATACCTGAACCAGTATACCATCTATTTGGTGACCGCGTCGAGGGTTGCTTAACTTAGCTGATCTGTTGTATCATTGACCAGATTGAGATATTCAGGTTATACACTGGGATGGTGTCAACAACGGGGTAAAACAATCGTCCTAAAGTAATACTGATTAAGTCTTACTTTAGAGATGGTAGTACGGCCCCTGAGCATAAACCACTATTGTTGGAAACTAACTAATTGAAACACAAGTAGTATCTCAGTATGACCTATGAAAAGAGTCATTATCATTTCGCCTCACTGGACTCCACAAGGACGAACGTAAAGTCTAGTTGATCTACTATTTTACCTGATCACCCCAATCGTTGACCGCGGGCATATTGATGTCGTCCACGAATACCGTCATGGATCGTCCGCCGGGCGGGCCATACGTCATTCCCACGCGCTTCTCTACGTACGACTCTAATATTCTCTGCAAAATCAAAATTGAGTCGTTTTAATTAATAATTAATGTACGATCAAACAGGTGTTATGCTATTTTTTAAACAAGCTAGACTCTATGATTGATTGACGTAAGGATAAGTCTGTTGCAGGTGAGACAAGTGAGAGACAAACAATTGTATGAAGAACATAGATGTTTTGTTCTATGTCTGGAGGTTATATAGTGTATTATTCTAAGCAAGTATTCTATCAGTTATCTTTATCTGGTACATACTTTGCTTACTTTGGGGCAGGATCGCGTTGCGTGAATTTTAATAATACAATCAAAATATTCAAAAGGCTACTTTTGGTGAATCTTTAAAACTAACCTGAAACATATTAGGCGTGGTAGCAGACGAGAAGTTGATCATCTTGTACAGTTTGACCTCGTTATCGTACTTCTGCATATAGCTCTTCAACATTACAGTTTTGGCGGTACCCTGTTCGCCGATAAGTAGCACAGCTTTGTTCTGCTTAGCTATCGTCTCGATGAGGAAGGAAATGCATACATTATCGATGTTCGGGACTAGGATCGAAGAGTATTCGGGTATGCTATCCGGCGGGTAATAGTAGTCTTCTACGATCTCGTTCCTGAAAATGTAAGCCAGTTCTAATAATTCAGGTTCATAAAGACCATTTCTAAAAAATACCGGGTTACATTATTGCAATTTTTTTTTATAAAATACTAGCTGCTCGCCCCGTCTTCGTACGGGTGGTACCTGGATAAAAAGTCTACCGATTTTGTGCAAACTTCACACAAACCATCTACTAAATAGTCCGAACAAAGCCTAAGCATTTGGTTTGGATAGGTGAGCCCGTTCTTGAGTTATAAAATTACAACGAAAAGTGGCATTCATTTTTATATTTAACAAGATGAACCGGCGAACTTCGTATCGCAATTGACAAATGTTGTTTGAAGTTCTCGTTCCCGTTCCCGTTCCCGTTCCCGTTCCCGTTCCTAGGAACACACCTACATTGCTTAGACAACAGTGAACTTTATACAATAGCAATAAAGCTCAAATTGACTCTGCGTTTTAGTTAGAAAACTTTTGTATGGGAAAAAGAAAAGGGCTGTTTTTAGGGTTTTTCCGGCAATTATTTGAATTTTTCTCGCCGTAAAAACCATACTTGAACTTCAATGAACATTTAAAAAAATAATTGGGTACGAATACGGGTAGCATGTTATTATACATATAAAACTTCCTCCTGAATCACTCTATCTATTAAAAAAAACCGCATCAAAATCCGTTGTGTAGTTTTAAAGATATAAGCAAACATACATACAGACGCGGGAAGCGGAAAGCGACTTTGCTTTATACTATGTAGTGTAGATGACTCGTGTTACACCCTAATATTTTTTTAAACGTTCAATAATTTTCTAGTTTATCTACAAACAAACCCACAAAAATATTTTTCTCTGTTAATAATAGTGTAGATACTAACCAATGTTGCCACACACCCGCCTCATTCACCATGTACTCAAACGGCATGATCCATTCCTTGGACTTCGCGCCGGGCCAATCCATCTTGCCCGGCAATTTGGTCATGTATTCCGCCATTTTGGTTCTAGCGTCCAACTCTAGTACAGCGCCGAGCGACCACATCATGGCGAATATGAAGAGGCGCTCGAGATGACGATCTGTGTGCATCTCTGAAAACGAAATATGAAGTTTTTAGTTGGGCAAAGGTAGAAGCCGTTTATTTTTGTCTCATTCTCTTTGCGCATTAACACGTGTTCAAAATGGAATGGTGAAGGGAAATATAGCGAGGAAACCAGTTAGTATTCTTATAAGCGACGACGATATAAGCCAACCTGTTTTGTATAAAATGATAAATACTGCAAAATGTAAGCATGTGCCAAATGTGATGTTTGGACAAGCCTCTGATTGTCCACTCTTTTAAAACATCTATCCTATTAAATTATTATTTTTAAGTCCATTTGAAAAGCAACACTTACTGCCGCCCGGTATTTCTATTTGAAGCAGGCCAATAAGCACATCAATCGCTTGTCTGCAATCAAAAACATTTTTAGTTTTATCTCTATTATTATTTACCAAACAGACTAAAATCTTATTTAAGGAATACCTGATATAAATAGCCTCAAGAATCTTCATTTTGACAGGTAACTTCTGCTGTACAAACGAATGGACATCATCGTATACTTTGTTGAACGCGTTTCGTAGAGAATCAGATTCCTTTTGCGACCTTTTCTTAAGCCAACCCTAAAAAATAAAAACGTGTTTTATAAATGGCTTGCAACCTGTGAATGGAATGCTAGCTACTACAAAATGTGGGTTTATGCCAAATTTAATGTTTGGACGTGCCTCCGACTACTCCTTTTAGGCACTCGGCGATTTTTGTAGTAGTATACCTGCTTACCTCTAATATAGGCGGCCAGTTGAGTACAGAAGAGGACAGAAACACCATGCCCATTCGACTGACGGTGGCCGGTGACGCATTATCAACATTATCCGGCTCGAACACCAGCTTGCTGTTCTGAGCCATGGTGATGCGATCTCCATTAGCAAGAGTGAGAGTTTTGTTGTCGTCCAATACCGAGTTTAGGTTTTCGATCCACACAGCGTCTACTGGGCCATCTGCATATTGACCGATGTTTATACGATTTATACTACGAGTATCTAGAGTTTTATTTCACTCTTTTATGTTTTTTTTTTTACAAAATGAAACTTTTATTTATTTATTACTATTATTTATCACTCTATATAATCTACTAGCGACCCGCCCCGACTTCGCACGGGTTTAATACATATAAACCTTCCTCCTGAATCACTCTATCTATTAAAAAAAACCGCATCAAAATCCGTTGTGTAGTTTTAAAGATATAAGCAAACATACATACAGACATACAGACGCGGGAAGCGGAAAGCGACTTTGCTTTATACTATGTAGTGATTTAGTAATGCTTTCTATAGCTGGCTAGTAATCAAAAAGTGTTTATATAATTAAACCAGCGATCTTTGTCACTTTGAAAAACGCTTTTCACTTTTTTATGGTGATACAAATTAACTTTGCCGTTTTTACGGTTTTTTTTAATTGTGCTTATAACTCTGTCAATATCTACATTTAGACTACTAGACTTACCCAAAACAATCCACGTGGTATCAGATTTCTTAACCTTCAAAGCCCTTCTCCAGAGAGTAGAGAAGATACCATCTGTCCAGTCGTTAGTCGCCACATCCAATCGGCCGAACATTTGCGGCGCTGTTATAGCCTGCAAACAAAAACAACAAGAAAATTGTAGACAATAATCTTAGTTCCTACTAGTAATAAAAATCCGTATACATAACGAAGATGTTTTTAGGTTGGATGTAACTTAATCACCACCAAACGAATTTAAATGAAACTTGATACATAGTTAAAGCAAGGAAAAGCAAGGATACTTTTTATCCAGGTACCAGCTTAGCCGCGAGCAGAAACGCTTTCTCCAAAAAGGAAGATCACTAACAGAGCACTTTGAACGAGTCCTGATCTTCTTGTGCGGATCGTCTGAGCTTTGACAACGTAATCATAACAAATGCGTAGATACATGACTGTGGTCCTAAACCAGTAAGACCCATAGCTATGAGACAGTTACATTCTAAGCAAATAGAGTTTTTTTTACCAGTTATAGAGTTGTTAATACCTTAGGATTCATCCTCATTTCCTTATGCGGACGTCCAACTTCCGTCAATGCAGCCATAAGGGCGTGGATACAAGTGGTCTTTCCAGCACCAGTAGGGCCCATAGTCATCAAACCGTGACGTACAAGAGATGTCTCGTATAGTTGAACAATCTTTAGGTTCCAATTAGGATGGTTAACGAGGCCAAATCTATCTGTCACGAGGTTTATGGCACGTTGCATTTCTCTGTACAACGGAGAATGATAGGAAAATTTAAATATAGCAAAATAAAATAGAATCACGACTGCAATTCCCAAGTACGGTAGACATCCTCACAGATCTACAGGCACTCAGTTTATTAAACATGTCTAAAAGAGGTGGTCAGAGGCACATCCAAACATGTAATGTTTGGCACTTGCAGTAGTTAACATTTCATACGTGACAGGTTGCCCAAGCAAATCGCCGCTTATGAGAATACTAACTAGTCTCCTCAGGATGTTTTCCTTCACCATTTTGAGCTGAGCCGGATCGGATCGGAATCGGCCAACAATAAAACCACTATTAAGCTTTGTAGATAAATTAAAATTAGTTTTTAACATATTTCATAGAAGCTTACTTGTGAACTGTCTGGCTGAGCTTCATACCGGGGAACAGATCTTCAATCAATGAGACGAACAAAGGCTCATCTTCGTCTACCAGTTTTGACACATTCATTTCTCTGAAACAACATTGTTACTCGTGACATGCGAAGTTATCCCTTGCTACAAGTATCGATGTTTATGCAAACTCTAGCTACAAAAGCAGTTCAGTCACTCTTCTTTCTTCTAGAAATTGTGGGAGATAACCACTTATCATATAAATATTTGACTGGGCTCACAGCTCATTTAGTAGTATCAGCTATACCTTCTGCGTTGTGACCCATAATAAACATTGATGTGATGAACATATAGATATTTGTTCAGTGTCTGGGTGATATAATGTTTCATAACGTAAGCGTTACAAAAAAAGTATTTATGTATTTTAACAGTTATCTAGTCCCCATAATGCAAAATTAAGAATGTCCAAACCAATATTTTATTTCTGGATGTTTTTATAGGTACTCGAAGATTCAATTATAAATTTACATACTTCAACACTCTCATCATGATGTTCTCCTCAGTGCTTTCCGGATTGGCGCGCTTTTGCGAGCCCATTGTTCTTAGCACCGATAGGATGTTGCGAAGACCGAAATCGTAGTGCACTTGCTTCGACAACTGTTCTTCGCAAAGCTTGTATAGAGTGAAGAATTTACGAGCTGAAATAAAATGTTCAAAGATGGTTATTGCATAGGTACAATTTAGGGTCATAAAAATGCATTTAAAGCTTATAATTATTACTCCAGTTTTGGACTTGAAGACTCGATACCAACCGTTATTTTTGTACATATCTTACCACTATTTCGGTTTATTTATAAACGATTTGTTTTTGTAAAACAAACAACACGCCTTGTGTAAAAACATCGTTTAAATTACCATTAAATACTTTTTTTTATTTTTTAAACAAGGAACGCACCATAGCATATACACATTAATATAAGAAATATAAGGATAAGCCAAGTTCTTTCTTTTAATAAAAAATAAGTCAAAAAGCAATAACTTACTTTGATATTATTAAACCACCGTCTACATTGATTATTCGAGATTAATATGTCACGCAATTCATTCCAAACTCACCCAACAAAATGTTCTCCTTGAAACCGCAGCTAGCCAACTTGACTCGAATAATGATCTGCCTGTCAGGCACCATCATGGCTACAGAGCGGAACTGAATCTTCAGGTTCTCCGGCAATTCCTGTCTTCCGGCGTAACCGGGATTCATTGTGATGATGAACGCGAACTCTGGGTTGATGCTTACTGTGTCGCCGTCACTAGAACAGAACAGAAGATTAATTATACTCATCATTATCAGCGAGTGGATATTCGTCTGCCCAAGAGCTGTTGACTTATAAGGGTACTTCGACCAAAGGTCGCCTATTCGCATCCTGGTCGTACAACAATAGGTAATTCGATTCGAAGAACTTACATGCGAAATAACACATAAGGAGAGGTAAGGAAACCTATTAAAATTAATAAATAAATATCGTGGACATTTCACACAGCGCCACTTAGCCCCAAACTGAGCAAAGCTTGTACTATTGGAACCAGATAACTAATATAATACTTATTACTTTTTTTTCTGTAAATAAATACATATATTATATTATTAGAATTCTTGTATCATCGTACAAATATGAGAACCTGGAAACAATAATTATATGCATATTTTCTTACCTAAAGATAAAGAAGTCCCTCTTTTCTCTTCTAGCAGTGAGACAGATATAGATTTGTTGCGCGGCCACCGAAAGCACGGGAAGCTCAATTCTATTGAACTCGTCGAAACACCCCCAAGTACCTGACTGAGCAAGTCCTTTGTAAATGCGCCCCAGACCTAAAAGGCAAAAAGACAATTTAAAACGCATATTTTAATTTATTTACTAAGTCAATGCCAACAGGCACACGAAATAAAATACTTATAGAAATGTATAAAGTATGATTAACAAATCATATTAGCAATATCAAATGTGTGATAATAATTGAGTTATTTCATCAAATGAATTTTATTAAGGTTTGACCATTAAGTCACAAAACACTTCAATAACCACGTGTAACATTTAACATGTGTGATGCTTTTTATCCGGGTTCAACACTAGCGAAACCGAGTGTAAGAAATAGGTAGTAGGTACTACGGCGAGAAGTTGTATTAAAATTGATACTATTAACACGTGGTCATTATTGTGTAATGTGAGCTAGTTGTCACAATCTCTCTACATACCAAATTTAATCCATGTAACACAAAACAAACATCCCAGCTTTCGCGTATGAAAGTGTGATTTCACAATTGTATTACCTCTAAAGTCCATGCGATCGGAGCGATTGAACAAAATCACAAGTTTTACCAGTGTCCGTACCATGTTTTTAGTTGTCTATGATTTATAAACTAAGTATCGTGTTATGGTGTGATTGTGATGTCATAACTTTGTACCTCTAAAGTCCACGCGATCGGAGCGATTGAACAAAATCACAAGTTTTACCAGTGTCCGTACCATGTTTTTAGTTGTCTATGATTTATAAACTAAGTATCGTGTTATGGTGTGATTGTGATGTCATAACTTTGTACCTCTAAAGTCCACGCGATCGGAGCGATTGAACAAAATCACAAGTTTTACCAGTGTCCGTACCATGTTTTTAGTTGTC
Source organism: Hydriomena furcata (assembly GCA_912999785.1). NCBI lineage: Eukaryota > Metazoa > Arthropoda > Insecta > Lepidoptera > Geometridae > Hydriomena > Hydriomena furcata. The sequence goes on from OU538824.1 coordinate 10,435,290, forward strand.
TATGATTTATAAACTAAGTATCGTGTTATGGTGTGATTGTGATGTCATAACTTTGTACCTCTAAAGTCCACGCGATCGGAGCGATTGAACAAAATCACAAGTTTTACCAGTGTCCGTACCATGTTTTTAGTTGTCTATGATTTATAAACTAAGTATCGTGTTATGGTGTGATTGTGATGTCATAACTTTGTACCTCTAAAGTCCACGCGATCGGAGCGATTGAACAAAATCACAAGTTTTACCAGTGTCCGTACCATGTTTTTAGTTGTCGATGATTTATAAACTAAGTATAGTGTTATGGTGTGATTGTGATGTCATAACTTTGTACCTCTAAAGTCCATGCGATCGGAGCGATTGAACAAAATCACAAGTTTTACCAGTGTCCGTACCATGTTTTTAGTTGTCTATGATTTATAAACTACTAGCTGACCCGTGCCCGCTTCGCTGTGCGTAAGACATTTCTAATACCATCGTGGACTTTTTTGTAGACGTTTTTAAGGTGTACAATAGTACAATAGTACTGTAGTACATTATTTTGATATATCTCGTGGGGTTCAGCCAGCATTTGCAAAAAAATGTGTTTATTTACGACATCACATTAGAAACCTCTAAAATTATCAGTGTTTCTCTACTATATTATGCATTTATTATACATATAAACCTTCCTCCTGAATCACTCTATCTATTAAAAAAAACCGCATCAAAATCCGTTGTGTAGTTTTAAAGATATAAGCAAACATACATACATACATACGCGGGAAGCGGAAAGCGACTTTGCTTTATACTATGTAGTGAAGTATCGTGTTATGGTGTGATTGTGATGTCATAACTTTGTACCTCTAAAGTCCATCTGATCGGAGCAATTGAAGACAATCACAAGCTTCCCCAGTGTTCGAGCCATGTCTTTAGTTGTCTCTGTCTTGCCAGTACCAGCGGGTCCGGCAGGTGCGCCGCCCATACTCATACCAATAGCTTGCGACAACGTGATGTAACATCTGTCTGTTAGCGGTGTGATTACAAGACGCTCCGTAATACCCAGGTATTCGTTCTGGAACGATAGATGAAGCCAAGATGTGTTGCCATTACCTATTCGGTTGTTAATGTATAGTAAGAAATAGTAATATAAATATAGTACAAGTAAAAGTTAGGCCTAGGCGTCTTTTCGTCCAGTAAGGAATTTCGTACGCGTAAGAAGCCGCCTTAAGGGGCTCCCAGTCGACGATTGCTCTTTTTCGAAACGAAAAAAGAAATACTTCTGAACAAGCCACATCTCCTATTTTTATAAGTATATTACTTCAGGTTCCTACCTAGATTTCTATTAAGCTGAAAACATAATAGCAGAAACTTTTCACGATAAAGATATTATTTCAAAATGATACGTTTTAGAATTTATGATCGAAATATTTTATATACCTAATAGGTATATAAAATAGGTATTACCTATACCTACTATTATAATCAACTTGTGATTTATTGTTAAAGATAGGTAATAATATGTAGATCTAGATTTCTATTAGAATAGATTTTTGATAAGTAATTATACATAATTTATATCATTAATTTATTCGAAAAGCAAAGGCGGACCACGCGCCGACGTGTGTTTGTCGTCATTGCAGCGGTCGGTAGGATTATTTATCGAAGTGATTAAAGATGGGTACATCTTTATTCACATATACTATACATTATAAAATAGGAGATGTGGCTTGTTCAGAAGTATTTCTTTTTTCATTTCGAACAAAAATAATCGTCGACTGGGAGCGCCTTAAGCTTTGACAGTGGTTTGGTGGGCAAGTGTATAGAAGTTTTAGTATTTTTTTCTATAATAGAGCAGTTTTTCTGAATTGTATGTTAAACTATGAGGAATCAAGGTGTATAGTAGGTAAATAGCAAGTGTTACTGCTGACGGAAAGCTGACGCGTCATACCTGATACAAAAAGTCCACATCAGTGATGGAGACAATGCAGTCATCGCTGTCTTCAAAGTAGTAGAAGCGAGCCTGCTTCTGCCATTCAAAGTCTACAGGCGTCTTGATTCGCATCCGCACTAAATCATCAAAGATGTCTCTAAAAATGTAAAAAAATATGCATATTTAATAGAAAAAAATTCCCTTTTTTTTAATTTTGCAGTCAAATTTACTTTCCAAGGCCATCTAAAACCACCTAAATAAAAATCTTGACTTAATATATGCATTTAAATTAACCACTTTTTTGTTTTAGAATTATTTCTACATTACATTTAACTAGCGACCCGCCCCGGCTTCGCACGGGTAGCATGTTATTATACATATAAACCTTCCTCCTGAATCACTCTATCTATTAAAAAAAACCGCATCAAAATCCGTTGTGTAGTTTTAAAGATATAAGCAAACATACATACATACATACATACAGACGCGGGAAGCGGAAAGCGACTTTGCTTTATACTATGTAGTGATGAAACAAAATAGGTAAACTATCTGTAGCCAAGATAAATTAAAATTGTGTTTATTAAGTATTGTTTGTTCCCTTGTATCTCGTTTCTGTGTGTAATGTACCTTTGATGGACGTGAATAGTAATCATGGTCTCCACCCTAGTCCTGTCAAGTGATGCTAAATCTTTAACAGTCATATCGATAAGTCCGTTCAGAAGATCCAGACACTTTTGATTAGTGAGTCTCATAATAAACTTGTCAGCTTTGGCCTTTTTCAACGCGTACTCAGCGTCGCTTGTCCAAAGAATTTGCATTCCTAACAGTCCAGCCTGGAAAAAAACACATAACATAGGGGCTGCTATATAAGGGAAGTTGTTTGATGAAATATTTTCATTTAAAAACTACTTTTATGTGTTAGAAATTATGAGAAAAGAGCACCTACCTGTCCAGGGAAATTCCAAAATCCGACTAAGAACTCAAATTCTGGATCACCCGCCATCGTTTGAGAAATGCTAGCAATCATATTTCTCACTGTATCTTTCATTGTATCTAACAACGAGTTCAGCCAAATCTGAAAATATTTTCAGACATATTTATTACAATATTGTAAATATTCCATTAAAATATTTTTGGAAACCTTCAAACACTCCGCTATCATTTGTATGGAAGTTACAAAAGCGACGTCAGATAGAACAATTACTTCAGTGACGAATAGTTATATAGGTTTTTCATAGGTAGAAAAAAAATCGTTACTTCAACGCCTCCGATGCAAGCCACAGGCCGCTCCAATGGAATGGTTTCTCCGTTATCAGAATTCATGTTGATGATCCTTTCTTTGTCATCGAAGTCGACCATGTACAGAGCGTCAAATATACTGGGCAGATGAGGCTGTAACGAATAATTGTAGTAGTAACGGTCAATAGAATCCCAGTAATCCCACATTCCACGTACACATTTCTTCTAACTGTAAAAATATTTAGCAGCTATAAATTTACCTAAAATTCTAAAATAAAATAAAACAACACAGATGGGAAATATTAGATCGCATAATTTTTTTCGCGTATCATTTTTTATAATTTCTTAAGCGTATACATTATCATAAACTTCAGACACCAAAAGATTGGTAAACTTTCAGACTTCAAGAAGTGTAACATTTACTTCTACGATTATACTAATATGTCGCAATTCAGCGGACTAGTTTCTTATAAATTCTGTGGGCCGATCCCGGCGGCACTGCAATGCCGGGCCGACCCGTGACGGGAGTGGAGCGAGCTCCGAACATCCCGTCGCTTAACAAAAATCAGATTAATATACTGGTCCCTCAGTGAGGGAACTTTCAGATATTAAGCTGAAAAGAACAGATACTACACTTTGATCTTAGCCAAAAGGCCGAGAAGCGATACTAATTCGGTGTTCAATGAGGCAGGTGGTTCAGAGCCGTGCGTTTTCGTCAGCGCGATTCAGGAAATGTACAATTTTACTAGCGACATCTAGTCTTGATATGGTGAACTAATATTAATTCTTCAAAACTAAACTTTAATAATAATTACTAGCAAGCACAATACATGTCTAATAATGAGCGTAAAAAAAACATTTATGTTAAATTTACCAATGTAATTAAAATTTATGTATGATAATATTATTGTAACAAGTAACCAGGTATGCTAAATTACGTGTTGATAAAATAAAAATAATAATGTGTTGTGAAATCATTAAAAGCTGTAGTTTCTTGCCTTTACCTTCTAGCTCACAGATAATAGGTATAAGTAAAATATATGGAGTTTTAAAAGTTAATATATTTTTACTCTATTTGAATAAAGAAACTCTTAGATTTTTTTACTTTGTAGATGAACTAATTATGACAAATGATATAGGCTGTAAACATACCCCACTCTTCTCTTATAACATGTCTGATTTTTTAAACCAGGCAAAACATGTCATTGTAATTAGTAAAGTAATTACGTTAATGCCATACCAATAAAAAAAGAACTAATCCAATAGCAATCTTTTCATTGGTACGGATGCTGAAACCTGTTATGAATTTATAGTTGAATAATGAGGGGGACGGCGCGTACGCAGTCCCCACTACCAAAAATAACGCACCCGAGTTATCCACATTAGGGATAATCGCAGAGGTCAACCCAATCCGCAGTGCAATGGATAGGCCTCGCTCTGGGGGAACCGCCTTTGTGATCACGGTGTCCCCTGTGCCAGGTAAGTATGAGTTCGTACTGTTATCGAGGGGAGGTCATTTAGAGCCGTGCGTTTTCGTCAGCGCGATTCAGAAAACGGAATTATTTAGTCGCGACATCTAGTTCTGAATTAGGAAAACAAAATTTCATCTGACGTCTTATGTCAAAATGACACACTCACGCACTGACATAACCTCTAAAATTCGGGGTGTCATTTAGGTTTACTAAACTGTACCTCGTACAAGGTTTGGCAATTTATTGTTTTGAAACTTAAACCATTACCAATTTATCATTAAAACTCTGATAAATTATTTTTTAACATTTTGGTCATTGGACAATTTGTCTTTTGGACGTAAGTTACCCTAAGTTCTGGTGTGTTCTGTAAGCAGCAATAAAAATTATGCCAAATGCCAAATAATAGTGTTAGAGGGGATAATTTTATCCATCGAAATGAGAAAAATTGGTGACAAATTAATATAATACTAAGCATTTCTATATTTCCAATCTTAAAGCATAAGCTTTGTTTGTATTATTATTATAATCTCAATGATACGATACGATATAGGTTTCTTATACATTCTGTGGGCCGATCCCGGCGGCACTGCAATGCCGGGCCGACCCGTGACGGGAGTGGAGCGAGCTCCGAACATCCCGTCGCTTAACAAAAATCAGATTAATATACTGGTCCCTCAGTGAGGGAACTTTCAGATATTAAGCTGAAAAGAACAGATACTACACTTTGATCTTAGCCAAAAGGCCGAGAAGCGATACTGATTCGGTGTTCACCGAGGCAGGTGGTTCAGAGCCGTGTGTTTTCGTCAGCGCGATTTAGAAAACGGAATTTTTTAGTCGCGACATCTAGTTCTGTACTAAGAAAATAAAATTTCATCTGACGTCTAATGTCAAAATGACACTGACGCACTGACATAACCTAAAAAATTCGGGGTGACATTTAGGTTTACTAAACTGTACCTACGTACAAGGTTAGGCAATTTAAATAACAATTTATTGTTTTGAAACTTAGACCATTACCAATTCAACATTATAATACATTTTGGTCATTGGACAATTTGTCCTTTGGGCGTAAGTAAGTCCTAGTGTATTCTAGCAACAAACATTTTATGCCAAATAATAGTGTGTTGTTATACAGGTGATCATTTTTCTAGTGACAAATATAATTTAGTCAATTTATATTTTAAATCTCATGTTTTAGGGTTACGTACCCAAAGGGTAAAAACGGGACCCTATTACACGTCAGGATATACTTCACTGTCCGTCTGTCTGTCACAAAGCTGTATTTTATGAACCGTGATAGCTATACAGTTGAATTTTTCACAAATGATGTATTTCTGTTGCCGATATAACAACAAATACTAAAAACAGAATAAAATAAATATTTTAGTGGGGCTCCCATACAACAAACGTGTTTTTTTGCCGTTTTTTATAGATAATGGTACGGAACCCTTCGTGCGCGAGTCCGACTCGCACTTGGCCGGTTTTATTTAATTTTAAAGCTTTGTTTTGTTCTGCATTAAGAAAATAAATTTTATTTGACATCGTAGTCATAGTTATTTTATCTGTAAGTTTTAATTCTAAATCAAGTGTAGCGTGTGTTGCTTTTTGAATTTGTGCTGAAGCTCTTTAGTTATTTTTTTTATTGCTGTACGTACTTGAGTAGTAGGTACTTTTAATTATTATTCTTGTTTGAGCCTTCACCTTGTTCGATTGGCACCACACTGGAGCTCTACATAGCATTAAGGAAAGGATCATAAAAAAAAGGTAGACCCCAAGCCGTGTTTGTTGCCTGATTCTTCTAGGCTTGGTCGCGTGGAATCGGCGTAGCTTCACCTAGTTCCTAAGACGTTTCAAAGTGATCCTTGTGATTTTATTGAAATAAATGATTTTTGAATTTGAATTTGAATTTGAGTCATACGTCAACATAACGTTACACATTGTCTTACGTCATCATATTAAAAATCGATTTCCTGAATCTACATGGACGAAGTTGCAGATAAGCTAGTCCAAAATAAACCATACCTGAATAGAATGCGGATCGGACGCTTGTCCCAATATCTCCAACAGCACTGGATCAGACACGAAGAAGAATCTCGGGAAGATAAGCCGCTTCGTCTCAAGATACCCAGTGAGCGACTTCTGACACGCCTCCAGTTGTTCAAACAAATGTGGAAGTAGTTGTTTCAGTGTGTCGTCCGATGTGCAGGTTTCGACGCAGTTGATAATGTCACGAGCGCGGTACATTATCTTTACGTAGGTTTTGTCAATTGTCTGTGAAATTAGACACAATAATTATCATATTCCACATAATTGATTCTATATAAGGTCATAAATTATTAGAATCTCGCAAAAGGTATACCAACTCATTTGAAACACCATTAAAAAATCTCGATTTTAACCAATTAATATATTATCTATCAGATACCTTGTTCCCTCCCATAGCAGAAGCTTTGTTTAGGTCTCCCACACAAAACCGCGATGCGATACGACACCCGCACACAGGATTAAAGCTCTTCTTTCTTAGGAGAAAAATGCAAAAATGCGGGCATATGCCAAATATAATGTTTGGACGTGCCTCTGACTACCCCCACTAGATATCTTCAAAGGATCTAAGCGTCTGAAGATCTGAGAGGATGTCTACCGTACTTGGGGATTACAGTCGTGATCCTATATTTTTTTTTTCTTAGGAGTATTGGAAGACAGCTCGCAGATATTTGCGATGCGATGCGAATTTGCAGTTATGTGTGAGATGGCTTAATTTGTGGCTATATTCTACGTGAAAGATCCTACAATACTTAAATATTTATTTTTCTTACTCTCTACTTGAAAATAATGACGATATACGAGTATGGAAATGCTTAATAAACAAACAACTTACAGCAAACCGCTTAGCTTCAGCCGGCAGTTGTTTCGCGATATCGCCGCCTACAAACACGGCCTCCAGATACATCCACAGGTTCTGTACTTGCAGCCATTTCTCGAGGATCTCCGTCGTGTTGACGAGCTTGTTGATCCACAGAAGTATGTCCTTTTTGAATGGCGCATTGTATCTGAAAGATAATTACAATGATCTTATGTAGATTTAAATTTAAAACATGATCATTCTTGTACCTGGATAAAAAAGTAGTCGATGTGTTATTCTGATGTATAAGCTATATTTCTGTAAAGTTTCATTTTAATCCGTTCGGTAGTTTTCGTGAAGGAGTAAACACACACACACTGGATAGAATCTGTCTATACGACTCGACTGAATTACTTCAGCGTATCAAGACTTTGCTTGCTATAAATCAGTTCATGTGTATCGAACTTAAAGCAAATTATTATAAAGTAACCAGACATAAGTAATCTGCCCCTTAAGCATAGCATCCTCTCAAATCCTTGAAGATGTGTAAAGGACATACTCAGAGGCATATCGTTGCTGTCGGTACAAAAAGTCGTATGTAAAAACGTTAGGTTTTCAGGAGACACAAAAAAACTGATTATTATCTTATCTATGAAGTTTCTTTGCAATATTTAAATGTAAATAGCTTTAGTTTTATAGCTTACATACGTTTATTATACTCCTGCAAATCGATTTACTACACATACAGCCAATATAAAAAATGGCACAATTATGACATACGACTTTTTGTACTGACAGCAACGATATTTATTTCCTTTTCTATAAGTTATATAAGTTAGGTACCTGTTCGACGCCAAAGAGTTGAGAATCATCATCGAATCTTCAAGCAAAGTGATAATATCCATTGTATCTTGCGCTTTGAGCAGCAACTCGCCTCTGTTCTTGAACGGAGCGAAGGTTAGATCAACCACAGCCCAGTCCGCAATAACTTGTTTCAGTTTCGCTTCTATGTCCTTCTCTTTCACTGCACTGATGCAAATATCCTAGAAATATATCAAAATAAACAATATCCTCATTTAAAGTTTGACACATTTTCAAAATGTAAATAATAAAATAAAATAAATAGGATCACGACTGTAATCCCCAAGTACCTACGGTAGACATCCTCTCAGATCTCCAGACGCTTAGATCCTTTGAAGATGTCTAGTGGGGGTAGGCATTCCTTACGTGACAGGTTGCAAGCCCATCGCCGCTTATAAGAATTCTAACTGGTTTCCTCACGATGTTTTCCTTCACCGTTTTGAGCACGTGTTTTTGATGCGCATATATTTTTTTCGAACAGAAAAAATCCATTGATGGACGCCGGGATTGGAACCCACGACCTTCAGATCGAAAGTCGAGGTACCTCCCACTCGGCCAACACGGCTTTTTCGTAAAATTCGGAAAAATGTAAATACCTACATACATTTCTAAATTCACAACTTACACCAACGCTGTACCGGACATTTTGATGCAATATAAATAGAATAATATAGTTCGACTAAGGGTCTTGATTCGATCTGCATCATCTGTTTGTATGAAAATTCAATTGTATGTTCAAATGAATAGTTACCTCAACATCCTCTTTATTTTTCAATAGAGGCGCTTCCATAACATTTGCCAAAGTAAACGATTCGGATTCCACGTCCAACACACAGTCTGAAACACAGAAAGTATAATTACGTAAAGTATATACAGTTAAGTATATAAACTTTTATATACCAACATAATATCAATTTTCTATTTGCAAGATGCTTGCCACAAGAAAAGGTTTTTTTTCTATTCTATTCTATAGAAAGACAAGGATTTATGGATAGTAGTATGCATTCGTAGGTTTTTGATGTATGGTGTCAATGGTCAAATCTTTCAAAATATAGTCGGAAACGATGTGACGTTTGTCCCGATATATCGTTGATCGTTTTCAAGAGTAGACCCCAATAAATAGCAGTTCCCAGCTACATACTCATGAGTTTCTCCAGCCTCCTCCAATGGCGATCCTTCATAGACTTATCGGCCATCAGTTCCAACAGCGGGCACGTTTCGTTGAAGTCATCAATCTTTGTTTTCAACTCGATAAAGGCGGGCCAATCCTTCATTCCTCGTGGAAGCTTACGGCATCTGAAAATATATGAAATGGTATGAGATTTTTTTTATGTCAAAAAACTTTTATTTGCAAAAGCAACACACACAATATACCTAACTATAGAAAATACAGTCGTGGTCAACTAATTAGGGACATGCAAGATAGTGAAGAACAATAACCGGTTATGTACATACAAATATAAAACCCTATTGATTTCTCAGTAACTATTATTTGCATAATTTGGTCCGATTATTATGCTTTAAATTGCTGTAAATAAAAGAATAAATAAATAGAAAAAAGTATTTAATATCAAAGGTTGAACATGTATTCAATTTTAAGGTATAATTCTGTAGCTGGACATTTAATTAAGGACAGTAAACTATAATGAAAAATAGAGTTAAACAAAACTAATAATCTGCAGTATTATAATATCTTTAACAGCTCCATTTTATTACGTGTAAAATCAGTACCCAGTAGCAAAACCTTTGTTAGTAATTACCGCTTGACACCGATGTGGCATAGACATTATCAGTTTCTGGCATGTTTCGACAGGAATGTTTGCCTATGCCTCACAAAAAGCTTCATTAAGTTCATCTAAAGTTGTGGTACGATATGGCTACTTTTTTCTTGATTTCGTGCCAAAGGTGCTCGATTGGGTTAAGGTCCGGGCTATTTGCTGGCCAATCTAGCACCGATACTGACTGACTGGTAAGAAACGACTTGACTGAACGGGCGGTATGTTTCGGGTCGTTATCATGCTGAAACGTCCATATAATAGGGAGATGCTCCTCAGCATAGGGAAGCATCGTTTCCTCCAATATTGCCTTGTATTGATGTTGGTCTAAGTTACCCTGAACTTTCCTCACAGGTCCCACTCCACGTCCAGAAAATGAACCCCACATTTTAATGTTTCCACCGCCATGTTTCACCTGCTTTTTTGTGAATCTTGGATTCATTTCCGCTTTTACTGGACGCCGTACGTATTGCCTTCCATCTGAAGAAATCAAATTAACCTTGGTCTCGTCAGAGAATAATACATGTTGCCATTGGGCGTAGGTCCAATGTCCATATTTACGTGCAAACGCCAAACGAGCATTTCTATGTTCTTTCTTCAACAACGGTACTTTGCGAGCCACTCTTCCGAACAACCCTGCTTCTACCAGACTTCGTCGAACGGTCCTCGCTGAGACACCAGCTCTTTCGTCTGTCCCAAACACTTCGTGTTTAATTAAAATAGAGCCTAGAAACGGATCTTTCTTAGCTAACCTGGTTATCATTCTATCTTCTTGCGGAGTTGTTTTTCTCGATCTTTTTGTTCTGGGCACATTTAAATCTGTGTTATTGCGTCTGACATGTTGCACTGCATTGTATACCATAGTTTTTGAACAATTTAAATGTTCTGCTATCCTTCGGTATGGCCAACCATGCTCGACAACAAACTTCATGATAATTTTTCGTAGTGTTGGATCGCAACTTTTCTTCAAAATATTTTTCAAAACTTAAAATAAATATCGGGATTGCCGCCAAAACTACCACGAAACAATAAGAGAAGAAGTAAAAAAGTATTGAGATTCAAATTTTGAAAATAGAACGCAATATCTCAGTGTCCCTAATTAAATGGCCAGCCAGCATTATTTGAACAAATAGCACTACGATAATCTATCAGCTATACTGTAAAGAGGTTTAATGTTTAAAAAGTTGTTATTGTTTGTATAATCGGGCACATAAATGACTAATTATACTTACATGTAAGAGATATGGAATATGGTTTAGACTCGTTGGAAAATAAAAAATAAATTCACAATTCGGTTTAACCAAAGAGTGTCCCTAATTAGTTGATCACGACTGTATATACAAACTAATATATAGTGTAACTGCTACAAAATTACAAACTTCACCGTAGTTGTGCGTGATTAGTACTAATACATACTAATCGTGCTAAAAAATAGGAAAACTTGCCTTAAATCAAAGTCGGCGAGCTGTGAAACGATTTGTTCGATTTCAATCTCGACCCAAGGCGTCTCGAAGTAGCCGTCGATGGAGTTCATTACAGACAAATATAGACTGTATCTGTAAAATATAAAGATCATTTTAATAAACGACGAAGAATTAAAGATTTCTGCAAACAATTTACAACCTAAAATAGATACGCAGAAGTTTTAAAATTAAAAAACAAACTTACAGTTTGCTGAGCAAGTTGAACTCCTTCTTTTTCTGGTGCAGAATAGGATAGTCTTTGACTTCCATTCCGAATAACTTCTCACCATTGGAATACATTTCAAATTTACGCCACAGATCATCGAATCTCGATTGAAACATTATCACTCTGAGAAAAAAAACAAAGTAATGCTTCAATCTGATTAATAAACATTTAATCTTCGCATGGTCTTAAAAAACCAGGCTCTCATATTCTTGAAGATGTCTAAAACCTCGTTAATGATAAAGTATCTCATAATTAACTGCAGTAACTGATAGGGATACATAAATATTTTATGGGTTGTAAATTTCAAATCTAGTACAATTCTTCTAACATAAAAGTTCCAGTGTTCTATTCAAATTATTGATAAGAGCTATCACGATATTTCCTATTCGGCACTTAATTTCTTTACTGTAACTTTTCTTTAAAGCAACAAAAAATCAACAAAGCAATTGAATTTGGAGCACAATCATTTTTATTCGAATTTTCATAATAAAACAAGAAAATCAATACCTTAAATATATTTGGTTAAGGAATCTATATTTTAAATAATGTACATTCCTAATGAAACTGTATAATATAAGCAACTAACTTCACTATAGTGGTGTGCACCGGTTCTCATAAAACCGGATAATCCCAAATTAGGGTGTGCACCGGAGCCTATAGTCCAAGTTTATTTTAACTACCAGTTATTTGATTAGTAAACATTTCTGTACGAATTACTCAGTCTCGGTTAGAAATACACAGTTAGTAGTCGACGAACAAACCTAAAGCCTTTGGTTTGGAGATTTGTTTTTTGCAAGAACAAACCATTACTTGTGTAATGAAAATTAAGTTTTTTATTAAAAATATATTATTAAAATCAAGCTTTTTGGAGTTTACTCCTTAAGAACCGGTTTTTGATACAAGGCGCCCGGTATGAGAAAAATGTGAGGTGTAAAATCTACTGAACGAATGACCTCGTTACGTTTTTGGTGCGCAACTTTCTAATTTGGTGTGAGCAGTGCAGCTAGATCGTGGGTAGTGTGTACTGTGTACCCTTACTTTGCCTATACTTTATAATGCTTTCTCTCACTCTTACTGATGGCAAAACATCTTATAGTGGGGTACGCTCTACGCACGATCTGGTAAACTCCAGTCGTGCGTCGGAGCTGACACACACAATTTTTTAAAGTTCTAGGGCTCTAGTACTCGTCAAGACCAATCCAACGAGCCCAAACACGACGTGGTTATGTTGCGTAGTAGATGCGTTTCTATGGCTATAATCGAGCTCCATCATCAGGCCAGCTCGCTAGTACTATAATTTTGCATTGTCATTAGATATTGATAAGTATGCAAAGTTTTACCTCAATCCGATTATTTACTGAGGAGTTCCGTTGAACAGCTCCTGAGTCCATCATCAGACCAGCTCGCTGTCACCATATAATTGCATTGTCACTGATGTTACTTAAGTAGGCAAAATTTCAGCTCAATCGGTTTGAGATAACTGCTTCTTACAGTTGGAAGATTCCACCCGAACATAAAATATACATTAAACTAAACAATGTATGTTGATTTATTACTCGATCCAAAGGTTAAACCATTTTAAGGCCAGGCCAATTTAGCCTTCGGATTCGGATGCTCATCTTAACACAATAATAATTTTAAAGACGGCCAAGCACTCATATGCTTAGAACCATACAAAAACATAAGAATCGAACCCGCAACCTCTTTACATGTCTGTAGAGAGTAGTCACGTTAACAGTAATTCAGTAACAAGAACTTCCCGTGGCAGACCCAAAACGCAACGATAGCGCGTTCTAATTTTCTCTGTGGCGACATCTAGTTTGGTTAAAGGGTACTTTTGGAATACATTTTAGATAACGTATCGCTCTAGGGAGAATTCATACCATTGCTTTGACAGCCATTAAAATATTGAAGCAGTTGATTATTGAACAGATTGGACGTATTTAAAGCACGTTTAAGTAATGGTTTTAAAATACGCGCGTAAATTTACAATTTATGTAATCATCTCCGCGCTGACTAGGTCAGTGGGGCTATTTTGTAAAAACATGAATAGCCCTAAATAATGATGAATTAGTTTCTTACATACAAGTTTGTAGCAGCGTCTCCATCAAACTAGAGTTTGAAAACAAGTGATCCGTCCGAACGCTTTCTGACAATGGAGAGCGATAGGCTAGAGAGCGCAAGGTTACAGAAAGATAGGGAGTAGTCAAAGGCACGTCTAAACGTTACACTTGGCATATACCCACATTTTGACAAAGGTCAATATTGTCACTCACCTGTCACTAGCTTCACGCGCGGTCAGCCCCGGCGACATGGGCCCAAACGCGTCATAATCCGCGTCAAACTTGAGCACGTCCGCATTGAACGTCGCCACACCTTCAGTCAACTCCTTCTGCAGCGGCCCTTGCATGTCGACAATTCTTTGTTGCACTTGTTGAGACTGGGGAATCACTACATAGTATAAAGCAAAGTCGCTTTTCGCTTCCCGCGTATGTATGTTTGCTTATATCTTTAAAACTACACAACGGATTTTGATGCGGTTTTTTTAATAGATAGAGTGATTCAAGAGGAAGGTTTATATGTATAATACATGCATAATATAGTAGAGAAACACTGATAATTTTAGAGGTTTCTAATGTGATGTCGTAAATAAACACATTTTTTTTTCTACAATAAAGTCCGCATTGGTATTAGAAATGTCTTACGCACAGCGAAGCGGGCACGGGTCAGCTTGTACAAAATAAAAAATAAATAGGATCACAACTGCAATCCCCAAGCACGGTATACATCCTCTCAGATCTCCTGTCGCTCATAACCTTGAATATGTTTAAAGGACACTTGCCTACATTTTGCAGTAGTTGGCATTCCATACATGACAGATTACTAGCCCAAATAAATCAAGAGGTACATACAGTTAGAAGCATGTTTTGGAAAGCGTATCGCAAGCCATACACCATGTCCGCGTCTTCTTTGGGTATGTCAATATTGAATTGAGCAAACGTTGCATAGCTTTCTTCAATGAGATCCAACTCCATATCCATTCTGAAAATAAGAAGCAGATAAGTTTTAAACATCTCGAGAAAATTATTATAAATGCGAAAGTTTGTGAGTTTGTATGTATGTTTGTTCCTCAATCAGGCCTAAACAACAAAACGGATTAAGTTGAAATTTGCTGTAGATGTAGATATAATGCCCGAATAAATAATAGATATGCTACTTTAAAATATGAAAAACATCCCAAAATAGATAAAAACGCAAAAGGCATGATTTCTGTATAGATGGCGCTGGTGTGCAACAAATCTGACATCACAGACTAAAAAAATTCAGTCTATTCTATTCGATTATTGAAATTTGACAGGACAACGTCTGTCACGGGTCGGCTAGTAAATTATAATTGTTTCTTAGACTATATTATATCTTCTCTGTTTACTCTTAGAAGTCTTGTCTAAATAATTATAGTATAATTAACTTTATACACCGGGGTTGAAATAAGGCTTAGTATGTTACTTCCTCGGCGTTTTGGTAGTTTTGTTCTATATTTATACGAATATTTTATCCTTAGTTATTGGTATTTAAACTATTTTAAACGGGTCTTTATCAAGTAGGTACCTACTGCCATTATTTTGCCACCGTTTCGACTATGTTACAATAGTCTGCCACCATAACGCCCAATAAATTAAAGGGAACGTAATAAATATTCGTTTAAAAATCAATAGTTATGCGTACCAATCACGATAGTTTAAAAAATACAACTAACCCAATAAACTCCTCTCTTATAAGCTCCAAGCACATCATAGCAACTCGCACATCGTCTAAATCCTTAATTTTCTTTCCCATTGTCTTCATGCGGTCATTTATAAACTGCATAAGTCTTGTCACGCGCTCCTTATAAGCTACACTGAGCAGTTTGCCTAAGATTCTCTTCCATTCTATGGACTCGACATGCAAACCTAGCTTTATGTTGTCTGTGAGATTAAAGTTACATTTAGTTACGACAAATGTCCTTTATTATCTCTACCTCGAGCAAAATACGGATAATGAGTAATAGAGGTTATGCTTTTGTTCTATAAAAGTATTTTTATTGCTCCTAGAATTTGTGAAAAAATGTTGATTCAATAGTTTCCGATGTAGGGTAAAGGTAAGTGTAACACCCCAAGCCAAAACCTTTTTAACAAAATGAAGTAAAAAAAAAATGATGCGAGTCGGACTCGCGCACGAAGAGTTCCGTTCCATTATCTATAAAAAAACGACAAAAAAAAAAAAAACATATTTATTGGGAGCCCCACTCAAATATTTATTTAATTCTGTTTTTAGTATTTGTTGTTATAGCGCGAACGAAATAGATAATCTGTGAAAATTTCAACTGTCTATCACGGTTCATGAGATACAGCCTTGAGACGGACAGACAGACCCTTTACCCTTTGGGTACGGAACCCTAAAAATGGCAAGAAAAAGAAGCTGTATACCCATATTGATTTGAATCGATCCAATAATATGTCGCTCCGGTAAATTGAGCACCTCCTCAGTTTGTGCTTCATATTTCTTGAGCATATCTCTGATGATGACGTTTAAGGGATTAGAGTCCACAAAGTCCTGGACTTGTACGACTCTGTCTTCGGCCCAGAGGTGGGCAAATCTACCGTAGTTCTGAAACCAATAAAATGTAATTTCAATATAAGCTTCTTACGACCGCGGGGTATACTCGTACAAAAAGCGTTATTTCTAATTATATCGTTTGAATCGTCTCTCATCTACGATTCTTATCTCAGTTGTTATCCACACTCTTTGATCCACACTATAAAAACGTATAAACACATTATTATACGGTATTTATCAAAGTTTAAGTCTATCAAGTATTATTAAGGGGGACGGCGCGTACGCAGTCCCCACTAACAAAAATAACGCACCCGAGTTATCCACATTAGGGATAATCGCAGAGGTCAACCCAATCCGCAGTGCAATGGATAGGCCTCGCTCTGGGGGAACCGCCTCTGTGATCACGGTGTCCCCTGTGCCAGGTAAGTATGAGTTCGTACTGTTATCGAGGGAAGGTCGTTTAGAGCCGTGCGTTTTCTTCAGCGCGATTCAGAAAACGGAATTTATTAATCGCGACATCTAGTTCTGAATTGAGAAAATAAAATTTCATCTGACGTCTAATGTCAAATTGACACTCACGCACTGACATAACCTCTAAAATTCGGGGTGACATTTAAGTATATTAAACTGTACCTCGTACAAGGTTGGGCAATTTAAATAACATTTTATTGTTTTGAAGCTTAGACCATTACCAATTCAACATTCAAACTCTGATGAATTTATTTTTTAACATTTTGGTCATTGGACAATTTGTCTTTTGGACGAAAGTTACCCTAAGTCCTAGTGTGTTCTGTAAGCAGCAATAAAAATTATGCCAAATAATAGTGTTAGAGGGGATAATTTATCGAAATTAGAAAATTTAGTGACAAATTACTATATACTAAGCATTTCTATATTTCCAATCTTAAAGCATAAGCTTTGTTTGTATTATTATTATAGTCTCAATGATACGATACGAAACAAGTTTCTTATAAATTCTGTGGGCCGATCCCGGCGGCACTGCAATGCCGGGCCCACCCGTGACGGGAGTGGAGCGAGTTCCGAACATCCCGTCGCTTAACAAAAATCAGATTAATATACTGGTCCCTCAGTGAGGAAACTTTCAGATATTAAGCTGAAAAGAACAGATACTACACTTTGATCTTAGCCAAAAGGCCGAGAAGCGATACTGATTCGGTGTTTACTGAGGCAGGTGGTTAAGAGCCGTGCGTTTTCGTCAGCGCGATTTAGAAAACGGAATTTTTTTGTCGCGACATCTAGTTCTGTATTTAGAAAATAAAATTTCATCTGACGTCTAATGTCAAAATGACACTCACGCACTGACATAATCTCTAAAATTCGGGGTGACATTTAAGTTTACTAAACTGTACCTACGTACAAGGTTTGGCAATATAAATAACAATTTATTGTTTTAAAACTTAGACCATTACCAATTTCACCATTACATTTTAACTCATTTTGGTCATTGGACAATTTGCCTTTTGGACGTAAGTTACCTTAAACAAACATTTTATTGCAAATAATAGTGTCATTTTTCTAGTAACAAATTAATTTGAGCGTTTTCGTTTTTTTTTTATTAATTTTAGAGCTTTGTTTGTTTTAATATCATCGTCTCACTTCCATGATGTCTATGAGACAAGTTTCTTATAAATTCTGTGGGCCAATCCCGGCGGCACTGCAATGCCGGGCCGACCCGTGACGGGAGTGGAGCGAGCTCCGAACATCCCGTCGCTTAACAAAAATCAGATTAATATACTGGTCCCTCAGTGAGGGAACTTTCAGATATTAAGCTGAAAAGAACAGATACTACACTTTGATCTTAGCCAAAAGGCCGAGAAGCGATACTGATTCGGTGTTTACTGAGGCAGGTGGTTAAGAGCCGTGCGTTTTCGTCAGCGCGATTTAGAAAACGGATTTTTTTTGTCGCGACATCTAGTTCTGTATTTAGAAAATAAAATTTCATCTGACGTCTAATGTCAAAATGACACTCACGCACTGACATAATCTCTAAAATTCGGGGTGACATTTAAGTTTACTAAACTGTACCTACGTACAAGGTTTGGCAATATAAATAACAATTTATTGTTTTAAAACTTAGACCATTACCAATTTCACCATTACATTTTAACTCATTTTGGTCATTGGACAATTTGCCTTTTGGACGTAAGTTACCTTAAACAAACATTTTATTGCAAATAATAGTGTCATTTTTCTAGTAACAAATTAATTTGAGCGTTTTCGTTTTTTTTTATTAATTTTAGAGCTTTGTTTGTTTTAATATCATCGTCTCACTTCCATGATGTCTATGAGACAAGTTTCTTATAAATTCTGTGGGCCGATCCCGGCGGCACTGCAATGCCGGGCCGACCCGTGACGGGAGTGGAGCGAGCTCCGAACATCCCGTCGCTTAACAAAAATCAGATTAATATACTGGTCCCTCAGTGAGGGAACTTTCAGATATTAAGCTGAAAAGAACAGATACTACACTTTGATCTTAGCCAAAAGGCCGAGAAGCGATACTGATTCGGTGTTCACTGAGGCAGGTGGTTAAGAGCCGTGCGTTTTCGTCAGCGCGATTTAGAAAACGGAATTTTTTTGTCGCGACATCTAGTTCTGTATTTAGAAAATAAAATTTCATCTGACGTCTAATGTCAAAATGACACTCACGCACTGACATAACCTTTAAAATTCGGGGTGACATTTAAGTTTACTAAACTGTACCTACAAGGTTTGACAATTTAAATAACAATTTATTGTTTTAAAACTTAGACCATTACCAATTTCACCATTACATTTTAACTCATTTTGGTCATTGGACAATTTGCCTTTTGGACGTAAGTTACCTAAACAAACATTTTATGGCAAATAATGGAGTGTCATTTTTCTAGTAAGTAACAAATTAATTTAAACGTTTTCGTTTTTTTTTTATGAATTTTAGAGCTTTGTTTGTTTTAATATCATCGTCTCACTTCCATGATGTCTATGAGACAAGTTTCTTATAAATTCTGTGGGCCGATCCCGGCGGCACTGCAATGCCGGGCCGACCCGTGACGGGAGTGGAGCGAGCTCCGAACATCCCGTCGCTTAACAAAAATCAGATTAATA
Organism: Hydriomena furcata; assembly: GCA_912999785.1. NCBI lineage: Eukaryota > Metazoa > Arthropoda > Insecta > Lepidoptera > Geometridae > Hydriomena > Hydriomena furcata. Next base: position 10,454,775 of record OU538824.1, read on the forward strand.
TACTGGTCCCTCAGTGAGGGAACTTTCAGATATTAAGCTGAAAAGAACAGATACTACACTTTGATCTTAGCCAAAAGGCCGAGAAGCGATACTGATTCGGTGTTCACTGAGGCAGGTGGTTAAGAGCCGTGCGTTTTCGTCAGCGCGATTTAGAAAACGGAATTTTTTTGTCGCGACATCTAGTTCTGTATTTAGAAAATAAAATTTCATCTGACGTCTAATGTCAAAATGACACTCACGCACTGACATAACCTTTAAAATTCGGGGTGACATTTAAGTTTACTAAACTGTACCTACGTACAAGGTTTGACAATTTAAATAACAATTTATTGTTTTAAAACTTAGACCATTACCAATTTCACCATTACATTTTAACTCATTTTGGTCATTGGACAATTTGCCTTTTGGACGTAAGTTACCTAAACAAACATTTTATGGCAAATAATGGTGTGTCATTTTTCTAGTAAGTAACAAATTAATTTAAACGTTTTCGTTTTTTTTTTTATGAATTTTAGAGCTTTGTTTGTTTTAATATCATCGTCTCACTTCCATGATGTCTATGAGACAAGTTTCTTATAAATTCTGTGGGCCGATCCCGGCGGCACTGCAATGCCGGGCCGACCCGTGACGGGAGTGGAGCGAGCTCCGAACATCCCGTCGCTTAACAAAAATCAGATTAATATACTGGTCCCTCAGTGAGGGAACTTTCAGATATTAAGCTGAAAAGAACAGATACTACACTTTGATCTTAGCCAAAAGGCCGAGAAGCGATACTGATTCGGTGTTTACTGAGGCAGGTGGTTAAGAGCCGTGCGTTTTCGTCAGCGCGATTTAGAAAACGGATTTTTTTTGTCGCGACATCTAGTTCTGTATTTAGAAAATAAAATTTCATCTGACGTCTAATGTCAAAATGACACTCACGCACTGACATAATCTCTAAAATTCGGGGTGACATTTAAGTTTACTAAACTGTACCTACGTACAAGGTTTGGCAATATAAATAACAATTTATTGTTTTAAAACTTAGACCATTACCAATTTCACCATTACATTTTAACTCATTTTGGTCATTGGACAATTTGCCTTTTGGACGTAAGTTACCTTAAACAAACATTTTATTGCAAATAATAGTGTCATTTTTCTAGTAACAAATTAATTTGAGCGTTTTCGTTTTTTTTTTATTAATTTTAGAGCTTTGTTTGTTTTAATATCATCGTCTCACTTCCATGATGTCTATGAGACAAGTTTCTTATAAATTCTGTGGGCCGATCCCGGCGGCACTGCAATGCCGGGCCGACCCGTGACGGGAGTGGAGCGAGCTCCGAACATCCCGTCGCTTAACAAAAATCAGATTAATATACTGGTCCCTCAGTGAGGGAACTTTCAGATATTAAGCTGAAAAGAACAGATACTACACTTTGATCTTAGCCAAAAGGCCGAGAAGCGATACTAATTCGGTGTTCACTGAGGCAGGTGGTTCAGAGCCGTGCGTTTTCGTCAGCGCGATTCAAAAAACGGTTTTTTTTTAGTCGCGACATCTAGTCTTGATATGTTGAACTAATAGTAATTCTTCAAAACGAAACTTTCCTAATGATTACCAGAAAGCACATGTCTAATAAAAAACTAAAAAATCATTTTTGTTTAATTTATCAATGTACCTAAAAGTTATGTATCATAAATTATTGTAACAAGTAACCAGGTATGTTGTAGAGCTATATGAAAAATATATATTACATGTTGATAAAATACTAATAATAATGATATAGAGGAAACATTATTAAAGCTCTACTATTTGTAAAATCATTAAAAGCCGTAGTTTTTTGCCTTTACCTTCTAGCTCACAGAGAATAGATATGCGTGAAATTTATGGAGTTTTAAAAGTCAATATATTTTTACTCCAATTGAATAAAAAAACTAATAGATTTTTTTACTTTGTAGATGAACTAATTATGACAAATGATATAGGCTGTAAACATACCCCACTCTTCTCTTATAACATGTCTGATTTTTTAAACCAGGCAAAACATGTCATTGTAATTAGTAAAAATGCCATACCAATACAAAAAGAACTAATCCAATAGCAATCTTTTCATTGGTACGGGTGCTGAAACCTGTTATGAATTTATAGTTGGATATTGAGGGGGACGGCGCGTACGCAGTCCCCACTACCAAAAATAACGCACCCGAGTTATCCACATTAGGGATAATCGCAGAGGTCAACCCAATCCGCAGTGCAATGGATAGGCCTCGCTCTGGGGGAACCGCCTTTGTGATCACGGTGTCCCCTGTGCCAGGTAAGTATGAGTTCGTACTGTTATCGAGGGAAGGTCGTTTAGAGCCGTGCGTTTTCGTCAGCGCGATTCAGAAAACGGAATTTATTAGTCGCGACATCTAGTTCTGAATTGAGAAAATAAAATTTCATCTGACGTCTAATGTCAAATTGACACTCACGCACTGACATAACCTCTAAAATTTGGGGTGACATTTAAGTATACTAAACTGTACCTCGTACAAGGTTTGGCAATTTAAATAACATTTTATTGTTTTGAAACTTAGACCATTACCAATTCAACATTCAAACTCTGATGAATTTATTTTTTAACATTTTGGTCATTGGACAATTTGTCTTTTGGACGAAAGTTACCCTAAGTCCTAGTGTGTTCTGTAAGCAGCAATAAAAATTATGCCAAATAATAGTGTTAGAGGGGATAATTTATCGAAATTAGAAAATTTGGTGACAAATTAATATATACTAAGCATTTCTATATTTCCAATCTTAAAGCATAAGTTTTGTTTGTATTATTATTATAGTCTCAATGATACGATACGATACAAGTTTCTTTTAAATTCTGTGGGCCGATCCCGGCGGCACTGCAATGCCGGGCCGACCCGTGACGTGAGTGGAGCGAGCTTCGAACATCCCGTTGCTTAACAAAAATCAGATTAATATACTGGTCCCTCAGTGAGGGAACTTTCAGATATTAAGCTGAAAAGAACAGAAATGCGTTTCGCTTAAAAGTAGATACGAATAGCACATGTTCAGTGCTAAAGAATAGGTTACTTTGACTTATAAAGTATTTTTGACTTATAAAGAATATTCCGAGGTATAGTTTTTAAACGAGTACCTATACTTAATTTCTTAGGCAAAATAGTAATTAACAAATAAATATTGATGGACTTTTATTATTAAAATGAAAAGTCGTGTTGATAAAAACTATGGTTCCCATTATCGATTTTATTACCAGGAGGACAAAACAATATGAATGAGTAAATTAAGTTAAATTATTTAGATGGCCCATTAATGTTTCTTAAAATTAACCCTCTTACAAAATACAGCGTAGAGTAATGAAATCTAATAGCTATAGCTATTATAACAGGAACGACGTAAAGATACTCGGGGATCTCGGAGACAGTCGATCCTATTTTCTTTATTTATGACGTAAGATATTATGACGTCAGAAGAACTTAATTTATTTTAACATTTTATAACTAGAGGGCGCTGCTAAAAAGAGCCGCGTTCTGGATCGCGCTGACGAAAACGCACGGCTCTAGACCACCTCGTTTCGCTGGTTCGACTACGGCAAGACTTTACTTCATAGGATCATTTCTATAGTAAGCTCTTCCCAAGTCGTCCACAATATGTGAGACCAGCTCAAACCACGATGATGAGACGTGGCGCGGCACCCTGAGCGTGAGAATGGCAGAGGCAAAATGTCTTTAGCTCTCGATGATCGTTCACTCCTCTTCACAGGGGAGCGTGGGGTGTTGTCGCTGTCTGAGTGGTTTGATTTGAGTATAATACTATTAAAATCTAATATCTTTGATGACTCATTATCGTGTTAAATTGTTTCTAACCAAAATTAGCACTTTAAAGCTTAATATTTCACAAACGGAGTAATTAATCGAAGTGGTTTTTACAATCCCTCCATACTTTTTGAAGACCTTTCTAACGATACACCACACCACAACATGGGGTACGCGAGAGAAAAAAATAAACATCCCCACTTTAGGTGTAGCGGAGGTACCCTAAAAAAATGTTTTTTAAGATTTTATTCTACAACTTTGTTGACATTACTAATATGTATATACATGCAAAATTACAGCTTTCTACCACTAATAGTTTCTGAGCTAAGCTGCGGACAGACGGACGGACGGACGGACATGGCGAAACTATAAGTGTTTCTTGTAGACTCGAAACCCTAAAAAGTATTTTAAATTTTATTATGTACCTTCATCAACTTCTCAAGGTCCGGTTTGAACATATACATCATGCCTTGTAGAGCCATCACCGATCTAACGATGTCTTTGTGTTCGGATACCATTCGAAAGTAGTTCCTCAGGCCGACAATGTTCGATCCCGATCGTGAACCTGCGGCAGAATTAAATAACATCCAAGTCTATCCAGTAGTTATTTAAAGGTGCATAAAAATATATTTGCAGATACGAGTGATACATTTTTCTTAAATAAGCGGTAGTAGTCAAATCTTACCACTGACACTACGAGTAGCTGTCAAAGATTGTCCTCGCATTTTCTCCTTCTTTATCTGTTCTTGCTGACCCCACATAAACACGTTGCGATGGATATCCATTATGCAGTTTAATACAACCTATAATCATTATTCATTATCAGCATCAAGTGAAACAATCCCAAATACTTCTGGGGGCATAAAGTATTTCTAGAATTGTTACATTTGGCATCATAATTTTCTTCTCCTTTTCCCACTTAATGTGGGGTCGACACAACATGTTGCGAAGAGGATTTGGCTTATGTTTTACAAACGACCGCCTGAATTGTTACACGAAAACACACTAACACAAATTAGAAGAACTAGTAGTATCCGGAATAAGATTTAAAAGCCCTTACGGATATTAACCTTTTTATAAGCTTTTAATTAACTTGCAATGTATGTATGTATGTCACTATGTTTGTTAAGGTGGAATCTTGCAACTCAATTTTGAAGCAGTTATCCCCAACCGATTGAGCTGAAATTTCGCATACTTATGTAACTTCGGTAACAATGCAATAATATGGTAACAGTAAGCTGATCTGATGATGGAGTCAGGAGCTGTTCAACAGCCACTCACAATGGAACTCCTTAGTAAATACTTCGATTGAGTAAAAACTTTGCATACTTGTCAAGTTCCGATGACAATGTTATATGATATGACAGGTGATGGCGGCTCAATGGTTTAAATGATTTTTACAAAAGCTTGTCATTGAAAAATATTTTTTAACAGAAAACTAATTTATCGTTGTATTTACAAAACACTTAATACATCACTACATAGTATAAAGCAAAGTCGCTTTCCGCTTCCCGCGTATGTATGTATGTATGTTTGCTTATATCTTTAAAACTACACAACGGATTTTGATGCAGTTTTTTTTAATAGATAGAGTGATTCAGGAGGAAGGTTTATATGTATAATACATGCATAATATAGTAGAGAAACACTGATAATTTTAGAGGTTTCTAATGTGATATCGTAAATAAACACATTTTTTTGCGCTTACATTGCAAATGCTGGCCCCACGGCTGAACCCCACGAGATATATCAAAATAATGAACTACAGTATTGTATACCTTAAAAACGTCTACAAAAAAGTCCACGATGGTATTAGAAATGTCTTACGCACAGCGAAGCGGGCACGGGTCAGCTAGTTTTAGATATATGAGGGTAAAAACTTTTTCCCTAACGTGCACACCACACTGATACTTTCTACTACATATGTAGTAGAAGTTCACAAACGCAAGAAGTAGTGAAGCACCTGTGAGAATGCAGTCTGTATTTCTTCCAATGTAGGTTTGATAAGAATTCTTGGTATTTGCAAGAGCATTTTAGTTAGCATCAAAGGATGAAGTTTCTTCTGCTCTTCTGGGTCCGTTGTCATTGTAAGGAAACTGAAATGAAATTCAAATTCAAATTCAAAAATCATTTATTTCAATAAAATCACAATTATCACTTTGAAAGGCGATTGCTTTCGTGCTTATTCATCAAAGTATTAACATGTCATAAATATTTTTTTATTGTTGTACGAGTACTCGAGTACTTGAGTAGTAGGTACTTTTAATAATTATTCTTGTTTGAGCCTTAATTATTATTAATAGTAATAATCAATAAATATTTTATTTACTTACTTATGTTCGAGACAACTTTTTAAAGAAAAATCTATGCCTAAAAGCGAATCTTCCAGACAACCTTTAGTTGGACTGAGAGGATGACATGGCCATGGCTACGCGACACGGAGGGAAAGAACATTTTATTGTAAGTATACAAGAAAAATATACCCAATATCTCGTATCTTGCTTTTAAATTATTTAAGTTTCCTGCTTTAAATCACTATCAAGGTCAACTTAAGATCTCATATATATAAAAAATAAGTTATAATTTATTTGAAACGTTCCCGTTCCCGTTTCCTACGTTTTGGTTAGAAAACTTTTGTATGGGAAAGAGAAAAGGGCTGTTTTTAGGGTTTTTCCGGCAATTATTTGAATTTTTCTCCCCTTTTAAACTTTCCCTAGACCTCCACGAACATTTCAAGACCAAGATAAGATAAATCCGTTTAGCCGTTCACGAGTTTTAGCGAGACTAACGAACAGCAATTATTTTTTATATATATAGATAGGATGTTTTGCTTGAGACAATTTTATATTTTATTTAATAGTAAATAATACTGCATTTAAAGATTTTTAAAAAAAAGCTTGCCTCGTCTGTTAACCGAACCGCTCAAATGTGAAATAAACTCAATGTTTCATTGCTAAAATATTCACCTTGACACAGAAGCTCGACGCCTTAGCAAGTCTAAACTCTGCCGCGTGCACTTGATCAGCGACTCCAAGCATTTAGTAGCAAAGTATGCGAAGAGTTCGTTACACTCGTTGATCGCGGGCAGCACGTCGAAACGATCAGGGTTTTCTATTTCCAGGAAAGCTGAGAAGCAAGATTAGCTTATAAGTTATTTTAATTTTCTAACATACTAGCCGACCCGTATTTGACATACGTTGTCCTGTCAAATTTCAATAATCGAATAGAAAAAACAATTTTTTTTTAGTCTGTGATGTTAGATTTTGCGTTTTCCCTTTTGCATTTTTTTATCTTTTTCGGGATGTTTTTAATATTTTAAAGTACAGCAAATTTCATCTTAATCCGTTTCGTCGTTTAGGCCTGATTGAGGCACAAACATACATACAAACTCACAAACTTTCACATTTATTATTAGGATTATTTTCCCAGACCTTTGCCCAGCAGTGGGAGAATAAATGTTAAAATCCTAATCCGTTTGGTCGTTTAGGCGCGATTGAGGCACAAACATCCAAACATTTCCACAAACGTTTGGATTTATAATATTAGTAGGTTAAAATTTACCAGCATCTTCGGGGAAAACTCTCGTGGCTGACGTCACTTGTTTAAGCGCTTTTTCGATATCCATCCTGAAATAAGTGAGAAACATATTGAAACATCTGAATCAATGAAATAAGAATGAAAATTTAATATTTATATTAAGTACTGTAACATGTTTACTAGATTTTTAAAATATAGATTTACTGTTTATTCAGTTACCAGTTATCTTTCAAGTCTTTGATTTGCTGCGAAGGGACGCTTTCTAGGAATTTGTGAATCAGTTCTATTACAGCTATTTCAGCGTTCCATGATTTCTGCTGTAAATCCGCAGCTAAAATTTCAAAATAAATGATTATGTTTTAATTAAATATGTTTCATAACCATTACACGGGAGGCCATTGCCTGTCTGCATATCGACAACTGGATCGAAAGTAGAGATACGAATAAATTAAAACATTGGTGAACATTTCACACAGCGCCATCTAGCCCCAAACTAAGCAAATCTTGTACTGTGGGAGCCGGATAAAAGATAGAATAATTACATACTTTTTTAAAATAAAAAGATAAAGAGTACATAAAATACATTATAACACCAGACACAGAACTCGCATATAATATGTTTATCCTGGGTGGGAATCGAACACACAACCTACAGCGCAGAAGGCAGAGTTACTACGAACTGAGTTGTGAGGCCAGTCAGATGAGATAGTATTGATCTTTAAATGCCTCTTAAATGGCTTTGTTGGTTCACTTGATTATTATCTAAGCGATTTCGTGTTTATTTTCGCGTTCATGCCATATGCCTAGATATGAGATGATTTAAAACCCAATACCGATTTCATCACGCCTCACAAGATTCTCTTCATAGAAGGCAGCCGGATCTACCGCTTGGTCGGGCAAGTAGACCAGCAAAGTCTTAGTTATCGATTGCAATATGGCATCGATACGAGCTTCCTTCATATCCACAACCTGAAACAAAACAATGCCTTGAAAAAATTGATTTTATTATCACATTTTTAGGGTTTTTTTATATTACCATTATGCTTTGTCATAAATGACAACGTGCTTACAACGGTGAAGGAAAACATCGTGAGGAAACCAGTTAGTGTTCTTATAAGCGGCGATGGGCTTGAAACCTGTCGCGTGTGGAATGCTAACTACTGCCAAATGTTGGCATGTGCCAAATATTATATTTGTAAGCGTCTTTTACTACACCCTTATACATCACTATGGATCTGAGCGCTAGGAGATCTGAGAGAATGTCAAGCATGGTGCTTGGGGATTACATTCGTGATTCTATTTCATAAATTGACACTTGTCTGCGACACAGTCCAGCACTTCTGCAGGCATCATCGTTTTTTGACTGTTTGTTAAACCTATGTGCTTGTTCCCAATAAATATATATTTCATTTCATTTCATTTCACTTTTAAATGATTGCTGTCTCTTTTACTCAACACTAATAAGTTTAGTTTTAGTTTAATCTAATCGGCCACGAAAATAATGCATATTGGTATGTTTATTATTTGAAAGATTACCTCTTTGACAAACAAATCGACCTCGTCTAAAACGGCCTCGATAGCCGCGCAATACGAAGGTATCTCCAACGAGGTCCAAGTGATCGTAGACAGGCCCGGTTGAAAAGCCTTCTCAAGCTTTATCAGCTGAGCTCGAAGAAGAGGCAGGTATAGTTTTGGCATGCTCCTGTAAAACAAATGCAAAATGTTTGTTTTATTTTTTACTAGCGACCCGCCCCGGCTTCGCACGGGTAGCATGTTATTATACAGTTTTAAAGATATAAGCAAACATACATACAGACATACAGACGCGGGAAGCGGAAAGCGACTTTGCTATAAACTATGTAGAGATTATTTTAAATGCTTTTGTCGCGGTCATAGATAAAAAATATATACACATATAGAATTGAAAACCTCCTTTTTTCGTCAGTTAATAATTCATAATCACCTAAACTTCTCATTCGATTAACACACTTTTTGTTGGGATTCCAGCTTCAAAAATAGATACTGTTTCATAGCCACAGTATAAACAATAGTAATTTAAGGCCACTACGCCATTACTCCGGTAAAAACTGGCGCACTTTTATTTATGAAGTTATATGTCTCAATAGATGGCGTTATAGGTGTCGATAATATAAGGTTTAAAATAATACATTACAGACTTACTTTCTTATTTGGTTGTTCCTGTCAACAAGGTACAAAATCCTTTCGTAATTCCCAAGTATTTTGTCCTTGCAAAATGCAACTATTTGGGCTCCGTCCGGCACATCTGAAGAGAAACAGTTCTTGAATATATTAGCAGCAGGTATTTTTCTAAAACTCTACATTTAAAAGGCTTCGGCCTGCGATTTAGCTTGCATGGTACAAATCGATTCGAGCCGTCAACGAATACCAACTGGTTTCTTAAAGTTGAACCGTTTTTTCATTTTAAATTATACATTTTTCAAAAACTCCATTGATACAAGACCAAGACTCAAACCTTCGAATTGAAAAGTATCTTTCCCATACGTCCAACTATTTCATTATGATTTATCAATAGGTACTTACATAGTCCTAATTGCCACATATATTCAACTTCCCTTATACATTCGGGAATGTAGATGCTAAAGTTTATAATGTACATGTTTGTTAGCGGATGCCGGATCAACAATGGCGCTATAAGACCTAGTCTGACCTGAAAATTTAATAAATATACACTCAAGCTAAATTGGACCTTATCCCGTAAAAAATAGGGATTAACTTTACCTGTCCAACATTTTCAGTCCAAGCTCTGTGATAGATCAACTCAAACTCCGTGAATACAATACTCATAACGTTGAAGAGTTTTATGCATCTTTGCGTGTTCTGAAAAATATGAAAATATCTAGCCCCAAACAAGTAAAAACAAACAAACTGGCCTCACAGCTCAGTTGGTAGTAGCTCTGCCTTCTGCGCTGTAGGTTGTGGGTTCGATCCCCACCCAGGACAAATATTTGTGTGATGAACATAGATGTTTGTTCTGTGTCTGGGTGTTATTAGTATCATATGCATGTATTTACAAAAAAAAAAGTATATAAGTATTCTATCAGTTATCTAGTTCCCATAGTACAAGCTTTGCTTAGTTTGGGGCTAGATAGCGCTTTGTGATAATGTCCACCAATATTTATTTCAATATTTAAACTAAGCAAAGCTTGTATTAAAGGAACCATATTACTCAAAGTCAAGTTTCTAAAACCAGTGGTTTAGGCTGTGCGTTGATAGATCAGTCAATCAGTCAGTCAGTCAGTAATACAAGAGTATTATATATTTTGATTATAGAAAACGTTATATACTACCATATGGTCAATAACTTCATGTTTGTCCTTGAATGTTTCCATGGGTGTCTTTATGTTCTTATCATAGAACCTTATCCACATAACTCTGCCGGCTACCGGCGGCATGTTTCTGGGCAGCTCGGGATTTTCCCTCTCTTCGTTGTACCTGAACAAACAAATTCAAATAAAACACATTATAAGAAAACACGGTAAATAATCACATTAAAATATATTGTCAATGTAAAAAACTAAACTAAACTAAACCAAAAATTATAAGTATCATAAATACCTCTAATAATAGTCCCTAAACATAGTGTCGCAACGTGAATCACCGTAACACCATGAAATATCAAATAACAGTTGCAGCTCTAACCCAACACGGGTACGCAGAGGCACGTCCACCTTACCTTTACCTTTTTTGTTCGTTACCTTTGTCACATGCCATCGTTTTGCAATAGTTAGCAATCGAATGCTGACAGGTTGCAAGGCTATATAACTATTTTGAATAAATAATGTAAAATACCTGTCCCGTAACGCCTCAATTTCGCCAGTGTACGTGCTAATCAAGTCGTAGTACTGATCCTCGAGATATAAGCATCCCAACTTTAAAGTTTCAAATCTGTTCAGAAGGTGTAACGCTATTTCTGTTGTAGGACATTTATTGACACTCTGAAACGGAAAAAACTCTCTTTTATAAGTGCTTTCAAAATTAGGTCAGAAACTATGTATTTATAACTAACTCAATTTAGTAGAAATAATGCTTGGTCTCTATACAACGGTATAAATGTTCTATTTCGCGAAGGCGGGTGGAACGGCGGAACGGAAGCAGTGCTTGTAGTTGTGATGTGTATAGACACGCACTTTCACGCACACACACAACTAAGATAGAGAAGACATACAATGTCAATGTAGATATAACATGTAGATTGTAGATACTATATAATGTAGATGCAATACAGAAAATGAAGACCAACACGCCTTCGTGAGATAAAACAACTATACATATAAGATGATGGCAAGTAATAGTTATGATACAAAACATTAGAAACTGCAATAATTACAGTTATCATAAAGTTCTCAAGCAGCAACTCTTGATTAGCGATGGCATCTTTATATACTTTATAGTCCTTATCGAAATCAGGACGTCTGCAATTCAAAACACGATATGAGATTTTTTGCAATCAATATTATAAACAGAATGAAATTATATTCTGTTCGTAAATAAGTGTTATTTATATATCACTAACTTCTGACGAGTTGTTTCTTGCGTGGTTCATAGATAAAAAGTATCTTAAGTGTTATTCCAGGAGACAAATTATGCATATTCAAAATTTCATCCAAATCAGATTTGGTTGTACGTGACTGAGGCAAAAACATCCAAACATTTCACAAACTTTCGGATTTATAATAAGGACTAGCATTCGCCTGTGGTTTCGCCAGTTTGTATAGGTATCTAACTTCATCGACGTGATTGAGAAACAAACAAACATCCTAACTTTAGTGTTATGCCGGAAACACACTTACGTGTCGTGGCGTGGCGTGTCGCGCCACTAGCCAATCGCAAGATAGCGTTTGCGACACGACACGACACCCTAATATGTCTCTAACCATACTAAATGTATGAAAGCGATTAGCTAGTGGCGTGCCGCGCCACGACACGACACGTAAGTGTGTTTCCGGCTTTATGTTCGTACCTGTGATCCAAAGCGTCGTACGTTTTAGTAGAAATAGTTTTAAAAAGTTTGTTGAAATTAGCTGCGTACTCTTCAACACCCTCTAGCGTCGTTTTATTCAGAACGTAATAAGTGATGTAGGTTTGGAATAGATCTATGATCTGGAAAATAGAAAAAAATAATAATAATAATAAGATCACGACTGTTAATTATCCCCGAATACGGTAGACATCCTCTCAGATCTCCAGACGCTTAGATCCTTTGAAGATGTCTAGTGGTGGTAATCAGAGGCACGTCTAAACATTATATTTGGCATATGCCTACATTTTGCAGTAGTTAGCATTCCATAGAAATAAATATTCCAATTAAAATTATCGTGGTTGTTAATCATTTTCAATTAAATACGGTTAATCCATTCAAAGGTTGTATGTTAGAGATCAGCGATAAGACCGCCTATTGTTCAGCATATTTTTTTTTGCTTTTATACATTTATTTCTTTAAGCATGTATAGCAGTGTGTGTTGTTGTTTGCAGTGTGCAATAAAGTATTTTCTACCTTCTATCTTAATTACCAAGTTTTATATTGTATCCAACGTTTGACATCAACGGTATTTGCCGATATACGCCGATTTACCGTTAAATAATGTTACGGCTAATTCCGTATTTATATTTAAAACTAGCTGTCCCGACAGACGTTGTCCTGTCAAATTCAAATTTCCATAAGAACCTTCACCTGATAATAACGAATACAACAAAAAAAGAATTAGCGAAATCGGTTCAGCTGCTCTCGAGATTTGCGCTTAGCAACACATTCAGCAATTCATTTTTATATTATAGATGAAATAGGCTTACAACTGTTATCCCCACGTATGGTGGCTATCCAGACAGGTCCCTAATCCCCAAGCGCTTACCTTTAAAAGTCGTTTCTTGAAAGTATCAAATTTGCCGAAAATGTACATTTCAGAGCAGTCAAACGGTCTCTCATCGGCCGCTTCCATCATCTCCTTCTGTGTCTCGTTGTAGCATTCCCGATAAAAACTGTAGAGGTTCAAACACAGCTGAAAGAGATAATAATAATGAAATAAGTATTCCAATAAGCGGCGATGGGCTTGCAACCTGTCATTTATGGAATGCAAATTACTGTAAAATGTAGTCATGTGCCAAATGTAATGTCTGACTATCCCCTTAAGACATTATCAAGGATCTGAGCGCCTAGAAATCTGAGAGGATGTCTACCGTAGGTACTAGGGAAATACAATCGTGATCCTATTCTTAAATTTCATGTTATTATAAAACATTTTTCTATATTGTTACTCACACGAGATTTTTTGTTGAAGTTCAGCTTATCCTGGTTCCAAATCGTCTTTCTGTTGTTGTTTGTCAGAAAGTCCATGCACATGTTGAGAATCTGATTGGTGACCTTCACCAGCAGAGTTGATATCTGTTTAGTCGTGTTGTAGTATCGTGACGTTGCGAATATCATGCGAACTGTGTACAGTAGGCCAGGTATAAATTGCTGCATTGTGTATGGATCACACCTAGAAATAGAAATAGTATCAAAACTTTAATCTCCAAGTATTTACGGTAGACATCTCGGATCTCCAAGCGCTCAGATCCTTATAGAAATCCAATGGGGCTATTCAGGAGCATGTTAGAAGCACAACCTCTATATTATTTCTCCGGCACCTAATAACCAAAATTACTATATTTTCATACCTGTACAATGGCTCACAGTACTTTTCCAATGCATATAAATATTTAACGTTATCAAACGATTCGTTGTAATAATCCGTAACTTGATTGTCAAGCAGCCGCCATTTCTGAAAACAATAATCACACTCTGTTTATCATATACAAAATGATTAGTATATAATTGAGGATTAAATTAAGGCACTAAATTGAGAGTCTATCAGACAGCCTGTTAAGATGAGAAGGTTCGATTCCAACTGCCGGACAATTGTTTATCATCTTATCAGTTGATTATAATAAATATGGCACATACTACTATCAAACATTTTCTCATTTCCATTTCGGTTTTGATTTTTAAGTCACTATCGTGATCAAAGAGAAATCCCAAGACACTTTATAAATAAAAATTCTTCAAACAGACGGATATAAAATGTTGTATACCTTTATAAGCTTTGATTTGGCTCGTATCAACGTGTGAATATACATCTGGCATGGATCGCTCTTGATATGCTCAATTATCGACGTGAACGTTGTCAGTTGCCGGCGCCAATGGTCCAGTTCTGCTAAGGGCCCTATGTTAGATGGCTCGCGTCTTAGTTGCTGGCTTTGAACTAACACCTGGAGATTACATATTAGTTACTATAAATAAATAAAATTATATTAAATCAGACATACAGAAGTCGACTTTTTGTCAGATACAGATAATAGAGGGATTATTTTCTTGGCGCGTGTAGGTATAACTTTTAGGTAGATTATTTAGCATATGTAATGAATGTGTGTCTAGTGGAAGAAAAAATGTGCGCATTCAGATCATAAAAACCTCTTAAAGTTATTGGCTTACCATAGTAATCTGTCTGACCCACTGCTTTACATATGTGCAAATCTCTTCTAGCACATGTGTTTTTGTGATAGCTAGCTTCATTTTCTCCTGATCCGACAGCTCATCTTCGTACAATGCTAGGTTAATTTTGAACCTAGTGCAGCAGTCTAGATCAACTTTAGTTTCTGAAATTAAAAAAAAACCAAGTTATCCTCACATACAGCATATTATGTATATTCAGCTTTCATCAGTTAGATCACTCATTTCACAGATTTATTCTATGGGTTGAAGTTGTGACCAATTCTGAGATAAGTGTTGCTGCAAGGCAGTTTCATCAGCATTCAAACCAAGTGCCAAAAGTTGGCTGTTGTGTTTTTTCCAGTAGAAAACTAAAAAGGATGTTGAAAGATTAACTTACTAGCAAGATAGTCAATGAACAGCATGATCTTAGAAATGTAAGACTTGATTATATCAACACTATTAGGGTTAGGAGGGTTGATTTCACCCCAGTTTTTGCAAGCTTGTAGTGCAGGGATGTACACCATATTCATTGTTTTGAAGATGCCCGACACAACATTCTCTGTTTCTTGGTTCATGTCAAACATTACTAGAAAATAATCCTAGAAATGGAGAGAATTGATTCTTTAAGTTGATGTGGTGCTGAAACAATTTGTCTTCCCAAGATTTTAAATACAGAATCATAAAAACTATGTAGTAATCACTACATAGTATAAAGCAAAGTCGCTTTCCGCTTCCCGCGTATGTATGTTGTATGTATGTTTGCTTATATATTTAAAACTACACAACGGATTTTGATGCGGTTTTTTTTAATAGATAGAGTGATTCAAGAGGAAGGTTTATATGTATAATACATGCATAATATAGTAGAGAAACACTGATAATTTTAGAGGTTTCTAATGTGATGTCGTAAATAAACACATTTTTTTTTCTACAATAATGTCCGCGATGGTATTAGAAATGTCTTACGCACAGCGAAGCGGGCACGGGTCAGCTAGTTGGTTATAGCATTGCCTATTCCAGGAGAAGAGTTTTAAAACTAAAACACCAACTTCTTCAGGTTCTGTTAATAAACATGATCTCTATTCCTTTTTTTATCAAATAAATAGCACTTACATCAGCAACATTTTTGCTATCAACAGCTTTGTTTTTAATCCTGTACATAGCTATACACTTCCCCTCAGTGCCAATGGTACCGCCATCTGATATGTATGTCCTCTCCATTTTCCCTTTCTGCTGGTGAATAAATCGACCAGATTCTGGAATAATATTATTTATTTTTATTAATAGACTAATAGCATTATGGTGTATTTATTGAAGTATAATTATGGTTAGTGTGTGCCTATGAGTGCTCACAACTTCAATCACTGAGGAGATTTGAATGTGGATTGTTTGAACTATTGAACATATTGCTATTTCTTAATGCTATGCCTATATATTACTTTACTTGCTTGTGAATCTGTTACTCAATACAGTGATACATCTCAATGATCCAATCCCATCAGCAAACTGGGTCTCATTGCTGGACAAAGGCCATTCCTCTTCTATTCATCACAGTATACAGATTCCACTTAGTTTTTATTCATCTTTTCCATTCAACCTAGTTCAACCATTATGTTGTGTAGGTACAACTTACCCAACAGGTGGTAAAACTTACCCATTTTTAAAGGTGGTAGTAATGCATCACAAACAACAATACAGTTCCTGCCACCCTCTGCCACAGCACTGTCCAACAGCTCTATGTGCACATCAGCATCAAAGACACCTTCCTGAAAAGGAAATGTCCCCTTAAGGCCTAGAGCTAAGCATTCCATTTTTTCTGTGCATCAGACAATAGGCAATGAGGTAGGTACCCTGGTTATGATATCACACATCTAACCTGCTAGCTGTTCGAGAATTAGATAAAAGCAGCTACACCAGTAAAATAAAGCATGAAAAAACATTTATAGACTACATACCAGAACATATTCCGGAGTCCTACCCAATATGGCAGCCGCATTCTCTAGAAGAAATCTGTGTTGAGTTTTCAGGGCTCCCAATCGATTGTTGCGAGCTTCCTTTGCTTTTGCCTACAAACATCATGATTATTTAATTTCTAATCTAAATAAAACCAATGTGTTATCTTTATATTTATGTAAGTTTATTTACTTGTTTGTCTTTGTAAGACTCATGAGCTAAAGCTAACGTGCTCATCGACACTTTACTCTTTTTCTGTATGTCCTGGATACGAGAGCTGACGTCGAGGATGGCTTCCAGAGCCGTCCGGTCTACGTCCACCCTTTCCTCACTGCCAACGGTCATGCGAGGATGTAGAGATTCCTTTCGAGACATCCTCCTCGCGACTTCATCAATCTTTACAGTCGTTTGAGCTAAATCTTCCGCATGTTCGTCCGTCCCTGCCGCTGCCTCACCTTCTGCAGCCGGCGTCTCAGCCTCAGCTGGTGGCGCTTCGCCACTTTCATCAGCCATTATTTATCACAATAAACAAAAAAATCAACCACAATCAATGCGCAAAAATATTCTTTCAGTCCGCAAAAGAGTTTGTGTTGTGACGGAAAACTTTCAAAACATTCCAATTTCAAAATTGTTTGTTTTTGTTTCAAAATTCAATTATGAAACTAATCAAACCAGTGACCTATCAGCTGATTTTGACATATTAAATTGAGAGGCATTCTCGGTACCTGTACTCATAGATAATTCAATTGACTTTTGCTTGACTGACTGACGCTGACGTCTGACATTGACATTAGCCATGCGCAGAATATATCCTTATAGTGAAAAGATATTTTTCATCTCAGTGAAGTATATCACTCATCTAGTTCAATAGTTCATTTAGTTCATCTAGTTCATTTAGTTCATCTAGTTCATTTAGTTCATCTAGTCCAATAGTTCGTTTAGTTCATCTAGTCCAATAGTTCGTTTAGTTCATCTAGTTCAGTTTGTCGCTTAGTTCTTAGTTTATGCATTGAACTATCGTAATTTGCATTAATCTAGTTTATGTGGTCAACAGAGATGATTTTGTTAGGTGTTCTTTTATCTTTCCTAGTTCATCGAACTAAAATAAATAAATAATAAATAGAATCGCGACTGTAATCCCCAAGTACGGTAGGTAGAGTAGACATCCTCTCAGATCTCCAGACGCTTAAATTTCTGTAGATGTGTAAAGGTTAGTCAGAGGCGTGTCCAAACATCTGTTTGGACACGCGAAAAGTAGGTAGGTAATTAAGTAAATAAGGTATGATTAGTGTTCAATGTAATTTTGGTGGTTTATCGCCACAAATGTAGATGTTCCTGTACTAGGCTCAGTGTACCTACTACTTTGAAACTCTGTTTGATAGGTATTAGTATAGTTGGTATGTTCCAATAGCGAAAACCATACCACACAACCAGTGTAACAATACAATTTTCAAATGACGCGTAGACGAAACTCACCCATAATAATTAAATTTTAATATCTTCATCTCGTTTACGCGCTTGAAAGTTAGCGCGCTAGAGAGGGATGCCATTATTATTTTATGGTTCGGCACAGTAGGCACATCTTCGCGGCGAGTGTTGTCGTACTTCTCTTTAAACTCATGTTATCTCTATCTATCTAGTTCGCGTATATCAGCGTGTAGTTCGCGAATGAAATGAAGTACTGAAGTACTTCAATTGAAGGAGATATAGTGAATGAATGAAGGAATACAGGTGAAGTAGTCCAATTGAAGGATTCATTCGCGAACTACACAAGGCTAATTGACATCTACATGAAACGCAAACGGCGGCGGGAAATTAGGATTATTTACTTACTAATTTAAAGTTTATTTACGTTTTACTCGTTTTAATTTAATATTTTGTGTGGTGGATAGTTTGCTGCCCACAATGAGGCGTAACTGGAGAGGCCGTTATAGAAATAATTTGTATCGGCCTCGCGGCAGCAGTAGAGCGGTTAACAACTCCGACAATGCGAGTATGAACAGTTCATCAGGTTCTGTCCATGTTCCTAGCACTGCTGGATCTTCAAGAGCTCCGGCTAACCAACGGCCCATTGTAGTACTTGTGGCCAATATCAATAATGTTTGGAAGCTATATTTTCCATCTGAAGGTACGTTTTAATTTATACTTAAATAAAATTATTGTAGTTTTGTGAAGAAAATTGGCATAATGTTACCTACCTTATTGAACAGATTACCTATGTATTCTATAGTAGTTCCAAAGTATATATATTATATCTAATGTTTTTTAACAAAACCCGTTTACTGTTTTTATAAATCTATTTTATTACAGAGCATCCATCGACTCCTGACACAACTAATAACATAAACTGCTTCAAGACATTCATTGATAAAAACAGGAATTTGTTTGACCTAGAAAAGATTGATCAAACACGCAGCATCCCAGTGGATATTCAGAGCTTGACAAGTGACTCTGAGTTCACCAGCAACTGGTCCACATTCACTTCGGATCTATTTGAGTATCCTGATAAAACTCTGAGACTGTTAGAATATTGTCTTCATGAGGTTAATTATCTTTATTAACTATAAATAGGGTTTCACCAAACATATTATAATTTTTTGATTACTTCTATTCATAATAAACATACGGACGCACACAGGCGGAGCGTCATCCGCTGCGGCGGATGCGCGTTAGAGAGACAATCTATATTCCTGCGTGCAGGCTTCTTATCGCATTTTAACTTTTATTTCAGAAATTCAAGTTTAATTCAAAGATAAAAGTGAGAGTTCTAAACCACCTACCAGTCATACCAATAGCGAACTTGAAAGTCAATTACTTTGGTAAGTATCAAGCGAAATTCGAGGATGGAAAATTATTTATCATACAAAATCATTTTATATATATCATACTTGAGGATAACAGATATTATGAGTCAACTTTGTTTTAGTCATGTTATTTATTAGGGTTCAGAACCGGGAAATCCCGGTACCGAAAGTACCGGGAATTCCCGGTTCTTTTGTCAGTAAAAAGGAACCGGGAAATCTAATTTGATTCCCGGTTCTTTCGGTACTTTCGGGAATTTTATTTTTATAACTCGGCGGGCCTCGCAGGCCTTGCCACGTGCGAAAAGTATGGAAAAAGTGTCGCGCGTTTGACTTCAAGGTAAGTATTACGTTGTTCCTCATACCAAACAATGGTGACAGAATGTAATTTACTTCAAATACGACGTATTATCATACTCCTAATATGATTTTTGTGATATTATAAACAAAACCACAGTAATTTTAGGGGCCGGTATCTTATCTTAGCCTATATCGTCCCACTGCAGGGCAAAGGCCTCCCTCCCTTCTTTTCACACCTTTCGATCTTCAGCTAAGTTGCGCCAGTCATTTAAATGACTGTCGAGACAATCCCATTTGAGTTTGGCCACTTTATGGGTGACGTCAACTATTTTTGTTTTGGAGCGTAGTATCGTGTTTCGTATGCGGTCTGTGAGTCTGACTCCTAAGATACTACGCTCCATGGCTCTTTGGCAAACCTCGAGTTGGTATCTCTCATGAGCTGTCGGGAACCAAGTCTGTGCACCGTACGTTAGAATTGGTTGAATGCACATGTCCATAAGTCTGCGCTTATTGCAGAGTGGCAGTTCGCCATTCATAAGATGTTTCATCGACCAGAAGCTTCTCCAGGCGTTTTCGGTGCGTCGAGCAACTTTGTTTTGTTGTGCCTGGAATGAAACTATCTGGCCGAGATACACATACTCATGGACATACTCAATCTCCACATTCTCCACGTACAATCTCCTCTTCGTGCCTTATAAGCTTGGTCTTGCTCATATTCATTCGGAGTCCCACATCTTGGTCGGCTTGCTTGGTTCAGTCCTTGAAGCATATCGCCTAGTTCTGCAGCTGTGGGGGAGAAAAGGACAATATCGTCGGCGAAGCGCAGGTTTGTTAGCCTGCTATCTCCGACGACGATGCCCTTCTCAGCCCATTTGGGCTTCAATCGCTTAAACACTTCTTCCAAAGTAGCTGTAAACAATTTAGGAAAAAGCGGGTCTCCCTGTTTCACGCCTTTTACAATTTGGAAAGAGAGCCCCGTGAGTGAGGGTTTTATGGATGCTGTACTATTGCTATAGATATTACGGATAAGTTGAATGTACGTTTAATTTATGTTCTGATTAGAAAGTGCCTCGAATAATGGTTTATGTTTTATGCTATCAAAAGCTTTTGAGTAATCTACAAATGCAAGATAAAGTGGGATATTAAATTCTACATGTTTTTCTAAGAGCTGGTTAAGGGAATGGAAATAATCCGTCGTGGAGAGGCCACGGCGGAAACCCGCTTGTTCTGGTGGTTGATGTAAATCGAGCTCACCGGACATTCGATTTTCAATAATTTTCATGAATAGTTTAAAAAGGTGTGAGATAAGACTGATGAGACGATAATTGCAAATGTCGGACTTTTCACCCTTTTTATGTATGAGTATAATGGTGGAGTGGCAGAAATTATGAGGATAGAAGAACCGGTCTGAAGAATGTAGTTACAAAGGTTTGTAAGGTGTGGGAGTGGTACTGGTTCTCCGATTTTTAAGGCTTCGGTGGTAACACCATCTGCACCTGGGCTCTTGCTATATTTCATGCTGCAAAGCGCGCGTTGAACCTCTGGTCCTGTTATCGGCTCTATATCGTTTTTCTGATATATATTCATTCTTAATGTTATCTATTCTCGTCGATCTTAATTGTAGTTGACTTTTGAACCTTATCACTTGTTTTATAAATCAAAAACTGCCAAGAACCGAAAATACCGAAAGAACCGGGAAATCCCGGTACCGATTTAAAAAAGTACCGAAATTCCCGGTTCTTACAAAGAATACCGGTTCCGGAAACACTATTATTTATAGTATTTATTTTTGTAGGAAAACTGGTGACAATTAAAGGGACTGTGATAAGAGTGGGAAGCGTTGGTCTAATATGCACTTCAATGGCGTTCGAGTGCTCCAGCTGCCACAACATTCAGGCTGTAGTCCAACCACAAGGAGTATTCACAGGTTAAGTCAGTTTCAACTTTAAGCTTTTGCTAATAAAGTTCTAAACTGATAAAAAGGGTGTAACAAGGTATGGATTAAAAAGTAACTCATCTAACAAACCACCAGATTTTTTGAAGAAATAAGAATCTATACAATCTGAAATACCTAAGTACTAGGTATTTCAGTACCTAAGTACTAGGTAAGGTAATTAATTTTTGGTCACTTATTAAACAGTGGTAAAAATTCTAAAGTAAAATAAACATAATAATTATTGTTTCAGCGCCAAATGTCTGCCAGAGCTGCCATGGTTTCGCCAAGTTTGAGCCATTACAATCATCACCATTCACAAGCACGACTGACTGGCAAGTCGCTAAAATACAAGAAATACAGTCCCAGGTAAAAAATAAATACCTGAGTACAGACATTGTTGCATGATTCTCCTAGGCTTGGACGTGAGGACCAGGTATAGCTTTTAGTGTTTCTTGTGATATTATTGAAATTGAACCTTAATAACAATGACCTAAGCTTCAGAATCACTGTATTGAAGTGTTTGTATTGTCTAAGTTAATAAACCTTCAGCAAGCGCGATCACTAGCTGGGTAGGTGACCACTCATAGCATTTATAGTCGAGTGCTTTATGCTACAGAGCACATGTTTAGGTGTTGGTTACACCTTTTACCATAAGACTTTTTGTCAGCTTAAAAACTCCATCAGCAAAATTGCCCACTCATACATTCATACAATTATTATATTTTTCAGAGTATATCAGGAACAATACCAAGAAGTGTAGAAATAGAGCTTCAAGGTGATTTGGTTGGCACAGCATGTCCAGGTGATGTGCTATCAGTCACTGGTATTGTGCAGGTATGCAAAGTAAACCTTATCTAGCTTGCTATAGAGGTGGAAATACAATGATCAACTAAAACAGAAATGCATATGATAAACTTTATGCTAATTGAACCCTTATGCCATTGTAATAAAGATCAAAATCAATTGTTTATTCTAGGTTAGAGGTGAAAGTAAAGGGGGTGAAGATGGAAAAAGAGCAGCAAGACTATTGCAGTTATACATAGAAGCAGTATCGATACATAGTCAAAGAAACCTGAGTAATCCTACACTGTCTTTTACATTAAAAGACTACTATGCTATACAGGTAAATAAAGTTTATAATAGGTTGTCTCGAGTTAAATGTGTCCATTATATGCTATAGGTATTTTTCTGTAACAAGAAGTATTTTGAATAAAGAAAAAAATAAGATGGAGAGATTACATAATATACTTCTAGTTCCCAAGGGAGCATTGAGAAGTTTCTACATCATAAAAAGTATAATATAAAAATATCCAGACTGATATTCTGTTACCTATGCTAAGAATGTAAAGCCATTGACCCTAGTAGTCCAATTTATGTTTTTTAAATTATCTATCAGTCCTTTTGGCCATTTGGGGAAGCTAGTATTCGACTATTGGACCTGTTTCCAAAACAACATAGTATTTAGGTCAGTTGAATATGTGGGCATAAGTTATTAGCCTAGTAATTCGTAATTTAATTTGTTTTTGATTGTAAACGTATATTGGTTACAGGAAATCCACGCCTCAGAAGACGTGTTCAGACTCCTAGTCCATTCCCTCTGTCCGACTATATTCGGGCACGAGGCTGTTAAGGCGGGGTTGGTTCTAGGCCTCATAGGCGGAACGGAGCATGATAACGGTCCAAGGTCGAATCCGCACGTTCTAGTAGTCGGAGACCCTGGACTTGGGAAGTCGCAGTTATTGCAAGCCGCCGCTCATGCTGCACCCAGAGGTAAAGTTGTGTAATTGCCTGAAAAAAGATGACTATAATGACAATTGACCCTAGTGCAAGCTTTGCTTAGTTTGGGGCTAGATGGCGCTGTATTTAAAATAAAAAATAAATAAATAAATCCCCAAGTACGGTAGACATCCTCTCAGATCTCCAGACTCTTAGATCCTTTGAAGATGTCTAGTGGGAGTAGTCAGAGGCACGTTCAAACATTATATTTGGCACATGCCCACATTTTGCAGTAGGTTGCATTCCATACGTGACAGGTTGCAAGCCCATCGCCGCTTAAGAACACTAACTGGTTTCCACACGATGTTTTCTTCACCGTTGTAAGCACGTGTTTTTGATGCGCATATAAATTTTCGAATAGAAAAATCCATTGATGCACGCCGGGATTCGAACCCACGACTTTCAGATTGAAATACGAGGTACATCCCATTCGGCCAACACGGCTGTACATCTATCTTACTAGTAATAAAAATCCGAATATTGTGGGCTGGGCATGTACCAAATCGAATAATTGGACGTGCCTCTGACTACTTCAAACACATTCATGGATCTGAGCTTGGCATTGATCACACGTCTATGGAGAATTGAGAGAATGTCTGCTATACCTACCTACTCGGGAATTATAGTCGTGATTTCATTGAATTTTTTGGATTTTACTTTAGGTGTATACGTGTGTGGAGCGTCGGCCTCAGCCGGCGGTCTAACAGTCGCACTGGGACGCGAAGCAGGCGGAGACTTTGCGTTAGAAGCTGGAGCTTTGGTGCTTGCTGACAAAGGCATCTGTTGCATTGATGAGTTGGACAAGGTCATTTTGTTTTTACGTTAATTAAATTTTATTTGCAATCGTTTAATGTAAATTTACTTACTTGTTAGCTAAACACTTATGACATGATCTAGTTTTGTGAAACAATAAAACCGGCCAAGTGCGAGTCGGTCTCGCGCACGAAGGGTTCCGTACCAAAACTATAAAAACGGCAAAAAACACGTTTGTGTTTTTTGCGTCACGTTTTTATTCTGTTTTTAGTATTTGTTGTTATAGCGGCTACAGAAATACATCACCTGTGAAAATTTCAACTGTCTAGCTATCATGGGTCATGAGATACAGCCCTGTGACAGACAGACGGACAGCGAAGTCTTAATATTAAGGTCCCGTTTTTACTCTTTGGGTACCTAAAAATTATCAAAATCGAACTACTCTAAAACGTTATGATTCATACATAAAAAAAATATATAGGTACGCGTCGACTTGAAAACCACCTCCGTTCTTCGTCGGTTAAAAATACCCTTTGGCTTTGAATAAAATACGAGATATATTTGGTATTTTTCAGATGACAGCGCACCACAGCAGTTTGCTAGAAGCGATGGAGCAGGGACGAGTGAGTGTGGCGAAAGGCGGCGTTGTATGCAGTCTGGCCGCACGCGCCACAGTACTAGCTGCAGCCAACCCATCCGGCGGAAGTTATAATAGGTCTGTTATTTGATTAATATTCATTAGTAGCTAAAAAGTAATTTAAAATGAGGTAGAGTATACCTTGCAGACCTAATTGAATTGATGTAGTTTTTGGACGTGTTACTAGTATCCAAAAATAACTATAAAAAACCGGCCAAGTGCGAGTCGGACTCGCGCACGAAGGGTTCCGTACCATTATCTTTAAAAAACAGCAAAAAAACACTTTAGTTGTATGGGAGCCCCACTTAAATATTTATTTAATTCTGTTTTTAGTATTTGTTGTTATAGCAGAAACAGAAATACATAATTTGTGAAAATTTCAACTGTCTAGATATCACGGTTCATGAGATACAGCCCTGTGACAGACAGACGGACAGCGCAGTCGTAGTAATAGGATTCCGTTTTTTACCCTTTGGGTACGGAACCCTAAAAAGAGGAATTTAAACAACACTAAATAAAAATAAATTCAACATGAATGTGGTTTAGTTCGCGCATCGCCTTATCTGGGCAACGACCTACATACACAAAAACTTAGGAAAATAATTAGTTTATTTTATTGTTACAGGGCCAAAACCGTTGCAGAAAACTTGAAACTGAACTCCGCTCTGTTATCAAGATTTGATTTAGTTTTCATACTACTAGATCAACCAGACGAAGTAAGGACGTATTCACATACACATCTTATTTTGTTATCAAAACAAAGGGCGAGTCTCTATCAACGCGAAGCTGTGCGGAGCGGATCAAACACAGCGCTCGACATTTTAAAACTCGAATATTTGAGCGCTGTCATTGGTCTGCCCTGCACAGTTTAGCGCAGCTCTACTTTAGATGGAAACTCATCTTTCTTTGATGTTACAGGCCTATGATGACGTATCCAAGTTTAAACTCTAAGTACGAGTAGGAATAAATAAAACCGGCCAAGTGCGAGTCAGACTCGCGCACGAAGGGTTCCGTACCATTATCTATAAAAACTTCAACTGTCTAGCTATCACGGTTCATGAGATACAGCCCTGTGACAGACAGACAGACAGCGAAGTTTTAGTAAAAGGGTTCCGTTTTTACCCTTTGGGTACGGAACCCTAAAAATGGAGGAGTTTAGACACAGCGCCATCTAGCCCCAAACTAAGCTAACTATTGTTTTGTTTTTGTTTTAGAAAATGGATGCAATGTTGTCGGAGCATGTGCTAGCTTTACATAGTGGCCAAAAGGGGAAGAATCCCAAAAAAGCTACAAATCTAAACGGAACCATAACTACTAGTCAAAATAATGATGAGACTTCTCTCAGGTGAGTCTCTCAAATATCCATATTCAGCTTTATTGACAATTAAATGAAATAGGATCACGACTATAATCCTAAAGTACGGTTGACATCCTCTCAAATTTCTAGGCACTCCGATCCTTAAATATGCCTAAAGAGAGTATAGTCAGAGGTACGTTGAACACTACATTTGGCACATGCTCAAATATTTTAGTAGGTAGGTATATTCCTTATGTGACACTTTACATGCCCGTCTCCGCTTATAAGAATACTAACTGGTTATTAATCCTTCGATTCCACGCGGCCGGGATTCAAACCTACGAATTGAAGTTCGGTATTTCTATCCTATTAATGTTCAGTAAAATCTAGTTGATTTAATATATTCTCTATTAAATAAAATACTTTTTCATTTCAACAAAAAACTGACATGGTGACCTAATAAGTTTCATTAACCTACTAACGCGTATAATTGCTACAAACCTCAAACCAAATTCCTCATTTCTGTCACAGTCAAAGATTACGATTGAAACCTGGTGAGGTCATTGATCATTTGCCACTGGTACTCCTAAGGAAATACATAGCCTATGCTAGAAGATACGTTCATCCAAAACTCAGTACAGATGCTGCAAACGTTCTCCAGACATTTTATTTTGAACTACGGCATAATCAAGGCATCCAGGATGGTACTCCTATCACTACACGACAGCTTGAAGCCTGTATAAGACTCACTCAGGTAAGAACGATATTAAACCATAAATGCTTTGATATAAGATTCACAATGGCAAATCATGTTTGGATACTAAACAATCTGGGGCTTAAATATATGTTAAAGTTCAATTTATGTTTTCAGGCACGAGCTAGAGTAGATTTGAGGGAAGAAGCTACAGAGAAAGATGCAAATGACGTAATCAGCTTAGTCAAACACAGTCTGATCGACACATTCAGTGATGAATTCGGAAACATTCAACTATCTAGGTCTATCAATGGATCGGGAGTTAGTTCTAGGAACAAAGTAAGTTGTAAACCCAGGTGTAAAAAAATTTGCAATAAAATCTTCAGTACAGTAGGTACTAATTCAGTTCAGCTTTTGTCACGGCTGATCTGATTTAGATATAACTTGAAACATAATATTAAAGCAAATAAAAAAGCAGCAGGTGGAAGATAGTAAATAAATAAAACTAAGTGTAAAAAAATATAATAAAATATTTCAGTACAAAGTAATTTATGTAAAATTAATAATACTTTTTTCACAATATTCCGTTTCAGTTAAAAAAATACTTGGACGTGTTGACGAGAAGAGCTCAACAGATGGGTAAAGACATATTCACAAGAAAAGAATTGATAACTATACATAAAACAACAGGTATAGCCGGTGATCCTAACGATTTGATAGAAGCAATGCACATACATTCCTACTTACTGCTAAAAGGATCTAACACATATCAATTGATAACTTTATAATAAATTATTTTAAATACACTGTTTGCTTTCATTTAAAAATTATTAGGTATCTACCCAATCAACCTACTTAATTCCAAAATCTTTCGAAGGTGGGTACTATAGCGTAGTGTAATTTTGTCTACCGTACTTGGGGATCCTATTTTATTTATAATTTTACTTTTTAAAATTCTTAGTACATCTTGTAGTAGGCACATTTCCAATTGTTAAAAATATAGACATTTGTAACTAATTGTCATAAAAAGATCACTTATCACAGATATAATATAGGTAATTATTATAGTAGGAACCCACAAAAATTTAATCAGCCTTAGTAAGTCTTTTAACATCAGTTCTTGATGAGACATTTTGGAGAGACATAGAAACATGACAACAGCAATACACAGCTATCAATATTACTGTTATATCAAATGGTACAGGCTCTTTAAATAACCTAAAATATAAATTACCAACTTCACTTCCACCAAATAAATAAAAGTTAGATATGGCAGAGAGTACAAGCAAAGGCCCACACAAAAATGCAATAAAGCGAACTTCCATAGCATCTGATTTCAAAAACGTTCTTTTGAATTTATTGTATGCATCTGTTGTTGAAACAGCTTTTGCTGAATATTCCAATAAAATGCCAAAATAGTTTAAAACTGACCATACAAAAATACTCCATACAGTGCCATGCCACAGAAAAATGAATGTGAATGTAGCAAAAGACGCAAATAGCTTGTAGGTCATTTTGCATAGTGTGATGTATTGTGACAATGCGCTGTAGCCTGGTCTATAAATATATCTGAAACAAAGCAGGTAAAATATTAATTAAAAATACAAGAACATTATTATTTTATTATGTACTAGCGACCCGCCCCGGCTTCGCACGGGTAGCATGTTATTATACATATAAACCTTCCTCTTGAATCACTCTATCTATTAAAAAAAACCGCATCAAAATCCGTTGTGTAGTTTTAAAGATATAAGCAAACATACATACAGACATACAGACGCGGGAAGCGGAAAGCGACTTTGCTTTATACTATGTAGTGACATACGTCTTAAATATGAAAACAATAAACTTACTTAACAAGAAATTTGTAGAGACCAACATCAAAAAATCTCCACATTTGGGAGTATACATGTATCCTAGCTATACATCTGGGTGTTGGCGGAGGATTCATGTTGTCTAGACGAGCAAATGCAGCAGATGTCCCATAGAATATGACATATTTGAGATGGAATTGAAATCCCATCCATAACCCTCCTCCACAGAGAGCCAATGTGGGCAGTCTTGTAATTGTCTAAAAATATTTACAATTTATTAAGTTGGTAGGTAAGTACCAAATATTTTGTGTTATGCATTATATTCTTACCTCCATGTTTCCTTGCATGGCATGAAAGTACATATAATGCAATGAAAGATCCATACAAAAGGTATAAATTAAAAATAAAATCATGTCCACAGCAAATCTTTTCAGTCTAGGAATCAGCTTAGCTTGATTGTCAGCTAGAAAGCTGTTCTCGAAATCTTCATACAGCATTATTGGTCCCACATACAATAACGGCAGGTATAAAACATAACTGAACATGTCAACAATGGTTTCAAGTTTAGAAGGTAACTTTTGTTTTTCTTTATTATGAACCTTTTCCACTCTTTCCACATAGTCTATGGAAAAACTAATGCATCTCAGCTCAACCCATGCCACAGAAAATAGTAGCAAGTACACCTCTTCATCTTGTAGATTTCCATGATCCAAAAATTGCCAAAAGTAATACTTGTATTTCAAGGAGTTGTAGCTTGAAAGCAGTATGATGCTAGCCACCCATATACTGATCCTCTTGCCTCCTAGCAGTATAATAATAGAGAATATTATTGGTTGTGTTATAATTATGAGCATTTGGCTTGTACCCATGTATAGAATCACAAAAAATGTACTTGATAAAATGAACCAGTACTTTAGTATGGAGGGCCATGATTTTCTCAATAACTCTGATACAAAAAACTGCAATATCAAGTAAAACCAAGACGTTTGAAAGTAAAACTTCCAGCTACTCCATTCAACATCAGATACATCTTTTTCTCTTGCTATGAAAGTCCAACCAGGACTTAGATCCCGTAAAGAATATTTTAATTGAGGATTGTTTTCTAATATATCTGCAAAAATACAATAGGTATGAATCATTCATCAGTCAGTGAGGTATCTGTAAATAAGTAAAAGGTTTACACAAATCTTTCCCCACCTGTCTGAACCACAAATAATTTGTATAGCGCGTAAACATTAATAAATATCCACACGATATAGTAAAGTGCTAATTCAAAATAATTTATTACTGCCTTCATAATAGGTAGACAAAAATTATGAGCGCATATAGTAAGTACATACTACAATAGATTTGTATTTATTTTATTTTTTTCTAGACATCATTTTCAACTTTTAATCAAAACATAAACAAACAATCAACACTCGAACACTCGCAATGCTCGTGCTCGCTCAATCAAAAATAGTTTGTTTTCAAATTGAAAGCAAGCTAGAATGAACGAGAACGAAATGGCATACTTGTACCACAGATTAAAATATACGAATGAACAAAATACTCCAAAAATCGATGTTTCATAGAAAATACTCCAAAAATCGATGTTTCATAGTCTATGAAACATCGATTTTTGGAGTATTTTGTTCATTCGTATATTTTATTCTGTGGTACAAGTAATGAATGTACAAAGAAATGCTTGCTTGAAGTCAAAATAGTATCAATTAAATTTCCTGATTATACAAATAACTTATCAGTGGACCAATGCAATAGTGAAGATTGGCCTTGTCTATGATTCATGACTTCACGCCATAGGAACTTCTCTGTATTTTAGCAGCATGTTTGATAGTGTGACTGTAATAAAGACTGAAGCATTTTGTATAATATTTAGTTACATTTGTACATGTTTTCATTACCTAGTTTTTAAGTTTTTTTTTATTTGCTAACTACATGTTTCCACTACCAATTAGGTTGGCTGGTAGAAAATGCCTCGGCATTAAGTCCGCCTTTTTGTATTTATTTTATAAGTGCAATTAAAGTATAAATAAATACATTCATTGTATTTTATTTTTAAGTTATATTTAAAATGAAATAACGTAGAAATACTTACTTAAAACCATTTAGGTGGTATAAAATATAATATTCGTGGCTATCGTTTTTTACGAAAATTTAGATTTTGGCTTGGACACAACAGAATCGTACTGTATAATTTTAAAGCCTATGGGCAGTTTTTTTTTAGTTTCTCTTTTTAATATGGCGATGAACAAACATTGTTTTTTTTAGAGATAGGAACCCACAAAAGTTTTATCAGCCTTAGTAAGTCTTTTAACATCAGTTCTTGATGAGACATTTTGGAGAGACATAGAAACATGACAACAGCAATACACAGCTATCAATATTACTGTTATATCAAATGGTACAGGCTCTTTAAATAACCTAAAATATAAATGACCAACTTCCCTTCTACCTAATAAATAAAAATTAGATATGGCAGAGAGTACAAGCAAAGGCCCACACAAAAATGCAATAAAGCGAACTTCCATAGCATCTGATTTCAAAAACCTTCTTTTGAATCTGTTGTATGCATCTGTTTTTGAAACAGCTTTTGCTGAATATTCCAATAAAATGCTAAAATAATTTAAAATCGACCAAACAAAAATACTCCATACAGTGCCATGCCACAGAAAAATGAATGTAAATGTAGCAAAAGACGCAATTAGCTTGTATATCATTTTGCTTATAGTGATGTATTGCGACAATGCGCTGTAACCTGGTCTATAAATATATCTGAAACAAAGCAGGTAAAATATTAATAACAAGAATATATTATTTACATAGGTACCATCAGGTCATAAACATGAAAACAATAAACTCACTTAACAAGAAATTTGTAGAGTCCAACGTCAAAATATCTCCACATTTGGGAGTATACATGTATCCTAGCTATACATCTGGGTGTTGGCGGAGGATTCATGTTGTCTAGACGAGCAAATGCAGCAGATGTCCCATAGAATATTACATATTTCAGATGGAACTTAAATCCCATCCATAACCCTCCTCCACAGAGAGCCAATGTGGGCAGTCTTTTAATAGTCTAAAAATATTTACAGCTTATTTAGTATTAAGTACCAAATATTTTAACAAACTATTTTTTGTTATGCTTTATATTCTTACCTCCATGTTTCCTTGCATGGTATGAAAGTACATAAAGTGCAATGCAAGATCCATACAAAAGTAATAAATTAAAAATAAAATCATGTCCACAGCAAATCTTTTCAGTCTAGGAATCAGTTTAGCTTCATTGACTGCATGAAAACTGTTCTCGAAATCGTCATACAGTATTATTGGTCCCACATACAATAACGGCAAGTATAGAACATAACTGAACATGTCAACAATGGTTTCACGTTTTGAAGGTAACTTTTGTTTTTCTTTGTAATTTTGACACCTTTCCACTCTTTCCACATAGTCTAAGGAAAAACTAATGCATCTCAGCTCAACCCATGCTACAGAAAATAGTAGCAAGTACACCTCTTCATCCTGCAGATTTCCATGATCCAAAAATTGCCAAAAGTAATATTTATATTTCAAGGAGTTGTAGCTTAAAAGCAGTATGATGCTAGCCAGCCATATACTGATCCTCTTGCCTCCTAGCAGTACAATAATAGAGAATATTATTGGTTGTGTTATAATTATGAGCATTTGGCTTGTACCCATGTAGAGAGTCACAAAAATTATACTTGATAAAATGAACCAGTACTTTAGTATGGAGGGCCATGATTTTCTCAATAACTCGGATACAAAAAACTGCAATATCAAGTAAATCCAAGAAGTTTGAAAGTAAAACTTCCAGCTACTCCATTCAACATCAGATACATCTTTTTCTCTTGCTATGAAAGTCCAGCCAGGACTTAGATCCTGTAGAGAGTATTTTAAATGAGGATCGTTTTCGAATATATCTGCAAATATCTGAATAGTCAGTGAGGTAAAATACGGAAAAGGATTTCAAAACCTTGTGCAAAAAAAAAACAATTTTTCGATGGAGATTCGAGTTAATAAATAATGACTACCTATAGTTCGGCCGTTCTGAGAATGCGTTCCTGACACGTCGCGATTGTATGACGACGTAACTTTGTAATGGCGTTGCAGTTACGATAAAAAAATTAATGCTGGTTGTTTACCGTTTTAACAATTGATGAGCACTATAACAACATTATTACAACATTATAGTCACTATAACGTGACTAACTGATAGGTGTCAGGAACGCATTCTCTGAACGGCCGAACTATAACGTATCAAACTAACGAATCATTTTAATAACAATGCTATTAATTATTAAAATGATTCTTACAAAAATAATTAAAAGATGATTAAAAACTATGCATAACCATTCATAGGTACTTAGGAGAATACCTGTCTGAACCACAAATAATTTGTAAATAGCGTAAACATTTATAGATATCCACACAATATAGTAAAGTGACAATTCAACATAATTTATTATTGTATTCATAATAGGTAAAGCCAAAAATTATGAGAGCTATTTTAAGTAATTCCACAAGATTTGTTTTTTCCAGCAATCATTTTCGCTCAGAACAAAGTAAGCAAATGAACATGCTCGCTCAATCAATTCAATTTGTATTCAAAATTGAAAACAAGCTAAACTTTGAAACGAAATTGCATACCTACTTGTACCACAGATTAAAATAAATGAATGAACAAAAAAAAATAAAAATCGATTAGTTCCATAGACTAGGCCAATCTTCACAATTTATTAATTCACATCATTGTTTATTTGTATTAACGGGATACCTTTTTGAGTTTTTGACTTCACGAACGCCATAGTCGCCATATTATTATGTACTTCACTCGCAGCTCGCAGCATGTTTGATAGTGTGACTGAACTAAAGACTAAACCATTGCGTATAAAACCTTATTAATACTGAAAACATCTAGACCTAATTCTGTACCAGACTGTTATTTCTATCAAATAAAACACTGTAATACTCACTCTCTGACATTATTAGTCCTTTTTCTTTATTTTTATATTCCTCTGCATTCCTTTTAGTTTTACATCCAAAATCAATCAACCTCTCGCGATCCTTCTCAAAACCCTCCTCCCTGAGTTGCCGCCTTTCCCTTCACCTCTCAAAGCGTCCTTTTCTTATTTTTAAATGACCACCATCGGTCATTCATTCTACCGGTAAAAATAGGTGTTGGCCAAAACGACAACTCAGTGATATGACAGTGACAGCCTTAGTCACAATCATGCAATCTATCACATTACAAGGAACTTCTCAGTGATATGACAGTGACATTAGTCACAATCATGCAATCTATCACATTACAAGGAACTTCTATAATTAATAACAATAAGTAAAGCTGACAGTTTCGGCCATCTGACTCAATCAGGATGTCCTCAGACTGCAATGTGACATAGGTAGATAGATACATTATTATTAACATTAATACTTAGCAATGACTCAGATACATTTTAGATATTAGTATCAATAACATTAAAAGTAATTACTTTATTTATTAAAATTTAGTAAAAGCTGACAGTTCGGCCATCTGATTTAATCAGGATGTCCTCAGACTGCAATGTGACAGAGGTAGATAGATTCATTATTATTAAAATTACTTAGCAATGACTTAGATGTTATTTGTACTATGACATAAATACAACTAGTCTTACCTAAAAAAATATTCTTAATATTTTAATATTCATATCGTATATTTCTTAAAGTTATTACTCAAGGTAGTTCCAATCTCACTTACTCAAATTAAATACAGTATTGATGTACCCAATGTAAATGTAGGTAGGCAAGAAAATTACAAATAAAAAATAAAATAAAACTAAAGTGAGTAGGCAAGAAAATTACAAAATAAAATAAAACTAAAGATACCAGACTTGGTCTACTTAAAAACTATTACTTGACTTCTTATCTATTATTAATTAAAACATGTATTATCAATGTTTTGGGTGCCAGGCCCGTAGTGTCCCAGAAACCAGATCCAACTCTTAGTCTTAGGTATCTAGCCAGGCCCACCACGTCCCAGAAACTAAACCCCAATCTGTATTTTGTGTCTCGAGAACTTTTGCCAGGCCATTATGTCCCGGAAACTAAGACTCCATCTAGAATTATAAATAAATATAATTAAATATTTATTTATAAATATAATAAATATAATTAAATATATATATATATATATATTTTTTTTTTTTGTCTGTATTATTTTAAAATGTACAGAAATTTGTTAACTTAATGTTTTGTTATGGTAACTTCCTATGCAGACAAACTCAATTGTCTAACATTCTTCGTCAGACTCACCAGATGAAACGGTATCGTGAGGTCTGTTAAAGTTCAGCCAAGGTTTTATCTTATCTACGGCTACTACCGTGGAGAATCGTCTACCTTGTTTTCTAGTAAGAGGTGTATCCTCGACTATGAACCTATCATGGTCAAGAATAGTTGTGATTCGGTAGGGACCTTGGTATTTCGGTACAAGTTTCTTGCTCTGTCCTGTTGCAGGGACCTGCCTTTCGAGCCTTACCAAGTCCCCAACTCGATATAGTGGAGGTTGACAACGTCTTTTGTCAAAATATTCTTTTTGCTTTTGTTGACATGTTTTGACGTGCTCATTTATTTCTTGCCTCATGTCCGTTCTGTGTGCATTTAAGTCAAACATGTCAATGTCATTTCCATTTTCATCAGTCAATTCAGATATGATTCTACTTTCGGTGCTACCTGTTGGTCTAGTGCCGAACAAAGCTTCCGAAGGAGCGCAGTTTATACCTTTGTTAAAGGTATTATTCATTCCCCACTGTACATCGGGTAAATGATCATCCCATTTGTTGTCAGCCGTACCAATCGATTTAGCGGTTAATGCATCCACAATGACCTTGTTATAACGTTCAACTTGTCCATTGGCTCTAGGCGTGGCAACAGCGTTGAGCACATGTTTTACGCCTTTGGTACTCATGAATTTCTTGAAAGAAGCACTTGTAAACGATGCTCCTCGATCCGAAATTATTCTCCGTGGTACCCCAAATATACTAAAGTACTCTATCAGAGTTTTTATGGAAGTGTTTGATTTGGTATTTCTCACAGGTTTCAAGTAGACATAGCGAGTATATGCATCTATGAGCACTAAAATATGCATATTGCCTCGGCTGCTGCGGACGAATGGGCCAACATGGTCAATATGTATCGTGTCGAAGGGTTTGTCAACTTTCTCTATTGGGTGAAGAAATCCTGGTTTCTTGCCACCGGATGATTTTGAATAGGAACACTCCAGACAAGATTTGACATACTTTTTAATAAACGTACTCATTTTAGGGAACCAATAAGATGCTTTCACCTTTTCCAATGTTTTATCGACGGAAAAGTGTCCAATATCATCATGGTTCAACTTCACTATTTGCCAGCGCACACCTTTAGGAACTACCCATCTATCTCCGTCTGAAGTAATGCGGTACAACTTCTCACCTTTCATTTTGTAGTTCGTTTTGATGTCTATTATATCATCGAAGCTGGGATCCTTGAGTATTTTCGCGATTCTCATAACTTCAGAATCCGCATTCTGTACAGTCGCGAGCCAACTATCTTCTGAGACAGTCCTAACGTCGTATAGCACATCCTGCGGAGTAGCAGAATCCGATATTGGCGGCGAGACAGGATTTCGGCTTAATGCATCCACGTGAGCCATAGAAGTACCAGCTCTATATTCAATGCAAAAATTGTATTCTTGCATTTGTTCCCACCACCTAGCAACTCTTGGTATCATGTCTCGTTTTTGAAATGTGGCACGCAAGGAGTTGCAATCGGTTACGATCTTAAAATCTGTGCCCACAAGGTACACCCTAAACTTGCGGAGAGAAGATACGACAGCTAGGGTTTCCAGATCATAAGCGGAGTAATTTTGTTCTTCGGGAGTGGTTTGTCTACTAAAATATGCCACGGGCTTCAGAACGCCGCTCGTATCACGTTGTAACAAAATTCCAGCTAAGCCTATCTTACATGCATCTGTATGCAGTTCCGTCTCGGCCTTTGGGTCGTATAGAGCTAAAGTTGGTTTTTCAGTCAATTTTGACTGTAATGTCCGAAATGCAGATTCTTGCTCAGGTCCCCACTTCCAATCTTTTTCTTTCTTTAGGAGGTGAGTTAGAGGTTTTGCTATTATTGAAAACCCGGGCACGAACCTGCGGAAGAAGCTAGCTAATCCCAGAAATTGACGTACATTGTGCTGGTTCTGGGGAACAGGGAAATTTTCCACAGCTTCTATTTTGTGAGAACCTGGTTGGATACCCTCTTTGGATACCCCAAACCCTAAATAATTAACCTCGTTACTAAAGAATACACATTTAGACAGTTTAAGCGTTAACCCAGCATCTGAGAATATTTTTAATACATTCTCCAAACGATTCAATCCTTCCGTTATGTTCTTAGCAGGGATTATCACATCATCTAAATACGCTAGGGCCTCTCTATGGCGTGTTGACCCCAGAACTTGATTCATGATCCGCTGAAACGTCGCTGGCGCATTTGCTAATCCAAACGGCATCCGCGTAAATTCGTAATGCCCATCAGGCGTAACAAATGCGGTCTTGAATTTGTCGTCTTTGTTTAGTGGGATCTGATAATAACCTGAAGCCAAATCCAGAGTTGTGTAAAATTCATGTCCTGCTAATAGATCTAGTTGGTCATCAATTAGAGGCATTGGATAAATTTCTTTGACAGTTTTCTTGTTAAGAGCCCTGTAGTCGATGCAAAGCCGATATTCCCCTGTTTTCTTACGGACCAGTATAATGGGACTAGCATACGGTGACGTAGACTCTTGCACTATCCCATTTTTTTCTAATTCCGACACCATATCTCTCACTACTTCTTTTTCTTTAATAGCTAGTCTGTAGGGTCTATATACTACCGGCACTTCGTCTGTCAATTTGATAGTCATTTCACCAGCCGTTGTAGTACCTAACTCTGTTATATCAAAAGCAAAACACTCTCTATAACAGTTAAGAAGAGAGAGTAACTTTTGCTTCTCGTCAGGCGATATGTTTTTGCCTACTTTAACGTCTTCGTCAACGATAGGCATCAAAGGCTTGTTATTTTTCTGAATGACCCGCATTACGTTATGTGATGTTATTTCTTTGCCCGGTACTGCAATACGCCCACGAGCAACAGTATAACCCTTATTTAAAGTAACCGTTCTACCAGCTGGAATCTCTACTATTACTTTTCCAACTCCATCTTCGTTCATACTAAATAAGCCTGAGAGTACGAAAAACCCAACATCAGACTTAAGTCTGAATCCTCCTTCTACATAAATTTCGCCTTTCGTGATCGGGTCGGATTGAACTTCAATAAGTGAAATGCCAGAAACCATGTCTTCATTCTTGCAACACAACTTTACTTTACCCTGGGGTAGCGTGTCGTCAATATACTGTAGCATCCTTAGTTCATCGCATGTCTTGTAAACGGTTATGTGCGGTAGTTCTGTAAAAGTTTGACCAATCATGATGGGTACGTGCATTGTTTCATCAGGTACTATAAACAAATCTATATCCGCTTCAACATCATCAATTATTACATTTACCCGTTGCTTGCCTATAGCATTTACAACAGAATTCCCGAATCCTCTAAGAGTAGGGAGTCCGCTCGTGTCAAATTGGTCACTAACTTTAGAATATTCGGACAACTTTATCATACAGCATTCACTGCCGAAATCAATAAATGCCTCAAATGGGACTCCATTCACCCTGACTGGTTTCAAATATTTTTGTCCTGCGTTTTTGTCGTTAAATACGGCCATGACGGTTTTCTCGGATGGTGCCGGTCGCTTTAAAAAACATTTTTCTGATTCATGTCCCAATTTTTGGCAGTTACTACATTTCTTGATCGGTTGTGTACACCGATCGGAAGTGTGACCCTCTTGTTTGCAATTAAAGCAGCGTAATACTTTGCTACTTGGTTTGAGCTGTGTTACTGAAGACTTTCCATTGGCCTGACTTTTTGTTAGCTTACGTTCGAATTGAGACTTACTGTTTCTCGCGTTTCTTAAATATGCAAGTAGTTTGTCTGGGTCGTCAAATTGTACTGCCTCCGCTCCTAGTCTAACTGAACGGTCGTCTATCCCATGTAAGATAACTTCAACAGCCCGTTTACCTACTATTCCGCACCTATTTATTAATGCAATTTTATCGTAATAGTAAGTTTCCAACGAATCGCCAAACCTAGCCCTTTTCTCCAACATGTCCGTGAGCATCTGGCCACAATTCTCTTCCGATGGGAATGCTGCTATTAATTTCGTCTGCCATTCCTCCCACGAGAAAAGAACGGATGACAGGCCCTCGTACCAACGTTTCGCGACCCCACAAAGTTTAGGCAAAGCGAAGTGTTTCACCTGTTTTTCGGACCAGTTGTAAATAGTTGAGCATTCATTTACTTTATGTAACCACATAGTCATTGTTTGTTCTTTTCTCGAGGGATCAAACTCCGGTATAGTATTTTGCATATTTCCTAGCTTATCTAGAGTATCAGCTGGTTTAAAAGATTTAAGAGCATCAATTAGTTGATTTAAGGTATCTTTTGAATTTAAAATTATGCCTAAGTTATTGTTTATATTATCGCGTTTAACATCATCGGGACCTGGACTGCTCACCTGGCTGTGGGATCGGATGTTTACCCGGCTCTGCTCTTGATCACGTGGCTGTTGGCTCTCCAAGCTTCGTCCCCGACTGCGTAGTCTGCGGTCCCTCGCACGTGACCGTCGGGCATCTTGGCACAGCATCTGGGTAGGCAAGCGACTGCGGTCCCTCGCGCGTGACTCACTGACAGCTTGGTGCAGTTCCTGGGTAGAAGTTCGACTGCATTCCCTTGCACGTGGCCCTCGAGCATATTGGCGCAGCACCTGGCTAGGCGCCCAACTGCGGTCCCTCGTGCGTGACCCTGGGACAGCTTGTCGCAGATCCTGGATATGCGTCCGACTGCGGTCTCTCAAATGTGACCCTCGGGCAGTCCGTCGTAGCTCCTGGATAGGCGTCCGACTGCGGTCCCTCGCGCGAGACTCTTGGACAGCTCGTCGCAGCTCTTGTATAAGCGCCTGGCTGAGGTCCCTCGCGTGTGACGCTCGGACAGCCCGTCGCATCTCCTGGGAACGCGTCCGTCTGCGGTCCCTCCCGCGTGACGCTCGAACAGCCCGTTGCAGCTCCTGGGTAGGCGTCAAGCTACTGTTCCTCGCGCGTGACCCTCGAACAGCGTGTCGCAACTCCTGGGTAGGCGTCCGGCTACTGTTCCTCGCGCGTGACCCTCGAACAGCGTGTCGCAACTCCTGGGTAGGCGTCCGGCTACTGTTCCTCGCGCGTGACCCTCGAACAGCGTGTCGCAACTCCTGGGTAGGCGTCCGGCTACTGTTCCTCGCGCGTGACCCTCGAACAGCGTGTCGCAACTCCTGGGTAGGCGTCCGGCTACTGTTCCTCGCACGTGACTCTCGAACAGCCCGTCGCAACTCCTGGGTAGGCACCTGGCTGAGGTCCCTCGCACGTGACTCTCGAACAGCCCGTCGCAACTCCTTGATAGGCGCATGGCTGGGGTCCCTCGCATGTGACTCTCGAACAGCCCGTCGCAACTCCTGGGTAGGCGCCTGGCTGGGGTCCCTCGCACGTGACTCTCGAACAGCCCGTCGCAACTCCTGAGTAGGCGCCTGGCTGAGGTCCCTTGCACGTGACTCTCGAACAGCCCGTTGCAACTCCTGGGTAGGCGTCCGGCTACGGTACCTCGCGCGTGACCCTCGAACAGCCCGTCGTGACTTCTGGGTAGGCGCCCGACTGGGGTACCTCGCGCGTGACCCTCGAACAGCCCGTCGTGACTTCCGGATAGGCGTTCGGCTGCGATCCCTCGTGCATGACCCTCTGACAGCTCCGCGCCTTGCCTGTGTCAATGACTGGCTTCGTTTGGGAGACCAAAGACCCGTATTCGTTGGACTTGAAGGCGAATACGGTCTAAGCATTCCACGGGTTTCCACTGGAAATGCAAAAAAAAATTAATCGGACAGAGAACTGTTCTTTAGGGCACATTATCCAGTGATACAAATCATCTCTACATAATATAAAACACATTCATTAACTCCTTCATAACCGCACAATGATAGAAAAGAGAAACATTGTTTTGCCACCGAGTCATCAAAACAAAAATACATATAACAATAACATTAATAATGCTATGTGTTTTAAATTTTATAATTAACTACTCCTTTATCACCCTTGTGAAGCCTGGATAATTCACTAGTTTCTCATAAAACATTTAACAATAAATTCTAAATAAAAAATAAATGAAATCTTTCTTCATTCACTTAGTGCTAAGTCTCACATTACTAACTAGTATCTAATCATTTTATGTAACAATTTACACTACACCTAAACTAAGAAGATCTCATATCACAGGCAAAAGTGTGCAAATGAAAACTGAGTATAGCTTATAAGTAAGTAGGTATAGGTATAGGTACACACTTAGTCAAATTGATTAACCTAAAATCTCACAACCTTTGATAAAAATGAAATCGATGCTACAGGTTGTCTTATATAAATTACTTTCTAACAGTCAGTAACTTCTCAGTTTCATCGTATGATAAACTGTTTAGAGCAGTCTGTATTTTTACAAGTACGGCCCTAAGAACTTTTATGGAATCTAGATACGAACTCTTGTTTAACTTTACAAGACTTACAACAAGAGATACAAGGAAGCATTGCGATCCCCAACAAGCAAACAAAGCGTTTTATGGCCTCGAAGCGATTTCCAATCGACTCATTTATATATTAGATCATACTAACTAATCGCACAATACCTTGAAAAAGTTTTGTGTGATCAACAAACTTTGTGAATATTCTTATCCCACTTCTGAACTGAAAACATCTAGACCTAATTCTGTACCAGACTGTTATTTCTATCAAATAAAACACTGTAATACTCACTCTCTGACATTATTAGTCCTTTTTCTTTATTTTTATATTCCTCTGCATTCCTTTTAGTTTTACATCCAAAATCAATCAACCTCTCGCGATCCTTCTCAAAACCCTCCTCCCTGAGTTGCCGCCTTTCCCTTCACCTCTCAAAGCGTCCTTTTCTTATTTTTAAATGACCACCATCGGTCATTCATTCTACCGGTAAAAATAGGTGTTGGCCAAAACGACAACTCAGTGATATGACAGTGACAGCCTTAGTCACAATCATGCAATCTATCACATTACAAGGAACTTCTCAGTGATATGACAGTGACATTAGTCACAATCATGCAATCTATCACATTACAAGGAACTTCTATAATTAATAACAATAAGTAAAGCTGACAATACTTAGTAGCATTTTATATAAGTTTTAGTTAAAATTAAATAACATGAATATACATTATGTAGGTACCTATACCTATATCCAAATCAATGGTGTTATGATGTGTATACCTACAGTAGGTAGGTAGTAGGTACCTACTTTCAGACCAACACCAACTTAAGTTATGGTTGTAGTTGTAGGTACCTAGGTACCTACTAGTCTTCAATCATGGTAGTCTGATGGGCGCTCCACATTCACACGAGACATTCACGCGAGAATCTCCGGAGATTCTCAGCGAGAACTGTAGCGAGAACTTCTTTGGGTACACACTCTCACAAAGTTCTCAAATAGTTCTCACTACAGTTCTCGCGCTCGATGACGATGGACGCAGAAGTAACCGCTGCTATATATTAAAAGAGATAATCGCACTGGTTATCTATCTATAGGTACCTAGTACCTAGTAATTTCATATTTACATTTTTTTATATTAAATTGATGACTTTTAAAATTTGATTTCGACAAAATTAATGGACCCACAGAGTAGGTATATCAGGTAGGTACCTACCTATTTATTTATAAACATGTTTTAAGTTTTAAAACTTTTACTCATGCTAGGGAAGCAGCGCGGCAAAACAAAGCGCATATTTTATTCTTATTCTATTTTAATTTGTAATCAAAATTTGTCCGCTTGGAAATATTCTAAAAATTTTAACTCAAGTTCGTTTGTCCAAGTTACGCTCATATTGACGCCACGCGGTACACAATATACAACCGTTCAAGTCGGCGGTTCGCGCGCTTCTGAGAAACATGTGAGTGTGGAGTCAATACACGTTCTCGCCTGTTCTCACGTTCTCGCGCTCCTTTGTCTCGCGCCAAAAAACCGACAAAAAGTGGAGAACAACGCGAGAACAACGCGAGAACTTGAGAAGAATACGCGAATCGCTTCCACATTCACGTTTCTCGCATGTTTCTCGCGTTCTCGCGAGATTCTCGTGAGAATGTGGAGCGCCCTTGATAATATGGTTAGTAGATAACTGAGCTTCAAGTAGTTAGGTACCTACTTAGGCTATGCTGATAAATTATATCTTCCTAAGGTTCGAAGGTTATCAATAATAATTATTATGAATTTAACTGAAGATAATAAAATTGTAAGAAAAATATAAGTAAGTAGGTACCTACGTTGTAAGTAAGAATAAGTTTATTTTGTCAACTTACCTACTTAGAATATTTGTCGCCCAATTACGCCCTAACGACCTAACGAATTTGTGTGAATTTTGGAATATATACCTACCTGCCTAGGTACTAGAAGGACAGGACGTTTATGTAACTAATAGCTTAGGAATATCATCTACTACTACCCGGAATAGCATAGGATTTTTTTTTATCTAAATACCTACCTACCATGTGCGCGAAGCTGTGGCCGGAAGCTAGTTAATTTATGCAGACGTTAGGAAAATCATTTCCTGTGGTCTGTCTTTGTTCAGATTTATTGAATGATCTAATTTATTTAATAAAAAACCTACGTTGGTTCTATATAAAT
This sequence comes from Hydriomena furcata, assembly GCA_912999785.1. NCBI lineage: Eukaryota > Metazoa > Arthropoda > Insecta > Lepidoptera > Geometridae > Hydriomena > Hydriomena furcata. Next base: position 10,498,444 of record OU538824.1, read on the forward strand.
AAAATCCTTGACCTTATATTATCAACTAAGAACATCAACTGAATTGATGGACATATAATGGCATCAATTCTTGTTGTTGACGTTAATGTAGACGTAAAAGTACCTAACTATCTATTTAATCTATTCGGACTTCGGAGGATCGTTCAGTCAGTCAGAACTCGGACGCAGACATTCTTCTTACGTCGCGTCGCTTGAGTCAGATCAGACTGTTGTTTGTAGTAGGTAGGAGGTAGCTAGTTGTACAGCTAAACGACGTGTTATTCATAATGTTTTAAACAAATTTTTATTTATTAAGTTGCTTGGTTTATTTTTAATTATCTAGTCAAACAAGTGAGTCAATATGCAATATCAAGCAGTGTTAATATGTGTGATTTTATTTTCCTCAAGTAATCTTGGTAAGTTCATGATGGCATTAATTGCAACAAAAGCGCAAATATTGAGGTCATTTCGTTTATAGCGTGTTTAGCGTAAGATTTGGAGTATATTTTGTATATAATTATGTAGATTGGTAACTTGATATGGTTATTCTGCTAATAGGTACTAACCTACCTACCGATCAAAATGTTTTACCTTCATAAGAATGAGCACGTAGGTAGTGCCTAACTGCGCTGTTTAATATTTGGATGGGTGAGTTCTAAAAGTAGCTAACTCCATTTTGAACTTTTTTGGATATGCAAATTAGTAAAAAAAAAATGGATTAAAATTAATTCTTAATATAAAAATTCGAAAAAAAGCAGCACTATTTAATGCTAAAAATAAACTAATAATAAACTTAAAATCATATAAATACAAGTAAATAAAAAAAAATACCTTGTAACTAGACTTATTGCAAAACTCGTGGAGTTAGGGATTTAGTGAAATGGTCAGACAAATAATTAAAAATGTATATTTTAATTATAATTTATATTAAAATAACATTTTCTACATTAAGAATGCAAAAAATAACACCAACAAAACTCTTCACAACAGATTTAAAATCTACTAATATATTGGATTTAGAAACTTCTTGATCTATTTATATGTATGACTTACTATGGAAAGAGTTAGGTACTTTTAGAATTGGTTGGTCTGGATTTAGGGATTTCAAGAATTGGGAAAAGATAACAACGAATAGACTAAACGATAAAGAAGAAAACAATATATTTTTAACTGGTAACATGAAAACAGCTCAAAGTGGACTTAGCGACTTTTAGAATGGGAAATACCTACATAAATATGTAAGAACACAAGTGAGAGAGTTATTGCGAAAGTTTAAAGCGTGGTAAAATGCTATCTACCTAACGCTACTTTTTATTTTATTTACCTACGTAGGTACCTACCTACTTTTGTCGAATTATAGTTGAATCTGTTATCTAAGAAAGTAAGCCTAACATATAGTAGGTACTCTAGGTACCTACCTACTTGCCGACACACGAATTAATGATTTTATATGAATATTATTTCAAACTGGTAAGACAAAGTAACTGAATTGGTAAGTGCTTTTGTTGTTTTCCTCATCCTCTACTTTAATGTAAGGTTGTTGGGTAGGTACCTACCTACCTACCTACTTACCTGCTTTACTACGTTAAGATACGATTTGTTTTTTTCAGGCTTGGAATACAATAGGCAACGGTACAATCCTAGTGCTAGCACCGACTTTTTACAACACGAAGGTGGAGTGTATGGGCAGAAGAACGATCCATTGACATCACAATATACAAACACACAAACGTCCCAGAATAACAACAGTGGTAAACGTGACTATGTTGCCGAGTTTCCTGCATTAGGTTCACCAACAACTACAAAAACACCTACTATATCTACAACCGTAAACAAACCTAATTCAGGGAGAAGGGATTATGTTGCTTCTCAGTTTCCACAGCTTCCTACATCTCCCACAACACCCAAACCCTCAACTACAGTCACAGTAAGCACACGCAACCCACAATCTCCAAATGGAAAACGGGACTATGTCGCCCCTCTACGCACAACGCTTAAACCTACCCATGGAGCTAATCAGCCATCAACGGGCAACGTAAAAGACTTAATAAACTTCTATGATAGACAAAACAACGGTCAAACAACTCCTCAGAAAGTGCCAAGCTACAGTTCAATACTACAAGGGTCAACGAACAAAAACACACAGGGCTCTACATCAACTACATGGTTTAGTAAACAAACTACGCCAAAAACACCATCTTCACCTACTAAACCGTTGAGTTTTAGCGACGCTTTGTCTGGATCAAAATCACCTGGCACACAAATTACCACTTCAAAACCTTCAACACGATTCCCTGTGAATACTCCTACCTCACGCCCGGTCCTTCCCAGTTCCATTTTAAGTCAAAATACTGCTGCCACTATCAGCAATGGTCCAGCAACTGATTTGGAATTGCAAACCTTAAGCGAGGAGTTGCTGAGGAAAGATATCAACAACGCAGCGAAGTTTGTAACGATTAACTACCAAGAAAAAACTACTTCATCTTCAAAAGATGACAAAGCTCCTGGCCCGTAAGCAACAAGTTTATATCTCCTTCGTAATTTAACTACAACGTAATATTTGCAAATACCTAAGGTAGCTGACTAGCTGAGTCAGACCTTAGTGACGTCGGCACAATTGTACCTATTCTTCTTCTATTTCCCTCTATCAGCCTCTATCTTGTTATGATTGATAACGAGAGATTAATCATCAGACTGATACTCCATAAATAAACATTATTGCAGATTGCTCACCATAGCACCCGAGGTGTGGAATATTCCAACAATTCAAAAATTCGTACCTTTGCTGGATAATTACGAAAGAAGCACATTGGTTAACGAATATATTACTCCATTGGTAAGGAATATAGTTACAGTTATTCAAGTAGGCACCGAATACTTTATTTACCTAATCTATAGTAATTTCAAAAATATCTTATGTTTTCAGGAAAAAAACGAAGAGAACGATTTCATGGATGCTATTATGTCTACATCGGTTATTCGCCACTTAATGAATTTCTTGAAAGTCAAAGGTACATACTGTTTTAAAAATGCAATGTTTTTGCTTGTTATTGAAGTGTGTTAGTGTCAATTCTATTGGCACCAAACTTAGCTAAAAACGATTTAGACGTCTCTAAAATGATTGCTGTCTCTTTTACTCTTTACGAAAGAGATGGATGTCGTTTAGATTTAGTTTAGTCTGGTACCAATGCGAATTTAGACTTTAACGTAATTTAATAAGAGCGATCGTATTTTAGGAATCCAAAATTTTTAAGTGAACACAACCGAATTGGCACCTTTGCCTACCTAAAAAAGTTATTACCTAAATAATGTTGCAGGAATTGTTACGCCTGACCCGAAACAGCAACGGGATTTTCTGAAGCAGCTTTGGTTTAGTTTGTACTCAAGAGGCAAAGGAAAGATCGGCAGTTCCGGGTTTGAACACGTCTTTGTTTCGGAACTTAAGAATGGACAAGTTTCAGGTACCTACCTAGCTGCTAACCATATAATAATTTATTTTTATTCCAAGTCATTTATTACAATTCCTTTTTTTATCACTTACCTACTTATGTTTTTCAGGATTGCATAACTGGATATATTTCTCAAAAGAAGAAACAGCAAATCGTATAAACTACTTGGGATATCTCAAGTATGCCCAGCTTGGTGATGTAAGTATCCTACCTACTTAGTACTTACATAATGAACAAAATAAATGTTATTTATCTGAGTACCTACCTACACTTAGTACCTACACGTAGTACCTACACTTATTTAGACTTTGCTAAGAATAAAAACCTATTTAGGTTTATCAATCCATTTTTTAGGGTTCCGTACCCAAAGGGTAAAAACGGGACCCTATTACTAAGACTTCGCTGTCCGTCTGTCTGTCCGTCTGTCTGTCACAGGGCTGTATTTATCACACATCTTGCCCCGAACTTAGCAAAGCTTGTACTATGGAAACTTAATAATTGATAGACTACTTATACATAGATACGTTTTTTTTTTGTAAAACATAAATATATATCTCCCTAACTAAGTTTAATTATGATACATATAAGTATTTTAAGTATAACACCCAGACTCAGAACAAAGATATATGTTCATCACACAAATGTTTGCTCTGGGTGAGGATCGAACCCACCACCTCGAGTGCAGAAGGCAGAGTTACTACCAACTGAGCTGTGAGGCCAGTCAACCCATATTGAAGTTTATTAAACCGTTTATTTTCTTTTTCAGAAAGGAGTTGTGTTGAAGCATCACTTCAACCAGCAGGGAACTGACAAACCTGTAGACTCAATGTTTATAGGCACATCACCTGAACTCGAAATAGCTCTTTATACCGTTTGTTTTGTAACTCGTGCTGATAATGACTGCAAACTTAAACTCGGAAATACCGACGTTGAGATTGTTTCGCATACGTTCCGATACCGTAGTAAAGATCTAATTGGTAGCGCTTATCCACAAATTTAATTTAATTTTTTAGTTCAGTTTTAATATGTATAATTAATTATGCTTTGTTAATGTATCTACCTTCTTTAATTAGGTATTATTATTTATTTGAAACAATCAACAACTCGCACGAAACAAGTAGTACGAATGTAAAATATATTATAGTTCTTACAACCTACCTAGATACCTACTTACTCGTATATTGTTTTTCTTGACACTTTAGATTTGATTAAAAAATTGTACCTATTATTATCTACTTAAATACCAGTTTTTGTTTTTATTAAATTACTAGCTGACCCGTGCCCGCTTCGCTGTGCGTAAGACATTTCTAATACCATCGTTGACTTTTTTGTAGACGTTTTTAAGGTGTACAAAACTGTAGTACATTATTTTGATATATCTCGTGGGGTTCAGCCAGAATTTGCAATGTAAGCGCAATAAAATGTGTTTATTTACGACATCACATTAGAAACCTCTAAAATTATCAGTGTTTCTCTACTATATTATGCATGTATTATACATATAAACCTTCCTCTTGAATCACTCTATTTATTAAAAAAAAACCGCATCAAAATCCGTTGTGTAGTTTTAAAGATATAAGCAAACATACATACATACATACATACTTAATACATACAGACGCGGGAAGCGGAAAGCTACTTTGCTTTATACTATGTAGTGATCTAGTTGTCGCGTCACTATTAGTTCTTTACTCTGCCCATAGACATGTTGTCGATAAATGACTATACTTATTATAAATAAATGATACAGGCCGTAATATCTATCCTACTCTACTACTAATATGCTACTACTCCAACTGCATAATTAGCTAATTAGCACGTTAATTTACGCTCTACGAAGATGTGGCCAATGTTTTAATGTGTTAAATTACAAATGGCATTTAATTAACGTAGGTAATGCGATAGCTCAAGTGTCGGTTTTTAGGACACATCAAGGGCTTGAAGTTCGGACTTTTCAGCACCGGAGTTGGGTTTCGATGTTCACCAATCACCATTCCAACTCCGGAATTCCGGAGTTACGAAGCTTCATCGAAAAACAAGAGCAGAGACATTTCTTTCATTCTTTGTCTTTTTATTTCCTGAACAAAATAGATTCAAATAATTTTAAAAAGTGAAGCACTATTTTATTTTAGACTAGCGACCCGCACCCGGCTTCGCACGGGTGTAAAGCTGATTCCTATAAACCTTCCTCCTGAATCACTCTATCTATTAAAAAAAACCGCATCAAAATCCGTTGTGTAGTTTTAAAGATATAAGCATACATACAGACGCGGGAAGCGACTTTGCTTTATACTATGTAGTGAAGAGAGAATTTTAGATTTTTTACTAAATAGTGGCTTGTTCTTAGAATAAAAATTAATTAAAAAAAAGGAATAAGGTAGGAAGGACCGCATCGGAATAAAGAATTCCGATGCGGTCCTTCAGTTGAAACACACATCGTCAGTGGAAAGGAGAGATAATGCTAAAGCGCCAAAATGGTTAAAATGAAATAAATATAGGTACATAATTAATCATTGGATTGTTTTTCTTTCTTCGTCAATTTGTAATTGAAAACCGTGTTGTCCTAGAAGGAGAAGAAGCAGTACACATGTTGTGCCTACCCCACTTAAGTGGGATAAGGGCAGGAAGATGATGATGTTGTCCTAGAAGGAGAAATCATATCTCAACTTTATAAAATATCCGATAGTTGTGGGTTTAAATCCCGGCTAATCACATTAATCAGATTAATCGGCTTAGCAAAAAATATAATCTGTGGTTGGCATGACAGTGACAAACAAAATATAAAAACGAGTGAGTGAAAATATGTCAAAATTGACAAATACAAATTAGTAGGAAAAAATAACTGCTGAGGAAGTTGGATTGGATTGGATTGGACAACGATGCGAAGTGAGCGTGGATATTTTGTAAAAATTATGCAACGTTAAAAATAATAATGAGAAACTTACTATAGGTTTATAAATTGATTTAATTAAACCAGTTTTGTGCTATGGAAAGTTTACAGTAGTGAATATTAAGTTACTTTTCTTTCATAGTTTTTATTTTTCCGCATTATTTATTGGCGAATTATTTTTGGAGAATGTCGTCGATAATGAGCGCGTTTACTATCAGAAGATTTGGCAAGTTGAATAGTAATTTATTGCAAATAAGCGTAAAGCATTATAAAGTTCCTGCTGGCAGAAATCTATCGACGCGGGAATTGCTGAAGGAAGCTTACTGTCGCACCAAGTTGAAATGTAGATGTGAGTTACGAACATAAACCAACCTGTTCTTTTTCTTTACCTACTCGCAAATGCTGACTATAAATCTGTGTTTGTTTTCAGCCAAGAAATTGCCCCAAGATGTTAATCCCCGAGGAGTATTTGCATGTAATGAGCTGGACCTCTCTGAAGTCAAAGTATATGGCTTTGACTATGATTACACACTGGCCCATTACAAACCAACCTTAGAGCACCTATTGTATAATCTTGGCAGAGAGGTCCTGTTAGAAAAATATAAGGTTTGTAATATTTATACACCAACATTTAAAAAGACCTAGCAAAAACACAGAAAAGACATCTATGTTCATGCCAACGATGTATGTTCTGGGTGGGAATCACCCCTTAATCTACAGCGTAGAAATTGTCTGGCCAAAGGTATCCTGTAATTGGTCAATCCAGTCCTAAAGAACTTATTGTTACTGAATTTTATAACCATGATCAATAGACCAAAACTGACCACAACTGATTCTATTCTTATTTTATTTTTAGTACCCTGCTGAAATTTTGAAACTTGAATACAAACCTAACTTCGCTGTGAGAGGTCTTCACTATGATATTGAGAAAGGTCTGCTCTTAAAACTGGATTCATTCCTGCAAATACAGTTTGGGGCTGTGTACAGAGGTCTCACATCTGTTTCCACTGACGAAGTGCTAAAACTTTATAGGAATAGGATCATTCCTATAGCTTATGTCGAAGGAGATACTAGGGCTCATAAGGTGAGAATTTCTTCCTACGGTGAGTAAATATGTTAGGTACTTGGACTCTTAACATTTCTGTACACACAAAAACATGACATATACAATATACATACCTAAGTCCTAACTCTAAATTCTAACACCCTATTTCAAAAACGACTATAGAGTCTTTCTTTTGTACATGAGTTTGATATGAGCATTTAGTGTTATTTTTGTTTTGATTCTTTTTACTAGACATGCTAAAAATATTGCTCAAAGTTTTTGACATTTTCTTTATCAGATAACAAAAATATAAAATTCCAAGAGTATTTTAACAAACTAACAAGAGGTGTTTTGATATCAACAAAGTCTTGAAACAATGTAAGAGTTACATGATCAGTAAACAGGTAAATATTATCATCATTGTAGATAATGCTCACTATCAAAAGTGTTATCGAATTTAGTTTTATATGATGAGATGAAACACATGGCATTCCACTAGGAGTAGGTACTCAGCTAAGAGAAGTGCCAAGTAAATGCAAGAGAATGTCATTGTCCTCGGACTTGGATTGTGGTCGTAGAACTGGAAATTTCCAAAAACATGTTGAGTGTGGATTTCTATGCCCTACCAAATCTCGTCAATACCTATCTATAGGCACAAAAGCAAGTATAGGTGTGAATAACATGTGATGTTGTTGGCAACTATTTTTAAATACAGGAGCTACACTTCTACATTTTATTAGTAGTCTTATTTTTTACGAAACATTCGTACAATTAGTGTGTTTTTTTATTATACACAACCGACGACATTTTGCGCCTACAAAACATGTCGGACCGGTATAGTAAACTGTCGTTCACATCACAGCTTGTGTTGATGCTCTGTGAGAAAATAGATAATTTAAACAATCGTCTTGTGTAAATACGCTCTTACGCCCTACATTACATACCATACTACACATATTGTCTGAAGTAATGAGTAGCACTTGTAAGCAATCATTCATTTATGGCTCCCCTTGTAGTTGATATGGCCATGTGATATGATGTTGTATAGTCGTATGTTGCTTGTTTACACCTACAATGGGCAATGAGACATTTTATTTATAATATGTAGGTATACATAATAGTTGTGCCAGTATAACTACTAGGCATATCTTTATGGGGAAAATTGATTGAACTTAATACACAATATGTTACCAAACATGGTCTCAGCATCTTGGAGTTTACCAACACAACTTGGTGAAGTACCTACTGTAGTGTAGCTGGTGTAGACACAGACAAATTATGGCTAGAAAATTATCAACCATTGTGAAATGGCTACTCTCAGACGGTTCTTTTTATGGCAGTGAAAGTGTTATGATTAAAGTCTATGCGTGACAAATGTCGGTAATGGAATTGAAAATAGCTAATAGGTACCTACTACGGTATTGGACATACTCTTACTTAGCTTACAGTTGTGTGTGCCAAGTGAGAGGTACCTACTTCAAATTTCGTTTCAATTTGAATTCGAATTCCAGCCATGCATCAATGAATCGGCGAAGGAAAACGTCGCGAGGAAACCAGTTAGTATCGTTATAAGCGTCGATGGGCTTTTAACTTGTCACGTATGGAATGCAACAACTGCTAAATATAGGCATGTGCCAAACGTAATGTTTGGTCATGTTTCTGACTACTTCACTTTCGACTTCAAGAAATCTGATCGCTTTGATATCTGAGAGAATGTCCAGCTTACTTACAACCTTGATTCTATTGGTTTCCTCATTTACTTACGTGGTCCTTATCGCGAGGACCAGTTCCTAAGAATATGTGATCATCAATTTATTTTCCCGACGTTTCGACTATGTTACCAATAGCCATGGTCTCGGGCAGTAATGTCTAATAATCGACAGTTTAAAAATTGTAAATACCTTCAACTTACATTTCATTACAGTTTGTGTATGTTTATTATTATTATTTTCAGCCAAACAGAGCCAAGATGGTGCATCTGGCAGATCTCTTCTCTGTACCTGAAATGGGTCTACTCTGCAATGTGGCGGAATACTTCATAAAAAACCACATTGACTACCATCCTGAAATACTCTTTTTAGATGTTAAGGTACATATGTCATAAAATTACGTTTTAAACATTAAAAAGAAAACCAAAGAAAATATTTCGACCAATGGTTACCAAGAGTTAAGAGACGATAGGTATTCGTTTTTTAAGTTTTATGAAGGAACTATTAGTCTTACATAGAAACAATTCAAATGGGACCATCTTTGGACTATTCTCTACAAAATAGAAATAAAAATCCAAATCGGATCACTTTACATAAAAAAATACACAGAATTGAAAAACTCCTTTTTTTCTTAGATTGAAAAATAACATCCTTCCTGCAATAATAGTGAATTGCTACATCAGTATTTATGTTAACAAAATTAAATTATATTGAAGTCGATATAAGAACAAAGTGTACGCTTTTTTTCAGAATTCAGTGCAAAGTTGCCATCCAATAATGCACAAAATTGTTGCTCAAAACGTAGAAGAATACATCAGACCGAATCTCGAACTGAGGAAATACTTCCAATTGCTCAGGGATAGCGACAAGCAGCTTTTCCTAGTTACGAATAGTCCTTATCATTTTGTGTAAGTATACATGAAGTATGAAGAAAGTTTGGTTAAATCTTAAGGCCCTGTATGTCGACGATTGTTCTTTTTCGAAACGAAAAAAGAAATACTTCTGAACAAGCCACATCTCCTATTTTATAATGTATGTATATGTGAATAAAGATGTACCCATCTTTAATCACTTCGATAAATAATCCTACCGACCGCTGCAATGACGACAAACACACGGGGCACCATGGGCGGCGCGACAAGCAATTGTCGACATACAGGGCCTTAAGCTTGGCACTTAAGCTTTGGATTTTTTTATAATGTCTGTACCATTGACATACTAGGTGGCCTGCTTTAATATATTTTATCCTTGGTTTGGGTGTTGTGGTACCATGGTACTACGCATATACATGGAAGTTTAGTGTAAGATTAGGACTATGTATGAACCATCAAAAAAGTATACTTTATATTTAGATTTCCATATGACTACAGACAAGAATTTGGAATCTGTGTGTTCATTCATCTTCAAGTCTTAGTATGGTAGTATCCTAAAATGAATATCAAAGCAAAGCTTTCCTACTAATATTATAAATCCAAAAGTGTGAGGATGTTCGGTGAGATGTTTGTGCCCCAATCACGCTCAAACGTTCAAACGAAATTGGATAAAACTTGAATATACATAGCCTATGCCCTGAAAAAGTATATAGGCTACTTTTATCATGCTTGCGCTCTTGGTAGGTACCAAGAGCGGCGCCGCTGGCAAAAAATAAAACCAAAAAATACGATTACTATAATCCCCAGGCAAATAAATGCTAGTATATTCAATTTAGATACTTTACTCTAAGATTATCGTTAAAATGTTTTAGTACAGCCGGCATGGAGATGCTTGTAGGCCCCGATTGGCGCGATTTATTCAACGTCGTGATCGTCAACGCTAACAAGCCGAAGTTCTTCACGGAGGTATCCAGACCCATTAGGGTATTTGACAAAAACGCCAATACACACATATGGGAGAAAGTCACGTCTTTGGAGAAGGGAATCATTTATTATGAGGTAAGGTATAAGCTTGAGATTATCTAGCTGCGGTACAAAAATGCAGTAAAATTGATGTAAAATATATTTTTTATTTAAAACTAAAACTAAAAATAAAATTATTAGACATGCCCAAGCTTTTAGTTGCTTAGAAGCTTGGTCATGTCTAATGGAGGTAGTCAGAGGTACGTCCAAAATGACTTTTGGCACATGCCCTTATTTTGCAGTAGTTAGCAAATATTTCCAATGGGGGTTGACGTCAGACTGGCGCAAACACCCCAAGCCAAATCTTTCTACAATAATATTTTTCTGAAATAAGTCAAAAATTCAAATGCTGACCTCACATGAAATGGGATAAAGGCAAGATAATGATGATGTCATGACAGGTTGCAAGCCCACCACCGCTTAAAGAAAATAAATCGAATATTATGCTATATTCCAGGGCACAGTGAAGCAGCTGCAAGACCTAACAGGCTGGTACGGGCATCAGGTGCTATACTTCGGCGATCATCCGTACACTGACTTGGCTGACGTAACCCTTGAGCACGGATGGAGAACAGGAGCTATCATCAACGAACTTACGGTAAGATGTAACAGCTGTTAAGGTTGCCTGGTAAACTAATTTGCTTGGCAAAGATCGCTTTAAACGATAAGGCCGCCCATTGTAAGTGTCCACCAATAGGTGTGGTAATTAATAAATTGTTATCTATCTATACAGTCGTGGTCAACTAATTAGGGACACTCTTTGGTTAAACCGAATTGTGAATTTATTTTTTATTTTCCAACGAGTCTAAACCATATTCCATATCTCTTACATGTAAGTATAATTAGTCATTTATGTGCCCGATTATACAAACAATAACAACTTCTTAAACATTAAACCTCTTTACAGTATAGCTGATAGATTATCGTAGTGCTATTTGTTCAAATAATGCTGGCTGGCCATTTAATTAGGGACACTGAGATATTGCGTTCTATTTTAAAAATTTGAATCTCAATACTTTTTTACTTCTTCTCTTATTGTTTCGTGGTAGTTTTGGCGGCAATCCCGATATTTATTTTAAGTTTTGAAAAATATTTTGAAGAAAAATGGGTAAAAATAAAAGTTGCGATCCAACACTACGAAAAATTATCATGAAGTTTGTTGTCGAGCATGGTTGGCCATACCGAAGGATAGCAGAACATTTAAATTGTTCAAAAACTATGGTATACAATGCAGTGCAACATGTCAGACGCAATAACACAGATTTAAATGTGCCCAGAACAAAAAGATCGAGAAAAACAACTCCGCAAGAAGATAGAATGATAACCAGGTTAGCTAAGAAAGATCCGTTTCTAGGCTCTATTTTAATTAAACACGAAGTGTTTGGGACAGACGAAAGAGCTGGTGTCTCAGCGAGGACCGTTCGACGACGTCTGGTAGAAGCAGGGTTGTTCGGAAGAGTGGCTCGCAAAGTACCGTTGTTGAAGAAATAACATAGAAATGCTCGTTTGGCGTTTGCACGTAAATATGGACATTGGACCTACGCCCAATGGCAACATGTATTATTCTCTGACGAGACCAAGGTTAATTTGATGTCTTCAGATGGAAGGCAATACGTACGGCGTCCAGTAAAAGCGGGAATGAATCCAAGATTCACAAAAAAGCAGGTGAAACATGGCGGTGGAAACATTAAAATGTGGGGTTCATTTTCTGGACGTGGAGTGGGACCTGTGAGGAAAGTTCAGGGTAACTTAGACCAACATCAATACAAGGCAATATTGGAGGAAACGATGCTTCCCTATGCTGAGGAGCATCTCCCTATTATATGGACGTTTCAGCATGATAACGACCCGAAACATACCGCCCGTTCAGTCAAGTCATTTCTTACCAGTCAGTCAGTATCGGTGCTAGATTGGCCAGCAAATAGCCCGGACCTTAACCCAATCGAGCACCTTTGGCACGAAATCAAGAAAAAAGTAGCCACTTATCGAACCACAACTTTAGATGAATTAATGAAGCTTTTTGTGAGGCATGGGCAAACATTCCTGTCGAAACATGCCAGAAACTGATAATGTCTATGCCACATCGGTGTCAAGCGGTAATTACTAACAAAGGTTTTGCTACTGGGTACTGATTTTACACGTAACAAAATGGAGCTGTTAAAGATATTATAATACTGCAGATTATTAGTTTTGTTTAACTCTATTTTTCATTATAGTTTACTGTCCTTAATTAAATGTCCAGCTACAGAATTATACCTTAAAATTGAATACATGTTCAACTTTTGATATTAAATACTTTTTTCTATTTATTTATTCTTTTATTTACAGCCATTTAAAGCATAATAATCGGACCAAATTATGCAAATAATAGTTACTGAGAAATCAATAGGGTTTTATATTTGTATGTACATAACCGGTTATTGTTCTTCACTATCTTGCATGTCCCTAATTAGTTGACCACGACTGTATATCAATCCATCTATTTACCCGTCGGGTATTTATTACCTTATTATTTCTACTGACGTTCTGATGACGAAAGTAATTTGGAAAATACCAAACAGCTAAAAAACTTAAGGCCTTCACTTCTTTTGTTTGCTAATCGTATTACATTCTTGATACGAAGACACTTCGATCTATCATAGTCAAAAACAATCAGTAAACAGTACTACTACATAGTTCCACCATTGATGTGCCTAATAGTAAGACAAACTAAACTTTAGGTAAACCATTTATGTCAGACCACTTCCGCTGATGCTCCCGTATCACTCCCCGCGCCCCTCTATCTCTGACTTATGTATGTATTTTACAAAGTGAGAATTTGTTCTACGAACGTTCTAAAGTAGAACACAGTAAGTACCTTTTTAACACGCTTTTATTAGCTCGGCCTGTATGGTTCTCAATCCGATGCATATATTTTGATTATTCGAAACATTTTCTTTTTAGCTTTTAACGTAATTATTCGTAATAATCTGCCAATTCCACAGCACGAGATCAACACACTCAACATGCAAACCTTCAAAGAGAACGCGAACTGGCTGCAGATGCTAACACAGCTCATCGAAGACCACCAGGAACACAAAGACCCGGAGAGTCTATCAATTCTGGCGGAGTGGATGGCTGAGAGAGACTTCCTGAGGTAAGTTGCACGTTTCAACAAGTGCCTTACAATAATAAACTATATATTAGTGAGTTTCAATAAAAAACCACAAATATTATGGATTTTCAACTTATTATGCAACAACTTTGAGTCCAAATATGGATCAGTGATAAGATAACTATCAATTTTTACACGGGTCTTTATCATGTCGCAGACAGATTGACGTATCAGTGAGTCCACACTGTGAAAATTTTAACTGTCTAGCTATCACGGTTCCTGAGATACAGCCCTGTGACAGACAGACGGACAGACAAACAGCGAAGTCTCAGTAATAGGGTCCCGTTTTTACCCTTTGGGTACGGAACCCTAAAAAACAGTTATTGCGTTATTTCAAAATGTCGTTGTGTGAACGCGCTTTCATGCTAGAGTCTGTCAAAGTAGGTACTTAGATTAGATTTTCTAAATATAAAATTGCATTCCTTGTATTATGTCTATAAAAAGTGAAAAACACAAAATATCTCATAGGCTTCTATCCTATTAAATAAATGCGGAAGTTTGTCAAAATGTTTGGCTGTTTGTGGCTCAATCACGCCGTAACGACTGCTCTGTTTTGTATGAAACTTGGAATATACATATATCTCGTGACCTGGAATAACATAATGGCTTTTTATTCGGGTTCTACGCGAGTAAAGCTGCGGGCGGAAGCTAGTATATGATAATTGTAATAACCAGCTTTATTATGTTGGTACTGTGGTGTTGGTTATGTTCAGCATTCTCTGAAGCTAAACGAAATAATAAATATGCACTTGGCTTTTCTGGTTGAAGTCTAAAATCTAAACAACGATTAACTGAAATCTAAATGGCTTTTGGTTATTTTATTTTGATTTAAATCGTGACTATGGAAGTTTAAGAGAATGCTGCACCAAGTTGATTCCTGTACCTTAAATTTATATAAGTATCTAAATTGTGGCTTATGTTATTGCAGATAATCAATGTTTGTCAAAATTATAACCGTGCTTTCAGATGGTCTAATTGGCTGTAAATAATGTGTGCTATCTGTATTTGTTTCCATGCCTGCACTATAGGAGTATTATTATCGGTTCCAGGAACGAAATAAAGGCAGTGTTTAACCCTCAATTCGGTAGTGTGTTCCGCACTTATCACAATCCGACTTACTTCTCGCGGAGACTATTCAGATTTGCCGATATCTACACATCCAATATCACAAACTTACTAAACTACTCGCAAACGCACACTTTCTATCCGCGGCGAGGTGTTATGCCACACGAATATGGCTCGTATTTCGTGTAGGATAGGACTAGTTTTATATTGCAACTATTGTGGGATTGATTTACTCTCTGATTGAGCCAACTATTTGATACGATATTTAGATTTTATTGTTCGGATTAGAGACAAAATCGGAATTAAATAGAGCGATATTTTTAAACAATGCATATAACCTTTTGACTAAACGTCAATTTTTTCTTTTAATAATAGTTATAAGTATGAATGGTTCAGAATTTGTTGGCTCACATTTGTAAGTCGAGTTACATATATTATACGACCAAATTGCGGTGTTTACTAAAAAGGTATACAGTCGAATTCCTTCTGTGTATCTATTTAGTGTTAAGCTTTTATTAGATCAATTAACAGTAGGTAGATCAATAATAGTTGGCAAGTTATTAGTTTTGTTTTATATTTCACTTAAGGACAAGTGAGTATTGTAAATAAAATCATATTATAAGCGAAATCTGTTAAAACTCACTATATCTTGTTACTAATCTGTATTTTTTGATTAGTTTTTACGATGTTTTGTTATTACAAATTGTGTTGTAAATTTAATTATAAGAAATATAGATCATGAGATAGATTGTGTAGCTATTCAAGGTAGAGAAATTGAAACGATCCAACGATATTCTAGTCAGATGAAATGTTATAAAAATTTACTCACTCATCTTCATAGATCTAAGTAGTAACACCTTTTCTTAACTGTTTGCTTTCCAATTATATTATATATACTAAGACTTGCAATCCTAAGGTTGATTTTAGGAGGATTTTTCTATTCAAAAATGTATGCTTAATGCGCATACATTTTGCGCATTCACGTGCTTAAAACGATGATGGAAAAAATGGGAAAGGAAGCCAGTTAGTTATTTTTTAAAGCAGATGTGGCTGTTACATTTTTGTCGCTGTGTGTCAATCTTTCAAAATACGCCAAGCCTTTAAAAATATAGTAAAAATAAACGTTCATACGCTTCATACCCATTTTTAGGTGTTTCTGAAACATTTTGTTATATGAGTAATTCTAAAACCTTGTTATTCTAAAGCCTTCATCGTCTGCATATGTCGATTTTTGGTGTGATAAGGTCAGAGACCCGGTTGTGGTGCCTACCCCGGTTTTGGTAATTTTCAATTATGGCAGTCAATAACTGAGCATATCAAACAAACTTGTCTATGGTCCGTTTTTATTAGTGATAGTTGTGATGCGGTCTAGATTTGATTGACCACGACTAAATATCTCCTGTTTTGTCTATTTAAATATGAATAATTAATAAATAAATTATCGCCTGTTACAAAACCATAAATACTCTATTCTATGTTGTTTAACAATCTTCGTTTTAATATTTTTTTTTCAATATAAACTGTTCATTTGAAAATTAAAATGTTATATGGCCACAACCAGCGCTTTCGCCCTAGTTTATCTTTTTCTATTTTATCTAAAAATAAACAAAAACAAAAAACCAAGGATATCATTTGCCGATGTTAATTCGGGCTTTTGAATAAAACAGGAAATGTTAGTGTAGATCTAGTCTTCTAACTAGTATCTGCCTACCTATAAGTTAAAACTTTTTGTACGTTGTAAATAATTATTTTCACAGTATTTACATGAAGAATAATTTTACAGTATTATAAGGTATATATCTTAAAAAATAATACGGGTCAATTTGTAAAGAAAATCACCTTTATATTAATATACTAGATGAAAACCCGGCTTCGCTCGGGTGAAATGTGACTCATAATACACATCTAGGTGTAAAATGTAGGTAGATATTTCTGTAGTCATCGGTTCTCAAGGAATATTAAAGGCATAGATTCTTATAGCTTCGTTCATTGTGTTTAATAAATGTAGTAAATAAAAACTGCAAAAGTTTTTACACAAATAATTTTTATTTTTAAACAACATTAAAAATAAACTTACATAAAGTTTTAGTCAAATGTCATATATTTTTGCTTTACACACATCATGCCGAAAATCGTAAGTATTTCATAAAATCTTTCATTGGTCGTGTCTCTGTCTTCGTTTAGTCTTTTGTTTGATGATACCTTTATCATTTTGTTAACAGCCGAATCTCCTTGCATTTGATAAACATTGTCGCAGTTGTACCTATATTTTGACAAAAGGATTGGATTCATTGAGCATTGTTTGTAAGGACCTCATTATATTGCTTCTACATATGTTATTTCCAGAATCAGATAATCGTTCATTTAATGCTGCTTCATCTTCAATTATGTACAATTGGTTGTATTGTGGTTTATGACCTTGCAACGGAAACAAAGATCCAGTTTTTATATAAATTTACCCTTGTACCCTATACAGGGTGTCCAAGAACCTGGCGTCCAACTGGATTCCCACGATGCCCCAAGTTCTAACAGTACTCAGAAAAATATTTTAAAAAATCCACCCCATGTACTTACAGAATTATACTGATTTCAAAAAAAAAGGGGAAATGAGCACCCTGTGACATACTTTTGAATGCTGTGACTGCTAATGCTGATAATTTCGATATTTCTTGGAGGTTTTGTAATCTAGGGTATTGCTGTGTCTAAATAGAATGTAAAAATAAAGTACTTATTGTACCATTTTAAAATAAAATATTATTTTAACTAAAGGTGATATGGAAAATTATTGAATTTCGCAACTTTGACCGACTGTAGTGTAAAAAAAATGTACCAAAATAGTATGGCAAGTGACGTCAAATTTTGACGCGTTTATTCCTCTTTTTAAAAAGGTATAATACTTGCACATTAATTTGAAAAAAAAAATTTTGATAATATTTTTACTCAACAACCCAATTTTTACGAAGTGCCTACCTACTAACGGTAACTGTCGGACCCTTTCTTATCTTAGAAACTGTTATGTTACTACTATTATTTACTTCGGTTCCAAGAGTGAGCAAGAAGGAAATACACACAGGTAGATGGGTTCCCAGTAGAATAAAAGCAAAGAATGTTAGTTTAAAGATATTTTATTACAATAAATGTTCAAAATGTTGACCACCCGCGGCAATACAAGCTCTCACTCTCCTTAAAAAGGACCGCTTTATGTTTCGCGAGTAACTTTTTTGACGTATCACCTGCACTGCTTGTGTTATCTTCTCACGAAGGTCAGCGATGTCATTAATGGGCTTCGCATAAACGAGCTCCTTCATAGTTCCCCAGAAAAAAAAATCCAGCGGATTTAAGTCAGGTGAGCGTTTTATAGAGAGTTTTTGGACGAGCAATACCCGAACAGGTGGATTGGGCGATCAGGAACAATCCCGTGGCCAGCCCGCTCACCTGACTTAAATCCGCTGGATTTTTTTTTCTGGGGAACTATGAAGGAGCTCGTTTATGCGAAGCCCATTAATGACATCGCTGACCTTCGTGAGAAGATAACACAAGCAGTGCAGGTGATACGTCAAAAAAGTTACTCGCGAAACATAAAGCGGTCCTTTTTAAGGAGAGTGAGAGCTTGTATTGCCGCGGGTGGTCAACATTTTGAACATTTATTGTAATAAAATATCTTTAAACTAACATTCTTTGCTTTTATTCTACTGGGAACCCATCTACCTGTGTGTATTTCCTTCTTGCTCACTCTTGGAACCGAAGTAAATAATAGTAGTAACATAACAGTTTCTAAGATAAGAAAGGGTCCGACAGTTACCGTTAGTAGGTAGGCACTTCGTAAAAATTGGGTTGTTGAGTAAAAATATTATCAAAATTTTTTTTTTCAAATTAATGTGTAAGTATTATACCTTTTTAAAAAGAGGAATAAACGCGTCAAAATTTGACGTCACTTGCCATACTATTTTGGTACATTTTTTTTACACTACAGTCGGTCAAAGTTGCGAAATTCAATAATTTTCCATATCACCTTTAGTTAAAATAATATTTTATTTTAAAATGGTACAATAAGTACTTTATTTTTACATTCTATTTAGACACAGCAATACCCTAGATTACAAAACCTCCAAGAAATATCGAAATTATCAGCATTAGCAGTCACAGCATTCAAAAGTATGTCACAGGGTGCTCATTTCCCCTTTTTTTTTGAAATCAGTATAATTCTGTAAGTACATGGGGTGGATTTTTTAAAATATTTTTCTGAGTACTGTTAGAACTTGGGGCATCGTGGGAATCCAGTTGGACGCCAGGTTCTTGGACACCCTGTATAAGTAAAAAATCCTGGAGGGAGTGTGTTCAAGTTTGAATTATATTGTCGTATTAAAATGATTAGCATCAGACGTATTGCCTTTGTATGAATTTAATAATATATCTGGAATTGGCTTTAATGCTCTATCTGGGTCTACGTATACCTTCCCATTATGACAACAATTTTTAAAACGATTTTTTAATTTTTTTACCTAAAAAATGAAGTGCTTGACATTGAACACATTCATAAATCATAGAACCAACTGAATGTACTGATACTTGAATGGTGTTATTTGAAAGTGCTGAATGTACATACTGGCCTCACAGCTCAGTTGGTAGTAACTCTGCCTTCTGTGCTGTAGGTTGTGGGTTCGATCCCCACCCAGGACAAATATTTGTGTAATGAACATAGATGTTTGTTCTGTGTCTGGGTGTTAATATGTATAATAAGTATGTATTTACAAAAAAAAAAAAAGTATATAAGTATTCCATCGACTACATGTAGTCGATAAAGTATTCTATCAGTTATCTGGTTCCCATAATACAAGCTTTGCTTAGTTTGGGACTAGATGGCGCTGTGTGTAAAGTCCGCCAATATTTATTTATTTATTTATTTATTATTTAGTTAGTCCTGGGGGCTGATGTTCTGTACTAAACCTGCTTGCATGTTGATATGTTTTCTTTCTCCTTTTCTTTTAAAGAAATAAAATCACTGCTGACTGACAGCATTGATTCTTGTTTTTTCTCGTTGTCCGAAGAAACATCATCAGACACCAGTGACTCTTCGAATAGCGTCAACTCTTCGTTATCGAACTAAAAGGAGAAAATATATTAGACAAATATTCAAATAATAATAATAAGTATTGTGTATGTATGTAGGTATATCCTCACACCTCTATCTAGTAATAAGTATTATTTTTCATTTTACTGTACTCGGTGACCTGCACCATTAACTTACCTGAAAGTCTTCAAATAAGTCCTGGGATTTGGAAGGTTGTATTGTATTTGTTTGTTTTTGGAAAAGAATTTGAAAGTGCCCGAACCTTGGTTCTTCTTAACTGCCTAATTGTTTCTAGGCCACAACACTCGCAATAATTGAAATTATCTGCAAAAATATATTACTTATACAATTAATAATGTCTAATAAGAACCAGCCAAGTTCAACTTGAACTTGTGCATGAAGGGGTCCATTCCATTATTAAGAAAAACGTTAAAAAAATCGTGTCTGTTTCTGTATGTGTTCATGACACCTCAACACAGGCTATGCATGTGGTCATTTATTATAATTTGTCGGGTTATAGAGAAAAAATATTGAGCCGCTTACCGAGTATAATGTTGTCGCATTCCACACATCGACTGCACATTTGCATTTACTTGCAGTTTCTTGAAAATATTTTGTCATTACAAAAATTGCATGTCAATCATCCAATGTCAATCTCAGGTTTAAAAAAAAAATTATCTAATACCCCGTTTACACTCGCGTACGAGTGGCGAGACGAGCCACGAGGCGCGAGTGTAAACCGTTTACACTCGCGCCTCGTACCTCGCCTCGTGTCTCGTCTCGTGTCTCGTCGCTGAACGCGAGTGTAAACACCGCGCTCGCGTCTGCCGCGAGGTCCTTTGACTCGTGCCCAAAAACCGCTCCGGACGCGAGCGCTGCGAGTGGCGAGATGAGGCGCGAGGCGAGCCGCTAGCGTCTGTTCACACTCAGGGCTCGTGGCTCGTCTCGCGCCTCGTCTCGCCACTCGTACGCGAGTGTAAACGGGGTATATTGGCACTGACAAACAAAACAAACCGCAGTCTCCATCTTGGGTAGTAAACAAAACGTCGTTCCGTAATACGCCGTAATACGCCGTTCCGTAATACGAGACACGAGACGAGACACGAGGCGAGGTACGAGGCGCGAGTGTAAACGGGGTATTAGAATTTAACGAAATACTCCATAATCCGAATGTTGTCTATTCGAAATCAATATTTTTTTATGTTCTGTTATTCATATAAGGTTTCGATCGAGTCTACCGTACCCCTTGACGAAATTATTAATATTTTAATATTAATTTAGATTACCTTTGAAAGAGGAGATTTTTTTCCCTTGTATTGTATTTTAATTTTAATATATTTCTCAGATCCTTAAAGTTGTCTGAAAGGGATATTCAAACTTTCAAAGATCTAAGAGCTGGAGATCTGACAGGAAATCTAAGATGTTTTGGGATTAAACCGATTTCTTTTTTGTATGTATTTTCAAGTTAGATTGCTAGCTGGTTAGCGGCGAAGGGTTTGAAACTTCCTATGGAATGCTAGCCACTGTAAAATGTGGGGATGTGCCAAATTGAATGTCCTTAAGACATCTTCAACGATCTGAGCGCCTGGAAATTATAGTCGTGATCCTATTTTTTTTCTCTTTATTTCACTGGCAAAATATTCTTTGATATTAATTATTGTACCTAAGGAAATGATAAATGTTCTTTATCGTGTTTACTTAACTCCGATAACCTATGTGTCATTACTCTGGACAATAAATCATAACTATTATTGTTGATGTCTTGTCTTTGTTCTATAAACTCGTACAAATTAAGAAATCATGTCATTCGTATTATCTCTAAAATATTTGTAATAAAGAGTTGTTTTTATACGTTTGTTTTACTGAATTATATCAAGCTCGGTTACCAAACCTGTAGAATAATATTTTATTATTAACTTGGTATATCTGTAAGTAGGCACTGCATTCAAACTGGACTGCGCGTTCATACCAGCACCTTAGTTAAAAGGTTCATACATTCATACAAAGTCATATTTAGCTGCGCTCTATAGCTTGTTAAGATAACACTACTCTAATTTATATTATCAGCTGTAACACGACCTATTCACCTCTGATTCTGATTTTCTGTTAATAACAAGAGGTTGGTAATTTAATAAATTATGTTTATTTTGTAACTGCAATTTGTAGAGAGCTCAACTTACAATTTATAATATTAGCACAGCACAAAACACTCCTAGATTCTAATCCCCATATTAGTGGTCACCTCAAAATATCTCCACTTCGACTCGACCTCGAAACCGTGTTTTGGTAGCTTTAGTTGATAAAATTACCTCGAGTTTGCCTCTAGTCGAGGATTCTTCAGTCAACAGAACTGGTACCTTGACATTCCTCGACAGTTTCTGAACGACGCATGCGTGTGACGGTTTGTTTAATGAAAATCTCCTCGGACTGATGACGTAATGATATAATTGATGAACCTCCAAAATATCGATTTAAGATGCCAAACATGAGCTACTTTTCGAGGTAAAGTTCGAGGGGCTTTGAAAGAGTTCGAGTCAAGGTAGAATCGGGATGAAAACTAAGAATATGGGGAGAATCTAAAGGTATTTATGAAATTAAAAATATTTTAGCTTACTAAATTTTAGAAGATAGGGTAAGCAGTATCAATAAGGAGTACATTGTCCGCCTTCAATGTCTTGGTCTGGATCGTGAAGGGGATGTTATTGTAGCGCAACTTGCAAGGGCGATCTGGGCGAGCCATGAAGCAAAGGGTGTACAATGCCGTCTCTAGCTCGGGCGATGTTCCCACGAACATGCTGATCTCTGGCGCGTCTTTCGTATCACTCAGAACGGAGTGCTGTTTGAGAATCATTCCTTTCTGTAACAAAAGCATTGTCATGAATTACCATTATTTTTATTCTACATAGAAGTATTACTAGATTATTTGTGTGGAAGATGTGAATAGGTGACGGGTGGTAAGACTCGTTATCATCAGTAATTTCTCTACCTTTATACAGAGAGTGCAGACTTGAAGGGATAAAGACAAAGAGATAATGATCGGATAGACCAGCTAAATAGTTCGTATGCAAAATCCGGGTTAAAATTAATTTTTCACAGTTTTTCACACATCTGGGTTTTCTGCGTTAATGAATAAAGGGTATGGAATCTATTCGCAGCGTTCAAAGTAGGAATGTAAGTCTTTATTTAGCCTTTTGGAAGATTATAGATAGGTAAGTAAGTACTTACGCCAGAAAGTTCGAGTTTGTCAATGTAGCCTAAGTAGTTGGCTTTGCGGTCCTGTTCACGCTTGGCGAAGAAAAGCCAGCTGTGTAGTCCTAAAACAAGCAAAAAATTATAAATGTTGTAGGTACATAGTTAGGTAATTTTTTTATAAAATATGTTCCTGGCAAACCAATCTTGCGCCGGAGTTCGATCCTAAAAAAATCATGACGAAATATCGATTTAGGTCTCATTAAATCGGTTCTATAGCGGTTTGTGACTTTCTTTATGTTACCTGCACTGTAGGTATAATATTTATAAGTTGAACAAACATTCGTCAGGATGAAGCAATTTTGTTTGCATTTAGGGCATTGGTTTGGTCTTGCATCTTCAGGTTTCGGGAGTAGTATCTATAACTACAGCCTGTATTATTTTCCCGCGGATTCTTTCATGACATCTGCTTACCAAGCACATCGTTTGACTTGAGCTCCGCCATGAATATGTTTTCGAAGGCGCAGCTGCACTTGCAAAGGCCGGTCCAGTGACGCGCGTACTTCGTGAACCAGATCTTCTTCAGCAGCTCCACTTGCTCGTTGTACTCGTTCAGTTGGGTCAAACCTGCACAATTTAAACTGGTCAGATATACCTAGATACCTACCTACTTGTAGATTGGGAGGAAGTTTGGCGAAAGAAATCACAAAGGTTCATTAAGAGTTTCTTTGTATGATGATGAACCTACAGGTTTTAGGTACATACTGTACATAGCAGGCATAATTATGTTTTTTTCCAAAGAAAGACTAATAGGTATCTAGATTTTAACGCCATATGTCAGATTGTTTATAAAACATGAAATCTGTACCTACTAACGTAGTACTTATTAGTAGTAAAAATACTTCGGTGATTGGTAAGTAAATTTCTTTTAAATTTCCATTAAATAAAACTTATCATTGTAAAAAAATTATGATCACATTAAAATGTTGTAATTACGACAACGTAATATAATTATGTTGATAACATCTCGGCGAAATGTGAAAGCTCGTGTGAAGAATGTACGAGTAAGGGGAGAGTCAACTCGTTAGAGATTTTGTTATTTGTAAAAGAGTTTTCTGAATAAATGTAACTAGTTTAAAACAAGACCGGTCAAGTACGAGACGACTCGCGAACTAAGGGTTCCGGGAGTATATTTCGCCATTAAGGTTCGGAACCCTAAAAACCATAGGTACTATGGTGTTAGTCCTATTTAATCAAAAGAAGTTAACTTATGCTGCTGTTCGTTAATAGGTATTGCTTTGCATCTATGTCCTACGAGAAGGTTTATATACTTGTACTTTATTAATAACTAGCGACCCGCCCCGGCTTCGCACGGGTAGCATGTTATCACTACATAGTATAAAGCAAAGTCGCTTTCCGCTTCCCGCGTATGTATGTATGCTTATATCTTTAAAACTACACAACGGATTTTGATGCGGTTTTTTTTAATAGATAGAGTGATTCAGGATGAAGGTTTATATGTATAATACATCACTACATAGTATAAAGCAAAGTCGCTTTCCGCTTCCCGCGTATGTAATGTATGTATGTTTGCTTATATCTTTAAAACTACACAACGGATTTTGATGCGGTTTTTTTTAATAGATAGAGTGATTCAGGAAGAAGGTTTATATGTATAATAACATGCTACCCGTGCGAAGCCGGGGCGGGTCGCTAGTGCATATATAGTAGAAAAACATTGATAATTTTAGAGGTTTCTAATGTGATGTCGTAAATAAACACATTTTTTTGCGCTTACATTGCAGACGCTGGCTGAACTCTACGAGATAGATCAAAATAATGTACTACAGTATTATACACCTTAAAAACGTCTACAAAAAAGTCCACGATGGTATTAGAAATGTCTTACGCACAGCGAAGCGGGCACGGGTCAGCTAGTTATACATATAAACCTTCCTCCTGAATCACTCTATCTATTAAAAAAACCGCATCAAAATCCGTTGTGTAGTTTTAAAGATATAAGCAAACATACATACATACAGACGCGGGAAGCGGAAAGCGACTTTGCTTTATACTATGTAGTGATAGATCGAAGTACCTTCCAATGTCTAACTACCTATTATGGGCGTGTGTTTGCAACTAAGTCATTACCTACATAGCTTCTAGTTGGAGCTCTTGTTCTTCGTAATAAAAATTAGCGACTTCCTGTTAGACATCTAAGCACTTTATGACGGTTGTTTATTCAATAACGCCTGTGAACGCTCTATCTAATGTTTGGACCAAGATTACAACAGACTGTAGTATGAAGAACTGAAAAATCATAGGCATCATGCTAAATCTTTCAAATCGTTGATTTATTCTTGGTGACCCATCAGCAGTGTTCACTGACAAGGTGGCATCATCTGCCTGCCCTTATCCCACTCAAGTGGGGTCTATGTTTCTACTTCCATACTCCCCTATCGCCTGTCATCGCAGTATTTACACCTTTCTTACCTATGTCATCTTTCACACCAAGGTGTGGTGGCGCTAAAAGGGTTTTGTAACCAACCGTAAAGAACTATGTAGTCGTTCAATCAGTGTTCGGCTGTACCTACGCCTCATGTCAGTTCTCACTTGGTAGCAGTCAAACTGATGAGTGAGGGTTAAAATTAGTGGTGCTTCTTACCTTTGTTTACCAAGAAAGCGACGAGACTCCTAATAGGTCCGGTGGCCAAGATGGTGTTGATGTAAGTCGTCTGTTCCGATTCCTCCTGCAATGACATCATTTTGTTTACCTCATCGTATGACTGAGTACTGAGTAGGTGAGGCAGATTGTTTTGGATGCATGATTCAAATGCAAAATTGCTTCATTGTTCGGACAAAAGTTATGGAAACCGACCACACCTGTATTATTTTTCTTTTGTGTCCAAGGTGTGATTGAATGATCCAAATAAAAAGTAACTACATAAAAACTGCTTAACCTAATCTAAAAGGGACATTTTACCAAAATAATCATACGTAGCCGCTCGTAGCACAGCTACGTAGGCCCAGTGTAAAAACTAAGCACTTTTTATCTTTTTCTTGGGCAGTTCCTAGGTAGGTACCTATTATATTAGGTGGTGTTTGCTTACATTAGGCGTGGAGAATTCAGGCCTTATCACGTTCTTGTGGTAGTTATCGAACAAAGCCACGAATGGCTTGATTGTAGGGCCGTTCCAAACGTTATCAGGGACGCTCAGGAGGCTGTAGAAATTAAATAAATTGTGTTAGATTATGTGTTAAGAATATCAATGAATGAAAATTTGTATCTCGCACGAGTAAGACTGCGTGAGGACTACTCACTTTCCTGGCGCGGCATCATCCTTCGACATTGGGGTAGTCCTGCCTTGCAAGTTGACCTGGATGTAGTTTATCGCATTATTGATATCAGCGTTGAACATCTCCTCACTAATACGCAGTAAGTCTTCATCAGTGGTCGAGTCCTGGACCTGACGCAGCAGATCTTCGTAGCTCTTCTTCTTAGCATAGTCCACTACTCCACCCACGACAGTGCCGATTTGCTGCAGCGTGTTAGTCGCGCTGTTACCATTGTTCCCGTTTCTGACTTGGTTTCCAATCAAGTTCGGAAGGATGCTGTTGAAGATCTGGCCAGCCGCGTTTGCTATGTCGTCGGCGCGACAAGCCGCCAAACATATAAGAAGCACTAAAGTGACTCTCATTTTGAGGATAATACGTTGTGTGTAGCGCGTTCACGGCGCAATAGTGATCTCTGCCCGCGCACACTAGCGATACTGCTGGCTGACCTCTGGGTGACGTCACCTCCATGTTAGTATGTTACAGATACACGTTTTAGCATTCATACCGAGATACTTAGTTTTTGCGACGGTGATTGTCCTAATAAACGACTGGATATGCATGCCGTGTACCTTGGTAAACAAAATTGACCTTCGTTTCTTCCGTTCATATGCCTGATCGGGTTTACTATGAAATCATCCGCATAGGAAATGACCATGGATTTTATATATATTTAAAATCAGTATTTTTATGTTATCCGGTTTTAAGGGTTCCGTACCCAAAAGGTGCCAAACGGAACCCTATTAATATGCCTTCACTGTCTTTCAGTCTGTATGTCACAGGGTTCTATCTTTTGAACGGAAACAGGTAGATACCAGAAATTTTCACAGAAGGTTACTCTACAATACAATAAACCTTAAAGAAATTGTGTTTTTAAGGAAGAAATGTGTTGAGCGATGCAGAGCGCTGGAAGAAATGCGTACATTTCTTCCAGCGCTCTGCATCGCTCAGTGCGGACCCCTACGTGTGCGAGTCCGGCTCGCACTTGACCGGTTTTTTCGTATCTTCAATGCCTACCTACGGTCTAGGTATGATGGTATGTAAATTGATATTATGGTGTATGAAGATGACGTAAGAATCCAGATTGTATGAGAGTTGATAGACCTTAGGTACAATTAAATCACGTTTGGTGCGGCGGTATATCTATGAGCTCAGCCTACCTGACTCACACAACATAAACCACCTTTTAAAACAACAAAGTCAATTTTGTTGTTTTAACATGAACCTACTCGCATTCACGCGCGGCCTTAGGTATCCTTTTTCGTGTGGATATATACTTACTTAGGTGCTCTGATAAAACCTATCATATGTATACATTCATTATCTATCATAATCAGGTCATAATCTATCTATAAGTAGAGTTACTAAATTTCATGGAAATCGGTGCATCGTTACGTCGTGGTTGAGTAACAAACAAACAAACATCGAAATATTAGATATTATTAGTGTGATATCTTGCAGAGCTCTGGTGTCAAGTGTCTGGTATCTGGACGTAGGTAAATCAGCAGAGACTGATTAAACCTTGATCACGAAATTTCTTCCACGGGATATGATCAAAAGAAAGCCATCAGAAAATGAGCATTATCAGAAGTTTATATCGTTTCAGAAGAGCGCTCGCGCGCTATGCTGTGGCGTGCAGTGTTAAATCGAATCTCCGTTAATAATGTTTCATCAGGACCGGACTTTAGGTCTTCTATTAATCATCATCATAATTCTAATAAAATAAATTTATTATAGCTTAACTAAATACCTATCGCTCTCTCTCGCGCTTGACGCTGCTCGGACGCTAAAAAAGTCGACGCTCTAGATCAGCCAGACATCCCCTAGAGTAGACATACTCTCACTCAACGAGAGGATGTCTAAAAATGAGTCTGTCTACTAAGAACTAATGGGTATATGATAAGCTCTCTATATATCCAGTATTTTTTTGACGAGCTCTTAGGCCCTAAGAGATCGTCACTTAGGGGATAGTCAGAGGCAAATCCAAACAATGCGTGCATCGTTGATCAGCGAACCACAGTTACTTATACTATAGTAGGTTTTTCCTTAAAAAATGGCTATAAATTAAAATTAAAATTACAAATAAATCAAACACAAACAGACTCCGAGAAGCGTTATCAGGATGAGGCCACAAAGCTAAGAGGTCGCTCACGTTGTACCTACTATTAGGTAGCCAGTCGCCGGCCAGTACTGACTCTGCCGACTTGACCCTGTCTAAACTCGTTATTATAATTCTCTTCGCGGAATCTTCAAGTCATACTCGATAGGGTAATTATTTGCCAAAATATCAGTCGGTAAATAGCTGCTGAGGCGTCACGAGTTCAGCAAAATGAAGGCAGCCGTGATTATTTTGTTGTTCGCGTTCAGCTCCATTGAGTGTGAGTACTTTTTTGCATATTTAGTCCTTTCTCTTTGATTTCTACTCAAACACCTGCACCTCGCGTATTTATTAATTTATCATGTTTTATTTATTTATCTGTTTGTTTATGATTTTAAATAAACCATAGCATTAGTCAACCTTCTTAGCACCTATTCAGCGGTTTGTTTTTAAAGTAATTTTTCAATCAAATTAATTAACCGTTTCTTGATTGGCCTCGCAGCTAAGTTGGTAATAACTCTGCCTTCTGCGCTGTAGGTTGTTGGATCGATTCCCACCCAGGATAAACGTTCCCATAGTACAATATTTGCTTAGTTTAGGGCTACATAGCTGTGTAAAAATGACCACCAATATTTATTTATTTTTCAGGTCGCAAGGTCGTTCCAATCAACAAACATGCCAACGTTGACTTCATCAACATGGAGTCTGGTGGGCATAGTCAACCGGGTCCTGCACCGACACTTGCCCCAGCAAAACCAATCCAACCACAACCTACACAGCCTAAAGCCCCGACTGTCCCTATTACTACTGCTAAGCCTATACCAGCTCCGGTCCCCGTGACCCAGCCGCCACCATACCAGCCTCAGCAGCCTAAGCCGAACCAAGGCCCTCTGGGTCCATCCAAGACCCAGATGGACCTCAAGCCTGTCCAGCCAGGTAAACCTGGCAGCACAGTCACCACCCCTGGCCCAGGTAGCGTGAAACAGCTGGTCACCTTCTATGATAGCCAGGGAAAGGCTAGCGTGATTAGACCTTACAGCTACAGTGATGCCGTAAAGAAAGGAAAAGCATAAAGATTGTGAAATGTAATAAACTTTAATCGAAAACGTTTCTTTATTTTTATCGTCTCAATTCATTTGAAGTTTATTTTACTTTACTTTTTTACATTTTTTTCGAATCTGTTAATTTTTCACAAATAAATTCGTATGAAAAAAATATACTTTTAAAATTACATTCATGGTTTAATTGAAAAATATGTTTATAAAATTAAGGCTTTCTTCATAACTGATAGATTATGTAGGTATGTACCTAAATTATACCTTCTTGATCTTGTTAGATTCCTCCGCATTTACGCAACAGCACTTAATCTTACAAGTGTAAGAGTCAGGTATGAACCACAAATTGCTATCCACCCATGGCTGCAATTAGAAACGAAGTCAACGACCGTCACATCAGCCGGATACATCTAGCCAACTCGAGATATAAAGCTGCAGCACTGCGAAGAAACATTGCTGCAATGGCTTTCTCTAAAACTGATCTAACGTTCAAGTACTAATATTTTTCTATTTTTGAGTTGACAGATTCAATTTTTCTATATTTGGCAAAGACATAGAATTTTTTTCTTAAAGGTATTAAGGCCCTGTATGTCGACGATTGCTCTTTTTTTAAAACGAAAAAAAGAAATACTGAACAAGCCACATCTCCTATTTTTATAAATATATTACTTCAGGTTCTTACCTAGATTTCTATTAAGCTGAAAACATAATAGCAGAAACTTTCCACAATAAAGATATTGTTTCAAAATGATACGTTTTAGAATTTATGATCGAAATACTTTGATTACCTACTATTAAGATCAACTTGTGATTTATTGTTAAAGATAGGTAATATGTAGATCTAGATTTCTACTAGAATAGGTTTTTGATAAGTAATTATACATAATTTATATCATTCATTTAAAGCTACCCCTATTACTTGCCTACGTAGGTACCAGCAACGCGATCTCATAATAAACTGTCGATAATATTTACGATACGCATACGCCATCTAGAGCTTGCCGTTGTTAACTGTCTTAGTCGTTTCTGCCGCGGTTTTAGGAACTGGCAGCGCCTTAATATGGAAATTATAAATAAAATGTCAAATACCTATTAGTTTTTTTTTTAGATTTTTATGAGCTAAAAAATGTTTTAGTTATTTTGTTTATTTTTTTAATTTCATGACGTAGCGCAAACTTGATGTTTACTTTGACATAAACAAAGTAAAAATAGTAAATAATTTTCTATAGAAACCGCCGCGCCTAACGGAGATTGAATAAACGACCAGCAGATACGCGATATTGCTACGGAATTCTTTATCGTAGTGCGGCCTACTCTAAACAATCGCCGCAAAGCCTATTCCAGCCAGTGAAAGTGTATGAGCGGATGTAGTTTGCTTTGTGAAGTTGTTCAACGTTTGCTGTGAACATAGCCGAGACAATTATAACAATATTCAGCTTCAAATATTACTTTGTATGTAAAATGCTTGAGGTATAATGCCTGTCATCTTGCTTTCGGTACCTACCAATTTACAGGAGACCACAAACTGTCAAACTTCAGTTGCTTATCTACCAACTACAACTTATTTTTTCGGGCAGTGACCTTCACATAACAATTAACTTGGAGGTTTCATAGGAATTTCCATATTAAGGTAACTTACAAGTAACCCTGATTTTCTTATTAGTAAAGATGACTCTACAGTTGCAGGTCCAGAAATAACTGAAGGAAGTTATTTGAGCATTGAACCAAACTAATATTGTTGCATTATTTTTCCTTGCTGCAAACTAGGTACCACTTCGTGAAATATAATTTTATAAAGATAAAAAAATCTAATCACTTTTTATTACACAAAATAAACTATTCTAAATAGAAGGAATTATGTAACTCTTAAACAGATATAATTACGTCTTATTTGCAAGGAATGTGCTTGCATATGAAAGCACCTGTACCTCGGCTCCGCCCATGACCCACGGTAGTATTTACTCCTAATTATGCTAAACCTAGTAGTTACTACCTACATACTTATAGTTTTTTGCGCAGTGCGTTGTGATCACAGCTTGCAAAATAAAGTAACTTTCACTCTCCGTTAAGTCGGTATGATTCATACTAAGTATTACGACTTCAGGACACTTTAGTCGGCGACATATTGTGCAACAGACTGACCGCATTTTATAATAACAATAGTGAGTCATAGGTTGCTGAAAATAGATTTAACTGACAGATATGTTTCAGAATGGGATTGAAAAGAGATCATTCAGGTTTCATACAAAAAGTACCCAAAAGTTATACAGTGGACGAAATCTTTTTTCATAAACATCACTTTATGTTGTGCGCCATAGTGTCGCTCAACACATAAAGTGATGTTTATGAAAAAAGATTACGTCCACTGTGGGTGCGTGTTCAGTGTTCACACAGTGTCGTTCCTGAATACGAGGGTATAACTTTTGGGTACTTTGTTGGCCATTCATTATTTATATTCAAAGTTATTGTTCTAAGTACAGGTTTGAGCTTTGAGCAAGTTTTAATTTGAATGCATTGAACGAGCTTACATTTTTTTTTATAATTGACGGTAGTTGATTAAATAGAATAGGAAATTCTTCTGCAAATTATAAGGTACGTGAATAGGGAAAGTTGTGTCTGTGGAAAAGATAAATTTGCGAGATTGAGATAGTTTTTGGCAATGAGACAAAATGGCATAGCCTTTAAACTACGATTAAGCAGGTATATTTATCATTAAAGTTAATTAAACAGCTCATTTATCATTGCAATGTAGGCCTATCAATGTTAGAAAGGTGCCAGCTGAAGCAAACCCATGGAGGCATCGACATGGCAGTCTCTGAAAAAAAATCCGCTATATTTGAAAAAGTACGGTTGTGTTAAGAACCCAATTTTAGAAAAGTCCGATTGTTATCAAAATATATATAGGTATAGCTTTAAACAAGCAATCAAATTCAAAACATTTTAATATATATTTTCGAGAACAATTTTCTGATAAAATACATATACTTTTTTTGCATACATACTTATTATACATATTAACACCCAGACAAAGAACAAACATCTATGTACACCTCACAATTATTTGCCCTGGGTGGGGATCGAACCCACAACCTACAGCGCTGAAGGCAGAGTTATTACCAACTGAGCTGTGAGGCCACTACATTGATTAAAATTATTATCTTAGGTACTCGTATTATTATACCTACATACTGAAATTTAATATTAGCTATTATCTTTATCAAACCGTAATTACCGTGAACCAACAAGTCAGAATAATTGCGTAAACGCCTCTCGTAAGTGCGATGAATTCACTTAAATATGAAATTCAATTTTATGCCTCAACTTTCTTTATATTCTCTCAAAACACAAATTATGCTACGTAATGCTACGAGTAACTTAAGCGATACCCACCCATGGTTAACGAACCTAAAGTTTCTGAAATTTGAATATAGTTAGGTACATATTACAAATTAAAGTCGGGTTGGCCCAGTGAGAGATACCTCGACTTTCTTTCGGTGGGTTCAAATCCCGGCTATGCAATAATGGATTTTTCAGTTAGATAAAAAACATATGCTTAAAACGATGAAGGAAAACATCGAAAGGACACCAGTTAGTAATACGTATAAGCGGCAATGGACTTGCAACCTGCACATATGGAATGCTAATGCAAAATGTGGCATGTACCAAATATAATGTTTGAACGTGCCTACCTCGTTTAAGTTATCTTACAAGGATCTGAACGCCTGGAGATCTGAGTAGATGTCTGCTGTACCTGGGAATTACAGTCGCGATCCTATTTCATTTTATTTAAATAAAAGAATATTAATACAATGTAACAATGGTGTGTTTTTGCGTTGAGTTTCCATACAGGTATGGTGTAATAACAATGCTTTATTTCACTACAAAGTACACAGTAATTCTGAGCATTCTATATGCTCTCGTACTAAGAACTCGTCATTCATACGGTAAGCGAAAGTTGCATTACATTTCGTTTGTGAAAATGCAGTATCATGGGATCGAATAAGTAACAGTCTGACTATTTAATTGTCGAAGAGTTTTAATGCGATAAGTAGACAGCGCACTTAGTTTTATTATTTAAGACAAAACGTCTAGACATTTTTATGAAATAGGGTCACGAATTCACCACTATAATCTACAAGTATGACATCCTCTCTGCGTACGCACATATCATTGAAGATGTATAAAGGTGATAGTCAGAGGCACGTCCAAATATTAAATTTGACACATGCCCACATTTTGTAGTTAGCATTCCTTACGTGATAAGCAAGCCCCTCGCCGCTTATAAGAATAATAACTGGTCTCTCATGTTTTAATTCACAGTATAGAAAAACTCATTGATGCACGACCAGGATTCGAACCCACAACCATCGGATTGAAAATCGAGGTATACCTCCCACTAGGCTAAGGCCGTGGGCCCATGTCTGCGGTGCAGCGCCTTCCACCGTGAAAAGGTGAGACGCCGCGCCATCAGAATTACCTGCTATTATAATACATCTACTCGTACGTAAGTACATTTAGGTTTAGATGCTGCTAAGTCTACAGACTACTCTTCCGTGATAGATTCAAACATGTTTCAATAATTCACATAAAAATAACTAAAGTATGCCAGCTACTAAAAGGATGCGCTTAGAGAAAATTCTGAAAATGATTCGCTCATTTTTAGAAGCACTTTCTCTTGACGAAAAATTCCTGTGGCTTACTAATGTGTTTTTCCAGATCCGTTTGTGCTTGTTCCGAATAGGTACAGTCACGGAGTTATGAAATAAGTAGAGTCCGCCCTCATTCAATACGTGTGTATTGAATAACTCGCATCACCTCGTCCATTCTAATGACGGCTTGACGTCTATGCGCGTTGTGCAACAAAATATACGTTTTGGACAAAGGTCAATGGCGTTGATGGTACCTTGCGTTGGTTCACATAATCCGGCTAATCATATTTTATTTATATACATCTGGGAAATCATTCAAGGCCATTATCTCTGTAATAGGATGTACCTACAATTATAATAGCCCGTTTGTCAATAGTTTTCCATAACTTTTACAAATTATATAATATCCATTGTAAGAGTAATTATTGTCTGTTCCTCTTTGGGAAATTTTCATTTTAACGAAATGCTTAGGTAGTAGATATTAGGTAGGTAGGTGACATTGTTTGACCCTGAAAGGTTTTATTCAAGTAGGTAAATACGTACGGAAACAGAGTGTTAAAACAAATACACCATGTTATGAAATACATTGTAAGTACCTACTTTGTAAACCCATCTATGTGAATAAATGTTTTTATTATTATTATTATTATTATTATATTAATTAACTTATGATGATCATACGAATTAAAAACATAACTTAAAAATGGGTATTATAATAGTTTACAAACTTAGCGGTGATGGGCTTGCAACCTGTCACGTATGGAATGCTAACTACTGCAAAGTGTAGGCATGTGCCAAATGTAATGTTTCGACGTGCCTCTGACTATCCCCACTAGATATCTTTAAAGGATCTAAGCGTCTTTAGATTTGAGTGGATGTCTACCGTACTTGGGGATTACAGTCGTGATCATATATTTATACAAACTTAGACTGACCTCACAGCAGTTGGTAGTAGCTCTGCCTTCGATCCCCACCTAGGATAAACAATTGTGTGATGAACATAGACCATTGTTCTGTGTGTATTTACAAAAAAAGTATATAAGTATTCTACAAATATAGAAGAGAATGACCACCAATATTTATAATTTACTAGCTGCTCGCCCCGGCTTCGCACGGATGGTACCTGGATAAAAAGTCTACGATTTTGTGCAAACTTCACATAAACCATCTACTAAATAGTCCGAACAAAGCCTAAACATTTGGTTTGTATAGGTGAGCCCTTTCTTGAGTTATAAAATTACAACGAAAAGTAGCATTGATTTTTATATATATAGATTTATATTTGAACTACTCGTACTAGTTTTCACTTTCATATCGAACCAATTGTTCATATTGACACAAATGCAGTAATGTTGCCTCTTATGTAAATCGAGACACTTGGCTAGAGCAGTGGCAGTGACTAACATAGCCCGAATCCAACGTGTTCCGTTTGCAAGAAAGTGGCACAGTATTGTTATGCAAAGCGGATCTGCGTAAAACAGACATTTCTCACATTTTTACTTAAATTTAAAACATCCTAATCTATACATATAATAAAACTGTAGAAGAGTTCAATTCTGTACATTGAATAAAAACTAAAAAAAATACTCTTATGGGCCTTTATAAAAGTAACACAAACAAAAAAAAAACATTTTGAAGTTTTGTCTGTCTGTCTGTTATCCGGCTTTCACTCAAAAACTACTGGACGGATTTTGATGAAACTTTTTTTGTTATTTAGCTAGTCCTCGGCAACATATAGGCTATAATTTATTTTGAAGATTGGAATACCAGATGTAAAACTATCTGTCCCCCAGCGAAGCGGGCAATGGTCAGCTAGTTCTATTATAAATGCGAAAGTTTATGATAAGGCTGCTATGCTTGTTCCCTAATCAAAAATAAACGACAAAACGGATTAAGATGAAATTTGCTGTAGTATGTAGATAAAAAATCAGAATAAATAAAGGGGGAACTTATAATCCGAAAAACAACCCCTAAATGATAAAAAAACGCAAAAAGGATGATTTTGGTATAGATGCAACAAATCTGACATCACAGACTAAAAAAATTTTGTCGTCATAGCAACGCAGTTTTGTCTAATGATTGATACCCATTCTACCAAAATTCGTAATTTATTTTATCAGTACAAGGAAAAATTGGAAGTTGCCTGAAATTGCTTTTTCCTATGCAATTATTAAAATTTGACAGGACAACGTCTGACACGGGTCAGCTAGTATCTATATATTTTTTTCAGTACGTGTTTGTCACCTAACTTCTCCAAAACGGCTGGACCGATTTGGTTGAAATCTCGTATGTATATTTTAATAGGTTCCTGGATGGTTTGAAAACACTATTGGACCCGGAAGGTGGCGCCTGTCGGTATGTCATCAAATTTGATTTGCTGTATTTTAGGAACAATGTACGAAGTTCGCCAGGTCAGCTAGTTTAGTAATAAATTTTAAGAGACAGCATCGGTTAGAACAAAATAAAGGATTATAAATAGTTAGGGCTTTGTCATCGGACCGTTCAATTCAATTCAATTCAAAAATCACTTATTTCAATAAAATCACAAGGATCATTTTAAAACGTCTTAGGAACTAGGTGAAGCTACGCCGATACCACTCGACCAAGCCTAGAAGAATCAGGCAACAAACACGGCTTGGAGTCTACCTTTTTTTTAATGATCCTTTCCTTAAATGCTATGTAGAGCTCCAGTGTGGTGCCAATCGAACAAGGTGAAGGCTCAAATGGCGTTGGCGTTGTATGCGCTACGCGTACCTACTCATAATTATACTCGTCTACATCAAACTTTTAGACGTGAAATAATAGAAACATTAGACACCTAATCGTAACTCTCACTCAATTTTCATCTCTAACAATACTGCAACCTTGTATTCTCGGTTTTGTATCACCTCCGTATTATTCGTGCGTTCACCTTATCCAAGGAGCTTAATATTCTTTTCTTACTTTTTAGTATTATTTTTAATCAAATTACATTTATGTTCACTACTTAGAGTCATAGACAATCCTATAATATTATAAATGTGAAAGTTTGTGAGTTTGTATGTATGTTTGTTCCTCAATCAGGCCTAAACGACAAAACGGATTAAGTTGAAATTTTCTGTAGATGTAGATAATAATGCCCGAATAAATAATAGGCTACTTTAAAATATGAAAAACATCCCCAAAATGATAAAAAAACGCAAGAGGGATGATTTTGGTATAGATGGCGCGATGGCGTGTGCAACATATCTGACATTACAGACTAAAAACATTCAGTCTTTTCTATTCGATTATTGATATTTGACAGGACATTGTCTGCCACATTTTTCTTTTGGACATTTGGAGGTAGTACTTCGTAGCAATGTTATGTTTTAGACAACTACCCAAATCAAATCAACCTATCGCGAAAACTTATCTCAAGTATACCCATTTTACATTCCAATATGGTGGCGATTCTGTTGTGTCCAAGCTAAACCTAAAATTTCGTAAAAAACGATCGATCTTATTCCTTTTACATTAAAGTCTAAATTAGAGTCACATCAAAATGACAGTCCTAAAACTTGGGATATTTTAGCCGTTTCTCTATTTTATTTCGCATATTTGACACAATCAAGTGTCATCTTAGTCAACACCAATTTACATGACGATTAAATTTAGCTTGACGTTTCTAAATCGCTTACGAAAATCGTAAATTTATTCAAAACTATTCTAAGTTTTAGAACTGTCACTTTAAGGTTACGCTATTTTAAACTTTAATTTAAAAGAAATAAGATCGATAGTTTTAGGAATTTTAACTTACCTAAGCGTGGACACAACAGAATCGCCACCATTATCAAACTTACGAGAGCCAGCCACTAACAGCTATTCGTGCTCGCAGATTGAAACGTCAAAATTGTTCGTGCTGGCACAGTGGGGTATGACGTGAAAATCTAACCATCGTCTTCCGATCTAGCCGCTTCGCACGTGGTCAGATGAAAACAGAAAGTAATACCAGAAATAACTTGCCAAATCCGAGCACCTCGCTCTACCTCACAATACAATGGCCAATTTATACGATTTCACTCTTTCCGTAATTTCATAGTTTTAGACGCTAAATTAATTATTTTCATTTAAAAATAAAACATTTAGACGTAAAATTAGAATTAAAATAAAGAAAAGTAGGTACTTCAAAAATGTTTCCAAAAAATATATTTTATTGTTTAGATTTTTATAATGATGGTTTTAGAGTTCAGATTTATACAAGAAATAGGATAACGACTGTAATCCCCAAGTACGGTAGACATTCTGTCCGATCTCCAGGCGCTCAGATTCTTGAAGATGTCGAAACAATATAAAAATGTAAAAACGTAGGATTTTTTTTTTCACTTTCAAAACTTTCGTGAGTTGTTACACATTATTACAACAACGGGAAATTACTCACGTAAATGGTAAATTGTCAATGAGGACACCGACAATGTTTCGATTCATCTAGAGAATCTTCTTGTTGTAATAATGTGAAAACGTAGGAAATGTTTATACTTACATTACATTTGTTACATTTGGTCCTATGGTCTATGCCTTTTGCAGTAGCTAACATTCCATACGTGACAAGTTGCAAGCCCGTCACCGTTTATAAAAATACTGACTGGTTCTGTTTTTTTTTTTCACTGTTTGAGCATGTGTTAATGCGCAGGAGAGGTTAATTAAGAACTCACATAAGCCGCCATGACTTTTTTAAAATCTATTTGCATTAAGAGGCTGCCAGTCGCTGATTGCTCTTTTTCGAAACGAAAAAAGAAATACTTCTGAACAAGCCACATCTCCTATTTTTATAAGTGTATTACTTCAGGTTCCTACCTAGATTTCTATTAAGCTGAAAACATAATAGCAGAAACTTTTCACGATAAAAATATTATTTCAAAATGATACGTTTTAGAATTTATGATCGAAATATTTTATATACCTACTATTAAAATCAACTTGTGATTTATTGTTAAAGATAGGTAATATGTAGATCTACAATTCTATTAGAATAGATTTTTGATAAGTAATTATACATAATTTATATCATTAATTTATTCGAAAAGCTAAGGTGGACCACGCGTGGACGTGTGTTTGTCATCATTGCAGCGGTCGGTAGGATTATTTATCGAAGTGATTAAAGATGGGTACATCTTTATTCACATATACTATACATTATAAAATAGGAGATGTGGCTTGTTCACAAGTATTTCTTTTTTCGTTTCGAACAAAAATAATCGTCGACTGGCAGCGTCTTAACATTAAATGTAAATTTAAATGAGCCTACTTGTAAATGAGAACAGACATTGTAAATGAGCCGCGTCTATGTCAATAATAGGAAAGAAAAACCTAATGATTCGAGAACTTACGGAAATCACGTTTCCAAAATTGAAAGCTCTTCCTTTGCTTTAAGTACATTTTCTCTTATCAAACGACAAACTCGAGTCGAATTTGTTATTTGAATATTTTTATTGCGTTCCGACACTTTCGCTTAATTATTAACACGTTAAATTTCTATTACATAGACAAATTAAAGTAGATATTGAAACTCGATGTTAAACGTAAAAATATAGACCCTATAACTTCCATAATCAACTAGTTAATTATTTATATGTTTTTGTGTAAATTAGGTAATCAATCATGAATAAATCAAGACGTCAATTTTGTTTAAGCTATGAATTTCTCTTTATTTAACCGGAACTGGGTCTAAATTAAAATAGGTGATCATAACAAGATGAAGTAGGATCTATTACAACTACCGGGACTCTAAATGCTAATATAAAAAAGAAGGTATGAAGGTAAAGTTATAACAAAGTATTATAACTAAAGCTTCTTAAACTTTTAACTTTGTTTGTTAAATATACAGTTTAAATAATACCAATATTATTTAAACTGTATATTTAACAAACAAAGTTAAAAGTTTGTTTCACAATTTCAGAAAGGAGACCATGGTTATTTTACATGACTGAAACATAGGCGCATGAAGATAACACTAACGTCTTTTTAAACAGCTAGATAACTTATCTGTTGGTGCGCGTTTAAGTCTTTTGTATGCAAATGTTGATACGATTTTTGACGCACATACAATTTGTTATAAATTCTTTTCAAAAACCCAAACAATACTGAATCCGGGTAAAACTTCGCAACATTATGTTTTGCCAAAAAAAAACACTTAGCCTTGCCCAACTTTGTTTGCGTGACTCCGACCTCCTACGCGTTACCGGCGTGTCGCAAGGATTACAAAACCCATATCCTCGCCAAAAGCTGATCCGGGATAGGCGCGGATGATGCAGCAGCATTGCAGTGGAACTTTCACGCGTATAAAACCACGCTAGAGCCGGCGGGCGCGACCAGTAACCTATCCGACTACGCCGACGCACGGCGCTACCAACACGCGCCGCGAAAACGAAAGTGACATACGATACGAGTAATAACCGTGATCGAGGAATTGGGGGATACGGTGACGTGAACTCTGGAACAGTGATCGGTAGCCTGTGTTATCCTTGAACTGTTTCTTCTAGTGCCGCTGGAGATTCGCCTGAAAAGGTACATTGGATTTTGTGTTCTTGGATGGATTGGTGACTATTATTTGTGTATTTGAAATTAGCTGGAGTTCATCTTTCAGATTTATGCAGTCGTGTGTACCTAACTTACCCTATCTCCTAAGATTTTTTGAAGAATCCGGTATAATTATTGTGTTTAATGTGAGATAAGGTAAAAATACGAATAGAATATTTAAAATGTGTATGAAGCTCTCGGCGGCATAGGTACCTAATGCCGCGTGAATTATTTATTACCGGCATGCTATCTTTTAATCCGTTCTATGTTAATGGAGAGAGTCTGAGATAGACTGAATAAACTCTTAAGGTAGGCTTAGTCGTAGTTACTGACTGTATAGTGGTTCCGGCATAGCTTTCAAAAGCTTTTGTCTCTTGATTATGTTGCAAGAATGAAAAGATAATATCTGCTCATTTGATTACCCAGCTATCTCCATTTACGAGTTACATTTGTATGTTAGAAAATCATTAGTTACATTGCAGTATGTGTCTCTAAATAGGCATTGCCTATTATGCTAATATATCCGTATCCTCTACATAAATAGGTTGTTACAGAAGATCTAACATAACATAAAAAAGTCATGTAAATTCAATTATGTATTTAAATCAGTTATCTGTGAATATATTTGTTCAGTTGTAGAAAGTTGCATAATTTTACTTTCACTTGCGCCCGCCAGAATTATCACCCAATCGTGAATTATTCGAAACAGAATCTGCATGTTCGGGGGTTTTTGTAGCAGCTGACGGTTTTTGGCGTTTATTTTTGTATTTGTCGGAACTTGTTCTTTATATCGTAGTGAGTAAGATCTACGTAGACATGTGGTGTAGCCGGTACAAGGAAAGTAGGTCACGCGTCACACAGCTTGCATTTTATAGTGTACGAGTAGTGCCTGCGGGGTTTCTCGTTTACGTTAATAGCCATATGCATAATGTGAAATTGGAGTAGATGGATTAAAATTGCAATTCAAAGTATTAAAAATACTACATTTTTGATCATACCGATCGTATTTGTTTGGTTTGAGAAACAACAAAGTCTGATTGAGTCTTTATTTATTTCGGATTGAGTCTTGACTGAAATACTTTAAAATCGACCTGTCGATCGATCTTTCTGTTTTTTACATTCCCTGTTTTTGTATTCAGTGATTTCATTTTCATTTAC
Source organism: Hydriomena furcata (assembly GCA_912999785.1). NCBI lineage: Eukaryota > Metazoa > Arthropoda > Insecta > Lepidoptera > Geometridae > Hydriomena > Hydriomena furcata. The sequence continues at coordinate 10,540,720 of OU538824.1, forward strand.
GAGCAGAGTTTTCTATTGTAAAAAAAATACTCGGCTACATATTTCATACTTATAGTTATTTCTTAGCAGTACCTAACTTTAAATGTAAGATCGTATAATATTGTATAACAACTTCTGTGGTGTTTTTTTGGGCATCCGTGACTTTTAAAAATTAAAGTTAAAAGGTATTTTAACAGACCGGCCTCACAGCTCAGTTGGTAGTAACTCTGCCTTCTGCGCTGTAGGTTGTAGGTTCGATCCCCACCCAGGGCAAATATTTGTGTAATGAACATAGATGTTTGTTCTGTGTCTGGGTGTTAATTATCTATTCTATACATATATTATAACTGTAGAAGAGTTCAATTCTGTACATTAAATACAAACTAAAAAAAATACTCCTAGGGGTCTTCATACAAGTAACACAAGCAAAAAAAAAACATTTTGAAATTTTTGTCTGTCTGTCTGTCTGTTGTCTGGCTTTCACGCAAAAACTACTGAACGGATTTTGATGAAACTTTTTTTGTTATATAGCTATTAGTCCTCGGTAACTTATTGGCTATAATTTTGGAAGATCGAAATACCAGATGTGAAACTATCTGTCCCCAAGCGAAGCAGGCACGGGTCAGCTAGTGTATAATAAGTATGTATTTACAAAAAAAAAGTATATAAGTATTCTATCAGTTATCTGGTTCCCTTGAGTACAAGCTTTGCTTAGTTTGGGGCTAGATGGCGCTGTGTGTAAAGTCCGCCAATATTTATTTATTTAATTATTTATTATTATTTGTTTCACTAAAATCACAAGGATCACTTAGAAAAAGTCTTAAAGCTAGATGACCTACGGAATTTTAATTCATTAATTTTATAGCCGGAACCGACATTTAACCATGCCATCCGAAGCACAGAGCTCTTAACTATTAATACCATACCACTACATACGTCCATTTAGTGATCGCTGAAGGCTGTTCCATTAGGAGCAGACAATTATTGTCATAACTTTACGTCGCGAAAGTTAAGTTATTTTCGCATTATCTATTCAAAACGGATGCGAGGCAACATTAATGGCTGCTCGCGTGTTGCGAAATACTGTAGAACTCCCATTCCATTGTTCAAATGCATTGGATTTTGTAAGTTTTGTAAGCGTCACAGTGACTGCCTTCTTCAGGGATGTGTTGCGCAATGTGACCAACAAAGGTAAAAGCGACGACATGTGGTAGGTACTCGTATAATAATATCAAGATGAAATCTTGTATAGGAACGGTAGCATTGAATTTTGTCATTTTGGCTCCTGAAACACAGTTTTATTTATGGATTCATTAAATTAAATTTACTGTACATTATGTCAATAAAATAAAATAAATTTGATATTTGAATAAAAGAGTTTAATAATTTTTTTATTAGAAGAACTAGAAATGAAATAAGATCACGACTGTAATCCTCAAGTACATTAGGCTATGTTAAATAACATTTGAAGCCAGCACAGTACAAATAAAAACATTTAAAAAGACATAAGTCCCGCAGTTTACTAAACTAGCGAAAATTCAAAATATCTAAATCAAAAATAGTACAATAGGATATAATAAAATAAGGAATTTGTGACGCTCTACATCGTGACGAGATAGGTTTGCGAGTGCTACGCGAGCAGCTACGAAGAGTATTTCTGCCGATTATAATATTACTAGCACTCACAGTTCCGATCGCGTAGTGCCTGAATAAAAAAATTGCCTAAATATATATTACTAGCCGACCCGTGACAAACGTTGTTCTGTCATTTTTTTTTTGTAATAATCACAGGAAAAAGCTCTAATAAAATAAATTACGAATTTTGGTAGAATGCGTATCATTCATTAGTTAAAACTGCTATGACGACTAAATGTTTTTAGTCTGTGATATCAGATTTGTTGCACACTTACGACATCTACCAAAATCATCCTTTTTGCGTTTTTTTTATCTTAAAAGGGTTGTTTTTCGGATTATAAGTTCCTCCTTTATTTATTCAGATTTTTTATGAACAAACTACAGCAAATTTCATCTTAATCCGTTTTGTCGTTTATTTTTGATTAGGGAACAAACATAGAAACCTTATCACAAACTTTCGCGTTTATAATATTATTAGGCTTCTAGATCACGAACTAAATTAATTCCAAGTTTATCAAAAATCGGTTTAGACGTTATTCTTCGAAAACTTTCGCAGCTTTACAATTTGATTATGCATCTTTAATAGGTGATTTCATACATATTACCATCCAAACAACTTCCGAACATCATTTCACACTTGTTTGTAATCACCGATTAAGTCATTGGCATTACATTTTATTTTTACGGCTTTTCCCACAGCTAAAAAGTATTCAGTTACAATTTATATTTATTTCCAATTGTCACTTTCACTTTCCCGATGTATAGGATTCATGTTTACGAGATAATGCCCAGAGTAACGGAAACGGAGAAAGCGTTAATGAGCATGTCCAGTTTTAATTTCCGTCAAGACGACTTAAATCTTTATTCGTATGTGTTTTTCGATGCAATGCTATTATATTGACGTATATGTCAAAAAATACTTTCATTAACAATTTATCGTCATTATCATCAGTCATTATGCCTCCTTTATTTTTCTACCATGCTGGTATTACAGCCTTGAGCATATGTCTTACTATTATTATAAATGCGAAAGTTTATGAAATGTGCATAAGAGTTTCAAGAACACCGCAGCAATAACTCCACTGATTTGAATGAAAAGTTGAACAAATATAGTTCGTAACCTGGAAAATTGGAACAGATATTTTTATATAAGTAAATTTATGAAACTAATCTTTAAGGAGATAGCTTGTCCACAGCAAAGGGCCTAATCCTAATAATATTAATCCTAGTATCAAACATACTAGGATTATTATTATTCCTCAATCAGGCCTAAACGACAAAACGGATTTTGCTGTAAAGGTAGATATAATGCCCGAAAAAATAATAGACTACTTTAAAAGATGAAAAACATCCTCAAAATGATAAAAAACTCAAAAGGGATGATTTCTGTATAGATGGCGCTGGTGTGAAACAAATCTGACATCACAAACAAAAAACATTCAGTCTTTTCTATTCGATTATTGAAATTTGACAGACGTTGGTCTGTCACGGGTCGGCTAGTATTATATATTATGTTCAATATGATTTATTACATTTCCCGAGTAAATGATGTAATACAACTTATTACACGAGACGTTCTACGGAACGAAGTTATTTTGTTTTTAAGAGCCCTTAGTTATTGCAAGATATCTTTTTACAGTCTTTATACATAATATGTCTAATAACATGGGCTTGTAAAGAGTTTAACATGTATTGTGTTAAATTACTTCCAAGTTATCTATTGTGTTTTGTTTAACAAGTGCCGTGTTAAGAGTGAGATACCCACGGTACGCATCTTGATGTACAGTCAAGGATAAAAGCATATATGCAAGACCAAACATAATTCATTCATAATTCGGTCAAATATACACTAAAACTTAAGTACAGTACTAAAACTTAAGTAAATACAGTGACAGACTAAACTTGACTTGACTTGTGACTATACATTAATATTTACGTGCTTTAGCAACATTAATCATACAATATCATTTCGAATGAAAGTTAAAACACTTATTGTTAATCTCTACTTTTTATATGAAAGGATTTAGAACAGTTAGACTGGCTTGGACAAATATTCTCTAAAAGTATTTAGCGGCAAATTTTATTTAAATTTTATGTATTTGGATGACTTTACAATTGTTGTGCAAGCCACCCTTAATCGTATAGTAAAATAAATAACATAAATTAAATTTCGAAAAATCACTACATAGTATAAAGCAAAGTCGCTTTCCGCTTCCCGCGTATGTATGTATGTTTGCTTATATCTTTAAAACTACACAACGGATTTTGATGCGGTTTTTTTTAATAGATAGAGTGATTCAGGAGGAAGGTTTATATGTATAATAACATGCTACCCGTGCGAAGCCGGGGCGGGTCGCTAGTAAATTATAAAAATAAAACATGTTACTGGCAATCAAGAATGTTTATAAACGTTTATAATAAGTTTCATCGGCGACTGTACGAGTAATGTCAGCTCGCAAGTGGAAAGCGAGTCAGTGTGTCAAAGCGCTACCGCCCATCTCTAGTAACTCCAGCCCTTACACAAGTTCATCGTTCATTGGTGCATCTGAGCGTAAGCGTTAAAAAACGTAATTGAACATGTGCAGGAAAAGGTATGTATGAAATTTGTGACTACAAAAGGCAACGAGCAAGTTTAATAAAAAAAACAATCTAAGTAATTCCTATTAGTGCATTTTAGATAAAGAATACTAAACAAAAATATTTGTTATATCCATCACCGGTTTTTGACTGCTTTATGCTTATATGTAAAATATAAGTACTAGCTGCTCGCCCCGGTTTCGCACGGGTGGTACCTGGATTAAAAGTAGCCTATGTGTTATTCTGATGTATAAGCTATATTACTGTAAAGTTTCATTTTAATTGTAGTTTTTGCGTGAAAGAGTAACAAACACACACACACACCCACTCACTCACTCAATTACAAACTTTCGCATTTATAATATTAGTAAGATATTCTGTACGAAGTAAGATATTTTATCCATGAGTAAACAAACTGATGATCATTAAGTACGATTCCTGTTAAAATATAATCGTTTTCGCTAGGCCAATACGCTAGCGGATGCCTGTTGTCTTAGTATCTTGATTGAGGTCTACATATGTCAAGTAACTAATCGAACAACGATGACTCTCAAATACACGAAGTGTTTGGCTAGGTTCCTACTAACCTACTCAACTTGTTGGAATGTAGGTACATAGATTTTTATAAGATCCATAAACGTTATTGCTTGAGTGGGATTTGTAGGTATTCGTTTACGATAACCTGTTATTCAATACTCGTTGCATTTCTTATAGTTTAAGTCATTTATTATATAGGACAAACTTAAATACGATATGTATTGAATGTGAATCTTCAAGATTTCCAAATGTTACAAATAAAATTAATGGTTTCGCATCTTTGGCATGTACCAATACCGATGCAGGCTTCGGTAAGGTTTATTTACTGATATTATATAAAAAGGCGTATAAGTTAAACGGGTCAATAATTAGATTCGTTGATAGTACTTACTCAAACATATAAATCCATGTAGGAAGAATTTCGTACAATGACCCGTCATTACTTATCTCCGTCAGTCGCGCTCTAAAATTGCCGTCCTGCTCGCCCTGCCTGTGCAAGGCGTCGCGTCGGGATAAAAATTTTTCATGATCGGCGACCAGACTTTCGAGAAGTAAGTTTCTATGAAAGAAGAAGTATAATATATTTCAATTACTGCTTAATCTTATAGTTTATCGGAAGACGTCTATTAAAATTCTTAGAACAAGAAGTTGAACGAGTAATTTAGGATCAAACCATTTAATCAAATTGCCTTCCGTTTAATCGCTGGCAGTGATCGAAGCTAGCTACTAGAACATGCGAGTATTCAAATGAGAGATAATATCTTCCTGATACCAAGAAAATATTTTATTTAGAATAGGTATTCTCGACTCGTATTTACTCGTAACAGTCGCTTTGACTGATACGTAATTTTTTTTCTTTACAGACAGCGATTTTCTCGAGCTAACTCGAAATTTGATTCACTCCCAAATTACATTCAATCCACTGCGTTCATTCATTCGTGTGTTTTTTTTTTCTATAGCGTGTCGACAAAAGGAAATTCTATCGTGCCATCAGGACTATGTCTGTAGGTAAATTAGTTTTGTTTAATACTCGTAACTTAGTTACTAAGTAAATCAATCGAGGGTTCTTGTTGTGATGTTTGTGTCACATCTAACAGTATAGAGCTTGCCTTATATTTTATCGGAATATGCAAATACGGAAAGTAATCGCAATTAAAATCCATCCAGTAGTCCAAGCAATTGATAGCGATACTCAGCTGATGTATTGCAGTATTTGCATTAAGTACCTAAGAAACTAGATTAAAGTTTCCAAGTTTCTCGGGTGTTCATGGTTGGCCTGCAGTAGTGCATAGCTAAACCGGCTTTCATTTTTTTGTGAGATGTATTTTATGCATTGTAGGTATTATAAAATATACGAAATGCGAGTATTAATACTTTTTCTGCTAAGTGCTCTGTATGTTTTATTTAGCTTTTATAAGGACAGAGAGATTATTTTAATTGTTTTGAGAAGATAAGTAGAGTTTAATGATGTTATTTCTGCACATTATTTGTAGTAACTGGAGTAGGTAACTAAGTATAAATAATTATGTACCTATAAGTATATTTACAAACCATACACACGGCAGCTATAATAATAATAATAAGCCATTTATATTCAAAATTCAATATAAAATATAAAAATTAGAACACAAAGTAAAACATATTAGAAAAATAAAATTATGATTAATACAAATTTAAGACTAAGTATATAAATAAAACAAAATTTTATAAATTAGTTCACTATAAAATTTTTCACTATTCACTTCATTCATTATACAATTTGAATATGTTAGTCTTACAATTATTCTCGGCATTCACGGCAGCTATAATGAAAACATGACATCCCGGGATGTATAGCTAGCTTTAAATTATCCTAATGTATCACACACACAACAGGTAATGTAGGTAATGTATCTTTCCCTTCATTCCATTATACGGAAATGTATTGAGGTGTAGGTATTAAGATGTATCGAAAAAATGTATATTTTCATATCGCTCTGTATCTTAAGATACGAAGATGTAAAAATGTATATTATAGCTGTCGTGTGTTGTCTCCTGACGTTTTCTATGGAAAGATGTAATGAGATGTATCGTGCTATAATGTACATCTTTACATTATAGCTGCTGTGTGTGAAGCCCTTTAGTTAGTATTCACAAGAACATGCATTCAAAGGATTTCAATCGATACGTAATTTTTGATAGATTATAACATACATTATTGCTATTACAAACGCTCCCGCGGAGAATTGCACATGCATTTTCCAAAATGTAGGTAGGTACATGTTTAAAATGTATCGTTTTAATTTGTTTCCTTGATGATACACAGTCCTGACTTCACTCCAGTATATCCTAATCATTTTTGATACACATGTAGGTACTTTATCTAGAGACAGCATGAAATTGTTAATATAACGCAATATCAGGAAAATTCTTAGCTAAAGTTGATGTGTACACAAATAACAAATGATTATGAATACCTTGTCAAGCAGACTTATTGCGTTAAAATCGATCTTCATCCGCTGAACGAAACAGCGAAGAAAATTGTTTTTACGTAGCTGGTTACGAATCAGATAGTTACCAAAGTGGCTGAAGCGTGATTTTCTATGCTCTAAACATCAATCTAATTTAGATAATAGCAATGTCCATAGTAACTATTATAGAATCATGGAATAGAGTGAATCCTAATAATATTATAAATGCGAAAGTTTGTGAGTTTGTATGTATATTTGTTCCTCAATCAGGCCTAAATGACAAAACGGATTATGTTAAAATTTTCTGTAGATGTAGATATAATGCCCGAATATATAATAGACTACTTTAAACTATGAAAAACATCCCCAAAACGATAAAAAAACGCAAAGGGGATGATTTTGGTATAGATGGCTGGTGTGCAACAAATCTGACATCACAGACTAATTCAGTTCATTCAGTCTTTTCTATTCGATTATTGAAATTGGTCAGGACAACGTCTGTCACGGATCGGCTAGTGATTCTATAATGTCTAAATTTGGAAGCCGTTGCAATGAAAATCAGCTAGTGAAGATCGATTTTTACGCAATAAACCTGCAGACGCAGGACGTACGTATAGTGGCACGCACCAATCGTTTAGCTAATCGTAGATGTGTTACAGATGGATGTGCATAGTGCATTATTTCAGCTACTTAAAGTAAGCACAGAAAGTCAGCGGCAACCTGGTTTATTCGTGAATGCGACAAGTGATGGCATCGCACGCAGTATTGTGAACTAGGGCTTTTCTTTTGCCTGGGAAGTGAGACGCGGATCTATTAAAGCTATTCAGAACGCGTAACTAACAAGATAAATATGAACAAACAACAAAGTATTCCGTCAACTTTGGATGAACTTTACTAAGTATGTTTTTTTTTAATGACATGTGTAATAAATTATTACCCGAAGATACCGTAATGAGGCAATAAGTTAATCGTTTTAAAGCCCCAGTTTTTGAAGAGCTTTCATGTGAGCAAATGTAGGTACAATTTTACGTCAGAAGCAGCAGCCTTATTGCGTAAGCACTCTGGTAATCTTAATTGGCTTTAACTGTCAAATTTTAATCGAGTAACTTCTGACAGTTATACAATGGTTATTTGACAGTTAACACAGGATTATCAGTGAGCTTCAACAAAAGGGGTTGCAAAATGGCGGCAGAGCAGAGTGAGAAAGCGAGATTTTAAACACTTAAGTTTACGAGAACAAAGACCTATTTCTATAATTTCTAATCGATCTTTATCTAAGCCACTGTAATATTTTGTTCCTTTTGCTGACGACCCCCTAACGGAATGTGGTTATTCGCACGATGTGGTCAGGTGGCAGCTTTCCATACATTTTTTATCGATTCAGATTGCAGCCTCGGGGTATCGATTAAACTCTAAACTCTCGTTATAAACAATTATTTCAATCACAAATCAAATTGCGATCTAATATTTGCCGGTGAGAGTGAATTGGCGAATCGTAAAACATAGATCATAATTATGCATCTATCAAGAGCACTTTGATGTTCTTAAGAGGCTCCCAGTCGCTGATTGCTCTTTTTCGAAACGAAAAAAGAAATACTTCTGAACAAGCCACATCTCCTATTTTTATAAGTATATTACTTCAGGTTCCTACCTAGATTTCTATTAAGCTGAAAACATAATAGCAGAAACTTTTCACGATAAAGATATTATTTCAAAATGATACGTTTTAGAATTTATGATCGAAATATTTTATATACCTACTATTAAAATCAACTTGTGATTTATTGTTAAAGATAGGTAATATGTAGATCTAGATTTCTATTAGAATAGATTTTTGATAAGTAATTATACATAATTTATATCATTAATTTATTCGAAAAGCTAAGGCGGACCACGCTCCGACGTGTGTTTGTCGTCATTGCAGCGGTCGGTAGGAGTATTTATCGAAGTGATTAAAGATGGGTACATCTTTATTCACATATACTATACATTATAAAATAGGAAATGTGGCTTGTTCACAAGTATTTCTTTTTTCGTTTCCAACAAAAACAATCGTCGACTGGGAGCGCCTTAAAGCGTTTTGGGAGTGTTGTTGGAGTTGCTGTAATGTGTAGCTTCTTATGAGCGCTTGTAACGAAACTTGCCTGCTTTCCTCTTAAGTTACAGCCATTCTTATTAGATCAGCTAAGTTAAGGCTCCCAGTCGCTGATTGCTCTTTCTCGAAACGAAAAAGGAAATACTTCTGAACAAGCCACATCTCCTATTTTTATAAGTATATTACTTCAGGTTCCTACCTAGATTTATATTAAGCTGAAAACATAATAGCAGAAACTTTTCACGATAAAGATATTATTTCAAAATGATACGTTTTAGAATTTATGATCGAAATATTTTATATACCTACTATTAAAATCAACTTGTGATTTATTGTTAAAGATAGGTAATATGTAGATCTAGATTTCTATTAGAGTAGATTTTTGATAAGTAATTATACATAATTTATATCATTAATTTATTCGAATAGCTAAGGCGGACCACGCGCCGACGTGTGTTTGTCGTCATTGCAGCGGTCGGTAGGATTATTTATCGAAGTGATTAAAGATGGGTACATCTTTATTCACATTTATTATACATTATAAAATAGGAGATGTGGCTTGTTCACAAGTATTTATTTTTTCGTTTCGAACAAAAACAATCGTCGACTGGGAGCGCCTTAACGAAAAATTGTAATTACTTGATTCCGCCCGCTGCTCTCTTTGCGTGATACCTGGATCAAAAATATCTAATTTGCTATTCCCGAGCATAGGCTATGTATATTCCATGTTCCATCTAAATCCGCTCGGTCCATCATATTCAAACATACTCGCAAATTTTTGAATTTATATCTACTTGTAATATTATTAATATTAGTGGTTGCCAGCGGCAGTCCTTACTTTTTAGCAGTAAAATAAATGAATCTGGTAGTGTTGTAACAAAGTGAGTTGTTTGAAAAGTTTGGCAATAAAGTTACATAATACGTTATTGTCAAATTGCGTAAAAGCATGATCATTACGAGATAATCTAATTAACCGTAACATAATCCACTTAAGAGCCCTAACAAAGCGTTTCTTTGTGTATGTAGGTAGGTAAGTATATAATATACCTATTACTGTCATACCTACTCGTAATGAACATAAGGATGTGTGCCTGTTGTGCCTGACATTAGAAAGTAGCTCATATCTCATCTGCGCAATGTAATTCATGTAATATAATAAACGAGCCGCGCCCGCATACCTTAACGAGACCCGATAAAGCCCCTATAAACTAATCATACAAGGGAAAACTGATTTCACTTTTGTTCGACTGTTGTAAGAGTCGCCACGAAAAAAGGGCAGCAGAAAATCTTACTAATAAATTGAAAATAACAATTTGTTTGTTGAATAAATTACAAATAAGACAAAGGAAGGTTGAAATTAATTAGTTTAGTTTCTAATGAAAAGCCTTCACAACTTCTCACTTTAATAATGACATGAATAAAGTAGGTGCAATAATCTCATTAAAACTGCTTCTGATTTTAATATAAACTATTGTTTCAACAGTTCCAAAGAAGAAACCAAAAGTATACATTAGTCTCGTACGAGAACTTTGGTTATTATGTATGAATTTTTATGAATTATTTAAACGAACGAGAGAAAGTAAATCAAATTATTGTGCTCCAATTATGATGTGAAGCTGCATGTTACGCCAAATGAATGTAGCCAGTGGCTGTGGTAGAATTTTGACATGCTTTAAAGTCTTATCATTTCCAGCCTAGTAGCCTCAGCACAATGGGTAGACTAAACAACCGGCGCGCGGCGGTACACATCGGATGCACTGACACCAACATCAGATAAACAGATCATAAAGTTTTAAAGCTTTTTGACAGCTCATTCAAGCAAAAAAATCTTCCAACATCTTAACAACCAATGTTTAACTACTAAGCAATTTATGCACGTACTGTCAATATGCATATCGCTAATGACTTTTCGTTATATATTCCGCATTCTAAAAATAATCCGTTATTTTTATCATATTTGACAATATTTGTTCAAACACTTAAAATCTAAACTACATAATATATCAACTGCAATTACCTATTCACACCAAGCTTAATCGGTAACCATAATAATTTAAAAATTAAGAGTAACCATCTTGTTACAAAATTAATGGTTTAGGTTGCAGTGAAAAGCGTGCCGTGTAATTTCGCCCATCGTTTTTCATTTCGTAACACCAACTAAACACTATTATCAAAATATTCCGGCGATTATCTAATTAGAAAGGTTAGTTTGGTAAGCTATTTAAACTTGAAGCAGTCACTTACAATATTGCTTGTCAAAACGTGAGCGTTAGAACCAGTCGGACGGTTTAAGGGCTTGTCGACCGAACTAGTGCATTATTTATTATGGCGGCGATTTCTCGCGGCCCGTCCAATGATTTCACCACTTTCATCTTGTATTTACGAGTATGTGCAAGCCACATCCATCCTTCTATCGATATAGATCAAAGTATAGTATTACAGTACAAACTTATCACTCCAACGTCATTCCAACAGAGTTGTAGCACTAACCAGACCGATAATGAAACCATCCTGTACGACAAAAAGACATGAACAACCGTGTAACAAGTAAAAAGTAGCGTAACAGAGTCGCACCTGTAAAGCAAGCACATTATAGCTCATTTTAGATTGAAAGCTGTTTTATGTGAAACAAGCCCTATCAGTGCACATTCTTACAACCACATACGACATAAACAGCTCCAGTGAAACTGGAAAAACTAACTGATTTATACGAGTGAAAACACTCCATTCATTTACATTAACATGAAACACTAGATCTCATGATTTCGGTCGGTCGTGTGAATGGGCGAGCTTTCGCTTTGCTAAAGAAAATATATATTCATTTAAGTACTTGGCACTTTGCATTACATAGGTATCAATAACCTTAGCACAATGTTTAACGTATAAGTGGTCAAAGCATCCTACGCTGGTCGTTTTGCGCCTATCATACGTATGGTATAGATATATCCAAAAAGGCCGGTTGTTAAATACCCCAAATCCTTGTAAGTACAACAAATTTTTCTACATGATGTGACATCAAATGGGATAAGGGATTATGTATTGTGTTGTGGAGATATATATATGTGCCTATGTTAAGATGATTTTGAAACCGATAAGTTGCAAAGGTACCACTTGCAATTTTGCCAGCTATTCTGTTTCTTTTCACTTTCACTTTCACGTTTCCGCGCCATCCAGACAGGGAAGGCGAACTTATCGCGAAATAGCTCATTGTCTGCACCCACTGTAGCACAACCAACAAACCCGCAAGGACGGTTTCACTAGCGATAACAATGACATAGATAACTCGAAAATTCATTGTTTGTGACATCATGAAGAGACAATGCTCTGATATGTTATTCTGTAGTAACGCCACTTTATGTTGCCAATTCCTAAGTGTGATTGTGTTCGTTTCAAACAATACAAATCCTTATATGAAATAATGGTGTCATTATTTTAGTGTGTGTAATCAGTGGGCTTAAATTACTTGAGCTATTGCAAGCAAAATTAATTAATAGTTTATTATTTGAATTGGTAATTTAATTTAATTTAATAAACTATTAATTACTTTTCTGTGCTAAATTAGGTACATTATGCGAAGTAGGTTCAAAGACCCGGTTGTGGCGCCTACCTCGGTTTTGGCTATTTTCAATTTTGGCACTCATTAACTAAGCATAGCAATAGCAAACCAACTTGTTTAAAATCTATAGTTAATACAACTCGTTGTCTATGGTCTGTTTTGATTAGTGACAGTTGTGATGCGTTATACCTCTAGACTTAATTGACCACAGCTAAATATTTCCCGTTTTGTCTATTTAAATATGAATAATAAATGAATTAATATCGCCTGTTACAAAACCTTTGCTTTTAAGAGATAGATAAATACTCTAATTCTATGTTGCTTAAAAATCGTCGTTTAAATCATTTTTTTTTCAATATAAACACTTTTTTTTTAATTAAAATGTTGTTAAAATGGCGACAACCAGCGCTCTTACCCACAAAAACATCAAACAGTTCGCAGAATGGCAGAGAAGTCAAAATAAATCGTACTCGTATGTTTGTACACACAATATATAGGATGAAAATCTATGTCTGTGGACAGAACTGTTCTATATAGTAGGTACCTACGTATGGGCTAAGATCCAACAGTGTCTAATTTAAAACTAATTTTTTTATTTGTTTTGTTTCAGGTTTTCATGATAAACGAGACTTTATGTCACCAAGATAATATTTTTGTAAGTATTTAAAGCAATCAATTAATTTTAAATATCATAATTTACATTATAAATAGTTTGTAATGGTAAAGATCTATGAAACCATTCGGAGTTTGAATCGCATTTAGTAAAATTCATTTAAGATAAAAAAGTATAACATTTTGTTTTATAAATTTAATTGTAAGTTCTAAAAAAAATATATCTTACGAAAAAAAATATAATTATTCTACAATTAAGTTTGCATCACGTGTAAATTTTAACTTTTTGGTAAATCAGCTTTCTTTTTAATTTTAGAGAAAATAATCTCACGCGTAAAACCATTTCATTCTTACGCAACGTTAACGTATTTCGGATATGTTGTTATGCAACGCTCGTTAAGACGTGAAACGTTTTATTTTGTTCACTCGATCATTTCTAGCCGAAATATATTAACTTTCTCTGGAGCAATTACATCTGTAGTACGCTTGAGCGCGGTTGTGCAACACTTTTCTATCGCTAGCTCGAAACAAAACCTCATATAAAATCTACTCCTAAGTGCGTCGAGGAACAAAAGCATTAATATCATCAATCATCAAATTAGACTTAGTACATAGTACATATCTAGGTTTACTAAACTTGGGGTAGTTAAACCCCAAACCGACGTAAATGCATGAAGAATGTGATGAGAGCGAGTTGCAGGCAAAAGAGGTATGTCAGGATCGTAGAAGTAGAAAGCCGTGGTCTCTGCTTAGATCAAGGAAACAGGTGTAATTCTACAGGTATGTAGGTTTACACGTAATGAAATTATACGATTATATTATTGACACAATCTATCAATAGACTACAGATGCACCTACACCTTTATTTGCGCATCCATATTGATTAATATGCTTGTTTAGTCAAGTATGCCATATAATAAGATCTGCTATTCGACAGCCCCAAGTGCCAGTGAAAGTTACAAAGGACAATCACCGTATTTCATTCAGCTCTTTTATGGGATGAGCAATTTATTATCACATTATTTTGATCGATGCTATTAGTTTATGGCACAGTTGCGTCGGATTATCTCATCAATCACTTACTGTATTAACATAACGAAAGTTTAGAACCTTTTGCATTCCTAAGGATTTACTGACCGTAAAGTGATTTAGTGTTCTTCAATGCTCGTAAATTTTACGCGTTTTAGTTCAGTATTTTATTGTAATTAGTAGGCATGAGTAAGACTTAGTCACTAACTCCATATAAGGTATACTACCTTTTTTAGTTTTTATGATTTAACTAATGGATCTCTACGCAAACTATGGAATCTGAGTGAAAGCGGTTCCCAGTTCAGATCAGAAAAACCGACTCATTGTCCTTTAAATAGCAACCGCATTGTGATTTCGTTATAAAGGCGCAATGACCTAATGTTAGGGTTGTCCCACGAAACAATACAGTATTACTAAAGGTCTTACACTATAATTGATATTATTGTAACAAGCTTAAAAATATATATTAATTATGTAAAGCAGAGCTGTTGTAAAAAAAAAAAAATATAGAATTCAACCTAGCTTTGTTGTTTGTTTAGTTAGAATTTACTGCTAATGTGGGAAAAGCTGTCCTGTAATGTCCATCATCCATATCTGAACAATAAATCTATTCAAATGTCGGAGGAGGATAATCACATCTTTCTCGGTAAATGTAGAAAATGTGGCTAATGCAGCAACCCGCGGCAACCCTAATATCCCTGGTCATCAATTATCTCACGGTTGCGCAACCTGGACGTTGGCCTCGTCCTTGGCCTGTAAACTCGACTTTCTCTTCCGGCGGACCATTCGTCTCTCTAAGGGCCACCGTCCGTGAAGATTCCAGATAACAATGCTACCGTTTATAATGATTTTTTTAATGTTCATTTTTAAGTGCTTTGATTTCAGTGCGTCTTTCAAAAGTTGGATAGATATTAATAGTAAACTTAATGTAAAAAGTGGCACATTCATTGTTGGTCGTAGGTATGTAACGATTTTATGTTTATATTAATGTGTCATAATTGCGGAAGCATGACGATAAATCTTCTATATACTCTTTGTAGAAAACCTTTTATTTTATGGAAGGGTCATAAAAAGTTAAAACGCTTTACGTAGGGTTTTAGTTTGTATATTTCTCGGAATTCAAACAAGTTATTTCTTCTTAGGTCTTGATTGTTTAGTCGGTAGCCAACTACCTAGTAAGTCTTCTCTACATAAGAGAAATAATTGTAGCCGTAAGCTTTATTTACATTAGAATTACATTACATTAGTCTACCCTAAGAATCCCATACAAAGGGGATTTTTAGTTTAATTTGAACCATAAACCTGGTGGTAGAGGATTTTGGAATTAGAAATTCTATAATCTCTCCTGAAGAGAATATCGTTCGTATTAACTAGTTTTTTTTTTAGTTTATTATCAAAAACACTCTGCACTTTGATGCGTGTAAATACTACTAGGTATACCAACTTAATATTAGGTATCAAAGTATCCAAATTTATAACGTAAAAATCACAATCTCGCAATCAAAATGGAGCTAAAATATTATTAGGTACCTACTTGAAAATGGTTAAGTCTTCTCCCGACCCTATTCCCATTAAGGCCCCTAAACTGGCTGAAACGCCAACATGCATTACCTACGCTGATATAGGATACTTAAGTAGATACAGTTGCAACTTTGTCAGCAGAAAATTACAACACTTTGCAATCGACAAAGAAAGCGACAAATAAAGACCGCAGAAGATTCCTAACACACGCTTATTGGCTCGGCTTGCACTAGATACCTACATGCGTTTGTTTTAGTGACCCGAATACATTCTTACGAGTTTAGTGCGAAGTGCCTTATTACGATGAACAATGTGTTTGAAGAGCTGTCTGAGAGTAAGTGATATAGGAATGTCGCTTTGTTGAAATACAATTTAAACGTTTTTGATAATTGTACATAACTACCTAGTAAAATACATAAATGAGATAATTCTCGTAACATACTTAAAGAATCTTGTGAAAAAAACTAAAGCTCGTTTACATGCATTCGTACTACCCAAATAAAAATGAATTGAAGTTGACGCAGTAGGTACCTACCTCAAAAATATGGATCTCGTTCAAGTTTTTGATAGATTAATCTAAAATAAACTAGCAAGGCATGAGGCTAAAAACAAGGTGCATTTTCATTTCTCATGTCTGAAAATAGTCGTGCAAAAAGTTGATCCAAATACTAAACCGCAATTGGCGGTTACCCGATCTCAGGTATCCACTGTCGGGAAAAGTGCACTCCAATGAGGTTTCTCCGCAGTTCCGGCTCAATGGAAATCATTTTATCAATATAACATTAACAACGTATGTACTATGCAAATATTGTGGTTTGCGAGGCTTTGAGAAGGGACACACTTGGTACAACTTGACGCTAGGTATGAATAGAAGGGCAAATAAAATAAACTTATTATAAGATTTTATTGTAAGAAAAATTTGTCAGTATTTGTAACCAAAGACCAATTTGATCAAAATTGCATCACCAAACTTATTGTTATTGTTAAACTTATTATTAAACATTTGATGCTATTAAATTCATCTTCCTTTATACATCTATCTAACGCGGTGTTTAGATGCTGATTCTATAAACAGAAAACATAAAATTAAATAAAGATAACTTACAGTTCCTGTCTCTGGCTTCCAATCCACATTCAAAGGCAGAAAATGCTAAGAATCAGGCCTTAATTAAGGTGAGGCAAATAAACTTTAGCAGTCAGTATTGAGACTGAGGCGGGACATTTAGCAGGTTCAGGCAATTAAGGCGATTTTCTCGGAAATCCAGGGCAATTTCTTCGAGATGCGGAAGGCCGGATTTGCATGCCACGGCCGCCGGCACTGACATTGCCTTAATTTACGACGCGGTCAAGTTCGATGGATCACGTAACCGGCGATTTTATGCTTGTTATCAAAGTGGTTAAGCAGGCAGACTCTTTTCGTTGGCTAAACATGTAGGCTTCTCATTTTATAAACTATACTCGTGATATCAAAACTGCATCATCGTTTGTAATAAGCTTGATAGTGTTGTAACCATCAATCAATTTGCGAATGTTGTTATATAATTTGACAAATTGTCATTGTGTCTCTGTTGTAACAAACAAACTCTGTTACCAAATTGATAAATAATCGTTACATAACAATGGATAATTGTATCGAGACATAGCGTGGGCGGCGAACAGAATTGACACAATCGCACGCCGCCAACGAAAGTTACCGGATTTCGTACACCTTCCAATGCCAAGTGCGGCGAAGAAAGCGAGCCCAGCATCTCCGGCGAAATACCACCGTCTCGCTCTACACACGTCGGTGGCCACGAGAGAGAAGGAGAACCATGTGCTTAAAAGAGAAAGTGGGCCACGTTACGTTCCTCGGTATCATTACCACGGACATTGAACGAAAACGTCAACACTGAGGATCTGGGAAGAACGCGTATTACGTTACAATGGAGTGTGTGCGTTCGTATCGTAACTTTTAGGTACAATTCCGCTTGCTCGAGTCGGAGCTTGTATGGTTTGCTCATTCATGGTGGTACTGAGGCGCTAAATTCGGAGAGCAACGAACTGCGGCACGGTGAAAGTGTTGTGTGGCGTAACCTTGAGACCACGTTGCACTTCATCGAATCACCTAATCAAT
Organism: Hydriomena furcata; assembly: GCA_912999785.1. Classification (NCBI taxonomy): domain Eukaryota; kingdom Metazoa; phylum Arthropoda; class Insecta; order Lepidoptera; family Geometridae; genus Hydriomena; species Hydriomena furcata. The sequence continues at coordinate 10,558,824 of OU538824.1, forward strand.
AGATACGTCACAAACGTGCTCGCCTTTGGCCAGTGTTATCCACACCTGCAACCATTTTAATTATAAATTTCATACACATCCTCTTATGTATGTATGTCTTAGCTAGGCTAACTATACTATGCTATAACCCTACGTTTCTTTAATCAGAGTTCAAACGTTGCGTGATTTTGTTTTCCGAGTAGGATTATTAAAAAAGAAACATGTTCCCCATGGAAAAGTAAATTGGTCAAAATGGCTGTTTCCAATTATTTGTGTCACGGTATTTTACCAATTTAAAAAGTAGGTATGTCGATGTTTTGGTACGTGACATGAAAAGCAAGTGTAAAATTTACCGCAAGCGAGTATGGAGCGAGGCAAGAATTAAGCGTAAAGAGATCAAGCCAAACGATTACCGATCGATTTTTTTTCTTTTTTAACACTTCGACAAAAATAATAAGGTAATTCATTTTGTAGATAAATTCGCGTTATTGATGCTTCGTTTCTCGTCAGTACATTAAAAGGTTTTCGAAATGGGCAGGTAAATAAAAATGTTCAAGATTCGGTCGCTTTCCATTAAACCTACGTAAGAGTTTCTTCTTTATAAACTGCAAAGGATCATTGACCCATTAAGTGAAAACTCCTCACAATTAACAATAAAAGCGACAACGTGTTTTTCATTAGAAACGAAAGCTAGTAAAACAAATTCAATGGCTCGTACGTTCTCAGATTAATTCACGGCACTTACATCGAAGCGATGCACGTTGCAAATTATGCCTTTTCTTGGAGACGCTTCAATAGAGTCGGATTATTTTCCGTTTTTACGTTTACGCGAGAGAAATCTGAGTTATTTTATCGAATCGGGCATATTGTATCACTTTACATTCATTTATGTATTCCCAACAATTAACAGCCGATTTTGCGAAGCTTTGTGTTTGCAAATACATTCGCTTTCTACACTCGAAAGAATAGATAATGGAGATAATATTTTCTTCTCGTTCATTATTCTTGCAAAAGTATGTACAATCTAAGCAATTAAAAGTCATAGCACTCGCGCATCGTTAATCAGAGCCCGAGCCGAAAGTCACTTAGTAAACTAAGCAATTTGTCTGGTGATACTGCATGCGTAATGCTGTACGTATGATGAATGACTTGAGAAGGTTTTGACTGGTCTATTGTTACCCGAAGCAACGTTTAAGTTGAATGAGTATTGTATGATATCAATATTGCAATATTGAATAAGTAAGTATATAACCAAAAATAACAATACTTTTTAATCGAAGAAAATTAAAAATAATTTCTACTTCATTGCAATTAATAACTTAAGAAAAAATACATACATTTTTAACAATAATTCGCAGTAAAATAGGTACTAAACATAAATATTTATTTTTATTATTTCATAATTAGGATAAGAGACTTGAACAAATTAGGTTCGCTTGATTAACTTAATGATTATTACGACCTGCGTCGGTTTATGCAGTTAATACTTATATTATATTTAAAAGTTTCGGTAGGTACTTATTTATTTAAATTTTGAACACCTACTACGAGAATGAGTATCCGGTAAGATATTTACAGACTATTATCTAACTTCATCTGTTAGATTGTATGCACTTGTATATTTGGGTCAAATGAAACTAAATTTTAAACCAGTTTCCCTCAACCGATTAAACTGAAATGTTCGTGTTTCAAACATGGTCGGTTGGTAGCGCAAAACAATAGAATACTAGCAATATTGTGATATAGATAAAGGCACGAACCGCCATCTCTCGCGCTCGTAATTACTTTACGTGACTTGCGGCTTTCTCGGCGCACGCGTCCCGTGGTGCTACGCGACAAAAAAATACTTACCTACACACCTACTTTGATAAGAAATATAAACCACCTGTGTGGACCATAAATTTTTCACATTTTGTGGAGCGAGAAATTAGGTTTATGTAGTTTTCAGAGTTCTTTGAAAAATTCTTTGATATTGACGGCCTCACAGCTTAGTTGGTAGTAACTCTGCCTTCAGTGCTGTAGGTCTTGATTTTGAATTTGGGCCGTGCATCAAAAAATAGGAACATGTGCCAATTATAGCGCTTAGACAACCCTCTTTAAAAATCATGCTTCTTGTGACAGGTTTTTTAATAGAGAAAAAAGAAACAGGCTCTTTCACAGTACCACACTCAGAAGACTTTTAAAACGGATCACCCGGCGACATAATGTTGATGATGTCCCCTGTAATGCAACGACAGATGGCTATGCTATAGCACATGTGTTATGGTGGCACAAACTCTACGTATACGGTAGTTGAATTCGTTCAAGTCACTTTTCTTTATACTTTGTCTATGTTACGAGGAATTCTACGAAACAGGCCTAAGTAGTTTTAGGTTCTACTTTAAAATTGGTAAAATTTAGGATTCGAAGTTCCAATCCTATTTCTGAATTTTACAAAAAATCAAGCAGGCAACATAAACAATGAGTTCGTAGCCTACTCGTTTACAAAATTTAAAAAAATTGTTGTATGATGAAGTTTCAAGCCAAAAACTATTAGTATGGCTATTACTGGCCGAAAATGATTAAACATGACAGTGGTGGCGATTCTGTTGTATCCAAGCTAAACCTAAAATTTCGTAAAAAAAACGATCGATCTTATTCCTTTTACATTAAAGTCTAAATTAGAGTCACATCAAAATGACAGTCCTAAAACTTGGGATATTTTAGCCGTTTCTCTATTTTATTTCGCATATTATTTGACACAATCAAGTGTCATCTTAGTCAACACCAATTTAATGTCGATTAAATTTAGCTTGACGTTTCTAAATCGATTACGAAAATCGAAAATTTATTCAAAACTATTCTAAGTTTTAGAACTGTAATTTTAAGGTTACGCTATTTTAAACTTTAACTTAAAAGAAATAAGATCGATAGTTTTTAGGAATTTTAACTTCAGCGTGGACGCAACAGAATCGCCACCAGGGATGGTCCAATCAATCAAGGCTTCTTCGCATTACGGATGATTAAATCCCAGATGATACGCTCATTATGCTCACCAGGTGTTAATTATAACAAAAAGGTGATCGCAAAGTGGTGGGTACAACATATTGCTTGAATTAACTTGCAAAGCAGTGGTAGGTGGAAATCGAAAGTTTTGCAACTAACAGTCACGATAGTTCGCTTTTTGTTTATCATCTCGTGTGAAACCCAAACGCTTTTTACGCGCGTAAAGATTGTCCCACAGAATAGATGCGTTTCTTAGATACGTCTCGACAATGATCAAAGCCGAGTTAATGTTTTAGTCTTCGCGCTTCATTACTAGTTCACGATTTTCAATATCGCAAGAATATTAAATTAATTTTCTTCATGTCCAAAAGCTCATTACCGAAAATAATTAACTCCGCAAAATTAAAGTTTCGTCGAGATATCGTGACCTATTTTGATGACGAAGAATGACTTGAGCTTTTAATAAATAGACTAACTTTCTCTGACGTTGATCTATGATAATTAAATTGGATAATACGCCGACACACTCCGCGACAAATGAGAATTCTGACAGATCAATTAAAGAGTTTAAGAGCGAGGCTCGCAAATAATAGAAGGCTGCCCTCGGGCATGACCGAACCTCTTAAAAGATTGATGATCCACAAATTAATAACGCTTTGTTGCTCAGTCAAAGTGACCTTATTTTCGTTATACACGCATCATACCAAAATGTAAAAGGATTTTCGCAAAAGTTCAAACAGACATTAGTATAATCGCTCGGTTGTGCTTATTGTTTCCATAGTACATTAAATGCCAAGTAGACAAGGCCTTATAAAATAGATTGAAAACTGGTCTATCATTAGTTAGAATAACAATAAATTATTAACCTACTTCAGCGCTACGAACTCTACGAAGTGCTACGTTGTAGACAGCTCGTAGAGGGTAAACTTATTCTCAGTACAACGCGTATTATTTTTTCACGTTACGGACCGTGTTAATTTTTATATCCGAGTTGTTCGTGGAACTATACAGGTAGATACAAATTTTATTTCAAAAGACCTTAATTTACTTTCTCACAAACACAAATCATAGTCAAGTAATCAAAGTGACAACCGCATCAAATATATACCGGTCAGACAGACAGATGTTACACCTTATTTATAGTTTTGTTTAGATGACGGCTGCCCTACATTCATAGTTTCTTGTTGGTGCTTAATTGACCACGGCAACCACCTTCAGCCCATGATTATAATATACGTATAGCACACAGATTACGGAAAATAGAAAATGGCCCAGGGCCACTTTCTCAGCCAACTAGAAGTTATAAGGTGGGTTGGGTGTAGTTGGAAATGTCTAGAATCTAAGACAAAATACTTTGATAGAAAATCAAAAGCATATTAGGGTGATAGCAAGAAAGCTACGAAAGTAATAATAGTAAAAATGGATTTCTCTAGTCTTAAAGTATATGCGCGTATATTAAGGTGATAAGTGAAATTTTTGACGTTTTGTATGAGCTGTCTACCCGGATAAGACGGAAAAAGTGATAAAACTGCATTATCTCGAAAACCATCAAATTTAAAAAGAAACTGTCTGTAATTTACTTAGCTAGTATGATTATCTTACGAATTATATAAAAATAAACTGTTTAGCTATTCATAGCTTTGATTAAAAACGAAACTCGTGTTTTTGAAGAGCCAACTTTGGAAAATAAATCTATCGAGAAAAGTTTCACCAATCGTGTTTCTGTCTGTAATTTATCTAGATTATATCCTTAAGTTATCTTTGTCATAAAAAACAAAACGGTATGTTTTGCGGTTATTGAGAAAAACCGATTCTGCATTCATCAAAAACATTTATTACTCGCCTTAAGACGTGCTTGCGTCATATTATTACACAAATATTTTTACTAATGCCACTTCCGAGTATCAAAATATTAATCTTAAAACTACATAGAACAGTCAAACTCATACATGTTAACATCTCAAAACATTTTCATCCGCTAAATAGGTACTATTGTACTTCCTAATTCTGAAGATATTTATCGAATACTGTAACCAAGCATTTATATAGCAGCCGCTACACGCAAGTCGAGATGAAAACGGCGATGACGAGACCATTATGCTCTTAAAATATGTATTGTTGGAAATATAACGTCGCATTTACTGCCGGCAGTTATTCTCGGATCGACAGATGACTTTCTGTGCTTTCTAACTAGCGATCGAATGTCTGGAGTGAAATCTGCGATGCACCCATTGGCCAATCTGTTAAAACTGCGACACAATGTATGAAGGCGGTGGTATATCTCTACACTAGCTGCCGGCCACGGCCCGGCTTTGCACGCGTTTACTTATGAAAATTATACAACATTTTTGTACATTATTGCAATTTTCGTGGAGACCTCTAATTTATTATCTAAATAAAGCATGGTCTATGTTACTCGCTGATAATGTAACTTTTGATAGGTGAAGAATTTTTAAAATTAGTACAAAATTTTCAAATTTAGAAAATTCAAAGATGGATTCTAGGTATGAACAGCGAGAGTTATAAAAGATAATGAGCACTGAATAAGACATCTTTACTATGGCTACAAATACTTCTTAAACCTACAATCATTTACGAGCTCATTATCGTATAAAATTATAGGATTACTAATTAATTCATAGTCGCAGTCAATTCATAATATTACTTATGGTAATGAATGAAAGTACTTATTATTACCTATTTACAATGTGCATAAAATATCAATGCTACGAACACGGTAAAGGTATGATTTCCTATTGAAATCATAACGTCTTAGATAATGTTAAAATTTCTAAGTTAGGTCGGTCCACGTACCGACATCGTAAAATACAAAAATAATGTGCACAATAAATAGAATGGTAGAGTAAAACCTGTTTAACAAACAAATGCGGCCTTGCCGTAATAAGGTGAAGGCCGCGCGCGTGGTTTCCTCTCGACGCAACAGGAGCGCGGCGCGGGCGCAGTGAAAGATGCAGAGCCGGTGCAGTTCCGTCCGTCCGGCGGCGCTGCACTCGGTCAGTGGGTCAGCCCCACTTGCACGGGAGAGGGGACAGTAGAAGGGAGGGGGGAAAGCGCTAGTGTCAGTGTTGCCAGTTGCACGCCCGGGGTGTAGTGATGGCACAGTAGAGTGAGCGCAGCCCGCGCAGGGCGAAAATTAGTGATCTCCTGAACGTGTCTCCTTGGTTGCAGGGTTTACTGACTGGACTGTGACCATGAAGAGGATAAGGTTGCTGGCGGCTGTGGCGGTGCTCCTTTTACAGGTTGGTTCAGGATTGTTTTTTTTTTTTTTGTTTAATTGAATTTCGTCGTTAATAATAGATTCTAAAAATAGAAGCTTTATGTATTTATGGATGTTAATTAACCTATATAGGAGTACGATTCAAATAACAATTCATATGCACCTAAGTTAATATTTTGTTTATTTTAATTATTTAATTTATAACAAAAAAAAATATTATTTTAAATACTATAAGTTGTCTGAACTTCAAATGATCGTATAAAGACATTTTGCTTTAAAATCAAATAAAATTTGTTAAATTATATTATATATTTATTTATAATTCACGTCACAAACTTGTATAGTTGTTATTAGAAAATGTTTAGCAATAGTTATTGTCAAACATTGCGTTAGCAAGCTTATGGGATCATAAAAGTGACGGAAGCCCATTACTCCAAGATTTATAGCGCCGTAGCTTTTCCATCATCGAGGAAATTCTTCTATACGGTCAAGTGATACCGTTGAAGTGTTCAGTTTATATCATTATAACAGAACAGATAACAGTCCATCTTGTTGCAGTTTTGTTACAAGAAAAAGCACATTCATGTTGCTACGAGATTTAAATTTTATGCGATACTACATTCCAGTTCGCCATTATGAGGTGTTTCATAAAACGATCTGATAAGCAGTTGGTGTGTCAAAACTTTCGTACCATCTTGTTTTTGTACTCTTTGTAAATATCATTTTAGCGCTTTCAAACATTGAGAACCTTTATAATGTTGAATGATGAATCAACAATTCTAAAAAAGTTATTTGATTGTGATCAAAGAGCATATAAATAATTGTGATTAGATGGCGTTCGATCAAAAGCTGTATCGTTAATTGACTAGTTTATTTATGGTGTTATATTATTCTCGAAAATGAACTCAAGATAGTCCGCTGTGACATTTTGACAACACCGATTTATGATGTTTTGTATCGTAGTAATTTTAATACTCTAAGTCCTATGATAAAAAGTTTCTCAAATAAAAATAGATACAATATACACAGTAGTCATTTCAGATCTCAAAAACAGTAAGAACATTCCATTGATATTTTTTCACAACATTACTGATGTTTGATGGCGCGTAGAGCCGATCTCTAAAGGCGTGTGACGGAGCGTGGTGGCATACGCTGCGCGTGCGCTCCTCTCCTACATTATTCAGCTTTTTCCGCTCGCGATCTCGGCAAGTAGGCTAATGATTCCGTTAGCACATACACAAAACACCGGACCATTGGAAACTAACTGCATATGCTGATAGAGAAATCAATGTTACAACTTGTTAATCGCGAATTAATCGAGCTTTGCTCTAATGTGATCTTGGCGAATCATTTTACGTTTGTCTTACTTTCATTTATGATATTCACAAACTATGTGGTATTTCGTCAGATATAAGTTTTCACTGGATAAGCAATAGAAACATCAAGCTGATCAAAATTTGCCCTAACGGATAATTACTGATACTCGCATTTTTTGAGGATTTCTCTGTAGATTTCGTAAAACAGCTAGGTACTGACTATCTGATTATCTCACGTACAATAATATTGTATTGACATGAGAACTTGCAAAGTTTCAACTTCATCGAAAACGGGAACTTTGTCAAAACTTGTCCCAAACATACAACAAACAAGTAAATAAAAAACCCAATTTTACCTGACAATAAGTACACTTTCTTAGTACTCTTAAAGCACAATTTCTACATTTCATGAAGGTAAACCTACATACCTCAATTAAGTTAACACGGGTTTTTTTTTATAAATTATGATTTACGTAATAAACATAAAATAACACGGTAATCCGAAAAGTTATCTGAGTCGTTGACCGTTTGAGTTGCCTTTTTCTACAGTTAACACTTTCACTGATGATCAAATTTCGCAGGTTGGTCGTGACGTAATAGTTACAAAACGATTTCATTTGCTTTTAACGGTATCACATTGAATAGTCACTTAAACTTACAAGTTAGTGTCAAATTGTAAATAAGAGAGACCATAATTTGGTTACGGTCGTGATAAATCATATCTGAGTTTACAAGTTAGATTCAGTGGTAATAAATCGTAGAATAACTATTCAAAAGAAAACTATAGCTTTCCACTAGAAGCAAGTGTTGACATAGCAAGTGTTGAATTGACTGTCGGAATTTAATACGTTTATTTTAGCATGAAAATGATTTAGTAAACGCCCCTACAAAAGACATCAACGCGCTCCACCCGTGCGTAACATTGTCTTTCATACTCGTATCTTTCTGTCTTTTGTATATTGAAATACCGATATTGTTAGTTTGAAAATAACCAACAAAGTATCTTAGTTCTTACCTACTACTTATTTATCATACCTTTGCCGGTTTTCACAACATTTAAAGTTCATGCCTTTCTCTCTAGGGCGCATTAAACGTCCTAGAGATGAAACTTAAGTAATAGTACTTGTGCAGACTTTACAAGGTATAAAGTAACTAAATATTTTACTACCGAGATTGATCTTTAAAACGTTGTCTTAAGCTTGCTTGATTGAGCTTTCTTGTAAGTGACAATTCTCGCTAATTCATGTTAGAAAGCAATTGATTTAAGAAAGTGTAAAATGTTCGCTTACTTTCGACGAACAGATTGTAGTGTTCACACTATTGTTGGCTATTATTTGGTAAAATCGATCAGACATACCGATTGGTGCTTAATCGGCACCAAAAAGCACGGTGGTGTCAGTTTTGATAGAGATGTTTCGATTTGTTCACGGTGGGGACAATTTGACTTACTTAGGAGTCCTGTTGTAGTGTAGATACAACACTGTTCCTGCTGTTGCTCTCGCTAGAGATAATTAGGTCCGGAAACATTATCGGGCAGGTAAAAAATATAAAGCAATAAACACACTATTGATAAATGTGACGCAAACCATTAGAAAATCATAAACAACAACGACCTTGTTAGGATTGACTAACGTGTAGAAGCCAAACAAAATTCAGGTTTCGTTCAATTCACGTTTATTTGCCAACTTTCTTCTACCTACAATTTTTTGCTCGGAAGCATGAAAGGTCTTACGCAAGGAATCCTCTTTACGTTAAGCAAATTCTTTTAAAAGTGAGTAGGTAGAAAGTTTTTCGAGAAATGAGAACGAACTTGTTTTGGCAATACTGTGAAGCAATACCTACTATAATTCAAAAATATAGTATGATCATTGATTCAGTTCAGTCTACCGAACTAAGACTACTAACATTTCTAGATGGTTTAATCATAGCAAAAGTAGTATAATGTTAATCTATGTACCTAGTATATATCTGGGGGCACGGCAGTGCCCTCGCCAAGACGAGCAATTGTAGTTTTGAAACTCAAAATATAAGCACGTGCTCCAATTGTATCATACCTTTCTTATCTTTTTGAAAACATTTTTAATGTATTCTTGATACTATGTCGATGTTCAAAAATGCGAAAACAACGTAACAAGCGGTTATGCTTACGCGGTTGTAAATTTAGGGTGTAAGCGGATGCAGCTAAGCTAATACTTTCACCTGCGCCGGCGCCGGACGCACCTGTCGTCTCGCGCTCTTGCGTATGCTCAAACCAACAAACAATCTCCCACAATTAAACTCACCAATCTTGCGTAGTCGAGACCGTGAAACTTCGCAAATGAACAACATTCAAAGTCATAACGTGCGTGCATCGTGCGTCCAATTTAGTTAGGCAGTTGGTGTCACTACACTCATCATACGTCCATCGATGTAGGGACATGTGAACTGTCAAAGAGAACTGTAGTTGTCAGCGTTGCATGTTTATAGGTCCGGTGTTTTCTTCCGCAACTGACAATCTCGATCAGTGGGTAATTTCTAACCGGTTTAGAAAACGCGAGCGGTACGCACTGGTTCCACCGGGTGTAGGGTGCTGCTATTCTTATATACCTACCCATGGCGACACACCTGTCTCGCCGGCTCTCGCCCCATATACTTCACGTGAAGACTCCTTATACAGAGCGCCCAGTTTTGTGTCGGAATTCTCAGTCAATTAAGATATTAGCTAGACGCAATGAAATAGATTTCTATACTTTCCGTTTGGTTTTGAATAGCGATGTAGACTCTTCAGGAATTATGGCTAGTTTATATAGAATCGACAACATATCCTGCAGAAATAAAGACAGTATCTTCAAAAATATATACCTACCTACACGCATGTGTTAGAAACAGAGTTTGAAAACTTTATAATTACTTCGCCTCCGGACAGCAATAACGATTCGTGAAAGCATTTGTGGAACTCATCTAAACTGTATGATTGCGCTGATTAATATTATAATTGGTCGCGCGAGGCATCCATCAGTGTAGAAAGTCGGAAAGCGTTCGCGAGATGGCGGCGAGCGCGACGCTGCTCGCGTGGCGCGGAATATCTAGACTGAGACATTACGCGGAACACGAGATGTGGAAACTATGCCCGACCAGTCACTTTTAATACAATTCTATGCTAATATCAACGCGAACACCCCAGTTTTATGATAAATTACGATTTGCATCCGTCTTAATAGAAATTGATGTAAATGACTAATTTATTAATGAATGCTTTTCTCTTTTCAGGACGCAACATGCGAACCTCCCCAGGACTCGGCATCGCTACCACTAGAACACCGCGCAGGCGGCGGCTATGGCCCCCCGCTGCAGTCGACCCACACTGACGACCCCTGGCCCCTAGCCACTCCAGACAGCCCCAAGATTAAACATCTACAAGTGCAGTGCGAGAAGACACATATGCGAGTCAACATCGAATTCGACAGACCCTTTTATGGAATGATCTTCTCTAAAGGGTTCTACAGCGACCCTCACTGTATGCATCTGAAACCAGGCACCGGTCACCTCAGCGCGACTTTCGAGATCTTCCTCAACAGCTGCGGCATGTCCAGTTCCGGCAACCACAACGTCGCGGCGTACGGCAGCCCTACGCCAAGCGGCTCCTACGTCGAGAACACGATCATCGTCCAGTACGACCCTTACGTCCAGGAGGTATGGGATCAGGCTAGAAAGCTCAGATGCACGTGGTACGACTTTTACGAGAAAGCAGTTACTTTCAGACCTTTCCAAGTGGATATGTTACATGCAGTTACGGCGAACTTTCTCGGCGACAACTTGCAGTGCTGGATGCAAATCCAGGTCGGCAAGGGACCCTGGGCCTCCGAAGTGTCGGGTATAGTCAAAATCGGACAGACGATGACGATGGTGCTTGCAATCAAAGACGACGAAAACAAATTCGACATGTTGGTCAGGAATTGCGTAGCTCACGACGGCAAAAGGGCGCCGATCCAACTCGTCGACCAATATGGATGCGTGGTCAGACCGAAGATTATGAGCAAGTTCCAGAAAATAAAGAACTTTGGCCCGTCAGCTTCTGTCGTGTCATTCGCATACTTCCAAGCGTTCAAGTTCCCCGACTCCATGAATGTACACTTCCAGTGTGTGATCCAAGTGTGTAGATACAATTGTCCGGAACCCAAGTGCGGCGGCCTCGGCGCTGATTACGGAGTGCCGCTTTTGGGAGGCAACTCACTCAGTGCAGGAGAATACGGGTTACCCAACTCACCTAATGCAGAGTACGGTCCACCCCCGCCAGCGCCGCATGGCGAGTACGGTGTTCCTCCGGCATTCCCTGATCCTCGACACCCCGCAGATGCTACGGGATCATTCTCAGAGAAACGCGACGACGCCGTACCACCACCGCAGGCACAAGTCTCTTCCACTCCAAACGCGCCGAGCCCGTCATCACCTGCGCCGACTCACGAAGACGATGAAGTCAATCTTCCTCCCCCGCCACCTCCAGGCAGGCGAGGCGTCTACAACACCGTCAAGCGGAAAGACGACGGACACATGAACCTAGTCACGTTGGGCGGACGCCCGCGGTCCGTAGAAGGCCTGCCTGAGAGCTTAGTAGGCGCAAGAAGACGACGAGAAACGTCGCGGATCTACAAACGAGACGCGCAAGAGATGACCGACGTGAACACAAGCCGCACCATTCAGGTTGTTGCACCGGGTGATGTCAACTTCGCGCTGAACAACGCGTCGGGTAACGAGACTGTGGTGATCCAGTCGCCGGCGAGCGACCCTGAGACAATCTGCATGTCGGTGCCGTCATTCGTAGCGGGACTGGTGATGCTGCTGCTAGTCCTAGTAGTGGCGTCCTTAGTGGCCGCCTTTCTGTTTGTACGCGTGCGCGCGTTGGACCGCAAAGGCGCGCACGGTGCCGCCGCCTACTACGAGACGGATTACGTGAAACACACCAACTAGAGTAGAGGGAACGAGTGCGGCGCGCGGACGTCGCATAGACTCATCTCGGATCCAAAGAGCGTGCGCGCTTCGGCCCCGGTCGGACGGCGAGTCGGCTGTCGCGGTCGCGATCGAAGCCCGCTGGTGATGAAACAGCTATTTATTTTAGTGAGTGTGATGTATGTGAATGTTCGACTGTTTTGTAAATTATTTTATTCGTGTGAAAATCACCCTGCAAGCCTTTTAGTCGATACGTCTGTTGTAATTTTGTAAAGAGTCGTAAGTAAGAAATAGTCCTAAGTTATGTACCAATTAAATGTGTCGTGTGAGAAACCTTTACAATTGTCTTAATTAACATGTTCTGTGCTGAATTTAGATAGGTAGTCAGATATTTGTACTAAATATGCGCATATCGTATCTACAGGTAGCTAAAATCATAAAAACGTATTTCACAAGAAATTCTATGGACCTATTTTAGAACCATTAAGTTGACACTACAAAGTAGATAAGATCAAAACATTATTTATAAAAAAAGAATTATTGCAAATAGTGTGAGAAAATCGCGAGAACGCAGGTGTCTATTGTGTTCAACATAAAGAAAATCACAATGGCGATCTCACGTGTCACTTGAAAATTAGCTCTATAGGAAAGCCTGTGGCCTTATTTTGGGACCTTTTAATAAAAAACTGCGCAAAAAGTTAAAACGTATAATGCAATAATCTACAACTTATCAGACGAAATAAAGAAATACATATAAGTATAAACTAGGCGAAAACTCATTCAAAAGCACGATAGTGAAGAGTTGCTTGTAAAGTTAGAAACTGAACATAATCAAACTTTATCCCAATAATTTACTAAAAAAAAAAAACTAAATATTCACCTCCATGGTAAAGTTTTCTTGTTACTACTCACTTCTTTTGGTCGGTCGCTCGGCGAAGGGACTAAGTTCATCACAGACGGAAACTCATCTTTGGCTAAATTCTTGTATAGGACTCTTAGCCTTTTGTCGTTTTTGGAGCTGATTATTTCTATTAATTCCTGAAAACAAAGGAAGCCTGAGGGACCAATGGACGTAGGTACTTAAAATACAATCTATAGCGACGCCTAAATAAATAATAATAAATAAATATTGGTAGACTTTTACACACAACGCCATCTAGCCCCAAACTAAGCAAAGCTTGTACTATGGGAACCAGATAACTAGTAGAATACTTTAATACTTTTTTATTTTTGTAAATACATACTTATTATACATAGTAACACCCAGACACGGAACAAACATCTATGTTCATCACACAAATATTTGCCCTGGGTGGGGATCGAACCCACAACCTACAGCGCAGAAGGCAGAGTTACTACCAACTGAGCTGTGAGGCCTGTAAGGCCTGATCTACTAACGGGAAAACCCAGCTTCATATAATTACTATACTATATTACATAGTTCACTGTAATTGTGGGTTCGATCCCCACCCAGGGCAAATATTTGTGTAATATACATAGATGTTTGTTCTGTGTCTGGGTGTTAATATGTAAAAACAAAAGTAAGTATATAAGTATTCTCTCAGTTATCTGGTTCCCATAATACAAGCTTTGCTTAGTTTGGGGCTGGATGGCACTATGTGTAAAGTCCGCCAATATTTATTGTTTTTTTTTTTTAATTATGTTACCTTATCAAAGAGCATTTCTGGCTCTATTTCCGGTTGCCTCTGATTCTTCTGACTATCCTGCTTCTTATTCTTCGAAGAAATGAGATTAGTTGTCGCAAAGCACCTCCAGAACTGGTGGCCATTCGGTTGCGTCACTGGACTAGGATTCCGCAGAAGTAGGTGTGTAGACCTTTCTTCTTCAATTTGTCGCGGTGGAAGTGCAAGAGATGGGTCAGTTCTCATCTTTTCATGAGTTTGATAAAGAGGAGCTGAACTTATACATGACCTATTTTCCCGACCTCGATGTTGTAAGGTACTTGGAACCGTATTGGTGAGAATAGGTTCTTTCTTTGCTCGTTTTTGTGGACTTTGATATCTGTGGGTTTTAGACGGAACGGAGTCTATATCCATCGCTTCGGGAACTTCACGCCGCATTTTGCTCAGCAATTCTGTATTATGCCGTTTGACCGGACTTGGATTTCTCGGGGGTGGATATACTCCGAAATTCGGCCTCTTATCAAGGCTTCTACATTGTGGTTGGATATCTTTAGGGAGGACTATTTCTGTGTTCATTAATTTTATTGTATTTTGATAGCGTTGAGTTGGGGTTTTATTTATATTACACGACATCGGATCTGTATTTGTTCGTTTCATAGGGCTTCGATGTTGTGCACAAGATTTTGCTTTGTAAGGAACTTCTGTTTGGGTGTATTTATTGCGTGTGTTTGTTCTACGACGAGGCACTAAGGCTAGTAACTGTAAACAAGAAAACGATACTAAAACTTTGTTACGATAAGTACATTGTACCTATACTGCGAAGAACTAACTCCCGGAATACAGGTAGCCCTAATTTAGGAGTCAGGGCTCCATCTGTTTTTTTGTACATTGGATTACTTTCAATATTATTTTATTATTATTAGTATTGACGAAGGAATTATTATTATTATTATTATTATTATTATTATTATAATTATAGCCATTTATTTCTCCTTTTTAAAGTTACATTAAATACATTTAATTCAATATACCTACATATTACTAATTATTCTTAACTTATATTATTATTATTTAATTTCTTTTACTATGGAGATGCCCATTTTTGAGCTAAGGCCTCCCCCATCCTTTTCAATAGAATGTGTATTTTTTCTTTTTTGCTTTTTGCTATGTACAGGATGGGGGGTTTTGGTCTATTCTTCCTATGGGGACCAGCCATATTGACGAAGGAATTATCACGAATCAAATAAAACAATGTGGCGATTTCGTCAGTTTCATTACGTAATTGCTTGCAAATAGAGTAGGTATATCTGACTTACACAACTTTCTTCTCTCGTATGTGTCACAGGTGCAGCGGTCTGTATCCTTCGCATATGCGCCCTAGGAGACGCCTTAGGAGACAGCAGACTGTAGGTGCGGCAAAGACGAGGCACTCGCCAGTTGCTGGTCGAAGACGGTTGTGGCTGGGGTTTTCTACGGGAACGTGTTCGCCGAGGCGACTTACTTTTGCTACTTTTATTCTGAAAGCGTAAGGTATGAACGGAGAAGCATTTCTAGCTGTGGATAAAAGTGAACAGAAACTTTGAGCTGATGATATTCGAAGCGATATTGCGTTCATTGCAACGGGTAGAATTAGCACAAGTTTAGTTTTTTTATGACAAAGATAACTTAGGGATTTGACCTAGATAAATCAAGAAACACGACTCAAGAACAGAAACACGATTGGTTAAACTTTTCTCGATAGATTTATTTTCCAAAGTTGGCTCTTCCAAAACACTATATATATACGGCTAATTACCACGTTTTTTCTTGTATTGCTGACGTTTTGAGACAATTCAGATGCTCTTCATTATATTTCATTTAAAATGATTAACAACCACGATAGTTTGAATTCACTATTTACGTTTTAACTCAAAACTATGAATAGCTGAACAGTTCATTTTTATATAATTCCCTAGATTAGCAACATAAATTCAAGATAGTTTCTTTTTAACTTTGATGGTTTTCAAGTTAATGCGGTTTTATCACATTTTTCGTTTTATCCAGATAGACTCAGCCCATACAAAAAACAAAAAAATACAAGTATCACCTTAATGTTAAGCAGGTACCAAGCTGTAAATGCACTAACCTGAGACGTCCAGTCGGGAAGTGTTGGAGGCGATGACGAAGGAGGCAGAAGCGGCTGCCGAGGGGGCGGCACTGGCGGCTTGCGACACAGCACTCTCAATGCTGTGTGCCGCGTTGTACAACAGCCGGCAGAGTTCGCAGACGTTTGCCGAAGACGCTAGACGAAAAGCTTCTATTGGTGCTCTTCAATTCTTAAGACTGGCGCGTGAAATCGTAATTCCAGTAGGTAGATCAGCCAAGTATTTACATAACAGCGGAATTTTGTTAAAACATAAAACCCAAAGATCCTTTTGTGATCTAGGTACGTTCCGCAAAAAAAATCGAAGATGCTGAATTGTGGGACTTTTTTTAGCAACAGTTTATTGAAGTTTATTAGGTAATAAATAAGTTTACACGAAGTTGCAGGGGTATCTTTTCCTGGCAAAGAATAAGGCTAGAAATCAAGCGCTCTTGGAATTAATTCGTTGTTTGCTAGGTTTTTTTGTTTGTTTTGTGAAATGTTGTAAAACAGAGATGTAGATGTCAGAGCTGTAGCCCGTACATCGAGGGCAGCACCTGGGTCGACGTGAGAGCAGCCTGGCGCGGCGGACGACAGCCGGCCGTAGTCGCCGCTAGCCGTTGCGCCGTTCGTGTCCACGTGCAGCTTTATCTTGTTGCGAACTAAGTGCGGCTTTATGTCTTCAAACCAAACATCACATAGCTATAACAATAAATGGAGATTGTAGGTACGACATTGTGTGAATATTGCTTGGATAAGACAGAGGTCATGAGTCTTCCCGCGACCATAACTATTGTAACATAATCAATATATCGGAAAAATAAGTTAAATACGTGATAAATACTCGTACAAAAATATATAGTTGTGTACTTGTATGGCAATGGAAAAGAACGTAGATTAGAGAAGTTAGGGTAATCACATCACTCCGTTCCAGCACATCAAACAAATAGTTTGTCATTCAAATAAAGGTCATGTTCTGTACATCTACTTATTAACATTATTAGCCAACGGCTTTCAAAAAGCACGTTTGCATATCCATGCAGCGTTGCCGTACGATGCCCTTTAGGGAAAGTAGATGCCTAAGTATTTATTTTACGACTTTATCTATATTAATACCAGAAATATTAAAACAGGACACTCACACCAACTAAGGCGTTTTCCAAATCGTAGCGTATACTTTTGGGTATTTTGTTCGTGCTTCTGCTTTTATTCTGTTTGGGCTGGCTCTGGTGGGGAGCGCAGGGAGCCGCGTCACCAGACGCCTTGACCATAGAGCGGCCCTTCTCACCTCCGATACTTTGCGGTTTCCGCCCCCGCGATTGAGACATAACTAAGCCTGAACGGTCCACATTTTAACAGCGAACAAAATACAAAAGCCTAAAGAAGATGCAGTCAAACCAACTACTTTCCTTACAAAAAATATGGTTATAAAATAAATGTCCGAATGAGCGATTTCAACGGTTTTCCGTTCTGACAGGGATTTGACAGGACTTTTTTTCACGATGGTTATTTCTATGCGATAAACTTTTTCGTGAGTGACATTCATGAAAAATCTCTGGCTTTTGAGGGCTTAACTTGATTTTTGAACGAAACTTGAAACCGGCCGCCTGCAAGTAGCCTCAGACAAAGCGGCTTAGCTACGCTTCTCAATATACCATCTTAATTTAATCTCCAAATTCAGCGTACATACCTACGTACGTCAATATAATATTTCGCAATAATAAATAAACAAATACATAAACATCCAAAAAGATATAATCACGATTGAATTAATTTAAGATTCGTAGCAAAAATAATATTGTTTACCGGGAGATAAATTAAAATTGATTTAACAAAACATATTCTGATTTTATTTCATCCGCCTAATTAGTTACCTTTCAAAATTATTAGATTACATTAACATTAATTTAATACAAAACGTAGATTTACTAATTTTTTGTACTCAAGTGTGCATGTATGCCTAAATAGATTTCTAGTTAGAAAAGAGACCACAAGACAACGAACCAAACCGCGCCACTTGAGATTATTAAAATACTTACACAATTTTACAAAAAAAAAAGTTCTTTATCATCACATCCAGCTACAGGAAAGCATGCTTAGAACTTAAAGACAGATATTTAATACAAACATTTGTCTTAAAGCTGGCAGGCCACGTAAACGTACTGGTACGAACCGAGACAGGTTTACATCATCAATAATATAACTAACACAAAATAGATTTACTAATAAAATTCCTATACTTACACAATATTGACTTGTGGTCAGTCTTCTCATTTTCAATATTAGTTTTAGAAATCGTGAAAGTGTTATTGTCACTTTCATTCACAGCGTTCTAGATCATTTTGTGAATATAGGCAACATTCTTGTAGTCAACATTATATTGAAATTAACTAACATTATGACTACATTGATATTATGTATGTACTTAATCATATTGTTGTTAGTACATACAATTTATATACAGGATGTATTAAGACGACTCCCGAATACTGAAGACACAAGCACACCAATGCCCTCAGTTAAAATCTTATTCCTGATGGAAGATCAACTTAAAACTGTTTTTTTTTTTAATTTGATTTTTCAGAAATAATGGCAAAGCTACAGGCAGAAGAGGACGCAATAATGGCGATAAACTGAAACCAAAGAAAGAAAATAAAATTTTAATTCAGGCACCCTGATTTTGAAACAGTGCTAAATTATGAAGTTAAAAATTCGCCAGTTTTGTATTTGTTTTTGGAAATTGTCTTAATACACCCGGTATAGTTGTTCGGTTGCTATTCGCACGTTAACATGTAAAACTTTATTAGTTGTCTGTTTTTTTACAAAAATACATATTTTATGTGCCATAATCATGTCTACTTTGGCACTTACCAACATTCAACTAAGGGTCTCTTCTACCATGCGTAGATAAAGCGGCGGATATAGTCCTATATTTCAGTCAATAAAGTTAATAATATTTTCGGAGTTTTTAAATAAGTTATTTATGTACATTTTATTGCTAATCTAAGTCTTTACTACACTGTCCTAATTATTTACAAAAAGCAATAATAATCTATTAATCAAATTAATTAACGTTTTAAAAACTAAAAGAAACTGACTTCAAATTTGATTTCAATCAGATCTTGATCAAAATTATATAACTACCCTGCAAGTATATTATTATTCATAAACAACTTTTTGAATAAAATAAATACTAAAAGTTATGTGGCAACTTCTTATCCCTCATAAATGGACCGTTGAATCGGTGTACATTCATTTAAATAAACATATCCACCGTATTATATCCGCGTAGGCTTAGGAAATCGATATTTGAAGAAAAAATCGAAAATCTGGAAAATCTAAAAAAATTTTTGAAAAAAAAGTTGTCTATGTCCGTCACAAGACTCTAAGCTATCTCTATATAAAATTTCAGCACAATCGGCTCAGCGGTTTGGCTGCGATAACGCCACAGACAGATAGACAGAATTACTTTCGCATTTATAATATTAGTATAGATTGGAACTTAATCATCATCTACTTTTCTTGTTGACTGTACATGGTAAACACCACTTATCTGCTTAGGTCAGAAGAGGCCCTAAATGATCTAAAACTGCCTATGGAAAAATTAAGAAAAGTTATTAATTTACTTTATACATCACAGATCAGAATTTGTCTAGCAATAACAATATTTCGATTTCATAGCAATATCACTTTACGTCGCTATAATTTTTTTAGATTATTTAATTCAGTTAAATTTAGAACATTACGTTCTATTAAAATATTTTAAATTTTTCTCTATACTTTTTATACACCGACGTAAAACGCTATTCGCACGATTTATACGAAAAATACATTATGTAATTGATACAATTATTATGAGAAATCTAATATTACAAGGCTTTTTTACATTTTGTCATACCATTCATTTCAATTATTCTAATATAATACAAGCTTTGGATAACGTAACTAAGTACGACTTTAAGTTAAACCTCAACAACACTCACAACACCTAATAGATTAATGGACCCCTAGAACAGCAATGAGGGAAACGCGGAACAATAGAACATACAGGTGGCAATTCTGTTGTTTACACAAACTGACAAAAATATTGTAAAATACGCTCGCTCTAATTCCTTTTACGTTAAAGTCTAGATTAGCATAACCCCAAAATGACAGTTCTAAAATATATGTAGAATATTTTGATCATTTCTTTTTCGCATACTTCACATCACTACATAGTATAAAGCAAAGTCGCTTTCCGCTTCCCGCGTCTGTATGTATGTATGTATGTTTGCTTATATCTTTAAAACTACACAACTGATTTTGATGCGGTTTTTTTTAATAGATATAGTGATTCAGGAGGAAGGTTTATATGTATAATAACATGCTACCCGTGCGAAGCCGGGGCGGGTCGCTAGTGTAAAATAAAATAGTATCACGACTGTAATCCCCGAGTACGGTAGACATCCTCTCAGATCTCCAGGCGCTTAGTTCCTTTGAAGATGTCGGTGGGGGTAATCAGAGGCACGACCAAACATTATATTTGGCACATGCCCACATTTTGCAGTAGTTAGCATTCCATACGTGACAGGTTGCAAGCCCATCGCCGCTTATAAGAACACTAACTGGTTTCCTCACGATTTCCTTCACCGTTGTAAGCACGTGTTTATGATGCGCATATAAATTTTCTAACAGAAAAATCCATTGATGCACGCCGGGTTCGAACCCACGACCTTCAGATTGAAAGTCGAGGAACATCCCACTCGGCCAACACGGCTTATAAGATTAACATAACCCCAAAATGACAGTTCTAAAATATAGAATATTTTGATCATTACTTTTTCGCATACTTCACAGGTAAAATAAGTCAAAATGTTATAATTAGTCAACATCGATTTATATGTTGACCAAATTTACATAAAATTACTTAAAACTACCCGTTTTAGAACTGTCGTCTGTCAGAAATAAATAAGTGCTATCATATATATATATATATATATATATATATCGCTATATTTTACGAAATTTTGGTCAGTTTTTGGAAACTACAGAATTGGCACCACTGTCACATAATAAAATAAGCAACTGTATACAATTATGAAATTGCTAATGCATTGGAATTGGTGATATCCACCTTTTTACAGAAACAAGTGATAAACTATAAAATATTTTAAATTTCAATAGTGTGTTAAGTGATAAAGTATAGTAATAGAAGAAAATATACTTAAAAAAATCATTTACAAGAATGCCTATTAAAATTTAAAATATCTTCAGTATCTAAAAACATTCTAAAATATAGAAATAAATATAAATGACAGTTAATCTTTACTCTAAGCTAGGTGCGAACTGTTTGTCATGCGCAGGAGATAAACCTAGCTCAATAATACAACATTCATCAAATCGAGTTGTCTCTTTCTATTAACTAGTCATAGCCAAATTTCAGTTTACTTATATAAACTGTGTGTAATGGCTCAATTAGGCCGAACTTCCTCCTTCACTGACGCCAGTTACCACAAACTGACCAAAAATTCGTAAAATACGTTCGACCCTATTTCTTTTAATTTAAAGTCTAAATTAGCGTAACCTTAAAATGACAGTTCTAAAACTTATTTTCGTAAAATGATTTAAAAGCGTGAACATAAATTTAGTAAACAATAATTGGTGTTAACTATTTATAAGAGACATGGACGTATAAAATACAAAAGGTGAGTTTCAGAATTGTCATTTTGAGGTTTCTCTAATTTGGCCTTTAACGTAGAAGGAATAAGATCGTATTTTACGAAATAGTCAGTTTGTCAAGACAACAGACTTGCCATTATTGTTTTCTATGCCTTGCAACAATTGCAACACTAATATTCTAACGTAAGTATTCCGTACGCGATCGACGGCTACGAAGAAGGTAAGCCGGCCCTCGATATGTCAATAATCATGCACATGACTTTCAATCATCTTATTTCTCCGCGCAACCTAAAACCAGTTAAAACCAGATACTCTTCAACAACCAACAGCACTGTACACTTACAAACAAAAATAAAACTTACACCTAATACCAGTTAGACACGAATGTGACTAGCAATACTATCATGATCATAATGAGTTCAAACACTTGAATAAATTGCATTGTTCTGAGCAATGTGACGAAGACCTGTCCCAGGTAGGATGAGGGATGTCATACGTCAACTTCGACGTCACTGTTGGCGTCGTCGCCTTGCGTGGACTGTGAGGACATATCATCCTCGATGGATTGATTGTCGCCTTCGTTGGGCGACGCAGTGTTGTATTCTCGAGGGGAGCTGGTCTCGTCGTCTGCGGAACCTTCTGGCGCCATGTCATCGTCCATAATTATTGTGGGCGGGTGTAAAGGAGGTGTATTGCACAGTTCGGTTGTGTATACTGAAACGAAAAGGTTTAACTGATAAAGGAGAATGGGCAAAAATACATGAAACCTAGTAACAATGACATATTATGATGTTTGAAAGGTCTTTTAAATTTTGGAAAAATACTTATTTTGACAGATTTATTGAAATTTTAGTCTGTTTCGAGTTATAAAAAGATACATGTTAAACATGTTTAAATTGTTTTGAATAACATAAACAGACATTAAGCATTTCAAACAACACTGTTATAATAACATAAACTATAGATAAGTAGGTACTAGAGTCCATGTTATTATAATAGCAATAGCACTAACTTGATAGTCAATTATTATACTAGATACTAAGCTATCTTAGAACACAACATGATAGTGCTAAAATAAATCATTCTGTATGCATGTTATTGAATAAAATATTATCCTACTAATATTAAAACCAAATTATTAAACCAAAAGTTTGTGAGAATGATTGGATATTTGTGGCTCATTCATGCCCAAATGAGCACATGGATTTGAATTAAACTTGTAATATACATAGATTATTTTCTGGAATAGCATATTGAATACTTTTATCCAGTTAAAACGCAAGCCAAAATGCTGAAGAAAGTTTGAGTAAAAATAAAATAAAAATGACACACTCATTAGCTAAGTGGACAATATGGGAGATATAATATTTGGCCGTGCCTCCAACTACCCCCTTTAGACATCTTCAAATACAACCATTGGGGCTTTAGTTTAAATCAATAACTGATATGTATATGTAACAATGGAACAGACATGTCGGTAACTGATGCAATGATCCTTAAAAAAAAGACATCTTCAAGAATCTAAGAGGATCTATGGTATTTGGGGATTACAGTGGTTATATTTACCTTTGATATTAGGTTTGACATCAGGGTTATAACTGAGCGAGTCATCCATAGATTCCATTGTCAAAGTGTCCGTGTCTAAGCTATCAATAGATCCAGAGCAAGATGGCGAGCTGTCAGGGTTGGAGTTTGAAGCGTGATTGTCAAGCTGCGGTATGTGTGGTCTCACCTGAAATAATTAATTAGCAAATATAGAAATCAACAATTTGTTTGTTTCATACAGAGACGAAAAAAATATGAATTTCAATAAAATCACAAGGATCACTTTAAAACTATCACCTAACTTTACTACTAGTTATAAATTGGTTGTTTGTAAGTTATAGATCCAATAAAATCAATAACTAAAAAAGATTATTACATTTATAACTAATTAGAAACATTTCCTATTTTATAAAATTAAGGAAATTTACTCATATCTAAGGAAGTCACAAAGTCATTGTTTATTTTGGAAAATATTATGAATTTGTAATAAACAAATATATAAATATTAGTGAACATTTTACATAGCTCCATCTAACCCCAAACTAAGTAAAGCTTGTATTATAGGAACAAAATATTCAATTATTTGTTATTAATTATTTGAAATATTTTCACCAACATAAATACATACCTTCATCCCATCAGGCCTGTGCGGGTTCCGACATCCTTTACATTTGCACTCTGTGCAGGGCTTGCTTTCCACATAGCACGGACACCTCTGGCCACAACACGTGAGCTTTCCAGGAGTTGCTGTAGCATTACCACAACGGCAACCTTTTCTCTTCGTTCCAGTAGAACTTCGGTTCCGACTCGACGGTTTCTTAAAACTATTAGACTGAAATAAAAAATGTGATGTGTAAGGATGCAGGAAATAGATTTTTGATAACTTTATCATAAAACTTCTAAATTTCTGAAAATCAATTATGGGAATAAAGTAGCCTTTGTCCGTCCCAAGACTATAAACTATCTCTGTATGGAATTTCATTACAATCGGCCCAACTTTTTGGCTGTGATAACATCAAAGACAGACAGACAGATAAGAGTTACTTTTACATTTATAATATTAGTATAGATGATGTAAAATTTTTCAATAATGCTTTTAGATACTGTTGCATATTTAATGTGGGTACTTCTCAAACCTTCTTACACTAACAAGGTTGACTAAGTATAAGGTAGTTTTGTAAAACTGTACATTTTCTAACATGTTCTTTGCTACACAGCTCAATAAACATATTTCCTTAAATATGGTGTTTTAGTGAACATAATAGTGGCGACTTGGATTAAACGTGTACAATGGAGCGTAAATTAGTGAGATTCAATGAATTCAATGTGAAAACTGACAATTGGGACAACTACATAGTGCGTCTCAATTATTGTTTTGAAGCAAGTGGAATCACCGATGACGAAGTTAGGAGGGCGAACTTTTTTACGATATGTGGTGCTCAAACGTTCGAAACCTTTCTCGCGTTAATTACGCCAAAAAAACCGAGTGAAGTAACTTTTATCGATGTCGTGAAAATCCTAACCAAACACTACAGTCCGAAGCCGAACGAGATATCGGTGTCGTACAAATTTTATAAACGCGACCAAACTAAAGATGAAAAGGCATCGGAATACATCGCGCAACTGAGAAAAATCAGCGCTGAATGTAATTTTCCTAATCTGGAACGTATGCTGCGGGATAGATTGGTGTGCGGCATGAGCGATCGCAAGCTGCAGTACGAGCTGCTTAAAAAAGATAACCTAAAGTACGAGGATGTAGTTGAAGCCATGGTGTCGGCCGAGAGCGCGGGAAAAGACGCGCGCATGATGCAGCCACCGGGGTATGCGCCGTCGCACAACGCAAACACCGCCACCGCCGCGGCGGCGTTTTCGCCGTTTGTGGGGGAACCGATGGATGTGAACGCGATTAAAGTTAAACCGACGACGACCGTCCGTCTATGCTACCGATGCGGAGATCGTCACGGTGGTGAATGCCGTTTTGTAAACGCGGTATGTCACTACTGCAAGAAGAGGGGCCACATCGAGAAGATCTGCACCGCTAAAAAGAAAAGTAGCCCTGGAAAAGTAAACTACGCCGATGAAGAGTTTGACACGCAGTTGAACGGGATCTACAAGGTGGAAGAGGCGCGCACACGCGTGCCTGCTTTCGAGCTTCGAGTGATGATGAACGGCGTCGAGGTCTCCATGGAGGTGGACTCGGGCGCCGCCTTCTCCATCGTGAACGAGCGCACATGGACGCGGGTGCCGTCAAGGGACGCACCGCAACCGCTACGCACTCGCTTGCGCACCTGGAACGACTCGCAAGTGTCGGTCATCGGACAAGCTTCAGTGTCAGTGCAGTATAAGGACATTAAGCGTGAACTGAAGGTAGTAGTAGCTAGGGGCTCGGGGCCTAACCTGATAGGACGCGATTGGTTTGAGGCTCTCGAGATTTCTGTAAAAGTGAATAAAATTTTAGATGTCGACATGACTGCGACGAACGCTTTGATGTGTAAGTACGGGGAAGTTTTCAAGGACGAACTCGGTACCTACCGGGGCGACCCCGTTACGATTCAGTTAAAACCGAATGCAGTGCCTAGGTTTTTGAAGGCGCGGCCGGTACCGTATGCGATTAAAGATAGAGTCGAAAAAGAAATAGATCGGTTGGTAGGTGAAAATGTTCTTCGGCCCGTAGCATTTTCGGAATGGGCCACTCCGGTCGTTCCGATTATCAAAAAGAATGGTGCGATCCGCCTATGCGGAGACTACCGTAGTACGGTGAATCAGGCTACGGAGTCGGATACATATCCGATGCCTACTGCGAGTGAGGTTTTCGCAACAATTTCGGGGGGCAAATATTATACAACACTAGATCTCGACAGGGCATACACACAAGTGGTCGTCACGGACGTCACAGCGCGACTTTTAACACTAAACACATGTAAGGGCCTTTACACTGTACACAGATTAGCTTTCGGCGTGAAGGCGTGCCCTGGCATTTTCCAGCGATTGATGACGGCGTTGCTGGCGGGTGTACCTGGTGTCGCCGTGCTGATCGATGACGTCATTATCAGCGGCCGCACCATGCCAGAGATGACGCAGCGCCTAGAGGCAGTACTGAAGCGGATTGAGAATGCAGGTTTGCGCCTCAACGGGAATAAATGTAAGTTCGCTAAGGAGCGAGTGGAATTTTTGGGTTTCGTGATCGACGCCGACGGTATTCATCCGGCACCGAGTAAAGTTGAGTCTATACTGAATACTCCGGAACCTAAAAGTGTCCAACAGCTGCAAGCGTTTTTAGGTTTGTACAATTTTTATGAGAGGTTCGTACCTCATAAAGCCACCATACTAGAGCCTCTACATAGATTGCTCGACAAAACACAAGAGTGGCTGTGGACTGACCGAGAACAAAGCAGTTTCGATACTGCTAAACGGCTTTTATCATCTGATCTGACTCTCGTACACTACGATCTGAACAAGCCGCTAGTCCTCACCTGCGATAGTTCAGAGTACGGAGCAGGAGCTGTATTGTCCCACGTCATGGACGATGGACAAGAGCGTCCTATAGCGATGGGCTCTAGAACACTACACACACACGAACGACGCTATTCCCAACTAGATAAAGAAGCGACTGCTATCATGTTTGGAGTAAGTAAATTCCACAATTACTTAATGGGTCGGTCTTTTATGATAATAACCGATCATAAACCTTTATTAGGAATCTTTGATCCTAAAAGACCGATACCTAATGTTCTATCACCACGCCTTACCAGGATGGCTTTAGTACTTACTTCCTATAGTTATGATATAACATATAAGCCAGGACCTCAGATTGGTCATGCTGATGGGCTTAGTCGTTGGCCCCAGCCTGTTCCTGAACAGCCTGAGCCGCAACTCTGTGACATATTGCTAATGGCAGAAGCTCCTGAAGATTTTCCGATTAATGTAGACAAAATAGCTTACGCTACAAAGCGTGACAAGGTTCTTAATCGGATAAGTCATCACATTTTATGCGGTTGGCCAGCCAAAGAATCAGATGAGCAACTACGTCCATACTGGTTGCATCGTACTGAGTTGTCCTTGCACGAGGATTGCATCCTCCTGGGCTGTCGCGTAGTGGTGCCGCCATCGCTGCGTGAAGTGGTACTGCGTGCTTTACATAAAGCACACAGTGGCATTGTTCAAACAAAATCACTTGCTAGAAGTTACGTTTGGTGGCCACAATTAAACAATGATATTGAGACTTTGGTACAGAGCTGCAGCAAATGTTTGGAAAACCGACACATGCCACCTAAAACCAGTTATGAATGGGTCATGCCAGCGAAACCTTGGTCCAGGCTAAATATTGATTTTGCTGGACCATATCAAAACAAAACTTTTTTGATTATGGTTGATGCATATTCTAAGTGGCCTGAGGTTTTCATCGTGAATAATATGACTTCATCGACAGTGATTCGGCATCTTAGAATGACATTTGCTATACACGGATTGTGTGAGACCTTGGTTTCCGATAATGGTACGCCTTTCGTCTCTTCTGAAATGAAAGACTTTTTAGAAGCTAATCAAATAAAACATATTAGGTCAGCACCTTTCCACCCATCCACCAATGGATTGGCAGAACGCATGGTACAAACCGTAAAAGACAAACTTCGCAAAATGAATGGCATGTCTTGGGATGTCAAAATTCCAAATATGCTTTTAGGACTACGAGCCACGCCTTGTGCAGCTACTAACAAAAGTCCAGCTGAGCTTTTGTTCAACAGACGTGTTCGAACATTACTAGACACAATCAATCCACATGATCAAGAGCGTAAAAATAGAGAAGATCAAGTTTTACGAAACAGTCAGAAGAAAAACAGACAGACAAACGTAGGTCAAAAAGTTATGTACAGAAATTTTAGCAGTGGGCCACGATGGTTACCAGGAACAGTTATAAATAAAGAAGGTCCGTCCAGTTATAGAGTTGAAACTGAGGAAGGCAATGTTATCAATAGACACATAGACCAGTTATTTAGGAAACAGACACCTGACACAACACAACAGGAAAATGAACAACCAGTTAGAAATGAGGAAGGGGAACCCGTAGGACAGAATATTTTTGGGGATGATGATGAGGTAATGGAAGATATTCCGGCCAGTCAAAACAATGAACCAATTATAGAGATACCAAGTCCAGACAAATGGGCAGAAATGCTAGGTATACCGGTAGAATCACAACCTGGATTTTCAGGTGGGAAACTTAAAAATAAGTCGGCTGTCCATGGAAATACTCCCTATTCTAGACCGCCACCGTCGGCGCCGTCCCATTATTGTAATTATATGTTGTAAGCAAATAGGATTAATTTGTATGTTTTTTCCATTGATTAGTTTTAGTTACTCTTACTTGATGTTCTATTAGTATATTATTATTTTTAGTTATTTCTATTGTATTTTGAAATGTTAACATACTTGGGGGAAAGGTATGTTGCATATTTAATGTGGGTACTTCTCAAACCTTCTTACACTAACAAGGTTGACTAAGTATAAGGTAGTTTTGTAAAACTGTACATTTTCTAACATGTTCTTTGCTACACAGCTCAATAAACATATTTCCTTAAATATGGTGTTTTAGTGAACATAATAGATACATACCTTACTTTCCTTGGATGTGGATTCACTTGGTAATGATGAGTCTACCTCATCCACTGCTTTCCTTTTAATTGTTATTTTGTTTCCTGATCCAGCATACATAACGGAATACAATGGTGAGCCATTTGTGGTTGTTCTGGAGTTTGGTGAGTCTTTTGATGATCTCGCCTCGGAGTTTGATGTTGTAGATGCTGCCTGGGTTTGTGTTGATGCTGAATTAGTATAAACACAGGGTAATATACTATATGCAGACTTAGATAGCCCTGCTGTGCTCTTGTAATCATCGTCGAATCCCGCGCCTTCTTGTATCAAGTCTATTAAACCAGAACTTGCTACAGTACCTCCATTCACACCAGCCGTTATCTCATCTTCCTCCAATAGGGTATTATATACATCAGTATCCATAAAATATTCACATAGCTTTTTGTAACACTGTAAGAGAATCCGCAACTGCAAATTTTCTGCATATTTTTCATAGTCTTTGCACCATCCACAAGAAGGCTTCAGTTTTTTACGACCGCCTTTGCATTTTTTACAAACGTGATGTTGGCAAGCAGAACTCGTCGGGGTGTAGGGCTCCTTCAATAAATTACCGCAAACCGTACAAGAAAGAGATTGTCGTAAATAAGGAACCAAGCGAAACAAGTCTATCCAAGAACTTTTATCCGCTGCGTCAGCCAGGATTATGAGCCGACAAGTTGATACATACAAACTAGTCGCATTCATTGTATGTTACTAAATGTGTCGAATAAAGGACATTTAGCATTCAAATTAATTGTTTACACTTTATAATAAAACTAACTAACTTTGCCAGCCAAAAAGCCGCAAACGCTTTTATTTCATCACAATATTGACACTGACAGTGAAGTTACTACCTGCTGCGGAATGCCAAATAGGACACTGACAACTAAGTAAGTTTGCAATGGCAAAGCACGAACTGTGCATTCTACTATTCAGAAAAAAGATTTCGTTGGATTGGAATTTGCTAATAGTTATTATTTTTTGTCACAAAACCTGATAGATTTATGGCCTAATAATTAGCTTTTTAGACTATACCTAAGTACCTTACCTTACCTGGGTAGCTTTTAATGCCCCAGCGGGACCCACGTTGAGTAATATCATTGTTTTACACTATTCATATTGTAGGTACATACTGAAACAATAATTAAAATAAGTATGAATATACTAAGGCTTTCATTTTATTTTTAATAATTTAGTCCTGCCTGTGCGAAAACGTGCGAAATTATTAACTTTGGTAACGGAGTAGGTAGGTAAGTAGGTATACCAATAGGGTGTAATTAAAAGACTAGGTATTTATTAGTTACCCTCGAAAATGGGTTGTTCCAGGTTCCAGACTCGGGCAAAACAAAATACTATCCGCCGAGCTATCTTCTTACCCTTTGTATGTATAATATTGTTTTTAGGTAAGTACTATCTATAGTAGGTACCTACCTAATTAGGTGTCTACCTACCTACCTAATGAATTATTATGCCTCGACGTTTAAACGTCTAAAGATTTTTATCTTTATCTGACTATGCCATAAATGTGTGGTACTAGCCTGACCAGTAGGTAGGTACTTACCTAATTATTAGTTAATGTCATTCTTATTTAATTTTCATGCACTAATTGGATGGGCTCATTTTGGCTCATTATTTTGATAGATACTCGTAGGTAGGTACTTAGAAAGAAAATAAAAACAATATCTGTTGTTTACTCGCTAGGTAACGAACAAACATGGCGAGCCAATCAGCACAGTTGGATAGGAGTTTATTAATCTGGCCCAAATGATCTACTGCCTCGCATTGTCTTTAGATACGGTGCTCAAGCGCAGGGCAGCTGATAAAAGATTATAGCGTCATAGAAGCAGTATCAGTTGATCCACTGTCGAGGAAAGAGGTCCCTGTCACAGCGGTACTCGAATCAGTTCATGTGGAGGCGATCTAATTGAATCAATTCAACGTCTTCCGTCCCTCGCGAATGCAGTCCCGGTGTTCAAAGTGTTTTGTGCTGTGTAGTGCGGTGATGTGAAACTAAGCTTTAGGATTTGATATTACGTTGTGATTGCTAAAAAAAGAAAATTACGCATCATGTGCAGGTAAAGGATTTAGGTATAAGCATGCGTCAGAACCAATCTTAGGTTGTAGGGACCAATTTCACTTAACATGGCTCTCCTCCGACGAAGGCAGAGTTGCTCTACGATAGTGATTCCCAAAGTGGTTTATATTGACTCCCTGGGTCAACGACGACCAGCAAGACTCCTTGCTTTACCGTGGAACTCTCACGGTAGCGAAAATTGGGGTTCTATGCAGTGGTGGATTTACCACTAGGCTGAGTAGGCTGGAGCCTAGGGCGGCAGATTTTAGGGGGCGGCAAATTTGGGTTTATTGTTTCAAACATCACTATTTATTTTAGCCTTTATCGTAAACACAGGACAGATGCCTCCCTCCCCTTCTTGGCCAATCACTTGATTTAGACAAATGTCTTGATCGTGACCTGAAAGATGTCTCTTATGGGTTCAAAGGATTAGCATCCTGAGAGCGTGTACAACTGTGATCGTTTGCAATGATTAGATAGCTGAACACTTGATTATGTGATCTGAAATAAAGTCTGAAAACGATTTGTTTTGTTACTACGGAAGGAAAGAAAAGATAATAATTACATCTGGATGTAGATTGTTGCGCCAGCCTCTGAAGCGGGCATGTTTTAGTATTTACCTATACATTTTGATATATAGGTTAGAAGGTAGGTATGTATCTGTAGGTAGTATCCCACCAAAAACATTCTGTAAAAAACTAGCCAAGTCTCGATGGAGCTGCTTGTTTATCTCTAAAAAGTAATGAAATCTAGACAAAGTCGTGTCAAGTCTGAGGTTCTTTACTGCGATTTCTTTATTATTATAGAATGTTGTGTGACTTGGCCGTTGAACATTCTTTATACGTTAGTGGGTACAAGTCAATACAGGTATTGGTAATTGGACGCTAGTGTCTTAGTTTAGGCTGTTGTTGATCGTGCAACACATGCATTCAGCATTGACAATGTTGACTTCTGCTGTCTTCTTTTTGGAGCGTCAAATCGACCACCGATCTAACATAAAATAGACGTATTTTGACGGCCAAGTCACATAACATTCTATAATAATAAAGAAATCGCAGTAAAGAACCTCAGACTTGACACGACTTTGTCTAGATTTCATTACTTTTTAGAGATAAACAAGCAGCTCCATCGAGACTTGGCTAGTTTTTTACAGAATGTTTTTGGTGGGATTTCACTTCTTTTTGTAGAAACGTGGGCTTATTGATTTATTTTATTAGATTTTCTTATTTGACACAGTTTTTTTTTTCTTTTTATGAGTTATAAAAACAAATCGTAAGCGCGTTTAAAATACAGTCAGCGCCATCTAGCGACGTGTGCGCTGGTATCACCGCCACTCTTAGTCCAATGCATTATATTTTTATCAAATTTTGAGCGAAATTAATATTTTAGTTTATTTAATTTGTTAATTTGTTTATTCAATTTGTGTAATGTTCGATTAGAATAAAGTTAATCGTTCAAATATTTCTTCTTGTAAACTTGTAAGTATAAAAGCCAGTCTAGTCTTATCCAGAGTTTTCCTTTAATTTTATTGCGTACTAGCAGTCCGCCCCGGCGTCGCACGGATGTAATAATGATAAAGGTAATTTTTTTACACCTTGGGTAACATTATCGAATTTTTCATAAGGATCCCTAATTGTGAGATGTATGGTATTACATACTTTTTTGTAGATATTGATGTTCTCTTTAAAACTGTAGTACATCACTTTGCTCTATTGTCAACAATTACAGCAGCGTACGCGATATAAGGATTTTTTTGTTTTTTTTTTACACGTTGGGTTACATTATCGAAGTTTTCATACGGATCCCTAATAGTTAGACATATAGTATTGCATACTTTGTTGTAGATATTGATGTCGTCTTTAAAACTGTAGTACATTACTTTGCTCTATTGTCAATAATTTCCGCAGCAAACGCAATATAAGGATTTTTTTTTAATTTTTTCACACTTTGGATTACATTATCGATGTTTTCATACGGATCCCTAATATTTTTGAAAATATACTATAGCCTATGTTCATCAGGGATAATGTAGGATTCTAATGGTGAAAGAATTTTTTAAATCGGTCCAGTAGTTGAATATTTTTTGTAAAGGCGGTATGTCGATCTCTAATAGTTTGGTTAGGCTCTTGTGTTTTCTTATCAGGGTCACCAGGTACTCCAGATCTTCGATTATCCTAGTTTTTAAGGTTTTCCCTTTATGTGGCCATTAAACCCTAACTCTGTACCAAATTTCAGCTCTCTGAGTTTATGGGAAGTACTAGTTCTATTCTGATGATCATGAGTGAGTGAGTGAGTGAGTGAGTGAGTGTCTGTCTAAAATGCGAAACTTTGCTTTCGCTTAACTTCGTAACTAAATGACCTACAGACTTGAAATTTTGTATTTTAAGTACGTGATTATGGCTTACTGGATGACGAAAATTTCAGCGTTCTGGTCTTATCCAGAGGTTCTCAAATAGGGGCCTGAAAATGCGGCGAAATGGTTCCAGTAAAGGATGGTACGGCAGTGTTTGCTTCGCGCTCGACTTGGCGGGGGCACTGCCGTGCCCCCAAATCTATAAATATCTCAAAATGTATCATTTTATAGCGTCTCTCAAAATACGAGTATAAAAGTAGCCATGAGTTTTGTAATTAAGTAAACAATTAAATGATACTTAGATAATATTATCACTCACCAGTTACCACCTATTTAGTTTCTTTGGAAACCTGTCTGTTGTGAATAAGAGACGAATTCGAAGACTGTCGATTTTTTAGGGTTCCATACCCAACCAAAGGGTAAAAACGTGACCCTATTACTAAGACTGCGCTATTCGTCTGTCTGTCACCAGGCTATATCTCATGAACCGTGATAGCTAGACAGTTGAAATTTTCACAGATGAAGTATTACTGTTGCCACTAACAACAAATACTAAAAACAGAATAAAATAAATAGGTATTTAAGTGGGGCCCAACCCATACAACAGTGTTTTTTTTGCCGTCTTTTATAGATAATGGTACGGAACCCTTCGTGCGCGAGTCCGACTCGCACTTGGCCGGGTTTTTTATTCTTGTACTAGCTTTTGTCGGAGCCTTTGCACGCGCGGTACCCCGATTATAGTAGCCTATGTCACTCTACGGCCTATGGACTATCCTAGGCATACAAAAATCATGTCGATCCATTGCTCAACAAACACACTTTTGCATTTATAATATTAGCAGGATAGGCTTAGTTACTAGGTAGGCCCTTAGGTACCTACCTAGTACGTACCTACTACATTGATTCAAAAGAAAACTGACGAAAATGTATCGACCAATCGAAAAGTCAAGAGGTGATATACGTTTTTAGGGTTCCGTACCCGAAGGGTAAAAACGGGACCCTATTACTAAGACTTCGCTGTCCGTCTGTCCGTCTGTCTGTCACAGAGCTGTATCTCATGAACCGTGATAGCTAGACAGTTGAAATTTTCACAGATTATGTATTTCTGTTGCTGCTATAACAACAAATACTAAAAACAGAATAAAATAAATAATTAAGTGGGGCTCCCATACAACTAACGTGATTTTTTTGCCGTTTTTATAGATAATGGTACGGAACCCTTCGTGCGCGAGTCCGACTCGCACTTGGCCGGTTTTTTTTTCTACTAGATGTGCCGACCCCGCATAAAGCGGGATAAGGGCAAGATGATGATGATGAAGGAAAAAAAATATCCAAATCGGATCATCCAGTAAAAAGATATGCGTGGTCGTACATAAATACAAAAAAAAACGGAATATCGCGTCGAACTGAGAACCACGTTTTTTCGTCGTTAAAAATGTTATTGTACGAAATGAAATAAGAATTCGGTTGATACATAACAATAATACGAATCATAAAAGATAATCAGTAGAATTACGCACATTTTCGTAGACATGTAGATATTCATTAGAAACACTGTGAATTGTAGGTACCTACACAAAGATGAAAATACTATACATACAATTAGTACATGTGAAGGTGCTTAAAATTATATAGTAGTACCCTAGACCCTACTATATAGAAATAGAGTAGAAATATTATTATTTGCAAAAACATTACAATGGGGTTTATACAGGGTGTCCCAAAACTCAACGACATCCCATCGACTGCTATGTAGTCGATGCGACAACCCGATATAAGTACCAACCGGTAGGTAGGTACAACGGCATACCGGCAATATGGTGCATACCGATTTTTATAGATAAAATAAAATAAAAATTATTATATATAATTTTCTGGAAGCTACAGATATAGCTAGAGTTAATACTTACCTAGGTTTCACTGGATATCAAGTCTACAAACGTAAAGCGTTTATTTCACTCAATTCATTAAGAAATTATGTCCACAATAGAGTCATAAACTCATGGGCATAAAATGGCCATAACCGGACACGCAGTCTAGAGTTGTCATCTGTACCTAGGTACTTACCAACCTAGTGAAACCTAACGTTCCGGTTGTCGTGATTCAAGGCGCTTCAGTAAGCAAGAGTTTAATAATCTCAACCATGTCATCCACTATTGAGACAGACACAAGCATAATTCTTCATCGCGACCCGAAATAAATCTGAAGGAGAGCACCTAACCCCCCTTATTCAAAAAACCCATCGATATTTGACGCCTTGCAACTTTGCATCTCTTTAAAAGTCAAACCGAGTTTTTAGGCATATTGGTTTGGTGTAATTCGGTAATTCTTCTAAAGATGCATTTAACCGATCGATACATAAACAATTTTTGGATGTACCTAAGTACTACAGACTGTTTGGTCGTAAATCAATGATTCCGATTACCCATTCCCACTTCCCAGGGCGTTGGCGCATCATAAAGATCATTCAGACAATTGGGGCCGCCACGCACGTTGCACAGGAGTGCCCCTCACAATGATACATACACGCAATGATTCCGTTGAATGAGCCGATCTAGAAAATAAGCCTGATTGATTGGTTGACCTTACATTGACAAAGATCAGTATTTTGCGCAATTTTAAAAGAAAATACGTCACTATTTACATAATAGATATACTTAGGTGCTTTTGTATTTTGATTATTTAATGTTCCACCTACGAGTGTGGATGAATCACGGGCGCAATTTTCAAGCATAACATACCTACTATCATAGGTACATCACTAGATATGTCTTATCCGGAAATTATGGAGGTTCTCATCAAAATACAATCAGGTTCTGAGGACTGTAACCACCAAATACCTACGGTAGACATCTTCTCAGATCTCCAGGAGCACAAATCCTTGAGGATGCCTGGCCAGAGACACGTACAAACATTGCATTTGGCACCATGCTCTAACTAATTCAAGGAGGACTAAAGGAAAACCTATTAAAGATTTTCATATTCGTCTTCAATCAGCTACCTATCTATAAAATTTGGAATTTCACAATTACACAATACACATGCATCATTTAGATATACTTGGTAACAGTACAGTCACCAATTGGCTTCCGAGAACCAATTCAGTTATTTCAAGTTGTTTTAAATTTCAATCTGCCATGTCGCGAAGTTTTCTCGGAGTCTCTGAGGCAGTTGGCAATTAAGAGGAATTAGTTTGACCTCTCGTCAATTAAGACGGTCGACTGTGAGCAGCCTAGTTGTGAATTAATTTGCAAAATGAACGTTATTAAAAAAATAAAGCTGAAAAATCTTCAGACAACGAAATACAACAAATCCCCGACAATGTAGAAGCGTAATAATTTCATTGATCATGAATCATCGTTGTTAATGTTTTTGTAAACTTCGATACCGACAACAGTAATAGTAGCTATCTCTTTGCCTTGAAAAAGTTATCTTTGACCGCGCCGATTTTCAGTTAAAATACTTTATCAATAAAGACAAAACATTATCATGGGCTCACGTCACACACCCGTTCTATGATGAACAATCAAATTTCAATTGAATTATTTAGGGCATGGCAAGTAGATCAGGGGAACTAAAAAGGCCACTATGCACAGATCGTATTATAACCTCTGTGCTATGAATCTGTAACAATTATATGGAGGACTAGTGGAAACCCTCGCGACTCCGCTCACGTCACCTTGTTCGATTGGCACCACACTGGAGCTCTACATAGCATTATGGAAAGGATCATTAAAAAAAAGATAGACCCCGAGCCATGTTTGTTGCCTGATTCTTCTAGGCTTGGTCGCGTGGAATCGTCGTAGCTTCACCTAGTTCCTAAGACGTTTCAAAGTGATCCTTGTGATTTTAATGAAATAAATGATTTTTGAATTTGAATTTGATCTTGAATCTACAGACTTTAACCCCCGCTGCACCTCCTTAGGAGTTGAATTTCGCAAATTCCTTTCTTAGTGCATTCCTACACACCAAAAGGAATACCTACACTCTCCTTATGGTTCTAGAACCAGTGGTTAGACGGTACGTTGATATATCAGTCAGTCAATATCGCAAGAGTTTAATATAATTTAGATGGAGTAGACTATTTGACTTTAGCGCGATGACTCTAGTTCTCTACTAAGGTTATGGGAACTTGGACAAAACGATTGCACGTTTTCAAAATGTTTGTAAGCAAGAATAAACCTATTATTAGACCTATGATATACCTACCATCACTATAAAGCAATTTTCCTGACTAAAGTGGTCGAATACAAAAGCAGAGGTACTATAGAAGAGACGTGATGGACAGTGGTCACTGGTGAAGGATGCCACTCATTATCTACTGCACCACACCATTATTGCATTACTTTAACCCTCTTATTTGTTATTATTTTGCCTCTATTATTCTCATTATCTCTGCTGACATACGCTAAGAATAACCAAGTTTTACATTGTCACTGCGGTGTGACGCAGGCTAAATTATAGGTGCGGTACTGTTGAATATAAGCCTAATTGTGGGCGGTAGGACTTTTCAGGAAATCGTTTCCGGGCACATCCGTCATCTGTTTACATACTTACAAGTATTTTATTAGCAGTAATAAGCTGTTTGCGTACGACATGATGAATCATATTGTTCGTTTTCAATTCTAGATAAGATGATTTGACTTGATTGATTTTTATGTCATCATGCTAGTAATAGCTAGTAATAAAGTAATTGGACTCAGAAAATAACATTAAGTTAAAAATTTCAAAAAACCCCTTTGAAGTCGCAGGATCTAAATAAAAACTAAAAACCGCATCAAAATCAGCCCATACGTTAGGAACTATGATACAAATAGATCCAACAGACACGTCAAACTTATAACACCCCTCTTTTTGCGTCAGGGGTTAGAAAATAAGTTTAGTGTAAGCACTTACACTAAACTACTAGACATATGACATGTCTAGCGTCTATGTGGCTGCCGAGTGCCGATACTCGGATTTCCAGGACAAAGAACTAGAA
The DNA here is from genome assembly GCA_912999785.1 of Hydriomena furcata. Classification (NCBI taxonomy): domain Eukaryota; kingdom Metazoa; phylum Arthropoda; class Insecta; order Lepidoptera; family Geometridae; genus Hydriomena; species Hydriomena furcata. The sequence goes on from OU538824.1 coordinate 10,597,272, forward strand.
ACTTGAGTCTTTGTGACACGTAACCTTAATGGCCACCACTATTTGCGCTCTTGATAAATGCACTTGAGTTGATAACATTATGTGTATATTGTGCTAATGTCCTTAAGTGGAACAATGATATGTTTGATCTCGTTACAATACTATTATAATATTGGGAAAACCCGAAGTACCTACGAGACCTATTCTAGAAAAAAAAAACAGATAGGTCGCAGAGTGAAGACACCATCGCTGTAGTTAATTTATCAAAATACAAGCTAACCCGTCGAACTTCGTATCGCTTTAGAATTAACAAAATTAAATGTTGTTTTAAGTGCCCGATCCCGTTCCCGTTACTGTTCAAAAGTATCTTAAGTCCATCTCCTGGCTACTTTCCCACCAATTTTCAGCCAAATCGGTTCAGCCGTTCTTGAGTTGTAAATAGTGCAACTAACACGACTTTCTTTTATACATATAGATATAAAATTCTTGCGTTACTGACTGATTGATCTATCAACGCACAGCCTAAAAACCACTGAAATTTGGAGGGTGTATTCCGTTTACCTATGTCTGGTAATCCTTCGACAGTATCATGAAATGATATCCTTGCAAAGTAAATTGTTGTATCAACATGTAATTAAGGTTGCCTGTTATCATAATTTTATACGTATTACTAGATAAGTAATACGTATAAAATTATTCTTATCACTGGGACGAAGTTTTCGTAACACTGAAAACTAAAACACGGTCACATCAAAACAAATATGAGCGCGCTCTACATTTTATCAGTGATCAATTATGTTTCTATTGCTTGCTTTTATGATCTCTAGAACACTAACAAGCCACCAAAGTTACCGTTTTATTAGATTTTTATAAGAACCATCGCTTCAACCCATTAGGGTTTGACAGTCCCGGATCTTAAATTTTTTAAGGGGGGTAAAAACTGAAAAATGCCGCCCCCATCATTATTATAAATATTATGCTATCAAAAACATAACTTGTAAAAAAAGCCAAGTCTCGCAAAGCAAATCAGTTCTTCTACCGTAAAAAGTAGTGAGATCCATGTAATACCAAGTCGGTTAATTTATTCAGTCCCTACTTTAAGGGTCCTTCTGTCTTAAGTTATTACGTAAATGTTAGCTAATTAAAAAAAATCAGGCTTCTAGTTTTATCCACAACGAAGTTATAGGGGGTCGAAAATGGCCTGAACTGCTTCGAGAAAAGGATGGTACCTACAGCCGTGCCGCTTTTTTGCTTGACTTGGCGGGGGCACTGCCGTGCCCCCAGATAAAGGAGGAAATATTAGAGAGCGGAGACGGCATTTTTCAGTTTTCGCCTCCCCAAAAAAAATGTTGTCCCCAGTGTGTCAAAGTTAAGTAAATGATGAGTTGTCCATTCGTCCGTCAAGTGTGAATTTGGCCGCCCCCTGAACTTGCCGCCTGGGGCATTGCCCCCTAGATCCAGGGCTGGGGTTTGGATTTTGGAAAACCCTTTCTTTGTGCACCCCTAAACACCAATAGGAATATAACTTTTAAATTTAAAATTTCTAATACCAGTGGTTTAGGCCGTGCATTGTAGACATAAGACAGGTACCTAGCAGAAGGCATGAGTTTTATTTATTTAGATGCGCTTACTCGCTTGTTTCTTCCACTAGACATTAAGCAATTTAAAAACTATAAGTACCTATAATATAAGTACCCAGTCGTAGACTAATTTAACCATGTCCGCCACTTTAGGATCAGATGATGGGGTCGGCTTGATCTGGGCAAGCACGGCTCCCACGTATTTACGCCTCTATGATATACCTACTCATACCTTCTTTAAAGTTACGTAGTAGTACCTATTCCATATCTCATCGTCAGGGTCTTGAGAGATAATTATGATAACCTCTCCATCTGAGAGACATAAATGACTGTACGTTATTGAGCCCGACCTTATAACCTGACCGCAGGGAATACAAGGAATACTTTATTGAACTAAACTAAGTATGAGAAATTGGTACAAGCAAGTTTTTATTGGCTTTTTAAGTAGGTACTTGGCTAATTACAAAAAAAAACAAACCTACAGGACTTCCGACTATAGCATTTACGTACATCCCACAAGAAGATGACCATAATTAATGCTGGTATTAAAACCAAGATTTCCATTTCAGAATAAAAGACCTGCTAATCGTCCTGTTCATGTGTACTTCGTACAGCTGGGCCAAGGAACTGACAGAGATCGAGTCGCTATCCTCTCACCCGAACCACTGTACCTACGAGTATGCATACGACATGTACGGAGCCCATTGCGCAGGCCTCCGCCTCAACAAGCTGCCGAATCTACGAGGTGGAATCGAGGTTCGTTCACTTGGGCAATACATGATAACCTAATCTAAGATAAGCGGTTTACCTATTCAAATCTCTTGAATGTTGATTGTCAATGAATGTGGAAAAATTTCGTACGATTTTATAAAGTGGCTGATATTTGTTATACAAGAGTGCAAAGTTGCTTTTTAACCGCGTGTTCAATTTTGATGACCGAGCAAGGGAAGGATTCTAAAATTGAATCACGAGCGCAGCGAGTGATTCAAAATTAGAATCCTGAGCGTTAGCGAGGGAATCAAAAGAGCACGAGGTGAAAAATCTTTGCACTCGAGTGCAACACGTAACTTCTCATTCCACCTCAGCGAGGAAATGACTAAATGCAAAAAAAAAAACGTTTACAATCACCAATGACTAAATAGTCATTGACAATCACAAGATAGGTACTTTTATTTCAGTTTAGGTATTAACTACTACATTATGACAGGTAAGTATTACAGAATAATCTTAATAATGACGTGAAAAAATGCCGCGTAAAGAACCGCGTACAAAGCAAATTGAACAAAAGAACACCAAGAAGGTTCCGAGTCTGAGTTTTTAACAAATTAAAAAAAAGTTGTATGATATATTCGACACCATAGAGGTAGTAGTAAATAGGTTTAATGATTTTTTTAATTCACAAACTTAGTGCACACGATGTTCTAAATTCAATTTACTTTATCCTCTTGAGAATAAAAAACGGCTTTTGCACTCAGATATTGAAGAGCAAAAATACTCTTTCCGAGATGGTGGGATGAAAAATATATTTCTAGCGATGACTTGAAATCAGTTCAAACCTAGTTATCATTACGATAATGATGTGTTGAATACATAAACATTAAGACAAAATCTATTGGTTTTCAGATTCTGCACTTCAGCGACAATAAGCTGCAGGAATTAGACGCAGATACTTTCTCAGGATATTCAAGTATTAAATACTTGTACTTAGCTGATAACCAAATCTACCAAATAGAAGAAGATGCACTCTCCTCACTGACCAGTTTACAAACGCTGGACCTTTCGAACAACGTCATTTTGCAGCTACCCAACTCCATGTTTCAACTGCCGTCCCTACGCAAGTTGTATCTAAAGGGCAATCCGTTACTGCACAAGAACTTTAAGGAACTTTCGATAGAAAAGCCTATTAGAGCACCTCTTGAGTTGCTGGACATATCAGACTGCAAATTAAAGGAGCTGCCGGATTGGGGTAGTCTTCCTCAGATGCGCTTCTACAACATCTCACACAATCCTCTAATGTCGCTGGATGCTACGCATTTCGCTGCGATGTGCAATCTGGCTAAAGTGGATTTGACGGAGTCCTTGGATAAGATGCAACTGTGTGATATGAGGGATACTATTTCCTGGTTTCAAGCAAGGCAACTTTACTTCCAATTGGCGGACTACACGAGGTTGAACACAAACGGTCGGTAACCTATCACCCTTCTACACTTCATGTTTCAAAAATATCAATGAATCCAATATAATTTCGTCTTTGTTATACAGAATTTGAAAGCTGTCGGGTAATTGACGAGTTGGAAGTCTACAACGCAACATATAACCGCTGCAAGTCTGCATATCAGGAGGTAAATAATTTCTGCTAGTTTTCAAAAGCTTTTTCATTTTTTTTTTTACTTTTTTTTAAGCCTCTGTCTCTGATCGTCTCTGGTACAGACGACGATTCTAACGTATTTCTCCGAGAGTAGAACCTAATTGCTAATGTCAGTACATTATTTTTACAAACGTATTTACCTGACCTTTTTCATCTCCAGGTCCAAAACATTAGAACTTCCAGGCGCACGTGGATCACAGTAGGCGGCGGTCTTGCCGGCTTCCTCGTTGGGTTTATTCTACTGCTCTACATCATGCACCGTCATAATGTTGCGCAGACGAAAACCACCGCTGAGAAGCTGCAGCAGGAGAAAGCTAATAGGGCTGGGGATAAGAATGCTAGTACAGTTCTGTTGAACGATGTCTCATAGGCTAATGTAATGAAAGGTGTCGATTTTTTGCAGCGGTCTAACTAAACTAAGGAGATCACAGAAGTTTTAGTCGTTAATTTTGTGGTGCTTACTTTAGTTTGGGAATAGCAATATTGCAAAGAATTGACCAAATATATTTTTGTAGTGTTCGAATTGTAACCGAGGGTTCCCCCTATAGTAACATACACAGAGGGAGAAGGTGCCATAAGGACCACGAATATCACACCTATGCGGCTTGGACACTTCTGTGGAATGATAGCCCAAACAACGACATAAAATAAAAGTTGCAATGCCAAGCTACGCACAATCCAATTACCTAATAGCATTTTTAATAAGTACCTAGCACTTATACACTTCTCTAACATACAGTAAAAAAAGTACACCGTTACATTTTCGAACGAGTTTGTCCCGAAAAATTGTGTTAAGCTGGAATCTAGATGTGAGAGTTCAACCCAAGAGAAGCTCTGGATTTCCGAATATATTTTGGGACATCCCTGTTTTATAGACGTGTGATAGAGTTGACGTGACGATACTAATGATGTCGAATTACATAAAAGGTTATAAACGAATTTGCTAATTTTGCGCAAATAATATGGAATGCAACTTAGTTGAGAGTAAATTACTATCGTATTAGTATGGGTGTTGTTTTCTTTTGTGATCTCTTTCTGTTGTCTTTTGAATAATGTACCTTGGGACGATTCTTAGCCCCAAGTAGTGTAAGCAAGGTACCTACTAATTGTACGTAATAGAAGCTAGAAAAAGCTGACTAGATTCATAATAATTACCATATTTCTCTTTATATAAGTATATCACAAAAATATTACCTAGTTTTCCTCGATGCCTAAGTTAACCCAAATAACTTTTCTTGCCAAAGACGATTTATTTTATACTGTTCACATTTATTTTAGGTAAGTAATCGTTCTCAAAGTAGTAACATTTAGTTTGTAACACTATGTAGTTTGTATCAATGTTTGTATACTATAAGTTTGAATTACTGTGATAGACATTAAAATGGTTTTTATATTAGAATATTGTTTGATTGAAATATAATGGCTGACCCTCGCTACTCGAGATAACGCCAGCCGCCGACACATCCATGATGATATAGAAGTGAATGAAAGAGTTCGAAGAAATGAAAAGATGTTTAGTTCCTTTGAAAAAAAATGAATTATATTAAATGAAATTAACAAACTGAATATGGTCAAGCTAATAATATGATGCATTTAAATGCTATTGATTTTAAATGATAACACATTTCCAACTCAACATGTTTAAACTAAACAAAACAATAAAGAGACAGCTGTTGCACGAGCGTTTCCTTGATTGATTAGGCACATCCAGTTTGCCTCATCTACTGAATCCGCGAGGACGCATACCGATGCCAGCTTCAGGGTGATTCCGTTGTTGTCCAAGTTTCGGTAAATGTTGTTTGAGGCTCAAGTGTCTTTCTTTTCACTTTCGTTAACTGATTTTGCGGTCGGTAGGTGTGCCTCTTTCTCTTTTGCTATGCGTTGTTTACTGAACTTGCCCATGCCCGGCTTGTAGATAACCATGCTTGGACGATCCTGCAACAAGATATAAGATCAGTAGAGTCCCATTGCGCTGAGTTACCACAGTTTTTTTTAATATTTGTGGACATTTTCACACAGCGCCATCTAACGAAATCTATGTTCATCACTAAAATGTTTGTCCTGAGTCGGAATCGAACCCACAACCTACAGTGCAGAAGGCAATGCTACTACTAGCTACTGACCTGAGAGGCCTGAGTTCTTTTTGCACTTTTTTGGCACTCTACATAGCATAAATTTATAAAATGGACCATAGAAAAAAAAATAGGCAAAAAACCTTGTTTATTTGCCTGATTCTTCTAGGCTTGGTCGCGAGGACCAGGCTACACCTGGTGCCTATGACGTTTAAAGTGATCTCTTGTGCCTTTGACTTTGAATGTGTTAAAAAGTTCGATCATAATTTAATTGTAAAAAATATATAGTACTAACGACCCGCCCCGGCTTCGCACGGGTTTAATACATATAAACCTTCCTCCTGAATCACTCTATCTATTAAAAAAAACCGCATCAAAATCCGTTGTGTAGTTTTAAAGATATAAGCATACATACAGACGCGGGAAGCAGGAAGCGACTTTGCTTTATACTATGTAGTGAAGAGAAATGTGAAATAACAATTTAATTTATGTTTACCTTGTTTCTGATTCTTCTCTCAGCGCGACGTTCAGCATCGCTCCTGTCCTTTTCCTCAGAGCCCTCTCTATCAGTGTCAGTAGATCTGCTTCTATCATCAATATTCAGAGATTTTTGTCTCTTGAACGGAGACTCTTCTCTAGGAGTCTCTGAACAATCCATGCTGTTCCTGCGAACTTTCGGGAAAGGCATATCAGACAAGTTGTCGTTTGAATCTTTGTGAGACTCTTTATTGTTCTCCTCGATCTTAGCTTTCTTGTCCATGCTTTCAATCAGTTTCGTCAGATCATCCGTCTTCACGTGGGGAAGTTGTGTGAATGGTTTTATGTCATCCTGGTTGATTTTGGATTTTACATCTGAGGACATGATCTTGTTTATTGCGGCTTGTTTGTCCGATTTTGCTACTTCGTTCTGTTTTATCCTCTCTTTTCTAGTATCACTGTATTTTTTGCTTTTCTGTTCGCGCGGTGAATCTTTCACTTTGTCCCGTTTGTCTTTCTTGTACCCTTTATCGGAATCCTCGCCGTCATCGTCGTTCCCATAATCCCGCTTATCGCTATCTTTCTTCTTCTTGTCAATTACGAAACTAGAACCAGTCTTCCGCTCTTTGTACGTTTTGGATTCGAACACAGATCCCTCTTTCTCATAATCATCTCTGTCGTTTTTATCCCTGTCCCAGTCCCTGGACTTGATTTTCTTCACCTCGTTTTCTCCGATTTCCTCCTCCTGAAATATAGAAGAGAACATTTTTTTTAAATTACTTTCTGTCAATCTTTTTAAACAAAACTTTTTACTTAACAAATTGTTACCAATCAACCTACTATGAAACAATCAATACATAACATTCATGTGTTCTTATTTGATGGTGGTTCTATCTATTACAACTGTGAAACAATTGCTTACCTTGTCTAATTCAATCTAAAATACATGAACTTGATTTAATTTGATACATATTAAACATAGAACCTTGAACACAGAATCTCCACCACTCCTCTGGCTTTCTTGAATTTCTTTTTTGTCACACAGTTTCGCAGAAGTTAGTGTAAAAGTATTATGAGTTTTCATAGAAAGAGCTGGGAAATGCGTATCCCAATCTGAATCAGTGCTTATGAACTCATCAGAGCCATGAGAACTCTTCAGGTCCGTTTTGCTGAGGGAACACTTTGCTTTGCTTTTGTGGTAGACCCTTTGTTCTCCAAACCAGATGGAGCTGGTTTGAGTTTGATCATTACTTTCGTTTGTTACATCATCTTCCGATAAATCGCCAGATTTCTACAGAATAATTAGTGAAATTTATTTATATAGAAAACCTCATTGGAGCTGTTACAGCAATGATGAAATCTCATATCAAAACTTCATAGATAAATTTGGTAGTTAGTCCTTACTTCTTTGATCTAAAGATTGTGGGTAGGTACACATTCCGAGAGAACTTCACTTAAAAATGTTATTATGCCTTTGGCAGCAACAATGACCTATTGCAAGTAATTCAGCATATCTTTGAAAGTGTGATAAACTCAGCAACCAGCAATGTATTGTAGTGGATAGAATATTGAATGTCAGTGATATTACCTTTATTGATCCATCTTTGCCCTTCCTTTCAATGCGCATTTTCCTCTTGTCATTTTCTCTCCGGCGACGCTCATCCCGGCCACGTTTGTCTTGTTTGCGTGCAGCCAGGTAGTCCAGCAGGGGAGTTGATTGTACTTTTTTGTCATTTGCTGATAAAGAAAATTATAATTATGAACAATATCTAATAGCAAGCAAGTTTGTAGAAAAGCTTCTGGATTCAAAACCCAGTGGTGCATTAATATTTAAAAATCCACTGGAAATAAAAAAAAAATGGATCACAACTGCAATCCCCAAGTTTAGTAGACATATTCTCAGGTCTCAAGGGGCTTAGATCCTTGAACATATTATCTAAAGGCGGTAATGAGAGGCACATCCAAGCATACCATACATACATAGCATTCCATATGGGACAGAGTGGAATGCTAATTAAAATAATTATAATTATTGTAATAATTATTATGCTAGTATAACAAGTTATGCTGTTTCAAAACAGTGAAAGTTGTTTCTATACTCTAGCTTGTAAATATATAAGAGAATGTAATTCTTAGAAAAACTAACCATCAGTTATAGGATAAGAGTACTCCAACTTCGGCTGGTTTTCTGTTTCAGGCTCCTTCGTGAGGTTTTCAATGAACTCTTGGTAAACAGGGTCACTCTCAATAGTAGCACATTTAGGGTCTTTCTTCTTCTTCTTTTTAGGGATTCTCTGGAATGGAGCATACTCTACTATGCCTATGAATTCCACACCTGAAAAGAAGAAATTACAAAGTTCGTCATCATGATCTTGCTCCTATCCCACTTGATGCGGGGTCGGCACAACTTGTAGAAAAACTAGTTGACAAGGATTTGACTTGGAGTGTTTTACAACATGCCACCTGCCAGATGTCAAAAAAAGAAGTTACAAAGTTAAAGGAAAGTAAAAAGTTCATTTATTGTATCCAAAGCTTATGGAACTAAAAGTTACATAAAATTGTTTGTGTTATGTTAATCTACCTATCTACATGTTACATTATTAAATATAAACAAACAATTTATTATTGTAAGAACACTAACTCCCACCCTAGGAATATCCTGTGTTGTGGGTAGTTAGTCTCTTTCGTCGATGTGATCCATACAGATTGCTTACATTTGTTAAGTGTGCGAAAAGTTCATAAAGTTACGTATCAAATCTTATTATACGATATAGTTATGTAGTACCTACTATAAATAGTGTATTAAATTTTGGTCTTAATTATATATATTTGTATACATATTATATATTATGAATAATTATAATACATAAATTTACTATTTTTATAAATATTATGTGTAATTTTATGCGTCTATAAGGGAAGGCGGGAGGAAAGGAGAGGAGGGAAACAAGGTTTTAGCAATTTTTTTGTTCTCTTACCATGTTAGAGTCATATAAAAGAGATTACTTAAACATACTTTATTTAACATAGTGATGCTGAATGTGGATGTTTCACTTAAATGATGTTAATCTTTGCATCATTAGTTCTACACCATAGTTAATTACTCATATCCTGATTTCAGTAAAACAAATGGGTACTATTAGAACAAAGAAATAAATTAATTTATTGATCATTCATGACTTATTAGTTCTCTGTGGTGGATATTATGTTGAAGAAAATCATATAAAGTTATTCTAAGGTTATTCTGTCTGATTGAATGTTCAGTACAAGGACCAAAAGGTTTTTTGAAAGCATAAATAATGGTAATAAATTAAAAACATACTTGCCTCTTTCATCCAAGAACACATATCCATCAAACTTGTCTCTAAACAGATAAATATCGTCAACGTTGACAAAGTTTATGTAAGCTCTAGAATACAGGTTATTGCCAAGCGATGGGTCTGCTTTGGCAAAGTAGAAATGGTCATGTTCTGGAATCGGTGATACCTGTTCTAGAAACGATTCTTCGGTCATAGTAGGCGGCAGACGACGCATTATTATCTGCAACGAACAAAAATAATGAAATTTCTATTTTATTGAGAAGTAGAACAAGATGTTTACGTAGAAATTGTATCACTTTGGTCAGAGGCCGTTGAGTCTTCAATTTTTTGTATTTGTTATTGTTGACAAATATTTTGCTGCCTGTGTCAGGCTGCGTTTCTTTTGCATCTTGATCTTCGGTCATTTTCACAAATTCTTTAGAGATTTCCGAGTAAATTAGCCAGCATTATCAAAATTCCGTATCGTGCGTGGTGGTAAACCTTTTGACATTTCAAGACATTTCAATTATTGCTCAACAAACAGACAAGTAAAATAACCATAGACCAATTCTACCTTATTTTTTATTTGTAAAAGTATTTAAGAAGAGCTGGCCTTTGTAAAGTGAAACAAAAGTATACAAGAACGAGACAAGACAAGACTGACGGCAGAGCCACACTTCCGTGTCGTGTCGTGGCGCGACACGCCACGAGCCAATCGCTTTCATACATTTAGTATGGTTAGAGACACATTTGGGTGTCGTGGCGCTATCTGTCGTGGCGCGACAGCTCGCTACCGATACCGACCGATTGCGCCAGAGCGGTGGTGGGGGTTGAATGAATGAATGAATGAATGAAAATGCTTTTATGACGCGACACGGCGTGCCTCGTGGCGCGAACCATAGATTTAGGATGGTTCGCTCTTATATCTATGGCGCGAACACCTAGCAGACATATTTAATTTAATTTGCAGCATAGTGATTGACGACCTTATTGAACTTAAACGTCAACGAAAATTTTTTTTTGCCCTCTAGGAGTTTCATTGCTAAGAGAAATTGAAGGTTTTCATCAAAATTACTATACCCTGCAAAGAGCGCGCCCGTATACTCTGTGGAGCGCGCCCGTATAGTACTCTGTGGAGCGCGCCCGTATACTCTGTGGAGCCACGACACGACACAGTAGTGTGCACACCCACCCCACGCGAGTGGCGTGTCGCGCCACGACACGACACGGTAGTGTGTCTCTGCCATTATCTCCTAGATGTTGTACATAAATGCTCTTTGGACTAGACTAAAGTCCAGTAGTAGTAATTTTTTATTTTTTATTAATAGCACCGTACGTTAATAGTGTTTTTGTTTTACGATGTAGCACGCTAATGCCGTAGACACACTTACGTGTCGTGTAGCCTTGTGTAGTTCGCGAATGAATCCTTCAATTGGACTACTTCACCTGTATTCCTTCATTCATTCACTATATCTCCTTCAATTGAAGTACTTCAGTACTTCATTTCATTCGCGAACTACACGCTGATATACGCGAACTAGATAGATAGAGATAACATGAGTTTAAAGAGAAGTACGACAACACTCGCCGCGAAGATGTGCCTACTGTGCCGAACCATAAAATAATAATGGCATCCCTCTCTAGCGCGCTAACTTTCAAGCGCGTAAACGAGATGAAGATATTAAAATTTAATTATTATGGGTGAGTTTCGTCTACGCGTCATTTGAAAATTGTATTGTTACACTGGTTGTGTGGTATGGTTTTCGCTATTGGAACATACCAACTATACTAATACCTATCAAACAGAGTTTCAAAGTAGTAGGTACACTGAGCCTAGTACAGGAACATCTACATTTGTGGCGATAAACCACCAAAATTACATTGAACACTAATCATACCTTATTTACTTAATTACCTACCTACTTTTCGCGTGTCCAAACAGATGTTTGGACACGCCTCTGACTAACCTTTACACATCTACAGAAATTTAAGCGTCTGGAGATCTGAGAGGATGTCTACTCTACCTACCGTACTTGGGGATTACAGTCGCGATTCTATTTATTATTTATTTATTTTAGTTCGATGAACTAGGAAAGATAAAAGAACACCTAACAAAATCATCTCTGTTGACCACATAAACTAGATGAATGCATATTACGATAGTTCAATGCATAAACTAAGAACTAAGCGACAAACTGAACTAGATGAACTAAACGAACTATTGGACTAGATGAACTAAACGAACTATTGGACTAGATGAACTAAATGAACTAGATGAACTAAATGAACTATTGAACTAGATGAGTGATATACTTCACTGAGATGAAAAGACACATATATATCTTTTCACTATAAGGATATATTCTGCGCATGGCTAGTGTCGTGGCGCGGCGTGTCGCGCCACTAGCCAATCACAAGACAGCGTTTGCGACACGACACGACACCCAAATGTGTCTCTAACCATACTAAATGTATGAAAGCGATTAGCTAGTGGCGTGTCGCGCCACGACACGACACGTAAGTGTGTCTCTGCCATTATGCCGGAGACACACTTACGTGTCGTTAGTATGGTTAAAGACATACGGCAGAGCCACACTTCCGTGTCGTGTCGTGGCGCGACACGCCACGAGCCTATCGCTTTCATACATTTAGTATGGTTAGAGACACATTTGGGTGTCGTGGCGCTATCTGTCGTGGCGCGACAGCTCGCTACCGATTGCGCCAGAGCGGTGGTGGGGGTTGAATGAATGAATGAATGAATGAAAATGCTTTTATGACGCGACACGGCGTGCCTCGTGGCGCGAACCATAGATTTAGGATGGTTCACTCTTATATCTATGGCGCGAACACCTAGCAGACATATTTAATTTAATTTGCAGCATAGTGATTGACGACCTTATTGAACTTAAACGTCAACGAAAATTTTTTTTGCCCTCTAGGAGTTTCATTGCTAAGAGAAATTGAAGGTTTTCATCAAAATTACTATACCCTGCAAAGAGCGCGCCCGTATACTCTGTGGAGCGCGCCCGTATAGTACTCTGTGGAGCGCGCCCGTATACTCTGTGGAGCCACGACACGACACAGTAGTGTGCACACCCACCCCACGCGAGTGGCGTGTCGCGCCACGACACGACACGGTAGTGTGTCTCTGCCAATATTTGGGTGTCGTGTCGTGTCGCAAACGCTGTCTTGCGATTGGCTAGTGGCGCGACACGCTGCGCCACGACACGTAAGTGTGCCGGCGCCATAAGGCTGGGAATAGACGTCCGATTTTGTTTCCGATTGTCTGATCAGACTATCGGATCGTATTCACTCAATACACATCCGATTCTTGCTTCAGACTTTTTCTGAACTCTGTCGTTATCGAGCTGCACTGTGATGCGCACACGTCCTCCCACGCCAAATCTTTCATTTGCCGATCGTGATAAGCTTCATTGCGTACCCGTATCCCGTTTTTCTAATCTTATTTTAATTTTTAATAACTTGCACTAAATCTAGGTTTTTTGAATAGGTTTTAAAGTGTTGTAAAGGTAGTATCCACAGGTAGTATCTATAGAATCTGGGGAAAATCAAAATCGTAAGTGGAAACACCACGCACCCTATGGTTTGATTCGTTGATTTTGTTTTGATTGATTGATTGAATTGATTGTTGAGAATTTGAGAATTGTGTGAAGACTCACCACCAAAGAGCATATAAGTGCTCACCACTTCTTCACTTCACCAGTGAAGAGGATAATTGTAAAAATATATAAACTAAACCAAAGTCATATAATGTTCTCATTGAGGTTAGTCCAAGGAATCGGTGCCGCTTTTCCTCGAGCGTCATGCGGAACATCAAGAGCTACCTTACATCTCATAAAAACAACAAATACACGTTGTTTAGCTACTAATACAGAAACAACTAACCCAGGAACAGATGGCTCTTCGGCCCAAGATGCCGTAAAAACTGGTGGTTTTGCTAAAGCCTTCGAGAAACAGTCACAAATTACAGACACCCAAGAAACTGAGGAGCCTAAGAACTTTGCTTCTTTACTGCGACACTCAAAGCTAATGGATGTAAGTTTTGCCATTATTTCACATGTATTTATTTAAATATTTAGTTTATAAATGTGTAGTATAGAATTCTATGTCAAATCTGGGTAAAATAGGAAGTTTGTGGCATTGTATTGGATCCAAAATCATATACAATATATAAATATCAAGCGCATAACTACCTACCGCTGTAACCTAAATTTCTCATTCTATTCCAGCTTGGTGACCCAACAGGCAAAGTAGTAATTGGCAAAATATTCCATGTTGTGGAAGATGACCTGTACATTGACTTTGGATGGAAGTTCCATTGTGTCTGCACCCGGCCTACAACCCGAAGCGATGAGTATGTCCGAGGCTCACGTGTTAGAATACAAATAAAAGACCTAGAACTTTCTTCAAGATTCCTCGGGTCAAGCACTGATCTAACCCTCCTAGAAGCTGATTGTAAGTTACTTGGCCTTGTTTCAACCCCGGTTAGACCTGCTGTGAGTGAAAAGTAAATAGTAGATAGTGTATGTAAAAATATTAGTTGTAATAAAATTTAGTTGTTTTTAAAATCGTTGTTTGGTTTGGGGTCAAACTCGTTGCTCAACTGTCTGTCAGACATCTATTGTCTCTAATAACAATCTTATAGTATAGATGATCAAAGGTAAGGTAAATTTCTATGTATATTTGGGCTCAGGTAGATAGCTGCTGAAATAATGTGTCAAATTAAAAATACAACTTTGTTCTCAACTTTGATCTTAAATTTATGAATAAAAAAAATATATTTAAAGGATCATGACTGTAATCCCCAAGTACGGTAGATGTCTCGGATGCTCAGATCTTTGAAGATGTCTAAAGGAGTTAGTCTGAGGCACATCCAAACAACAATTTGGCACATACTCATATTTTGTAGTAGTGAGCATTCCATACGTGACAGGTTGTGAGCCCGTTGCTGGCTTAAATTTATGGTTTGGTATTATTAATTATATCAAACGTTTCAACTTGTTTTTCTGTATTTTTATAATAATCCTAATGATATACTGCTATAAAGTCTAACTAGATCTAACTTCGGCAAATGTGAAAAACACAATAAAAATTACAAAAAACATTCCTCTAAATTCTTCTCTAATTCCCTTCCTATTTAAAAGGGCAATAATAAAAGATGCTTTGAGGCAACAACTTTAATTGACTTACTAGTAAGTTATGACAAACTGTGGGTCAATTAATTCATATGTCTAGCTACGTACAATATAATTCGAAATATCTATTTATTGTCATATAACAAGTAGTACATAAATTGTATTAGACAAAGAAGTATTTAACAAAGTCATAAGATAGGTATTTTCACAAAATAGCTAGGTTCCAATGAATAGATGGAAAGTAAATACATTGGCACAATGGAATGTAAGACTATAAAATTATACTGTAACAGAAATTTCAAAAGTTATAATAGTGGAGACGTGGTTTTGAAGTGCAAATATATTGTAATATATCAGTTAACGGGTACCTAAGCTGATTATAATTTTCACCTATATATTTGTGAATTCTTTAATGTATGCCCTAAATCATCAAAAAAACATCTAAAACTACAATAATGCTATTAAATCCTGCATAATATACCTCATAATTTTATAATTTGGATACAAACTACAAAAGCATTACAAAATCATTTTGGTAAGTACAATCAACAGTATTCAATACAAGTCAAAAAATATAAAAAGTTACACTTATAAATGTTAGCTAGAGGATATAGCTTAGCTATTAAAAAATTGAGATTTTTGTGCAAAAATCTAATTACAAATGCAACAATTCATTTCTACTAGCCTTTCGCCTTGATGATCTTATATCTGGATTCTAAGGTAAACTATAAGCCAGGTTAATACCATTCTTCTGGGTTTCATTTCGCTCTCAAAACTCTTCATAATACCATTAATAAATAGCGCAACAAAACAAAACATTCTCTCAGTTTAATTTCGCGAATGCTTACGAACATTTGATTTTACAAATCAATGTTTAAACATGAGATCTCACAATAACAATTCAATTTCATTAACGATATTCAGTTTTACTGAACTTTGTCACCATTTCTGGTGACAATCTCCTGTATACTGGGATCTTTAACCGCGTCATTCGCATCGGGTTTCACTTCTAGGATGTCGTCGACGGTAGGCTCTGGTACCTTTTCCTGCGCTGGATGAGCCAGTTCCCATTCCTTGAGGTATTTTACTACAGCTGTATGTCCGAAGGTTTCGGCCTCGTTGAGTGGGCGGCTGCCCCAGCGGTCGCGAGGGTCGTGGGGTACGCCACATTGGGCCAGTAGGAAGTCCACACAAGAGAGGTGACCCTCTGCCGCAGCCAAGTGCAGAGCCGTGCGACCATCGTAATCAGACAGTGTCATGTCCATTCCGGATAGGTGGTGCCTGCAAATAAATCGGCATTAATACAGGTCTTTCAATCCAAATGACAAAGCGTGACGGTATGACGTTTAACTATTATCCTAATCACCTAAATCTACGGAGCGGACTAAGCTTATTTGCATATTCAAGCGTTGCTTTGAAGAATTCATTAGTACATATTTACAGAACATTCTAGAATGACGAAAATTTAGCTCAAGCCTGCGTTAACGTAAGCTTAGATCATACTGGCTACCCGTTGAGCTTGTCATTCGATGCATTCACTGGCATTGGAAGATTCGTGTCTGTATAGGCATTGATTCTGACGAACAATAAAAACATTCATAAGCATGCAAGAAAACAAAACCGAATAGCTCATGTATTGATTTAAAATACCTTCTCAAAGCACTAAGATCGCCACTAGCTGCCGAAAACAAGAGATTGACAATGTTGAGACCAGTGGATTCAAATTTGTAGCGACGAGGATCCTTTTTGTGACTTGCGTAGCGAATGTTGTCGTATTTGTGGAAATTAAACCGCTCAATAAGTTCCTGCAACATGTAAAACAAATTGTAGAGTTCGTAGAGTCTACGAAGCTACGTCGTAGACCTTGGTGAATGTTATGTACCTCGCAAAATTGTAGTCCTCTGCAACTGTTCCCTAGTGGGTCTAGCGGAGGTGACCAGGTGCAAATTCCCATAACATTAGGAACCACAATGAGCATGGCCCCTGAGACTCCTGACTTTGCTGGAAGGCCAACTTTGAAAGCGAATTGGCCAGAGTAGTCGTACATTCCGCAACTATGCATCAGAGAGAGCACGTTGCGCACTGAGTCTGGACGAAGTACTTTTTCATCAGTAATTGGACAGATGCCCCCATTGGCGAGCGTCGCTGCCATTATGGACATAATGTCGCAGTTCGCTTCCATAGAACAACACTGCAAAAAATGTACTGTTCAAACAATCTGCTAATTTTTCCCAAAAAAAATTTGGCCTGACATCTTGTTGTCTTACCTGGAAATAGAAATCCATACATTCGCGAAGGTTTGTTTTTTCGGGGTAGCATTTGTACTCTCGCATGTAAAATCCAAGTGCATAATTACGGTCTGCTGCCTCGCGTTCCGACAAAAATACTGCATTGTTGAAACCTAACACTTCGTTGCCAGCCAATCGGCTGAAGAATGACATTACGTAGTCAAATTTCTCGGCAAGAGTCATCTCCGGCTTGTCCAAGGACTTGAGTAGAGAGCAGATTAGAATTGCTCCAGCATTGATCATAGGATTGTGTGGCTTCACTGTAAAAATATTTGTGACGTTTATATCAATATTTGAATTTACGTAATATTGTCTGTCATAAGTGGTGTGAGCTGTTTACATTTCATATTTGATACTTTATAAATGCATAACCAAATAGTGAACGTCCTCTGATTTCATTATTTATTTTATACAAGCGACCCGCCCCGGCTTCGCACGGGTAGCATGTTATTATACATATAAACCTTCCTCATGAATCACTCTATCTATTAAAAAAAACCGCATCAAAATCCGTTGTGTAGTTTTAAAGATATAAGCAAACATACATACAGACATACAGACGCGGGAAGCGGAAAGCGACTTTGCTTTATACTATGTAGTGATATGTATATAAAATTTATACATGATTTTAGAGCGTACACTATTGTTCTTAAGAAAACAAACAAAATTTTCACAAAATACACAAATGCTCATACATACTATTATAGTCCAGAACGAGTTCGTTGAAGTTACGGCCGCTGGGCTCCGTGCCAACATATTTGTGTACCTGTTCTGGGCCCAGCGTCTCGAGAGCCATCGCGTAGGTCAGCGGCTTGCTACATGACTGTAGAGTGAATGGGACTGTCACGTCACCTACCAAACAACAGTGTGTTATTTACGCTGGTAAAATTGATGGCACATACAATTTTGAAAAATCACTTACCAATATTGAATCTTTGTCCGTCAATAGTACAAACGCTGACTCCCCAATTATCAGTGCTCGCTCTAGCGAGTTGCGGAATGTAGCTGGCCACTTTGCCATCGGTGTTACTCTTAGCGGTCCAGTACATTTCTTCAATATCTTTGATGAAATCCTGGAAATCTGGAATGACGAATTGGCTGCGGAATGCTCTGGTTATCAGAACAATATTGGGTGCGATCACTTCCTTGAACGTTTTCCTATCTAGTTTCAATGTCTCTGGGGACCCTCCCTCAAAGTTAGATTGTTTATGGACTTTGTACAAGTTGTGCATTACTTCTTTTACGCGTGAATCGTTCTTTCTGATGCCTGTAGTCCTCAAGGCCTGGAAAAACATAAACAACATAATAAGATTTATCAAGATCATCTAATGCTGCACAATTCATTTTGTCTAGACTGAAACGTGTGTCCGAGACAGGTGAACTAAACTCGTGCCAAACGATCAAACTACATAATTATAGTTGAAAGATTTAGATTAGCATGGATTTGCTTCCTTATATGAAACGTAGCTCTCAGTAGCTAGTAGCTACGTTCATATAAGGAATATTTGTATTTTAATTGTTAAACTTACGGCCAGAAACTTTCCGACAGGTAGTAGACCTGTGTCTTCATTTTTGAACATATCGAATAGAACATCATCGGCATTTTTATGAGAACCTGCACGCACTCTGTAAAATAAAATAATGTTTTCTAGACAGTGTCTTATTATGCTGCTGTGGGTTTCCTATTACTATTTGCATGCACGACCGCGATAATATTTACACGTAAAATTGAATTATCGATAATAGGAATGGTAAATATCTCGTGCATTACTGAGCTCGTCACAATTCTATCTAATAATACGCTAGAGTAGGCAGGTGTTGGTTGACGTAGAGGCGGGTGTGTCTACTACGAAATTTGCACTTGTTTACGAAACAGTCACAAGACGTTTTATATTTAGCACAACTGCTAAGATACTCGTAAAAATTCAAGCTCAATTTTTTTGGTTTGTAATCTAATCAGCTAATCACCCATATAAAGATTCCAAGCACATAGTGACAGGTCAGACGTTTCTGCTCTCTATGTAGGTACCTATTCTTATATGAGTTCGATAAATATCTAATATAAGCACAAAAAACACTGAACTCTACTGAATATAAGAAGTCAATAATGTAGAAAATGTGTATTAGGAGAAATGAAAATAGCTATGAAAGTACAAGCTAGGTACTGAAATTCACACAATTCACACTGAGCAGCAAACACTATAAACAAAAATCAATCAAAATAGCTGGTTAAATTGCTTTGAAAGCCATAAACATTAGAAACCCAGTGCTTTCGATATAATCCGAAAGTTCTTTTTTTTTGCGTCGAAACTATGAGGTAACATGAGCACCTACCAAGCCACACTTACCACAACAAAACCATTGAATTTAGGGTAATGGTTTTTTTTTAATTTTTAGAGAGCAATGACCAATATTACTTTTATAAATTAGCGTAAACTGATAGTCTATGGTAATTTCATTAATAATTAGTTATACCTACCTTCATCAATATTTTCGGATCTTAAAATTACTAAACAGCAAAAACTAAAAGGAACTCTTATCTAGAGTTAATCATGCAACACACATTATGGGTTAGTCTCCTCTTTACTCACGATTTAGGGTCGATGTTATGGGCGAATGAAAACTGTCTGCACCATGTGGAATGACAAAAATACTTGATAAATCCGATCGACGATTTATCAAAATATCTCGCTATATGCAACTTACACATCAGGACAAGACAGACAAGACATACACGTAATATTTACACGGTACCACAAGATTCTGTTATAGAGCTCTTAATATTGACCTGGATAAGGCTACCCCTCGGATTGCAGCCTTCGTAAATGAAACAGTAACTTATTTTACCATATTTATAACTTTTATTTTGTTAGTCTTCTAGCAAGACAAATATTTGCTTTTTAGGAGAGGATGTCGCCTAAGATGAATTATTTGTCGGCTTGTTCAATTAAACAAGCATCCGACCGACAGGCGCCGGTCGTTCAGAGATGAATATAGATCAATAAGTGTCTACTTCAGTTTATTAACGGCAATTTATTTTCAATAACGTGTCAGCACTTGTGCATTGATTCCAATGGTGCATACCTCATATCGACGGATTGGACCGCGTAGAAGTGCGGCGCTGAATTGCGCCATTTCTGTAACGATGAACACTGATTTTAACAAAAGGTCATTGTCAAATCAATAATTAAAAACAGGGTTACATAATTGAGAATATGGCTTTGAAGATTTCACGACAGCTCGTTGACGCCTAGACACAGAAAAGGACACTCACATCTGTCTTTTCTAACACATAGACGGGTCTCACTTGACTATATTGCCGAATCAGCACACATGCAGGGTTGAGGCTAGAACTCGCAAGCCGGCGGAGCTGACGGGCATTCATGTTGAGCACTGGACTGGAGCAACCGTATCACCCTCACGATCGACACAGTCGGCGATGGAACGCCGGCGTTCTGACTTACAACTGTAACGCGCAGGCGCCAACTGATACCTCCATCATGCCTCTAGCTTATCTTCATTTGTCTACAGTGTTGACTCGACTGTGACGCTATGTTTACGGGAAATTCTTAAAAGACATGTCACGATGGACTCGTACTTATACTTACCCGTAACACCTTCGCAACACGAAAAGTATGCCTATTTTAAAAGTTGTTTGTAGGCGGGGGCGAGGCTTATAGTAATGGGTCATGCATGGGTTGTTAGATCGATTATTTTGCTAACTGAATTTATATCGGGTGTATTTAGACTTCTTACTCCCGGCAGCTAAAGACTTACAGCTTGCCCTATTAATGCCCAAATTGGGCATTAAAAGAATAGGATTTTACATCTGTTATCACAGTTTTCTTACTCTGCATATTGTGGACATACAATGTGCCAAATGTAATGTTTTAAGAATATACCTAGTTGTTACCATATTATTACTCTTTTGCCTCCCCTATTATTTAAATGTAACCCCTAAATTATTTAAAATTTACAAGTAAACTCCCCTTTATGATTAGCAATTTCTTATTTTAAATAATGAGAAATCAGATATCTAGGTTACCTAAATACTACGGAAAAAAATCGAGGCTTTAAGAGAATTAACTTTTCTAATGTTGGCTACATTTCTTCTTGAGTGTTTCTGCTATTAGCTGACTTCAATATCGAATTAAAACTAGGTAGGTAGGTAGGATTACTAATTATCATTTTTAAAACAAAAGCAATTAAAAATAATTTATAGTAAAACTTTTTTGTAATTTTGATCGTGATTTTATCAATATTTACTCAATAGGTACATATTTTCTTTAGGTTTTTATTAAAAGAAGCCATGTTGGCCGTGTAGGAGGTCCCTAGACTTTCAATCTGAAGGTCGTGGTCGTGGCAATAGGCTTGTAACCTGTCACGTGTGGAATGCTAACTACTGCAAAATGTGGGCATGTGCCAAATGTAAGGTTAGAACGTGCCTCTGTATAACCCCTTTGGGCATTTTCAAAGATCTGAGCGCCTGGAGTTCCGAGATGATATCTACCGTACTTGGGGATTACAGTCGTGATGATAAATATAGAAACACCATTTTTCCTCGAAATTGGCTCCAAAACCACGTATTTTACTTATGGTAGAATCCAAGGATATTTTTACATTATTTTATATAACACCATAAGTAGTACCTTCTTATCTAAAATAAATAGTTATTAGTTAATTTTAAAATAATGCGTTTTTATCACATTTATCCGTATGGATAATACGAAGACACAAAACAACCTTTGACCAACTATATGATGCCTGCAAGGATAGCCAGTGTCTTTATTCCAAAATTTCTGAATTCTTGGCGATACTATCCTGCAAGATTTAGTTTATTTATTTCAGCACTAGCTGCTCGTCCCGGCTTCGCACTGGTGGTACCTGGATAAAAAGTAGCCTATGTGTTATTCTGATATTAAGCTATAGGTATGCAGTAGTTTTTGCGTGAAAGAGTAACAAACACTCACAAACTTTCGCATTTATAATATTAGTAGGATTACCCACAGCTATTTTTATAGACAAAATTTCTAGATGGGGTAGTTAGAGGCATTTTTCAATAGTTAGCTTTCCATACGTTTCAAAGTCATCGCTAAGAGTAACTACATAGATTCCTCTCGAAATTTTCATTCACGGTGCCCAAGCACGTGCTGCAATCGATAATTATGCTTTTGAAAAACATCATATTTTGCGAGTAGAAAAATCCTTAGATAGTCCGGATTGAAAATCAATGCCTTATGCGCGGTCAATAATACAATGGTTAAATAAACAAAAAAAAAATTGGTCACCTACCTCAAACCCATTCTCGCATTCCATTATGAAGTCCTCGAAACCTCTGGAGAAAGTACGCTTAACACAATAAACTGGGGAAGGTAACTGCGCCTGCGTCGCTTGTAACGCAAACTGACGCTCCGCGAATTTCGCAGGTCGGACGCTCCTCGCGCAACACTGAGCCATTGCTCGGTTGACGTTTATAAATAAACTAGTGGGAGTGCCAAATGCTATTAGACGGGATTCTATTTGCCTATATTTAGCTTATTAACAATACTTGCGTCCATACAATGTAGAGACATGTCAGGATTGCCGAAATCAAGAAATAAAAAGAATTAAAAATATATATATATTTCACCCTGCAACGAAGCGACATGATTTTTTTGCAAAGTGTCATACCTAGTATACATACAAAAAAGTGATATAGGCTACATTTAATCCGGGTACCATGCGTGCGAAGCCACGGGCAGAAGCTAAATCATCATATAATCGAATCCCTTTCATTTAATTTTTCAACGAAAAAACGCAGATTGTTACACTCTTGAATACCTAGGTAAGGTAGGTACGTCTACCTACCACTGATTTGATTAAGTTTTTTGTAATAAAAATAACGTACTTATAAGATTGTTACCGATAACGTTTATTTACTTATAAATAGCCTTTACTAATGCATTACTAAATTCACCACATCGATACATAGCTACATAAGTTCTTTTCATAAATACCGTACCTACTATGTTTGTTGAGCACTAGGTACCTACTGCCTACTTATGACAAAAAAGTCCTACGCCTAATTATAAAGTAAAGTTTTCACTTGCCCAGGACTAATATAAAAACATTCTTATCGAATTTTGAATAAAGGTGTCATCGGTGTTCCTACTAACTGAAACTGCCCTCTTAAATTGGTTGACCACCAACAACCTAAACAAAATGTCTTTAAAAACAATTAAGTACCCATTTTAAATAAGGTATTATGTTAAAAACAGACTGTTTATCTTTTCGCAAAAGAAACGTATATAGGTTTTGAATTTCTTAGAACTAGGTCTGCGGTGAACTCGATATCCTCGGAGCGAGTTACAGGTGACAGCATGAACTTCCTCAGAATCTCCGCAATGGCTACCTTCATTTCCATCATAGCGAATTTTTGTCCTGAAATACAAATAACAAATGTTTCAAAGTCTAGAATGGCCCACTAAGGGGGCTAAATAAAAACACAACTTTACGTGTTACCTTAGAGCAACACGGGCTTCCTACGGAAGGGAGTAGCCATTCGCCGCGGTCCCCTCTTATACAATATATAACAAGCCCAAGTTATACACATTTTATAAAACGTGTCAATGTGCGAGTCATCTGTACACGAATTATTAGTGTATTGTTGGATTGTTTATGTATTAACATCATCATTACAGTCAGTTGACAGTTTTGTGTTTGCATGTAAGTGTGCGGAACTGCACTTGTGTGCACATTTCCCCCCGCAACAAACGCCAGAACTATTTTAATAGTAATCTATCGCTAAGACTACTCCCTTCCGTAGGAAGCCCGTGTTGCTCTAAGGTTAGAACGCATAATTTACACCTCATTTGAAATTTCTGCCACAGCTCTGAAAATTGAATAGCTTGCGCTTCGCTGGCGCTTATGCGTCAGACGCGCGGTAAAAAAATGTCGAAATGGAATTTTGGATTAGAGGTGTTATTGTCATTTTTGCTGTGAAGAATAATACTTGCGTTTTTATCTAAATTAATGGTACTGTCACTTATTAGAGTTTCGTACAAGAAACCCTTATAGTTTCGCCATGTCCGTCCGGAGCTTAGTTCAGAAAGTTTAAGTGCAAGAAAGCTGTAATTTTTCATGAATATACATAAAATGGTCACGTCAACAAAGTGGTACAATAAAATCTTAAAAAACAATTTCTTTTAGGGTATCTCCCCTACACCTAAAATAGGGATGTTATTTTTTTTTCCTGCATACTCTATGGTGTGTGGTGTCGTTGGATAGGCATTTAAAAAACATGGGTTTGTTATGACAACTTTTCGATTAAGGGATCCGTTTGTGAAATTTTGTCAGAGTCAAGTGTCCCCCGCCCCCAGCTAAACGATTGGTTTTGGAGGTGTGAAAAAAATCACGATAGTAGTACATAAATAACGAATTTAAAAAGAAAACTATCACGGCTAAGTAGGCTTTACTAGTTTACGATTAATCATCAACCAACTAAGAAAATGTATTTTCTAAGTTACTCGACGATTACTCTCAAACTAGAAGTAAACTTTTAAGTACAGATATCGTTGAAAATTACTTTTAAAACGTTGTTAGTTGTGTAAATTATGAAACCCTGCATTGCGCGTGGCTCGACACACACTTGGCCAGTTTTTATTTGTTTAACCTTGAGTATCACTTAAGAGTCATAGGCTACGGCAGACGTTACGGTAACAACTCGGCAACATACGTTGTGATTCCAAAAGATCGGTCAAGTGAGAGTCGGCTGAGGCCTATTCTCCACAAATAGTTTTATAACTGCTTAACGTACAAGTAAGTTGTAGGTATATTAATGAAAGGTTGTGAAATTTCGGAGTAACCTGTAGTCAATTGATTGTAGAAAGTAGACAAATTATTAATTAATTAATTAATTCATGAATTATCAATTCATTTTATACAAATCCTGACCTATACAGTTTCTCGGGCCAGCACTGAAGGGTATGTAGGCGTAAGCGTGTCTGCCCACGCTGTTTTCAGGCAGAAACCGGTCGGGGTCAAACTTTAGTGGGTCTTTGAACAGATTCGGATTTCGGTGGAGATTAAGGATGTTGATGTGGCAAGAGATATAAGCAGGAATCTGGTAGCCACCTGAAAAAAATATATAAATAGCATTACGCCTAGGCGCCTTTCCATATGCATGAAAAATATCCATTAGGCGAAAATCACTTTTACACAGGACAGTAATAGTAGTTTATGTAACTGTCATATAAGGAAGGGTATTAAAACACGAGTGTGAGTTTATGAAACGAGCGAAGCGAGTTTCATAATAGTAACGAGTGTTTTAATACCCGTGTTATATGCAGTTACATACACTACTTTATCTTCACTAACGTCGCTATCCATTTTTAACTTTTAATTTGTATTTTAAAAACAAAACACATTGCGAAACATTAAATTCACGCGTACGTGTATTGTATTGTCACAGTGAACTTGCCGCCATTAAAATCTAACCAATAAGAAGAGCGCAGCTGCGCGCGCAGGGCCAATCAGGAGCGAGCGCGCGCTGTTTTTTTTTTTATTTAATTGGCACAAGATCTTACCAAAGAGTTTTGTGTATGTAAGTTTAGTAGTTTCACGTATAACCCAACTGTTTTCAAAAGCCAGCCTAATATCATCATTTTATACAACTTGTATGAGGATTTTGACATAAGGCTCGCCAGGTTAATTGGTCGCGTTTTATTGATGTTATAATGAGATTTTACGATATCGATGTGGATATTATACCATCATGTTAAATTGCTTAAATTGAGTGTTTTGTTGTCTGCGCTATAACAGTAGTAATTATAAGTCAAGTATTGGAAACATAAGTAGAATGTTACAACATTAGTGTAGATAAATAAAATTACGTAACCGAGAGATAGCCCAAAAAACCTAAAGCCTAAAAAGGTACCGGCGTTGATTACTTTCATTCACTACTCAATTGTTCTCAATACGTAATCGTTTCACTGGTCACTTGATCCTTTTATAGAGCAAGGTGCAGCATCTTAACACCCTTAGCAGAACCTACTTAAAATACAGCAATTTTATTGTCCAAAACATTTTATACATCAGTGATGAATGTTTGTTAGTCATATATAAGTTACTAGCTGACCCGTGCCCGCTTCGCTGTGCGTAAGACATTTCTAATACCATCGTGGACTTTTTTGTAGACGTTTTTAAGGTGTACAATACTGTAGTACATTATTTTGATATATCTCGTGGGGTTCAGCCAGCATTTGCAATGTAAGCGCAAAAAAATGTGTTTATTTACGACATCACATTAGAAACCTCTAAAATTATCAGTGTTTCTCTACTATATTATGCATGTATTATACATATAAACCTTCCTCCTGAATCACTCTATCTATTAAAAAAAACCGCATCAAAATCCGTTGTGTAGTTTTAAAGATATAAGCAAACATACATACAGACGCGGGAAGCGGGAAGCGGAAAGCGACTTTGCTTTATACTATGTAGTGAAGGGTACAATGCGGCTATAATACTATTGTTTGGTAAAAGTCCCCAGAAAATCATGAATAAGACCGACTTGCGCACATGGGTGAATGGTATTTTTTTTGTCACATTTCATCCAAGCCTAAAACAATGCTACATAAAAAAAAACCGGCCAAGTGCGAGTCGGACTCGCGCACGAAGGGTTCCGTACCATCTATAAAAAAGGCAAAAAAACACGTTTGTTGTATGGGAGCAGCCCTTAAATATTAATTTTATTCTATTTTTATTTGTTGTTAAAGCAGCAACAGAAATACATAATCTGTGAAAATTTCAACTGTCTAGCTTTCACGGTTCATGAGATACAGCCCTGTGACAGACAAACGGACAGACGGACAGCGAAGTCTTAGTAATAGGGTTCCGTTTTTACCCTTTGGGTACGGAACCATAAAAGTATCCTTACCTACTCGAATATGCATACCAATCAAGCCCTTTCATAATGAAACCCCCCAATTGACCTAGTAACCTCGCTTTGAATTTGTCGTTAATTAGTAATTGGAATTAGGTCATATTTTTCCAATCATAGTAGGTATGTAATATGCATATCGTTAGAGGTTATCGATAAGGGGACTCGTACCGTAAGATATAAGTATAGTGGATGGTAGGTAGGTAGGTACTGTACAGTTCCAATACAGTGAACAGAAGAACAATTTAGTAATGGAGATGACTCGTTTGCATTGCTTACTCAAAGTAACCTCCTCGTTTAACTGCCGGCTGATGAAGTGTACTGGCGGATACATCCGTAGCGATTCTTTGATGCAGCATTCTAAATAGCGCATTTTAGTCAGGTCTTCCATAGTTGCTGACCTGGACGAGTCGCCAAATATTTCATTCAGCTCACTGTATATTTTATCCTGAAACGAACCGTACACGTCGTATAGTGCCATAACGATTAGCCTATGACGACTTCGGTGGTGTAGTGGGCATGGCAAGTGCCCGACTGAGACGCAGAAAGTGTAAGTTCGATTTTATCTGCAAATATTTGGATAAAATCGAACTTGGATGTTTATTATTTATTTAAGAAGTTAGTAACTAGAATACTAGCTCATACGAAAGAACTTTAGGTTTACCTGGATATATTTGTTATTTGCCAACTCCATCAGACAGAAGGTAAGACCAGAGGCAGTCGTGTCATGGCCCTGAAAAATAATATTTAAGTATGTAGGTAATTCAATGTAGGTATAATAGTTTACTAAGTCCTAATTGCAGACCTCAATTCAGAAGTATTTCAAGAAAAAAAGAGTATTCACCTCAAACATAAACGTATCCACTTCCTCCTGGACGCCAGTTTCGTCGATCAAGCCATCCTTCTCTGCCATTATCAGCAAATCCAACATAGCAGTTTTCTTTTTCTTGTATACGGCATCCACATCCTTAATATCAGCTGACGTGACTCCACGCTTATTGACATACATTCTTCTATCCTTAATAACACGTGCTGTAAACCCATGGATTATTTTCAAGTATTCTTTCGACTTTTTACCTGCTGCACACATGTTGAATATGAAATCGGGATAGAGGTAGACTCTCGTGAACCTGTATAAAAACATCTGTCCGAAGTTGTAGATGGCTTCTTTGTAAGTTCTGCCTGCACCGGTTGTTTCCTGACTTAGCCGGGTTCCCATTGCTGTTTCTGTAAATGAGGTAGGTACAGTTGCATTTTCTAAATAGTTACTATTATCACTAACCACCCATTTGACGTCCACTACTGGACACCATAAAATGTTACAAAGATTCTTGACCTCCACCCACGAATTCGTAAATAGTGTAGTAGTTAAAAAATATATAATTATGGTCACGGCTTTAATCCGCAAGTACCTACAGTAGACATACCCCAAATCTCTAGCTCAGTTCGTTAAATATGCCTAAAAGGGGTTAGACAGAGGCACATGGCAAACATTAAATTTGGCACATGACTACATTTTGCAGTAGATAGTCTCTTACCACAAATTGAGTGCAACGTAAATTCGGAAAGTACTGGCACAATGTCCACATCTTCTCCGGCCTTTTCACCCAACACATCTACCAGTCGTTGACTATTCTCCTCGAGTATCAGGAAGAATTGCTGTAGGATGTTGAAGTGGAATGCGGGTGTAAGAAGTTTTCTGCGGCGCTGCCATTTTTCACCTTCAAATCAAGTTAGTTTTTCATAATTATTTAGGTGCTTTGTATAAACAAAAAATACAACTTCTAATTTGAGGAATCTTTTTCTTTGAATCTACGAAAATTTTATTATTATCAGACTAGCGGCCGTCCTAGCTTCGCACTTTTATTTTTAATCATTTTGATATATAGGTATTTATAATTTTATCTTTATAAATGGCAATTTTTTTTACACCTTGGGTTTACAATATTTAAATTTTAGTAAGGATCCTTATCCAACCTTAGCCAACAGTGTGGGGCCGTAGCTTTCTGATCTTTTATGAACCTACCGTATACTTACCGCTGCTTACCAGCAATCCACCGCGGAGCCAGGGGTGCAGGAAATTGTAAAACGGGCTTTTATCATTATACTTCATGTTTGATGTGATTATCTGAAAGTAAACCAATCAAATTTCACGTCGCGAATTCGCACCCCATGTGTCGATATAATGTTTGAACGTAGGTAGGTACCTACTTTTAAGATATACCTAACCTATTCTTTAGATATCTTAGAGGGTCTGAGCGCCTCGAGATCAGAGAGGAAGTGCACTGTACTTAGGGATACAGTCGTTTTTCTATTCAATTTTAGTTTAGATAAAATGTATGTGGCTCGAATTGTGCATAAAAATCAATTATAAGTAGAATCATCATAGTTTATGAATTTAAACTTTTAATAGTTTTTCTGGATGGTTTATATTGAAATTAGTCCTAAAAAAGTGAAAACCTACAGCGGTTTTCGCCAGCAGGTTCAATATGAATAAGTTTAATTAAATTTTAGTTCTGGTGTGGTACGGAACTCTGAAATTGCGAGCATAAGTCGCACTACCGTATTTTTTTTTTAATCATCTATAATCTTAATGTCCTAAAACCAGTCATTCGTATTCGTCCATTTGTGTGACTGTTGGGTGTTGATATATTTATTTAACATGAAAGCAATCATGCGCAACTTACCTCGATATCCTCGGGATTATAGACCATCACAATGCCCACCATAAGGAACCAAGCTCTATAAATACCATTCCATTTCATGGCGAACTCTCTCCCCAATTTCATTAACTCCACTGTAATTGAAATAAAATCATTAGGTATAAATATATACTGGTATTTTGTTAGTTTAGAATCAGAGATTGAATTAAATATTAAATTACATAATATATGCCATCAAAAAAAGATGTGGCTTGTTCACAAGTATTTCTTTTTTCGTTTCGAACAAAAACAATCGTCGACTGGGAGCGCCTTAATACACAAGTGTCTTATTTATGTGTTACATTACTTAATTTGTTTGTTTCTTTTCAATGGTATTTGTACCAAAAAAAATATTATTTCTTCTTCGAATATATTTTATAAGGTTGGTGGACTACGTGTATTACTCGAAAACTTGTAATGCCTACTTAGCTGTGATAATTTTCCTTTTAAGTTCGTTTTAAGTACTACTACCGTGAATTTTTTCACGCCTCCAAACCCAATAGTTTAGATTTTAGAGTTTTTCACTCGTTTTTAACAAAAAATGGCACTTTAAAGCTTAAATATTTCACAAACGAATCTCTTAATCAGAAAGTCGTTTTTACAAACCCTCCATATTTTTTGAAGACCTATCTAACGATACTCCACAAAAAAAGGGTGCTTGACATAAAAAAAAACATCCCTACATTAGACGTAGGGGAGGTACCCTAAAAAAAATGTTTTTCAAGATTTTTTCTACGACTTTGTTGACATTACTAATATGTATATACATTATACATGCCAAATTACAGCAGACGGACGGACGGACATGGCGAAACTATAAGGGTTTCTTGTAGACTCGAAACCCTAAAAAGACCCTAATTAATTTATATTTTTATTTTTAATGGAATTGGAATAAAAGTGCGTAAACTTACAAACACCCATAAAACAACACAAAACAATAACCTATTGAAAAAATTGCAAAAACCAAAACCAAATTATGTTTTTTTTTATAGATATTATTTAAGTACCTAGGTAGGTATATGAAGTTTGTTTACATCGGACTAACTAGGTATGTTTAAATCAATCCCTACACAATAGCGAAAACCCATTGACGTCGGATCAGCCGTTACGAAATAATAGTTATTTGTTATACAAGAGTGCAAAGTTGCTTTTTAACCGCGTGTTCAATTTTGATGACCGAGCAAGCGAAGGATTCTAAAATTGAATCACGAGCGCAGCGAGTGATTCAAAATTAGAATCCTGAGCGTTAGCGAGGGAATCAAAAGAGCACGAGGTGAAAAATCTTTGCACTCGAGTGCAACACGTAACTTCTCATTCCACCTCAGCGAGGAAATTACTAAATGCAAAAAAAAAACGTTTACAATCACAAGATAGGTACTTTTATTTCAGTTTAGGTATTAATTACTACATTATGACAGGTAAGTATTACAGAATAATCAAAATAATGACGTGAAAAAATGCCGCGTAAAGAACCGCGTACAAAGCAAATTGAAAAAAGAACACCAAGAAGGTTCCGAGTCTGAGTTTTTAACAACTTAAAAAAAAGTTGTATGATATATTCGGCACCATAGAGGTAGCAGTAAATAGGTTTAATTATTTTTTTAATTCACAAACTTAGTGCACACGATGTTCTAAATTCAATTTACTTTATCCTCTAGCTAGAGAATAAAAACGGCTTTTGCACTCAGATATTGAAGAGCAAAAATACTCTTTCCGAGATGGTGGGATGAAAATTAAATTACCTTACCTTAACGATAATGATGTCAAAGACAAAAAAAATATTACAATAAAATAACAATGATAGATCACTGTGAATCTATTAATTTTTTTAGAAATTGGTTTAAAGGCGCAGCTAATTTCGAACATAATTTGTGTAGATTTTTAAAGTCTTACCAGAAGCATAATATAATAAAGCAGTGTGTTATTTATTTAATATATACTCATAGAATAGACATAAAGACGGTGAAACGGTAAAAAAATATACTTACCCTTAAATTTCTTAGGTACTACTTACTATTCATTATTCAACTTTATAACAGAAATTTGCACCATTTATTAAGCAAAAACAAAATGTATTCAAAATTCAAACCTAAGTATATAATAAATAAGTATATGCAAAATTCCCATTTTTATAATTGGATTTTTTTCTATTACCTGGAGGTACGTTAAATTCAAATGAATTTCCAACGATGAACACATCATTTGGTCCTGGGATTTTTTTCAAAAGCCGGGCTTTCTTATTGTAATTAAGCGCCACATCAAGAAAAACTAGGAAAACTACAAATAATGTTAAGTAAAGAAACATTATTGAAACCACGTCCTTTTCCTAACAAACATTAGAGTTCACTGATAAGATTATCTTGACCCTAACATATTCTTAGTTGTAATCAACCTTGACTTAGGTAAACTCTTACGAGGCCCCTTGAATTTTCCTCGAAAAGTATGTCATATTTGGTATCATAAATCGATATTTTGGAAGTTCCTCAATTACGTCATCAGCCCGAGGAGATTTTCATCAAACAAACCGTCACACTTATGCGTCGTTCGGAAGCTGTCGAGGAATGTTAAGGTACCTACATCTTGAGGTACCTTGAATTGATAATTATGTTGACAGAGGAATCCTCGACTAGAGCCAAATTCAAGGTAATTTTATCAACTAAAACTACTAAAACACGGTTTCGAGGTCGAGTCGAGGTGGGGATATTTTGGGGTTACAACTAAGAATATATGGATTAGTCGAACTAAAATGTATTTATGGATTACTAGCGACCCGCCCCGGCTTCGCACGGGTGCAAAGCTGATACCAAAATATATTACAGAATGTTTTTGTATACTCGTTAACAGCATTTAAAATTTAAAAAAAAGTCGCGGTAAAAAGTAAAGGATAGAAATTGATTATTGTGGGTTATCCCTAAGAGATAAACATATACCATCGCGGACTTTTTTGTAGACGTTTTTAAGGTATACAATATTTAGTACATTATTTTGATCTATCTCGTAGAGTTCAGCCAGCGTTTGCAATTTAAGCGCAAAAAAATGTGTTTATTTACGACTTCATATTAGAAATCTTAAAATTATCAGTGGTTCTCTAATATATTAAGCATGTAATTATACATATAAACCTTCCTACTGAATCACTCTATCTATTAAAAAAACCGCATCAAAATCCGTTGTGTAGTTTTAAAGATATAAGCATACATACAGACATACATACAGACGCGGGAAGCGGGAAGCGACTTTGCTTTATACTATGTAGTGATAATTACATTTAAATAGATTATCTATACAAATTAATTGCAGCTTGCCTAACAAATACCTAATGATAAGGTATTGAATTTGGTATTTTTCTTATACTAATAGAAATGTCTACCGTACTTGGGGATAGCAGTCGTGATCGTATTTAATTTTTTTTATATGCACCTAATATTTAACTATTTATTTATTCTAATTTACTTTTTAAGGTACTTTTACGTACCTAGTATGTAATAAATAAATAAATAAATAAATATTGGCGGACTTTACACACAACACTATCTAGCCCCAAACTAAACAAAGCTTGTACTATGGGAACCAGATAACTGATAGAATACTTATACGTTTCTTTTTGTAAATACATACTTATTACACATACTTAGTAACACCCAGACACAGAGCAAACATCTATGTTCATCACACAAATGTTTGCCCTGTTTAGGGATCGAACCAACAACCTACAGCGTAGAAGGCAGAGTTACTACCAACTAAGCTGTGAGGCCAGTCAATTCTAATTAAAGATTTTTATATAAATACTAGCTGACCCGTGCCCGCTTCGCTGGGCGACAGACATTTCTAAATGTGATTATTTTGAATAGGTATGGCTATGGTATGGCTTAAATGGCGATAGGTATCCGCGGATATACGCAAGTGGTCCCGCTGCCGGCCCCGTGAGTATAGTCATTGGTAGCCACGATTTTAGTAACCTGCAACTTTTATATCAGTACTTATGACTTACCCATTAAGGAGTAAACAAGCTGCAGAGCATGCTGTGCATGGCACGCAACGCATCTTAGCTGCGTGGGTTAATTTGTTTGACAACGTGAGTCTACATTTCCACAGCTTTATTTACTCATCATAACTTTAAAACGAATCGACCGATTTGAACAACTCAAAAAGTGGTTTACTCCTAAATTTATAGCCTTAATTGCTAATTAGTTAAGTTGGATAAGTAATATCATGATATGGTTAGAAACAAAAACGGTTATTATATCTAACTATCGTAATATTTAGATAATATACCTCCTCGTAGACTTTTTTATGCGCAATAATGAGGACATTCAATAATATATCATTATTTGTTTACGTACTATCAATAGTTTTTGCAGCACACGCGAAAAATGCAAAAAAAATGAGTTTATCCATTAGAAACATAAAACAAACAATACAGACAACAAAAAATCAAATCTTTCCTCCTTATAATATTAGTAGACCAACTAAAATAACCCCTAATGGTGTAGCAAGCCTACACAAATATAAAGAATGTTTGCGCCTATTATTATATAGGTAGGTTAGTAGTTGGGTAGGTACACATGTGCTGCTATCTGTTGAGTTTTTTATGAATTAATGTATAATTCGTAATTCTTTTTTAGGGTGCCGTACCCAAAGCCGTTTTTTATAGATAATGGTACGGAACCCTTCGTGCGCAAGTCCGACTCGCACTTGGCCGGTTTTATTTTATTCCTTTTCTTTCGATTGTCGACAGCATGTTGACCAACTTTTCCTAAAGCAGTATATTAATATCTCTTATAGATTATTGGGTAATAATAATTTACCCAGACCGCTATAGTTCCACATCTGGTATTCCGATCTTCCAAAATTACAGTCTAAGTTGCCTAGGACTAATAACAAAAAAAAGTTTCATCAAAATCCGTTCAGTAGTTTCTGCGTGAAAGCCTGACAACAGACAGACAGGCAGACAGACAATAATTTCAAAATGTTTATTTTTGGCTTATGTTACTTGTATGAAGACCCCTAGGAGTATTTTTTTTCGTTTTTATTCAATGTACAGAATTGAAATCTTCTACAGCTTTATTATATGTATAGATTTAGAAAATAAAAAATCATTCTTATCGGACTTGAAATAAAGAAGTAATCAAAACAAAATATAAAAAAAAAAACAATACAGGTATATAAGGTATGTAAGTAGGTAAATAAAATAAGGTCCCGTTTATCTTTTCGTAAAAGAAACGTAAACAGGCTTTGAATTTCTTAGAATTAGGTCTGCGGTGAACTCGATATCCTCGGAGCGAGTTACAGGTGTCAGTATGAACTTCCTCAGAATCTCCGCAATGGATATCTTCATTTCCATCATAGCGAATTTTTGTCCTGAAATAAAAATAACGATATGTTTGAAAGTCTAGAATGACCCAATAAGAGGGCTAAATGAAAACACAACTTCACTTGTTATTAGTAGGACGCATAATTTGCACCTCATTTAAGAATGGGCTATTTGACAAGATTTTAAAAACCATTCTACTTAGATTATTTAGTAGTGACTGTGGAACCCATAAAAAAATATTATTTTCAATTCTGTTATGTGTTGGCCCTAAAAATGTAAATTAAATATTGAAAAATTAATTAACCCGCAAAAACGCTTATTTATGCAAATAGCGTCGCACTAGGTTCTGTGGCGTTACATGTTTGTCAACAAGTAAACAAACGTCAAGTTTTTCAAGGCAGGCGAAGACATATTGACAAGCATGTTACGTTTTCGTCGATTCGACCAATCCTGACCGGTTTGTGTCACGTGACTGGTGTTTAAAAATAGATAATTTAAATTATGGGTTTTTTGTTGAATCATTGTTTATTTTCAAGTTATTTTACTCCATAACGCTTTATGAAGGCATAATTTACATAGATTACTATCAACAACACTTTATTTCTCATACTGTCAAATAGCATATTCTGCCCTAACTCTGAATGTTGAATAGCTCGCGCTTCGCTGGCGCTTGTGTTATGATGAGAGTCGCGCGGTTCAAAATGTGCAATAATATTGATGTTTGGGTAATGCCGGAAACACACTTACGTGTCGTGTCGTGGCGCGACACGCCACTAGCTTATCGCTTTCATACATTTAGTATGGTTAGAGACATATTTGGGTGTCGTGTCGTGTCGCATCGCAACGCTATCTTGCGATTGGCTAGTGGCGTGTCGCGCAACGCCACGACACGTAAGTGTGTTTCCGGCATAAGAGGTGTGTATGTATTTCTCTTAGAAAAATAAATACTTGCGTTTTTAGCTAAATGAATGATACGACTAAGTGACATCACTTAGTCGTTTAACCTTAATTATATACAAATTCTGACCTATACAGTTTCTCGGACCAGCACTGAAAGGTATATAGGCGTAAGCGTGTCTGCCCACGCTGTTTTCAGGCAGAAACCGGTCAGGGTCAAACTTCAGGGGGTCCTTGTACAGATTCGGATTTCGGTGAAGGCTAAGGATGTTGATGTGGCAAAATGTATTAGCAGGAACCTGGTAACCACCTGGAATAAAACAATAATAACATCACGCCTAGGCGCTTGTTCATATGCATGGAAAGTATTCTAAAAAAAATTAAGGCTTAACGCCTATACAGCAAAATTATCGGAAGTGAAGTAAAATACGATGACGTGATCGAGAAGTAGCCCAGAACCTAGTCTCAAAACCGGCATTGATTATTTTCACTACCCAGATCCATCGTTCGTCACTCCTTCCAAACCTATCATACCATTTTGGTTCGGCTATAAATAAAAGGTAACGCAAGAAAGAACGAGAAGAATCATTATCATCCCGCAGACATAAGTACGTTATTTCTATAATGCATACCGCTGGAGGTTAACGATAAGGGGACCCGTTAGATAAAGGGGGGGACTATCTATACAAGTATAAATAGGTACAGTACATAACAGTTCCAATGTAACATTGAATAATGTTTTATTAGTGTACAGACGAAGTTCAGTATGATATAAATAGTTTTATCATACTGAACTTCAAAAATTCACAATTGAAATCTGGTTTGAAGTAAGAATATAATGGGTGTTTGCCACCTTAAATCGCAAAATAGGCTCTATCGCTTTATCTATTTAGATTAGATTATATATATGCAATGGGCTGTGAGGTCTGCAGCTGTGAACGGAAGAACAAATTAGTAAAGGCTCGTTTGCTTTACTTAATATTTTTTTTATTTTTTTTAAGGACGTACTCAAGAAAATCAATGTATTTCAGGTACCGATTTAAAAACCAGGAATTACAATTGTGAGGATATAATGATACACAATTACTGATAATATATTCATCTTTAATAGTAGATAATAAAAACTGGCCAGTTCTATATAACATTTTCAAAAAAATACGTTTTTACCGTCGCAGGAACCGCTGAAAATGTCGAAAAATGGGGTCTGGTTAGGTACCAATATCTTTATATCCACAGCATATTTTTATTTGAAAATGATACGAAATTGTAGATTTTATATTCTTCTATACCGCGTGAGTCCGCGTGGCATTATCTTGTTTTCAAATAATTTACTTTTTCATTTATGAACAATATAAAATGCAATAAAATTTCTCCATACATTTTTTCCATACAAAACTCACATTCACCTCAAGTCGGCACGTCAGTTAGCGCTCAGACGCGCTCGGGGAAGCACGTCCACGTCACATTTTTCTTCGAGATTAGGGGAAGTGGTACAAAAGCGAATACTGGGGTAAAATACTGGAATCCGGAGGACATGCAAAACATTTGTATAATATATTGCCTTGAAGAATTTAGTGCAAGCAACACAGATGAAGGTTAGGTACAATGCATGAGTTGTAAGGGCTGGGCTCATGTACACTGTACAGACTATGAAGGAGTAGGATGATTTTTTTTGTAGAAGAAGCGTTTCATCTAGTTAGGTTTCGAAACAATATGATAATAGTTTACGGTTTTACCTTTTTAAATACGTCGCGTCGGAGCAAAATCGAAATAGGTAGATGTTTCGTATTTGGTTGTTATTTTAAAAAAAATATTAAATTTCAAAAAAATGTGAACTTGATTGTGTCCCTAATTAGTCCTACTAAATTAATATAAATAATGATTTGATACATTTCTGTTTTGAAATAAAAGTTCTATATAGGTACCAAATTCCTTACCTGTATGGTTTTATTTACCCGATCTACTCTTTATTACCAAGCGTGTTTTTTTTATACATGGATGGAAAATATTGATACTTTATCTGAACAAAATGGAAGTAACTATCTCCATACTTATTACCAAATTCGATTTCGAAAAGTGAACAGGAACAAGAAAGGGAACGGGAACGGGAACGGGAAAAAAATAAAAACCTTGCAGTGAGTTCAGCTTGATACCACGGTAACGAGAACGGGACAGGGAAAGGGAACAAGAACGGAACTTATCACAACATTTGTTAATTCTAAAGCGATACGAAGTTCGCCGGGTAAGAGTAAAAAAATATGACATCCCTTTTGACTACTAAATGATACGCATTCTACCAAAATTCGTTATTTATTTTATGTACAAGTTTAAAGGGAAACAACTGGAAGTTGCCTTTACTGGAAGAAGTTCTTTTAACTATGCGATTAAAGTAATCAATAAAAATCATCAATAAACAAAACCTAACAATAGCTAGGTATATTTTTTACGAGCAGGGAAATTTTTGGATACTGTGGGACATATCCCACATAATGTACAAAACCTCATTAATTTAAATTTCATCCGACAAATTCAAATTAAAAGAAAAGTTTGACAGAAATAAATGTCAGAGAGAATATTGTGCATTGCAAAAAGTGAGTTTTATATTCGAAAAATATATTTTAATTTTCTTTTAAATGTAATTTATTTTTTGTGTAAATATTTAACTATACATATACATACATATTATCTGGATAAAAACTATTTTGAATTAACTTTGCGAATTAGTGACTATACCTAAGTACTCTTTGCGAGTTATTGCAAATTGTGACAACTACAGTACAATAAAAAAACCAAAAAAGAGGGAATAAAAAAGATATCGCGGCGCTTTGGAGTCAGGTTATTAATGTATATTAAGACGCATTATTAATTTGATTACTTATATTTACGAGTAATAAGCGTGGTTTATTTGAAAATAATAGTTGTTTGACAAATTTAAATTAGACCCTAGTTGTTCATTTGTTTTTTAGTTACATTATGACAAAAGAAGTAAATTATTTATAGGTTGTTTCTTTTATGCAAATAATCACTACATAGTATAAAGCAAAGTCGCTTTCCGCTTCCCGCGTCTGTATGGATGTATGTATGTTTGCTTATATCTTTAAAACTACACAACGGATTTTGATGCGGTTTTTTTTAATAGATAGAGTGATTCAGGAGGAAGGTTTATATGTATAATAACATGCTACCCGTGCGAAGCCGGGGCGGGTAGTAGTATATAATAATAAAATAAATAGGATCACGACCGTAATCTCCTAGTACGGTAGACATCCTCTCAGATCTCCAGACTCTTAGATCCTTTGAAGATGTCTAGTGGGGGTAGTCAGAGGTACGTCCAAACATTATATTTGGCACATGCCCACATTTTGCAGTAGTTAGCATTCCATACGTGACAGGTTGCAAGCCCATCGCCGCTTAAGAACACTAACTGGTTTCCTCACGATGTTTTCCTTCACCGTTGTAAGCACGTGTTTTTGATGATTGATTGATGACGCCGGGATTCGAACCCACGACCTTCAGATTGAAAGTCGAGGTACATCCCACTCGGCCAACACGGCTATGATAGTCTAGGTTATTCGCTAATAATATAGTTTTATATGTATGGGAGAAAGAATTTTAATTCAAATTGGTCCAGTTGTTTTTCAGTTTATCCGGTACAAATAAAAATACAAAATACGAATTTACCTTTTTAAACCTAGCTATATATTTTTCATAATTAGATGCCACGAATTCGGAAATTTAGATTACATACCTACCTATAAAAATATGACATATCTATTGCACCAAATACTTTTGCATAATTTTTCCCTTCTAACTTTCAAGTACCAAGACTAGTTACTTAGTATTGGTTAGTTAGTAGAGGGACTCCCTTTTCCGCATTTGGACTCCTGTTTGGTCCGTTATGCGTGGACTTAGTATTGGTAAATCAAGCGTGAAGTAGTTTCAATGTGTGCATTTGCACTATATTGATGTGTGCAGCCATAGAATACGACAGAGTATTTAAAAGTCGAGATGTCACAAAATGTAATAGCCCTCTTAATGGCCATCGTCCTTATTTGGTCATTTCTGCCAGCGTCACGTCACATTACTTACTCAAAGTAACCTCCTCGTTTAACTGCCGGCTGATGAAGTGTACCGGCGGATACATCCGTAGCGACTCTTTGATGCAGCAATCTAAATAGCGCATTTTAGTCAGGTCTTCCATAGTTGCTGACCTGGACGAGTCGCCAAATATTTCATTCAGCTCACTGTATATTTTATCCTGAAACGAACCGTACATATTAAATAGCTACCTATTAATTTATACACCTAGTAGTCAGACTATGTCAAAGGCCCTATGACGACTTCAGTCGTATAGTTTCGCGAGTGCTCGACTGAGACGTAAAAAGAAAGAAAGGTAAAGTTTTTAATTGTGACATTACAGAACAGAACAAAAAGACAAATAAGCGAGAATGGTAACATAATGGTAAAATGATAATATACAAAAAAAATTGGTTACTTAAACAACTAATAAACTAAGGGTGTGTCTATTCAAAAGGTGTGAATTCGATTTGATCTGCAAATATTTGTTTCTTGACTGGGCGTTGTGTCATAATACTCGTACTTTCTGATACCCACCATGCAGGAAATCCTAGTGTGGGGTCATGCAGGACGTTCGAGTATGAGTGTAATTAGTAAGTATGAGTAATTATTTTTAAGCAAATAGTTATTTTATCTTTAAGTTTTAATTCTAAATCAAGTGTAGCGTGTGTTGCTTTTTGAATTTGTGCTGAAGCTCTTTAGTTATTTTTTTTATTGTTGTACGTACTTAAGTAGTAGGTACTTTTAATTATTATTATTGTTTGAGCCTTCACCTTGTTCGATTGGCACCACACTGGAGCTCTACATAGCATTAAGGAAAGGATCATTAAAAAAAAGGTAGACCCCAAGCCGTGTTTGTTGCCTGATTCTTCTAGGCTTGGTCGCGTGGAATCGGCGTAGCTTCACCTAGTTCCTAAGACGTTTCATAGTGATCCTTGTGATTTTATTGAAATAAATGATTTTTGAATTTGAATTTGAATTTGAATTTGAATTAGTGTTTATTATTTATTTATGAAGTTCGTTACTAGAAAACTAATTAATACAAACGAACTTTAGGTTTACCTGGATATTTTTATTATTAGCCAACTCCAACAGACAGAAAGTGAGACCAGAGGCAGTCGTGTCATGGCCCTGAAACATATTTTTTATCATAAATTTTAAAATGGTTTACTAAATCAATCATATTGCAGACCACAATTTAGACCAATATAAATAAACAGATAAGCAAATAATAAAAAAAAAAACAAGTATTTCAAGAAAAAATTAAACCTCAAACATAAACGTATCCACTTCTTCCTGAACGCCAACTTCGTCGATCAAGCCATCCTTTTCACCCAACAGCAGCAAATCCAACATAGCAGCTTTTTTTTTCTTGTACACAGCATCCTCATCCTTAATATCAGCTACCGAGACTCCATGCTCACTAACATACTCCCTCCTATCCTTAATAACACGTGCTGTAAACCCATGGATTATTTTCAAGTATTCTTTCGACTTTTTACCTGCTGCACACAAGTTGAATAAGTAATCGGGATATAGGTGAACTCTCGTGAACCTGTATAAAAACATCTGTCCGATGTCATAGATGGCTTCTTTGTAAGTTTTGCCTGCACCGGTCGTTTCCTGACTTAGCCGGGTTCCCATTGCTGTTTCTGTAAATGAGGTTGCATTTTCTAAACACTTACTATTTATCACACCCATAAAATGTTACAAAGATTCTTGACCTCCACCCACGGATTCAGTGGCGGATTTACACATTTGCCGCCAGTAGGCTATTACACGTTACTCGTAAATCGTGTAGTAGGTACTTAAAAAAATTATATGTTCACGGCTTAATTATATGTTCACGGCTTTAATCCGTACCTAAGTAGGTACCTACAGTAGACATTGACAGATCTTTAGGTGCTCAGTTCGTTAAATATGCCTAAAAGGGGTTAGTCAGAGACACGTGGCAAACATTAAATTTGGCGCATGACCACATTTTGCAGTAAATTTTGCCGGCGAACTTGGATTTTACTATAAAAAATAAAAATGTATCTTACCACAAATTGAGTGCAACGTAAATTCGGAAAGTACTGGCACAATGTCCACATCTTCTCCGGCCTTTTCACCCAACACATCTACCAGTCGTTGACTATTTTCCTCGAGTACCAGGAAGAATTGCTGCAGGATGTTGAAGTGGAATGCGGGTGTAAGAAGTTTTCTGCGGCGCTGCCATTTTTCACCTTCAAATTAAGTTTGTTTTTCATAACTAACCAACGATTTAATAACAAAAAAATATGACTTCAAAGTGGACCATCCTCATTAAAATGATTTACAGAACTACTTTGCAGATATATTTTTATTCATAAATAATTTTAGATTAAAGTAGGTATATAGTTGTTTTGTGTTATACTTCTGACTAACTAGATACGACATAACTATAGATTTTAACACGGGTGTTTATCACGTTATTTGTTTAGCACTTTTTGGGTACACATTATACAGGGCTTTTGGCTGTAGCTTTTTGATATTTTTATACACCTAACGAATATTCACCGTTGCTAACCAGCAATCCACTGCGAAGCCAGGAGTGCAGGAATTTGTAAATCGCGCTTTTATCATTGTATTTCATGCTTGATGTGATTATCTGAAAGTAAATCAAAGTTCACGTCACGGCCGTTATTTCCACGTAGGATAGACATCCGCTCTGATCTCTAGGCGCTCGGATCCTTGATGATATCTAAAGGGGTAGATTCACATCCAAACATTATATTGGCACATGCTTAGGTATATTTAGCGGTTATAGTACCTAGTTAGCATTCCATACGTGGTTGCAAGCCCATCGCCGCTTATAAGAATACTAACTTGTTTCCTTACAATATTATCTTTCACCGTTTTGAGTTTGTACATACTCGGCCTTCTGTACCTGCAGTGGTGGACCACC
This sequence comes from Hydriomena furcata, assembly GCA_912999785.1. Taxonomy (NCBI): domain Eukaryota; kingdom Metazoa; phylum Arthropoda; class Insecta; order Lepidoptera; family Geometridae; genus Hydriomena; species Hydriomena furcata. Next base: position 10,640,326 of record OU538824.1, read on the forward strand.
AGGCTGAGTAGGCTAGAGCCTAGGGCGGCAGATTTTAGAGGCGGCAAATTTGGAATATTTTTTTCAAATATCTTATTTATTTTAGCCTTTATCGTCCCACTGCAGGACAGATGCCTTCCTCCCTTCCTTCCACACATCTCGATCTCTAGCTAAATTTTGCCAATCACTTGTTTTGCCAAATGTCTTACAGGAATATAAAAAAAAAACATTTATTTACTGTTATTAGGTCCACGCACACTATTCAACATTTCCCCACTTTGTTAACTAAGCCGTTGGATTATAAAAAAAATCTAGGAGGGTGGGGGGGTGTAATAGTCTGGCGGCAAATATTAAAATCCGCCACTGACCTTCTGTGTGACTGATATAATTTATTTAAATAGGTACATACTATAAAAGCAAACCATACTTAATTTACCTCGATATCCTCGGGATTAAAAATCATTACGGCGCCCAGTCCAAGCATCCAAATTCTATAAATGCCATTCCATTTCTGGGCGTATTTTGTACCCAATTTCATTAACTCCACTGGAATTGTTATAAAAAAATAATTAATACTCTACTTACTTGTATTTTGTGAGCTAGAATCAGTGATTTCAAGATCATCGAACAAAATAACTACCTAACCAATTTAATTAAGTTTTTCGATGTTTCTTTACAGATAACATTTGATAATATTTTTGCCAGCGACTTCGCTCACTTGGTATCTGGATAAAAAGTAGCTTAAGTGATACTTCAAGACATAGGTTGTGTCGTGTGTTAGATATTTCATGTTCCATCCAAATTAATTTGGTCGTTTGGTTGTGATTGAGACACAAACATCCAAATATACTCACAAACTTTCGGATTTATAATATTTGTAGGATTACGTAATACCTACTTGTTTATCTACACTACGTTGCTGTCAGTTTATATTATTTCAATATTTTAATGCAAGTAGCTTTAGTTTTATAGCTTACTAGCGACCCGCCCCGGCTTCGCACGGGTAGCATGTTATTATACATATAAACCTTCCTCCTGAATCACTCTATCTATTAAAAAAAACCGCATCAAAATCCGTTGTGTAGTTTTAAAGATATAAGCAAACATACATACAGACATACAGACGCGGGAAGCGGAAAGCGACTGCTTTATACTATGTAGTGACAATAACGTATAAGTATTATACTCCCGCAAATCGATTTAACCCAGAACACATGATTTTTTTTAACTTAAATATCAGACATACGACATTTTGAAATTATTTACGTCTTTTTGATGAACTATTATGGACATAGGATATATTGAAATAGAATTTTAGATGAGAGTGGTGGATAAAATTATAGAGATGATGAGTGAAATGGCTGCCTGTAATAGAAGTGTGGCGAAGAATGTTTTGGCGAATTGAAAACGAATATATAGATAGATAGAGTGGTGATTGAGAAAATACAAAATGTGCTGAAAAAAAAGAAGAATGCTTTTAAAGAATGGTAAAACCTGGAAAATGGCAATGCTATTATGAAAGAATAAAAGAGCTTTAAACATGGAAAGTAAAAGAAAAGTTAAGAAAACTGTTGCTATTACCAGGGCCAAAGTAAAGGATAAACTTTGTAGTAAAGGAAAAAATTGCTGGAAAGCTGTCAAAGGTTTATACAGAATACCAAGAGAGAGAGAGAGAGAGAGAAGAATGCAACTATCACTACATAGTATAAAGCAAAGTCGCTTCCCGCTTCCCGCGTCTGTATGTATGCTTATTATCTATTAATAGATAGAGTGATTCAGGAGGAAGGTTTATATGTATTAAACCCGTGCGAAGCCGGGGCGGGTCGCTAGTAATGTATAAAAGATGATAGAGGAAAGGTATTGACGGACGATGGAAAAATAAAAGAACGATGGAAGCAATTATATTAAAATTTGATGAATGAAGATAATTATTGGATTGAAGTTTAAGAAGAAGTGCCTGTAAATATGGGTGTTATGAAAGAGATTAGTATGGATGAAGTTATAAAAGAAGTGCAAGAATGGGAAAACATTTGAACCAGAAGGTAGACCTTCCACAGTAAGTATGGAAGTTTTTAAAAGTGGAAGTGGCTGAATAAAAACCCTAGAATAAAACAAAACGAAACACGCGGTATATTTAAGTTTACAGATGGCTTCCCATTCCCATAAAAAAACAGTTTTATGCCTCCTAAGGGATGAAGTTTAAAAAAAACCCTTAAATATGTGTTTATTTATTTGTATTGAAAAGCATAAATACTAAATTTCGAGTAGTTTCGATAGTAATTTATTTATTTATTTAATAAACATTAACGCCCCTTTTTACCCCGTTAAGGTATGAAATTCTAATAACCCCTAAATACGTATTTCTTTAATTTAAATGAAAAGCTTAAATACTAAATTTCAAGCAATTACGATAACAAAAAACTAATTTGTCATATACACTTTGACACCCCTTTTTACCTCATTATGGGATGAAAATCAAAAACCATTAAACACTTGTTTCTTTTATTGCATTAAAGAGCATAAATACTAAATTTCAAGTAATTTTGATAACAAACAACGAATTTGTCATACAAACTTTAACACCCTTTTTTACCTCGTTAAGGGGTGAAATTCAAAAAACGTTTGAATAAATATTTTATTATTTTTAATTTAGAGGCTAAATACCACATTTCATTCGTTTCAAATAAAAAATTACAGAGTTTCATACAAACTTTGCTCCAATTTTTACCCCCATAGGGATAGAATTTCGAAAAACCCTTTCTTATCGGATGCCTACGTCATACAAAGAACACACCCTCCAAGTTTCATGTTTAAACCATCAGCGGTTTAGGCTGTGCGTGTTACAACAAAGTGTATTCATACTTTAAATACTCGTTATTATACTTATAAAAAAATCTATATTAATTAGTTTTTTTACGATTCCATACCCAAAGGGTATAAACGGGACCCTATTACAAAGACTCCGCTGTCCGTCTGTCCTTTTGTCTATCACAGGGCTGTATCTCATGAACCGTGATAGCCAGACAGTTGAATAAATTTAATAAAATTAAATATTAACATTAATATTTAAACGGGCCCCCATACAGCGCGAGTCCGACTCGCACTTGGTCGGTTTTATTTTTACCTGGAGATACGTTAACTTCCAATGCATTTCCAACGATGAACGCATCATTTGGTCCCGGGATTTGTTTTATAAGCCGTGCTTTCTTATTGTAATTAACCACCACATCAATAAAAACTAGTAAAACTACAAAGAATATTAAGTAAAGAAACATATTTAAACCACGTCCTTTTTGCGACAGACATTCGAGTTCACTGATTATGATATCTCTGTACACTACCGAAAGAAAATGTATAATTATTTATTTATATACACGATTTATCACAGCTCGTTTTTTTTTCTGTAGGTCATCCTCGGACATCAGTATACAGATTATCTGTATCTATATAATATACTGATAATATCAAAATGTTATATTTGGAAACCTTTGGACGCAAGGGGAGAAAGGTAATTTTTGGATTTTTTTCGTTTCATATCAGCTGAAACTAAAAATCTCAGCTTTTGTTACCTTACCTGCACCATGAAAACTTTATGAGTTCTCTTATAAGGTTTCATAACTCTGTGATTGGAATGTTTTCTGAAATCGGAACTTTTGCATGGTTCCCAAACCATTCTGGGCTCATGGTTAATACAGTGAATTGTGAAATACTAAATATTTAAATAATAAAATCATTTTTCGATTTTTCTATATTTACATACTGTTTGTTGATGTTGGTGACGTTTCTGACGTTAGGCAATGATAAAGTCAAAAGCAGAAATCCGCGGCCACTACACCATAAAGTTTTTAGATATTAAACCTTTATGCACTAAACAACAAAAAGTCGAGGATCACCTCAATGAACGACGGAAAAATACATAATTATGTAACGCAAAGAGCATATGGTGTAACGCAGATTAGAGGAGATGGTAGAGGATTAAAAATGTATCAATTTAATTGAATAGTTATCCAATTGAAATAAGATAATGCCTAGGAGCATCGCAAATCTCGCTGCGATGCTTCGAGACCGACCATCGAGCATTGGAATATATACCTTATTTCAATTCAACAAACCCTAAAAGTGGTCAACTCTTCAACCAATCAACCATTCAACCACAGCAATATACAATATTGTAAAACAAAAATATACATAAGGCGCTATATGTTGTCAGCTCGAATTCAAATTTCAGCTCTGCCGCAGTAACTTATTAGATCTGTGGCTCTGCTTGCGGGAGTGACGTCAAAGCGTTTTCTTAGGAAACTACAAAACTAACTTGCAAAGGAGGGTTGCAAAGTACGAGTCGGACTCGCGCACGAAGGGTTCCGTATGTGAGCCCCACTAAAATATTAATTTTATTCTGTTTTTAGTACCTATTTGTTGTTATAGCGACAACAGAAGTAGGTACATAATCTGTGAAAATTTCTACTATCTAGCTATCACGGTTCATGAGATACAGCGCTGTGACAGACAGACGGACGGACGAACAGACAGACAGACGGACAGCGAAGTCTTAGTAATAGGGTCCCGTTTTTACCCTTTGGGTACGGAACCCTAAAAATCAGCCTAACTATTCCAGGCTATAGGCTATGTAGGCTATAGGCTACGGAGGCTAGAGACAGCCCTGTATAGCTAGATAATTGATTTTTTTACAGATTATGTATTTCTGTTGTCGGAGTATGTATCCTTTTGGTAATTTGATCGTCAAAACATCATCTCAATCTTAACTTTTCGGATTATATTATTCGTACTTAGTAATCGTAATTAATTCGTACTGTGCATGTTTAATAAGTTCGTCTGAACATTGGTAATTAGATACGGAGCCATCCGTAAATTGCAATTGTCAATCGTAATTGTCAATGTTTACGTCATTGCTGCATATTTAATTAAACTAATAATTGATCGTTGGCAGAGGCAATTGATGTACTCATGCATCGTCTCGAGTGGGGCACTTTGGAATTGATAAATAAGTTTGTTTATTAGATATATTTGGTAGTGTGTACTGTGTGTATAATCTTCTTCGGTAATATTCCATGGACGAGTACGTTATTAAAATTATCGTATCGGTAGGTATTAGTTCGAAGACTCGAATAACCAGCTTATCTTTGAGATTGAAGGATTGAATCGATTTTTGCTATCAATCATGTGGGTAATTATGTCATTATCTAGCTGTCATATTAATATCAGGTACCTAACCTATTTTATTAGGTAAGCCAGGGCATAATGGGCTATTTGACAAGATTTTAAAAACTATTTTAGATTATTCAGTAGTGACTATGGAACCCATAAAACAATATTATTTTAAATTCTGATAAGTATTGGCCCTAAAAATTTAAATTAAATATCGTCAATTTAAAAAATCCGCCAAAATGCTTCTCTATGCAAATGGCGTCGCACTAGTTTCTGTGACGTCACAATGTTTGTCAACAAGTAAATAAACGTAAGTTTTTCAATGCAAGCGAAGACACATTGACAAGCATGCTACGTCATCGTCAATTCGACCACCGTTCACCACCATCCTGACCGTTTTGTGTCACGTGACTGGCGTTGAGAAATTAATAATTTTAATTATGGTTTTTTTAGTAAATCATTGTTTATTTTAAAGTTATTTATTATCAAAGGAGTACCAAGACGAATAGGCTATTTGACAGTATGAAAAATAAAGTGTTGTTGATAGTAATCTATGTAAATTATGCCTTCAAAAAGCGTTAAGGAGTACCACTTTATTTTTCATACTGTCAAATAACCTATTCGACTTGGTACTCCTTTTTATAAATATTCTCTTCGTGATCCAATAACTCGTAATTTGTAACACTAGTAAGCACCTACCCAAAGCGATATCTCTGTTTATAATGGTTTTTATATCGGAACAAAACACTGAAGATAACAAAAATGAGTTAGTTAGAGAAAGACGCAGCCACTGAAAACCAATTTGCCCGAGAGGACACCTATTATTAGAGCGTTTTTACACCTTCAAGACACACGATAGCGCCCTGGTAACATGAAGTAGCTTAAATTGAGCTGATAACCTCTTCACTGCCATACAGAGCTAATGATTTATCAAGTTATTTATTTCGATTTACTACAAGGTACTCATTCACATAATTATGTAATTCTCTCTTAATTAAGAGTTGTAGAGGTCTCAGTTCGCGTTTTCATTTTTCGATGTTATCTTCAAACTGCAGCAATCATTTTGTAATTTATGGTAAAGTTAAGGATTTATGCAAGGTATAAAGTGTTTAATAGCACGATTTTAATATCTTCTGGGCACAAAAACATTACAAAGTCACGACCACTTCCGTATGTTTTTGCGTCGTATCCAATTAATTACTTTACATTAGACTATGAAACTTTGCATAATAACAGAACCAAATACAAAGCAGGTATAAGGAATCCGAAGGTCGAAAGTTTGAATCCCGGCCGAGCATCAATGGATTTTTCGGAAATTAGTTTGATTATTTTAAGCGGTGATAGTCTTGTAACCTGTCACGTATGGAATGACTGAAAAAAAAATATACTGGAATACAAAACCACTGATTACCCTCCTTTGCAAGTTAGTTTTGTAGTTTCCTATGAAAACGCTTTGACGTCACTCCCGCAAGCAGAGCCACAGATTACTAATAAGTTACTGCGGCAGAGCTGAAATTTGAATTCGAGCTGACAACATATAGCGCCTTATGTATATTTTTGTTTTACAATATTGTATATTGCTGTGGTTGAATGGTTTCTCTTTAATTCTAACACGATGTTCAACACACTTCGCTATTGGCATAATAATAGACACCGCATTAAATTGTACCCATTTACTTTTCGTATTAGCAGGTGCGTAAACATCGTAGCGCGTCTATGTCTTTTATAGCAAATTTTTATTAAAATTTTAGCATTTATACACACACACACACACACACATATGTATATATAATTACCCTTGCTTGCATATAATCATACATACAGGGAAATTAAACGTCAGAAAATTAATTCATATACCCTAATGTCCTCCTAATTTATGTCACTCCGTATTACTATTATTATTATTTTTCAATGTCTTTTATACTAATATTATATACAATTAATATTCAATAATCATGAATTAAAATAAATGTAATTTTCTTGTGAATTCAAATAGGGGGAGCGCAGGTGCCTATCGTACAGGCTATCTCAGTCTAGTTTAGGCACCTGAGGCTGTAATACATTAATTGTAATAATTATTTACATTTTAAAATCAGTGCATGATTATTAGTTTTAATAATGTATCAATTCAGTGTTTTTAATTATTTGTGCTCAAATAAATAAATTATTATTATTATTTTTATAGCAAACATGTTTTATAACAGTTGTGTTTATACGTAACATGTAATTTTTAGTGCTGGTTTTATCAAATCGTCCTACTTACTGATAGAATCTGGGGGCACGGCAGTGCCCCCGCCAAGTCAAGCAATAAAGCGGCACGGCTGTACCATCCTTTTCTCGAAGCAGTTCAGGCCATTTTCGACCCCCTATAACTTCGTTGTGGATAAAACTAGAAGCCTGAATTTTCAGTAACCAAGCAGTCACTATATAAACACGGTATATTTCAAATTTCATTCAATTAGAACCAGTAGTTTAAGAATTATAACTAGTCAAAGTTTCCTATTTTGTCACTCACTCACTCACTCACTGACTGACTGACTGACCGATCATCAAAAGTTTAAGGCACTTCTAGCAGACATAGAAGCTTCAAATTTGAAACACAATTAGTGTTTAGTGTAAAAATCCTAAAAAAAACCTGCCAAGTGCGAGTCGGACTCGCGCACGTCGAGTTCCGTACCATTACCTATAAATCACGTTTGTTGTATGGGAGCCCCACTTAAATATTTATTTTATTCTGTTTTTAGTATGTGTTGTTATAGCGGCAACAGAAATACATCATCTGTGAAAATTTCAGCTTTCTAGCTATCATGGTTCATGAGATACAGCCCTGTGATAGACAGATGGACTGACAGACCGACATACCGACAGATAGACAGACGGACAGACGGACAGACGTACAGATGGACAGACGGACGAACGGACAGTGGAGTATTAGTAACAGGGTTCCGTTTTTACTCTTTAGGTACGGAACCCTAAAAAGTAGGGCTATCTACAAAAATAAATGAGATGCCATCAAAAACATAACTTGTAAAAAAAGCCAAGTCTCGCAACGCAACTCAGTTCTTCTACCGTAAAAAGTAGTGAGATCCATGTAATACCAAGTCGGTTAATTTATTCTTATGCTTTAACTTATGTTATTACGTAATTAGCTAACATTTACGTAATAACTTAAGACAGAAGGACCCTTAAAGTAGGGACTGAATAAATTAACCGACTTGGTATTACATGGATCTCACTACTTTTTACGGTAGAAGAACTGAGTTGCGTTGCGAGGCTTGGCTTTTTTTACAAGTTATGTTTTTGATGGCTAGATTATTCCCGAAGTACCCAACAAGAGTTGACCACTTTTAGGGTTTGTTGAATTGAAATAAGGTATATATTCCAATGCTCGATGGTCGGTCTCGAAGCATCGCAGCGAGATTTGCGATGCTCCTAGGCATTATCTTATTTCAATTGGATAACTATTCAATTAAATTGATACATTTTTAATCCTCTACCATCTCCTCTCCTCTGCGTTACACCATATGCTCTTTGCGTTACATAATTATGTATTTTTCCGTCGTTCATTGAGGTGATCCTCGACTTTTTGTTGTTTAGTGCATAAAGGTTTAATATCTAAAAACTTTATGGTTGAGTGGCCGCGGATTTTTGCTTTTGACTTTATCATTGCCTAACGTCAGAAACGTCACCAACATCAACAAACAGTATGTAAATATAGAAAAATCGAAAAATGATTTTATTATTTAAATATTTGGTATTTCACAATTCACTGTATTAACCATGAGCCCAGAATGGTTTGGGAACCATGCAAAAGTTCCGATTTCAGAAAACATTCCAATCACAGAGTTATGAAACCTTATAAGAGAACTCATAAAGTTTTCATGGTGCAGGTAAGGTAACAAAAGCTGAGATTTTTAGTTTCAGCTGATAATATGAAACGAAAAAAATCCAAAAAATACCTTTCTCCCCTTGCGTCCAAAGGTTTCCAAATATAACATTTTGATATTAACAGTATATTATATAGATACAGATAATCTGTCTCCCTTAGAGAGGGTTCCGTACTATAGTAAAAGTCAAAATTCTAAATGTTTCGTAGGTATATTTTCTGTAACATCTTTTAAACCCTGGATATCAAACATATAAAAAAAATATTTAAAAAGATGAGCAATTGCTTGCATTATGAGAAGGGAAGAATGTGGATGTATGTAGAGAAAAGATAATGGATTGTGTAAAAGATGACATGAGCAGGAAAGGGGTGTTGAGATGACGGCTGATAGAGGCAAAATGGAAAAAGAATACATGTGCCGACTCCACCTTAATGGGATAAGAGCAGGAAGATAATGAGAACTTAGTCTAGTAAGACGGAGGTTTTGTTCCAGCAGCTACGTACAGCGTCAGGGTTTGGCCGAGCGAAAGTCTTGCTCCGCGAGTTCGCTAGTGACGTGTTCGCACTATGGCGGTATGGGGCCCCCTTCCCGACGTTTCTCAAACTGATCGCTACTTTACTCCTCTGCATGATTGGACTTCTACCGCTGGCGTATACGATCTTTGTGGCTTTTGTTACTTACTTTACGGTGGAAGGGCTTTTCTTGAGGTGAGTGAAGAACCACATTTTCATAACAGTGCTATTCAAGATAGTGAATTTATTCAAGTGTGACTATGCGGAAATCCATTTTGAATAGGCTGTATCTACCCGGATAAGACAGAAAAAGTGATAAAACTGCATTATTTTGAAAACCATCAAATTTGAAAAGAAACTGTCTGTAATTTACTTAGCTAGTATGATTATCTAACGAATTATATAAAAATTAAAATCTATCGAGAAAAGTTTCACCAATCGTGTTTTTGTCTGTAATTTATCTAGTTTAAATACTTAAGTTATCTTTGTCGTAAAAAACAAAACTGTATGTTTTGCGGTTATTGAGAAAAAACGATTCTGCATTCTTCAAAAACATTTATTACTCCTCTTAAGATACTAAACGCAAGTCGGAAATCCATTTTAAGATAAATTTAGAATAAATTCCGCTAAACTTCAGTGCTATTCAATTTTAATGTAGCGCCTGTGCTACTTTGCACAAATAGGTACGAACTATGAGAATTCGTAGAGCATACCGCTTTGTGTCAAATTCAACTCTTGCTTATTTATAAAAACTCGCGTTTTTAGGGTTCCGTACCCAAAGGGTAAAAACGGGACCCTATTACTAAGACTTCTCTGTCCGTCTGTCCGTCTGTCTGTCACAGGGCTATAACTCATGAACCGTGAAAACTAGACAGTTGAAATTTTCACAGAAGATGTATTTCTGTTGTCGCTACAACAACAAATACTAAAAAAATAATAAATTAAATATCTAAGTGGGGCTCCCATACAACAAACGTGTTTTTTGTTTTGCCGTTTTCTGTAGATAATGGTACGGATACCCTTCGTGCGCGATTCCTCCTAGCACTTGGCCAGTTTTATTAAAAAAGTTTCTAAATTTATAGCTACTGGTTTCATGGGTCAGCTTGTAAACTCGGCGAAGTATTTGATTGACAATCAATAAATAAATACTGGTGAACATTTATTTACACAGAGCCCCGAACTGAGCAAAGCTTGTTGGTACCTACTGATAATAATCAGGAACTATATAATAGATGGAATATACTTACATAAATTATATTTTGATTAATATTTTAATGCGTTATTTATAACACCAGATAACAAAAATCTATATTAATCACTCAATATGTTTGCCTTCGGTGAGGATTGAACCCACAACCCACGGCGCAGAGTGAGATGTAGCCCGTGCTAATAATCAAATGTTTATACAATTTAGCTGGTGGCTGGACCAACCTTGGCATTTTCTGCCTCTGCCTATATTCCGTCGAGCGCTCTCCATGATAATCCGGCCAATCCGCAGACCAGACATGTGGAAAGTGCGTGAAGTGCTGACCAGAGGCATCCTGCTGGCGCATTCATTGGCTACCAGTATTGACTACCTCTGCGTTATGCAGGGCTTACTGGATGAGTCTATATAGGTATATACACACATAGGTTCATGTGGAAGTTTTTATGTCGCCGACTGAAACGATTTCGTTAAAAACAAATCTAAAAGAAAATCTAATTTCTTTTTTGAAATTTTATCTCTATACCTATCTGGCTTAGGTGCTGGTGAATCCTTTGAACACGTGTCGTATCTACTTTGCACATGTATCTTAATGTTAAGTAGTTCTCAAATCGAGTGCTCCATTTAACAAATGAAGTGCTGATCTATTATACGAGTACCTACATCGGCCATCTGTAAATACCAATCACTAAAAGTAGGTTGGTACTATTACGTAAAACACCGTGGATCAGCCTATAGATTTCTCTTATCATCCTATTCTCTCACCAAGTAGCTATCTAAGACAGTTGCCAAGACACACACACCCAATAGTTAAACATCATCCATGTTAAGCTCTTCGATATTCATGATTGACTTTATCTCGGCGAACTCTGAGCCATCCTCTCGAGATTGTACCGTTATGTGGTTGAATAAAAACTTCGACGGTAAGTGCCTTGCAGTTGGTCACAGGAGCTCAACGGAGCCGCACGGAGCAATGGCGCAATACTACGCTATTATCGGGGTACTGGCGTTATGCCATACGTAAGTAACAATTTGTTTACAACCCTAAACCATAACAGCAAGTCAACATGTAATCTTGGCTTTGGCGTTAAAGGTTTTCTCAAATTTATGGTCGCATGATGAACATAGTTTTGCCATGACTCCCAAATGCAAAACGGCAAGGACTTAATGTGATTGTATTCTAAACAAGCGTCAGCTATAAATACAGTAGCTAAAATGTATTTTCTAGGATAGTTTTTTTAGAACAAGTTTTGTTGCATCATGATGGTCACTCTTTCTCTAGTGACAGTATAGCTAGGGTACGACATTTGATCATCATCGTAGTCGACTCATAGCTATTTATAATGACGGTGTAGGCAGTTTTCTTTTCTCACCCTTGGAAATTAACAAACGTAATACAACAATTCAATTTTAGGGTTGGTAAATCTTAGGCTTATTTATTACTCTTGGCTATGAAGAGCCTTAATCAATATGTACAGGGAAAATCTTGAACAGACTGTGCCTAATAGTAGATAGAGATTTTACTGACAAGGTTACTTTTTTTCCAGAACTTTCGCCGGGTACACCAAATTCCCTGAAGGTTTCACCTTCGGAGTAGCCACAGCCGCTCATCAAATCGAAGGGGCATGGAACGTCAGCGGTAAGAACTAAATCAACTTTATTTCCCATAACCTTAACCTAGTCTACAACTTTATTAGATACTTTGGTATCGCTATGCGATGAGGAATAAAAATATTTCATTTTTTATATTTCTTTGCTTATTGGATCCCATAATAATATTCTTAAGAGTTCAAAGAGTAAGTAGTCAGAGCCACTTTAAAAAACCGGCCAAGTGCGAGTCGGACTCGCGCACGAAGGGTACCGTACCATTATCTATGAAAAAAAACCGGCCAAGTGCGAGTCGGACTCGCGCACGAAAGGTTCCGTACCATTATTTATAAAAACGGCAAAAAAAACATGTTTGTTGTATGGGAGCCACAATTATATATTTATTTTATTCTGTTATTAGTATTTGTTGTTATTGCAGCAACAGAAATACATAATCTGTGAAAATTTCAACTGTCTAGCTAACACGGTTCATAATGATACAGCCCTGTGACAGACAGACGGACAGACGGACAGCGAAGTCTTAGTAATAGGGTCCCGTTTTTAACCTTTGGGTACGGAACCCTAAAAAAGAGGTGGTTTCCTCGCGACGTTTTCTTTGACCGTTACGAGCACGTCGTGTCATCTAAATTTAGTAAATTCTGGCGTTACTGATTGACTGGTCTACTACTGGTCCTAAAAACATGACATTTATAAGGTGTATTCCTTTTGGTGTGTATGGATTTGAACTAAGAAAGGAATTTCTGAAATTCATGCAACCCCTGTTGCAGAAAATAACTCTACGTAGTCGTAGTAGTAGTAATATTTTTTAAATATATAAAATGCATTCATGCACCACCGGGATTTGACCTGACAACTTCACTACATAGTATAAAGCAAAGTCGCTTCCCGCGTCTGTATGTATGTCTGTATGTATGCTTATATCTTTAAAACTACACAACGGATTTTGATGCGGTTTTTTTAATAGATAGAGTGATTCAGGAGGAAGGTTTATGTGTATAATAACATGCTTAATATATTAGAGAACCACTGATAATTTTAAGATTTCTAATATGAAGTCGTAAATAAACACATTTTTTTGCGCTTACATTGCAAACGCTGGCTGATAGATCAAAATAATATACTAAATATTGTATACCTTAAAAAGGTCTACAAAAAAGTCCGCGATGGTAGGTATATGTTTATCTCTTAAGGATAATCCACAATATAGGATAATACACAATAAGCAATACAGCATCAATCCTTATCTAATTAAGTACCTTAATACATTTTGCATTTAATATGGAATAATATTGCCCATTCTGTAATATATTTTGGTATCAGCTTTGCACCCGTGCGAAGCCGGGGAGGGTCGCTAGTTAGGAATAAAAGTCAAGTAACCTCGTTTAAAGCCAGTACGGCTAGGCTAGTCAAGCGATCTTGATGACGGTAACTTTTGAAGTATTTAGTTAGATGTTTACTTGTTTTTGCTTATTTTGCCTTATCGTTTTCAAACATACTACTTACAGCTGTCTTCTTTATCGACGATCTGTCATTTATCCTTATCAATTCAGGTGAGGTAGACCACTTCACTACTCTTAGGACAAGTGGAAAACACATACCCTCGTACACAAGAACGACACTATGAGAAAACGCACCCACAGTGGACGAAATCTTTTTTCATATACATCACTTTATGTGTTGAGCGGCACTATGGCGCACGCTACCGTGTGCCTTTAAGAGCTCAACTTTGGCTAGAGGCATACGACAATGTGCCTCTAGTCACACTATGCAGTGTCGCACAACTCATAAAGTGATTTTTATGAAAAATATTTCTTCCACTGTGGGTGCGTGTTCTCATAGTGTCGTTCTTGAATACGAGGGTTAGATATATCGACTAAAATACAGGAAGTAATAGGTAATGTATAAATACGATTCAATAGTAACTCTTATTGGTCAAGGAAGCAGTCACAAATTACCACTCTCTAAACAAATGTAATGCGCGCTTTGCCAAGTTTTTGTCAAATTTACCTGATTTTTGTTAATGCTCGTAAGAAACTTAATAATTTAACCGATTTCAAAAAAGGTTCTCGATTCGACGTAGGTACAGGTCTATTAGTTTTTTTCATGCTTATCCTATTTCAACGATTTTTCCGCTATGGTGTAAAGAATAGTTCCTAGGTAGTTAGCTCCATCCATTTAAAATTCATCAAAATCGGATCAGTAGTTCTTCCATACAATTTTAAAACTAAATCAACACGCTCAAACTAATTCCTTGAACTTCAAGTCGGTTTTTATTTAGTTTTTAAAACGATATAATTTTTGTACCAAAGGCAAGTCCGAAAATATATGGGACCGTTTATCCCACACGCGGCCTGATATGATCGCTGACGGTTCCAACGGAGACGTCGCCTGTGACTCATACAACCGCTATAAAGAGGATGTCGAGGAGCTGGTCAACCTTGGAGTGGATTTCTACCGGTTCTCACTGTCCTGGGCCAGGATCCTGCCGACTGGTCGCTCGAATTTCGTGAACCCTGATGGAATCCGCTACTATAATGACCTCCTTGATGCGTTGGCGGAGAAGAATATCGAGCCACTGGTAAGTTTTGTTATTAGCTCCAATCCACAGCTTAGTACCTACCTACACAGTTAGTAGGTAGGTAGTACGCAGACAAAAACCTGCCCAGTTGTAGGACTTCAATGACATACTTACTTATTTAAAAAAAAAGATCGCCATTACTATACCTACGGGCGCTCTTAGCCCCATTCTGAAACTAATATCTATCGATGAGACTAATCATAAAAGCAGACGCGTGTCAAATAATTATGGCACTAGTCTCCTAATAATCACGAAAGTTTAAACAATAATAATCCCTATCGGTTTAGCCATTTCAGCTTTTTTTTCATCACAGTCAGCCTTACAAACATTATCATTTATGATTATTATGACATAACAATGCCATGGGTGATAGTCGCTGTCCCCGATAGCAAAGTGTGACGTATTGTGATGAATAGATCGTTTGGCGGCTGGATTTGGCTTCTGGTTTTATGGCGCAACGCAACAATGGACAACACCTTAAAAAGCAACAAGTTGATGCCCATCTTCCTTCGCGATTGGCCATTCTACTAATTATATAAATGCTATTGGCTGAACCGACTTGGATGAAAATATATAAATAAATTTTAGACAACATATCACACAGAGCCATCTATCCCTATGCTTGTACTATGGAAACCGGATAACTCGTTGTGCAATATTGCCGGCCTAGCAATTACCCGGTATTAAATTACCTACAATAATGGACACTGTGGGACAAAACTATAGATTTTGACACGGGTCTTTATCACGTAATTACCTTTAATTTACTTTCCCGACGTTTCGGCTATGTTACAATAACCATGAAAAATAATACTGTGGGACAAATTGTAATAATGTTTTCAGGTGACCCTGTTTCACTGGGACTTGCCCCAAACCCTGCAAGACCTTGGCGGTTGGGCGAACCCGATAATGATCGATTACTTCCGCGACTACTCCGACATTTGCTTCAGGGAGTTCGGCGACAAAATAAAGTCGTGGATCACCTTCAACGAACCCTACGAAATTTGCGAAGACGCTTACGGCGATGAAAAGAAAGCTCCGGCTATTGACAGCCATGGAGTTGGAAATTATCTGTGCAGTAACACGCTTCTGAAAGCTCACGCCGAGTCGTTCCATTTGTATAATGAGACGTACAGGGCGCAGCAGAATGGAAGAATCATGATCTCTATTAACTCCATCTGGTACGAACCCAGCGATCCCGAAAACGCCGAGCAGGTTGCTTTGGCTGAGGTCGCTAACCAGTTCAAAGTAAGTCTCATTATATTAATTAATATTAGCGGACATTTCACACAGCGTCATCTAGTTCCAACTAAGCTGAACCAGAAAACTTATAGAATACCTACCTAGAACTAGTATACGTTGTTACATCCAGACACAGAACATACTTCCTTGTTTATCACACTTGTCGTAGATGGGAATCGAATCCATAACCTTATAGCGCAGATGGCAAAACTACTATCAAGCGAGCTGTAAGGCCAATCTGAACTGTTTTGTTTAGACATCTTTAAGGATCTGAGTCCCTAAAGATCTGAGAGGATATAAACATAAACCCATGCTAGGGATTTACAGTTGATAGATTGTTTTTGTTCTCAGTTCGGTTGGTTCGCGAACCCAATCTTCACCACGGAAGGTGGCTATCCAGCAGCCATGGTTGAAAACGTAAAGCGCCAGAGCGAAGCCGAGGGTCTGACCAGACCTCGTCTGGAGCAATTCGATGAACACTGGACGCAAAGGATCAAGGGCACTTCGGACTTTCTCGGAATCAACCATTACACCACTTACTTGGTGACTGGACCTGGTGTGGACCCGGTGGCTAAGTCGCCGTCCTGGTTGAAGGATATCGGCGCTGTCACTAGTTTGGACGTCGGTGGCGATTCTGCTTCGGAATGGTTCAGGGTACGTTTTATTATCATGTTCGTCCATTAATCATGTGATGTTTTTTAGGGTTCCGTACCCAAAGGGTAAAAACGGGACCCTATTACTATGACTTCGCTGTCCGTCTGTCTGTTACAGGGCTGTATCTCATGAACCGTGTTAGCTAGACAGTTGATATTTTCACAGATTATGTATTTCTGTTGCTGCTATAACAACAAATACTAAAAACAGAATAAAATAAATATTTAAGAGAGGCTCCCATACAACAAACATGTTTTTTGCCGTTTTTTTATAGATAATGGTACGGAACCCTTTGTGCGTGAGTCCAACTCGCACTTGGCCGGTTTTTTAGCATATTTTATCCCATGTGGTTTCCAGGTGGTGCCAACCGGCTTCGCGAACCTTCTCCGATGGTGCAAGAGTACTTACAACGACCCCCCAATCTACATCACCGAGAACGGTTTCTCAGATCGCGGTACTCTCGAGGACTATGGACGCATCAAGTATTTCAATGTGAGTTCTGATGTGATGTGGCGTGGTGAATGAGCGTCCGACTGAAATGCAAGAGGTGCGGGTTCGATCCCTGTGGCGGGACAAACGGTTGCATTATTTGCGGATATTTCCGGGTGTACCGGGTGTACCTATGGTACCATGATACTCGTAGTTTCTCTGATAACCTCCACACAGGGGTCAGGAATATGAATGTATGTAGGCCGGGAAGTAAAATATAATGCGTTTTGCCCCCGCCAATTAATTATTCTCGTCCTCGTTCATTCCTCATTCAATCGTTCATCTCATTCACTCAACAGATCCTTCACTCATATATTCCAATGATACCAAGTAGGTGTACGAGATAATACTGTTGAGTGTTATTGGATTTTTGAAACATTATCAAACTGATGTTCTTATTACAGGATCACCTGAGCGAGATTTTGAACGTGATCTATGACGATGACGTAAAGGTACTCGGCTACACCGCGTGGACTCTCATGGACAACTTCGAATGGAGGGCTGGATTCTCGTAAGTTTATGTTTTCTAACTAGCTTCCGCCCACGGCTTTGCCTACCTGGTTAAGAAGTAGACTATTTATATTTCAGGTCACAAACTACCTACTTCATTTTGTTGTTTTTCGTAAAATACAACCTAATCCTAATAATATTAAGAAAGTTTGTGAGTTTGTATGTATGTTTGTTCCTCAATCAGGCCTAAACGACAAAACGGATTATTTTTAAATTTGCTGTATATGTAGATATTACCTATTCCCGAATAAATAATAGACTACTTTACAATATGATGAAAAGGGATGATTTCTGTATAGATGGCGCTGGTGTGCAATAAATCTGACATCACAGACTAAAAACATTAACCCTCGTATTCAAGAACGACACTATGAAAACACGCACCCACAGTGGACGAAATCTTTTTTCATAAACATCACTTTATGTGTTGTGCGGCACTATGGTGCACACTACCGTGTGCCTTTAGAGCTCAACTTTGCCTAGAGGCACACGACAATTTGCCTCTAGTCACACTATGCAGTGTCGCACAACACATAAAGTGATTTTTATGAAATAAGATTTCGTCCACTGTGGGTGCGTGTTCTCATAGTGTCGTTCTTGAATACGAGGGTCAGTCTTTTCTATTCTCTAGGGTCGGCTAGTTAGGTATAAATAACACCCAGACACAGAACAAACATCTACATATCACACAAAATGTTTGTCCTGCTTGGGAATGAAACCCACAACCCGTCATGCATGATAAAATTTCTGTCATAAGATTTATTCACGTTTTCCAGTGAGCGTTTCGGTTTCTACTATGTTGACATCACAAACCCCGATCGGCCGCGGACACCGAAGCTATCTGTGGATTACTACAAGCAACTGACGGCCACGAGGGAGCTGCCTCAAGATGAGCGCTTTATTGAGCCCTCGGTAAGCAACTACTGTAGTTTATTGATGGCTTGTCATGTCACTGGTACTTTCTTGGTTGTATTGCATTAAGTCAATAGCCAGCAGGCGTATTGCTTAAAACTCGATTTTCACCCGCTGATGTTCTTTGGCTCATCTTTCGAATTTAGAGAATACTTAACCATAGATTTTGACACGGATCTTTATCACGTAACTACCTTTAATTTATTTTCCCGACGTTTCGACTATTTTACAATAGCCATGGTCGCGGGCAGACTAAAAAATTAAAGGACTAATCAATCCGTGTCAATATATATAGTTATATATATTAATCACGATAGTTTGAAAAATAATTTACGAGAATACCTACTGATTATTAAAGAATCATTCACTCTATTTCAAGATTCTATGCAATGATTGATTAATGCAAGAATGATGCAAAAAGCCTGCATTTCAGGGCTAAGAGGCTCGTTTCGTAAAATAGGTATTCTTTGATAAAAAAAAATCTTTATTGACACAACTGAACGCTTTCGTGCTTCGGATATGGCATGTTAAAATGGTTTTGGCAACGTTAAGCCATGAAGGCTTTTGAGCGGCCTAGATTTCAGAGTTGGCTACCAGCTTTTACCGCTTATATTACCTACGAAACACTAGTACCAGTAAGAGAAAAAGAGTAGAGTAGATTTTTCTTTGTACCACAGTAGTTCAGTAGTATTGCATGGCTTATTAACACCAGCTTTCTTCCACAGGCAAGGAAACACTGAAGGTGACGGAGGCTTCAGTAGTTAGTGCAATAGATATTAACACCTTACAATACACCAAATATACAGAACCTATTTATTTACCAAACATCCGTTTTTTTTCTACAGACACGATCCAGAAACGAGTTATAGTTTAGCGCAAAACTATGGTTGTGAGGTCTGACTATCCGCTAGAAATCTTCTAAATACCCCTTTTAAGTATTACCGCAATTTAGTTACAGGTATTATGTCAGCTCGAACAAGAGCATCCTCGTAACGGATTTCTAATATAAATGTAATATCCACTACTATTGTTTCATCGTTCAACATCAATGGTACACAATCAATGGTACACAATCAAATGGTACAGAATCAATTTCTCTAATGATACCTGCAAAGAGCATATAAGTGGATACCTGGAGATATAAGGATGACTATCCGACCTTAGCCTAAGATTAATAAAAACTATGATAGGTATTAAAACAAATATTTATTTAATTCATAGTATAAGAATATCTAATTATTTACAATGAAATTACAGTAAAAATTTATAATAACTTTGACACTTTTAATTTCATTGTTATAACATTGATACACGTTATAGTACACTACATAGAAAACTTGCATCTGATATCAGACTGAAAAGATATGTTTGTAAAATAAAAGCTAGTAACTTATGAATTAAACGATATAATGGACTCGGTACATTGTTTCGGATATTATTGCGTTGTCGGGCGCTAGGCTGTCGTACATGCTGACTGCACGTAGTCTATGAGATTTCCAAACTACAGTCTCTCATCACATAATTGGGCTACTGGTATATGGCGTCTAACATTGTTGTGACAAAATTCCCACGCCAATTTTTGCTCGTCAAATGTTGTCGCAGCAATCTTGTGAGAATTCAAGAGACGCGGTTATAGACCCTCAATCGACGAACTTTTTCTCTAATGTAACTAGAGACTGATTAACTGATGAAGTTATTGTATGTCGATTTAATTCCAACAATTATTCGTCATATGCTTGAGTGTCCAAACCAAACAAAATAAATCATGAAGACTGCGTAAAGACTAAAATGGCGATATTCTAGAACTAAACTCTAAAGCCAACCTAATTTTACCAGTTTTAGCCAGTCTAGTTCTGGAACACGGACTAATGTGCAACCAGCATTAGCAACATGGAATGTTTCTCTGAATGAAGCAAGAGTACGGTAAGAACGCTTTAAAATGTTAGTTTATTCCGGCGCAGCCATTCCTAATATCCACCACATTTTAGCTGCGCCAGAAAAAATCATACGCACCGACGAAGGTGGTTCCGTGAAATAAGCAAATAATGAACCAAACAATATATAGAGCACCGTCACGTACGGCTTACAATTAATACACAACAAATACAATATAGGTATGCAGTACAGTATAAGAAATGGATCTAAATAATACAAATTAAAATGTATTACAAACCCAGCACCTTTACGTCTAGTTACAAAGTTACACAGATGCATCTATTTACCATAAACAGATTACAATTAAGTCTTACAGAATAGTACAATTACTAATATGGCAAAGTTTTCAATGTAGCATTTGATAGGAGACCTAATTTTGATACAAGTTACAATAAGCCAGCCGTTCGAGCACTCATGCAAGAACTCACGCTCCAACTAGAGATTAGGTGGGCTAAACAATTTCAAGAAGAGTATAAACACTTAAATAATAATAAATGTTACAAAATAGTTTGTTTTCACTGATCCACACTTAAAAGTACTCTCCTGCCGTCAAAATGTAAATTTATACTAGGTATAGTTATATTTATCAGTAGAAAATAAAGGCTTATTGCATTAGGTAATAATAAGGCACAAGGGCGACACCACGCGGAGCGCACTATACTTACTACAACGTACATTACTATACTTACCTAGTTATTCAGTAGCTGCACCCACACATCCATTATTGCATGTAAACTTCTCGTCCTCTCGCAACTATGTCATACCTAGGTATTCATAGTTGCTAACGATATTATCTAGTTCACAATTAACTATAAAAAACTTAACATCTATCTATAATCTCGAAAAATACCAAGGACGGTGTAAGTAGACAACGCTTCCCTACCTCTGTAAAGTAGATTTTCTGTCAAATTTCATAATATCATCTCAACAGTTGAACCAATAGGTAAATTGTAGAAATATTTCAAAATTATCTAAATAATTACAAACAATAAATATATTTTTATAAAGAGTAAAGGCACAATAAGGCACTGTTACGTCAAGATGTTATCACAATCTTAATTATACGATAAAAATCAATCATACACGAAACGATTTCCGATAGTCTTTGAAAAGATTACGGAAACATGGAAGGTAAATGATTCTCGCAAAGTTACATCTTTCTGTTATGAAAGGCGACCTGCTTTCCCCCCTCTTTAGTCTAGTACCCCCGAACTAGGGATATACGCGACGAGTCGTATATTGCGATAGTCGCGCTCTGCTATACTCAGCTTTTTACTTCATAAATCTGCATAAACGATAGCCCAAATCCAACGTTACAAGCTCAATAATAATATAACGCTCAATCTCAGTCGGAATACATTTGAACGCTATCGCTGTCTCACGTAGATTGAAACAGAAATACAACACAATGACAATACAATGTAGATTAGTACACAACAATAACTCAAACATACTCTCATCCTTGATGAAGAACGCTTATTATAACTGCAGAATTACATTACATATTTCTATCTCATTCGGATAAATGCAGAGACAGAGACAAAACTAATTCTGCACAATAAGCGAACGCATTGTGAACAGCAGAAACGATACGGGAAAACTTAATCAATAAACTCTCTCGAAGCAACACTGAAAGTCGTCGCATAACAATACATTCCAATTCTAAGAAGCAACATAGCACCCAGTTTACAATAAACAATGCCCTGAAATCCTCATCGTTCCTGCTGTCCGATTGGATGCCATATCTAACTACTGCTTATTCTCACACTGACACAGTCCAACCAACACTCACACATTGTCATTTTAGTGAAATATACACCTGTACCGTTCAGTCGGCGTCGCTTCTCTGCGTACGTCGACGCGTCGGTAGTACGCTAGCACTAGTTAATCCGCGTGCTTACAGCCAAGTGAGCACGTTGTCGGGCTTGTTACTCGTCGGGTTGATGAGAGACTGCACATCCTCCAGGAGTATGTCGTTTGAGAACTCGTTTAACTGAAAAAAAAATACTGAAAATTTCAAATTCTGACATGGCACTATATGGCACAGGGTATGAGAGTTTTAGAGAGCAATAGGCCATTTTTCTCCTGCCTTGAGCTTATCAAATCCAGATTAGCTTTCCTAGTGCAAAAGCAAAACCCACGATCGTATGCGTGAATTGAAACTTCTTCAAGGCGTCCTAAATTCCTTTGCTCCTTTTATTTACCACCATAATATCAAAACAAGACCCAATAGTTACAACATTTCTTCCTATTTTTCACCAGGAAACACACCTCTTCAGTTTCAGTCAGGCCAACGCTCAACACTATCAAGATATGGTATGAGCTCAATAAAGCCATACATCGAATAGGTATAAGTTGAATTTTGATTCACGAAGCATTTACCTGTAACGAAGGCACCAGATCTTCAGTATCGCCAAGCGACATCTCCGTAGAGTCCATGGCTCCAGCCTCGCTAGTGCAGTCCATGCGATCGTCCATGCGATCATCCATGGTCGCGAGGAAGTCTTCTGGCGTGTGCGGCATGGAATAGGACTGGGGTCCGGCCATGCCCAGCCCGCTGTCCGCCGACTCCTGCCGCTGGTGGTCGGTGAGACCAGACAGGAAGGGGTCTAGAGGCAGATCGGTGCTGGATATAGCGCCCGTGCTGTTCGCTAGCGATGACACGATGGACGACGCTTGTCTAGCCATTATCTCTTGCTGGAATTGAAAATAAAGTAAGTTAGATTTTGAACCGTTCGTATGGGGTAGGCGCCGGTTCTGCTTGCAGCGTTCTGAAGTTATCCAAGGGCATTAAAAATTAAATCTGTCAAAGCCTTCTTTTAAGCAGTAATAGTTTTGTCTTTATAAATAACTTTAAAACTCAATAATACTAGGTATACTATACTAGTACTAGTACTACTATACTAGTCCGCCTACATAATAGGCGGACGCAAGGTAGTGCATCGCATCGACTACATAGCCTAATAGACGCCTAATGGCTTCATTTCTTCAAACAAACAACTCTGTCAAGTCAGTGAGGTATGAGGTACGGGGGGAGCCGGAAAAAGCATTCTAATTTCAAAATGACGTGATTCACTAGGGATGGGAAGTGTTGACATGAGTTGTCGATAGCAGTCAGAGGCACGTCCAAATATTATATTTGGCACATACCCACATTTTGCAGTAGTTAGCAGTCCATACGTGACAGGTTGCAAGCCCATCGCCGCTTATAAAAATACTTACTAGGTACTGGTTTCCTCACGATGCGATGTTTTCCTTCACCATTTTAAACACGTGTTTAAAATGGTGAATGTATAAATATCAATTGCTGTTCGTTAGTCTCGCTAAAACTCGAGAACGGCTGAACGGATTTATTTTATCTTGGTCTTTAAATATTCGTGGAGGTCTATGAAGGTTTAAAAGGTGAAAAAAAAATCGAATAATTGCCGGGAAAACCTAAAAACAGCCCTTTTCTTTTTCCCATACAAAAGTTAAAAAAACGTAGAGTCCATTTGAGCTTTATTAGGTTTGATAGTACGGGAACGGGAACGGGATCGGGATCGGGATCGGGAACGGGAACGCGAACGCGAACGCGAACGCGAACGCGAACGCGAACGCGAACGCGAACTAATTCTAAAGCGATAATATGATAAATGCGAATAGCCAATAGGTTATTTCATATCCATGTAGGTACAACGCGAGCGAAGACGCGGACGGAAGCTAGTTGGCAATAAGTAGTTTTACTAGTTAGGTCCAACTGTTGTTGTTACTACTATGTAGGTTTATCGATCATCAATTATTGAGTAGTGATACAACACTATTGACTTTCGACAAGGAAAATAACCAGTCTAACTTGAGCTTGTGGTAATGGTTTTTTAGCATAAACAGACGAGATGTGCACGGGTCAAGGAAGTGGTCGGTACGGTACTACTGCAGGTTTGACGCGCGGTATTTTTTATCGGCCGTATAAGACTGATCTTTTGGATGTCAATGTTCGCCTTGCATGCGGTGTCTTTTTGGGCTGTGTAGTCGATGGTGCATCGACATCGTAGGGCGAAATTTCTGTATTCGAGATCAAAGTCAGAGCATGGATAATGATGGTAATGACATCAGCTAGTTCTGCCTTCAAGTGGTATAAAAACAATATTAAGAATAGAATAAAAGAAGACTGTTCTGAGTAAGTAACACTTTCTCCGCAATGTAGGCACTTGACGTTCATGAAGGTTTGAACTCCATAAAACTATTTATTGACGATGTAGTCATCTTACCTGGCGTCTGATTTCCTGCTGGCGTTGCTTCAAGCGTTCTCTCTCAAGCTGCAATGACTGCAGTCTTAGTTTCTGACACGCCTGAAGCGGTGAATTGGCCCAAGCGTTGGCGCCCGGAGCACCACCTGCTGGCGTTCGTTGCAAGTCTTGGGCTGGAAGCAACAAACAACGCCATAAGAATAATGTTGGACAGAATTAGATTTTTTGGATGAAAACAGTTACAGAGATAGGGTCTCCATCTCTAACTACAATGATCGAAATCTAGAAAAAATAAACTAGGAACCTATATATTTACACGTAGAAAAATATGTTTTAATATACTTAATGTAAAATTAGGTACCTATGAGTTGTTGGGATGTATACGTGTTTACCTTGCTCGCCAAACAAATGGAGGATGGTCTGCTCCGCGTCTTCTTATACTTAATGCATCTGATTGAGCAAATACTTACGTATTCTAGGGTCGAACCAGGAAGTGGTGCGAGCGGCATGGTTGATGAAGTAGACCTCCCCCTCCGCCGTGGTGGCCTGCTCCCAGCCGTCCGGGAGCGGACCCCGCGGCTCCGCAGGTGCATTACTACTTGTACTCTTCGCTGCTGAAACCAATCAGAGGTACTCGAATTACTAACCCATAAACAACAAAACCAACGTAACCGTGATCCTCTCAACAGCGATTAGTTTCAAGTGGATTAAGAACTAAGACGTACGCGCACGTGATTGAGTATCGGTGGACATCGGGAAGGTCATCGAGAGCTCGTTCCAAGAATCGACGGCGCCAGACTTGCGCCTGCGCCCTCGCGTTGCCGCCGCTGCTGGCGCTGGCGCAACGCACGCGCTTCGATATGAATCACGGCGCGAGTGGCGCGGGCGCGGGTGTCTTGTCGCCGCCATGCCACCGACACATCACCCGCCCTCGTGCTCACTCACGCTCAAATACACAAATATATTACGAGCAACAAACAAACGATCATTCATAAACAAGCGCGCCCGCTGCGCTAATTGGACGCCAATATCATCGACATTGGTGAAATAATCTTCTGGCGTCCGCCAGCGGGTAGGTATTATTTCTATTTGCATCGTGTCATGCCACGACATGAATGAATTTTGAATGCATAAACCGTGTCTCGGCTGCTCGTAACTTATGTAACGATCGAGATCATAGTTTTCGTATTATATTTATGTATGATATACATTTTATTAGCGTTATAATGCAAATATTGACTAGTTTTGAATAGAACGGTTAATGATGACGAGTTTTGGAGTGGTTGAAATAAGTAAAGCACGTATCATAGCCTCCTTACTGTAGAAAACGGAGAGCAGCGTGTGTTCTAAGTAATTACACATTATTTACAATGATCATTACTCAACAGTCGACTGTCAGTACGACTAGTGGTTACGTCAGCCTGAGAACGCGCGACCGCTGACTTCTATTGTAACATCTGTTTCCATACATCTAAAATTGATAATTTGGAAAAAAAAATACTGCAAATAACACTACCTACTCGATAAAGGTCGCATTGAAAAATCCATAATCCCTCTAGGTCTCTTTCAGTTACTTACAGCTACGTACCTAACCGGATTAGTCTGAAGATTAACAATTAATTACTTAGTAGCAAGCTAGATGACATGTTACTAAATACTAATGAAATCGACAAATTAAAATAAAACCGCTTCGATAATACTATCTCACTCAAATGAAAGTGAAAGTAATAATCAGGATGAATCACAATAATAATACCTAATTCATAAATTATAACGTTAAATCGTAATTGCCAGATTATATGCTACCTAGTTAAAGCAATATTTTAAGTAGTCAGGTACTATATCTAATTAGGTAAGTAATGAGTTTAAGAATAAATTACAAGATTATACCGTATATCGAAACTTCTTTATGTGACTAAAGTTCAACGTCCACAATCTCACCTCATTACCTGACTCCAAAGATAAAAACAGTCACGCGAAACGAAAGTAACCGCGATGCTACAGCGCTTTTCTTTCAGATTCACAAGATTTTATTTTTCAACTCGTATTTATATGCATATTTATTTTCTGCAGTGGAGCATTAAAAATTGAGTCTAAGAGGCCACATGCGGCTGTTCTAATTATATTTTAAAATAATAATAATATACACAAGACAAATAATCGTAGTAGTCGTAGTTTTATCCTAAAATTCTAACTAGGTAAACATACATACGAGAAATGAACAGCACATATAAGATTTTGAGTTTTTCACATAAAGGACCCTAAAAATAATAAAAAAATAAGCAGGGGATTAACATTCCATTTGCTGATCTAATGATAATGTAAGACGCTTCATAATTCCTATTTTAAGTAAGATGCGTCACGATAAAAACACTTCGAGCGTTTGTTAAAGGTGTTATCATATCATATCAGACATCAGATAAAGGAGAAACGTGGTGTGAAAACACAGGTATTTGTATTGTCACTTGATCTACCTAAGCGAGTAATGTGATACAAGATGTGGAGTTGAGATAGCTCGAGTGTTTAGAAGCTAAATCATATTTGGGCACGGAAAATGACAAAAACCACAGTTCTTCATCAAAACTGTAGATGTAGCCTATGAACCCCGCTTTGAAACTGATTTCATGAGACCTAAATCATTTCGTGAAGTGGATTTTGAGTTCAATGGCAAAAACTGAATGGTGTCAATGGAAATGGTACGTAGGTACCCCTATTAAGGGGAAGATGTGGGGTACAAAACCCGCTTAAGTGATAGCATTTAGTGTTATCAAAAACAGAAGACGTGCCGAACTCGATAAACAAATTGATACTAGTAGGTAGTTAGTTGGCCCTCAGTGCTTAAGTTTACTGGATTGCAACAGGTTTACATTTAGAAGTTTCCCCAAAAAGAGCGTAGCGTTCATGCAAAGCGCTAACCAAAGTATGAAAATCTTGGCCATATTCGCTGTTACTCAACGCTAACACGGCTGGATGGGTCATTTCTTTGTAATAATATGCATTTGTGGTCTCAGGTGGACAGAGGTGCCAGCCAGGCGGGGCATTATACCAGCACAACGTAATTACGTGACTAGGACACGTACAGTACTATCTTACAAAGCATATAGGTACTAAATAGGCACATACGTGCTTCACATACAGTGTTAGGGAGAAGTTACAATGCGAAGAGTGTCTTGCCTAATTTAATTTCTTCTTTCTCTTATTCAAAGCTATGCAGGTGTAAACTCTACAAAATGGTCAAGAAGTTCATGATCAAAAGTTTTTATTGAGGCTATTTGTATAAAAACTCATTCAAGAAAACAAGGATTTATCTTGGCAACAATTAGCGTGACCATCAAGTGTGGTCATCTTCTCACATGTGTTTACGAATGAATAAGCGGCTGATTCATAATACGAAACGATAATTTCATTCACTACAAGGAAAATCTTACAAATATTCTCTCAAAAAAGTGCCTACCTGCCATGTATGTATTTGTTCAAGTGCTTGACGGAAAACGGTGCAGTAAAATAAATAAGCGTGACGTGCAAAAAAAATCTTCATCCAATCGGTTGGTGGCCATTATTATTGACGACAAAGAGATGAATGCCTACATTTGATTGTTTGTAGTAAAACGGTTCGATGGTGGCGGTATCGGATGTGTCGCATCACAAGTTCAAAACGCGATGGTGGCGCTGGTGCTCTGGCGTCGTCTTGTCGCCTCGGGGCCCGGGCCGACGCAGGCGCGACAACGATGTATTTTCCGAACACCTTTCAACGCTCATCTCGCATCGACCGACGGAAACAACGCGTTAATTCCCGTCATAAAATCAGTTTTAGAATTCGGGTTATTTGTTTTTATTTTAGTTACATGATAATTTTAAACCCGAGTCTGTGGCCAATTAGATCACGTGAAACAGAGGGACTTGAGTTTCTTTCTGTCATAGATATAATTTTTCTGGGCAGTTATATTAATCTGATAGCTTGTCCAATAGATATCGATTGGTTGCCTTGGTTACCTCCAGAATTTTGCGGATTACCTCACAATAAATGTGATCTAGAGTTTTTTTTTAAACTTAGGTATATCTACAATATCTAGGTAACAGCCCAGTCTTAGGTCAAACAAACATTATGTACCTCTACGTGGTACGTCCTGACACCGATTAAGCGCGGAGGAAATAAAAAGTAAGTATTGTTTTATTTTATTTTTGATATTCAATTTCCTGTTTAATATTAAAACGTTATGTTTGTCCCTTACCTACCTACGCTACACCAAACCAAACATTTTATAGCCTACTTGTAACCAATCCAGTTTTTCCTACGATGATCATTCATAATCCATACCTACTCAGATTTTTGAGAATGTTAGCGGCATTGTATTTAGCAATGACAAATGTTCACTTTTTTCAGACACTCCTTTAAATTATATTGATCTGACGAATAAAATATCTACCGTTCTTAGGATTGCAGTCATAGATCCTACTTGTTTTTAGCAGTGGTCGTCGCACGTCTTCGGGTCTACCGTACTTGGGAATAATAGTCGTGTTTTTTTTTTCTATTGTTGTTGCTCCTCTTTGCACAATACCTGTTGAGCAAAAAAGAGTAGTGGAAAGCTAATTACCAGGTGCTGGTGTTGCCGCTATGGATGCTCTCGCTGCCGCCTGCGAGAGTAACGTGTCCGTGCTCTGATGCTGCACGCCCGCTGCCACCGTCTGCGCCGCGAGTGATTTACGTGGATCCTCCCATGTTGTAGTCTTTGTCACATGACTGAAAAGAAGAAAATATTGGTTAGATCTCGGCATTGATAGAAATAGTTACACAATGGTGTTTTAGCACAGATTCCTTGGATAATCAAGCCGTGTAGCCAACAAATCCGGCTCGAAGGACCATGCTAAAAGATTAAGGTAAAGCATTGAGTACTTTTATTATGCAAGTTCATAATACGCATTCGCAAATACCGTAAAATATATTATTTAGATAGAATACTACAGTGTGTTCTAACAAAATAATACTAGAAACTACTACCGTAGTTTCTAGTATGCTAAAGTTGCTATTATTGCTGCTATTATATTATTGCTAAAGTTGATTCTTCGAGCTCATTAACGACAGTTCCATTCATCAGTTCCGGATGACGAAGGGCATCTACTTTTCCAACGGAAGGTCGAATTCTGGTTTATTCTAAAGGTAGGTATCAATATAAACAGTTAATATGAAACACACTTTACCTACTTATATGGTAAAACATGACATGTATCATGATGATAAATCTAGGAACCTACGAGTACTTAGGCTATCTTATCATCTAAATTGGATGGCCAACGATCGTTGTTATATTAGGGCCCTTTGTAAAAACTTTAAGCTGCCATTAGAAATAACGTTTTTAATGAATCGTAAGTTTCTGAACCTACGGGCAATTCTCACTATACAAAAACACAAAACATATCGAAGAACTTTTGGCTTTTAGCCTCGCATCAGAAATTTTTAATTGCTTTTGCCTCTACCAAAGCAAAGCTTTTCTCGCTTCGAGACGTGTTCGAGACCGAGCCGATGCTTCCCACTTAGCGGTCAATGTGACCAATTTGTAGACAAACCGGACGCACCGTGTGGTGCGACCCAATGAATAAGCCCCACCATTATTCTTTCACCTTACTGGCTATTATATATTCTGCACTTTTACTTTCTTTACTGAAAGTCAGCCAGTATTTAGTTTATTTCATCATAGATTTTATAGTATACTAGCGACCCGCCCCGGCTTCGCACGTGTTTAATACATATAAACCTTCCTCCTGAATCACTCTATCTATTAAAAAAACCGCATCAAAATCCGTTGTGTAGTTTTAAAGATATAAGCAAACATACATACAGACATACAGACGCGGGAAGCGGAAAGCGACTTTGCTTTATACTATGTAGTGAAGGAAAATATTGATAATAACAAAAAATGTATTGTTAATTTAATGAAATCCTACGTAAGGACGTCAAAGAGATAAATAAAACGTAATGTGGTATTTCCAATAATAAAATGTTAGGTAGGTACATTTTTTTCTACTACCTCTATAGGTAGTAGAAAAAAATGTACAGTCAGGAACGCATTCTCTGAACGGCCGAACTATAGTAGTAGTAGCAAATTTTGTTTGCTTTGATTTGTTGAAGGTGGGTTATTAAATACTATTACAAATCGATTGGCACAGAACGGCAATGAACTTGACCGTAGGCGTTATCAGCTGTTGTCGATAGGTACCTAGCGGGGCACCTGCCTACGCCAAACGCACCTGCATTATTATTTTTTTAAATTCGACTTGTTTTTGTCATCTTACGGTACATTTTTCTATTTTATCTTATCTATACAGGGGTGACAAAAAAGTTGTAGTCCTTCATAAGCACCTAGCCGCGTTAGCCATTCACTATTTACAGGACACTCTGTATAAGTACCTAACCTAATAAAACAAAGTAACTAATAAATTACGTAGTGTCCAAAAACGTGTATAGGAGACGTAAAATAAAATGACAGATATTTTTTTTATATTTCAAGAAGTCTTTATTACCATTGTGCGTTTCAACTGACGGACCACATTGGAATATTTATTAATAAACAAGCTATTATTTTAGTAGTAGTTCTCAAACAATTGTAGAAGTGATTCTCTATTTTGTAGAAGTAATGGTTCGAGAGCTACGATGCTTTGGTCTATCAATCCTCCACTCGTGAAATGTTGTATACCTATCATAATTCCTAATCTATTGACTATCTACGTACCTGCCTATATTTTGTAGAGAATTAGAACAATAGATTGACAAACTATCAATCATTTTTTTTTACGATATTTTCCGACTCAAATTTACCCCAAACAAATTTTAATTGAAAAATATTCGTTCCACGCAAACATAGTCGCGCACGGGTACCTGGTATAGTAGGTGTACGTAAGTACAACTAATGGTGAATAATAAAATAAGACTTTAATTAAAACCCAACCTACTATAATGTATTGTATAGGTATAGGTACTACGTATAAGGATAGGATTAACACAAATGATTACAGATTTACAACTCTATCGTAACCTCCAATCAAGTTTTACATGTTAAAATAATAATGCTAAAATAAATTTACAAATTGAATAACCGGAAAAACGTTCCACCTGCCTCACTTATCGCCGGTTTATTGTTCAACCTGTTCTGCCTCCGCAGCGTTTAACCTTTGCTAGCAGATGGCCAAGCCAAGCCAGGCCACACAGGGTGACATCTGAAACAGTTGCTCGAACTCCGGCATACAGGTGTGCTTGTATAAATAGTGTGGGTAGGTATAGGTACCTAATTACATAACTACCTACTGGGTAATATTGTGCGTACCTACTGAACGATGGACTGTGAGAAAGATGATATGGGTAAGAAAGGGGTGAGTGATGAGATGACGGCTGATAGACGGTAATGGAAGAACAAATGTTGTGCCGACCCTACTTAAGTGTGTTAAGGACAGGAAGATGATGGTGATGAACTGAATGCCCGTGACTTCTTATATTTATTTTGAAGTAGTTTCTTTACAAACTTACAAAGGTTGAACTTTAGGAACACCCGAAATAAAAACACTCCAGTGTTTTAGTTTTAGGCTTATTTCTGGCGGTTGAAGCAAAAACAGTCGGTGAGAAACGCATCAGTTTTATATGTTTAAAGATAGGCGGAGACGTTGGCGTTGTTTTGTACACTTCGAACAAGGCGAATGCAGACTCGGTGCAGTGAATCATGTTTTCATATTCATGAAACTAAAATAGGAGAGTACAATGGTGTGCCAGTCACATGGGAAATGAGGTAGGTGTTCTTAAGAACTTAGTTGGGATAATTACTACGATATTATGAGATATCGGTTAGTAAGCACTTAGTAGAGTAGGTAGAACTTCATTAATTAAGTTCCTTAAATAGGTAGATAAAGTAGGATTGTGCATACATACCTAATGTGTAGGTAGATATGCCACGGTGTGCAGTGTGCATGTATTGTTTTAGTAATATTTGCAGGATGCACAATTTTCTTTAATGAAACCATTTAAATTACGTGCATCAGCGCATGAACATCCCACAATCACGGCGCAGTAGTAAATCAACAGATCGGCCGGGGAGGGGCGAAAACGGAAAGGTGTGTAATTACACCGCAGCCTGATGTCTCGGTTTGCATAACACCGACCCGTGTATGAGCCATGAGCCCTATCATGAACCGCCTGAGTTGTTCCCGTAATTCATAAGATTTTAAACAGTTGTTTTGAACGATTCGTTCCCAGAAGCCTTTGCAACAATTGGCAACGTTGTCAAACACCTGGCCGGTGTTAGTCATACTTGCACCACAGTTGGTCATATAAGTAGTTTCTAACTAGATAAATAAATCCTAATATGTATCTATAAAGGGATTTATTTATCTACTAGCCGAACAATTTGATAATGAGAATTTTATAAATTTCACAACACTGGTTACCAGAGCAGATTGGTTGACTTTAAACTGCTGTAAGGTAAATGATATGAACATTATGATGGTATCCGGAGAGATCAGTCTAATGGTGGTAGTCGTGTCGTAGCTAGTGGCATTTGCAACTTGAATTTAAATAATAATCACAGCGAACAATCACCAGATGACAAGGAGCAAGCATTATGAAACCACACGCCATTTCTCTCGCGCAAGGCCTTCCACTGTTGCTCAACCGAGTTGTCGACTCAACACACAGTTGCTGTGTCTCGATAACAGCTATATTTGTCGTTGCCGACTCTCATACCTACTTATTGGTTTCGAAATAAAGTAAGTCGATATCAGTTTACGTGTCATTATTGCAATCCCCGATTCAACGCAACCTGATCATAATATTTCTTATATTTACCCAGATTTATCACTAGAATGGACATACCGATGCATCTCACACCAATATTTTTAACTTAAGATTTTTTATAGCTTCTGAAATATACAAGATCGTAAAAAACGAAGCAAACAAAAACGAAAAGACTAATGATAATGAAACAAACTAACTACAAACCTTTAGCGCAAACAAAGCTCGTTATGAATCGTAAACAGAATCGCGAGTACAATGACGAATTCGCTGAAACGCCTCGTGTTTCCACTTTCAATTAAACGGAAAATAAAGTTGGCATCGTGTCTATCGACGTAGCATAAACATTAAAATAATCATGATGGTTGAATAGCAGAGCATCCCACTAATCTCATTCAGCTGCCAGTGCATTAACATATTTGAAATAGGTAACTCTTACTCCGATAATAAAAAATACTCAACGCAGTTATATATTTTCTAATTCAAAAAGTGTTTGCTTAATACAGTACAGATGTGTATTGTGTACCTAGTTATTGACAAAACTATAACTGTAACTGCGAAAAGCTGGATTACCATCTTACTCATTGACAAACTCCATTGATCCGGAGCATTAGTGGCATTACGGTTCGCTGCAAAGGGCTCATATCCAGGATGCACACTTGCACATCAAGTTAATAAGTCGATTAGCTAGTTAAATCGGGCACAATCTGCAGACGGGTATCGTACCAAAGATGGCGCTCGCTCACCGGATACGCGTCGTCTCGGACGCACATCCTCATCTGGTGCGTAATTTCCCCGCTTTTACTCTTCACAAACTACTGCAGACAACACAATGGACAGAACGATAAAACCAAGCAGCCTCGAAATAAATCAGCTTTATTTACCGTCGGAATGGTTACGTAATTCAGCTGATTGCGCGGTTAGGGTATTATGCTCAAAGGTGTAATTGTACAGGCGGAAAACAAACAAGGTAGATTAGATGCATTTAGCCTCACCTACCTACCTACTTATACTTACTCGGGCAAGTTGATTTAAAAGATTTAGATTTTAGAAATTTTGTTCACAGTAAAAAAAAATAGGATTACGACTGTAATCCCCAAGCTCTGTAAACATCCTCTTAGATCTCCAGGCAATTAGATCCTTGAAGATGTCTAGAGTCCAAACAATTTGGCACAGTAGCAAATCTTTCGTATTTAGTACGAGTGCCTAACACTCGGCAACTTTGCAATAACTTGGTCGCGCTGTTTGGAACGTAGATTTATTCTTTGTTCGTAAATCGTAATGCAAATGCAATAGATGTGGCAAACAGTAGTCGGATCCCGTTAAACGGAGTGTGTCGTTTCGCCAACAAAGAGCATCTGCGAGGTAAACAGTAAAGCACACAATACAAAACCAATAGGATGCGCGCGCGCACGACCACAGAATGCCAGTCAATAGGTTCAACTACTTACCTAGCCTAAGCTAGATACATCTATTAGAACTTGGAAGATACAGTTGCACAACAACGCAAAATGATTAACATTTTGCCGTTTATATATCTGAGGATATATATATTTATTTACAACTTTAAATCTATA
This sequence comes from Hydriomena furcata, assembly GCA_912999785.1. NCBI lineage: Eukaryota > Metazoa > Arthropoda > Insecta > Lepidoptera > Geometridae > Hydriomena > Hydriomena furcata. The sequence continues at coordinate 10,675,578 of OU538824.1, forward strand.
TAAGTAGATGACTAACTGCTTACTTATTAATAAGATAATTGAATACATACATAAATGGGTTAAACTATAATACGTACCTTATCAGTTGAGCATGATGTTAATAAATAATACAATGTTCTATAATTAATAATAGTACGATTCGATATACACCTTCCTAAACCTATGTATCTAATCTACCTACTTAGATAACTGAACCAAACCAATTCTGGACGTGACTCATTCATTCACATGACTACGTTTCAGTAACCAGCAAAATGTATTTACGCTAACAAACTATCTAGCCAGTTGCATGATAGTATCAGGATCATTGATATGTGCTACGAGAACACGATCGATTGTTTCATTTCAAAATACGATCATAAATAACCTACCTTCCCAGCTGTATATATTTACGAACAGAATAGTTTGGTGTTTTTGCCAGTGTATATATTTATTTAGGTAAAACATCGATAAACAATCGGATATTGGTAAATACTACGAGTACTTATGTTATTTTTGGTTGTTTCAGATTTGTAGTTTAAACATATCACATTCAATCAACGGTGTCTCTCTCTCTGTGACAGTTCCATGGCTCCACACGATGGATCGTAGGTTTTTCACTGAGAACAACATGGCGGAGACGGCATTCTAAATTTGTATCGCGGACGAGTCGGCGCTCGCGTACGTAAATAAACGCACACACGAATAATCAGTAACACTATACAAGCATTAGAGCAACTTGCTACCACTACATCACACAAATGAACAGTCTACCCGCAATTAACTTGGCTTTATTTTATGTTTCCAAGATTCATTTAAATTACTTGCTTGATTCTGTAAATTAAGATGTCGAGAATCGAGATAAGTCCGCTTTGACCGCAATTTTCCCTGGCATAAAGGCACATAGAGCACACATTTAACTCACACAAACATAAGTGGACGAAAACGCACTAATGACGCATCGACTTCCGGCCGATGATTTTATTATAGGATCTACGTTTAGTTCAGAGCCAATATGAAATGAGTATCAGACCTATCTTTTCTGTTACAAATGAAAGATACAACTTGGCTTATTGCAAAACATATTGACAATTTATTCGATTTATAGCCATTGTTAATCATCAGAATTATTATTAATCAATTATTTAAAAAATGTTATTTTTAATGATAATTTGGTAATACTGAATACAATAAGATATGGTTAAAAGTGTTCTAGTGTATGATTTTTGCATTATTTATAAACGATAGGAATAAAGATAACCGATTATGGAAGTATGATGAATGACAGCTATCAAGAATGAACGATTAATAATTTCTAAGGACTAAGAACACCCAACACAACCAGCCGCGCCGTGTTAGTTGCAAAGCGTAAATCAATCGCAGCTTTCCTTGTCGACGACAGGAACTGGCGCCGCGTGGCGCCGTGCGTCGTTTGCACTTTCAACGACTACCATACTCGTACCACCTACGTACCTATCTTACGATCGGTCATTTTTGCTTCATAAAAAACAAAACAAAAAGCAATCACCTTATAAAAAGTTCCCAACGGACAAAGAAATTAAACCATCATTTGGGTTATTATTCATCAACTAATCATCGACATAGAAATTGTCTGTCTGATACTTTTTTTTAAATTTGTAAAAAAATAACCGACATAAGTAAGTAATGCAAGTTATTATCATATCCATTTAATCAGCGAGGAAGTAAACAAGGTGTATTTAATCAAATCAGGAAATAATCAAGTGATATTTGGAGGATTTTATGATTTAAGGTCTGGGTAAAACTCTGTCAGTTCATCTTGCTAGTGTCCAGGGTCGAGGCGGGAAGTAATCAAGGTTTATTTTGTCAGCTGGCTTATTTAGTAAAAATCTATGATTTTCATAGCCATAGCTTTGATAATAGATCCAAAATAGTTACTATGAAATAGGTATTCTTTAAATTCGTATAATTTTTACACTAAAAGCTAGCAGGTCAGGAGTTCAGGACGTAGTAGGTATTTAATGTTATTTGGGAAATTTTATGATTTAAGGTCTGGGTATGTGGAACTTTGACACTCTGCTAGTGTCTGTCCAGAGTCTTGACATGACTCTTAAGTCGAGGTGTTCGTGATAGTTACTGTTTACGCACACATTGTTGCAATGCATGTTGGCGACCAGTCGGCCTTGCCGCTCGGTGGTCTGCCTCTCGCTGCCAGAGGTTAACAACGTTTTTTTTATCTAAGTTTAGAAAGTAACCGAGGTGTATTTGCATCGTTTGCTATAATATTACAGAGTGTAGGTAACTAAACTTCGCCCTCTTTAAATTTAAGATCTTTTAATTTTATAATGATTAGGTACTAGCAATCCACTCCGGCCGACCGGCGCGGCGCGGTATCGGTCGCCGCGTCGCTTCGCACTGGTGTACTAAATTTTTTTACACTGTACTATTATTGATTTTTTAGTAGGGAATGTAGGGATCCCTAATTTTTTTTTAGTTATTAATAATCATAGCCTATTTTACTCAGAGATAATGTAATGTAGTATTCTAATGGTTATTTTTTTTAAATCGGTTTAGTAGTTTTTGAGTTTATTCGTTACAAAATTACAATATTTTTTCTAAGTATATAATATTAGTATAGATTATATATATGTATGCTGTGTAAGGTACTAGCTAGACAAATCACAGCCAATAGAGAAGCTTCCTGGGATCCATTAGACGCAATCAACGACTGAAACATCCATGATGTAATACTGACTGTTGAAGTCACTCTTGAGATTATTGTGCTATTGTGATTATCTTTAATAATTTAAAGGATGACAACTTGCAAAAGTGTAGGTACCTACCAACAAAACAAAACTAATTTTAGGTACTTACTAACTATAACACCTAGACTACATAATAATTGACCTAGGTACTTAAATAACAATACATAGGTACACAAAGGACAGTGAATAGGCATTTTTTAGAATACCCAAATGTATATACCGAAGTTCTAATATACCTTGGTGCATAATAAACTTGGCGGGTGTTTAACATCGAGAAAAAAAACGTTAATGTCTGTGCCTATAAGTATTTTAAGCCGTACTGAGTCACAAGGAGTCACGTGCCCTATAATTAGAAGTTAATCAGCGAAAAAGGCAGAGTACGGAGGCGGCACATTATATCGCGTCCGTCCATTGCTCATGATCATGAACGGAAGCAAATCTGGCATGAATAAATTGTGTACACTATAGTATGAAATAGTAATCTGTGGCTGTGCGCGTTGCCCATTCATATTATGGCCAACTAACAGTCCGCTCCTGCGTCACCCGGGTGTAATCATTAAATGGCACAAAAAAATTACACCTTGGGTTACATTATAGAAGATTTGGTTTGGATTCCTAATTGTTTCTAGTAATAAATATAGCCTATGTTATTCAGAGATAATGTAGCATTCTAATGGTGAAATAATTATTGATATTGGTCCAGTAGTTTTTGAGATTATTCGTTACAAACATACAAATCTTTCCTCGTTAAAATATTAGTATGGAGTGGACTGGCCAGGTCGCCAGCGACCGTTCTGTGGATGGGCACACAGGAAACTAATTGTTGCAATCGCGTACGCCGCTAAGCGCTGAACAGCGGAACTAAAACTAGACAGGAACTAAACAGTTAACGCTGTAAACTGGACATGGACATGGACACCCATATTATCATCAGCATTGATGCGTAGGCTGGCGTTGCACTTGTAGGAATATTAACACTGGTAGCTTCAGAAGAATAATTCAGGATGTCGAATTCGTGGATTGATTCGAACCATGTCACTAAATATATTCAAATCAAGCGTTAGAAGTTTTTAGCAGGAGTTAGGCAGCTTATGCACTTTCTCGCTTCGCACTTGTCAGCTTTTAAACAATTTTGTGTAACTCCACTAAGAAACTACGCCGAGATTGGTCTCGGGCAGCTCAGTGCATTGGTCGGTTGCGGCCGCGGACTTTGGACTTGGGAGTGTTTGTATGTGCATCCTGTTCCCTCTTGGGCATCGCACGTTTTTATCTCGCTTGCTCTCATGTCCTCCTCGCACTATCATTGTCATGACTTCATCACATCACTCGATTCGATTGCATGTGATTGAAGTTGCCGGCTTGTCGGATCTAATCGGTTTCTTGTGTAACAACTAACAACAGGAAAGAAGATGCAATTATTTTTTTCAAGTAGGTACTTAGGTAAGTTTTTATGAAGTAACTTCTGCCTATAGGTAGGTACAAAATTCTTAGTTATTCCCAGGTACCTAAGTCGCCAAAAATTTAAAATTTAAATGTATCTAAGTTGACTTATATATCAGGAAGAGGAAGAATACTGGTAACACAACCAGTTTTATTTGAGCCTTTATTTTATTTGCAAGCAACAACTATCATTTTAAACTTCACAGGAAAACGAGCTCAATAAGCAGACTAAAACTTCGATTTGTAAAATCAACGGAAGTGGTCCATTATAGAAAGGAACATTTGAAAAGGGCAGGTTTTGACGCTACTTTGTAACAATTTGCGAATATCGCCAAGGCTCTGTCGGCCGGCACTCGGCACGCACGATACCTACGAGACAGAACAAATGATCATTTCCCACACGCAAACAGTTGGAATAGGTGTAAAGGTTTATCGGCAGCCTCGGGGCGGGTGGCTTGTACCTGACTACTAAATGACTTAGCGGTCCTTGAACTCTCCTTTGCCGCAGCAGACCACAGCTCAGATACACACGGCGACGACGCTCAACTCAAATATAACAGGATAAAAGCACCTTTATCGTTTTACCTTCCATAGAGTTTCTAAATTAATATAAAATGTTAATATATTTCTATAAAGTTGGCACGTTCAATAGGTCACAAAATACTACAGGTTTTTGAATGTCAATGTCAAACTGCCTAACAAATACGTTGTTAATATTCATAGCTGAGATGTACCCAAGCTTCTTTTTGGTGATGACGTACAAATTAACGTAGAACTTTAAGATAAATATGTACCCAATACATTCCTTGAATAATAAGAATAATTGGACTGCAGTAACAACTTAAAGCTTGTAAAGAAATTAAATCTAGTACAACTTCAACTTAAGCAACACTGCCATAGGCGCTTGCAGTTGTGAAATGCCAAAGCGAGAAGGGAAACCGTGTACTTGTCGAGATGCAAAATGTCACTACCTATATTGAGAAGTGATTTACATATCATTCAATTTCGACCCAGTTACAACTGTTGAGAAATTCAAGGTCGTTCGTACCGAACATTAGTTCAGCAACATAACAATAGATTGACAACCCTCTTAAGGTGCCATGACCTTTCTTTCCCACGATTCTAAAGAGCAATCATATTACAGCACTTGACAAGGACCTTATAAAGTAGGTAGAGGAAGTCAACAATCAACATAGCTAATGTATTAGCTATAATTTATGGGTCTTTGGAATGATTGAAGCAATTTCTTATAGGTATATTTGCTTCTGTAATATAGGTAATAGATAAAATAAAATCTTTTGATTACAAAAATAATCTTTTTTCTATTTAAATATTTACTTTAATAAAAATAATTATCTGCAACCGAATCTTATTTTGGTATCTACTAATATTATTATTTAGGGTTATTTATCTACTTCAAATTTCAAGGTATTATGACGTAATGAACGGTACAACCAAAAAATAAATTGAATTAATAACCTATCTGGCATTCTGGGAAGCTTTAGGAACAATGAAACAAAAAGTTTAATATAGAATTTTAACATAGCTAATCGTAAGGATGAATATTGTATGAAAAAGACTGCACACTTTTTATTTTCTTAGTTGTTTCTAATCCTGCTGTTCGTGTAGTCGGTCTTTGGAAGGCTTTATCTGTGATTATTGAATGATCGACGTTGTTACTGAGAATCGCGTCGATCTACTCAAAGGCTCGGGGCGGAACCAAGAAAAAAATAATTCCTTTGTTACCTACCAACAACTCAGGTGTATAGAAATAACAAAAAAACATCCTGAAGTGGGAGTGAACAGTGAAGTGCCCGGGTGCGTCTGCGCATTTTATCGATAGACACATACCTACTATATTCAGTACAATTAATATCAGAAGTTGATGACTTATTCGGAATTTAGAAATGATTTATTTCATGATGGTGATACTAAGTATTTAATTAACAACATTGCTAGTCTATGAATATTCATAATGATCATTTAGCAAAAGTAAAAAAAATACACTGTTTAAATTTTGCTGTCATTATAAATTTTAATTTTTAAATTTAATACAGGTAAATTATGTTAATTTTTAACCTTTGTACTCTAATACACTTAATATAAACATTAATCTTGGAGTCTCGTATTATGTCACAAGGAATAGGTTGACTAACATATAAAAAAAAAACCAAAAGTATTCAAACTTTTTCCGCATTCTCCGTCTAAGCGCTAGACAATAATCATACCTACATCAACGGATATGGACTTTAAAACATAAATTTATTCACAAGACATAAAATTCGAAAATCAGTCGATGCTGCAGGCAAGCTGCGGCTGACGAGCGAACCGATTATACGGGACGGTGAGGGGCGGAGGAGGAAAGGAAGGCTCTGGAGCGATTCCGAGAAGTGAAGCCGCAGCCTCCGAGACTAGCTGCGGTAACATCACAGGACATGGGCTCGTTAACTCGCCTTGAGGTGAAAAACGACGAGCAACGTGCGCCGGCCGCTACTTAAAACCGAACCCAATTAAAATTCAAACTTTTTTCACTGCTCTTGATTCGATTTTTAACCTTTCTCATATACGAAGAAATTGAAAATACCATGATACTAAATGTAAACTGGGTACCTATGTATATTATCTAGATGTGACATGACAATGCCACCTAGTGATTAGGTATCTACACGTTGAGAGAAGAGTTTTAGGCTATTTACGTAATAACTCGTCGGAGAAAGAAACAAAATTAGAGACAAAGAAATTAACAGTCATGCAAGACAGAGAGTACCTAAAGGTGGGAATGTAAGAAGTCTAGTAATCCGTAGCTAACCTGGCATAACAAATAAATATTGGTGGAAATTTGCCACAGCGCCATCTAGCTCCAAACTAAGCAAAGCTTGTACTATTGAAACCAGATAACTGTTTTTTTTAATACCTACTCTTAAAAGTTTATTCACAGAAATAAATAATATCTAATACTAATATATTACAGAAAATTTACAAAATACACAAGAACCATTTAAGCTATCTAAAAACATCTAACCGCTGTAATTTTAAACCTATTTATGGGTAGGTCAACTGATCCAGATTACTACCAGTCGGAAGCGTTCCCAAGATACTGGCGGCATTTCCACGCTTGTCGTCGCCATCCTTGTAAAAAATAATCATCCATGTAGAATATCATACGTGTAGGAAAGGAAAATCGAGTGAGGATATACCGTGGCGTCGTTGTGCCGCCTTCGGCATGCCGAAATAACCGCACGCGTACCGGCGTGTTCAATGGACAAGGCGCGGGAGCGCGGGGGCGGCGTCGCGGCGCTCGCGCCAAAATTAGACGTAAACACGACGGGCACGAGGCGCCGCCGACCGACGAGGAGACGCTTAGCTCCACAGTTTACACTATAAACAGCAGGCCCTTTACCCGTTTGCGATACAGATTATATTCAATACCAATACCTATGTTCTTGTTTAAAGCAACGAAAAAAGTTACAAAACTAACGAAAATTCCCCCTCCAAAATCAATATTCGTGTATTGATTGGGTTGTCTAACTCTATATAGGTACCTACCTACTACCAAATGTCAACTCTTTTCGCACGGACAGATAGACGCGAGTGAGATCCTATAAGGATTTCGTTGGATGTACCTACGGAAGCATTAAAACAGTACTATACCAATAGGAGTTACAGATGTTGGTTAACTTCTTTGGAGTGCATATTCAAAATCTATTAATGTGTAGTATAAGTGTTTAGTAGTAATGTAAGTTTATCCGTGCTAGTTCTGGTGGTGTATCCTGAGGTAACTAGTTAGATACATACTGGCGAACTAGCTAGTGGATGTATGACTGAATTTAAATTAAGCAACGATTTGAATATGAGGATCTTAATGCGATTGATAGGCAGCCTAGCTACACAGCGTCCCCTTTGTTTTGATTACGTAAAAACTGGCAAATAAGCTATTCATACAAAAACCGCAAACGGCATGTGTCAACTTATCAGTATTCAGCAAAGGCGCTTACGGTAGCAAACAAATAGCGACCAATGGCCAGCTAACATCACCGTGCCTTGCTGTGACATCGCATGAGTAATCGCAGGAGCACAACAACCCACCTACAAAGGGGAATTGAAGACATTGACATGACTGCTTTCATTTATTATTGAGATGAGACTATCGCATCGTAATGCTTTATTAATATTTCTTAGATATAATTGGTATCTCATCCAGCATTGATCGAACTCGCAGAGGTCAAAAGATAACTAGAAAATTCGTAGGTTAGTTAAAGGTAAGCCAGGAGCTTAGCTATACTTGACCTAAACATAAATGCTGCATGTTAAATATGTTATGTTCATGGAAATAAAACCTAAAATTAAAATAGTTTTACATTGATATCGTGCCAATAGAAAATTGTAATACATTTACCTGTAAACCGTAGGAATTAGTCACAACCCCATTCAATAGATTATATGCTGAGGTTTGGACTTGTGTGGAGGCATTACTGGCCTCCTTTCTTAGGCATGACGATGGCCCTAAGGCGCTTGTCAATGTACACACTTGACCCCTTTTGATCCTACAATTACGCTAGTGATGTACTCTGCCTACTCAATAGTCACTAGACTCCGTGCTAAACAAATCATTGAATAAAATAAACCGGTAACATTTTGAAGACAAATCAAGCGACGACGTGAAACTATGGATAAAACTGGATAAAAAACCAGACCGAATTATCTGATGATTCTAGGAATTAAAGAATTTTAAATAACCTACTAGCTACGAAATAAAAATACCATTAAAAATAGCTAGCGAGTTATCAAAGGTAATTTTAGCAGAACGGATGATCATTCTCGGATGAAAAGGCTCAACTGGTGTGGTCTAACCTGAATAACTCTCTCTATTCAACGCCGCAGGCATTCAGTTTTATTGTTCATGGCAAGTATTATTGGAAACACATTAATACCGATGACACAAGCCGATGAGAGCCAACTGTGTCCACAAGACTCGATAATGTGGCGCTGCTCGAACAAAGATCTGCCCTTGAAGAAACCGACAACGTGTCTACAGGTCGTATGTAGATATTACAGATCAAACATCATTTTAGATGCACTTGTTTCAAGAACGATTTAAATACAAAAGCTCAAAGTATATTCCCAGTCTTCCTGGACGGAGACCATTTCTAATGGAAGAGTTGTCATCATCGTTTAATGCAGGTGCTAAATTTATTTGTTGCGAGTTATCGCTAGCTGTTGTTTCTCTGTTGGTAGGCATTTTCCGTTTTGGATATTATGGATAACCATCTATAATAAGGGGTAGAGTATTTTTATATTTATTATTTACCTAATTAAATTACCTACTCGTACTTCTACATGATCCCTACTACAAGTAATAAAAAGCGAAATTATGTTTTGTTAATTTACGCAGCAATAGTGCAACGGATTGATATGATGTCTGTCCATGGGCAGAAAAGTAACATAGATAAGATAGGCTGTTTATTTTTATCCGAGTACCACGCGTGCGAAGCCGCGGGCAAAAGCTAATTTATAATAATAAGTAGAGTCTGGAAGAATTCACTGACCGATGTTCACACAGCCATAACCTATAGAATCATGACATTACCGAAAATGTTTAACAAATCGTTTGGTTAAAGGTAAGTCCCCTTTAAAATCTTAAAATCAAACAAGTAATACTTATTATTTACTTAGGTACTAACTTAAGTATGTTATACAAAACATTACTATCTGATCCGCCCGAAGATTTAGTTATAAAAAAATATAAATATTAATTTGCCTTTAAGATTAAACTTTTGTGTACTTACGTTAAAAATAAATAGAACATCAACGATCTCATTTACGAATTTAACATTAACTCCAACATCAGACCGATTTCTCAGCACTCCCGCTGTTCTCAGTTTCTGATTGGTACCGATAAAGACGCTGTTTAGAGCCAACATCCAGTAATCAGAGCGTGGAGACTGAGCAAGTAACTTGTTGCTATTATGCCACACGACACACGAACGATGTTCTATAAACGCAGTAAGGTTTACATCGAGTAGCTATCAATTTTTATTGATCGAACGAGCGAAGCGAACCAACATCTTTAAATCAACTTGGATAAATCGGCGTTTGAATAAATATTTGTCTGATCATAACTGTCAAACCGTTGATCCGATCGGCATGGAAATTGGTAGGCGAAAACCTACGGTGTACTATCAAGATTTGCTGATAGTTAAATCTAAGGTCCAAAAGAAGATAATTAAATAAATAAAAGAGAAACAAATTAAAGTAAAATAATTCATTTCAAAATGATTTACATTATTAATTGTTCTAGGCTTTATAGTGTTCGAGATTAAGATACAAAAGATGTAAAAGATAAATATAATATAAAATATAACATGAGCTCCTATTTGTTGTAGTTTCAATCACTTGGTAGTTCAGTTAAGATTGGAGATTACTATTACTAAACGGAACATCGCGGGATTAGCAGTGCAGTTCCATCATCGACTACATAGCCTAAAGTCGATGAGTTCCATCCAATGAATGACAAGATAAAGTTTATCAGACTTTACTCAAACTAATCCTTACTTTACTACAATATTAAATTTATTAAAATGCTTAACTGTAAAACAGTTGTCTGTAAATATACCTTTACAAGCCTTTCTAGCTTATAAATCTAGGCTTAGCCGCAAAGAGATGTTTCAAAATGATCCTTGAAAAATTTATAAATTAAGATAGCTTGAAGTTTGAAGATGTTTGTGGCATAGATGTGGAATATACTCGTAAAGACAAAGCCAGCGATTATGATGCTAAATTAAACCGATAAAAAAATGATTATTTCATAACATCTGAAGTCAAAAACAAACGAGCGTTTAATTGCAAACGCAAGAGAAAGTACAATAATAATTATTAACGGCATCTAAGTGTGTTCTAAATTTATACTCAGTTGAATTCCGTTAGGTAGTACTAGCTGACCCGTGCCTGCTTCGCTGGGGGACAGGTAGTTTTACGACAACATAATTAGAAATCTTAAAATTATCAGTGGTTCTCTAATATATTAAGCATGTTATTATACATATAAACCTTCCTCCTGAATCACTCTATCTATTAAAAAAAACCGCATCAAAATCCGTTGTGTAGTTTTAAAGATATAAGCATACATACAGACGCGGGAAGCGGAAAGCGACTTTGCTTTATACTATGCAGTGACTAGGCAGCTACTACCTGTCGCGATCGGCCGCGCGACGACCGACACGGCGGCGTCTTCGACTTCTAGGAAGGCGATAGTGAGCTGTGTTTTAATGTTATCGCAACGAATACTCCGATAAGTCTACTTGTTGTGCATGTGACCACTCCATCACGCTTTTCTTAGTAATCGTTGGACCGTTTGAGAATCATTAGATACAAGTTCGTATAGGTATTAGGTACTTACGACTTATTTATATTTAGTAATATTTACCAACTTAGCGTTGGTAGTCTTTCGACTAATCAAATATTTTTTATTCATTATCAGAATGCGTGAGCTTGTAGGTAGGTATAGGTACGAGTATCTTAAACGAACTGTCTCTACCGCAACTTTATTTTAGTATTCCATAATAAGCCCATTGGCCTAAAAAAACTAACAGGTTTCCTCACAATGTTTTCGTTTACCATTGTATACACTTGGTATAGGAACTTGCTAAAAATGGTGTAGGTATGTATATGGATATCTCAAGGAGGAGAAAAATCCATTAATTCATGATCCATTGATTTAAAAAAGCCGTGATTCGAACCCGCGACCTTCGGATTGAAAGTCAAGGTACTCCCACTCACCTACTTATAAATATGAGCACAGTTACCCAATACGCTTTGGCGAGCATTTAATCATTTCGATCTAATCCCACTACGCGTAAAAAAAAAATTATACCTAAGTATAAGTACATTGACTATAAATAGTCTTAGTCCTGCAATATGTAGCAGGACCCTCTTAAAGAAGTAGATTTCAAATATTCTTTAACGTAATACACGTAAAGTACAACGTAAAGTATATTACATGTAGGTAATGCGAAAATGCGAAACTTCGTAAAACAAACATATGGTTGGTATAGAAGTTGATGAAAGAAGAGTTGAATGAACTGTTTCTCGGGTTCCTGTTGTTTTTCGTGCAATGATTTCCCTTTAGTATTCAGCTCAAGATGCTTCTCTTATTAAGATTCATAGGATGACACTTTAAAGGAAATATTGTTCGTAGTGGTGTTTGAGAGCCTTTTGTATCATATTCAATGCATAAAGGCTAACAGTTCGTTTGAATTATGTGAACTGCTTGTTTAGTAAAAAACACAGACGGAGGTAGAGTTACACCAGCCAGACAGAACAAATATACACAGCGAGAAAAGGTGTCTAATGATTAAATGAAACAAAGTAGGAAACCGCTCTATAGCAGATAAGCACAAGAACCTTAGTAAATATCAATGATCAATGTATGGATTGAATTGATTATGAAATCTAGTGTTTACGTATTTTCGGAAAACCTAAGAGTTTTTTGAAGAAGAAGAAGAATAAGCATTTAAAACTGCTCATGAGCACTCACCAAGGTTTAATAGAAAAGAGGGACCCCTAAGTCAGAAGCCAACAAAGAGGTGTACGCAGTGAATCGTTGCGTCTGATAGCGCCGCATTGGGCGTCCGCCAAGGCAATTTGCATCGATACCCGTTTCGGAACATCGCCAAGTCTAGCCGAACAAAACCACAGAGAATTACCCTCCATTCCAATAATAATTAAAGCAAACATTTCGCAGTCGAGACACACGCCGACGGACGTTATGGAGCTTATAAAGCATCGGCCCCAGCATGCAATTAAGAAACGACGACGGGCACGTCTATTTACCGACACGGAAGAGACGCACCGCTTGCAATGGACCATTGCGGTATGCTTCTGCAGTCGCCGGCGATTTGAGAGCAGAGCCAAGCGGCTACGCCCGTCTAAATTAATACCTTTGATATTCGAAATATCAATATTTTAAGGGAGCTTATGAAGTGCGTCGTTGCAGATGTAACATGCAGGCCTTCCGCCTTGGCAATCCTGACGTGCGCTAACGAACCGAGTTATACGTAATACATATAAATCTTTATGAGGTATTTATAAAGCTGGCAACACTGTATGATATCTTAGAGGTTATCAATCAGCGGAATTGTCTTACAGAGCTTTAAACGCATAAATTGCACATCTAATTTATATTGGTGGTAAGGGCGATGCCTAAGGTTTCCTTTTTAGGGTAAGGGCTTGAAGCATTTACAAATGAATGATGCATCATGTGGGCAAGTTGTATTAGGTCATATAAAATGCTCAATATTAACATGCCGAACCGTTCTTGACGAAGACTAATCATCATAGATAACTTATACTTACTTAACTTAGGTTCGAGTAAGTACCTACTTAATTTTAAAATAGGCTATAATGATGCCGAAGCTTCCCAAGCTTTTAATGCTTTGTGCATTGAAACATTCTGTAAAAAGTTTTGCTGTTTGGAAAACTTACCGACTCACCAGCATTTCCCTATAGTTAGGTTACTTGTCTGTTTTCAATGTTTAAAATATAACTGTATCGGGTTATATAATGGTTTTACAATTGAGTTTCGATGTAGCTAGTAGCTACCATGTGCGCAACTGAATTGAATCCATACGCGACAATAATGGAATTGGCGCCAGTCTACGTATACCCGCTAACCCATTACCTATTTATCGATAAGGTATAATTATTTCGAATTCAATCGATTGGCCAGTTTCAAGCATTGGCGCCGGTATCAGCATCTGCGCCTTCAAAATAAAATTTAATGTTCTTGTTGAATTTGAAAATGAGCGCTTTGTTGTTATGGTGAATTATAAGTGAATATAGAATACCTCTAAACGTAGTACCTTCTAAACTACTAAGGAATAAACTACCGTATGATATCGAAAAAGTTGCTCGGAAGAGTGATTTAAGAAATTGACCAGCGAATTGATAAATTACATTAAATCACTCACGTAGTAAATATGAATATTCACTAGTAATAAAACACTCACTGATTATGACATGTAGGTGTACTTCACAAACATAGATCTACCAGTATGTATTTTGTGTATCTTCTATTTAATAATGAAAACTATATAATATTATGTGAAGGTTAAATAATTTGGCACCTAAGTACTATTTTATTAACCATTTTGTAAGACATTTTTATTTTTATACTTCACATAGGTTTATTTTATATAAATAATAATAAGTTGTATTTTTTGACATATCTATTATGCATAATTTAAGTCCCCATTTAGGTTGGCTGGTAGAATATTGTTCGGCACTGAGTCGGCATTTTGTATCTGATTTCAAATTGATATTGCTTTGAAAGAAAAAGGCCTGACAAACGGTAGACATGTAGACAACAATAAATGACCCTTATACCTCATAGATAAAGGACAAAATCTTACAATGCATTGTGCCGAAGGAGCCCCATTTCTGCTTGTAGCAAAAAATGGGCACTTGTTACAAGTTACGGGAACTAAGACCTTATGAATCATATTCTTTTACTTTATCGTATATTTTATCATTGTAACCTGACGGCAGGTACAGGTACCTATATCGCGATTAGATAGCGAATGACGACAATGTATTTTCAACATGAACAGTAGAGATAAGAATTGAGTTTATTAGAAAATACAAATGGAGTAAATCTGTATGAACAATATTTCTTATATGTGGCTAAAAAGAAACAACATATCGGTGGTCTTAGTAAATAAATAGAGACCTACGTAAACGAAAATGTGGTATCACATAATGTAGATGTATGACAACAAAACGAGAAACGGTGCGGATGAAATAGAATTACGACTGTAATCCCCAAGTAGGTACGTAAGACATCCTCTCAGATAACCAGACAAGGATCTATGCTTGAAGATGTCCAAAGGGTTAGTAAGAGGCACGTCCAAACATTACATTTAGCTCAGATAATTATGAAGTAGGTACTTATTAGAATATGTACCTACCTAACTTGCTCTCCATCATTCGGATTGGCTAGGGAAGGAAACGAATGAATTAATCTCAATCAGTTTTTCAACACTGGTTACCTTAAATTCAGGAAAAATCTACATGCAAATTATTTTGTTAGCTGTAATTATAGTGTAGGTAAAGCGATGAGCAGCGGTCTAAACGCACACGAATCCGAGATTTTCCTATTATATACTTACGAGTTGTATAATATAAGTAAAAGGCATTTGATACGAGTTGCATATATTTGTGATATATTAGGTATAACTTCAATATTTTCCCGTTGCGTTTACCTGTAGCATTCTACCTCTTCACCTAGTTCAAGAAGTCACCCACTTAACGTGTAGGTAGGTACCTATTGTGGAATCCACATAAATGCTTGTAAGGTAGGTTACATATCACAGTTTTTTCTAGGTAACTTATTTAATCTAGTTCAGGTAGGGATGACTCACTATGGTAATGTGCAGGGTTGTTTTAACATCAATCCTTTGTTTTATACTCAAGAGTTAAGTAGATACCTACCTATCTGCGCTTGCGATCAGCACCATCTAATCTGTAGGTAGGTATATTATTATAGGTACCTCTTTACCTTGCTGGGATACGGATAACATTATTTCACTATCATCATAGTTTTAGCCAGAGGTATGATTTTCACATAAGATAGGTAGGTAGCTAAGTACCTAGGTACTTTACCTGCATAATCTTTCCTAATTAGGTGCGACGTTCTCTTCCGTCCGCTTCTGTTTTGACAAATCTATAAATTGCTATCTTTCATATACAGGTAAATAAACCTTACGTCTACGTGCTTCAGGTAGATTATTAAATAACATGCAAACTTAGCAAAACATAAGCCTTGAGAGTTATTCATTTGTTATTAGATCGTGCTCGATTAGAGCGGATGCAGAGGCTAATAAAGACTTACTTGAGATAATATATCTGTCCCTCAGGTGTGCGCGCTTGCTCCCATCCCGGAGGAAGCGGACCGAGATCATCAGGGATGTGCGGGACGTCGTAGGACCTCTGCTTGGCGTGCTGGTGGTGCAATGGGGGCTGCTGCTGGTTCTGCTGGCCGGCTGCAGCGTACGTCTGCTGTAAGCTCGCCGGCGAGGAGTGCGCGCGAGAGTGCGAAACCGTCGAGGCGCCAGTCGCGGACGACGATCCGAACGCCGAGTCAGCCGAGTTTTCTCGCGAGTGAGACACAGATGGCGACTTGGAACCGGTTGACGGCGGGTTAAAGAACGACTTTGGAAGCTGTCGCATTCGGAGAGGCACCTGTAGCGGTCGTTTCGAGTCCGGCTTTAGCACTGTGTCGAACAATGACTGGAGAACCGAGTCGGAATCCTGGTCCACGCGGAGGACCAGGTTCGATTTCTGTTCAGCGTCCGAATTGAGAGCCATGGTTGAGTCGGGACGATTTGATCTCGAAACCGACCTGGCCCACCGCTGTGACACAACACTTCCACGCGACGGGTTGGCGCGTCGCCACCGTACGTTCTTGCAATAAAGCGCTCGCTGCGCGACTGAAGCCCGCCCCGCCCGCCTCGCGCAGACTCCCTGCCCACGCGCACCCGCCGCACCCCCCTCGCCGCCCGCGCAGCGCCGTCGCCGCCGCCGCCGCCGCCGCCATACCGCGCCCGTACCTCACCTCCAACCGGTCTTCGCATAGAGAACGATGCCCCCTCACCTCACCCCTCTGCCATAGGCCATAACTTCTGTCTTCTGAGGCTGCTGCCATTCATTATTGTGTAAAACAATTCTAGTCAGTAGCCTACAGACACTAGACAAAGAACTTAGGTAAATAGGTACCTAGGTAGGTACTTTGGTAGGTATCTAACATGCAAAGCCCGTGTTATATTAAGAACCAACAAACCTACCTAGGTACGTACCCTATCCTATAATTTTCTATTTTATTGGTTGAAAGAGGAAAGAAACACTTGCGTTAAAACCACCCCTTGTCGCGTAATGTCGTCACTCGTCAGTCAGAGGTCGTCCGGCGAAATACATGGAAGTTATAAATAGTTACCTAGTGGTAGTTATGTAAGTAGGTAGGCACCTACTTACTTTATGTTAAAAAGATCAAGTTCGATTCACCTCACTAGTTACCTTATTATTTCCCATTTCCCCTAGTTTCCTGCTCTGCAAAAATTGGCGATATTGAGAGGTTGAGTTTTCAATGAAAAATACAAGTTTTTACAGGAGCAACCATCTACGCTTCGTTTTTTTTTAAAGAAAGTGGTTAGCTAGGTACCTAATACTGTCACAATTCTAGCGCTGCCGTTATTATAAATTTAAAGTTTCAATAAAAAAGTTGAGAGGTGTCAAGGGACACCCGGATGGAACGAAGTTCCTTTATAGTGTGCGATTTACAGCGAAAGAGGTCAAGAAGGCCATTAAGTCTTATGAAGCGTGGTAAGTAAGTCGCCTGGACATGACGGGCTCAGTATTGAACATATGCTTTTCGCTGGTTCGCATCTCCCGCGTGTTTTATTTAGCTATGTTTTATACGTTTTGTATTAGGCATTCTTATCTTCCGCCAAAGTTGATGAGAACCACTGTTGTGCCCATCGTCAAGAGTAAAACAGGTGATGTGTCTGACAGGGATAACTATAGTATAGACCCATCTCCTTAGCTACTATAGGTGCCAAAGTGCTTGACAGTCTGCTTGATGTTTATTTGGGGAAAGTGTTACACCTGCATGATGCTCAGTTTGGATTCCAGGCAGGTGTTTCTACTGAGAGTGCCATTCTAAGCTTGAAACATACTGTCAGGTACTATACCGATAGAAAGACGCCGATTTACGCTTGTTTCTTAGACCTCTCTAAAGCATTCGATAGAGTTTCTTATCAGCTTCTGTGGGATAAGCTTGTCCGTGTTCTACCAATAGAACTTGTCAATTTATTTAAGTACTGGTATGAAAACCAACTTAATAGTGTTAGGTGGTCAAATGGAAGTTCAGACATGTTTAAGTTGGAATGCGGAGTTAGGCAAGGAGGACTTACATCACCGAAGCTTTTCAACTTATACATGAATGAACTGATTGTTGAGCTCAGCAACAAACATGCAGGTTGTTCTATAGATGGTATTATGGTAAATAATATAAGCTATGCGGATGATATGGTTTTGCTGAGTCCATCAATAAGTGGCCTTAGAGATCTCATTAATGTATGTGAAGAATATGCTATAAGACACGGTTTAATATATAATACTATAAAGAGTGAAGCAATGGTGATTACGGGGGGGAATAATAAAGCACCTGAGAGTGTTCCACCGGTTAAACTGAATGGAATAAAATTAAATTTTGTAAGATAATTTAAATATTTAGGGCATATTATTACAGCTGACCTGAGGGATGATTGTGATATAGAAAGGGAACGTAGGGCGCTAGCGGTGAGAGGCAATATGGTGGCGCGTAGGTTTGCTCGGTGCACTATACCCGTCAAAGTTACACTATTTAAAGCCTTTTGCCAATGTTTCTATACGAGCAGCCTATGGGTTAAATATAAGCAGAAATCTCTAAGTGCCCTACGCGTCCAATACAATAACATCTTCAGAATGCTGTTGGGACTGCCTCGATTCTGCAGCGCATCGGGCATGTTCGCGGACGCTCGGGTAGATGGGTTCGCAGCGATTATGCGCAAACGAATAGCGTCATTACTGGGCAGAGTGAGAAGCAGTCACAACAGCATACTGAAATTAATATCTGAGAAGTACGATTGCCCCACACTTCACCATTGGGTCAAAACTGTAATACCTAATTGTTAATTTTAATTTGTTTTGTTTTCTTATTTTATTGTGTATATTTGTGAAATTTTATGGACCTAGTTGTCTGCAATAAAGAGATTTGAATTGAATTTGAATTATACCCCGTTTACACTCGCACCTCGTACCTCGCCTCGTGTTCGTGTCTCGTCGCTGAACGCGAGTGTAAACACCGCGCTCGCGTCTGCCGCGCTAAAAACCGCTCCGGACGCGAGCGCCGCGAGTGGCGAGATGAGGCGCGAGGCGAGCCTGTTCACACTCAGGGCTCGTGGCTCTCGCGCCTCGTCTCGCCACTCGTACGCGAGTGTAAACGGGGTATTAGATTAATTAGTGAAGGAATTGTAAAAAATATTTCTTTTAAGTTTGTTGCTATAACAACAAAACAAATACTGAAAACAGAGGAAAATAAATATACACAACACACGTGATTTTCGCATTCTAGCGCCATCTAGTTTCATTTGATGTTACTACGTTATTATAGGTACTTTTCGCGGTCTCATGCGACCGCTCGGGGTTTGAGATCTATATATCTTTGGATTCTCCGTGAAATTTCCTACAAACTTAAACGCATTCTAGAGTGTAAAAAAACCTTTTTAGGAAAAAAAATAGGGTAATAAAAAAAAATGTTAGAAATAAACCTAAAAAATTCATAAAAAAATTCAAAGCAAATTAAATGAAGTTTCTTTTTTATATCATATCTATAGCTATTGTTTACCATATAACTAAGAAACTTCTTTTTTATATCATATCTATAGCTATTGTTTACCATATAACTAAGAAACTTTTTAATAAACTAAATAAATGGATTTTTAGTGAATTTTTTTATTAAAAAAAAAAAATCGCGCAAAAAAAAAAATATAATTTTTAATTTGCGCGGAAACATATTTCGGATACGGAAGTGAATGGTTTTGTTACACAGAACGATACTGTCATCTGTCAGCTATCAGCTACGTAACAGTCAAAACCCAGAAGCGATAGCTCTTCGGGCTACCAAATAATATTTTTTTCAAAAATTCCTAAATTTTCGAAAATAAAATTGGATTGAAATAGCAAAAGGTTTTTTTTTTTTTTTTTTTTAATTGTTATTGTACATTAATATAAATAGTGTACTCTAATAATACTACAATCTAGCCATATGGCAGGCTAATGAGTAGTTTCACTTTGACCTAAATTGCAATGATATTGTTATTAAACTAAGAATAAGAATAGCAAAAGGTGTCGTGACAACTTTTCGTGTGATTTTTTTCCGTCTAGCCTCCTTCGCAACGCGCCTTAGGGGAACTTCGTTCCAATATTTTGACGAAATATTGGAACTTGGGATTTTTACTTTTTAATTAAATTATTAGTTACTTGATACAATTATTTTTCTTCACAGTGTTCTATTTCTCGATTTGCAGTTTTTTAGAGTAAGACAGAGCGCATTTATAGTTCTGTGTCTGGGTGTTATGTATTTACAACAACAAAAAACGTATTAAGTATTCAATCAGTTATCTGGTTCCCATAATACAAGCATTGCTTAGTTTGGGGCTAGATGGCGATGTGTGAAATGTCCACCAATATTTATTTATTTATACGTCAGCCGAATGGAACCAAACAAATGGGTGAATGCCATAACACCTTGGCAACCAGACGGTAGGTGAGGTCGTAGTCGGCCAAGAAAACGCTGGAGGGATGATTTATATGCTCTTTGGGGATGATCTCGACTAATATCGACTAGTAATAGGCGTATACGATTGAAACCTCTCTGTTTGCATGATAGCTTTCAAATTTAATCTTTTTCCCTGGCTGCTGTGACTGATCGTCACAATTCTGCCATTTTCCGTGATGTAGCTTTTACAAGTGTCATGTGACTGACACATCGATATTTTGTGATGTCAGTGTCAAATGTCATGTCATGTCTGTAAAAATAGTTTGTTTTGATTAATTTTGGATTTTCTCTGCATTTGGCGGAATTTTTAAATAATTTACATACTAAATCATTTTACTCATCTTACTTGACAGGGAAGTCATCAGAAAAGAAACCACTATTAACCAAATTTACCAACAATTAGTTACTCTTGTTGCGTTCCAAAGTCAAGATAAAATCCATTATCTCATTTCCTACATTCGTGTTTAGCTATCCATAAATATGTCCTACCTACACTACATTACAGTCTTCTGTACTACTACTCTCCTGCATCCATCTGCATCTGCATTTATCAGTCACCAAGCAGCACCCTACTGCATGTATTGCTGCATCAGAGAGTTAACGTACGCTGCCGCTCTTCTTCCAAGTTCAAGAAAAGAGCGTATGCAATTCCAGTAAATATTCGCTAACTTCACCATGTGAAGCTTTGCTTGCACACCGTTAGTACCGAAATAAGTATCTAAGTATACATAAAATAGTGTTTTGCTCAAATCTGCTGTTCCTAACTATAGTGTGCATAGTGAAACACGCATGCGTGGCGCTAAAACCAAATCATTATTTACGGCGCAAGTCCCTAAACCAGAAGAAAACTGCGCATATCGAAACTGGCGCAAACAATGTACACGGCATTTCGATGCGTATTGTGAATCATCATTTTCATTTCTTTACTATTAGCATTATCTTTCAAATTAAACCATTATTTTAGTGATGGCAAACTTCGACAGATACTGCCGCCTTTGCGGCGAGGAACAGGAAGTTACTGTGATGTTGTTTAGCAAAGAAGCTGATGACATGTTGCTTTTGGAGAAGCTAAAGAAATATCTACAAATTAAAGTAGGTTTATGTAGTGTGGCTGTAAAGTTGGCTAAGTCCCTTCTGTGTTTAAATTTCACATTTCTTGATAAACTTAGAGATGCATCCACTTTCACTAACAAGTAAAAAATTACTTCTCAATAGAAGTTTTTTTATTTATCATTTACACAAAAAGAAAATTAAAAATAGCACAAAAAAACCACAGAAGTTCAAAACTTGTGCTATCACGAGTCACATTGCTTAAAGATAGTTAAGAACAGTTGCTTGTAAGATATGTACCATTTTACATAAATTATTATAACTTTTCAGATTAGTGAAAATGATATATTACCTAAAAGTGTTTGCATCAAATGTTGCTCAAAATTACAAACACTATGCGAGTTTATAAAAACTGTACTTAAAGCTCAGGACAATCTTCTAGCTCTTTGCTCAACTAGTGAGATGAATGACAGCTCAATTCCTATAAATGAGAAAGAAGAGGATATGGAAATTACCGAAGTATGCATCAACCCCATGGATATAATAAATAATATATCTGATGAAACTGGAACAGAACAATATCCATACGCAGAGGAACTTGTAACATTAAAATTGATACCCAAACTTGACATGGACGAAGACAATACGGGCAAGAAGAAATTTACATGTGATGTATGCAGCAAAAGCTTTCTCGTGGAACAATCACTTAAAAATCACTCTTGGACTCACATACGAGATGACGAGTTTTCTTGCTTCACATGCCAAAGGAGTTTTAAGTTTCAATACGATCTGGAGAAGCACATAAGAGCCCACAGACCAAGTACCACCACCGGCTTTCTACATACTTGTAACCTTTGCGGCAGGAAGTAATTAGATTCTTAATATTTCTTTGTTACTTGTGCATTAAAACATGCTGAAAGCATTGTGATGAAACCAGTTAGTATTCTTATAAGCAGCAACAAGCTTACAACCTGTCACGTATGGAATGCTAATAACTGCAAAATGTGGGCATGGGCCAAATGTAATATTTGGACATGGCTCTGAGCACCCCCTTTGGTCATGTTTATAGGATCTGAGAGATTGTCTACAGTACTTGGGTATTACAGTCATGATCAAATTTCAATTTTAATATTCTTTGTATAATACAGTTTTATTGTAAGTCTGTAAACTTGTCTGTGATTGTTTTATCTTTTTCACAGATTTAAAACAAATATTACATATGAAGCACACATGCTAATACATCAGACATCAATAGAAGCATATACTTGCGAGATTTGTGGGCGCTCTTATAGTAATTGGGCAGGCCTCAAAATCCATCATATTACTCATAGTGCTGAGAAGCCATTTGAGTGTTCAATTTGCCAAAAGAAATTCAAACGGAATCAAGAACTCAAGGTACCTATGCTTCTGTCAATTTTAATGATTTATTCAATTATCAATGTAGGGACCTGTTTTATAAATATGCAGTTTTAGTTAATTTAATTAATATAAAGATCAGATAAAAAAAAAAAACTAATAACGTAGGTAAGTAACATGCTTTTATTTAAATTTTTTTATTTTGAATTATCCTTCTAAGAGTTTTAAAAGTAACTTTAATTACTAAGTAAGTGAAAACACTAAGTAGGTATTACAATTTTCATGGAAAACAAAAAATATTTGTGAACATAAAAACTATAGTATGTAACTCTGATATGCACATAACCGGTTTTTTTTACATTTCAGTTTCACATGAATCATCATACAGGTGCAAAACCATACAAATGCAAATATTGTGATAAATCTTTTGCTAGTACTGGAAATTTGTATTCACATCGTAATCGTTTGCATCCTACTGGAAAAAGACTATTGAAGTGTCGAGATACCCTAACTGCAGACCAAGCCAACGCTGCGTCTAAGAAACCTAAAACAACTATTAAAGATTACCAATGTCCGTTCTGTAAAAAGTGCTGCGGGCGTCAAGAAAACTTTGTGGTATGTTTATCAAAATATATAAAACTATTACATACAAAATATATAAAACGTTACTCAGTGACTGATCTATCAACGCCCAGCCAATTAGAGCTGCAACTGTGTCTAGCTGTAGCTGCCGCGTACTTGCGCGCTTAGTTTGGACACACCTTCAAGATGTTTGTGTTTCAATCAAGCTTTATCAGTTAGAGTGATCTAGATAAAATCTAGAATTATAAATAAGTGCATGACTTGTAACCTGGATTGGCTAATATATATATTTTGTTTCAGTATCACATGTTTCTACACACTGGACAAAAACCTTATAAATGCATACATTGCTCTATAAAGTTTATCACCCAAAGGAGCTTGTCATCGCATTATGACAATGTACACGCCGTTTTAATTAAACCACCTATGCCCGTGCCTGTATTTTGCACAACTAAGTTAAAGTGGATGTAAAAATGAAGGTAGAACATTTTATTTAACTAGATCACACAGTGATAAATGAATACCAATATTTAAAACGGAATTATCATTATAATTGATGCTCTTTATAGAAATGGTTATGCAACATACATAGTGGTAGGTACTTCGGTTATAAAGATATCATCAGCGTCACCATACTCTCTACGAGGCAAGTCCAGCCTCGTTTATTAGGTAGGTCTAAATTACTAGCTCTAACTTCCCCTAGCAAGGTTTCGATGTCCATAAAGTATAATATATATATTTAAAATATTTTTTTCTAATACTAAAAAAAATATGTACTCATTGTTCTGATGATCAATTTGAGGCTGAAAGTTCACAAGAAAAGTCTTACAAACTTTTTTTTAGTAAATAAAATCGATTTATTCGTAGAAAAGTAAAATCGATTATTATTTAATCGAATTTTATAATCAATGTCACATTTTTGATTGCTCGCTAATGCGAAACTTCTTTCGTGAACTATATTTACCACTGAACATAGTTACATAGAATACGGCTTTCCTTTTCAAGTAATAGGTCTGTACAGTTATCAAATTTGTATGTACATAATACTAATAATTAGAATTTTTAATTATACAGATGGATGGATGGAATGATGTTAATGTGAAGTACCTAATTAAATACTTCGCCAAAAGCAACAGCATTTTACTTTTTTTCTATACGAGTATCCTACCTACCTACATAAGTTACATTCTATTATCTATTTTCTTTCTAATCTTTCACTCATTTCAGTTACCATTACCAGTCATGGTAATAACTGGAATATCAAGTAGTCTTGCTTGTCCTACATAAATGCTCTTTGCTTTCCTAATCATCTTCAGTAGGTACTTGTACGTGTCATAGATAGCGATCAAAATCTTCCAGCAGACTCTCTCTAGTCTGCTGGAAGATTTCAGAGTCTGCTGAGAGTGTGATAATTGAGTTTATTGATTCAGTTTATTTGACAAATTAGCTGCAAAGAACCTCTCACTAGTTCACTACCTACTAAGCCGGCCACTTACACTACTACACATAATTATATGCTCTTTGAAGCCGGCTATGTACTAAATTAAAAGGCAACAACAACAACACTCGTTCGTCAAAACGATATTATGACAGCTAGAAAAACGTCAATGTCAAATCATTTGACATTTATGATTATAAACGTCAAATGATTGAGCGAGAGTCTAATTCATGCTAGGCTATCTATCATTCAGATTCAAAGTTTTCAGAGCAATGCAGCAGACGAGTTAAGTCGGAAACACACTTAGGTATCGTGTCGTAGCGCGACACGCCACTAGCTAATCGCTTTCATACATTTAGTATGGTTAGAGACATATTTGGGTGTCGTGTCGTGTCGTAAACGCTATCTTGCGATTGGCTAGTGTCTATTGTATTGGCGGACTGTCGGATGAAAAAATCGGACGTCTATTCCCAGCCTAAAACGTAGTAATTATTCTCTAGCTAACTCCAAAGAGCATTTAGGTAGCTAATGCCGGAAACACACTTACGTATCCCATAAGCATGTCCGTTTTTCTACGGCCATAGTAAGCCGTTCTTGGGTTCGAATCCCGGCAGTTAGTATTAGAGACGGAGGGTCTGGATGTTAGTATGTATTTACAAAAAAGAATTATACATTGCCATTTTACATGGCAGATCGAAATTAGCTTTCTTTCTTTAACGAGCAATGTATGACGCGTAGGATAAAGTTTGAGTAAGTGAAACAGAAAATTATTTTAGTACAAAAGAGCGAGACAGGTAGCAAATCGGAAGGAGGAATCGGACGTCTATTTGGTCTATGTACAAAAGTATGCAGACCGCACCTTCAGACTATCGGATCAGACGTGTATTACTGTTCAAACAAAATGTATGGCACGAGCGCCTTCCGATAGTCTGATCAGACTATCGGATCGGACTGTCGGATGAAAAAATCGGACGTCTATTCCCAGCCTTATGGCAGAGACACACTTACGTGTCGTGTCGTGGCGCGACACGCCACCCACTAGCTAATCGCTTTCATACATTTAGTATGGTTAGAGACACATTTGGGTGTCGTGTCGTGTCGCAAACGCTGTCTTGCGATTGGCTAGTGGCGCGACACGCCGCGCCACGACACGTAAGTGTGCCGGCGCCATTATGCAGACAGAGCTATCAAAACAAACTATCAAATCAAACACAACAAACAAAATTGTGAATTCGTTTGTCTGAAATCGGACGGATTGGATACCGGGGTACCGAACGTTATAACTTTTGAAAACAAATATAATGTTCCTCAATTCACGATGAAATTAAAATAGTTGTATTTGTATAGCTACAAAAAAATATAGTTTTTGACCTTCAGAAATGACCTCCAACTTGAAGTCAATACGAAAGGCGCATGCGTAGATAAACCCGTCAAACTGTGTTTGGCGCGCTGCTGATAATACCTACCTTACCCTACTCACTGCTACTCACTGATCACGATGAAATTACTTATTTTAGTCGTCGAACAGATACCTATCATTCCGCACGCTTCTGCTAAACATTTTGTGTATCCTTGTTACGAAAATGTCCAGTGAATATATTGTAAATAATAGAAAGATGGCATGTCAAAACAGTATTGTGCAACCACTTCTTACTGGTGAGTGTTTTTGTTTCTTTTTCGAGTTAGGTAATTATTAAACGCGATTTCTTTTGTAAGTATTCTTTATTTCATGAAATATTTTTTTTGTCAATTGTTTGCTACAAAACGATTAACCTAAGAAT
Organism: Hydriomena furcata; assembly: GCA_912999785.1. NCBI lineage: Eukaryota > Metazoa > Arthropoda > Insecta > Lepidoptera > Geometridae > Hydriomena > Hydriomena furcata. The sequence continues at coordinate 10,702,317 of OU538824.1, forward strand.
TCTAGCAGACGTAAAAACTTATTGATGATATATTATGAATATAATATAATATATATTATGATATATATATTATCTAGGGCTGAAAAAATATGCCATGTTTTGGTTTTTTGTGTTTTTTTAGGCAAGTACCTACTAACGTCTGAATATGTTTGCAGATCTTTATCAGATAACAATGGCGTATGCTTATTGGAGATCAGGAAAAGTTAATGATGTAGCAGTTTTTGATTTGTTCTTTCGTACAAATCCCTTTCAAGGCGAATTTACAATTTTTGCTGGACTTGAAGAATGTTTGAAATTTATGGAAAACTTTCATTACTCCGAAAGTGGTGAGAACTTTACTTACACACCTAAATTTATTTATGATTGTTTTATGTTTTTATTTACATACGAAGTAGTGCATATAAAGTACATATATTATCAAAAAATGTACTTAGCAACTCTTTAACAGTATTATATTGGTTTCATTATTATTAAAACATTTTATTAAATAAAGTTAAACAAGGTACAATGAACTGCGGCTGCCGGGGATAAGAAATTAGAATCAGAATAAAAACAACTTCATGAAACAGTTACCTAGATAAATCTTACGAAGCTACAATGTATTAAGTACTTACAAAAATATCAGTTAGAATTAACAAGAATAAACAAAAAAATATAGATATTAGTCTCACTGTAAAATTGGTGAACAGGTGTATTGCGTAATTTTTAAAATTTATTAAAATAAGTATAAAACATGGAAATGTATGATAATTTTTAGTTTTGTATTTTATTGGTTTTAGTTATTTAGGTACTTGATAGTTGGAACAGATTAAATTAAAGCAGTTAAAAAACATCAATGTTTCCCAAAATCACGTGTTCTTTTTTTTAGTAATCGGTTTTAAAAAATTTTGTATAAAAAAACCACCCACCCAAGTACGAATCGGACTTGTGCACAAAGGGTTCCATACCATTATCTATAAATAAAACCGGCCAAGTACAAAACGGACTCGCGCACGAAGGGTTCCGTACCATTATCTATAAAAAACAGCAATAAAACACGTTTGTTGTTTAAATGAGCCCCACTTTGAAATATTTATTTTATTCTGTTTTAAGTATTAAAATTTGTTGTTATAGCAGACACAGAATTACAAAATCTGTGACAGACAGAAGGACAGACGGATAGCGAAGTCTTAGTGATGGAGTCCACTTTTTACCCTCTCGGTACGGAAACCTAAAATGGGGGTGTGGGAATAAAAATTAACCCATATGATGCTGTCTCGCTGTGCCTGCTGTATATTCTAAAGTAAAATATGATGCTTGGTTAAGATTTATTTATATTTTCAGATATTGAATATCTTAGGCAGACCCTGCCTGAGAATATTGAGTCGGAATTCTTTGCTTATCTAAAAGATTTGACTTGCAAAGATATTAAAGTGAGTGCTATTGAAGAAGGCTCTGTGGTGTTTCCAAGGTTTGTTATTAATTTTGTATTATATTTTGTATTATATTATAACACATTTTCATATGAGAAGTTCAGAACAGTTTGCATGTTGTGTCAAATTACCTATATGGGAAATACTTGGAAATTCCTGTTTTTTTTTTAAATAATGTATGAGTGAACTAATTGTTCAAATAAGTACCTACTCATAATTTTTTTCGTTGAATTATTCACGTTTTCCCTGGTTGCAGCTGTAATTTGAACTGTAATAGTAAAAATTTAGAGTTGATTTTCACACGCCATTTGGTTTATGTGAATCGGGAGCATTGAGCTTAATGTAGGTACTACGTACTAGAGGAGCTATCCAAGCCAAATAAATTGCTCAATTTTCAATTATAAAGCCAAAGTCCGCTTGCAGCGTAAAATAAATATTTATATGGCTAAACGAAACATTGAAACGTAAAGCGCTGACCGCTGAATGGCTTAAGTTACTTTCAATCAAAAAGGTCGTAAGCGCCACGAAAAACACGTTCGCGCGTCACAGGCGTTAGACTCGGACTGAGTCCAATGTGGTCCAGGGACCGCTTGGCGCACCGCAAATTATTACTTTGTGGTGTCATCTCTAGTACGTAGTACATTAAGCTCAATGATCGGGAGTCATAAATTGTTTCTTAATGATTCAAGATTTCCTTGATTGCAGCGGTAATATAAACTTTAATAGCAATATTTTAGAGTTTATTCTTGCTCGCCATTTGGATTCTGTAAATCGGGAGTAGTAAAAATAGAATAAAAAAATGTTCCTAAACTTTACTTTACCTGCTGATAAGAACTTGTACTAAAATATGTATATTATTTCAGAGTGCCGCTCCTGAGAGTTGAAGGTCCTCTTATTATTTCACAACTATTGGAGACAACTTTGCTGACGTTAGTTAATTTTGCAAGGTGAGTCTTGAATTTCCATGCTATATTTTTATTTACCTTTTTTTTTATTATTTTATTTATTGGCTTTGATTCATCTGAAAATAAACCTATGTATTTATTACTTTAGCGACTTAAAAACTTCTTAATCAAAAACAGTCATCTAAAAAAATTGGAATATGTCTTCATGTGGGGGCACACTAAGAAAATAATTTATAAAACCTTCCAGAACTTACTTGAATTATTAAGGATAAATGTGATCTACCTACTAAATATAAAGAAACTTCATAAAATACAAATTACACATTGAAGAGGGTGTCATAGGGTGTCATAGTTTGTATGGCAGATGTTTATAGCTTGGTGGAGTTGGTTGGTGGGATTTACTTCAAATCTTATGTCAAATATTTGGTAGGGTACTAGTTGAACCGCGACTTCGAGCGCGGTCATACAGACTATCGTTATATTTCCAACTCCTTTAGGGTTGTTTTTTCGGGATTCTATGTTTCCTATGTTTCAACACGGTCATCTGTCGTTAAACTAAATGTCGTCGAAATAGGTTCAGCCGTTAAGAAGTTATTGTATAACAAACAAACATCCAAACATGATAGGTATTAGTGATCTTTAATAAAATAAAAGTCATAATCTGTCTATAAACTAAATTTCGTCGAAATAGGTTCAGCCGATATGACGTGATTAAATAACAAACAAACATAATAATAAGTGTCATCATATTATGACCTTTTTAGATTAGATTTTTGGTCATAAAACATTAAATTGGTTAGATTAGACGCCAAAAGTTGTTTACGCTCTGTAACCTACAACCCGGTCAGAATATCTGTGCACCTCGCTGGAATGCGGCGCCTCTCCCGCGTCTCCCTCTCTCCTCTCCTCGTGAGCGTAGAGCGATAGAGATAGCGATAGCGATACGTCACGAGGTCAGGTGCACAGATATTGTGACCGGGTTGTACATACTTGTTAAAAGCAGTGCCGGATTAAGATTACTTGATGCTTTAAGCAATCGCCCAGCACTTCCTCATCACCAAAGTGTTTTAGCATAATATCTGTCAGTTGAGGATTTTCAAACATGTGCTAGCCTAAGCAATTGCTTAATTTGCTAATGGCTTAATCCGGCACTGGTTAAAAGTACTTGTTTGACACATATTTGATGCCTACCTACCCGTAAATAATGTTGATGCCACACTATCTGTGTCAGGTCAGGCTTCACTGAGTCAGTTAATTGCACTCTCCTCGAAAACAACTGGTTATTAAACTATGCAAAGATAAATTGTTTATTAATTGCCTATCTATACTATCTTGACTGCCGCTAACAATATGAAACATTGTATGTTACCTTCGTATCTACCTGATATAGGTACTCGTAAGTGTTTGGGATCGTAAAAAAGTTGCACGTCAATATTTTGTTACTAACTTAAAAACTGTACGATATGGTTAGTAGTACTAGTACCGTAGACGTCCCTTTAGATCTCCAGGGGATCCTTGAAATTATCTAATGTGGCAGTCTGTGGCACGTCCAAATATTAAGTGTTTGGGATCGTAAAAAAGTTGCACGTCAATATTTTGTTACTAACTTAAAAACTGTACGATATGGTTAGTAGTACCGTAGACGTCCCTTTAGATCTCCAGGGGATCCTTGAAATTGTCTAATGTGGAGGTCTGTGGCACGTCCAAATATTACATTTATTTGGCACATTCTCTCGCATGCTGCTCTTAATCAAAATAATATAGGTATTCAAAGATCTGAGCGTCTGGAGATCTGAGAGGATGTCTATCGTACTTAAGGATTTGTATTTTTTTTTATTAGTAAGATATACCTATACCCTTTAGTTCGATATAACTTTGGTGAATATCTTGATCATATTATTTGGCGTATGATTGATTTTTCGAAAAACTAAATTCTTCAATATTTAAGGCGCTACCAGTTCCTAAAACCGCGGCAGTAACGACTAAGACAGTTAACAACGGCAAGCTCTAGATGGCGTATGCGTATCGTAAATATTATCGACAGTTTTTATGAGATCGCGTTGCTGGTACCTACGTAGGCAAGTAATAGGGGTAGCTTTACCCACCCCTCAATAACCATTTTCTCCTTGTCCGCCGTTGCTTTTCGAATAAATTAATAATATAAATTATGTATAATTACTTATCAAAAACCTATTCTAATAGAAATCTAGATCTACATATTACCTATCTTTAACAATAAATCACAAGTTTATCTTAATAGTAGGTATCAAAATATTTCGATCATAAATTCTAAAACGTATCATTTTGAAATAACATCTTTATCGTGAAAAGTTTCTGCTATTATGTTTTCAGCTTAATAGAAATCTAGGTAGGAACCTGAAGTAATATATGTATTTATAAAAATAGGAGATGTGGTTTGTTCAGAAGTATTTCTTTTTTCGTTTCGAAAAAGAGCAATCGTCGACATACAGCCCCTTAAGTCGGATTTTTAAATTCGTAACTTAATTATTAAATATACTGATTAATGACTTTTCTCTATTTTAAAATTATTCACACTACTCTATTATGCATAATTATAATTAGTAATTAATTACCTATACCAAATATTATGCATTTGCATTTCTGATGATTTGACCTGTCGTATATCAAGAATGCATAAATGAAAACTAATTACTCAGAACATTGCCCGTCAATATTTTAAGTTTAATTGGTAAAGAATCTAAAAATCCTCAATTTGGTCTGTATCGACCCCTAGGAGTCAATGGCGACCAGCAAGAGTTCCACGGCAGCGGGAAAAAAATTGGAGATGAGATGTGAATGGGGGTCTACGACGGTGGACCTAATTTTAGCAGGTCGTGGTTATCAATTCCAATAATATCAATTCCAATTCCATAGTTTCCATTAATGGTGTAAGTTGCAGGCATTCTGTAGGTGTAAGTTCAGGCAGTCTGTAGGCTCTGTTTTCGCGGAAAGCATTTTAGACGAGGTACAATTTTATTTGATGAATGTAGAATATTTTTTCTCAATAACCGCAAAACGCAGTTTTTTTTAATGACTATCTAGACTCTAGACTATAAATTAAGAACACAAACACGATTAGCGAAACTTTTTTCAATAGATTTATTTTTCAAAGTTGGCTTTTCCAAAACACTATTTACGTTTTTAGACTATGAATAGCTGAACAGTTATTTTTTATGTAATTCGTCACCTAACGGTTAGATAATCATACTAGCTACATAAATTAAAGAGGTTTCTTTTTAAGTTTGATGGTTTTCAAGATAATGCGGTTGTATCACTTTTTCCGTCTTATCCGGCCCATACAAACAAAAATGTCTCATATCACCTTAACATATTAGTCTACTTAGCGAGTCGACCTCTGCCCTAAAGGATTATTCGAGTACCTAGTATCCGTACCGTAGGTACCATGACCGTGCTATGAACGTACCGGCACCTGAATATTCTTTTCGGAATTTGTTGCCGGACCAGTCACGGCACGCTACGATAACTGTCTAGTGGGCATAGTCTTGTGGAAATCTACAGGGTGTATTTAGACTACTCCCGAAAGCTAAAAGTGGATGTTAAAACCATGCATCTTGTCTTGATAGATAATAAAAAACGAATATAAAATCATATTTTTATAAATTTGGGTCTTTTCCTAAAAACCGAGGCTAAATGCCACATTTTTCCACTATTCTTGTCTGTAGTATTGCCATTGTCAAAGGATTTCTGAAAAAATATTTTTTAAGTTTTTAACATAGATATAAAAACAGTCATTAGTAGAACATCTTTTAAGATGAAGCAATTTGGTTCACACTAAGGGCATTCGTAGGGGTACTTTTGTCTTTAGTTTTCGGAATCAGTCGTTATACACTCTGTACCTATACAAATAATTGCACAAACAAAATCATTTTTTGCTTCTGTCGGTACTGATATTGGATTCATCTAATGTTCGGTATTTGTTCCAGCCTCATGGCAACGAATGCCGCAAGGTATAGAATGGTGGCTGGCAAAAATGTGTCGCTGCTGGAATTCGGATTGCGACGAGCCCAAGGCCCGGACGGAGGATTATCGGCATCCAAATACGCTTACATCGGTTCGAACTTCCTTTTACCTTCGTTTTTACCTTTTTATTGTGGCGCAAATTAACTTGTCTCAGCATTATTGATTACATTAGCGTGTTCCGCGGCTCGCGGCAACTTGCGCCTGGTACGAAGCTTGCCCTGACTGTTCAAACTCGTGCAATATAAAACACCCCACCGCGCCATTGACTCATAAGAAGCCTCAATAGCTATTCTTTGGCTTAATAGCTTTAATCAGGCAACTTTTGCGAACCTTGCCCTTGAACACGCCCATTCCTCATAGTTGTCGAAACAGTTGCAAATTACTTTTTGCTAGTTAAATGACTTGGCACCTGCCTTGGAATTTGATAGCTTCGGAAGATACCTATCAAATCGCTATACAGTAACTATATAGTAATTATGAAATTGCAGATAACTGATTGAAAACATAAACATGGTTTCGCATTAAATAGTGTTAAGCGGAAATATATCAGAAATAGAAATAGACACTATTATTTTTATATATTTTTGTACATACAGACTTAATACATCATGACACCCAGTCATGTATGTTTATAACACCGTATGTATGTCCTGGTGGGAATCGAAGAAACAAACCCACAATTTACCACGCTGAAGGCATGAGATACCAACTGAGCTGTAAGACCAGTCAAATCACCTAACATCATGAACTTTCAGGTGGCTTTGACGGTACAAGCAATGTGCTAGCCGGCAAGATGTTCAATATCCCAGTGCGGGGGACGCACGCGCACTCGTTCGTGACGTCATTCAGCTCGCTGGACGACATTGGGTCGGTCGTGCTGAGGCACGCGGACACGCAAAGTCCGTGCAACCTGCTAGAACTGGCCACAGAGTGGCGCAGCCGCGTCTCCTCTGTCACAGACATATCGCAGGAGGAGGCCAGCGACGGCGAACTAGCCGCTCTGATATCGTATGCCCTAGCTTTCCCCTCCGGCTTCTTGGCTCTTGTGGATACGTACGATGTCAAGAGGTATAATTATCAAGGCTTACCGTCACGACACGTGCAGCATACTATGAATGGGCATTCTGGCTACAATAGCAACTGTGGATCCAATGGTACTAGAGTACAAAACTCACCGAACATACATAGTACATATGGAGTTAGCACGGTCGAACGCACACTGAGGTAAACATGCAAACGAAGCGCTCATTGACATTTGGTGTCTGATAAACTTTATATTATTATTGTTTTGCATTGTTCATTTATGTATACGTTATGTGGAGTTTCGATTATATCGATTAGATCGTTTTTGTTAACAGGCTGGCTCTCGTCCAGCCGTTGCATTATTCTCATCTTTAGGATGGGCATGACAGTTCATACATGAGGGATAACATACATGCAAGCACACTCTAACAACACACGCCGGGAACCCTCAGGGACTATCAGATCCATGGCCGTAGTTTATAATTTTATATTATTTTGGCTTTTTCAGTGAAGCGTATATGGACGGCGCTTCATGTTACAACCGAATGTAAATAATGAGAACACGTCTGACGAGACTTTATATTTGCTTCAGTGTGACGTAATGTCCAGGACCCTTGAGCGAGATAGGGGCAATTATATGCATTGGGCACAGTTGCATTGTATAGGGATATGCACACATTCACAGTAATTACCTATGTATTTTGCATGTTCTTAGTTACCCATCATTATGCCATTTAGTATTAAGACACTGGTTGCATTATTATATTTACTGTGACGTTAAATAAGTGCATTAATTTAGTGATAATATTCGACGTACTCATGCTACCCTCGAGACGATTGTATGTGATTGCATATGACATCATACTGCATTTCCACACCCTTTAAATTGCAAGTAGGTACATACTACACAGTGCCGTCTGTGTAGTTGCAACTGTATTAACTGCTTTTGCACTATTTGAGCTAAGTCTTATGATTGCGTTATTGGTTCGGTTGTAATTGCTAGTATCTGCTATTATTTTGCATGTGTAGAAAAATATAGGTTATGAATGTTGTATTTTTCTGCAGGAGTGGTCTTCTGAATTTTTGTGCTGTGGCGTTAGCTCTCAATGATTGTGGATATAGAGCTGTGGGGATTCGGATAGATAGTGGGGACTTGGCTTATCTATCGGTTTTGGCTCGTGAGACCTTTGAGAGAGTAGCGGAGGCTGTCAAACTGCCTTGGTTCTCTAAACTGACCATTGTTGCCTCGAATGACATCAACGAAGAGACCATACTGAGTTTGAACGAACAGGGACACAAGATCGACTGTTTTGGCATTGGAACACATCTAGGTAAGTACTTTTTATAAGGCTGGTGAGATCATTCATTTAAGATTTGATATCATGGGTTCGTTCGAATACATTGTCGCAATGTGGGTTGGCGTATCTTAATTGTGCCAATTGCCTGGGATTAAATTGATTGCTATCAGTATCAGTAATGAGGCTATTGACTTGTTTTGGCACGTATTACTTGGTGCAGCTTATACCATTTTCGGTTTGAGTTGAATTTGTAACAGAAATTAGTTTAAAACGACTGTAAAAATGGCGTTATAAGTAAGATTTTTCTTGGAAGACTCAAACTAAATAAATCGATGGGTCGACGCCCGTCATAAAATCCTGTGTATAAGCAAAATCAGCCAAAAAATGCCAATTGTGTATTTTTTTTTATAAAACGTATATTTTTTCCGTCTATTAGCAGTATTGTGGTACATAATTAATAATTCGTTAGTATGTGGTTATCGTTATTTATCGTTTAGGGTATCGTTATTTTGTGTAAAAATATATTGCGTAGGCGCATTATTCTTGTACTTACCAAAGTGCTTACAATATTTTTATCATAATCGCATTCATATCAATGAAAACTGTTTATAATAGATTTTTAGCTATCCTCGGATACGACATACAATTGATATGAAACAACAAAATGATGTTCATAATTATGTAAATGGAACACAGTCCGTTTCCTTGAGTGTACATCAGAAGACGTCTTCCGGCTTATGACGATCATGTGGTTTTTTAAGAACCTTGTAAATCTTTTTTATATCAGGCCTTCATAAAATAGTCTGTGGTTCCGTTTTGTTAACTGCACTTATAACAAACTATGTTGCAAAATCTTTGAAATCGAATTTAACCTACTTCTAATTGTTGGATCATTATCATATTTTGGCAGTTGTTTGCAGTCCGATGACAATCATAACATATATAAATTACGCGTCACGTTGTTTGTAAGCGATGAACTCCTAAACTACTTAACCGATTTTAATCAACCTTTGCACACCGTGTGCAGTTTTATTCAACATGAAAGATAGGATAGCTTACATCTCAATTTATAGTCGCAATATTATTTTATTGCAAATTATTTGTTTATTATCTGACAGTCACAATTATCTGTTAGTTTCAAAAGATTCTAACTGATGGCGATGTCTGTTGACACAGTAACGCGTGGCCGGGTCTGCTAGTACAACAATATGATCAACCTGACAGTACTAGAATATATACAAAAATACAAAATACAAAATGTTTTTATTGCATTCAAATATAGGATTACATAATGTGATGCACTATATCTATATATATCAATATGTTGCTGCAGCCAGGATCAACTCCTACTTATATATATAAGGAAACTTCGCAACGTCTAATAGCACGGACCCCAAACTTTGTATACTTATTCAATTGCTTTTAGTGCAGTACTATAAAAGCGTGTTTTGCTTACTTTTCTAAATAACAATTATTTTACGGCGCCGTCAATCCGTGTAAAATAGTAGTGTTTTTATAATAAATATTATGTATGTTAGTCTGTAAGGTATTTATTGATATGCGCCTTTGTATATGTAAGCTTCTGTAGCCTGAAATAAAGAATATTATTATTATTATTATTTATTCATATTCAAATATATAGTTCTGAAACACATTTTTGTAACAAATGTTAAATGTTTGTTCTGTGTCTGGGTGTTATTATGTATCATATGTATGTATTTACAAAAAAAAAAAGTATATAAATATTCTATCAGTTATCTAGTTCTCATAGTACAAGCTTTGCTTAGTTTGGGGCTAGATGGCGCTGTGTGATAATGTCCACCAATATTTATTATTTATGTTTACAGTTACTTGCCAACGCCAGCCGGCACTAGGCTGCGTGTACAAATTAGTCGAGATCAACGGTCAGCCTCGCATCAAGCTAAGCCAAGATGTCGGGAAAGTGACCATACCTGGCCACAAAGAGGTAACTAAGGATATTTAATATATAAATATAAATAATAAATATTGGCGGACTTTGCACACAGCGCCATCTAGCCCCAAACTAAGCAAAGCTTGTACTATGGGGACCAGATAACTGATAGAATACTTAAATACTTTTTGTAAATACATACTTATTATACATATTAACACCCAGGCACAGAACAAACATCTATGTTCATCACACAAATGTTTGCCCTGGGTGGGGATCGAACCCACAACCTACAGCGCAGAAGGCAGAGTTAACTGAGCTGTGAGGCCAGTCAATTATTTATAGTACAATTTAATCCTCAAAGCAACTATTCTTCAAATTGTTTTAATGAAAGAACCGTGTAAAAACCTATTACCATGCTTTTGCCCGATGTCTTGCGATGGGTTCTGTATATGCGCTCATAATTTTTCGGATGAAAAACTCTTTTATTACACGATCGAGTACGAGTACTGAACCCAGTAAATAATGTTTACGACCGTAGATTTAATAGTAGATAAAATTCGATTCGAAAAACAATGAAAAACTCCACAAGATAAACCTAATCCCTCCTACACAATTTTAGAGGTCGACGCGTTTGATTAGGTACTGATTGGCACTTATTTAAAAGTTAATTTAGACGCTAAGAAATAGGCATTCCATACCTACAAGTAACCATTTTATTTATGGTCATAGTCCCAGATACGATAGTAACATTCTTCGACGTTTCTACTTAGTAGTAACGTGAATCAGTGAATAAGATCGGATTTATGATATTAGTAGGATTGACTATTGGTTTGAGTGTAGGAAGGTGTCGTTACATTCTAGATTCTAAAGTCATTGTGTCATCGATGCTCATTTTATGTCACTACTGATAGGGGCATAATTGTATCTATCTATACTAATATTATAAAGAGGAAAGATTTGATTGTTTGTTTCTTTGCATCGAATAGGCTCCAAAACTACTGAACCGATTTGAAAAATTCTTTTACCATTAGAATCCTACATTATCCGTGATTGAACATAGGATATAGATTATTTTATATATATATTATTTTATATTCAAAAACGTTAGAAATCCGTATGAAAACTTCGATAATGTAACCCAACGTGTGAAAAAAAATCCAAAAAAAATCCTTAAGCAAAGTGATGAAGTACAGTTTTATAGAAAACATCAATATCAACAAAAAATCCGTAATATCATATGTCTAACTATAAGGGATCCCTATTAAAACTTCGGTAATGTAACCCAAGGTGTCAAAAAATTATTCATAAGATCATTATTACACCCGTGCTACGCCGCCCGGGGCGGACTGCTAGTAAGTGTACACTAGCGGACTGCTAAAATAAAGATGTACCCATCTTTAATCACTTCGATAAATAATCCTACCGACCGCTGCAATGACGACAAACACGTCGGCGCGTGGTCCGCCCTAGCTTTTCGAATAAATTAATGATATAAATTATGTAATACTTATCAAAAATCTATTCTAATAGAAATCTAGATCTACATATTACCTATCTTTAACAATAAATCACAAGTTGATTTTAATAGTAGGTATATAAAATATTTCGATCATAAATTCTAAAACGTATCATGTTGTGGGTGCAGTGGAATTTGAAGTTAGTTTTAAAACAACTTCACGCGAACTAAGTCGCGAGGATTTCCACTAGCTAGTAACTGATAACACTCGCGTGGCAAGAATCTACTCAAATAAAACAAAACTAAAGACGTCAATAAAACATGCTTATAACATATCCTTGAACCGATGCGTGTTATCATATTATAATATAATAGCGACCCGCCCCGGCTTCGCACGGGTGCAAAGCTGATACCAAAATATATTACAGAATGTCTTTGTATACTCGTTAACAGCATTTAAAATTTAAAAAAAAGTCGCGCTGATTTGAAATCTTAAAATTATCAGTGGTTCTCTAATATATTAAGCATGTTATTATACATATAAACCTTCCTCCTGAATCACACTATCTATTAAAAAAAACCGCATCAAAATCCGTTGTGTAGTTTTAAAGATATAAGCAAACATACATACAGACGCGGGAAGCTGAAAGCGACTGCTTTATACTATGTAGTGAAGTACTACTAGGTTACCATATCAATTTTATGAATACAAAAGTAATATCATCGAACGGTACAAGGCCTTCTGAGGCTTGAGCTTTTGTTGCGAAATCAATAGGCAGTCTACTTTGAAAGGTTTTAAAAGTTAGATAATTACATTCTTCACATTCACAATTGTCACACTATTGTGAAGGGTTCGAACATCTTCAGCGCGGAAACCAAATGGATGGGTGACAGTTAATGCTATTAACAGCTGTTGCAGAGAGCACCATATATAATGTTGGTCTCGGTTTTAAAAAAGTCGTTAAGCCATGTCGGATGCCCTTGGGCTAAAAACTACTTCTCCAGTGTTGGATACTCGTACTAGCTGGAACTATGGGAACTTATCGGGGGGCACGGCAGTGCCCCCGCCAAGTCGAGCGCGAAGCAAACACTGCCGTACCATCCTTTACAGGACCATTTCGCCGCATTTTCAGGCCCCTATTTGTAAACCTCTGGATAATACCAGAACGCAGAAATTTTCGTCATCCAGTAAGCTTAAAATCCGTAATCACATACTTAAAATCCGAAATTTTTAAGTCTGTAGGTTATTTAATTCCGAAGTTAAGCGAAAGCAAAGTTTCGCATTTTAGACACTCACTCACTCATGATCATCAGAATAGAACTAGTACTTCCCATAAACTCAAGAGAGCTGAAATTTGGTACAGAGTTAGGGTTTAATGGCCACATAAAGGGAAAACCATAAAAACTAGGATAATCGAAGATCTGGAGTACCTGGTGACCCTGATTAGAAAACACAAGAGCCTTTACAAAAAATATTCAACTTGATGGACCGCTTTATTTGATGTCAAAGATAGAAATAGAAGGTCTGAAGTATCTGATGAAGAACCCTCACGACCCTCAGCTGGTCTCAGCTGTATTAGAGATATGGTAATGCCCCCTTCTACAATTGGTACATAAAAAAATCGACTGTCATTGCAAAAAACTGTGTCAAATAAGAAAATCTAATAAAATAAATCAATAAGCCCACGTTTCTACAAAAAGAAGTGAAATCCCACCAAAAACATTCTGTAAAAAACTAGCCAAGTCACGATGGAGCTGCTTGTTTATCTCTAAAAAGTAATGAAATCTAGACAAAGTCCTGCCAAGTCTAGATTACATTATTTTTTAGAGATAAACAAGCAGCTCCATCGTGACTTGGCTAGTTTTTTACAGAATGTTTTTGGAGGGTGTTACTTACACTATCTTATCTTATTATATCTTCAATTTTATCTTATTAATATCAATCAATGCTAAAGTTTGTTAGGATGTTTGAATGTTTGTGCCTCAATCACGCCCAAACTACCAAACGGATTTGGTTGAAACTTGGAATTGGAATATACTAAGAATTCCTTTGAATAAAAATATAAAATACAGTTTATCTAGGTACCCCGCGAGCAAAGCCGCGGACGATGGCTAGTTGTATTAAATATTATATCCGTAGGTATAGGAAACGTGCAATCAGTATACAATACAGATTCACTATATTTATTAAAACAAATAATTCATCATGCCATTTAAACCGTTTGTGATAAGCATTATCTCTAACCTTGCACTGGGAAGTTTTTATCCGATTGTTATAAGATGGACTGGCATCACAGCTCAGTTGGTAGTAACTCGGTCTTCCGCTTTGTAGGTTGTGGGTTCAATTCCCACTCGAGAACCATCACACACCACTTCCCACACACACCCATTTGTGTGATATAATAATGTATAATATGCGTCACCAGTTCCTTTTTCTTTGAACTTGGTTGGACAAGCTGACGCGTGTTTAGATTATGAGAACAAAATTTATTATTATATATTTATTTACAAAAAAAGTAAAAATGTATATAAGTGTAAGTATATAAGCTAGTGCCGACCCGTGACAGACGTTGTCCTGTCAAATTTCAATAATCGAATAGAAAAGACTGAATGTTTTTAGTCTGTGATGTCAGATTTGTTGCATACCAGCGCCATCTATACAGAAATCATCCCTTTTGCGTTTTTTATAGTTTTTGGGATGTTTTTCATATTCTAAAGTAGACTATTATTTATTCGGGCATTATATCTACATTTACAGCAAATTTTAACTTAAGCTTCTTTGTCGTTTAAGCCTGATTGAGGAACAAACAAATTCAATACACACAAATTCACAAACTTTCGCATTTATAATATTATTAGAATTATATCAGTTATCTGGTTCCCATAGTACAAGCTTTGCAAGTACCTAATAGTAAAATGTCGTACGTATTAATCAATGCCCTGTAACGCGGCATTCAGACTCTTAACTGAATTTCGTTGTTGAATATTAAATGAACACCTATGTCCATGACCCTGAAGTTAAAATTTCACAATTACCATACGTGACAGAGTAAGTTTCGTCACGTCGAAACGGCATAATCAATTTCGATTAAATTTAGTTTATAGATAGATTTCGAATCTGAGAGCTATTTCCTAACTGGACAAATGACCGCAATGGGCTTGCGCAGTTTTTCATTTTCAACTGTCAAGACATTCTAGAATTTGGACAGTAGAAGCCGATTACGATTAGCAGTTGTATAATAGTACGCAATGGTTGCAGAACCTAGTTCACAATAAGGATAACAATCAATTTTCCGTAGAAGCTAGGACATTAAGGATAACCGAACATTTAATTGAACGGAAATAACACCTTTTTCTCTCCTGTTTATACCTGCTTTGAAGTAAATAAAATTATCATTTTAAAATGCATTTTATGATACACTAGTGAAAACCTTTGCGACTTCGTTCACGCGAAGTTATTTTTAAACAGAACACAATCCCCCGCTGCAAATTGTGCTTGAATTTCGGGAATTCCTTTCTTAGTTCTCACTGTAGTGTTCTGAACATACAGGTTTACAGGTTTTAAGTTTCTACGATCAGTAGTTTAGACTGCGTTGATAGATCAGTCTGTCTGTTATGCAGTTTTAAATATAAAATAAAATAAATATGATCACGCAAAACTGTAATCCCCAAGTACGATAGACATACTTTCATATCTCAAGGCGCTTAGATCCTTGAAGATGTCTAAGAGGCACGTCCAAGCAGTACCCTTATTTTGCAGAAGTTATAAGTTACTAGCCGACCCGTGACAGACGTTGTCCTGTCAAATTTCAATAATCGAGTAGAAAAGACAGAATTTTTTAGTCTGTGATGTCAGATTTGTTGCACACCAGCGCCATCTATACAGAAATCATCCCTTTTGCGTTTTTTATCATTTTTGGGATGTTTTTGATATTCTAAAGTAGTCTATTATTTATTCGGGCATTATATCTACATCTACATCAAATTTTAACTTAAACTGTTTTGTCGTTAAAGCCTGATTGAGGAACAAACATACATACAAACTCACAAACTTTCACATTTATAATATTATTAGGATTTAGATTCGATGTTTCTACATTACAGGCGTACCGATTATTCGGCGCAGATGGGCACGCTCTGATAGACTTGCTGCAGAGGTCGACGGAGCCTCCACCCGCCGTGGGACAGAAGGTTCTGTGCCGGCATCCCTTCCAGGAGTCGAAGCGAGCTTACGTCATTCCTAGCAAAGTGGAACATTTGTACAAGGTATGTTTGTGTGAACAGAAATAATTTACCCTCGAAATCAGGAATTTTGCGCCTTCTGTTTGTACAATCATTTCCAAAAACTGCTTGTTATACGGTCAATTTGAAACTACCTTAGTTTCACGACTGAAAGGCCGGAATAGACCCTATAATTTTCCCATGGGAATCACACAATTTTATTTTTTGACGAATTTATTATTATTCCTTGTGCTGGAGTTTGCATGAAAAATGAAAAAAAAAACTTATTCAACGAACAAAATTTCAAGCCAACGCTACATTTGTTGCAGTAGTAGTTACATATACATAGTACAGGATAATGGAATATGAATGCATTATTTTAGGAAACGAGTAACATTGATAGTAGATTACTAAACGGAAACATTGGATATCCGGCTGATATGCTGCTCGCTGCTGTGTAGGTTAGGTAGAGGAAAAAGTTCTACTAGCAAGTTGAGTGAACTAGCTTCCGCTCGCGTTTTCGTTTACAAAGTACCTGGATAGAAAGTATCCAGTATATGCTATTCCAGGAATTTTATTAATTTATATTCCAAGTTTCATCTAAATCCGGAATGTGGAATGCTAACTACTGCAAAATGTGGGCTAGTGAAAATTTTAATATTTGGACGTGCCTCTGACTAACCCCTTTAGATATCTTTAAGGAGCTGAGTGCCTGGAGATCTGAGAGGATGCCAAACGTACTTGGGGATTACAGTCGTGATCCTTTTTTTTGTTTTTTTTTTATTTTCATTTAAATCCGTTTGGTCGTGTTTGATACACAAACATCGAAATATTAGTAGGATGGGGTCGGGAGGTCAAACTACATATCAGACAGGTATACTATAGTTTTTGTCGTAATTACAGGTTTATTGGAAAGACGGACATGTTCTTTCGGCGCGAAAGCCATTATCAGAGGTGCGAGAGAGGGTTCACCTATCGCTACGAACTCTCAGGCAAGATATCAAGCGGAATTTGAACCCGACACCTTATAAGGTAAGTAAACATTTTACTGACTACTCCCTTTAAGACGAGGTATAATTATTTTTGATGAATTTAGAATAGTTTTTCTCAATAACAGCAATACATATAGGTTTTTTACGTTTGGTGAAACTTTTCTCGATAGATTATTTTCTAAAGTTGGCTCTTTGAAAATACTATTTATATTTTTATTCAAAACTATGAATAGCCGAACTACATTTTTATATGATTCGTTATTCTACCTAAATTAAAGACAGTCTTTTGATGGTTTTCAAGCTAATGGAGTTTTATCACTTATTTCGTCTAATCCGGGTAGACTCAGCCAATACAAAAAAATATATATATTAAGTATCACCTTATGCATGTTTAAAAATCTGTAGATCTGAGATAATGTCTCAGATTGATCTACGGAACTTGGGCATTACAGCCAAGATCCTATTTCATTTTATCTATTACTAACGACCCGCCCCGGCTTCGCACGGGTGCAAAGCTGATTCCTATAAACCTTCCTCCTGAATCACTCTATCTATTAAAAAAACACATCAAAATCCGTTGTGTAGTTTTAAAGATATAAGCATACATGCAGACGCGGGAAGCGGGAAGCGACTTTGCTTTATACTATGTAGTGATATTGCATTGTAAACAAGATGCTGATAACTTGATAGGTGCAATATACTCATTTATTTATTTGTTTACAAATAATTTGATAAATGAAATTGTTTTCTCTATAATATTATTCTTAGTAACACACATAAATATTGTAGATAAACTTTATTGTACTTACGAGTAGGTAAGTACATAAAACGAATAAAACTTAACAATAGCTTTAATTAACGATTTTCTTTACTTAGTCTGGTGAGTCTGTAAGATAAAAGTTTCCAGCGAATCAAATGTTTGCATGATCCCAAATATTTGCTAGTTTTGCTGGCACTATGATGATGATAGGTTTCTTTATTTTTATTTTTATTATCTGGGGCACGGCAGTGCCCCCGCCAAGTCAAGCAGTTCAGGCCATTTTCGACCTCCTCTAACTTCGTTGTGGATAAAACTAGAAGCCTGAATTTTCAGTAACCAAGCAGTCACTATATAAACACGGTATATTTCAAATTTTATTCAATTTGAACCAGTACATTAAGAATTATAACTAGTCAAAGTTTCCTATTTTGTCACTCACTCACTCACTCACTCACTTACTCACTCACTGACTGACTGACCGATCATCAAAGTTTAAGGCACTTCTAGCAGACATAGAAGCTTCAAATTTGAAACACAATTAGTGTTTAGTGTAAAAATCCTAAAAAAACCTGCCAAGTGCGAGTCCGACTCGCGCACTATCTATAAATCACGTTTGTTGTATGAGAGCCCTACTTAAATATTTATTTTATTCTGTTTTTAGTATTTGTTGTTATATCGGCATCATAAATACATCATCTGTGAAAATTTCAACTGTCTAGCTATCACGGTTCATGAGATACAGCCCTGTGACAGACAGACGGACAGCGAAGTCTTAGTAATAGGGTCCGGTTTTTACCCTTTGGGTACGGAACCCTAAAAAGGATTTGCCATCTGTTTTTCCATACTACATGTTTTGGCTAGAAGGAGCTGTGTTAAATTTTCTTTTATTTCCAGGTTGCAGTTAGCGATGACCTTTACAATTTCATACACGATTTGTGGCTACAAAATGCACCAATTGGAGAGCTATCGTGAAACAAAAACGCTACTCCACTCAAGAAACAACGCCTCAACGATCACTATTTTTAGAAAAGTACAAAACATTTATAACTTTAACGTTTCATCTTCTGAAAGAGCTGATTTTATGAAATAGACTCAGTTGGTCAGTGATTACAGAACTGCATAATTTTTTAATAAAATACTCGAGTGTTACCGTCCATAGGTTGGTGAGGTATAACTAGGTGGGTATTAGTATCCGTGATTCGAATGTAGCGTATTTTTGTATTCATTCTGTAGCAGAGTTCCAAAATCGTTCCTTAAGCTAGTCAAAATTTTTCAGATTCAACTTAGGAATACATTTTTAGTTTAAGAAACTAGTTCCGAGAGCTAAGTGCATTCCGTGAGTTTTGAAATGTCACAAGACCAAAGATTTGATTTGATCAAGTTCCAAGAACTGATACGGCAAAATTACTATGAAGATAAACGCTAATGTTGGATATTATATGCATTAAGAGGCTCCCAGTCGCTGATTGCTCTTTTTCGAAACGAAAAAAGAAATACTTCTGAACAAGCCACATCTCCTATTTTTATAAGTATATTACTTCAGGTTCCTACCTAGATTTCTATTAAGCTGAAAACATAATAGCAGAAACTTTTCACGATAAAGATATTATTTCAAAATGATACGTTTTAGAATTTATGATCGAAATATTTTATATACCTACTATTAAAATCAACTTGTGATTTATTGTTAAAGATAGGTAATATGTAGATCTACAATTCTATTAGAATAGATTTTTGATAAGTAATTATACATAATTTATATCATTAATTTATTCGAAAAGCTAAGGCGGACCACGCGCGGACGTGTGTTTGTCATCATTGTAGCGGTCGGTAGGATTATTTATCGAAGTGATTAAAGATGGGTACATCTTTATTCACATATACTATACATTATAAAATAGGAGATGTGGCTTGTTCACAAGTATTTATTTTTTCGTTTCGAACAAAAACAATCGTCGACTGGGAGCGCCTTAAGCTTAGAACATTTTATAATTTTCAAATAGTAAAGTTGGTAAAGTTTGTAGTATCTAACGGAAGAAGTATAAAGAAATCGTAACTTATTCAGAACTTATTAAATAAGTAGGTTTGTGCTTTTGTTATATAAGTACCTGTAAGAAAAAATGTTTATTAATGTATTTTTGTATAATAAATATTACCAACTGGGTTTAAATTTAAAACTATTATTAATTATAATATACAAATGAATCATTGACACAGAGAGATAGTATGTCATCTACTTTAAATAAAGTACTATAGCGTTGCCTTTACATATGTGTTTTGTGAAATTATATTCTTAAAAATCATGAATCATCTTAAGTACTTATATATACTGTAATAACAATTATACGTATAATAGAAGAAATTAATTACTTTCTTTACACTTGATTCTTGAATGCATGGAATGTGTTGTAATAAGGGTATTTATAGTGCACTAATATAATAGGATTTGATCGCATTCCAATGCAGTCTCAGTTTATGTTATGCTCCTAGCTTAGTTAGATAATGCATTTAGTTCTGTTACCTAATAATATGTTGGTGCACATAAAATGTGTAAAAAACTATAGAATTCCGCAGTAATGTTTTATATTTGTGTTGGTAATGTTAAAAAAAATATTACGACAGTCCCCAAGTACGCGATCTCTCTCCAGGCGCGCAGATCCTTGAAGATTTCTAAAGAGGGTAGTCGGTTGGTTGTTTAGTTTGCATGTTATAGTTGGGTTATGGTCTTGCATATTTTTGGGTAGGTAATGGAAAAACAAACAATAATTATTTGACGCGGAGTTTGGGAGCGCCTTTCAAAATTAATTGTATATACCATGAAACCTAACAAGTTTTAATTCTCAAACACGCAGATTCAAAAAGAATAACGTTTTTTAGGTTATATTTATTGTAATGTGAAGTTTAAATAGATTTTATGTAAGGGCACAAATTATTATATTTTAACGAAATATAATCTATATCAATATATCTTTATTTACTGTTTTTTTTTTTAATAATATTACACAATATTCACAAATTAGTTGCTGTTATATACTTGTAAATGTTTTCGTTTTAGATGTTTGTTTACAGTAGGTATATTCTATGTGCAAATATCCTTGTAACGGCTGAGCCGGTTTCGATGAAATTTGGTAGGTTGCCCTGAATTGAAACAGGATACTTTTCATGCGGGTACCTACCACAGTGAATGCGAGTTTCAAACAACTCCTGATAATAATAAAATAATTATGAACAAGTTTATTTTAAGGTGATTGTAATTGTTTCAACTGAACTTGAATGCTGTGTTGTACACTTTGTACTTATGTTCTAAGTAGGTTGTTATAAAATGTAGGTACTTAAGGGTAACTATAATTTTAAATTTTATAGTTCTTATGCTAAACTATAATTTGTTATTACCAATAGGATGAACACGGGCCTATTCCTGCAATGTTTTTTGAGCCTTTTTATGTACCTACAGCATAATATAAAATGAACATCGCAAAAAGTGTTTTTTTTAAAGTAATATCAACATAGTTGATCCACTTATTAAATCATGAGAATAATTAATAAGCACGATTCCAAGAGAACCGTAGACTTCCTTTCAGATCTCAGACACTCTTTGACTCCTCCCTCTCCACTCAGGATCCTTGTTAATGTCTCAAAAGGAAGTATCTATCTAGTTAATAATTCAAAGATCTTTATGATAATTTAATTAAACAAAAGACGGTTGAAGTCATAATTTTATGAACATTCTGGCCAAGTAAGAACATTGAAAAGTAATTTTTATTTCAACTTTATGAAAAAAGGGTTGAAATATGAAGACACCACATAATAATTATGTCCGCGCCGCAAAAAAGGTGCGCCTCAATGGGCCGTGCCTAGGAATGTAAAAAAAAACGATTATTAAATTAATCGATTATTTTTTGATAAAAATCGATTATTAAAATTACACATATAAATCTATTTTTGTAAACTAAATTTTCCTAACGCGAACCGAACCGTTCGTTGGCCATTTTCCCGAACGTGAACCTTCTTATAGTCGCCTCCCAAACGGAAACCGACCCATCGGTCTTGTCTCCGAACGCAAACCGAACCATTGATCGTTTTTCCGAACGTGATCCGACCAATAGTCGCTTCACAAACGGGAACCGACCCATCGATCGTCTCTCCGAATACGATCCGAACCGTTGATCGTTTTCACGAACGTGAACTGCCAAACGCGAACCGACCGACCCTAAATTAAATTTTTGCATGAAATCCTACTTACTATAACATGGTAAAATAGACATAAATTAAATTTGATATCTTACAGATATTCAATCATTTAAAATATAAATGATTTGATAACTATTTCATAAATCCCATGTCTCATGTCTATGGTAGTAATCAACTGTCAATGTCAGTTGTCAAAAGCTAAATTTTCAAACTTGTAGTCCAATTAGCGCGAATTGTTTGTTTTGATTGTGCTTTGACTTTGAGGCTTTGCTTGCTTTACCTTTACAATTGTGTTTACCTGAATTTCTTTTAAAGTTTCAACAGTTTTCTCTCAGTTTCACTCATTGGAAATATTCACATTTCACAGTGGTTTCTTACTTTTTATAAAAATGTCTTTTACATCATCATCTACGTTTGGCAAAACTGTGAAAATCGTTTATTTAAACGAATGATCTAATTTAGGTAGGTAGATAAGCGAAGTAGAAATGATGGGCACGTAGGTACGTGGGTAGTAATATATAGGCTCCTATTTGTTAAGGTAGGTAGGTAATTACTGCGCGTACGAAAAAATTTTTTCAAATCTAAGGAAAAAAAAAAAGTTTTTTCCCGAAAAATCAATTATTATTTAATTAGATTTTTTGGGAAATCGATTTATTTGTAGGAAAAAAAAATCAATTATTATTTAATCTATTTTTTTCAATCAATATTACATCCCTAGCCGTGGCGCGCGTGCTTGCTCGATAAATATGCTCGGCTTTGAAATAGCTTGTATTGAGATAGTTTGGTCTATTACAGTAAGAAAATACATTTGTCTTTTCATATTACTTGGGAACTACTATTATAAATGATATACCTACTACTAACATAAATTAGATAATTTTTGATGATAATGAATCGATTTGATCTGCGATATTATTCGCCGATAACTCGTCATTTATTCGTATTCGCACTCTATGGAAAATGTGTAATGTTTGTTTGTCTCTGCCCTAGCTCTACCTGTTTTGACAAATAACCTCAAAGACTGATTTTATTATTTTTTACATAAAATAATTAGTGAATACACAGTTTTCGACGTCAGTTTTGTGGAAGCTACTAGCCAAATTTCGTCCTAAGGTAAGTGTATCTATCTACTATACAATAAACTATGAATGTTTAGTGTTTGAGCCACCTAGATCGAGATATCGGGTCGGATAGAGTTCGATCGACGCTTCTTTCCTTGGTGTGTGAGTTTTAAATCGAATGTATACTTTACAATAGTTTTTGAACGGTGTAATCTAGATGGTAGACACCCTTACGAGTATTATTAATCTTTATTTATTTAAGTATTTTGGTATAACAGCGACAATAGATTGCTCGTCATTGGCTTCATTTTAGGTGTTATTTTGGTATTGGTGCCGGTTGCGGTGCTCTTGTGATGATAGTAACGTCCATACTCACCTATCTACCAACCTACTTACTTGCCTGGTATTCGTGTGTGCCTGTAATAAATTTTGGTGTTCTATTGGAAGAATTCAATAGTTCTATACTTACTCACTTTGTTTCTATGTTGATAAAATTTAAATAAACAACACCCAACAGTTGCACTCATAATCCTGACCCTACATTAAGATTCTCTGTGTTGTGGGTATTATACACTAGAGCAACATGGTACCACAATGCCCAGACCAAGAACAAATATTTGCTGATCATACAAACATTTCCGCTGCGGGGATTGAACCTGCACTTCTTCCATCTCTCTCAGGCCCTCACCCACATCACTAAATACAATTAATTAAGATTTCATTAACAGGAACAGTTTTTCTACATACTTTCCCAAAATAATTTTTTATATATTGATCCATGTTTTTTAGTTGTAATTTTTTAACATACCTTCAAAGACATAAATTTTCCTCATTGCTACTACTACATACTACTAACGTTCTATTATAATAAGTATGTTCTAGTACTGTGACTAAGCAGTATCAGGTTTGTAATTTGAAAGCTTCAGATTATGTACTATAAATGTATTTTTATGTTCATTAAAATTGATAAAATTAGTAGTTACCTTCATGTAAGTACAAAATCAATCAGTATTCTCATCTCACGAGAATTAACCTTGTTTTTGCTTAAAGAGAGATCTGAAGACACAATAAATATTCTAATAAATAATCCTAGTAGCCTAGATTCAAGCAGCTCAAGATTATTATTATTTTAACCCATTGCTGGGCAGCATACTCTTAGATAGTTTCTATATTATGTTGTTTAGTAAAGGTGGTTACGGTGGTAGGTTCAGTGGTCAGTTTCTACAATATATCAAAGCATCTAACATTCTACATTGTTGTTAGCTGATGAGTTCCTTCAATAGGGTTTACTTTACTGATTGACAAACTAACAATTATATTAACAAATAAAACATGATGTAGTCTGGTCCGGTAGCAATATAATGCAGGTGTATATAAAAGGTAAGGATTAAATCTAACTCGGCCAATAACATTGTGAATCTTTGTAAACAAAATAACTTAGCTTCCATCATTCCATCAACTAGAAAAGGATTCCATTTCATCTCTCCCTTGGTGACCTTCTAAACTGTCATCTTTTCAGAACAATACATGTGTTTTAATAAATGCATTGCATTTGATGCCATCACAACTGCTTTGCATGTGGTTATAATTCTTATTCTTGATTTCTACAACAGCAGAATAGGAAAATTACCTGCATTCAAATAAATAAACACCCAACAGTCACATATATTTAGTTGTAACTCAACATTAGGATTCCCCGTAGTACCTATATTTGCAAATCTTGCAAACATTTGTCTGAACCGTGGTGATTAAACCTGTGGGTTCCTATGTGTCTTAGCTGTCTCCTCAGCCTATTTGCACTAATTGCGAAGCTCCTACTACCTACTAGGACATTGTAGATGTATCCATGTATGTGTTTATTTAGGTATGTGTTACTGTTGAACCATTGATCAGATTTGTATGAAATAAGATTATTGGCAGGTTCATAGGTTGTACTATTAAGATTTTCTAGTAAGTATATGAGTTAAAACGGTCAAGGGATTGTTCAGGTATTGAGATACAAAAGAGGGTGATATAAATTTGAAATTGGACAAGTAGGGTGTCATATGAAAGGGTTTGTGTATTATTTCCAAATTGAATTTACGTCTTGTACTAGGATTGATAGTTTTTAAGAAATAATGGCAAAAATCCTACTAATATTATAACTGCGAAAGTTTGTGAGTGAGTGTGTGTTTGTGTGTGTTTGTTATTCTTTCACGCTAACACTACTGAATGGATTAAATGAAACTACTTCAGAATAACACATAGACTACTTTTTATCCAGGTACCACCCGTGCAAAGCCGGGGCGAGCAGCTAGTGATCTATATCTATATATATCCAATATTTCCGTGGAAAATAAAAAAAAATATTTGTGAATAGAACAACTAGTACCTACACAGTTCAGTAAGTAGAACTATTTAGGGTGAGCTAGTTGTATTGAAACAACTCCCCAGTGTACCCCACCCCTGCGGTCGGTCGCTGAACAATATTTTGCACGCCACAACATGCGAAACGCAAAAGTTCATGCCCCTATTAAGATTAAGCGCCAAGATTACTCCAGCCTCTTACCCATTTCGTGTTCTAAACTGTCGAGTGTCGATGTACAATTCAGCTCAAGTAATGTACCAATTAACAATTCATCTGTGATGCTCCTTTAACAGTGGCTCGTAAAACGCAGTCGGCTACTTTGTCTCAGATGTTACTTATTGCTCATTCCATTTGCGTTCAAACATTTTCGGTTTAGGGGGAATATTTCGGTCCTATTATTACAAATTACGTTGCGAAGCCCTCTCTAATAAATGATTGTACATATTCGATAGTGCTTGTCTGATTCAAGTTCATTTCTGACGTGTGTGTAAATTACCTTCGTGAGTTATCTATTGCGGACATACTTACATTAGTTATCGGGTCCCAAATTTGGGGAGCTTCTCTCCTCTGGGCGGGCGGGAGGCTAGATGCGCCGGGCGTGCGGCGCATCCGCCCTGCGTCAGTGCCGAGGACGACAGTCGCTCGCCGCCGTGTGCCCGGCCGGCCGCCGACAGATCCCATCCATACGCACCCTCTTACGACACATTATTTATTATTCCTGAGAGAAAACTGTTCGAAATGTGAATACGAAATAAATGTTTGCAACGATTGTAAAAATATGGCAAATGAGCGTGAATTCCGATCGCGTTTTATATGAATATAAATAGAAGGACAATTATTTCTAATAGGTAATTATGTTCAAAAGTTGTTGTGCACGACCGAACAAAAAACTTGTAAAAAGCAAATCAAAGCAAGAAAAAATGGATTCAACTTCCGGACCCGATGAAGATCATACAAACGATAATTTACCAGATATGAATGAAACGGAAAACGCAGATAATCTGACGCAGGAAGTACCCGTAGCAGACGTGAAGACCGACGGTATCCAAGATGAAAAAACAATAGAAGAACTTTCGGAACCACAAACAACCGACGAGATATCGGAGCAACAAATAACAGAGGATAACTCTGATAGACAAATAATTGAAGAAACCTCTATATCCCCGCTAAATAGCGATGAAAAAAGTCAGTCTAATAACTCGCCGAATGACAATGAAGAAGATGATCTTGTTTTTGCTAAACGAGAAATAACAAAGAAAAGGTATTCGATAGATTACAAAAGTCGTCGATTGGATTTCAAACGATTTTCTGTGGATTGCCGTCGTGACTCTGTAACTCTCGAAGAACTAGCTCGCCTCGAGCAAGAATTGGCCAAGACAACGTTTGCTGTGCGCCCCATAACAAGACGTAAATCCACTGGAATCCTAAAGTCTACAACGAGCAGCAGCAATAGTGTTGTAGAACAACGTGTGACGCCAAAACAGCCTTCGGAGTCAGAAGAAGATGATGAAGTGTTTGAGGAAGCTATAAAGGAGGAAAAGGAAACGGATGCTCCGAAAGAGCCGCCAGCTACCCCCGTGGGGCGAGATGAGCTCGCATTGCGAAGACACCGGTTCTTTTCTGATTTAGTTTGTGCCGCACGCGCAGCTGTGGAACATCGTGTTCGGTTTGACCCACTTGGTCCTGTCGTGGCTGATTCAGGTGAGATAAATGTATTTCTTCAGATAACAACTGGCTTGTTGTCTTAATAGATACCTGATTTAAATTGGTTGCCAAATTCAAAACGTTTCTTTCTTTCTTAAATCTGTAGAGATAAGAACGTAACAAATAGTCAGTGACCTCCAGAGTGTTGTAGGCTTTAGGTATAAATTAAAACAACTTCTCATCGACCACCAAAAAGCGCACGCACACCTCAGAAATGAGGTTTCTTTTCTTTAAGTCCATCTAATTATTTATTTCTTAAACTAGGTATCTATCATACTAACCCCTCTAATCCAAGTTTATTGTTCCCATTTCTTTATTTTATTATTATTATTATTTTTTTTTATTTATGATACTCCTGTTTTCTTTTTTTTTGGGCATTGTTATTTAACTAATGTTATGTTACTAATGTTTTTTAATGTTTTTGATTTTTTATATACCTATTTACCTATAATTATGATTTATCTTTTATTTTGTATAGTTCTCGGTTTGTTTATGCACTTGTCTGGTTCCGGCGGAAGATCAGCGTTGTGTTATCAAACGCAACATCAAGCTGAGTCGGTTTCCATTTTTGTGACGTCATCATGTGTATTATTGTGTATGGTACTGAGAGACACACTACTTTAGTTTATTAGTTGTATAAGGAATCTATTTTTTTTTTATTGTATACATATTGTCATGTTACCATTTTGTTACCATTCTCGTTTTTTTTTGTCTCTTTGTTCTGCTTTGTAATGTCACAATTAAAAACGTTTTCTTTCTTTCTTTCTTTGAATGGCACATAAAAAAAAGGTACAACTAATCACAGTTATAGTTAGATATATTGTTTTGTTCCTTTATGTGAACTTTATCATGCACAACACGTTATTTATATTTATGTTCGTTGTCTTTTATCCCTATCTTGTGGAAGTTGCAAACCGTGGAAAATCGATTGTTGGCGTTAGCCCAAGTCAGAGCGTAGAGGTAATTTATCTCACTATACTTCCCGCTTTTAGATCATCTAAACACATTTTGTTATCATCTTACCACTGTGCTCTGGTAAATGAATGAAATTTTCGTTTCATACTTTAATTTAATTTATATTTTCGCATTTATTTATCTCTTCTATAATTAATATAGTCTAATAGTCTTGATGTACAATATATATTGTGCTGGGATATCGAGAATGTCGGAATTTTTATGTAAATTCGCGAGCAGAGTCTCAAAAATATTCTGTACAATTTGTACCTCAATTTCACACCCATCAATTTGGTCGGTATTGAAGGGTGGCTTGTGTAATCAATTAATTTTGCATGCGAATGTATTGCTCTTTGTTTACGAGAACTGGATCAAAAGAAGATCATAGAGCATTTTTTAATGAAATAACGCACAGATGCCTAGTGGAGTAAGTTAACATTAATTATCTATCTAATTAGGGCTATCTAATTAGGGAGAGTTGATTAATAATTAAATAGCGAGTTTAATTGATAATAACATTTTAAACAGAAAAAACGTGCAATTACCTATCACGATTATCTTTAATTTTTAGGGTTCCGTATCCTAAGGGTAAAAACGGGACTCTATTACTAAGACTCCGCTGTCCGTCTGTCTGTCACCAGGCTGTATTTCATGAACCGTAATAGTTAGACAATTTAAATTTTCACAGAATATGTATTTCTGTTGCTACTATAACAACAAATACTAAAAACAGAAAAAAATATTTAAGTTTTTATTTATAGATAATGGTATGGAACCCTTTATGCGCGAGTCAGACTCGCATATGGCCGGTTTTTTCTATTTAATATGATTAACAACCATTAAAGTTTTAATTCTATGAAATTTAATTTAATTACATGATTCACTTGTTTTATGCGGTTTTTGGTTTTGTGAATTGTGCCTATTCCGATTTCCGAATAAATACAATAAACGAATCTCGCAAAGTCAAACTCTGTCCGTTTGCGTGTATCTACCATCATAACATAGCACAAGAGCGGATGATCCTAATAGGGTACGGGGTTTTCATTGGAAAACTAATTATTAACATTTGAGATTTACTCATGATAGAAATCTATGCTGTTTATATAGGAAAACTAACTTTCAATTCTATGATAACTAAGTTGGTAGGAAAAATACACATAAAATATCATGAATTGACCTTTTAGACGCAAAATTCTTGTATGAGCCAACTTATGTCTGATATTTTGCCCCCGAGGGAGGAGTTCAGGGTTTCGGAAAGTTCGCAGGGATATAATTGAATACTGCAATTTTTCTTTCGTAAGTAGTTTGGTACTTATTTGTTTAGCAAAATGTTTTGGCATGATTTACAAATCGCATTAGTTAATACTCTGACATTCATTAGGAACATTACATAAATTTTAATGAGATGTACCCATAGCTTTGTTCCCAAAAATCTTAAACCTATTCCTAAGGTACATTTTAAATAGGTTTTAATTTGAATACGTCAAAGCAGACTGAACCTACCTAAGTCATTAAAGCTAAGACACACCCACGTCTGTCGTTATACGCTCCGAAATAAGTATATAAGTATGTATTTACAAAAAAAAAGTATATAAGTATTCTATCAGTTATCTGGTTCCCATAGTACAAGCTTTGCTTAGTTTGGGGCTAGATGGCGCTGTGTGTAAAGTCCGAAAATATTTATATATTTATATATTTATATTATAATATTTCAGTAACTATCATAGAAAATACTGAGCAAGCTATGAAGGTAAAATGAGGTTCCGCGGCATCAATGTGCCGGCTGTTTTGCTTTGGCTTGTTTTGTATTGTTCTTTACACACTGGTTGTACTCGTTTAGTATTAGAGTTGTCCGACGTCATCGGATAATGTATGAGTCATTTGTCGGGCGAGGCGATGAGATAGTGCTACTAGATGTGCTAAAGAACGTTCGTTCGACCGTCACTCACTGTTGAATCATAATAGTACCTACTTCCGTTCGCGTCGGTCGAGTCCGCACCGCTAGCCTACAGTGTCCGACGTCGCACGCGCATACAGGCACGCATCTCGCTTGTGAACATACTGTGCTATCAGTGCATGAAAACAACGGTTCTGTGTGCTTATAGTGCTTGACAACAGTGTGAGCTTGACTCAAATTTCGGATTTTGCAAACGCTTTGGTAAGCTTCCGTGAAATATCTTTTCTTTCGTATTTTGTTAGCTATTAAATAAATATTTATATGGAATTTTTTAACAGGATAAAGTCATCGACCAACATTAATTTCTTATCATTACATTGTGTTCAAAATGTACACAATGTAATGTAACT
This sequence comes from Hydriomena furcata, assembly GCA_912999785.1. NCBI lineage: Eukaryota > Metazoa > Arthropoda > Insecta > Lepidoptera > Geometridae > Hydriomena > Hydriomena furcata. The sequence goes on from OU538824.1 coordinate 10,732,865, forward strand.
ATTACTATTGGGCATGCCAAGAATTACATTGATACCTACCGGTTATTTTGACTAAATATTGTTGTTGATATACAGAAGTTATTTATATCAAAAAACCATTTTCTATTTATGTATTCGATTATTATTCTGCTGTGCGCCGCTTGTGTCGTGATTTTCGATATTCGATTACTGTCGATCCGGATGAAATGAAGTTAATATTATTACCTTATTTCGAAGTTTGTTCTTTCTCGAATAAATACTTATATTCCTTAAAGGAAATTGATAATATTTCAATCAATATTCTTGTAATGATTTCGGTGAAAGTTTTGTCGAAAAAGTTGATCGGCAATATCTTATCACCGGCGGAATATAAAATTATCATCATTCATCGAAAAATTGGATATTTTGGCCTATTTTTAGCTGTATGTATAAACTTATTATCAATTTGCATATTCCATCAGATTCATATGACACAAAATACGTTCTTTAGTTATAAATATCTGGAGAAAATTTGAAGAGTAATTAGGTATGTATTCGGAGATAAAATATGATGTTTAAGGAATTGACAAAACTGCTTACATTTTGATGAGATAAAAACGGAATGGCTAGTTTGATATAATTCTTACATGTATGACACATATATAAACAAGTGGAGGTCTTTGCAGCTCTAACGCTGCTCAGCCGGCTCATTAGGATGTCATTAACCTTGAATGTTGCATTGGATGTACGTATATTTTTCCAATTATATTCTGTCTCATATACACACTCGACACAGTACACCTGTCACAATGAAGAGATTGATTAAAATTCTTTGCAATAATCCTTTTTCCATCTGTATGATACATTTTATTCATGCTAAATAAACAATATTGCTTGGATTCAAATGCTGACTAATCTGACCAGCTGGCACCACTCCCAAGCGTAATGTAAATATAGCACTGAGGATATTGCTGGAAAGCAATTTCTGACATCAGCTCTCGCAACGGCGCGCTCAGTGACCTCTCTCAAAACTTTGATGAACGCCCTTGACTAGATTTCTGGGTCACATACAATTTGTATCAACTTCTAGTTTGGCCCTGCTTCTACTCACTAAATTATTTTGAGTGTTCCGACGTGACTGAGAGGAAAGAGCTCATTAGGAATGAATGCAAGAGGAATGTATGTCGTTTAGTGAAACAGTAGCGCAGTGTATGGCAACGGATGTAGAGCGGGTTGAGAGCAACTCCTTCGTCTTGCTTGCAGCCGACCATTCGCGTGGAGTACTTTGGGTGCTCCACAGCGTAATTTAGGTGCTCGTACCGTCCTACCTTGCCTTTCTCCTCAGCTTTCATCAAAATGTTTAACTACGTAGATACAATCCGTGCACTTTTTGCAATGTATTTGTTTCGTAAATCTTATTGTTTGGAAGATTTGAGTTGTAAAAATCGAGCATTATGTATGTTAGATGGCTTCGAAATTCTACTAATTTGTTAAAAAAGTGTAATATATGAGCAATGAGCATACGTTGAACTAAACAAATGAACACATGGTGTGATTCTGACCACAGATAAGCGACCATAAGTGTGTATTGCGCGACAGATGTTCTTGACGTTAACTTTGCTTCTTGCTGCCGCCCGTGACCTGACTCCATATATAGAAATAATCAAAACGAAATAGTTAAGAATTTTAAATGTGAATACTGCTAATTTCCACAGATGAACTTGTATTGCTGACGATTCGAGACCGATAGCGACCACGGTAGTTTTAATTCTATAAATAGTTAAGTGTCCGCAGATTTCACTCCGATTTGAAAAGTTTCTTCATTACTTTTGTGGGTTTATCTCTGCACCTCTCTTTAAGAAAAGGATCATTAAAAAAAAGGTAGACCCCAAGCCGTGTTTGTTGCCTGATTCTTCTAGGCTTGGTCGCGTGGAATCGGCGTAGCTTCACCTAGTTCCTAAGACGTTTCAAAGTGATCCTTGTGATTTTATTGAAATAAATGATTTTTGACTTTGACTTTGACTTTGACCTATTAATATTATTCATTAGAAAAAATATGCGCTCATTAAACACCACCTGATAAAAATCTCAGGACATAAATCGCATTATGCTCCAAAACTAGAAACAAATAACTTTGTTTGATTGTCAAATGTAGAGCTAGAAAATTGCGTTATTCCCCTTCCCTCTTATTTCCAAGATTAAAACTAAGATTTTGATATTATCAGAGCTGTAGATAATGAGCCGTATCTACTCGTATAATGAAGGAAAACTGCAGTTATTTTTAGTCGACCTACAGCGAAGTACAAGGAGTATTATGAGTTTAGCAGTCTATTCGTAGTTACGGAATGAACACGTTTTTAAGGAGTGAATCTTAAAAACTGATTAAAGAACTTGTGTTATACGGAACCCTAAGTGCTGAAACCCACTCGCATTTAATCAATTTATTTTATTAATTAATTTGCAAGGTAAATGTTTTAGCCCAAAATTTCCCTTTGACACAACCTCATTCCTTTGGCGTTAATTAGTATAGTCAAAAAGACTGAGAAATTGTATCTTGACTTTATACTTCAGATACCGCTTTTAATTAGGTGTTCTTGTTTGAGAAAGACCGGTAGTAGAACGTAATTTTTTAAACGAGGTTAGGTTCATACCTACCAAGATTCTCAAGAGTGAATACATTTTGTAGTTTACAGTTAATTTCTTTTAACTGATGTTCTTGAAGAATTGAAAAATCACAAAAAAAATAATTATTTATTTCTACTTTTGTTAAATTCAAATGCATAAACTAATTTTAATAATAATGGGGGTTTGATGGGTTTAAGTTTTAAATTTGGTTATTCATCAACCGGATCACAAAAACGGAGTGTAGGTACATAAACCACGGATTGCCATTGTCTTGGTTCAATTCAATATTTGTGGTTTCTTGTTGTATCTGAAGTTTTGGCAGTTGTTTGTTTAGGTAGTTACGAGTAAGTATATAAAGCGCGTAGCAACTGGAGTTTATTGCGACTAATAATCATAATCCACCGTTACCAGATGAGTACAGAGACAGTTATTAACTCTATACTATAAAAATATACATATAAGATACAGTGAAGGTATTAAAATAGCTTTTTTTATTGCGTGTCTTGAATTATGATAATGGGTAAGAAAGGAGAAGTACCGAGATGATGGCTGTAATAAGAATCCGACCTTGTGTAGCGTGGAACAAGGGCAGGAAAAATATAAAAATTATGGCGAAAATTGCTTAAAGATTTTAAGCTGGACGCTTAAAATCTTTAAGCAATTTTATATTTATATATATTTTTTCTGATTTTTATTTACAAGCACAGCTTCAGGTCTTATTTGTGTTGAACTCTCTTTATTATTTTAGGCTGTGCTAGTTTTACGAAATATTGTTACTGGACATCATTCATATTGTACTACTAAAATTGAACATAAATAAGTCTATTCTCCGATTCTATGAGTATGACACGAGTATTTTAACGATCTAACTCAAAAACTTGAAATTAATAGGATTTTTTTCAATGAATTATTCTAAGCAGACCAAATATGTATCAAATCAGTTATCCTGTATTGATAGTGCGACTTTTAACTGGAGTGTAGCATTTTATCGCTTCATATCAAATTGAGTGAAACAACCGACACCCGTTATGATATCAAATATATTAAACGTTTTGTCGTGACACAGTTTATCTCGTTCTTTTAATGAAACTCTCTTTGTAAAAAACATTTATATAACCCTCCTCACATTGTGTTTTTGAGTTCCGACCTTGGTTTGGTCATGCTTGAGGAGTATAAATATAGCGCATGTTAGGAGTTAGTTTGAAAATATTATGCACAAACTAAAGAGTAAAACATATTCTCCGATTTTTATTAGACTCGGGAAATGGGAATTGTTTTCTGTACGCTGGTATTGTGTTACATAACTACACTTTAATGTCATACGAACATCAGTTAAATAGCTTGTTATTTTTGGATTGTTAAAGAAAAAGTGAAACAAGCGAATGAGTTTATCTTCTTGGAAACTTACAGGCGTGACTTCATGTACGTACCGACCTACACATACCTTTTTACTTTTATTCAAGTCCGAGATAATTGTTCTTTCGTTTCTAATTTGTAGTTTAACTATGCTCATTTACTTGATATTTTTAATTAACGGAACAAAGGAAGTGACCTAAGGAGGGATTGTTAGTCATTAAAACTTTTATTCTCTAAGTGATTGGGTTTCCTATAGACTCTTATAAACAGAGTTGTTAAACAACTTTAGTCGGATAAACCAACTAACGACCATTAGGTACCCATCCTTTCTGGAATTCCGTAACTGAGGGAGGAATGGGGATAATTGCAACTGATTCTAAAAAAAAAACAGCGTTCTACGTACACTTTGATGAAAGTTAGTAAGTAAAATACTACATGTATATAATTTTGTTGAGCCATTATAATATGCGCTTATTTATATTTTAATCTAAAAGATACAATTTGGCACAACGGATATTTTTCTAAAACGGGTCAGCTGTTATGGAATACATAATTACATAGGGAAAGTATATCAAGGTAAACCAACCACATTTTATCTGTGTTTAATTCCTTATTAGTTTTTAGTAGTAATTAACAAAGTCATGTATTATACATATATACATCAAGTTTCTAGGATCGACAGGTTGGGTTTTGCGTCGTATCTCAATCAGTCAAGTACTGTTTTTTACGTAATATAGTTTTATATAGACAAAAACGGGTCTCACAGACCGGCCCTTGCAGCAATGCCCAGTTTTTGTGGATTTACGTCTACTTTAGTACGATTCTGATCTGCGCACTCTGATATAGTGGATCCTTTGGAATATTCCAAGGTAGCAAAAAACTGTAGCTGACTCGCAGAATTAATCTTACTCGTACCTAACGAAGCGGATTATATTTTGCCATGGTTTGATCTGCTAATGAGCAACTGACTCAGCTCAGGGAGGGGTCTCCCTGAGCTGAAGACGACGATTGTTTATTATCATTTTGCCTAGGTCTGGAGAAGCTTTGCGTATTTTTGCGTACGTTATTTACCAACCAATTCAATTTATACGGGTGAGTTTGGTGGAAACTCCTTGTACTTGTTGAGTATTAGATTGATATGTCAAAAATAAACAAAAAAACAATATAAAAAAAAAATTAATTAAACTTACGATATGTCATTATTTTCCAAAATCTCAGCGCAGGTGATTTGTTACTCGTACTCATACTCAACTGATGTAACAGAAAAATGTTGATATTTATATTCTGTTGTTTTCGCCGAATTTTATTTTTACACCACGCTTTTTACATATTTATATTAGTGATGTATGTGATGTTATGTAGACGTTGTTCTTGACATGTTTGCGGCTAACGAGAATTCAACGTTGGATTTGATATTGAGCCTTAATTTTACTTACAAGTATATCTCGAAATTAATTTGACTCTCGTTTTATAAAATTTTCGTCGTTTGATGGCGCTGACATTAATATCAACCGAATTTTCCTTGAAACGTTTTCCTTATCTCTGTGTTGCGTCTTATCGGCTGTCAAAGTGTGATTAGAGATTTTCCTTACAAATGGCTCATACTATTACTGTGCTATTATCGTGTCTTGCTTGCGACACAGTTGATAGTGGTTGATCGTTGTAACCGTACTTTTGAAGTTAAATTCAGTTTTGGTATTTGAGGAAAATGGACGGAAGTAGAAATATGCGAAACCTAATAGAAATGTTCGAAACTAAATCAAACATCCCAGAAGAGGAGGAAGATGTGGCGGAAATTGTTAATGCAACCCGAGAAGCATACAACATTGCTTTGGGTATGAAACATCAATGCTAACCTACAACATTGTATAATTAATGTGTCATACGTGTTTTATCTTTCGAAAATTCGTGCACATTATGTGAAAAACAACTTGTAAAGTAACGTGCCATAATAACAATTCCCCAACCACTTAATAGAGCGCATTTGATTTAAAATATCTGGGGGCTCAGCAGATTTTTTATATAAGATTTTTAATATTGATATGGTCACTATAAGATGTTGTTATAGGTTAGCTAATTACGTAATAACTTAAGACAGAAGGGCCCTTAAGTAGGGACTAAATAACACAACTTTTTACGGTTGAAGAACTGAGTTCCGAGACTTGGCTTTTTTTACAAGTTATGTTTTTGATGGCATTTTGGTATTTCGCAACAAACGTTGGTAAGTACAGTGATATACGACAACGAGTACTATAGCTTCACTTTAAATTAAATTTTCATAAAGACTTATGATTTTACAAGCCATTTAGATGAGTATAAATGCTTTTAATGCTGTATTCATTAATAAAAATGTTTATTTTTAATCACATTTGCTCATAACTCATAAACGGCTGGGTTAACATTTAAGTTTAAATTACCCTTCGACTACCCAAAGACTGACCTTTTGTATTAAAAATTCCGTTTATTATGCAATATGAACTGAATTTTGTCTAAAAAAAAACAAGATCAAATAATATTTGTTAAAGATAATCTTTCAATGAAAGGTGATCCCGAATAAATATTAAAGTCCAACGTAAAAACAAATAGAAGATCGAAAATCATCCGCACAGCTACAGGCTATTAGATTCCTGTTCTAAGAGTAACGATTTATTTCGTTACAATTAGGTATACTAAGGGTTCTCATACGAAAATTTTTAAAAGAAGAAAGTTTATTTCTAGATTGTGAACGTGTATGTGTGTGTATATTAGGTATAATAGTTGTGTACTACACAACCTTTCTCTACCACTTAATATCTTATACCTAACTTGAAGTATTATCTGTTGAGCCCCCGTTTTTATGTGGGGTTATTTCGTGTACCTCCCGCCCTGCCCGACTATTATTAAGCAGAGTCTAATTTAGCAATTTATACAAGGACAGCATTAATGTAATGAAGGCCGATTGAAGGCGTTTGTTTGTTGTAGGCTCTCTCATTAGCCGCTATACATCAACGGGTCTTTTGCTATTGCAGTTATAGGTGTATCTATGTATGTGCGTTGGGTAATTAATTAGGCAATATACCGGGTTCATAAACGTTATAAATTAATTTATCGTGATACTAGGTGTTCTCTGTAAAAGGTTTTGATCGGGGTGTGCTTTATTATAATGAATTTACTGTTTCTAAATTAAAAAATGCGTTCGTGGAACACACATGGGTAAACTGATTTCGAACCGTATTCATTTTCATGCGAGCTTAGCTTTTCCAGTTGCTTTGTCATCATCCGCAGTGAGCACGTTGTGAACACTCACGATACCCAATACGAGCGCGCGTAGTGTTGAATCACAAATGAGGCTGAAGTATTTTCAAAGAATTCACAATTTGATTACAGCGACAATACTCGGATTTTCGTATTATAACAGCTATGTAGTATTATGAATTTATACAGTTTCTAGAAACATCAAAGGTAATAAAATCGATAGGGTTTCGCACATCATCTGTGAAACTTTTTAAGAACATTGGCTTTTACTTCCATGCTGAAGTGAGAGCTCACTTTTACGATGCTGTTATAGCTATTTAGTTTCGACCCCAGTTGGTATACAAAACGTTCGTATTTTACTAAATTGTAGGCTCTTACGCTTATTTAGCTTTCACTTTTAACGTGAATAAAATCGATCGTATTTTACAAAACCTTAGTTTGTCGTGACAACAGAATTGCCACCAATGTTTGCCAAACTGAAAGCGACAAACACTGGCGCGGATTTGAGATATGTGTTTAGTCGGTCGGATTTGTTATGATAAACGAGACAACCGCGATATGAGTTCATTAGTGTACACAAAGTACGTCATCATTATTTCAGATTTATTACGGCTCCAGATTTTTTTATCATTTTATTGATTCATCAAGTTAATACGCGACTCATTTTATTTTCGCCTTTACATGGTTAAACATTTGTTTTATTGTCAAAACAGGTACAGAAGACGGGTCAGCAGCTGCGATTCTCAGTCCGGCTTCGGAGCTCGAAACCCTGATCGAGCGCTTGGAGCGTGTGACGTCACGCCTGGAGCGGCTGCCTGTGCTGCGCCGCACTCCCCCTTGCTCCCCCGCGCCATCCTTCGCGTCGTCCCCCGCGTCGGCGCCCTCACCGCCTCCACTCGATCTAGTGGATACTAACGACATGAGCCTCAACGGGTATCAGGACCTTGTGCAGGTGAGCCGTTATGCGAGAGGGTCTCGTAGGTTACAAGCTTGAAGAGCTGTCGTTGATATGTCGCACGCTCCTATCACACTCGTAAATGGATCAATGCAATGTTGTACGTTTATTCTACCAATCTGACATTCGATAGACCGTTTGTTATTCCCCGAAAGTCCAAAGGTTCGGAGTGCGAAATCGTAGTTGAGCACCTGGGTTATGTCGCTTGGAGCGATTGTCATACCCTGCCCAAATCAACTGTTTCGAATCCTAATTGTATAAACAAGTTTATCAAAATTATCTCAAATCAAGACGTTTCTTGAATTTTTCATTACCAAAGATCTTGTGAGACATTTTAGAAATTTTGAATAAATAAATAAAAATAACTAAAGTTTACAAAACATTTTTGATCCCGTGAAATAGCAAGAGATTTACGAAGGGCACTTAAAATACCTCGTTTTGAACGTATTATCTCTGTATTTAAACCTTCATCGCTGACACAGCCGTCACGTCTCGAAATTTATTTATAAAAGGTTTTGGTAGGTACTCGTGCCAGACCAACGAACTTATTACCTAACTGAAAATTCCCATTGAGTAACTCTAAAAACACAAGAGGATTCAAAAGGTGTCCCAGAATAAGTATTAAGCGTTTAAGATTTTGTGTTTGTTTTTATCTTTCGGAAGTTTTATGTCCCTCTCAGAATATATTTGAAAGCTTTTTCTCATTATTCCGGAAAATTTCCCTAGGATTTTATTGTTGCTCGTGAAAAGTATTTGCGACAGAATACAAACAGTAGGAAGCGATAAGTAATAGAGTAAGTTGGTAGCGAGCTCCGACGTGCTTGTTTTCAGGCACGGTCAGGAAGTGAACCGTCGTCGCTCAATTTACTACAGTTCCTTCTGACGACGTGACGGTCACCCTTATCACACAGTCAGTAGGGAAAATCCTGCTTACTCCATAGGCGTATAGTCTTTAATAATGTAAAACTTTCGTGTTGGCCGTGTGGAAAGTTTTTGGATCCGATGGTTGTGGACCTGGCCGTGCATTGTTTTTCTGTTCTATCTGTTATAAATACAAGCGCAACGGCGAAGGACAACACTGTATGGAATTCAGTTAGTATTCTTACTACAATGGTATTGCAAGCTTTATATTTTGTGCATGTGAATAGTGAACTATATTAGTTTTTGAAACCATGTAGAAAAGAAACTATCCGTCAATGAAGTTCTTCCATAATTTAGATAGAGTTATCAGTTATTCTATTTGGGCTGTGTTGTCGGTTGGTCAAACAATACATCGTTATTAGCTAATATTGGAAAATTGTAAGCTAAGTGCCTCAAAAAGATTCTTGCGTCACGGATAGAATCTTTAGATTTCTCTTTGAAAATAGAAGCACAAATCACAGGTCTGACTCGGAATGTTGCGAGGGTTGTAAAGTCAAGATTGAAATCGTGTTTATACGAGAGCTCAACCGACCGTAACATTGTCACAGTTTAAATAATACATTTTATGCGAATTCGCGCACACACCGAAAAGTAATAACATTTACAGTGAAAAATGTTAGCTTTTGAGCAACGGCAAATACGAATAAATTATTCCGATGCTGAGGAATTAAACAGTTACTTTCCTTTAGAGTTCTCTTTGCGTCCAAGTAATATGATATTATCAAGAGAAAGTTATTTAATACTCGTAGCCCAATAACTTTTCGAAACCTAAGCAAAAAAGCAAAGCAAGCGAAGCAAAAACAGTAGAGCTATTCTGTATACCTCGAATTTCGAAAGCTGAATACATAGTTAGTGAGTTAGTGAGTTTGCTATAGCATAGACACTCACTGCGGATTCAGCTTTCAAGGTCCGAAATATGTTTACAAAATGCGTACGTTGTTGAAATAACTTTCCATCGAGACAGTTTTAGCAGTATACCTTGTTACTCTCAATTGTATAGTTTCGAATAAATAAACATGGATTTCGCTGAAGACTTTCTCGAAGTTTGTGAATATCCTGGTTTCAGTCAATAGGACACTATTATGTGTGACATTTATTAATATATTGGTGGCAATTTTGTTAGTGACAAACAACTAAAACTAAGTAAAATATAAACGTTATTATGTTGACGATAAAGTTTAAATTAGCGTAACCCTCAAAGTGACTTAGTAAAGAGTCTTATATTATTATTATATTATAGTATTATTTTGGAAAGTTGTCATAAAATTTACGATTGTAGTAATGTGATTTAGAAACTTCAACGTAGTTTAAATTGGTGAAAATGTAAATTGTTGTTGCCATATTATGACAAATGGACGTGAAAAATTTGAGAAATAAAATAGGAAATTACTCATCATTATGCCCTTAATAAATAATAAAAAAATAATCTTATCCCACTTTATGTGGGGTTGGCACAACACGTTTTTCTTTTCCACTCACCTCTATCAACTGTCATTTCAGTATTACGCCTTTCTTACTTGTATCATATTTCACTCAATCCATCCAGCTTTTCTTTGTTCTAACTTCTCTTATATCTTACCATGAACAAAATAAGATCGATTTTTAGAAATATTTTGTCAGTTCACTGCTACAACAGAATTGCCACCATAACGCCCTTATTTATTGAAGCACATTATTTCGGCTTTTGTATAGTCTTCCTGTGCGGAACTTTATCATTAGTTTATCCCTAAAGACTTACAGTTTATTTTCGTACAAGAAACTGATGGCTAAATCATTGATGTAAGTTAAAATATTGTATTTGACTAAATATTGACCTATCAAAGGATACAAAAGGCAAAGCTTAGATACTATAGCGGCACATTGTATTAGGACACTAATGGAATTTCCGCGGTTTAGAAACAACTTTTGGGCGCTTTCACTTTATTCTCACGTAAGCTTACCGCAAAATACCACAAAAATATTAGCATATTTTGATAGTGGTGAATGCGTTCATTCGCTCTCAAGCGATGATGTCTAGGGGTTCTTACTGTCATTATGTACTCTTGTTAGATTATTCGAATTATTTGATTAAATCTATGATAGATATAATCTAAGGACTTGGATGAAATCTAAGAAAGAGATATAGGACACATTGAACCGAGATAAACAACCCCAGATCGTATCAAATATCAAGTTGGTTTACCTTTCCAAGGCAATTACGTCACTTGCTACCATTTTATCAGACACATATACGATAATATCAACAGCCTACGAAACGTCAAAACATAATCAAACAAATTTTATATAAAAAAATTTAGTAAAAATTATCTGAGGCGTCCTCAGATAATTTTTCGAATGGAAAAATTCTTTGTTGGTGTTTTGACATGAGGAATTTGATCCCACATCCTTCGGATAGTAGAGGCACCTTCCCCGCTGCTTTTAATGTTGTATTGTAACAGTTTTAATATCAGTGGTCGATGTTCACAGGGTCCTCTGCGCACCTTCTTAGACCTCTCTAAGCAAATCGGAGGTGATGTCGCCACACAGGCCAGCTTGGTCAATGCTGCCTTCCAGTAAGTATTTCAATAGCACCAATCTATTCTATACCGCTTTCTATTGTATTCGTGATGCGTACCGATCAGATCTACAGAATATACCCGGTTCCTTATTAATTATATTGATCTGCATCGGTAAGATAACAAGTTGTATTTTGCACGTTTATTTTATCAATTAAAATATACGAGTGTCCGTAATGTATAGATTTCCATAAAGATTTATCGGTCACCATCATAGCTGTTGGTAAATTGTCAAGTTTTTATGAACACTTCTGACTTAGGCTAGGTTATTTAATTTTTTGCTGCCATCCGTAGCAAATACGTAATTTATTACTGATGTTAAGCCGCAGTTCGTGTATATTGATGTAATTCGCCAACAAATACTCCTCGAATTTGCTTTTTTTTTTAAATTAAACCAAGCAAATAAAAGCGAGTCTTTATTAATTTCTGGAAAATTGTGGTCGGAGGACTGGTAATTTATTTTATCAAACAAGCCGCAAAATATGTTTTCTCAGTGCCGTACCGGTCACATTTAAGGTATATTTTCTTGTTAGTTTACTTTATTTTACGATACTCATAAAACGAAATCACTTATCTTAAATGGAGTCATCGTAATCACACTAATAAAAAGCCGAAAGTAACATAAAAACTCTTTTTATTAAAGTAGCAAAGCGCATAAAACTAACATTAATTTAACCCTGTTTTATTAACAGGGCGCAACTCCGCTATATCCAGTTGTCCACCGCTCAGGGCAAGCCATCAACCGCCCAGGAGCAGCAGCTGCTAGCTCCGACTAGCGAGCAGATATCTGCCATCCAACAGTTCAGAGAGAAGAACCGTGCTTCCAAACTCTTTAACCACTTATCTGCTATTTCTGAGAGTATCCCCGCTCTGGGATGGGTAGCGGTCGCGCCGACCCCGGCCCCTTATGTGAAGGAAATGAACGATGCGGGACAGTTCTATACGAACCGCGTGCTGAAGGAATGGAAGGAGAAGAACAAGACTCACGTGGAGTGGTGCCGCGCGTGGGTTCAGCTGCTGTCTGATCTGCAGGCGTATGTCAAACAGTACCACACAACGGGACTCGTCTGGTCTGGTAAGTGAACACTTCGAATGGTCTCACAGCGCAGTTGGTATTCTAGTAGTTCTACCGTCTGCGGAGTCCAGGATAAACATAGACGTTTGTTCTATGTCTGGGTGTTACAAGTGTTGCCTATGTACGTAATTATAAAATTATGTTTTATTTTGTATCTGTATACTACAAAGCTGCATGCGATGCCAGAAATGTATGATGTAATAATATCGTCCAGAGGGGTCATAGAAAACATCTATCTCAAATACAATCATGACCTTCACAAATAATTCTCGCGGTCTGCTATAATTCATTTAAAATGAAGCGTGTATTATATTGCAAGGGGTTTTAAAATAGAGCGGTTAAATTCGGTATGCTTGTTTATGTTTAGTCTGAAACGTCCCTAGGGTTTCGTTGAATCAAACATTCATTTCGGCACAGCCGGCACGTCTAGTTAGCACAACCAGCATGTAAATTCATTTCAAATTCTACAGACATTTTAATTGAGCCACTCGACTTAAAATCGTTATCCCTGACAAAGAAAGCAGCTGACTGAATGCATAAAAATTACAAAAGTTACACGTTTAAAGGTTGAACTGACCTTATATTTTAACTTTTTTATCTCAGGCAAATGAGACCGCCCGGAATCCACGTAAATTATACTAACGGTTTCCGTCAGCGGAAGTTTATGAATATTTCTGCGAAGCTCAATATAGATTGTAATCCGTGCGAGCAGAATAAGCGGCTTACGTAAGAAATAAAATTTATAGAAAAATATTATGTTTTCGCCCTCTTAAGACTGTCACGAACAGAAAACACGAGGGTAACTGAGCTGTCATCCATATAAATTAGTTACCTTGAAAGTAAACGCTTAATAATAAACTAAAACACGAGACTAGTGGTGAGAGAGACACATTTTTATTATTTATCGTAACTGGCGTAACTGAAATTGGGCAGGGAACGTGGGTTTTCATCAAACAACTCGTTTGTGAGTAATGAACGGTGCTTATCCTGACGACTTATCCGAGACTTTGATTATTTATTATCATTATTAAAACATATTTCGTCGGATTAACCAGCGGGATATATCGCAGATGCTTTGTTTCACCTCACCCTTTGAAATTTAATCATCCTTCTCAGTTTCGGGGTCAAGGTCAATTTGTAGGTCACAGATCAATGACTTATTCCCTTTACCGACCTCCAAGGATCCGTTATGTCGGGTCGGACACTTCGACGATTCGATCCCCGTTCGACAATATATAAAATATCCTTAAAGGAAAATCTATTTCGATACACTATAACGTTATGTGGTTAAGTACGTAATTGATATACGAGTAATAATGTCAGAAATAGCCTTTTGTAATGTTATTGCGCGGGATAAAAAATGTATTTTAGCATTTAAGGAATATACTAAAAATGCTCTAAAAGTCCATTTAGTCCTTTAGAAAACCGAGGTGAGTCCTCCCTCGGGGGTCAGTTGAATAGTAATTTCAACTCGCGGGAGTCGTAAAATACTCGTAGCTGGCTAAGTACATGGTTTGCTTATCCTTATGCAGTAAAAGAAGCCTTTACGACTTTTATGGGTAGCTAAGATATATTTTCATTTATACGACCAACAGCATTAACGATAAAGGCTGGTATTGAAGCAACCATTTTATTTTAGACTGTCATTGAGTTGTACTTGTTGTTCTGTTCCAAGGAACGCCATTTGTCACAACTTATTCCATTAAATTTCGACCATGGAATAGCTTCTATTTACAACGCAATATGAAATACTCGTATTTTCCGGAAGTTGAGAAGTTAACGTTGAAGAGCAGGTTGAATTAGAATCTTATTACCGAAACGAAACGGGAACAGAATGTCGATATTGGTTTTTGAAACGACAAATCATACCTTTTCTAATAAAAAGGATTTGAGAATTAATTTATTAAATAAGCTCAGTAAGGTATACCTTGCCAAATGTTTACTTTAAACTTTAAATGGAATGGGACTACTTTGATCAAATTGGATTTAAGTAGGTACTATGTCTATGAATAAAGTTTATATCATTTTGACCAAATAGCGCAAATGCTACACATTATTACAACAACGGGAATTACTCACGTAAATGATAAATGAAGAAGATTCTCTAGAAGAATCGAAACATGGTCGGTGTCCTCATTAACAATTTATCATTTACGTGAGTAATTCCCGTTGTTGTAATAATGTGTAGTACAACTCACGAAGTGAAATAGCGCAAATGCTAGTTAGAACAACTTTTACCAACTCGCGCTCTCGACATATTTCCGCGTGTGTGCGAAAACAGACACAGAAGTGTAGACGTCACGGTTCAAATATCACAGAGTACAGTATGCTTTGCAAACGTATCCCTTTCTCCGCAAAACATTTCACGAGGACGCACCCCATTGTTGTAATACAAAGGAAGATCATTGCTACTACTGTTCCTGTTACACAACTTCAGGAAAGCCGGCTGCACGACTAATCCCCATATTCTTTTGTAAACTCGACTCTACCTTGACTCAAACTTATTCGAGACCTCTCGAAAACCTCATGTTCAGTATCTTAAATCGATATTTTGGAGGTTCCTCAATTACATCATTACGTCATCAGTCCGAGGAGATTTTCGTCAAACAAACGCATGCGTCGTTCAGAAGCTTTCGAGGAATGTCAACGTACATCTCGATTATAGTTCGATTAACTTGAGTTGAAAGTTCTGTAGACTGAGGCATCCTCGAATAGAGGCAAACTCGATAAATTTTATCAACTAAAGCTATAAAAACACGGTTTCGAGGTTCGACTCGACCTCGAAACCGTGTTTTTATTGTTGGAAATATTTCGAGGTGACAACTAAGAATATGAGGATAAGGCTCAAACGGTGCTTGTCCAATTCCTGCGGCGGGAAAAATATTTCCATGAGCTGCAATCCTTATGCTAGGAATTGTTTTTTATTTGTTTATTATAACAGGTAAAGGTGGCGCCCCCCCACCACCACCCCCCGGTGGCATGCCCCCACCGCCCCCCGTATTGCCCGATGTGGACTTCTCCAATCTCTCTGTGGATGATCGCAGCGCACTCTTCGCGGAAATCAACCGGGGAGAAGCTATCACCAGCAGTGAGTATCTATTTATAGGTTACAAGGTAGCATCTAGTGTTTTCATCATCTTGCTGCCCTTATCCCACTTAAGGTGATAAGTGAAATTTTTGACGTTTTGTATGGGCTGAGTCTACCCGGATAAGACGGAAAAAGTGATAAAACTGCATTATCTTGAAAACCATCAAATTTAAAAAGAAACTGTCTGTAATTTACTTAGCTAGTATGATTATCTAACGAATGATTGAAAAATGAACTGTTAAGCTATTCATAGTTTTGATTAAAAACGAAACTAGCGTTTTTGAAGAGCCAACTTTGGAAAATAGATCTATCGAAAAAAGTTTCACCAATTGTGTTTCTGTCTGTAATTTATCTAGATCCTTGTGTTATATTTGTCATACAAAACAAAACTGGTAAGATTTGCGGTTATTGTGAAAAAAACGATTCTGCATTCATCAAACAACATGTATTACTCGTCTTAAGTGAGATCGGCACAACATGTATTTTTCTTTCATTTTCCCTCTATCAGTAATCTCATCGCTTCATCTTTTTTGAGCCTACCTCTACTTCTAAATCCATCTTTCTCTATCCCTAACATTTTTCGCGTTACATGACTTTCTTCCGTTCCGCGTATTTTTAACATTAGTGTATTTACGAGTAGTTAAAAAGGCTGAATAGTAAAACTGGCATACTTAAGACGCTGCCAGTCGACGATTATTTTTGTTCGAAACGAAAAAAGAAATACTTGTGAACAAGCCACATCTCCTATTTTATAATGTATAGTATATGTGAATAAAGATGTACCCATCTTTAATCACTTCGATAAATAATCCTACCGACCGCTGCAATGATGACAAACACACGTCCGCGCGTGGTCCGCCTTAGCTTTTCGAATAAATTAATGATATAAATTATGTGTAATTACTTATCAAAAATCTATCCTAATAGAAATCTAGATCTACATATTACCTATCTTTAACAATAAATCACAAGTTGATTTTAATAGTAGGTATATAAAATATTTCGATCATAAATTCTAAAACGTATCATTTTGAAATAATATTTTTATCGTGAAAAGTTTCTGCTATTATGTTTTCAGCTTAATAGAAATCTAGGTAGGAACCTGAAGTAATATACTTATAAAAATAGGAGATGTGGCTTGTTCAGAAGTATTTCTTTTTTCGTTTCGAAAAAGAGCAATCAGCGACTGGCAGCCTCTTAACGCAAATTTACATGAAAAATGAGCTTGTGAGGCTTCCCGTATATAACAGAGGTTCCTACGCTGTCAAGTTTATTGCTGTATTTGTTGTTGAGGCCATCCCTGATGACGAAGTTCTCAGAATGTCCTGAGAGTCCTATAGTCCTATAGTCGAAACGATATGTCACTTTTTAACGAATATTGTCACGAAATTTAGTTTTCGGTTAGCGAGTAGACCCCTGTAACGGAGCAAGAATAGTGCTTTGTTTTTTGCATAGTGACATTGTAGGTTACTTCTTCAAAATGCTGACCGTACTTTTGCTCATTTCATCCAGCATGTAGCAAGGCGGGTGCGTTCGTGTGAGTTATATAACAGTCTATGAATGAGCGTGATTGAGCTATTGTTACTATGAAAACCCGTTGCAATCGATCATTCATGTAGAACAGTGAATGAAAAGGGATCAATACAGCTGAATGCGAAATTGTCCAGCGCGCGGTCTTTTCAAGTTAATTTCAATGAAACCGGAAGAGGTGCGTTTGGAAACCGTTTCAAAAGATCCTGAGTTCGTATTGAGTATTGACGACGAAAAACCTTCATAGCTTATTTGAATTCTAAGAAAAAAATCTAATAGGAGTACGGAGACGTCTTATACAATATAATATCAAGGAGCTTAGAAATGAAAATACAATAGGATCACGACATTAATCCCCAAGAACGGTAGACATTCTCTCAGATCTTCGGACGCTCAGATCCTTGTAGATGTCTAAAGAAGTTAGTGAGAGGCACGTCCAAACATTACATCTGGGACATGCCCGTGACAGTTTTTTGCATTCAACACGTTCTCAATTTCGCAGGCCTAAAGAAAGTGACGTCGGATATGCAGACGCACAAGAACCCTCAGCTGCGAACTGGTCCGGCGCCATTCAAGGCAGCCGCGGCCTCTGCTCCCGGCAAGCAACTGCCGCAGCCGGGTGCCGGCGTCTTGCCCGACAAGCCCCCAGTTTTCACGCGCGACGGCAAGAAGTGGCTCATTGTGAGTACCATAAGATTATGTTTCTAGTAGCTTTTTACTCTGTGGTACCCTAGTGTACACTAGGGGATATTTTGTCCCGCAACATGATGCGCAACGCAATACTCCATCTACACGACGCTACAACGTTTTACGTGACACCTACTCTGGCGACATTTCTATAAAAAACTGTGCTCAGTGTGTTGTGGAACCTTGTTTCAGAAACATTTGACATGTTGCGGAACATTTCACTCAACAATTCCATTTGTCACCAAGTGTATCTGTGGCTTAAGTCCATCCGGAATAATGTACCTTTAAGAAGAATTTTTCAAATACTTTCTTTCACACCAGCGAGCGTTATCTATGCCAAAATCATCCCATTGGCGTTTTGGGGATGTTTTTCGTATTTTAAAGTAGTGTATGTATATTCGGGCATTATAATCTACATCTACAGCAAATTTCACCTTAATCCGTCTTGTCGTTTAGGCCTGATTACGGCACAAACATACAAACAAACTCACTAACTTATAATATTATAGTAGGATTAGGATATTTGACGTCATTTTATTTTTCTAATAAAACACTCTTATGTTCATAGGAATACCAAAAGGGCAACTCGAACCTAGTGGTGGAAAAGGCTGACATGAACAACGTGGTGTACATGTTCCGTTGCCGCGACTCTGCACTCACAGTGAAGGGGAAGATTAACGGTGTCGTTCTCGACTCGTGCACCAAATGCGCGGTCGTGTTCGACAACCTCGTGTCCAGTGTGGAGTTCGTCAACTGCCAGTCTGTTCAGATGCAGGTAACATATTTCGTAACATAACTGTTCTATTGTCTAACTAAAACTCATCATTTTCTTCTCCTTTTCTCACTTAATGTGAGGTCGGCTCTAGATAAACATGCGGGGAAGGATTTGGCTTATGTTTATAACCGGCCGCCTACCTGACGTCATCCCCTTAGGGAATTCTTGCTGGTATTTTATTGCTTAACTAAAATTAAACTATCGAATTTCCATAGTGTAATTGTTAAAACTCAATTATGTCAATTGATGACGATCATCAGTGAGGGGCAATAGGTGAATAAGAGAGTGACTAAGACTAATAAGAGTAAAACCAATGTTGTTGTTCTTGATTCCTATAATATTGAATTTGTTTTATTTTATTATTTATTTATTATTTTATTTTCTCTTTGACTTGACTTTGGAAGCAGTGCCGTTTCCGCTGACATCGACACACTTGAAACTAAGATGGCTCGCTTCGTGAGATGTCTGCCAGCATGATACGATACGTCATACAATGATACTTGATACGAGCCGTCGTTCGTAGAGTGCATTCTAGAGCTAAAAGAACCTTAGCTTCTCTATATATTCTTGTAGCAACCTCCTACCGCTACTACGAAGTACTTTGACCTTATTGGCCACTTTATCAAAATAAAAACAGCGAACAAAAACATCACTAATGTATTTAAAAAAGTTCAAATCGCGACGAGTTCCCTACTATCGCCTTCATCGTCCGCTTCTCAAATATCAGGAGCTGAAAGAACCTTAGCTTCTCTACATATTCTTGTACCGACGTCCTACCGCTACTACGAAGTACTTTTGACCATAATGGCCACTTTATCGAAATAAAAACAGCGAACAAAAACATCACTAATGTATTTAAAAAAGTTCAAATCGCGACAAGATCCCTACTATCGCCTTCATCGTCCGCTTCGCAAATATTCTCTATCGCCATCTGGCTTCTGGTTTCTTCCACTATCGCCAGCATATCTTGACTCTGTTGGACGATGCACTGCTGTACGTGAGAGTACTTCACATCGCCAATGTCCTCGCTATAGTGCTCGCGGGACACCGCCGTTTCTGGAACGTCCTATGAAATAACAATAAAACTTTGTCTAAAGCGGGTCGTGCAAATATAACATTTGGCACATAACATTAGCATTCCATACGTAGGTACACAGGCAGTACAGGTTGCAAGCCCGTCGACGCTAAATGATGTCAAGTCTACTAGATTGCTACTCTACTACCTTTACATGCTTGAACTAAGCAATCACTACATATACATAGTATAAAGCAAAGTCGCTTTCCGCTTTCCGCTGTATGTATGTATGTATGTTTGCTTATATCTTTAAAACTACACAACGGATTTTGATGCGGTTTTTTTTAATAGATAGAGTGATTCAGGAGGAAGGTTTATATGTGTAATAACATGCTACCCGTGCGAAGCCGGGGCGGGTCGCTAGTAAGTAATATAAAAAACTTGAGAGGTGTCAAGGGACACCCGGATGGAACGAAGTTCTCACAAAATAACGTGGGACAAGGGAAAGGGAATCAACTTTGACTTCGACTTCGACCTCGACCTCGACCTCCATATCCACCTCGACCTCGACCTCGACCTCCACCTCCATCTCGACCTCCACTTCCACCTCGACCTCGACACAATTAATAGATATATATATTAATAGATATACTATAGCAAAAAAGTGTCCTTTTCGTGACAACTTTTCGTAAGAATTTTTTCCGTCTAGCCCCCTTTCACAACGCGCGATAAGGAACTTCGTTCCAATAACTTAGTAATATACTAACAATTTAGGTCAAAATGAAATTACTCATACTCATTTAGCCTGCCTTATAGCTAGATTGTAATATTATTAGGGTGGGTACATTTTTTATGATATGTACTACGCTAAAACAAGTCTAGGTCATTGTATTATGCTCGAATACTGTAGTATCCAGTGATTTGGCTCAAAATCTAGTCGTAAAAGGAGCTTTTAAGGTGCCTACCCTTTCATCACACTTGTTGTACAACCAACGATCTCATAGCAACGATCTCGAGCCCTATATTCAGCTACATAACGCGGATATACCAGTAATCACTAACACGACGAACGAGTAAGGAAATCGATTCAGCCAAAAGCAATAATGAGTATGTAAGCAAGTTGTTAGGATATGAATGCGCGGCACGGGGCATAAATTCGCATTGATTGACGTGTTTCCTAGCCAAAGCAATTTCCGGGATTAGACTATTCTCCGTCTTGTTTATAGCCACAAAACACATTTACCTCATGATTGTAGTAGTATGGTCGATGCAGGTTGTGCGGTGTCGTTGTCCAACTGAGACCGTACTCATCGTTGCAATTCCTCAGATCGCTGTCTGACGATGAATCGCGCATCTTTGAATAATCCCCCATAGCCTCCTGGGACTCTACGTCAAACGGATGCGTGTCAATACTCATTTTAGTTCTGTTTACGACCATATTGAGCGTTTTCTGCCAATCTTCCATGAGCTTCTTAATATTTTCCATCTGAAATGAAATTCAGTTTGAGAGCCATCTGAATAATCTATTTACAGCGGTTCGCGAGAGGGCTGTTTGACATCGCAACAGCGGTGAATAAATGAATAATGTGAACCGAGACCGTTTAAAATTCCAGCACAATATTTGAAAGTTTACAAACAAAGAAAAACTAAAGCTTAACTAAATCTTTGACTGACCTCACAGCTCAGTTGGTAGTAGCTCTGTCTGCTCCTGTATTGTACGTTACGGGTTCGATCCAAGACAAACATTTGTGTGATAAACGTAGATGTTTGTTCTGTATCTGGGTGTTATGTGTTATTACCTATTATGTGTTCTATCAATCTAGTTCCCATAGTACAAGCTTTTTTAGTTTGGGGCTAAATGGAGATGTGTGAAATATCTACCAATATTTATTTATTACAAGCTGACCCGGCGAACTTCCTATCGCTTTAGAATTAACAAATGCTGTGTTAAGTTCCCGTTCCCGTTATCGTTCCCGTTCCCGTTCCTGTTTTCCTGCTTTTCTCTTGAATTTTTTCCTGTATTTTCTTTGCTATAAACCTCACGGAGCCCGAGACCTTTCCAACGAATGCAAAACCGTGGAAATCGGTTCGTGCGTTCTGGAGTTATAGCGTCAGGAAGGAAAACCCGACTTATTTTTATATTATAGATTTTACTTACTTTTTTCTTTAGTAGCGCACGCTTGTTAGCACGTCGCAATCTCTTCTGCTTGATATAGTGTTTGAGATACGCGACTTTGTATACGTTAGTGACTTTTACGATCTTGACGCGGCAGTCCTGCCTGACGTCCATGTCGCTGAGTGATGAATAGACGCTATGGTCAGGAGTCGGCTCACCGTCGGACGCGTATTCGCCGCAATCCATTTTGTCCGACAGTCGGTCGGGAATCGCAATTCTGTCGTCCTTGAGACCCTTTAGTAGCTCGGCTATAAATTCATTATCTGAAAACAGAAAAAAGCATTTATGAGTATCTATATAAAGAAATTGGGTTCATGTATATTTTAAAATAGACGCGTTTTAACGAATTACGCAAATCTCCAGTAAAATAATATTATCTTTTTTCGGAGTAGTGTGCATATAATCAGGACAATCAATTTATTTCACTTTCGTGAGTTGTACATTTTCGGTGTCCTTATCGACAATTTATCGTTTACGTGAGTAATTCCCGTTGTGTCATAATGTTTAATCAATTTATTGGTTAAAAACTTCTTCATAAATATAATACTTAATTAATAACATTATATATAATTATAAAATGTATACTTAAATTGTTAAAATTTGCATAAAAAATTATCGTCATTATAGAGCGCCATCTCAAAGAGCAATGATTTTAATTTCAAATGAGGTCATGACTGGGCGCTCCTATTATTATGCTCCGGCTGGCGGTTATCACATCTCGAGATTGCCTACATCTTTTCCTTCTCGGAACTCGGTACAAATCCACAGTATAGTAACATAGCAACTTACCTTCTTGTGGAGTGGTATGCATATGAACATGCATATCTATATCCTCGTCACAGTCCACGGCGGCTTCTAACGCGCGTCTCATGGATTCGTCCGCTGCGATCACTTCTCTCACTCGAGCCCGAACTCGCCTCAATCGCTCCTTCTCCCGACGCAGGATATCGGCCCGCTCGTTGAACTCCGCGTCGCGAACGCATAGCTTTGTATTCACTATCTGTATCTGGAAGTTGCCATGCATTAAATAAAAACACGATTCAGGTTTGAAATAGAAACCTGAAATGAATAAAACATTTCAAAACTGACTAACTGACCATATTTATGGACGACCAATCACATCGATCGGTACTCAAATAGCAATTTATTCAAAAGCGTTTCTAAAGTTGTTTATTCTACTACTTTTACCATAGTCTAGCTAGTTGAATCAATACATAAGCAGGTAACATACTCGCAATACCTTTAGCTGGATGTCCTCTAGTTCCGTCTGTTTCTGTTTCAATCTCTCGCGTGACGTTACGTAAATATTTTTCACGAACTTGTACATGTAGAACCCCGTTGGGACGTACTTGAGTAGAAATATTGCCTGCGGACATGGGAAAGCAACAAATGTATTGGAAAATTCAATCGATTCTCAAGTAGTTCATAGGTGAACCTTGATCGGTTGGTTCGTGGAACTACTAATAAATACGTGGGAAATGGGACACTATAATACTCGTTATTTACTTAAAAGTCTCTAGGGATCGAGCTTTAGTTTTACTGGAGAAGTTGGATACAAATTAATTGAAAAATACCAGGTTGAAAAACGTGAGACGCAAATAGATTCCATAAAGAAAGCTAATGAAATGCTGTCCGCAGGGTATTCCGTAAATGTCTGCAAGGGACAGCAAGTAATGACTGAAACTCCATGTCGCTCCATTCGCCACTTCTTCCTTTTTCTCCGCCACCACACTGTTATCTATCAGCATACTCCGAAAGCTAACAGCGGTCGCAATCGCAACAAACAATAAAGCTATATTAACCATCCAAAAGAAAATGAACTACAAAACTACATTTAGACGTAAAAATTAAAGTAATGGAAAATATATTGTAAATAATTTTGATAGAAGTATCGCGATTGACGTAACTTTGACGTGTTGTTTTTTCTTTTGAAATATTCTTGCAGTTTTGAGTAAGGAGGGCGTATGATATATTTTCAAAAGGAGGATTGTATTGGTAATTTAGTTGTGTTCCACAAGTCAGGGCGAGCCCTAAGGTGGCAAACATTGCGATAACGTTTGATAGTCGTTTCAATAAGATTAACAGCATAGGGTCGGTTTCTGAAATGGTTGGTTTCCGGTAATGAAGACACATCACAAAGGCTAGACGTGACTTGCCTTTGCAATGCCTCCTTAAAACAGTAATCGAATATTGTTGGTAAGGAACACTCACCACAGACCGCGTTATAATAATAAATAATAATAATAGGATCACTACTGTAATCCCCAAGTATAATAGTAGACATACTTACAGATCTCCAGGCGCTTAAAACATACACCCACATTTTGCAATCCCATGTTATAACGCACGAAATAATATTGCTGAACTAGGTGTCCACTAGGGAGTAACACGTCATTATAGTTTTAGTAATACGCCTGGTGGTTCGGCCCAGTCTGCCTATGATACAAGTATATAACAAACATAACAACATTTTGACTGGAGCTTCCAATTTCACGGCTGGCTGCATTTGATTCGGAAATCACTAACATCCTTCTAAGAAAATACGTAGTCTATTTGCTGCATTGTTTAGATCAAGTCTTCATTGTTTAGACTTATTTTTTTGTATAACGAACAAGCCTAGAAGAAACAACCAACAAACTCAGCTTGGGATTTATAATAGGAGTAAATAATGTAATTTTAAATCGACTTCATAGAAAATATATTAAACATTTTTTTGTCTTCTTATCTTACTTCGTAACTTTTACGCGGTATTTGAACTTATATAATGTTCATAAAGCGCCGAAATCACAGGATTATAATATGTTGTTTTTTAATTTGGAGCTTAGAAAGAAACCTCGAGATTCCTTAAAAATACAACAGCGTGTCTTCAACCTTCAACAATACATAAAAACAAAGTTGAACTCTAAAAACACTTTAAGCTTTGTCTTTCAACGTTTAACTATTCAAACCTCAACTTTAGTCCTTTGAACATAAAGTCTAAAATATTATGTTTCAGGTGTTGGGCAAGGTGCCAACCGTTTCCATTGACAAGACGGACGGGTGCCAGATCTACCTGTCCAAGGACTCGCTCGACGTCGAGATCGTCAGCTCCAAGTCTTCAGAGATGAACGTACTCGTGCCACAGAGCAATGGAGACTATGTAAGTACTACTAAAAGTAGTATGCATACTAAAGAAAATCATGGTGATGAGTTTGTTCAAATTAATAAAATTAATTTATTTTTTCATTAAAATCCGTTTGTGAAAGCTAATGCCCGGATAATTGAAAAATTTGGGAAAAATTGAGAGTGCTTCTTTTCTATGGGATTATTGAAACTTGGACAGGCAAACGTCTGTCGGGTCTAAATGATAAATTGCGAATTTTCGGAATATTCTATTTGAAAATTTCTTTCATAATTTGAACGAACATAGGCTACTTTTATATGGGTATCATGAGGGCAAAACCACGCATAGAAGCTAGTTTAATATTAATTATCTTATTTCGTTTTCCAGAACGAATACCCGATCCCGGAGCAGTTCAAGACTAGGCTGAACAAGCCGCCCACTGGGCTGACCACCGCGCCCGTCGAGAGCACGGGTTAAGTCCACACCCACCCGGGAACCTACTCGATTAGTACACTTACAGTACGCTCAACCGATCTAGACAAACATCAAGTTTTCGGCACTCAATTTTCGACCTTATGCAGTGACACAAAACCATTTTTGCGGTCACACGACTAACTTCACGTTTGCCTAGATCCGTCGACCATATTGTTACACTACGATCACTTACTGCTTTTATCTTCCATGAGTGTTCATACGCTCGTGGGCCAAGGCCATCGAAACCGGTTTATTGAACTGAAAATGTGGGATCTAGATACCTACTCGTGTATAGTATCCATATACAAAACCATCTATTCAAAGTTAGTGACTCAAATCACAAAATTTGGCGTAACTAATTAGTTTTTAACGCGGCCAATAATTATGACATGATCCAAAATCTACCTAAATACGATCAAGCCTCAAATTGAGTAACTAAGCAGTGTTTAATCGTTTACTATAGAAAATAATAATTCGACTTTAAGAGTAGAACTTACTTGTTGTTGATAAAAAACATTTACAAATCATACTCAGCACTATAGTTCAATATTAGCTCACTTGCGATTCGTCTTATTTCCTAAAGCACAAACATATCGGTAAGTTCTCGGGCTGACGCGTCGGTCTCGTAATATAAGACAAGTGTTATCTTCGTTTCTTGCTCATCTCGCTCGTTCGTAGTATTAAAAATATATAAACTTATATAATGTGACGTAGATATAACTATAATACGTGTATTTACTGGCCTCTTGTGTAAAATTACAACATTATTTGAGATTTTGATTTTGACAGTGAGGATAACTTAGCGGTGTACCACTCGGTACGGGATTAATTAAGTTAGCTGTAAGGCGTGTGACTGTCTTGATTTTTTATTGAAATTTTTCATTCTCGACATTGCTATTCTTTACTAATAAGCGCGGCGATGTTAAAACCCACGAACAGCGGAACGCGAGCTTCGACTTGACTAAAATGTTCACTTTTTCAATTTTGTAATAAATCATCCAAAATTGCTATAATTTATATAAAGACTTGTTCTGACTAATGTTTATTATAATTTAATATTGTATTTAATTCAAGTATTATCTAAGAACTATGTTCACCTGAGTATTGTGACATCGTGATTAATGAATCTAAAATTTTAATTATTTATTATGCCTCTCTAATTTTGAAGATTATAATACTGTATTTCAAAGTTTGCATTTCGTTAATTTATTTGTCGAGAGATTAAAGTTATTTATAAGCAAATTCATCTTTTATTTGATTTTACCTAACGATGTTTGTATTCAATTATAAATATACAAGCTGACCCCGCGAACTTCGTATCGCTTTAGTATTAACAAATGTTGTCTTAAGTTCCCGTTCCCGTTACCGTATTATCAAACCTAATAAAGCTCAAATTAACTCTATGTTTTAGTTAGAAAACTTTTGTATGGGAAAAAGAAAAGGGCAATTTTTAGGGTTTTTCCGGCAATTATTCGAATTTTTCTCACCTTTTAAACCTTCCCTAGACCTCCACGAACATTTCAAGACCAAGATAAGATAAATCCGTTCAGAATCACTTTTTGTTCCAAACCATGTTTTAATTAACAAATTTCAACAACAAACGGTTATTATACCTAATGTATAATATTGAGACATACCATCTTGCAGACTTTCTTATGCGCATTGATAAGGACATTCAATATGTATCATATTTGTTTATGTACAATCAATAGTTTTTGTAGCGCACACGAAGAAAGCAAAATTTTTGGGATTTTTTTACACCTTGCTTCAAACTATCGTCATTCTTATAAAGAATTACTTTTTCAAAATAAAAAATAGCCTATGTTACTCAGGGATAATGTAGCTTGGTAATGGTGAAAGAATTTTTGAAATCGGTTCAGTAGTTTTTGAGTTTTTCCATTACAAACATACAAAAAAATCAAAAATCAAAATTTTTCTCTTTATAATATTATAATATATTATATTATATACTAGCGACCCGCCCCGGCTTCGCACGGGTAGCATGTTATTATACATATAAACCTTCCTCCTGAATCACTCTATCTATTAAAAAAAACTGCATCAAAATCCGTTGTGTAGTTTTAAAGATATAAGCAAACATACATACATAAAGACGCGGGAAGCGGAAAGCGACTGCTTTATACTATGTAGTGATTATAGTATAGATATACCCAATAAAAATTAGTGAAATTGCAGTCAAACTACAGATTTGTTACAATTTTCATTTATTAGGATAATGGCCAACATCGTCCATTTGAAAGTACATTTTATCGGAGAATTCAAACGGAAAAGGTCATCCATAGATTTCAATAAATAGATTACATGTTGTGCATTGGTAAATATATAACAATTCGGGCGCTACGCTACTCTATATATACAAGAAAGCCCCAATATCGTTACACATGGCTTACACCTGTTTCAAATTAAAAATACAATGTGACATGACGTGATAAAAATTTTAGCATGCACAAAATATGAAACTCGACAATCCTATATCTATTACTTACAATTTATCAGTCGAATTTAGAATCCCTACCTAATTACTGGCTTATAAGTAACTCTGTTGTATAAAATTAGTCTGGATCTATGCTAGAGTTGTTTAGGTTTAGTTTACTGCATTGCCATTCGTCACTGCCGTCGGAACATTCTAGAAAGCCGTTGCAAACGCTTGAAGCTGGCAAACATTCGCCCAACGGACAGCGATAACCTCTACACGTGTCTACTCTAGCTGCTCGTCTATTCTCAGCTGTTTCTAAATCCGTGTAGAAATCTTCATTTGACTCGTAGTCTTCACTGGAGACGGTCGTTTCGTTCTGTACGATTGTGTGCGTCGCCATAACGGTATCTAGCCAGTCGATGTAGTTAGACACTTTGGTGTAAACTCCAGGGCGTTTTGCGCGCGCACAGCCGTAGCCATTGCTCGTTACTCCGTACACGTACCATCTGTCCGATTCCTAGAAAACAAATTATGTAATGATAAATAAACATGATGCTTGAATTCCAATTTCATGAACAAAGTAGAAAGCCTAATATATTACGAATGCCACTATGACTGCCCAAGACACGTGCAGAGATGCTGATGATAGTAGGTAGGAATCCTAAGACAATAACTTGCAATGTTTTAGGGTGGTTTTGCGCCAAAGTGAATTCAAAAATGGAGGTCGGAGTTAATAAATTTTTTATGAATTCTCAAAACGGCACCAGAAATAATTTCAAATTAAGTTTAGTGTCCCATTTTCAAGAAGTACGAGAATCACAATTAGATTTCTAGTTGAGCAAGAAATAAAATTCTCCAAATTAACTCAGACAACCTCATTACCTGACAAAGCAGAGGACCACCTGAGTCCCCTAGACAAGCGTCTCGGCCTCCGCGCTCGTATCCCGCGCAGAACATGTCGTCAGTCACGCGGTACAGAGGCAGCAGTCTTGTTCGTCGCCGACATTCCGCTGTTGATATCACCGGCAGCTCCACTTCTTGAAGAGTGTCGGCTGGAATACAAATAAAAGTAAAGATTGGAGAAAGGTGTGATTTTTTAACTATGTACATTACTATGTCATTAAATATATATCTTTACACCTGCATAGCGAGTGCATGCTGTTAACGGTATGTTCGTATAGGCTTTCTAGTTAGTCTCAGAACGTTCGAATGGTTATCCATTTATGGCTCACTGATGTCTTGTAGAAGTTCGTGAAAAACATATATCACGGTTAGAAACAGTAACCGTGAAATGAAAATAAGCGTCGCTGTAGTAGGTACCTATTGACTAGTGTAAAAATACTCACGAAATACGCGCTCGTGTTCGTACAACTGCCCCCATCCGACCACGGTGCAATGGTGTCCGGCAGGTGGATGCGCCCTGGCTGGCGGCAGACAAGCCGGCCTCAGTCTCGCATGTAACGGCACCGCGTCTATCCTTAGCAGTGCTATATCATTGCGGAACCCTCGCGGTGCATAACGTGGATGGAGGATGATTTGTCTTACGCGTGATACTCGCTCCCAGGGCCCACGAGGCCAAGCGCCTCGACGCAACGCGCCTAGGCGTGCTACCCAGTGCGCTTCGGTTGCTCTGTGGGATATATAATGCTATCAGGAGGTTTAAGGTTGGGGTTATGGCTAGGTGATTCCAGAAAATATGATAGTATCATTATAACTCGTGTTCTGATACTTGGGTTGTAAACTCTGGATGCGTTATATGTGAGCATACCAACATGCAGCTCCGTATTCTTGTAAAGTCCATGAGTACCGTGTCAAAGGCACTTCTTTCGTGAATAAAATATATTGTTTGCCCATCGCAAAAAGTTGAAACCAAACTCGAGTTTAGCGATGTTCATTTGTATGTGTGACCTAAAGTTAGGCATAGGTACCTATCAAAAAATAAAAAGAAGATACTCACTGATAAAAACAATGGCTGGCTGACAGCAGCCACTGGCGATGCACCAGCGTGGCTCCACACTGGAAGTCTCCATCCCGATACAGCGCCGCCTGCCACGGCCAGGCGCCCGCTGCCGCTCCATCTCCGCCCACCACCCTGCTCCGACGCACGCTCTCACTTACACTATGCCCCAGATAAATAGACTTATGCTCGCATGTACTATACACTGACAACCTCTAAGTTCATGTTTAAATGTCCAGCACACTTATGTGCCACCTAGAGGCTTAAACGTGAACTTAAAGTTTAGTGCAGACGAGCGTTACGGGCGTATTCTCAACGCACGCAGAACAAACATACATACATTTTAGTTCGAAATACCCGAGTTTTTCTCTAAGATCTTCCAGAACTGCGCTGCTCGTTTCAAGAGTGGAAAATGCAAAAGATATGCAATATTGTAAATTATTTATTTTTTGTTTTGAGCGTGTTCTTGGAAATATGTTTAGAAACTCTTATTGTAAAATGATATTGTTATGTGTAGATGCTGAGCAAAGCGACCAGTGTTGTTCTTACTCGCGCTCATTGCGTGCATTCAGAATATCGCCTTTAACTGAGCGTGCTAACGTTTAACACAGTTCATAACTGTCGCTCAATAGAAAACATAAGTGCTAGAGAGTTATAGGTTAGGAACAGTGCTTGAGATAGCATGCTTAGCAATGTCTATTTAAATAGGGCAAAATTATAATGCCAGGATTTAGCTGGACTCGGATCGTGGAAGAATTTTATCCTTACATAAGTGTAAACCTAGGGTAGGTAATTTTTCAGACCTGATAATCTGGATATTCGAATAGCAATGAAATGGAAAAAAATCATGCGAAGAGAAAATTACATCGTAGGTTTTTTAAGAAAACATTCTAACATTTCTCTTGAAGAAGAAGTCATTCAATTACAAGTAATTCACTTGTCAAGTGAGGCTACTAGCTAGGAGCGAAACATACCTAGGTTGTTGTGCATCTGCATGCGGTCTTATCCCGCAATCCAATCCAGTACATCTCACACGGAGCGCACGTCGTTTGTTGCATGTCGCGCGTCGGAAGGAAAGTCGCGTGTCTGCCGCGCGCGCAGCCGTGTTGTGCCACACCTCCCAGTATCCGGCGGAACTGGCCTTGCGACCCTCACGGGCTTCGCGCGCCCACCCTGAGTCTCTGTAATGGTAAGATAATCAGAAAAGTGATAATGAAGTAGTGTCCCAGTGTCTTTGTCAAACCGTTTTGTGTTTCGTGGTTTTAGTATTCAGTCTTAATCAGTCAGTATTCAGAATATTATAAAACTTACTGAAAAGTCATAGCCCGACACACAGCTCTGCCCAAATCAGGCAGTTTCAGGGAACTATGCGCTTGTTCGACTACATCTGTGAAAGTCTCTACGCATAGTCTGCCCCAAACTCCTCTCTTGCGCACCATCACATATCCTGAAATCACAAAACAGCGTCAAAACATTGAAACCGAAAAAAATACAAGATATTATAACTTTGCTTCAAGTTTTAAATACCTTCATCGTTATACGGTACAACTTCGTTGTCCTCCAGCTCATCCCCCAGGGCCACGCAGCTTTTCTCATCATCTCCAAGTGGACAGTCTGGTGTACCGTCACAGACCTTCGACATTTCGAGACATTGTCGAGCATTCGCACACACGTACTGCCCTTCTTTGCACCAGTCTGAATATACAACAAAAAACAGTTAGTTTTACTGGTAGTCATCCGTTAGAATAGAAACCACTCCACAGAAACGTTGGTTACAAAATCTTACCACACTGATTTTCGTCAGAATAATCCCAACAGTCAACCACACCATCGCAGATCTTGGATTGAGAGAACTCGGCCCGCAAGTAATCAGCGCAAGAGCATGCCCGTTCGTCTTCACCTCCAGGACAGTCTATAAGCCGATTACATCTTGAAGTTAGCGGTAAGCATGCACCACTCTTACATCGAAAAGAGGTAGAATTGTCACACGGTCCTGAAACATGAAATTTTCATAAAAAAAATAGATGTAAAGATACATTTTGCTAAACTACAATTATGTTCAGAATATTGTGAAACCAACTCACCTTCTTTGATAACTTCTTTGACTGTAGCGTTATCCTTTTCCTTCTGTGGCTTGTGAGGTTTGCTATAAGTCTTCTCAGGCTTATCTAAACTGTTATTATTTTCATCTTGTTTATTAGATTGGCCCTTATTGTTGAAGGTTTTTGTAAGAATTTTAAAACCAGCCTGGTTCAATGTGTAGCTTGATGGAATTGCTTTTGTCGAAATAACACCTCCGCCAGGGGAACGGAATAAAGTATTGTTGTTTGAATCGGATATCGTAGCTAGATTTGCAAGCTGTCTGAGTTTATCAATAGTTAGCGAGCTGTTTTGGCTGGATGGAATCTCTAAAACAACATCGGGCTCTAAAGTTAATTCATAGGCAGGTAGAATTTGTGTTTTATTTGCTTGCTTGCTACTTACACTACCTGTAACATGGTATGATACTCTGTAAGTTCCTTCTGGTACATTAGGCTGTTTTTTATTATCATCATTCGATTTTGGATATCTGTTGTTACTAGAAGCTGCATTTGAGATTTCAAAAGCTCTTATATTATCAGTCACAATGGCAGAATCATCCGGTTCTCGGCTATCTCTAAATATTGTGGTGACTATTTCAGATTCTTCAGTGATATTGTCCCTTTCATCTTCCAAGTGAATACTATTTTCAGTACTTATATTAGTAATATATTTTTGCGCTTCGGAGTCACTAAAAAAACTACGGAGACTTTCTTTTACAGTTTCGGGATCTGGACGGGGTTTTAATGTAGGGCGACGTCGCAACGGTCGGTTACCGCCGAGATTTGACTTTGCTGGCAATAGGGTTATGATTGCACCTGCCGTTGTTGTGTCAATTTCGTCATCTAACACTACTTCAACTGTTCCTGTCATTTTAGTGTGTTCTTGGCGTTCTTCTTCTTCATTTTCATCTGTGTCGTCATCATTTATTTCCTCTTCGGGTTTTACTGTAGTCTTTTGTGAATATTTTTTGATGATTTCGGTCAAATTTCTCATAATTGAAACCTTACTTAGAAACTTAGGAGTTGTATTCGGGAAAACAGCGTCATTTTTTGTGATAATAGCTTGTAAAGTATCATTGTAAAACTTCTCTGGAGAATATTTACTAGATGTTTCATTTTTATCGTTTGTGGATGTGTTCACTAATTCCCAAACATGGTGTGGAGAATTAGTACTAGGAATGATTGAAACTTTATTGTTTGGACGTCTTGTAGAATTTTCTTTTACTGCGCTAATACTAGAATTTTCTTTATTTTTTATTGTCGAAGTACTTGGTTTGGCTTTGGGTATTGGAGTAGAACTGCTTGTGGTTATCGAAGTGGTCTCTAAAGTGGCATTAGCAGTTGTAGTTTTAGAAGCACTAGTTATCATCGTAGAACTTATAGAAGTACTAGGTACCGTCGTGGTACTTGTAGAAGAAACTTTTTCGGGAGTAAATTCATGTTTCTTTAAAATTGATGCACCTTCGATTAAGATTTTTTCAGTGTCATCATCTTGTTCATCGTTCAGCTCAACGTTAAGGGACACTGAAGTGCTTTTATCTTTTGGAGGTGGTCTAGCAACTGGTCTACCGTCATCACCGTCATCAGGACTGGCAAACCCTTCAACCACAGAACTTATCTTATCAACTGGTATTGGAAAAGGTTTTGGATAACTCGATCCTAATGTCTCCATATTTTTTAGGGGTGGTGCATAAGTTGGAAGTGTAAAACTAGTGTAAACCGGATTTGGTTCATATCCATTTGAGCCGAAAAAAGGATCTTTATGTAGTCCTATCGGCCTTCGTGTAGTTTTTTCTCTCTTCACAGGTGGTATTGGACTAAGCATACTCTCTAAAATGGCAACGTCGTCGACTACCTCCACCTCAGCCACGCCCATTCTATCCTCAGCATTCAACTCACTATTATCTTTAGGAACTGGATAACTTGCCACCGGTGCTGGAGTTTGTTTATTAGTCTCATAGTAAGGCTGAGTGATAGGTCGCCATGGTTCATTATCGATAACATGAGGTACTGTAAACAGACTATCAATTTTTGGTAAATCTTTGTAGTGATTTTCACTGGCCAGCAAATCAAATAAGATCTGAGAGACATTGCTCGTTGTAGTAGCAATTGTTGAAGTTGTAGTAGACGGAGTTGTTGTAGTCGACGTAGAGGTAGATGTTGAAGGCATTGATCTTGTCGTCGTTCTTACATCTTTCTTAGGAGTAGGCTCTGTTCTGGTTCTAACGTTCAGAGTAGATTTTATCGTAAACGGTCTACTCTTTGGCGTACTCGTAGGAATTCTTTTCGTTGTTGTCGTCTTCGTTGTCGGAGCTTTAGTAGTTGTGGTGGTCTTTGTAATCGATATTTTGTGACCTGGTTTCTCATCATGTCTTACTGGACTAGAATTCTGTTTGTTTTCCGTAATGTCTGCTTCTGTTTTTGTTATTTGGAAGGACCCTTGGATTACGGGAATGTTTTCAGTATCAATATCTGGTTCATCTGGATCGTGATTATTTGGCTTTACTGTGGTTTTTCGTACAACACCAACTCTAGACTGTAGTATTTTGTCTTTCCCTGTCTGGGGGGCTTTTGGATAGTTCGTTGCCATGCTTTCATTCAGCGCTTCCTTTACAAATGATTCTGACTGATATGTGTGTTCTAAGTCTCGTTTTATAGTAATGCTAGATGTATCTATTTTTATCGATTGACCGAAAGCGGGATGCTTCGAATTTATATCTTGAATTAAAATATTCTTTAATGTTTCTTCAATATTCGCCACGTTACTAAAACAGAAAAGTTAAAGAATAGTAGGTATCTATAAAAATACAACACTAGTTACGAGATATCACCAGTTAATGTGGTATTTTGGTAAGGCAACCTACCTTGGTATTTTTCTTCTATCTAAATACAATTTGAAATGCACGTCGAGTCGTCTGTCCCCGAAGCCGGTGACGATGGCTCCAGTGAAGGCTCGCCGTAGGGGCGAAGGCACCGCGTAGACCTGTCTCAGCGCAGCCCCATATCTCCTCGCTCGTTCTTTCCACGCAGGGCTCCCGGGAGACCCGCCGTAGACATCACCTCTAGTAACTCGTATCGAACCCTCGAACGACATCATAGCTGGAATTGAAAACAAAATTGAGTCGTCTTTGATTTGAGCCTTAGTTAATGAAGCAATAAGTTATCTGTAAAAAAAAAAATCAAGACAAGCTTTTATAAAATCTTCCTTCGAGGCGAATAGAGCCTTTAGTTGAGGAATCCTAAAAAGTTACGTTCTGTCCCACTTACGTTCCCCATTGTCCGGCCTCAACGCTCCCATATAGAAGGCCAGTGCAGCGACTGCGAGGACTGCCACCGCAGCCAGCAGCGCCCCGCCGACTAGCGCCGCTGAGCATAGGCCTCCGCTGCGGCTACTGCTCGGACTAGCCCGAGGGTACCCTCCGCCAGCAAATCGGTATTCACTCTGAGGACAAAAAAAACATTTATTTATTTGTGACATTTATATTAAGCATCGAAGTGGACAAATTAAAAACAAATACATAAAAGTAAAGTATGTCTGTCGTATACCAGTTTTAGTTTGTGTGCATTCCCGTAGATAAGGCGGAGAAGAGTGTCAGTAGGCTCATATAGGTAGGGCTGAGCCTACTCCACCTAACATATCTCAGGTACGAGTATGTACTTTTACCTACCGTCTATAGCGTCCGTTATGTTCTTTGAGTGAATTAGCAAATTCCAATCTTAGTATTTTTATAGTGTTTCCTATGTTAAAAACTACATAATCTCCCTAAAAGACTCAAACAAATATCTGATCGGAGCAAGCTGACTATATAATATATATGTACATGTACATAGTTGATTCTGAGGCTCTCAAAATCGTATATTTTTTATGATTCAATACGTTGTACTTGATTTCAAAGACAATAAGGCCGCAGTAATTTTAGGTGACTTTACGATGATTACCGTGGTGCGTGATGGGAACGAGACATTCGGATGTTGTATGGGAATCGCCCGCGGTGGCCCATCCATCCAGCCCGCTGCACCTGTCACCGAACGCCGTTAATCATCCTTCCACAAAACCAATCACGTTCGGCAACGCATGAGAATGCTGTTTTGGTCGTCGGCGTGCCGGAAAATTACACTCATTACGAATTAAGGATTAATTAGGTACTTCTTTTTTCGGTTTGGACTTTTTACTGTACCTGAGTTTTAACTTATAAATACCTATTACAAGTCAAAATCAAATTTAATTGTTATTACAGACAAGGTAGGTTTTTAACTCAGATTTTTGGATTCAAAGTCCAGGTATTAGGCACTACTATAAAGTCAAAGAAACTAAAGTATTACGGCAGTAAATATATAGGTATGGATTCCTTATTATTTTATGTCGAATTCGAAAGACCTCCAGGATCACATCAGAAAATTACTCATACAACTTACATGACAAAAACTGTATACCTACATCATCTCAAGAATGCCGTTTGAATTTTTTTGACGACATTAATTTTATGCTATAGAAATTTTGTTCATTATACCAGCAACGTTTAAAAGTTCCCAAGGGCCCAAAATTGGAGTAGGTAAGCGGATCTCGGAAATACGATACTGCATGAATTTCTTGAATTCTTAACAAAATCGCTCGGTTTGCATTGTTTCATGAAATGGTTGATGATTTTGTTTTACGTTTCGGCTGGATTGTTCTAAGGAGCGAAGGATTTTTTATGTAGAAATTAGAAATTATGTAAGTATACTGCGTGAAAGAATGACACACCAACAAACTCACCTACCTACAAACATACTTTCATATACATATATATATAAAGACAATAATATAGATTTTAGGCAGGTGTATGTACATCTCATAGATAATTTTCACAAAATCAGGTTTGATTTTTGTTATTTAGCTTGGCCAGCTATAGCCCAGCTTTAAATTTAATGCATCCTCTATAATATTTCATAATGACTGATATTATTACAATATTCTTTGAAGTGTATCGACATCCGCCAAGTAATTGCAAAGCCATGATTGCGTAATAAGAGCTTTGACCCTACTGGCTGCCGAATGTATGGCGCGATGCCGCCGGTAAGCCACCCTGCAATTATAAACAAGTTGAATAACAACTGTATGAACAACAGCATTCTACCTCAGTTTGATGGCATAGCCATAAAATAAGGTCTTTGCCATGACAGGTTTATGTAAAGTAAAAAAAATATTTTAAATTAAGACGCTGCTAGTCGACGATTATTTTTGTTCGAAAAGAAAAAATAAATACTTGTGAACAAGCCACATCTCCTATTTTATAATGTATATAGTATATGTGAATAAAGATGTACCCATCTTTAATCACTTCGATAAATAATCCTACCGACCGCTGCAATGATGACAAACACACGTCCGCGCGTGGTCCGCCTTAGCTTTTCGAATAAATTAATGATATAAATTATGTATAATTACTTATCAAAAATCTATCCTAATAGAAATCTAGATCTACATATTACCTAACTTTAACAATAAATCACAAGTTGATTTTAATAGTAGGTATATAAAATATTTCGATCATAAATTCTAAAACGTATCATTTTGAAATAATATTTTTATCGTGAAAAGTTTCTGCTATTATGTTTTCAGCTTAATAGAAATCTAGGTAGGAACCTGAAGTAATATACTTATAAAAATAGGAGATGTGGCTTGTTCAGAAGTATTACTTTTTTCGTTCCGAAAAAGAGCAATCGTCGACTGGCAGCCCCTTAACGAGTTCTTTGATTAACCTGCCACGCCTGCCAGAGTCACGTGCAAAATATAATATTTGGACGTGACTCTGATTACCCTCATTAGAAATCTTGGCATTCTAGGCACCTGGAGATCTGAGAAGATGTCTAACGTAGGTAGGTACTTGGGGATTAATGTCGCGAAAATTATATTTTCATCCCACCATCTCGGAAAGAGTATTTTTGCTCTTCAATATCTGAGTGCAAAAGCCGTTTTTATTCTCTAGAGGATAAAGTAAATTGAATTTAGAACATCGTGTGCAATAAGTTTGTGAATTAAAAAAAACATTAAACCTATTTACTGCTACCTCTATGGTGCCGAATATATCATACAACTTTTTTTTAATTTGTTAAAAACTCAGACTCGGAAACTTCTTGGTGTTCTTTTTTCAATTTGCTTTGTACGCGGTTCTTTACGCGGCATTTTTTCACGAGCAGCAACAGAAATACATAATCTGTGAAAATTTCAACTGTCTAGCTATCACGGTTCATGAGATACAGCCCTGTGACAGACAGACAGACGGACAGATTCTGTAATACTTACCTGTCATAATGTAGTAGTTAATACCTAAACTGAAATAAAAGTACCTATCTTGTGATTGTAAACGTTTTTTTTTGCATTTAGTCATTTCCTCGCTGAGGTGGAATGAAAAGTTACGTGTTGCACTCGAGTGCAAAGTTTTTCACCTCGTGCTCTTTTGATTCCCTCGCTAACGCTCAGGATTATAATATTGAATAACTCGCTGCGCTCGTGATTCAATTTTAGAATCCTTCGCTTACTCGGTCATCAAAATTGAACACGCGGTTAAAAAGCAACTTTGCACTCTTGTATAACAAATAACTATTAATGTTTTAGTTTTATGAGAATACTAGCTGCTCGTCCTGGCTTCGGACGGGTGGTACTTATATAAAAAAAGCCTATGTGTTATTCTGATGTATAAACATTTCTGTAAAATTTCATTTTAATCCGTTCAGTAATTTTTGAGTGAAAAAGTAACAAACACTCACAAACTTTCGCATTTATAATATTAGTAGGATGTTACATGTTTAGAATTTATGTTAGTAATTCATTTTGTAAAACATTAGAAATGCGGCAATTAATGCATAGCTCAAGCAAAAAGCCAGGTCCCACCGAGATTTGAACTCGGATCGCTGGATTCAGAGTCCAGAGTGCTAACCATTACACCATGGGGCCGCTGAAAAGTGTTTCAAAATTAGGCTTTGCAATGGCGTAGTTCTGAAAAGTTTACACACGTTCAAAAGTTTATAACACTCGTCTTAAACTTTTATTCCAAATTAACTGCCCTCCCCGGCTTCGTACGGGTATACTTAAGAAGATTATAGGTAAATTTTTGATATTTAGGGTACATTATTGCAATTTTTGTAGAGATTCATTTTTAGGGTTTCGTAGTCTACAAGAAACCCTCATAGTTTCACCATGTCCGTCCGTCCGTCTGTCCGTCTGTTCACAGCTTAGCTCAGAGACTATCAGTGCTAGAAAGCTGTAATTTAGCATGTTTAAACATATTAGTAATGTCAACAAAGTGGTAGAAAAAAAATCTTGAAAAACAACTTCTTTTAGGGTAACTACTCCTAAGTGGGGATGTTTCGCGGACCTCATAGTTTGGGCAATCTTTAGATAGGTCTTGTCGAATTTTCCTATTAATATTAGTGTAGATAAACTTTCAGTAATAAATATCGTGATGACAGAAATAGAGTACCGTAAACAGATAAACCTACTTATGAATACAGAACATCGACAAGAGCTTTTAATAAATGAGAATCGGTACATTAAGCCAAGCCGCACAATGTTATAGCTGTAATGGCGTATTACGTTGAATGAGCAATGAGATGACCTGCTGACCGTGGGCCCGATGCATCGGCCTCTATTCCTTCTGATGATGCTCTATTGCACTTGGTAAATGATTAAGTATTCAATTGCTAGTCAGCATGTAAGCGCTCCGCCAAGCGATAATTTCATGCTCACTTGCAGTATTAATTGGATTCGAGGTAGCAGACATTAAGTGAAACAATGTTGCCTACATTTTATGCTAAATTATTTTAATTATCTAATCCGAAGGCGCCCTAAGACTTATCCCCAAGTACGGTAGGTATTTAATCTCCAGGCACTTAGATCTTTGAAGATGTTTAAACATTACATTTGGCATATGCTCACATTTTGCAGTAGTCAGCATTCCATACGTGACAGGTTGCAAGCCCGTCGCCGCTTATAAGAATGCTATTTATTTTGTTTTAAATTCTCGTAATAACTGCTCTGCATAAATCGTCTATTAAGAAAAATAAATGGAAAGATCGTAATTTATTTTTCATAAATCTACCTATTTTTTTTTTCTCGTCGCAGCTGAGGAATTTGCGTTGTTGAATAACTGGAATTCTTTTATTTTGTACCTTTATAACTATTATTATGTAACATGGGTCTTTATCCTTAGTTTCGACTATATTACAATAGTCATGGTCGTGGACGCTATTTTATCATAGTCAAACGTCAAAAAAATTAATCAAAGTTGAATAAAATATTAAAAATACATGATAAAGATAAATTAATAGTCATGTGTATTAATCACGATAGCTTAAAAATAATATTGCACCTCTGTAGATGCCACGAAACGCGAAAGGAAGAACTTCCAACAATTTTCTAGGATAATGCGAGATATATCAATAATGTAACAATTTTTATTAATGTAATTATTTTATTGGCAGTACTTGTAATGTTCTATGCCTTGACACAATGATGATTATTACCTAATAATACAAGCATGGCATGCAATTAGCATAATAGCTCGTATCTGTGTCATCTCTACTAATTACCACTTGATTGCTATTATTTTACTTCGCAAATTGTTTTTGTTCTACTAGCTAGACACAATATTAGTGTTAGTGCATAAGGTTCGAAGAGGAACTTGATTTCTGAATCACAGGTTATATATTACCTAGCTCAGAGATCAAGGGCTTTAATAACTATTTGTATATCTTGTGAGTGAAATAAATAAAGTTTATTATTATTATATATTATAATAATTTACAGAATGTCTAAGCTCTATATATTAGGACAATCAAGAAAATGATTGGTTATGTTGAATGTTTAGTAAAAAATCCATGAATCGTTACTTTATTTATTCACTATCTTCCTATTCATCCTACCAATTAGCCTATACCTTAGCTAGATGTATGTTGGTACTTTAATTTGTATAATGTAAATCCAAACAAGTATATATCTACATCTTATTGTATACTTTTTTACAACTTTTACAATATAAATAAGTTAGGAGGCGAGCGTTGAAGCTGCTACACAGTTTTTAACTTTTGTGGTTTTATCGTACACTTTGTAAAGTACACCCGTGTATTTGAACTGAATAAATAATTTGATTTGATAGTAACAAACATACATTTTCACAAACGTTCGCATAGGATTATTTCCTACTAGACCTACTTTCTACATGTAGAAGACGTAAAAGTATTTGTCATTTCAAAATTCCCATTACAGAACCTATTATGCGATGTAGTGGTGAACCTTGCACAACGACCTCTGCATCAGGTCCAAGGTACCCACCTGCTAATTGTGTGTTTGTTCATTGACCGACCATCCTGAGTAAACACTAGGGTTCACAGAACTAAGCATTGTTTTAACAAGGCTCGACTCAAGTAGGTGGTGTTTGCGTTACAAAATGAAACAAACCAATGCTTTACGGGATAATACCTTTATCAACAGCATCTATGAGTAAGAGTTACTTATAGTAAAAATAAGAAGAAAAGTGGTTTTATCAATCGTGGATAATATACAAAAAAAAAATACCTCGTATGGCAGAGAAAACTCTATAAATCTACATATAAGAGTTTAACGTTCGAAATAACAATATACAATAGCTGGAGCACACGACCATCAAGACAAGGACTACTAATAAATAGAGCAAGATGTATCTGAGTGAGTCTATGTGTGCCAAAGGTATACAAGTCACTTGGCTTAAGACACCCTATGTAAATGTAAATAAATGTTGACCTAGTTGTTACAATCTGCAAGCAAAAGGCAATGAATTTCCTCCACCCTATTAACCGACAAAATAATCGAGGTGAAAGCGATGGGGTTAAAGGCGGTTCGTTGTGACATTTTATGGGGTCCAGCATTAAACCTCATGCATTTGATGATGAAGATAATTAATGTACAACATTATCTATCTAAATAAGCTTTTAAACTGCGTAAGCTATATTTTATAAATCAAAATGTATAAATATAAACATTTTCTGTGAAATGTTCTACAAGTAGGTACTTACTTCGTATTATATATGTATTTCTTGTTACCTAGTTATATTTTGACCTTAAAATGTTGTTGATTTATCAAAGCCATCTATCATAAGCGCCATTCATAACTCATTTCATGAATGAAATGCGATCTTGGCAAGTTAGCGAGTTTTCGCCAATTAGCCTATGTTTACGTTATAGTAATTGGTGTACAAGGCTCTTTGGGTCATGGATGAACGTAAACACGGGAACTAATGTGTTACTCATAGGCCTCAGACTTTAAACAAGCTAAGCTATGAGCGGCACGATCGTAAAATCAATGTAGTGATCAGCGGGTAACTGATTATAGCAAAAATTGTATCGTCGTAGACCCTCTACGCCGTAGCGCATTTAATAAACCAAACTTTTTGTGCAGAAATTTATCGATGTTGAATGATTTGGTGTTTGCACTTTAGGAATACTTTTTCGAAAAAATATCGGTCTTCTCATGATGCTACCGCTGCACGCTACGCTTATGCAATAAAGTAGCCTTACAGTAACATTGAAGTTATCATAGGTGCACGCCGCAATGACATAATCTCAAAATTGTGATTAATAGCTGTACATTATGCGCTAATAATAAACGCAGCAGGCAGCCATAACACACGTAATTATGACCAACAAAGCGTAACTAGTCACGTAAAGATGTCCTACTTGATTATATATATTTTTTCTTGTTTCAGTATTCAAGCTCGGCTGCACGAGAGGATGTCAGGTCCTGACACGAAGCCTTTGTGGCTCTGTCAACCTTCCTATGAATAACATAATGACGCTCATTATTTTACGACTATTACACATGATACAGGAAAACTTTTTGTTGGCGAAACCTTCGATATGATGCAGTATAATAGAGACGATGGATTATGGCAATTATTTTGTCAACTGTTATTTTATAAAACTACCTATCACTGTTTTTGTAAGTTTCACAAGTTCTGTATAACACCTAATACTTAAGATACTATTTGTTTTTTTTTTACAGTTTACAGGTACAATATGCAAAACATTTTTTGAATGTTTTTAATTATAATTTTAAAATCGAACAAGCATTTGCTTTTTCATTTGTTAATGTCCCAAACAAACAATATATCTTAGTACTTTACCTCACAATTAAGTTGGTAGTAGCTCTACCTTTCGTTGAAAGAATACGTATTCGCTGCACGGGATAGAAATCGCGCGAAGGTACTACTAGTAGGTATAAATTATATAAAACATCTATCTTAAAAACCTGGAGATA
The DNA here is from genome assembly GCA_912999785.1 of Hydriomena furcata. Classification (NCBI taxonomy): domain Eukaryota; kingdom Metazoa; phylum Arthropoda; class Insecta; order Lepidoptera; family Geometridae; genus Hydriomena; species Hydriomena furcata. The sequence goes on from OU538824.1 coordinate 10,776,140, forward strand.
TCTGTTGGTTATTCTATCGAGTGTTTTTTTACAACAAAAACACTAGTCATACAGCATAGCATACTCATGTTGGATACTGGACAAAAACAAAACATCGCCGATCTGTCTCAGGCGGTGATAAATACACGCTTCGAACCAAAGGACAGGTTTGACTCAACTAGTCCGAAGCTAATTACATGCTGTGGATACTCCACCATGGGTACAACCTGTCTATACGTTAGATAGATATGGAAATGATACGATAAAAACCTTGGACATGGTGACGAATACATTACACGCGTTATATACTCTTCAAACAGCCGACGTAAAAAAACCTAACTGACAAAATGTCTTTGAATTATCTAAGGCATTTTTTATTTAAGTAGTCTCATAATTATAACGAGGAGTACCAGGTGTATTTTTTAAGTTAAACTGATACGTATCTAAGTAAGTGTACTCGTAAAGTAATCTGATCGGTGGTTTAATTTCCAGACTAAAAGGTCCAGTCGAAGTGTTTTGTGGAACCATTTTTGTGGAGGAACATGTCAATGGTGTCGATTCTTTAAACATAAGTAATTTAAAGCGCTTCAATTTTATCATCCTTGATATTATTCAGATTCACTTTGGCGATAATATTTTTTGTGATATTAAATTCAGTCTAGGATGAACGTATAGTAGAATCAACACCATTGTATTAATCAAAGAATGATAAAAAAACACAAAGCTGGGACAGCCTGCGTGGGCATTAATCTCGTACTTAACTGATGTTATGTCACCTGTTTAGGCGGACAGATAACCATGAAAGGCATCTACTCAGTAGTAGAACAGGTGGTATGCCAATGTCAAGGTCAAATGCGATTTTTTAGGTCTTCTGCGGCCCGACCTTGAGTTCCAATTGAAGCTTCAATCGTCTTATTTTGAGAAGAAGGAAGGCAACCATCTCAGCATCGGAAACAGTAATGGTACCCTCGAAAGTAGGGTGCCTGGAGATGATCCTGTCATGTAACATCACTTTTGCAAGAAAGTCAAAGGGATTTGAATAAAATCACAAGGATCACTTTGATAAGTCTTAGAAGTTTTAAATAGAAATACGGCTAATTACCACGTTTTTCTTTGTATGGATACAGTGTTTCATTTATAAGGATTGGTCTCCGAAAGTATTTGAAGGTAAAGACCCTTTTTTTTCTTTACGGGAAGTACTCAAGTAGGTATAACGGATAAGTATCGATATTCTTTTTATTGAGCCTTGAGTAAAAAGGTAGTATAGAAGAGAATAGAAGAGGTGCAGAGATTGATTTGGTAGGTAAATAAAATTGGTTTGTGTTTTAAAAATATATATAACTAGATTTTGATGTTATTTGCAAGTCTTACATGATAACATAACAAGCTAGTCAAAAGTAACTTATTTGTAACGTAACTTCTAAGTAAGGTCTTTGTCATTTTTTCAACCGACCGAAAAAAGGTTCTCATGTCAACGCTATTTACTTTTTTTACGATTGGAAAGTTTTGACAATAATTGCAAATGAAGTAGGTAGTTTATCGGAGAGAGAGAGAGAGAGAGATATCCTATTGTCAGTTGATGAAAGTGGCATTAGGTATCAGTGATACATAATGGAACTTTCTTCAGCTTACCTGACTCATAGGTCATTAACGTTACTGACATGTTAAATAAAAGACGATGAACTTATCTAGAATTCGTTCAAAACAATGAACAGTTACTCGATTCGTAGGTACCTATTAAGCTATTGCATAGCTTCTATCGCGGGCCTTGAGCGTGGAGACCGAATCCAGAAATTTCGTAACGAAATTTTACGAGACACTCACACTCACGCAATATGCGTGAGTGTGAGTGTTAGAGATTTCTCTTTTTGGATTTCAAAAAATCGATTTAAAAAAAATCGATTATGTAAATTACACATATAAATCGATTTTTGTAAACTAAGTTTTCCGAACGCGAACCGAATCGTTCGTTGGCCATTTTCCCGGACGTGAACCTACATATAGTCGCCTCCCAAACGGAAACCGACTCATCGGTCTTGTCTCCGAACGCAAACCGAACCATTGATCGTTTTTCCGAACGTGATCCGACCAATAGTCGCTTCACAAACGGGAACCGACCCATCGATCGTCTCTCCGAAAGCGATCCGAACCATATAATTCGATTTTTTGGAAAATCGATTTATTTGTAGGGACAAAAAATCGATTATTAATTAATAGATTTTTTTCAATCAATATTACATCCCTATGACTCATGTCATGCCTGCTTAGAGTCCTCGCCACCACTCATGTCCTGCGACGAAAACCAAAACTAAATTTGACAGCAACGCCATTTTATCTCATGTCAGAGTGCTCGATGAAATTAGCGTCCATGGTTTTTCCCAATATTTTCTTGAAATGTGCGTGAATATGTCGCGTAAACTGGTGAAAAGTGCAGCTCGTGAAATGATTCATAAAGTAAAAGAGTTTTGTGAGTTAGAGCAGAGGAATAAAGACGTTTTGATCCCTTTAAATAATATACAAAAAAGAGTCGCTGCCATGACAGGTAAATTTTAGGGATACCAGAGTATAAGTTTTTGTCTAACAATAGGTAAAATATGACTAAATTAAAACACTAATTAAATTATTTTGTATTTTAGGTGTTTCAGAGAAAATGGTATCTCGAATTACGAAAGAAGGAAGAGTGGCAGCAAGCACTTCAAAAAGAATTGTAATATCCCACCAAAAACATTCTGTAAAAAACTAGCCAAGTCTCGATGGAGCTGCTTGTTTATCTCTAAAAAGTAATGAAATCTAGACAAAGTCGTGTCAAGTCTGAGGTTCTTTACTGCGATTTCTTTATTATTATAGAATGTTGTGTGACTTGGCCGTTGAACATTCTTTATACGTTAGTGGGTACAAGTCAATTTTGTTTACACGTAATGTTATATCTGTTGTAACTACCTATGTTTGTTATGCAAGATAATAGCCAATACAGGTATTGGTAATTGGACGCTAGTGTCTTAGTTTAGGCTGTTGTTGATCGTGCAACACATGCATTCAGCATTGACAATGCTGACTTCTGCTGTCTTCTTTTTGGAGCGTCAAATCGACCACCGATCTAACATAAAATAGACGTATTTTGACGGCCAAGTCACATAACATTCTATAATAATAAAGAAATCGCAGTAAAGAACCTCAGACTTGACACGACTTTGTCTAGATTTCATTACTTTTTAGAGATAAACAAGCAGCTCCATCGAGACTTGGCTAGTTTTTTACAGAATGTTTTTGGTGGGATTTCACTTCTTTTTGTAGAAACGTGGGCTTATTGATTTATTTTATTAGATTTTCTTATTTGACACAGTTTTTTTTTTCTTTTTATGAGTTGTTTTTTTATTATAAAAACAAATCGTAAGCGCGTTTAAAATACAGTCAGCGCCATCTAGCGACGTGTGCGCTGGTATTACCGCCACTCTTAGTCCAATGCATTATATTTTTATCAAATTTTGAGCGAAATTAATATTTTAGTTTATTTAATTAGTTAATTTGTTTATTCAATTTGTGTAATGTTCGATGAGAATAAAGTTAATCGTTCAACTATTTCTTCTTGTAAACTTGTAAGTATAAAAGCCAGTCTAGTCTTATCCAGAATTTTCCTTTAATTTTATTGCGTACTAGCAGTCCGCCCCGGCGTCGCACGGATGTAATAATGATAAAGGTAATTTTTTTACACCTTGGGTAACATTATCGAATTTTTCATAAGGATCCCTAATAGTGAGATATATGGTATTACATACTTTTTTGTAGATATTGATGTTCTCTTTAAAACTGTAGTACATCACTTTGCTCTATTGTCAACAATTACAGCAGCGTACGCGATATAAGGATTTTTTTGGTTTTTTTTTACACGTTCGGTTTGATTATCGAAGTTTTCATACGGATCCCTAATAGTTAGACATATAGTATCACATACTTTTTTGTAGATATTGATGTCCTCTTTAAAACTGTAGTACATTACTTTGCTCTATTGTCAATAATTTCCGCAGCAAACGCAATATAAGGATTTTTTTTTAATTTTTTCACACTTTGGATTACATTATCGATGTTTTCATACGGATCCCTAATATTTTTGAAAATATACTATAGCCTATGTTCATCAGGGATAATGTAGGATTCTAATGGTGAAAGAATTTTTCAAATCGGTCCAGTAGTTGAATATTTTTTGTAAAGGCGGTATGTCGATCTCTAATAGTTTGGTTAGGCTCTTGTGTTTTCTTATCAGGGTCACCAGGTACTCCAGATCTTCGATTATCCTAGTTTTTATGGTTTTCCCTTTATGTGGCCATTAAACCCTAACTCTGTACCAAATTTCAGCTCTCTGAGTTTATGGGAAGTACTAGTTCTATTCTGATGATCATGAGTGAGTGAGTGAGTGAGTGAGTGAGTGAGTGTCTGTCTAAAATGCGAAACTTTGCTTTCGCTTAACTTCGTAACTAAATGACCTACAGACTTGAAATTTTGGATTTTAAGTACGTGATTATGGCTTACTGGATGACGAAAATTTCAGCGTTCTGGTCTTATCCAGAGGTTCTCAAATAGGGGCCTGAAAATGCGGCGAAATGGTTCCAGTAAAGGATGGTACGGCAGTGTTTGCTTCGCGCTCGACTTGGCGGGGGCACTGCCGTGCCCCCAAATTTCAAAAATGATGGACTGGTAGATGAAGAAATAGAAAGATTCATAATTCATAATATCAACAGCCAGTGATAGCGACACTGATTCTGATCATGGCAGTGAATTTCAAGAGACAAGTGACAGCGATATGTCTGGAATGCAAGTAATAAATGATGAAGACCATAATTATTGTATAAAAATAATTTAATAAAATTTACCTATATCGTGAAACTAGGTTGATTTCATTGTTTTCCTACATAACTACACTACTATTACAAAGAGATAAAATTTCTAGTTTTATATTTTTGTTTGTACCGGATAAACTGAAAAAATATAGGACCAATTTAAAAAAATATTTAATCTATCAAAAGCTTTATTAGGAGCGAATAACATCACTACATAGTATAAAACAAAGTCTCTTCCGTTGTCTGTCTAAAATTAATGTAAGTACAATAAATAAAAATAAATAGAGATCCAACGAAAATAGCAATAATGTAACCAAAAAAATAAAAAAATTGCCTATATTCTTCATTATTACAACTGTGCGAAGTCGAAGTGAACTGCTAGTAGTAAATAGTTTTAAAATGTAAACATTAGTTCGCTCTCCCTTTTAGTGTAAGGGGTAAATTATGGCTATCTTACTGGCATCATTATAATAGGCGATTGCGACGCCGCGTCTAGCGGACTTGAGTGGTGGCGCGGACTCTAGAGTGATTTTCGCATTCCAGCGCCATCTAGTTTCATTTGATGATACTACGTTATTATAGGTGCTTTTCGCGGTCTCATGCGAAAGCTCGGGGTTTGAGAGGTTCGCAATTCCGCTGGCAGGTGGCGCTATTTTACCACTATCGGTAAATAGGTGGTACTTCACAGACATGATCGACTAAAAAGTTTGAAATTGAATTATTGAATTCATGTAGTTAGGTAAATATCGATTCCTGGCCGTGCATCAATGGATATTTCTGTTCGAAAAATGTATATGCGCGTTACACGTGCTTATAACGGTGAAGGAAAACATCGTGAGGAAACCTGTTAGTATTCTTGAAAGCGACGACGGGCTTGCAACCTGTTACGTGTGGAATGCTAACTACGTAGTTAGGTAAATAGGTAGGTTAAAGATTTTGACATCTATCGATGAATAGCAGAACTTTTAATGACTTTTTGAAATAATAATAATAATAATAATAATAATATTTATTTAAAACCAAAAAGTTACATTTTATGCCTGTTATGAGAAAATGTTATTGCACTACTTAAACTAAATCAACTCTAATACCTAAACTAGGCTGAGCCTGTATTATAGGTACTAGTCCTTCCAAGGAATCTATATAAAATTAGAATCGTTTGAGTAAACATTGTTCTTTTTTTTTTATCTACCCACAACTAATATAAATGCAGCGTTCGGCAGCACAGTGCAGCTGGCAGTTAACAAAAGGTGCATGCGACCACTAAAAGTGTGGCCCTGTGAAGCTAGGATAATTTTATATTTTTTTTTAATATTGTGAGTAGTAAAGTGATGATAATGTTAAGATGAATGTAATGTATTAAAGGCACATTAGATGCTGAAAAAATTTCAAAATTATTATTATAAAATTATTAATAATAATTTTAAAATAAATTTCAAATTCAGAAAAATAAAAACTTAAATCTAGAAACTAGAAACTAGAACTTTTGCATGTAATACCATAATTATTTATCCACTAATATTTTATTTATACATATTAGTAGCAAATAGTAGTTTATTTGACTCTGGTAGCTAAGGTAATATTAATCATTGTGAATGAGGGGCGAGAATTAGATTAGAAGGTTTATTTCAATATTTGTAGTATATTATATATTTCAATAATATAGCATTACATGCAACAGTTATCTTAGAACTACGAACAAGTTTTCTACCTCATTGTAAGTTAGAGATTTTAGCAACTTAATCACAGTTATTTTACAATTAATATAGTTTTGTTCATAAATCTTACTAATACTATTGATTTTATTGTATAGTGTAGGTCCCAAATAGCACTGAAATTTATTTATAAAAAATGTGTTAAAGTTAGGAATTTGGCAGATCTTATTATCTCTACGAGCAAGGGTTTTGTTGACGTCGAATACCAAACGTGAATGGTAACGCAAAATAGTGACCTTAATAAAAAGTTTTCTTACGGATAAGACATCCCATTCTTGGTATAGAGCCTCTGTTGAATATCGGTACGGTTTAAAAGCGGCAACTTTAAGTAAGGCACGCTGAGCACGTTCAAGTTCCAATATACAAGATTTAGCTGCTCCACCCCAGGCTGATATACCATAAGTTAGAATAGATTGGGCTAATGAAAAGTAAATATTTTTTAACAGTATGAGGTCAGCCACGTGACGTAGCGTTTTAAAGACATAGATTAACTTCCTTATTCGGCCACTTGTATTGTGGATTTGGTTTTCCCATGTAAGGGTTTCATCGAGCGAGATACCCAAATATTTAATATTGTAGGATCTCTCAAGAAAATTGCATTGACATGTGTTATTACGGTATTGAGAATCACTGCATGTATGAGCTTTTAAACATAAGTTTGGGGATGGGGGGAGTTGCTTGCGATTTACTGCAAACGCAAGAAACTTTGTTTTTGAAATATTTAGTGTGAGAATATTGTCACTAAGCCAGTTCATTACTGTGCGCAATCCTTTCTCCGCGTGGAGCTTAGCCTCCTCCCAATCAGGACCATTAAATAAAAGTGCAGTATCATCTGCATACGTAAAAATACTTCCATTAATTAGTTTCATATTGCAGAGATTATTTATGTAGATTAAGAAAAGGCTCGGCCCCAACACGCTTCCCTGGGGAACACCAAACGTAATCTCCTCATCGGCACTCAAGTAGCTACCGATCTTAACTCTTTGAGTTCTTAGAGTTAAGTAGTCCCCAAACATGTCCAGGGCAAGGCCACGCACACCCATCATTTCCATTTGCGCAAGAAGGTTAGGAATAGAGACTGTATCAAACGCTTTTGCCAGATCAAGAAATATACCAATACACTTTTGTTTGGAGTCAATGCATTTACCTACATGATCAGTAAGGGCAGTGACAGCATCATCTGCTGATATTCTTTGTCTAAAACCATATTGGTTATTAGACAAAAGATGGTTTTTGTCTAAATATGACAGGAGTCTTTTGTTAATGAGTTTCTCAAGGATTTTTGACAAAGTGGAGAGAACAGAGATTGGCCTGTAGTTATTGAAACAGTTTCTATCCCCAGCCTTGTGGATTGGATGTATAAGAGCGATTTTAAAGACACGTGGAAAGGTACCTGTAGATATACATAAATTAAATATATGCGTTAATACAGGAATTAGGACAAGCTTAGACGATTTTAGGACTTTAGCAGAGATGGCATCCCACCCCACAGCACAATCATTGCGCAGGTTAATTAAAATAGACTCAACTTCCCCTTCATCTGTAGGCATCATTGTCATGGACGAACATGGTCGGTCATATGGAGGGCATGTTACAGGTGAACAAAAGTTTGTATGGATCTTATTTGCCAGTTGCTTTCCAACATTGGCGAAAAAGTTGTTGACTTTGTTAACAGAGGCTTCAGGACTTGAATCAACACGAAGCAGTTCATCAGGAGACGATTTTGTAGAAGACAAGTTTGCTATACTTTTTATAGTTTGCCACATTTTTTTAGGGTTCTTGTTATGTCTCATCAACTCAGTTCTTTCATATGTTCTTTTAAGGCGTTTTAGTAAATCATTGCAAGTATTTTTGTAATTGGTGTAAGTAGATTTTAGAGAGCGGTCATTTGGTTTTTTTTTTAGCTTAGAGTGCATAAGATCTCTCTTACGCATACATCTTATTAACCCGGGAGTAATCCAAGGCTTAATATTTCTTAAGCGTCTTGGAACAACTAATTTAATCGTATTTGAACATATATAATTAGATAACAGTTCAACAAGTTTTTCTGCAGTCCAAGAGGGATCGGATGAACACATGATATTTTGAAAATCAGTGCAGTTAATTTTGTTTGCAACTGCCTCGTAGTTGACCTTATTGATAGAAATGTTCTCTTTTTTATACATTATATTACCCAGATCAATACATAGTATCACCGCGGCATGATCAGTCAAGGGAACATCTAAAACCATTGCAATGACAGGCGTTCCGGATCTTACCATAGCATGATCGAGACTGTTTCCAAATCGGGTAGGGTATGTATGTGCAGCAAGGATTCCATGAAAAGCAAGCATGTTTAGGTAATCATTGGAGTTATTCGTAGGAACACCCGGGTCAATATTGATGTTGATATCACCCATCAGTATTAATTTTTTAAAAGATTTGTAACAATTTAGGAGGTCACTTAACGAATCTACGAAATTACATATGTTTGATTTGGAGGGTGACCTATAAACAGCAAGAATAATTGTGTCCTGATTTAATTGAATACTTAAGCAACTAGCGTCGGAGAGGTGTTGTTCTTGAGTTACATAATTTAGGTTACCCGGAAATATCACGCTTGTCTCTTTAGTTTAGCAACTCGCCAATAGGTGGCATTGGTTGTATCGGCGTTACTGCGCATGCCTAATCCCCCTCTTCCCCCGCAATCTAGGGATGTAAAAAAAAAAAAAAAAAAAAATTTTTTCTTTTTCTTTTCTTATCGGTCACCACGCTCAAAAAGTTGAATATCAAAGAAAAACAAAGGAAAAAAGGATAAATAAAATAAATAAATAAATAATTATAAATACATAAGTTGATAAAAAATGTTATGCAATAGCTTTACCGCGGCAGTCTCCGAGTGCCACACGTCTTTTTTTTTTTTATAATTATATAAAATGAGTGCACCTAATAATGCCGATAAAAAAACGAATAAAAACCGACACCAACGAGGAATTTGCCCTATATCTATCTCTATCAAATAATACAACATTTGGAGTAAATGAAATATGAACCGTACTCATCTAAAAAAAATACAGCCAAATTAAGAAGCTCTTACTTTTTTGAAGCCGTTTTAAAAGAGTAGACATTGCTTAAAATGAACTTCTTTCCAGAGACTTTTAAACCGATCTTTTTATCGTCTTGTCATTAGGAAGGAATGTCCATCCAAGTAGGGAATGCGTCGCAAATCTCTGCACTGATTGTAATCGCTCTACGGATAGATGGCTGCTGTGATGAGTCGGTTCCGATGCCTCAACATTCCACCGGAGCCAGTCCATCAGACTTTTATGGACATTTCGCTAGGCAATAAATCTTCGCGGCATTGTGGACACAATCGATTTTCTTACGACGTCGAAGAATGCCTGAATAGCGGTTTACATCATCCCGCGCGACGACAACAGTTTTAAAGACGGGACATAATGCTTAACACATGTAATTTAAGTCTGTTATGGTTACAAGATTTCAGACCTATAGAAAATCCTAATAGCCATGTTGGGATAATGGGATGTGCCTTGTCTCCGGTCGTGCTTCAATGATTTTCTATTCGAAACGTGCTCAAAACGATAAAGAAAATCAGTGTGAGAAAACCAGTTAGCGTTCTTAGAAGCGGCGGAGAGCTTGCAAGCTGTCACTCTTATGGAATGCTAACTGCTGCAATAAATACGCATGTATTACTGCAGCTACAATCTAAAACATCTTCAAGGAGTGCCTAGAGAAATCTAAGCTATATTATAAAACCATGCTTTGGGATTAAATCCTAGTACCGTGAATAGCGATTAATAGAAAATAATAAAAATTAATTTAATTAAGACACGAGCAATATAATGCTTCTCTTGCCAACAACTTAATTAAACAAATGACCATTACAGCTTAAACAAGACGCGTGATCGCACGAAAGGATTTAATAATAATAAATTAGAAAGCAGGATAGCTTGAGAGTGTGTCGAGTAACGGTAGAGCGTCGACGTCGGCGTCGGTGGCGGCGACTCGTGCAATACCGCCCGGGGCTGCGCCACGGCTCATTTGACAGGTGGCTAGCTAGTGGTTAGCCTATTTTTTAAATCTACTTGATGTTAAACTAGCTTAAAGTATTGTTATAATAACATGTATGAAGATTAAAGTCAAAGCCCAAAGGAATTTATTACAATAAAATATCAAGGATTACTTTGAAACGTTTTAGGAGCTGAAAGCAGCTACGCCTGTTGTGAAATTACTTAGGTAAAAAAATAAGTTTAGCTTGACTGTTCAAAATAATCGAGAACCAAAATATTTTTTCTTTACCGGACATAATTTTTTGTGCGAGGTATTCTCGACCAAAGACTCAAGCGTAAGTTTCCAACAAGAATTTTGCATTATCCTTATAACCTGCAGCGCATAAAATTTGTCTAGGTATAATATAACATAAGTCCAATTTAGTTTGTATTCTATACAAGTCCACGTTCACAAGGAAAGCTCTATCCAATTGCCCAGTAAAAGATTTATTTATAGGTAAGTATGGTATGCAATTTTAGACCATACTTATCTATGTGTGGAATTTAAATGTATTATGGGCTTACTTCAATAAATGCAATAAATCTATAGATAGGTATATATACCTGTTGTTCGAATATATGCATCGGAAATGCGGAAATACGTGTGAATAAATATTGTTAAATGCAATTATCTGCATAACATGGCCGCTTTGCACGGACACAGACACGTGCAAGCAAAAACCATAGTCCTCATTATGTACGCACGAGTAATGCGTAATCAGAACAATATTGTAAGATTTTTTGACCAAATAAGTAAAATATGTAGGTGAGGAATCTTATACCTATCTGTCACCTATCTGCACAAAATAAAGTAAAAATGTTCACAATACATTTTCAACCTTTTTGTTGTCAGAGTAAGTTCACAACCCTTAGTAAGTAAGGATAAGAGGCCCTTAGGCAAGTTAAGTACATAAAATGTATAATGATGTCAGTTTCATGTTCTATAATAGAATGTATATAATAGGTATAATATAATATTTAATTTACCAAAAAAATACATAAAAGAATAAGTAATATACTTTTAAGTGTGACAATGGACCTTATTGCTAAGAGCACTCTCTACCATGCAATCCTTTGATGCTTTTGTATATTCTATACTATTATAAAAACCAATAAATGCGAAAATATTTAATAATTCTTACAAAAGAAACAGGTTAAGCGTAAGTGAACAAATCCAAAACGAATATCAAAATCAGTGGAAATAATATTAGGTAGACACTTATTTCAACTTTCTCCGGAAACCCGCCTACACAGCCACACGATTTGTATAAGGTAAATAAGCGGCATAATGAGGACGCCGAAATGGACCGGTCAGGGCTTGTGGGTCAAGGACTCGGTCAGTCACCCGAGGCACACGGCGGCTGAGACCCACTCCATGTAAGATGATAGTGGTACAATATTGAGAAAATACCTACCATTGATGCACGAACAACAGAGTTGTTACCTTACTTACCGGTTTTTTTACATATTTTAACTACTACATAATATTAAAATTGTTTTGTATTTCGTGAATCCATTTAACTTTTCTAAAAGCATTTTTAAATCCACAATAACTAGTACAATGTGCAATGTTGTAGTTATAGTGTTTTTCAATCAACAACCCGAAACATAACTAAATTTAAATAATTAATTAATAATTTAATTAATAATTAATTTAATTTATTAATTTTGTCACATAAAGAAAATTCTTTTTTGTTTTTTTTTTTAACTTAAATGTTTTTTGTAATGTTTTAAGTGATGCTACGAGTATTTTACGATACATTTCCAATCTTTCATTAGATATTTTCATTATTAGTGCTCAGCGGATAATACTAATAAAACCTTAGTACTTAGGTAACAACAACACAAGAATAACTTATCATAATCTTGCTTAGAGTATAAATACTTAATTTATCGCGAACATCACGTTTAGTTATCTACACATAAAAACGTGATCACAAGCTTCTGCTTCCTCAAATAAAACCTTCAAATAAAAAGTACCTTATTTCTTGATTGCTATCAATTAATACTTTAAGAAATCAGATAAATAGTTTTAACGCCTCTTGAAATTGTTTTTATTTAAACGAGAGACTCATACTATCCATCATTACTTAATGTCTCATTACTCAGATGATAAATGGGATATTAAAGTTGAACACGTCACATGTCTTGGGAAATAATGGACAGATGAAATTGGATGCCATAACCTGGGTACAGAACAGAGCGTCTTTATGGCACAGGTCTCCCTCTTGCATTGTGCACGGTTATGGGATTCATGATTAATTACAAAAAATATGTAAGACATTTCCAAAGAATGTTCAATAGGTACACTTGTATTATAAGATTAACAAATAAGGATACACGTGTATAACCCGAGGGCACGGTTATTAACGAGTATGTATCTAACATAGTATCTTACTATTTTACCTATAATCATTGAATTATATTCAGTACAATGGGTAACCAACCCTCTTCTAAACATTATTATTACTTAGGTGCATTGCCTGCCTATAGATAAATCAACAGATGCTAGCAAACTTTGTTAGAAGTTTATTTTATAACAATAATTATTTGCACCTGGGCTACCGGAATGAATCAACCAAGTCGGAAGATTTTTTTATACCTCTTAGATAAGGCCTGTTTCACCTTCTTCAAGTAAAGTCCTAAGTAAGTTACTCGGCGATTACCAAAAACTAACGTACCATTTGACATTTGATAGTTTTGATACTTTCATACATTAATTTAGCGCTAAGTGGAAAGTAACTAATCAACACTTTACTTGAAGATGAAACAGGCCCTTAAAGGCAGAACAAGATGGCCATGTTATCACAAAACACTTATCTCACAGTTTATGAGCTTCCAGAACGCACTCTGCGATGCACTGCCTCGCATACTGTGCCTATAATTTCTTTGGCAACCATACTCTAATACTCATTGGCGGTAGAAATAGGTATTATGGTGATAGTACTATGTTAGGCGAAAACCATCACAAGGAGCTCTACCACGTACTAAGACTCTTGTAGACGTTAAAGTTTCAGTTAGACGTGACTAATCCGTCTAATTACCGTAACAAATCCTTGCTCGCAACGATATCCAGAATCATTTTAATGTATCTAACTGTTCATAGATTGCCCAGTTTTATTACTCAGATCACGATATAAATCTAGCCGTTTGATTAGATGAATAAATCCCTGTCAATAAATAGCGCGATATGTGGAATTATAAAGTCTATATTGTGTGATTTCAAACCAGTTCTGCACGGACGTGTGTGTTTCCTCTCATTGCCTCCTCAATTGGAAATGGTATTCCTAATCTTATCTTGTTTAGGCGTGTTTTGCTCTGGCATAAAGTTGGTTGTAATATTTTGAGCTTTATGCAAGATTTGAAGGAAGGTCGTATAATTAGCATGGTCGGGATCGGTCTAGGCGAGCTGGGCGTTGAACTCGGCCGGGTCAAAAGCCTTGAGTTCCGAGGATCGCTGCTATATTTATTGATTTCAATACTTTTTTGCTCTCTTTAATTACCTACTATAAAGAGACTATAACATATTTTAATAATCGAACGTGATCGACAGTGATTGAGATAAGTTTTCTAGTTTCGCCAGACATTCTTGGTAATACAACTGACTGTAAATATTTAGTGATACGATTTAATTTAGTTAGTAGTAAGTACTCCTATCTCAAATCTTTGTACTTCCGAAAAATTAAAACCCAAGTCCTAGGTACCTACGAATTCCTGCTCCTAGTGAAAAGCAATTGGGGATGTCTTTACAAAAAAATGTTTTTTCGGAAATCCTATGACTCGTAGAAGGCAATAAAGAACAGGCATCGTGCTTTTAGAACAAGTTAATTACTTACCACTTTTGTTTTCGATAAATCGATTAAGACGCATGATCTGAACACTTAAGAGCCTGCCAGTCGCTGATTGCTCTTTTTCGAAACGAAAAAAGAAATACTTCTGAACAAGCCACATCTCCTATTTTTATAAGTATATTACTTCAGGTTCCTACCTAGATTTCTATTAAGCTGAAAACATAATAGCAGAAACTTTTCACGATAAAGATATTATTTCAAAATGATACGTTTTAGAATTTATGATCGAAATATTTTATATACCTACTATTAAAATCAACTTGTGATTTATTGTTAAAGATAGGTAATATGTAGATCTAGATTTCTATTAGGATAGATTTTTGATAAGTAATTATACATAATTTATATCATTAATTTATTCGAAAAGCTAAGGCGGACCACGCGCGGACGTGTGTTTGTCATCATTGCAGCGGTCGGTAGGATTATTTATCGAAGTGATTAAAGATGGGTACATCTTTATTCACATATACTATACATTATAAAATAGGAGATGTGGCTTGTTCACAAGTATTTCTTTTTTCGTTTCGAACAAAAATAATCGTCGACTGGCAGATTCTTAATTTGGAGTTTTCGGTAGTGGCTTTAATACATTACATTACTTAGTTTAATCTATTCCTATTTGGCATAACTTGCGTGGAACGGAACACTTGCACCGATTATAGTCGATACCTGCAAATATCTGGGTGTAGCATGCTAGAAAGTCGACCTCGGTACAATTCGGCTGTTTCACTTTTATCTCGCGAAAATAAAACCACAAATGTTGTTTGGTCGATAAGCGAGTCACTTTCTTCAGTTTGTTTCAAGCCCCACAGCTGGAAACAAATGTCGGTACCTACTACTTTTTGTATTGTGTTGTGTAGAGAAAGGTAACGGACCCACTGACCTACTGCAGAACTTTCCTTGCGTCATCTGTTTATAAATTAATGTAAATCTGCTTTACGAGTACATTCCCATTCATCAATTGCCGACGCATTTTCGAATAACAGAGTTGCTCATGGATGAATGGAAAATATAATTTTATGTGAGACTATACTTACCAAATTCTAGTATTATAATTAAAATATAACTCCTCACATCATGCTTATTTTGCAAAATACAGTAATATTCCCCGTAAGAGGATTTCAGTTTCCGTTTTCATTCCTTGATTTTACCTTTAAAACTGCAGTAATTATTTTTAAATTAACGTAAAGTTAAAGTTGAAGATTTATGCAAGGTATTAGGTGAGTGAAAACACGATTTTAATTTGAATTCGTCTCCAACCATTCTCTTTTTCTACTCTCGCCAATTCATAACTTTTTTTAAATTCGAACTCTTCTAATGAGGTTTTCGTTTATTCCACTTAGTACAAGGAGGCTGAACTATATCGCGCCGATGATAACTACAAATCTAAATATTGCAAACAGGAAGTACATTCCTTAATAAAATAATATAGTAGATGACATAAGTAGGTTGGTACCTAACTACACCAACATTTTTTTTTAACTATTACACACAAAGGTGTTTCTAAAGGTACGAGTGGTTATCAAGGTGGTTTATCAAGTTTAGTTATTTATAGGATGATAGGTATGAGCCGTATGAGGCTCCTACAACTGTTTACCAATCTATAGAGTCGCATTCTAGGGTTGCACTTAGTGTAAATAACCCTGGATCCAGGACATGTTATATCTGAATATAAACTGGAACCCGCTCATTTTTATTAAGGGATAAAAATGAGCGATAATAAAGTGGGAAAGGAATATAAAGGTGGTTTAAAACGACATATCTATCATTTGAGCAGGGGCTAGCATACGTAAATAACAACTTGAAGAAACAAAGTCAATGAACCATAGGTACCTAAGAATATACTATACTGTAACGGTATACTACAATATATAAGTACTTAGTTATGTAGGTACATAATCAGTGGTACGCTAATCGTAGGTAGAATACACGTTTTGTTCTATGCTTGGTTTTTGAGAAAAGTCAACTGTCACTCGGACAGATATTCTGACAGAGAGGTTTTTGGAGGGAAGTGAATTGGATGTGAATTAATGCATTATGAAATATGAATAAAAATATGGATAAAAATATGAAAACTAAATTAAATTTGATTAATTATTGACCCTGAAGAGACGACTTACAAAGTTACAATACATACCTACTATAGAATATATTACTAGTTTTATATCGAGTTCTATCTGTCATATTATCAATATCATAAATGCGAATGTTTGTTTGTTACTTAATCGCGTTATAACAGCTGTACCGACTTCTATGAAATCTAGTATGATGATAAATTATGACCGTCATAGATTTTTACTTGATATCGCGGGAACAAAGTCGCGCACGGAAGCTATGTTTTATATAACATTTGCTAATTATAGTGTGATCTTATGTCGTCGGGCTATTATCATTAAAAATAAATAAAATTAAATACTAAAACGGTAAGGTACATAATTTATTTAAAAATCTATATTTATCGTCACAAGTACCTAACAAACCAGTTGATAACAATTTAATTTGGAAAAAAAAACATACTTACATACATTATACTTATTTAAAATAACAGTTCTTCTAATTAAGAAGAATAATCAGAATTATTTCCAAATCCGTTAAAATAGAATAGTCGTTGTATTTCGCGCTGACAAACCGGCTAGTAGTGACCCGATTCGTAGAGCCGGTCTGTCAGGGCCGGGTGTTGCACTGAAGACGCCACTGGCGACGCGGTCAGCCAAGTGCAAGGCGAACTTCTACAACACAACTACGTAACACAACATAACTACGAAATGTTCATTACAGAGAATGAAGATACGTTTTTTCTTTCGTTTTGCAGTTCACATCGGTTGGTCCACGCGAGTATTTTTAATTGGTACTCGTACAAGTATTTAGCAGTTATTTTATGTTAGATTTGTGTGTAGGTATGATTATTTTAATCATTTTGTCATTGAGCTAGTAACACTATTGAATATATAAAACTCTTGCGTTACTGACCGACTGATTGGCTGAATGACTTAAAATTGGATTTAGATTTGTTTTATTTATTTGATTTTTAGAGGGTGTATTCCTTTTGGTGTGTAGGGGTGAACTAAGGAAGGAATTCCCAAAATTAAACCACTAAGGGGGTGCAGCGGGTGTTGAAATCTGTTTTAAACGAATGAACGAAGTCACTGGAGTTTCTAAAGGAAACCCCGGTTAAAAGGTGGAAAGTAAGAAATGAGTAGGACGTATTTAATAAAATCGAAGCGTTCGTGGTGTAGCTTGGCTAGTAGTTCCTAACAGATTTTGTTCTTAAAAAAAGAGGATTGATATGAGGATTTTAATACGATATAGTATTCAGTTTGTCAGTCTGAAGAACAGAAGTCATTATAATAAAAAATAAACGTAATATAGCCAGTGGCACTAAAGGATGCGCAAGCGCAGGGCCTCGCTTCGTGATTCAATTCTGATAGGACGTGGACGCACATTTATTTATTTTTAGCCAATTACCTGAGAACATACGACGAACGAGAGTATCTAATCTATTCCATGGATAGGTTTAATGGAAGCAATATACAATTTCCGATAAAGGAACTCGAAAGGTATATGAAAAGTTTGTGAGGATCATAGTTTTAATTCTATAATTCTCTCAAACTTTATTCAGAAATACGGCTAATTATTATATGTGTTCTATTTCACGAAGGCAGTACTTGTAGCTGTGATGTGTGCCTATAGATATACTCGTAACATAAACAAAAATAATTATGTCCTAAAAATAATAGTCATTTAAAACTTCCCTATAGGCATTTTAATGAAGATGTCGTAACAAACAAAAGGATAAGCGTGCCTTTTGCTTAATTAAATTAATTCGCGATGTAAATCTGCGCACATTCCCGCATAGATGGAATTTGCAGACGAAATAACGTCCTGTAGGCATTCGAATAAAAACAAGGCAAAACGGCTTCGAGGCTACAGTTCCCTAATAAATTGATACGTTGAATATTACCTCGAAATGCTTAAGCAAATACCTTTGTTATTTAAAACAGCGTCTTGTGTTGTACCGAGAATTTATTGAAGACGATTAAAACTTTTACTATAGGTATATGTTATTTTTATGGTTGTTGGAGTTCCAACAGGAAAGGCATAATGGTGACGGATCATGGAGAAATATTCATGATACCCAATACCCATCCTACTAATATTTGTAAATCCGAAGTGTGAGGATGTTTGAATGTTTGTGCCTCAATCACGCCTAAACGACCAAACAGATTTTAGTAGGTACATTGCCTATGCCTTGGTATAAAGGCTACATTTTATACATATATCGGGCGAGCGAAGCCACGGGCGAAAGCTAGTGCTACAAACCTATGTGAATAATAAAATGCAAATCGAGAGATGACCCCTTTAGCTACACTCACAAATAAGCACTTACAATCATTGATCTCCTAAGCACCCTACATTGTAGGGCCTAGGCGCTTAGAACAATGTTCTAGGAGGGCCTAAAACGACATAAGGAGTAGCGGTTTGTATTGTATCTCATCATAAACTAAGATATTCCCCATTCGCTTAGTAATCATATTTTCTACTAGCGACCCGCCCGGGCTTCGCACGGGTGCAATGCTGATACTAAATATACTACAGAATGTCTTTATATAAAACGTTTTTTTTTCAAAGCTTTTTTTGACCCCTTCTAGTACAATTGCTGATTTTTGGAGTACAATTCGTACAATTCCATAGATTTGTAACTGCATTAAAATTAACCCTTATCCACGGTGGGTCCAGCTGCGTAGTATCACACGATTTCTATGATTCTTTTTTTATGGAATAGTTAATAATGCTAACTTTTTTAATGAGGGATGACTGAGAGTGTTATAAACGTAAGAGTAGACACATATAATCAGAAAGCTTCGAACTGCTAAGCTATCGGGAGTTACACGTGTATTGTAAGTCAACCATAAAAGATAGACATATGCTGTCGTGGGATATTTTTTATATAATTTTAAGGAGAACATTTCCGTCATGCATGATTTTTATGTAGCTTTAACCATTAAAGTTGCACACGCGACGGAAGCTTAAAAAATGGAGTAACTTCTCCCGTTTTCCCAACATTTCTCTTCACTGCTCTGCTCCTATTGATTGTAGCGTGATGAAAAGTATACTATAACCAGCTCAGGAGTATGAAAAATAATTGTACCAAGTTTCGTTAAAATCCGTCGAGTAGTTTTTGTTTCTATAACGGTTATACAGACAGACAGACAGACAGACAGACAGACAGACAGACAGACAGTCAGACAGACAGACAGACAAAAATTTTACTGATTGCATTTTTGGCATCAGTATCGATCCCTAATCACCCCCTGATAGTTATTTTGGAAATATATTTCATGTACAGAATTGACCTCTCTACAGATTTATTATAAGTAAGTAATAGATAATAGATTAGAGTCAAACCATTGCGTTTGATTAAAACGACTCGACTACTGAAAAGGATCATAAACTTTAAGGAATTTAATGAAGTTGTGGAATGTGAATCACCTCAAAAGAACGTACCTACGTGCTCGCTGTTATATAAACTGGAATATTAAAATAGAAATGAAGATGATAATCAAGATCTGGTTTTTGGAGAACCGTTGTGTTGGACCTGTAGTGGGTAACTGCTCATCTATAAACATTTGGACAATGCGTGCGGCTTTTAAGTTCCCAGGACTGATATTATCTTTACGCAAATCAAATAATACCTCATTTGAATTAAGGGGCTCCCAGTCGCTGATTGCTCTTTTTCGAAACGAAAAAGAAATACTTCTGAACAAGCCAGATCTCCTATTTTTATAAGTATCTTACTTCAGGTTCCTACATAGATTTCTATTAAGCTGAAAACATAATAGCAGAAACTTTTCACGATAATGATATTATTTCAAAATGATACGTTTTAGAATTTATGATCGTAATATTTTATATACCTACTCTTAAAATCAACTTGTGATTTATTGTTAAAGATAGGTAATATGTAGATCTAGATTTCTATTAGAATAGATTTTTGATAAGTAATTATACATAATTTATATCATTAATTTATTCAAAAAGCTAAGGCGGACCACGCGCCGACGTGTGTTTGTCGTCATTGCAGCGGTCGGTAGGATTATTTATTGAAGTGATTAAAGATGGGTACATCTTTATTCACATATACTATACATTATAAAATAGGAGATGTGGCTTGTTCACAAGTATTTATTTTTTCGTTTCGAACAAAAACAATCGTCGACTGGGAGCGCCTTAAGACATTGAACTCGGTTCACGAGCGGCACAACACAATGCTACAACATTTAGGCACAAAATTCGTCTAGGTATTTTTTTTTCTTTAAGTCTTCAGCTCAATAAGCTGTAAGCTTTTGCAATTATGTAGCAAAAAAGTCTTGCAAGATCCGAACATCAATCCTACAAAATAAACAAACAGTAAAAAAACGTTAGATAAAAATTGCAAGAACTTCTTAAAAAAAACTTTGTGTGTGTTTGCCGTTTCAAAGAACTTTATTAGCCAGCAATTAAATAATCCGATCTATTGTTCGCTAAATTACTACATTATTAATTGAAGTAGATACCTAATGTATCTACAGTGGTTATTATTATAAGCGCGCCGATACGGTCGGCAGGGCGTCAAATGATGCACAGTTTATAAAAAGTGCTATATGGGTTTATTCTTAGTTTCTTAAGAAGCTGGCGTACGGAAGGAATAATAAAAAAACTCAACAAGTGCCCTCGAAAGCATTCACTAGAATGGTTACGTGATTGATGACGAGACATTGAAGGCGATTGATGAAGAACCTTCAATCTTACTAACCGTATTTTTTTCTAGACTTTGCGAGCCATAGATAGATCGGTTTTCATCATTTCACACTTTTGATAAAAATTGCCCTTCAATCAAATGTGTGGTAACCTCAAATAAATAATTGATAGCGGAGATTGGCTTGCGCCCTGTCACGATGATGATGTCTACTATTTATGTTTAAAGAAGAATTTATATATTGATACATAGAAGATTATTAATAACAGGTATCTGTCGTCTCCGCTGTATTACGCGTGTTATATGATGTTCCCCACATCTCGGAAATTAAGGCTAAGTAATTAATGTAACGCGGAAGTCCATTTGTTGGTATTCATTAGCAGCTCAGAGCTCAGGCTTCCTGGGTTTTTCTGCAGGAGTAGCAGATGAGCGCTCGCGTGCACGACGGTTGCGCTCGTGCGCACGCGCCGACTCCTGCGCATCTTAATTCTTACATCATAACGTTATGTAAATCATCCTCAGTATTAATTCGACGTGGTCACTGATTTTGAATAAGCATCTAACATCTAACGGGTTATAAATGAATGGCAAATTGATGACTATAAGAACCGTAGCCTAGCAAATAATGTTAATTTTGTAGGTCATATTAATCATTTGTTAGTAGATAACTTACAACAAAGCTCATTTTTCGTTCATGAACTTTCTGACCCCTAACTATGTTACTGTTTATACAAGCTGTTATTTAACCTGTAAGTCAGTAGGTGTGTTGGTATCTACTTGTACCTATAGGTATGTATGTTTTATTCAAATCTTGTAACATCATTTTCAACCAATTCCCTCTAACCGTTTAAGCTGAAGTTCAACATACATGTACATACAATAATAGAGGTACAGCGAAATGATCTGACGATGGATTCAAAGCCTGTCCTTAATAAATCTGAGTTCAAACCTCTTGTTGTAATAAAAATGTAATATTATGGTGATAGAGGTGGTCTGATAATAGAGTTCGAAGGTAGCCTTTAAAGCCATAGAAACTTCTTAAATACAATATAACCCCGTTCGTGTTGGGCTCGTTAGATTTGTCTTGACAAGAACTTGATTTTATAAAGGTTGTTTTCTGAAATCATATTTTTTATCAAACTAAATAAAAAAATATCTTTATTGTTATTTCATGCTTCTCCTGTTGACGGCATGAATGATCATGGTGTGATGTAGCTCACTAGAGCATGAGATACTTAATGTTTTTTACTCGCTTTACTTTTTTACTGGATAGTAATCGATTCAGAATGATCTGCGGACTGCGGTCGATCGGATCGATCAAAACAAAACGCAATCAACTTGGTATTGGAACCAACACAACCAAGGTGTGGACCTGATTTTCTCACGCTAGATATTGGAGACTAACTCAATTCATTAGGAGATCAAATTCTATAAGTTCAATCCAGATCAAAAGAAAATGAATACTGAATAGTTAAGATCTCGTGATGTAAGTCATTTTACCTGAGTATTAAATAAGAATTCAAAATCCGGTTTGTTTTTTATTCTGAAAAAGTTATCAACTTCCGATATTGGCTGTACCAAGATTCAAAAGAGAAGTTTTGCACAACGGATATAATGATGAATGCTTCGCTTCAAATAGTCGAAAAAATTGTAGGTAAAAAATGTAATAGTCTTGAAATTGTATCTTTAGTACGTACCTACTAAAAGAGTTAAGTATGTTTATTATATTTGACAAACATTGCAGTGCATAGGGCTGACCTCGATAATGTGAGTTTTACGTAAAGGCTTCACAGGAAGCGTGTACGTTTTCATGGTTATCGCGTAGAAGTTTAAATAATGTGACATGACATTGCTATTATCGCTTGGTACAATCATTTTATTTGCTTGCGAAGGTACGCGTTATGATTTTCTTAAATTTTTTACCTACGAACTATCTCACTACTCAAATCTTCTTGCAAATAGCACAGTATTTATCGAAAACCGTTGGCAATGGCGCGTGGATGGCGGGAATTTACGCGTCGCTTTCTGCAGTTTTATTGACAGGCAAAATTTACGATTTAGGAGTAGCAAACTTCATTCACCTAAAACTATAGTCTATGAGATGAACTGCCATTTCAGCAAAGAAAGTTTATTATTCAATGAAATCATTGTCACTATGGGGATTGCCAGCAAGTCTGGTCTGGCTCTCTGGTTTAACCAACAATAGCATCAATAAGCTCACGGTAAATAAAAACCTTTTTTTATTAGGAACAAAGTTAACGGTGGCACAGTCGGTGAACGACATCGTGCGATCAGTATTGATACTTGACTTGGATATCGTAATGAAGTTCCGATCACAGGTGATTACAGCCACGTGAACTATTCATCAATTGCACGCGATTATTCAACACTTACAGTTAATAGTTAACTTTAATTGCTTACATACATTGTGTTGTCATACATTTCAACTGTGTTTTTAATTACGAGTAACTTGAGAAGTAGCCTACCTGATTCACAAGTGTATATTTATCCAGGAGCCTAAATTGTATAGATAATTTCATTGAAAAATACACTCCGTAAAAAAATCGGAGTAAGAGTTGTGTATAACGGTCGCATGTATGAAAAAAGAAAGAAATGTATTTTGGTAAGTATACAAGTACTTATAAGATTTGTTATAAAGAATTTAGCGTATAAAGAATTGAGCATCAATTTAGAAGTTCTAATTATCGCACAAAAGTGTAAGTTCATGCTTGCGTCTCTAATTAGAAGTTATCTAAACATTACAAAGACATCTATGAATTGACTTATAAATTGACTGCGACGAAGTCAATGAACAAAAATCCAGCAGCTTTAGGTAGGTACATACACTAAGTTTACGACTCTTTTTGGAAATGTACAACTTTGTTTACAATGTAAATCTTTGTCGTTTGCCACAGTTTACGGCTGTTGAATTGGCACATAAGTTTGAATGTTAGGTGTATGTATTCGAGACGCTCTTTATAACGATTTATGATGCAGCTTTTTTGGATGAAGTTTGAGGCAGACAAAGGTGTTTTTAAGCATGTACGAGTACCTACAGCCGTGAATTATATTAAGCCATTATTTACCAAAACAAAGTCATGGCAAGGACAACATTTTGCGTTTAAGTTATTGTTGTTCTACTCGTATTATTGAGTTTTTTTGTACAAACTTGACGAAGGCTCATTCAAAGGTAAAAATATGACCTAAAGTAAATGATAAATTAGTACACCAACGACAACAAACTATGTGTTTCTGTGTTTTCCTTCTGGCAAAATAAACTCGTAAACAACTGCCAAAATCATAATAAAAGTTGTAAACTCAAAACATAAACAACATCCGTACTACTCGAATGATTACTGCTTGCTAGTATCTAATATTTTGTGTAATTATAAAAATCGGCCAAGTGCGAGTCGGACTCGCGCACGGAGGGTTCCGTAGCATTATATATATAACGGGCAAAAAAATCACGTTTGTTGTATGGGAGCCCCCCTTAAATATTGATTTTATTCTGTTTTTAGTATTTGTTGTTATAGCAGCAATAGAAATACATATTCTGTGAAAATTTCAACTGTCTAGCTATTACGGTTCATGAGATACAGCCCTGTGACAGACAGATGGACAGACAGACGGACAGACAGACGGACAGCGAAGTCTTAGTAATAGGGTCCCGTTTTTACCCTTTAGGTAGGGAACCCCAAAAACTGCTATATTACATTCAATTTCTTTTACAATATTTTGGTAAGAATCATGCCGAACGCATTTATTCCAGTGCGATCATTGAGGAGTACCGTTCGACGGCCACTGAGTAACGGGACCGGCCCACCGGCCCTCTGCGCTCGCCTTGAATAATACCGTGTCGATACCTAGAGATTATCTCAATAATAGCCAACTGTATTTTGTTTTCTATGAAATACGTACCTAGAACCGAACCCGCAGGAACATTATTGAGTACGCGATTTTTGATAAATCTCGTTGAACGAATAAAATCATGATCGAGGCTTTCGTATTTTTAATGAATTGTATTTTTTTATTCTTCTTATATTACACATTAAAATGCAGTCTAAGATGAATATTTTGAAGTTCCCTTCAAAATTGTCCACACTATAGTTGTTCTATTTCGCAAGGCGGGCTTGTAGTTGAAACAGTATCTATAGTCACCACCCGCTTTTGTGTGCGAGACTGATACAGAGCGCTCCCGAGTTTACGCACACACAAACAATGCTATGTCAAATCTACACACACAATTAAGACCAACCCGGCTTCGTGAGATAGAATAATATACCGCAAGCAAGGAATACAGGCCTCAATACTGTTCACGAAGCTGTTATCAACGTTTAGTGCATCAGACACAAACATCAACGAAAGCTTCGTAAGAAACTTTGAGATACACGCATCTTTGGTGTTGATAAAGCTTTCGTGCTAAATCTGCTGCCAACATCCGTTGGAATTTACATCTCTCGTTCATTATTTTATACTAAACAACAAATGCAACAGTCTCTGGACAGCCTTTGCTGGGCCGAAGTGAAATAAATTCTAAAAGATTTTACTGCACAATAGTTACTCCCCGATATACCTATCTATTTCCCAAAGAGGGTTTAAGTCAAAAAAAGATAAATGTTGTGCCAAGCTCACATGAAGTGGGAGAGCAAAATGTAAAGGTAAGGAAATGATGATAAGTTACTCCATATACTCCCTAATACGTTGCATAGATAGGGTTCTTCAAAATAAAAATGAAGTAGTTGACATACCTGTGGACGTAGAGTTGTGTGCCTCGAATAGTAGTCATGCTGCTGCTGGTAGAAGCTAGTGGGCGACAGCGGTGGCCGGTACTTCTTGTGGCCGTAGCCCATTGTATCCATCGTGTGCATTGTGGCTACACTTCACTCACACAATCAAAAAGTCTTTGTGGTGATCGGACGTCACATGTTTTGCTCCTGGAACAAATCATAAAAAAAATATGAATTATTTTTTGAGTTAGTTTTTTTATAGTTCAACACTGAGGTAGAGCAAGAAACAGTGCATAGTTTGCAATCTATCACGTATGAAATAAGAGTACTATAGTTCGGCCGTTCAGAGAAAGCGTTCCTGACACCTATCAGTTAGTCACGTTATAGTGACTATAATGTTGTAATAATGTTGTTTTAATGCTCATCAATTGTTAAAACGGTAAACAACCAGCAATAATATTTTTATCGTAACTGCAACGCCATTACAAAGTTACGTCGTCATACAATCGCGACGTGTCAGGAACGCATTCTCTGAACGGCCGTAGTATAACTACTGCGAAATGTGAACATGTGACTAATTTAATGTTTGGACGTACCTCTGACTACCTCCTTTAGACATCTCCTAGGATAGCGCCAAGTGGTCTGAGAGTCTACAATACCTACTTAGGGATTTTAGTCGTGTATTTTCAATTATCTGGATCGTTCAGCCAACATCGAGGTTTTAAGAATCTTTGAATTCAAAGACAACTATCAAGAAATATAAAATTTCCATATTATATATCAGCGAGTGGATAAACAAAACAATGACGAATAACTCAAGACAATCATATCTAGCTGTGTTATTAGCGACTTCCTCAATATATTCTAAATAACCTTTTCTACAACGCGCGCTGTGCATCTGAACGACAGGATGACGATACGACATGAATATAATAAGCACGTAAAAGGGCAAATGCATAATGGCGTATGGCGTTTTAAAAACTAAAAACAAAACAGACTTCATATTTTTTAGTCCATCTAGGTATACCAAGGTGGTATTTTTTCCTCAAATTGAAATGGGACCGAATGGGAAGTGTATTCTCCCAAGAAAAAGAAAAGATTTTTCCCAACTGGTTAATAAATGACGGAGTTCTGAGGTAACAAACGTGAAAAAAATACCTTAATCATCATTTCCTCCTCATCCTTTTTTGGAAGTCGGTTCAAAATTATTTCAAACGAAAATCCTCTCTAAGATGGAAGTCGACAGAAGCTGTCACGATAAATACATGGTTAAAAAGATGCATAATATGGAAATGGTATTCTATAATAATTTTAATGTTGATGTTCATTATGTTGCGTAAGCTCTTTTGATGTCTGCGTCGAGTCATATTTAATAATAATCTCTTCGTTATTGTGTTTATTCATTCATTTAATGCTTTAATCATAACAGTTATTGATTATTAAATTAATTGTAATTACACACATAATCGTAAGTTACATACATTGACCATGACATGACAATAAATTAATACACATAACAAGAAAATAAGTTTTTAGACATCCTCTAAATATATCATAAGTTTATTTCGGTATTTATTTCAGTGAAAATAAGTACTGAAAAATGCATTAGCGTAAAAACTATGTCGCGCTTTCTAGTTACTGTCCTTAGTTGAAGAACCAGACGTTCCTATAATAAAACTATTTAACTTTTAACTTTTTGTTTAAAATAATAATACATTTTAAATAAAAGGAAACTTAAACTAGGGGCGTTTATGAGCGTGTGTGTGTTGTGTGCATGTTTATGTGTGTTTCTTTGTGCTGGTGTATGTATGTGTTTTTTGTGTGTATTAAACAGTTATGAGATAGGATAACACTTAGAACCTTATAGATGACTAAGATTAGTTAGTCAGATGCAAATCCAAACATTACTTTTTAGTCCACTTTTTGCATTAATTAGCATTCTATACGTGACACGTTGCAAGCCCATAAATTACTTATAAGTAATATTAGCACTAAGTGAGCACTAGCACTTTCATAACGTGAATGTGGAATTAAATGCAATAAAATAATAAACACTACAACAAAGTTATTTCTATCATCTAAGTAGATCATCTACCCACGAAGATTACGAGTACGATTGATGCGTTTGAACATAACAGAAACAGTTACTCTTATCTTCAAAAGGCTAATAATTATCTCGCATTGTTTTTACAACATATCACTATTTACGATTTATAAAAATGAATCCCTATTCCTGTTGGTCCGATTTTGCTAATTCTTATTTTAATGGGTTCGTTATTATCAAGTTCTTACTAAAGAAAATTTTGGAAAATGCAGCATTAAATTCGAAAAAAAAACAGATTATGTTTTTCTAAAAATTTGACAGGATATCGTCTGTCGGGACAGCTAGTTTTGGAGGAGTTAAAAAAGTTATGGATGAAAAACAGGAGCTCTCAGTTCATACTTGCCATCATAAAACAATAATCACCAAGTACTTTATTATAAGTAGGCAGTTACATTAAATATGCAGAACCTAAGAGTCCAAGGTATGAGAAAACCTTGATTATTTAAATAATGCACTGTAGGTTCTTGGAAAATCACATAATATAAAATGTTTTATATTAGAACGAGAAAACAGGTTTTGTTCTGACGAAACCACTATCTACTAGTATACTCAAAAATGCGCTTAACGGGAATTCCTATAGTAATATTGTGTCTGTGTGTCACTATCCCAACTCCGCCTACTTGTATTTGCATGAATGTCAACTTGAATATCATAAACCGGTCAAGATCTTGAACGAGGCGAGTTAAATCAAAATCAAATAATCGGTCAAATACCTCTACGGCATTGGAACAGGTTGCACTGTCGCTATTAGTCGGACTTAACAGTAAATACGTAATGAACCGAAGTACAACCTCAGTTGACCACTTAGAATGATGAGTAATTTGATAGATACCTTATTAGTGCGTAAATGGAAATGGAAACGGCTTAACAAACTTTCATTGTTTACCATATATGGCAAAGCTTCCGACCGCTTCACTCGCTTGGTACCTGGATAAAAAGTATCCTAATATGCTATTCCAGGACATAAGCTATGTACCTACGTGTATTCTTGTGTATAAAACGTATAATACCTGCTATGGAATCATAATGCCAAATTGAGAAATTAGGTTATATCTAATTCAAATTCGACGATGCTGTCTTAAAACCATACAAAAGACTTCAACGCGCTCTTCAACAATGTGAATTTTATATTATACTAACATACGATTTTATACATAACCTACGATTTCGTCTGAGCAGTGTTAAAAGTAGTGCATACCTTTTTTCAAGATACAATCTATCTTCTTTCTATATTTTATCGAAATCGGTTGAGCGGTATAGGCGTGAAGAGCTTTTGCATTTATAGAGTGAGAGCGCTGGTTTTAGGCATTTTAACCACATTTACGATCCTATTTAAGTACGGAAATACTTAAGGATTTATCCTAATTTCTTGTTTTTGTTTTAGGTTCTTATATTTAGCTAAATCGAACCTGAGTAGGTATATAATTTTCCTGTATGATGAGTCATATGGCTCAGGTATATGCAGTGAATCAAGAACTGATAAAAACAAATTACAATGTTCAAATTAATTGTCGATCGTATCAGGAAACTCAGAGAAGTGGTCAACGACTCGCCATGAAATATGACAAAAAACTTCGACTACCGTCTCTTACATCTATCATCAAAAGATAAACGTTTATAACTATGTATGTTTGAGAGAGAAAGATTATTATATTATGATAGTTTTTACAGTTCTTTCAATTTTGCTTTATTTTTATGCACAGTAGGATTTGGCTTGCAAAAAGCATTTCACTTGACAATATCCAGGTATTACTTTACTTAACAAAATGTGTCAGGCAACAAGCATGCTTAGATTAGATACTATTGGTCACTCGTGGGAAAAACAAATACTTAAGACAAACGCTTATTCGCACCCCGTGATCTGTTAATTAACTTCCGCATATTCATCAAGTCGTGGTCACTTTTTGCCCAACCGCGCCCTCTAAGCCTCCAGATCAAATACTTTGATAGGCACCTATTAAGATAATGTATCTTCACATAATAATGCCCTTAGGAACGTTGTCGGCGGCAGTTTTGCGTCGTTAACACGTATTAGTATGTAGCATAATATTGCTTAACTAGAGCACTTGAGAGACCTTGCCTTGACTGTGCATCGCTGAGTCATGGCATAGACCATGGGCACCGTGGGAATTGGCTATCAGCAAGCATTTGCATGGATCGTAAGTAAAACAACAATGGTCCGTAAACTCTATCGGTTGAAGACGTTTATCAGTTTTTAATGGAATATTGTATCCGGCTTATGGAAGGCGAGTTATAGTAGTCTCTACCTCTATTACGTATAGTTTGACAAATTCTACTAACATTAAGTTCAAAAAATCAGAAAGTTTGTAAGGATGTTTGGATGTTTGTGCCTCAATCAAGCCTAAGCAAACAATGATTTGAATGAAACTTGGAATGAACACAGAATATGCCCCAGCATGACTGACCCTGATCAGAAAAACACGATATTCAAAATCGGCGGACCACTTATTTGGGCGTCTTACCTTTGGAAACCTAATGGGACTTACTGACGGCGACGATCCGATAGGAAACGATAAATATTAAGCACCGAATATACTTTGACCTGCCCCAAAACCCTTTTGGAATATCAATAAAAATGTACCTTTTCTTTCGAATCTCATGTCAACAAAGTTTTACCTGCAGGGTTCAATGTTTCGAGAGGAGGTCTCGCCGTGAGGAGGCAATGTCAATGTCACCTCTCATTGCCTTGGCTTTACACTTCTAAGCCTGGGAACTGCGAGCTTATCCAAAATCGCAGATCGAATGCACGTTTGTTTAAATTATTTATTGGTGGTAGGTATGGTCTTTCCGCTTGTTTAAAATACGGAAAAGTTAGTCATCAAATAGTAGGAAATCATCAAATTGGGGTTTTCATCGTGACATATGAATCTTTGATTAGTTTCAGGTATGTAAAATAAATAATAATAATCAAAAACCTACCTGCTGCAGTAGAGTGAAAACTAAATACCTACTTAATTACTTGTTTTTAGCAAGTTCCATTTTAAAAATAAACGGTGCAATTCAACAACAAGTCCTTCTCTACAGTTATTCATATGTAACGTTATTTTGAGGAAACAAATTAAATGTAGGTTAGATAACGCGAAAAGCGTGGAATTCGGCCGTGTACGGTAAACTGTCGTGTAGCCAATATATATCACACGAGACACGACCTACTTGTAGACCGCGCCTAATACATGATAATGTACCTACAAAGTAACTAATAAAAAAATAATAAAATATTCGTTGTAACACCTATGTAAACTTTGAGGACAGTGAACTCGGTGTGCAACCAACTCGAGCTAAAGTAGGTAGTCACTGCACTGTAGTGAGAAGGTGTAGTCCATTCATTTATTTCGGTTACAAATTCTCGGTCGCAAAACATGTAGAAAAAATACCGGCCAAGTGCGAGTCAGACTCGTGCACGAAGGGTTCCGTACCATTATCTATAAAAACCGGCAAAAAACACGTTTGTTGTATGGGAGCCCCACTTAAATATTTATTTTATTCTGTTTTTAGTATTTGTTGTTGTAGCGTCAACAGAAAAACATAATCTGTGAAAATTTCAACTGTCTAGCTATCACGGTTTATGAGATACGGCCCTGTGGCAGACAGACGGACAGACGGACAGCGAAGTCTTAGTAATAGGGGCCCGTTTTTACCCTTTGGGTACGGAACCCTAAAAACATGTTGGATTTTGACTGACGTCAACCCTGTTTGCACTATTGATCGATTATTTCACATTAACGGTAGTTTTCAGCAAGCAAAAAACCATATCCCATCAAAACTACACTTAATTTATAAGTGCGAGTACCTACTACGTATTACTGAAAACAAAAATGTTCTATGAATATCTTGGAATCAGGAAATATTTTGAAAGACAATTAGACATATTTATTTGAATTATAACCGCAATTAGGTCCACATTGTATACAGCCGGTAGTGGACACTAATGAGACAAAGAACCAACACGCGTGTAGACTACGGTCTACAACAAAGCGCGCGATCGTGGCACCGTGAAGAACAACCATCAAATAATTGTGAGGACGCGTCATATTTTAATTTAATAAGCGTGTAATAGCATACCGTTTCCTGCTGCTGCCGTGATGCTAGCGGTATCATGTCACGACATACTGGTCGTCCTCAGCCACAGGGGGATCCGTGAGATCCCTCGACCTCCATGACGTCATAACAATAATAATTAACTCTGTTCTCTGACTGCATCTAGCGTATGGAGCTAGTGGTACGTGTATTTGTATATACGTTTCAAGCAATTTGCTATGGTTACATCATAAACTATGACGCCTTGTCTATAAGTATAAAAAAGTATAAGTATAAAAATAAAAATAAATACAGAGAAGAGACTAGCTATCAATTGAAAAGTCAAGAGAAAATATTAGTTTTTAAGTTGTATGAAGTAACTATTAGTCCTACATTTATATAATTTAAATGGGACCAACTTAGGATTATTTTCAACACAATAGAAAAAAAACATTCTAATCGGATCACTAGCTAAAAAGATATATGCGTGGTTATACATTAAAATATATATATATATATATATATTCCTACGCGTCGACTTGAGAACCTCTTCTATTTTTCGTCAGTTATAAAAGGTTGTATGGCATCAAGTTCAAGTTCAAATTCAAATTCAAAAATCATTTATTTCAATAAAATCACAAGGATCACTTTGAAACGTCTTAGGAACTAGGTGAAGCTACGCCGATTCCACGCGACCAAGCCTAGAAGAATCAGGCAACAAACACGGCTTGGGGTCTACCTTTTTTTTAATGATCCTTTTCTTAATGCTATGTAGAGCTCCAGTGTGATGCCAATCGAACAAGGTGAAGGCTCAAACAAGAATAATTATTAAAAGTACTACTCAAGTACGTAAACAATAAAAAATAATAATAATAACAATAACTAAAGAGCCTCAGCACAAATTCAAAGTATGGAATATAACGTCATGTACCTACTGAGAATGATAGTCTGACTGTTCCTTCATTAACTCGGCCTCTGTGCATGCGCTATCTAATAATCATGGCCGTTAAAGTTACTCATTCGTTTGAATTAATTGCTAACAAAATAAATGTTGCAGTTCGTTAGTTACTTCAAAGGTAAGGTACAGTTATTTTTTTAAGCATTAAATACCTTACAGGGTTATGGTTAAACAAACAAAAATGTATATTATACAATGAAATCATATTAAATTACCGAGGGTGCGACATCTTCTATTGATCAGTGATCAATAGTGATCAGTGAAAAGAAAATGGTAGTAGCCTAACCTCCGTATTAGCTGATGAATCTCTTAGAGAGTCGCCTTCGCCCTCGTCTGGCTCAGTATAAACCTCTCAAACAACTTTTTGTTTAAATGTATAATTTTAATTTATGCAAAACCTACATTTTAAACCTCCTCAAAGGCCAGGACACGCGCGAATTTCTACTTCGTTATGATATTCAAATGAGGTCTCGTAAAATCAGTTAATTAATTTACCTACTAGTCTAAAAAGGAATTAACCGTATAATTTGCAAACTGAAATGATTGAAATTAATGGTTAGCTACGCACCGGTGAGCTTTCATGCTTTAAGCACGTAGGTACATAAAATTGATCATAACGAGTCACGCCAAGTGCGAGTCGGTGTAAATCAATAACAGGGTTCCATAATTATATATCATACTAGCGACCCGCCCCGGCTTCGCACGGGTGCAAAGCTGATACCAGAATATATTACAGAATGTCTTTGTAAACTCGTTAACAGCATTTAAAATTAAAAAAAAAAAGTCGCGCTGATTTGAAATCTTAAAATTATCAGTGGTTCTCTAATATATTAAGCATGTTATTATACATATAAACCTTCCTCCTGAATCACTCTATCTATTAAAAAAAACCGCATCAAAATCCGTTGTGTAGTTTTAAAGATATAAGCAAACATACATACAGACATACAGACGCGGGAAGCGGAAAGCGACTTTGCTTTATACTATGTAGTGATTTAACATAAAGTAAGATAAAATACTGACACGTTAAGATTGTGTCACTGATTTCACTAGCCACTCATCTATCTCAGATTTTTCTTGGCAAAAACAATTTCCTATATTAATTATTAAATTAATTTCACAACCTTCCCACTCATGATATCTCATCTCCCTTTAATAGGTCTCCCCTTACTCAACATTTCTGTGATGATTCGAAATAGAGTGTCGTCTGGAGTAGGTACTTATAGCTATTACCTACCTAACGCAACGCATAACTCTAATAAAACAATGCGATAATAATGCATTATGTTGTAAATAAAAGCCAGCGTAAAGCATATTGTAAGACACGCGCCACGTCCCTTTTAATGGCGGTTAGATACTGTTAGAGCAA
Source organism: Hydriomena furcata (assembly GCA_912999785.1). Taxonomy (NCBI): domain Eukaryota; kingdom Metazoa; phylum Arthropoda; class Insecta; order Lepidoptera; family Geometridae; genus Hydriomena; species Hydriomena furcata. Next base: position 10,810,501 of record OU538824.1, read on the forward strand.
CTTCTTAGTTAAGATCCATAACGCCTTAAAGTTACCTAAGTACTTATATAATTGTAGTAAACGCAGTAAGAGGTATGTAATGCATGGTTTCCTCAAATACCTATAGATAGTAAGTGGTTGAGAAAAATAAAAAATAAATGATTGGTTAAAACATAAATTAAACTGCACATTAATCGCATCAACCTAAGATGTGTTATTACCATTCAACAGGTTATGTGAACTAAAGGTTCACAAATTTGGGCCCATTTAAGCAGCTTAACAGCTGAATAGCCACTCTATTAAAGAACAGGCTTGTACAGACTATAGTATCGAAGTGAACCGCAAGTCAGCTGTTAAACAGCAATTTTGTGTTACTTGGGATGTAAAGGTAACACCAAAGAGCATATAAGTAGGTAACACAGTGAAGGTGACTTATTCGAAGTTTCGAAGACATTTCGTCGATTTACCACTTTATACCTACGCGAGGCACGTGGTTTACGTTCAAAAATAGAGTATGTTTCAACAATAACTATATTATAAAGAAGGCACTTTAGTAGTAAGATTGTTAAATAATCATAATTCTATAGAGGGTGAAAAGTTTTACCTAATAATCGTATTTTCCTCAAAGTTTAACCGTGCGAGGCAGAGGTAGATAGTAAACAATATTCCTACAGGTATTTACGGTTATGTTACCGAACAACGGGGAAAAACAAAATTACCATTGAATGGGAAACAGTGTCAGGCGCGGGCGCTCCCGACACGCACTTTACACTCACTCTAGTCGCTTAAAATATGTTCCCATAGGTCATGGAGAACACAACCAGTTATGTTAGAATGTCATTATTATAGAAATCATTGAAGAAGAAACTTAGAACCCAGATGCAGTATAGTTTAACTGGAGTAGGTACTAATATAGATATACCTACAGGTACCTACATACTATCGCATCGCAAGTTTTCAAAGCAAAAAATGGCACAGTTCGAACCGTTTTATTATTTGTCTACACGTCGGAAGCTAGTCGCAAAGGGACTAGACTTACAACCTACGGAATCGAAGAACTCATCTATAAATAGCCATCTACCATTGTAATTGATGTAGGTTCTAGTTTCCGCCCACGGCTTCACTCGTGTGGTACATGAATAAAATGTATCCTATTGGTATGTTATTACGGGACATATAATTATATGTATATCCAAGTTTTATTCGAATCTGTTATGTCGTTTGGGCGTGATTGAGGCATAAACATCTAAACATCCTCACAAACTTTCGGGTTTATAATATTAGTAGGATGTCCGAAGTACTTGATTTTATGTGGCCATCATTTTAATTAGGTACTTTCCTTGTATGTGCAGTATTCTAATGATCTTCAGATGGCAAAATATAGTAGTAGGTACAGTTATGAGTCAGGTTTCTTATCTCGGTTTGAAAACAAGATATAATACAAATAAGTAATTTTTGTAATGATCATGATGAGAAACGATGATAAAACAATAGATTTATTTATTTATTTATTTATACTTTAATTGCACTTATAAAATAAATACAAATAGGCGGACTTAATGCCGAGGCATTTTCTACCAGCCAACCTAATTGGTAGTGGAAACATGTAGTTGGCAAATAAAAAAAAAAAAAAAAAAAAAAACTAGGTAATGAAAACATGGAAAAATAATATACTTAATTTTACATTATATTTAAAATAAATACCACATTATTTATGAAGAAATCTTGTAGAGCTTCAAAACTGAGTAGCTACTCTACCATAAATCGCTTATTGGTGCGTTTTGAAACCAAAGATTAATTCTTTAAAAGCTTTCCTAAAAAAAACACAACTGTATGAATTGTTGGTTCGTAAGAAAACTTTGTCTTAAAACTTACCTTACTTTAGGTGTGTGAAAAATGATGATTTGATACAAACATGTTTAATTACCTTGCAAACGGTATATTCTTTGTGATTTTAATGGCAAGTGTAAGTTTACGTGCGAAGTGGTTGAACAGGGAAGTGGCGATAGTAGCTAGCTCAGTAAGTAAATTAAACAATAGGAAATCTGCGCACGCGCGCCGGTTATCGAACTGTTTTCGTATTCAATAAACCTAATGTGTCGCTATTGTTCTCAGCATTCTTACAATAAGTATGCATATTAAGTAAATGTCTAAGTAAAAGTTTGTGTAGATTATAGGTTACCTAGGTGGTAAGATAATCTTTCAGATAAAAATGCGCGTGCAGCTGCTGGTTTTTGAATTAGCATCGGGAAAAACTTGACTAAAAAGTGTTCTTTCTATGTTTGAATCTAATTTATAATCTTTGTATACCATAATGTACATATTGTTCATATAATCGTCATAAATTCAGGCGAGATGAGTAACAAACAGACAAATTAATGCCACCAAAAACAAGAGTAAAAACGGAACCCTGTTACTAATACTCCACTGTCCGTCCGTCCATCTGTACGTCTGTCCGTCTGTCCGTCTGTCCATGTGTCCGTCTGTCCGTCTGTCCGTCTGTCCGTCTGTCCGTCTGTCCGTCTATCCGTCTGTCCGTCTGTCTATCACAGGGCTGTATCTCATGAACCATGATAGCTAGACAGTTGAAATTTTCACAGAAGATGTATTTCTGTTGCCGCTATAACAACAAATACTAAAAACAGAATAAAATAAATATTTAAGTGGGGCTCCCATACAACAAACGTGATTTATAGATAATGGTACGGAACTAGACGTGCATGTGTCCGACTCGCACTTGGCAGGTTTTTTTAGGATTTTTACACTAAACACTAATTGTGTTTCAAATTTGAAGCTTCTATGTCTGCTAGAAGTGCCTTAAACTTTTGATGATCGGTCAGTCAGTCAGTCAGTGAGTGAGTGAGTGAGTGAGTGAGTGAGTGACAAAATAGGAAACTTTGACTAGTTATAATTCTTAAACTACTGGTTCAAATTGAATGAAATTTGAAATATACCGTGTTTATATAGTGACTGCTTGGTTACTGAAAATTCATGCTTCTAGTTTTATCCACAACGAAGTTATAGGGGGTCGAAAATGGCGTGAACTGCTTCGAGAAAAGGATGGTACAGCCGTGCCGCTTTATTGCTTTATTTTCCAAACTTTATGATTCTTATTATTAGTATCGCCTAAATACGGTGATAATAGTATGCATGATCTCTTCTGGTTACAGCTCTTTAGAAAATAAATTTAATAAATGATAGCGCACACAGGAACAGGAACAGGAACAGGACAGGAACGAAAAGATTTATATGATATTTATATCAAATCAAAATAAAATTTTGGCAAATTTCCATTTTTAGCCGACTAATTGAAAATGCGTAGGAAAGAAATTCATTCATACAACGACATATTTCATGTCTGTCTGACACATGTGTGTTAATCGGCATCGTCACGTCTGGCGTGTTAAAATGCGTGTACACCGTTCTGACCGTTTCGCCGCTAGCCTCCGTTATAATGTTATCACGGGACTTATAACAATGTGCTATTTTTATCTCAACAAAGGTTGCCAAATTTCTCTACACCTTTTTCTAAACGCATCTTGAAACCACAATGTGTCAAGTGCAAGCCAGAATCGCGTGGGGTTCCTTACTGTAGTTGTAATCCGAAGTATAAGACTTTGGAGTTTTGTTTTGTTTCCCAGTAAAATATGATTGAAGTTCTGTATTCCTTATGTTATTCAAAAAGTTTGGTTCAGTTGTTTCGAGTTTCGAAATAAGGAGAGAATTCTCGGAGTAATACTTATAAGATGGTGTGAGTCACCAAATAGAACTTCGTAAGACCTTAGAAATATTTAGCAGTCAAGGAAACTTAACCGCTGAACCGCTATTAGAAATTAAAATGTTAAACATTTTTCATTCGTTAAAATCACTAGAATAATTACTACAAAATCTAGTTTAATGCTTTTTTTTCGTATTTAAACTCTTTTTTTTGTCTGATATTTTGTTTACTACAATTAGCATTATTTTAGTTATTTTTTATTCCGTCATTACATTTGCTAAAATATAGCTTTCGCATGTCATTTGGGACTTTGTGATAGAAACGTACCTACACAATCACTACATAGTATAAAGCAAAGTCGCTTTCCGCTTCCCGCGTCTGTATGTATGTATGTATGTATGTATGTATGTATGTATGTATGTATGTTTGCTTATATCTTTAAAACTACACAACGGATTTTGATGCGGTTTTTTTTAATAGATAGAGTGATTCAAGAGGAAGGTTTATATGTATAATACATGCATAATATAGTAGAGAAACACTGATAATTTTAGAGGTTTCTAATGTGATGTCGTAAATAAACACATTTTTTTTTCTACAATAAAGTCCGCGATGGTATTAGAAATGTCTTACGCACAGCGAAGCGGGCACGGGTCAGCTAGTATCTAATAAATAAATACTTTAAACTAGATCATACCTTGATACATAGTAATGGGTTTTTTATAGATTGTGTGCTGACTTGCCGACAGCCTTTATACAGAATTAGCAATCAAACGAGCTCACATGCCCTTAGGTTGTAGGTTCTATGAAGCGTACCAAATTATTGAGTAGAGAACCTATACATAGAAATTACTCGCATGTTCTAATCTACACCTTTGCAAAGAGTAAAATGTATTAAGAATAGTAATGCTACTAGTGAAGGTTCTTTTCCGGAGTAGTATTACCAATATAGGTACCAATTTCTACCGTCTAGTGTGTTTTAGTTGAAGGGTATGGTTGCTATTGAAGTAACAGGCACATGAGACATAACAGCTTCTTAAATTATATTAACACAAAAAACACTATCTTACTTACAGTAGGTGCATATTAATTACACAATAAAGGTGTCCCACATAATAGTGTCAAGCTGAAGTCCAAACATAGAGGTAAATACTCTTGCTATTTTTGTAGTTTTCGAGTTATAAACTATTTATAAGAAGTTAACAAAAATAATGCATTTTAGCAATAGTTGATAAACTCCACGTTGCGCAAGCGCGTTGAAGTCTTTTTAATGGAAATAGCACTACAAACATTCTTCACCCTACCCACATAAGTATAAGTACCTACTGCTTTAACAAATTAAAACATAGCAATAAAATATAATACCATCTTGTTAGTTATGGTACCTATTATAAAATTATTTCCATCAAGAACCAATATAAGGATTAATAAATATATTATGAAAATTTTCCTCGTTTCGTTTAAGTCGAGTAATAAATGTTTTTAATGAATGCAGAATCGTTTTTTCTCAATAACCGCAAAACATACAGTTTTGTTTTTCATGACAAAGATAACTTAAGGATATAATCTAGATAAATTACAGGCAGAGACACGATTGGTAAAACTTTTCTCGATAGATTTATTTTCCAAAGTTGGCTCTTCAAAAACACGAGTTTCGTTTTTAATCAAAGCTATGAATAGCTAAACAGTTAATTTTTATATAATTCGTAAGATAATCTCACTAGCTAAATAAATTACAGACAGTTTCTTTTTAAATTTGATGGTTTTCAAGATATTGCAGTTTTAGCACTATTTCCGTCTTATCCGGGTAAATTCAGCCCATACAAAAAGTCAAAAAATTTCAGTATCGCCTTAAAGCGAAATTCGTTACTTATTTATGTTCTTGTTCTTTTTCCACAACTATCCCTTGTCAAATTTCTTGCTCTACATGCTGCTAATAGCATTTTCGCGCTCGCAAATGTTACACAGGAATCTTAACTGTATCGAATATAACTGTAAAAAGATATTTACCTTCTTAAACGACCCTTAAGCTTCGCTCGAACAGGGCGAACTAATAACTCAAGTCCAATAAACACCACACACAGCCAAGTAACAGTTTTAGTTCATGAATATTATAACTCGGTTTGTATTGAATTCGTTCGGAGTTCGAATGTGGAGCGCGGCATGAGGCATCGGCAATCGCGCAGCCGCGCGCGGATACGGTCTCTTCGGATGTGCGCCTACGCTGCACTTGAACGTTGAACCAGCGCGCCAACCCGCCCATTTCTCGACGATTCTCGTTCCAACGGACTCCCCAGAAAGAAGTGTCTTCGCAACCTTGTCGGATTATACACCTATCGCTCCAAAGTAATTGTGGCGCGTACAATTGCGGGCAATGGACAGCAACCGCAAAACATTTCGGAAACATTGTTCGTCACAGAATACAATATTATGTGGTTGTGGTCGAACCAGATAGCTTAATGATCTTATGATCGCTATCGGAAAATCTAACGTTATCTGTAGCTGTTTTGTACAGATATGCACTAATTGTTATATTCGATAATTATCCGTAGCGACCACTAAATTGGCGCGCAGTCTTGTAGCAATTATAGATCGTGCCATAAAATAGGAGAGGTAAATGTTGACAGAATATAATAAAATATTTTGAAATATGTAGGTAGGTTGCATTAGTACTATACAATCAACCATAAAAATACAAAGCACGTGAACAATGTCCATAAAAAATACCTTTTAAAACACAAAGTAGATATATAAACTTGACAAGCATTATGCACATAATTCAGGCACTCAGTATTTTTAAAATTATTTATTGTATGCACATTGCACAACCCTACAACTAAAACCTATAACCAGGATTAATATCCCCGATAAGGTGGTCGTAAACGCACACTAGCCACATCCTGTGCAATAGTTATATCCTAGAAGCCGCGACCGGGCATCGAACCCTTGAAAGCGACGCTGCGCGAATCCTAGCCATGTCATATACGGCATTAACTGTAGCCATAGTAAACTCATAAAACAGTATATTGCCTTTATATAACGTACTGATTTATAGAATTCGCATTTTATTCGCGTGTAATGGTGTGCCACATTGTCATCTGAAATGTATTTTTAGAGGATCATTTTGTCATACATTTTAGATGATTTATCGTAGTCAATTAAATGAAGCTTCAGATCTACATCTTCAGGAGTAGTAAAATAATTTAATATTTTATTACCTACTGAAAATTATGGAGTAGGTAACAAACAAAATAATTTCAACTTATTGAAGTGAGATAGTGACACGATACCATGTCAAATTGGTCAAGAATTATTGATTTGAACATTTGAACTTTTATCTCTACATCACTAAGATTATTCCAACCATCCCGCGCCTCGTCAGTTACTAACGTGCTTAGAGAATGTTGTAACAGCTCTAGATTAAATATCGGATCAGTATTGGTAGTGATGATACTGATGATGATGATAGTGATAGATCAAAATTGACCAAAACTTTAAGTACGTTACTTGGAAGCTCTATATACTCTAAATTGGTACTAAGGGGAGTTGCAATACTTTATTTCAGTTGAACTATGCCACACAGCAGGACTATTAATTTCACGTTAGCTTGATACAAGTCACGACGTACAAAAACTCTGAGTCGGATCGACTTTTATTATTTGAGCGTCAGAGAACTCTAAATTTTACTATCAAGTAAGAGTATTTATAAAGATCAACATATTATGTAAACTTTTATCATTAAATAATTGTTACAGACAAGTTTACGTTAACCCGTTAATGTGTTAGCGAACACCAACCCTTTGTAACAATGTTTATATTCCAGTGAGCAGGCGTCATCTATACTTCTATACTAATATTATAAATGCAAAAAAAACTCTGTAATGTTGTGGCTATGGCTGTGACGTTATCACGGCCAAACCGTTAAGCACTGGACAGTTTTAAGTCATGGGACGTACATAAACTACTTTTTTCCCCAAAATTTTATTTGGTTTTCAGTAAATTCAATGTTTTACGAAATGTAGTCGAAAATGAATTTCCTGAATCTACGCGGACGAAGTTGCGCGTGAAAGCTAGTTTCCCATAAATATTGCCCCTAGAACCCCCATGGTCCTTTATGATCGTACACCTATAAAATGCACTCCGCAACATTGGTTACCGCACATCACGTCCTTAAACAATAAAACCCCGTCTTTAGTCTTACACTTTTATTTCCATTTTAAAATAACCGGAAACAATAAATTGAGCATGAATATAAATATAATAAACAAACGTCTAAATCTCCAACTACGGTAGACATCCTCTCAGATTTTCATCCTTGAAGATGTCTTAGTTTAGTCAGAGGCACGTCCAAACATTACATCTAGCACATTCTCACATTTTTCAGTAGTTAGCATTATAAACGTGACAGCTTGCAAGCCCATCGACGCTTATAAGAATGCTATTTATTAAAAATATATTATATATTTACTATTTAAGCTTAGCTACACTTTAGGTCCGACTCAAGAGTACTTCGATTTCAAGTTCTGTCAAATCACACCAGTGCGTTTTTACGACCTTAAAAACTAATTATGACTAAGTATCAATGATTTTTTTCAATACCTACCTAACAAGAACATTGAGTATTTTAAATTTAGATTCCTATGGACTTGTGGATTCCTTATCCACTAACTTTTACAACTCTATAGATTTGACTCTACATTACACTGCATCTTAAGGGGCTCCCAGTCGACGATTGCTCTTTTTCGAAACGAAAAAAGAAATACTTCTGAACAAGCCACATCTCCTATTTTTATAAGTATATTACTTCAGGTTCCTACCTAGATTTCTATTAAGCTGAAAACATAATAGCAGAAACTTTTCACGATAAAGATATTATTTCAAAATGATACGTTTTAGAATTTATGATCGAAATATTTTATATACCTACTATTAAAATCACCTTGTGATTTATTGTTAAAGATAGGTAATATGTAGATCTAGATTTCTATTAGAATTGATTTTTGATAAGATAATTTATATCATTAATTTATTCGAAAAGCAAAGGCGGACCACGCGCCGACGTGTGTTTGTCGTCATTGCAGCGGTCGGTAGTATTATTTATCGAAGTGATTTAAGATGGGTACATCTTTATTCACATATACTATACATTATAAAATAGGAGATGTGGCTTGTTCACAAGTATTTATTTTTTCGTTTCGAACAAAAACAATCGTCGACTGGGAGCGCCTTAAAGTAAATTTAAATTCGTCATTCATGTTTCACGTTCAACTATTAAAATAATGATGCAGTCGTTGACCGATACTGAAAAAACCTACTCACTAAGACTGGTCTCCGTAGTGCATTGATATCGCATCTAGTATAAACTGGAATGTTCTAGGGTTTATCCAACTTAGTCCTGAAGGTAGTTCCGAAGACTCCAGACTTCTGGCCTGTCTGCCAACCGTTCGCTCTAGGAAGTAGTCATCGTATTCCATGCTATAATCCGGCAGGATAGGATTGAACTTTGCGTAGTAGATAGCGGATAAGCAGGCGTACAGGAGTAGAGCAGCTGTAAAAAGCTGAAAACAAAATAAAATAAATTATTATAAAAAACAAAAAAACCGATAGAAGAAAAATAATAAACTAAAAAGATTGTTAAGCCTCCGTTTTCTGGGAAGGGGGGAGTCATTTAAAAAAATATAAAGCCTATGTCGCTCCCACAATTGAGGCGAGTCCAACAACACCTCAATTATGTTAAAATCCATCAAGTCGTTTGGGCTGTATTGTATGTCCGAAAAATGGACATAGTACCATAACATACATACGCTCGAAAAACATTACCCTCCTTCTGGCGCAGTCGGGTAAAAAATAAGTAAAATGTATAATTTTGAAAGTAGCACCTGTGACAGAAAAGATAAGAAGCAATAGGTTAGCGTATTGTGGGTACGTCATGAGAAGGGAAGAAGGTTATGTGACGAGCGAGAAGGATGTTAGGAATGGATGGACTGGGAAAGAGGACATGGGTCAGAAAGGAGTGAAATTATGATATGCCGGCTGTAAGAGAGAGATGGAAGAAAATAACATGTTGTGCCGACTTCACTTATGGCAGAAAGATGATGATGTAAATGATAAATTATAAATAATTTATCTTCTATTGATTCTGACGTAGTTGTTCATATCATACAAGGAGGCACCTAACAATTTAGTTTTAATAAATCTTTAGTTATTACACCAGTAGTATGTATTATACTAATATATTTTTTATGAACTGCATAAAAAATGCGGAATTATTTTGAAGAAGCACTTAAATATGGCCATGACGCGTCACGTTTCGACAATGATTCTATCAAACTCGTGTCAATAACCGCTTCTTTAGGCTAACAATAGGTTAAACAACCTACCAGCGGACACGACCTGTGTTTACACGTTAAGGCGCGGTAAGGTCTGAAAACCGCGGCCGAAACGACACTGACAGTTGACAACGGCAAGCTCTAGATGGCGTATGCTTATCGTAAATATTATCGACAGTTTTTATGAGATCGCGTTTCTGGTACCTACGTAGGCTGGTAATAGGCTTTACTATCTGGTGGGGGTAGTTAGAGGCACGGCCAAACATTATATTTGGCACATGCCCACATTTTGCAGTAGTTACGCATTCCATACGTGACTACTCAACTCGCTAGGTCACTGACCTCTATTATACAATAGAGGTCAGTACGCTAGGTACATGCCGATTTGACAGATGAACTATAAAAACTTGGAATGTGTTATGTCAATGTCAGTTAATCAGGTGCGCGCCGCGGCAAATCAGGATGTTTTTTTATGGGTTTTCAAAGACAAAAACTTTGTGTACATGCAATCAATGAAATAACCAAATAAATACAGCAAATAAATGTTGTCTGGGCATCTCGTCCAACTCTATTTTCTATTTGCCAAGTCGGAACGGTAAATATGGTAACACTGACTACAGACTCCATAAAAAAAAAGTAGAACAAATGTTTATGTAAACAGAGCCGGCATTTTATATGTACCTATGTCAAAGTCAGTGCAAAACGCAAATCCTTGGCGCGGCGGAGTCAACCAATGCCATACATACAACACCGGTCAGCATAAATAAATGACGCGAATATTGAGACCGTTTCACAAGCCAAGCGAGCAGAAGAAGAGTTACGCGCTGGGTGTCCCGCCAGCCTTAACTGTCTGCCGGTCGAGGGCAGCCCGTGGCTCGCAGAAGGTCGACGAAGGATTCACTGTCGCGGAGAAGAAACTCGTAATCAGCGTGGTACTGCTCCACTGTCTTCTGGGTTCACTTTGCAGGCAGTGGAATTTACTTTATTGCGATTTATAATCATACAAACTTCAAGTCATATTATGTGCTCCGGGTCTATAGAATGTTTATGGATGTATTCATCGGGCTTTTGAACAAAAATAGTCTACATAGGGAAGCACCAAGAAAAAAGAGCTCTGACTTTTTGTGTTTTTATAATATGTATGATATTGTTATATTATTGTGCTTCTATTATACTCTGAAACATAACTTAGATTGGATAAAAAAAACCCTACAACCTACATTGTCTCAATCCGGTATACCTACCTACTTAGCTGGCTGTAAAAAACCATGAGAAGCGATGATAACTTTATGTGATTAGAAAGGAAATGAAGTAATAAAGTGTTAATAATCAATATTCTGGTTTATTTTCATGTTTACAAACTAATTTCTATTATCCAGCTGTTCCACCAGGCTTGTTTTCATTGAATAGTTTCAGTTTTCCTTATAAGTAACACAGCTTTCTCCGGAGAATCTTTGGGAACATCCCAGACTGAAGTGAATATTGTAGTCACTCCTAAAAATTTTTAATTAATGGTCAGTATTCAATGCTATATTGGTTTTAAATTTATTTTAGATTGTTTCCTAAACAAAACCATATCTTCATATTTTTACACCGGAACTCAAACAAAAATGAATTGTAAAACATGATAGGCGGTACCTATACTTATAACGACGAGAAGTTGAAGCCCTTTTTTAGGGTTCCGTACCCAAAGGGTAAAAACGGGACCCTATTACTAAGACTTCGCTGTCCGTCTGTCCGTCTGTCTGTCTGTCACAGGGCTGTATCTCATGAACCGTGATAGCTAGACAGTTGAAATTTTCACAGATTATGTATTTCGGTTGCCGCTATAACAACAAATACTAAAAACAGAATAAAATAAATATCTAAATGGGGCTCCCATACAACAAACGTGTTTATTTGCTGTTTTTTATAGATAATGGTACGGAACCCTTCGTGCGCGAGTCCGATTCGCACTTGGCCGGTTTTTGAATTTCTAAGATTAGCGCTTACACTATGACGTCACATCGTCACGACCGCGACCGCGACGCGGGTCACGGCGCTTAGTTTTGTGTCGATCGTAATATTTTCTGAATGGAATGTCCGATTTGAGTAATTCAAAAAGTTATAGGTATATTGGTATTGAAACAGTTTTCAATATGAAATGATTTATTTGGATAAGGATTTATACGAAGGTATGGTTATCATGTCTGATATTGGTCAGCTTTTTTATTAATCGGACATTCCATTCAGAAGATATTACGATCGAAACAAAACTGAGCGTCGCGATCGCGGTCGTGACGGGGTGTGACGTCATCGGCTAGAGACCGCCCGCCCGCGTTTTTAAAAACCTTCGGTCGGAAATACGCACTTTTATTTACGATCAAAGTGCGATGCACTGTATCTGGGATGCACTGTACTGTATCTCCAAATTTTCAGCACGGGATAGCTGCTCCATCTGGTGTACGCGACGGGTAAGATCGAAGAGAAACTTCTATTATAGACAATTTAGATTGAATGTCTTTGACTTGTGAAGTGAATTTCCTGTCTAGTTCCTCCCTTATAATTTCACGGATAATGTCAGCAGGGAGGCAGTGGCATTGGCTTCGGGGCTTCGCGCGTTGCGTGACGTTATCGTATTCTTGGCCAATGTCCATGCGAAAAGATGCAGGTGCTGAAGGTGCGGCTGTAACTGTCGCAGGCGCAGTGCGGGCGCTCGCAGCCCGGGTAGGCTCTATAGTATATAGTAGTATATATATATATATAGTAAATCTATAGTTAATACAATTCTTTGTATATGGCTTGTTTTGATTAGTGATAGTTGTGATGCGTTATACCTCTAGATTTGATTGATCACAACTAAATATTTCCCGTTTTGTCTATTTACTTAAATATGAATAATTAATAAATAAATATCGCTGTTAAAAAACCCTTGCTATTCGATGTTGTTTAAAAATCGTCGTTATAATGAGTTTTTCAATATAAACCGTTTATTTGAATTTCAAAATGTTGTTATAGTGCCCACAACCATCGCTCTCACCCTACGTTAAAAACTAAAAAAAAAACCGCCAAAAATGTATCGACCAATCGAAAAGTCAAGGGAAGTCAATTTTACGAAAATTGCATATATCCAGAAATCCCAATAACTGTCATAAGCTCTCTCCCGCTTGGAGAGCTGGCAACGTCGCCTGTAGCCGCGTGACGCAAAAGCACAGAGCGGCAACGCCACTTTGAAACATGTAGTCCACCGCTCGTAATAACTATTTTCCAATCTGTGTCGCAGCCCAAGCTCTAGCGTTTGAATAATTTTTAATATGATGGTAAAAATCCACAACTTATTTTTCCCAGAATAAAAACTGTCCTTTTGTACAAGTTTTATTATCGACTAGCACTGTTAGTATAATGTTTGTTTGTTTTTTTGTAACTTTCAATAATTGCAAGTTATTTTTCGACCATTTCCGATTGAGCTGAGATTTTGCATCTTTTAGTTCTGGTCACAATACAATAATATGGTGACAGCGAGCTGTTCTGATGATGAAGTCAGACGTTTTTGTAGACGTTTACAATTACTGTAGTACTACAGGTAGCTGCTTAAATACTAAAGTGTCACAAATCAAAAAATGTGAAAATAGTTTTTAGTGCAAAAACGTGATCTAAAATGGTCATTTTATATAATAAAAATTTGATCCTTTTAATTATAGCACTATAAATAACTAAAACATACAAGTGTCTGTTTAGCATTTTTGCACTTTGCAGGCAAACTTCAGAGCTAAACTGCCATTTTATCAATTGCGACTTGATTTTTGACAGAAGCGCGCATAGCTTATATGCAAAAGGGCCACATTTCAAAAAACTACCGGTTTTTTAATTAAAATTTATATTCAAAAGTGCCATTTTTTAGAATGTGTCCGTATCGAGTATAAAATAAACGTATGTATAATACTATTTATTAAACAAAGGTGCCACATTTTAGAATGCGTCGGCTTTGAATATAAAATGTATATTAGTACAATATTGTTTTCTATACACATTTCAAATGCGTTTGTTTTGAATAATAATTTTAGTTCGTTAAAATATTGCTTTTTATACATAAGTACCACATTTCGAAATGCGTTTGCGTAGAATATTATTTTTACGTGAATTCTAATATAATTTATAAGACATAAATGCCATTTCTTGGTTATTATGTCAAAAAAATTAAACATGGCGACATTTTTGACTTGGAATCTCTTACTGTTGGAAATTACTGTACCTACTATTCAAGATAAAACAAATTTGAAATAATCAAAGAACTTATTAAGAAAATATTAACATAATTTAAAGCGATGTAATACGCTAAATTTATAAGCTTATTAATAGAAATAATAATCTATCTAATAATCGGTCGTTATGTTTAGCGTTTGTAGACTACGAAAAATAATTTAATTCAGTGGAAACCTGTGTAAAGCTATGGTTATTCCAGCGGTGCCGTATTGACTACCAATACATTGTAGTGTTGAAATGCTTGTACAACAACGCCACCGTGTCAGTCCGGGTGCAGGAGCAGTGTACGAAAGCGATTTCTTTGAAGAGAAGCGTTAGACGGAGATGTTATTATATCCGTATACGAACTAAAGTCACCGACATACCCAAGAGGAGTAGCTAGTTGACGCGGCTGTGAGCGGGGTAGGTACATGGCTTAAAGAACTGATGGTCGTTGGGTAGAATGAATGGAAAGATGACCTGATAAAGGTTGCTGGGAGGCATTGGGTGCACACTGCACGAAATAGATCATTAGAATTGATTTTACGAAGAAGGCTAATGTTTAGCAATGGAATGTTCTATGGCTGAAATTATAAAGATGACGAAGTGATTAATATGTTTGAGTTAATAACAACTGGGTTGTGATTTAGGTACTCATTGATTTTTAGAAAGACAGATTTAGCAGAAAATATATAGTTTTATTAATTATTAAACACTTATATACTTGTAGTTAAATAGATTTATGAAGCCTTTATAGTGACTTTATTATTATTTTTGTGTAGCTAGTAATAATGTTGAACTCAGTTTAGAGATCAACATTAAATTACCTCTTATTTTGCCCCAATAACTTTGTATAAAAATAGTTTTTGGTTTTTTAAATAAATAGCGAATTATTTTTAGTATTATCAAAAAAAAATAATAGCATGCTTTCGATATTGTATAATATTTGTTTTATTAATAGGTTTTTTACATCAGACGAAGAAGTGAAGGAAAAATCTAAAGAAAACTCTTATTTTTGTATAATATGTGGCCTTTTATCGATAACTTTAATTTACGTTTAAATATTTTTTTATATGCAAAAGGGACACATGTGGTATTTTACGCCAATAGGTTAAAGTTACAGCAAAACGAAAAATATAGATAGATACAGCTTAAAATTACGCTTCTAGTGATCCAAAACTCATAACTAATAAAAATAAAAATTTCTCAGAAATTAAAAAAATATTTTTTTAAAACTTTGATTGGCTCTCCTGAAAAAACAGAAATTTTGAAATATGACCGTTTAGTATTTAAGCAGCGAATTGTAGGTACATTATTTTGATATATCTCGCGGGGTTCAGCCTGCGTTTGCAATGTAAGCGCAAAAAATGTGTTTATTTACGACATCACATTAGAAACCTCTAAAATTATCAGTATTTCTCTACTATATTAAGCATGTATTATACATAAAAACCTTCCTCATGAATCACTCTATCAATAAAAAAAAACCGCATCAAAATCCTTTGCGTAGTTTTAAAGATTTAAGCATACATAAGGATATAGGGACAGAGAAAGCGACTTTGTTTTATAGGTACTATGTAGTGATGAACTATCCCTACGTAATAAAGCAGGTGGCATTAATACTCCTTGGTAGAATAGGAAGTAAAAACTCTTTGTCTGTCAAAGTAATTTTTTTAAAAAACTTGCGTGTTCGGCGTTTGGCGGGACTCTGCTCTGTGTCACAGAGTGGCGGGTAATAGGTAATATACCTATTAGAACACAATCAGCCACCAAAACGTAGTCTGTTATGTATGCGCCATGTTCTTTGAACATTATGTAACAAAAATGACAGGATCATTGAACCGATTCTTACTAAAATCTTGGGATTTATATAACCCGCTGAATATATTATTATTCATACGTACCTATTTTGTTCAACTGCGGGTTTTGCTATGGTTAGAAGTGTTAGTGATGATGCTGAACTATCATCCTTCGAGAAAGTTATACGCAAATCCGACTGGTCGTTCCAGATTTTTTCCAGAATTTTTCCCTACAATTTATCCAAGAAAACGTTGTGAAGTGAAAGAGGATTGAGAAAGGGATGATTAGATGGTTTGGGCATGTGGAGAGAATGAATGAAGAAAGATATTGACAAAACAGGTATATAAGGCGAGTGTGAAAGGGAGCGTTGGAAGAGGAAGACCTCGGCGTATTTTCCTGGACCATATTGGAAACGTTTTGAAAAAAAGCCGGGTCAAGAGTACTCTAAACCGACGAGCATGCATGAGGAATGTGATGAGAGTGAATGCTAAAGAAGTATGTCAGGATCGTAGCAAGTGAAAAGCCGTGATCTCTGCCTACCCCTTTGGGAAACAGGCGTGATTTTATGTATAAATGTATGTATGTATGATAAAGTATGTAGTTATGTAAGTACTTACTGTTTTCTTTGCCTAATATTTTTCAAAAGATTATCAAAGATAACGTAGATAGGTAAAATTGATAAAATAGGAAGGTTTACTTACTGTTTTATTTCTCTTATATTTTTAGCATGTTTTCTTAGGGTACGTAACCATTATCTCTTTTTGTTTTTTTTTTTTTAGAAATATTACCCATCTTTTTTCAATTCGTAAATAACCTTTCCGACCGCTGCAATGACGTCAAACACACGTCTGTCTCTGACAGTAGTCACAGGGGTACTGACTACTGACTGAGCTATGGGCGATGCGTGCTCCGCCTTAGCTTTTCGAATAAATTAATGATATAAATTATGTATAATTACTTATCAAAAATCTATTCTAATAGAATTGTAGATCTACATATTACCTATCTTTAACAATAAATCACAAGTTGATTTGAATAGTAGGTATATAAAATATTTCGATCATAAATTCTAAAACGTATCATTTAGAAATAATATTTTTATCGTGAAAAGTTTCTGCTATTATGTTTTCAGCTTAATAGAAATGTAGGTAGGAACCTGAAGTAATATACTTATAAAAATAGGAGATGTGGCTTGTTCAGAAGTATTTTATTTTTCGTTTGGAAAAAGAGCAATCGTCGACTGAGAGCCCCTTAAACAGACATCCTCTTAAATTTTAAGATGAATTTCAGGATATAAGATTTTTGGTTTTATGATGATTTTTTTAAAGAACCTAATAAAAGCTAGGTGTAATTACGTAGGGTTTATTTTGTGAGATTAGATAAATTATCCTGGAGTATACGTTTGCTTATTTTTTTTACTAATACCATCTCATATTTCAGATAAATAATAAATTACACCTCACAGTCACATACACAGTTCTGATCCCACACTTAAATTCCCTATGTCGAGGGTATCACAAACTTCGAGCACCATGGTAAATACAACAACAACCAGATCCAAAACAGAGGTTTTCCGCCGCGGGGATCGAACCCGCACCTCTTGAGTCTCAGTCAGGCTCTAGCCCACCACGCCACCGAGGTCATCAACATGCAAGGATGTTTTTAGGGTGACCTCAACCTAGTATTTTTCTTACTCGCATAGCAAACCCTATAAAAGACATGAATATTGCCATGATATATTCTGCAGGCTACTATAATATTTGACGACAAGGTGTCGCGGCGAAAGAATGCCTGGCTGGGGTCGATTAGATGCAGGTTCGATTACTGCGGCGGGACATATGTTTGCAGGATTTGAAAATATTTATTCCGGGCCTGGTGGTTGTATTATCTTATCACTATCACTATCACTACATAGTATAAAGCAAAGTCGCTTTCCGCTTCCCGCGTCTGTATGTATGTATGTTTGCTTATATCTTTAAAACTACACAACGGATTTTGATGCGGTTTTTTTAATAGATAGAGTGATTCAGGAGGAAGGTTTATATTATTAAACCCGTGCGAAGCCGGGGCGGGTCGCTAGTTGTTAATAATACAAAAGTCACAGGAAAAGTCCGATTTGGATGATTTATTTTCTATTACATATTTAGAAAATAGTCTAAAGTTGGTCCCATTTAAATTGTATTTAAGTAGGACTAATAGTTCCTTCACAAAACTAATATCGTATATCGTCTCTTGACTTTTCGATCGGTTGAACAATTTCCACAGTTTGATTTTTAGTTTTTAAAACATCATTATCTACATTTATCTGACAATTATAATCCATGGGAAAAGAAACTACCAAACAATACTGTTGTCTCATAATAAGTACGCTACGAGTATGACAGTACAAAAACGATAATCAAGGAAATATGAGGCTATAATCACATTCGCAAGGTCCACTGCAGTGTTCTTGAATTATGTCAGGCAGCGTCAGCCATGCAAGACAAAACGATCATCGCATCGCATCAGAACTGTGTCAATGTTATGTTTCCTACGTTTACGGGTATTCTTGTAAAATGACAAAAATAAACAATGTTTTTACACATAAAATAATTAACTACAATATTTTTCGCGGTACGATGCGCTACAGTGCGCTTGAGGTCAAATCTATTTATGTGAATTTTAACAGACTTGATACTACTATATATACTATACAGGGTGTAATCGTTAAGTGTGCACAGGCGATTATTCCGTAACTATTGCAGATATCAAAAAACTTGAAACTGATATCGAAAGTACTTTACCTAATGAGTAAAATGACATTAATAACTTTTTATAAATAAAACGAGAAATATCCAAAAAAAATACATTAATCACTCCCATACATTTAGTATGAGATAGTAGAAAGGTTTTAGTTTCCTTATTTTAAGTGGAATAGTACCTACTCATTTTACCCTTGTCATTTTATAATTATGTACGATATGAAGGTATTAATGAATTTCAAGTAGATACACGTGTAGATTAATTATCTTACCACTTCAAATTTATAATAAACCTTGTTTCAATATTGTATTGATTTGAACTAGCTGAAAAGCAACATACTAAATAAAAACAAAAAGAAAGATACTCTTTGGTGTTCGTTCTAAATTCAAATTCTTTATCGCGGGTTCTCGTTCCCGCCAATTTATTGTATTTTTCAATTTGCGTTAATAATCGTGATTGTTGCATTTATTGATTGAAAAATGGCATATTCCAATACAGAAAAGAGGGACATGTTAAAAATGTACTACAAACATGATTGTAACAATAGGGCGGCCATTATCGCCTACAGAAGAGAGTACCCAGATGGAGAAGTTCCTTCTGGTACGTATTTACGTAAGTTGGATAACAATTTGATAAATTATGGATCTTTTAACAGAAAAAAAGGTTCGAGAACAAGAGCTCCGGAATTTGATAATGATAATGATAACAATATTATTAACTACGTAGTAGATAATCCACAAGAATCAACGCGTTCAGTGGCCCGATCATTTCCAGTGTCCCACAATTATGTACACAAGTTATTAAAAAAACACAACTTCAAAGCATTTAAGATAAAACCTACTCAAACGCTGCACAATGATGATCCTGCTCGTCGGCTGGTCTATTGCAATTGGCTAGTCAATAATTATGTCAATGTAAGGTCAATTTTATGGACCGATGAAAGTAATGTTTCAAACTGCGGCATTTACAATAGAAAAAACTCGCATTATTGGTCAATTGACAATCCTCGCTTAACTACTGAAGTTAGAGCTCAGGTGCGATTCTCAATTAATGTGTGGTGTGGTATTCTTGGAGATCGGATCATTGGGCCATATTTTTACAGTGGAACCTTAAATGGACAGAGATATTTCTCCTTTGTACAAAACGATATGCTAAGTCTCTTAGAACCAATTCCAGACGATGAAAGAAGGTCGATAATTTTTCAACAAGATGGAGCACCTGCACATAATACAAATGTTGTAATGAATTTCTTACGAAACAATTATAATGGCTTAATAGCCAATAATAGTGCAACCCCTTGGCCTGCCAGATCCCCGGATCTCACGCCTTGTGATTTCTTCCTATGGGGATTTGTCAAAGACAACGTGTACGCTGAGAGAGTACACAGCCTAGAAGAGTTACAGAATCGTGTACGTCGTGCAATTGCTTTAATTACTCCGCAAATGTTAAGGAAAGTTCATTTAGAAACTGTAAATAGAGCTCGTCATTGTATTGCACAAGGAGGACGTCACTTCGAACATATGCTTTGAATACAAAATTTTGTACTTACTAAGAAATAAAATGTATGGGAGTGATTAATGTATTTTTTTTGGATATTTCTCGTTTTATTTTTAAATAGTTATTAATGTCATTTTACTCATTAGGTAAAGTACTTTCGATATCAGTTTCAAGTTTTTTGATATCTGCAATAGTTACGGAATAATCGCCTGTGCACACTTAACGATTACACCCTGTATATACTACCTTAGTCTTCCGAGAATTCATAGGAATTAATTTCGTTCACGCATAACATTTCTTATATAATTATGCATTGTCTTATCTCTAAACAAACAAAAATTATAAAGGGTGTAGTAAAACTAAAACTAATGCGTCTTGATTGTTTATCACCACAAAAAATCAAAACGTCGATTACTAAATTAAAGTTTTAATTTTTTACTTTAGTTTTGAGTTTTATTTATGTATATTTCTAAGGCATCGGTAAAGGTAGCGTAGCGGTGGGTTATGAGTACTTGAATTATTAATTTTCGGGATTAGTCTAAATAGACCCGATATTCGAATCATATTGTCTTAGCGAAATGGAAATCGTAGACGATACCTTTATCTCTTGTTCTATGTTATCCGAAGCCCTCAGTTACATCTAAAATGATTTCCTTACATGAGATCACTTAGGATAGTAACTGAGGCATCTTACTCTAGCATCGTTTTTATGAGTAATTCGTAATACTCAGTGCGTATTATCAGTATATAAACATATGAATGTTGAAAATTTTTACGGAAAAAGCATGCAGTTCTACGTGCAACTTTGTATTAGAGAGAGCTATAAAAAAAAGTAATACTCATATAATAATATATCAAAACATGTCCCGACTTACAGACTGGGTATTTAATAAAAGACAACAAAGAGTTAATTCATATGAATTCTAATCACTACATAGTATAAAGCAAAGTCGCTTTCCGCTTCCCGCGTCTGTATGTATGTATGTATGTTTGCTTATATCTTTAAAACTACACAACGGATTTTGATGCGGTTTTTTTTAATAGATAGAGTGATTCAGGAGGAAGGTTTATATGTATAATATCATGCTACCCGTGCGAAGCCGGGGCGGGTCGCTAGTTTAATTTATAAGCAATCTTCCAAATGAATTATCGGGTAGGTAGATACCTATATTGTCGTTGATACGTCCTCTTTAAAACGTAATCCCTTAAATTTAATCTCTACACGGTGCTTGATGGTTTTTAGAAAATAAATCTCATTACTTGATAGTGAATTATTGACTTTCACGGGCTGTGAAAAATAAAGGATGATGAGTGAAAAATAAGGCAAGTGTGAATGGAACTGTTGGAAGCGGAAAACTTCGGCGTATTTTCTTGGATCAAATCGGTAACATTTTGGAAAAAGGCAAGGTCAAGAGTACTATAAACCGACGAGTATGCGTGAAGAATGTGCATTGTATACTAGCAGTCCGCCCCGGCTCCGCACGGGAGTAACGTATTATAACGATTTTATGGGTATTTTTTACCCAGGTTACATTATAGAAGTTTTAATAGGGATCTCTATTTTTTTCAAACAATAAATATGGCCTATGTTACTCAGAGATAATGTAGCATTTTAATGGTAAACGATTTTTTGAAATCATTCCAGTAGTTTTTGGATTTATTCCATACAAATATACAAAACATCTTTCCTCGTAATAATATTAGTACCTATAGATTATTACACTCATAATAACTATTGAATGGTATGGAATTTGGTAATTTACAGGTAATGATATGGCCTTAAAAATGAAGTGATTTTTTTGGATAAGGATTAATACCCAGGTACGAATAATGTGGCCTAGTTTGTACAGGCGGCTATACTATTGCATATTTTAACATGAAAAAGTAGTTATTGTGACATAACTGTAATAGTTGGACATAATTATGGTATTGCTGACTTATTTGTTAATATTGATGTAATCTTTAAAACTGCAGTACATCACTTTGATCTATTGTCAATAATTTTTGCAGCGTACGTGATATAAGGTTTTTTTTTGCTTTTTATTCACATATTGGGTTACATTATCGAAATTTTCATACGGATCCCTAATAGTTAGACATATGGTATTGCTGACTTATTTGTAGATATTGATGTCCTCTTTAAAACTGTAGTACATCTCTTTGCTCTATTGTCAATAATTTTTGCAACGTACGCGATATAAGGATTTTTTTGCTTTTGATTCACACGTTAGGTAACGTTATCGAAGTTTTCATACGGATCCCTAATAGTTAGACATATGGTATTGTTGACTTATTTGTAGATATTGATGTCCTCTTTAAAACTGTCGTAAATTACTTTGCTCTATTGTCAATATAAAGATTTTTTTGGATTTTTTATCACACGTTGGGTTACATTATCGAAGTTTCGATGCAAACAAACAAACAAACAAACAAGCAAACAAACAATCAAATCTTTCCTCTTTATAATATTAGTATAGATAGTATAGAAGTATAGATGTAATGTATGTAGAAGTACTCGTATGTATAAAAAATAAACTTACTTGGAAAACACTCCAGAACTTGAAGGATCCCTCATTGATGATCCAGTCATAGTACCCAGCCCAGGGATCGGTGTACCGGCCTTGCTTCATAGGCTTCGGCGTAGTGGTAGTCTCATGGTAGTGGTCGTGCTCGTCGTAGTAATCCTCGAAACCACGACCAGTTCCCACTGACGTGCTGTTCGTTTTAGATGACTTTCGTTTCAGCTGAAAATTTAAATAGAAGTTTAAGAAATTGATGGAAAATAACTCTACTAAAGTAATATAAAAACAGAAAATTTTGTTAGATATTCCTGGCTGACGAAATTTAATGTAAGTAAGAGTTAAGCGCACCTGATTAACGAATTATTAATAAGACAAAATTGTATAAATAAATAGGAACACGACTGTACTGCTTCAGTACGGTAGACATCCTTTCAGATCCTAAACATGTTTAATGAAAGAAGTCAGAGGCACATCCAAATATTACATTTGGCAAATTTTGTTGTAGTTAGCATTTCATAACTGGTTTCTTCACGAAGTTTTCCTCCTAATAATTACCTGTGATTTTTTGAGTTCAGCTGAAAACCTGGACCTATTCTACTGGCCTATTCCGAGAGCCGGCAGATTACGGTAATTGGCTCACTAGACGAAGCTGCATATCGCACTAACATGCAAACCAAGGTATATGTGGCGTCCATGCAAGGGTGCTAACTAATTGCTTAGCGATACCCGGTCACCTACTTCAGGTCACCGTTACTGACCTGGATTCGTGATGCGGCAGAATTATAAGTACTTACAGAAGAATCCCGATTATCCGAATCAATTAAAACCAGTGGAAATTCGGATAATCGAAAATCCGGATAACCGATTTCGTAGTAAAATCAAACAGTGGTGGCGATTCTGTTGTGTCCAAGCTAAAAATAAAATTTCCTAAATTGATCGCTCTTATTCCTTTACGTTAAAGTCTTAATAGCATAACTTCAAAATGACAGTCCTAAAACTTATAATATTTTAATCAGTTCTCTATTTTATTTCGCATATTTTACACATCCAAGTGTCATCTTAGTCGACACCAATTTAATTGTGAATTTTAGGTTTAGCGTGGACACAACAGAATCGCCGTTTAAATGATATAAAACAAAACGATATAAATTTCATTAAAGAAGCAGATTTTTTTTTAATGTCTGATATCGTAGATTAGATATTATAATAAAAAGTATATAAAAAAATGTGGGTGATTAGGTGACTCAATAAAATATTTCGGTGTTAAGACTTTGTCTGTTTGTATGAACATGATTTACTCGAAAACTATTTTGACGTCAAAATAACATCTAATAGGTTCAAGGTTTGAAAAGAGGTATCGTTAATTTTACCTATATTACCTTGAAATCAAACTGTGAATGAAAATTTTCATTTTTGATCCACGCTAACGAAGTCGCGCACGAATACAGTTTCTTGTAATGTAAAAATGAAAATGAAATAGGATCACAACTATAATCCCCAAATATGATAAACAGAGAGGGTCTCTGATCTCCAGGCACTCGGATCCTTGATTAAGACTAAAGGGGGTATTCAGAGGAACGTTCAAACATAATTTAAAGTGGCTTTTACTATTGAGAATCTTGTGACATGTTATTTATGCTATAATCACGGTTCTGCAAATATCTCCCTATTTCACTCCACTTCTTGGCCTTGTGCCATCTTTTATCTCAACCGCCAGATCTTACACCTGATACGGCGTTTGCCTTATCTTCCATCTTCATAACAAACCTAACATTTTTTTAAAAGAAAAAGTACTTACAGCTATTTCAGTATTGTTTGTAGCAATGCTAGCGGCGGTAGATGATCTCTGCTTGTTCATATTTCTGACTACATCAAGAGCGGTTCTCATTGCAGTGAGGATGAACTGCGAGATCGGTATGCCAGAGTACACCGGTTCTGACTTTTCAGCTGGCGCCGGCACCGGATTATTAGATTCGTAGCCATCGTATGAGCCACTGTAAGAGTAAAACTAAATTAAATCCCGAACTCTTAGTTAGTGAAAAAATTTATCGGCAAACATTTAAAACAGGTAGGTAATTTCGAAATGAACAGAAAAAATAATAAACAAGAACAAAGGGCATTATTATAATTGTTTTACTTACCTAGTTACAAACATTAATCATAGGACAAATATATTTTAAAATAATTTTAGATTACAAGTGCAAAATAGGTACTTACTGTATCGGAACGTACTTGTATTTGTTGTAGGGCGGCGTGTACGGAGTAGCGGTGTCGTAGCGCACATCGGCGCGCGCGCCGCCCGCCCAGAGCGCCAAAGCTATTGCCCCCACCCACACCAATCCGTGGCATGTCAGCAACAATGCGCCTTTCGTCACCATCTCAAAACAACTTATACAATACTACTTATGCAAGCAGCAAAGGGAATGATTTTCTTAAAATACAAAGTTTACTTTTTTTCAGGCTGTATTCAATGTTCATAGTATGAAGGTGGACAAGCGACTGGCCAAGGAACGGTGTACCGCCCCAGTTAACAGCATATGGGAGCAACTGAAAGATGAATACTGTAAACAAATCGTGCGTGTCTCGGGTGACGTGTGAATTTAATTTGTGCTGTGACACAGTGAAAGCCTATTCGTAGGTACGTCTGCATTTTAACAAAGCCATTGTAAGTGGATGGAACAGAAAAGAACCTGACATACTACTAAATACTAATTAGTTAGAAAAGTACTTTATCTTGATATTGAGACATTGATTAAATTGTAGTTCTTTTCTTGTCCTGAACAAATGAACAAACTCGAATCGCATCCAAAAATATAAAAAAACAGTTCGTTTTGACAGATATCATTTTAAAAAAGAAAGTGTTGGTGGGTTATGAATAGAACAGTAGACTTTGGTCTACAATGGCACCTACCATCTAATTGGATAAATTATTTACATTTTTATTTTGTGATCACGTGTTCTTGCAGAGTGAATATGTACTTGGATTTTACTGGAACTAGACAAATTGACTCCAGTGACCTATATTTTATGACATTTTGGTAAGGATTAGGAATTGAGGTATGGACTAGAAGACTAGGTAGATTGTACTAGACTAGTACTAGATAATCGTTTGATACATAGGCGTCAGAAGATTGATAACAAATAAAACGATAAGTTACATAACTACAGGAGATAGGCTGCTGTCAACAAAACAGATAAAACACTAGAAATAAATTCAACAAGACAGGTTGTCAACTGTGATTATGAACCTGCGCTTAAAATGACCTTGCTGGCTTATGATAAGTGTACAGGTTGCTTGGGTATTAAATAAAACATCTCGAATGATACATATAATCAAACGTGTGCTTCGCTCGCAGGCCTTGCTTGGAGTGCTCCGATCAACGCTCGGTATTCATTCGTATTCACTCGGCTAGCCTCGGGAATCGAAGACGTTATCATCACTTTAATATTCCTTATACACTACATCTACCTTTTACAAAAAGAAAATGAAATAATAATTCTAGTAACAACCTGGTAACAATAATAATTAATTCTAGTTACATCAGATCATTTAAGTACAATATTTCAATCGTTAGGTAAGACTAATGTATATCATTAAATATGTAATTTTAATTAAATTAACTTTAACATATGATTTATTTAGTTGTTACATAAACATTTCTAAAATAGTATTTATTAATATCTGTGTAACCTACATTGTGTTCAAGCAAATAAACTATCTTTATCTCTATCAGACTTTCCACTTGCCTTCAACCCTTTTTTAATTAACTATATTTCTACATAGTGTTTTTCCATTAGCTTCATTTTCTAATACCACATCACTTCCTTCATCGCATCATTGCATGTTATTGCTAATTTATTTTCTTCAATTGCATCTTTGATGACTTTTCCGTCGTCACCTATCCTTCTTCTTTCTTTTAAATCTTCATCTCTGCATCCATATCCTTCGTTTCAAGATCTGCATGTGTGTCACTGCTCACTGTAGGCGTACTCGCAACGTTCAATTGATCAGAGTGAATGAAGCAAAAGAAGTGTCAGGATTGTAGCAAGTGGAAAGCCGTTGTCTCTGCCTACCTCTTTAGTAAACAGGCGTGATTTTATGAAAGTATGCATAATATTATAATAATAATATTACTATTATGTATTATATCAATAATATTATTTCTTTGTTTATTTCAAAGGCAAGCAAACATACCTTTAAAAATTTTCTAAAGTGATTTCATAACATGCATCTTATCATAGTTCTTTACTAATTGCAATTACCTCATCATGACTGTACTGTACAGACTCCATGATAATTCTTGCACGCGGTTTTTAATTAGGCCCAAATATTACCTCGAAAGGTTTATGATTACTTACCAAATTATTAGTAGCAAATATTATTATGCCATAGACGATTACATGAATGATAGAAATCTTGTAAATTCTAATTGTAATTAGTTATGTTTTATTATTTTAAATGTGCCTAATTATTTCCGTGTGTGACTGTTGTCTTTTTAAAAATATTATTATTATTTTTTGTAATTTTTATTAGGTATATCATTTAATTACATTTCATATTGCATGACTTCACATAGGCAGAGTACATTGGTTTCATAATTATCTAATACCTTTAAACGGGCAATTCTAATCTGAATCTCGGTTACGGCTCCAACGATGTTCGTGAAATTTAGTATGCGGGCGATACATCGATCTAGCTAGGTTTCATTTTTAGAAAACGTCCGTATTTCCGGGCAATGAAATATTGTCCTAGTCATCCAGGTAGATGTAATTAATTAACATCTTCTACACCTGTGTTTCAAGCAATGAATTCAAGCTTTGACTTTGACCTTTGACTTTGCCTTTGACTTTGACTTTGACTTTGACTTTGACTTTGACTTTGACTTTGACTTTGACTTTGACTTTGACTTTGACTTTGACTTTGCAGTCAAAACCAATTTCTTTTTCTGTTTAGCAATACCAATTTTCGCGATCAGAAGACTTTTATTACCATTATACAATAATCCTTGGCCCACGGGGCTACCCATTCTTGACAAGAACAGCCCCTAACCCGACAGGACTAGCATCAGCGTAAACTTGTGTCTTATCATTAGAATCATAGTATCCTAATGTCTTAAGAGCATTGCTGGGCAGGCATTTTCCTCGACGTTCCTCGTTTTTCCCTGTCTCCTCCCTGAATAATGATGTTTTTAATATTTCGACCATACAATCTATGCGGACCATTGTATGCCTCTATGTTATGTTTTTCTCCAAAAACTAATTAGTTTATGATTTAGAAGCCTTCTAAAATCACAAAATTTTACCAGTTTTATCGCCCTCTTCAGACGTCCATAAAACCAATTTGACGAATGTAAAATAATAAAAGAAAAACATACAGGCAAAGCAAAATCTTTCTCTTTATTATTCTTGAAAAAAATATTAAAATCGATTTAGTTTTGAAGGAGAAAACAGGAGAATACGAAATAGCGATTTCATCATTAAGAATTTAATTGGGTCCGAGGTGCCGTTGTCTCTATCACCATTCATACGTTTATACATGTCATATCGGGCACAGCGCAACAGCAATAGATTTTTTAAATACCTAAGTACCTTTTTTTTTTCTATTTCAATTTTTTCTATATGTATACCTTTACGTGAAGCTCTCACGATGACCAAATAAGTTTATTTGTTTGACCCTACTATATAAGCATTTGCTCTTATTCGAAAGAACGGGTAATAACTACTAATACTTTTTTGATTCTCTCATCATGTTGGGCGTCGTCGCTTACATAAATAACGATGTCGTCAATAAAATTTACCATGTTTTCGCATGGCAACAAAATTAATTCCAATATTATTATTATTATTTTTTTAATAGTATTCTCGAGTCAACTAATAAACACCGAACACTGTCAAGCCTTTACTACAAATAAAGGTGATTATAATGTCTACCCTCACTAAGCCGATGAAATGCATTTTTTCCTTAGCTAATTTTTCCACCAACAAATCAAATCTTGAGCTTCAAGCTCAAGATTTTTTGAACATGTTACATGTTCTTGTAACTATTTTTTTTTTAGGATTTTCTACACAGAACTTGGTACTCATAGATCTCATTTCTTTTGTCGATTTCGTTGACATAAGAAGAACATACATAAGTTATAATTAACTTGGCTATCATTTCACATTTATGTTTTTGATGGAATATCTGTATATTTTATTTTTTATTTTATTTTTGTTTTTCAGGTACATACTTACAGCTTTTTATCTTTATCAAATACCTTTATGGTCGCAATATGTACATAAACTTACATAACACGACGTAAATGGTTAAAAACACCAAATAAAATATTTTATTTAAATACAAGTTAGGTACCTTCACAGATACATAATATATGTGTAATGAAACGACTTTGTCGTTAATCCGACCCGTTGGATAGTAAACCTTATTTGTTTATTTTGATCTCGACAGTCTAACATAGACGCGTACCTACACTTTGGCAACGTTTCAAATCTTTAAATGATGCCAGCTAATGAATAATTGCAGGTCTCATCAATAACTATCAGAACCACTGTTTATTACACCGCTCGTACTCGACGCGGGTCAAATAACGTTGGTCCTTAACTTATTAAGTTAACTTTTTGAACTTTTTCTTTTGTATACTCCCAATAACCTACCTTGATGCCAAATATCAGGTTTCTAGGTCATCTGGAAGTAAGTTAGGTTTTTGATCTATAAAAGTCAGTGAGTGTGCGAGTCAGTTGTAAAAATACGGATTTTTAAACGTTATTAAGTCAATAACTGTTTGAGCTACATTTAAGCACATCAAAGTCGACATTTTGATGGGGAAAACTATAATAATAGTAAATCCCCTTGTTCAGATTTCTCTAAACTATTTCATATTTAGATAGGTACCGTTTGACAATTTTATCAAACTATAATTTTACCTTTCGTTCAGATTTCTCTAAACTATACCATATTTAGATACCGTTTGACAATTTTATCAAACTATAATTTTACCTTTCGTTCAGATTTCTCTAAACTATACCATATTTAGATACCGTTTGACAATTTTATCAAACTATAATTTAACCTTTCGTTCAGATTTCTTCAACTATACCATATTTACATACCTTTTGACAATTTTGTCAAATTATAATTTTACCTTTCGCTTAGATTTCTCTAAACCATACCGTTTGTCAATTTGTCAAACTTTAATATTACCTTCTGTTTAGATTTCTCTAAACCATACCATTAGATACCGTTTGTCAATTTGGCAAACTATCATTTCCATTCAGATTTATTTAAACCATACCATAAATGTATTTAGATACCGTTTGTCAATTATGTCAAACTATCATTTCTTATTTTCGATTTTACAGGTACCGTTTGGTAATCCAAACTACCTCTTTTATCCAGTGATACCCCAATTAGTTTTTTGGAAACCGACAAATACAGGTGTTCGTTAAATGATTGTAACCAAAACAAATGCATAATGTATTATTTCACTTTGGATGGATGGATGGTCTATTTAAAGACAATGATAATAGTAATTATATTATATAAACGTTCTAATATTTTCTTAATATTGGGTTGAGTATTTCCAAATGAAATAAAATTAATCGTGACAAAACTATAAATAGTTTTGTTATATAACTTAAAAGTTATGGTTACAAATCGTTTAATATATTTTGTCGGAGACTCAAACCTGAGGTACCACTGTATCTATGTACATTGTACACATCTCGTTTTTCTATGCAGGCATAATAAAATGCCCACTCGTAGGTACCAACCAACGCGAAAACAGTAATTGCCTTCTTACAATATCAGACTAGGATACATACTTACTAAGTTTACTGCCTATCAAAGAAGGTAGGTGTGAATAAACGATATGAAATTCTAATGCAAAATGTATGATAACAAGTCTACCAGAAGGTAGTATGGAGGCGATAAATGCGCTCCTCTCACCTACTAGTCCGATAAGCTAGTAGAATCATTATAAAATGCACCTTAGAAAGATAATAATTAGGTACATTATCTTAGATTTTCGTTTTAGGTACATTAACTTTGATTTTTGTTCGTATTTTATTTGTAATAACAATCTAGTAAGTTTCCCATCTTTTATTTGTAAGACAAAACAGTTTCGACTCGTTGATCTACCTTTTTTTTTTTTTTGTGTTTTATTTTTGTTTACTTACGTAAATAGTTGTAACCTGGCACGGTCGCCACTTGTACAGGTTGCTTGGGTATTAAATAAAACATCTCGAATGATACATATAATCAAACGTGTGCTTCGCTCGCAGGCCTTGCTTGGAGTGCTCCGATCAACGCTCGGTATTCATTCGTATTCACTCGGCTAGCCTCGGGAATCGAAGACGTTATCATCACTTTAATATTCCTTATACACTACAATAAGTATTTAAAAAAAAAACATTTTCACAAGCTGTTCAGTATCACTATCACTACATAGTATAAAGCAAAGTCGCTTTTCGCTTCCCGCGTATGTATGTATGTTTGCTTATATCTTTAAAACTACACAACGGATTTTGATGCGGTTTTTTTTTAATAGATAGAGTGATTCAGGAGGAAGGTTTATATGTATAATAACATGCTACCCGTGCGAAGCCGGGGCGGGTCGCTAGTCTCCCAATAAGTGTTTCTTTGTCATTAAAATGCATTAGTATCTATACCTATCTGATTATAATCAAAAATCTTTAGATATTTTTCAATGTTTATTTTTCAAAATTAAGGTATTTTTTTTCGTATTTCACAGAATTTCACTTACTATAAAAATCACTGACCATAAATAGGTCTAATTTTGTCAAGCTATAATTTTGACGTAGATAGGTAGGTACCGTAAGTGCCTAACCCTCGTATTCAAGAACGACACTATGAGAACACGCACCGACAGTGGACGAAATCTTTTTTCATAAAAATCACTTTATGTGTTGTGCGACACTGCATAGTGTGACTAGAGGCACATTGTCGTGTACCTCTAGCCAAAGTTGAGCTCTAAAGGCACACGGAAGCGTGCGCCATAGTGCCGCTCAACACATAAAGTGATGTTTATGAAAAAAGATTTCGTCCACTTTGGGTGCGTGTTCTCATAGTGTCGTTCTTGAATACGAGGGTCAGTCAAGTATTACTGTTTGATGTTTCGTATCCTCCATCAGGGAGAATGTAAGTGATTGAATTCCTTTCGCTGGTATGTTTTTTATTGTTTACGTCTCAATGTACCGGTTATTATTATAAATTAGAAAAACAGAAATGTAATAAAGTTCCACTTACGGGACGCTATGGTGCTGATTGGTGCTGTAAATAGGTATGGTTTTCTTTATATTCATAGACATTTCAGGTTGTAAAACATAAGCCAAATCCTCTTCGCAACATGTTTGTCAACGTGTTGTGCCGATCCCACATTAAGTGGGAAAAGGAGAAGAATATGACGATGACGGACATTTCAGCGCCATCTTACCCCAAACTAAGCAAAGCTTGTACTATGGTAGTTAACTGAAGTAGGTTTACCGAGCACCTATAGGCAGGGACCGAATAACCGAAAAATTAAGATACCTCTATTTATCGATATGACGTCATACCGATAAATTCCGGTATTCCATATATTTCAATACCTAAAAATATAACGGTACCGAAAAGCTTCTACCGAAATTCATAGTGGTATACTAAAGGTTGAATAACGATACCGCAATTTCTACCCAAATATTATAGGTTTTCTCACTCCCCGCGCGGCGGGGAGCGGCGGCGGCGGCGGTCGGTGCATCAAACGACTTACTACGTTTGTTTTGTTGTGTTGTGTCAGTTTCAGTTGTGTGTGATGCGACATACGAACTATACCTATAGCGAACTGCAAATTCAAAATCGAACTCAAAATTTCATTACTTAGATGATAGGTCTGTTCCCTACCTACGTACCTACGTAGTAGGTACTGTATCTACCTCTACCTAGTAGGTAATGTCGGCGGATCTTAGTTTAGTTAGGTAAGTATCTACCTACCTACGTAAAGATAGCTGTTTGGTTGCGCGGCAGACAATTTTTGACCTTATCCAGTGACACATAACCATTCTTGCTGTGACACGGCACGTAGGTAGGTAGGTACCTACCTACTGACCTTACCTGCCTCACTATGTTTTGTACCTATTGAATGTAGGTACCTGCCTACCTCGGTACCTACCCACCTAGGTAGGTAGGTACCTACCTACAGTTCTGCCAGCGGGTCTAGGCATTTGTGTAGTTAGCTGTGTGTACGCAGAAATGGTTTTGTGTCAGTGACACAAAACCATGATAAGGTCGAAAATTGTCTGCCGCGCAACCAAACAGCTCACTTCACAGATGCCAAGATCCACCAACCCGGGTCAGCCGGCTTATTTCGTAAAAACTATGTTTATCATGTTATGGCTTTCAATGAAGTTTAGGTGGGACATATAAATTGGAATTCTCATAAATTTTAGAGAATACCTACCTACCTATTTCACCTAAACTGCATTGAAAACCGTATAGAGTAGGTAGTACCTATGTACTTTACTTACTATTAAAGTATAAATATTATGTGGTATGTGGTAGGTAAGTATAGGTTACCTAATACCTACCTATAATTAAAAATTTATAATAGGTAGATATTTGTTTGACCCACCCACCTATGCACTGTTGCGTAGTGAAGGGTAAGACTAGGAATAGATGCCTCACTGTTGTGCGTGTGTAGTGAAGGGTAAGACTGGGAATAGATGCCTCACTTTTCGAAGTTTATATCGTATTTACTTACCTATCTACATATATAAAAATTTTGCTTTACCTACTGACTGACTGATCTATCAACACACAGCCTAAACCGAAACTTAAAATTTCTTCAGCGCTGTAGGTTGTGCGTTCAATCCCAACCCGGGGCAAATATTTGTGTGATGAACATAGATATTTGTTCTGTGTCTGGGTGTTAGTACCTAACTATATCTATCATAATTATTTATGTACCTACTTAAGTATAAAATTATTTACCTAAGTATTCTATCAGTTAACTAGTTCCCATAGTACAAGCTTTGCTTAGTTTAGGGCTAGATGGCGATGTGTAAAATGTCCAACAATATATATCTATTTATTTATTTATTTATTAGTTTAACATAAATCTATTTGTTATTATAATAACTGCCACAGATGACTAACTCCATCAAAATAAGTATAAATAAATATATGGACGGGCAGAAAACTGTATTAATTTGTGGGAAATGGTATGTGGGTTTTATTTATTTCTTCTCAATGTGTATAACCTTTTTTTAGGTAGAAAAAGACGTCTGTCATCAGATGTTTTTTGCGGCTTGGATGTTGGAATGTCGCAGAGTATTTTGCCGACAGTTAGCAAACGCAAAAAAGCAGATCATAGACGAGTTTCTAATTCATCTGATGAAGGATCGCCATCAGCCCCAGTGTCCCCTGTATATGAATCTGATTTACATTTGAAGAACTGTATGCCGTCGCCGAAAAAAGAAAAAGAGAAACCAGGAACTGAATGTGTTTTCGAATGCGATGATTGTGTCAGAGAAAATAAAATTGATAAGGGAAGTTATCATTTCTGTCACATGCTCTTGGATGAGCTACAATTTGTACGTCCATGTATGCGAAACATGGCGTATAGGCATATCTTAAAGATTGTTGACGCAGTAAAAGGGCAACATAAAATGGGCGAAGAAATCCAAGTAACTTATCCACCTTTTAAACACTAGATGTACAACAAAATTGATTAAAAATAAAAAAACTATGCAAATTTTAAACATGTATTAATGTTATCTTTATTACTTATTTTATATTTCCTACTAATATTATAAATGCGAAAGTTTGTGTAGATGGATGGATGTTTGTTACTGTGCAGTCGGCGGATCTAGGCACTCGTGAAGTTAGCCGTAGAAACGCACAAATGGTTATTATGTCACTGTATAAAGTCGAAAATTGTCTGCCGCGCATCCAAACGGCTAACATCACCAGTGCCTAGATCCGCCGACTGCACAGTAACAAACATCCATCCTACAACTACTTCAACTACTAAACAGACAGATTTGGTTGAAATTTGGTTTATAGATAGACTATGACCGGGTATAGATAAAAATTGTCCTATATTTAAATACAGGTCATAATCTAATACGCTAATCAGTAATTAATTGTTCTGTTGGCAACGTTCTACAATTAGAATTTCCAAAAAAATAAACAATTAAAACAATTTCGCTCTTATTCCTTTACAATAAAGTCTAAATTTGAGTAATCTCAAAATTTTAAATTTGGAATTATTTTTTTTCGTTTATTTCTGATGAACGAAATAAATAAGAAAATCAAAATTTCACTTTACTTTTATTGACTAGATTTACGTAAAAAAATAGTTAAATTACTTAAAACTAGCCTACGTTTTAAAACTGTCATCCTGAGGTTACGCAAATTTAGACTTTAACGTAAAGGAATAAGAGCGATGGTGTTTTAGGATTCCGAAATTTTTTTATGGGCACAATAGAATCGCCACCTACTTTAATTTAAATTTTATCATAAAGAAATAAAAGAGAAGTTATGTGTATTTATTATGTAAATACCTACCTGCCGGTAATTTATTTTCCCGACATTTCGATTATGTTACTTACCTACAAATAATTACAATAGCCATGGTCGCGAGCAGACGTCATAGTCGGGAAAATAAATTAAAGGTAGGTACCTACTTAATTACGTGATAAAGACCCGTGTCAAAATCTATAGTTAAAGGTAGGTAGGTACCTACCTACTGTGCGTGAACGCGTGCGCAACAGAACAGAACAAACAAAGTTTTATTAACCTGTGTGTCGCTCGATTGACAAAGACGTGTGTGTGCGTTCACAACAAACGAACTCGCTCTGAGTTTTGCCCCTCACGCGCCCTCCCCCCCCCCCTCCTCCCTTCTCTCATAGCCGACGAACGACACTCAAGATTTTTTCGATACCGTTATTCCATACCGGTATAATTTCGGTATGGCCCAACCGCTATCGAATAACGGTACCGTTATATTTTTGCGGTACCAATACCGTTAACCTCTACCGCTTTCAGTCCCTGCCTATAGGTAAGCTTGTTTGAGCTTATTTGCAAGAAAGTCATGTCCAATACGTGCGGAGCTAATTAGGACGCGGGTTTTATCGCGATGTTTTCTTTGTCGTTTTAAGCACCTGTTCAATGAACAGATACATTTTACGAATAAAATAATTCATTGGTGCCTGACCGGGATTCGAACCAAGTACCAGATCGTATATGCCACTAAGCTAACATGCCTAAGGTAGCGATAAGATAAAGGTAAGGCGAATCACTCAAGTGGATGTTATCTCAATATATTTTCTTTAGCAATGCCCGAAATGTCATGTGTCGGTTAGTGTTACTCCGTTAAGACACCATGGAGGACAAAAGTGTACTAACTTTATTAGTAGGATTAATTTTATTCACTTCAAATTCAGAATGTGCTAGTAGAATCGATCCGTTGGTAGATTCAAAAGTAGGATTAATCCGCGGTCTAAAGGCTACCGATGGAGAATATTCTATGTTTATGGGGATCCCATACGCATACGTAAACGAATCGAATCCTTTCGGAGTAAGTATAAACCCCGTACAGTAAACAATTGCAGTAAAAATCAAGTTCTAATCTGACCAAACATTTTAGCACTCCATACCCCAACCCGGATTCAGTGGCACTTTTGAAGCTTTTGATGACTCAGCGATATGCCCTCAAATTGAGGGATCAGGTACCCCAATTGGAAGCCTTG
The DNA here is from genome assembly GCA_912999785.1 of Hydriomena furcata. Taxonomy (NCBI): domain Eukaryota; kingdom Metazoa; phylum Arthropoda; class Insecta; order Lepidoptera; family Geometridae; genus Hydriomena; species Hydriomena furcata. Next base: position 10,847,055 of record OU538824.1, read on the forward strand.
ACTGTCTTCACTTGAATATTTATGTTCCAAATACTGCTAGTTCAGCCAATCGCTTGCCTGTTATGATTTGGATCCACGGAGGAGGTTTTGAAATGGGATTCTCCGGGAGAGACCTGTACGGACCCAGATATTTAGTGCGACACGATGTCATCTTAGTGTCTATCAACTACCGTCTCGGACCATACGGGTTCTTGTGTTTGGACACTCCTGATGTTCCCGGGAATCAAGGCCTCAAAGACCAGCGTATTGCATTGAAGTGGGTGAAGAATAACATAGAGGCATTCGGTGGCGATGTCAATAAAATAACTATTTTTGGCGAAAGCGCCGGAGGAGTGTCTGTAGATTTACATCTATTCTACAGCGAAGCCAATCTTTTCAATAAAGTTATAATACAAAGTAGCACGGCATTATCTCCTTGGGCCATTTTAGACTCGGACGCGTCTACTCCCTTGAAACTAGCGGAACATCTTGGGCTAAGAACCGAAGAATTAGAAGAAGCTCTATCTTTCCTCACAACAGTCGATACAAAATTAGTGATGGCAGCCTCGGTCGAATCTGGACTTATTTTTAGACCCTGTGTTGAGAAATACTTTGATGATGTTGAAGCGTTCATTGACGACCATCCAATTAACTTAGATCTGCCGAGTGTTCAAAATATTCCAGTTCTCGCTGGACATAATAATGACGAATCTTTAGCGTGGGTATTGAGTAGAGATCCTGAATCACAGAAAAGTTTAATTCTTGACTATCTAAAGGATTACCTTATCTTTAGCAGCGATGAAGTCGCTGAAGTGGAGAAACTAATAAGACATTTTTATGTTGGAGACAACGAAATAAATGAGTTCTCAATACGATCTATTGCAGACTTTGATTCTGATTTTACATTCAATTATCCTGTATCAAAAAGTGTCCAAAAGTATTTGGAAAATGGGGCTACAACTATTTACCAATATGTGTTCTCATACAACGGAGAACGAAACACCGGAAAGTATTCACTGAACGTAACTATCGGAGGCGCTTCTCATGCTGATGAGCTAGAATATCTGTTTGATCCGAATTATCAGATTAATCAGCCTACACCTGAGGATCAACTGGTCATTGATAGGATCACCACGTTATGGACTAATTTCGTAAAATATGGGTATGTTTTATTTAATATTATTTATAATTAAGGACATAAATGATATAATCAATTAGTCTGTTCGGTCTTCTTTAACAAAGCGTATTATACTGTAGATGATTATATAAATGATAAATCCTCGTGGCCTGATGTCGCTCTGCCACTCGACAGCTAAATATTAATTTAGGTACTTAATTTTATTTTGTGTAACATTTGTCTACTTTAATTATTTTTAAGCAAATAGTTATTTTATCTGTAAGTTTTAATTCTAAATCAAGTGTAGCGTGTGTTGCTTTTTGAATTTGTGCTGAAGCTCTTTAGTTATTTTTTTTTATTGTTGTACGTACTTGAGTAGTAGGTACTTTTAATTATTATTCATGTTTGAGCTTTCACCTTGTTCGATTGGCACCACACTGGAGCTCTACATAGCATTAAGGAAAGGATCATAAAAAAAAAGGTAGACCCCAAGCCGTGTTTGTTGCCTGATTCTTCTAGGCTTGGTCGCGTGGAATCGGCGTAGCTTCACCTAGTTCCTAAGACGTTTCAAAGTGATCCTTGTGATTTTATTGAAATAAATGATTTTTGAATTTGAATTTGAATTTGTTGTAGGTAGGTACCTACAACCTAACTGAATCTCAAATCGATAAAAAGCAGCATTTTATAAAATTTCAGAAATCCGACACCTGATATCTCTGAGCTCCTGCCTGTGGCTTGGCCTCAAGTGACGAAAGACACAGTGCCTTACTTGGACATTGATTCGGAGTTAACCGTTAAATCAAGGCCGTTCCATGCAAGAATGGCTTTTTGGGACCTCTTCTACAAATTATACTATAAAGCTCAGAGAGGATATTATGATAAGGAATGAACTAAACGAAGAAGACCTCACCATTTGATTGAAATGAGAAGAAAGTATTTAGTTTAGTTAAACTATTAGGGCATTGGTTTTTAATGAATATCTATAAGAATCTATTATAATATGGTAAAAAGTAGGTAAAATAATAAAATTACAAAAATTCAAATTAAAATGTTTTCAAATTGTTTACTTCAAAAAGTCATCCAGCGTTGTGATAGTGAACCACATTTAAAGTAATAGTCAATAAATAAACACGAGTAAAAAACTGTTGTTTAAACGTGTCCAATTCACAACAACTTATCAAATATTATACCCTAACCCACTCGTAGTTCGTAGATCATTAATAACATCTATTTTATCTTCTTCTGGTTAAAATATTTTTTTCCAGCCTCAGCAATAGCATGAGTTACTTTCCCAGTAATTTCGTGTAGGTTTTCGTTTGAGAAATCGTAAGAATCAATAGAACGCTTGGAGAAGAAAGGAGCCGTTTGGTCATTTGGTCTCCAACTGTTGGGATAAACGATCTTGTGTCGCAACACGGCCTTGATGATAAGTGCACCCACGTAAACGATAAAATACACACTGAAGTACAGCGGTAGATAATACAGCTTCTTGCCTAGATAGTAGTAACTGTATCTGTTGACACGAGGTGTCTCCGTCGTCGTGGTTGTGGTTGTAGTATGATGGTGGTGATGATGGTGATAATCGTGATCGTGGTCATCAAAGTCATGGTTGAACTTTATATCTCCGCCATGAAAATCTTGTGGAAAGCCGTGGTCATCCATTGGGGGTCCGCTGTCCATGTCCGGCTTCATATCGGCCGGCGGAGGAGGCGGTGACATGCCTGCATCTTTCATATCATCCCCGCCCTTCATACCATGCGGCTTATCGTATATCAACTCTGGGTAATCTGGACTATACGAATGATCAGGTCCGGGACCGTAGCTAGGAGGCGGGGCTTGCGGTGGGGCTGAGTATTCCGGTTTGCTGTAATGATAACCTTGAAAGTTAGGTTTATCATCATCTTCGGGGGGTGCATCATCAATTGGTGGTTTATCATAAGAGTATCCACCGGCAGGAGGTGCATCAAGCATTATTTGTGGTTTTTTGTATGAGTAACCGCCACCGGGGGGTGAATCTGCCATCATTGGAGGTGCGTCGTACGAGTATCCGCCGACTGGTTTAGCCATTGGCGATAATGTGGGAAGGAACGGTTGAGATGGAGGAGAGGGTGGCTTGTATCGGTATGAGACGTCGGGTGGTCCGTCGCTGTCTGGTGCGGAAGGACCTGAATTATCTGATGTGTCTACTGGTGGTTGAAACGATGTAGAAGGTTTTGGGGCAGATGGAGGTGCTGGCGCTGACTGAGGTCTAGACGGGTATGGTGGGAACGACTCGTAGCTCGTTGGTGCGGGAAAGTCACCATCGGACACTCTTGGAGGAGGTGGCGGCGGGGGCGGCACCAAGTTGGCCACAGCTATCGGAGGCATCACGCCTGGACTAGACTGCTTGGATTTACTTCCGTAGCTTGGCTGAGGTAAGTACGGCTGCGCCGGGTTATATCTATCGATCGGCTGGCGCATCATAGGGACGACATCCTGAACTTCGCCTCTAACAGGTTTCTTGATGTCATAGAAGTTATCCAAACTTGTATACATATTATTGCCCTTTTTGCTGTTAGAAATTGTGTTAAGAAGTTGCTTATTCTGTGTTTTCATTTGAAAAGGTTTCAGATTTATGTACGGAAAACGCATGTTTGGTACAGTGCGTATTGCCCGCGATTCATTTTCAGCTCCATTGCCAGGGTTGGTTCCAAATCTGCAAAATAATGATGAAAAATATAATTTACGACAAAAATACATTCGTAATAAAATTGACAAAGCAGTAATTTTGGAAATTCTATTAAATTTGTTAACTAATCTGTTATTTAAAAGTAAACATTGGGAGAAAACAAACAGTAGGGACTGTTTATTCCTTTTTAAAGTTCTCACCCTGGTAATGCAAAGTTGCTATCCATCGCTCCTTCCTCACTTTTATCCTCATTCTGTGGTGTCTCGGTTGTTTCTTTATTTTCATCGTTAGTTACCTCGTCCCACTTGCCAGAATATTCGTCATATTTCTGGCTGTCGATAATATGCCAGATGTTTTGCACGTTTGGCACTTCCGACCTTGTGACCTCTGGTGCTTCGGTGGTTGTGGTAGTAGTAGATGTACTCGTAGTGGTCCGAGGAGTCGTTGAAGATGCAGTATCGATATACACAGGAGCTGAATCAACATTATACATGTTGTTGTAAAGAGCGAAGTAATCCGTCATATCAGGAGTTGTTGACTTTTGCTCTTTGTTCATGTTGGTCGGTGGAGGCAATCCATAGTTCACACTCTGCATTTCATCGGGCACGTAGATCGGTCTCGTAGTAGTACTTGTAGTAGTCGTCGGTACGATTTTCTCCTTCTCAAGCAATTTCCGAATCGTTTTCATTTGATTGCCAGACTCGAACTCAGCGAATATTAGATCCGGTGTTGGCGTTGTGGTTACGTTTCTCGGAGGGTCCATCCTTCGCATCCAGTTGTGGTAATAGAAAGGCGCCGATCTGCCTTCATCGGATCGAGGCTGTCCAGGGGATGGAGTCACAACATACACTAGAGGTCCCGGTAACTTTGATGATTGCGCTTCATATTTACAAAAATACACTATCAAACAACTAAGTAGTAACTTCTTCATTTTTATTTGAGGCACATTAACCTGAGCCGGAGACTGATCGAGTACTGACTAGTGAACGATAGGGTAAAGGCCTAATCATTACAAATGGTCGCTGAAGTCAAATTGCGATAATTTTTAGCGGTATTTCAGTATTTAGAACGTCTGATGCACGACTCTCATGACCTAAACCCAAGTTACAATTTACACCATTAGCGCGATACTCACTCCCGGCCGCTTCTGTAGAAAGTGTCACATATTTGTATAACATTTTGAGCTCAAAAAGAAAGCAGACTACTTCGTGATAATAGTATCTATAACCAAGAATTTTACAGTTTTTATAGCCAATTATATTTCTTTTTTAGGGCACGTTACGTAGAAAAAAAAACAACAATCCGAACATCTATAAGATATTTATTGAGTTTAAACTTCTTGGACTTACATATAATGCTCCTATAGAGATCTCTGGTCAAAGGAAAATGTTATTGACAAACGGGTATGTATGGTTATCTCTCACTAGCGCCACATCGCATTTTAATTATCCTAGAAACTGATTTTGTATGTAGAATGGTCGCATACAAAGACGTGAAAAAAATCAGCTTTCCGTATGAGAAAGATGCGATGCGGCGCTAATAAGGGTAAAGCTTTTTTCAGTTTGATTTCAAATAAATACTTAAAGTTCTTTAATATTCGCAATATAATTCCTTAACATTAAAACGATTACCTATGGGTAACTAAACTCATCACTTCATTTAATAAAGTAGGTAAGTAGTAACAAAATAATAAAAGTCAATAAAATATTCATGTAGGTACTTTCATAAAATGCACATTAGAGAGTTCAATCTTACAATATCAACAGTCATATATTATTTACTTGCTCAAACATACAACAATGGTTAGAAACAAAGGACAACTGCTAATTAATACTAACTCTTCTAAAAAACTCAATATCCATCTACTTTGTAAAGCTCAAGCTGCGTTCAAATGGCGTGCGATATATAGCTCAACACTCACTCACACTCATTATAATAGATAGATAGATAGATAGGATCACGACTGTAATCCCCAAGTACGGTAGACATCCTCTCAGATCTCCAGACGCTTAGATCATTTGAAGATGTCTAGTGGGGGTAGTCAGAGGCACGTCCAAACATTATATTTGGCACATGCCCACATTTTGCAGTAGTTAGCATTCCATACGTGACAGGTTGCAAGCCCATCGCCGTTTATAAGAATACTAACTGGTTCCCTCACTATGTTTTCCTAGCAGTAATATTCAAAATTAAACACCCGCACTTTCTTTATTAAAAACTACAGCAATGATTATTTTTTTATTAAAAACTGTCTTTCTATTTGTATGATCGAAATTTACTCTAAAATCACTAAACCGATTTTGAGGGAAAACTATTTTTCTACATTTTCTAAATACATTATAGATGACATATCGCTTACTGTTTGTACACGGCTTAATATGTATCATATACATATCATCCAGTTTTGAGTTCCTCCTTCTTAGTACCGCTCGAAGATGTTTCTGTTTCATTGTACGCTGGGTTCTCTACCCCCGAGTCGCTACCACCATCCGTGTTATCCGCAATCAACTTTGACTTTTGCGTGTCCGTCATTTTCAACTTATCTTCATTAACATCTTTGGCGGTGTCTGTGCTCTTTATATCTTTGACTTTTTCATGCCCTTCAATATCGATGGGTGATCTTTTCTTGTAGATATCGTGATCATCGCTCACAGCACGCTTTTTTATGTAGAACTGGTTGAATAAGTAGTAAATGCATCCGGTGATGAATGTGGAGCATGCGAGGATTTGGAAGGTGGGTCTGGTGCCGAAGAACTTCAGCAAGTAACCGCCGACCAAGCTGCCTGTGCCCTTACCTGGAATTAGAGGAAAAATTATCTACATTCTTAAAACGTAAAAAAATATATAAATAGGATCACGACTGTAATAAATTAATAATAAATAAATAAATATTGGTGGACTTTACACACAGCGCCATCCAGCCCCAAACTAAGCAAAGCTTGTACTATGGAAACCAAATAACTGATAGAATACTTAAATACTTTTTTTTTGTAAATACTTATTATACATATTCACACCCAGACACAGAATAAACTTCTACGTTCGCCACACAAATATGTGCTCTGGATGGGGATTGAACCCACAACCTAAACCGCAGAAGGCAGAGTTAGAGGCCATGTCAATGTAATCCTCAAGTATGGTAGATATCTACTCAGATCTAGGCGCTTAGATCCTTGAATCGTGATATTATTTTATGCAAACCCGTCGCGGGTTTGCAACCTGTCACGCAGAATGGAATGCTAAATGCACTATTGCAAAATTTAGGGAATGCGTCAAATTTAATGTTGTGACGTGTCTCTGACTACCCCATTTAGATTTGCTGCATATGGACTAAAAATACCTTAATCAGTGACTGAAAAATGTCTCGTAATAGTGACCAGTAACCCCCTCTAAGGTTGAGTTTCAACCTACGCGGATCTATGCAGAGCAGACCAATCACAGCGTTCGAAATTAGGAATTGTAAATTTCGAATTACGGCCAGCTCCACGTAGGTGACAAATCATCCTTATGCTCGACGCTTGATAATGTACAACGAGTTTTCTGATGTTTTCTGTGTTTGTGATGTTTTCTTTTTAGGGTTCCGTACCCAAAAGGTAAAAGCGGGACCCTATTACTAAGTCTTCTGTCTGTCACAGGGCTGTATCTCTTGAACCGTGATAGCTAGACAGTTGAAATTTTCACAGATGATGTATTTCTGTTGTCGCTATAACAACAAATACTAAAAACACAAGAAATTAGATATTTATGTGGGGCTCCCATACAACAAACGTGTTTTTTGATGTTTTTATATAGATAATGGTACGAAACCCTTCGTGCACGAGTCCGACTCGCACTTGGCCGGTTTTTATTTCTTTTAATCTATCTTTTCATGTAAAACGGTTAACATACCAACTCCGAAATAAATCCCTCCGAGTAATCCCTGCACAGACGTGTCAGTGCTAGTGGAAGAAAGACGTGCTGCATACGTCACTGCCGCTGTGAACGCCAGCGATGACGTTATTGATTCCAGCGCCTCGAATATCAGACAGTACCACGGGTTGTAGATAAGGGAATAACCTGTAACAAGATTTGTTGCCAAATTTAAAGTTTGGACGAGCCTCTGACTACCTTTTCACATAAGCTTACATGATCATCAATTTAACATCGTGTACCATCCACTTTAGAATCTAAATAGTCATGACGAGACACTAGATATTGCCAAGCACACATATTTGTGTTTAGACTATGTCCAAGTCAAACTCAAAAGGTTATTATTTCAGTAAAATCACAAGGATCACTTTGAAACAACTTGGGAGCTAAGTGAAACGGACACCACCGCGCAACCAAGCCAAGAAAAAAAAAATAGGATCACGAGGATCACGACTGTAATCCACAAGTACGGTAGACATCCTCTCAGATCTCCAGACGATTAGATCCTTTGAAGATGTCTAGTGGGGGTAGTCAGAGGCACGTCCAAACATTATATTTGGCACATGCCCACATTTTGCAGTAGTTAGCATTCCATACGTGACAGGTTGCAAGCCCATCGCCGCTTATAAGAATACTAACTGGTTTCCTCACGATTTTTTCCTTCACCGTTTGAGCACGTGTTTTTGATGCGCATATAAATTTTTCGATCAGAAAAATCCATTGATGCACGCCGGGATTCGAACCCACGACCTTCAGATTGAAAGTCGAGGTACCTCCCACTAGCCAACACGGCTTAAGCCTAGAAGAATCGTGCAAAAAACACGGCTTATTATTGTCTTTATTTTTTTCGTTGGTCCTTTTCGTAATCTAATAATGATTTCCTATTAAATAAATTGGTATAAAATACTCGATAAATTGGTACAAATCTTACCCAATAGCCTGATAGCGTAGAAAATAAAGCCAATGAACAAAACATTAGCATGGCCCAGTCGTCTTACTATGGGCCCCGATAGCACTAGTAGGGGAAGGCCGGCCAATCCGCCCACGGTAACTGTTATGCCCATCAGGGATCGTGACGCGCCGAGATCTTGCAGAAGCCAGAATAGAAAGCTCTCGATGTATCCCCATGCAGTACCTGATAAAAATAATAAAGTTTTAAAAACTAAAAAAATAAACCGACAAAAATGTTTTGACCAATCGAGAAGTCAAGAGTCGATATTACAATTTAATAGGGTCATTTTTCTTCTTCTTCTTTCTTCTAACTTAAGAGCTGTGCTCTTGTCGGTGTAATTGATGCAGCTCTCTCCATCTATTTCTCTCCAGTGCCGTCTCTTTAACTTCCTTATACGACACGACAGCTATTTTCTCCTTTATCTGGCTCATGTAGCTTATTCGTGGCCTTCCTCTTCCTCTCTTCCCTTCAATCTTCCCTTCCATTATAGTCTTTATAAAACTGTCGTGCCGTATAAGGTGGCCAACCATCTTCCCTGTTCTGTTACTTTGGACTATTTTTTGTAGAGAATACTGTAATCTAGGTGGCCTGTGCACACCTTGTTTTTTAAGGTTCCGTACCCAAAGGCTAAAAACGAGACCCCTATTACCAAGACTTCGCTGTCAGTCTGTCCGTCTGTCTGTCACAGGGCTGTATCTCCGTGATAGCTAGATTTAGATGATAGATTTAGATTTTAGATAATGGTCTTATCAATCTAGCTATCGTCCATTACATAGTTAAAATGTATATTGTAATAAACAAGTTTTCCCACATGCCCGAGAAATAGGTTTGTCTACGAAATAAACATGAATTAAATTTGAACGTATAATAAAGCGCAGTAAACGTGAAATTTTAGTTGTGTCAAGAGTAGAAATACCTTTTTTCGTTCATTCTTGCGATTGCCATGCTTAATGTGTAAAATTCACTGCTTTTTAGGGTTCCGTACCCAAAGGGTATAAACGGGACCCTATTACTAAGACTTCGCTGTCCGTCTGTCTGTCTGTCTGTCCGTCTGTCTGTCACAGGGCTGTATCTCATGAACCGTGATAGCTAGACAGTTGAAACTTTCACAGATTATGTATTTCTGTTGCTGCTATAACAACAAATACTAAAAATGGAATAAAATAAATATTCTCCCATACAACAAACGTGATTTTTTTGCCGTTTTTATAGATAATGGTACGGAACCCTTCGTGCGCGAGTCCGACTCGCACTTGACCGGTTTTTTGTAAAATAAACTTTTCTCGGGTCTTTAAGCTAGGCCTGCAGATTGACATAGCTATTACACATCTACCTAAATCCGGATAAGCAAGTAACACAAGCTCGCTTGCTTTGTTATTTACAACAGGCTCCCAGCATCACATTTATTTGTGTAATGAACATGGCTGTTTGTTCTGTATTTGAGTGTTAGTATGTATAATAAGTATTACAAAAAAACCGGCCAAGTGCGAATCGGACTCGCGCACGAAGGGTTCCGTGCCATTATCTACAAAAAACAGCAAAAAACACGTTTGTTGTATGGGAGCCCCGCTAAAATATTTATTTAATTCTGTTTTTAGTATTTGTTGTTAGAGCAGCAATAGAAATGCATAATCTGTGAAAATTTCAACTGTCTAGCTATCACGGTTCATGAAATAAAGCCCTGTGACAGACAGACGGATAGACGGACAGCGAAGTCTTAGTAATAGGGTCCCGTTTTACCCTTTGGGTACGGAACCCTAAAAAAGGATATAACAATTCTATCAGTTATCTGGTTCCCATAGTACAAGCTTTGCTTAGTTCGTGGCTAGATGGCGCTGTGTGTGTAAAGTCAACCAATATTTATATATATGTATATATATTTTATTACTCACCCAAAACAAAACAAGCAACAAATAGCGCGACGAGTTCGATGTTCTTGAACACATGAATCACGTCTTTTAGAAGGTTTTGCGCGGGCTGCTTGAACTCCAGATCTATGCTCAGCATCAGAACTCCGGATGCAATCTTAAGCACGGAATACAGGTAGAAAGCTGGCCTGCAACAACAAAATAATAATAAAAATAAACGACAACAGTTCTATCATCGGTATAAGTTTTAAAAACTTGAAGAATAATTCCGGAAATAACTAAGACTCTTTCTAAACCCTGTTGGCCGGGTTACCTCGACTTTCAATCCGATGGTTGTGGATTCGAAACCCGGCCGTGAGTCGATGGATTTTTCTATTCCAAAAATGTTTAGTATTAACACGTGCTTCCAATGGTAAAGCGGTGATATGCTTGCAACCTATCATGTATAGAATACTCCTGAAAAATGTTGAAATGTGCCAAATGTAATGCGTGGATGTGACTCCGACTACTCCCTTTACAGACACGGCAAACCTTTTTTCCCAACGGCCTTCATTTCTCCGAGCTACGAGTATGTGCCTTAACGTTTCAACTTGCAAATCCTCTGGGCTGTAAGACTGACCTTAGATTGTCTACTGCATATCATCATTCGATTTTGTAGAGATACTTAGAACGTAGAACCAAAAGACGGTTATAGGATACTTTTTAACTGGAACGGGAACGGGAATGGGAACTTAACACAACATTTCTTAATTCTAAATCGATACGAAGTTCGCCGTCTTTGCTTGTATGTTTTACAAAGAAAATGCCTTGTATATTCGCATCTGAAGTACAATGATGTCAACTTCATAACCCTCGTAAGAGGTTGCATATGAACTTTGATGTTATGCAATATGTCGACTGTGGCAGCGTTATGTTACAATGGCTTTACAACCGCAGAATTATGTAATTTCAGACGTCCAATGCAAAGCAGCTTAGGATTTAAAAGTGTACGAAATATTGATTATTCTTACAGTCATTTTCTTACATGTAAACATTTGGCATTGTGACTTAAATTCAAAAGGGACCTATAAGCCGTGTCTTTGCGTTTAGTTATCACATACCAGTAATACCTACCTTAACGTCTAATCACCGCTAAAGCAAAAGTACAGAACTAATACCGTTTACTGGTGTCGATATAATATTTTGTAATGTATATTTTTTAAACACTAACTATTCTACTGACCGATGGCCTTGTCGGCATTGCTTAGAGTGCTAGTGCTATTACTAAGCTATTTAGTAATGCTATTGTATGTAGCATATTTACCTAAAATCGGTGAATCCCTTGCCTCTGCTCGCGTAGTCTATCAACATTCCAGAGAGCGGCGATGAGATAATGCCTCCCAAGCTGCCGTAGAGTCTCTGCAAGCCATAATCTGCCTTCTGTTCTCTCACGATCGAAATGACAGCGCCTTCGAACATCGCGAAAGCAGTGCCGCCAATGATACCGATAGACACACGGACCTGAAAGTGATCATGACATTTTGTTTTAACTAATTAAACGATCAAAGGTTACCCTTCTCTTCTGTATATTTATATCTCAAAGGTCAGGGGCCTACAATGCCAAATATCACATAGTATTAAAGAGCCCTTCGCGTACTGAAGAACGTCTTGTGATAAAATATAATTTCGGACCACGACTGTAAAGCCCAAGCATGGTATGCTAAACAATAAAACATTATATTTGGCACAAGCTTGCTTTTTACACTATAGTTAGTATTATTGCACGTCCTAGTCCCTACCACATGTAGGCAAATAATCTTGTGGCATGTGCATGTTTCTCATGAGAGGTAATGAGCGAAAAGCTTTTGCTTGTAAGACATTGGTATGGTACCTTTTTACCTGCATACTTATGTTTTTAGTTTTTGTGAGTAGTCTAAATATACTTCTATCAATAGGCATAATTCAATGTTATGTTATTAGGTAAACTAATTAATGGTTTATGAAAAAAGTAGGTATGAAAAATTATGCCAAAAATTTAAATACGTAATTATTTGGTTATAGAACATGCATAGAATATTCCTGTGTTTTGTACGCATAAGCAATGAGTCTAAGCTCGCTAGCATCGGGGACAAGGTCTTAACGAGACCATTGCGAAACAATCTAGCATTGTAAGGTTGCGTGCTCTTAAGTTCACATGATCGTAGTATTTAGTTTTGCCAACTCGATTAATGCATAAAACTATCAATAGTGATTTTGTAATAGGTACAGTGCCTACGATTTTTTGTGCTCATACAACAACCGAAAAGTTAGAAACCAAGTTACTATTCTTCTAATTTTTTTCCCATTTGAACATACTCCCATATTACATATTACATCCCATAGGAAAATCCACCTAAATCCCCAGATAGGTGGATGAGGCGCAGTCGTGAAATTGTGTAGGTGCAGCGAGCACTTTTTATAAGTTGGTATGAAATGTTAGGAAAAAAGATGTCTAATGTGAACAAATATTAAAGTTAAACATTACCTAAAGATAAAGTAAACTGCAGTTGCTTAAATAATTACTTCTGAGTCATAATGTCGATGGCTAATAACGATTATTCTTTTAATATTTTCACGTATGAAATTATAATTACTTTGAGCAACAAAAAACTTTGAACTTTAACTATACTGCATAATGTAATATGTTGGGTCGTGCCTCTATCCCTAAACAACTTCAAGGATCTGTGCGCATAGAGATTTGAAAGGATATTTACTATAGGTACTTCGGGATTACAGTCGTGATCTAGAAGATGGCGTATGCGACTCCGTGCCGGTAGATCGAATATACATACAATGGGAGCGAGGGACCGACATGGGCCTCTCCCGGTATCAAGTTCGCCATTACCCAGTTAGCGGTGATTACATAACAATCTTTCCATCAGTGTGTCGTCGTTCATACCACGTGGTTCTACGTCCACAGAAAAAACTATCATTGTCTTAGCTGATTACTATATCCTGCTGGATGATGGGTTAGAGAGTAAACTATGAAGTAATAGGCCACTTAGCGCCAACTTGTATTGCTCTATTTAATTAGACGCACGTCTAAATATATAGGATTTCGTTCTTTTTAAGGTTCCGTACCCAAAGGGTAAAATCGGTACCCTATTACTAAGACTTCGCTGTCCGTCTGTCTGTCTGTCCGTCTGTCTGTCCGTCTGTCTGTCACAGGGCTGTATCTAGACAGTTGAAATTTTCACAGATTATGTATTTCTATTGCTGCTCTAACAATAAATACTAAAAACAGAATAAAATAAATATTTAAGGGGGGCTCCCATACAACAAACGTGAATTTCGCATTCTAGCGCCATCTAGTTTCATTTGATGTTACTACGTTATTATAGGTACTTTTCGCGGTCTCATACGACCGCTCGGGGTTTTAGAGGTAAGATGAAAGAGGTTTGCGATTCCGCTGGCAGTTGGCGCTATTTTACCACTATCGGTAAAGTAAGTCGGTAAATAGGTGGTACTTCACATGATCGAATAAAAAATTTGAAATTGAATTATTGAATGCATGTAGTTAGGTAAATAGGTACCTAGGTAGATATTATTAATTTCAAATTAATTTCGAGTTCGAATCCTGGCCGTGCATCAATGGATATTTCTGTTCGAAAAATGTACCTATATGCGCGTTACACGTGTTTATAACAGTGAAGGAAAACATCGTGAGAAAAACTTGTTAGTATTCTTGAAAGCGGCGACGGGCTTGCAACCTGTCACGTGTGGAATGCTAACTACGTAGTTAGGTAAATAGGTAGGTTACGAGATATTATGAATTATTTTTTATGTTTCTAGGGTTCCGTACCTAAGGGGTAAAAAAGTGGACTACTAAGACACCGCTGTCCGTCTGTCTGTTACCAGGCTGTATCTCGTGAACCGTGATAGCTAGACAGTTGAAATTTTCACAGATGATGTATTTCTCTAAAAACAGCATAAAATAAATATTTAAGTGGGACTCCCGTACAACAAACGTGATTTTTTTTGCCGTTTTGATAATAGTACGGAACCTTTCGTGCGCGAGTCCGACTCGCACTTGGCCGGCTTTTAGATATCATGAAGTCTACTGTTACAAACAAACGTTTTGACACATGGTCACACTAATTAGTTAAAATATCAGCAATAAACGAAATGCAAACCAAAGATAAATAGTTCTTATGTATTATAAAAAGTCTCATACGAGTACTCATACTAGTTTCTTATTTTATACGTTTTCGTGAGACCATGATGTGATGTATACTATGATGTGATGTTTGATGTATTTGTGATGATAAAAGTACCATCTCCGGATACTAGACATGCACGTGTTTGTGTGACGAAAAAATACTGACCTTATCACTTACGCTAATAACTTACATCCTACTAGACGATGCCTCTTAAGAATGTCAAAATCCGTTTCACCAGAAAATTACTGTCTGGCAGACGGAGAGGTAAGTAGCTAGGGGAAGGGAAGGTCGATATCATTGGACAACTACGCTTTACGACCTCGTCACTTCCAGAAACCAACTAGTGGTTTAAAGTTGTTTTATAAATGTTTCGTTTTCCGTTAATCGCCTCGATTGGACCCAAGATATTAAACTGACATCGAAAAATATGCCAATAAATAAGCAAGCAATGCATTGCATACTTGTCGGATGTTTCAGGTGAGCATCGGGGACGCAAAGCGTACCTTAGGTGTTCTAGTGTACACAGTTTTTAGGGTTGCGTACCCAAAGGGTAAAATCGGAACCCTATTACTAAGACTTCGCTGTCCGTCTGTATATCTGTCCGTCCTTCCGTCCGTCTGTCTGTCACAGGGCTGTATCTCATGAAACGTGATAGCTAGACAGTTGAAAATTTCACAGATTATGTATTTCGGTTGCTGCTATAACAACAGATACTAAAAACAGAATAAAATAAATATTTAAGGGGGCTCCCATACAACAAACGTGATTTTTTTGCCGTTTTTATTGATAATGGTAAGGAATTCTTCGTGCGCGAGTCCGACTCGCACTTGGCCGGTTTTTTTTAATATGGTGATCCAATCATTAGTTTCCTACTTGTGGCTAAAAAACTTTAGGGATGTACTTACAGCGAGGTAACACCAGAAAGTGAAGACGGGGTCGAGTTCAATCCGTTGCTGCTTGTTGTCGCATATCGCTTTGCGCGGTACTGACGTGGTACAAGCAGCAGCGCACTTTGTCATCCGCTGGGAGCCAGCCGTCACTCGCACACCTTGTTCTTTTTCAACCTGAGGAAATGATATATCGTTGGCATGTCAATCTTACCAATATTCTCAATCCAAAAGTTTATAGGGATGTTTGTGTCTTAATCACACCCAAAGATATTTAGTCAAATCTATATATATCATATATATATAACTTATATTCTTGAATAGCATATAGGATCAGAACCGTCTCTACCCGGGGGTGCAAGGGGTGCGGGGCGCCGCAAACTATCTAATGCGAGGCACCCACAAAATTGGGAGGTTCCGATTTTTACTTGGTGGGCGCCCTGGAAATTGTTATTCAGCTACTCAGTTCAAACTTACTCAGCACATCCATCTTCAAAATACACAAAATTCACTCGCCGGTGATGGAGAGCCCTGTACGCGACCCACGCGAGTGAATATTAATATTATAGTAGTATAGCTAGTCATATTACAAATGCGAAAAAATGAGAAGTTTCTGCACAAACAACCAACGGATTTAGGTGAAACATAGAATATAAGTAGCTTATGTTCTGGAATAGCATGTAGGCTATTTTTTGTCCAGGTATCATGCAAGTGACATGATATTGATCTATTGACAGTAATTCTGATCTAATTTAACCATTGAGACGCTTAGGAAGGAGGATATAGTGATCAATGTTTTCGTGTACCCCAAAGTAGATTTAAGCAACGGAATGTGAACTTGTGTTTTATTTAAACGTATTCAAGGACCCAATCCTTGAATACGTTTAAATAAAACATCACATGTCTCAAACGGTCAGTTTCTCACGATGTCGTCCTTCCATTGTAAACGAGTAAGTGGCAAATGATTACATAAATCAAAACAACTCAACTCGTCTTTTACAGAATGCGAAAATCTTTCAATTAAAATAGTAGTTCAAAAGTCGGGGTCGATCGATACAAGAATTTACATGACCGACAAGTCTTTACTTACCGTATCGAATTTATCTTGACACGTAATCATATCAGTTCCATCATAGACTTCATCAAATTTCGTAATGTTACCGATCGCCAAAGCTTTCACCCAATAGTTTCTGACATCGATCGGATCTACTTGCGCCTCGTGCGATATCCTGGCGTTAAACACCATTTGTTTAGTTCCAGTTAGTGCTTCCGCGAAGATGTCATTGTTACCGAACAAGCAAGTCGCGTTGGTGAAGTTTTGCGAGCATTCCATGTTGTACAGATGCGGCGTGGGAAAGAATATTTCATTTTCCGACACTCTCGACACCGATGTGTTGAAATACGGGTCGTTGGTCAATATCCGAGACGTGCTCTGATCCTTCATTGGAGTGTTTGAGCGGGGAAGCTGTGATGTCACAGTGTGTCGGTACAAAAGTCTTTGTGAATCGATATGTGATTGTAAATGTACGTCGTAGGCAGACGAGTATACTATATCATCGATACCTTCCGTTGACAAGTCTTCTGGTAGTTTGCAAACGAAGCCGCATGATAACACCCTGTCAGAGAAGTAAACATAGGTACAGAAGAAAAAATAATCATTCAAACTTTTGCTCCTTAAATTTTCCGTTCACGACATACACATCCATCTCAACATCCTCATTTCCGTAACATGCGCTCTTCTTTCATCCCTTCCGCCAAACACTCAGTTCCATACAAATAAAAACAACTTACGTTAAGTTAATATCATGGGCGAACGGATGCACAGGCACACATGAGTACTCTTGCATGTTACGCAGTTGCAAGCCAGAGTTGTCACATGTCGCGAGCAACTCTACTGAGGGGGGGAAGGTGACAGTGATTCGTCCAACTGGTACGATCAAGAGAAGTAAGGCCGATGCCCCTCCCAGTACCGATGATAGCGCCAGGAGTAACTGTGGAAGAGATTTGTATTTTACTCTAATAGTACAGAATTAAATGCTCAGTTTTGTTCCTGTAGAAGTACCCCCTACCCTGCCGAACCCTACCTGAGTCCTTACCACAAGATCCTAAAGTATAATTCAAACAGATTATTGTAAAAGATGGCGGTAAACCCCTGAACGTCACTTGGATATGTAGGCTGTTTGTATTTGAGAACGTAAACAAATTGTACAAAAGGTAATACATACATGATTTTACCGTGTCCTTTCAATTAGTAATAATACTGTTCATGACAATGTTATTCGAAAAAATGTTTGGGTTTTTATAAAAATCGGTATTACATTGTTGCTGAATGTATTGAAGTATTTAGTCATGCATTATGGCTAATAAACAATCGGATATTTCACGCTTTTATTAAAGTGAATTAATATTAATGTCTTTCTTTTGCATTTTGAATCCATAATGTCTCAGCAGAAGATAAATTACCGCAATTTCAGAGGAAGTGTTGGAGGAGGGAGGATCGGAGGAAGGAATTGTTACCGTAGGGTATTGCTTGCTTCTCTACGACAAAATCGTATCGAAATAGTTAGGTACATACACGTGTTAATTTCTAGGTTCTACGACGTTTTTTTAGCACACAATGTGTACAACAATTTCGGCATCAGAGATTAAACTAGGCAGCCACACGTGACACGTGTATTAAACGCGAATCGAACAAATTGCAGTAGCTAAAGAACAACAGGATGTGGTATTTACGAACCGTGATCAGCAAAACTACGTCAAATTGGCGGTTTTGGATGTAGGTAATTGTAGGCTGAAATAGATATCATCGATGATAGAGACGTCTGAGCGGCATACTCATGCTGAAATGCTTTTCAAACGGAACTACAGACATAAGCTCATGTTCTAAAACTAGGCATAGACTGAGGTATTTGCGTTTTAGTTCCACGTTTTAATTGGAGGGTTTAGACACCTTAATAGTAGACTAGACACATATCATCCACTAAAAGGCTTTCTCAGATACACTCAACTCATGGCACCAAAAATGGTTTTCAAACAAAAAACTTGAACATAAAGCCCTGCTCTATAACTAGGCTTGTTCGTCCCGAGTCTCTTGTTACTTGGATTTACCCAATGTTACTTTTGATTGCTCCTGTTGTCTAAAGCAATAAAAAAAAACCATTTAGATTTTGATAGATGAGGTTTTATCAGATTAGTCTTGGCAACAAAATTCACACCCATAATTGTCCTATTTTTTACTAAAATCTAATTTAATATAACAAAAATCTTGGTTTTTTGAAAGTAGTTTCTGGCCAAAGGTTACTTGCTCATCACGATTTCGGGTTTCTGGTAGAATTTAATTCTTGGTTCTGGTTTTATTTTCCGCCGACTGACAATTAGCTATGTAGAAGAACAGTTACGATTACCAAACTCACTGATGCATTTTAATATCGCAGTCATAGTAGTCATCGCATAAGGCCTTCCAGTTGTTGGGCTTCAGGAAATATAACTTATAAGTCATTATACTGATTACTGATTAACGTTATTAAAATGCCCTATCACCAACGCCATTGTACTAATGGAAAAATTATTCCCACGATGAAAGACAAATATTTTTTCTAGAGTATAATCATGCATGACAGAGTTTCTCGTTGATAATTGCTCATCCATCGATTGCTAATAGTTTTCATGCAACAGAGACGAGAGCTGGGTACAAATGGCATAAATTAAAAGTAGTTTCACTCAGCAGTCTTTGTATTTTGATGTAGTATTACATTGTGTTTAGATACTTACCATTATTTGACACACCAAAATCGAAATAGGACAGCTGAATGAATTGTTTCTACATGATACGTGCAAGTAAGCAAGACAATTTGATAAATGAGATGATGAACTAAAAGCTCAATCAAAAGATCAATCAAAATCAAAAGAACTAAAAGATCAACTCTATACGCACTTCTCTATGACGAACTTAGTATTTGCATGGTTCGCCAGGTAAAGGCCAAGCTACATCTATCGAGCGTATAATCAGAGCAGTGCATCAAACTAGCTTGCTAGACCTAAATGCACTTAGAAAGTGCTTTTGAAAGCATTTACTTACATAGAGCAGTACCTACATTTTAGAGCAGTATGCTCTACAAAAGGTATTTGTGAAAGTTTTAAGGCGCTCCCAGTCGACGATTGTTTTTGTTCGAAACGAAAAAATAAATACTTGTGAACAAGCCACATCTCCTATTTTAAAATGTATAGTACATGTGAATAAAGATGTACCCATCTTTAATCACTTCGATAAATAATCCTACCGCTGCAATGACAACAAACACACGTCGGCGCGTGGTCCGCCTTAGCTTTTCGAATAAATTAATAATATAAATTATGTATAATTACTTATCAAAAATCTATTCTAATAGAAATCTAGATCTTCATATTACCTATCTTTAACAATAAATCACAAGTTGATTTTAATAGTAGGTATATAAAATATTTCGATCATAAATTCTAAAACGTATCATTTTGAAATAATATCTTTATCGTGAAAAGTTTCTGCTATTATGTTTTCAGCTTAATAGAAATCTAGGTAGGAAATTGAAGTAATATACTTATAAAAATAGGAGATGTGGCTTGTTCAGAAGTATTTCTTTTTTCGTTTCGAAAAAAAAAAATCAGCGACTGGGAGCCCCTTAAATAAACAAGCATTTCTGATTTCAGAACAATAAGTTATACCTAGAAATTTGCTGTCTGAAATTGATGATATCTATCAGTTAACTGTCTTATTACCAGACCCAGACAAGGTGACTATGATTTTTATTTCTCCTTTTAGAATATGATCAATGGCTTGCAACCTGTCACGTATGAAATGGTTACTACTGCAAAAGGTAGGCATGTGCCAAATATAAGTAATGTTTAAACGTGAGCGACTTGAGATCTGAGAGGATACCTACCATACTTGGGAATTAAAGTTATTCATGATTCTATTTTTTTTATTTTAGCGAACGAAACTTTTGAAACTTGATAGTCCAGCTGAAGCTAGTAGCTTCCTGATAAATTTACTTTGCAAAGAGATTATACCACTACGTTAAAACTGGCTTTGCTTTTTGAATTACATTAGTCTTGAAGGTTTACCATTTAATTATCTTAAAAAAAACCACTGACCGAAAAGGTACTGTCGTTGCATTCCAATCAGGGAAGCGATTGGACAGCGCCTTTATAGTACGTAAACGGTGAGACTTCCGGTCTTGTTGACGCTTTATCATGTCCTGCGCTTCACACTTCTCTGCTATGACGCACGAGAGGTACGCACACCCTACCTACATACACAGTTTATACAGAACAGCTAGGTTTTGCATACCAAAAGGGAGATGAACCTATATACATATCTCATTCTATTTTAGATGCACCTTACGGGACGCTGAAGTGCTTGGAACACGTATTTGGAGTAGGCTTTTCCAGCGCCTACACTATCCTCCCAGGCTTGTCAGCCTCCAGGATATCCATGGTCAGAATGACAGTGCAAAGCTAACTAAGCCGTAGGTGTACTAAGCACTTTTAATTTTTTCCTTTACCGTTTTTACATTTGAGCACGTTTTTAAAGCCGGGTCAGACAGAATACATGACAGCACACTACGCATTCAATCTGGGATCTTTCGTAGAGTTATAATACATTACAACCGATGAGTTTGTAAGTCATGCCACACACACGCGCCCGGTCTGGCGGAAATTTGTATGATCATCAAATTAAAAATCATCTAGTCTAGTCACTATACTAACACGAAATGTTTATTTACTATAAGACTCTAATAAGTATAATTTTTCCACTAGTTTCAATCGATTTGGAATCCCGGTCGTAGACGATGATTATGTTGAATATATCCATTGAATATGTATCCTAAATTCAGGATAATTTCAATTGCCCCTCGATTACAAACTTTTGAATATCTGGCCTAGGCCGACAACAACATGATAAAATAGATAGCTGCATATTCCGCATCGCTAGAGAACTCTGCCAGCCGAGAGTCAGTTATTTAACGTTCATTAGTGTTTGTATTTTATAAGGAGTTATCCAGGTTCTCTTTTTCCGAGCTGTGACACACATGTAGCTATTCACTGAGCAATGGCCACAATGCCGCACAATGCAAGGTAAAGGTTATTGTAACCAGAATTGGACGTAATTTGCGTTACGGACGATGCGGATTAACTTGATTATATTGTCACAGAATACGTAATAATTGAATTCGAATGGATATTAGAGAATACAATCGCAAATTGAAAACATAATTTGCTTTGATTAAATCACTGTATTGTACTTCGTTTTACTTTACGGTTTGACTCGTGTAACCATAAAGTTTATTTTTTATTTAACGTGTTGCTTCACTTTCTCTATTTTGAATAGGATGTTAGTTAAATGATGAAATTTAGGTACGTACCTATTTACTAGTTTTCACTACAATGACTAACAATGCGTAAATGTTTTGACTATTGGTATTTTAAGTCATCAAAGTTTTCAAAAAATGTGTAAGCAGTATTTATCAACAGGTAAGTGCTACATAACTACTTATGTAGCTGTACCATTCTAAATTATATTCGAAATTACAACTACTGATTCAATTTAGCAATTTGAATCGAGGCTTGGACTGAACTGATAATTGGACTAACTAGATCTTCTAAGTTTCAGGAGGACCCGCAAAAAATATACTACTGTCCAATCCAATCCAATCAAGTCCTATCCAATCTAACTAAAGAAAAACTCACCCTAAAATTTCCAATCTTGTCGGCCAGCATACCGGCCAGCGGCGGCATGACTATGGAGACGACGGGCGTGACGGCCGACATAATGGCCGTCTCCTCCACGTTGATGCCCAACTCTCGCATGTGGATCGTCAGGTATGGATAAAGCACGAACATCGCTGGAAAATAACCAGAATGACTGTTGCTGCTCATCAACAGGACTAGAGACTGCACTGAATACTGCTGGACATCTTTCTTGTCACCTTACGTTGTACCTAACACCACTCCTCACTTTAAATACTAAAGAATGTGGAAGGCATCATTCTTTCCACTTATCACGTTAGTTACTATGCCAACAACATGACGCTGCATATGGACACACAATATTATAAAATAATATATGAGAACAAAACTACCGTTTAGTTTTGTTATTGCTATCTCCCGCTCTTGACTTCGGTCGAATAAAACTATTATAATTTTGAATACTTCCTTATACTTTAATTAGCTATACCTGGATAAAAAGTAGTTTATTTGCTCTTTCAGGACATAGGCAATTTATATTCCAAGATTCATGCAAATCCGTTCGGTCGTTTGGACGTGGTTGATGCACAAACATACAAAACATCCACACAAACTTTGTGATTTATAATATTAAAAGAATTCCATAATATTGTGTGCCCATAGTAATAACAAAACTACCGTTTAGTTTTGTTATTGTTATCTTCAGTTCATCTACCAGCTTCAAATTGTTTAGTTCTAGTCTAGCTGTGGCCTAAGTCTAGGACATGCTGATTTACTCATACGACCTTAGGGTCTGAACGAACAAGGTCGCTAATCAACGTACCGCATACGGGCTTCCCAAAAAATAGTAATCACTACATAGTATAAATCAAAGTCGCTTCCCGCTTCCCGCGTCTGTATGTATGCTTATATCTTTAAAACTACACAACGGATTTTGATGCGGTTTTTTTTAATAGATAGAGTGATTCAGGAGGAAGGTTTATAGGGATCAGCTTTGCACCCGTGCGAAGCCGGGGCGGATCGCTAGTATAATATATAAAATAGTAACGCAATTCAAAACCCTAAATAAATACAAAGCAAAAAAACAGCAAGCATCGCCATCACTAATACACGTTACCTACGAGTATGTTAACAGCCATATAGGTCAGTATTATTGAAAAAAATGAACATGAATAATTTTGTTGCTATTGCAAAAGACCTTTACTGTAGTTGGCAAGCACTTTCACAACATTTTACTGTAACGTATTTCAAAACTCTGAAATGGACTCTAATGAAGCTATGCTTCTATGCAAAAAACATTGCATACGAACGTCCGGACATGCGATTTAGCATATTTTTATATGTTCGTAATAGTTCAATTAAGGTTTTTAGGGAAAGAAAATTTTTTAAAGTTGTAAAATTCGGAAAAAAAACTAAAAGTACTGTATCTTTTTGGGATCATTTCAATTTGGACAGGACAACGTCTGCGGGTCAGCTAGTTTATAATATAAGTAGGATACATTATCTACCTATCTTAGAACAGATACTCACTTGAGGCATGAACAAAGAACAGAACCTTCAAAGGTATAAGTTTCTTCTGCTTAAGATCGTCCGTGATCCGCCTGAAGAAGGACCGTAGCATATCCATTGTAGCGGTATTATTTACTCTGGCGATATAATTGTCTCTAAGTGGGGAAATCCTTCGTCACCCAGCCTTCCTCATAAATGCTTGCCTGTCGATGTACTTGATACATGGAAAATGTTTGCTGTTTATTTCTGAAACAAAATTCAAATATTTACCGGCTCCTGACAGAAATCTACATTGGGATACCACTACTTTCTACTTAGTATTATTTATGACTAACTAGCAGTCCGCCCCGGCGTCGCACGGGTGTAATAATGATTTTATTACAATTTTTTTTACACCTTGGGTTACATTATCGAAGTTTTAATAGGAATTCCTAATAGTTAGACATATGATATTACAGATTACTTTTTTTGTAGATATTGATGTCCTCTATAAAACTGTAGTACATCACTTTGCTCTATTGTCAATAATTTCTGCAGCAAACGCAATGTAAGGATTCATTAAGGATTTTTCACACGTTGGGTTACATTATCGAAGTTTTCATACGGATCCCTAACGTTTTTGAAAATAATCTACATCAGGGATAATGTAGAATTCTAATGGTGAAAGAATTTTTAAATCGTTCCAGTATTTTCAGAGCCTATTCGATGCAAACAAACAAACAAACAAACAATCAAATCTTTCCTCTTTATAATATTAGTATAGATGGAAACCCTCGCGTCTTCGTTCACATGAAGTTATTTTCAAATAGACTTGAACCCCCGCTGCACCTCTTTAGGAGCTCAATTTCGGGATTTCCTTTCTTAATGCCTCTACACACCAAAAGTCCTAGAAACTTGAAGTTTCAAGTTTGGACCAGTGGTTTAAGCTGCGCGTTGATAGATCAGTCAGTAACGCAAGAGTTTTATATAATTAAACTATGATGAAAACTGAGCAGGGGTCATGTATCAATTTCCTACCTACAAGGTATAGGTAAAGTTACCCTACCAGCCTAGTGACTGCAGTCATAGACATTGTAAATTATATACATAGATAAATACACTGTCTGGGGTCTTGTTTTATTCAAGCAAACGAAACACTTAATCAAATATATCGGAGCACTGTCACTGTCGGCGATAATGTCGAAATCGTTTAGTAAAATAAGGGCCCTGCTTCCTTTAAGTTTACTGCCCTCTGCTTGAATGTCATAATTGAAATAATTGTCTTTGGTAGCGTGCAATAATGATGTGCTATGTATATGAAAATGATAACATGGTTTACGATAAGTATGGTAGACATCATCTTACATCTCCACGCGTTCAGATCCTTGATGATGTCTAAGAGGGAAGTCAGGGTTAAGTGACCATCGGAAGGAAAATATCGTGAGGAAACCAGTTAGTAATCTTATAAGCGGTTATGGTTTTACAACGTGTAACCTGCAAAATGTGGGCATGTGCCATGCTTAGATGTGCCTCTGACAACGCTCTTAGACATCTGCAAGAATCTGAGCGACTGGAGATCTAAGAGGAAGTTTACCGTACTATATATCACGCGTGATATCTACTATTGTTTTTTATTACTACTACTAAAAATTAAGCAGATCTATAAAAATCTGTTATTCTGTTATTCATAAGCGTAATTATTCATATGTCATATTCATATATGATATATGAATAGTCTCAGTTTATCGACCAAAAAAGGATCAAGCTGTTCTGAACTTCCGATGGTCTATCAGTATTTTGCAATACAGAAGTTGATTTTACACTACTAATGCGGATTTATCCAATTTGCATGTAGCGTTCTGCTGTAGGTAGGCGTATGCGTAACAGTTATTCATCAATGACCCGCTCGGAAAACAATGGATGAAGACAATGGCACGGGAAATAATAAGCAATAAGTAGACCCAATCAAATGAAAACCCATTAACGCCTTTAACTGCGTTCGTATCTAGGGATTGTTAATGACTGCAAAATGTTTTTGTTCACATCCAGGTTTAAAGTGAAAAAAATAAGACCTTAAAACACGTTTCGTAAATTCCGATATCCTTATTCTTCCGAACTTGTATTATAGTATTGTACCATAATGAGTAGAGATGGTTACGACGTTTAATTTTTTAACAATACCTATTGGATATATTGCACTCAATGTTTGTCGAAGTACGCAAATAGTTTTTGCGAGCCTAAAAACATCTTCAACAGACGAAATAAGGAGGTTGTCAATTCGACGATAAATGTATGACAGCGCATATCTTTTTACCTATTGATCCGATTTTTTTGTTTTTTTTCTATTGAGTAGAGAAAAGTCCCTATGTAGGTACGTTTCTTTGCAAAACTTAAAAAATCTATATCGTCTCTTTTTGATTGGTCGAAACATTTTCGAAGGTTTTCCTTTAATTTATAAAACGTTATTATTCTGGGTCATGTCAAGATGGCCATTGTGTCGAAATGATAAGAAAATACTCATAAATAAAACCTCTTGTAAGCAAGGCTATTAAATACTAATAGATAACTAAAATCAGTGAGTGTCTCTAGTAGTTCAAGTCGCGTCCACTTGGACTAATTTGGACTAACTGCTATATTGTAAAAATAACGATACCTTTGTAAAAAATACGAAACAGGAAAGTAATAAAATTAAAATCCATCATATCTCAAACTAGAATAGCAACAAGAAAAAAAAACAGTGATAATAAGTACTTAGGTACCAAACCAACCATGTGAACAATACAAGTTTTTATCTAACAAGTATTTGTAGGTATAGTAATTCGTCTTGAGAACCGAATAATTAGATGCTCACGAATTCTGTCGTAACAAGTCATGGCATTTGTATTTCAGCTATTATTTAACCGTCACTTTATTCATACATTTTGTGAACGTGCTCAAGCCTCTAATATTTGATTGCATCTTAAACAAACAACACATAATAAAATAGTACATTGTTGTTAATATAATGAGTTATGATGGCAGAGTGCTTTATCCTATGAAGCTACGAGATACATTTATCTCCAAAACAGCTCTACCTACACACTGTAAAGCGTTTTTTAAATACAATAACTCGAGTTTTTAAGATTAATTTTATATAAAGATACCTACTGTTACTAGGTACTTCTACTTACACTACATAGATGAGGTAGTGCGGGACTTTTTTTATAAAGGTACCTAAATATCTGAGGACATTTAGGGAAAAGCGATAAGACTGCAATTCAGCCGCTCTTTTATTTAGATCTTCAATGTTTACGTATATTTACATAGTTGACACAAATCATTGTATTTTTTATATTATTAAGGAAATGTAACTAACTAGACTATCACCAAAAAAACACTAAAAGTAATGAATTATTCAACTTCATAATTCGGCCTTTTTCCATAATCCGATGCCTGAATTAAAATATTTGATTCAATTTAAAAAAAAAAAAAAATAGGATCACGACTGTAATCCCCAAGTACGTAGACATCCTCTCAGATCTTCAGACGTTTAGATCTTTTGAAGATGTCTAGTGGGGGTAGTCAGAGGCACATACAAACATTTTATTTGGCACCATGTCCACTTATATCTTGCAGTAGTTAGCTTTTCATACGTGACGAGCCCATAGCCGCTTATAAGAACACTAACTGGTTTCCTCACGATGTTTTCCTTCACCGTTGTAAGCACGTGTTTTTGATGCGCATATAAATTTTCGAACAGAAAAATCCATTGATGCACGCCGGGATTCGAACCCACGACCTTCAGATTGAAAGTCGAGGTACATCCCACTCGGCCAACACGGCTATTAATTTATTAGACATTCATTAAAGCCTCTACCAGCCGCCAGCCGATTCGAAAACAGACAAAAGTTGAACATCTTTTAGGGTGAAGCAATTTGGTTTCCACGAGCGGCATTGGTAGGGGTAAGTAAGTGTAGGTACTTGTAACTTAAATTTTCGGGAATAGTCTAAATACATCAGATATTATTTTAGAATTGAAAACGAAAAACAAAATCATTTGTGGAATATTTGTCATTGTATTGCAAAGTTATTTATCTAAGGATAAACGTTTTCAAGAAGGTTAAATAAAAATGACACGAAACACATGTTGTAGATGTTTTAAAATAATTTATAAAGATAAGTAAGAACTTAGTTATTTTATAGCCTAGACCAATTTATGAAACGCGTATTCAATCAAACTCAGGTAAGTACTCACAACAACTGTTAATTGAAAAACCTTATCAACAACGTAAAAACATTGGAATTTGCCGTTGAATTCGCACTAATATCACCAATCGGATTGTCGTGTTTTGGTGTTGAGTTTTATTCGTATTGTATTGTTTAAACTGTGAGTAAAGACGCGCGGGTGTTCATAACCGCACGGTGCGCACGCGCAGTTACAGTAGTGAAGGTTTGCTCGCGACTGATGCAAAGACTTACAACACCACTGAACAGTAACGCGAATGTCTGCGTTACTCTGTAGCTATAGCCGCGATGCAACTCTATGGCTCGCAGGCTTATTACGTATCTCGCGACAGATCAGCGACAAGTGTACCTTTGTGCAATCATTGTACGTTTCAACTCTAGAGCAACAACAATCGAGCGAGAGCTGAACACCGGAAAATCTATGCACTAAAAAGTGCTGATAGGCAATAGCCACCTTCCATAATATGACACAACTGTTTGCTCAGCATCTGCTGTCTGCTATAGCTATCGCTATTCTTTTCTTTTACGTAATAAGGCTGCCGGGAAGATACGGTCACATAGGTACGCTGTTTGAATACTTAAGGACTAATAATGTAAGGCTGAAGCGCCCTCGAGCCGATCCATGACATTGTTTACATCATTGGTGGTACCCGTACGGACCAATTAATCCTATACATAGGTAATTGAAGCGACTGTCAAAAACAGCTACCTAAGTGATGGAAGGCAATTGACATAAAATTTTACGAACGTCACGATTGGTGCACCTAATAATAATGAGGCGTTGTGCTTAATTGAAAAACGTTGCATCATATATATGTCGGTTAGCGAGAATCTGACATATAACAATTGACAGTCCATCAATTGCATTTGAGTTGGCCATGGGAGTCGTCTTGAAATAAATTTAGATTTACTTACCGCTTTTTGAAGAAGACAGTCGCATTTTTCTCGCATTTGTCGATGGTCTACTAGTAGAAATAAGACGCTCTGGTAAAAACCTGTTGGAGAAAGATTTAGTTGTATATGAAGTTCCGGAGTCAATAAATAAATTCAACAGAATAATACTTACCAATTTTAATGTATGTATCTACATAAATATAAAGGAACATAACATAGTTAATATTCTCTTTTGTGATACAAATCAAACGGAGTTTGTATCTTAAAACAAAATGTATACAAAAGCAACTAAATTTTATTTCAGTCTTTTATTGTACAAATCAATGAAAATTTTAAATGAGTTCAAATACATTCGCAGAATGTATATTCATAAATAAATATCACAGATTTTGATTTAGGTATGAATTCATAAATTTAATTAAGAACATTTTTTATGAAAATAAATAAGCTAAACAGTAGTTAAGGTGTAGGTTTTGAACAGAAGTACTGGTAAAAAAAATCGCTATACTACTTCCGCCAACAGCTACTCTGGTGGCATACGGATAAAGTAGCCTTAATGCTATTTCAAGTACTAGACAATTTATACCAAATCAGCCGAACCTTTATGGTGTGAACAAACATCCTCGTTAAATTTATAATGTTACAAGCTGACCCGGCGAACTTCGTATCGCAATTGACAAATGTTGTTTGAAGTTCCCGTTCCCGTTCTTAGGAACACACATACATTGCTTAGACAACAGTGATCTTTATACAATAGCAATAAAGCTCAAATTTACTCTACGTTTTAGTTAGAAAACTTTTGTACGGGAAAAAGAAAAGGGCTGTTTTTAGGGTTTTTCCGGCAATCATTCGAATTTATCTCACCTTTTAAACCTTCCCTAGACCTCCACGAACATTTCAAGACCAAGATAAGATAACAGCAGAACAGCAATTGATTTTTATATATATAG
Organism: Hydriomena furcata; assembly: GCA_912999785.1. Lineage (NCBI taxonomy): Eukaryota > Metazoa > Arthropoda > Insecta > Lepidoptera > Geometridae > Hydriomena > Hydriomena furcata. Next base: position 10,876,892 of record OU538824.1, read on the forward strand.
ATTTATTACTTTTTCAAAATAAAACATAGCCTATGTTACTCAGGGATAATGTAGCTTGGTAACGGTGAAAGAATTTTTTAAATCGGTTCAGTAGTTTTTGAGTTTATCCATTACAAACATACAAAAAATCAACACTTTTCTCTTTATAATATTAGTATAGAAGTATAGATGAGAGTAATAGAATATCTATTCTGTTTACAACTTGACCCAAAACATTTACATCATCATATTTACAAGACAACTAGCAGCACATAGCAAAAACGAAGACTGTTTTTAATTCATCACCAATTCTATTAATTACGTTGCCAAACCCAATACAAACCTATAATATACTCATAGTAAGAGTATTTAATGGATAATAAATTATTTAAAAATCATACAGTCTTACTGCACGCAAATCAAATCCGTGAATACGTATTAGGTAAGCTTTACAAATCAAGTATTTTGAAGAAGTATTCCACTTCTAAAAGTCCATCTTCGGCTAGATCGCTGCAGTGAATCGCATTTTGTACTTTTGTTTTACCAAGTTTTGCGCGCAGTGTATGCGGTCTTAGCAATCTTGCAATTTCCTGAAAACAAACAGGCCATTTTCAAAACTTCATGAAATTGAATGAAGTTTTTTCATGGTACATGAAAAAATACAGGAATAATTTACGTGTGCATATATTGTCGATGAAAGCAACGATAACGTTTCGATTAAAAAAATATATATATATAGGATCACGAGCTCCCTAAGTACGGTAGGCATCCTCTCAGATCTCCAAACGCTTAGATCCTTTGAAGATGTCTAGTGGGGGAAATCAGAGGCACTTTTAAACATTATATTTGGCACATGCCCACATTTTGCAGTAGTTAGCATTCCATACGTGACAGGTTTCGTTTCATCTCTCTGGATTCTAGAGAATCTTCCATCAGAGTGAGTGTGACCTTAAACGCGCTTACGTTGTTTTTACGTGAATAATTCCCGTGTTTTCTCATCATAAACGACCTATAAATAGGCTTATTTATGGAAATATATGTTTTTATTTATAAAATTTTATCACGTAGGAAATATGTATAGAACGTAAACTCGATTTAGATCCACGCCATTTTAGTCCGGAATTTTAGTGTAGGTATACTTACAGGATCCGAAGGTCCAACCAGTTTTCTGAATTCTACAGCAGAGTTGAGATTTTTGTCTTTAGATACAATTTCCATGGCCACGCATGTGCCGCTAGATAACTCTTCCACCATGCCCTAAAAAAGATAGTGCATAAATACCTCTAATATTATTTATTTATTTTTAAGTTGGTCCATAAATAAATGTTTCCCTACATCCATCATCTCCCAAGCCTTTCCCTACATCAATCACTCTAATATTATTAATACAACAGTTTAGAAGTTTGTTTTTACTGAATCACATTTTGCTGGCAATCAATTATTGAAATTTGACAGGTCAATGTCTGTCACGGGTCGGCTAGTATTAATATAATGTTTATTATTAATCCGTTCACACGCACACATACACACACAAGCTTTAGAATTTATAATATTAGTAGGAAGTAGGATTAGGAACAAACCTTATATTCCGGAACTATTCCTTTATAAACCTCATAGAACTCAGCTGCATTGATATTCTCCACTATGAACATATTAAGAGCTGTGACATCAAAACCTCCTTCGTCGATACACTCGAGAGCAGCGCCGAGTTTTCCTTCACGAATAGCGTGAGGCTTCACAATGCAGAGAGTACAGTTTGAGAGGGTGGCTGTCAAACGTAGCCGTGTAGAGCGTAGCGGAGGCGGTGGGAAGAAGTAATCTATGTCCTAAGAATAACATTGTATTGACATTTGATTAACATTGTTGCTTGGGCTGTGGCTTGACACCATGCTTGGGATTTTTTTTTTGTATAACATATTTTTGTATTCTCAGTTGAAAATTTACCTGTATAGCATTGTCTGGAGTAGATGATGCATGAACACAGTTTCTGACAGAGTCTGTTCCGTAAAGAGCTCTGATTGTCCCCGGAGCTGCTTTAGTAGGGTCCCGGTCTCCGAGAGACTTGACACATACTGATACAGCATCTTTGCCAACCAACTCTATGCCATACACCAGTTGGCCCGTCAGGAAGTCCAACAAGAACCTACAGTATACATAAAAACAAAACATTGATTAACATTTGGTTCATCCATATGAAGATAATAATCCTCTTCCTATGATTTACCTTTTTATGCTAAGTTCAGTTTTCCATAGTATTAGAATTTCAACTAAGGTTCAATGAAAAAAAAAACAAATTAAACAAAACTAAACTTACGGGAAAGTTGGATCTGTGATTTGTGTTCTATAGAGCACATTTACATCCTCAGCAGTGAGCCGAGCTTTCTTCATTTTAGTCACACGCAAACCATTCTCATGGAATACAGACAGTATTTTACCAGCAGTCTTGGTGGGTAAGGGTTTGATCATAGCAAAAGTTCTGAAATAAAATATTATTTACACATTAATTTGTTAATGAGATTATGATCAACATAAAAGGCAAGACATTTTTCACATAGTTGCAAAATATAATAATTTAATAGTTAGGTACTAACACTTGCATATCCTTGTGGAGTTTATTTCGGGTATCTTCACATGCGAAGTCCACGATTTTTATCAACCGACCTAGGATGTAGAGCGTACATCCAATGTAAAAGTTGTCTAACGTTATTCCATTCACTTTTACTCGTCTTACGAATGTTTTGCGGTTTTTCAGATCAAACATTTCTAAAGTTTCATCATATGGGTAATAAAATACATTGAACCGGCGAATTAGGCTTGCTTGATTATCGTACCATTCTCCGATGAAGGAGTATTTATCCTTGTAAGCCCCCTCCTGTAGAATAAAGTAAACGTTTTAAAGGAAGCCTGAATAATTTTACTAGATATTAGAATGAGTTTTACCATCTTTTCACTAGATTTCAGAATCTAAAGAAAATAAATTCAAGTAAATTTTGAAGTAGGTATTTGATTTTTGTTTGACAACATAGCAACGCAACGACCGACGCGACGGGTCAATGACACTCAATTGACAGATTACTAACATGACATATTGATGACAGTTTATAATGCTGAATAGAACAAAGAACAGTAAATATTTCAGGCACTTAATACACGAAGATAGCGGCTAATTAGCATCATTAATTTTAGGAAAAATAAACTACAAAATAGTCAACAGTCAACGCAACCTCTGAAGTAGGTATTTGATTTTTGTGTGACAACATAGCAACGCAACGACTGACGCGACGGGTCAATGACACTCAATTGACAGATTACTAACATGACATATTGATGGCAGTTTATAATGCTGAATAAAACAAAGAACAGTAATTATTTTAGGCACTCAATACACGAAGATAGCGGCTAATTAGCATCATTCATTTTAGGAAAAATAAACTACAAAATAGTCAACGCAACCTCCTACCTATAGATTATTATGATTTCGAACCACATTTGAAGACAAATATACAACGGTTTTATTTGATTAATTCTCTTGGCTAGAGTTTAGAGCAAAGAACGTTCCGTGGATTAGTTTCGAGCCAAGACAGACCCACAGAGCTTATGTAGGATAGGCAGACCATTTGACAACTTGACCTAATTTAATATACATCGTTTCAAGTATTTTTCAGTTTTTTACTTTGAGTTTCTATTTTTGTCTTAAAAAAAGGAAAAAATGGTAATTTCTTCTTAGTACTTAGCTACCCAGTACCTAATTATTCTTATAACCGGCTATAGGCTTGCAACTCGGTACCTAGGGAATGCTTTTAACGTAGGTTCCTACCTACTTGTAGAATATTGGTAGATTAAGATAAATTATTTTAGAAAATTTTAATGCTTTCTAGGTGTTCGATTATTTCGACAAATACACATTTCTTTGCGAAATGTATGACGAAGAGTCGGACGCTATTGTGGAGCTGGTACTACACTTCTTCCCCTTCGATAACTCTGTTCAAGTGATAGACACGAAAAAGGGGAAGAACCTGCTGAGGCGTGTTCAGCTACCTCCGCTCAAACTGGAAATGCTACAAATTGGTAACATTGTGAACGTATTTTCAAAGTTGTTGCACGTTCGGGACTGTGCACCGGCGACTCGGCGAACTTTATTCAATAAAGTGGAAAGGTAAAATTAACTTTAGGAATGTCTCTTCAGAGAAATTTATCTGACGTTACCTCTACTTCATTAGTAGGACGTCGTCGGGTACAGTGGTTATATTCTCTTTGGTCGGGTAGGTTAAAACAATCTTTTGTAGTTATTTACTTACCTACCTACTTATTAATTGCAGTACATTTGCCCTAATAAAACCTGTACCACCAAGTGCTCATGGAAAAATTATAACATTCATAATGCAAAACGGGTTTCGTATAGTTCGCATGAAAAATGGAAAAATCAGCAAGGACTTTGCGATGGAACTCTACAAAAGTATCGCTGGAAACAACATGTTACCGTTAGTTTCAAATTCTTAGTTCGTTTCGAACGAACGAATAAATAGTAGCAGTGTACCCAACCTAGGTAGGTACCTACGTCTATCTCGTACTGATGAAGATAAATCAAATGAACAATCGTGTGTACAGACAGCTATGCAATCATAGCCCATCATGGATGCTCTTTGATCATGGAAATGGGGTAGGTACGTAACTACCTACCTATAACTTATAATCATAACTGCAACTGGGCAGCTGGCGCTGTCTGTGCTCGTGCGACGTGTTCTTGGTTCTTGAATGAAACGAAAATATATCTATGATTCTGTTGCTATTTTATTGATATTAAGTACCTACCTTATCCTCAGAATCATTATCGATTACGTGACAGCCGGAGAAGTGATAGGCTTGGAGCTAGTAGCACCGGAAGCGGTAAAGAAATGGCGGCAATGCTTGGGCGCCACGGAGCCTACTGATGCGGCACCTGGTACACTACGACGGCTCTATGGTGAAAATAAATTGAAAAACACAGCACATGGCTGTAACACTTTGGAAGATGCTACTGAGGTAGGTAGCTACCAAACCAATTTAGCTAAGTTCTAGGTAGGTAGGTACTTCTAGTTTTATTTTGTTTAGAATTAACGTCACGCCACTCCACACTAATATGTTTATCCACTATAACTCTAGATGCTGGAATTATTCTTTGGCTATGACAAAGGAATACCCAGAATCCCATTTCGTGCCACATTCAAGGATTGCACATGCTGCGTCATAAAACCCCACGCAGTTATCGATGGAAATGTGGGGTCAATTCTGGAGCAGATCTCCACTTCTGGAAAATTCTACATTTCAGCCATGGCAATGTTCTCTGTGAAACTGGCAAATGCTGAGGAGTTCTATGAAGTGTACAAAGGAGTTTTGCCTGAATATGAGGTTTGTTTAATCTCAGGGAGTGTCTACAATGGCGAATCTACTGCTGTAATAATGGCGTGTGCGCATGAAATTCGCCGCGCGACTGGAGCAAGGCTCAAGGCGCTGCGATCAGTGATGAAGATCACATTTTGTTAGTGTTGCGAGCTCATATACACTCCAGTTGTGTGTGAATTGCTATCGATGATCTCAATTAATAATACGTTGCTAGGGCGCCGCGCGCACGATTTGAAGGCAGTTGATGTGCGCTAGCTTCTTATGTGCCTATTATAAACAGGCGCATTTGCTAAGAGCCAAAGTTGACGCTCCCTTACATTTTAATAGAGCTTTTGGTGATCTCTCCTCTTCATTCACTGCTATGAAGCCGATTGCATGTTATTAGTAGGTGTTACCTGAAAACATATTGAAGAACCTACTTCTAGGTTAGTAGGAACTGACGTTTTTGAACTTATAAAACTTTATATTTTTCAGACTATGTGCATACATTTGGCAGAAGGAAAATGCATTGCTTTAGAAGTAAAAGCAACTGACCCAAAAATGAATGTTGTTTGTCAGTTCAGAAAACTTTGCGGACCCAGAGATCCAGTAATATCCTTATTACATAATTGCAATAGTTGTGAAAGTTTTGATTGGATGAGTTATGAAAGAGAAGATAAGAAAATAAGCTAATCATTTTATTTTGTGATTACAAATTAAAGTTTATTCCATATTTGTTTCTCTACAGGACTTATGCCGTCAATTATATCCTGAATCAATCAGAGCTCAATATGGTAAAACCATTATTCATAATGCTGTTCACTGCACAGACCTTCCTGAAGATGGTGATTTAGAAGTAGAGTATTTCTTCAAACTCTTAGCCAATGATTAGACTAGTGTAGATATACTTTGTTTATGTGACTTATTATACTAAATGATGATTACTTTTTATATTCATTTATGATTACAAAATCTTCAAGCCTTCCACTTCAATTTTTACATACATCCACCTTCTGTTTACTCTGAAAAGATTAAAAAAATATTAATTAAGTAGTATCAACGATTGAGAACAGAAGAGGGAAGATGGTTGGTCACCTTATACGGCACTACAGTTTTATAAAGACTATAATGGAAGGGAAGATTGAAGGGAAGAGAGGAAGAGGAAGGCCACGAATAAGCTACATGGAGAAAATAGCTGTCGTGTCGTATAAGGAAGTTAAAGAGACGGCACTGGAGAGAAATAGATGGAGAGAGCTGCATCAATTACACCGACAAGAGCACAGCTCTTAAGTTAGAAGAGAAGATTCCCAATCATCTTACCTTCCTACCAAAACATTGAGAAGATCACTTACCGACATTCATGGCCACACTTGTTAGAGGTGCATTTAGGGCATGGAAAATGGCACCCAGGGCAGGTTCCATCCAAACAATCACACAGATCTCTGCCAGTCGAGGCTATTTGCCCATGTTCATTGTAGATAGTTTTGGGTTTGATTTGTTGTGGTTTACTAAAACAATTTTTAAATGTTGATTGGCACTGTGTAACATACAATGTTATTCACTACCAAAAAGTTGTTTGCCATGCAGCAGTTAAAAATATGAGTGTTTGATATTTCTGTGGACAAAAGCAATTCTACTAAACTGGGCTTGACTGTTGGACCAAGGAGTTGGTAATTTCATAATTTATAATAAATCGAGGTAAATCTACAGCAACTAGGCAAGTAGAATGTTGGCAGGTACTAATAAATGTACATACTTTTCGAAATAACTTTTGCGTGTTAACTTGCGACGTTCACGTGCAGATTTTTCAGGATCAAAATTATCTAAGAAATTCATCGTTTCAAACACACAAAGTTTTGTTTTTATGAATTGAATGCAATACAAATACACAAAATTTCGCTCTTCGCAACGAACGAAATAAATTGACATGTGGTAGCTATACCGTTGTCACTGTCAAAGTATTTTTTTCTAAGGACTTCTTTCACACGTGTTATGTAAGGAACTTTTTCAAGTCCTTACCTTACTATACTAGTAATATAAATTATTTTATCGGCAGGACAAGAAAAATATCTAAATATTTGCGCTAGGGGAGCAGGAGCAGTACTTGTGTTGTCATTGTCATGTCTGTCATTGCACGCAGTATGTTTGTATGTCATGTCAGTCAATCAGCAATACATTACAAAAACGTGTGCATTAGGTACCCCAGCAAAATGTTGGCTCTAATCAGGAACTTATATGCTCTTTGAATCAGGATTTGATGTATGCAGTAATATAGACCATGGTTTCGTTAATTGTGACCGAATTTTAGAATTTGGGTGTCCACAGGCAAAAAACATATTAATTAAATACACATTCTGCTGCGGTAACGTTACCGCAGCAAAATGTTCTCGAAATAATGGATGTATCCAAAAAGTAATTAGTACGTTGGGTAGCTAAAATTTGTGTGCGCTTATGAGCCAAAAATTTAACTCTGTGTGTCCAAGGACTCCAAAGATATTCAGGATTTTGTTATGTATGGCGAAACTTTAAAGTCATTTTACGAGAGTTTTACATAAGTGAGAGAACTGATATGTTTTACACAAAAAAGAGTATTACAACAGCTAATTATTTTGAATTTTTCAGCGAATTACAGCGAGTGATTTCAGAAATATAAATGAAAACTCAAAAACAAACCATAACCGACAAACCCGACTAACAACGAAAGACACTTACAAGGTGGCGCTACGGTACATGATGGCGACCTTCGCACATTGTTCGCACTATAATGAAGTAACTGATATTTACCATAGTACAACATGTTCTGGAAAATAGTAGCGCAATGTTTTCAGTGCTATCACGAGAATTTTATTAATAATCTATGTAGGTATAGACCTGCAGGCTTTATACCGTAAAAATCGATCTTCGTTTTTCGATTTTTATTAAGTATCTACCAACCTACCAGAGCTCTAAACATTGATCGATCAATGTAACTACCTTTGAATAAAGTCGAGGTTTCTACTAGTGGCCTATAAATTCATGTTTAGTTATACCTATATTAGTTATACCTATAACTAAACATGAATTTATAGGCCACTAGTAGAAACCTCGACTTTATTCAAACAGCAACATAGGTAATTATTTTTAGGTTAGGTACCTTTATATGACGCATTAAAATGCATTGTGGGTTTTCAGGCAAAACCCGTCAAATTTATTTCATAGTAGGTAACTATTATGAAATAATATACTTTACGTATTAAACTCTATGGTTCTTTATTAGTTACTATGAAATAGGTAATTACATTGATCGATCGACTTAATAAAAATCGAAAAAAGAAGATCGATTTTTACGGTATAAAGCCTGCAGGTCTATACCTACATAGATTATTAATAAAATGCTCGTGATGGCACTGAAAACATTGCGCTACTATTTTCCAGAACATGTTGTACTATGGTAAATATCAGTTACTTCATTATAGTGCGAACAATGTGCGAAGGTCGCCATCATGTACCTACCGTAGCGCCACCTTGTAAGTGTCTTTCGTTGTTAGTCGGGTTTGTCGGTTATGGTTTGTTTTTGAGTTTTCATTTATATTTCTGAAATCACTCGCTGTAATTCGCTGAAAAATTCAAAATAATTAGCTGTTGTAATACTCTTTTTTGTGTAAAACATATCAGTTCTCTCACTTATGTAAAACTCTCGTAAAATGACTTTAAAGTTTCGCCATACTTAACAAAATCCTGAATATCTTTGGAGTCCTTGGACACACAGAGTTAAATTTTTGGCTCATAAGCGCACACAAATTTTAGCTACCCAACGTACTAATTACTTTTTGGATACATCCATTATTTCGATAACATTTTGCTGCGGTAACGTTACCGCAGCAGAATGTGTATTTAATTAATATGTTTTTTGCCTGTGGACACCCAAATTCTAAAATTCGGTCACAATTACACGAAACCATGGTCTATATTACTGCATACATCAAATCCTGATTAGAGCCAACATTTTGCTGGGGTAATGCACACACAAAAACACACTGATCCTGATTCCTCATCCGCGTGTGGTTGGTAGTGTGTGATTATAGAAAGAGTGGTTTGCTTGGTTTGGTAATTTGGTTAGTTGTTTTGTTCAGTTCAGTTCAGCAGACAGAATCAGAGCGGCAGGCAGCCGACAAGAAAGAAAGAAAACAAACCCATCGTCTATATTCGATTACTTACCATGGCGGATACAAGCAAAGAACAGTCTGTTACGAAAGTACCTATGATTTATGTTTGTGGAGGTGAGCCAATAAATAAAATAATCTATTGAACAATTGACTTCCACTCCACTCTACTGGTTATGGGTAGTTATGTATTTACCACAACCCAAAATTAGTATCGCTATTTTTGGTGAAATGAACGGACAAACACTATGCATAATTTGTATTTAGGTAACCAATGCTGTTTATTGTGTTGAAAATGTTTATTTTTATTGCAGAATGCCACCGGGAAAATGAAATTAAACCCAGGGATCCCATCAGATGCAGAGAATGCGGTTATAGGATTATGTACAAAAAAAGAACGAAAAGATGTGAGTACATCTTTCAACTTTGCTTTAACTGTTGCAACAAGTGTTTATGTACATAGTGATACATTCTGTTTTTGTATGCTTTATCCATCATACACATAGCTGCAGTTAATCATGTCATTGAATGAACTAATGCAGGGGTGACAAACCTTTATTTATCAACATGCCATTTTTCCTAAATTAGTGGCCATAGACTTGCCGTCATTAATTTTGACCAAAATATTGTGTTGCATGCCATTGGTTCGCCATCCCTGACCTAATGTTATTTGTATGTAATCATTATCTTGACTCATATCAAACAATGAAGCATAAAATAACACATTTATGTCTTCATGTGTATTTTTTTAAATATTATTCATGCTTGAGCTGCATTAAAATAGTTACAAAACACTTTGTCCAAACTAATAAAACCTACATACCTAAGTAGGTACTTACTTAATTTGTAAATTATCAATGAGTGAAAAGCGTTTGCACTTTGTCTGTGAATTTAGATTCAGCATTCAGGTATTAAAAAAACCGGCCAAGTGCGAGTCGGACTCGCGCACGAAGGGTTCCGTAACATTATCTATAAAAACGGCAAAAAAATCATGTTTGTTGTATGGGAGCCCCCCTTAAATATTTATTTTATTCTGTTTTTAGTATTTGTTGTTCGAGCAGCAATAGAAATACATAATCTGTGAAAATTTCAACTGTCTAGCTATCATGGTTCATGAGATACAGCCCTGTGACAGACAGACAGACGGACATACGGACAGACGGACAGACGGACAGACGGACAGACAGACGGACAGCGAAGTCTTAGTAATAGGGTTCCGATTTTACCCTTTGGGTACGGAACCCTAAAAATGGACAAAATATTTAATGAAGTCCTGGTTTTTTAAATTATGTTTTTTGCGACAATGCTTAAGAACATTAAACCTTGCCTGTACGATTTATAAACTTATTAAACAAAACTTTTCCTGGTGCTTATTTTTTAAATTGGTTTGTTCTGCATGTTTAATGCATGTTTTTTTATCTATGGTAAGTAATGCTTTTACATACTAACAATGAATAAATTTTGTTATATTAGATAAGTATTCATTCATGTAAATAAAATACCATAAACTGATATGAACTAGCATTCAATTGCTTAACTTAAGCTTTTAAAACAAGTCATAACTTGTTCAAAACTACTTTTGAATGTGAAAATCAGCCAATACTACATAGTTGTTTTGACCAATATCTTGAATCGGAATATAAACAGAAATAGACAAAAAAAAATTGACCATGTAGAGTTGGGGTGGCCTGTAGCACATTCTAATGCAGGCTTTATTTCAAAGTAGTTTTAATTAACCAATATTGCAATAAAAAGTAAATAAGTTTAAAAAAGTTTAAATGTACTATAAATATAAACCAATGTCTTTCGACAAAACTAGTTTTGACTTTTCAAATATCATTGTACACTTTATGGAGCTGTTACGTAATATTTTTATTATTTTTACTTTCAGTGGTGGTATTCGATGCCCGTTGATGTGGTGCCCAATTCACCAATCTACCAGATAAACACCTAATTAATTATAAGTTAAGTTAAAATTTTGATTAAAGACTAGTTCCTTAAAGATCTGTTTTATTTTAGATAGGTATGTAAGACACGAAAATCTTCTCAGAGCCGAAAAGACCTGTCACACAGATAGTGACATAATTCCTTGAGAGCCGCTTCTAAAACTAGGTAGAACAAGCGGAATCCATTCATCACCGCTAGAATTATCCAAGGAAGTCTATCACTTGTCCTGAACCTATGGACCTATCACTATTATTCATATTCATTTATTGTTGTGTAAGTCACCCACACTCACTGCCCTTTATACCAATAATAAGCGAACCTAAGTGGCCAACCTTAGAACAGAGAGTCGGACATGGAGATTTGCAGATGACAGCACATATTTACGCATCTCAATTCAAAATTATTTTCCCCTGGCTGTTATGACTACCGACTACCTAATTGTCGTTCACGCTCTCAAAGTCCAGTTATCGCTGCCCGCCAAATGCATAGCCTTTCGACCTGCTTCCAGCGTGGCTAAATGGGTCATAGCTTTCAATCTAAGCAGTCACTAACCAGAGCACTGTTGTACTGCCAATCAGAATACGTGACCAGGATGTGGAATGGTAGAAGCGCTGGGGCAAGCCGTTTCATCAGAAACGAAGTTATCGCCTGAATTGACAGACAGATCCATCAAAGACTTTGTGGTGAGGTTGGTGTGTCGTATGTAGGTAGGTACTCGTACCTACGACCAAGTCAAAGTAACTGCGACCAACGAACAGTCATAAACCCTGGATACTAGCTTCTGATAACCACGAAACAGGGAATCCTAGTGGAGGGAGTCATTCAGAAGCAGAACTATGTTGTGACTAGTTTAGTTAAAAACACCATCTTAGATCGATCTATTGACTAGTACCTACTACCTATCTATACTAATATTATAAAGAGAAAAGTTTAGATTTTTTGTTTTTTTGTAAGTTTGTTATGGATAAAATCAAAAACTACTGAACCGATTTCAAAAATTCTTTCACCATTACCAAGCTACATTATCCCTGAGTAACATAGGCTATTTTTTATTTTGAAAAAGTAATAAATTATTTATAAGAATGACGATAGTTTGAAGCAAGGTGTAAAAAATTGCTAAACATTTTGCATTCTTCGTGTGCGCTACAAAAACTATTGAACGGGAATTGTAACGGGAATGGGAACGGGAACGGAAGACAACATTTGTTAATTCTAAAGCGATACGAAGTTCGCGGGGTCAGCTTGTTTATTTATATTCTTTAAGTTGTACTCGCAATGTGAGTAATATTTTATAGTTGTTTACCATAGATATTGAATAAAATAGGTAGGTAGGTAGGTACTTCAGTGTAAAATTTGGCGTTTAGTCAAAAGGGTAGGTGGTATACCTACCTACATATTTAATCAGTTTCCCAGATGGTACAATGTCACGGTGACGATTGTCTCGGTCATAAACCTATAAAGAAATTCGAATTAAAATCATAAATGCTGCTGATGAATTAATGATGATTGTGGTGAATAAAAGTAAAATAAATGACTCCAAAAGTATTTTAATCATGTAATTCTTTCATGACATAGTTATTGCAACAATTTTTGTAAAATTTACCCCATTTCATATCGTAAACATCAGAAAATGTATAACTCTAAACATTACTTGCTAGTCGCTCCATGCAAGCATATCGCTTCGATAAAGTAGGTATAATAGGTAGTAGGTACTTACAAGCAAGTACTTAACATAACTTTTTTTTTATTATGGCACAATGTTTAGCAAACTTAAGTTGTAGGTAGGTATTTGAAGCAGTTCGGTTTCATATCTTTTTACTTATAATTCCCAGGTTTAACTTACTACTAAGATTAAAATTTTGCATAGGTATATTTTTTTTAATAACAGGGTACCGCTGTGCTGCAAATGTTATAGCTTGTCCTCAAAATAGACTTATCTAAAGCTAGATGATCATGAGCCTGAATAATATCGGTCAACTATTGAGGACATCTAGGAATTTCGTTGTCTATCAACCATTCCTATCTGAAATTGGATTCACCCTCGTATTCAAGAACGACACTATGAAAACACGCACCCACAGTGGACGAAATCTTTTTTCATAAAAATCACTTTATGTGTTGTGCGACACTGCATAGTGTGACTAGAGGCACATTGTCGTGTGCCTCTAGCCAAAGTTGAGCTCTAAAGGCACACGGCAGCGTGCGACATAGTGCCGCTCAACACATAAAGTGATGTTTATGAAAAAAGATTTCGTCCACTGTTGGTACGTGTTCTCATAGTGTCGTTCTTGAATACGAGGGTTTAGTCACAGTACTGTAATGTAAAACTCATTTTTTTAACAAGTAGGTGATCTGTACAAAATTTCAACTTAAAACAGCGTATGGATCACTAGTCTGCATTATCTGAACCGCAGACAAACAGACAAGTAATGAAGCTTGTAAAAAAGCAACAGCCTGTATATATTATCTAATAATAATTCCAAAGTTCTAACTCATTTGATAGTATGGTACCTACATTGTGCCTGTTAACCAAACAACTTGTGATACAAGTATGAGTTTTATGTTTGTTTTTACATTTATAACTTCAAATTCTATTAGAATCGCCATTTACATTGATTACTAAAGTTAAAGGTATTGTATTTAGGATAAACATTAGCGTATTTTTTAATATTGATATTTTTCTATGTATTTTTCTTGATATGATTAGCTAAAACGATTATTACTTATGTATGTACAAATAAACGTTATATAAAGGCTAAATACAAACTTTCTCAAAAATGTATTTTATATTCAAAAATAATATCTACTTCGGAACCAACATTATATATTTGCTAGCAAGTGTTGAGTCTTTGCTTGGTGTTAACTAAAGCACTCCGTTTACATTTTTACACAAAGAAGGGTAAACATTTAAAATCCACATTTAAACCATATGTTGGGGTTCCTCAGTTGGTAGAAATTAAACTATTAGTGGACTGTATAGTTGGTTCGTTTATTGAAATAAGAAACGCGCGCCTATGTGGGTCCGTGGTTTTGAATGCTGTCTGTCGGCGCAGCTCGGTGTCGAGGCGGCTTCTTCCTCCCCCCGATCCCCGCTCGCCGCTGTCCTGTACAGTAGTGGCGGGCGATGCGACGATTTGTCTCCAGCAAGAACCTCACGTCCTGGGCGATTCTTTTGAAATGGCTAAACGTCGCTTCTTTTCGCTCGAGCGAAAATTTATACGAGAACCAGCGTTTAAGGAAAAATACTTAGATTTTATGAGAGAATACGAGAAGCTAGGTCACATGACTGAAAATAAAACCCTTTTTCCATACAGTGATGATAGCGTAAACTATTACCTACCTCATCATGGCGTACTTCGGGAGTCGAGTACAACGACAAAGTTGCGTACTGTCTTTGACGCTTCAGCCGTCACCACTTCAAGAATTTCGTTTAATGAATGACATTCAGATGGTCGGTCCTACTGTTCAAGACGACATTTTATCGATCCTCCTCAGATTCCGTCAGCATAGGTATTAGGTACGTAGTTTCCGCAGATGTTGAAAAGATGTATAGGTCTATAGAGGTAATTCCTAATCAACGTTCGCTGCAACAAATAGTATTTAGGTATGACTCATCTCATCGCTTAAAAACCTACACTCTTAATACTGTTTGTCAGGGAACGGCATCAGCGCCATTTCTTGCGACAAAATGTTTGGTGAGTTTGGCATCCACGACCACAGATGATAATGTAAAGTGCAGTATATCACGTGACTTTTATTGTGATGACCTTTTAAGCGGTTCGTCCAGTGTAAACGATACTATAAATCTGTGTAAGGGAGTTATTGCTACTTTAGATTCAGCTAAATTAAACATTCGAAAATGGAAATCCAATAGTTTAACAGTTCTTCAAGAGCTATTTTCAGGCGTCAAGTTAGATTCGAACACTACATTAGATCTATCAGAAAACAATACAATCGCATCTTCAAAAACGTTAGGCTTATATTGGCTTTGTCAATCAGATACCTTATCTTTCTCAATTAACATTGAGCTTCATGAGAAGGTAACAAAGCGTCACATTCTTTCTGTTATCAGTCAAATATTCGACCCATTAGGGCTTGTAGGTCCATGCGTTGTCGAAGCGAAGTGGATTATGCAGAAATTGTGGGTCAATAAAAGCTCTTGGGACGAAGAAGTTTCGTCAGAGATTTTACATCTTTGGTCTTCATTTGCTAACACATTACCCTGTCTTAATGAGTTACAGATTCCTCGGTGGGTTCTTAGTGACTTTTGTATTAGAGTCGAAATCCATGTATTCACAGATGCTTCGAAAAGTGCGTATGGTGCATGCGTCTACATCCGGTCTGTGTGTAGCTCAGGGGTCGTTAATGTTCAGCTCTTAATTTCAAAAAACAAAGTTGCTCCTATTAAACCAACAACTATCCCACGTCTTGAATTGTGTGGGGCCTTATTAGGTGCAAGACTGTGTACTAAGGTACAAAGTTCACTTTCATTGAACATTGACATGTGTGTCGGTTCTGGTGTGATTCCACGATCGTGTTAGGATGGTTATCCACCCCTTCGAACCAACTTAATAATTTTGTGAGAAACCGTGTTAATGAAATTCAAGAAAGCACCAGCAGTCACACGTGGAGCTACGTGCCGTCCAAGGAGAACCCGGCAGATCTTGTTTCTCGCGGGGTGAAGGCTGATATTATCAGCGACGCCTCGTTGTGGTGGTCAGGCCCGTCTTTCTTACTTGAATCAGAGCATTGCTGGCCTAAAATGCCTAATGAATCCCAGAAACATGACCTACCGGATCTCAA
Organism: Hydriomena furcata; assembly: GCA_912999785.1. Taxonomy (NCBI): domain Eukaryota; kingdom Metazoa; phylum Arthropoda; class Insecta; order Lepidoptera; family Geometridae; genus Hydriomena; species Hydriomena furcata. The sequence continues at coordinate 10,893,124 of OU538824.1, forward strand.
TTCTTGTCTTGTTTTAAATAATAACCTATGCAAGAACGATGACAGCAAAATATTTACAAAACTTTTAACTAAATATTCAAAATTTACACATTTACAAAGAGTTACAGCTTATGTACAAAGGTTTATTTACAATTGTCATAGTAAAAATAAAAAATACACAGGTCATCTTTCTTGTGAAGAATTAAGAAAATCATATAATTTCATAATACATACTGCCCAATTGGATATGTTTCCTGATGAATATAATATCTTAAAATCAGGTCACTCTTTGCCAAAGAAAAATAGATTAATATCATTGACCCCTTTTCTAGATCCCAATGATATCTTGAGAGTTGGTGGCAGACTTGAGAATTCTTCGTATAGCTACGACATAAAGCATCCTATATTGCTATGTAGTAAACATCACATAACTAAAATAATATTTCACATGCATCACATTAAGCTTTTACATGCTGGACCACAGTTATTGTTGTCCAATATTCGCCAAACTTATTGGCCCTTAGGAGGCAGGAATCTGTCTAAATCTATTTCTAGAAGCTGCATAAAGTGTTTCAGATTTAAAGCCAATAATGTTCAGCCCATAATGGGGCAATTACCCGAATCCAGATCTACACTGGAATTCCCTTTCTTACATTGTTCAGTGGACTATGCAGGGCCAGTTATGATAGCCAATCGTAAAGGTCGAGGTTGCCAACTAATAAAATCTTACTTGTGCATTTTTGTCTGTTTGGCTACTAAAGCCTTGCACCTGGAGCTCGTTACAGACCTCACTAAAGAAGGATACATGGCCGCTTTAAACCGGTTTATGGCTCGTCGATGGAAGCCTCAAAGTATCACCTCTGATAACGGTACTAATTTTGTAGGTACATCCAACGAGTTACATCGCTTCTTACAAGACTCCAATAACCAAATTAGTTCCGAAGTCGCCCAAGAAGGTATTGACTTCCTCTTCATCCCTAGCTATACTCCTCATTTTAATGGCATGGCTGAGTCCGCCGTTCGTTCTACTAAACATCATCTTCGAAGGCTTCTCCAACTTACTCATTTCACTTATGAAGAAATGCATACATGTCTGACTCAAATTGAAGCCGTTCTTAATTCACGTCCTATTACTGCCTTAAATTCCGACCCTTCCGATTTCACTCCTCTTACACCTCTCTCTCTCACTTCCTTATAGGGCGATCACTTGTGTCTGTTCCTTATCCACAGTTGATGGTCAACATAACAAGCTTGGAAAGACACAACCGAATCGAGTTCGTTAGACAACATTTTTGGAAACGCTTTTCCAACGAGTATGTCACCACTCTACAACAGAAGACGAAGTGGCCTACTACGACAAGCGAGCTGAAATTAGGATCTTTAGTCCTTATAAAGGACAAAGCGCTACCCCCGCTTCGTTGGGCCTTGGGACGCTGTGTAGCCGTTTACCCAGGAATGCGGGATCAAGTCGCTCGAGTCGCCGACTTAAAGGTCAAGGGAGGAACCATCATTCGAAGGGCCTTTAATAACATTTGTCCCCTTCCAGATTCTGTCTGTTGAATCTGCCTACCTATCTCCAGCCTACTTCAACCCGGGGAGTAAAAAAATTTATAAAAAAGCGATTGGCCAAAGCGATTGGCTAGTGGCGTGTCGCGCCACGACACGACACGGAAGTGTGGCTCTGCCGTTAGGATGGTTCGCTCTTATATCTATGGCGCGAACACCTAGCAGACATATTTAATTTAATTTACAGCATAGTGATTGACGACCTTATTGAACTTAAACGTCAACGAAATTTTTTTTTGCCCTAAGAGTTTCATTGCTAAGAGAAATTGAAGGTTTTCATCAAAATTACTATACCCTGCAAAGAGCGCGCCCGTATACTCTGTGGAGCGCGCCCGTATACTCTGTGGAGCGCGCCACGACACGACACAGTAGTGTGCACCAAGTGTGCACTGCACAACCACCCCACGCGAGTGGAGTGGCGTGTCGCGCCACGACACGACACGGAAGTGTGTCTCTGGCAGAGAAATAAATAGTAGCAGTGTACCTAACCTAGGTAGGTACCTACGTCTATCTCGTACTGATGAAGATAAATCAAATGAACAATCGTGTGTACAGACAGCTATGCAATCATAGCCCATCATGGATGTAGGGATGCAACATCGCTCTTAAAAACATCGATGTTAAAAAAACATCAGTCATAAGAACGATGCATCGATGTTTTATCGATGTTTTGTTTTTACCTTACGATTCATTGGTAACAAGAAATATGGTTATATAAATCTAAATTAATAAAATATAAATAAAAGTAAAAAAAAAAAATGAATTAATAAATAATAATAAAATGTATAATTTTTTACAAGTTATTCCCTGTCGAACAAGAACAAAACATTTTAGTATGCAAAAATATTTTTTTCAAAAACCAATTTAGGCCTTGTCCCCATGTATGTGGTGCGGCGTCTTTCAACATGAAATGTTGTGTCGTCGTGACATGAAAAGACACGGCGGCGTGCGACGGAAAGTTGCCATGCAAATCGTAAGTCACCTTTTGATCGCGTAAAAGGCACCATTTCAAGTCACGGCGACCATGAGAAAGCGCGATGCTGCGCCGCGGAAAATCACTGGCGCGGCGTACCGCAGCAAATTTTTTTAGGGTTTCGTAGTCTACAAAATACCCTTATAGTTTTGCCATGTCCGTCCATCCAACCGTCTGTCCGCAGCTTAAAAGCTGTAATTTCGCATGAATATACATACTCGTATTAGTCACGCCGACAAAGTGATAGAATAAAATCTTAAAAATCATTTTGTAAGGGTGGGTACATGTAAAGTGGGTAAATGTTTTTTTTATTTCTCGTGTACTCCATGGGTGTCGTTTGATAGGTCTTTAAAAAATATTGTGAGTTTGTGAAAACATCTTTTCGATCAAGGGAGCCGTTTGTTAAATATTAAGCTTTAAAATGCAAATTTTTGTTGGAGTCGAGTGTCCTCCCCCCCCCCCCCTCGAAAAGTTAAACTATATGGCTACTATTGGCACTGATAGCCTCTGGGCTAAGCTGCGGACAGACGGACATGGTGAAACTATAAGGGTTTCTTGTAAACTACGAAACCCTACATTGCACGTGGCCCGACACGCACTTGGCCGGTTTTTCGTTGTTTTTCATTGATTTGAATAAAAAAATCGCTCGCTTAATGTAAATCGGAGTACCTAACTCAAAAAATTGATTTTTCGAGTTTTTTTAATAAAACGCATTATTTAGATGCAAATAATAAGTTGCGTTCAACAGGCGCTTCAAAGCAAGTCAATTGAACAAATATGTCACTAATATTTTTTTAAGTCTTGTATTGAAAAATCTATTCACAATAATAATTATTTTATGAAATGATATTAACGGAAATTTCATTGACTATACCTTTATAACATTAAAATTGCCCAAACAAATGTATATTTTTGTATTTATCCTATAATATAGTGTACGGCGAATTCGCAAAGCTTTAAACTTGAATTACCAAAAAGTTGAAATTTTGGATTACTTCACTTTATTTATAAGCGTGCGAAAATGTCAACATAAAATTCTTTTGTTTCTTACCTTATAGTTAAACCTAGCATTTTCATGGCGCGCCATCGTGTCATGATTTACGACATGAAATGTCGACATTTACGCCTCGCATGGCATCTCTCCGTGGCAGGCCGCCATGACTTTTCAAGTTGCGGCGACGCGTATTTTCATATCACAACGACACAACTTTTCATGTTGAATGGCGCCGCACCACAGACATGGGGCCACAGCCTTAGTAATGTTACTTATTTTTTCGAGTTCAAAAATCTTGAAATTTCTGTCGGCAAATCGAAGTATGCGCATAAAACGACGTGTTATTAGCGTTACGTTCGCGAGCCGACTGAAAAGACAACGATTAACGATGTCGATGTTTATGCCGAACATGAACGATGTATCGGCGATACATCGCTGATAAATACATCGATGTTAACATCGATGTTTATTAACGATACCTCGATGTTTTTAAAACATCGATGTATCGTTTGCATCCCTACATGGATGCTCTTTGATCATGGAAATGGGGTAGGTACGTAACTACCCTAACTACCTACCTATAACTTATACCCATAACTGCAACTGGGCAGCTGGCGCTGTCTGTGCTCGTGCGACGTGTTCTTGGTTCTTGAATGAAACGAAAATATATCTATGATTCTATGCTGTTGCTATTTTATTGATATTAAGTACCTACCTTATCCTCAGAATCATTATCGATTACGTGACAGCCGGAGAAGTGATAGGCTTGGCTTGGAGCTAGTAGCACCGGAAGCGGTAAAGAAATGGCGGCAATGCTTGGGCGCCACGGAGCCTACTGATGCGGCACCTGGTACACTACGACGGCTCTATGGTGAAAATAAATTGCAAAACACAGCACATGGCTGTAACACTTTGGAAGATGCTACTGAGGTAGGTAGCTACCAAACCAATTTAGCTAAGTTCTAGGTAGGTAGGTACTTCTAGTTTTATTTTGTTTAGAATTAACGTTACGCCACTCCACACTAATATGTTTATCCACTATAACTCTAGATGCTGGAATTATTCTTTGGCTATGACAAAGGAATACCCAGAATCCCATTTCGTGCCACATTCAAGGATTGCACATGCTGCGTCATAAAACCCCACGCAGTTATCGATGGAAATGTGGGGTCAATTCTGGAGCAGATCTCCACTTCTGGAAAATTCTACATTTCAGCCATGGCAATGTTCTCTGTGAAACTGGCAAATGCTGAGGAGTTCTATGAAGTGTACAAAGGAGTTTTGCCTGAATATGAGGTTTGTTTAATCTCAGGGAGTGTCTACAATGGCGAATCTACTGCTGTAATAATGGCGTGTGCGCATGAAATTCGCCGCGCGACTGGAGCAAGGCTCAAGGCGCTGCGATCAGTGATGAAGATCACATTTTGTTAGTGTTGCGAGCTCATATACACTCCAGTTGTGTGTGAATTGCTATCGATGATCTCAATTAATAATACGTTGCTAGGGCGCCGCGCGCACGATTTGAAGGCAGTTGATGTGCGCTAGCTTCTTATGTGCCTATTATAAACAGGCGCATTTGCTAAGAGCCAAAGTTGACGCTCCCTTACATGTTAATAGAGCTTTTGGTGATCTCTCCTCTTCATTCACTGCTATGAAGCCGATTGCATGTTATTAGTAGGTGTTACCTGAAAACATATTGAAGAACCTACTTCTAGGTTAGTAGGAACTGACCTTATAAAACTTTATATTTTTCAGACTATGTGCATACATTTGGCAGAAGGAAAATGCATTGCTTTAGAAGTAAAAGCAACTGACCCAAAAATGAATGTTGTTTGTCAGTTCAGAAAACTTTGCGGACCCAGAGATCCAGTAATATCCTTATTACATAATTGCAATAGTTGTGAAAGTTTTGATTGGATGAGTTATGAAAGAGAAGATAAGAAAATAAGCTAATCATTTTATTTTGTGATTACAAATTAAAGTTTATTCCATATTTGTTTCTCTACAGGACTTAAATTTCAATTATATCCTGAATCAATTATATCCTGAATCAATCAGAGCTCAATATGGTAAAACCATTATTCATAATGCTGTTCACTGCACAGACCTTCCTGAAGATGGTGATTTAGAAGTAGAGTATTTCTTCAAACTCTTAGCCAATGATTAGACTAGTGTAGATATATTTTGTTTATGTGACTTATTATACTAAATGATGATTACTTTTTATATTCATTTATGATTACAAAATCATTGCCTTCCACTTCAATTTTTACATACATCCACCTTCTGTTTACTCTGAAAAGATTAAAAAAATATTAATTAAGTAGTATTCCCAATCATCTTACCTTCCTACCAAAACATTGAGAAGATCACTTACCGACATTCATGGCCACACTTGTTAGAGGTGCATTTAGGGCATGGAAAATGGCACCCAGGGCAGGTTCCATCCAAACAATCACACAGATCTCTGCCAGTCGAGGCTATTTGCCCATGTTCATTGTAGATAGTTTTGGGTTTGATTTGTTGTGGTTTACTAAAACAATTTTTAAATGTTGATTGGCACTGTGTAACATACAATGTTATTCACTACCAAAAAGTTGTTTGCCATGCAGCAGTTAAAAATATGAGTGTTTGATATTTCTGTGGACAAAAGCAATTCTACTAAACTGGGCTTGACTGTTGGACCAAGGAGTTGGTAATTTCATAATTTATAATAAATCGAGGTAAATCTACAGCAACTAGGCAAGTAGAATGTTGGCAGGTACTAATAAATGTACATACTTTTCGAAATAACTTTTGCGTGTTAACTTGCGACGTTCACGTGCAGACTTTTCAGGATCAAAATTATCTAAGAAATTCATCGTTTCAAACACACAAAGTTTTGTTTTTATGAATTGAATGCAATACACAAAATTTCGCTCTTCGCAATATGCTCTTTGCTTCGCAACGAACGAAATAAATTGACATGACACATTGACACTTCTTCTCACAGACAGATTCTCGCATGGTGGTTGCTATACCGTTGTCACTGTCAAAGTATTTTTTTTCTAAGGACTTCTTTCACACGTGTTATGTAAGGAACTTTTTCAAGACCTTACTATACTAGTAATATAAAATATTTTATCGGCAGGACAAGAAAAATATCTAAATATTTGCGCTAGGGGAGCAGGAGCAGTACTTGTCTTGTCATTGTCATTGTCATGTCTGTCATTGCACGCAGTATGTTTGTATGTCATGTCAGTCAATCAGCACAGCAATACATTACAAAAACACACTGATCCTGATTCCTCATCTGCGTGTGGTTGGTAGTGTGTGATTATAGAAAGAGTGGTTTGCTTGGTTTGGTAATTTGGTTCAAAGAGCATATAAGTCATTTGGTTAGTTGTTTTGTTCAGTTCAGTTCAGCAGACAGAATCAGAGCGGCAGGCAGCCGACAAGAAAGAAAGAAAACAAACCCATCGTCTATCTATATTCGATTACTTACCATGGCGGATACAAGCAAAGAACAGTCTGTTACGAAAGTACCTATGATTTATGTTTGTGGAGGTGAGCCAATAAATAAAATAACCTATTGAACAATTGACTTCCACTCCACTCTACTGGTTATGGGTAGTTATGTATTTACCACAACCCAAAATTAGTATCGCTTTTTTTGGTGAAATGAACGGACAAACACTATGCATAAAATTGTATTTAGGTAACCAATGCTGTTTATTGTGTTGAAAATGTTTATTTTATTGCAGAATGCCACCGGGAAAATGAAATTAAACCCAGGGATCCCATCAGATGCAGAGAATGCGGTTATAGGATTATGTACAAAAAAAGAACGAAAAGATGTGAGTACATCTTTCAACTTTGCTTTAACTGTTGCAACAAGTGTTTATGTACATAGTGATACATTCTGTTTTTGTATGCTTTATCCATCATACACATAGCTGCAGTTAATCATGTCATTGAATGAACTAATGCAGGGGTGACAAACCTTTATTTATCAACATGCCATTTTTCCTAAATTAGTGGCCATAGACTTGCCGTCATTAATTTTGACTAAAATATTGTGTCGCATGCCATTGGTTTGCCATCCCTGAACTAATGTTATTTGTATGTAATCATTATCTTGACTCATATCAAACAATGAAGCATAAAATAACACATTTATGTCTTCATGTGTATTTTTTTAAATATTATTCATGCTTGAGCTGCATTAAAATAGTTACAAAACACTTTGTCCAAACTAATAAAACCTACATACCTAAGTAGGTACTTACTTAATTTGTAAATTATCAATGAGTGAAAAGCGTTTGCACTTTGTCTGTGAATTTAGATTCAGCATTCAGGTATTAAAAAAATGGACAAAATATTTAATGAAGTCCTGGTTTTTTAAATTATGTTTTTTGCGACAATGCTTAAGAACATTAAACCTTGCCTGTACGATTTATAAACTTATTAAACAAAACTTTTCCTGGTGCTTATTTTTTAAATTGGTTTGTTCTGCATGTTTAATGCATGTTTTTTTATCTATGGTAAGTAATGCTTTTACATACTAACAATGAATAAATTTTGTTATATTAGATAAGTATTCATTCATGTAAATAAAATACCATAAACTGATATGAACTAGCATTCAATTGCTTAACTTAAGCTTTTAAAACAAGTCATAACTTGTTCAAAACTACTTTTGAATGTGAAAATCAGCCAATACTACATAGTTGTTTTGACCAATATCTTGAATCGGAATATAAACAGAAATAGACAAAAAAAATTGGCCATGTAGAGTTGGGGTGGCCTGTAGCACATTCTAATGCAGGCTTTATTTCAAAGTAGTTTTAATTAACCAATATTGCAATAAAAAGTAAAGTAAGTTTAAAAAAGTTTAAATGTACTATAAACCAATGTCTTTCGACAAAACTAGTTTTGACTTTTCAAATATCATTGTACACTTTATGGAGCTGTTACGTAATATTTTTATTATTTTTACTTTCAGTGGTGGTATTCGATGCCCGTTGATGTGGTGCCCAATTCACCAATCTACCAGATAAACACCTAATTAATTATAAGTTAAGTTAAAATTTTGATTAAAGACTAGTTCCTTATAGATCTGTTTTATTTTAGATAGGTATGTAAGACACGAAAATCTTCTCAGAGCCGAAAAGACCTGTCACACAGATTTTTTGCCTCAATTGTGGTCATGTATATTTAATCACTTCATCCTATAGATCTAGGAAAGAACTAAAACTTCTGGGAAGTAACCATAATCTTTTTATGTTTAGTTTTGGAATTATTTAGAAACTCGAGAAAACTCCATAGAAATCAAAGAATTGTATTATTTCGCTTGAAATAATCAATTTAGCAATTTTTATAATGGGATCTTATGAAAAGCTGTTAAACTTACTAATTCAGATAAAAAAAGTAAAAAAAAAAACGCAAATCAGAACGAAAATAATTATTTTTTCGAAATTTCAAAAAAAAATTTTTTTGGTGAGTCCCATTGATTCCGCATTTTATTTAAACGAGAAAAGTTTAACATTATAGTCCACTATATTATAAAAAAAAATCAGGCGTGATTGATGCGGGACTCCAGAGTTATTTAATTTTAAATTTTGAGGTTAGGGTTGTCACTTTTTTTACTGTAATATTTCTTAGATAACTTTGACTCCTAATTTACTACTTTTTTCGATGTAAAATTAAATGTTATGATTTTTTTCGACTCCTTTCACGTCAGAGTTAAAAATATAATAGGAAATTCTATTAATCATATATTTTAATCATACATTGTACATCACAATGAATATTAAACAACAACGCCAACAAGGATGTAGAGGGGGAGGGCGCTACTGTTGTCGCTGTTGGTGGCAGTATCAATTCGTCGTGTAACGGATAAAATAAACGTAATCGCAAGTCGCATTTAATATTCATTATAAATAATACTTACGTGTCGTTTACAAAAAATGCACATCACCTTCGATGTTTTTTCTCATGTATTCATTACAATAATACATTGTATTGTATACTTTCTTCGATGAAGGACAGCAGCTGTTCACTGTACATCACTAAATTTATTTATTGCGATTACAAACTGTCATTTACATTAACTCTGTACGGAACCTTCGGTGCACGAGTTAAACTCGAACTTGTCCAGTTTTTTTATTATATTCATTTAGTAGTTTCAGAGCTTATCCATAATGAACAAAATAGATCTTACTTCTTCATGAAATCGGTATAGAATTATTAAATTTTAACTAAAAAAAATAATTGAAAATAAGTGTTTGAAATTTGACAACCCTATTTCCATAGAAATTCTATGGAAACTTTAGAAATGTAATATCTCCCAAGTCCCACTGTTTACGTATTTGATTTTTTTGTGAGATGTATATCAATGTAATGTGCATGTTTTGCATTTAAATCCAAATGCGGAATCCAAAGGATTATGAAGATAAACAAAATTTAGTGTAAATACAAAAAAATGCTGTTTCTCTTTGTGTATCGTAGATACAACACTTAAACTTCGTATGGAGTTAGGTATTATGTCGTTACAATAGTAAATAATTAAATAGAGTATATAATGTTATTATTTTGGAAAATAGAAATAATATTATTTTTTGCTGACGTCAGCATATTCTTTAATAACTTTAAAACTAAACATAAAAAAGGCATGCTTCCTTTACAAATGTTTTATTTCTGATTTGGTTCTATACGATGGACGGATAAAATATAGGCGACCGCGATTGAGGTAAAATTCCACACCGTGAGATAGTGACATAATTCCTTGAGAGCCGCTTCTAAAACTAGGTAGAACAAGCGGAATCCATTCATCACCGCTAGAATTATCCAAGGAAGTCTATCACTTGTCCTGAACCTATCACTATTATTCATATTATTATTCATATTCATTTATTGTCGTGTAAGTCACCCACACTCACTGCCCTTTATACCAATAATAAGCGAACCTAAGTGGCCAACCTTAGAACAGAGAGTCGGACATGGAGATTTGCAGATGACAGCACATATTTACGCATCTCAATTCAAAATTATTTTCCCCTGGCTGTTATGACTACCGACTACCTAATTGTCGTTCACGCTCTCAAAGTCCAGTTATCGCTGCCCGCCAAATGCATAGCCTTTCGACCTGCTTCCAGCGTGGCTAAATGGGTCATAGCTTTCAATCTAAGCAGTCACTAACCAGAGCACTGTTGTACTGCCAATCAGAATACGTGACCAGGATGTGGAATGGTAGAAGCGCTGGGGCAAGCCGTTTCATCAGAAACGAAGTTATCGCCTGAATTGACAGACAGATCCATCAAAGACTTTGTGGTGAGGTTGGTGTGTCGTATGTAGGTAGGTACTCGTACCTACGACCAAGTCAAAGTAACTGCGACCAACGAACAGTCATAAACCCTGGATACTAGCTTCTGATAACCACGAAACAGGGAATCCTAGTGGAGGGAGTCATTCAGAAGCAGAACTATGTTGTGACTAGTTTAGTTAAAAACACCATCTTAGATCGATCTATTGACTAGTACCTACTACCTATCTATACTAATATTATAAAGAGAAAAGTTTAGATTTTTTGTTTTTTTGTAAGTTTGTTATGGATAAACTCAAAAACTACTGAACCGATTTCAAAAATTATTTCACCATTACCAAGCTACATTATCCCTGAGTAACATAGGCTATTTTTTATTTTGAAAAAGTAATAAATTATTTATAAGAATGACGATAGTTTGAAGCAAGGTGTAAAAAATTGCTAAACATTTTGCATTCTTCGTGTGCGCTACAAAAACTATTGAACGGGAATTGTAACGGGAATGGGAACGGGAACGGAAGACAACATTTGTTAATTCTAAAGCGATACGAAGTTCGCGGGGTCAGCTTGTTTATTTATATTCTTTAAGTTGTACTCGCAATGTGAGTAATATTTTATAGTTGTTTACCATAGATATTGAATAAAATAGGTAGGTAGGTAGGTACTTCAGTGTAAAATTTGGCGTTTAGTCAAAAGGGTAGGTGGTATACCTACCTACATATTTAATCAGTTTCCCAGATGGTACAATGTCACGGTGACGATTGTCTCAGTCATAAACCTATAAAGAAATTCGAATTAAAATCATAAATGCTGCTGATGAATTAATGATGATTGTGGTGAATAAAAGTAAAATAAATGACTCCAAAAGTATTTTAATCATGTAATTCTTTCATGACATAGTTTTTGCAACAATTTTTGTAAAATTTACCCCATTTCATATCGTAAACATCAGAAAATGTATAACTCTAAACATTACTTGCTAGTCGCTCCATGCAAGCATATCGCTTCGATAAAGTAGGTATAATAGGTAGTAGGTACTTACAAGCAAGTACTTAACATAACTTTTTTTTTATTATGGCACAATGTTTAGCAAACTTAAGTTGTAGGTAGGTATTTGAAGCAGTTCCGTTTCATATCTTTTTACTTATAATTCCCAGGTTTAACTTACTAATAAGATTAAAATTTTGCATAGGTATAATTTTTTAATAACAGGGTAGGTACCCCGCTGTGCTGCAAATGTTATAGCTTGTCCTCAAAATAGACTTATCTAAAGCTAGATGATCATGAGCCTGAATAATATCGGTCAACTATTGAGGACATCTAGGAATTTCGTTGTCTATCAACCATTCCTATCTGAAATTGGATTCACCCTCGTATTCAAGAACGACACTATGAAAACACGCACCCACAGTGGACGAAATCTTTTTTCATAAAAATCACTTTATGTGTTGTGCGACACTGCATAGTGTGACTAGAGGCACATTGTCGTGTGCCTCTAGCCAAAGTTGAGCTCTAAAGGCACACGGCAGCGTGCGACATAGTGCCGCTCAACACATAAAGTGATGTTTATGAAAAAAGATTTCGTCCACTGTTGGTACGTGTTCTCATAGTGTCGTTCTTGAATACGAGGGTTTAGTCACAGTACTGTAATGTAAAACTCATTTTTTTAACAAGTAGGTGATCTGTACAAAATTTCAACTTAAAACAGCGTATGGATCACTAGTCTGCATTATCTGAACCGCAGACAAACAGACAAGTAATGAAGCTTGTAAAAAAGCAACAGCCTGTATATATTATCTAATAATAATTCCAAAGTTCTAACTCATTTGATAGTATGGTACCTACATTGTGCCTGTTAACCAAACAACTTGTGATACAAGTATGAGTTTTATGTTTGTTTTTACATTTATAACTTCAAATTCTATTAGAATCGCCATTTACATTGATTACTAAAGTTAAAGGTATTGTATTTAGGATAAACATTAGCGTATTTTTTAATATTGATATTTTTCTATGTATTTTTCTTGATATGATTAGCTAAAACGATTATTACTTATGTATGTACAAATAAACGTTATATAAAGGCTAAATACAAACTTTCTCAAAAATGTATTTTATATTCAAAAATAATATCTACTTCGGAACCAACATTATATATTTGCTAGCAAGTGTTGAGACTTTGCTTGGTGTTAACTAAAGCACTCCGTTTACATTTTTACACAAAGAAGGGTAAACATTTAAAATCATTTCTAGCACAGTTCTACTTTTTTTGATATGGAAGACTCGTTAAGGATTTATATAAATCTAATTTTTGTTTCTGAAATTTGATATGCCAATCTGTTTACTATATTACAGGATTTGGAAGTAGAAGTTACAGAATGTACCTAATGTAAATACATTATCATACAAGCTTGTATATAAAGTATATATTTTATAAAAATATATACAAAAACATTGAAATGGATCTTAACAAGATACTACTCTTTGCAATATGTTTCGTTGATATTTCAAGCGTAGATCTATCAAAGTTGTGGACCACAAAATGTTTCTGGAAGAATATAATTATAAGCTAATTACATAATTGGGAGTTATAAAACGTAACTCCTTAAATTACATAGATAAATCGTCAATAACTTTCGTTTAACACGAGTTATACAGATAACAAATTATATGTAGTCAGCTTTACAATAGAAGCAAATTCAACCATTTAATAGCTACATCAATTACCTACATATTTACATATTTTTTTATAATGACGAATTATATACATAAGATAGTTAAAGCGCATCAATTTGTTTTCAAACTTCTGAGTCAACCCAGCATTATTTTATAATAATTACATCTTTAAAATTAATAACAACAACATAACCTACTTAACATAATTTTGGCACTAAATATCTGTGGCACTATAATTAACACGTGTTTCAATATCCTGACCAATGTTATCAACAGTTTTCACTTCACTTTCTTTTTCACTGTCGCAAATATTTTCGCAGTTCATACCATTATCCTCGTCGTCTGAGGAATCCTTGTTGATGGAAGGTCCCGCCCCCATCGACACACTGGATTCTCTATATTCCAACTTGGTCGGATCATTCTCGTGCAGCTTCCTGGCGAGTGATTGTAAGCTGGCAAGAGAACTCGCGCAATCCGTCGTGTCTATGTCTGTCAAACTGACACCCGCGCGTTCAATTTCAGTGAATGTTCCAAACGGCAGTTTGAACAAGCACTCGAGACGCATAACGTGCATCTTGCTTCGGAGATGTTTCGCCAGATGGCCATGTATCCTAAAAGCGATGTTACAGTCTAAGCATCGAAAAGGTCGTGGGTTGAATGACGTAGCAGCTCCGAATGTTGACGTCATCGAAACTTTGTTATGATGTGAACCTGACCGCTCATGTTTTTGAAGATGACCCTTTGTTCTAAAACTTACTGCACAGACACTACACCTGAACGGTCTCTCCATATAATGTATGTTGAGATGCAATCGCAGCTGTGATGGTTTAGTAAAGGTTTTATTGCAAAAGTCACACACTCTGCGTCCATCTTCCATAAGTCGACCTGGTGAGTAAGATGCGTTTTCAAAATCTTTGCCTTTGGTGACTTTGAAAGCAACACCACCAACTCCAATCACAACTTTCCTCGCTACTGGTTCATGTTCTAATGAAGGTATTTTTGTTGAATCCGATTCAGACACATTTACTACTTCAACTTTAGCACTTTCATCTGAATTCATGTTGTCTAAGCTATTGTCATCTAAAGACGTTTCAGTCTGATTTTGTAACGTTCCTTCATGTGTATTTATTAAATTAATTCTTGCGTGTTTTAAATATTCGGAAACTACATGCTTTGCATTTTCAGTGTTGGTACTGTTTTGAAAATTGTGCCTTTTTATTTCAAGGCTATTGTTTATTGAATCAGAAGATTCCTTTGATGTGGCAGGTTCATCTTTACCTACTTTCTCCAAGTCATTCTCATGTACTGCTGCATTTTTTTTATCATCTACAATTTGCGCTGTAGTAATAGGTTTAACAAGACTGTTTGTCGTAGACGTAACACATGTGTTATTTTCTACTGTTCTATAATTTTCACCGAATTCGGAGTTATCCTCTACTTTTCTTAGTTTGTTGAAGCTGCAAGTTAACTGGCTTTGTTTTATTTTAGTATCCAAAAGTGCCCTCTCTGTCAAGTATGTTTGTAGCATTGGCTCTCCATTTGCCCATTGAGATTGATGATGTGGAAGTTTCGCCGTGTTCGATGCTAACGATGCCAATACACTTGATTCCCTGGCAGTTGGAATTTCAGTTATGCTGGGATTTGGAGTTTTAACGTCAGCTTTGCTTAGATCCATGGGTTCATTTTCGGCATCCTCTTCGGATTCAATT
The DNA here is from genome assembly GCA_912999785.1 of Hydriomena furcata. Classification (NCBI taxonomy): domain Eukaryota; kingdom Metazoa; phylum Arthropoda; class Insecta; order Lepidoptera; family Geometridae; genus Hydriomena; species Hydriomena furcata. The sequence goes on from OU538824.1 coordinate 10,908,324, forward strand.
GAGTCACTTCTTGAAAAGCGGCGTTCTGGTATTTCTATTGATGGGTTTTCCAATCCGGTAGGTGTATATGGATAAGTAGTAGGCCTGGCACTAGTTATCAAACCTGGTGCTGCAGATGAGGTCGGCCTAGAACCTCCCAACGATAGTAGGCAATGAGCGGCCTCGTGCTCTGGTAATCGTGACTTGCAAGCTTCTGTATCTGGAAAAACACATGGGTCAAGTTAATTTCAGTTTGGGTATATTAACTGTAAGATATCTTTGGATGTCCTGCCTGACTAATTAATAAAACATGGCATAGACATGTATCAGAAATAAAAAAAATGGTTTCAAATCAACGATAACGTGGGGATGTTTAGAACGCACAATGGTTATGTTGTTTAGCTGTTACTTTAGTTTTTTTATAAAAGACTTGTCTGTCTAGCATAGCAATTACCAACATAAGTGATCATTGGCCAACCGTGAAAATTACCGCACTAATAAACTTTCCATAACGCTAAGAAACAAGATCGGTCAAGTGCGAGTCGGCTCGGGAATCAAGAGTTCCGTGAAAACATGGGAGATATATTATTTGCGTTTTTGACTATATGAGTCTAAAACCTTTAGGCAACAAAAATAACATATTTTGAATTTTTGTATTGCAATATTTGTGTGCAGCTGCTGAAATAATCAGCTGTGACTGGCGGGCGGATAGTCGAAGTCGCACCATAAGAGTTTTGTTACACCATTTTGGTTGGGAACCCTAGAAAAACATCTTGAGCCTCGTAGTTTATGACTCGGAAAATTGTGCAAGTTATTAAATCAATACTAATTAAAAAAAACCTTTAATTATTTATGTATTCTTTTATCTTCTGTACGAATAAAATTACGCCAAAAGCTGATACTTTTGGCGTTATATCATGTTCTAAGCGCATAGTGTTAATTCTGATTCGGTTAGCAATTCATATGGTAGGTAGGTATCTAGTTTCGCTATTATTACAAAAGTAACTACTTACCACTTGATTCAGTTTCTCCTTCGTTTCCTTCATCGCCATCTGAATCAGTGTCATCGTCAGTCTCGCCTGAACACTGGGCCATCTCTCCACTTTCACAATCGTTGCCTTCATTCGGATTTATTCCCAATTCACAGCATTTCTTGTAATGTGCTTTGCTTTTCATGTGTTTAGTCAAGTTGCCCTTTGTTTTAAAACTGTAAACCAAAATAAATTACTTGAATTAAATCAAAACATTGGTAAAAAACCGGCCAAGTGCGAGTCGGACTCGCGCACGAAGGGTTCCATACCATTATCTATAAAAACGGTTGTTGATTTGTTGTATGGGAGCTCCCCTTAAATATTTATTTTATTCTGTTTTTAGTATTTGTTGTTAGAGCAGCAACATAAATATTTAATCTGTGAAAATTTCAACTGTCTAGCTATCATGGTTCATGAGATACAGCCCTGTGACAGACAGACAGACGGACAGCGAAGTCTTAGTAATAGGGTCCCGTTTTTACCCTTTGGGTACGGAACCCTAAAAAAGAGGTATACCTAAGTACAAATCCAAAACCAATTCTGCCAGAAAATCAATCACAAAGGCAGAGTCAGTATTTTTACCTTGTAATGTTATTGTTATCTTTAAGTTTATGCCATTGATGTAATAAAATAGTTTCGTTAGATTACCTAGTTATTATGTTTAACATACCTAAAGGCGCAGTGAGTACAAGTGTAAGGACGGACGTCTGTATGCGTACGAATATGTTTCTTGAGCATTGAAGGTTTTTTGCAACGTATTCCGCACTCTGAGCAAACATACCGCCCTCGCCCGCGGCCGCGTACGTATGTGTACTCTTCGTTACTTTCAAAACCACCCGCTAACTCTTTCTTAGGTGTCATAATATTGTCTGAAGACATTCCTTTATCATCAGCTTTCTTGAGATCGGTGGAATGAATCATCTGTAAAACCAAATATGTAAGTTATTTTCATTTAAAATCTACTTATTCTACTACTTCTTACTATTTTATTTCTAATTATATAAGTTAAATTATAAATATTTGTCAACTTAAATTTAAGATGAGACTTTGTTTACCTGTTTGCCATCCTTTGAAATTGTGTTCCACTTAGACGAGTGAGTCAATATAAGATCCTGTTTAATCACTGCGACTGCTACGGCTTGTGGTCGATGACGTGAGTCATATAAAGACATAGCAGACGATGCTGACAGCCCCAGCGGGTCTGGCGTCAGCTCAGATAATAACTGTAAACATAGTCACACGTTTATCAGATGTCCTTAAATTGATGATCATATCACAAAGTTGTATAAATGTGATTGTCATTACCTGCCAGTTACTGTACATCGACAGAAAATGTTGGTTCGGAACATAAGTTGGCTGTGGCCGATTGATAGTGCAATAAAACACCTTTGTCGAACACTTTAGCCCTAAGTAAGTGTAGGCGTTACCATTCAAATATAGCTGTCCGTATGCTTTAGCAGGACGCGGTGTTTCAGGTGACACCAATGGCATTGTATTTGCATTAGGCGTTATACCATGATGCCTTTTTGGTGTAAAGGTGCCGGGTTTCAATGGGAGAGTCGATGGCCTTAAGAATTTTGGTTTTCGATCATCGGCATTTACGTTTACTGTTACATTTTTTTGGAAATAAAATGTTTCAGATCTTTCATCCTGAACTGTAAAAGGAGTTTCTTGAGCATTCGTATTTTTTTGCACTTCTGAGGAGCTGGGTATTTGATTGTTGTTGTATATTTCGGCTTTCGTAATTAAATTCTCAAAATTGAAGTTTCTCGTTTCCTTCTCCGATTTAATGTCGGTCGTTTTAAGCAAAGGACTACAATTTTTTTCTCTATTCCTTTTACTGGAGGCATAATGCAATTTTAGTATCGGTGTTTTTGGCAAACCGTCAAAACTTCTTTTAATAGCTTCCTCTTGTCTGTGTGTATGTCTTGTAGTCCCTGGAGACATAAGTCTTGAAGTTGTATTAGATTCATCCACATTTTTTACTTTAATTATAGGTATAGTAGGAGTATATGGCTGACCGTCAGGAGTAATGTCATGGCTATACATTAGCTTTTCAGGTTCAGTGTGAGTAAGCCTTCTGTTCGGACTTCTTGTGTTGCGTAACTGCTGTATTGTTAAGCTTGATGATACTCCTTTTGCTTGTTGAACATTTGCAGCTAACAAACCTCCATGGTAATCTTCACGCATAGATTGTGAAACAGGACTTCGGATTATATCATTGGCTCCAATATTTTTTGGTAAAGCGTTTGAGTGACTTGCGATTAAACCTGGTGTGTTTGGCCCAGGAATGCCTGGGACATGTGGTATTAGTTTTCCGCCATGCAAAATAGTAGAAGGCCCATTTGGTGATGTACTCGTAGATGGACTCAAAGGTGGCAATGTCAATGGATTGAACGCAGTTATTGCACTTAGTGGAGGAAATTGAAAATGACTTCTGTCGGTTATATTCGGCAAGTTTGAGCTTGAAACACCAGGCGTGGATGCCATGGATATCCTTGGAGTTTGTGGTTGTGGTGTTCCACAGCCGCATGGGGTAGGAGGATTATGAACCATTGTTCCACCAGATTGCAAACTTGATCTAACAACAACACTGCTTGTCTCTGCATCATTGGCAAGCCTAGATGGTGAAAGGTTTTGATGTATTAATATGGGAGAGAGCTGGTTTTTGTTTGGTTCAATACGAAGAGTAGTTGTACCCCCAGAATGGTCAACAATTTTAACTTCACCTCCAAACATTTGTAAAGATGTAGTATTGTTATGCCTCATGTGCTGCGTCATTTCATCAACTGCACGTAGTGTTGCGGCATTCGTATCAATACATCGAATTTTAGATTGGTTGTAAAAATCTGATCTAGGTGAAATATTTTCTACCAACCTGGGGCTATATGTATCGGATCGATTATCAATTCTTCTTTTAGGGCTGGACATTGGTTTAATTTTTATATTTTCGTGTTTCCTTGCAAAATCTGAAGGTGCTCTAGTATCCACTAGCCGCGTGTTGCCCAGTAATGGGCCTGGAGATGGCAACGGCGCAATAACATCATTGCATTCCTGTTTCATGATAACAAGGTTTTCTGGTCTCATTCTTAGGGGCTGTGACTTATTTAAAGTGTTAGATTTTGTGAAGGCATTATTAGGTTGTGGTGATTCGGGAAACCGAACATTTACAGAGTTACTTCTCACGAAATGATTTTCGTGTCTGATGAACTTCATATCTTTTTGATTAACATTCACTAATTGTGAGTTAGTAATGCTTCCTTTACAATAATACATTCTGTGTGTTTCTAAATTGTCTGCACTTCGGAATATGATCTGGCACAAAGGACATATAAAAAGAGATCCATCTAATAATTCATTTGTACCCGGAAGTAAACCGTTTAATTTGGTTTTTAAAAGGAGATCTTTTATAATCGATCCCTCAGGATTTAATGGGTGCTTTTGATCATTAAGCGTAAAGCTTTCGGAGTGAGATCGTTTTCGAAAAGTATGCTCAACTTCATTATTATATTTCGTTAAATTAAGTGGGGATAATTCAGTTTTCACATCAGTAGCTTCATTAGAAAACTGCTTACTTTCTGCTATTTGTTTTATTTTACCATATTTTTTCTGCAATGGTGTTTCTATGACGTCGACAATAGCTTCATTATCTGATATAATTTTAGAGATATGTTCAGTAAGAAAATCAGCATTTGGCGAAATGGATTTCTTAAACTTTTCTTTTTCATCTATATCGTGATAAAAAGAACTGCCGAACGCTGCTCTGAATTTAGGTTTGTATATACATTTTGCTTTGCTGCTATCATTAGAATACAAATTGGAAGGAACTCCTTCTATCATAGAATCTGGTGATTCACTTGGCGAAAACCTATGAGACTCATAGCTGTCGTGCCTAACATTTGGTATTTCAGAGCTAGCTTCTGAAATTGATGCTGGGGGCATAGATGTGTCGCTTTCAGATCCACCGGAAATTTCATCATCGTTTAAGTTCGCGGGTACGTCTGCCCCTTGTAGTCTTAGAGCGTGTGTCCTGGATCTTCGATGTTTATATAAGTTGGATTTGGTTTTAAAGGCAAATCCGCATGGAACACAGGGATAGGGTCGCTCATTAGTATGAGCTCTGATATGTTTTTGTAGTACTGATGGCTTGGCACAAGATAATTTACAATAAGGGCATATGTAACGCCCGCCTCCATTTCCATTGTAGGTATCTCTGATATAATCATTTTCAAGATTCTCAGTCTTATTCGAAAATTCATCAGTAGAACTGGTCTGACCAGACACTTGAACGATAGTATTTACATTACTTATTCTATAATTTTCTTCACTAAAAATAGTTTGTACATTTTTCTCCACGTGTTGAGCTTCTAAATATTGTGGATCTTCTTTAATTTTCTCGATTTCTGGATGAGCGGCAGCAATACTACCATTAGAAATAGAAGAACTGCAAGCACTCTGTGCTATGTTCGATTCCTTATGTCTGGTTTCTTCACCCAATGAAATGTTCGACGGAAAAACAGCTATGGTAGTTGCCATTTTTTTAAACTTTTTATGCAGATAGCTGTGGTCATTGTTGTTAGCAAAATTGCTATCCAAACGTTTTTCCTGCGTCAGCGGCATTGTGCCCGCGATCTTAGTACCTGAAACAATAGTAATATGATATTATAAGCATTATAAATTAGTAACAGAATGATGTACCTACCTAAATATTATAAGTAAAATCTTATCAAATTTAATGTTAAAGTGTAGAGAATTGCTAAACTACAATTATTTATGTTAAATTCATACAAACAAATAATTTTCGAAACTGCCATACTTGCGACGATGGCACCTTCTAAAGAAAAATAACGTAGGTAATGGTCACTTTGGTATGTAGGTGTATCAATAATTCAAGTAAATACTTATACCTATCTATATTAAATAGATAACATTTACTCCTAAGTAAAGCGATAACAAGTTACAACAGTTGTTTTATTTAGGCAATGACTTTGCATTGTTTTATTTTGACTAAATTATTTGTGTTGAAAATCAGTCAACCAACAGCATAACATATGACCGCGTTGCGTTGTGTCGAGAGAGTTGACGCAACGCGCATGTGCTGCCGCGCTATTTCTATTGGTGTGTTGTGTGACATCATCGTGACGTCGGCATCGTTGCCTCAACAAACGAGGATATCCCCAGTTGCCAGCTGTATTCTACGATATCTTTATCTCTCCCAAGTTCCTAGAATAAGTGAATAAATAACACAAAAACAATCTTTTATCGTGCTGATAAAGTTTTTACTGCGTAGATATTTGCTTTTTCTAGTAGTAGTATCAAGTAGTAGGTAATATAATTATAATATGCAAAAGTAATATCGTAAGATAGTATAATGTTTACGTGCAGTGGTATTTTATTTATTTAGAGTAGTACGAGTGTCGGTAGAGACACTGGCGACGCCACCGACAGGGCGACCTCGCTTTGCGCTCACTTGAACCGTTCGTGGACGACGATGTTAGTAGGTTCCGAGAAGGCGTTACATTTCTGAGAACCGGAGACAGGCAACCCGCCGTAGCGCGATAAAACAAGCAAGCAAATAAGCTCGATAGGCTCAATACGTACACACACAACGAAACACCGACGTGTCGGTGGCTCGGCTGGTCGTCGTTCGGCGCACGCACGTCACTTGTTGGTGTGTGTAGTTGCATACACACATTCGTGTTTATTATTATAGGTTTCTTATAGTGAAGGTATCAGAGGCTTTTTGGATTTCATTACTTACCTAAAATGAGAATAACCTAACTAACTCATACAGTACCGTCTGTTATTACATATGTACCTATGTAGTGTTTATCAGCGAGTACCTACCTAATATCAACTTGATCTTTGATTATGTATGAAACTGTATGGCAACTAAAACCTGTAAACTGCACATAGAATGTGTAATTATTTTCTGTTTTTATAACGTGAACTAATTTGATGCAATAATAAATACTTATCCTTCTTAATTTTTTTCACATTATTAACTACATAATTAACGCGTAGATCGATGTTAAAGACAGGGCAAAAAGCCGGACCAGTAGATGTGTTGTAATGAGACAAAGGAATCCCGTCGACCAGCCGCCGCCCGCCGGCCTGGCGCCGGGCCAGGCGGCCCTGGTGACGCCTGTTCGCCCGCCAGCACGCCGCCAACTTTCGTTGCCACCTAACCACCTACCACCCACTACAATACGGGCTCCATAACATTAACTTTATTTCTTATTCCGTAGTCACGAGCACATTTTTTAAACAGAATGTTATACACACTAAAGCAATTTCAATCTACTTTAAATATAAATAATTATGTTTACCTACGTAAATAATACCTACCTTGCTTTTGTTGGTCGATGACCTAAAACATTTAAATGTAGGTGTAAAGTCGCTTCATATATACTTTTAAGCTTATTTAGAACTAAACATTCTCACTAGCGAATAACTTAGGTGCATCTCAATTACATAACTCCTACACCGCTAAGTTTAATCAATAAATAACCTAATTCTAAGTAGGTAACTAGATAATTTAATTATGTGGGCATCATTGTGTCATATTGAATGCTCGCTGTCTTTGCAAAACTAATTAAAACCAGATCTAAATACGCTAGACATTCATGGAACTATTAAAAACCTGTGTACCTAGATATAGAGATACCTACCGCGGCTGTATATATCAGTCCACCATCATCTTAGTATTATAATATCTTGATGTCATTTGTTGACAGCTTCGGAACAAATGTCAACAAGTCCGATAGGCTGCATTTCACCAGCGCGCAAGTGAATCATCGTTAATAATTGCGCGACGATCCACGCCACTCAGCACACACACACACACAAACACACCTGTATATCGTCACTGGTCTTACTTGCACTATGATTATCGAATGCAACACTTTCTTTTGTAAAATTGTGGGCTAAAAATACGTCTTATCTCAGCTATTACTTTTAAAATACAATATACCTACATCCCTGTTGGTCGTGAACATTCGAATCAATGTATTACGGAACAAGGCAAGGTGCCGTCGAGCCGCGGATGACTGTTCAACTGTTTGTAATGTCGTCGGTTTGTTCGTTCCGTTCCGTACCCCCCGCGCCACGCCTGCCTCCTACCCGCGCACCGCACTAACTCTGCGCCCGCTGTAAGTAGTGATTCATGTCGCGTTTTATCTACTCCCTCCTTCACCGCAACCGGATCGGTTATTCTTCGTAATCTATTTATATTATGTAGGCATCTACATGATAATATGCACGGACTTTAACCTTATAAATTACGGTGCTATCCTAAATTGTAGATATTATTTGATGCGAATAATATGATTGTTCATATCATTTTCCAAAGATCCTTTTAGTTGGCGGGGATTATCAATTTCTGTCAGAATAAAATTCTGGTGCCTAACAAAAGAGGGATATCCTCCACCCAAGTCTTGCATTTGGGTCTGCTTGGTTTGGTTATATTACTTGAATAATTTAAGGTACGGCCATCAGAAGCAACAACATAATTTTCATGCAGTGCTGATTTCGTAACGGTTGCGCTCGGCTAGAACGGGTATCGGTTTATGTGCCACCACCACCGCACCGTCCACTAACATTCTCATTTGTGTAGAGTGGAGAATATCTATAGTGTCCATTAGTGGTTTGAACGCTTTGGTATCAATGACAACGAGACGGTCAGATTATTCAGAAATTCAACCGACTCAAATTGTATTGATTTCTAGTACCTATAAGTTCTATATCCCTCTCTATAATCATACAAGAGTTATTTGTACCGATTAAATTACGCTTGGCATTTTCCTATATTTAACTTATCACGTGAACTTATTTATCAGCGAGACCTCTTTATCGAATTTGTATGTCCATATTTTACTTACAATAGTAAATATACTTACTTGCCCATAATATTAATCTACAAAGTAAGGTCGGTATAGTAGTAAATGAGTATTAATGTTTGGGGGGATAAAAGTACCTACTAGATAATTTGTAGTTTCAGTATTTTTTTAACACATACAAAACTAGAATCCTAATCACAACAAAACCAGAGCATGACCTGACCAGTGGTCAAATTTTACGGGGATACAATTTCTGAGGTGAAACTCCTTGTTTGCCGAATATTGCCATTTACCATTAACCATTAACTAAGGGGAAGGCGCGGGAAGTCACTACTACATCGATAAAATATTCAATAGATAGAGGAACTCCACAGTAGGTACTTACCAAAGCCATATAGATATGAATGTATAAACTAAACACATTATTTGCAATGATAATTGGTAGGCAGGCGCTTATCAGTAGTGCGGAGCCGATGACGCACGCGATAGTGCCAATTCGAGGATTGTGTTCAACGAAGTAACTAGAAATAAAATGGAGTTTTGAGATTTAGGTACTTATGTATATTAAATTACATTCAACTTGATAATCCTTTACGTCTATCAATTATATTGATTCGTGATAAACATCTTGATTATTAACATACTATGTACTGTAATCGTAAATTTAATCAAAAATATCCTGGGTTTTCGTGTTCGCCGAATCAACAAAAAAAAAACCGGCCAAGTGCGAGTCGGACTCGCGCACGAAGGGTTCCGTACTATTATCAAAACATCAAAAAAAAATCACGTTTGTTGTACGGGAGTCTCACTTACTTAAATATTTATTTTACGCTGTTTTTAGAGAAATACATCATCTGTGAAAATTTCAACTGTCTAGCTATCACGGTTCACGAGATACAGCCTGGTAACAGACAGACGGACAGCGGTGTCTTAGTAGTCCCGTTTTTTACCCTTTAGGTACGGAACCCTAGAAACATAAAAAATAATTCATAATATCTCGTAACCTACCTATTTACCTAACTACGTAGTTAGCATTCCACACGTGACAGGTTGCAAGCCCGTCGCTGCTTTCAAGAATACTAACAGGTTTCCTCACGATGTTTTCCATCACTGTTATAAACACGTTTAACGCGCATATAGGTACATTTTTCGAACAGAAATATCCATTGATGCACGGCCAGGATTCGAACTCGAAATTAATTTGAAATTAATAATATCTACCTAGGTACCTATTTACCTAACTACATGAATTCAATAATTCAATTTCAAACTTTTTATTCGATCATGTGATGTACCACCTATTTACCGACTTACTTTACCGATAGTGGTAAAATAGCGCCACCTGCCAGCGGAATCGCAAACCTCTTTCATCTTACCTCTCAAACCCCGAGCGGTCGCATGAGACCGCGCGGCGAAAGTACCTATAATACGTAGTAACATAAAATGAAACTAGATGGCGCTTGAATGCGAAAATCACGTTTGTTGTATGGGAGCCCCCCTTAAATATTGATTTTATTCTGTTTTTAGTATTTGTTGTTAGAGCAGCAATAGAAATACATAATCTGTGAAAATTTCAACTGTCTAGCTATCATGGTTCATGAGATACAGCCCTGTGACAGACAGACAGACGGACAGCGAAGTCTTAGTAATAGGGTTCCGATTTTACCCTTTGAGTACGGAACCCTAAAAAGACTGATCGTATATAACTAAATTTTGTCAGTTTTTGGTAACCACAAAATTGCCATCTTTGTTAGGTACCAATTTAATTTTAGAAAAAGATCGATCTTATAGGTAACTCAATTTTTGATAACAACAAAATTGCCACCCTATTTTGTCTGACTGAATATCCGCCACTAAAATTGTATACTTACCTAAATAAACAATAACATTTAAGTTTTTTTCCCAAATTTTTTTTATTTTTGGAAATAATGGCAAAAGAAAATAGAACACATTTCATAACTATGTTATGAAACATATTTGAATTAAAGTTTAATATACATAGCCTATAACCTGGAATAGCATTTAAGCTACTATCCAAGTATCACACAAGCTTAGCAGACAGGTAAGTAAGGCAAGTTTAGTGATTTCTGAGTGTAGTTCAACGAGTGTCGTACCGTACAAACCAGTATCAAAAGATTGCATATCAGAAATTATGCAGGTTATTGTATGCAACGTTATGATTCCTTAGCCTACCTCTCAGGCGCCATCTTGAAGCTGGTAAGAAGGCAGGCAAGGCTCTTCGCAAAGAGATAGGCAGATACAGTAAACTGGGTTTAATGCGGAAATGTTCAGTTCATTTTAAGAGTGCAACTACTATTTAATAATTTGTAATATGCAAGGGTATTGAGCGCAATAAATTCGCATTCAATGAATTATGCACCGCAAAAACTTTCGTTAAATCTTCTAATATAATAAAATCCTCGTGTCACAGTGTTTGTAACCAAACTCCTCTGAAACGGCTTGACCAATTTTACGTTTTTTTTTGTAAGTAGGTATATCAAGTAGGTCTGAAAATAGGTCGTAGGGTATTTTGTATACCCCTAAGTGATATGGGTGGGAGAAAAACAGATAGTGGTTTTTTTCTGTGGGATTATTGACAACGACTGTCGGGACAGCTAGTAATTATATAAAACTATTGATTTTACGACCGACAATGCTCATCATACTGGAAGTAGATAATTAATAATTATTCTACAAAACCTTGAGGGAAAATAAATTAAAATCTATAACCAAATAGAAAATTGCATGTTACTGAAGCATCGAGTTTTAGTAATTAACTAAATAGTTCTATGATTTATGAACAAGTATTTAGATAATTCTAGTATAGACAAAGCTAACGATCTATGTAGTAATGCCTTGACAAAACTTGGTGACCTCGATAGCATCACATGGCCTCATCCGCGGCTTGGTAGCAAATAACCTAAAGACTACCCTTGAGCAGGTGATACACGTCTTCTTATATTTTTTATTTAATTTATCCACTTAGCAGCATTATATTGATACTGACTTAGGCAATGTTAAAAGGACTTGTTGATTGCACACATAAATAAGTTTTTATGGCATTTTAATTTTAACATCTGGAACGTCCCGCGTCTTTCCAGCGACAATACGAATTGGCAAATCTACAAGTTCGTCATTTCGAGCTTCGTTGCTGATGGAACTAATAATAAATAACAAACAAAATCTCAAATAAGTGTATAATTTGGGGGCACGGCAGTGCCCCCGCCAAGTCGAGCGCGAAGCAATCACTGCCGTACCATCCTTTACTGGAACCATTTCGCCGCATTTTCAGGCCCCTATTTGAGAACCTCTGGATAAGACCAGAACGCTGAAATTTTCGTCATCCAGTAAGCCATAATCACATACTTAAAATCCAAAATTTGAAGTCTGTAGGTCATTTAGTTACGAAGTTAAGCGAAAGCAAAGTTTCGCATTTTAGACAGACACTCACTCACTCACTCGCTCACTCATGATCATCAGAATAGAACTAGTACTTCCCATAAACTCAGAGAGCTGAAATTTGGTACAGAGTTAGGGTTAAATGGCCACATAAAGGGAAAACCATAAAAACTAGGATAATCGAAGATCTCTCCAGATCTTCGATTATCCTAGTTTTTATGGTTTTTATGGTGACCCTGATAAGAAAACACAAGAGCCTAACCAAACTATTAGAGATCGACATACCGCCTTTACAAAAAATATTCAACTACTGGACCGATTTCAAAAATTCTTTCACCATTAGAATCCTACATTATCCCTGATGAACATAGGCTATAGTATATTTTCAAAAATATTAGGGATCCGTATGAAAACATCGATAATGTAATCCAAAGTGTGAAAAAAATTAAAAAAAAATCCTTATATTGCGTTTGGTGCGGAAATTATTGACAATAGAGCAAAGTAATGTACTACAGTTTTAAAGAGGACATCAATATCTACAAAAAAGTCATCAATACCATATGTCTAACTATTAGGGATCCGTATGAAAACTTCGATAATGTAACCCAACGTGTGAAAAAAATCCAAAAAAATCCTTATATCGCGTACTCTGCGGAAATTGTTGACGATAGAGCAAAGTGATGTACCTACTACAGTTTTAAAGAGGACATCAATATCTACAAAAAAAGTCTGCGATACTAAATGTTTTATTAGGGATCCTTATGAAAAATTCGATAATGTAACCCAAGGTGTAAAAAAATTACCTATAATATCATTATTACATCCGTGCGACGCTGGGGCGGACTGCTAGTACGCAATAAAATTAAAGGAAAACTCTGGATAAGACTAGACTGACTTTTATACCTACTTAACTTATACTTACAAGTTTACAAGAAGAAATAGTCGAACGATTAACTTTATTCTACTCGAACATTACACAAATTGTTTAAACAAATTAAATAAACTAAAGTATTAATTTCGCTCAAAATTTGATCAAAATATAATGCATTGGACTAAGAGTGGCGGTGATACCCGCACACGTCGCTAGATGGCGCTGACTGTATTTTAAACGCGCTTACGTTTTGTTTTTATAATAAAAAACTTCTCATAAAAAGAAAAAAAACTGTGTCAAATAAGAAAATCTAATAAAATAAATCAATAAGCCCACGTTTCTACAAAAAGAAGTGAAATCCCACCAAAAACATTCTGTAAAAAACTAGCCAAGTCTCGATGGAGCTGCTTGTTTATCTCTAAAAAGTAATGAAATCTAGACAAAGTCGTGTCAAGTCTGAGGTTCTTTATTGCGATTTCTTTATTATTAAAGAATGTTATGTGACTTGGCCGTTGAAGAGTACACAAGGGTATAAAACCAGGTGCTCCATGACACTATTGCACCAATCTGTCGCCAGAACCGCTACCCAATTGCCACTTAGAAAACGTTGATTCAATAACCAGGCTTGATAAAGCTGCGTATTTCAATAACACTTATGTAAAGGCGAGCTTGAAACAATCAGTATAAAAAATACGTCTATTTTATGTTAGATCGGTGGTCGATTTGACGCTCCAAAAAGAAGACAGCAGAAGTCAGCATTGTCAATGCTGAATGCATGTGTTGCACGATCAACAACAGCCTAAAATAAGACACTAGCGTCCAATTACCAATACCTGTATTGGCTATTATCTCGCTTAACAAACATAGGTAGTTACAACAGATATAACATTACGTGTAAACAAAATTGACTTGTACCCACTAACGTATAAAGAATGTTCAACGGCCAAGTCACACAACATTCTATAATAATAAAGAAATTGCAGTAAAGAACCTCAGACTTGACACGACTTTGTCTAGATTTCATTACTTTTTAGAGATAAACAAGCAGCTCCATCGAGACTTGGCTAGTTTTTTACAGAATGTTTTTGGTGGGATGTAGGCATCGACTACACAGCCCAAAAAGACACCGCATGCAAGGCGAACATTGACATCCAAAAGGTCAGTCTTATACGGCCGATAAAAAATACCGCGCGTCAAACCTGCAGTAGTACCGACCACTTCCTTGACCCGTGCACATCTCGTCTGTTTATGCTAAAAAACCATTACCACAAGCTCAAGTTAGACTGGTTCTTTCCTTGTCGATAGTGTCAATAAAGTCAATAGTGTTGTATCACTACTCAATAATTGATGATCGATAAACCTACATAGTAGTAACAACAACAGTTGGACCTAACTAGTAAAACTACTTATTGCCAACTAGCTTCCGTCCGCGGCTTCGCTCGCGTTGTACCTACATGGATATGAAGTAAAGTAACCTATTTGCTATTCGCATTTATCATATTATCGCTTTAGAATTAGTTCGCGTTCGCGTTCGCGTTCGCGTTCGCGTTCGCGTTCGCGTTCGCGTTCGCGTTCGCGTTCGCGTTCCCGTTCCCGTTCCCGTTCCCGTTCCCGTTCCCGTTCCCGTTCCCGTTCCCGTTCCCGTTCCCGTTCCCGTTCCCGTTCCCGTTCCCGTTCCCGTTCCCGTTCCCGATCCCGATCCCGATCCCGTTCCCGTTCCCGTACTATCAAACCTAATAAAGCTCAAATGGACTCTACGTTCTTTTAACTTTTGTATGGGAAAAAGAAAAGGGCTGTTTTTAGGTTTTCCCGGCAATTATTCGATTTTTTTTTCACCTTTTAAACCTTCATAGACCTCCACGAATATTTAAAGACCAAGATAAAATAAATCCGTTCAGCCGTTCTCGAGTTTTAGCGAGACTAACGAACAGCAATTGATATTGATACATTTACCATTTTAAACACGTGTTTAAAATGGTGAAGGAAAACATCGCATCGTGAGGAAACCAGTACCTAGTAAGTATTTTTATAAGCGGCGATGGGCTTGCAACCTGTCACGTATGGACTGCTAACTACTGCAAAATGTGGGTATGTGCCAAATATAATATTTGAACGTGCCTCTGACTGCTATCGACAACTCATGTCAACACTTCCCATCCCTAGTGAATCACGTCATTTTGAAATTAGAATGCTTTTTCCGGCTCCCCCCGTACCTCATACCTCACTGACTTGACAGAGTTGTTTGTTTGAAGAAATGAAGCCATTAGGCGTCTATTAGGCTATGTAGTCGATGGATGTAGGTATACTCGTACATTAGTACTTAGCGATACACAAAATATTTTACGTGCAGATACCTACCTAACAATAAAAAACCGGCCAAATGCGAGTCGGACTCGCGCACGAAGGGTTCCGTACCATTATCTATAAAAACGGTAAAAAAATCACGTTTTTTGTATGGGAGCCCCCCTTAAATATTGATTTTATTCTGTTTTTAGTATTTGCTGTTATAGCAGCAACAGAAATACATAATCTGTGAAAAGTTCAACTGTCTTACTATCACGGTTCATGAGATACAGCCCTGTGACAGACAGACGGACAGACAGACGGACAGCGAAGTCTTAGTAATAGGGTCCCGTTTTTACCCTTTGAGTACGGAACCCTAAAAATGATGTAATGGTGTCTATCGTATTTATTAGAGTCGTAGGCTTTATTTTGTAATAAAATTATCGGTAATGTTTTTATTACTCCACTAATTTTAAACTAAGTAGGTATATGACGTCCTATCATAAAAATGCAAAATGCAACCCAAACAAGGTAGTTGGCTAAATTTTTACAATGTTGATGATGATTGTTCGATGACAGCAAGACGAGTCAATCTATTATGGAGATACTAATAAGTTGTTAATGCAACTATGATAGCTACTTCACGAATAGAATGTGTGGTGAGGGGCGCGGGGCACTTGTTGCGTTGTTTGGCTGGCTTGGTGTACGAGTAGAAGCTTGCCGACGTCATGCCACGACCTTGAGCCACGCGACATGGGGATTGAGTGTTAGCTCTGTCTTACGTCTAGTCTGTATAAATAATTAAGTGCCTAACTCGGTACTAAGAAATCATTCACAAAGCTTAAGGAATTTAATTTTTTTAATTAATCGATATCGTTTTTACTGAATTAAAGATATATTAAGGATTTACTCGTAAACCAATGAGAGCGAGCGTTTGCGTTTGATTAAAAAAAATATTTGATACCAGTAAGTGATCCTAAATCCCAAACGAATCGATTCTATGAATAACAGCATCCACGATTGAATCTTTAGGTAGGTTTCAATGATTGCGATATGCAAGTTAACCTGCATAGCCTTATAATCGTTAACCAACAACTCTACTTCTAAGATAAGAATTGTTTATATTTCAGAATTAAAAAAATAACATTGTAGTTGATTATAATTTATAATGCCTATGTATGGCATGACGTGCTTGCCTAACAAGACGCTCGCTACCGGAATCAAAAACCAAATATTCATCTCCTGAAGTATTTGGCAGCGCTATATTAAATAATTATGTCGGACAGACCGGTCGGGCGCCACGAAGTCGCGTGGGCGGGAAACCATGAAACCAGTCTTTGTAGAGTCAGTGGTAGCTATAGCAAACTATGAGATAAACGCAAAAGAGATCTCGAAGACAATGCAGGGCGCAACTAATTTGGATAAAAGATCGAAAAGCCTAATAGTGTCCTAGTAGTGATCTTAGGAACTTGAATGTTTCAGGGTTAATCTTTTTTTAATGTAAACCCTGTTCTTAAGGTTCTTAGGGTGTAAAAGGTGGTTTCTAAATTTCATTATTCATTTAATCTTCAGATGAACGCTCTCTACTTAGTACCTAGCAGGTATAAGAAATATAAAAATATAGGTACCTAACCTACCCATAGAAATTCGGATCAATTTTATAAATTCCAAAACTACAGTTATTTATTAAATTTCTAAGAGTTTTAGCTTCGGAATATCCAATGAACTAAACCCCATAGTATATGTTTAACACTGTTTTATGTTCTTCTAATTAATTGGGAAACAAAACTTACATTTTGTACTCATGTAACAGAATTTTTTTTGGGAAAAGTTTTAGGCACTTTATTTTTCTCGTAGTTGAATTTTATTCAATAATTTCAGTATAGGTACCTATTTAACAAAAACAAACCTAGACAAAGCCGCCATCCGGACAGTTTTTTAAACGATACTCATTCTGCAGAAGTCTACAAATTCAGGTTCATCAAATTCGTTATTATTTGTAAATTGTTAAGACTCGGTCTTAGTTATAACGTTTAATTGTGTCGGTCATTCTTACGTCAAGAAGGTGTTGCCAAATAATTGTATGGTTATGTACCTGATTATATTAAATCTATTAGGTACTTGGAATGTGTTTCGTGCGTTTTAGAATGTTCGTAGCACGCCGCCTTGTTTGCTTGTCTGAGCTTCCCTCCGAACCAGGTCATCGCCTGACTGACTGGCTCGACCACTTCTCGGACTAGCTGCGGAGACGAGCCGCACCCTGTTCGACCACTGATATTCTCGAAGCGTTTTGAATTCTTCCTACATATGCACCTGTTTTCTGACTATCCCGAAAAATTTCGAAAAATTATTTTAACAATACTATTTGCGTGAAGAAAATCCACTAAAAAATAAGTCATTAGGTATTATTTATAAGCATTATTCAAAATTCAAATATAATTTTCTTTAATTTTTTGCCATGCTTGCCATTTATATTCAGTAGGTACCTAGGTATCAAGATAGTTTTTTTTCTAAAACTGGACTTGATACTCTACACTTGTCTCTACATTTTCTCGTATTTAGACTCTCTTTTGCGTCTTTTAAACTCATATTTGAACTATTGTCAAATGAAAGAGTACTGACATACTTAAATATATTCGTTTCTTTTCTACTTCTGGTTAGTCTTTGGACCCTAAGCCATTACCGTTTTCGAGGTTTCATGAACTCGTTTTCGCCTAATAGCAGGAGGAAGAAGAGTTATTTGAGTTACTGTTTTATTACACGTACCTATACCTACTCTACTTAATGTATGTGTATAGTGTATACTCGTTCTTGTAGTATAATAGAACAGGAACTCAAATAACCCTTCCTTCTGCTGTAGGCGGATGAAAAGCCAATCAATATGCAATCAGTCCGATCAAGTGAGAATTCAACTTGCCCAATGTAAGGGAACACTCGCATGCAAGAATGAAAGCGTTTCATATTTTAATGGCGAAACGGCTTGTACTAATACTAAGCAAGTCAATTACTAAAATAGTTAGAATTCAAAATTAAATCTTGCTACTAATAGGCAAATCAGTTGGCTTATCAATATTCTGAGTAGAGTAAACTGTAGGTAGATAGACTACCAAATAGATGATTCACGTTATTAACATAAGTAGGTACACTAATACAAGTCAAATCGTTATCTCAATTTTACAGATCAACCACGGACTACAGAATAATCCTAAGAACAGTAGACATTAGAGTAGAGCTGCATTAATGAAAGTTTGAATGTAATTACTTGTATGTAACAAATGAATATACGCGTCGACATAATAATAATAGGTACCTATACCTACGATCAGTAGTATCGATATAAAATATCACGGTACCTACTTACCAAGACATAACAACGATGTTGTATTCAATCATCTCGAACATAGGTAAACATTGTGTCATTTATTTGCCAGAAACCTAAATAGGTAGGTAACCTACCTTCGAGTCCATTTCTGTATAGCCACGCACGGCACGGGTATAAAACATTGAGCATAGTGTGCCGAACATCAAGAGAATGGCGTCATTCTCAGCAAATTCTCGCGTTGGCATATCAACGACTAAAATACGCCATATTATGTATGTATGAATGTGACACTAATATTCGTGAGTCAGACAGAGCCGGGTAGCACTTGACCAAATAAACAACTATTCACAACGCCGCCTGTGAGTATTTCCTCAATGACGATCGTCAATTTTATTGTACGTAGGTTCATAAGCGTATGAATATGAATTGCGGATAAAACTTTCACTAGAATAATCTATTCAACGAACTTTTTTATTTCTTTGGTACCTATTCCCAAATTACTTAAATCAGGTTGAATCCGACCATACCTACAACAGTAGGTACACACGTATTAAAATTTACATCCGTGAAGTATACATATACATACACGGATGTCAATTTTTTAAGTAGTTTTTGTTTAAGTAGCACCTGTGCCGAATTGCTGGACGTACACGTAACTTTCACCGAGTATTCTTCTACTAATAAACGAATCGTATCCTCACGACGACGACGTTTAGGTAGGTATAGGTACACTGTTTTAGACGGGGCGGGACGCGTAGTTTGTTGCAAGCGGAACCACCGTAATATTACATAGGTTCTACATTATGTAATAGAAAGATTACTATGTACCAAATTCTTAACAAAAGCGAGTGAAACTAGTTTGAAAATGCCGGTCGGAGAGTCTGCCTTTCCTTTTTGCGTGAAGCTAGCGTTAGAGAGCCTCCCTTGCTTTTTATGCTAAACGTTTTTGCTCAGCTTTATCTTTATTAGGTGTATGCATATATACACTGGTGGGTATGTATGGGACTGGCAGCAGTGTACAAATATTTGCTACACTTTTGACTTTTGGATATGCGCCAATGTTTAGGAAGAATCTGTATCCGAAGTGCATTCCTCATCCACCTTCGTAATTATTGGCGTCGTGGTCTCTGGTGGATATCCCTTAGCTAGGTAGATATAGATTACTATAGATAGGCAGGTATAAGGCAATTTGAACGTTGACAATTTCTGAATAATGAAATGATCTCAATCTAAGAAATTGCTTTTTGCCGTTCCATAATTTATTACTCTACGAATTGGATGAATAAATAATTCGTTCATTATATACTTATATAAATAATCTAGCCGTTTTCTAGTTTCTATAGTAAACAATCTTTGCTTAGTTTGGGGCTAAATAGCACTGTTTCGAAGTCCACCAATATATTGTCATCAATAAATTACGGTATATTCGTAGTAGGTAGGTTCTTATAAAA
The DNA here is from genome assembly GCA_912999785.1 of Hydriomena furcata. NCBI lineage: Eukaryota > Metazoa > Arthropoda > Insecta > Lepidoptera > Geometridae > Hydriomena > Hydriomena furcata. The sequence continues at coordinate 10,928,498 of OU538824.1, forward strand.
TTTAATCAAAACATAGGTAGTCATCGTACAATATTGCAATGCAGTGCAGAAACCCCCAAACCAAATAAGTAATAGGTACATTAGGTACCTACAAACTTATACATTTTGTCCTTACCGAACCAGAACACCTAGGTATATTAATGTTCGTATTATATTAGCAAGTTGTTATTTTTTATTATAATAACCGCCATGTCCAGTGGGTGTGCGATTCCCAGAATACCCCGAAGCACGCGCGCCTCGCGCCCGCCGCCCGGCGACGAAGCGGGTGAAGCACTCCATCCGAGCCTTTTCACATAATTTCATACTTCCGAGAACCCACCTCGATTCCCTCCGTTAATACGATAGTTATTTTTAAATGTCTTTAGGGCGTTTGTTTTTACTTCGCAAATTTCTAGCTAAACTCATTTCAATTCAACAACTTGCGTTTTTCCTGAACACTGCTAAGGAGTACCGGGAAGTTAACCTACTAGAAATTCGTTTGAAAAAATTGAAAGGTGGGGATACTTAATTACTAATACTGTGCTGACATTCTGTAGGAATATAACCACATATAATACAAAGAATCGAGGGCATTTGATTTGTGGTATCTGTGGTCTAGCTCATCTCTTTTTCGTGCTGATGTTTCTTACATTAAGTCATTGTGTTGTTTTTAAAATTAAAATTTCTAATAGGATCACGTCATTCACGACTTGCTATGTCTTAAATAGTCTTAATATCACACAGCTCTAATAAGATATATAGCGACGATATTTATACCATAGCGCTATTTAAAATATCGCAACTGAATAGAAAAAAATAGCAGGACATGGCAGTCGACGCAGACATCGATCACAAGCATAATATGATGCTAAATGACACAATGATGACAATATATTATGCTAATGCTGTTGCGTCTTAGCTGTCAAACAAAATTAGTTACGAATTAGTCTTGACTTCGAAATTAGTTGTTACTTTATAGTGTGCTTAATCAATGTAAGTACTGATAACCAGCAAAACTCATGGATAATGTTTTTTAATAATATTAATGATGTATCATATACTTAAACGAGGTTCTCTATGCGCTGGTTCAATTATATTTCCCGTAATTTTTGCCGCGAAACCAACTAAATGCCCCAACTTGTACGCGTCGCGCAGAAATGCAGAAATCTGTGTCGGTTCCACAAGTAACACAACGAGCCGCAAAGCAGGACAGTAACATGTCGGCGTCTCACGCGCCTGTGTACGCACACTACGCACGCACGTAGCTCAGGAGGGTTAGCTTAGCATGAAGCACTATCGTATCGACAACGTATCGTCCAAATGCCAAAACTGACACTTTTACCATACAGTGTCAGTTTGCTTTTGTCCATACGTTCGATCCTTCCGCGTCAAACGGAAAAACTCTACAAACATTCATGAGACAGAAGATTGTCTTTATTAATGTGTTAGTTGTTGTTTTAAAACTGAATTATATTTTCTAATCTATCTTACCATTAATAGTACCCTTTCTGTGTTTTGGAAATAAATAAGCCGAGATCACGAGACAGAGCAGAGACAAAGCAGTTTTCGAGCGATGAAATCTGGTGAATGATAGAAATTACCCATTTAACTTTGATTCTAAATCTTAATCTGATTGTTAATTCAAAAATGTAATAGGCTAGAAAGTACCTAACTGATGTTCTAGATTAAAATTAAAACCTATTTAGGTACATAGGTAACGTTAAATTTGTACACCTATTTCCAATTGGACAATAAAACCTAAACAAAGACTACAAAAACCACCCTTTCATATATCATTATAGTGCATATAGCGGTCGCCTTGGCTTACCAAGTACGTGGATGGAGTCGCCATCTGAACAACTGCTTCGTCCAAAGCATACGCTTAGAAAACGTTTCGACACTATCGGAAGCCTTTTCTTATTTATCAACATTTTTCTATCTGTTTCTAGCAGTACGATCGTTTTTCGGAAGCCAGTCTATTCTACTACCGATTAGAACTCACCAAGACAGAGAACAGCTGAAAATTTACGAAGGTAAAAGAAGAGTTCATAGTTCTGTATGATTTAAAATTACAGAACATCCTCTACAGACCCAGAATATGTTGCAACGCTTTTTTCCCCAATGTTATGACTGAAATGTTAAAAGGTACTATTACTAGCTTCCGCCTGCGGCTTCGTCCGCGTGGTAACTGTATAAACAGTAACCTTTATGCTATTCCAGGATATTAGTTTAATTATTCCAATCGAATCCGTTTGGTTGTGTTGTGATTGAACCACAAACATCTAAAGGTCAATATTAGTAAGATAAATCAAGGATACGTAATTTTATCATTACTAAAATGCTATTATTTTAAATCTTCTTCGTAGAGAAAAAATGTCAAACACAATACTGGAAAATTCACGACTACCAAAAGGCAAAAAAAATCCTCTTCATAAAATGGCATTCCCAAGTATTGTTTCAATGCTAAGAAATAACTTAATTCGTAATTTTTTTCTTTTGCTGCTTGTGGTAACAATTATTGAAAAACTAAACGTTTTGTATATTTTTAAGCGGCTAGGTTGAGCGCGAGTCAATTTTAATTTAATAGTGATGTCAGAAATCTGAATTTTGCGCGCGCTGCTGAGCGGGTTGCTAATTTTGCGGGTGTGCAAAACTATCCGAAATTTCCCTAAATTTTACGTACCTACGTTATTCCTAAGCATGAAATAACAAAATTGGAGCTTTTGTTCTAGGACATCATTGAATGATGTCATTCGGTACCGTACCGTTTGAAGGAACCAAATATTTAAATTCAACGGTTGTAGCCTCCGTCATTGTATTCCCGGTGACCTTTGCGACACTTACATAATTAATTACACTAGGCGTAGGTACTAATAAATGGAAGAACATCTACATAAAATCCACGTTTTTGACGCGTGTTAGATTTATTAATTCCTTCATACAAGCTGCATATAAATGGGTAGAACACAATAATTTAATTACATTGTCATTGATTATTTTTAGCCACCCTGAGAAATACGTAAAAACCGTACCTACTTCCGTACCCTAAGGGTAAAAACGGGACCATATTACTAAGACTTCGCTGTCCGTATCTCATGGCAGGGCAGTATCTCATGAACCGTGATATCTAGACTGTTGAAATTTTCACAGATGTATTTCAGTTGCCGCTAAACAAAGAATACTAAAGATAGAATAAAATAAATATTTAAGTGGGGCTCCGATACAACAAATGTGTTTTTGCCCTTTTTTATAGGTAATGGTAGGGAACCCTTCGTGCGCGAGTCTGACTCGCACTTGGCCGTTTTTTTTTTTATATTTATGCATTACATTATTAGGTACTACCAAGAATGGTATAAAAAAAATTTACCCATACATTACGCTTTAAGTTTAGAGAAAAAAAAACGACTGCTAACGAGGAAAATAATTAATTTTAGTGATTGCACTTGACCATTATAACTTATCGTAGGTAATAATCGTGATGGTACGAAACGAATATGTAAATGCATCGAGGCGCCAATGCACCTGCCAAGACCGGACACCACAATTGCACAAGCGTCCTGTCTGGTTTAGCCTGCTGATCGTTTAAAGGCAGCTAATTTAATTATTACAAATACGAGTATAATAAGCTTAGTTTAGTTGCATTGGATATGCAACTAAACGAACTAGTCTAGCTAGGCTAACGAAAGTAGATACTCGACTTACGTGTCAATTGCAAACATTTTATATAAAATGGCAATTATATTTAGTAAAATTTTGGTTGGTACAAATTACGGTTATTCCTAATGTTGGTTGCCAAACTGATATTTTTCTTAAATTTAACGCGCTTTTTCAGTCATTTTCGATACAAAAAAAATATGAGAATGATACTATAATGGAAAAGTACGCACGTATACTACAGTATTATCAGAACTCCAGGAAAAATATTATTATAGCTATATGCGGTAGGTAAAACGTGATGGAAAATACTAAAAGGCAAACATTATGCGACTGGTGAATGAATGGGTGATGGCAAAGGAACATAGAGAGAGACGGAGGAGAGACTGTCGGGAACCAGTGAGACCGGTCGCGCTGCAATGCTTTTTGTCCCTAACCGCTTTGTTTTAAACCGCCATGCGCCACAAAAGAGCTCAAAGTATGGCGACGTTGATAATTAGGAATGTTTCGAAACCATTATCTGTAGTAAATTATACAGTGTTTATTTCGATGCCCATTGAATGAATAATAAACTACATCTATTACAAATAGTTAGTTTTGATGTAAGTAGAAGTGGACCACACAAAATAAATATTTGTTTGGAGACTATGACATAATTGAGTTTCTAGATTTACTTTTAATGAAATTTTTAAATATTATCAACATTATTTTTTTAAAACTTTGTAAGATTCTTTTGATTCGTTTTATTTTCTAAAACTGCGGACATGACATCATCAAGCAACTGCAGAATAAAAAGGTGACGTCATTTAGTGTAGTGTAGACTAGGCGGTTGCAAAAAGCAATTATGACGGTCTGGATCCATTATTGGACCAACTTCCAAATCTTGATTTTTAAAGCACTTTTCGGTGTTTGTTATAATAAATGTTTAGGGGAATTTATGGCAGCGCAGCAGCGAAGTCGCTATCACAGATCAGCTTAGGTAACCTACACACCCGTTTATCGTAGTTTGTAATATCGTGACGTTTCTTTTTTGTTGTTTTGGCGTCGAGATTAGACGGCCTACCAATCTACGAATCGAGTGGTTCGTTGCAAAATAAGCTACGCGCCCCGCAGCGTACCATATAACGAGTGCTCGCTGTTGTGCGAATTGCTAGCGAGATCGGCATGCGGCGGGGGCGGGCGGACGTGCCAAGGCAGGCAGGCAAGCAACATATTTACTCATACGCCCGAGGCGTAAATCACCGTGCATCTATTTCCACTGCGGGTGTGGGCTCACGCGGGGCGAGGTGGGGTGCGGGCAGACACCGATGCCGGTCTGGCGCCAGCGCCAGAAGGATTCCCCAGCGCCCCGCGCTCCCCGCTCTAGCGCTCGAGGTCACCGTGTGCCCGTGTTGCCGCTGCCTCTCGCTAAATACTCCTAACCGCCAATTTATTCACAATTCCAACTTTTAAATATAGAACGACCGAAGCGAACTTTGTAGGCGATGCGGTCTCCTCCATACATCTTTTTATATACCTACCTACAAAGTGGATACGTACTTTACACGTTCGGTCAAACATTCATAGAGAGATACCAATGTAAAGTGTTGATTATTTACTAAAAGTTAATTTACTTATTTATTAACATGTAGGTACCTTTTACCCGGTAGGTAAAAGGTACCTACATGTTAATAAATACACACACCTTATAACTCTGATTTTATTTTCATCCCATGCCGAACGGAGATTGTAGTGTAGTAGATACCTATGTACCTACATTCTAGTAAATACTACCTTCGTGATAATAGTATATTTTACTTATTGAATGACTATATAATCTATCTAGGTATAAGTATCTTTAAATTTTATTGAAAGAAAGAACTCAATATAAACTTATCAGGAAATTATCATATTATTATCTGAGAATGAATAACCGCGTAGATAAGATCCTACCGCGAATCGTGTTTCATATTTATGTGGTAATTTAATTACGTATTTTTCGCGAATCTTGATAACTTATCGATATTTATAAATTTGATTTGGAATTTTATCATTCTACACAATTATCTACATATTTTTCTTCTCAACAACTGAGCGTCGAAAAGACCTAGAAAAGATAACATACTATAAGTATGTTAAATTCAACTTATACTCACTTGTCACTTTGTAGAAGAAAAACAAAAACCCGTCGCTATGTGGCCAGCGATCTGGTCTGCCCTGCCCCCGCCCGCACCGCGCAGGGATACCCTGCGGTCATCGGTTACTCATACATGTTGGAAACTCTGCATCAATTCCATCACACCTAGTTATATACCTCCCGTTTCATTCTACAAATATAACACTACACTAAATCACACTACACTTTATAAACAATAGTACAAAAGTAGTGAATATTTTTTAATAGATACAAAAATAATTCGTATTTATACGATCTGAATACACAATTACACACGCATACGCGCGCTCCGTGCTAAACGCGGACGGAGAATGAATATTACAACCGAATTGAAAGTATTACTTACTTACATACTAAACATCGACCTAGCTGGATGGGTGTTTATGTTCAAATACCAAATAGTATACTATCAAGTTATCAACTGGTCGCTCTTGTTTTAGGCGTCACGCGTCATAAAGGTTATATTGTGCGCGTATAACCGAAAACTGAATTTGGTTAGTTTTAGAGATTCAGAAATGAAATATTAAAAAGCGACTCTGTATTTAGAACCTGAATGTCGCTTATTTTATTGCCTAAATTATTCAATGACATGCATGTTTGTGGGGAATACTTTTGCACCAATTCATATATAATCTACACAACCAACGTAGGTAATCATTCCACGTCAGAGATGGGCACTTACCCGGTAAAAATAATTTTTACCCATTCATTCCTATTTATACCCATTTATACCGGGTAAAAATGATTACATCTTTTTTTTTTACTTTTTTGACACTTATCTAATTATGGATCACGATTTTCATATTTTCATTAGTTTAGATCTTTCGAAGATGTCTAGTGGGGGTAGTCAGAGGCACGTCCAAACATTATATTTGGTACATGCCCACATTTTGCAGTAGTTAGCATTCCAAACGTGACAGGTTGCAAGCCCATCGCCGCTTATAAGAATACTAACTGGTTAATACTAATTAATTATGGTGTTTTCTTGTAATTTTTTAATTTGGATTATAATTATTCAGACTTTAGTAAAGAAATAACAGCGGTCGTTTTTAGGAATTTCAAGTTTAGCGTGGAGACAACAGAATCTCCACCAATGTAATAAAATTAAACTTAATACAAATTCCATAAAATATTACCGAAATTCTATCTATTTTGATTATTCATATTATGCATGGTTGTGTAGATTGTTTGTCCTGCCTCTTTGACGTGTAATCTATAATAACCGGCCAAGTGCGAATCGGACTCACGCACGAAGGGTTCCGTACTATTATCAAAACGGCAAAAAATCACGTTTGTTGTACGGAAGTCCCACTTAAATATTTATTTTATGCTGTTTTTAGAGAAATACATCATCTGTGAAAATTTCAACAGTCTAGCTATCACGGTTCATGAGATACAGCCCTGTGACAGACAGACGGACAGACAGACGGAGAGAGAGACGGACAGACAGACGGACAGACAGACAGACGGACAGACAGACAGACGGACAGACAGACAGACGGACAGACAGACATACAGACGGACAGACAGACGGATAGACAGTCGGACAGACAGAAGGACAGGCAGACGGACAGACAGACCTGCAGACAGACAGATGGGCGATGGGCTTGCAACCTGTCACGTTTGGAATGCTAACTACTGCAAAATGTGGGCATGTACCAAATATAATGTTTGGACGTGCCTCTGACTACCCCCACTAGACATTTTCGAAAGATCTAAACTAATGAAAATATTAAAATCGTGATCCATAATTAGTTAAGTGTCAAAAAAGTAAAAAAAAAGATGCAATCATTTTTACCCGATATAAATTGGGTATAAATAGGAATGAATGGGTAAGAATGACGTCATTCTTACCCATTCATTCCTATTTATACCTAATTTATATCGGGTAAGAATGACGTCATTCTTACCCAATCATTCTTACCCATTCATTCCTATTTATACCCAATTTATATCGGAATATTATTTATATCGGTACTTTGAGGTTTAATCTATAATAAGTAATCTAAAAATAACTTAAACAAGTAGTATTTCATATAAGCACTTAGTGTTTAGGTAACATATCGTCGGTTCAAAGGTAAAACTCATTTAGTGGCATAATTGACTAATGGAGATAATTAAGATTTTGCGTTTTTTTTGTGTGAAAAATCAATAGAATGATAACAGGTACTGAAACTCTCTGTGAACATGTAAAAGTATGTATTTTATAATAGTATTTTTATATTTTTGTCTAAAATCTATTATTTTGTATGTAAATAAGAAAAATGTACTTAATGATTTTTTCCTCTTTCTTTTTAGGTAAAATAGTGTATATAATGAAAAACTTGGTTTTAAATCTTATAAAAGTATAATCGAATTAGTAATTAGAAGTTAATCTTCATCTCCACTTTCATTCTCGTCGGGTTCTGGCAACCGCTCCGGACCATTAAGATCTATGGCTGGTAAATTCTTGTACCATGGATGAAGTTCCTCTGGTATGTGGCCAGCATTTACAAGTTTAACCAAGTCTGCTTTCTTTTTCGTAGATATTGGCAGTAGGTCAGAATATGCAGGATTTAAAATTAGAGTTGCAGCTGTTCTTCTGCGACCTCTACCAACTACGTTTACCTTCTTGTATTCTGAAGAATGATCATACCGACAGAACAGTATCTCTGGTGATCCTTTTTCGACTTTTATAGATTTGGTCTTCAACCATGAGATTGTATTTCCATCTTCGTCTTTATTTCTATTCTTTATCGAAGATGACGCCAAAGACTGTAAATCAAAGAAATCCGTATACTTTAAGTGGTGCACTATGTACTCACCATTGGTTTTGTTTTTTCCTCTTTGGGATCTAGCAGAACGGAAAATGTTAATCCAATCTACCATGGTAAATGCACTTTTATGTTTCTTTGCGGACTCTATGGCGGAGTGCATTGAATCACACTCCATTTGTGAGTGCCCAGATTCCAGGAACTTTAGTTCAATTTGGTTCAAATGCTCAATTTTTTTTACTGCATACAACAACACGGCCGCCACTTGCTGGTTACGGTTTTGTCCACCACAAGTATCACAAAACAAGGAAACACTTGTTACTGTAGCAGGCAGCGACTGCAAAAACATTAACAATATGGAACCAATTTCGTTGCTTCCCCTCTTTCCATTTATCTCATTCCAAGTATAACAATGAGCTTCTCCACTAGCCAAATAAATTGTCAAATTATATACGCAGATTTTCCTTGAATAGTAAAATAGAGAAACATCAGAATATGGCAATTGTAAAACACTTTGCAAATCAAATGTGGCTGTTACAAATGTTGGGTCTTCGCTGGCTTTTAACTTGTCTATGGCTTTTGCTTCCTGGCATTCTGTTTTTCGTATAAGATGTAAAGAATAATCAGTTTCCATGTCACTCTTTAGTTCAGAACTGGCTTCTTTGTACTTGGAACAGGTAGCACACAAATCCTTCTTTGGTTTGAAGAAGGAGATATTATAATTGTTACAAAATATGCGCCTGTATGTACATTGCTTTACAGGTGTTGCATTCCTTTCCAAACAAAATGATTGATATAGCTCATACATTTTAAGAATAGACAGACCACTTTCAAGGTACAATTTTTGACTTTGTTTTCTAACATAGTGACTTTCCATTACAGGAAAGCTTTCAATGTGCTCCTTCACTAAGGAAACATCTACTTCACTGGTCTTGTTTCCTGGTATTTTTCTTCCTCTCTTGTCTGATCCAGAGAAACATCCTGTTGGACCTGCGCCCTTTATGGCCGTATTTATAGGCCCATTTGAAATATTTAGAGTCTTTTCAAAGAAATTAGCACACACTCTGTGCTTACCACCAGCATTTTCTAAATAATATATTTTAGATAACGTACGATTCTCACTTGATCTTTCTTTTCGTCTACGTTTAGGTGCCACCACAATCACATACTTTAATATAAAATCTTTCTGTCTATTGTAATCTGCGAATCCCCAATAACTTTTACATAATGCTGTTCTATCTTCTTCTGTGAAAAATAGAGTACACTGAAATCTACATTTTGTGCAATCAACTGGTTTTGAGCTTTTAGCTTCATATTCCTTTTTCTTGTTTTTATATGGTAGACATTCTGCTCGGTGTTTTTTTGTCATATTGGCTTTCCAATTTGCGGTATTTCTTTGTCTACATCTTGTTAAATTGCTAACATTACCCTCTTCTATCTCATAATCAGAAATGTCAGATATTTTATCTTCGGTTTCTTGAGGTGGCTGGTAACAAGGATCGTCATCAGATGCTGCACTGAAGTCATCCATCTCATCATCTGTTTCTAAAGGATAATCCACAAGCTTTGTTCTGTTATTTGAAATAACTCTCTGAAAAAAAAAGTAATTGTTGATAATTGCTCTAAGCCCGATATATTGCAACTAGAAAGTAGAAAAGTGTAACAGGAAAATATAATAATATAACTTTAAATACTCACATTTTCAGTATAACTACTTCCTGAAATAATTGGGGCTTCAACTTCAGACTCCATCGGGACAATTCCTGTGTTGGAAACATTATCATTGTCATACTCCTTAGCACTGTTTGTAACAACCTGTTGAAATACGAATCACATGTTACAAAAATAAAAAGCTAAAAGTTAAGACTACTGGGTAACGTCAGAGGGACCGGCTACAAAACTGTCGATCAGCAAAAAAATAATTGATTAATTTATGAATGTGATGGGTAGGTACTTACATCTTCATTATTAATTCCTTCTGGATCAAAAGATTGACTGACTGACGTTATATTAATATCCCCTGGTTGAACATTTTCCTTGTTGCACTTTTGAACATTTTCAATTTGTTTCTGTATTAAAATAACACATGAATGACATTTATATAGGTAATGAAATCTTTTTTTCCATGTTCATAATATTATGCAGTAGGTAAGTATTAAGTAATACATAGTCACTCAGATTTACCTCTATAATAATACATCCTGATTTATTTAGAATTTCGACTTCAGCATCTCTTTGACCATCCAATTCAACATGCTCGGTATAAGTTTCGAATAAGTCACGCTGCGCTTCCAGTATAGAGTGGTAGTTCTGTAATGTTTTAATCAATATTAGCTAGAGATTAATTAAATTAAAATGGGAAACCAAGTTAAACTTATTATTATCAAAAAAACCAACATCTAAAAAAACTTACAAGTTCTTGCTGCGCCATGGAGTCCGACAATGCGAGAGCAACTAGTTCTTTACCCCTCTTGTTTCGGTAATCACTCATTATGACAATTAAAACCAATTTTCATGTGAAAAATAATGTAAAATCGAAAGAAACTGCAATAATATTGCAATATTATTGTGTCTGCCGCCAACATTCAATTATAACCTCCAAACCAAATGTCAATTCACAAGTGACAAATGTTACGATAGAGTTGCCAGGTAAAGTTCACTATCGACATAATGAGTTTTACATGCCTTAACTATAGGACTGACCTAAAACGAAGATTTCAGGCAAAATTAATTAAGTGCCAAATGAGTTTTACCTGCAAAGGGATTACAGCGGATTTGGAGGTAAAGACTTTTTTCACTTCACAGTTTTGTTATGGAGCACAATACGCACTTGGTGATTTTTTCTTATCGTAGATTTTCTTTTTAAAGAAGCAAAAGTAGTAAAATCTCATTTTGGGTCAAAATGTCACTTGGTGTGTTTTACCTTTGAACCGACGATATTTAAATATATTGTTTTGTGTCGAGCGTAGGTACGAGTAGGTACTTTGGAAAAAAGTAGACTAGCCCGTCAATCCCCAAGCGAATGCCGGCGTTCGCGCTGTGACGTCACTGCGCCATACATTCCGACGTTGCGGCCGGGGTTTGAGTGGCTAGAGACAAGTTTAACGGGAAGATGGGGTGGGTGGGGGATGCATTGCGTTGTACTTGGTACTGCGGCCATTTTGTTTAGTACCTAGACGTTAGAGGTGGGTACTTGTGTTTTGACGTACCAGGTCTAATTAATACCACCTCCATCAAATACCAGGTTGAAATACCAGGTTTAAAATACTTAAAAGTATTTAGTTTCAGGCGAACCAACTCTCCACCCAGCATCCCCCCCACCTAGGATTGGTAATTTGTTGAAAAACACTGAAGTACGTACAAAATTACTTTTAAGTACAGAAATACTTGAGTATTTTTCAAAAATACTTTCAAGTACAAAATACGCGTTCAAACTGTGTCGTAATACCTGGTACGTATTTTTTTATGCCTATTGCCTATACCAGGTTTGCAAACCTGGTCGAGTAAATACGCACCACCTCTACTAGACGTACGTGCGCGCTCCCGCGCACGTTCACACACGCGCGTTTAAACGTCCATTCATCTAGGCGTGCAGCAAGCCGCGTGTGAACAGGCGATCGGGCCTCGCCATTCAAAGCACCAAGCAATTCAACATTCAACGCGGTGTTCAAATCGAAGCGTGTAAACGAGTGCCGAGTGCCGAGCGCCGATCAAAGCAATTTTTTTAACCGACTTCAAAAAAGGAGGAGGTGTTTTGTTTTTTTACTTATGTGTTGAGTAATGTAATAAAATTATGAGTATAATATAATATATATATATAGGGAAGTCTGGCAACGCTGGTACCTACAGACAGACAGTTACCTACGTTAGTATTTATAATATTAGTATAGATTCTAATGAGAGTCCCATAGTCCCATGTTATTATTTTATATATTATTATACACCTACCTACCTAAGTACTTATAAGTAGGTAGGTAGGTACATCGCGTATTATTAGTTATAACTAACTAACTATATGTATCACGTATGGAATGCTAAATAAGTAGGTAGGTACCTACCTACTTGAAAATGAGGGCATATGCCTAATACAATGTTTGGACATGCCTCTGGCTACCCCCTAAGCGCCTGGACATCTGAGAGGATTTCTTCTTAGGGATTGCAGTCATGATCCTAACTATATATTTTATTTCATTTATTTTTAGCTAATACCAAGTACTAAGTAGGTAGGAAGTAGGTAGGTAATAATTATTAAAAAATGAAATTAAATACTTAGGATCACGACTTTAATCCAAGTAGGTGGGTTACTAAGTACGGTAGATCTCAGATCCACAAAAAAAATACTAAAGGAGTCAGTCGAGGCACGTCCAAACATTACATTTGGCTACAGCATTATAATAATAATGGCTAGTAAGTAGGAATGGAGGTGTTTTGCTTGTAGGTATTCCTACATCTACCTACATAGATAAAGGTAGGTATAAAATAGTACGCCATCGCTTGACCTGTCGAGATTCGAACCCATAACCATCGGATTGAAAACCGAGGTCAGTACCTACCTAATTTGTCATCGAGCGCCAAGTGATGTTTTGTCGAAATACCGACAATCGATGGATCGGACGGATTCACGAGCTCATTCAAAATCAACGTGTTCACAAGCTCGGTGGTTTGAATTGATTGTTGAATTGGTCGTTGAATGGAGAGCGTATCGGTTCAATGCAATTCACGTTCAAATTCAAAAAGCAACCGGTTCACATGCCCGTGCTCGTTGAACGCGCTAGTGAATGGACACGTATGTGACCGCACCTTTGATCGGCCAAATGTACCGTGCTTAACTACTTAAAAGTGTAGGTAGGTCGATGTTTGCCATTGGTTTCGCAGACACCGGCAACAATCAGTGTTTGTTACTTATATTTGGAGATATGGATCTTTGTTCATTTTTTAGGGTTCCGTACCCAAAGGGTAAAATCGGAACCCTATTACTAAGACTTCGCTGTCCGTCTGTCCGTCTGTCTGTCTGTCTGTCACAGGGCTGTATCTCATGAACCATGATAGCTAGACAGTAGAAATTTTCACAGATTATGTATTTCTATTGCTGCTCTAACAACAAATACTAAAATCAGAATAAAATAAATATTTAAGACAACAAACGTGATTTTCGCATTCTAGCGCCATCTAGTTTCATTTGATGTTACTACGTTATTATTAGGTACTTTTCGCGGTCTCATGCGATTGCTCGGGGTTTGAGAGGTAAAACAATGATTCGCAATTCCGCTGGCAGGTGGCGCTATTTTACCACTATCGGTAAAGTAAGTGGTACTTTACATGATCGACTAAAAAGTTTGAAATTGAATTATTGAATTCATGTAGTTAGAAATAGGTACCTAGGTAGATATTATTAATTTCAAATTAATTTCGAGTTCGAATCCTGGCCATGCATCAATGGATATTTCTGTTTGAAAAATGTATATATGCGCGTTACACGTGTTTATAACTGTGAAGGAAAACATCGTGAGGAAACCTGTTAGTATTCTTGAAAGTGTCAAAAAAGTTAAAAAAAAGATGCAATCATTTTTACCCGATATAAATAGGAATGAATGGGTAAGAATGAAGTCATTCTTACCCATTCTCATTCTTACCCATTCATTCCATTTTATATCGGGTAAAAATGACGTCATTCTTACCCATTCATTCCTATTTATACCCAATTTATTTCGGGTAAAAATTACGTCATTCTTACCCATTCATTCCTATTTATACCCAATTTATATCGGGTAAAAATGATTGCATCTTTTTTTTTACTTTTTTGACACTTAACTAATTATGGATCACGATTTTCATATTTTCATTAGTTTAGATCTTTCGAAAATGTCTAGTGGGGGTAGCCAGAGGCACATTTATAGGGCCAAACATTATATTTGGTACATGCCCACATTTTGCAGTAGTTAGCATTCCAAACGTGACAGGTTGCAAGCCCATCGCCCATCTGTCCGTCCGTCTGTCTGTCCGTCTGTCTGTCCGTCTGTCTGTCCGTCTGCCTGTCCGACTGTCTGTCCGACTGTCTATCCGTCTGTCTGTCCGTCTGTCTGTCTGTCCGTCTGTCTGTCCGTCTCTCTGTCCGTCTGTCTCTCTGTCCGTCTGTCTGTCTGTCCGTCTGTCTGTCCGTCTCTCTGTCCGTCTGTCTGTCTGTCCGTCTGTCTGTCCGTCTGTCTGTCACAGGGCTGTATCTCATGAACCGTGATAGCTAGACTGTTGAAATTTTCACAGATGATGTATTTCTCTAAAAACAGCATAAAATAAATATTTAAGTGGGACTTCCGTACAACAAACGTGATTTTTTGCCGTTTTGATAATAGTACGGAACCCTTCGTGCGTGAGTACAACTCGCACTTGGCCGGTTTTTTATAGATTACACGTCATAGAGGCAGGACAAACAATCTACACAACCATGCATATTATGAATAATCAAAATAGATAGAATTTCGGTAATATTTTATGGAATTTGTATTAAGTTTGATTTTGTTACATTGTTGGTGGAGATTCTGTTGTCTCCACGCTAAACTTAAAATTCCTAAAAACGACCGCTCTTATTTCTTTACTAAAGTCTGAATAATTATAATCCAAATTAAAAAATAACAAGAAAACACCATAATTAATTAGTATTAACCAGTTAGTATTCTTATAAGCGGCGATGGGCTTGCAACCTGTCACGTTTGGAATGCTAACTACTGCAAAATGTGAGCATGTACCAAATATAATGTTTGGACGTGCCTCTGACTACCCCCACTAGACATCTTCGAAAGATCTAAACTAATGAAAATATGAAAATCGTGATCCATAATTAGATAAGTGTCAAAAAAGTAAAAAAAAAAGATGTAATCATTTTTACCCGGTATAAATGGGTATAAATAGGAATGAATGGGTAAAAATGATTTTTACCGGGTAAGTGCCCATCTCTGCCACTGACTGAGGAAATAAGCATTTTTACCCATTCATTCCTATTTATACCCATTTATACCGGGTAAAAATGATTACATCTTTTTTTTTTACTTTTTTGACACTTATCTAATTATGGATCACGATTTTCATATTAGTTTAGATCTTTCGAAGATGTCTAGTGGGGGTAGTCAGAGGCACGTCCAAACATTATATTTGGTACATGCCCACATTTTGCAGTAGTTAGCATTCCAAACGTGACAGGTTGCAAGCCCATCGCCGCTTATAAGAATACTAACTGGTTAATACTAATTAATTATGGTGTTTTCTTGTAATTTTTTAATTTGGATTATAATTATTCAGACTATAATAAAGAAATAAGAGCGGTCGTTTTTAGGAATTTCAAGTTTAGCGTGGAGACAACAGAATCTCCACCAATGTAATAAAATTAAACTTAATACAAATTCCATAAAATATTACCGAAATTCTATCTATTTTGATTATTCATATTATGCATGGTTGTGTAGATTGTTTGTCCTGCCTCTTTGACGTGTAATCTATAAAAACCGGCCAAGTGCGAGTCGGACTCACGCACGAAGGGTTCCGTACTATTATCAAAACGGCAAAAAATCACGTTTGTTGTACGGAAGTCCCACTTAAATATTTATTTTATGCTGTTTTTAGAGAAATACATCATCTGTGAAAATTTCAACAGTCTAGCTATCACGGTTCATGAGATACAGCCCTGTGACAGACAGACGGAGAGAGAGACGGACAGACAGACGGACAGACAGACAGACGGACAGACAGACAGACGGACAGACAGACAGACAGACGGACAGACAGACGGATAGACAGTCGGACAGACAGACGGACAGGCAGACGGACAGACAGACCTGCAGACAGACAGACGGACAGACAGACGGACAGACAGACAGACAGACAGACGGACGGACAGATGGGCGATG
Organism: Hydriomena furcata; assembly: GCA_912999785.1. Classification (NCBI taxonomy): domain Eukaryota; kingdom Metazoa; phylum Arthropoda; class Insecta; order Lepidoptera; family Geometridae; genus Hydriomena; species Hydriomena furcata. The sequence goes on from OU538824.1 coordinate 10,944,937, forward strand.
GGCTTGCAACCTGTCACGTTTGGAATGCTAACTACTGCAAAATGTGGGCATGTACCAAATATAATGTTTGGACGTGCCTCTGACTACCCCCACTAGACATTTTCGAAAGATCTAAACTAATGAAAATATTAAAATCGTGATCCATAATTAGTTAAGTGTCAAAAAAGTACAAAAAAAGATGCAATCATTTTTACCCGATATAAATTGGGTATAAATAGGAATGAATGGGTAAGAATGACGTCATTCTTACCCATTCATTCCTATTTATACCCAATCATTCTTACCCATTCATTCCTATTTATACCTAATTTATATCGGGTAAGAATGACGTCATTCTTACCCAATCATTCTTACCCATTCATTCCTATTTATACCCAATTTATATCGGAATATTATTTATATCGGTACTTTGAGGTTTAATCTATAATAAGTAATCTAAAAATAACTTAAACAAGTAGTATTTCATATAAGCACTTAGTGTTTAGGTAACATATTTAAATATATTGTTTTGTGTCGAGCGTAGGTACGAGTAGGTACTTTGGAAAAAAGTAGACTAGCCCGTCAATCCCCAAGCGAATGCCGGCGTTCGCGCTGTGACGTCACTGCGCCATACATTCCGACGTTGCGGCCGGGGTTTGAGTGGCTAGAGACAAGTTTAACGGGAAGATGGGGTGGGTGGGGGATGCATTGCGTTGTACTTGGTACTGCGGCCATTTTGTTTAGTACCTAGACGTTAGAGGTGGGTACTTGTGTTTTGACGTACCAGGTCTAATTAATACCACCTCCATCAAATACCAGGTTTAAAATACTTTAAAGTATTTAGTTTCAGGCGAACCAACTCTCCACCCAGCATCCCCCCCACCTAGGATTGGTAATTTGTTGAAAAACACTGAAGTATGTACAAAATTACTTTTAAGTACAGAAATACTTGAGTATTTTTCAAAAATACTTTCAAGTACAAAATACGCGTTCAAACTGTGTCGTAATACCTGGTACGTATTTTTTTATGCCTATTGCCTATACCAGGTTTGCAAACTTGGTCGAGTAAATACGCACCACCTCTACTAGACGTACGTGCGCGCTCCCGCGCACGTTCACACACGCGAGCGCCAAGCAATTCCACTTTGATGTTTTGTCGAAATACCGACAATCGATGGATCGGACGGATTCACGAGCTCATTCAAAATCAACGTGTTCACAAGCTCGGTGGTTTGAATTGATTGTTGAATTGGTCGTTGAATGGAGAGCGTATCGGTTCAATGCAATTCACGTTCAAATTCAAAAAGCAACCGGTTCACATGCCCGTGCTCGTTGAACGCGCTAGTGAATGGACACGTATGTGACCGCACCTTTGATCGGCCAAATGTACCGTGCTTAACTACTTAAAAGTGTAGGTAGGTCGATGTTTGCCATTGGTTTCGCAGACACCGGCAACAATCAGTGTTTGTTACTTATATTTGGAGATATGGATCTTTGTTCATTTTTTAGGGTTCCGTACCCAAAGGGTAAAATCGGAACCCTATTACTAAGACTTCGCTGTCCGTCTGTCCGTCTGTCTGTCTGTCTGTCACAGGGCTGTATCTCATGAACCATGATAGCTAGACAGTAGAAATTTTCACAGATTATGTATTTCTAATGCTGCTCTAACAACAAATACTAAAATCAGAATAAAATAAATATTTAAGACAACAAACGTGATTTTCGCATTCTAGCGCCATCTAGTTTCATTTGATGTTACTACGTTATTATTAGGTACTTTTCGCGGTCTCATGCGATCGCTCGGGGTTTGAGAGGTAAAACAATGATTCGCAATTCCGCTGGCAGGTGGCGCTATTTTACCACTATCGGTAAAGTAAGTGGTACTTTACATGATCGACTAAAAAGTTTGAAATTGAATTATTGAATTCATGTAGTTAGAAATAGGTACCTAGGTAGATATTATTAATTTCAAATTAATTTCGAGTTCGAATCCTGGCCATGCATCAATGGATATTTCTGTTTGAAAAATGTATATATGCGCGTTACACGTGTTTATAACTGTGAAGGAAAACATCGTGAGGAAACCTGTTAGTATTCTTGAAAGTGTCAAAAAAGTTAAAAAAAAGATGCAATCATTTTTACCCGATATAAATTGGGTATAAATAGGAATGAATGGGTAAGAACATCGACTACATAGCCTAATAGACGCCTAATGGCTTCATTTCTTCAAACAAACAACTCTGTCAAGTCAGTGAGGTATGAGGTACGGGGGGAGTGGGAAAAAATGCATTCTGATTGGCCGGTTCAAGATGACGTGATTCACTAGGGATGGGAAGTGTTGTCATGAGTTGTCGAGTAGCAGTCAGAGGCACGTCCAAATATTATATTCGGCACATACCCACATTTTGCAGTAGTTAGCAGTCCATACGTGACAGGTTGCAAGCCCATCGGGATCGGGATCGGGATCGGGATCGGGATCGGGATCGGGATCGGGATCGGGATCGGGATCGGGATCGGGATCGGGATCGGGATCGGGATCGGGATCGGGATCGGGATCGGGATCGGGATCGGGATCGGGATCGGGATCGGGATCGGGTCGGGATCGGGATCGGGATCGGGATCGGGATCGGGATCGGGAACGGGAACGCGAACGCGAACGCGAACGAGAACGGGAACTTAAGACAACATTTGTTAATTCTAAAGCGATAATATTATAAATGCGAATAGCAAATAGGTTACTTCCATGTAGGAACAACGCGAGCGAAGCCGCGGACGGAAGCTAGTTGGCAATAAGTAGTTTTACTAGTTAGGTCCAACTGTTGTTGTTACTACTATGTAGGTTTATCAATTATTGAGTAGTGGTACAACACTATTGACTATCGACAAGGAAAATAACCAGTGTAACTTGAGCTTGTGGTAATGGTTTTATAGCATGAACAGACGAGATGTGCACGGGTCAAGGAAGTGGTCGGTACTACTGCAGGTTTGACGCGCGGTATTTTTTATCGGCCGTATAAGCCTGATGTTTTGGATGACAGTGTTCGCCTTGCATGCGGTGTCTTCTGGGCTATGTAGTCGATGGGTAAGAATGAAGTCATTCTTACCCATTCTCATTCTTACCCATTCATTCCATTTTATATCGGGTAAAAATGACGTCATTCTTACCCATTCATTCCTATTTATACCCAATTTATTTCGGGTAAAAATTACGTCATTCTTACCCATTCATTCCTATTTATACCCAATTTATATCGGGTAAAAATGATTGCATCTTTTTTTGTACTTTTTTGACACTTAACTAATTATGGATCACGATTTTAATATTTTCATTAGTTTAGATCTTTCGAAAATGTCTAGTGGGGGTAGTCAGAGGCACGTCCAAACATTATATTTGGTACATGCCCACATTTTGCAGTAGTTAGCATTCCAAACGTGACAGGTTGCAAGCCCATCGCCCATCTGTCCGTCCGTCTGTCTGTCTGTCTGTCTGTCCGTCTGTCTGTCCGTCTGTCTGTCTGCAGGTCTGTCTGTCCGTCTGCCTGTCCGTCTGTCTGTCCGACTGTCTATCCGTCTGTCTGTCCGTCTGTCTGTCTGTCTGTCCGTCTGTCTGTCTGTCCGTCTGTCTGTCTGTCCGTCTGTCTGTCCGTCTCTCTCTCCGTCTGTCTGTCACAGGGCTGTATCTCATGAACCGTGATAGCTAGACTGTTGAAATTTTCACAGATGATGTATTTCTCTAAAAACAGCATAAAATAAATATTTAAGTGGGACTTCCGTACAACAAACGTGATTTTTTGCCGTTTTGATAATAGTACGGAACCCTTCGTGCGTGAGTACAACTCGCACTTGGCCGGTTTTTTATAGATTACACGTCATAGAGGCAGGACAAACAATCTACACAACCATGCATATTATGAATAATCAAAATAGATAGAATTTCGGTAATATTTTATGGAATTTGTATTAAGTTTGATTTTGTTACATTGTTGGTGGAGATTCTGTTGTCTCCACGCTAAACTTAAAATTCCTAAAAACGACCGCTCTTATTTCTTTACTAAAGTCTGAATAATTATAATCCAAATTAAAAAATAACAAGAAAACACCATAATTAATTAGTATTAACCAGTTAGTATTCTTATAAGCGGCGATGGGCTTGCAACCTGTCACGTTTGGAATGCTAACTACTGCAAAATGTGGGCATGTACCAAATATAATGTTTGGACGTGCCTCTGACTACCCCCACTAGACATCTTCGAAAGATCTAAACTAATGAAAATATGAAAATCGTGATCCATAATTAGATAAGTGTCAAAAAAGTAAAAAAAAAAGATGTAATCATTTTTACCCGGTATAAATGGGTATAAATAGGAATGAATGGGTAAAAATTATTTTTACCGGGTAAGTGCCCATCTCTGCCCATCTCTGTTCCACGTCTTTAGAAAATGAGTGAATGAGTTGTGTTTTGCGCGCCATCTATGGTGGAGTTTTAAACCCCAAAAAAAGATGGCGCTGCAGTGATCGTATATCACAAAATGATTTAATATTAAAAACAGTACCTAACCGTAATTATACACACTAGGCGACTTCGTTCACGTGAAGTTATTTTCAAACACTTTTATCCCCACTGCACTCTCTTTTGGGGTTGAATTTCGGGAATTTGTTTCTTAGCGCACCCCTACACACCTTATGGAATGCACCCTCCAAATTTCAAGTTTTTAGGACCAGCAGTTTAGGCTGTGCGACCTATGCCTTGATAGATCAGTCAGTCAGTCTAGTCTGTCAGTAACGGAAGAGTTTTTTATATTTAGAAGATTTAGCCTGGTGATCCGATTTGAATATTTTATTCTAAAGTTGGTCCCATTTAAATTTTATTTATTAAAACTAAAACTAATAATCGTTTCTTGACTTTTCGATTTGTCGAAACATTTCCATCGGTTTTCTCGAATTTCTTCGAACCCAATTCATTGTCCTAAAATCGATTATTATTCCTACCAATTACGCCATTACGAATAATGAATAACGTTGCGACGAAAATCAAGATAAAATTAAATATTTTTATCTGTTAGCGCATATTAATTGATAAAAGCGAAGGTTTTTCTATGGTGACAGAATGATTTTGAAATACATTTAAGAAAACATATCCCAAATCATCTGAATGCGGTTCAACTGAAATACAAAATCTGTTTACACATCAAAACCGTTTATTTTTCATAAAACAAACTGCGAACACCTAATTATTGTTGAAAAACAAAAGATCATACAAGCGCGCTTATCAATCGAGCGCCATATCGTTATCATCTCCCTTATTATCTTTCTTTTCTTCTTTTGGTTTGTCATCTTTCTTATCATCCTCGGAGCCGCTAGCTTCTGAAGGGTTGGCTGTGTTCTCTAGAGCTTTGAAGAATGCTTGCATGTCGCCAGTGTTGGCCGCCGTAGTCACTTCAGCCGGCAGCCCGAACTGCGCCATAACGGGACCCATCTGTCCAGAAGTTAACGCAGATGTGAATTGAGTGGCCGCCTGGGGAGCATAATCTCTTATTAAAGATGTTTTTTGACATTATTTGGTACCTTTAGACTAATTTAAGTCAAACGATTAAACGACCGGCCGCAATTAACCTTATTTTAAGTTATCACTGGTAGTACAAAATGCAATGTAAACGGTTCATAATCATAATACTCGTATATGTTTAAAATAATTGTGTTTATGCTATCCGAATAAGATTTTTGTTGTTTAACCCAACCATCGGTATACACAACACCAATGAAAATAATATCACAACTTATGCCTATCTTCATTCGAACAATCGGCAACACAAATATAGATGAGTTAGTAAACAAACCAAAGCAAATAAAAACCAAAACATTTTCGTTTTTAATATTTGATGATGATTTACGTCACGGCAATTTATGCAGGTACAAAAGGAATAGTTTTTTTTTGCTTCACACTCTAAATAAACTTTGTCATTCAAACAAAAGCACACACATTAAGGATAGTGGCGATGAAAGTTAATTGAAGGGTTAAGTAAATGGAAATGTAGGTACTCACTTGTTATAATAATTTCAAGACCAAAAAGCAAACAGACAGGCCATGTATTGCAACTTTCAAGTCATCATGCAAAGCACGTGATACTCACATTTACATTTTTCACGCCACCATTGCAGCCAAGGAATAAAAGTTAAAAGATTTCATTAGAGATGGCATATTGATTATTATTGATTATATTTGACTAAGTAAATAGACGGGCCATATGTGTTAACTTTCCAGTCTTTGTAACGAGCTACATGGCTGTTGTAAACCTAGCATTTCTGAGCCAAACCAAATCAAAATGAACCGTGACGAAGATCGCAAAAAATGATCGAATTACTAGCGCAGAAGATGAATGCTGTAAGCAAATAAACCCTGAAATGCTGTTAATAAGCTATATAAGTCATTAAAGTAAGAGCGGGTGAGATAGAATAGTCGACAGAGCTTCTCTATTAGTTGTTTATTAGCTCCGTATAACAGGAAAATATTTTAACGCTTACGTCAGCACACATCTGACAAGTTACTTCGCCAATTTCGGCGTATCATAAATTTTATGATTATTTGCAATACTTTAATTTTCTGTGGATTGGGCAAAAAAAATATATAAAAAAATCTGTGAAATTATGCCCTAAATTAAATAACTGACTCACTGCTCGTAAGCATCACATGATATTAACATGTTGTATTGATTGTAATACGCATATTAATCTACTTGTACATATTTCAATACATAGTCAAGATTTACGAGATTACGATGTACATACCTATTTTTATGTGTTAGAAGTGCCGATTTAGAGTTATTAGATAATGAGTCGAAGATTATTTATTTCGTCATTAATATTTGGTTACTGAATAAAATTATACATCAGTTCTGCCTTCGTAACTTATTTAAGATTTTTTTTGATATGAGGTCTGTTTATGATCTATTTCTTCTATTTCTATTTAAATAAGTTTAAAATAATCGATCTAGTGCTAGAAATCAGGGAGGAAATAGGGACCTACGTTTCTATAAAAAAAAACCTAAAGTATTTGAATAAGGACAATCGCAGATGACCGACAAATGTATAAGAAAATATAACATATTATAATAACGTTTGCGTTATATTGGTGACCGTACATTATCGGTCATCTGCGTTAAGACACGTCAAGTTAAGGACCCTTTGGTATCGTAAAAAAACATTTAAAAAAACTGTATACATCAGTGATGTCCAGTGCTGTTTTGAAGAAAATTATGAATAAGCTATTAAAGTAAACATGCCTCAACGTGAACGCATTTCAGGTGAGCGCTTTTCCGCGCCACGAACCTCGTACACAGCTCGTGCAGCCCCAAGCGGTCAAACTCATCGCCGTCGGCGGCGATGCAAGCGCAGCCTGAATAGTGTGCGCTAAGGTTAAGGGTTCACCTGAGCAAACTGCGGTGAGACCAGAGTGGTCCTTACATCGTCCTGAGGCGCGTTGGGAGCTGCGGGGGGAAGGAGTGGGGCTAGACGCACCACGTTAGCGGGCGTTGTAGCCGTCTCTAGCGCCTCGGGGGAAGACAGCATGGCGCCGAGGTCGATGCCACCAGCGCCCGGGGGGGCCGCGCCCTCGCCTTCCGGCGGCGCGGTGCCGAGTCCCGAGAAGTAGCGCTGCAAGTCCGACAGGAAGATTTGACCACCTGTAAATGTATGGTATTTTCATAAGCTGATCATCGTAGCATCCACTCTGGTACCTAATTAATGTGAAGGTAAGAGTTTAAATTCACTTCTTTTTCATTTTAATTTTTATGGTTCTAGCTATACAATGCCCTCATGTTTTCCTTCACCGTTTGAGAGCACTGTATGCATACATACATAAAAGTTATGTAAGCAATTTGAGTGCCATCTATCGATGTCAGTACTGTACTTACTGCGTGGCTGAGTAGCATTAGCCGTGTTGGGCGGCGTGGCAGTTACAGCTGGCGATGCTTCCCGTGCGCGAACAGTTGCGGCAGCGGCAGCGGCAGCTGCGGGCGCACGTGGAGTGGCAGTGGCAGTTGCATCTGCGGCAGCTGCGGCGACGGCAGCGGCCACACCGGCTGTGCGCGGCGCACTTCCTCCGCGTGAGCTGGCGTTGCTACCTCCACCGCTGCCGCCGGTGGTGCGAGTGCCGCCGGTCGTGCTGCTGTTGCTGACAAACAATGTTATTGATTATCAAGAATACAGCGGGGTTAGCACGAATCACTAACGTATCATCCTAATGTTCAAAACTGACCATACATTATGTATCAGTTTTGACGTTTGGATGATCTGAACCGGTTCAGCTAACAGCTGAGGTGAACAGGTGTGATTGAGTCAAAAACACACATTGCATCACATAGCACTGTCTTAGCAATATTCAATACATTGAAAACTCCATGTTTGATATCATTGGGATGTGTGCGACTTGTCAAATCATCCATGAAGTTTAAAGTTCAAATTATTTTTTCAAACTCCATATTCATTTTGCTTGTGAATAGCATCACTAAACCTATATTCGTTTTTTGGTAAAAAGGATTATACATCTAAGGGTCATAATCAGATGTATCTCCCGATAGAAAATCTGCTTTAAGAATAAACTTTTACTAACCCCATAGTCCCCAGAAGTGAAGACAATCCTCCGATCTGTCCAACCCCACCAAACAGCTGCATTAGCTGTTGCTGCGACATGTTGTTGAGTAGATTCTGCAGTTCTCCCTCTTGAGTGCTGCTTGTTCCTACACTGCGGTTGCCAGATGTTGGTGGGTTATTCAACGCTTCGTTGATGCGGCGGCATAAGTCATCATCTTTCTCAGTCTTGGGCTCCTGTGAAATTAAAATGGGCATGCCAATTTGAAAAATATGTTATGCAAAAGACAAGCCACAAAACAAACTGTTCAATCTCAATATGATCATTTTTTGTAGTGAAACTTCTATAAATAGGCACTAGGATTTTTTCTGTCACAAAAAAGCGTTGCAGCTAGGGGTAGACGATATATCGCGTGGTGAGAGGGTTTCACTTCTACTATGTGTCCCAGCACACATTATCTCCTGCTTTAAATTCTTTCCCTCTTACAATCCATTATTTGCTCTCCTTCCCTACCCTTTGGGTCCCTTCTAAATTATCTTATTGATTTAAGGATTTTAATAAATATTAGTTACTAACCTGCATCCAGAAGAAGTACTTCTTTGAGAAGGATTTGAACTTCAAAACATAGACTCTGCCTGTGGTGCATTCATTCACACGCACAAATTCACAATCATCAGGGAAAATCAACAAGTCATCTTCAACCTCTCCTGTAGTACGATCTTTCCAACAGAAATGCATTAGAGAATCTTCTCCTTGGTAAACATACAATAGACCCTTCCTCTTGTCAGGGTGTACCATACGCCCCTTGAGAGTCATTCTGCCAGCTCGAAACTCAACAAGGTGCTTGTTGCCTCCTGAACTGCCCCCAAGGGCGGATGAGTTGCCAAATAATGCAGTAGCCGACATTTTGTCTGTAAAGAAATAAGCTATTAAAAAAGACATACATAGTTTTAGATAACAAACTAACGTTATTTTATTAGATTCGAGCTCATCATTTTATTGAGCACCATCACCACGACTATCATTTTATAAATTATTGAAAAATTCTTCTTGGGGTTTATGCAACGAGTAGGCACCTACTTATGATGAGATAGTGGGTTAGAAATTATTTTTTATACCTATACCTTATAATGGGAGGAGATTAATGTACATACAAGAAGAACTAAAGTATTTGAATAAAATTCAATTGCTCAAAAACGCAAAGGAATATTACCTGCACAAAACACAATTAGATTTTCAAGTAAAACAAAGTAGTCAAGTCACTCACTTCAACAACAAGACAAGACAGGCTTGGTTTGGTTCTGGTTGGGCCTTGGCTGGCTATAAAAAAACGAATGTCATCCGTTTTTTTCAGCCATACTGATTTTATTGGACCAATGCTACTCTAGCATGAATTAAATAAATGGGAGCTACAGTAAGCTACAGTAAGTAAGTAATTGTAAATAAGCAAGTCTGGTTTACACTATTCTCGAACCGAAATAATGTTCTGTTGCGCGATGATGGCAAGCGACGGTATGACTCTGGTCCTTTAAATGAGACGGGCGGGAAATATAAAAGTATATAACTCTCAATGCCACACTGTCTTCGTGTAAACTAGGCTGTAATTTTTGACCACAGTTTTAATATCAAATCTTTTGAGATTCCATTCATTCTTTCATTTGATTTCAGAGGAAGAGGACCAACCGGACTCCGGAGTCCGGACCGACCGACTCATTCATTCACTCCTCGTTCGGCTTATTTAGTGAATAAAAGAAAGCGAGTTCACGACTTCACGAGCGAGATTGGTTTCAGTAATTTGCTTGCAGATTTTTCTTAGAATTATTTTAGATAGAAGTTAGGGTACATAATTTAGGTGCAGTTACTTCCCCAGCTCATTTCCTGAAAATAACGATGAGTGCCGTACCTACTGGTGAGTAAATTTTCTGGGTTCGAGTAGTTTTATCTTGTTTTACGGAAACTGAACATTGTCTGCGAGATTCATTTATCAGCACTTCACAATAATTGTTTTGTATTTGTTCAATTTCTTAGAACCTTGACCTTTGTATTAACTACTTTGGGTTCTGAACATTTTCAGTAACTTTTCTGCTAGTTTCAGTCACCCATTGGTGACTAATTGGTTTAAGAAATAAATTATTGTAGTTGGAGCCGCATTACATACAAAAAAATAATACAATACAAGTAGCTAGCATACCTAGCTACATTAAAATGTAGGTACAGAGACTGTATCAAGTATTTCTCAAATAATTCAAACGCACACAGATACCTACAATGACCAATTACATGGCTTCTAAACTAATTAGTTATGATGGTGGATGAAATAATATATTGTAAACTTGGTAATATTATACTTACTTAATAGTATTTTATGTAGCTGACCTACTTGCCAACTGCTTTTAACTTGTTAGTTTTTAAATCTATATGAAATCATGTTGTTGTCATCTTAGATTGATTATGATCCTCTTCAAAAGAATTATTCTTTTGATAGAGGCCTTAAAAAAGTAGCTTGAATAGGTACCTTGATTATGATAAGCATAAATTGTGTGAGATAGTTGATTTATATATTGTACCTATATTAAAAACCCAAAGGTTTTCATTTTGTTACGTTGAACAAGCAGGCCTAGTATGAGCACCTGAGCAACCGTTATATGTACAGAAACGTAGATTAGTAGTCCAGCCATAGTGCTACAAATGTAATTTTCGTCTAAACTTCAATAGACTTTTTCCTGGAACGTAAACTTAGCTAAGATACAGCTGTATACATCTATGTATAATTTGTTCTACTTTTCTGAAAACATTTTCTCTGGTGCATATGGTGGGCTGCCGTTTTGTTTACTAATGTTTGGTACATCAAAATGTTTATTTGTTTAACTCTACCGTAGCGTTTTCTAGGAGTTAATGCTAGACTGCTGTGTTGTTTACTAACGGCCAACACAGTAACATCACAAAAACAAACAAATTATGCTGTCAACACTAAACTTCAAGATCATGTTTATTTATCTAGCACAGCTATGGTCATGTAACATTATAAAGAGTTAGGTATGAACTAGGAAGTTTTAAGTGCAGAATAGGTGTAAAGTATGGTATACTTACTACTACAGACTATGCATCAACCTGTATGCCTAGCTCATTGACCTGAGGAACTTATTTGTCTATGAAAGAATAGACAAGAATTAAATTTGGACAAATATAGGGTCATAGACCTGAAATTTTGATCAAGGCAATTTTAGAAATTTATTGATTGAATTCATTCTTGTTATCGCCATGCTCAAAAAGTTGAAAAATCGCTGCTTTGAACACAAAAAAATATATTATTGTCAATACTTTTGAAAAATAAACTTTTCTCGGGTCATCAATCTACCCGTGCTGGTCAATGACCTACCAAGGATAACCAAGAATGTACCAGGGTCACAAAAAACAAACAAACCTAACAGAAATAGTGGTATTATTACATGGGATGACTAAATTGTAAAAAAGATGATAAGAATGCTACAATCAAATACAATGAGTCACATTTTTCAGACAGGCATGTCATGAAAATTTATGATAAAAATAATTGAAGTGGATGAGTTCACGATAAATAAATAAATATTGGCGGACTTTACACACAGCGCCATCTAGCCCCAAACTAAGCAAAGCTTGTACTATGGGAACCAAATAACTGATAGAATACTTATATATTTTTTTTTTGTAAATGCATACTTTTATAAAAAAAATAAAAATTATGTAGCATAATGCCGTCATTTGACGTGAATAGGTACCTATTGTTGATTTCAAAGCTCTTAGGTTCCCTTAAAACTATCCCCTTCAGTCATCTTCAAGGATCATGTCTTGTACTTGGGGATTACAGTATATCTATAATCTACTATAAATCATTTTTTTGTGGCTTTATCCAGTTTTTTAGCTAAAAATCAAGAACCAAGTAGGTATAGTTAATATCATACCATTACCTATATAAAACAAACTGCTCAGCACTCATAGATCCAATAAGTACATATTCCAAATTGAAAATATTAATAATGCATTTTAAGTTCAATGTTCAAAGTATAAAAATGGAATTAGTTGTACGCACATATGTTTATGTTGTAACCAAGTTCAAAACTATAGTTTTATGGTCCCTATTTCTAAGTGGTTGTAACGTGTTGTGTGCGTCTTAATAAATAAATAAATAAATAAATAAAGGCGCTCCCAGTCGACGATTGTTTTTGTTCGAAACGAAAAAAGAAATACTTCTGAACAAGCCACATCTCCGATGTATATGTGAATAAAGATGTACCCATCTTTAATCACTTCGATAAATAATCCTACCGACCGCTGCAATGACGACAAACACACGTCAGCGCGTGGTCCGCCTTAGCTTTTCGAATAAATTAATGATATAAATTATGTATAATTACTTATCAAAAATCTATTCTAATAGAAATCTAGATCTACATATTACCTATCTTTAACAATAAATCACAAGTTGATCTTAATAGCATGTATCAAAATATTTCGATCATAAATTCTAAAACGTATATTTTGAAATAATATCTTTATCGTGAAAAGTTTCTGCTATTATGTTTTCAGCTTAATAGAAATCTAGGTAGGAACCTGAAGTAATATACTTATAAAAATAGGAGATGTGGCTTTTTCAGAAGTATTTCTTTTTTCGTTTCGAAAAAGAGCAATCGTCGACTGGGAGCCCCGCCCCTTAAGTTCTAGATTATGGCTCTGACTGCCAATTTAAATCAATTAGTTAATATTGAGTTAGTTTGATGATCAATAAAAAGAGCTTATAAATGTACCTACCAACATACAAGTTGGTACTTAGTACTTACCTACTTAAACTGCCACGGTGTGACTTTTACAAAATTTCATACAATAGGAACAGGTTTATGATTCTAATAGATACTTAGATACTACCTACTACTCGTACCAACCACCTGAATTAAATCCGGATTTATAATTGTCAACACTGTTTTCAAGGACGTGAACACAATACGGACAATTAAATAAACAAACAGACTGCTCGATTTTAAAAGTACTTATGTACCTATCTACTTCAGTATTTTTTTTTTTGTAGTGGTAATTGCGCCTAACGTATATTTGCATAGGAACGTGCTCTTAGTAAAGTTATTTATTTCGCTTATTGCAGTGCAGGGTATAATTTTATAACATTAATTTACCTACCTACTTACTATAAGTAAGGTAAAAAATATTTTTCTTTACCGAAAGCTAATTCAACGAGCGATGACTCACGCCATGCCATGTCGTGCAAAGTGCTTTTTGCTAAAGTTACGAAATGAAATGACGCAATGTTTCTTGTGGTCAATCATCTAGCGCTCGAGGACAGAAGAAATAATAGTAGCAAAGTATGGCTCAAGCGCCCGACAGTTTCGCCTCGGGCACTGTCAATAAACTTCGGCCGCACAAGGTGAGCTCAGCCACTACTTCTTTTTGTTATTTTTGCTCGGGCCGTTTAGAACTTGTTTTAAATCGTCTGTTCCTCGGTCAAAACCCCCACAGCTGCGCAATCTAAAACGCCGCCAGTACGATTTTGTCTACATATGGAGCGTTCATATTTAGAAGGTCAACATACATTATTTAAAATTGCCAAGATCCGAGCTCGCGCTATTGGTGAAAGTGGCGAATACGAGCAATGAGGCAGCGGCGCGAGACGGGGCGAGTACCTCGCTGCGGCCTGCGCGACTCGACGTGGCGGAAGAAACAGACTTCATCGATCAGCCTCCGCGCACGTATTTAATTCTGACGCGTCGAAATTAATTGCGAAACTATGTTTATTATGTGACAGATTCAGCGTTTTGTAATGTAAAGTTAAGTTAATACACTTGGTTACCACAAAACTATCGTAGGCTAGACAGTGTATCACCAATGTGCAGATTATTCGGTTGTTATAGTAGAACATTTTATAACATTACTTTTATCGATAGTAATGTGTTAGATCTGCCAGATAGGCGAGGTAAAGCCAAAGGCAGCGTGAGTGATGGAGGGTGATGGGAAGTCGAGCGGGGGCCCGGCAAGCTTGGAGTACATGGAAGATCCGTACTTCATTCCTCCGGATGATGATTCGACGCCAAGTTTTGACGTGGCTGTGGATGAGCTGGATGAATTAGAGGACATCCCGAGCTGGCCGCCGGACGACGCCGAAGCGGAGTGGCGGGCCTTACCCGACCTAGCTGACTCGGCATTATGCATCGAAACAGAATTCTACATGGACAATCGAAGAAGACGGCTACGGATATTTAAGAAAAAAATGCGGGACGTGCGGGTCACGTTCCAAGATCTTTCGAAGCCTTATCTTGCTAAGATGTCCAGTCACACTAACTACAAGAAGTTTTTAGGTATCACAATCGGAGGTTAGTGATTTAGTGACGTCTGATCGATAGAAAAGACAAACGTTCGTTTACTTACTGCAGCTTTGCGCTGATAGTAAACAAACACATAGATGAATTATTTGTTTTGTATACAATATATAAATCAACTATCGACGCAAACAACCAATGTTCGAATGGTAGTTGTGAAGCAATACAGTTTTGTTATTATGCCTTCATAACTTAGATTACTTACATTCAACGAAATTGCTGAACTGTGCATTACGGAGTAATGTCGTTTTCGGACACGAATTTTTTTGTTCAAATAATTATTATTACAACATTCACACGAAATAAAAATGAAAAAGTACCTCGCAACTTTGAATTATTTCGTAAATTCTTGTAGATCCGAGGTCGTAACAGTAACAGCCCAAACACGATTTGAAACAATTATGTTACAAACGATTTATAACTATCTACTAACTAATCAAACTCACTCATAATACGATGTTTTATCTATTCCTCATACATCAGAATTTCCTGTTTATTGTAGGTAGATGTTTTTTACTACTCACTGACGACGACACTAGCTCAAATGAGTTTTTATTTTTTGTTACAAATGTATGTACCTTTAATTGTATTAACTTATTGTTAGGTATGTATACTTTCACTCGGTTATAAATTATATAGTATATATATATTATAGTTTGATGTAAAATACTAATTATCCGTTCGTACTGAAACCACATTGGCACTTTGGTTTTTTGTGGTGGGAATCTTTCTAAATCCACAAGCAAGGGCTTTGTAATTTGTAAGTTGTTTTTACCAATCGTAATTGATGGCACATGCAAGTAGAACCACTGCAACATGACCCAAATCATTCAAGCCGTTTCTAAACTGAATTTCGTAAAAAAGGGGGGGTAAGGTAGGGAGGTACAATCTGCTAACTTGAGACAAAGACGATGTTTAAATGAAAGGTTCATAGAATCTTGCGATTATTTTATCGGTCTATAAGGTCTTTCTCTTTATGCTGTTGCTACATTACACATCGGGATTCGGCAAATGTTTTCGTTTTGCGTCTTTGTCTATCCCGTGACGATTCATATGGCTACACCTCTCACACAACACGAATAATTCGCCACAACCCCATAATGTGGCCTTGACATTAGAATATAACGTAACTTCCATGCTAGCATATTTAGTTCTTTCGAAACTGATGAACAAATTCAAACGTAATAAATGGGTAAGTAAAAAATATTTCTGCGAAGCGAACTTTTCCTAGCCTTGATGACATCTTAACAGGGTGGATAAGATGCTACAATCTTTAAGAACGACCGGCTATGGCATACTTATTGTTTTGCAGCTGAAGAAGCGATGGTTGGCGCAGGCGCCGGTGAAGTTCACACACCCGATGAGCTGGTGGGCTTGACGCCCGAGCAGGCGGAACAGCTGCGTGCCGAGTGGAGCCGCGAGCTGGCGCGGGTCGAGGACGAGATCGCCACGCTTCGCACTGTACTGCAGAGCAAGGTATGCTCTTTATGCATACATTTATGCTACACTCCTGCGGACATTATTGGACTACGACGAATATCTGCGCTGTGTCTTTGTCTGTAGTGTGACGATATGTTTAGTTACACTTGTCACGCAACGCAAATAATACGCCGCATCTGTGGCCGCAGCTCAACATTCTTCAGTAGGTAAAACAATGAAAAAGGCTAAGCACATAAGTCAATAAATACCTTTATCAGTACGTAGACCGATGTCGCCACAGACCGAGAATGAGATAGTTCCAGAAGCTAACCATTTTGACATAGTATAATGAGTAGTTATTTCTTCTGATAATCAAAATCTAACCCTGGAATATTTCTCAAATTCCAACCATTTTGATTCTAGTCTCTTCGAAAAAAACTGATCCTGTATTTAATGTGCTTCGTTTCTATAATTAAATAAACTACTTATTAAGACTTATTGTCTAAATAAGTACTTATTACGAGAACGAAGAAGGTTTCAATGCTCCTGAAATAGGATTGATTTATCATTGACTATTCACTGAAGCTTCAACAACGCAATTTATCAATAATGTACCTACAGAATTTTTTACCATTTTAAAAATAAATTAGGTACCTACTCGCTTACGTACGAGTACGACTGATTAAAAAAGTACCTACTTTTATCGCCTAGCTAGACAATCCACCGCTGTCATTCATGGCTTTATCTCTAAATTTTACTTAGTGAGTTTACCAGTTACAGTATTATATTGAGTATCAGAAACATAGTTTTTAGTTTATTTTAATGAACATTCTTCTTGTCCTTATCAAACTTTATTTATATTTATTATACACAACTTTGTTGAACGGTAAATCCACGACTTTAAATTTTAAATACCCTAACGATTTACATTTTGAATGAATTTTGACTTATTCGTTTTGTTATTTCAGATTCGTCAAAGTTCCGAGCTAAAACGAAAACTTGGCATCACAGTTTGGAAGGAGATAACCGAAGATGTGAATCAAGGACTGAAAAATGTGAAAGAGAGCCAAGTGTGAGTAGTAATTTATTTAATGTAGATGATATTTATATAGACGAATTGGATTCAAGAGGGTTAGAACACCTGTTATAGCGGTAGCGGTGCTTGCTTCTTAGATCTTGCTTTAAAAAAAAATGTATTTCCGTCGCGGCGCTAATAGTTGAGTCAGTCTAATAGATAGTAATTTTATTGATCAGGGGATTGATCTACTCTTGAAAACGATCAACGATATATCGGGACAAACGTTACATACGACAACGTTTCCGACAGACGACGATTTCTGAGTGCGGTTTGGCCGAATATATCGGAACACGTCTACTTGTCTCACGTCGGAATATGTCTAAATCGTTTTGCAGAGTAAGGGCCCAGGTTTAATTCAATGACCACTGACCAATGAAATGCATCAGATCTATTGACGCTCGGCTATTAGCACCGTTTGCAAGCGACGTATGGTGGCGTTTATTTGGTTGATTTTATTTCACACTTGGTTTGTTATACAACAGCTATAAATCGATAGAAACACGCGTGGCTGCGCTTACACAGGCTGTGACTGAAGCACCAATGTAAGTTTTATTTATTCTTGAACCTATGAAGGACTCCGCATTAAACTAAAATCAATTTTAGTTAAATTATTACTACGAAAGCTCCAAGGATAAAGAGCATATTCTAACTTCCTAATGTACCTTTATTTTTTAACTGAATTTAGATTGTTCTATTTTATTAAAGAAAAACATAAATGTACTGCACTTTTAATTTTGTTTTCCATTGTATGCACATGCACATTACACGGGTTTTGATTATGGTTCTTTGATTTGCGTTTTTTTTTTATTGACTGGCTTATTTAATTTTTACTGTTCTAACCCTTATGAAAGTGTTTTTATTTATATATGTTTTGACATCAAATTTGATTCTTGCTGCTTATTAAATATTGGTATTGCAACCAGCGGGCTATTAATGTGAAAATTAGTACTTAGTAACACAGACAAATACAGTTGTGTTACTCCTTGAAAACGCTTGTCGAAATAATTGGATTACGAGTTTTGTCTGTTTAGTTGCAAATAAACTCTAATTGATCTAGATAATCCCTAAAAATAATAACCTCCAATCGATTTTTAGGGAATATGTCTGCTGTTCTCACCGAAACTAAACCATTCCGAGCGCTATTTAATAATTTCGCGATACCGGGAAGGAAAAACGAACTAGGTACATGTAATTAATTAGGCGTTAACAAATTAATATTGCAGATACCAAAAAACTGAATCTGTGATAAGAACTACTACGGAGAAGACGACTTCCATTCTCGGCGGGATTACCGCCGGGGTCTCGAGCAAACTCGGCCAGATGCGGAACTCCGAGTCATTCCGCTCTATAGAAGAGCGCGTCGGCTCTGCCTACGAAAACGTTAAGGTAAAATATTTAAAAAAAACCGGACAAGTGTCAGTCGGACTTACGCACCGAGAGTTCCGTACAATAAACTTCTTATAGGTTTTCCTGTAATCTAAAGAAGAACGATTTTATGTTTTTTTTAAATTTATAATGCATTATCAAACCGGTGAAGGAAACCAGTTAGTATATTCTTGTAAGCGGCTACGTGCTTACAACCTGTCACGTGTTGACTGACTGTTGGCTAACTACTGCAAAATGTGCACATTTACCAAATTTAATGTTTGGACGTGCTTTTGACTAACCCCTTTAGACATCTTCAAGGATCTGAGCACTCGGAGATCTGAGAGGATGCCTATCGTACTTGGGGATTATAGTCGTGATCCTATTTAATTTCATCTAAACTGAACTCGAAACGTCAGCAATACAAGATAAAACGTAGTAAAAGGTCGTATTTGTATATAAAAAGTTGCATGGTATTTAATCGGTGTTATTTTCTTTTCAGGGTAAAGTGGCGTCCAGATCAAACTCGACTCAGAGCTTCGACGAAGCGCTTCGCGACGCGAGCCGCGCGGCCAGTGGCGCCACCTCGCCCACTATCCCCGAAAACAAACCATTGCCTTGAGCCATAACTTCACCATCCACGCCGCACTTTCTATCACTATTATTTTCATCTTTTATCACACTCCCTAGTTTTTCTTTGTAGCACAACATTTTATTGTACACCGTTGTGAAGGTTCACCAACACAAGATAAAAACCAGTTACCGTTATCGAGGTTTCAAACAGTGAACGCGCGGTGGTTTGAGAAGCTATTTTAAGAGAAATCGAATAAAAAACCGGACAAAAACCGCACCGAGGGTTCCGTACAAACTTCTTAAAGGTTTTCCTGGAATCTAATTGGTAAAGAATTATTTTCTGTGTTTTTATAACAGAGACACGAATCCTATAAAGGTTTCGTTTTTTCTTTTGAGGTACGGACCCTAAAAACGTTTATTTTGTTACTAGTTCATACATAAATTTTGACTACCGCGCTACCTCACTGTGGCTTTAAAAACACATCAAAAATAATCATATAACATCGAAGTATTGACCCTGCCTTGGGTTCCCGATTACATATTCACGGACCGATCGCCGCCGAAATCTTTTATGGACCTCACTCAGGCGAGAACTGTTCAAAAGGTAGTTACTAGTCAAATGTTAAAATTAATCTACAAGAATTGAGAACCTCATCTTTTCGTCGGTTGAAAAACTGCAAATAAAACCTACATCCATAGAATATCTAGATAATAGAATATAATTCTATTATCTAGATCAGTTCACAGAATAAAAAAAACCTAATAGTTTTTGAGTAATATTTTTTTTTGCATAAATTGGAAATACGTCGCTAAGTGCTAAAAGCCGCGTTAAAATTGAGAGGTTAAAAGGCTGGTGTGTTGGTGAACACTAACTTTAAGCTACTAAGGGCCCCTTCCATTACACAGTTAGACAGATAAATCTGTCAAAAGGCTTTTAATATACTACTTGCCACATAAATACGTGATTGTAGGTTAGGACAAATAAAGCTCTTGATGATCTTAACAAATTAATTTAAATAAATGCTTTGTATAAGTTTATTTGTGTTGTTTAAGGCTCATAAAATTATGTACTTTGGCAAACAATCAGATGGCCATCAGCCTATTATTTTTCGACGAAAATATATTTATTGTTGTAGTGAGAAATTGTCGCTATGCGTCACATTTTTCGGTATTTTATTAAATGCTTGGAGACTATCACTGTCAAATGACAATGGTTACGTGATCGATATACATTGACGCGACTAATTTACCGTTAGCGGAGGATATTGAAGCGATTGTCAATAACAGCTTCGTGATAAAAAGCAGCTAATCGATTGTATCATTGACTATCGTTCTGTCTCGCTGAAGAATAGCAGTGAAAAGCAGACATCAGTTATCTACTCGTCTCACGTAACTATTGTTAATTGCAATGTATCAGCTCGAGGGCACTTTCGCTTATGTTGCTAATAAGTATTGCAAAGATTACCGCGGCGTGGCATAAATCTAGACTGCTCACAATTATACTAACGTGATCGCATAGTTTCACAAGTATATTATTCAAGTGTATTTTTACATTCCATGTAAAATTTCATAAATTTTCATATTTAAAACTCTTTTATTGTTAACCGGGAGTAATCTAAAATTACACCTTTTCATTGTAATCTACGAGTAGGTATCGATAAAACTTTTGAAACGATGAATTTATGAAAGTTATAAGACACCCTGCTATTAGTCCGAATTTTACGACTTGTAAGTGTCTGTATATTATTATTGTAACTAGCCCATGCCTGTTAAGTCCATTAAAACTACTTGAAAATGATATTTTTATAAGATGCTTAGCTTTCCTTACTTATAAAATGTTTCCACTATTTACAATACCTTTGAGAATGTTAAATAAATTATGTATTATATAACATAATGTTTTTCCTTTGATATGTTTACGTAGTTCGAATATCGAGAACCCCTTTTAGAAAGATTTTCTAACGAACTTAAAAATCTATTCCATAGATGCTTCAATCAGTACAATTTTTTTTTATTTTTCTACAGAGTTTTCTGTATAGAAAATGATCACGGTAGTGTTTTATCTAACTACCATTATAACAAGAGGTAGCTGAAAAAGATTGAAACAATAAAAATATTCTTAAAACATATATATTGCATGAAATTGTTCAAAACAAAAGCTTAGTAACAGATACATAACTAACCACATTGAAGTTGCTACTAACTAATGTATTTACTGAACCGTTATGAAAAATCATTACAAGATAACATTGAAAGACTTATTCCTAGTCCTACAATAATAATATTTTTTTAATTTGATCTATAAGTTATATTGGCAATCCCTCGCTACATGATTCTTACAACGTTACTTATAATCGCATCTTCTATAAAGAGATCAAATATATAATACCGTTTCAAATTAGTAATAATAGTAAAGTACGACTCAGAATAGAAGTTACATCTATAAACCTGATCGAAACAGCAATGAAAATTGTTGATTTTTGCTCTGTAAATTACCTAAGCCTTACTTCGATTGAAGGCAACATTGCTTGATTTAATTTCAAAATATGAACCTACGTGTATTTCATTTTAAATCCTGAGAATTATTTGCAGGCATTTATTTTGATGAATGTTATCAGATAAAAATCGTACAGGCTGTTTTTCCTGTTTATTGTACGCGCTTATACATTTTCAGACGTTTCTACCTTTTTTTTCAAAGGATAGAATCAAAAAAATATATCACAGATACCTTTGCCGTATGGTAAACTTGGCTTGTAGAATAATAGGGTTTATTACACTACAAATAGTCATTCATTGTCATAATAAAAATCATAACCTTTCCGATGCAACTTCTATGTTGTGTCGTGCTCTACCAGATTGTTAATTATACATACTATTGTTTTTGGTTACATGTTATAACTGGCCCCTGAGATCTTAGGTTATAGGCGGATACAGCAGGCAAAGGCGAACCTACCTAGGTATGTAGCGTGACGTGGCGTCAACTTGAATGATGGATATATTCAAATACCTATACAGATTCAACAGGTTTTGTGCCTTGAAGAATGCGAAAACTTACGGCCGCACGTCCGTGGCGAGGGATCACCACATTTGATTTTATTATAATTAATTATAAATTTATTAAGGGCCTTTATAATTATTGCAGTTTTACATAATAAAATGTATATTATCATTGTTTGTTGTATTGTATCTATATCAAACGTTATATTTAATAAGTAGGTAATCATTTGAGGCAAAATTGTTACAATTAGAATAAAATAGACTTTTATATAAAGCTTATCTAGTTATATTTAATGTGATTTATTTGCTATGATAGTTTCAATTGTCCAATCATAAAAAGACAACCTAATTTGTCAATCACCTGATTTTTATACCAAGTAAAGTAGTTTACCAAACTACTTTACTTAGTTACCAAACATAACTAGCATATTTTTATTAAAAGTATAAAAATACAATTTTGCGCAATAAAAGATGGCGACTTTATTTTTTTTATCAACGCGACAAAGCCGACGCTGTATTTTACTCGGCATTTGTTTATAAAATCATTGTTATAAGACTAAACATTAGGTTATCTTTTTATGACTAGGCTGATTTCCGAATTTGTGTAACGATTTTTATATTACCTAAAGAAACTAATATAATTTAAGTATTTTATCGTTCTTAAAGTCTATTCCGATATTACTAGGCACTCACTTACACACTCGAGACGATTTAAATCACAAACATTGAATTAACACGAATTTAAAAAGTTATAGTAATAAAATTTAAAACAAAAAAAGATGTGTCTATTTTATTACTTAATATGAAAAGTGACTTGATCAAAATACAAAGACAAAACAAGAAGATAAATAAGGAAAGAAATAAAATAAAAATATAACATTTGTATTAAAACTAGGGTTCGTGTGCGAGAATTTATAAATGCGATTAAATAAATCGTTTGCATGTTATTATAAAATTATAGGTAGAAATAATTACAAACATGATAATAAGTTTAAATTATTAAATACACACACACACTGCACCTTGAGTGTGTGTGTATTGTTAAAGGCGGCGCCATCTTCACAGATACAGAACGATTGCATAAAAATTACTGACTATACTAATAATGACAAGCAGCAACATACAACAATTATGTACAGTCAAATTCATTATCCAATAATTTACAACATAGCACGTTGTAAGATTTTGGCCTTTGAGTAATGAAGTTGATACTCCGTGTAAATGCGAAATAAAACTGTTTATACCTACACAATATATTTAGATGAAATAATGTATAAATCTGACAGTAAAATCATTACATTATTACACACTTTAACTATATCTACTATATATGCGTAATGTTGACCGTCGGTTTGTCTGGTGTAATGCTAACGATAATGTAATGGATGAGATGCTCCAAGTTTCTGTAGGTCTACCACGAACTTACTCAATCTAGTGACAATAGTAAAATGTGTATGAAAACTTGTTTAGACAAGGTAAAGGCGCCATCGCATCTAGTAGACGCGTAGGGTATTAAAAAGCAACATATTTTTAGCTTTAGTCGCTAGAGCTAGAGAGTATATAGTAAACTCATGGTAACACTACTGATACATTTTCGAAGAATATACAATACATAGGTTGAATAAGTTGATTCAGAGTGCCTCCGAGGCTTAAATCTAAACGTTGAACACAAGAAAAACGTTTAAAAGTTTACTAGGTACACACATTTTTTTGTTTGTTTTATTTTTTTTATCAATTCGAGCTTGTCTCTTATAACATTTTCACATACATATAGCCGTTGAGATTTTCGCCTCAGTTGCTCTCCGAAAACGCATCCTGTTCATCATAAGGGTACCGAAAGCTTTTTAAACTTTGTTTAAACTTTTGTACAGCAAAGGTTCAAAAAAATAATACTTTTGCCTGTGATTTTATCAATACACTACCACTAAACATTGCGAAAACATTGAACATTACTTCATCATAAACTATTTCTAATATAGGTACAATAGTTATAAAGTATTAATTGGTATTTGAAACGGGTATTTATCGCGTTATTATCGTATTATTATTAGTTATAAAGTATTACTAATTTAGAATTTTACACCATCATAATTAAGCCATCATTTTTTCATTTTTTAATGGTGGGTCTTGGTTAGATTTAATAGAACACACGTTACTATATTAATGAGATATATTTTTGCCGTATGTAAGAACGACAAGGCGTTTTCACACAATTAAAAACAAATGTGCAACAAATTTTATCGCTACACGATATTTTAAAAAATAATTCTCTTTGGAGTTATATTCTTCTCCGTTCGAGGCGGTCGGAATAATCCATCTTTGTCTAAAGGCTATATTACAAATAAAATAGCCATAATTTATCCTTAAAAAATTACCCTTATAATTTATATCTAGGTATGAATTAAAGTCAAGGCAAAAGAAAACATTTGCAAAAAAAAGATATTGACATATTTTTTTGATTATAATGAATAAAGGCATTCAACAAATACACTAGGATACATTCTAGAATAGGCGATATAAGGAATTACTTGATACAAGTGTTTTGTGTAGACTGGTGTTATTGCTTCATTATCATGATTAGACCGAGAAATATAACTTTCACGTTATAATAATCAAGCAAAAACGTGTTTTATAAATAACATATTAATAGAAGGTAAACCACAACTGGCCTATCTTACAAAAACGTTTAAAATATATCGAGCACTATAATTTATACTATATAATTCCATTTTTACGATGCGTTAGTTGGCTTTAATAGATATTAAATCCAATTGTGTAGATAGTTACTGGTCAAAACGACATTTTATAGTCATTATACATAATAAGACTATATGACATTTTAAATGTTGATTTGTACTTTTATGGACCATCCACACTCACGCGAGAAGTCTTTCTGAGAATCGCCAGAACGCGATATGTCTAGTTACTAAACTCTAGTACATTTCGTTGTTCTCGCGAGAAAGCGAGCCACTATCCACACTAACGCTTCTCGGGGATTCTCGCCGTGAGTGTGGATGGGCTATTAAACAACATTTAAAGATAACATGTACTTATAATTTATAATCTTATAAGCTATATACGATTTACGAATGATGCGTCTTAAAAATACAGCAATTGTAATAGGGCGCAGTAAGTGGTCAGACTGGCCAGTTACTGCATGGTTTACCCTATTAGGCACAACAATAACATAGATAGGTGGTGAACGGACATCGTTACATTGAAAAAACTCCAAAAAATGGTTTCGGAACTTTGTTAAATAATTATTTGTATAAATACTCTAGTTCTTACTCGTTACCTTGTTTTTACTTTTGATATGCAATTATTATTAAAAAGTTTGTCTTTATTGGGTTAGCTGCAGGCTATCGGATGCTTACGTAGCTGCTTAGTATAGTTTTTTTCAACTAATCCGGAAAACTTAGGTTTATTATAATTAACTACCCTTTTTTATCACTTTTGTTTTAGTATGCACAAGTTATTAAAATGATTCTCACTATAAGTTTCAACGTCAAGAGGTTTTGAGCCGTATCTTTAAACCTTACATGTCATTTATTTAATCACAAAGTACGTCAAAGGTAATTACGAATTCATTATTATACGAATTATTTTATCATGTATTTGTAAAATTAATGTACTACAATATTATGTTGGTGTCACTGAATACTTATTTTAATTTTTAATTTCATACAACCGTTAATGCGCTAATGATAAGGTGTCGAGTTCTATCAATGATGAATGTCAGCCAATAAAAAGGCTTGCATTACATGATGTCAAATTGCACTCTTTGATTTTATTCATCTCTCTCCCACACATGTTTTGACACACATTCGTTATATGTATCACCATCTTTTACTGACTTTAGACATCTCGAATGCCGCCAAATAAAATTATATTTAAAGTATGATTTTTAAAATGCGAAAGTTTGAGAGTATGTTTGTTTTTCTAATCACGCCACGTAGCGGCTGAACCAATTGGACGAAAATCCGGGTACTACGCGAGCCAAGGTACGGACGAAAGCTAGTAGTTATAAATAAAATGTTCATATTAATTGTAAGCTGCGATTTCACAACTATTCAGAGAGAACCGATCTTTTCATTTTTGTATATAATATGATCGTTTCAATATACTATATTGGTATTTTAAAGTGCTCAAACGCAACTTAACAAGTTGGTGTAGATGGGACTATAAGCCAACGCTGCCATTCCCGACACTAAGCGTCAATATAAACCTGTCAAAATAAAATACTCTAAAAGTGTGAATATGTACAATGTTACCGATTGTGAGCTGTCACGACCGTGAGCCGCGTCAAGGCGGCATCGGATGACTCTGCGGACGCGGTCACGGTCTCCGTCAAGACAATAAAAGCACATAATAAAACTATATAACACTAACGTATAGATATCAAACTCTGCAAAAATACCGCGCCGGTGTAACCCGTCCTCTATCTCCTTAATTTCTGTGAATTAAAAAAAGAGCTCGCTGCTTCACATTTTGCGTTAACAAAGAACAGCAAGAGTTCAAAACCAATACGCCGGTACCGATATCATCTAATCTACTAGCCTACTAAGCAAAATACATGACCTTTTTAGTGACCGCGTGTACTGTAATGGCGCGTGCCATCGCACCGGGAGTGCGGTCCTCGCTGCTCGTGGATTGATGGCTGCCCTCGCCCGAGTCGTGTTCCTTCTCAACCAGATGGTATCTGGCACGGAATGCCACGAGATGCGCGTAGTACGCCGGCGCAGGGATTGACACGGAACGCGTGCAGCGCACGTACGTGTGGCACAACTGGTAAGTGAGGCATTGCAACTCATCCGACCCGAAGTGGTTGTCGTCCCACAGCACGTGATAGTGCGAGGGACGCGATGTGCCCTGAAACAGAGAGCAGTGTGTCACGTCACTGTGCCAATGTGTGGGTGACACGGAATGTAGTCGCACTCACCTGGATGCCTTGGTGGCTGCAAAGGTAGAAGTCAAACTCGGTGGGATGCGTGATGCCAAGGTCCACGGTGGTGCCTGCCGGGATGTTGCCAGACTTGCCAGACTGCTCCTTCTTGTCTGCGCAGAACAGACGCGTGTGGTGACGCTTCTGGACCACGATGAAGGTGATGCCGGGCTTGTATTCCGCTTCCAACTGAATCATATGAATATAAATTTAGTCAGTCAACATAAACTTGCAAATATGGCTAGTGTGGCTGTCCATTAGGTTAGTCCGCAGTCGAATGCAATAGATACGATTATTATACAAGTAGGTACATATTGCTGCTTGTGAGTTGTGATTGTGGGCAAAGAAGCTCAATTATTCAATGTTCTTGTTAAACATTATGACTATACTTGAGGCAGTACCATAAGGTCTTAAAGTAATATTAAACAGTACTACTGACAACGCCATATGTTTTCATATAGCGTTGTCACTTCCGTAGTTCCGTACCGCTAATACTGTTAGTACTGTTTTAATACTACTTTAAAAATTTGTGGTAAGCCTGATCTCTTATACAACTCACCTTAATACAGGCCTCCCTGACAGCAGTGAGCTCATGTTGAAGCACATGCATGAACTGCCCCTCGGAGATGCCATCCCGATACATAATGATGCGATGAGGCTTGAATCCACCTGTGCTCTTGTAAAACATTATGAGCAGCTCTTGTACCATGCTGCTCATTTCCTGCACAATCTCTTGTCTGAAATCAAGGTCACTTAACTTACTTTGATTTGTGAAGCATATTCATATGACTTAGATTAGTAAAGACAGAGTAATAATAAGCAAGATATGGAGGGTGGATCGACTGCCTGGTTCATAAATGGGGCTTTCGACTTACATACCTAGGCCGAGCAAATAATAAAATAAAGAACCAAGGGTCAGAGGTTAAAACTAATCAAAAGTTTTATACCTCTCCCTCTCTGGTTCATTTATTCTGTTAGTACTTGACTTAAGAGTGTCAGGGTCATAAGGTAAACGCGCTTTACCTTATGACCCTGGCACTCGATTTTTTAATACTTTCATTTTTTCTGTAGTTGGTTCTTCAATGTTTCCTACAAGCAAATAGCCTGCTCATTATTACTCTGAGAATGAAACAAAATATAACACAAATAACAATCAATGGTTTTTGTTGAAAAATATATAAGGAGTTTTGTTATCTTCAGCCTTCATCATCAGATCAATTTGCTGTTACTACTGTTATGTAAACTTTCTTTGCAATATAATTTATGTTCCAAACCTATTTCCACCACATATATTCCACAAATAAATGTATTGTATATCACTACATAGTATAAAGCAAAGTCGCTTCCCGCGTATGTATGTTTGCTTATATCTTTAAAACTACACAACGGATTTTGATGCGGTTTTTTTTAATAAATAGAGTGATTCAAGAGGAAGGTTTATATGTATAATACATGCATAATATAGTAGAGAAACACTGATAATTTTAGAGGTTTCTAATGTGATGTCGTAAATAAACACATTTTTTTGCGCTTACATTGCAAATGCTGGCTGAACCCCACGAGATATATCAAAATAATGTACTACAGTATTGTACACCTTAAAAACGTCTACAAAAAAGTCAACGATGGTATTAGAAATGTCTTACGCACAGCGAAGCGGGCACGGGTCAGCTAGTATTTTATAAACCTCTAGTTTCTATTGGATTGTATGACTGTGATTTATTCAAAAACAACCAAACAGACTTTGATGGGGTTAAAGAAATGGCCATAGGTATAAATTACTTTTCTATGTTGTCTACATATAGGTAGTTGTAATATAAAATGATAGTGATAAATATTTGATAGTGGGGTTGAAGGGAGGCCCTGATAGATATAATATGTATGGCTAGAATATGTCTCATCGTTTGGTAACTACCTGTGTTGTTGCACTCGCACGGTGGCAGCGTAGCGCGAAGGATGAGCATCCATGGAGCCAACGACAGCCGCTATTGAGGGCTTCTTGTTGTCACCGGCAGGAGGGTGAGTCACGTCCACACCCAGGAATATCACTGGCTCATTGAACACCTAAGGACAATAAGCGAACATTCAGTCTACATCCTGACCTAGTACACCCTATCTTGTATACTACAGTGCTGTACGCACGTACCTTGGGACGCAGGGACGGCACGAGGATGGAGTTGATACCTCCAAGCTTCACGTTGATCTTGAGGCAGAGATTGCTGAGCGTCTGTGGCGATGTCTTGTTTACGTTCTTCGCTTGCACGCATTGCGTCGCCATTCCCAGCACCGTGTCGCCCACGCGTTTCACCTCGGCTGCACAAATAAATAACCGATCAACTTTAGTATGTAGGATTATAAGATTTAAAAGCGGAATAATGTTTTCGCTTGTTAATAACCTGTTCCTTCGAGTGGTAACTTACCATAAACGGGTGTCTTGCCCGGTAGCACTACGACGACGAGCTGCAGCGAGACGAAGGTGGACTTGAGGTACTTGAACATTGGCTCCACCTGGTCTGGGCCTGTCGCGTATTTGCAGAAGCACGGCTGTCCGATTATCGGCATACCGGCGTCGTTTGAGATCTTCTGTAGTTGCTGCGTGAAGTTTCTACAACAAACCACAGACATAACAATTAATTCAAAGGATCCTTTGAAGACTAATATAATTGTACAGTGTATATTATCTGTGTACTAACTTGAGCGCGTCTTCCCTCACTGTGCGTTGCGGCGCAAAGCAAGCGATGGCCCAAACGCGGATCTCCACGCCCATGAAGAACTGCTTACCGCGCATATCCCACACGCCTTGGTTCGGCAGGGCCTGCTGAGGATAAGCAAGGAAAACCACTAGTTACTCTAGATTAACCTTACAGGGAGGTATTCCAAAGTAAGAAAACAAAAAATAACATATTTCAGGAAAGTTACAAAAGAAGTATAGTTGTGTCTCTTTAATGCAGGTCCTACATGCAATACAACAATATTGAGCGTGTAACACTAGGAAATTATGTTACTGAAGGATTCAAAGACGACTGCCAGCCACGCTTTCACAACACTAGTCAACAACTAGTCACACTTTGCGGTGTCGCACAACACATAAAGTGATGTGTATGAAAAAAGATTTTGTCCACTGTGGGTGCATGTTCTCATAGTGTATTTCCTGAATACGGGGGTTAGTGTAGTAGTTCATTGGTAATCGTAATCGGCTTCTACTGTCCCATTGTGTAACTGACAAAAGACCTGAAGATTTGACAGTAAAAACTGATCATGTTTATTAGTATTCTTACACAATAGGGTTTCAGGATGACACATTTCAAGAACACTCAAAATTTATCTCTACACGGGAATTGAAAACGCACCTAGGTGACGCGAGCGTTTCAGCCGAGTACCCGGGCCTTTACCAAGAGTAAATACGTGACAGAATAGTATATTATGCAACTAGTGAATAAAGGACGGATTTAAAGCGAGGGCCGTAGATAAGTCACGAGCAAGTGAAGGATTCTAATGATTGAATCACGAGCTCAGCGAGTGATTCAACTGTTAGAATCCTGAACGACGCGAGTGATTCATGGCCCTCGATATAAATTCGTACTTTATTCAGGAGTTGCATACTATACTTTATACCATGACTACGAGAATATTTATTTAATCTAATGCCAAACTCCTTGTCGCAAATATCGACCAATCAAATCTCGAGAATTTATTTGCACCAAAGAGTTTTGAATTTCGAATCTCAGCGCAAGGAGTTTGTGTAAGCATTGAAATAGAGACCGGAAATATTTTGTGTTCCAAATTCAAACACCAAAATAGTGAATAAAAGGCCTTTTTATTCACTGTTTTGCGTGAATAAAATAAGCTTTTTAAAGTAGGTATGGTATAATAGTATATTATGCAACTAGTGAATAAAGGACGGATTTAAAGCGAGGGCCGTAGATGAGTCACGAGCAAGTGAAGGATTCTAATGATTGAATCACGAGCGCAGCGAGTGATTCAACTGTTAGAATCCTGAACGACGCGAGTGATTCATGGCCCTCGATATAAATTCGTACTTTATTCAGGAGTTGCATACTATACTTTATACCATGACTACGAGAATATTTATTTAATCTAATGCCAAACTCCTTGTCGCAAATATCGACCAATCAAATCTCGAGAATTTATTTGCACCAAAGAGTTTTGAATTTCGAATCTCAGCGCAAGGAGTTTGTGTAAGCATTGAAATAGAGACCGGATATATTTTGTGTTCCAAATTCAAACACCAAAATAGTGAATAAAAACAAAACAGTGAATAAAAGGCCTTTTTATTCACTGTTTTGCGTGAATAAAATAAGCTTTTTAAAGTAGGTATGGTATAAAATAAGTTATTATACTTACTTGTCCGCCAAGCGAAGAGACGCGTCCCCCGTACTGCAGCTTAGGCGGCGGCAGTACTCTGCCTCGCACCTCCATCATGTTGTTGGAGATTGTGAGACCAAACTCCTTCACGTACAAGTCCGTGTTGAAATTCGCACGCCTCACAAGGTTGTTGATCTCTCGCTCCCTGCGACACACGACCGAATCACATCACATACCTAACTCCAGTTACTTAGTGAAGCACTAGCTTTATGCAACCGAGGTCATATTAATCTATCTCTACATCACTTGGCTTACCTGTCAGGGGCAGATCGCGCGGTGGCTTTGATCATAGTCGAGGTCTGCATATCCGTCAGCTTCTTGATGCATCTCTGTCCGGGGACTATGTTGCACACTTCTAGAGGGAGGTAGGTGTGTTTGTGCTCCTGGCCCACTTGTAAACACGGCAAGTGCGGGTATCTAAGTTTCATTTTGTATTTGTCACAGAAATATTTTGCTACTGTACATTCAACTGTTTGTCCGTTTTCCAATTGTAGGGGGAACCTGGAAAATGAATTATGTTTATTTTCAAATCATGTTAGATAAATAATTTTTTGAATAATATTTGTTAAGTAAGTAATACTTACGACTGCATTTGCGCAGGCCTTCTTGTTACATTACATACTCTGTATTTTCTCTTCATTGTACCACAATGTGTGATTTCTATTTTTAATCCTTTAATTTCTTTAGTGAATTTGACCCTCTGTGAGTCTGTCAAAGGCTTCCTTTGGTCATTTATATCCCTTATATCTAATACTTCGCACATAAACTCTATAACGGGCTGTGCTTTGTAGAAGGCGGTTGCAGATACTGTAAAGAGATTTTTAATTTAGATTTACATAAACAAATGTATCAATATTATTATTCTTTCCCTCATTTGACTCTAATTATAATTGGTTAGGTATTAGGTACAATTTTGACTTTTAATTACTGTCATAGTAATGAAAAGTCAAAATTGTACCTAATATGCTATAATATTTATTACAATTTATGTATTTTATTTTATTGCATGTTTATTGATTTTAATAAGGATATATTATATTCTGCTTGTAATTTAGGTATATTGTTACATTCTGCGTACAATTATTATTTTGTTTACTGGAAAATATATGAATATGTAAAAAGATATTATACCATCAATATTAAGCATCATTTTCCATTGACTCGGCCTCACAGACTGGTGGAAACCGAACCATACTTCCCGTCCGCCGCCAAGCGGATGGTAGTACCCTTCAGGCGATGAGAAGAATGATCTACCAACTGGAGTGTACATCATAGAGGGGAGATGTCTCATCACTACATCCAATGCTAGGATGGCGTCGTGAGGAATCTGTCGCGTGCGACCTTCGAGAGCTTCTTCCAATGCAAATAATGATACCTGAAAATGGAATTTAGTACAAAAACACCTAGAAACTTTATATGATAGTAAACACGCATTTTTCGCTTTTGAAAGCAGCTTTATTTTTTACTTTTAAGCTCTATTACAACTTCAATGTGACAATGACTGTAACATTAAGAAGGCTTGTTAATTTTACTAATGTATCAATAATTCATTCATAATATAATTGAATAGAATCATGACGTTAGCTCCCTGGAATCCCAAATACAAGGTCTTTGTAGTTGAAGGGGGTATATTACATATTTGGCACATGTTCACAATTTTGCAGTAGTTAGGCCGTGTCCCCATGTCTGTGGTGCGGCGCTTTCCACCATGAAAAGGTGAGACGCCGAGCCATCAGAAGGCGCGTCGCCGCGCCTTGAAAAGACACGGCGTCGTGCCAAGGAAGGATGCCATGCAAGGCGCCTTTTACGCCTTCAAAAGGCACCTCAGCCTTTTGGCGACGCGCCATGAAAATGCTAGGTTTAACTATATGGTAAGAAACAAAAGAATTATATGTTGACATTTTCGCACACTTATAAATAAAGTGAAGTAATTCAAAATTTCAACTTTTTGGTAATTCAAGTTTAAAGTCAATGAAATTAGCATTCCATATCAATGAGTCTCAACAAAATTAAATAATGTTGAATGAAGAGTAACATTTTAAGGAAAATGCATAATTTTTCAGTTTATTTTGGGAAATTCACACAAAATATAATAATGTTGATAATGTTAAATTAGAGGGAAATATATCAATTAAATTATTTTAGATAAATACAATGTTACCAATATGAGTTTAGTAGATAAGCATTATGTTTGTCTCAAAACTAAAAAGTCATTGATAGCTTACCTGAGCCACCCATTTAATAGCCACTCTGAATACTCTGTCCTTTCCTTCCCCAGGTAATGTGACTTCCAAGTCCACTCTGTCATTGCCGATAGGAAGCGGGTCCCTTGTGTACAAATTATTTCTTCCATCAAAAACAGGCTTAATGGCTCCAAATATTTTGTTGTAGCTGTGTACCATACATTCAACAATTTCTCTATTGACCTATAAATAAAAATAAAAACTTTACAGCTAAAATGCTACTAAAATTTGAATCAAACTTCAATTTTGCATGTGCATTATACATTAAAACAAGCCAATGCTAATGTCTGTATAATAACATTTGTTCATACCTTTCTTGGACATTTGTCTGGCTGTATACTGACATCATAGTGATGAACAAAGCCTCTGGGCATTGATATTTGGAAATGGTTAGCACGGAGCATGATCGGTCGACCCTCATGGCCAAGGTTGGGTCTCCGAGGGCAGGTCAATATGGGCAGGTCGGGCGGAGGGGCAACTGGGGACACAAGGGCCACAGCACCAGCTCCAGCCACGGGCAGACCAGTAGCTAGGGGTCCTGTGGGTGTGGTGGCAGCACCAATCGCAGCCCCTGGAGTACATGCTCCTGGAGTTACAGCCCCTGCTACACTGACCGTTCCGCTGCTTGTTTCCCCAGATGCAGCTAAAATATAAATATATTAAATATATGTTAATAGTATGTTTTGCATTATTTCTATAAGGGTGGCCAGTTTATAAACATAGTAATGCGAGTTTATTTGATATCAACAAGTCAGTATGCAGTTTATCACGCAGGAAAGATGAGAAGAACATTATCTGTTCTAAGCATTTGTTGGAAAATTACTTTGGAGTAACTAGTGTTAATTAAACCCAAAACCTATAATAAAATCGATAACCTTACCCAGTATAGTTAGGGGATACATCAGAACCTGCTTGGAATACTAGTGTGGCACTATACACAAAACAGACAGGTAAGCACTTTGTGAGCCAACAAGTTTTCGAAGTAAAACTCTCCGACTTTCAAACTTTAAAGAGAAAAAAACTAAGATTGCGAGTAAAAACAATCCCGCATGTATTTTATAGAAGACCTACAGCACAAAACATTTAGAACAGGTAAACTGCGTTTGAGTGAACTCTAACTAACAGGTTGCCATAACTCGTGTCGCCATTATTTCCCGGCTACACTTACATACAAACTCACCTTGACCACTGGGGAACATATTAAAATAGTAATTGTTTCGTTGATTTTTGATAAAAGCTAAAAATCAACCAAAAAATCAACGAAACAACACAGACATAACCCACTTCATTCGAGCACGATGACAGTAAAGCTCTGAGTTGCCGTACACCAAAACTTTCCCATAATATTACGTAAACCACAATATAGCGGACTGGCTTTAATTTACTGTGATAAGCCGCTTAAAACCGCTCGTCTTGGGCCAATGTAGTTAGTCGTGTGTAGGATTAACAATTATTAATAAATATTTTTTTTTATGAATTGACCTATGAAAATTACAAGTTTAATTAACTTTTCATATATTTTTTACACAAGAACAGGGATATTGTCTGTTATCAAGCGGGCAGCATTTATAGGTAATGTGTGTTGTCCGTGTTAAAAAAACATTTAAAACAATTGTTACCATAAAAATGTTTTATACGGTAAACAGGTTCAGGTTCTTTTAGACGGCAATAGTCGACTCCAAACAAACACGAATTGTGTTTGTAAATGCTTAACCATGCTTTGATTTGACATTATACTCTGTCAAGTCAAAGTCAATGTCACGAGCATTTGAAGGAAGACATGACGTCCATTCGACAATTCCATTGTCCACTAATTTACGAATTTTACGATCCAACCAAAGCTTTCTTTGTGAGTCGTGCTCTGTTCTTCAATGTTATGAACAAAACAATTTATAAAAATCAGAGCTACGCATCTACATTGCATGCGAGAGATAAATATTAAACATCAAGATGTTTCCTGTTGGCCAAGGTGAGGTGTGGCAACAAGCAAGATCTGGCTTACTCAACTGATTTGTGAGAAGAACGCAGAGGCCTATTTATTTTAGCCTGTGTTTTGTCGTGTAATACTTTCCATGGAACGAGCATTATATATTCCGGTTGGATGAGTGCATATACGTTTACATAAACTAACAATTTGTGAAAACTACTACTCGTTTTACCTACTCGAGATAAAGTTGCTAAGTACACAAATAAGTAGGCCAACTGTTTAGACGTCTTTATATTTGACTGTGGAGGAAAGAGGTCAAATCGAACGGTGCATGTTATTAATTTTAGGTTGGGGCAATTGATTTATTTTTGAGATGTTTGCTTTTCAGCTCCACCAGGTGACATATGTGGTGCGGGTGGCGGTGGAGGCGTGGTCGCGGTCCCGGTTGCAAGCGGGGGCGCCTGCGCCGTCGGACCAGCCGTCCCGCCAAGCGCGGTTGCATCAAACGCTGTAGCGGTGGTTGGTGCAGCTGGAGCCGTAGTCCCTGTAGTGTCCCCTCCACCTGCTCTCAACCTGCCAAATTTGCCTTGCCCACGTCGTCCAGACATCGGCCATGAAGGAAGACACATCACCCTTCGGGCAAACCACTTCCAAATATCAATGCCTAGAGGCCATGTTCATCACTATGAAGTGCTTATACAGCCAGATAAATGTCCCAGAAAGGTAAGACTTTTTGCTAAAATTCTGTAGTCCTATGATCTATATGTCTGATGGCAAGTATTCCACTAAATAAAGGTCAAGAAATCTAATCAGAACAGTATGTAATGTAAAAGCAACAGGTGCAAGGTCATTGAACTTGTCTAACAACATTTTTGCATAAACTAACTGGTTCCTGTGAGTTCCATGCAGCTGTCTTGTCAATGGACCAGTTCTATATTATATATTATGCTTTCTTGTTGGATGTTTTACTGGATTTAGAGAAAAAATATTGTATGTAGTACAGTTAGTAGCGTTTAAAAATATATGGCAATTATGTTATTGTAGGTACAAGTTATGCTTATTGTGATCTTTTAGGAATCCAATAAGACCAACCTTATTAAAAAGAAGATTTTTTTTTTTAAATTAATGAATTCCTAATTAATTTGAAGTAGCAACTTCTTATATTTTGGCTGTTTTGGCTATACAAGGTGTTACAAAACTACCCGTAAAGCCAAAAGGAGGTTAAATGGGGCCTTATAACGAGTCCATTCACAATATTTAAGATCCGTAGTAACGCAAAGAAAAACAAAATAATATATATATATAAATGAATGAAAAATAAAAAAACTATTATAGTAGACAATTATTAGGTAAAATAGGTACATAGGCCTTTCTGTTAATAATCTTTTATAGGGTATTTTGTAACATGTTGTATAATTACTGACTGACTAATTGACAATGCAAAGCCTAACTAAACCTAGTCCTCAAAGCATCTAATGGGTGGTCTTCTTTTTCTGGTGTAAGAGTGCAATAAGAAAGCAATCACCCCTGAAATAAGTATTACACCCCTTAACACCGCATGCTGGGATTTTATTATTTGAATAATACACTTCCTTATTTTATTTCAGGTGAATAGAGACATTGTAGAAACCATGGTGGATCGCAATAACAAATACTTTGTGGGACTCAAGCCTGTGTTTGATGGCAGGAACAATATGTATACAAGGGATCCGTTGCCCATCCCTGGTGACAGGCTAGAGTTAGAAGTCACTTTGCCCGGAGAAGGCAAAGACAGGGTTTTTCGTGTGTCAATTAAATGGGTCTCACAGGTAATTATTAAAATTAGTTTTAATTGATTTTATTTATACTTTTTCCTAAAATAGTTGTTAGTTTTTGTACATGATCTGGAATAGTTTATAGACTATTTGTATTTAGGTAGCACACGAGCGAGACTGTAGGTTCGTAAGCTAGTTGAAAATAACGAATTGTACAAGGTGTCTCAAAAGAAAGTTCACATTTAAATCATTTTTTAAAAGAAAAGTCTTAGCTTTATTGAAAAAATGTTTATTATTATATTGAAGTACACTGTTTGGGAATTTATTTTTTAAAAATAACATCGTCCAAATGTAAACCGTTGCGCTCTCGGCATTCATTTAGTCTGGCACTAAAATTGCCTATGACAGCTCGGCAGGTAGTCTCCGTGATGGCTGCCATTTCATTACGGATATTTTCTTTTAATTGTGCCAGGGAAGTCGGTTTATTAGCGTAAACTTTTGATTTGACATAACCCCACAGGAAAAAATCCATAGGTGTTAAATCGGACTCCGTGGAGGCCAATTTATGTCACCTCGCCTGGAGATTAATTTGTTCGGAAAAATTTCTCGAACTCGAGGCAGAGATCTGTTGGACGTGTGTGAAGTTGCTCCATCCTGCTGGAACCATGTTCTTTGGTTGTAACCAGGAAAGTTTTGCAGTTGGGGCACGAAAAACTCTTCTAACATCTCCACATAACGCTCTGAATTAACTGTGAGCGTGCGTCCCCTTCCATCTTCAAAAAAGTAAGGGCCGATAATTCCTCGCGCCGACATCGCTGCCCATACGGTGACTTTAGGTGAATGTAGCGGTTTCTGATGTTTTTGTTTTGGATTGGTTGCACTCCAGTAACGACAATTTTGCTTGTTTACATGCCCATTCAGGTGAAAATGGGCTTCATCGGAAAACAAGATGTTGGTGAACGTTGGAAAGCGCTCAATCATCTGATTTACAAAGTCAAGCCTCTGACCAGCATCTTGAGGCTTCAGTTCTTGCACCAACTGAATTTTGTACGGGTGCAGCTTTAAATCTTTGTGTAAAATGCGGCATAATGAAGTTCTGTGCACATTTAAAGCAACAGCACGCTTCCGAATCGAGAGGTTTGGATCATCTCGAATAGACTGAGTAACACTGTCCACATTTTCGGCTGTTCTTGATGTTCTTGGCCGCCCAGATTTTGGTTTCTCCAGAGTTGACCCAGTCTCTTCAAACTTCTCAACCCATTTTGCAATGAGTCGAGCGTTAGGCGCATCATTTAAGTGACGAATATGTCGAATACTGCAGAATTTTCTACGCGCTACAGTCGCCGAATTACCGTTTTTGTAAAACTCACGTACGCACAACGCACGGTCCGCACCAGAGAAACGCTCCATAGCGACTAAATTCCCAAGAGCCAGACTACCGACTGACATACCCCCCGCGCCCCTCAGAATAGTTGCTTTCGCGTAATAAGATAAGCAAATGTGAACTTACTTTTGAGACACCTTGTATTATCAGCATAATATATTCAAATCTAGGCCAAAATTTATTCCAAGTTTCATGCAAATCTGTCAACCAATATGGCGTTATTATCATAACTATTTAGTAGTATATCATTCTCACAAACTTTTGCCTTTATAATATACCTACTCAAACCAATAACCTTCAGAAATTATAATAATAATCTTTCTTAATATTTTAAGGTGTCATTTTCCGCCTTAGAAGAGGCCTTAGAAGGGAGAACAAGACAGATTCCCCATGATCCCGTATTAGCTTTAGATGTAGTTATGAGGCATTTGCCCTCAATGATTTATACTCCAGTTGGTAGATCATTCTTCTCATCGCCAGAAGGGTACTACCACCCACTGGGCGGCGGACGGGAAGTATGGTTTGGTTTCCACCAGTCTGTGAGGCCGAGCCAATGGAAAATGATGCTGAATATCGATGGTAACTGTTTTTTTTTTTTTTACTTACTTTTGTAGTGTGTTTTAATGAGCAAAAAATTGCTTCTTCTTCCATAGGTTACAAGGTTGATTTTAGGGTTTATACCTCAACCTTATCATTGACCTAACGCTATATGCTTAGATTTAGCCAGTTTATCAACAGAATTTAATTTAATTTAATTTAACACCACTGATCTTTCTAATTTTTTCTTACAGTATCTGCAACTGCTTTTTACAAAGCGCAACCCGTAATAGAGTTTATGTGCGAAGTACTTGATATTCGAGACATTAACGAACAAAGGAAACCGTTGACAGACTCGCAGAGAGTCAAATTCACGAAAGAAATCAAAGGATTGAAAATTGAAATCACGCATTGTGGTACAATGAAGAGGAAATACAGAGTATGTAATGTGACAAGAAGGCCTGCGCAAATGCAGTCGTAAGTAGACGTATATTTTCTTAGTCTTTCTTAGTAGATTTTTCCTTCTAAGATTTTATCGACATTATTTATTTCAGTTTCCCCCTTCAGTTAGAAAACGGTCAAACAGTTGAATGTACAGTAGCTAAATATTTCTTAGAAAAATACAAAATGAAGCTCCGATTTCCCCACTTGCCGTGTTTACAAGTGGGCCAGGAGCACAAACACACCTACCTCCCTCTAGAAGTGTGCAACATAGTCCCCGGACAGAGATGCATCAAGAAGCTGACGGATATGCAGACCTCGACTATGATCAAAGCCACCGCGCGATCTGCCCCTGACAGGTAAGCCAAGTGACCAAGAGATAGATTAATATGACCTCGGTTGCATGAAGTGCGAGCTAGTGCATCACTAAGTAGCTAGAATTAGGCATGTAACGTGAATCGGTCGTTTGTCGCAGGGAGCGAGAGATCAACAACCTTGTGAGGCGTGCGAACTTCAACACGGACTTGTACGTGAAGGAGTTTGGTCTCACAATCTCCAACAACATGATGGAAGTGCGCGGCCGAGTGTTGCCGCCGCCCAAACTGCAGTATGGCGGACGCGTCTCTTCTCTTGGCGGACAGGTTATAACACAATCCATTTAATTCCAGCTTAAACTTAATAGTTTAAAATACATTCATCTGTCTTCCCTCCATCTTATTTTAATCTTGATGACCTCGGTGATTTGTTGCGAGTGAGCTGACATGAGAGGTTTTATTCTGAAAGTTGTCATACTATGATATGTACAGTACATACTCTTAGCTTATGCTACTCATGATACAGGATAATACCTTAGTTACACTAGGGTATTATCCTGTATCAATAGGGATTATTTAATGATGGTTGACTTATATTATCCTATGTTCAATCATTAAATGATGCATTCATTAAAATTATGAACATAGGGTTTTTCAATCTTATCATTGCACTTTCAATTAATTCTTGTCTCACCAAACCTAACTTTACTGTAACAGTTTTTTTTTTAACTTAGCTATACATGACTCTAATTCACGCCACAAAATTCAATTTGAAATAATTCTGATACCTAGTTAGTAGTTATCAATTTATAGTTTAGCTTCAAGGACCATTTGAATGAACCATAAATAAATAGAACAAAGTTGAGTCAATACTTGACTTTGTTCTGTTTGTCACTTAAAATTGTAGCACTTGTTTCAGGCCCTGCCGAACCAAGGCGTGTGGGATATGCGCGGTAAGCAGTTCTTCATGGGCGTGGAGATCCGCGTTTGGGCCATCGCTTGCTTTGCGCCGCAACGCACAGTGAGAGAAGACGCGCTCAAGTTAGTATGTTTTTTTTATTACTAGCTTTAACTCGCAACTTCGTCTGCGTAGATTCAGGAAATCCATTTTTGACGATTTTATCGTAAAACATTGAAATTCCTGAAAGTACAAAGAAAATTTTGAAAAAAAAAAAGTTGCCTATGTCCGTCCTAAGTTTTTATTTAAAACTATCTCTCTATGAAATTTTATCACAATCGGCCCAGCGGTTTAGCCGTGATAACGTCGTAGACAGACAGTACTACTTTCGCATTTATAATATTAGTATAGGATACACAGTTGTTCATACCATACATAGTGCATGAATTCTAAAGTTAGTATATAAAGTATGATCTTCTTTTGTCATCTCTCATCTT
Organism: Hydriomena furcata; assembly: GCA_912999785.1. Lineage (NCBI taxonomy): Eukaryota > Metazoa > Arthropoda > Insecta > Lepidoptera > Geometridae > Hydriomena > Hydriomena furcata. Next base: position 10,986,620 of record OU538824.1, read on the forward strand.
TGTTATTAAACTTGATGATATACCCGAAAATTCTCCATGCTGCATTAATCCAACTCAACGCTATTAATTTTTCTATAATATATATTATCTTGTCTTTCCAGGAATTTCACGCAGCAACTACAGAGGATCTCAAACGACGCCGGTATGCCGATAATCGGACAGCCGTGCTTCTGCAAATACGCGACAGGCCCAGACCAGGTGGAGCCAATGTTCAAGTACCTCAAGTCCACCTTCGTCTCGCTGCAGCTCGTCGTCGTAGTGCTACCGGGCAAGACACCCGTTTATGGTAAGTTACCACTCGAAGGAACAGGTTATTAACAAGCCAAAACATTATTCCGCTTTTAAGTCTTATAATCCTACATACTAAAGTTGATCGGTTATTTATTTGTGCAGCCGAGGTGAAACGCGTGGGCGACACGGTGCTGGGAATGGCGACGCAATGCGTGCAAGCGAAGAACGTAAACAAGACATCGCCACAGACGCTCAGCAATCTCTGCCTCAAGATCAACGTGAAGCTTGGAGGTATCAACTCCATCCTCGTGCCGTCCCTGCGTCCCAAGGTACGTGCGTACAGCACTGTAGTATAATACAAGATAGGGTGTACTAGGTCAGGATGTAGACTGAATGTTCGCTTATTGTCCTTAGGTGTTCAATGAGCCAGTGATATTCCTGGGTGTGGACGTGACTCACCCTCCTGCCGGTGACAACAAGAAGCCCTCAATAGCGGCTGTCGTTGGCTCCATGGATGCTCATCCTTCGCGCTACGCTGCCACCGTGCGAGTGCAACAACACAGGTATCTATTTTATTTTGCCACTCTAGACAAGATTTAGTCTACTATTTTGATTGTAGAAAGAAATACATAGCCACTAAATTGACCATCTCCATTTGAAGTCGGTTCAAACAGGGGCTTTGTGTAACTTCACTTAGTTCTTAGCATTACTTTAACACCACATTTCACGTAGCGTTGTTCATGTAAATGCATGTATTATTTTCTTGTTTGAACACAAAAACAACATTTTCTTGTATGTGAAAAATAGTTCCTGTTTCTACAATCAAAATATTTTGAGAGACACAATGCTTTTCAAAAGTAACTTGTAGTGTTGGTTGATTGTAGTACATAATATATTATTTTATTGGATATTCTATTGTTTAGTTGAATTTTGTTTTATTGCTTTTTATTTTTAAGTTTACAAATTTTATTTTTTTTCTAACATATTTGTACTTCATAGACATTCTATGGAGTACTCACAAAAACCTTTTGATTTCAGACAAGATACCGTCCAAGAGATGAGTAGTATGGTAAAAGAGCTACTGATAATGTTTTATAAGAGTACCGGCGGATTTAAGCCGTATAGAATTATTGTTTATAGGGACGGTATCTCGGAAGGACAGTTTCAGCATGTGTTGCAGTATGAATTGATAGCTGTAAGAGAAGCTTGTTTGGCGGTGAGTAAAGCGTAAATATTCAGAAACTTGGAAGCAAAGAGTTGCTGTTTGGAACTATGTAAACATAAAAGTAGTTTAATAGACTACTTTTATTTTCATGGTTAGTTGGGTTGCATATTGCATAGTCTTTGTGTTTAAAATTTATAAGAAATCTGTTCAATGTTCAGTAAATTTTGACCAGACAAAAGCTTTAGTATAAAAGCGTTTTTTTATCAATGACAGAAGTGTGAAAGAAGTGCGAAAATACTGGGTTTTATATGCAAACTTGCAATTTTATAATATTATTGAAAATATTTATGATGCCGTGTTTTCCTCTTACAGTTGGAAGCAGAATATAAGCCTGGTGTGACGTTCATAGCGGTCCAGAAGCGTCACCATACGCGTCTGTTCTGCGCAGATAAGAAGGAGCAGTCTGGAAAGTCTGGCAACATCCCGGCAGGCACCACCGTGGACCTTGGCATCACGCATCCCACCGAGTTTGACTTCTACCTTTGCAGCCACCAAGGCATCCAGGTGAGTGCGACTACATTCCGTGTCACCCACACATTGGCACAGTGACGTGACACACTGCTTTCTGTTTCAGGGCACATCGCGTCCCTCGCACTATCACGTGCTGTGGGACGACAACCACTTCGGGTCGGATGAGTTGCAATGCCTCACTTACCAGTTGTGCCACACGTACGTGCGCTGCACGCGTTCCGTGTCAATCCCTGCGCCGGCGTACTACGCGCATCTCGTGGCATTCCGTGCCAGATACCATCTGGTTGAGAAGGAACACGACTCGGGCGAGGGCAGCCATCAATCAGTAAGCAGCGAAGACAGAACAGTCGTAGCCATGGAACGAGCGATCAAAGTACACGCTATCACCAAAAAAGTCATGTATTTTGCATGATATAAGCCATAAGGCTTTTAAATGGGCCACATTATTTTTATACAATAAGATGAACTGAAAGTGAGTAACTTAACATAAATTAAGTGTTAATTGTCTGTAAATGTATAGTTGATAAGTAGACTATTATTGTTTTTCAAGATTATAAGATTAAAAACTATGTTTTATAAATTATATTAAGTTTTGGTATGAATTGTTGTGGTGTGGTTAAGATACTGTTTGGTTATGTAGTCAGTACACTCATTAGTTTTACACTGTTTTACATAATGACCAAAATTTTCATATGCAATAAACCTTATTTTTCTCAACTGTAAAATAACAAAACCCTAAATTGACTATAATTTTATAATCGGCGCCTATACGTATGTTTTACTTGTACTACATTTATGTACTATAAACAAATAAATATTTTTGGACATTTCATACGGTGTCATCTAGCCCCAAACTAATCAAAGCTTGTACAATGAGAACCAGATGAGATAACTGATGGAATAAGTATCTAGGTACTTTGTTTTTGAAATACATACATCTTCAAACAAAACCACTGAAAACCCGGACACAGAACAAACATCTTGATCTTCACACAAATGTTTGTCTTGGGTGGGAATCGAACTTACAACCTACAGCGCAGAATGCAATGTTACTACCGACTGAGCGAAGCTGTGAGCCACTCAAACTACTTGAAGTTACGGGGAGCTGCAGAGCTTTGCTGTAGTAGCTAAATAGGATCCAAAAGATACAGGGGTTCATTGGGCGTACCTACCGAAAAAATAGGACACCATCAAGATGTATACCTAAACGGAACAAGAGAACCTACAACCTGAATAACTTGTTTTTGCAATATACCTATTTATCTACTAGTCGGAAAGGACCAGGGTCAACTATAATAGTCGAAACGATGTATCCAAGATGTAACTTTGAAACAAAATTTCGTTTTGAAATCGCGAGTAGGTAGACCAAGGTCTCTGAACGGAATAACGTCTGAAAATTAAATAACAGCGCCATCTCTTCTTTAGGTCGCCGCCACTCTTCAATAGATGGCGTTCGCGCTCACCAACACACTAAGCAAGGTAGAGTGTCAATGTTACAGTGACATTGTCACTCCAGTCTTATGTTTATACCTTGTAGTTTGGTTTTGAGGTTATAAGTTATGTATGTATGTGATAGCTAGCTATTTTTATCGATCTAATTTATCCTTTACATTATGTCCATTCCGTTTAGTGGGACGCTCAGGAGATCTGGCGGAGTAGTTTCAGCTATAGGAAAACAACTAAAGGGTGTAAATTTGAAGGCTGCTAAGAGGATCACTGTTAAATTTGATCCATTCAGCGATAACGTAACCCATACAAGGTATAATTTATTTAAATATTACTTCAATCGAAACAAAGGCTTTGCCTACACAGTATTGTACTAACTAGTTAATTTGTGGCTGTCCTGTTTACATCCGTTTTTCTTTGGCTTTGCTATCTCTACATAATAAAAACACTACCTACAATAGATTTCTGTTATCTTTCAGAAACTTTCTGCACTATATAAGTTCGTCAAAAATAGGCTTGACAAATCCTAACTGTACTCTCAAAACTGAAATAGTTTGTGACCGCAGTGAGCCCACTGTTGATATAACTATCGTGCCTTCTATTGCTGGTGAGTTCAACAGGATTTTTTTTTACAAACATCTAAGTTCAACCAAAAAGCTTGTTGTTTATTCTAAAATATTGGATAATGTTACAGAGACTGCAAATATTAAGAAAGTCACATTGAAAGGTGGAAATCTCACTTGCCTAGAACTCTTACAACAACTCAACAAACACGTCTCATCCTTAGCACCAGTTGAAGCACCAACATCCTCCTTACAGACAAAGTCAGAGAAAAAGAAAACCAAAAAGAAGTAATAAATTAAGATGGCTCGCTCCAGAAAAGGAAACCAGCATGTTATAGAGGAGATATACAACCAAATACCAGCATTTACAGACATATTTTCTGAAGACTCATTTTATATTTTTGTTGTCTGCTTTGTGTTATCAACTTTCGTTGTTGTATTTATTTTGTCCCGATATATAACAATCAAACCAGCAGATTAGGTAGTATTAGTAGGTAGATGATATGAATGTGAGTGTATAATAAACTCATGTCTTAAAACTTGTTTCATTTCAACTGTTTTTTTTTCATATTAACGTGTAGGTTGCCAAACAACAATCATCATTCCCAAACAACCAAACAGATTTGGATGAAACTTTAAATATACATGTCATAGCTTATGTCCAGGAAAAACAAACGGAATACTTTTATCCAGGTAGGTGTACCATGTAAGCCATTGCAAGGAATGCCTCATACTTGCAAGAACCCCTGCACTCAGTACAATAGAAATGTATTGCTAATGTATTGTTGTATTCTTGATACTAATTGGGATGGATGCTTTCACCTTAGAAAGAACCTTCAGTCAAAAATAAATTTATGTAGAAATACTTTATTACAACAAAGATGTTATTTTGTTAGCTAATATGAAATTATTGTGACAATATACATAGATGTTAAATTCTGTCTGTTGGCTTAGAATTCTTGAGCTCCCCAACGGATCTGAAACAATGAAATGACAAGTAGGTACATATCCTAAAGACCGAGGACAATAAGAGCTGTGATAAAGGTCTACTTTATCATACTTACATCAGACACGCGCGTCTTCTGTTTCCTCTCCACCAATGAAGACAAGGCTTCAGAACGTACTGCGAGTGAGTCAATCCTTTCAACCAATTGCTGGTAAGGAGACAGTGGTTGGGCGCCCATCACCACGTGACCGAGTTTGGAATCGATCTTGGCGTCCAATCGCGCGTTACGGATAAGGTTCACTATCCAGCATTCAGCTTCATCCGGTTGCATGTTCAGGTTTTCGGCTAACATGCTGCAAAATATAATAAATATTTAGCTACATAATCCTGGGACAGATATGTCATAGAGTCCGCGGAGTGTATGTATCTAATCTACACTCACTAGTCGAAAGTATACACGATAATTATACTGTAGATTCATGACAATCAAATTTTAATAAAAATATTACTATACCCAATGCTGATAACTTGATGGATGCGGCAGAAAGTCTCGAAGATCATGAGACGGGCGTTCTCAACGAACTCCTCAAGGCACGCGATAAGGAAGAAGTCAGATAGGAGCACTGCTTGGCACTGGTTCAGTTTCCGACGCGCAGCTTCAAAGTCGAAGTTTACGTAAAGGTGCTCAATGAATTCGGTGATCGGGTCTCTAGAAAAAAGGAAGTATAAAAAAGGTTTTAAAAATCTGAATGTAACCAGGCATATCAATGATAATGCAGCAATAATTTCATAATTAATTATCAAAATAGAAAAATATTATTAGGTAGGTGTACCTATAAGTGTAGGCCTCCTGTTGTATAACTTTGACGAGGTCCTTGAGGGCGTTTCTCCGAGATCTGTTGATAATTACGGCAGTGGCCAGGTAGCGAAGTATGTGCGGGCACATAGTCTGAATTGCGTTGAGGTACCTGCATAAACACAAGTTTATTAATTTGAGCCGGATGTTACAGACAATGGGCATTTCATTGGTCAAACCGTGAATTAACCATTAAAATGTCCGCCAAAGAACATTTCAGAGCAAGCTTGGCTCATACTCACAGAGGTTTGTACAAGAACATCTCAATGATAAGATCGCGCCCCTTCACATGGTTGAAGAAGATAAACAAGGACCAGTGAATAAGCCAAGTGCGTTGCTGCAATGCTTGCATATTGGTTGCAGTGGCACCGGCGCCGCCATTATCTATGAATTCACGCAGTTTCGTGAGGTCCTCTAGTGCTCCGTCCCAGTTCTGTACCAGGATCTCAGAGGCGAGCTTACCCCATAGCACGGGCAGGTAGTTCTATAAAAACATAAAACCTGGTTGAAGACTATATAAAGAGTTTACACTTAGGAGAAATTCACTACAAAAAGTACCCTTGTAGATGCGAAAACTATTTTCGAAAATGACTTTTCTCTATGGATATTTTACTGTCATTCGAAGAAAAATGTCAACAGCTAAAATACTGATAAATAAATTCGGAGATGGCTCAAATTTTAAATCTTTATGGGTTACGATTCCGGATGAGGATAATAACTCGAGCATCAGGTTCGGCGAATGGACGGAAGGTATTGTTCAAACGAAAAAGAAGGAAACAGAGAATTCCTCTCGCTTGGTCGTAAAAATTGTTTCTGGCGAAGAATCTAAGAGAATAGATTTAGATAACTGTGCTAATGAAATAATAAATACGGATTATTTACGTAACTATAGAAAAGAGCCTACAGACCCTGCTACGCGTGATGATGAAACTTCCATAAATACTGTCAACCCACCAGAAATTCAAGTCTTTGGAACTGTTTCTTCTAACGCCACCTATAATATTGCGGATACGCCTATCAAAAATAACAAGGTAGACTTCACGAACCCATTAGAACAGAGCCTTCAAAGGGTGAAAGAAAATAACGCTCGAATCATGGAAAACATACATATTCTGAACAGAACCTTGAACTATACAAAAAAGAAGGAGATCCTGGACATTATTTGCCCAAAATCCTTACGCACTTTCCCTTGCAACGCATGCGGAAAGTGTTTCGTATACGAGACTGGGCTAAGAAGGCATTACTCCATGAGGCACGCGATATCAGAAGTCCAACCACGCTGGCAAATCGTGTGGACTTGCATACAATGCTTTCAAGTCTGGCCAAGACAAGACCAAGCTTTACTTCACTCTACGGAATGCTGTAAAACGATTTTAGACAATCAGGAGTTCATCAGAGAGATAAAAACATCATTGTTGTTGCAATGTGAGTTTTGTGAGAAGGTCTTCACCAGCATCCCAAGGCTGCTGAGGCATTCGAAGATACATACTACTGATAAGAACTACGAGTGTATTCCGTGCGGATTCACGTTTATGTCGTACAAAATAGCAGAAAAGCACTGGCCACTATGCCCTTGGCTGAAAACTTTCTACTGTTTTTCTTTGCCGAAAATGTTGCTTTGTAATGCCTGCGATCGCAAGTTCCGGAATTATGAGCAGTTGTATAATCACAGGTATGTTTGGCTCAAAATAATTAAAAAAAACTTATCAGGTTAAACTCTGGCAGCTAGAGACCTTCAAATTAAATGGTTATTAATTTACAGATACAAAATGGGGCACTTTATGACGAAAACACATAACATCACCGCCAAATCTTTGAGTGTGCTTGTGTACCAATGTGAACTATGCAGCCAGTGGTATAATTCCATACCACAGATGATATCCCATAGAAGTCAACATCACCCTTATGACACGGGAATATCAAGTAATGTAAGTACATATTATTTTGACAATAAAACATATTTAACTTAAAGGTATTTTAGGAAGTAGATTATAGTAGAAGTATTTTACTAAGAATAATGTGCATAGCAGTAATAATATTAATTTGTTTTCTATTTCAACAGGATGGTACTGGCAATGAAAATACAGAAAATTTTTATATATCAGCAAATGAATACTACTCCAATCAACTGTAAAAGTACATAATATCTACCTCTGTAAGATGCTTTTTTACTCTAAATTGAGTTGAATAAAAATTTATACTGAATACTGCATTATTAGATTGATAGGAATAATCAAACCAGTGATGGAACTTATTTACTGAATTAAACTAAGCAAATATCAAATTTAATCCGAGCCATCAACTCTAGAAGGTAGCTATTACATGTAAAACCTCGATACAAGTTATGGCTCTTTTATGAATTAAATTAATAATATGAAATGATTACTCACCTTCTCTGAGGGTGACATAACCAGTTGACAGAAGTAGAGGTATGATGCAGACTCCACATAGTTACCGCATTCGTAACGGTATTTTGCAAGACGGTACATACTGTCAATCATTTCAACTTTGAACTGAAATAAAAATATACATGGTTATTATAAAGGTCAAGGTTGATTTGCAGAGTAAAACAGATTTCATCTAAATAAATAAATATTTGTGGACATTTCACACATTGCAATCTAGCCCCAAATTAGGCAAAGCTTGTACTATGGGAACCAGATCACTGATAGAAAAGTTATAACTTTTTTTTATGTTTATCCTGGGTGGGAATTAAATTCTTCAGCACAGAAGGCAGAGATACTAGCAACTGAGCTGTGAGGCTAGTCAATTATGACATAGATGTAATTCTTTATATCTACTAGGATTTCTCACCTCAAATTCCTTATTTGTTGTCAAATGGTTGATGAGGGTTTTAGGATCTCTCATTGTCTCCACTGTCTTCATGACATCATCTCTTTGCATTAGTCGCAGCACTGGCTCCACTGCATCCTGCAGCTCTTGTAGCTGGTTTAGGACAACCCCACGGCGGGATTTGATTTCCTGAATTAAAAATAAATATATATCACAACAAAAAAAAAGGTAAAGACAAACATCAAGGTGTAATTGTGTCTTCAGTTTCTGGGAATGGTCTAAAATATATTCAATACTAACAGTCAGCCCCTGCGTCTCACGGGTGTAATAATAATATATTTATTACACTTGGATTACTTTATAAAAGTTTTAGTAGGGATCCCTAATTTTTTCCAGTAATAAATATAGCCTATGTTACTCGGAGTTAATGTAGCATTCTAATGGTGAAAGATTTTTTTAAATCAATTCAGTAGTTTTGAGTTTATTTGTTAGTGTGAGTTTAAACATACAAATATGTTTCCTCTTTAAAATGTTATAGTATAGATTTGTGCAGTAATTTATGGGGTCAATGAATTATGATAAACTCTACTGGCAGTAAAAACCTTGAGTCTTGCGAGTGTTGTACTTAGTTTTATGTAGGGTTTATTGTAGAGTCCAAAAATATTTAAATAAACAGACATTTGTTCTTATTAAATACGTACCTCTGGGGTTTCCTCATCAGGGTAGAGCATTCTTCTGATGTCTATAACATAATCAATCATGTTGGTTTTGCTCAAAATATCAAGCTTAGCTTGTAGAAGCTCTGATTGGTCATATGTCTGAAAATACGGATATAACGGATAAATATACACAGTTCAATAGTAGGTGATGTTATTTATTAAATATTTTTAATGTGATAAACCATCCAAACAGCGTTAAACATACTGTAAACCCAGCATTATGATACAATATAATTCATAACCTACGTCTTTTGCAGCCAGGAATTCCAAGAGAGGAAACACCAGATGACGGTCTAAATATTGACCTATCTTAAATGTAAGATCGAACTTCGAGTAACTCATCTTGATTTTGTACAATTTACACTATTTTGGAAAACATGAACGCGTGAATGTAGCGTACACAAAAAGGAAAGGATCAGTATCGTAAATTCACTGACTTGACTTGACTGACGTGACGGACGATACCATCACCGCTAGCTAGTTCTATCAAATTGACTGAGTATTGAGTAAGTACGACGACGTTGTTGGCATGGAATTTTTATTTAGATTCTAGCTTTCACACTCTAACGCGATGTCAAAACATAATTTTTATTCACGTTTCATGCTAAAAGTCATCTTTACTAAATAACCTCAAAAAGCAAGCATGTTGTTAGTTTATACTTTTTTTTTCCTTTTTGGTTGGTTATAGTCTTTACACCATACCACCTTGCCTACTATATAACTAGCAAATTACATACATACACCCACATACACCCACAGAGCATATAAGTTAATGCAACCCCTTTCAAAAACCGGACAAAAAAAAAACATGAAAAGCGAAATGTATTTTCAAAGAGTAGACAAAACAGTTTGAATTTCAATCGTTGTTGTGTGGATTTTTTTGCCCATAGACAATTTAATGTAAACCGTGGTCGTACAGATCAACAATCAACTTTTTTTATCGCATTCTGTGGAAAAGTTCGCCATAGTTTGCATGCACATTGTGGATTCGAAAAATTGTAAATATTCCAATAAACCTGAAGTTTTTGCTCTAAATAATCATTACAATAATAATTAGATTGATAAAGTTAAAATTGTAAACAAGAAAATCTAATGTGAGACCGAAAGCTGGACTATTTGCGGTAATTCAATACCTATCAGATTTTGAATCGTTCAAAATGGCGGCTTCTGCGACTTCTGAGAGTGCTTTGGAATCGGATGCGTCGTAAATAGACGCGCTTGGTGCAAGTGTAGTTTGTGAAGCTATAAATAGAGAAGTTGCATAGGCTTGTATCAAGAATAGCAATGAAAAATGTCAAACACAGTGATAACTAACTACACGGACCTCAATGGGCCATCAACGAAAGCAGATAGCTCTGTTGTTGTTATTGTAAACAAGGATGGATCTCTGTCGGTTGATCAGAATTTATTGGGTACATTGATGGGTAAGAAACATTAACACCTTCTAAATATACTCTGAAAGAAAAGGCTGTACTGTTTTCCTGTAAATCAGATCGCAAGTTACATCGCCAAAGATCTTGAAATTACAAATCGTTGATTGTAATTTTTGGCGCCAATTTAACCACTTCTGGTTTTTCATCTGTCCACAAGCATGTAATAGGAACAGATTTATGTATTATACATGAATAAAATTGATTTGATTATGACCTCATGTTTATGCACAAAATTCTTATAGGAACAGATGGCTCGCAAAGCTCAGGCATCAGTGTGGTTAGGGTTGGCCATGAGGGCAAGCCCGATGATGCGACCGACTCTGAAAATGAAGATGATGACAAAATACCTCATGTCACACTAACTGTAGACAGTTATTATAATGAACCCAACAGTATCATTAAATATGGTAAGTGATGCCAGTTTAAAATTGATAAGTAATTTTATCTCACTCATGTATCAGTATTTATAATCTGCTTAACACGTACCTACATTGTCCGTTTCAGATAGTGGCGCTGAAATGCTGCAATCACTCAGGATAGAGACTCGGGAGAATAGCTTGGTGGGTTTCCACAATGACCATTGTTATACTTCATTAACATCACCAAGTCAAGTTGTTAGTGCACCGCAAAGAGAAAGAAGTGAGAATTTTTCACAATACAATGAGCCGGTTATACAGATATCTCATGCACCACCACCCAAGCCTGTTCCCAGCAATAAGAAAATAACCATCTTAGAACAACAAATTATACCTAAGGGTAAAAAGATTCAAATAAAACCTGCAGATTCCCCTATTATCATTAAGAGTAATGACGTTTTAAATAAGCCTCTACCAGTGATGATGAAAGTCAATGAGTTACATGAAACAGACAAGATAGCCGATAGCCTGAAGAGACTTGAGGAAAGCACAGAATCCTCCTCTATGAGCTCTTCTGGTGATAGTGTTGCAGACAGGGATTCTGATTCAGATTATAAAGATCAAAAAATCACATCATTGAAACCAAGGAAGACCAAACTAAAACCTAGAATACTGAAAAGTTCTCAATCCAATAAAACTAGCAAATTAGACAACAAATCAACACCTAAATTAAAACCTATGAAAGTTGTCAGAAGAGAAGTGAAAGAGATTAAAACCCCTCAGAAAGTGGTTGAGAAGAAACAAGATCAAGAGGTAGATTTGGAGAGTTTGCTTCCATCCAGCAAGATTGCTGTTAATTCAGCTTCCACGATAGAGTTTAACAAAACTGTACTGAAACAGGCTCCTAAACCAGTAAAAAAAGAAAAGAAAACTCCGGCTCATGTAACAGCCCTACTGTCTGATATGACATCTTTGTTCTCTACCCCAGATGTAATCAGAAGAGTGTCCACAGATAACAAACCACCTGGTAAAGGTGAGAAGGAACTACCCAGTGAACAACCTTCCACTCCTAAAGTTATATTAGTTAAAAATTCAGATCTTAGTGATAAACCTGAGCATACAAGAATGATTGAAGTAAACAAGGGTAAAGTAACAAGAATGAATGTGCCTGCGAAGAAAGATAACATTCTACTCAGTCCTGGTGATAAACCAAAGGGTTGTGATCTCATTCCTCAAATTGATGATGCAAGTTTAGCTCAAATACTTCAAGACACTGAAGGTATTACCAGTAGTCCTCTGAAAGCTCATACAATCATCCCAACTTCCTTGAACAGCCCTGGTTTACCAGTTCCAATGTCCCCAACATTAGACCTGGGATTACAACCAACAGGTCTAGAAGATGGCTTAACTGAGGATCTACTACTCCATGTAGCGCACTTGGTTCAGCACTCTGGCAAGTTGCAGGAGGTCATTGATACCCAGGTGTTAAATGTTGAGGCTCCTGCTAAGAATCTAATTCAGTCGCCATTCCAACAGGCGTTTTCACAAACTCTGCCAAAATCGGCTCAGAAGACGGTGCAACCAAAAGAAAAGCCGATACAAATAGTGAAAAGTGATGGTCGCGTTATTACGTTACCCCCTATTGAGGCGCCGGCGACCCGAGCGTCGAAGCGTAAGAGTCAGTTGGAAACTGTTCCATCTACACCAAGTGAAGCTATTGTAACTCCACTGACTATCTCTCCACCTCCCCTTGAGCTTAGCATTCCAGAACCACAAATGCTTGTTGTTTCTAAACAATATGTCAACAAGAAGCTACCAAATAAAAAGATAGACCTGCCAGTGGCAGAAGCTCCTATTGTTGAAAAGGTTTCTGCTGAATCACAGGAAAGCTGGAATTCTGAAGATGATCCATACAGGTATGTTTCACTACCATAGTAAATGTTATTTTTGAGACAACAAAAATTTTTGTTTCATCTGTTCATTCACATGTAATATTACTTCTTTCCAGGTTATGGTGCATTTGTCGACAGCCACACAACAATCGCTTCATGATATGCTGTGATGGATGCGAGGACTGGTTCCACGGCAAATGTGTGAACATCACTAAAGCGATGGGTCAGCAGATGGAAGAACAAGGCATTGAATGGAGATGTCCAAACTGCATCAAGAAAACAAAATCAACACCCAAATCTGCTAATAAGGTAAGGTTTTTATTGCATACTTCAAACCGCAACTTAATTAACCAGTTAGAAATTTCAATCAAGTGTAAAGATAAAATTAACAGTGGGTGTGGATATTACATTGCAAATTCAGTTTTGTGATTCAAACATTGTTACAGTATTTTATATTAAAACTACTAGTAAAGATTAGAAAATGTTACATAATATTTTTTTGACAGACACTAACAGCTCAGAAGAAGCACGAATCTCCGGATAGTCCAAAGGGAATGCTAAAGAGCCCACTTCTTAAAGAGAACAGCATGTTTAAAACAAACTGCATTGTGTGTAAAAAAGCTGCTCGTGCAAGTAGTATCTACTGCAGTGACGCCTGCATACTCAAACACGCGCAAGACTCGCTCGGCACACAGGGTACTCCGGCCAAATCAGAGGCAGATGGGAAGAATCAAGAGAAACCAAAGTCGGATTCGAGGGTGAGTTTCTTTACGAAACTTGTTTTTAAATTTGTGTTTTTCAAAAGCATATCAGGCCGTAATGTTACTACTCAAAAGACTCTAACCTCGATGCCGACGACTGAGCCTAATGGGAGTTGATGTAGTTGAGTTATCTTCGCTTAAATATTGGTTCGTCTCAAGATAATCCTTCACTGTCATCACTGGGTATCGCGCATGTACGCCTACTTGTGATAACTCCCATGTACGTTAGTTTTACTTTTATATTTAATTTTAGGTCATTGTGTATGAAAGAAAGTCTGGGAGACTTTTGGCTGGTCCGAATGCTCCCACTGCCGGCGATCTAAAGTCATGGCTTCAAAAGAACCCCACTTTCGAAGTGGTACGGCCAGGAGCCCTCAGTTCTATTCGACCTGGCTTGAAAAAGAAGGTGTTGAATGAACCGAAAAGAATACAGACCACATTGAACTTCGAAAGGGTCCCGAAAAATACACCAGAGCCTAGTTCCTCGCCGGTTAGAGTTCCACAGAGTGATATACGAGACAGGAGGCTACTTCTGTCACGAAGAGAAAGTTCAACGCCTTCTCCGAAGCCGGCTACTCCGAAATCCCACCTGATACAAATTATTGATACGCCTAAGCCCAGCACGTCGACCGCTAAACCTGCGCCCGAACCGCGGAAACTGGCTCGGAACTCGCTAAACCAATCTCAACCCAATGAAAAAGTAAGTACATATTTTCAGTGCAGTACTTAAAAAATATTATAAATTTTGTACCTCATACATATTTAACATTCTAATAATAAAATAAATAATAGGATGTGATCATGCGAGTAATCATCCACCGCGTTTTGTAAGCCAAACATGTTACAATAAAGTGGTTCTTTAACGATATACCTACACGTGGAAATTTACGAGTCGCATGCGATCATATACAAGGTTACGATGTGATACACATTAGTCATCAACCATTCTAGAGAAGGACGCCGGCGCGTGCCCGTGCCGGTAATCGTGGTTGTTTCCATTACTTAAAATAAAACATTCAACAATGAAATCAATTCTGTAATAAATATAATTGTGGTAAGGATTTGTTTTTTTTATTTATTAATTTCATGTTTTCTTTTTGTATTTAAATATATTGCCATTGATCTTATTTAGAATTACATTTTATACCTGTACAATGTACTTTCATAAGTGCAATGTTAGTTTATTTTTTACTCATTAAATATGTTTATTTTTTACTCATTTTATTGCATTTTAAGTAACAAACCTATGACCATCATAATTCCTATGAATAAACTCTAAAGGTACCATTGTTTGGCATGCTATAAATGTTCCCAAAATCTATTGTTCATATTTTATTTCAGCTACAACAACCTTGGCCATGTTTGCTATCTGATTATAGTGTTAGAATGGCATATTTACGATAATTATAATGTTACAGCCGTCTTCAGCGTCACCTACGGTCGTGCGCAGGAAGGATTATATGTCGTCTGAAAGCAAGTCCAGAATGAATTCCACCGAGCCCGGCATTCGGGATAATGTGAGAAAGTCCCTACAAGAACAGGTATGTGAAGTACTTGTCACATAACTTTAAACTGTGAATTAAGTCAACTCTTACCAGCGAATAATTGTATTATATCTTTCACTGATCTCACAGCTCAGTTGGTAGTAGCTCGGCCTTCTGCGCTGTAGGTTGTAGGTTAATACTTGTGTGATGAACATAGATGTTTGTACCATGTCTGGGTGTTATTATGTATCATAATGTATATATTTACAAAAAAAAAAGTCTATAAGCATTCTATTAGTTATCTAGTTCCCAATTCCCACAGTACAAGCTTTGCTTAGGTTGGGGGCTAGATGGCGATGAGTGATAATGTCCAAAAAAAAAATAAACATTTGTCTGAAGATCATAGGTTTGCTTTGTATCATAAGTAATTAAGTATGTATTTACAAAAGAAAAGTATATAAGTAATTCTATCAGTAATCTGGTTTCCATAGTACAAGCATTGCTTATTTTGAGGATGCGCCGTGTAAAATGTCCACCAATATTGATTTATTATCGAATATTTATTTTCTCAGATGAGTATCCGAATGAAGGAAGACAAAATCGGCAAGTTCACCGAACACGAGATCCAGCAGTTCGCAGTCAAAACAGAAACAGAGCTGCACGATTTGTTCAGAGATGTGGGCGTAAAGTACAAGGCGAAATACAGATCGCTCATATTCAATATCAAGGATCGCAAAAACTTTTCGCTATGGGAGAAAATATGCAATAAGTCTATCACTCCTCAGCAATTGGTAAGTTGGTGTATTTCATTGTATCCATACTAGAAAATAATAATAATAATAATGTTTCATTTTCAAAAAACAGTGGTCTTGGTACATTAAATATCACTTAGAGACGTTGTCTTCAATATTCATATAATGTTTCATCTTGTAAATTATTATTCATGTGGAATGTTGTTTTACAGGTAAGACTTACACCAGAAGAAATGGCCAGTCAAGAGCTGTCGGAATGGAGAGACCAAGAATCCAAGCATCAGTTGGAGTTGATCAAAAAGTCGGAATTAGACCTTCTAGCCGCTAGCAAGACTTATGTACTCAAAACACACAAAGGGGAAGAGGTAACTAGGGTTCCATACTCCAGTTTTTTTCATACAAATATTTTAGTTTTTCATAGTAATAAGACTTAGGATTTATTGTTAGGTTTTCCTGTAGACTAAGAGTAAAGATCTATTTTAATTATTGCTTTGTAGTTTTGAAGAAAAGGAAGAAATGCTTCTATGTTTTGTCCCCCAATTCATAAATGGGTTCGGTTTTATAAAAGATGTAGTATGTATGTTATTTTAAACTGAATTTTGTGTACTTTAGGTTATGGAGACAAAGGAGTCTGTTTCAACAGAGTTGGATCCCAATGTGGCTGTTGAAGATCTCGTCACAGCTTTGAATGATTCTATTGTAGGCGAAGATGTCACAAGGGAAGCTGCTGGAGAGATGTATGTATCTACTAAGACAATTGACAAGTATTTTATTAAAATATAATACTTAATATGTTAATGTTTGTTTCAGCTCAAAACCCAAGATAGAAGAGAAAAAGGAGAGTAAGAGTAAAAAAAGAGGCAGAGATGAAAGTCCAATTCGCTCCAAAAAGAGTAGACGAAACTCTTCGCCTGCCGGAAGGAGAAAGACCAGACGAGATTCCGACAGAAAATCTCGATCGTCCAGAAGGAAGTCTGAATACAAAGAAAAGGAGTCGAGAAGTGAACGGCGATCGACGAGAAGAGCCGAAAAGAAATCCCGAACGAAATCTGTATTGAGGGACAGATCGAAAAGGGAATCTAAAGAAAAGTCCGACTCGGAACGGTCGAGGCACAGATCGCGGTCGAGGGACAAGCCTAAACGATCAAAATCTCGGGATAAATCGAGATCAGCGTCGAAAGGTAGCGAGAGAGAGAGGTCACGATCACGAGGGAGAGGGCGCGCTAGACGACACTCCGACTCGAAAGACGACGACCGACTGCGACATAGCTCTCACTCCCAACATGCAAGTGGCGACGAGAAGTTGCTGCTTAGATCCAGATCTCAAGACAATAGTTATAGTAAAAATAAGACTGAGTAAGTATTTTAACTAATTTTAAATTAAGTGATTATATTTTTCTAACATGCTTAAAACGGTGAAGGAAAACTTCGTGAGGAAACTAGTTGCGATGGGCTTGCAACAGTTGCAATCTGTCACATATAGAATGCTAAATACTGCGAAGTGTCGGCATATGCCAAACGTAATGTTTAGACGTGCCTCTGACTACCTCCTTTAGACATATTCAAGGAAATAAGCGCCTGGAGATCTGAGAAGATATTTACTGTACTTTGGAATTACAGTCTGTCTAAGATCCTCTTTCATTTCATTTTTCTTTTCATATATTTTTCTAATTGTTGTCTCATTTTAGTTCCACAGATTCTGATTCCATAGAGAGGCCCAAATCAGCATCACTAAAAGAGCCACATCCAGAATATGACCCTCATGAGCCGATGATAACATCAGCATTCTCAGAAGAGGACCTAAGGAGATCCGAAGATGCATTTGAAGATACTTATAAGAGTGAAATTCTGGATAGTGGCATTGAGTATGATCCTACAAAGATGTTCACCTTGGATTCGAGTATTTTGCCAAGCACAACCTTTGAAAAGCAGGACAAGTTAGCTGGTACTTACATACTTTTCTACATTATTTGTATGTATAATTTATTACCAAAATATATTAACTCAATTAAATATTTCTCTCAACAGAAACTGAAAGTGATCAAGAACCAAGCAGTACAGTTGAAAACGCAGCAGCGACTATTTGGAATGGATGCATTAACATGGTCGATGTAGCAAGATTCTATGTTTCGGCACATGAGGTAACATCTAATACCTACTACCACATGGATTAAAAAAAAAATTGTACATAAATTATATTATCCTAGACTAATTCTTTATGGTTAATTTCAGATGTCAGGAAGTGCTATAGATTTAGAAGAAGAACTCTGCGCAGAACTCGACATCGTCGGCAGAATTAACCCAGAAACAGTCTGGGATTACATCAGCAAAACCAAGAAAGGCACCAATAAAGATATCGACTTATTGAGGCTACAAGCCGCTAACGACGAAGAAAAAATGCAATACATTGCCCTATATAGTTATCTTAGTAGTCGCAATAGGTGTGTATTTATTTGTGATGTAACCGAAATAAAGTCTTGTTCCCAAACCCTGATCCCTTCATTTCCTGTGTGTTTCTTTCTAATAAATAGGCCCGTAATAAATTGAAGTATTCTGGCTTTTAGGTTAGGAGTTGTAAAGGTGCCGAATTCGACGACTATCAAAGATTTCTACATCATTCCGCTGCCGGCGAATACGACTTTACCGCATGTTTTGCTACCACTGAACGGACCGGGCCTCGGCGACGTGAAGACTCATCTACTCATCGCAGTCATCGTTCGACAGAGGAAAAAGCGGTTACCTCTGAACATTCCAAAAGATATCGTTCCTGCAAAGGTTAGTTTCTCAGATGAGGAAAATACTGATTTTGAATAAAAAAAGTTAAATATTGTTGACTGTTTATTTCTCGCAAGTTCCTATTAAAACAAATATATTTACCTATGTAGGTACCTACAGAATAATAACATGAAAGATAATTGATATTAAAAGGTATCTACTAGGTATGATTTAGAAATAGGATCCGAGTCTATATGTTATTTGTCTTTATGTATTGTTTTTATTTCACGACTGACCGATGACCTTATTGAAAATGAATCGGTAAAGGAACTGGGTTTATTTGCCTTTTTATTTTTGACCTTGGTATTTCCGAAATCCACGTGCTACACGAATCGTTCATTAAATTCATCTGTCAGACGGTAATTAAAATGCACGATAGTTTATTGATTAGCGAGTTTACATTACACCACCAAACATGCACTAATCATGTAGGTACTAAAGGAATCGTATTAAGTACCTACTCGTTCAAAAGTTACTGCAGCTTTGTTGTTTATTAGTCCAACTCAAAAAAGCGCTTACGAACGATTTATGTATTATATTACTGCAATTATACGCATATGTTTGGCAAGTACATCAGTTTTACCGATACACAATTTAATTACATTTTCCAGGTGGCCCGCGAGTCTCGTAAGCGTTCATACACGCCACCAGTCGTCGGCAAGAGTTCATACACGCCGCCGACTTCACCGCGGCGCCGCGCGTTACCTCTACCCACCTACCCGGCTTCAGCGCTCTCAACTTCCGTGAAGGATAAAATCGCTGCTTCTCTAGGTATCTTTCTACTTTTATAAGTCAATTATGAACCTAGGCTTACAGGAAAATGGTAACGAAGTAACTTTTAAAACTTGCAGATAATGATCACCTTTAAGTTATGTTTACTCTTGAGGTAACGGTCAATGCGCTCTATTGTTTGTAACAATTGTTTAAAGTTTAAAACGTATTGTGTCACAGCGTGTGCGGATGACGGTGACGAAGCCTACAGCCCGGGTGGTTCATCCAGCAGTAGTAACAGCGCTCCAACTCCAGCCGTCATAGTCCCACCTGCGCCCGTCGCCAACGTGCTACGGACTAAAATGGAGGAACTCAACCGGCAGATTGAGGAACAGAAGCAGCAGATAATGAAAATGGCGCAGGCTGACTCATCCATGGGCGGAGATGTAAGTTGTAATTTATATAATACTAGCAGACTCGGCCACGCGTTGCTGTGTCAACAGTTTGCAATAAAATAAAATTGCGACTATAATTAAAGATCTAAGCTATCCTATATCTCAAGTTGGACCAGACATATATTAAGACTAGCTGACCCGTGCCCGCTTTGCTGGGGGACAGATAGTTTCACATCTGGTATTACAATCTTCAAAATAAACTATAGCCTATATGTTGCCGAAGACTAATAACTACATAACAAAAAAAGTTTCATCAAAATCAAGTAGTTTTTGCGTGAAAGCCTGACAACAGACAGACAGACAGACAGACAAAAATTTCAAAATGTTTTTTTTTTGTTTGTGTTACTTGTATAAAGGCCCCTAGGAGTATTTTTTTAAGTTTTTATTCAATGTACAGAATTGAACTCTTCTACAGTTTTATTATATGTATAGACATGCCTCACAGCTCAGTTGGTAGTAACTCTGCCTTCTGTGCTGTAGGTAGTGGGTTCTATTCATACCAAGGACAAGCATTTGAGTGATGAACATATTTTTTTTCTGTGCCTGGGTGTTATAATGTATTTTATGCATGTATTTACAAAAAAAAATTAAGTATTCTATCAGTTATCTAGTTCCCATAGTTCAATTCAAGCTTTGCTTATTTTGGTTAGGTATCGCTGTGAGAAATGTCAAGCAATGTTTATTTTATTATTTTTTTTATTTGAGACGCGCTCGAAAGGGAAGCTGCTCAATTGGCAGAATGAGTAACAACAGCTTTTGTTACTTGCTAGTTCTAGAGTAAATGGAGATGTAAGTCCCAACTGTCTTGTATGTATGTTCATTCTGAACTTACTACTCATCCTTTCTGTGACGCACGTAACTTATGCACCATATAGAGTTAGACAGGTCAAGACACAAGCACTAAACGTGGAGATGCTCCATAAGTACTTTAGCATAGAATGACTTCAATAAGTACCTAATTTTATTGTTGCAGGACGACGAAGCGTATTCTCCGTCTCGGCCGATGACCCCGCCCCCCGCAGTTTCGACTCTGGCCGACATCGCCTTGCCCTCCAACCTGCAGGAGATTCTTGCTAACATCAAGCAGCGGTCAGAAAATCAATCGACGGATGTTGACATGCGCAATTTGTCTTAACGGCATTGAAAATAAATTTGGTCGATAACTAGTTGTGACAGCGATAAGTGGTTAAGGTTTTCGAAAGGAAAAATAATGACTAAGATGAGATTAAGAGAATGAGACACGATCTATTGGACAGTCAAAGTTCCAAATTACGCTATGGTGTATATTTGGTGTTCAAGCTGACTGCTACTTAATACATAAAAATACTCCACTTGTATTAAAAAAAATGAGTAGAGTATTTTTCGATTGTATCAAGTGAGTTGGGATTGGGCTTGAAGTGGTTACAGAAGTTTATAATATAAAAGTGGATGTAGGATTTCTCCATGCATATTTGTGCAGAAATAATATAAGAATCTAAGAATCACATTTGGACATTATTTTAATTAATAGCTTTACTTTATATTTTCATGTTAAATCTGTTAAATGCCCTGTTGGGGCCAAGTAGCACTTACTATTCATATGAAACAGGGGACTGAATATTGTGTGGTAAATGCTCTCAATCAATATCTACACTTATCCATTTAGCACAAGGTTAGTTTTACAGTGTAAATCTTTTGTTCAGGTACAGTTAATTAAATTAGCTAAGAAGCATTTTATCGCCGTTTTAGAAATGTTTCCTACATTTTGTAGATGTTTGCTTTCAGTAACTTTATTCTAATGATAAATAGGTATGTATATGTGTATGTACGAGTAAACGGGTATATATCAGAATATACTATTAAGTTTAAAATATATCTATATGTTTGGAATGCACAAGTTCAAAGTACTGTAATTGAAATATAAATATGTAATTTAATATAAATCTAAACGTGAAATTCTTAAAGTACACAATATATAAGTCGAATGGTTACAAAGCATAATGTTCAAATAAAAGTAAAGCAAAATCTATAACTGTCAAATAGTTTAAAATATAATGTAATAATAATTGTTTTTCTGATTTTGATCTGGGCATGTGATTTATTTATCACCAGCGGCGGCTGCTGTTTTTTATTTACAACTAGCGACCCGCCCCGGCTTCGCACGGGTAGCATGTTATTATACATATAAACCTTCCTCCTGAATCACTCTATTAAAAAAAACCGCATCAAAATCCGTTGTGTAGTTTTAAAGATATAAGCAAACATACATACATACATACGCGGGAAGCGGAAAGCGACTTTGCTTTATACTATGTAGTGATGACAGCTCAGATTAAAATTGTAGATATTATATTTAATGTAATTTTTAAAATTTTATGAATATGTTGTAACCATTAAGTAGTTTGAATTTATTTTGGTATATACCCAGAAAAAACTATGCGCCAAACTAGACAAATTAGGTCTTTTAAACTATTTGCAAGCAACCTATGAGTTTGCCTAAGATACGAATCTGGTGTATGTATATCGTCGAAATAACAACAATTTGTTGTTGTTATTTTCAAAAATGCCTGCGTTTTATGAACCAATATAAAAATAAAAAACTTATACAATATTGTTTGCTTGTGGCTTATGTATAAATACTATTTTATTTAAAAATATATCACATGGTGCAATAGAATGTTGAGACAAGTAATAAATTCGTTGTATTGTAAATCTATTAGACTTTTCAAGATTATAAAATGTGTAAAACAAAAAATATTTCTACATGTTGGTGTTTACTCTTCATTGTAGGACCTATGCTGTACATAAAATTATTAAAAAATATTTTCAGCTTTGAATATTTTAGTGTACAAAATTAGATTTATTGCAAAATATTACTATGTAGTTATTAGCATTAAAATTTATTTCTTTTTTTTATGTTAAAGTGTAATGATAATGAAATAAAAAGACTTGTTTAAATCTATTTATTTTACTTTTATTCATCAAATAAAGACCTTCTGTATCTATCCTTTTTCTCATTAATATCTGTCCTAAGTTTATTAGGCATTCTGAAGTCTTTGAATGTCTCATCAAACTTTGATGATGATGACTTATATTGCCTAGGCATTTTGTTTTTGAATGTCTCATGGAAGGGTAATGATTTATTATGCTTTAGTTTTCTCTGCATTGCAAATATTTTTGTCTCCATTAGTTTCCTCCTTGGAATGTGCTGTAACGAGTGTTCCCAGTTACCAGTACATTTCAAATCCAAAAGAATTGGTATCATGTGGTTTATATTTAGGTTCTTCTTAGCTCCTGGGGCCCATTCTAAATATCTATCAAGAGGTAGTTTGGCCATTTTCAAACCATCCCGTTTTGCTTTAGCAAGTGAAAGTGGTTCATTGTTAACCTGAAATGTTATGAAAACAAAAAATAAATAATACCAACAGTCCTAAACATAGTCCAGACACACAAGGATTCCTTGTGTTGTATCAGACATTAGGATTACCATGTACCACAACACCGAGACCCTGAACAAATATAAAAAAAAAAAAAAAAAAAAAAAAAAAAAAAACTAGAAATATTTGTAGATCATGCAAACATTTGTCTTGCTGCAAGAAACAAACCAATATATCATTGACATAACATTTTAAATTGTTTGAGAGGTGACCATATATAATTTTTTATAAATACCTTATCTACCATACATCCAATAATATACACAGCATCATGATCAAAATGTGTCAGTTCTTCATGACAATGTGGGGTCAGGTACACCAGTTTCTCTTTGGGAAATATGTCCAAATAACTTTCTGAATGGATATTTAAAGGAAACCAGGGTTCTTCTAATGATGGTATATTCTTCCTTAGCTGTTTCATGAATGGTCCTGTCTTATTGACATTACATAGGTGCATATTAAATGGGTTTCTGTGTATGCGGTTGTCTCCAAAAACATATGTCATTTGCTTAGCAGAATTCACTGTTTCCCGGTACACCATGTATTCTTCATATGAGCAGTCTATGACAACTGATTGCCCATCTATCATTGCTTGCAATGCCCTGAAATAACATGAATAAGTAATTAATAAAATAATCTTTCAAGGAAGATTGTCAGAACATAATTGAGCTTTGTCTAATAAGAGTTGCTTAAAACAATGTTCATACTTATAGTTGTCCATGTTGTTTATGGATTGATCGCGAATTCGCAGAAATAAAGATTGATGTTGTATACCATACATAAGATCATCTTCATGTTCTTTTATTATTTCTGGAGGACTTTCTTCAAACATTTTTCTCCTAGTTTCTTTTTTGGCCTTAAAAACACAAAATTATATTGATATGATAATAATTCTATTTAAAATTTTGTTAGATGATTTCAACAGGTTTTACAAATTACCTTTTGGTTTTCTTTTGATTTTTCTATTTTGAACAGGTACAAAAGATATTGAGAGCGTTGATTTTTTGTTTTTAAACTTAGTAGGTGCTGCCATTGGTCTGCTTTCAAAATATCTGGTGCTGATCTACCATCCTGACGCATCACCTCTACTTCCAACATTAGTATTCTCAATTTCTTTTCAAGATCTTTGTCCCCTTGGCTGATAGTCTGTACAATCACTTCTGAAATAGGTAGAGTAGAAATAAATACAAAATGGTATTGATATACCTGCCATAGGCCCGAATTTTGATGGTATGAAATTTGCTACCGAGGTTATCCTACAAAACTGCAAAGACTTGGTCAGGATAGTTATGTACCTGGCTGGTTCATTGCTGCCAAAACGTAAAATAACGTTAGTAAGTACCTGTATTTTTGTCATCTTGTTGAATTTGGGATGAGAAACTCCTGGGTTGATGTATAAAAAACCGCTGACTTCGATCGAGAGCTTGCTGTATCGGTCTTATAATTTCTCGCGATTGTCGCAGGTGTGTAACAAGTGCTCTAACACAATACATTTTTATTTGTTAATTCAATATCCACCACAGTTTTTTGATACTCCGATCTCCTCGTATTGTAATTTGATCGTAACAGCACGCAACACGCAAGTGAAGATGCAGTTAATTGCAGCAAAACAATCGCGAAGGTAGGTACAAGAGAGAGAACTAGTGCGACAGCTGACAGTGACATAGCTAAGAAAGGAAAGGACAAAATGTTTTTTCATGAAAGCAAGAAGAGGCAGGCAAGCAAGGCAGGCCAAAGAGCATATAAGTAGGCAGGCAGCAGCCCACCCAGCACTTATATGCTCTTTGCCCAGCAGACTGAATGAAGCTGACTGACGAGCTGTTTACTTTACCTACTTACTTTGCGGCTTGTTCGTATAAGCAAGGTAAAAGATAACCTCTCGTTTAATTTAATTTAATTTTGTTCTGTTTTTTATTGTGTCATTGAAGGTTTCATATTATTTCGAACAATTACAGATAAACAAGGATGGCAGTCACGGCCATGTTACGCCGTTCTTTCATCAATGGTACAATTTATTCCGCTGCTGCGTTGCGGTTTGCCTCTACTAATCCCGATAAAAAGGTGTTCTTCGATGTAACCGCAGACGGCGAATCGCTGGGACGAATAACTATGAAGCTGAATACCGAAGAAGTACCGCGCACCGCTGAGAACTTTAGAGCTCTGTGTACTGGTGAAAAGGGATTCGGCTTTAAAGGTTCCTCTTTCCATAGGATAATTCCCAGTTTCATGTGCCAAGGTGGTGACTTTACTAACCACAATGGCACTGGGGGCAAATCCATTTACGGTCGTACTTTCCAAGATG
Organism: Hydriomena furcata; assembly: GCA_912999785.1. Lineage (NCBI taxonomy): Eukaryota > Metazoa > Arthropoda > Insecta > Lepidoptera > Geometridae > Hydriomena > Hydriomena furcata. The sequence goes on from OU538824.1 coordinate 11,012,207, forward strand.
AGAACTTCAAGCTGAAGCACACTGGCCCTGGAATTCTTTCTATGGCCAACTCAGGTCCTAACACAAATGGGTCTCAATTCTTTATAACCACTGCTGCTACACCCTGGTTGGACAGGAAACATGTTGTCTTTGGTTCTGTAGTTGAAGGTTTAGATGTTGTACAGAAGATGGAATCACTTGGCTCTAAAAATGGCAAACCCTCAAAGAAAGTTGTTATTGCAGAGTGCGGTGAGTTGGACTAAATAGTTTTAGAAGTAGGTAGTTCGTAGATAAGTTGTTTTGTTATGATATGTAAATAAACTGTAGATCAAAGTATATTGTGTAATTTTTTAGAACCCTATGTACCTTAACCTATGTACCTAGCATACTTAAAAGTAGCTTATCTTAGTTTTATTCAAATTATTTATAGGTTCCTTTAGTAACTAGGTCCGGCTCATAGTTGTGTAAACAGGACCTATCTAACTCATTCAGATCAGTTGCCAACAAACTACCTAAACAATTACCATAGTCAGCTTGTTGCACAGTTCTCATAGTTGGATCTTTAGACACAAAATATCACCCAGGTGCAGTTGCAGTGCAAGAATAATTTTGTACAATACCTACAAAAATATCATTGATGGGTTCAAAAAGGAGTCACTCAATACCTCTGCAAGCACAATGGTAATATATTATATATATGTGCACCAGTGACAGAGATAAGTGATGATGGGTCATGGTACTTAATTATTCCTACTCTGCAACACTGGAATATCCATTGCTTGATAATATAAAGATTTGCTAGATGCTCAAGATATCAATGTGTTGTTTAAGGTGTTTTGGCCGAGGAGATTGCAGCGGAAAACATACAGTAACAGGATCTTGAATGTTTCATGTCAGAAGATTTATTTAATTTAAGAAAGGATAGGATTTTTTTCAAATAAAAGTGGCATAAAAATAAGTATGCAATTTTATTAATCACTAAATGCAACAAATTAGTTTAAGGGAGTCGCTATTCAAACACCAGAGTGAATGAACAACTTGTTAAAATTACATACATCTAAGTCAGTATCTATCAAGTCTTAAGACCTATTGTAGTAATAAGGCATTTTTAGATAAAACACTCTTTCCAAACTAGACCTCTCTTAAATACAATTATGTCACAAAAATTTACACACTCCTTTGTCTTTTCTTATTTCAATACATATTCAAGATAAATATATTGCTTATGCACATCTTTTACTAAAATAATATTCTAAAGTAGTAATTGATTCTTATTTAAAAGAGCAGCCCAAGAATTGACAGTTTTAACTTGAAAAAATATAATCTGAATATAATTTTGGAAATAATCACTACCACATTCATGCAGTTTCAAGTTTTTTTTTCATTTTGATTAAATTGTTATTTATAATTTACTCTTATTATCTACTTGACATGGCATGAACCAAGATTATGGCAAGTTCATATTCTCAAATAGTTTCTTCCAGAATACCTAAACTTATATCGTAAAGTTACCTGTATTTTGATTGTGTCCATGAAATTGTTAAAATACAACTGAATGAGCAAAATGTTAACATATTTAGAATTATTTTCATTGTGCATCCTATAAACAACAACTACTTACTTAGGTATGCATATCTAAATTTTAAAAAGGTAGATATAAAAAATGTAAGAACACAATTCACATACTTAGCACAGAATTAAAAAAAAACTGGCATGCAACCATAGAAATAATAAACCAGAGTAAATTGAAACAAAAGTTATAAAACTAAATTAAAAATAAAAACAATATGATAACACATTGCTAACTGAAATTGATAACCTTGAGATCAATTCACAAAAAAACATAATTACACAAGCATTCATATGAGATGAAATGATAAGTTATAATCATATTTCGCAAGTTTTTCTGTGCTTTTTTATGAGAATGCAGGTCCAAAAATTGTTGAATTATTATAAGCAATACAGGAGGAGCACCAAACTTTGACAGGAACACAATATAGGTAGGTACTTTAGTTTGCGCTTATGAGTGTACTATGTGGATTATCATGCAAAATATGAGAAAATAACATCATTAGAGTTAGCCAATAGTTATTTTTATTACTAGACATACAACATTCCTGTTATGCTGACAATAACATGAAGCTGAAGCAGAGCTAGGCATGTTGAAGTCTAGCTATTGACTCGACATATAGGTGGGAGGCATATCGATATAGTGTGGAGGTTATTGGTTTTATTTCTAAAAACATAATACCAAGATCTTGTAAAAAAATTAGAATTGCAAACAATGTTGTTGTCACACTCATGATGTTTTTATACAACAGCTAATAAATTATAAAAAATATTACAAAATTTTGATAAAGGCTTTTATCAAAATGGATATATATTATCAATTTTGAATGATTTAAGTACAACTTGAGTAATGTCCTTACAAAAACTTTTCGGTAAGCTTAAAAATTGCACATTTTTTTTTTACTTTTTACACAGCATAATACACGAAAAAGGGAATTTAGAGAACTGTCCCCATATCACAACATAAGCGTAATTTCACAACGAAAACCAATGCTCAGTTTTAAACGAAACCAACCGATTCTCACAAACAAAATTAGTCCTAATAAACACAATTAAATGAAACACTTACATTTAGATCACTACTTAACTGCACTAAGCGAGCGTTACTTCGATCATTTAATGAAAGCATCTAAATTACCGCTAGGATATGATTCGAAATCACTCATTCATTTATCTATATGTTAACGAAACCATCTACTGAACTTTTTACAATTTCACTATTAATCGTCTCTGTAGCGAGCTCACTTGAGATTCGTTTAGCTTAAACGCGCGGATCGAGCGGCGCAGTCGCCAGCTGATCGACGCTGCGTCCTTTTTGCATTTGAAGGCTGAGGTCGTGAGGCTCCATAGTGATGTGGTGCGAGGAGGTCCGCTTATGCTTACTCTCGGGCGGCTTCATATCCTTCGAGCCGGTGCGTCGGTGCCGCAACACGCCTCCGCCTTCAATCAATCGCTTGCTTTCTTCGTCAGCGCAGCGAGCTAGCGGAAGCACGGTCAAATCTAGACTCTCCATGCTTCGTAACGCGAGCTGTTTTAGCTGATCGAGGCTGAGTTCACGGCTGGCGGAGCGGGAGTGCCCGTCTTTGCTTGAAGAACGCGGAACGCGACGCGACTTCTCTTCTTCTAGGGAATGTTGACGCGCGCGCGGTTCTAGCTGAATCGTCTTGGAATCGTTGCGTAGATGTCGTGACGCGGTAAGTACCCGTGACGTCGCTACCGGCGCTTGCGAGTCTTGTGATTGCTGCGACTCGGTGCGTTGTAGCCGCGTGCCGGATGCGACGCCAATGCTGCCGCCGCCATCGCCGTCCATTGGCGTAGTTGTAGCAGAGCTGATGCCTGATGTAACGCCGGTTCTGAATCCGCTCGCGTTATCTGTGGACGGCAGCTCCTCGAATACTGTAAAGCAAGGGAATGCATTACTAAACTAGCTAATGCCCCGCGAATTTTGTCAAGTACAAGTATTTGAGTTTCAAAATATATTTGGTACCTATAGGTTTAAACGGTTTGTTATTTCAGAACTCTCAGGAAAAATATATTTTTTGATGGAGGGATATACTTCTCGTTTGGTCCCATTTAAATTTAAGGAAAAAATACAACCTCGTAAGAACGAAAATAGAGAATGAAATTTTGTATTTAACTTATAACAATATGAAGTTGGTTTTGCTTTTAGTTTTTTAAACATAGGTACCTAATTATTACAAATGCATAGGTACAAACCAAGGATCTGCGACGATGTCTAGTCTACCATACTTAGAGATAGCAATTGTGAGCTTATTTCTATTTAATATACTAGCAGTCCGCCCCGGCGTCGCACGGGTGTAATAATGATTTTATGGGTACTTTTTTTACACTTTGGGTTACATTATCGAAGTTTTCATACATATAAAACTATTGTTAGACAAATGGTATTATGGACTTTTTTGTAGATATTGATGTTATCTATAAAACTGTAATAAATTACTTTGCTCTATTGTCAATAATTTCTGCAGCAAACGCAATATAAGATTTTTTTATTTTTATTTTTTTTCACACGTGTTACATTATCGAAGTTTTCATACGGATCCCTAACATGTTTGTAAATAATCTATAGCCTATGTTCATCAGGGATAATGTAGGATTCTAATGGTAAAAGAATTTTTCAAATCGGTCCAGTAGTTTCGGAGCCTATTCGATGCAAACAAACAAACAAACAATCAAATCTTTCCTCTTTATAATATTAGTATAGACATACAAACGAGTGGTGATACTTACATTTGTCAAGGCTGATTATGGAGCCAGCAATATCCTTATGAGGGTCGAGCGGCGCTGAAGTCTCGAGATGGCGCTGCCGTCTCACCAGCCACCAATCCGCCATGAAGATGCCTAAGGCAACGATCTTTATGCCTCCGCAAAGACCGACATACCTGCAGAAAAGATAGAAGCGTTAGATGTGCTGGAAACTCAACCTTATAAGTTTATATTTCAAATAATTAATGTTTACGAAGTTGGTCCTTCGAGCCGGATTTTCCTTGAAATTTTTTCGTTTGTTAATCATTGTGAAGGCATCAACCGCTTTACTAGTCACAAGTTTCAATCAAAAATTAACTTGGACTATACCCGATAGTGCCTTAGGAGATCTTCCAAATTTAAGTTCTTTGCCTAAGTTCCTCTACATACATTTGTACAAGTAAAATTTTTTAGGCCATTGTCTTACCTAAATCTGAACTGTTCGATATCATAGAGCAAACATCTGCCGCCCTTCTCTCCGCTGCAGGACTGTTTCCACAGAATGCAGGTAGAGTCGATGAGATTGCCGAACAGAATCGGTGCAGGGATGTATCCGAAAAGACGGAATATCACGAACTGCATGCCGAGTGCGAATGAACGTTCCTCCTCACTTACAGATCTGTGAATTCAAAGTACTATTGAAGATCTGTTTGGTACAAAAATGAAAAAAAAAATATTAACCAAACTTGTTAGTATTTCAAGTTAGTATTTCATAGCTAACAGATTGGAAGCCCATCGCCGTTTGTAAGAATACTAACTGGTTTTCTCACAATATTTTTTTTTACCTTTATGATGACCTAACGAACTATGTATAATAAGTATATATTTACAAAAAAAAAAGTATATAAGTATTCTATCAGTTATCTGGTTCCCATAGTACAAGCTTTGCTTAGTTTGGGGCTAGATGGCGCTGTGTGTAAAGTCCGCCAATATTTATTTATTTATTTATTTTATTTTTCGAAAAAAAAAAAAAACTATTGATGTATGGCTGGAATTTGAAAGCTGAGATATCTTTCACTCGAACAACACGGCTAAACAAAAATGAAAACAAAAAGTAACCACCATGTATTTAATAGGTTCAAACCACAGCCACAGCAGACTATTAAAATAAATGTGATCATGTACGGTGGATTACATGAGCCAGTAGTAGTCACAAAAACAACAGACACATCACCATTCACTTTTATAAATTCAGTACAGACCTGAGCACAATCATGAGAAGCGGCATCTGCGTGACAGCGACAACAAACGTCATGAAGAACAGCAGCACCAGGAATGGGAATATCGTAGTGCACGGCGGGTTACAAGCGCCGGCAGTCGCTACAGGTACAACCGTCACTTCGCTGTACTCTCTCGCGATGCCAGCAGCGGTCAGAGCTGAGGCGGAAGCGCCGCTTACGACAGCGGCGCCACCTATTCCCATATCACGACTGTTTTCGTGAACACCTGCGGGTGAAAACCGGCTCTAGTTATTTGTTCAAGGGAATCTCATCTAAAGTGAACGCAATACAAGGAAATAACGAGGTAATTAGCCGTATTTCTATTTAAAACAAGCTGACCCGGCGAATTTCGTATCGCTTTAGAATAAGTTCCTGTCCCGTTCCCGTTCTACGACTCTACGTTTTAGTTAGAAAACTTTTGTATGGGAAAAAGAAAAGGGCTGTTTTTAGGGTTTTCCCGGCAATTATTCGCACCTTTTAAACCTTCCCTAGACCTCCACGAACATTTCAAGACCAAGATAAGATAAATCCGTTCAGCCGTTCACGAGTTTTAGCGAGACTAACGAACAGCAATTGATTTTTATATATATAGATAAAGTGAACGCGTTCGCGTGAGATTCAATTCCTGCGAGAAGAATGAAAATGGCTAGGTATTCTCATTTTTGACTGTGACTAATAAATAATAGAATAGTGTCTATCCCTAGTGACTTTATATAGGTCAATACCAACCTACGAAAACTTTGGGTAGTTCTAAGTTTTAATTGAAAAAATAATACTAAAGACTAGAAAATTGAGCATTAGTCAAAACTAATGCTCAATTTTCTAATCTTTATTAACTAAATATCTATATCGTGCTTTGTTTTAGTGAATATAGAAAGAAGAAATTTAGGTATAGAAATAATAATACTAGGTACAAAAAAATATATATTTTAAAAAGTGCCCCTTCCAGGTATTATTTTTTCAATTTAAAATGAGAACTACCCAAAGTTTTCGTAGATTGGTACCTAAATAAAGTCACTAGGGATAGACACTATTCAGCTTTCAGCTAACAGCTGATTAACTACATTATTTTAATAATCCCGTTCGGTTTTCCATTTCATGGCAATTAAACTAAACCAAGATAAAAAAAATGAAGCATCGCATCATATCGTCATTATCGTACAAAAAGATGATTGATTAACAAGCGGGCTTGGTGTCGGTTCAATGATTTTTAGACTCTATTCTTGGGCGTTGCAATTTAACACCGGACGTAATAACTTATTACGACGGAATTCGTCTGGATAACGACCTGTAGCTTATCACTACATAGTATAAAGCAAAGTCGCTTTCCGCTTCCCGCGTATGTATGTTTGCTTATATCTTTAAAACTACACAACGGATTTTGATGCGGTTTTTTTTAATAGATAGAGTGATTCAAGAGGAAGGTTTATATGTATAATAACATGCTACCCGTGCGAAGCCGGGGCGGGTCGCTAGTTACTAATAAGCTACAGGTCGTTATTCAGACGAATTCCGTCGCGTCTATAGGCAGATATTATTAGGTGTTTTATAAACACTGTCATTTTTATCTCTAGTCATTTTCTGAGAACGAGAAATGCTAATAGTAGAATTAAATGGACGAAGTGCGTCCAGTGGCGCCCCCAATTGATTTTTAAATAATATATTTTCATTTAAAATGCATATGTATAAAAGAAGACGGTGAATTTGAACTACATAAAATGAGTACTACATTTTCTGCCAAAAAACACTGGTCGCATCAATTACTCCCCTTAAGAAAGAGACTTCACAAGTTTCGGAACTAAAATAAATGTATGTACGCAAGTAACAATATTATGCAAATATGAACAATGTGTCAAGGCCGGTGAGATTGCTTCCGTTAAAAGAAAATGTATGTTAATGTGTCGGCAAATATTAATTAAATTTAATACGCCGCCATAAGTACTAGTTTAACAGCTTCGTTCAACATAAATGCGTGTGAAACTTTGTGTGATTCATGCTATTGTATTGTTTTGAGCGGTCAGTCAGTAACGTAAGAGTTTTATTTATTAAGATATAAAGAACAAAAAAACAGCCCAAGTGCGAGTCGGACTTGCGCACGAAGGGTTCCGTACCACTACACTACAAAACTACTACAACTATAAAAAACGGCAAAAAATAACGTTTGTTATATGGGAGCCCCACTTAGTTTTTAGTATTTGTTGTTATAGCGGCAACAGAAATACATCTGGTCTGGTCAACTGTCTGGCTATCACGGTTCATGAGATACAGCCCTGTGACAGATGGACAGTGAAGTCTTAGTAATACGGTCCCGTTTTTACCCTTTGGGTACGAAACCCTAAAAAAAGATAATTATTCAGTTATTACTTACATGCGCAGTTAGTAAAGTTGGACCGCGATGAGAACGCCGCGCAACCGGCGTGGCACGGCGAGAAGTATGTTAGCCCGTTGTTTCCGCACACAGGTTCCATATCTGTCTCTGTGCAGAGGCAGTTAAAGTTGCAGGCCGCTGTTAGGTTCACTTTGAACGGCTCCAGGTTGCTACGAAAGAAACAAGTCATTTGGTATTAGACTTTACACAGTTTGACAGTTTTATTACTCATGCAATTTCTGTACATAATCAAAGAATGAAAGAAAAATACATGGCTTTACAGTTCAGTTGGTAGTAACTCTGCCTTTTGCGCTGTAGGTTGTGGGATTATCACTCAAAACAAACATTTGTCTAATGAACGTAGATGTTTGTTCCGTTTCTTGGTGTTATAATGTATTTATTAAAATGTTAATTTACAAATAAAAAAAAATATTCTATCAGTAATCTGGTTCAGTTTTGGGCTAGATGGTGCTGTGTGAAATGATCACCAATAATTATTTATTACCTACACCTCAATCTATTCTCGTGATTTACTATTGCGGTAAATAGTGCGGCTGAGAGATCAAAGCATGTTTGTTTGAACGGAACATTAGGTCTTAGCGTTTAATGCGCGTCTGAGGTCAATCAAAACGATTTGGGACGATAGCCGTTAAATGCAGAGGGGAGAGTAATATTTATGTGTATTGATTGTGTAATAGGATATTTGAAGTATGAAAAATAATTCCTTTTGTAAATTGCCTATGTAAATTATGCCTTCATAAAGCGGAGTAAAATAACTTGAAAATAAACAATGATTTATTAAAAAACCCATAATTAAAATTATTATATTTTTAAACGCCAGTCACGTGACATAAAACGGTCAGGATTGATCGAATCGACGATGTCGTAACATGCTTGTCAATATGTCATCGCATGCCTTGAAAAAATTGACGTTTGTTTATTTGTTGACAAGCATGTAACGTCACAGAAACTAGTGCGACGCCATTTGCATAAAGAAGCGTTTTTGCGGGTTTTAAAAATTGTCGATATTTAATTTAAATTTTAGGGCCAATACTTAACAGAATTGAAAATAATATTTTTTATGGGTTCCACAGTCACTACTGAATAATCTAGAATGGTTTTCAAAATCTTGTCAAATAGCCTATTCAACAAATGCGAATTTGAAGGTTCCTTCCTATTCAAACAACAGATGTCCCGACTCTAAGTTCGACCTTCCACGACAGACGCTACGCATGTTAGCGATCGTTTAGCGAACAACACACTTGCTGCTTATATCAACTTCGTAAATAGTGCTAGAATACAAACGTACTCTAAATCCTTAGGTTATTTTTGTCATAAAAAACAAAACTGTATGTTTTGCGGTTATTGAGAAAAAATGATTCCGCAATCATCAAAAAAAATATTACTCGTCTTAAACTTTGGAGATACGGGTTGGCATGAGCATTTAATGATAACATCAGCGAAAGAGGAAGGTCGGCCTAAGACGCGCGTAGTAGATCCAGACCGGAGTAGCATTGCCAAGGAGTTTACCTGTTATTAGTATATGGTATAGTAGTGCCAGCCATCTTGATATTATCGCATCCCAAGAAGAATAGCAGCGCGTAGCAGGAGAGGCAGATTGTGTTTGAGATCAGCACGAATTGTACGGCTCCTTTCGGTCGCAGCTCCAGTCGCTTCAGCAAACACCCACCCATGAAAATGCCGATACATGCGCCTGGGATTGCTATGGATCCTGTAATAGAAAATCATTCTTGCTATTCTAATATATACAATTAAAACCAAAAAAATATATAAAATACCATGCTTTTCTTCATCGTCGTAAGCACGTGTAAAAAGTAGGTACATATATATTTTTACTTTTTTAGAATAACTTGAACAAACAGCCATTTCGACGCGGCGTGGATTGTGTTCTCAAATTTATTGAGCCACGGACCTCAATTAGACCACGGCGTACCCCTTTAAAAAAATACTGCCTATAAATAGGCAAATACAAAAAAATCATCATTAATGCTAAGCCGCAGCCATTACTTAAATTTTATCGCGTACCCCCTATGACTTAATGGCGTACCCGACTTTGAGAAACCCTGGTGTAACGCAAAGGCAGAATCTGGGAGCACGGCAGTGCCCCCGCCAAGTCAAGCAATAAAGCGGCAAATAAAGCGGCACGGCTGTACCATCCTTTTCTCGAAGCAGTTCAGGCCATTTTCGACCCCCTATAACTTCGTTGTGGATAAAACTAGAAGCCTGAATTTTCAGTAACCAAGCAGTCACTATATAAACACGGTATATTTAAAATTTCATTCAATTTGAACCAGTAGTTTAAGAATTATAACTAGTCAAAGTTTCCTATTTTGTCACTCACTCACTGACTGACTGACTGACCAATCATCAAAAGTTTAAGGCACTTCTAGCAGACATAGAAGCTTCAAATTTGAAACACAACTAGTATTTAGTGTAAAAATCCTAAAAAAACCTGCCAAGTGCGAGTCGGACTCGCGCTCGTCGAGTTCCGTACCATTATCTATAAATCATGTTTGTTGTATGGGAGCCCCACTTAAATATTTATTTTATTCTGTTTTTAGTATTTGTTGTTATAGCGGCGGCAACAGAAATACATCATCTGTGAAAATTTCAACTGTCTAGCTGTCATGGTTCATGAGATACAGCCCTGTGATAGACAGACGGATAGACAGACCGACAGACAGACAGACGGACAGACGGACAGACGTGCAGATGGATAGACGGCCGGACGGACAGTGGAGTATTAGTATCAGGGTTCCGTTTTAACTCTTTAGGTACGGAACCCTAAAAAGTAGGGCTATCTACAAAAATAAATGAGATGCCATCAAAAACATAACTTGTAAAAAAAGCCAAGTCTCGCAACGCAACTCAGTTCTTCTACCGTAAAAAGTAGTGAGATCCATGTAATACCAAGTCGGTTAATTTATTCAGTATACAGTATATTCAGTATATATAGGACTGAATAAATTAACCGACTTGGTATTACATGGATCTCACTACTTTTTACGGTAGAAGAACTGAGTTGCGTTGCGAGACTTGGCTTTTTTTACAAGTTATGTTTTTGATGGCATTCATATTATTGTTGCGTTTGATGCAAAGAGATACTCTAATATTAACTAGACAAAGTTTGTCAACACCATTGTCGGTAAACATTGTCTTTAAAGTGAACGAAGTTATAACAATAAAAAATAAAATACTCTTTTATAATGTTTCGGACAGTGCACTCGTCTCGCCGTAAGCACCATGATTCAACACGACACTTTACGCCAAGGTCGATACTCGTATGACAGTAATTTGACATGCACACGTCGAGGAGACACAATTTTAAGCAACAACGCAAGTTAATAAAATAAACCGGCCAAGTGCGAGACGGACTCGCGCACGAAGGGTTCCGTACCATAATCTATAAAAAACGGCAAAAAATCACGTTTGTTGTATGGGAGGCTCCCACTTGAATATTTATTTTATTCTGTTTTTAGTATTTGTTGTTATAGCGGCAACAGAAATACACCATCTGTGAAAATGTCAACTGTCTAGCTATCACGGTTCATGAGCCTTGTGACAGACAGACGGACAGCGAAGTCTTAGTAATAGGGTCCCGTATTTACTCTTTGGGTACGGAAACCTAAAAACACTAGTTGTCCAACAACGGTCGATGGCAATATTTTCTTATGGAAGCAAATTAAATATTTAGTAGAAATTGCCGCATGACGTGACTAGAACTAGAACTATAACTTAGAAGGCCTTGAAGACGGGCGCGATTGATTTACGGTCCGAATCCGCAATCCACACCCTCCCATTAATCTTTAGAAGGTCCCTTCCACCAGAACTTAATAGTTTGTGCGTTACAAGAAATACTTATAGTAAAAAATTCAATAAAACTAAATGGAGATGATGATTGATATAAAAATGTAGAACCTATTGAGTTGACGGACCAAAATTATAGAGATGTGCGTGTTGTATTTTTTCAGAAGTAAACGAAAATACTGACACCACGTCCGTTTTCCAGAGGAGTAGGCAGAGACTACGGCTATCCACTTGATCTGATCTACGATCCTGACAAACCTCTTTTACTTCATTCACTTTCATCACATTTATCATCGTTTCTTTTTTGACATAACCTTTCTCCAAAATGTTTCTGATTTGGAATTGGAAAATATTCCGATGTCTAGTAATACAATTAATTGTTATTAATCAAATTCCCATTGTGTATACATCTAACATCTTCTAGTGCTCAGATCCTTAATTAAAGATAGGTATAATGGGACAGTCATAGCTTTAAATTTTAAAGCTATGACTTTAAAGTAATAAAGTATTTACTAACCAGTAAAAACGCTGGCTTGACTCTTGCCAAGGCTGAATTGCGTCTCTAGATACTTTGGTAGAAACACGACAAAGCCAGACACTATCATAAGTTCCATACACGCGCCCAGGCATGTCACCACGTACACTGGGTTTTTGAGGAGACGCATCATTGATACTGGTAAGTCTGGAAAGATAAATCGAAGGTTTAAAAGGTGAGGGTTATTTTGATCATGTTTTTTAAATATGTGGATGGATGTAGACGTAGAGGTAGGCCAAAGAAAAGATGGATGGACTGTGTGATAGATGACATGGGTAAGAAACATCGACTACATAGCCCAGAAGACACCGCATGCAAGGCGAACACTGTCATCCAAAACATCAGGCTTATACGGCCGATAAAAAATACCACACGTCAAACCTGCAGTAGTACCGACCACTTCCTTGACCCGTGCACATCTCGTCTGTTTATGCTAAAAACCATTACCACAAGCTCAAGTTACACTGGTTATTTTCCTTGTCGAAAGTCAATAGTGTTGTACCACTACTCAATAATTGATGATCGATAAACCTACATAGTAGTAACAACATCAGTTGGACCTAACTAGTAAAACTACTAATTGCCAACTAGCTCCCGTTCCCGTTCCCGTTCCCGTTCCCGTTCCCGTATTATCAAACCTAATAAAGCTCAAATGGACTCTACGTTTTTTTAACTTTTGTATGGGAAAAAGAAAAGGGCTGTTTTTAGGGTTTTCACGGCAATTATTCGATTTTTTTTTCACCTTTTAAACCTTCATAGACCTCCACGAACATTTCAAGACCAAGATAAAATAAATCCGTTCAGCCGTTCTCGAGTTTTAGCGAGACTAACGAACAGCAATTGATTTTTATACATATAAATATGGATCAAAAACACGTGTTTAAAATGGTGAAGGAAGACATCGCATCGTGAGGAAACCAGTAGTTAGTATTTTTATAAGCGGCGAAATGCAACCTGTCACGTATGGACTGCTAACTACTGCAAATTGTGGGTATGTGCCAAATATATTATTTGGACGTGCCTCTGACTGCTATCGACAACTCATGACAACACACAATCCACAATCCCTAGTGAATTACGTCATTTTGAACCGGCCAATCAGAATGCATTTTTTCCGGCTCCCCCCGTACCTCATACCTCACTGACTTGACAGAGTTGTTTGTTTGAAGAAATGAAGCCATTAGGCGTCTATTAGGCTATGTAGTCGATGGTAAGAAAGGAGTGAGTGATGAATGACGGCTGATAGAGGGAAATGGAAGAAGTATACATGTTGTGGGATAAGGGCAGGAATATGATGATTTGCAAAAGGTGCAGCATTGATTTTATAGCAAAGATAACTTTAATGTTTTGTTTATCTTAATTAACGATAAACCTCTTATTTCGTTTAAGTTATTTTTTAAAATGATTGAATACACAATAATAGTATCTACCGAAATTAAGGACAGTTTCTTTTTCTGCTTAATAACTTTTAAGATAATGCGTTTTGGTCTCAATTTCTGTCTAAGCCAGGGGCATTCTCATAAAAAAAAAAAATATAGAAAACTGGTTTAACTTACAAAATTGTTAACCTAGTTAAGTTTTACCGATTGGGCGGTGTGGTCGCAAAGCGACAAAGCCCTTTTTTTCTGAGGTAAGATTTAAACATATTTAAAAAAAGAAAAGAAAATATAGTTAAAGGTTTTTAAAGCTGACATGTTTCCAAACCGTAAGTATTAAATATAGGTATTTTAAACTAACAGTAGTTGTACCCGTGCGCGACTTCGATCGTGTGGAACGAATACATTTTCTTTCATAATTAATTAGATTTGCAGTTTCCATAAAAATCTGTTCAGTAGTTTTCAAGTAAATCGCGGTTAGCAAAACAAACCTTAAATAAAAAAAAGCTTGAGTTATTTTATTATCGAACACGTTTTGCCAAAAATATGGGTGTACTACAGTTTTATTGTTCGATTGTTTCATAATAGTAGGTATAAGAACCAAAAAGTCCGGGAATTTAATGGGATTCAATATTTAATACTTGATTGCCTTCTAAAAATACGACATTCACATTCACATACATACATACTCGTATTACGTAGTCGTAAATTTGATTAGGAACTTGTTACGAAGTTATTTAATTTGGCAAATATTAGGTTGGTGCAGCTTAACTGGTTATGATCTTGACATAATGAACTTGGTACAGCCCGCGGCCAAGGCCATGAATACCAGCCAAGAAATATTTTTAAATTATGTAGGCATAGGCACTTCTTTTTAAAAGCCTATATATTAAACCGACCTCGAAAGAAATAATTTAGTTTTCCAAAAGTAGGAAATATAATAAGTGTTTTGACAAATTTCCAAAGATAAGATGGTTTTTTTCAAATATTCTTAATCAGTCTTTTTTATGCTGTTGTTTAAGACCTTATCAGCATTGCCGGACCACAAGTCCGTTACGAGTAGATGACTAAATACATAGGGAGAACCATCTGAACCATCATCATCACATTTTACACAATAGATCATTCAAATCGTATAACTCTTATCTAATGGTGAAGGTACACTTATAAAAAAAAGTATAGTTACGTCTTCAAAATTTCCTTTTTTGTCGCAATGATAAATCATGTTACCTTTTATGTCCTTTCCATATCCAGAATCCTTGATGTCCGAAGCAAGTTTGGTCGGAGGTTTGGATGTGGACGCGCCACTGGCCACCGCTGCCTTCTCCACGAGTCTGATCTTTTCCTTCTCCCGGATTAACACTTTCGGGAACGAGAAGAAAAAGGTCGCAACTAGGATTAGTAGAAAACCACAGAGAAGGAAGCCTCCCCACCACATTCCTACCCAACGATGGTCGCCTGGATCTGAAATTAAAATTACATTACGTTTAGGTAATCGCAATAAACGTTACACTTGAAAATAAGTTCGTATGAATATAGGTATACAACCCATATAAGTCAATTGAAAATGAGTGAGTGTATGATTAAGTGAAATAACTTGAAATAACGTGAATCGATACTAGGTTACACTTGTAGCAATCAAGCACGTAATCGTCTAAAGATGTTGATGGATTTAATAAAATACATAAATAAATTAGTATTTAAAGAATTACGATTTCTTTAAAAACTCTTTTTGTTCGATGATAAAATATGGTACAATCGCGCTCATATCTAGTTCTAGTCACGCGGGGACTAACCAAAAAACATATAATAGTTTCAAAAGTAAATCAAAATTCAGTATCACACAAATTATACGTAAAGTCCATATTTTTGAACAAATACCGTTTCCCTGTGATCTATCCATTGTTTATAAATCCCCATCTGGCTGTAAGCAGACTACGCGGGTAATTATCAAAGCAGTCATCTATGTAGGTAAACAAGTTTTATGTGTAGGCAAGTGTAAGCGTGAACAATCACTACATAGTATAAAGCAAAGTCGCTTTCCGCTTCCCGCGTCTGTATGTAATATGTATGTATGTTTGCTTATATCTTTAAAACTACACAACGGATTTTGATGCGGTTTTTTTAATAGATAGAGTGATTCAGGAGGAAGGTTTATATGTATAATAACATGCTACCCGTGCGAAGCCGGGGCGGGTCGCTAGTGGTGAATAAATAGAATAGCGAGTAGCTCACCGATAGAAATGATATCACCGGAGAAAGAGTCCATGTGGAAAGAGAGCAGATATGCGCCGAGAAGAAAGCCCAGTACTGGTCCGAATGCTGCCATACTGTACATACAACCTGTAACAAAATCAAAGTTACAATCCTAGTTATTCTGGCTGGCTTCATAGCTCTGCCTTCTGCGCTGTAGGTTGTCGGGCCGATTTCCACCCAGGACAAATATAAATGGGTTAAACATAACAGAGGGCAATTTAATTATTTTAATATAACTATGTACTCGTTGTTGATAAAACTAAATGAGTTACCTACATAAACATACAATCACTATACAATACCAAACACTAACTACTAATACAATTATTGTGAAAGAGATTTACTTTTATAGTCGATAACATCATAGGAATAAATACAATTTGAATTTATAAAGAGTACGAGTATATCATTCACACAGTTCAGTTTGTAGTAACTCTGCCTTCTGCGCTGTAGGTTGTGGGTTCGATCCCCACCCAGGGCAAATATTTGTGTGATAAACATAAATGTTTGTTCTGTGTCTGGATGTTAGTATGTATTTACAAAAAAAAAAAAAAGTATATAAGTATTCTATCAGTTATCTGGTTCCCATAGTACAAGCTTTGCTTAGTTTGGGGCTAGATGGCGCTGTGTGAAATGTCCACCAATATTTATTTATTTATTTATTTAATTTAGAGGAGGCATAATAATCTCGGTCAAAGCAACGATGCTGACTACGAAGTCAGTGGTGCATGATGCCTTAATTTCGTAGAAGAACCATTCAATCGAAAGAGGTTAAATCTAGAAGCTCGCGGCAGCTATAAAAATAATATCGAGCATACCTATTCATAAACAAAAGGTACGCGACCTCGGTTGTTTCTCCAGAAAAATATATAAAAATGGTATTTAAACGATCAATAAGATATTAAGACGCTGCCAGTCGACGATTATTTTTGTTCGAAACGAAAAAAGAAATACTTGTGAACAAGCCACATCTCCTATTTTATAATGTATAGTATACTTATGTGAATAAAGATGTAACCATCTTTAATCACTTCGATAAATAATCCTACCGACGACCGCTGCAATGATGACAAACACACGTCCGCGCGTGGTCCGCCTTAGCTTTTCGAATAAATTAATGATATAAATTATGTATAATTACTTATCAATAATCTATCCTAATAGAAATCTAGATCTACATATTACCTATCTTTAACAATAAATCATAAGTTGATTTTAATAGTAGGTATATAAAATATTTCGATCATAAATTCTAAAACGTATCATTTTGAAATAATATTTTTATCGTGAAAAGTTTCTGCTATTATGTTTTCAGCTTAATAGAAATCTAGGTAGGAACCTGAAGTAATATACTTATAAAAATAGGAGATGTGGCTTGTTCAGAAGTATTTTTTTTTTCGTTTCGAAAAAGAGCAATCAGCGACTGGCAGCCTCTTAAGATTAAGAAGCCGCGGGCTGAAGCTTAGCAGTGAAGTATTATATAAAGAAACTCTTGTTATATTCCTAAAGGTACTCAATTCCATGTTTAATTCAATTACTTTCTAACGAAGGAACAAGACTGTAATGCCTGTCGGAAATGACGGGTGGCCTTTTTCCAATAATGAGACACTATAGGATCTTTCATAACTTCACCAGTATTAGTAGGAGGAACATCCCTATTCGGGAAAATATACTTATCTCTAGAGCATAGAGTTTTTTACATCTGTTCCAGAAACAAATTCACCTACCTTGCCTAATTGGTCTGTGGTGTTGTACACGCACGCACTAACATTCAGCAAAACATTCCCAGTCACTTCGCCCTACATACCTAGGTATACCTAGGTACATAAAGCGGTACGTAGCAGTAACTCGCTTTGCAGACCAAAAGTGGGTCATCGTTGTTTTGCGCGCTCTGGCGCGAATTTCTCGGCTAATATTCCTGCCTTCCAAACTCTTTGCGTGTCAATCATTAGTTTTTTAACTTCCTATTTTTTTTCCAAGTTCATACAATTACTAATTAGCATTGATCGGACGTAAATTGGCAGGAAAAAAATAATTAATGGAAGTCGTTTGCAGTTGTAGGTGAACCTATATGAATCGTGTATTTTTTATTTTATTTTCCTAAACTGCACAAAGGTATGCAATGCATGGTATGCATATGATGCAATGTATTCGAGTAAGTAGGTACCTAATTACCTAGCACATATCCAATCTATTATGGAACGTTGCGTGTGCTAGCTTCCACATAAATTTTCATTATCATTCGCTTTACTATCTAGTGTTTTATAACTCGGCCATTAATAATACTGATCTACTCCGATAGACAATTCATCCGCGTAAGTTTACGTTAGGCAATAGATAGCTAAGGTAGGTAGGTTAATACCTGGAGATAACATGATCAAACGCCAACTGTCGATGATTTGATAACAACACCGTACTTGTCTTAAGGTGATAAGTGAAATTTTTGACTTTTTGTATGGGCTGAGTCTATCCGGATAAGACGGAAAAAGTGATAAAAGTGCATTATCTTGAAAACCATCAAATTTAAAAAGAAACTGTCTGTAATTTATTTAGCTAGTATGATTATCTAACGAATTATATAAAAATGAACTGTTTAGCTATTCATAGTTTTGATTAAAAACGAAACTAGTGTTTTGAAGCGCCAACTTTGGAAAATAAATCTATCGAGAAAAGTTTCACCAATCGTGTTTCCGTATGTAATTTATCTAGATTATATCCTTATATTATCTTTGTCATAAAAAACAAAACTGTATGTTTTGCGGTTATTGAGAAAAAACGATTCTGCATTCATCAAAAACATTTATTACTCGTCTTAATCAGTATGCTATGTTTCTCTATAGTAATAGATAGAGCCTATACGCTACGTAAATTACCATTACATGGTAGAATAAGTGGCGAAAATGACAAAAATAAATGTCAAGTACATTTCCCGGTACGACGTAAATAAGAGGGAAAGGAAGTGACCCGCCGTAAAAGCAGCGTAAGAGGCTCTCGACTGGAGTTCAGGTCACGCTGTTCTTGTGCTACTCGACACGACGCACAAAGACCCACAGACTTCATCACAGCGATATTGAAAATTATACTCGGTAGGCTGAAGAGTTATTTTCAATTTTGTTTAAAGAGCTTTTATAAAATTTGTTATGCAAAATCATGTTTGAGCTACACCTACTACAAAATTTGTCAAACAGAAATTACATTTTTAAACTGCCGACCCAAATATTTTATCGAAATTTTGTCGCAGGATGCGATGCGCACCCCAAACCGCGTTTTGGCTTTCCAAATATGAACTTGGCTTTTTGCCCAGAACACTCTCGACCTCTAGCGAAGCTTGGCTTGACCATGAACTGCCGTTCAACCTGACGTCTTCACTTCATAAAGGTGAAAATGACAGTGATGGCTAATCCTACCTTGCGTCGTCTAAAATTACCGAAAGCCGCACGTCCAACCTAAAATAAACTAGAGGTAGTAAAATGTTAGTGCTTCAATAAAGTTCATTGTTTAGAGCTTTTATTGAAACATTTGGTGAAAAGATCCAATAAGCGGGTAGGGTCCCATCGATTTTCGACGAATGTTTGATTTCAGGTTGTTGTGATGTACGAGGGGTGCTTGCAGGTCAAGGCCGTGAGCGAAGCCTCATGGCACCTAAATTGCGCCAACGGAACATAATGTATTCAGAACCACAAGCGACAGTTCACTGAAGTAACTTAAAAATGTTGCAGTTTTGCTTTAAATTGTGAATTTATTGCTTTGCGCAAAAACATCGCAAAACTTTTAAAATCTACGAAATGTGGGGTGCAGCATTGTTTGCTATAGGTAGGTATCTAAAGTGGAATTTACTAACAGTAAAACAAAGAAGAGATAATAAAAACCCCAGCAATTGTTTATCACTATTGTATACTATACTAGCAGTCCGCCCCGGCGTCGCACGGGTGTAATAATGATTTCATGGCTATTTTTTTAACGCCTTGGGTTACATTATATAAGTTTTAATAGTCATCCCTAATAGTAAGACATATGGTATCTTAGACTTTATTGTAGATATTGATGTCCTCTATAAAACTGTAGTACATCACTTTGCTCTATTGTCAATAATTTCTGCAGAAAACACGATATAAAGTATTTTTTGAGATTTTTACATACGTTGGGTTACATTATCGAAGTTTTCATACGGATGCCTAACGTTTTTGAAATTATTCTATAGCCTATATTCATCAGGGATAATGTAGGATTCTAATGGTGAAAGAATTTTTCAAATCGGTCCAGTAGTTTCGGAGCCTATTCGATGCAAACAAACAAACAATCAAATATTTTCTCTTTATAATATTAGTATAGATACAGTCTACACTCCTTCATAATATGAGTAATCAGAAGGGCAAGTTCGTGCAGCGATGGTGTGGGAGTGTGTCCGCCACACCTTAGTCAGCGGTTCAAATATTTAGTAATGAATGAGTGAAAAGAACATGGTCAAATGCGTAGCTTCAGGTTTTACAAAATGTTGACGCGACATGATAACGCTATAAGTTGCCCGAATGCGTTTAATGACTCCTGGATTAACACGAAATGAGACTATTGCGAGTTCACACCGAATACAATTTAGGTACTCAATTCATACACTTGTAAATTGAGAAGTTAATGTTGTGGTTCAATTAGCCAGTTAGATGTATCCGTTGGATGCTATCTAAACAGCATAGATAAGGTTTATTGGAATTTATCTTTATTTGTTTGGCATTTCCGCTACTCGTATAGGTACTTTCAAAATTTGTTAAGAGTATTTAAAAGAAGAAGAATTTAAAATAATCATCATCCCGTTGTTGTAATAATGAATATAACATTTTGTTTGAATTATCGATAATTATATTAATATTAACGAACATAAAAAAAAAAACAAAATAAATAACGTATTCTAGGCCTTCAAATGAAGAACTTCCTTTAATATCACAACTTTTGAGAAAGTTGAAATAAAAAAAATTTAGAGTAATTCACCATCCACGTTAATTAACTTTTTGACATTCAGCGAAACGAAACCAAATCAAAGGATATTTAATTTCAGTTTTCTAATTAGATTCGTCGAAAGATCGTTAGAATATTCGATTTAAGAAAGCATAAAGGTTGCGTCTGGTGTACAAGTTCAACGACCTGTACCTAGTACTTATTTTATTCTGTACCCCGCAGTTTACGAGAAACCCGCGTGTTACGAGCGGATCACCAGTCACAGTCACAGAACAACATAAAGACAAGCTATATGAGTATAAATCCACGTTCGTGTCAACTAACATCGATTAAGGGCAGAAAGAGCGACGAAAACATCAAATATACAGATAGCATTGTGGAATCTAGCATATCGATCCGTTGTTCTGGCTAGCGGAAGTGTACTCGCATTAAAACGTTGACATTTACCCTCGATTCCTACTGCATTATTTTGTTTTGGTGACTCGAAACAAAACTTAGAAAAAACTTGTTTATTCGATTTTCGATTGTAACAATATGACTCACCGATATACATGCTGGAGGATTCGGGCCGTACGTGATCGTCAACGTAGGTGGTGCCAAGTGTGAGTAGCGGGGACCCACCGCATCCAAGCAGCAGTTGAGCGACAACAAACACCATGACTGGCACAAAAGTGCTCGGAGAACTCTGTGAAAACAAACAGCTATTAAGATGCCTCATACTTATTACCTCGATTAAAGGTGTTGTACAAGCAATTTATCTTCACCACATTGAATTGGCTTCGATATTACGGCGTGAATGAGTTTTATAACATAAACATCCAAACAAAGTAGGGACAGCGCAGACATGGCATACCAATATCCATTATCCACGTTTTACCCAGTAGGGGTGGGCAAAGGCTGCCAATTTTGATATAATAAAAATGTGAAGTGCTGTTTACATTTTGTGAATTGCTTCGAATGCGCTGGTAATCGCTTTTGGCAATTGTTCAGAATAAAGAATAACAGAGAACTCAATACTGTTACAAACTGCGACGCTCGATTGGCCGCTTTTGTGGGTGCAAGATATAGGTTGTTTTATGAAAGTGACTGCAGAGAACAATGCATAAATACTAAATAGCCTAAAGTGGACGGCGTCGGTTTTTTCTTGTGCCTTGTTTATATGCTACTGTTTTTTATCGAAGAACTATACACGTGCCAAATAACCAGCTAATCAACTTACTTTGATGCAATTGTCGGGCCTGAGATTGCTCGGGGGCAGGGCTTGCGACAGGCGCCCGAGTCCGCCCATATCCGCCTCGAGAGCGCGCGGCAATCGACAAATGTTATCGTCGGATTTATTGTTCGCCAAAGTTTCACTGTTCACTTCCGCAATGAAATGTGGAACGACGAACACCAGCGATCCGATGCCCATGATTACCGCGCCTGAAATAATGCTTCATGAATAACTGATGCAACCCGTAAAAGCGTTAACGGGACAATGAAACCCAAACAAAAATTTTAATGAACTGAGGAAATAATCGCTACGCTGAATTACTTACGATACAGCTTACCTGCTAAAGGAATAAAAAACGTCGCTCCAGTAGACACAATGGTAGCATTGCAGACTATAAAGACAAGTATAAGCGAAGATCTTTTGATATGCTTACCTACTGCGATCCATACGGGAATGTGTCTTCTACTACCGAGATACGAAACGAAGATCACAGTTATGACATTTCCGATCTCATAGCTGCTCGCAATAAGCCCCGAGAGGCTCGAGGGTATGTCGAAACGTTTTTCGATGGTTGTAATCACAGAATTGATGTATCCAGAACTTAATGCCTGCTGCAGGGTGACCAGGATCGAGAGGAAAAATACAAATACCTAAAAAAAAAACTCACATCAGTATTCCCATCATATCAATAAGCCTTTCCGTAATAACGCCAAATGAGTTTCTTACTTTAATACTAGAAAATTGCTGGATAAATAGCGGTCTCCACGATAAGATACCGCAGTCCCTTGTGTCATGAGGAATGTCTAATATTTCTGGGAACAGTTGCGGAGGTTTTTCTCTTTCCTTTGCCTTTTCGCGGTCCCTGTAAAAACAAAATGCAATATTGAAGTTATACTCCTAACCTAAGGCTAGTTTTATTAGAAATCTTTAAATGGATCTTCTGCGGTTGGACATTGGATCCGCTCCCGCGTATACTATAGCGCTCTAATAAACTAAAGCTACTGTTTGTTGTGGTGTTGCTCGTACCTGTCGCAAATGCCAGCCGATGGGTTTCGGCTGTGACACTTGATGGATTCCCGCGGCGGATGTGTGGGGTGAGGTGGCGTGCTGGGGCCAGCCACTTCCTCGCCTTCTGTGCATCCTGATTCCGCGTATAGCCCAGTCATGGCGTACATTGATTCTTGCCTCCTGTGAACAAAGATTTCCTATAACAAGCCTTCCGTGGTAACACCAAAGCATCGAAAATAGATGACAAGCATTCTACCACGCTTTCGGATGATATCTACCGTATTGACTAATTATTAACTTTCAAAAAAGAAACCCTGTCGACTGTTCACAAAACTTTTTAAAGTCTTCTATACCGAAACAAATGCGGACTTGAGATTAGATATACCACCCTATGTCCATGTAAACAAGTTCTTTATCAGCGGCCTATTAAGTTCCCCCCTACAGACGTCTCAAACAGCGAGGAACTGCTGCGTAATTCATATGGCAGATAAAAGTTGTAAATTGATTTTTTATGAGAAAGATGAAGATGGGCATGTGCCAAATATAATGTTTGAACGTTTTTTAGGGTTCTGTTTCCAAAGGGTAAAAACAGGATACCTATTACTAAGACTTCGCTGTCCGTTTGTCTGTCACAGGGCTGTATCCCATAAACCGTGATAGCTAAACAGTTAATATTTTCACAAATGATGTATTTCTGTTGCCGCTATAACAACAAATACTACAAACAGAAAAAAAAACAATATTTTTTTATGTCATTTTTAAACGAAATAAGACTGATTATTTAATTTTACATATGATGTCAATAATATTAATTCCGGTAACGCAAGCTTTATTGATTAGTAGATTGTTAAATAGGTTGTTTTTTGAACATTTTTAAATTCGAATAGGAACGTTACGTCACACGTGTTATATTACGTGTTCGTAGACTAATGGTCGCAACAACATTAAACCTTTGCATGGGTTATCGGTGTGAGAGTTTGAAAACAAATTGAATTCAATGAAAACTTAACTACAAATTACCTACCATTGATGAAAGTGAGTGAAAGTGGAATAGGATCGTAAACAATATAAAGTACGGTTGCCGAAGCAAACAATAAACTTGGAGATAGTGAAATCTTCCTGTTCAAAGACAACTGTAACAAGAGTATCTACCTCAAGCGTCAAGAAACGATAAATGACAAGGAAAGTGTGAGAGCTACCGAGCATTGTTAACCAAAGACAAACGACTATTTTTATAAAAAAAACAACACAGAACAAGTTTAGTAGCGTTGACACAAAACAAATAATGGATTTAGTAGGAGGATTTAGTAGGAGTTTACTTACACTATTTAAGACTTATTATTATGTACCTGTCTAGTAAACACCTAAGCTGTTCCCTCAATTTTTCATTCATTTTTAGATCACCTTTACACAGTGCCATTATAAATAAAACTTCATCAAGGCGTATAATAGAGACACGGTTGGCAGTACACAGTTTTTTATTCAGCACCAAGGCAAAGAAACTTGTAGTTTTTCGTCAGCACCTGTTAACACTGACGAGTTTCGAGAGAGGAGCATCGCGCGTGGCCTGACCAAACATTACACAAGGATGACTAACTCAGAGTTTTGTGTACGAAGATGTGAGAATAACGCACGTTTACCTACGAATATGGGACAAGTTCTGTTACAAGTTGTGACACAGTGCAAGTGGTGGCAGTATTTCGTTACGCGAAGTCGGTGACAAACAACAGACCGTTACAACATTAGCAATGACATGCTGCTATGTTTGCTTAGATGTCAATACAAATATTTATTAATTGAAATACTAATAGAAACGCGACTTTGTTCGCGTGGTTTTTCGTACAAAATCTGACGTACCATTTCAATTCATAAGAGTTGTTTATCAGGATAAAGAATTTTAATTCAGGTCATAATCTATCAACATACCAAATTTCATTGAAATGTATTCAGTAGTAGGTGAATAAGTATATAACTTATTAGGTACTAATATGCGAATGTTTGAGAGTACCTACGTTAAGGTTCAATCGCGTTGTAAGGGCTTGAACGATTGACTAACTTTATACAAGGTCTAGTAACAAAGCTGACCTACTGTACATTCTTAACTGTGACAACGTTATCATTTTGTTTATCTTTGATACCATGGCATGTTTATCGTCAAAATGTAACGTGATTAGATCGTTGTTCTATTTTGATGAGTGCGGATGAATCATGCTAGCTCATGTAGAAAGCATGTTTTTGCTTATCAAACGCTAGAAGAAGAAGCGCGCTTCAACTGATGAAAGTGCAGATACTGCAGATTGAAGGATGATTGTTGCTATACAACAGACAACGGTAAATAGCACCCACACATAGAACATAAAGTTATTGTTTGCCAACATCCTCTCGTTTATCTCGCAGCTGCGCCATTTCAAGTGATCTCAAATGATTGAAGTGCCAACGATATGGAAAAAGAGGTAGTAATAACTTAGTTAAAAACTAACAGATGTTTACAGAAGAGCTTATTTCCAGTAAGATAAAATAGGAACTTATTTCTAGAGTAGATTTCTTGATCGAGCCACAAATGACTCACTATTTTAAGAAAGTTAAAATGATAGGGAAATATTCTACATAAGTAAACCTCTTTAGGTCTGATAAGTTAATTGAAACAAAATATCGATAACATTTTATGATCAACATTTTACGCTGTGATTTATTTATGACTGACCCGTGCCCGATAAGCTGGGCGACAGACATTTCTAAATTTCCGATCTTCCAAAATTATAGCCTATAAGTTGCCGAGGACTAATAGCTATATAACAAAAAAAGTTTTATCAAAAACCGTCAGTAGTGTTTGCGTGAAAGCCGGACAACAGACAGACAGACAAAAATTGCAAAATGTTTTTTTTTTTGCTTGTGTTACTTGTATGAAGACCCCTAGGAGTATTTTTTTTATGTTTTATCCAATATACAGAATTGAACCTTTCTACAGTTTTATTATATGTATAAATATAAATAAATAAACATGGCCGTTTATAAATGAAATTAGAGGCTGGAATAAACCAGAAACGGTCTAAATTTTTATTCACAATAACAACTGAGCGAATTGGGTCGCTTAGACCTCACTTCAAGGGCGAATCAAATGATAATGTACATAAGTAATGATAATAACGTTCTAATAATAAATTAGCAACAATTTGAATCATAAAACAATTAGCTTAGACTTGCGTGGGTGTAACACAATTTTCACGCATAAACCTGTTTACGAAAACCTCCTTGTTATTTGCTTATATTTCAGTCCACATTAATTATGTTATCAAAGCGGGCGTGCGCGTCTGAGATGAAGGTGTCTAAAAATAGGATAGCCTGCATTGTGTAGGGTCTCAAAATAAAATCTTTACTGGTTTATTTTCTTATAACTTTGTCTGGGATGGTCGAAGTCAGACGGAGCATCCTGTTTTAAGAAATCAAACAAAATAAAAAAACCGGTGTCTCATGATACTCAGTTGAGTTTCGGTCGATAATATTTCTGCCTATGTAGTACCTGATAGTTACATGCAAAAAAAGTCAAATCATGTATTTCAAGCCAGCCTAAGCCGCTGCAATAACCATATCCTGTATTAATATTTTTCTTATACGATACCTACATTTAAATAAATCGGTCAAGTGCGAGTAGAGCTCCCGCAGTCAGGGTTTCTAAAAAGGCCACTTTATCTATACTAATATTACGATTTCAAAAATTCTTTCACCATTACCAAGCTACATTATCCCTGAGTAACATAGGCTATTTTTTATTTTGAAAAAGTAATAAACTCTTTATAAGAATGACGATAGTTTGAAGCAAGGTGTAAAAAATTGCCAAAAATTTTGCTTTCTTCGTGTGCGCTACAAAAACGATTGAACGGGAATTGTAACGGGAACGGGAACGGGAACGGAAGACAACATTTGTTATTTCTAAAGCGATACGAAGTTCGCGGGGTCAGCTTGTATGTCATATTTTGAAGTTATGGATATAGTATTATGAAGTTACTACTTTGTGATTACTAGTATGAAAATTGAAATAGAAATTAGAATAATAAAATTAGATGGAACCAGTACCATCACAGTAATGATCACTAAGGCCTTATGCAATCAGAGCGAAACGGAGATTATGTGGGTCATGTCATGATGTGCGCTCCGAAATAGGAACGCCTGAATATAATTACCAATGCTCTGGGATCGGCATATCTCTACATAGTATAAAGCAAAGTCGCTTTCCGGTTCCCGCGTCTGTATGTATGTATGTTTGCTTATATCTTTCAAACTACACAACGGATTTTTATGCGGTTTTTTTAATAGATAGAGTGATTCAGGAGTTAGGTTTATATGTATAATAACATGCTACCCGTGCGAAGCCGGGGCGGGTCGCTAGTGATTTATAAAACGATTTATATTTAAACTAGCGACCCGCCCCGGCTTCGCACGGGTGCAAAGCTGATACCAAAATATATTACAGAATGTCTTTGTATACTCGTTAACAGCATTTAAATTTAAAACTTCGATCGAAAATAACATACCAAATTCATATGTGGTATGAAGTTATGAATATAGTAGGTAAAAAAAAATATAGTCAAATGATACAGTAGCAATTGTAGATTTTTCCATAGTAATATAAAACAGGAAATGGACGGGATCAAGTTAGAGTAACAGTAAAATCTATAGGTACATTTCGATTCTACCAATTGTTCACGGTTCCACAAAACAGCATGTTCCATAACATAACCAGTTTATTAAATCATTTGAATTATATAAAAACGTGCTAGCAATCCTAATCCTAATAATATTATAAATGCGAAAGTTTGTGAGATTGTATGTATGTTTGTTCCTCAATCAGGCCTAAACGACAAAACGGATTAAGTTGAAATTTGCTGTAGATGTAGATATAATGCCCGAATAAATAATAGACTACTTTAAAATATGAAAAACATCCCCAAAACAATAAAAAAACGCAATAGAGATGATTTCTGTATAAATCTGTGTGCAATTTAAAGCTTAATATTTCACAAACGGCTCCGAAAAGTTGATTTCACAATTCCGGCACAGTGCTTGTCGCGGGTGGCCAAATTTTAAACCCGTACTACAAATGAAAACCCGCCCGGACGCTCCCCGGATGCCTTCTAAACTAGGAGAAATCCGGGGAAACCCAGACGGATGGTAGCCCTAGATGAAACAAACCTGTGCCCTTTCCTGTGTTGCGGAGCGGAGTTTGTACCGCCAGCATTCTGCTGCTTCTCCCCCTCCGTCATTGTGATGATGTTCTCCGTGTCTCACTCCACGCCCATTCCAGCCTCCACAAAGCTTCTCCACCTAAAACAAAGACATTCTTGAAACATACAACCAAATATATGCTTACATTGTAAGGAACTCAAGTGTGTTTCAGTGACCTCGTTATTTACTGTCGAAGTATACAACAATCGTTTCTTATTGGTAAATTATTCAGAAAGAACGCGTCTTTAAACAAAGACAGTTCAATTGTAATAATCGATACTTGCTAGGTAAAGCCTTTTGGCAGGTGATCCAGCAAATGCCCGGTTGTCAGGCGAATTCGACATATAGGAAGGTTTGTCATCAAAATATGACAAGTTAAGTGTAACCTAACCCACGCTAAGTAATAAGAGTGTGAGTAATGTGATTTGCTAACTAATTCGTGCGTATAAAGTTAATGTTATTAGAACTACGGTTTAAGTTTTCTCTTATCTTAATAATCCTTAGCTTTTCCTGTGCCGCCATACAGGAAATGCGAGTAAGGATTATTATGGGCGCTTAATTTTGTTTGTCAGAAAACGACGCGGCGTACGAGTAAGTCTCATTAGAGAAAACCTCTCTCATGTTCGTTCATTGTCATTTACAAACGATGAGTGTTATTATTTCGAAATAAACAAATTCGAGTTGAAACGTAAAATAGGTAGAGTGTGGGTCGTGGAGTGCTTATAATTGACATGTAAGGTCGTTTGATAACACTACATACAATAAAGATAAGTAATTTGGAAACATCCAAGCCTTGTAAATAATATTTAGATTACTTTCCTTCATTTAATGTTATAATCTCAGCTTTCATGGATTGTACTCTTAAATTCTGATCAATAAAAACATCAGCCAATAATACCAAATGGTATGGTGTACCACCGAGTGGTGGTCCGTCATTGGTTTATTATTGGAGTAGTGTGGGTGTGTGTGTTATTTTACGTCGAAAAAGACCCCCTGCACAGCGAAGAATGAAAAGATTTGCTAGTTTTATTTTATCTGTTACTCAGTTGCCAAATAGTTCTAAGTAAAAGCATCCCTTGCCTTCGATATACTAGACGTTTTAATTTAAATATTGTATGTAGGTATACATTATACCTACATACGGCATACATTTTGTTATGTTTTGTACAGAGTAAAAATACATTATTATTTGTATTATTTTTTTAAAAGACAGAACAAATCTTAGAGAACGTCAAAATTAGCATAGGTACATTGAGTTCAACAACACAGTTATTATATAAACTAGCGACCCGCCCCGGCTTCGCACGGGTTTAATACATATAAACCTTCCTCCTGAATCACTCTATCTATTAAAAAAAACCGCATCAAAATCCGTAGATATAAGCAAACATACATACATACGCGGGAAGCGGAAAGCGACTTTGCTTTATACTATGTAGTGATATATAATATATATACATAAGTTTTTTACAATTATTTGTTTAAACAATAACGGAAAACAAGTGTGTATGTAAATTTTTCTAATACCGCAAAATGCCGTATACGGACACTACGGATATTTGCAGTGATTCTAACCCGCTATTCGCGGTGCCGTTATGATTTCACCATTTGCATTAAACAGTTCGAAATTATCGGAAAGAAGCATGAACATGATGGCCTAGTTCATCAATTGTACTGCTAGTTTTATTAAATTGGTTCAGTAGGCGCAGATAAAACAGAACAGTGGCAAACACAGTATGATACTATTAGTGCAATGATGATACCAGCAATTGCATTTGATCGCTAATCGCTAAAATAAAGCTCTGCTTCAACTTCGCTAACATTTTGTATACGATTTTAATTATGCAGAAGTTTTGCATTACGTAATGATCTATCCCACCAAAAACATTCTGTAAAAAACTAGCCAAGTCTCGATGGAGCTGCTTGTTTATCTCTAAAAAGTAATGAAATCTAGACAAAGTCGTGTCAAGTCTGAGGTTCTTTACTGCGATTTCTTTATTATTATAGAATGTTGTGTGACTTGGCCGTTGAACATTCTTTATACGTTAGTGGGTACAAGTCAATTTTGTTTACACGTAATGTTATATCTGTTGTAACTACCTATGTTTGTTAAGCGAGATAATAGCCAATACAGGTATTGGTAATTGGACGCTAGTGTCTTATTTTAGGCTGTTGTTGATCGTGCAACACATGCATATTCAGCATTGACAATGCTGACTTCTGCTGTCTTCTTTTTGGAGCGTCAAATCGACCACCGATCTAACATAAAATAGACGTATTTTTTATACTGTTTGTTTCAGGCTCACCTTTACATAAGTATTATTGAAATACGCAGCTTTATGAAGCCTACAATTGACTGGTTATTGAATCAACGTTTTCTAAGTGGCAATTTTCCATCGTTAATGGGTAGCGGTTCTGGCGACAGATTGGTGCAATGGTGTCATGGAGCACCTGTTTTTGTACCCTTGTGTACTCTTCAACGGCCAAGTCACATAACATTCTATAATAATAAAGAAATCGCAGTAAAGAACCTCAGACTTGACACGACTTTGTCTAGATTTCATTACTTTTTAGAGATAAACAAGCAGCTCCATCGAGACTTGGCTAGTTTTTTACAGAATGTTTTTGGTGGGATTTCACTTCTTTTTGTAGAAACGTGGGCTTATTGATTTATTTTATTAGATTTTCTTATTTGACACAGTTTTTTTTCTTTTTATGAGTAGTTTTTTTATTATAAAAACAAATCGTAAGCGCGTTTAAAATACAGTCAGCGCCATCTAGCGACATGTGCGGGTATCACCGCCACTCTTAGTCCAATGCATTATATTTTGATCAAATTTTGAGCGAAATTAATATTTTAGTTTATTTAATTTGTTAATTTGTTTATTAAATTTGTGTAATGTTCGAGTAGAATAAAGTTAATCGTTCGACTATTTCTTCTTGTAAACTTGTAAGTATAAGTAATTATAAAAGCCAGTCTAGTCTTATCCAGAGTTTTCCTTTAATTTTATTGCGTACTAGCAGTCCGCCCCGGCGTCGCACGGATGTAATAATGATATTATAGGTAGTTTTTTTTACACCTTGGGTTACATTATCGAATTTTTCATAAGGATCCCTAATAAAACATTTAGTATCGCAGACTTTTTTTGTAGATATTGATGTCCTCTTTAAAACTGTAGTACATCACTTTGCTCTATCGTCAACAATTTCCGCAGAGTACCTACGCGATATAAGGATTTTTTTCACACGTTGGGTTACATTATCGAAGTTTTCATACGGATCCCTAATAGTTAGACATAGGGTATTACATACTTTTTTGTAGATATTGATGTCCTCTTTAAAACTGTAGTACATTACTTTGCTCTATTGTCAATAATTTCCGCACCAAACGCAATATAAGGATTTATTTTTTATTTTTTTCACACTTTGGATTACATTATCGATGTTTTCATACGGATCCCTAATATTTTTGAAAATATTCTATAGCCTATGTTCATCAGGGATAATGTAGGATTCTAATGGTGAAAGAATTTTTCAAATCGGTCCAGTAGTTGAATATTTTTTGTAAAGGCGGTATGTCGATATCTAATAGTTTGGTTAGGCTCTTGTGTTTTCTTATCAGGGTCACCAGGTACTCCAGATCTTCGATTATTCTAGTTTTTATGGTTTTCCCTTTATGTGGCCATTAAACCCTTACTCTGTAGCTATTTTAATTTCAGCTCTCTGAGTTTATGGGAAGTACTAGTTCTATTCTGATGATCATGAGTGAGTGAGTGAGTGAGTGAGTGTCTGTCTAAAATGCGAAACTTTGCTTTCGCTTATCTTCGTAACTAAATGACCTACAGACTTGAAATTTTGGATTTTAAGTATGTGATTATGGCTTACTGGATGACGAAAATTTCAGCGTTCTGGTCTTATCCAGAGGTTCTCAAATAGGGGCCTGAAAATGCGGCGAAATGGTTCCAGTAAAGGATGGTACGGCAGTGTTTGCTTCGCGCTCGACTTGGCGGGGGCACTGCCGTGCCCCCAAATGTAGGCAGAGTACAAAGATTGAACTATTGAGAGTTTAAGGAGTGCAATGCCATTTTGCTAACAAAATAACATTATTTTAATTTGAACAAAATACCATTTATGTACCTATAATGTACGAGATACTCGTGTGTATACTAAACTAGCATAATAAAACATCTATACCAGCCATATCCACCAAAATTAGCATATCTGTCTAATTTAGCGGTGACCTATTCCATCAATTTACAGAAAAACAAACATGTTGGTAAAGAGTTAAGAAGAGTAAGAAGTTATTACGTAAAGGTTAGCTATTTACGTAATAACATAAGTCAGAAGGACCCTTAAAGTAGGGACTGAATAAATTAACCGACTTGGTATTACATGGATCTCACAACTTTTTACGGTAGAAGAACTGAGTTGCGTTGCGAGACTTGGCTTTTTTTACAAGTTATGTTTTTGATGGCATCTCATTTATTTTTGTAGATAGCCCTACTTTTTAGGGTTCCGTACCTAAAGAGTTAAAACGGAACCCTGTTACTAATACTTCACTGTCCGTCCGTCCGTCTGTCCATCTGTACGTCTGTCCGTCTGTCCGTCTGTCTGTCTGTCGGCCTGTCTGTCCGTCTGTCTATCACAGGGCTGTATCTCATGAACCATGATAGCTAGACAGTTGAAATTTTCACAGATAATGTATTTCTGTTGCCGCTATAACAACAAATACTAAAAACAGAATAAAATAAATATTTAAGTGGGGCTCCCATACAACAAACGTGATTTATAGATAATGGTACGGAACTCAACGTGCGCGAGTCCTTCTCGCACTTGGCAGGTTTTTTTAGGATTTTTACACAACACTAATTGTGTTTCAAATTTGAAGCTTCTATGCCTGCTAGAAGTGCCTTAAACTTTTGATGATCGGTCAGTCAGTCAGTGAGTGAGTGACAAAATAGGAAACTTTATCATTTTTAAACTACTGGTTCAAATTGAATGAAATTAGAAATATACCGTGTTTATACTATAGTGACTGCTTGGTTACTGAAAATTCAGGCTTCTAGTTTTATCCACAACGAAGTTATAAGGGGTCGAAAATGGCCTGAACTGCTTCGAGAAAAGGATGGTACAGCCGTGCCGCTTTATTGCTTGACTTGGCGGGGGCACTGCCGTGCCCCCAGATATTTATTATTGAATTAAGTTTTTTTAAGGTCAGAAACAATGAGAATTAAGTCACAGGGTTAAAGTGCCACTATACTTTTTCAATTATAAGATAAGAGGTTCGCGAAAACAACGGAGTCTTGTGAAGAATGAGTCGACAGCGAGCTCCCACGGTTATTGTGAAGTGGCTTAACTGTCCACTTTATTCAGAACGTGGAACAGTAAATAAGTATAAGATGTATCAGATCAAAATCATTTTTTACGAGACATAAGTATCATTAAAACGAACTTCAAAGGTTTCGCATCTACACTGTAATCTTCTGAATAATAACAATAGTCCCGAGTCGTCTGAGCAAAAAGCTTCAAAAGTAAAAACATTTTTGTGTAAATATCCTCTTTGCGATTATTAAAAATCCAGCAGTTGTTCGTACCTTCTGTCATGAAATGAAAATGTTCTGGAAACTAACCAGCTGAACGTGTCGTGCCTACCTTTTAATAGGTTGATTTGTTGGCTGATTTGAAGTGAATCCATATGGTTGTTCGATATATTTAGCAAGACTTCCCTTCCCTCCATAGATACATGATCAAAATATCCAGTTAACGTGGGCGCATACCTGCATTGTTATGTAACGTTTTTGAAGAGTAGGACTGATGCCAAAACTTTACTCCCTACACATGCTACCGAATCTGTGGGGAGAGTGGATGGAGGATTTACTGCGGGCACGAAAGGACTTTTCATAAGGATATTATTGTAATATAATCCAAGAGTTTTTGAAAATAATCAGAACCGAGATTCTTGTCGTTAAGTTGTATAGACAGAGCCACCAATAATAATTAGAAATGATTAATCCCCTGGTTCTAAAATAATAATTAATTAATTAACGAATAAAAACAGTTAAAACAGTCTTTTAGCATAGGATATAATAAACCAACGATAAAATATTCAGTAGGTATGGCAGGAATCTTTTTGCCGTGAATTACTTTCTAACAAAAAATTAGCATAAACTAAAATATTATGTGGGTGTTGCATATTTATGATGTTTTTCCACTCTCCGCCTAAGTATATAAAACATATGTAACGATAAAATAAAATGACTATATTACACAACTAAGAATCAGTAAATGTGGGCTATCAGAAGCATTTTTGTTATATAAATGTTATGCAACATGTAAATTTTATCGCTCCGTAGATTCGAGAGATACAAAGATAAAAAATACAAATCTGATCAACACGATGATAACAAATTAATGAGCAAAGTTTCAAGTGTTACACTTGCTAATCCAAGTTATGAGTAAATATCCATAAAACACGTTTACAAAAAACCGAGTAAAATCACTTGAGCATGAATTGATTGATATAAAACGGCAGTAAGTTTGCGTACACTATAAAAAAACAATAATGATAAGGCGAATGGCAGCAAGTACCCGTAATATGCTTGCAATAAATGAATTTATTGCATTTACACAACCGAAGTAGAGATCGCATATATAATAAACCTAAAACAGTTGGCCCTTCTGACGCTTTTACCGAGTTTAAGTATACTAGGAAGTAGGAGTACACTTACCGGTAAAGTGCTGTGAGAGAACGAGGTGAACAGTTAATAATCATCATATATTACAATTAGCTGGCTCGTCCCGGCTCCACATATGCGACTAATTTACAGTCGTACCTACATTAAAATAATTAATCTTTTAATAATCAGCCTATCCAAAGGTTAACGTTGTAACGACATCCGTCAATATTTTTAAGCTATTGCATAGCTTCTATCGCGGGCCTTGAGCGTGGAGACCGAATCCAGAAATTTCGTAACGAAAATTTACGAGACACTCACACTCACGCAATATGCGTGAGTGTGAGTGTTAGAGATTTCTCTTTTTGGATTTCAAAAAATCGATTTTTAAAAAATCGATTATGTAAATTACACATATAAATCGATTTTTGTAAACTAAGTTTTCCGAACGCGAACCGAATCGTTCGTTGGCCATTTTTCCGGACGTGAACCTACATATAGTCGCCTCCCAAACGGAAACCGACTCATCGGTCTTGTCTCCGAACGCAAACCGAACCATTGATTATTATTTCCATATAATTCGATTTTTTGGAAAATCGATTTATTTGTAGGGACAAAAAATCGATTATTAATTAATCGATTTTTTTCAATCAATATTACATCCCTATGACTCATGTCATGCCTGCTTAGAGTCCTCGCCACCACTCATGTCCTGCGACGAAAACCAGAACTAAATTTGACAGCAACGCCATTTTATCTCATGTCAGAGTGCTCGATGAAATTAGCGTCCATGGTTTTTCCCAATATTTTCTTGAAATCTGCGTGAATATGTCGCGTAAAGTGGTGAAAAGTGCAGCTCGTGAAATGATTCCTAAAGTAAAAGAGTTTTGTGAGTTAGAGCAGAGGAATAAAGACGTTTTGATCCCTTTAAATAATATACAAAAAAGAGTCGCTGCCATGACAGGTAAATTTTAGGGATACCAGAGTATTAGTTTTTTTCTAACAATAGGTAAAATATGACTAAATTAAAACACTAATTAAATTATTTTGTATTTTAGGTGTTTCAGAGAAAACGGTATCTCGAATTACGAAAGAAGGAAGAGTGGCAGCAAGCACTTCAAAAATAATTGTAATATTTCAAAAATGATGGACTGGTAGATGAAGAAATAGAAAGATTCATAATTCATAATATCAACAGCCAGTGATAGCGACACTGATTCTGATCATGGCAGTGAATTTCAAGAGACAAGTGACAGCGATATGTCTGGAATGCAAGTAATAAATGATGAAGACCATAATTATTGTATAAAAATAATTTAATAAAATTTACCTATATCGTGAAACTAGGTTGATTTCATTGTTTTCCTACATAACTACACTACTATTACAAAGAGATAAAATTTCTAGTTTTATATTTTTGTTTGTACCGGATAAACTGAAAAAATATAGGACCAATTTAAAAAAATATTTAATCTATCAAAATCTTCATTAGGAGCGAATAACATCACTACATAGTATAACACAAAGTCTCTTCCGTTGTCTGTCTAAAATTATAATCGTAAGTAGAATAAATAAAAATAAATAGAGATCCCACGAAAATAGCAATAATATAACCAAAGAAATAAAAAAATTGCCTATATTCTTCATTACTACAACTGTGCGAAGTCGAAGTGAACTGCTAGTAGTAAATAGTTTTAAAATGTAAACCAAAGAGCATATAAGTCATGTAAACATTAGTTCGCCCTCCCTTTTAGTGTAAGGGGTAAATTATGGCTATCTTACTGGCATCATTATAATAGGCGATTGCGACGCCGCGTCTAGCGGACTTGAGTGGTGGCGCGGACTCTAGAGTGATTTTCGCATTCCAGCGCCATCTAGTTTCATTTGATGATACTACGTTATTATAGGTGCTTTTCGCGGTCTCATGCGAAAGCTCGGGGTTTGAGAGGTTCGCAATTCCGCTGGCAGGTGGCGCTATTTTACCACTATCGGTAAATAGGTGGTACTTCACAGACATGATCGACTAAAAAGTTTGAAATTGAATTATTGAATTCATGTAGTTAGGTAAATATCGAATCCTGGCCGTGCATCAATGGATATTTCTGTTCGAAAAATGTATATGCGCGTTACACGTGCTTATAACGGTGAAGGAAAACATCGTGAGGAAACCTGTTAGTATTCTTGAAAGCGACGACGGGCTTGCAACCTGTTACGTGTGGAATGCTAACTACGTAGTTAGGTAAATAGGTAGGTTAAAGATTTTGACATCTATCGATGAATAGCAGAACTTTTAATGACTTTTTGAAATATCACGCTTGTCTCTTTAGTTTAGCAACTCGCCAATAGGTGGCATTGGTTGTATCGGCGTTACTGCGCATGCCTAATCCCCCTCTTCGAAAAAAGGATAAATAAAATAAATAATTATAAATACATAAGTTGATAAAAAATGTTATGCAATAGCTTTACCGCGGCAGTCTCCGAGTGCCACACGTCTTTTTATTTGGTCTTATTTCGACTCGATATTACACTTTATAGCTATAGTTATGAGCGTAGTTTTTGTAAACATTACCCTTATCATATAGGTGAACTTCAGACAGTATAATTTATAACCGTTAAAGATGTTCTACGTGAAACAGGGTGTGCTGTCAAGGTCATTGGGCACGCGTCGTGACGTGACGGTCGATAATTTATTGAAATAGCTTTCTAATAGGAAGATATAGGGTATACAATGTACATATTAAATCTATCTTTACATAAAAAAAAACTATGACTATCTCTATACTTCTTTATTGTTGCACTCGCACGAATGTGGGTTGATCTACCCGGAGAGAAAACAGACTACGATGTTTCTCAACGATAGTCTCAGTACCAAAATACCATTACGAATTACCATGATAGGGGCCGTTCGGCTTAAAAATTACACCCTCATCGTTGTAAAGTCTAATGAGCACTTTGCAAGCTCTCCAGTGCAAAACGAAGATCAATCAAATTAAAAATATCTATGTATTAAATTCCGATCTCTCACAGTTGATGGAGCTGAATTCAGCTCAATTATACATATCTGTACATCGACAAACAAAGATTACTTTCATTATTGCAGGTGTTATTGTCAGCCGTATAAACAACGCACTCAGCTACTCATTAATTGTGTTTACAGAGCTCAATATGAACACTGGAAACATATTTTAACATACCTAGTAGGTCCGAATACCATATTCCGTCATAGTTTAGTTCGAAAGATACATAGATTAAAAATAAAGTTAATACATTATAACTAGATATGCACAGAGTCCGTGCTTTAAGAGAAAATATATATTACAAAAATTGGAACATGTTTAATATTACGAGTATGTAGTAAGCTTGCCTCTCAGCTTTTTAGACCTTATCATGACACAGGCATGACATGATCAATATATTGTGCAGAGTCGACAAGGGCACGGCTTTTCTCATGATGTATTCCTTTACGATTATGAGCACGAATTTCAGGTGCACAATGAATTTCGAGGCTCTCAAATGCCGCGCAGTGGAACAATATTTTAAAGATTAAAGAGTTTGGCTCACTGGTCCGCGCGGCCTCTAAGCTGCGTCACCGAGGGAAAGGCTCACGAGGCCAGCATGGGTGACGCTGGCTGGGATTGATTAAATGTCACGTTTCCAAGAGGTTTCCTACCAACTAATCGGTAACTTGATCTATGAAACGTGTTATTAGTTATATTAGCTGTAGCACGATACAGGATACTGTTGTATTTTAAGGAACTCGTAGGTATTTCAACTTTCATTTCGCTAAACCACGGATATTTTATACATAAGTGAAATAATATACGTTGTCTAACAAGCTGATATATATTTTTTAATATTCCTTATTTTTTCTAGTTGCTTTCAAACAGACTTCAAATAAAAGGGGTTCAATTTTGTAAGCCTGTTGTGTGAATAAACAATGGAACCAAACCCCGAAATAGCAACACATTTGGTCAAATTATATTTATTTGGAAAAGCGAAGAGGATCAATGTTGACAAGGGGACATTCAAGCAAGAATGAGGACGTGAGCTGGCTAAAAATAAATTCGTCACGCGCGATTGATGATCTCTCTCTCTCTCATCCGATGTGCTAGACTATTCGTGTCAAGACATGGATAGTTTGTAGGGTTTATTGCAATATAATTCTGCGTTTCCTTAGGCGTGATAGCGGATGTTTTATAGCAAGAACATCAATGTCGTGACAATGAACACCGGTCAAGGGACCGGTTTTAAGCACACAAAATGTTTAAATATCGAACCATGACTCACGCGCGGTCAGTGCTTATTTACCTACTAAATGCGCTATTGCATGCACGATTCAATTAATAGAACCATCCTACAGCTCTGTAACATCTAGCTAGCGTATGTTGCACCTATGAGTGTGTGGTTTTTTATTAGTATTGTTACTTTAAACATAAACAATAGTTTGCGAATTGATTAGCTTCTTACCTTTACCACGGAGTTTCCCACAACGTTGTAGCGGGCATTCCAGTATGAATCTGAAACAAAATATATATTACGTGAATTTTTATCTATGATTGCTGACGTCATGACATAACGTGGACAAGTAAACTGAAATGATTTTGATTAAAAGTGCATTACAGTAAGTCAATATGTTGTATGAGTTAGTAAAGAGGCCAAAGGTTTCTTTAAAATTACAAGCTTCCCATAATATATAAACTGACTAGATAATGTCACCGGTATAGTGTTTCTCGTATACAATGTTTATATTGTACAGAATGTAAAGTTTGTTATCTAATTAGTTAGTTATGTCTGACTGAATTCTAAACAGATTGAAGCACATAGTTGGCTGGCAGTTGGCACGTTTTCGGGCGAGCCAGGATAAAACTGGAAGCCAGAGTAGTCTAGCTAGAGAGACCTAATCGATAAAGTCCTATTTCAGTCGACGACAATGCAAATATTATGAGTCAAAGGATTTTGTTATTTTAGCTCTTCGGTCTTTGTAGAACTATCCATTATACAGCAGACAGCATATTTTTAACAGTTAGTGTAAGAGTCTGCTCTTAGGAATTGAAGTACTTAGTGATCATTTACTTATTTATTATTATACATGATACTAGCTGTCCCGACAGACGTTGTCCTGTCAAATGTCAATAATCCCACAGAAAAAAGCACTCTTCGTTTTTCCCGATCTTTACGCCATCCTTATCACTTAGGGGTATGAAAAATAGATGTTGGCCGATTCTCAGACCTACTCAATATGCTCACAAAATTTCATGAGAATCGGTCAAGCCGTTTCGGAGGAGTACGGGAACTAACATAAATGCGTCACTGTCGCTAGTCTTTAATTGGTTCACTGTAAACAATCTATTGCTTAATTCTAAGAAAACAAAATGCATTAAATTCTCTTTGCCTAGTGTACGGCATACTCCGACTAACATTGAAATAAATGAAGAGGCTCTTACGCTTGTTAATTCGACTACTTTTTTAGGTCTCAATATTGATGCAAACTTACAATGGGGACCTCATATTGTAACACTTGCTGGTAAACTTAGTTCCGCTGCCTATGCAGTCCGCACGATTAGGCGGCTGGCCGATGAAGCCACAGCTAGGCTAGTTTATTTTAGTTACTTCCATAGTGTAATGTCGTATGGAATTCTTCTCTGGGGTAAGGCAGCAGACATTCAAGTTATTTTTGTTTTACAAAAACGGGCAGTACGTGCCATTTATAAAATGAAGTCCCGGGACTCTTTGAGACAAAAATTTAAAGAAATTAACATTCTCACAGTAATCTCACAATATATATATGAAAACTTACTGTATACTCATAAGAATATGGCTTTCTTTAAGAAAAAAAGTGATGTACATAGTATTAACACAAGAAATAAGAACAAATTGTACATACCCAAATTTAGATTAGAAAAAGTGAAGGGGTCGTTTATGGGGAATTGTATACTATTTTATAATAAACTGCCAGAAAACGCAACAAAACTTCCCGTTAGAAGATTTAAAGCCTATATAAAGAATAATCTTATAAACAAAGCGTATTATACTGTAGATGATTATATAAATGATAAATCCTCGTGGCCTGATGTCGCTCTGCCACTCGACAGCTAAATATTGATTTAGGTACTTAATTTCATTTTGTGTAACATTTGTCTACTTTAATTATTTTTAAGCAAATAGTTATTTTATCTGTAAGTTTTAATTCTAAATCAAGTGTAGCGTGTGTTGCTTTTTGAATTTGTGCTGAAGCTCTTTAGTTATTTTTTTTTATTGCTGTACCTACGTACTTGAGTAGTAGGTACTTTTAACTTTTAATTATTATTCTTGTTTGAGCCTTCACCTTGTTCGATTGGCACCACACTGGAGCTCTACATAGCATTAAGGAAAGGATCATAAAAAAAAAGGTAGACCCCAAGCCGTGTTTGTTGCCTGATTCTTCTAGGCTTGGTCGCGTGGAATCGGCGTAGCTTCACCTAGTTCCTAAGACGTTTCAAAGTGATCCTTGTGATTTTATTGAAATAAATGATTTTTGAATTTGAATTTGAATTTGACACGAGAATTTTATATATACATGATATAAATCTGTTTTGCCTTCACCCACCCGCATGCATCAAAGTAACGTGTATCTAATCTATCACACATGAAGCAAACAAAAATGGTTGTATGTAAACATTTGCGACGTCACATTTGTTTACTCATACAATATAATCGGTTTTATTAACTGTAAGAGAACATTTTAATAATTATTTTACAATTATTAAAATGTTCTAGTGAATGAATGTAGAGTACACCATAATTTAATCAAAATGTTTTCATTCCAAAGTCCAAACTCACAAATCACATTTTGTGCATTACAAAATTGTGATTGTTCAGGAAATCACCATTTATTTCAACGTAGAGTTTCATATCAGGCAGGAAATCGCCATTTAAGTTATCAAGCATCACAATAAAATATTATATTTTACCTATACCCACAGGCTCTATCGCTAGTTTTGATCTTTAATACCCTACTTAAAAATAAATAGGATCACGACTGTAATCAAATACCTGACATTATCAAAAATGAAACCAAAAATTCATCATTTAAAAACAAATTAAAAAATCTTCTTATTAAAAAAAGCTTTTATTCAATAGCAGAATTTATAGAAAACGAATTATAAAACTAACAAAATGATACTTAGTAAATACATAATTAAATAAACAAATATAAAAATAAATAAAATAATATTTAAATATATAGATATATAAATATATTAATACTAATTATATTTTTTACTATGATAATAATTTTAATTTTAGA
The DNA here is from genome assembly GCA_912999785.1 of Hydriomena furcata. Classification (NCBI taxonomy): domain Eukaryota; kingdom Metazoa; phylum Arthropoda; class Insecta; order Lepidoptera; family Geometridae; genus Hydriomena; species Hydriomena furcata. The sequence continues at coordinate 11,054,457 of OU538824.1, forward strand.
TTTTATTTTGCTATGTCCTAACAGGACCCATGTACTAATACCAATACTACTTATCCTATCATAAGACCTATACCTACTATGTATTGTACATGATGCAAATAAATAAATAATCCCCAAGTACGGTAGACATCCTCTCAGATCTCCAGATGCTTAGATCTTTTGAAGATGTCTAGTGGGGGTAGTCAGAAGCACGTCCAAACATTATATTTGGCACATGCCCACATTTTGCAGTAGTTAGCATTCCATACGTGGCAGGTTGCAAGCCCATCGCCGTTACTTATTGTTGTCTTATTTTTATCAACGTATACTTTGCAGCATTGATACCTAGATACTACTCTACTACAGCCTAGTTCTATTTACTTTCTAAAGTTTCTAGTAAGATAATAATCATACATAATTTAATATATTTTGCATAATCAAACATTATGAGTCGTCATTGATATGCTGTATTATAATTAGCTATTATTAGTTTTACAAAAAACAAAGGTATATGTTATGTTTTTGAAAATATGTAAGTACATTGTTTTCATTAATGCGAATAGTTTAATTATTGAGAATAATCTTTGATTTGTAAATTCGCCTTGCCTTATAGGATCAAACATTAGGCAGTAACTCGAACCGGAACGCTCTGAATCGTTTTAGTGAGAGTTGTTTACCACACTAATAGTCATTTGTCCAATTGGCTGTGCGCCTCACGTCCTGGGTCATTCCCTGTTCTTATCTATTCAAGCGTTAATATTCTGATGGCAGATGTTCTGTGCATTCGACAATTTTCTTTGTCTTTCTTTTTGTGTTACATGGAGTGAGGCACTGAGGTCCCACAGAGCATGTGGTGAGGTGAGCGACCGGCTCATGGGTCATCGTCGCTTGCGGTTCCCTCCTGCGTCGCCAGAAATGATTCATCTCTATTGCGCAATTTTACAACAAACACTTCTAAGTGGCATTATTCGACGGAGTACCAGCAGCAATGATGTTTTTGTAGATGTAGTTCAAATATAGAAACAAAATATTGACGTTTTGCTAGTATGATCTTGGCTGGTATGACTTGTGCAGAAAAATGCGTAGGAGTTATCGGATAAATTCAAGTTTTAGCTGCAATAACAATCATTTTATTATTGGAATTGCTATTCAAAAGACGACGAAGCCAATACAAGGACATTTGAGTGAACAAGCTGAGTACACAATAAAAGAGGCGTATACCTAGTAAGAACGTTTGTCTTTAGAGGGACATTTCACCAAAGAAATGTTTTGCTGTTAGGTAAATTACTCAATTAAGCTAGCATGAAATTGCTTGTAAATAGAAATCGCAGGGGCTGCCATTATTTTTATTGAGGGAAAGTCAAAGTTACATAATAGTCTTTTGGAAACCAAACCAAATGACAATCATTGTAATAATGACAATAAAATGGGGTCAAATTTTATGTTTGAATTGCATAAGCGATCATAAGGATGCTTTGAAATAAAAATGTATTTTCATAGACAGTGTGACACGAAATGCTACAAATATTGAACCGCTAGCGTCCTTTTTACAAGCCACACAATTAGAATGCTCGCCGTGATCCCAGTTCGTGCTGCACTTTCTATACCGAACAATACACATCTGAAACGCTTACGAAACCCATTCTTATGCTTCGCAGGTAAGGTCTATTATTCCAGTTTAATACATACAACGACATGAATATGCGAAGAGTCTGGTTTCAGTTTACGCTCACTAAGGTCTGGAATGACCATCAACTACCGTTGTACGTATTTTTGGATTTCTCAGCTGTTTGATCTTTCTCGTTAGTTTTTTATATACACTTTGCTTTATTGGATACGATTCAAATTCAAATTCAAAAATCATTTATTTCAATAAAATCACAAGGATCACTCTGAAACGTCTTAGGAACTAGGTGAAGCTACGCCGATTCCACGAGACCAAGCCTAGAAGAATCAGGCAACAAACACGGCTTGGGGTCTACCTTTTTTTATGATCCTTTCCTTAATGCTATGTAGAGCTCCAGTGTGGTGCCAATCGAACAAGGTGAAGGCTCAAACAAGAATAATAATTAAAAGTACCTACTACTCAAGTACGTACAACAATAAAAAAAAATAACTAAAGAGCTTCAGCACAAATTCAAAAAGCAATAACATGACACTGTAATTTAACAGAGTAATTTACTGCTCTATAAAGTGAAATTCAATGCCAAGGCTTCTAGTAGCTGGGAACACATGCAACTCGGTGCAAGTACCTGTAAATGGTTTTGCTTTGCTTTTTGTTTTATTTGACTTTGTTCAATACTTTTTTCTAACATTAAATTTGTAAACCGAGGAGTAGAGCCCTGTTATGTAAACACATGTTTTTTATATTATATAAACGTATCATCAGTCACCATACATCTTTATAACATAGGTTCACACTCCACACCCTTGTTAAATGCCTAGTTAAGTTGTTCAATATCATAAAAGCTTTGTGGAGCGAAATATACATAACCATTATTATTATTAATGGTGAGCTTGTGTTTGTTACATTGTGTATGACATTACGTATTCAATATGGTAGTTTTAATGACTGTTGATGTCGGAAGTTTTAATTGCAAATCTTGCTTCAACGTGGTTAATAATTGGACAATGAAACGGTCAATCACAGTGTCAATTAAACACTTTGCGATAGAGGTCAAACAAAATCTGGAGTCTTTATCAGCTGTTATGCTCTCGTGTGACCTCACGATATCGTCGCATTGCGCAGCTGTCAAACTGAGCACAGAGGAAGTTGTTTTAAGTTTTGCCTTTGCCAATGATTCAAAAGGTCAACTTTGCTTTGCTCTTTCTGCCAAATATGCAGAGTTCAAGTTTGTGGTCTCATTGTGATAAAATGAAAACCAACTGCATCACCTTTGCAGCAAACTTCACAACGCTCTGCAACCTGATGATTAAGTATACCATCACTATGGTGTACACAATATCGCCACTGCGATATCGATTTCCTTATGGAATTCAATAATTAATTAATTCAAATAATCAATTAATTTGACTTGTTTTTGTGAAATTGTTAAATTTGATTTTACAAAAATAAATCTAATGTATTAAATTCATACGTAAATCTTTACCATCATTATGCCAGATAACAAGTTCGACCACTGCCTGTTTTTCTATAGCCGCAACTGATGGCCAAAACTGGTCGAGATCATTTGAACTTTACCAAAATTAATTCTAGACTAGTTCTCTGTCAACCCACTTATTGCGATAATAAATTAAGGCGCTACCAGTTCCTAAAACCGCGGCAGAAACGACTAAGACAGTTAACAACGGCAAGCTCTAGATGGCGTATGCGTATCGTAAATATTATCGACAGTTTTTATGAGATCGCGTTGCTGGTACCTACGTAGGCAAGTAATAGGGGTAGCTTTACCAATAACCATTTTCTCTTTGTCCGCCTTTGCTTTTCGAATAAATTAATGATATAAATTATGTATAATTACTTTTCAAAAACCTATTCTAATAGAAATCTAGATCTACATATACTTATCTTTAACAATAAATCACAAGTTGATCTTAATAGTAGGTATTAAAATATTTCGATCATAAATTCTAAAACGTATCATTTTGAACTAACATCTTTATCGTGTAAAGTTTCTGCTATTATGTTTTCAGCTTAATAGAAATCTAGGTAGGAACCTGAAGTAATATATATATAAAAATAGGAGATGTGGCTTGTTCAGAAGTATTTCTTTTTTCGTTTCGAAAAAGAGCAATCGTCGACATACAGCCCCTTAAGTAAATTATATACGAAACCTGTGGGCCGGATATGGTATTGAATAAGAAAGTCATTACGTATGCGGCCAATGCGGCGGTCCCCTCGGTTTAGTGTTAGTCAGGCAGGGTGTGCGCGTAGTTCACCCTGGCATGCGGTATAGCAGCGCCAACGACCTTGCAAGGTCGCAAGTTTCGCCCTCATCGCCAATTTTCAACGGTTTCTACGCAATTTAGTTTCAAGTTTATTTCTATTCTCACACGAATAGAATTGATGTCTATTTCTGACGACATTTTCTATAGGTAATATAACATTATTCCTCGTAAGAACATAGTGTTAATATTACGGATGAAGAAAACCAATGAAGATGAAGAAAGTTTTTACAATAATGTCATACTAACATACAAATCTGCTATCAAGGAAAATGAGAACGTAAACACTCGCAAATCAAACAATACACCACCAGATAAGGAACAATGACACAAACAGCAAGCCAGCTTTGAAATTGACTAACCGTCCTTGTGGAGTGTATTCTATTGTACTTTGCACTATTGACACAACACTTGTGATTATAATTATATAAAGCTTTTTAGCGTAGCGTAGACTAACACGGAATAGCCCAGCCCCACCTAGTCTATCTCTACAGTTGTGACGCAAAATACACTAACAAATGTTAATTTCAGTTTTATTTACATCTACTTTAACATCTTGCTTTGTGACTATCGCCATGAAGAGTCAGTTGACCAGATTTCCAAGTTGCTTCTTACTACGCTACGCCCAAAATATTTATTCGGAATGAGATAATTAGAATTCATTACGTCATAAAACATTGCGGGGATCAGAACCTTTTGCAATCGTAGCGTAAAATTACTTTTGCACAATAGAAAAAAATTTTAGTACTCAGTTACTGCATAAGCTAAAGCCATTGCATTGTGCTGTTTTTATATATTCTTCTCGTTAGCGTGTTAAGGTGAGGGTTTAATTTTGATTGGTTATTTGGATCGTGTTTTTAACAATATTTGCAAAAGAGGTTTTAACTATTTATTAGACATATAAAAGGTAGAGACATGATTGGTTAAACTTTTCAGGGTATATTTATCATTCAAAAATGGCTCTTAATAATCGTTAGATAGTTTTCAAGATAATGAGTTTTTACCACATTTTACATCTTCTCCGGGTTGACTTTACCTATACATAAAACATTTACATTATTACTAGCTAACCCGACGAACATAGTTTAGAATGTTAAATTCAATTAAAGTCAAATTAATTCCCGTTCCCGTTAAAAAGAATCTGTCTCCTGGTTCTAAGCAACCTTCCCACCAATTTTCAGCTAAATCGGTTCAGCCGTTCTTAAGTTATAAATATTGTAACTAACACGACTTTCTTTTATTTTTATATCCCTCGTCTGTATGTAATATGTATGTATGTATGTATGTTTGCTTATATCTTTAAAACTACACAACGGATTTTGATGCGGTTTTTTAATAGATAGAGTGATTCAGGAGGAAGGTTTATATAATAACATGCTACCCGTGCGAAGCCGGGGCGGGTCGCTAGTATATTCTAAAGATGTATAATATTGAGGTATAAAATATAACTCAAGATAAAATGCAAAAGATACTAGCACAGATTGCAAGTCTGTCTGTAACAAGGGCATCGGTTACACAATACGGAACGGTGTTATTTTACAACAAAAGAAGTTCATTCAGTCTATATTCAATTCACAATGCGATCATAAGTGGAATATATACGTACGTACATTGTAATTTAAGAGTATATATTTCAAGTTTCAAGTAACCTTCGTTGTATCATGTATCATGAGATACAGCCCTGTGACAGACAGACGGACAGACGGACAGCGAAGTCTTAGTAATAGGGTCCCCCGTTTTTACCCTTTGGGTACGGAACCCTAATTAACACTATTTACAGGCATTACTTGTTATCTGTACGGATGGATACGATAGTAAGGAAAACAATGTTATTATTTTATTTTAAAACTAAACAAACCCACTTCAGTTAGGAGGAATAATTTATTTTGATCCTTACTCGTACAAAGCTCGAATATTTCGTGTATTTCAACTGAGGCACCACATTAGAATTTTAAACTTCAGTCCTGTACCCAGCAATAGCTAATTGACCCTTTTAGCTTTTTAGCTCCTACTGTGCTCCAACTGTGTACCTACTTTGTAAAATATATTCTGTAATATATTGATCAGTAACGAGTAGTTTTTAGAATTGCGTAGGACACACTACCTTACCAGGTAATCTGTGGAAACTAAGTGATTTATAGTATCAAAGTACGGAACGAATTGAAGATATTATTAAAACTTTATTATAATAACTGTGAACCAAGCTTGTAAAGAGCTCTTAGAAATGTCGTGTAGCGAATGCTGATATTGTAGAGCGTGGGATGGTGATGTGTTGGTACCCATCACCATGCTTGTGCAACGCTCAACGTTGCGTCAGGTAAAGACTACGTCTGCTGGCCCCAAAAAACGTTAAATAAAGCAAAGATTACACCGAGTGGTCAACAGTAGGACGACTAATAGGCACTGCCCAAAAGTAGGACGACTAATAGGCACTGCCCAAAATGGAATAGTGATGTACGAATTGATGAAGTGTTGAATTTCATCGTATCGATCGTATACAGCTTGCTATGGTTTTGTTTCAGTATGATAGAAAGCAATTATGGTTTTGATAAGGCTACCTACAATGTATCAACACTGGTTTATCAGTTTCCTTCCAGGTGATCCTTATATCCGTTACAGAGAAATTAACCGCGACGGCTTACGGCTTAGAGGCTTACGAATTAGACCAACAATGATCTAATATGATTTTAAATCGTGGTTTTCAGCTTTTGTAGGTATTTGATTCTTCTTAGATTTGTAAAAGTTTTTGAAAACATACTAGTTTCTGCTACTGAAATATAAAATACTAGCAGTCCGCCCCGGCTCCGCACGGGAGTAACGTATTATAACGATTTTATGGGTATTTTTTTACCCAAGGTGGTTACATTATCGAAGTTTTAATAGGGATCCCTATTTTTTTCAAACAATAAATATAGCCTATGTTCATCAGGGATAACGTAGGATTCTAATGGTAAAAGAATTTTTCAAATCGGTCCAGTAGTTTCGGAGCCTATTCGATGCAAACAAACAAACAAACAAACAATCAAATCTTTCCTCTTTATAATATTAGTATAGAAATAGCCTTTCAGCATCATCTAAAATCTTTGAAACCAACGTCAAAAGGAGTTTAGACCGATTACTCCGCGCGGGTGGTCTGATTTCAATTATTTTTCGCTATCTTGTAAGGATGACTCCGAGGTGGCCCTGGTCCAGTTTCATTGACATTGGATTATAATATCTGTCATGTTTGACTGGAACGCAATAATCAACAAAAATTAAACAACACTTGCTGTAGATGGTTTGCTACCGGTAAACCGCACGTGATGTTTGTATAATGCGCATAAGTCAATCAACGTGAATTAGGCCCAATCATCTGGGTCAAGACTAAGCAAACTAAGCGTTAAGTAAACTAAGCGTGCTTTGATTCCATGTCCAAATAGTTACGGAAATGTGCGACTGAAGGTCCTTGGGAACATTTTGAAAATACCTTTAATTACGACTCATAAGTTAGGATCTATGAGATAGGTTGTATTCTCCGTGGGCCATCTTTCACGGGAAGTACAGGATGTATGAGATAGTTTGTATTCCTCGTGGAGGATTAGGTATCTTCCACTGGGAATCAACAATCGCGAGAAATTGTTCTATCCTGTTCTAGCATCGGAGTTTAAAGCGAAAGTAGAACTTAGGTCGGTACTTATTACCAATCTAATGAGTGCAATAAGTAGGTACCATACCTACCAACAATGTTTCTAATTCATTCGATAGTACTGAGAATAGTTGGCAAGTAAGTGGGTGTGCAATGCATTCTGCACTCATGACAGTTTCCTACGCGGAAGTTATTAGTGTAGAGATTGACCTAACGGACGTTGCTCTACTGTTCCAATTCACGCTGATCTCTAGGTACTACTGAATTTAGATTACTCATTATAGGTATTTTTGATATGGTTTTAGATTAGGTACCTATAAAACCAAACCTGTATGTCACAGATGTTTTGTTTGAATACAAATTACTGAATTATCAAACTGAATATATGTATTTATTATTATATATTTATTTTCTTATGTGATTCTTTAATGTGATTTGTGTAGGTGTCTAAACATTTTTTTTAAATACTAGGCATGTACTTATCTAGGTAGGTACTTTGGCAAGCAACTAACAGACTGATAAGTTACACAATACAATTGCTGATAAACCCCCAAACAGGAAAATACGAATTTAAAATACACAAATCATAAAAATAAAGCCTAATTATTGGTAATTTTATCAGAATATTTTTTTATTAAAATATTAAACAGATGATGGTGATTTATTACAATAATTCCATAAATCCCGTTGATGTGTGTGTGTATGTTGAATGTTGCTTTTGCACAATGTGTAATTACAAATCCTTTTTAATCTACAATAATATTAGGTAGGTTATTGCCTCTAATATAATAAGATAAAGATTGTTGTGAGTTCGGATGTAAGAGGTTTATACTAATATTATAAAGAGAAAAGTTTAAATTTTTTGTTTTATTGTTTTTTTGTATGTTTGTAATGGATAAACTCAAAAACTACTGAACCGATTTCAAAAATTCTTTCACCATTACCAAGCTACATTATCCCTGAGTAACATAGGCTATTTTTTATTTTGAAAAAGTAATAACTTCCTTATAAAAATGACGATAGTTTGGAGCAAGGTGTAAAAAATTCCCAAAAATTTTGCAAAAATTCTTCGTGTGCGCTACAAAAACTATTGATAGCACATAAATTATTTTTGAAGAGCCAACTTTGGAAATTAAATATATCGAGAAAAGTTTCACCAATCGTGTTTCTGTCTGTAATTTATCTAGATTATATACTTAGGTAAGTTATCTATCTATATATATAAAAATCAATTAAAAACAGCCCTTTTCTTTTTCCCATACAAAAGTTTTCTAACTAAAACGTAGGGAACGGGAACTTAAGACAACATTTGTTAATTCTAAAGCGATACGAAGTTCGCAGGGTCAGATTGTCTACAAATATACTGAACCAATTTTAAAAATTAATTCTAAGTTTGAATTCTGCATCCCTCAGTGTCAATGACTATAATTTAGTTTGATTAAATATTATTTTGAATATAACAATATTTAATAAATCAAGTCAATTAAAGGGTAGGTACAAAATCTTGTGTTGTGCTGGCCAAACCGTAGATGAACAAAAAGCTGAAAGCCTTACGAAAGCTGTTTGACATTGAGGTACCTACCTACCTAGTACACTTGGTAGTGATCATGATCAGGCCTGTCATATGATGTCTGATTTGCTTGCTATACAATACATCTATTAAAAACCTGTCTACCTATAATTTTCCCATTGTATAGTGAATAATACTGAAGAGTTATTACAAGAATATAAAATAATAGGTACCTACCTAGAGATATTTTCAATTTTTGTTTTGTCAATAAAAAGTTTGTATCTAAATAGGTCAACTAGCATGTCACCTATATCATGAGATTTGCCAATGCTCTGCTTGGTTGAGGTGAGTGAGGCAGGCCTTCCATAGACAAAACACTATCTACAAAGGCTTGCAGGTAAGAAAAACCACAACAAAAGATAACAACCCAGTGGCTGTTTACTAGGGATGTTTACATAATGATGACAGGATTATACGTACAGGTTGGTAGCTGGGTAGAACCTCCATAATAACAGCTGATTAACCTAGTTTATAGAATTTTTGGTCAGGATTTTATTCGATTTAAATAAAACGCAAATTGAAATGTAGGGTGCGTTTATAACTACCTCCTGCATAAAAACGTTCAGGTACTATTTTGATGCACGTAAGATTGAACTTACCTTCATTTTGACGACAATAACAAGGAAGGTAAATCAATAAAACTTCTCAAGTTACTTTCCTTTTCGTTCTTAGATCATTTTATCAATAGTAGTTTATGTATATACACTTACGTGTATCGCACGATGAAGAGGTGAAATGCACACGAAACAAATCGACGTCTCTCGTCCCGTTTATCCTTTGTGAAAGGAGCACAGCAGGTAACGCACAAGACTTTCTAGAACACAGTTTTATATCAAGTCAAAAATGTCTGTGATCACAGCTATAGAAAAACGGCAGACTTCACAGGTTGAAGAGTTTTATATTAAAAATATATCCGAATTGAATAAACGACACACGACTCACGAAGTCGCACACGAATTCTCTTTACCCACTGTTTTGTTTGCTCGTGCCGTGCAGCAAGCAAACAGCAAAGCAATGGGTGATGACTGTTGTGGTTGGTTGGCTGACAGAATGAAGTTAGCAACAATTTTGATAGCAAAATATTGTTTCCGGAACAGCTGTTCTACCGATTGCAGCGACGTCGCGCCAGCTCTATGCAAAAAGTATCAATAACCATATACAGATGTCGCCGTAAGCAAGTTGCGTTTAGCGCCATCTATTTGTAAGAGGCACCTACATAATCAATTTGGCTCGTGAAATGTTTTGTGAACCATTCATCCAACATTCAAACAAACCTTTGTACTTTCGTAAAAAAATAAGAGATGGCGTTAGCTTTATCAAGTCATGAACACAATAAATAAAAAAAATTCATTTGCAGGTTTACGAATTTTTAAGGATTACTGGATGGTAGTGAATTGTTGAACTTTTTATTATGTTTGTAAAAAAAGGCTCGCACCAGATCAACCAAAAAGCCGGGCCCCTCCGGGATTTGAACCCGGGACCTCCTGCACCCAAAGCAGGAATCATACCCCTAGACCAAGAGGCCGCCTGAGTTGAGTAGCCAAATTACCAAAGGTGTCTGACTTGCGTAGCACTTTTATAACAGTTTGCTTCTACGCCACATTCGAATAATATTGAAACGGGTTCTGCGATTCCTAAATGCGCCACAAGTTAGAAAGCGCTTAGGTATTGTAGTTGTAGATGGTTGCTTCATTCCAACCAACGTTTGTATTTTAGCATTTCCATGTAAATGTTTGCAAATAATTCGAGTTTCTACTTTCATTAGATTAAACTATTCGTATTCGCATATAACTATTACGTATTCGCAAATTATTATGAATATGAAGTAATAATAATTTTATACGAATGTTTTTTTTTAATTTTTTTATTTATTAAACGTTGTGTTTTTTTTATATAACTTTTATTATGTCGTTTACAGAATTTTTCCCAACTAGTTAGGTACGTACCTACTAAGGTGACCCTAACCTAAGTAAGACTCGATGGAATGCAGCAAAACTATAACTAAGTATTTCTTTTTTAGGGTTCCGTACCCAAAGGGTAACAACGGAACCCAATTACTAAGACTTCGCTGTCCGTCTGTCTGTCACAGGGCTGTATCTCATGAACCGTGATAGCTAGACAGTTGAAATTTCACAGATTATGTATTTCTGTGGCTGCTCTAACAACAAAGACTAAAAACAGAATAAAATAAATATTTAAGGGGGGCTTCCATACAACAAACATGTTTTTTTTTTTGCCGTTTTTATAGATAATGGTACGGAACCCTTCGTGCGCGAGTCCGACTCGCACTTGGCCGGTTTTTTTTATATACATGTTGTAAAAAAACGTGACGTCGTTCTTGCGTCGACAAAATGCATACAGAATACATAGACAAAATATTCTATAGTTAGTCGTTAGCGTCATAGAGTAACGCTGTAGAATAAAAATAGACCAACAAGACGAATGGTCTTCAATTGCAGCTAGCCTGTAATTTACTGCTTCACCGACGCAGCTCCTAATTTGTAAGCTGTTTACACCTTGTACCTGATTGGCAGTCAGCTAACAGTCGTACACGTATTCCTTTAAGGCGCTCCCAGTCGATGATTGTTTTTGTTCGAAACGAAAAAAAAAATACTTGTGAACAAGCCACATCTCCTATTTTATAATGTATAGTATATGTGAATAAAGATGTACCCATCTTTAATCACTTCAATAAATAATCCTACCGACCGCTGCAATGACGACAAACACACGTCGGCGCGTGGTCCGCCTTAGCTTTTCGAATAAATTAATGATATAAATTATGTATAATTACTTATCAAAAATCTATTCTAATAGAAATCTAGATCTACATATTACCTATCTTTAACAATAAATCACAAGTTGATTTTAATAGTAGGTATATAAAATATTTCGATCATAAATTCTAAAACGTATCATTTTGAAATAATATCTTTATCGTGAAAAGTTTCTGCTATTATGTTTTCAGCTTAATATAAATCTAGGTAGGAACCTGAAGTAATATACTTATAAAAATAGGAGATGTGGCTTGTTCAGAAGTATTTCTTTTTTCGTTTCGAAAAAGAGCAATCAGCGACTGGGAGCCCCTTAACTGTAATAGTTACTAGCAGGACTACCCATACCCACACACATCCGGGCTGTGTCAGGGACGTAGCGCGTAGGGCCAATAAGCTTCTCTCTGCACGAAACCTATTTTTTAACCGACTTCCGATAAAAAGAGGTTCTTACGCCCGCTGTAGATACATTTTTGTAATTCCGCCAACTGTTAAATGATTTTAATTACCTATTATTTTTATATTCAATAGATTTCACCTCAAGGGTTCACCATTAAATTTCATCTACCTATGAGGAATTAGTAGTTTTTTACGAAAAAACTTGAAAACCATATCACTAAATGTGTTAGTATTTATTAAAAAGATAAAGCAACCTCAAAACTAGGTACAGACGAGCATAGGTAGGTACAAGGTGTAGGTCACCACATCCGTCACTGGTACTGCACGGATGCGATAAAACCTTTAAACTAAGCAATCTATATTAGCAGTCTTTATGTCATTTCAGCCACGCAATTTGATGTAATTAGAAATTACATGAGTGAGATAGGTACCGCCTGATATAAGGAAGCACCCGAGCGTTACTCAAACATGTTATTTCATTGAACCGCGAATATTGCGTAAATTACGTGTATTTATGGCCATAACTCATTTTTAGGGTTTCGCACAATGAGGTTGGAATATAAAGCCTCTAATGTTCGATGGGGTTTGTTTATGTGCCATTTTATACTAAACAGCCAAATATATTAGGTATTTTGGTCGTTTATCGAATTTTCTAACCTAACAAGGTTTAGATAAAAAATAATTTAAGGTGCTAGGGTAGTTAGGGTACAGTCAACATCAAAAATAAATCATGATTGGACGAAGTTACAAAAGGAATAGAATTACCTACCTACGAGTAAATGATAAATTAAAAATTTATAACTTTATTTATTGTTAGGTATTAACCACCAATATTATGAATAGGTGTAATTTAGTAGCAATAAAAGTATTATATTTTTGAATTATCTAACTAGATTTTAAAATAGAGATGTTCATGAATGATCATTAAATAATATGTTACCTACTTATCTAATTCTAAGAATCATTGTAATAAACAGCACTGCTTGTGTAAGACAAAGAGCCAATGTGGTTATGCATGAGCGAGACTCGCATACCAAAGGTTTAGTTGCCATAAGTAGAAATTATCAAAATACAGGATCATACGCCCGACTTCACAAACACAGCGTTGCTGTCAGTACAAAAAGTCGTATGTCAAAATTATGCTATTTTTTTTATTGGCTGTATGTGTAGTAAATCGATTTGCAGGAGTATAATATACGTATGTAAGCTATAAAACATAAACTATTAACATTTAAATAATGTAAAAAAACTTCATTGATAAGATAATAATCAGTTTTTTGGATCTCCTGAAAAACCTAACGATTTTACATACGACTTTTTGTACTGACAGCAACGACAGGACACTGTTAGGTACGTAATAGATGAAATTTGATAGAAAAATTACAAAGATTTTTACATCATATTCGGGAAAGAGTGAGTTTGAAACATTTTATATTTTTCGATGAACAGGATATGAACAATAAGAATTAGGAACACTAAAACACTGCGAGTGTGACATAATCATGTAAATCTGAATTTGTCAATACGAGTATAATATATAACAATACTAGCTGGACCCGCGAGAGACGTTGTCCTGTCTAAATTTAAATAATCACATAGAAAAAAAAGCACTTTTATTTTTTCGAATTTTCGAATTTTTCATTCTGATTTCTGTGCATAAAAGTACAAAGTTCGATAATAAACTTTCAGTCCCCTTTTTATCCCGTTAAGGGATGAAAAACAAAAAACTCTTAAAACACGTGATTCTTTAATGGTATTGAAGAGCATAAATACTAAATTTCAAGTAATTTTGATAATAAACCACGAATTTGTCATACAAACTTTAACACCCCGTTAAGGGTCGAAATTAAAAAACCCTTAGTCATGTTTAGTTATTTTATATTTTGAAATTAGATACCACATTTCATTTGTTTCAAATAAAAAATGGCAGAGTTTCATACAAACTTTCATCCCCTATTTCACCCCCTTAGGGGTAGAATTTCGGAAAATTCGTTCTTATCGGATGCCTACGTCTTACAAAGAACACACCCTCCAAGTTTCAAGTCTCTACGATCAGCGGTTTAGGCTGTGCGTTGATAGTCAGTCATTCATGACAAAGCATTTTATAGGCGTTAAATATAGCTAAGAAGCCTTATGATAAACAATAAAATAAAAAAAATTAAAACCGGTCAAGTGCGAGTCGGACTCGCGCACGAAGGGTTCCGTGCCATTAACTATAAAAAAAACGGCAAAAAAACATGTTTGGTTTATGGGAGCCCCACATAAATATTTATTTTATTCTGTTTTTAGTATTTGTTGTTATAGCGGCATCAGAAATACTGTGAAAATGTCAACTGTCTAGCTATCACGATTCATGAGATAGAGCCCTGTGACAGACAGACGGACAGCGAAGTCTTAGTAATAGGGTCCCCGTAAAATCCGTGCCTCGAGAAATTCTCGAGGCACGGATTTTTTTCCCCGTCTCGAACCAAGGCGGATTTCTCGAGTTTTCTCGAGTTCGAGAATTCTCGAGCAGAAACCCTAGTCTGGGGAAATTAATTATATTTAAAAATATTTTATATTTTTAATATGTGACCGACCTTGTATCACCTTGTAATAGGATTATCGAGAAGACTCGAGAACAAAGATTCTGTGGTTCATTTATGAGCACATAGGCGCGTCTCAGATGGATTGCGAAATCACGACCAGTCAGATGGTGGACAAATAATCGGAAGGTCAAATCGATTAAACGTTAGAGCCAAGTTACACATGGACGTGGATAAAACCACAGAACAGTCAAACCTTAGGGTCTTTAGTAGACATAGTATTCCACAGTTTATCTACGTTTGAGACAACCTCGGTGGCGTGGTGGGCGATTTCTTCGATTTTTCGCAGGCGCTTTTCTAGAACACGAAGGGAGGCAGAAATACCTAGTAACTATTATAGAATCTATGGTTTCTATTCTATAGTTCTTTAATCACTACATAGTATAAAAAGCAAAGTCGCTTTCCGCTTCCCGCGTCTGTATGTAATATGTATGTACTATGTATGTATGTTTGCTTATATCTTTAAAACTACACAACGGATTTTGATGCGGTTTTTTTTAATAGATAGAGTGATTCAGGAGGAAGGTTTATATGTATAATACATGCATAATATAGTAGAGAAACACTGATAATTTTAGAGGTTTCTAATGTGATGTCGTAAATAAACACATTTTTTTGCGCTTACATTGCAAATGCTGGCTGAACCCCACGAGATATATCAAAATAATGTACTACAGTATTGTACACCTTAAAAACGTCTACAAAAAAGTCCACGATGGTATTAGAAATGTCTTACGCACAGCGAAGCGGGCACGGGTCAGCAAGTAGTTACTATGAAAGTTTTATTCTTTAAATTCGATCGATGTTCAGAGCTCTGGAAATCACTACATAGTTTAAAGCATATTTATACGTATTAAACCCGTGCGAAGCCGGGGCGGGTCGCTAGTGAAATATAAGCCTGCTGACCTTTAGGCGTAGGTATAAGACCTACATCACAAAAGTGTCCCAAAATACATTATCAAGCGAAGTTCAAAAATAGAAAGAGCACCCTTAGAGGAACGAATCACTAAATTTATCTTCCGCACTTCCGCCATGTGTATTCCCAAAGAAAGTTGACGTCAGGCAAGCGGCCGGTTGTAAAACATAGGCCAAATCCTCTTCGCAACATGTTTGTCAACATATTGTGCTGTTGTAGTAGTTACCTAAAGGAGAAGAATGTGTACCTTTTAGGTAGGTAACGACTTGACATCAAAGAGGCAGTGTAGGCCTCAACACAGTCTGCTATCGAATTCTATTGACAGACCTTCCTGATGTTTGATTTGGTATAACTTATTGCAACACATCTACGAGTTCCACTGAATGTTGGTGAAGGTTATTGTGACTCAGCCATTTTATAATCAATATTAAACTACAAAATTCATAACATATTGGGTAACCCCTTTCACCTTGACCTGGCAGGTTAAAGAAATAATAACAATAAAAAGCGGCGACAAGCTTGCAACCTGTCACTGAAACTGGACAGGAACGCTATCTACTGCAAAATGTGAGTATGTGCTCGTTATACATTATTACAACAACGGGAAATTACTCACGTAAATGATAAATTGTCAATGAGGACACCGACAATGTTTCGATTCATCTAATTTCATCTATCTTGTAATAATGTGTGGTACAACTCACGAAAGTTTTGAAAGTGAAATATGTGCTCGTTATGTTTGGACGTGCTTCTGACTAACGTGCCACCCTTTAGACATCTTCAAGGATATGAGCGGCTGGAGATCTGTGAGGTTATCTACTTGGAGATTACAGTCGTGATCGTATTATTTTAACAATAATAAAATAACGCTAAGTACTGTGATCTCCAAGTAGCTACTCAGATCTCCATGCGCTCAGATCCTCGAAGATGTCTAAAGGGGGTAGTCAGAGGCACGGCACCAAACTTATCTAACTGGTATTATGCATAAGTTAGCATTCCGTGACTACGTGGTTCGTGATTGTAATTGATAAAAATACTAACAGGTTCCTTTAATGTTTCGCTTCATAATTTTGAGCAAGTGTTAATGTGCATACAATTTTTTCGCCAAGAAATAATCCATAGATTCACATTTTGTATTCGAACCCACGACCATCAGATTGAAATTCGATGTTCCTCCCACTCGGCTAACACGAAACTACACTCATTAAATGCCATCATATCTTCACTAGGACACACTTACGTGTCTACTTAAGTGTCACTTAGCGATGTCAATATTTACGGAAATGTCATAGCATAGTGCGTTTGAGATAGGCATGAACTTAAAGTTTGATGTAGATGGGAAATAGACCACCTATGTGCGGACTATGGAAGCGATGTAGTGCACGAATGCTAGTTATATCACGTTAGGTGCCGTCTTGCGTTTAACCCAATTACTTTACAATGAGTTCGAGTTAGGTAAACATTTGCGTACAGCGTGCTAAGGAAGGTTGTAGCATAGTCTATATAATTTATACTGTGGTTGTAGTAAGTGGGTATTTATGTCATCAATGCTTGAGTAAACTTATTGTTTCTCATTCATAAGTAACGAGTAATTCATAGGCCAACAAAGTCGAGAAATAGTAGGAAAATTAAAAAGAAATATGATCACGACTGTACTTAATCCCAAGTAAAAACATGCTGTTTGAACGTTTGAACTGTTTGAAGTCGATCACAACTTAGCATTTTTGTAAGCGGCGATGTGCTTGCCTTACCTGTAACGCATGGAATGCCAACTAGTGCAAATAGTAGATATGTGACAAATGTAATGTTTGGATGTGCCTCTGACTAACCCTTTAGACATCTTCAAAGTTCTGAGTGCCTGGAAATCTGAGAAGATTATTATCGTACCTACTTGAAGGTTGCAGTTACTTACAGTTACAGTCGTGATGGTATCGACAAAAGGAGGAAATTCTCAATTCGATTGTTATCTAAATAATTAAAACTCTTGTGGTACTGTCTAACTGACTGATCTATTAAGGCGCTCCCAGTCGA
This sequence comes from Hydriomena furcata, assembly GCA_912999785.1. Taxonomy (NCBI): domain Eukaryota; kingdom Metazoa; phylum Arthropoda; class Insecta; order Lepidoptera; family Geometridae; genus Hydriomena; species Hydriomena furcata. Next base: position 11,072,242 of record OU538824.1, read on the forward strand.
CGATTGTTTTTGTAATGTCGTATTTATAATAGTATATGTGAATAAAGATGTACCTATCTTTAATCACTTCGATAAATAATCCTACCGACCGCTGCAATGACGACAAACACACGTCGGCGCGTGGTCCGCCTTAGCTTTTCGAATAAATTAATGATATACATTATGTATAATTACTTATCAAAAATCTATTCTAATAGAAATTTAGATCTACATATTACCTATCTTTAACAATAAATCACAAGTTGATTTTAATAGTAGGTATATAAAATATTTCAATCATAAATTCAAAAACGTATCATTTTGAAATATTATCTTTATCGTGAAAAGTTTCTGCTATTATGTTTTCAGCTTAATAGAAATCTAGGTAGGAACCTGAAGTAATATACTTATAAAAATAGGAGATGTGGCTTGTTCAGAAGTATTTCTTTTTTCGTTTCGAAAAAGAGCAATTAGCGACTGGGAGCCCCTTAACACAGAAATCTGGAGGGTGAATTTCTTATAGTGTGTAGGGGTGCACTAAGAAAGGAATTCGCGAAATTCGACCCCTAAGGGAGTGCAGTAACTGAAGAGGTTGCAGTTTGTTTGAAAATAACTTCATGTAAACGAAGTCGCGGGGTTTTCCACTAGTGTAAGTATATTTTTACATTGACATTGATTTACATTGCTATATCTCTCTGATTTAATCGGGCTTTCATGGTCAACAAAACTCTTCACATAATTAAAATCATTTTTTTTTTTTAGGCTTATTTTATTCGAATATTATAGGACCTTCATAAATACCTACTTATGCTATGTTTAAAATGTAGAAGGTTCATAAACTTTTTATGTATTTTTTTTAATTTTTAGATTTATTTGCACACTATTTTTGACCATTTTTTGGTATTTTGCAGTTCTGGTAACAATACAATAATAAATGGTGACAGCTAGCTGATCAGATGATGGAGTCATGATCTGTTCAACGGACACTCACAACGGAACTCTTTGGTCCGCCTTAGCTTTTCGAATAAATTAATGATATACATTATGTATAATTACTTATCAAAAATCTATTCTAATAGAAATTTAGATCTACATATTACCTATCTTTAACAATAAATCACAAGTTGATTTTAATAGTAGGTATATAAAATATTTCGATCATAAATTCTAAAACGTATCACTTTGAAATATTATCTTTATCGTGTAAAGTTTCTGCTATTATGTTTTCAGCTTAATAGAAATCTAGGTAGGAACCTGAAGTAATATACTTATAAAAATAGGAGATGTGGCTTGTTCAGAAGTATTTCTTTTTTCGTTTCGAAAAAGAGCAATCAGCGACTGGAAGCCCCTTAACACAGAAATCTGGAGGGTGAATTTCTTATAGTGTGTAGGGGTGCACTAAGAAAGGAATTCGCGAAATTCGACCCCTAAGGGAGTGCAGTAACTTAAGAGGTTGCAGTTTGTTTGAAAATAACTTCATGTAAACGAAGTCGCGGGGTTTTCCACTAAGTATAAGTATATTTTTACATTGACATTGATTTACATTGCTATATCTCTCTGATTTAATCGGACTTTCATGGTCAACAAAACTCTTCACATAATTAAAATCATTTTTTTTTAATTTTTAGGCTTATTTTATTCGAATATTAAAGGACCTTCATAAATATCTACTTATGCTATGTTTCTAATGTAGAAGGTTTCAAGAAGGTTCATAAACTTTTTATGTATTTTTTTTAATTTTTAGATTTATTTGCACACTATTTTTGACCATTTTTTGGTATTTTGCAGTTCTGGTAACAATACAATAATAAATGGTGACAGCTAGCTGATCAGATGATGGAGTCATGATCTGTTCAACGGACACTCACAACGGAACTCTTTGGTAAATAGTTCGATTGAATAAAACAAAATCATACCTGTCAAGCAGGGATGTTACGGAGCTTCGACTCCGACTCCGATAAGTCGGAACATCCGATTGTTATTATACCTCCGACTCCGACTTCGGTTCCGAATCTTTTAAATCGGAGGTTTTAATCGGAGGATGTGTGATACACATGTCATTAAAATTATTACTACAAGGTTTTTTTTTTACATTTACATTTAATAAAACAAAATAAAAAAAAAATCAACACAAAAACAACCTTGGAGTGATTTTGATTTAATTTGTTAACTGTTAAATATTAATAGGAAACATGGCAATTTTTATTTTCATTGTCTGTAAATTGATTAAGTACTTTCAAATTAAAATTAAAAATGTTCACTGAATAATGTTTTTATTCTTCTCTGCCGCCACTTCTGATTCCTGATACTGCCTCCGACTCCGACTCCGACTCCGATAAATCAAATTTAAAAACTCCGATAATAATAATAATAATAGAGTTTAGGAAATCCAACCCTTAAGACAGAGAAAATGGGTAAATAAACCCTTATTGAACAATTTCTTTAAGTAAGTAATTTGTTTTATTCCATAAAATAACAACCGATTTAGCTCATAAGTATACCCACTCAATTCTCAGTAAATATTGCTACTACCTATTCACCTTCTATGTTACATGCAGATCGGATTATATCGGAGCAGTTCGACAATTGTGCTCAGACAAAATAAATATATATAGGAGTGCATGCATACATAAAAACGCCGATTCGTCGTAGTTGATTCCAAGATCAACTATTTCCAAGCACGATAAGACTTTAGGACTTCTCAGATTTTCTAACGCTTAGTTTATTTAAGATTTTAGAAGTAAAGAAGCTTTCCAAACTTGTAGTACCTAGGTATCTACTGCCCACATTTTACTTTATGTATTTCATACGTGGTAGGTTGCCAGTTATATATTTAACTACCAGTTATATATATCTACTAGTTTTTATAGCTTAAGCAATAAAATATTGGAATGGACAGCGACATCTTCCTGGCGCGCGTGCCTTTACTCCATTATATTAAAGGTACCTTACTCTTAAGGTACATACGAGGTCGACATTCTGAATGTCTCGAAAAACTTGATCAATCAAGTAAAATATATAATGTGTGCTTCATGAAAACCTGTTCGTGAACAAGATTGATTATCAAAAAGGCAAGCGGCAACACAGCTGTTTGTCTTCTTTCTTTGACTCTAGGTATTTACTTTCCTGAATATGAGCTTACCCAAAGAAGGACCCTCTATACAAACGCATGGTTTCATTATTGAATAATGACTACTATATTATACCTACAATTCGATAAACCTGGGCGTCTACTCCGCAAAATGATTTTGACAATACGATAGTGCTCCGATATATTCGGCCAAACCGCACTCTTAGAATGTATGACGTCAATCGTCTGTCGTTGCATCGTGTCGGGAACGATGTGATGTTTGTCACGATATATCAATTATCGGTTTGCCGAGTAGACACCGTGATTACCTATCACCAATCGTCATACTCTCGTATGACATTGGCATTTCACATCATAGGTAAAACCATCTTTTGTATGCTGCGTACCTACGCTGTTGCACAAACGCGTCGATTGACAGCACACATAAATAATGGTCCAATGATAGAACAATATTCCCATCAGCCAAGTCAACCTTCCATGAACCATGGAACCTGCAGATAATGGTTAAAGTTTCGGCATAAGTTAATATTATAATTAATGTCGATAAATGTAGCTCCATAGTGTCAAAAACCATTCGTGCATGATTTTCCTTGAACCCTACGCGCGTATGTCCAGTCCCTCCCTCTAGGCTCGCTTCCAGTCTATAAAAGAATTGGACACGGTGGCTTTGTCATCTGTGAGTTAGTGACTGCAGCAGTGCTGTGTTGTGTGCACATTCAAACCAAACTTGCCAAGGTATTGTGTTTACGTGTTGGTTTACGCGGATGCATGAAGAAGTCGCTTCTTGGGACTTTCTGAAATAAAATATTAATCATAATCATAACCCTAAGGGTTATAGGGTTGTTAGTTGAAATGCATATTTAATGCGATATTTACATATTAGGTAGGTAATTTGGGGTAGCGTGTGCTACCCCATTTAGAATATTTGGTACGAGTAACTGCATAATTACACAACTTAATTTTATTTCAGGCTTTCGCTGTAGTCACGCAACAAGCATTAAATAATAAAGGACAAGTGCGAGAGGCTCGCGTTCTGTGACTTCATACCGTAATTTGGGTCTTTTAGTCTTATCATTTGAAAATTAGCATTTTTATAAAGAGCTATCATGCTAACTTCACCCTCTTTTCAGTCGTTTTTGGAGTATATCTAAATTTGTACATTTTCCACTCTATATTTCCTGTCCCTGAAACACTAAAAAGCACATTTAAGTTTTTTACCATTTTTATGTGCTTAATTATGTACAACAATTACTCATTGTTCCTTGCTGGCTATTCCAATTTCAATGGGTTTATCGCAATCGGATAGAGTATACCTAATCCCGAGGTTCCATTCAAATTTTATAAATGTTAGATCTATGGGTTTTCCGGTAATCTACATAATCTCACCAATATTTCACGTTTTGTTACTTAATAAAGTTATTTAGGTAGATATTTACCTACCTGCAGGGTAGATCGATTAAAGTCGGTTTATATTAAATTGTAAAAACGCAATTATTGGTTACCACTAGCTTTTCCCTTTTGCGATTATTTTACGTTCGCATCAGTCCAATTTAGGTACTCATGACTACAATCGGTATAGGTAAAAAATAGATCAATGGCCTAAGTAGAACTTTAACATAATGCCGAAGTTTCACATTATTGAAGTTTCACCTACAAACATCATTGTTGGTAGATATTAATAAACGTTATAACCTACTTACCTATGTTACTCGAAGGTGGCTGAATTGTAGTAAGACCTTCATGAATAAACATTTCTATTATTTATTATTATTATGTAGTTTATTTGAGTGCTAGGTTGGTATTCAGTAGAGATACCTAACGAAGCAAAATGTTTTCTCCCGCGCCTGTCGCAACCGGATCGCCGCGAGATGGCTCGGAAATGTTGAACGAAAACCAAATAGAAATGTCTCAATTTCCGTTGGAACGGTTCTTAGAAAAATTGCAACATTTCTTCTTATTCAATTTTTACATCGAAATAATCTTTCACCGTTTTATATTAGTAGCAGCTTTTCAGTACCAGAAATTTTATATCATGTTTATTTTTAAAGGTGGTTGAATCAGAAAATTGGTAGTTTCCCACCGGGAAAACGTTATGTGAATGAATGCATACTAAAATATTGAAATCAGAATATTGGAATTGGAGGTAAAATGTTTTCTGTTTTTTGGTAAATTGATTTTAGTTTGTATTCCTTTACATACTTAGTTAGTTTAGGTTTTTAAATACCATATTACGAACGGAAACAAATAAGAAGAATAAAAAAATCCGTTCTTTTCTTTATAACTGCTGTTGGTGTCGAAGGTGGACTAGAGTTCTAATAGTCTTTGTTACTACTAAGACTTCACTTTTTGTCCACGTCTGTACTATCTGAATATAGCTGATTAAATTTTAATTTACCATGGCTCTAATAAAAAAATACGAATAAAGAAACCGCCAAAATTAAAACAAAAACTTTACTGAGTGGTTGAGAATGAAAAAAAAGGATGATGGGATCGACAAATAGAGCAATTTAGTAGTCAAATAATACAATAAAATCGGCCAAGTGCGAGTCAGACTCGCGCACAAAGGGTTCCGTACCATTATCTTTAAAACACGGCAAAAAAACACGTTTGTTGTATGGGAGCCACACTTAAATATTTATTTTATTCTGTTTTTAGTATTTATTGTTATAGCAGCAACAGAAATACATTATCTGTGAAAATTTCAACTGTGTAGCTATCACGGTTCATGAGATACAGCCCTGTGACAGACAGACGGACAGACGGACAGACGGACAGCGTAGTCTTAGTAATACCCAGAACAAACAGTAATAACCAGAACTGTGCTAAATAGACGATCTTAGGTATAAGGTTTTCTTAATGTCACCAATGTGTTACGGAAACCGGAAAAAAAAAAAAGTATAACTACGTCTTGTATATAATCTAGATGGCCAATACGTGCAACCTTGAAATGTAGAGCCTTTTGTTTTACAAACTATTTTGAAAATACAAGTGCCCTTTTTGCGGCTTCCGGGCCCTTCACATTGCAAACCCCTTTCAAACTATTTTGGTTTTGAACCGGTTCTCGAGTAATCGTATCTAATAACTGTATCAAGAAGGTATGAGCAAAACAAAAAATGTAAATTTACCTACTTTCAAATAAGTTGTTCCTACCTACACTTTGTAATACACGCTACTACTACTAAGTACCTACAACTACGGTCGGGAAACATGTTACGCCATTTTAAGAGCGGTTCTCAACAGGATTTTTAAAGTAAATCCCCTTTTGTAGTAGCAAGACCACAAGTCATATTTATATAGTGTACCAAATTTATAGTATAACAAACAGACATAAACGAGCTATGTTTATATACCTAATAGTTTAGTTTTTTCATCGGATGTACCCCGGGTACATGTCAGTGTGTCCGAAAAGGTTGGTTTGGTACCGACCAGACTCATATGAAGGATTATTACAAAGATCCAATTAGATAAGACGTGTTCACCCGAACCTACAGATCCTATTAAGATATCTCTGGGAGCAAGTCTCAACGTTGCATTTGCTCATGCCAATTTTTTTTTTCTTCAGAAAATATAACAATGCAGTCTTCCACGATAGTCATCCTCGCCTGCCTAATCGCCATGGTGGCAGCGGCTCAGTACGAGCACTACCCAGCAGTGGAAGCGGTTCAGGAGGCAGTACATGACACACCGGTCCACGACAGGAGTCCACGGACCAAGAGAGGTCTTCTGCTGTTGAAAAAGAAACTCTTACTTGGTAAGTTTATTCGTCTGTAGCCACACCTGGCGATGAAGATCCATAATGACTTAATGACAGAGGATCGACCGCATAACTTGCCCACCGAAGTTTTAGCTTATCAAGTACCTATCAACCACGAGTGCTTACCAACGAGTAGGTATTGAAATACCTGGCGGTAGTTGTTTGGATAGTTTTGGCATTTTGCGGTAGCAATCCATACGTGACAGGTAGCAAGCCCATCACCGCTTTTAAGAATACCTTGAATTCCTTACGATGTTTTCCTCTACTGTTTTAAGCACGTACTTATTAATAAGCATATAATGTTTCTATTAGGAAAATCCTAAATATTATTCCATCGACCTTCGAATTTAAAGTCGAGGTTCCTCTCACTAGGTCAACACTTTCCAGTTATATCCTATCCTTTATGTACCTACCACTTTCGTAATCAAGACGAAGTTAATGACACTTCATTTTTCACAAAATCCATTAATCACATACACCGATTCTTCATTGATGAGCTTATGATAGTGAATTTTCATACAAAAACACTTATAAGATCAAGTACATGATAAGCAAACATAATAAACATAGACATAAATAGGAGGAAACAATAGAAACCTAGAGGTAAATCCACCTGCTGTGCAAATTGAATTAAATATTTAGTTCCTTCCGTTGCCTACGAGAATAACCTTCTGAAAATATGAATCCTTCAAGTTGTTTATTTTGGTTAGTTTATTCATGAACTCTGTGCTATCCATATTTTAGAATATATTGAGTTGGTAGTAGCTCTGCTCAAGTTGTGGGATCGATTCCCATAAAATTTACATTATTCCCATTATACCAGTTTGTGTTTAGAGACTAAATTTTTAAATTAATAAGTCCAAAGGATAAGATTTTGATTACTTCATTTTCAACCCTTTTCAATATTTATGGGGTAGAATTTCTACTATGCCCTTCATAGCACGCACCTACGCATCAAATCAAATAACTCTGCTACAAGGCTCTACTACCAACGGTTTGGGCCGCTGCGTTTTCTATTAGAGTCAGACGACTTTGATTCTTTATATATACAAGTGTCCCAATTTTTTTTATCAAATAGAGTCCAGAGGCTAATCCAAGTAATGAACTACGACTACGTAATGCAAATCCGCTTAGCTATTACGAAACACAAACGTTCAAATATCACAAACTTACGCATTTACAATATTAAGTAGGCACTTAGGATAGGATTCTATGATATTAATTCTCATTTAGAGATACTTGACAATTATGCAGAGATCGCTATCTGGCGATCCCAGATTGGAATGCCAGATATTTGAACCAATATTGTTCGAGTATACAATCGTTTACGCACATAATGAAGCACCTGATATTAATGAATGAGTATTATTTAGTTATTCGGGTCAATATCAACAATATGTGTACACTATAAAAACTCGTGCTAATTAAATAGTACCTACTGGCATATTTATATATAATTACACGAGGTTTTTTAACGGATATTTACCTAAAGCCTGACGTATTCAGGTACATATTGGTATTTAGTATGCGTGCGTGAAACGCCTTTTGTGTGATGCAAGAGTTAGTCACTAGATTGTGACAATCCTTGATGAAAATTTTTACGTGGGAAACCTATTGTAGTTTCATCGATTCGAGTATTTACAACGATAAATTGCTTGTCAATGTTTTTACTTCGAAAAGAGGACAATTCTACACAAACCAACAACTGCTTATGTATTTATCACCACTTACTCGTATCTTGTGAGGTGATTAAGTGATTCATTGAATAATGTATTTTCTCGATAGATGTAAGCGTTACAGTTTCATTTTATATATTAGTCACGTAGGAATCTTATATACAGATTACAGAGTGTCTCAAAAATAGTGTCGAGCCAGAGTTAAGGTATCGGAATCGCCCTCATATTTGTACCTCATATAATAAAGGCATATCTCTAAGAGTGATCTACCTCTAGACTTTCGCTTGGCAAGCTTTTTGGACATCACTACATAGTATAAAGCAAAGTCGCTTTCCGCTTCCCGCGTCTGTATGTCTGTATGTATGTTTGCTTATATCTTTAAAACTACACAACGGATTTTGATGCAGTTTTTTTTAATAGATAGAGTGATTCAGGAGGAAGGTTTATATGTATAATAACATGCTACCCGTGCGAAGCCGGGGCGGGTCGCTAGTTCTGTATAAAATTATTGACAATATAAGGGCTGGTGATAATTGTGATTTCTGATTTCAGGTGCCCTCGGACTGAAAGCTGTAAAAGTTGGTGCTGTCGGAGTAGCAGGAGCTCTGGCTCTTAAAAGCAAAGCCGGGTAAGGAAAAACTATATTATTTTTTCTTATTGATATTACCGATAGTTGCCAGTTCCTATTTAAAAAAACGGTCTTGCTGAATATAAATTGATATAAAGTTGATATATTTTATCATCATAACCTACCCAATACCGCATTTGGAGTCTATATTTCTGTAAACTTTAGGATGTTCCTATCTAGCAGTCACAGGTATGACTCACAACACATAACAAATACGCCTGACACTTTTTCATACATTTGTTAGTTGGATGATAATATTGAAATGAATGAATAATAATAGGGCATACAACAATATGTACAAAATAAATGAATAAAACATGGAAACCCATAAAAATGGCTTTGAATTAATAAATCAAATGATAAATTCCACTTAAAAGTTATTTTTAATGCTATTGACTAATACTCGTACCTGTAAATCAAATGGAAACTACTTAATGTATAATATTACGCATTTGATTGTAATTTTTATGTTCGTCAAAATAGGGATGGTATTTGGCTAACCAGGTTTTGAAACAGGTATTCGCTTAAGAATCTGCAAACCAGGTGCGTCCTTGCAGCAGGTCGACACGGCTCCGCGCCCCTTAATCTACCTGTTACGTGTCTCGTACGTTATACGCGTATTTAACTCCAAACGCTTGCTCGTGTATTTATTCGCACAATTGTGTTCCTTAAATATATGATTGCAAGGGCTAACTTCATATACAACAAACCTGGAAACCAAAGTAATCTAATTCTTAAATTGCACTGCTCTGATACTCGACATCACTACTTAGGCCCATCTCTACATCAAAACATACCTTACAGTATAATAAAACAGGTTACAAAATTCGATGATTTAAATTGGAACTTGGAAATTCCAAACATATTTTTTTTAGTCAATACTCTAAAATAGATCAACATTCTTTCAACTGATATTCGATGTTGAATAAAACATTACCTACCTATACCTGTATACCGAGTTCTCCACATAATCTATCTAATTTTACTACAATTATTTTTTTGATTAAATATTTACCTATTATGTTGGCAATGTGGACATTTAGCATTATATTATATACACTTATACAGGTACTTACATAATATTGTATAAATACATAGACGCCGAACTGATAACCTCTTTTTTAAGGTATTAAAAAAAATTGGCCTACATTTATTACAACATTATTCTGTCTCCAAACTTTATAAAGATTTCATGAATATTTTGACCTGACTTCAACTCGATTTAGCATGAATACCTATTGATTTATTGTGACCCCTATAAAAACTGTGTTTTTAATACCCACATGCATATGAGTATCATAAATAGAGTTATTGGTAAATTTTGTTCAATCTTACAGTCATGGTCATGTTAGTCATGGTCATGTTAGCCACGGCCAAAGACATCTCCCCACGTCACAAGTAAAAATTCAAAGGTGAGTTTAGTTTCGAGGTAGTGAACTTTGTAGTTCGTCGTCCCATTCGATATGAAATGGTTCTGTTGCTAGTAGATTCTTCAAACATATTGGTAGTAATATTTATAACTATCATATATTATAATCGTAATTTATATAACTTCCTAATCTACATAGATCACTGACGCACGCTTTGTAGTATTATATTGGATGGTTGCACAAACACATTCCTATGTTTATTAATCTGTAGATAGTTTGTTCATTTTGATATTCTTTTTGTTATATTACGGTAATCTTTCAGTCTCAACCATCATCATTTTGAACCTCTGCATTCCAACTTCGAAGTTCATGAGTAAGTGACGTATGACCGCACTTATATGGTGTCTTTGATGCACGTTTCAATATGACCTTTTCACCAAGCACTTCGATAGAAATTCAAAACAAAATCAACTTTACCCGAAAGTCATTGTGACACGAGATGATGGAGCTTTATGATTACTATAAAAACTTTACAACGTAACTTTGTCGTGTTTGGGCTTAGATTTGTCAAGATAAAAAAAAAATTACAAACTTACTTAGTATTCATATATCTACCGTTGAGCGCGCTTGAATCTATTTATATATTTTTTTCAATTTTATACTACTATTTCGGGTAAAGTCTATAATAGTCTACATGTTGTCACAGGTAAGGAATGCGGATTCCTCGATGACAAATGGCGATCTTTAATCCAAACCAAATTGAATGCTTTATATGCTTCAGAACTATAAAACTCATAAACTTATGCACAATAAAAAATCGAAGAGGTTGAATAGGCCTTAATAGGTATAAAACAAGAAAATGGAAAAACCAACATAGTTTTTCCTACGCAATTTAAATTAGGTATTCCTACGCAATATTTTATGGATAATATCCAGAAGTCGCTCTGAACTTTTGTCTAAGTGGTCTAGTAGGTAAGACTTATTGTTTCCATTGACGACATGCTAATCACGTGCTGTCGTAGTTCTCATACTCAGATATTCTAAACGCTAGTGTGTTGTGTATCGCAGTTGCTGTGCTGTAACTAGGGCTACCAGATGGGATGACCAGAATATCTAAGCAAAATTTCAAAATGTCAGGATTTTGGAATAATTGTCGGGACAATTTTTATTTTGCTGGGACTCATATAAAATCCCGACCAATCCCGACCATCTGCCAACCCTAGCTGTAACGCACACTAGCGTCACGGAATACCAGCTATAAAGTAGTGTAGGCTGCTACTATATAATAGCTCAATGCTGCACCCATTTTGCTGTCACAATTTGTACCTATCTACTGTATTCGATAATATATTCTCTTGTGTTTTTTTGTTTCACAATACAAACTATTCTATTTTATTTAGCACAACAAATCAGCATTGTCATCCAGAGTGGCAATAGCACCAGCATCTTGGGGATGCCTCCGACTGATAGTGATCTGGATCAGTTAAGCTGCCTATAGACTGCTTACAATGATCTTTGGATAGCTCAACTGTTTCTTGTGTTTTTCTTTCTGTAAATAAAAATAATATTTTCTGTTGGGTATACCCGTGTAGCCTATCTGATTGTCTGATATATTTTTTAATTTTCAGCTGGTCCGGTTAAGACTGACTGCATTGGAAGTTTTCTGTGAGCAAGTCAAATGTACAGTAGTACCAAATTATTATAGTTTAGAGTATCTAAATGTTAAGTTAGTTTACAAAAGAGGCTGATGGGCAATATCGGTATATATAATTGATTTGGTTTTTGAATACTTACTAATAATACTAATTATTCTATAACTTCTAGTAAGATACTGGATAAAAATATTAGTTGCAATCTATCTATACCTACCTAGGCACAAGTGGATTACGAAGGTCTAATATCTGTTCACAGTTTTGTATCCATGTGTTATTTTCGCTAGGGCTTAATTATATTCAAAACACTCAATAACATGTTATTTTTTGAAAAAGTTCCATAATATTTTAATGCTATTCAAAATGTGCCATTATAATTTTTTATTGGACTAGCACACGACAGTTAAAATAGGTTGATAGAAAATATCCAAACGGGTTAAATGAAAACAAAACAACTCTATATTAGGTAGGTATTATCATAATTTGATTAATATATGTATGTAAAATACTGTTGAGTATAAAAAAAGTTTCTTTTTTTAGATTTTTTACGTTTGCTAGAAATTGTTAAAAGTTTTAATACTTACCTATTTCTCTTTGTGTTTTGTGTCTGTAATTTGCCAGTTGGTAATTGATTGTAAAAGTCGACGTTTGTTGTAATATTTATAACAACGATGCTTAAATAATATATGCCCAATTTGTTTTATTGTTAATTAAACATTTTTAAATATGAAATTTGTTTGACTTTGTTCTTTTCAACGAAATCCGCAAGGTTAGGTTCTGATCTGAAAATATATATTGGAATAGATAACATAGGAAAACCAGCGCTCGTCTCTCGGTAACATATAATAATGGATGACAACCACAAAGTGCTGCTCGGCTTGTATCTACTCGTATGTAGCTGAAGCATAACTTTGTTGGAGTAACAGGTTTCATATTAATTTATTTGTTGTTCATGTTACTAGACTCATTATTTTTACATAAAGAACGTATGATCCTGTAACTTCTAACGTTTTTCGACAAATATCCAAATAGAAGTACGGCTAATTATTGCTGACTGATTTCTATTTAAAATATACCAATCTTGAGGAATTACGATTCATCATCATCATCAGCCTGCCTTTATCCACTCAAGTGGAGTCGGCACAATGTTTCTTCTTTGTGTACTCCCCTATCACTCGCCATCGCAGTATTTACAGTACCTATTAATATTTATCTTGAGGAATTACGAGTGCAGTGCGTATAATATTAGGAGAAAATGTTTATGTCACAAAAGCCATAAAAAACGTCTCGAAAGATCATAGGTTTCCGATCCCGGCAGTGCATCAATTGTTTTTTCTATAAATATTTAAAACTAGCTGACCCGTGCCCGCTTCGCTGTGCGTAAGACATTTCTAATACCATCGTGGACTTTTTTGTAGACGTTTTTAAGGTGTACAATACTGTAGTACATTATTTTTTCCCTACAAACCTTGTACTGATAAAATAAATTAAGAATTTTGGTAGAATGCGTATCATTCATTAGGCAAAACTGCGTTGCTATGACGACTAAATGTTTTTAGTCTGTGATGTCAGATTTGTTGCACACCAACGCCATCTATACCAAAATCATCCTTTTTGCGTTTTTTTATCATTTAGGGGTTATTTTTCGGATTATAAGTTCTCCCTTTATTTATTCTGTTTTTTTATCTACAGCAAATTTTATCTTAATCCGATTTGTCGTTTATTTTTGTTAAGGAACAAACATAGCAGCCTTATCACAAACTTTCGCATTTATAATATTATTAGGATAGGATGTACCTACCGATTTATAAAAAGTAAATGCAAATTCTCAGGCGGCCAAAGCAAAAACATAGGCAGCTATTAAGAATTACTTATAGTACTCGTAGCTACTCGTGCTGCGAATTGTGAACATAGTTTTCATAGGCGCAGGATGCATTAATAGATCTTCTACCGCTACTACTTCTGTCTACTATCTAGTCGTGGACAGTAATAGCTGTGGTAATAGGTAGATAGCACTTAGAATTGTAGGTAGAATGAAAGCCGATCGGTAAGACAATTTTTGAAAATAATTACAGTAGTTTTTCAAACAGTTAGACAGACATAGATATATAATAAGAACACCTGATATAAATACGATGATGAATATTTACCCCAAATTATATTTCTAGATGAATCAGATAACCAATAGAATACTTTTTTAAACTATAAATACGGCTAATTACCACGTTTCTTGTTGTATTCGCCGATCTGCCGTTTATTGCGCTCGTAGGCGATGCTCATGATGAAGAGCATCTGAATTGTTTCGAAACATTAGCAATACAACAAGAAACGTGGTAATTAGCCGTATTTATAGTTAGAATGAGTAACAACCACGATAGTTTTAATTCTATTATAGAATACTTAGATACTTTTATTGTAAAATAGCTGTCCCGACAGACGTTGTCATGTCAATTTTATATATAAGAATATACAAAGTTACTTAGGTACTTAGACGTAGGTACCTTAATAGGTTTTTAATAACACCTAGATGCAGAACAAATATCTTTATGTTCATCACATAAAAACAAATGTATGTCCTGTGTGGGAATCAACCCTACAGCGCAAAAGGTAGCTTCTATCAGCTTATCTGTGAGGTCAGTCTGATATTAGGTACGGCGTAATGCGTTTTGGTGAAACCTTCGTCAAATTAAATAAATTCACCAAGTTCGAGCTAAACTTGCGAACCGAGAGAGTCGTTTTCCAGTGGCGACATTTAATTTTGAAATTGGAACAAAATTACAGGCAGGGAAAAACAAAAACAGTATTTATTGTTTAGGTACTAGTGGAAATCCCCACGACTTGGTTCACGTGAAGTTATTTTCAAAGAGATTTCAATCCCTGCTTCAATGCAAAAATTCTTGTCTTAGTGCACTCCTACACACCAAAAAGAGTACCCCTTCAAATATTAAGATTCTTATCTTAGGACCAAAGTGCTCAGGAACCTCAAGAACGACAGACAGACGAAGTTGTTTTCTCTTATATTATGATTATTAGCCGTTTTGCCCGAGTTGAAGGTACTTTCACTCCCAGCCGTGTATGAATAGATTTATTATTTCGGAAAAAAATATACTTCAACGTTTGGTGAACGTGCCTCTGACTACCGCTTATAGTCATCATTTGAGCGCTTGAAGATCTGAGAGTATGTCCGCTTGTAATAGTGTTAAAGACAAATAAAGCCCTAGTCTTTAGTTATCTGAAATATTACAGTTATTTTATTAGGATGAGTATTCAAAATGTAAATTTTTATGGTTACTTGAATAATCCAAGTAAACATAAATATAAATGGTGATGTCACTAAAAACTGGTTAGTACAATAATAATAAATGGTCTAGGAATGTTGAACCTTCCAACTTTCCTAATTCTTCGTCAATAATGGTCTATGAACCGGATCCGAATTGATCTAAATATATAAAACTCTCGCGTTACTGACTGACTGACTAAGCTATCATCACACAGCCACTTGTCCTAGAAACATGAAATTTGGAGGGTGTATTCTATTTTTTGTGTAGGGGTGCACTAAGAAAGGATTTCCCAAAATTCAACCCCTAAAGAGGTGTAGTGGGGGTTGAAGGCTAGAAATACCTAACTTCAAGTGAACGAAGTCGCGAGGATTTCCACTAGTCTCGTATATTATGGTAGGTATAGACTGTCTCTCCGATATAAGACGATAATTATTATGAGCACTGACCTTTATAAAAAACGTTATAAATAGTTGTTTATACTTTTTGGGATATTTGATACAGATGAATATGAGGTGTAAAGTAGGTATATATAGAATGTTCCAAAAATTGTGTCAAGCGGTAGTCTAGAGGTAGAGCACCTTTAAAGAAGACAAATATCACCACCTTGTATAAAAAAAATCTAGATAAACAATAGGTTTGGATGTTTGTTACTCATCACGTTGTAAAGGCAAAAACGATTTCGATGAAATTTGGTGAGTATTAATAGATACCTGGATTTAAACTTTGAATATTTTTTATCTCGATACCACGCATGAGAAGACGTGGGCTCTAGCTAAGCTAGTTTTAAAATATATCATTCACTGTCACCCTTTATTAAAAAATACGTATGCACTTAGGTTGAGGAAGATAATATTTAAAACATTTTAAAAGGCATTTATAACATCAGTGCTTGTTTGAGATTCAATGTATAGTACACTTGCATTCGCCCGCGGCTTTTATCACGTGGCAGCTAGATAAGTGGCCTGTGATCTCAGTACTATACCTACTATATAATCAATAGGTACTTTTTATTCTATAGTCACGATCTATAATTATGTATTCCAATTATATCTGTATCTGCCAATTGTATCTGTCTCCTGTGGCACATCGCTAAAGTAACCCTAATCAAGTCTCCTCGATACAGGCCTAGCCTAGTGAGGGACTGAAAGAAATCCCTTGAAATTATTTCTACGAAATTTTGTAAATTTAGTTAAGTTAGTATGTACCTAGTTATAGATAATTGTAGTTTAGGATCAATTGTTAATAACGCGCGAAAAACTAATTATTAAACTTATTCAAACTTACACTACTTAAAAAATATAATTGTTAATTTTATATCGTTTCATGATGATATTATAAAACGACTTAAAAACTCTAAAACCTTTGCTTTTTAACACAAGTTACTAGGTACCTATTAATTAGCAAGGTAGAAGCGTTCAAATTCAAATTCAAATTCAAATTCAAATTCAAAAATCATTTACTTCAATAAAATCACAAGGATCACTTTGAAACGTCTTAGGAACTAGGTGAAGCTACGCCGATTCCACACGACCAAGCCTAGAAGAATCAGGCAACAAACACGGCTTGTGGTCTACCTTTTTTTTAATGATCCTTTCCTTAATGCTATGTAGAGCTCCAGTGTGGTGCCAATCGAACAAGGTGAAGGCTCAAACAAGAATAATAATTAAAATTACCTACTACTCAAGTACGTACAACAATAAAAAAAATAACTAAAGAGCTTCAACACAAATTCAAAAAGCAACACAATGGTGTTCAATGGTCGTCACAATGACGAAGTAAAAAATATGAACTGTAATGCCTAATAAGTACGATCGATTTCCACTTAGATGTCAAAGCGCTCGGATCCTTGAAGATACGAGTATATAAAGGAGTTAGTCAAAGGCACATCGATACATTAAATTTGGATTATTTCCTCACGATGTTTTCCATCACCGTTATGAACACGTGTTAAGGGGCTCCCAGTCGCTGATTGCTCTTTTTCGAAACGAAAAAAGAAATACTTCTGAACAAGCCACATCTCCTATTTTTATAAGTATATTACTTCAGGTTCCTACCTAGATTTCTATTAAGCTGAAAACATAATAGCAGAAACTTTTCACGATAAAGATATTATTTCAAAATGATACGTTTTAGAATTTATGATCGAAATATTTTATATACCTACTATAAAAATCAACTTGTGATTTATTGTTAAAGATAGGTAATATGTAGATCTAGATTTCTATTAGAATAGATTTTTGATAAGTAATTATACATAATTTATATCATTAATTTATTCGAAAAGCTAAGGCGGACCACGCGCCGACGTGTGTTTGTCGTCATTGCAGCTATTTATCGAATCGATTAAAGATGGGTACATCTTTATTCACATATACTATACATTATAAAATAGGAGATGTGGCTTGTTCACAAGTATTTATTTTTTCGTTTCGAACAAAAACAATCGTCGACTGGGAGCGCCTTAATGCGCATCAAAACTTTTCGAACAGAAAAATTAATTGATGGCTTGCCGGGATTCGAACTCGCATTCGACCAACACAGCTCCAATACAAATTGATCCTAATAATTTAATACAAGATCACGCATCAGATGAAATATTTATTCGGTTCATACATTGACCTCATAAAGCCTTGAAGATATTTGAACTTGGTAATTTTTATTTGATGTAACTACTATTAAATGAAATGTTTTGACGTGCCTATGGCTAACACCTTCATATTATCTCAGATCTGATCGCCTGGATAGCTGAGAGGATGTCTACTGTACTTGAGGATTACAGTCGTGATCTTATTTCTATTTCTACTTTATTTTATTAACTAGGTGCCATGTACAACTGCCATGTAATCCCGCCATTCCTGCAGTGAATACCTGAGCCTGTACTACAAACGTTGCTTGACGCTGCTTGACGTGCTTGACGCTTCACGCTGAGGCCAAACAGACTAACCTGGCCGATCCAAAACACAATCTGGATCAGACCGTCTTGATCGATAATCACCGAACAAAATGAAAACAAAAGTGAAAAATGTTTTCAACTTCATAATTTGCCCTGTTTTCGAAATTCCGATGCCTGAATGAAAATAACAAATTGTTCACTTTGTATTCAGTTCATTAGCGGCTATTATTGCCTCCTCTATGGCTTGTAGCATTGTCATTATCATAAGATTTCTTATAAAAACTTTTTTGTTTTTTTGGCATCGATACAAAAACAGTCATAAAATGAACATCCTTCGGGATAAATCCATTTTGTTTTCACTAGGAGCATTGGTAAGTGTAGTGTAGCTGTATTTGTATAGGTATATTAAGTTTTCAGGAGTGGCTATAGTTGATATACCTACATACCTACACATGCCAATTCGCCTTATTAGTCAACTAAGAGATCTCGCTTTGTAACTCGTAATAAAAATTGGGTAGATTTTATTCACTTTGAACGAAATCTATATATACTTATAATAAATCTGTAGAGAGGTCAATTCTGTACATGAAATATATTTCCAAAATAACTATCAGGGGGTGATTAGGGATCGATACTGATGCCAAAAATGCAATCAGTAAAATTTTTGTCTGTCTGTCTGTCTGTCTGTCTGTCTGTCTGTATAACCGTTATAGAAACAAAAACTACTCGACGGATTTTAACGAAACTTGGTACAATTATTTTTCATACTCCTGAGCTGGTTATAGTATACTTTTTAACACGCTGCAATCAATAGGAGCAGAGCAGTGAAGGAAAATGTTGGGAAAACGGGAGAAGTTACTCCATTTTTTGAGCTTCCGTCGCGTGTGCAACCTTAATGGTTAAAGATACACAGAAATCATGTATGACGGAAATGTTCTCCTTAAAATTATATAAAAAATATCCCACGACAGCATATGTCTTTATGGTTGACTCACAATAACACGTGTAACTCCCGATAGCTTAGCAGTTCGAAGCTTTCTGATTATATTTGTCTACTCTTACGTTTATAACACTCTCAGTCATCCCTAATTAAAAACGCGAACGCACAGGCAGGCGTCTTGCTTGGTACCTAGAGGCTAGCGAGTCACCTAGCGAGTAGCTTCGTAAAACGAACATTCTCGAACGTTCGCGACCGGCCTAACAGCTAGGCGTCAAACGCGCAGTTCGGCCGGTCGCCGAACGTTCGAGAAAAAAAGAAATCATGAATAATTGTCTAATGACAAAAAAGCTGTGAAAAAAAAACCGTTTTATATAAAGACATTCTGTAGTATATTTTAGTATCAGCATTGCACCCGTGCGAAGCCCGGGCGGGTCGCTAGTAGCGAATAAATCTGTGAATTCGTATTATTCTCTACATTTTGCATAAAGCAATTAATCATTGTAAAGCATTGCAAATAATTCTGCTTACAGTTTTTGGTACGAATGCTCGTAAAACAACGTCTTTTAGTTAGTTGGCTTTCAGATTCTTCCGACTTTGATTAATAATATCACCCACATAATAATACGCAGGTATGTAGAATTGTAGATATTGGTTTAATGGTATCCAACTCGTACCGTTTTGTAAAGAGTAAAAGAGACAGCAAGAGAATCGACACCATTATGTATATCAATGAATTATTATTATTCAACTTTATATGCAACACGTGTTCAAAACGGTCAAGAATAATATTGTAAGAAAACCAGTTAGTATTATTATAAGCGGCTACCGGCTTGCAACCTGTCTCGTATGAAATGCTAACCACTGCAAATTGTAGGCGTATGCCTAATGTAAAGTTTGGATGTGTTTCTGGCTACCCCCTTTAGACATTTTCAGGGATATCTGACCGCCTGGAGATCTGAGAAGCTGTCTACTTCGGGGTTACAGTATATCCTTATCCTTACTTCCTTGCTAATATGTAAATGCGGAAGTAACTCTCTCTGTTATCTCTTCACGTCTAAAGCTGAGCATTCAATAAAATATGACCAGGAGATAGATTCCTGGGGAAAGACATAGACTGCATTTAACACCTATACCTACCTTTACCGCGCGTATGAAGTCGCTGGCAACAGCTAGAATAAATATAAATGTGCGGTTCAAAGGTGGGGCGGAGCGATGACATAGCTTTCTTGACATATTTGATATACACTGTATACATACCTATACTTTGATATAGACCAGTTGGATACCCGACCTATAAAAGACATAAGCAGGATCGCACCCAACACCAGATAAGTGTTGGTTAGTGACAGTGATAGACGGTGATTATCAGAACAGACCAGGTGCGTGACATTATTAAATGCTTACATAAAATAAAAAATAAATTATTTTAAAATTATCTTCATATAAAAAATATTAAAGCAACAAAATTAAATCTTAAATTTCTTACTTTGTAAATTAAGCTAAAGAAGAAATTAACAAATGATTGTATATAGCCGTTAATATGCGACTTCGTTAGCGTGGTGCGAATACATTTTCTTTTATAATTAGAGTATAAGTAACGTAGAAAATTAAATTATGCATCCAGTCACTCTTTGGAACCCAAGCTAGATGTTACAGTTGTCATTAGAATCTGATCAGTAGATTTCGAGTTAGATTGCGGTATTACTACAAACAAACGGACGACCAAAGTCTGCAATTAAGAAAACAAGAGCAGGTTCTGAGTATTCTGAATACTTTTGCGTAAAAACATTTCATCATCATAAAAAAAATCGCAATATTAAAGTCAAAAGTTATTTATTTTAAACAAATTACAAGGATAATTTTGAAATGTTTTAAAGCCTGTTTGTTCCTTTCATTCGAGCCTAGAAGGCAACAAACACGGCTTGGTGCCTATCATTTTTTTCAATGATCCTTTTTGTAAATTTTATGTAGAGCTTCAGTGTGGGGCCGTCGTATATCATACTAGCTTTCGCTCGAGGCTTCGCACGCTTGGTACCTGGATAAAAAGTATCCCATTTGGTATACCAGGATATAAGTTATGTATATTCCGTTATGTATTAAGTTTCCTCACAAACTGTCGCATTAATAATAGTGAATGAATGGACTATATGAATAAATATGCATTTTAATAATTATTCAAAGAAAGTATATCTACTCATACCGTAAGCAGGCTTCATAGCTTAAGAGGCTGCCAGTCACTGATTGCTCTTTTTCGAAACGAAAAAAGAAATACTTCTGAACAAACCACATCTCCTATTTTATAAGTATAATTACTTCAGGTTCCTACCTAGATTTCTATTAAGCTGAAAACATAATAGCAGAAACTTTTCACGATAAAAATATTATTTCAAAATGATACGTTTTAGAATTTATGATCGAAATATTTTATATACCTACTATTAAAATCAACTTGTGATTTATTGTTAAAGATAGGTAATATGTAGATCTAGATTTCTATTAGGATAGATTTTTGATAAGTAATTATACATAATTTATATCATCAATTTATTCGAAAAGCTAAGGCGGACCACGCGCGGACCTGTGTTTGTCATCATTGCAGCGGTCGGTAGGATTATTTATCGAAGTGATTAAAGATGGATACATCTTTATTCACATATACTATACATTATAAAATAGGAGATGTGGCTTGTTCACAAGTATTTCTTTTTTCGTTTCGAACAAAAATAATCGTCGACTGGCAACGTCTTAAGGTACTCGTAGCTAGATGCTTCAACTTCTAATTTAATCGGCAGAAAATGAAGGTGTGCACACTTGTATTCGGAGTCATGGTGGCGTGTGTTTCCGCAATGGCGGTAGAACACGGTCACATCATCGATGCTCTGCAGCCCCATCCCGAGGTTCGGGAGGTGGTCTACATTGAGCCAGAACAGCACCACAGGCAGAAGAGAGGTCTATTATTAGGTAAGTCTTACGAGTATATCACGAGCGGTGAATTAAATAAGTAATAATGATGTGCCTATTTCGGCATTTACTGAGTTAAACCTCTGGAAAAATGGCAGCTCTAAATATCACATAAAAATCCGTATTAAGAAAGTTAAACGAGTAGGTATGCATTTTAAAATAAACATAGCGACGCACATATTCTTTGAAATCGTAAATTAAATCTGAAATTTTGCTGTAGTTTAAACATTCTTTGGAGCAAAACTTTGGCTCCCGTAAATTTATCTATCCTGTTCCTGTGCATTAACTATTCACGAAAACCGTACAATAAACTTAATAACGAAAAATGCAGTTGAATACATATAGATTTTATTTAGCTCTCAATTTCCTTCATAGAACGCGTGCAACTTTATTCACACATGTACCATAGGTTATCTAAATATCCGGAAAAAAATGAATGCCCTTGAAAATCAAGTGAGATCAGGTAAACTAAAATCAATTTACATTTCAATAGTCGGATGTTTAAACGAATTTCAATGTGTTTGAACTGCTCTTATTATAGGCACTTATAATAGAACTACGCTAACATCCGTTTTCCAAAAAATAAATAAACTGAGAATATTTTCATATTTTCAACCGACGAAATAAAGAGTCTCTCAAATTTGTTAGTTGCTTTTTTATGTATGACGGCGCAGATCTTTTTACCTGGTCATGCGATTGGGAAGAATTTTTTTCCATAGTACTCTGTATACACAATAGTCCGAAGTTGTTCCCATTTGAATTGAATTTATAAAATTTCCTCATAAAATTAAAAAACCGGCCAAGTGCGAGTCGGACTCGCGCACGAAAGGTTCCGTACCATTATGCATAAAAACGGCACTAAAACACTGTTTGTTGTGTGGGAGTCCCACTTAAATATTTATTTTATTCTGTTTTTAGTACTTATTGTTATAGGGGCAACAGAAATACATCATCCTGTAAAAATTTCACCTGTTTAGCTATCACGGTTCATGAGATACAGTCCTGTGACAGAAAGATGGACAGACAGACGGACAGCGAAGTCTTAGTAATAAGGTACGGAACCCTAAAAACTAATATCGTGTCTAGACTTTTCGATTGGTCTTTCTAAAAACTTAAAACGTATTAAAAAAACAAAATCATCTCTTTATTTTAATTTCTTCTACTGATAGTTTAGTCCAAGAAGGTTCTTCAAAGGTATCTAAAAAGTTCTAGTCACGATGATGCGTTGTTTAAGGTACAAATAGCAAAGTAAATAGAATATATGAGCCGGGATTCCCATTACGTACTATTTACTTATTTGAACGCACGCGCGGAACACGTAATACATACCTACAGTCCCTAAAGACTAACTTACTTTCTATCCCTCGTGATGGGTATTATAATAATGTTTAGGAGCAAAGGATGTTACGTTACAAAGTAAATACCCAGAAGATGTGAGTATAATAAGTGCTAATACGATCCATAAATATGCTAATCGCGAGAACAAATAAGAATACTCTATTATTTTCTCTGTAACCTTGATCACTGCTGGATTACAGTAGTTGTTTTTACAAAATATGTAACCTCCGACTTTGCACGGGTAGTACCCGGAAAATAAGTAGCCTATCTAATCTGATATATAAGCTACAAGCTGACCCCGCGAACTTCGTATCGCTTTAGAATTAACAAATGTTGTCTTCCGTTCCCGTACCCGTTCGCGTTCCCGTTACTTTTTCAAAATAAAAAATAGCCTATGTTACTCAGGGATAATGTAGCTTGGTAATGGTGAAAGAATTTTTGAAATCGGTTCAGTAGGTTTTGATTTTATCCATTACAAACATACAAAAAATCAAAACTTTTCTCTTTATAATATTATTATATATTATATATTATATATTATATATTATATATTATATATTATATATTATATATTATATATTATATATTATATATTATATATTATATATTATATATTATATATTATATATTATATATTATATATTATATATTATATATTATAATAATTATAGTAATAGTATAGAAGATATAGTTTATAATCAATGCCACTTTTCGTTGTAATTTTATAACTCAAGAACGGGCTCACCTATCCAAACCAAATGTTCGGCTTTGTTCGGACTATTTAGTAGATGGTTTATGTGAAGTTTGCACAAAATCGGTAGAGCGGTTTAATTTTTTTTAATATTTAGCTTTATACGTAGCGAATTACGTACCGGGCCGCTAGTAGCTTATATATCAGAATACCACATAGGCACAATAGGAATACCACATTTTTTAATCCGTTCAGTAGTTTTTGCGTGAAAGAATAACAAACACACACACACATACATACCCACTCACAAACTATCGCATTTATAATATTAGTAGGATATGTGATGTAAGATTATCCAAAAATAAACATTTTTTTAGTCTTTTTTTATTTAAATTGCAATGTATGTGGAATCTTGCAACATAATTTTGAAACAGTTATCCCCAACCGATTGAGCTGATATTTTGCATACACTTTTAGTTCTGGCGACAATACAATAAGATGGCGACAGCGATCTTATCTGATCATGGAGTCAAGAACTGTTCAACAGACACTCACAATAGAACTCCTTAGGAAATACTTCGATTTAATATACACTTTGCATACTAGTCAAGTTCCGATGTCAATGTTATGTTATGTGACAGGTAATAGCGCGCTGGTGCTCGATGGTTTGAATGATTTTACAAAATCTTGTTATTGAGAAAATATTTTTAAACAGAAATCTTCATTATCCCAAGATTACAATTTTATTACGCAAAACAATGTGCTTCTTTGCCTTTGAAGAGGTAAGGACAATTTTGAACTAAAAATAAATAAAACTTGAGAGGTGTCAAGGGACACCCGGATGGAACGAAGTTCTCACAAAATAACGTGGGACAAGGGAAGGGGAATCAACTTTGACTTCGACTTCGACTTCGACTTCGACCTTGACCTCGACCTCGACCTCGACTTCGACCTCGACTTCGACTTCGACCTCGACCTCGACCTCGACCTAGACCTCGACCTCGAACTCGACCTCGACCTCGACCTCGACCTCGACCTCGACCTCGACCTCGACCTCGACCTCGACCTCGACCTCGACCTCGACCTCGACCTCGACCTCGACCTCGACCTCGACCTCGACCTCGACCTCGACCTCGACCTCGACCTCGACCTCGACCTCGACCTCGACCTCGACCTCGACCTCGACCTCGACCTCGACCTCGACCTCGACCTCGACCTCGACCTCGACCTCGACCTCGACCTCGACCTCGACACAATTAATAGATATAATATATTAATAGATATACTATAGCAAAAAAAGTGTCGTGACAACTTTTCGTGACAACTTTTCGTAAGAATTTTTTCCGTCTAGCCCCCTTTCACAACGCGCGATAAGGAACTTCGTTCCAATAAATAAATATTATTGCTACTGTTATCGCCCTTAGCAAATCTTGTCAGATTTCCAGGCGCTTAGATCCGTGAAGATGTTTATAGGGGGTCATAGACACGTCTAAACTTTACAATTGACATTATGCCACTTTGCATTAATTAGCATTCTCTACGAGAAAGGTTGCAGTCTATTATAGCCTTATAAGAATACTAACTGGTTTCTTACGATGTTTTCCTATACCTTTACAATTTTGAATACGTGCTAATGAGCATTTCAAATACTGTTAAGAATACTTCTTATCCCACAGTTTTTTGAAAAAAAACCCACGCGACTTCGTTCGTGTGGTTTACGAACTTTGATATATAGAGTAACGTATGTTTTAAATCTATCCATATTATGTTGTTTGATCTATTTGTTGTAAGTTTGTAAATCGCAACCACTATCAATAATTGATTTTTAAGTTTATTAAAATCACTTTAGACAAATTAAAAACAATTTATATATCTATGTACAAAGATGAAATAATCTTTGTCATTTATCTTTGTTATTTATCTATAACAAATGTTGTGCATGAAGACAAGAAGATGATGATATTATAATCATTATCATCTATGTACGAACTAAGCTAATTGACGTTAAATATCAGGAGCTGGTATCCTTGGAGCGGGTGCGCTTGGTGCCGGACTTCTCGGAGCCGGAGCCCTTGGAGTCGGAGCTCTTGGAGCCGGTGCGCTTGTCGGCGCTAAGGCTGGCTTCATCGGAGGTTCTCTAGCCAGCGGCTACGGCAGAAGCTACGGCGGCTACGGCAGAAGCTACGGAGGCTACGGCTACGGAGGCGGCTACGGAGGATACGGCGGTGGTTATGGAGGCGGTTACGGCGGATATGGAGGATACAGTGGTGGTTACAGGTGTGTATATTTCTATACTATATTAAGTAGTCCCTAAGAAAGTGTGTGTTACGGCGCAGTAGAGGGAATGAATAAATAAAATTGCTTTTTGCACCAAACAAAACCATGACAGTAACTAAACTAGATAAAACTGTAAAATTAAATCGCGCAAAAGGCAGAACTACTATTAACTGAGCTGTGAGGTCATTCATTCTTAATAAAGTACTCTTATTTTTCGTCCCATTACCAAGAATAATCATATGAAAAAAGAACGTTTCTAAAAATAAATACGAGTAGGTACGTAGTATTACATACACGCTCCCTAAGTACAATTGTGTAGTCTTTCCTCGTAGATATTCAATAGCAATATGGGTACGGAAAAATATAGGCCAGCAATAAACATTATGATGGAGCAATGTAAACATTTTGCTAAATTAAAAGTAGGTCAGTCGTATCACGTGGAAAAAGAAATGATCATACTTGAATTTTTATGGAACGCAAAAATTGCACGAAAAAGTTATTAAAAGTAGGTTAAATCCGCTTAAATCCAGGGGTTGTTTAGATTACTTTTTGTAATCACCTCGCATAAGTATCACGGGGTGAAATAGCCGTTCCAATTTAGTACCATTAAATTACTTTTGCTATTATTCTGAAAGCCGGTCTACCGGTCTTTTCTTCCTTTTTTTAAAGGATTGAAAGCAAGAAAGAGCTGATAACGGGAATCAACAATTGCGCTTAGTATTTTTAATTTTAATTTATCTTTTTACATGTTGATCCAATTTCGATGTTTTTTTTTCTATTGTGTAGATGTAGAGAATAGTCACAAGTCGGTCCAATTTAAATTGTATGTAGGTATGTAGGACTAATAGCTTTTTTTAATCTATCAATCTATATAATGGAGGCGTATAATGATTGAACGTGCCTCTGACTGCCCCATTTAGACATATTTAAGAATCTGAGCGCTTCGAGTACAGTTTGCGAGCACATCTCAGAGCTTGGGTTTACAGTCGTGATCCTATTTTTTTGTATATATTCTTTAAACGAGTATGTAAAATTTAGATTTTTTTTTTATTTCAGTTCTTACCCAGTCAGGACATACGTATCATCCTACCCATCTTACTACTCTAACTGGTGCTGAAAAAATGGACTGAAACTACATTGAGTAATCTATGCTGTTACTATTATTGTTATTTTAATTTTGTTTCGTCAGCATCGGTGAATGATGTATGAAATAAATGAATATTAAAAACTACTTTGATCTTCATGTTTTCAAAAACTATTGAATTGAGAGGCGATTGAAAGGCGAGTATATTTATGAAGCATTCATGACAATAAAATACAATATGGAAGGCAGACTTGATAGCAGGTTATACTGGCAACCAAAAGATGTAATTATCTTACAAAGGTGGTGTAGTACGATTTGGCTATTTCAGGAACATTATGACAATAGCGAGTGATTCTTGAGTGATAAAAATGTCTATAGTACTCGTAATCGTATATAAAATAATTTTCCTTAAATTTATCTCTGTGTAATAAGTTACGCTAGAACGTCTGTGCACTATAGCAAGTGCGCTATCAATAAAGCTCACCGTCTAAAAGCACCCTCAGTCGATGATTAAAAATCGTTATGCAGATAGGTAGAGGATGATACCTAGGTATTCATCTAGTTGTGGATGCAGCATGGGTCTGGCTCGTGTATCACGGGCGTGCTCGAGGCTTATTCTCTCCGGCGTCGCTAGCTGGATGGAGCGACGGGTGTCGAAACAGCATTAACGGAGATGGATGGCGTCGGCCCACGCCATCGCCTCTTTAATCTCGAACAAAAGAGATATATGACTATCCTGGCCCGATACCCGTCACAGCGATTATTTTCAGTTTATGAAATACCCGCCTCGTTGGTAAGCTATCTATGAACGCCGCGTCAGCTAAGAGCTTCAAATTGAGTATAGTTGACGAGAATCGCCTGATAATATTGAATAGCGAATGGGTTTCTACTGAAATGTGCACAGTGACAGCGAGTATTGCGTTTTATATCATTAAATCTAAATGATCCACTCCCACTCAATTGTGATATTAGTATATTAGAAAATGCTACATGCTTATAGTAACCTCTGCCTAAACTGAAATTGCTTTAACTGCGCTCATTTATCTATATAATTATGACTAGTACTTACCTATCTTTAGTATCGCCGGTCTCCGCCTATTATAGGCATTTACAAAATCGATCAAAATCAGCGTTCGTTCAAATACAATCTACGAGTAGGTAAGACTAATAAATACCTACTAATAAATATGGCAAAAATATGAATAATATTGTTTTTATAAACGTGCTAATAAAACTAATAGATCAATACCAAATTAATCAGTATTATCTACTGATGTTTTTATCCAGAGCGACAGCATTGTCTCACTCGCCGCGGAAAGGGTCATAAGCGAAAATAATAATAAAGAGCCGTTGAACAATGTGATTCAGTGGTACGGGATTAAATTTTAGGCTGATTAATTAGAAATCGATTCTTGTTAAATAAATAACGGCTGATAACCACGTTACAACTTGTAAGAAATGATGAAAAACAAACTGAATTATCTCGAAACGTCAAGGAATACTAGTAGAAACATGGCAATATAAAATGTGGGAAAATCCCAAATGTAATGTCTGTACGTGTCTCTGATTACCCTGATTAGACAATCTGCAAGGTTTTCAGATTTCGCCTGATGATGTGAGAGGAAGTCTACCGTACTTGGGAATTACAGTTGTGATCCTATTTAATTTGAAATGAATAACAACCACGATAGTTTTAATTCTAGAAATCATTGGTGAAAAGTACGATACCTACGATCTAAGAGTGCAATACTCGTTGCAGTTTTAGAGCTTAAAGACGACGAGATGAACCGCTTTACAAAAATGCGCGACCGATCGAGCGTTAATCTCATACCAGTGGATAGCATTGTATATCTCCCCAGAGCAGATCTGCAAACGAGAGCAACTGACAAAGATTAATTACAGGCCAATAATGACGGAACAATCTTATCTGACGCCATCCATTGGTGGAATAGATTATGAGTGCCATTTGCGTTAAAGCGCTCCGTCATCAAATACGTTGGCACAAAGCTGTTTTCTTATATGCCATGACCGTTTTTTGACGGCCACAAAATAGCAGTGACCGCGGCTTTCGATAACAATATATTAATGGATTTATAATTTAATTTAAATAGTGGTGTCCTGTCAGTATCCTTTCGGTGGCGAAGAAAGATAATGAGAAGAAACAAACAGTGAGCTCAATAGCGAGCATCAAATGCGGGTTTAGTCCTACTCTGAACTATTGTGGGTTAATGTTTATAAATGATTCAAGTAAGGTCGTCAAATCACGATCGTCGTGTTTCGGGAAACAAGAGCTTTATGAGCTTTTTGGGACTTAGGCTTTATACAGACCGTTACTGATTTTCAGCAACGTCTAACTGTTTTAGGAGCAAGCGTAGGCACCAAAATACGAAGATTGAAGAAGTTACAAGTTATTGAAAGTACGAAGTTATGTGATAAGTATTGGTAATACCTACTCACGATTGGAGTGAGTCGACGGAATATGCATAGTCTTATGCCATCTGCACTACTTATAGAAGATAAAATTTGTATTTTTGTATGTATGGAAAAAACTAAAAACTACTGAGCCAATTTTAAAAAATATTTCACCTATCAATAGCTACATTATCAGCGAGTAACATAGGTCATAATTTATTTTAAAAAAATGTAGAGATTCCCGAAAATTGCAATAATGTAGATAGGTATCTAAAAAATTTAAGGTATCAACAAATTGCTTATAATCTTAATTAGTATAAACGTGCGAAGCCTAGTTGTATATAAATATGTATTCATATATGTACAGCTCTAATCAGAGCCTATATTCGGTGACATTATTGCTGTCAAGCACCGTGTGCTCTACCTTAGTTTGCAATTGTGCCAAACACTGACGCCACTGATACACATGGCGTAAATAGGAAGCGTTGATAAGACCATTTGTGTCGAAACTTCTATTAACTGTCAACGGGAAAAGCAAGAATTGGTTCTACTATTATTTGAAAGTTAAGATACTTGTCATTTTTGGTTTTTTGTTTGGACTGACTTTCTATCCGGGTAGACACTCGGATAAGACGGGAAAAAGTGATAAAACCGCATTATCTTGAAAACCATCAAATATAAAAAGAAACTGTCCAGGTGTCAGCTGTCAGTATGATCTAACGAACTATATAAAAATGAACTGTTCAGCTATTCGTAGTTTTGAGTAAAAACATAAATAGTGTTTTGGACAAGCCAAGTGTTTCAGTTCCTAATTTATCTAGATTAAATCCTTAAGTTGTCTTTGTCATAAAAACAAAACTGTATGTTTTGCGGTAATTGAGAAAAACTATTCTGCATTTATCAAAAAAAAATCCTCGTCTAAAGATATTCTATATATAATAGACTGGTATTTTTCGCATAACTTCACGTCCAAACACAAAACCTAGGCTCACGACTTTGAGATACACAAGCGGCAGATAAATAAATCAACTAAAAAACCTAGCTAACAATTTAGTGATGATTGTCTAATAATGAAACCCAAAGAGATATTTTGGCCGTAGGTAGGTGAACGTAGATCACACACAGTACGTCAGGCTTACACGATATTAGCCGTGTGACTGCAAAAATGTTTTTTGTTACTGCATAAGGTCGAAAATTGTTTGCCGCGCAGATAAACGGCTAACTTCAAGTAAGCCAAAATCAGACGATGTTATTGCATAAAGATGATGAACTCACAAGGACCTGTGGTGTTCAATATTTTTGAAACTTTTCACTTCCACATCTTTTCGACTCGACCATAACAATCTACCTGGAAGACTGAAACCTGAAAGTTTCGTTTCAGTGAACCGCGATAATCTAAACTTTTCAAATAAAACCAATGAGGACCTTGTTTACGATAGGACTTTGTTGCCCTATCCGCTGTTGTTTAGTTTCAAATGGAAGTTTGCCATGTTCTAACGGTGGGTACTGTGTAGGCTTTTGTTTTCTCTTTTACGAAGAAAATCTATTATTTATAATCGACTTCAATAAAACGAGAAGGTTCTCAATTCGGTGACAAAAAATTTTTTTTATGTAATAAAATAACATACTGAATAAATTCAGGATGATGAACATCTTTATTTACAGAAATAAATAACATCTAATACATAAAACATTACAAAATATATACAAAATACACAGGAACCAGTTGAGCTATCCAAAGACAGTTGCAGTCTATAGATAGCTCAACTGATCCAGATCATTACCAGTCGGAAGCATTACCAAGATACTGGTGGCACTATGGCTTAGCTATATGGCAATGCTGATTCGTTGTGATTATTATAAAATTCTATTTATTTAAGCCGCAAGCGATATATTTACCCCTTATATAGTGTACTATTTATACATTTTATATATAAAAATGAATCCCTATTTCCCTTGGTCATAGCATCACGCATAAACGACTGGACCGATTTTGCTAATTCTTTTTTTGTTGTAATCGTTAGTGTCAGGAAGGTTCATGAAAAAAAAAATGAATTTGACAGGACAAAGTCTGTCGGGCCAGCTAGTAAATAAATATTATCTCAGTTTCATCGATATTTATTCAATACTCGAAGTTCGTTAGATGTTAGTGTGTTCATTGGGGCGCACTTGTTTCTCGCCACTGGGCCTTATTAACTGTTTGCTTCTGAGAATTTAAGCATTTATAGTTCAGATAAACCCTTTGAAGTCATCAGACCAAATAATACAGGAGACAATGGTATTTTTAAAAAGTGATAAACACGGTATTAAAACTGTAAGGCCTTTCGAAAAACAACAAGCAAACTTCCAAGCCTTAAACTTTAATATTATAAAACGTACATTGAACACGGTTTCCAGTATAATGAGATAAAACATTAATTAGGTTCATTCGTTCAACCGATCTTTCTTTCTATTTCAATAAACGAGAAGAACGTCTACTTAAACATTCAAGCGATCTAAAAACTTTACATCTTACAATTTTTAGCTTTCGCCCGCGGTTTCGCTATCTGAATAAAAAGTGTTCCAAGTTACAACCAAATCCGTTTAGTCGTATGAGAGTAAGTTAGGCATAAACACCCTCACAGACGTTCGAATTAACAATATAAATAAGATTTTTTTACCTTAATTAAAAAAAAAACTAGTATAAATAGGGTCACGACTGCAATCCCCAAGTACGGTAGACATCCTCTCAGATCTCCAGACGCTTAGATCCTTTGAAGATGTCTAGGGGTGTAGTCAGAGGCATGTCGAAACATTATATTTGGTTCATGCCCACATTTTGCAGTAGATAGCATTCCATACGTGACAGGTAATATTTTGTTATAATGAAGATAATTCACTTCTGCGGACGAAGTCCTGATAAGTAAAGAAATAGGCCACTTACTCCTAGACTACTACCATATGAGCCGCGTGAATATTCATAATGGGCGAGTCATTAAGGCACTCCCGTCATATTAATGAAAGCAAATTTCCTGACACTGAGCAATTTGTAAGATGCGGGTATTAGGTTAGTTAATACCGTTGAAGATTATCCGCGTTTGGGGTTGAGGAAAAATACAATAGGACCACGACTGTAATCTTCATGTACGGTAGACAACCTCTCAGATCTCTGAAGATGTTTAATGGAGGTAGCCAGAGACACGTCCAGATATTGCATTTGGCACATGCCCACATTTCGCATTAATTAGTTCCATACGTAATAGTTTTCAAGCTCTATTCTCTATTTACAAAGAGACGTATATAAGTACTAGCTGACAACAGACATTTCTAAATGTGATTATTTGGAATAGGTATGGCTATGGTATGGCTTAAATTTAAGATAGGTATCCGCGGATATACTCAAGTGGTCCCGCTACCGGCCCCGTGAGTATAGTAATTGGTAGCCACGATTTTAGTATTCCGCAACTTTTATATCAGTACTTATGACTTACCCATTAAAGAGTAAACCCGCTGCAGAGCATGCACAAATATAAATAATGTTTGCGCCTATTATTATATAGGTAGGTTAGTAGTAGTTAGGTAGGTACACATGTGCTGCTATCTGTTGAGTTTTTTATGAATTAATGTATAATTCGTAATTCTTTTTTAGGGTTCCGTACCCAAAGGGTAAAAACGGGATCCTATTACTAAGACTTCGCTGTCCGTCTGGTAGTCACAGAGCTGTATCTCATGAACCGTGATAGCTAGACAGCTGAAATTATATCATATATCATAAATGATGTAATTCTGTTGCCGCTATAACAACAAATACTAAAAACAGAATAAAATAAATATTTAAGTGGGGCTCCCGTACAACAAACGTGTTTTTTGCCGTTTTTTATAGATAATGGTACGGAACCCTTCGTGCGCGAGTCCGACTCGCACTTGGCCGGTTTTATTTTATTAGTTTTCTTTCGATTGTCGACAGCATGTTGACCAACTTTGCCTAAAGCAGTATATTAATATCTCTTATAGATTACCCAAACCCAGACCGCTATAGTTCCACATCTGGTATTCCGATCTTCCAAAATTATAGTCTATAAGTTGCCTAGGACTAATAGCTATATAACAAAAAAGTTTCATCAAAATCCGTTCAGTAGTTTTTGCGTGAAAGCCTGACAACAGACAGACAGACAGACAGACAAAAATTTCACAATGTTTTTTTTGGCTTGTGTTACTTGTATGAAGACCCCTAGGAGTATTTTTTTTCGTTTTTATTCAATGTACAGAATTGAACTCTTCTACAGCTGTATTATATAGATATATAGATTCGATCAGTATTCTGGTTACTACAGTGTTATTAAATGGCGCTGTGTTAAATATAAATGTCCACCTGCATTTATTTATATTTTATTTGCTGGTATGCTGTTCAGTAAAATACTGCATCAGTTTAGACTCCGAAGCGTTTGTAGAGCAATTTTCACAAAATTTGGGATCCAAAGTAGCTTTATTCACGTCACATGCAGCACGTACGTATATCGACCATTCAGTTCGTTTGTCGCCAGCTATCAAAGGTCACACGAAAATAGCGAGGTTTATTTTCGAAGGTAATAAATCAAAGGCAATTTTCTTTGATTGTTTACTTGTTATTGCTCAGATTACTTATTACAACAACATGGGGACATCTAAACTAAATACTAACATTTAAAAATTTAGGAAAGGGCCTCACCGTTTGGTTTTGCCCTGGCCTCAACTCCAGGGGTAGCTACCCCTGGGTGATGGGGGGTCGCCTTTTGGCGGTGCTACCCTAATCTACGTAGCCTACTTATAGCTACTTAATCTAGTTAACAAAATGTTTATGTACAATGGCAGTTTTTTTTTTTTTTTTTTTTTTTTATTATTATTATTATTATTATTTTTTTTATGATTTTTACATTATTATTATTATTATTATTTTTTTTGTTGTTTTTGCCTTTTTTTTTTTGTACATAAAATACTACAATCAACTTAACCTATGATACATTATTATAAAAGAAATTACTTATTAGAAACGGCCCCACCGGTACCGTGTGGTTTGTTTTTCCTCATCAATTTTCCACTTCGGGGTCCCTGTGAGTCCATGCTCCTGTAACTCGGTTAACGTGTTGTTTGATGTCATGCGTATGTAAGAATAGGGAAATAAATAAATAAATATTGGCGGACTTTTCACACAGCGCCATCTAGCCGAAAACTAAGCAAAGCTCGTACTATGGGAACCAGATAACTGATAGAATACTTATATACTTTTTTTTTGTAAATACATACTGTAGCACGCGGTGATCTGTCACCTGTCGGTTCATTTTTATTTGGACCACGCCGCGTCGACGTCACATCCCTTTCCTTAACGCGCCGTGACATTAAGGCGACTAGCGCCATCTCGCGCCAGGCGAGTGAGATTCGGCGGCCCGCGCGTAACCACGACGCATGAGCGGCTCGAGTACTTTTTAATCATTTGTGGTGTTTTATTGTGTTTTACTGTTTATTTTATGTTTTACGTGCTTTATTATATATTTTAAATAACTATCAGCATTCTCAATAACTCTCCGAACCCCGAGATAGAGTCAGCCAGCCGGGCAAGTGTTAAAATACTAATTATACATATTAACAGACACAGAACAAACGTCTATGTTCATCACACAAATATTTGCCATGGGTGGAGATCGAACCCATTACCTACAGCGCAGAAGACAGAGTTACTACCAACTGAGCTGTGAGGCCAGAATTTTTATCCGACTTTCACAAGGTTACCCTCCTTTGAGTTGTGTTTTTTCTTATAAACGTAATTTAATTAATGGGACGAAATTAGGGTCGTCGTGTGTCTGTCTATCCGCCTGTCGCAGCCAATTTGGAATCTACTGGACCGAATTAAGTTGAAATTCGGTACATTATGAATTTCTGTGACCCAAACACGTAAGCTGTGGCCTGAGCACGAACCACTATCGTATCTTTTTAAATAGAAATACGGCTAATTACCACGTTTTTCCTTGTATTGCTGACGTTTCGAGACAATTCAGATGCTCTTCATCATGAGCATCGCCCGCGACCGCGATCAACGGCAGATCGACAACCTATCGTCCAAATGTCAAAACTGCCACTTTTTGTAGAGTAAATTAAGGCGGCTGTTTCAAATATGACAGCTCGCATTTTTTGTACTTTTCCGTATTCTGTGGCCGCACACTACGAATAGTGCAAACGCACACATTGAAGCTACTTCACACTTCATTTACCAAGACTAAATAACTAGTCTTGATACTTGAAAATATTTGGTGCAATAGGTATGTCATATTTGTATAGGTAGGTGTATGTACTCAATAATTTTATAGGTTGCACTTGACAAAAAGAAAATAAATATAGAAAAAATTAATATATATTATAAGACAGGTTACAAATCGTAAAGTGCTACTACACAGTTACTAATATTTGACTGTGCAAAAAATATTTGTTAGGTACCTACTAATAAAATACATTATGACAAAACGGTAAGTATCGTTTTTTTATAAGCTCTTATTTAACTTGCAGTTTATGTACATATTTATGTATCTATGTTTGATAAGGTGTAATCTTGCAACTTAATTTTAAGCAGTTATCCCCAATCGATTGAGCTGAAATTTTGCATACATAATATGGTGACAGCGAGCTGATCTGATGATGGAGTCAGGAGCTGTTCAACGGAACTCTTCACTAAATAGTCGAATTGAGGCAAAACTTTGCATACCTATCAATCTCAATGACAATGTAAAATTATGGTACTAGCGAGCTGGTCTGATGATGGAGGTCGGATGTAGCCATCGGAACTCCTCAACTACACAACATAACCACGTCGCGTTTGGGCTCGTTATTTTTATCTTGACGAGAACTAGAGCACTAGAATTTACAAAAGCTTGATTTAAAAAATATATTTTTAATAAAAAAACTTATTGTCATCTAAAATCGATGACGGCACCGTCAACGTTTCGAGTACCACTCACAGAAAGTTTTGAAAGTGAAATACTGATAAAATATGTAGGTATGCTTTTGAATATTGTGTGCGAGCTATGATCTCGAAGATCCATAGACCGCGCGTAGCGAGGGTCAACAAGTTCTGGAATTAAACAGTTATTGTAAAATTTTACTAAATAATCTTCCATAATATTTTCTTTCCAGAAAAAGAGATGACCAGCTCTTTTTACAAATTCATATTTTCCATTGTATTTATACTAAATGACATCACAAACCCGCAATACTTTTTAAGACCTATCCAAAGACATGGAGAGAGTATGCGAGAAAAAAAAAACATCTGAAAATATTATATTCATTTCTACCACATTGTCGGCGTGACTAGTATTCATGCCAAATTACAGCTTTCTAGTATTAAGAGTATCTGAGCTAAGCTGCGGACGAATGGACGGAAATGGCAAAACTATAAGGGTTTTTTGTAAACTACGAAACACTAAAGAGCACTTTCAGTATTTCGAATTAAACAATTTTTCAGGACACTTTATTATTTTTTTAATATTTAATTATTTGCATCATGTACAACTTAAGTATATGCCATCAAAAACAACTTGTAAAAATTAAAATAAAAAGCCAATTCTCGCAACCCAACTCAGTTCTTCTATCGTAAAAAGTTGTGAGATTTCAATGTCTTGTCTGTCTGTCCAAAAAATGACCTGAACTGTTTCGAGAAAAGGATGGTACGACTGTGCCGCTTTTTTGCTTAACTTGGCGGGGGCACTACCGTGCCCCCAGATAAACCTTGCCTTGATAATAACAAATACCGACCTTTTTAGAAGGTTCAACATTTTTGGTTCAATGCGTATCGTATCATTCGTCAGTCATTCATCAGTCGTCAAAATTGATTAATGCTAGATTTGTTGCACACCAGCACTCGGAGTCTTTTTATAGTTTTGGGGATGTTTTTAAATTAAAAATAGCATATTTATAAGCTAGGGTATATTTACATCGACAGCAAATTTCAATTTCATACGTTTAGTCGTTTAAGTCTGATTGAGGTACAAACATCCAAACATACCTAACATCCGCACAAACAAATCAGATTTATAATATTAAATGTAGATAGATAATAAATATAAATTATATTCGTAATCGAAAATTCAGGTAATTTTTCTAAATCCAATGATGATAATAAGTATGGAGATACTTTCTCGCATTTTGTTCAGATAAAGTATCAATTTTTTCCATCCATGTATAAAAAAACACGCTTGGTAATATAGAGGAGGCCGGGTTTAAACCGTACTAAGGGTCATGGTACCTTTTTAGAACTTTCATTTCAAAACAGAAATGTATCAAATCATTATTTATATTTATTTAGTAGGACTAATTAGGGACACAAACAGGTTCACATTTTTCTGAAATTTAATATTTTTATTAAAATAACAATCAAATACGAAACATCTGCTTATTTCGATTTTGCTCCAACGCGACGTATGCAAAAAGGTAAAACCGTAAACTATTATCATACTGTTTCGAAACGTAACTCGATGTAACGCATCTTCTACAAAAAAATCATCCAACTCTTTCATAGTCTGTACAGTGTACATGCCCAGCCCTTACAACTCATGCATTGTACCTAACCTTCATCTGTGTGGCTTGCACCAAATTCGTCTAGGCAATATATTATACAAATGTTATCATTAGTTTTGCATGTCCACTATTTTACCCCAGTATCCGGTTATGTCAGACCTCCCCTAAATTCGAAGAAAAATGTGACGTGGACGTGCTTCCCCGAGCGCGTCTGAGCGCTGACTGACGTGCCGACTTGAGGTGAATGTGAGTTTTGTATGGAAAAAATGTATGGAGAAGTTTTATTGCATTTTATATTGTTCATAAATGAAAAAGTAAATTATTTGAAAACAAGATAATGCCACGCGGTATAGAGAAATATAAAATCTACAATTTCGTATTATTTTCAAATAAAAATATGCTGTGGGTCTAAAGATATTGGTACCTAACCAGACCCCATTTTTCGACATTTTCAGCGGTTCTTGCGACGGTAAAAACGTATTTTTTTGAAAATGTTGTATAGAACTGGCCAGTTTTTATTATCTACTATTAAAGATGAATATATTATCAGTAATTTTGTATTATTATATCCTCACAATTGTGATTCCTGGTTTTTAAATCGGTACCTGAAAATCATTGAAATACGTGTGTGAGTGTGAGCCGGGCCTTAATGTACTGTGTGAATATCTAATGAAAAGGCTTAGTGTGAGGTCTCAAATAAATATTTATCATAATTTAAAAAAAAACAGTTTTAAAGTAATTTAAAAAAAATAGATAAATATGGAAAATTTATAAGAATTCCATGGTCTTAAATGGTTAATGGTAAATCTCTCAATATTGTGCGTACAAACTAATAGGAGAAAATATTTTTCAACTACAATATTAAGCTCATTCATTCATCGCACGGAACTCTCTTTACACGAGTTTAACTAGCACTTGTCCGGTTTTTTTACAAATTTGATATAAGCGATAATTTTTTTTAAAAACCGTTGAAATTACAGCTTTTTCGATAGTCTGCAGCGTCTCTCATAATCTTTAATATTCGAAACCCCATCTCCGTTAACATTTATCAACTTAGTTTCTTTGAAACTTTATTTAACCTTTATCCTCTAGGTAGGTATACGGGATAGACTTAAAGGCAGGAAGAAAGAGGTTAGGCCTCTAGGGCGTGATAACGGGGGCCGTATAAACGAGTTGAAGGCAAAACTTCCCAGTTTACGCTGTTTCTCAACGAGATATACCTCCACCTGGCGAAGTTGTATGATAAGCTCCCGCCCGAAATAAACTCCTTGACAGAACAATCAAATGACGGGTCTTTACCCGTGATTGATGAGATTTTTTTTGGACAATTCATCTATTATTCTCAAATAATGATTGCCCATGTTGCTACTAAGATAAATAAACATGCAAACAAACAAACTAAGCCATAAGCATCAGTACATGCAAATATATGTATATCAAAGTAGGTATTTATAAAAAATAACATGTCATAAGGTAGGTTAGTCGCGCACCCTAAATAGCTTAAAGTAAAAACTTGAAATTGTGCCAACAGTTTAAATTGACTTAACTGAGCACTAAGGTAGCAATTTTCTAAATTCCTCCGCAAAGAAGGCTTTAAGGTAAAAGGAAGGTAAACGTTTGTATGAAAAATCTTATTTGTGGATTTATAAAACTGAAAAAGTAAAATTTATATTAACACACATTCAATAAAGAATAAACATAGAAAAAAACTTTTTCGCCATAGTTTGTGTGGAATTTGTTGTGTTGTGTGTCGTGGTGCGATCAACTGAAAACTCGAGATTACTCTTCAATAACAAAACAGGTTTTTTTTTCGATATTTTATAAAATCTTTAAAAGGGGGTGCAACGGAGTGTTTGAGTTTGCAAACGGACATGAAGCTGCATCGGGGATAGCTAGTTTATTATAATTATTACGATTCGGAAAAACCTATACTATGAGGCGTTGCGATAGCGGAGGCTTGCAAGCTGTCACGTTTGGAATGCTATAGCTATTTCAAAATGTGGGTAACATAATATTAGCCAAACATAATATTTGTACTTACCTCTTCTAGACGTCTCAAGGATTTAAGCGCCCGTGATCTGAGAGTATGTCTAACGCACTTGGGGATTACAGTCGTGATCCTATTTCATTTCATGTTTTATTATGAGGTAAGGTTCTTGCACGGGAGCCCCATATGCAGTTGAAGTTCGGGCCGAGGGGGTCCAGTACTGCGTGGGTCCTGAACCACGTGCCAGCAAGCATCGTGCGGCTGTGTATCAAAACTTTAGATGGGTTTATAGCATAAATGGAAAACGGCACAAGACACGTAGACATGTTAATGTTAGCACGTGGATATAAATTAACAAGTTTCCTTTTAGTTTATGCGCTTGTCTTCATTAACAGATCTGGGGAAGAATCTTGGCGACTCCTATTATTTTACCTAAGTGTCATTTAAATCCCGCGGATCCCTGCATCAAATATATATCTGCTCGGAAATATACTTCACAAGTACACCGATACCAGCCGGTGGGGTCGAAGACGTCTCGTCACCCCATTTCCACCCCTTCACGATGATGCCTTCCACAAAAAATCTTCCCACTATTGCTAGAGGGAAGATTTTTTGTGGAACTTTAAGCCAAGGTAAATGATGCCCTTGAGCTCGTCATGGTTCTTAAGATTGAGGTCATAAGAATATACTCGTACAAACAAATAGTGTAAAAATACCTAGAAAAACTCTTGTCTCTAATTCTTGGATATCCTGGCGGGCATGTGTGTAATTTGATAAAAAAAACGGTCAAGTGCATGACTGACTCGTGCACGAAGGGTTCCGTACCATATGTTAAAAAAACAGGTTTGTTGTATGGGAGCCCCACTTAAATATTTATTTTTAGTATTTGTTGTTATAGCGGCAACAGAAATACATAATCTATGAAAATTTCAACTGTCTAGCTATCACGGTTCATGAGATACAGCCCTGTGATAGACAGACGGACAGACGGACAGACGGACAGCGAAGTCTTAGTAATAGGTTCCCGTTTTTAACCTTTGGGTACGGAACCCTAAAAAATTACGATCGAAGTTGAATAATATCTAAAATACTATCGAAAAAAATTATTTCCAGTGTAAACTGCAGTCAGAGCTCAGCGTTGTGTCGGTTTGTTGAATATTATTGAAGTCTTGAATCACGTGACTGAAGCACGTGCGCCGCACTTTTAATCAAAAGTTTGGAATGGGTTATAGCATAAATAGCAAACCCTGAGAGACGCGTGAGTACATGATAGCTTATTAACATGTGCATAAACAACAAGTTTGCTCTTACTCGTAGTGTGAACTGTAGCTTCCCTGTTCCTTATTTGTGTTACTATCTATCTATACATATAATAAAATATATATAATATATAATACATATAATAAAATATTAAAATATAATATAATAAAACTGTAGAAGAGTTCAATTCTGTACATTGATTAAAAACTTAAAAAAATACTCCTAAGGGTCTTTAAACAAGTACCACAATCCAAAAAAATACATTTTGAAATTTTTGTCTGTCTGTCTGTCTGTCTGTCTGTCTATCTGTCTGTCTGTCTGTCTGTCTGTTGTCCGGCTTTCACGCAAAAACTACTGACGGATTTTGATGAAACTTTTTTTGTTATGTAGCTATTAGTCCTCGGCAACATATAGGCTATAATTTATTTTGAAGATTGGAATACCAGATGTGAAACTATCTGTCCCCCAGCGAAGCGGGCACGAGTCAGCTTGTTATTTCATATGTAAGAAATAATAGTAAAACATGATATTTCAATTTATTAGCAATACTTTCCAGTAATTGTGCATAGGTCCATACTAGTACCTAAGTATATAAGGCGAATATAAATACAAAAATTGTTTTGTAAAATATACAACGTGTTACAAAACCCGTAATAAATATAATTAATTATAATTTTGTACCAGATAATTTAACAGAAAGGCCTACATACCTATTTTACCCAATGATTGTCTACTAATAATTACTTCAATAGTTTTTCTATTTTTCGTTCATAAATGTTTTTTTTTTGCGTAGCATTGTGAATGGACTCTTTATAAGGCCCCATTTAAACTCCTTTCGGCTTTACGGGTAGTTTTAACATTCTGTATATAAGCAACCTTTCGTTTTGAAATAAGACGTGGCCTTCGTTCTTATAAAACCTTTTCATTCCCTGACACCTGAGAAGTCTTTTTATATTTTACAAAACGTTTAGGATATTTTTTGTTATTATAATAATTGCTACGAGTAGCTAAGGTACGCGTCAAAGGATCTTTTATTAAAAGTCAGGGCCTTTGTTCCCGTATTTTATATCTCCTCGAGTAGAAGCGATTTAATTTAAGAGTTTACAGTTTTGAATAGTAATAAAAATAACTTCCTACAGTAAATCGTGTATAAAAATACCGGCCAAGTGCGAGTTGGACTCGCGCACGAAGGGTTCCGTACCATTATCGTACGTTTGTTGTATGGCCCTTATATATTGATTTTATTCTGTTTTTAGTATTTGTTGTTATAGCAGCAATAGAAATACATAATCCTAAACGATCTTCAAAGTTCAAAGTTTTTATTGCTTTCATGTGTACAATAAGGTCTTATAGGTATTTAAATAAGTATGGTATCAACATGAGCCCGGGTAGGGCATTGCAAAAGATCACTTAACCTATAAAATAAAATAAAATAAAATTCTAAAACTAAAAAATATATCTTAATATTAATTATCAAGGTACCTAAACTAATTATTTAAACTATTTTTTTTTGGGTTTTCACAAAAAATCTCTTGCAGAGTGTAAAAACTATTTTCAATTAAATATTTTTTGAGAAGGGTTTTGAATCTGGGTAGGTTATTTTCATTTTCTTAGGCATCAGGTTTCATCAGCCTTCTTAGGTCATCTTTATTCTTAGGCACTCGTATTTTCTGTGCTGAATGCTCTAATGGCATTATGTAAGTAGTGGGTAAGTAATTAAAGTTTTCTCAGCGCTGAATAGCTAAGTTTTTATTGCTGAGCTGGATAGTCCATAAAACAGGTAATTTAAGTTTCAGCAGATACCGCAGTTTCACTTGTATAAACTGTAAATGCATCTTGTGTATCTAAGAACCTAATTAGTTCACAAATAAGCGAAGATTTTAGGATACATTTTAATAAGCTCAGTTGGTAGTAACTCTGCCTTCTGCGCTGTAGGTTGTGGGTTCGATCCCCACAAAGGGCAAATATTTGTGTGATAAACATAGTCTGTGTCTGGGTGTTAATATGTATAATAAGTATGTATTTACAAAAAAAAAGTAAGTATTTAAGTATTCTATCAGTTATCTGGTTCCCATAGTACAGGTTTGGGGCTAGATGGTGCTTTATTTAGTAACAGTATACTTTCAGGTTTAATCAGAAAGGTAATTTCCAGAAAACGGTCTGCTTTTACTTAAACAATAGTCAGTCAACAGGTTATATCAGCGAGTATCTTTTGTGATTCGTGCGTGGAATCGGCGTAGCTTCACCTAGTTCCTAAGACGTTTCAAAGTGATCCTTGTGATTTTATTGAAATAAATGATTTTT
Organism: Hydriomena furcata; assembly: GCA_912999785.1. Taxonomy (NCBI): domain Eukaryota; kingdom Metazoa; phylum Arthropoda; class Insecta; order Lepidoptera; family Geometridae; genus Hydriomena; species Hydriomena furcata. Next base: position 11,116,340 of record OU538824.1, read on the forward strand.
GAATTGAATTGAATTAATTTTAATTGAATTGATTTGACCGTGAAAAGTGCTTTAGTTATCTAAGTTATGTAACTGAAAGTGTATAGTATATTGAGTGCAATAGAAATTCAAAACTGTTGTTTTAAACGAACTAGTATTTTCTCAAAATACTAGTTCGTTCAAACAGCAGTGAAAGTATAATCAAATAGACTATAAATAATACCTATCAATAATTTTCTATGCATTCAAGCATACAAAATTCTGCCAATTGGGCATGAAAAGTGCCGTATGAAATAAACACTAAAAATACTTTGCTATTTGGATATGGCACATTCGGCTAGTCAAATCGTTGCTTTGGATGACAACCATCAAATCCTATCGTATTTGTTTGAAAAAGCACGATGAACAGAAGTAGAATTAATTTTAACCTTAGCTGTTAACATTTATTTTATCCGGTCCCGGGGCAGAGTTTCCGCTACTAGTTCACCATGCAGAAAAACTAAAGTGCAAAATGAAGAAACCAGTAGCAATCTGTACCAGTAGCATATTTTCTTCAATTCTTTACCATTCTCAGCAGACGCAGTGGATCCCATCCATCAAATCAAAGATCAACTTTGTTCGATTTACGAAACCTGATAGTTTGCTTTGCCGCGCCATAATAATCTCTGTCATATTGAAAAAAACTTTGTGAAGCATCGTCTTATTTTATCCCGGGAAATTCATTTATTTACAGACAACTTTTGTGGTAAATATGGAAAAAAAATGTTTTGGCTTGAAATATGGTTCTCCTATTAAAATAAAACCGGATAAGTGTGAGTCTGATTCGCGCAATGAGAAACGGGGACGTACAAACTGGCTTGTTCCTTTTTTGTCTAGGCCAAAAGAAAATAAACCATGAAAACGAGACTTATAACAAACTGTAACTGCTTGCTCTAGCTTCATCGATTTTCTAGCACCGCAGCGATTAACCATCCGAACTTAGGTGTGCTATTATTGAAATAGTTTGAGAACTAAATCACGATCCTAGACCCAATAGTTTGGTTACAATTGCAAAGTTTAGCCAAACATCTGGTTTTTATGGAAATAATCACAAAAATCCAAATAACTTGAGAACCACTGAATATTGTTGAATAAAAATCGGGGAAAATCTATAGGTATTGACGTCTTTGACAACGATGGTATAGATAGTAAGTATTGACGTAGGAACTTTACCCAACTACAGCGAAACGCCAGGAGGGTCATTTGTGTTACGAATACAGTTCTTCGTGCTGCAGTATGTGCAGGGTAGTGGAAGTCATTAGGTTCGTATGTAGACACCTCATTAAACTTCGCGATCAGCGCGTAGGCTATAGTTTGGCAGGTTGGCTGCTGCTCGGCTCGATGAGCTGAGTCGGCGGGTAAAAGTTGGCACATCAGTATGCAGGGGCGTCTGGCTCGCGGCCAACCTGCGATACGCCAATTGAATATTTTGGCCGTTCCTGGTCCCCGTTACACATCCGCGATACAAAACTTGCGACAAGTTTAATGGAGTGCTCATAATATGGCGTCCACTCGCATACTTTTGATGTTCTTATTTTGCCATATCATTTTCTTATGACGCGAAGGCGCGCGTTGAAGTTTGAGGAAGTTTGTTGCTAGTTGAATCATGAATGTGATCAAATATTGCTTGCGTTTCGAATGAACTGTCGAAATGATGTCGTGAATAAACGCAAACATCACAAAAATATAAACTGTATAAATGCAGCATTTTGTGTTTATATTATTATACGTTTTATTATAAATAGTATCTAGGTACTATTTATTATACAACTATACACTATACACAATCGTAGATCTGACTTGGATATTTTCTGTTGCAGTTTAGTAAATTATCCCACAGTGTAATGTCACAAAATGCTAACAAACATTTATTTTCCATTTTTGTTGGTATTTCGGGAACAATTTACAAATAAGCGGAACTAAGAATAATTTGCGTCCTTAAGGCTCTGTATGTCGACGATTGCTCTTTTTCGAAACGAAAAAAGAAATACTTCTGAACAAGCCACATCTCCTATTTTTATAAACAAATTACTTCAGGTTCCTACCTAGATTTCTATTAAGCTGAAAACATAATAGCAGAAATTTATCACGATAAAGATATTATTTCAAAATGATACGTTTTAGAATTTATGATCGAAATATTTTGATACATGCTATTAAGATCAACTTGTGATTTATTGTTAAAGATAGGTAATATGTAGATCTAGATTTCCACTAGAATAGGTTTTTGATAAGTAATTATACATAATTTATATCATTAATTTATTCGAAAAGCAAAGGTGGACCACGCGCCGCCCATGGTGCCCCGTGTGTTTGTCGTCATTGCAGCGGTCGGTAGGATTATTTATCGAAGTGATTAAAGATGGGTACATCTTTATTCACATTTACTATACATTATAAAATAGGAGATGTGGCTTGTTCAGAAGTATTTCTTTTTTCGTTTCGAAAAAGAGCAATCGTCGACATACAGGGCCTTAAAATCGAGTCAGCATCAGCGTTCCGAGGATGCATTGAGTGAATAAAGACGAGAAACAAAAGTTGTATAGTGCACCCAAACGTTAACAAATTCTAATTGCGTCGCTTTGTGCTCTGAACCGTACGGAACCTCTTGGTACAAAAGCTAGAAGTACCTACACTTCCTATAACATGCTGCTGCGCCTTTGAAGTGAAACAGAAGTGCAAACTTTTGCTGGATTCTCAATTGCTCTCTAGTGATGCGAGAAAATATAACTAATATCACCGTTTTCTATTTATAATACTGAAGGTACCTATATAACATTTTGTTTGAGTAAAAGCTCCATATATTTGTACTGTATCTAGCAACAGTGCAGCTAAACGATGCGAGTATCATATAAGACTGTAATTACCTCAGTTTCTGTTCTCAAAAGCATAGAGAACTAGGGTATGAATTTAATAATACTGCTCCACAGTTTCCGGTAAATCAGGTAGCCGATATAGGGGGCATAAACTGAAGTTTGTACCGTTGAACTGTTAGTTACGAGAGGATGATGTAGATGTTATTCGGCGAACTAAACTCTAGCCTAAAATAACTCTTGAACTCATCCACTTGATCAAGCTAAAAGCCTTGTTTTCGAAAGGGTAAAGTCAGCCGTCATATTTAAATTAAATATTTGGATGACTGCAGCGTCGAATTGGTTTCACAATCAGTGACGTCGGTTGACGGTGGACGTTCAATTAGGAAGGCAAATCCTGGAGTAGTACTTAATAGAGTTACGCTTTACGTATGAGCTTGCTGCCCTTCTAGTAAGAGGATTATTATTGGTTCCCCGGGCTACAAATGGCAAACAAGGTTTTGTTTCAAAACACTCGCAAATTGAACTAGTTTGTATGCAAGCGAAGTTTTTCATAAACTTTTGCGGGCAAAACCGCGCGCCAAGCGTTACAGCGATGCAAAAACTGTAATTAGAGGAAAATGGAAATGCGTTACGTTCAATTTCTTCTGTTTCCCGGCCATTTAGTTATTTACGTGTAATTACATTCTTGACAGTTTGCATTTTAGCGTAACAATGGAGCATTTTTTACCAGATGCCAATTATTTTGTTGCGGGGCTTCTCTGTACACGGTTGGAGACCGCAGACCTGTTTTAGGTATAATGCATCATAATATTCATAATACAGTGTGATAAAACTCTATTAACATTGGAATCGGATAACAAATGAGGTGGGCGGATTGCCACTATCATGTTCACAAAGCAACAATAATGCAATTATGTCAATTGCATAGTCATTTTACCGCAGTAATGAGAGTGTGTACACTAAACCGACGCGGGGCGGCGTGGCACAGGCCAGAACGGAATAGATTAAACGAATTTGTTAGACACTGTCTCTTCCCAGTAGGTTGAACTCGTCGGCTCGAACGCAGCTTTATTACGGTCGATTCAAACCGTTTCTGTATCTGTAGTTCAGTAACATGGTGAAAAATATGATAAAGAACTCCATTGCACATTATATATAATCTGTTGCTTTTATAAAATACCGTGTTTCTAGCTTAGGAATAAAAATGTGCAGCCGTGTGAAAATATGTGATAGCTTGAGCGAGCACTGTAATTTTGTAAGCGTGTTGTAGTAAGTAAGAATAACTGCCTAACTGTAATGTATTATTCAGTAAATAGTTTTAAAAAACCAGCCAAGTGGGAGTCGGACTCGCGTACGAAGGGTTCCGTACCATTATCTATAAATAACGGCAAAAAAACACGTTTGTTGTATGAGAGCCCCGTTTAGATATTTATTTTATTCTGTTTTTAGTATTTGTTGTTATAGCGGCAACAGAAATACATCATCTGTGAAAATTTCAACTGTCTAGTTATCACGGTTCATGAGCTACAGCCCTGTGACAGACAGACTGACAGCGAAGTCTTAGTAATAGGGTCCCGTTTTTACCCTTTGGGTACGGAACCCTAAAAATAAATTAATCATGATAAGTTTATGCTAGTATTCTTTATCACAAACACAATCAAGAATTTTTGCCGTTACTAAGAAAAATCTAAAATTATTTCTATACCAAAACCCTTAGATGTCTACGAGTAAAATCTGTAGAATAATGAAGTAAAATATTGTAGGTAACGTTGTCTTGAAGATTTAATTGGTCGTAAAATCGGCCCCAAATGTTACACGGTTCTATGTTTAGACGAGTACACGGAGAGCATCTGTAAATTGGTAATAACACGACGCCGACGTTTGGCTGCAGGGTGTAGATAGACGGATTCGCAAACTTATTACGTATTTCGCGACAGGTCTGCGACAAGCTTGAATTGTGCAATAATTGTTGTATCATCGTTGTGACTGATCGCCGAGCGTCTGCTGTTGCGCTGCTATCGCTGTCGCTGTAACTTTATTTTACGTAACACGAGAGCCACCGGGCTGGGGCCGAGCCGGTAGAGACACTGCTAATCCGATTACAGCGATGGACAGCTGTGTCGGAGCATGCCGCGGTTGCACCCGACACCTTGATGCATACCTAATATCCTTCACCTGAAGCTCCCGCCTGCTAGACTCAACGGAATTTACAAATTAAGGCGGACGAACAATGTTGTATTAAATTACCATGTAAATAGAACGCTGAGAAATTGCCCGTGATTTTCATAGCTATTATTTTACGACTTATTCTGTTTCGAGGTTCAAATGAATAATTATTAATTCTAAGCATGGTACAATAAAATAATGTATGACACTCTGAGACACAATAGTCACGTGGGTAACACAATAGACACAGTTTTTACTGGTAGGTATAATTCCTCGACCAAATAAACTGCGCGATAATTTTTAAAAAAACGTATAATATCTGGTTCCCAAGCTTTGATTAGTTTAGGGCTAGATTTGTTAAATGTCCACGAATATTAAATTATAATTGAAGAGCAACAATTATTTATCATAGACATTCAACATTTATTTAAAGTTCAGCGTTCAGCTTCTAGAGAGACGTTGGGTAGAGCTCAAGAAAATTCTGCTGGTATTTTCGTTTCAGTGTCTGGCCGGTCCAATTAGTGTGTTCAGTCACCATTGCAAGGTGTCCTTGTCGTAAGCTGCAGCTTAGCTCGTCTGAAACTTTTTGTTTCAACTCAAAACTTGACAAGACTTTAATTGGTTCCACGAAATACCTATGCGATCAAAATCTCTACTCGTAGTTATCTAAATAAAATGAATCTAAAATAAAATGAATAATATTGTTTAACAATAAATTAAAATTAATTGATTAATTATTTAATTGATTTGTAATATGGTTAATAATATAATTAACTGCATGATGGTACTTACATCTGAGATCCTCAGTTTGGCTTTACAACAGATTGATATCTTTGGAAGGTAACGCGGCACTTACAATACAAGTCTTGAACTTAGTGTAAGTACTGTAAGCCACATTCAACTCCGTACAAGCCATTGCAAATGTTGTAATAGTTCGTTTTATATTATGTACCTATGCATGATTTTGTAATTTTGCTTGGTTTATTGAAATAAATAAAATTATTATTATTATTATTATTATTATCTAAACTGATACATAAGGTAAATGCGGCAAAGTTTACAAACATTTTAGTAGTATTTGCACTTACTTTACACTTTTTTGATACCATAAGTTACAGTATTGTAATTATTGAAAATAAAATATTATATAAATTACTCGCTTATATCTTTCAATATGTGAAATATTTTTAAAATTAGTATTAGTTTTGTAGTTTGTCCATTTCAACAAACATACAAATTTTACCTTTGTATAATAGTTGGTAGTGTGGATAATTATAATGGACTTTTGTTGACTTTAGTTCCAGCTTTAATTAGACGTAAGTACCATCTGACCTAGATGTAGCTAGCAGCTAAGCCTTGGTTATTTTTTCGGTAAACTTGAGCACCTGGCTTTGTGCATTCTTGTACGGAGTCTTATTTATTAATTAGCTGTCTGTAAGTACTTAAGTACTCGTAATTACCAACAACTCTGGCTATTACTTTATTTATCCGGTCCTATTATTTCACCTGTCGATTTTATAGAATCTTTGTAGGTATTCTATTCTATGGTTCTGAAGGTCTAAATTTGATCAATTAACAAGCCCATGTTCAGAGCTCTGGTTATGAAAATCAAAAAATGAAGATCGATTTTTACGGAATAAGCCCGCGGAATCAATCTGCACTGTAAAGTAAAGTATAATAATGTTTTTAATTTAGGACGTCGGTCGTGCTCATCTTTAGAGTAAAACATTATAAATGAATGGGATATTTTATAATAACAGCGCTCATTCCGATGTCAGTAACGGGTCCTCATAACCAAAAGTCGGACAATTTCATCGCAGTAACCAAATTTGTAATTAGTCTTGTCAGATTTAATCTAAAATTCAGTTATCCTTTCGGACCTCTTTTCAACTCCTGCTAAATTACATTTTGTTCTTTTTTAAAAGCATCGCTGCGGATAAAAATGTCGTAATATGTACTGATTTTTTAAATAAAATAATCCAATTTGTTCCGCACTAGAAAGGCGCTGTTTATTTTCATCCTATAAACTATTAGATAATTCTTAATCTATCTAGAATATTATACTGCAGTATATCAGCATTGCCATTCATATTGATAAAATAAAAGTAAGTAAGTTCTTAAGTTTTTATGAACACTAGTTCATTTATGGCCACTAGGCCAACTCTGGTGATGGAGATTTCAGAACAACAAAAAATGGACAAAGAACAAATGCAGCAACATGTTGCTCAACAACTACGTGAAATGTCTCGGGGACAATTATTGTAGTAGGTACTTTTTACATACACTACTGTGAAAAATGTCACCCGAGGAAATGTTCCGCGGCACGTAAACTGTTGCGGGACATTTTGAAACGTTGCGGCGTCACGTAGATTGACTGTTGCGCGTCATGTTGCGGGACAAATTAACAGAAAATGCATTTTCATTGCAAGTGCCACTACGTCAAATTCTTTTAGTATAGTAAGTTTGCAACAACTGACAGATGTAAATGCCAAATATTTGAAAATTGTTTCTGTAAACTTTTATACATATGTTTCAAGAAACAGTGTAGGTATCTAAATACCGTTTCCTAATAAATACGAGGTCAAATTCAAATTGGTATTCAATACAGGAAGTTGTATAGCAAAGTTAGTTAGAACGGATATTGGCTTTTAGCAATGGCAATTTTACCTACTCGCACATAAAGTTAAGTAGACCGGAAATTGGAAGAACAATCTCATAAACCTTCACTGATAGACCCTCTTATTCAAAATAAATCACAGTAATAACGATAATACTTAAAAATTGCTAGGTGCTGTTGCTCATTGCATAAATAATTTTGATTTATTATTTAAAAGGGCCTCTTAGCTGTACGAGTATGTTACGGCCCCACTAATGCCCTACAAAGGCCCAGACTTAGCCTAAGATTAGGATTATGAATAAACTAACAATAATAATAGGATGCTTGAAGGAAAGCATTCTTAATTCTGAGCTTGATTAATTATTTATGTTATGGTTTCATCACAAAATAGGTCGCTATAAAGTATCGCGATCCCTGATACCTACTGTTTGTCTGATCCCGGATAAGTCGGAACAATCCCTTTCTGTATCTTTGTCAATCTGATCAATCCCAAGTCAGTAATGTTTTCTCCAACTTTAGAGATACACTATGTAAAATTCGAATTGTAGTTACAGTAACAACACGTGGAGCCACTTTCCTCTACAAAAACCAAACTGTATTAATTTACCCTTCAAAACGTAATTACCTATATTATTTTTATCCTCATACGAATCTTCTACTGAGATCCTTAAGTCCAGATAGTTTGTACACTAACGTAACAACACACACCGCTGTGTATTGTCATCTTCACTAAGTTTATCTCCGGTCCTACAAGCACAAGCCGAAACTAGGTACAAGTCACTAGGGAGGGAAGGATCAAATGTAGTTATGGGATTTACATGAGAACACGCAGACAGAACAATGTTTTATTGCCACGTTGTATTACAGTTTGTATTTCCCAAAGGTCTTCTGAAATGTACCTATAAGTAATTGCGCGTTCCACGTGTAATCTAGGCACCTTCATATTGTCTAGCGCACGTGGCCCACATAGTAATAACATTATTGTTCAAACAATGTAGGTACTGGCTGATCTCGTGCTTTGTTTTTTTTTCACATGGAACCTGGTTTTGAATGTTGGATAACATTTGCATATAGAAATGTAATATAGTTTCAAAGTGTCTATACCTACTCGCTCGACACGATACCGATCCAATATTGCAATGTATCAAGTTATAATATCATCAGGTTCTCGGTAAATTGGGTATATTAGGTCACCTACGGGGGCGGCGGTCGCGCCGGATGCGGCTATGCTATTGATTCGGTTTATTTGTGGATTGGTGCATTCTACTTACTCTGCCGGCATTTACCCTCACACCATTTACCCGCCCATCTAATTTTAACGCAGACGTCTGACTAAGCGGATTAATATTTCAATCAGATTCAGTCTATCCAAACAGCGCTTCATAATCATTTCACTTCAAATATAGTTTACGATTCATTATTTATTTAATCATGAAGCTTTGCTCGGAAGAAAATTATTTATCCTCAGCTACGTCTCATTCAAAGAAGAATAATGGCGAATCATTCTTGGTAATAACACCTTCGCTCAGTTGGTGTTAAGATTTACGATTTTATTCAATCCAACGTCCCGGTAAATTACGGGGAGCTGAGATCCATTAAGTGCTTAAGTGCCTCCCGAGCACGAAACTGGGGATGATAATGGAAATGGGTTCCTTACTATGTTAATATGGGACTTTACACCGAACCGACCAATTCACGCGTTGTTTCGAGTAATATTGCAAGGGCAAAACGTTTTCGTCCAATCATTTATAATTTAGGCAAGACCCTCAAATTATGTCATTTCATTGCCAAAGCGGTTGGATATGAGCAACCGGTCGCTGCGCCAAGCATCACATTTCGTTTATTAGAAACTGAGTTCTGTAGGTTCAAACAAGCGGTGAGTATAGGTACTTACCTACATAATGAGGCTCCTTTGCACCAGATCTAATGAGATAATAGCTAAGAATCCAATTATTATTCCCTAGTTTTATGCGCCTCTTCCCCCTTACCTACAGTAGGTACGAAGGGTATTATTTATCTGCCTCTACAGTGGCATAATAATTTATTGGTTTAGGCTACAATTCGATAGAAATGGAAATAACAGCTCTCATTCGCAACTTCAGCACAATAAAGAAGTTCCAATTCCTTCACGCGAGGCTACAAATGGGATAAGTTTAAGAAAGCAATCGGCCTTATATGGTCGTTATGGACCACTGTGTAGTAGTAGGGCGTGAAAACCATCGGAAAGTTTCCCTTGTCGCCCCATTTGATATAACTCTTCCGCAATTGCTGAAAACTAGCCGAGGACAAGTTTTTAAATAATTTACGGTTAAATAAACGTTAAGGTTGAGCGGTGCGACAAGTCGAGTCCGGGGTCGCTAGTAACAAAATTAATTACAAAATAGTCGCGGAAACTTTTGGGTCGGCGTCGTATCGTCGTCTGAATAATTGTTGCTAATTGAGTTCCATCCACCTGGCTAAACGAGAGGAGGGGCGGATTATATTTGTGAGGCACTCCTCACTCCTCACGGTGTGCCTGCCGCTGCCGGCGTCAGTGCAGCCAGTGCTAACGAGTCAGCTTTTAATTACTCACATCGCACGCTCGTGGGAATGCTCATCTGTTCGGAGGAGCTCACATTTTTTATTAGGTCTGTCTGTAGAAGCTTTTGCACTCAACTCAATTATTGAGTTAAACATTTCCTCACAGGTATAATATGGAAGTTCATAATTAAGAAGTCAGCTCTAAAACATACCTACTTATCACAGGAACAAACAGAAATAATTATCCCACCAAAAACATTCTGTAAAAAACTAGCCAAGTCTCGATGGAGCTGCTTGTTTATCTCTAAAAAGTAATGAAATCTAGACAAAGTCGTGTCAAGTCTGAGGTTCTTTACTGCGATTTCTTTATTATTATAGAATGTTGTGTGACTTGGCCGTTGAACATTCTTTATACGTTAGTGGGTACAAGTCAATTTTGTTTACACGTAATGTTATATCTGTTGTAACTACAGATAATAGCCAATACAGGTATTGTTAATTGGACGCTAGTGTCTTATTTTAGGCTGTTGTTGATCTTGCAACACATGCATTCAGCATTGACAATGCTGACTTCTGCTGTCTTCTTGGAGCGTCAAATCGACCACCGATCTAACATAAAATAGACGTATTTTTTATACTGTTTGTTTCAGGCTCGCCTTTACATAAGTATTATTGAAATACGCAGCTTTATCAAGCCTACAATTTACTGGATATTGAATCAACGTTTTCTAAGTGGCAATTTTCCATCGTTAATGGGTAGCGGTTCTGGCGACAGATTGGTGCAATGGTGTCATGGAGCACCTGGTTTTGTACCCTTGTGTACTCTTCAACGGCCAAGTCACATAACATTCTATAATAATAAAGAAATCGCAGTAAAGAACCCCAGACTTGACACGACTTTGTCTAGATTTCATTACTTTTTAGAGATAAACAAGCAGCTCCATCGAGACTTGGCTAGTTTTTTACAGAATGTTTTTGGTGGGATTTCACTTCTTTTTGTAGAAACGTGGGCTTATTGATTTATTTTATTAGATTTTCTTATTTGACACAGTTTTTTTTCTTTTTATGAGTAGTTTTTTATTATAAAAACAAATCGTAAGCGCGTTTAAAATACAGTCAGCGCCATCTAGCGACGTGTGCGGGTATCACCGCCACTCTTAATCCAATGCATTATATTTTGATCAAATTTTGAGCGAAATTAATATTTTAGTTTATTTAATTTGTTAATTTGTTTATTCAATTTGTGTAATGTTCGAGTAGAATAAAGTTAATCGTTCGACTATTTCTTCTTGTAAACTTGTAAGTATAAGTAAGTATAAAAGCCAGTCTAGTCTTATCCAGAGTTTTCCTTTAATTTTATTGCGTACTAGCAGTCCGCCCCGGCGCGGCGTCGGCGTCGCACGGATGTAATAATGATATTATAGGTAATTTTTTTACACCTTGGGTTACATTATCGAATTTTTCATAATTCAATTATTTCAATTCAATTATTCAATTATTTATTCAAAAACAATAAGGATCCCTAATAAAACTTTTAGTATCGCAGACTTTTTTTGTAGATATTGATGTCCTCTTTAAAACTGTAGTACATCACTTTGCTCTATTGTCAACAATTTCCGCAGAGTACGCGATATAAGGATTTTTTTGGATTTTTTTCACACGTTGGGTTACATTATCGAAGTTTTCATACGGATCCCTAATAGTGAGACATATGGTATTCCATACTTTTTTGTAGATATTGATGTCCTCTTTAAAACTGTAGTACATCACTTTGCTCTATTGTCAACAATTTCAACAGCGTACGCGATCTATGGATTATTTTGTTTTTTTTTTACACGTTGGGTTACATTATCGAAGTTTTCATACGGATCCCTAATAGTTAGACATATAGTATTGCATACTTTTTTGTAGATATTGATGTCCTATTTAAAACTGTAGTACATTACTTTGCTCTATTGTCAATAATTACCGCAGCAAACGCAATATAAGGATTTTTTTTAATTTTTTCACACTTTGGATTACATTATCGATGTTTTCATACGGATCCCTAATATTTTTGAAAATATACTATAGCCTATGTTCATCAGGGATAATGTAGGATTCTAATGGTGAAAGAATTTTTCAATTCGGTCCAGTAGTTGAATATTTTTTGTAAAGGCGGTATGTCGATCTCTAATAGTTTGGTTAGGCTTTTGTGTTTTCTTCTCAGGGTCACCAGGTACTCCAGATCTTCGATTATCCTAGTTTTTATGGTTTTCCCTTTATGTGGCCATTAAACCCTAACTCTGTACCAAATTTCAGCTCTCTGAGTTTATGGGAAGTACTAGTTCTATTCTGATGATCATGAGTGAGTGAGTGAGTGAGTGAGTGAGTGAGTGAGTGAGTGAGTGAGTGAGTGAGTGAGTGAGTGTCTGTCTAAAATTCAAAACTTTGCTTTCGCTTAACTTCGTAACTAAATGACCTACAGACTTGAAATTTTGGATTTTAAGTATGTGATTATGGCTTACTGGATGACGAAAATTTCAGCGTTCTGGTCTTATCCAGAGGTTCTCAAATAGGGGCCTGAAAATGCGGCGAAATGGTTCCAGTAAAGGATGGTACGGCAGTGTTTGCTTCGCGCTCGACTTGGCGGGGGCACTGCCGTGCCCCCAAATTAGATTGTATAAGTCTCACCATTTAAGTCTGTAACTTCCGCCCGCATCTTCGCTCGCATTGTACCTGGATAAAAAGTAGCCTATAAGTAGGTATTCCAGCACATATTCTAGGTTTCAACCAAGTCCGTTTGGGTGTGATAGAGACTGTACGTTACGAGCAAAAAGCAAGCGAAATACCGCGTTAACAAATGCCTCAAACCCACAATCTAGAGTTTCTACAAATAAACGATCTCTGGTAAAACGAACGATACTCGAATCTACAGTCGGATTCGACCTTTATGGCAATTAAAACTAGACATATAGATTTGAATATAGAATGTATTATCTTGTCCCTAAATTTGATGAATGATACGAGTATATCTGCCTAACATTGTGAAGTCCGTTAAAATAACGATTACCATCAGGTTTATTAGAGTAGAATAATATTATAACTCAAATAATTGTTTCCATTGTATTTTATAAATATAATTCTAGTGCAATTTGGCGAGGTTATTACAGAGTACTGATAATTTAGTTAGGTACTGTGATAAGGTATGTAGATTTAAATTTAACATTTATAGAATAGAGCCCGGCTGACCCCTGCGTGTCATACGGGTTCGACTTTCGAGGTTATTTACAATATGTGGATATTTGTTTTCGGGTCTAGGTGTTGTGGAACCATGACACTGTTTTCTGATACCCACAAAGCAGAAAATCGTAGTGTGGGGTCAGAACTATGTATGCGACTGTTGGATGTATTTTTTTATTTACTAGACTGGCGAGATACACGTGACTGCGAGTCAAAGATTACGCGCTGTCCTCTCTACGAGCTTATAAATGGCTATGCTGTCTGGCTCTTAAGCTCGGCAGAAAGCTATTGATTTTAACTTACTTTTTTATGACCTATAATGTTGATAAATACCATGATATTTGCCATGTGTCACGCGTAGCTTGGTAGAGCCGTGGGCTTGGAAAAGATACGTGGAAGCCATGGGAAATGAGGGCATAATATTCCTTGTAGGGCAAAGTTTCAAGGCAAATTTTCCTTTTTTCATATTGTGATTGACTATTTTAGCAAATCAATCGAATATTCAGAAATATAAATACATGGTTCTTAAAGTACACAGGGGAACTGGTTTAAATTTCAATTGCAATATTCGACCTGCACATCCTAATGAACAAACTAACCAAGGCAAGTGAAATAAAAGCATGTAAAAATAAACAGTCACAGAGTCGCTATTTGCATTAAAAGCCCTCGACCTGACAAGCGAATAGTGACGCGTTCTGAGTGCATTTCGCCGTTAAGCTTTTAACAAAATGTGCTCAGCCCTTTCATTATGTAAGTTTTGTTGGAATCATTTTCAATCAGCTTCGGCAAACAATAGAGAGAGAAATATAAATATTTTCAATAAATTGATTACGTCTATAATCCTTAAGTGCGGTAGGCATCCTCTCTGATCTCTAGGCGCTGAGATTTTACTAAATTAACTAAACTATTAGAAAATTAAAATCATTCCCTATATAATAGAAAGAAAATCATCATAATCAGATTATCATGTAAAAAAGTCATACATAAAAAATAAATAAATTTAAGTATTGATGAGTACCTTCTTTTTGATATTTTAAATGCTTAGGTCAAAATGCTTTGCTAAACAAATAGCAGATACAAACGCATTTGCTAAGAATCTAGCACAGAGCATTTTAATAATATTTGAATACAAATTCATTCTACTTGATGCTAACCCGAAATGTGATATGGTACTATTGTTGTGCTGTTAAATGAACAGTATGTTGCGTTAAAGTTAGTTATTGAACCACGTTCCAAAAACACGGCAATGCTCGAAATCGTGCAGTGGGCAAATAAATTCGAGATCATTGTCCATGTCTATAGCTTTCGTACATTGCTGTGAATAGAAGCGGTCGATACGCCAGATTTAGAACGACACGACTTCGGCTATCTTCTACTGTGCCATTCATTGCTGTTGGTTTCACAATATATTTTAAAGGATAATGGAAGCTGACCTGAAATGTTGAGGCAGAAATAGCTAACGCTCGTTCCCGTTACAGGCAGTTCGGAACCGATAAAGGTTTAGCACAACCGAATCACAGCTTACTCGTATATATATCTATTAATATTATAAATGCCAAGTAAATCTGTGTGTCTGTCAGTAACGTTATCACAGCCAAGCGCGCTGTAGGCACTATGGGCATGCCAACAACTCTAATAGACTTGTGACGTAACAATTTTATTTTTTCAATTTTAAAGTGTAATTTTTAGGGTTCCGTACCCAAAGGGTAAAAACGGGACCGTATTACTAAGACTCCGATATCTTTTTCGTGACTGTAAACCGCAACCTTTTTTGAGGGCTGGATCCGCGCATGATCATAGCCAAACCGCTGGGCCGATTGTGATGAAATTTAATATAGAGATAATGAAAAGTCTTTGGACGAACATAGCTATGTCTATCATGCTCATAGCTAAATAAAATTTCCTTTAATTTTGATGAAATTTTCTGAATCTACGCGAACGAAGTCGCAGATAAAAATTAGTACTAAATAATATATCCATTTTAGACACTGTATGGTGCGTTCTGCGAGAATATGAGTAATAATAATAATTATTATGTTTATGTTCATTTCTCTTCACAAAGGTCCTAAGATATTAAACCACTTAATTAAGCTATAATTTATAATGTGGATCAGTGTTATGAAAAGACTGGTGCCTTATTTATATACTAGCAGTCCGTCGCACGGGTGTAATAATGATTTTATGGGTATTTTTTTTACACCTTGGGTTACATTATCGAAGTTTTCATACGGATCCCTAATAGTTAGACATATAGTATTATGGACTTTTTTGTATATTGATGTTATCTATAAAACTGTAGTACATTACTTTGCTCTATTGTCAATAATTTCCGCAGCGTAAGCGTTATAAAGATTTTTTTTTCACACGTTGGGTTACATTTTTGAAGTTTTCATACGGATCCCTAATATTTTTGAAAATATTCTATAGCCTATGTTCATCAGGGATAATGTAGGATTCTAATGCTGAAAGATTTTTTCAAATCGGTCCAGTGGTTTCGAAGCCTATTCAACAAACAATCAAATCTTTCCTCTTTATAATATTAGTATAGAAATCTGTGTTACAGATTTTGGATTATATTACTCGTTGATTTATCCTGTTTTTATATTATTCGTTGATAACACAGGTTTATTTACTAGCTTTTATCCGCGACTTCGTTTGCGTGGTACCTGGATAAAAAGTAGGTATGTCGTAGCTATGTTTTTTTTTTTTTTTTTTATTTATTTCAGTAAACATAAGTACATGTGAATAAAAACTGTGAACACTGGAAAATGCATTAGTATAATAACTGTGTCGAGCTTTTCAGTGCCCGTCCTTATAGGACTAGTTGAAGAACCAGACGTTCCTGACAATATAACAATTAAACTTTTTAACTTTTATCTTTTTAACTATTTTTTTAACTATTATATTACTAGTATAGTCCAAGTATAACAACTTGGCTTGTTCAGAAGTATTTCTTTTTTCGTTTCGAAAAAGAGCAATCGTCGACATACAGGGCCTTAACAACAAATACTAAAAACAAAATAAAATGAATATGTAAGTAGGGCTCCCATACAACAAACTTGTTTTTTTGGCGTTTCTTTATAGATAATGGTACGGAACTCTACGTGCACGAGTCCTACTCGCACTTGGCCGGTTTTCTACATGTTGTGCCGACCCCAAACGAAGTGGGATAAGGGCAAGAAGATGAAAAGAAGGAGTTATAAATGGTGCATAATTAAGACGTGGAATAACTCTTTATATAACAGTAGTTGTCGTAACACCGTCTACACTATATTAAGTTCGTGTTCACACGGCTACATTCTGATGCAAACATATAAAAGTTTTGTGTGGCAGCTGTGAGGGGTAATGGCGCTGAAATAATTTTCTTCTGAATACTGAATGCTATCGAAGTTGGAGGCACGCCCGCGTTAAATGTTCCGTTATCCGTTAGGAACCTCCAACTTGTTCTAACACTAGTATTTTTCACATCTTTTTACATTTTTCGATTAAAATGATCATTTTATAAAGCGGTCTTCAAAAATCTTTTTTAATAGCGGCGATGTGTTTGCAACCTCTCACGTATGGAATGCTAACTACTGCAAAAAGTGGGCATGTGCCAAATATAATATTTGGACGTGCCTCTGACTACCATCTTGACTAGTGGGGGTAGTCAGAGGAAAAATCAAAGGATCTAAGCGTCTGGAGATCAGAGAGGATGTCTGCCGTACTTGGGGATTAGGATTACAGTCGTGGTCCTATTTATTTATTTTTATTTTTATTTTATAAAATCAAACTAACCGTGATCTTCATATCTACACAACTTTTACAAAGAGGTAAAATGTGTATTTTGTATTTTTGTTTCTAAAGCTAAAAACCCGCTAAGTGCAATGTGTACACAGCTAAATTGAAATTTTCACAGATGATGAATTTATGTTGCCGCTATAACAACAAAACAGAATAAAATAAATATTTAAGTGGGGCCATTTTATAAGTTGGTTGACTACTCGTAAACTTGTAAAGCCTACGTAGGTGCTTCATTATTTTTAACGCCTCCAAAGCCAATAGTTTAGCTTTCAGAAACTCTAACAAAAATTTACACTTTACAAACGCATCCCCTACTGTACAAAGGTTTTTTTTATATCTGCCTAAATGAGGTACATATTTTAATTTGTATAAATACGAAAACTGTACCGAATGTATTCGAAGCTCTTTGAAAAATAACATTAACTTACTTATTACTTAAAATTTTAGGTAAAATAGTCTGGTATTAAAAAATTAAAAGACTTTCTCCAATATCTCTAAATTTGTTTATAGTACATAAAAAAAATAGCCTCCCATTTGGTTTTTTCGCGTTTTTGTGCTGAAAATCCGTACAACCTGTAAGGCACTAACGGCCGGTGCCAGCTCCGGATCTTCAATTTTTTTAGGGGGGGGGGGGCAAAAACTGAAAAATGCTTTCATCTAAGCGGGGGGCGCTTAGATGAAACAAGTTAAGTACATTAAGTTACTTATTTCGATGTTTTGGTAAATTAATAATAAGAAAAAAAATCTTATATCTGTGTGTAACTGTAACTAAGTGGGGGGGGGGGGGGATTTAAAAAAAAATATAATGTTTGTGTCCAGTGTAGGTCAAAGTTAAGTAGATGATGAGTTGTCCATTCGTCTGAACGCCGAGGTATGGGCGCCGGCTCCGGCGCCGGATCCGGGGCTGGCCGGTGCTCAATAAAAAAACAACAAAATTTCTTTGAAAGCTATATTCGCACTAAATGAACTTGATTCCTTTACGTACTAGTTATGGCCATCGGACAGACTCTCCTTTTCGAACTTCTCACGTTGCTTGTACAGCTCTTCGACGAGAGATTTAATTAAGGGATGGCCAAACTATCCCTTGTGCGCTTCGAAGAACTCTTCTAGCTTTCCCGGCGTTCTCTCTCGTTTCTCATATTCGAACGCTTGCAGGTTCACGTCATACATGTCTAGGTCTTTGACGAATTTCGAAACCAATTAAAACCAATAAGTTCCTATATACATTACCAACTACCTACGGCGGTAATTCGAGATTCATATATTCATTCATGCATCAATGGCTTTTCCTATTAGAAGGCGGTTCAGAAAAAAACATCATAAAGAAATTCTGTATACCTATTTATAAACGGCGATGAGCTTGCAACCTGTCACGAAGTATACAAAAAGCCAAGATAAGCCAAAATATCGAGTACTCTATTTTAGTCGAAACATTACATTTGACACATGCTCACATTTTGCAGTAGTTAGTACTCAATACGTGACAGGTTGCAAGCTCATCACCGCTTTCAAGAATATTTATTTGTTATTAGTACCTACTTATTATATATATCTGTACCTAGGTAAGTTCTATACATATAATTTAGGCGAGTATTTGAAAACATTTACTTATATTCATAGAAAAAAAATCCTCAAATTCGAAGTCAGTTTTTTATACCCACACACATCCTAATACCGATACGATGTGGCTATGCACCAGCACCTACTACTAAGCGGAAATGAACAAATGAAGGTCACAATATTTGCTATCGCTTGCAGGATTTTAATGTACGACCTTCGGAATTGATGACATCATTCGTTTTTAGAGTAGGTATCAACACAATAATGTATCTCCTGAATATATTTCTGCCACTTTTGGAGGGCGAGGTAAAAAAACGGATACAACAGTTACAGGTTAAACGCACACCACCAAATATTTAATTGTCTTTACGTCTATGGATAATTAGACTTTGGCAGAGGGGAAAAACGTCTTGTAGTAGGTATTGAGAAAGATCCGCCATCTTTTAGTACTGACGTATAAGACTGGGAATAGACGTCCGATTTTTTCATCCGACAGTCCAATCCGATAGTCTGATCAGACTATCGGAAGGCGCTCGTGCCTGGATTTTGTTTGAACAGCAATACACGTCCGATCCGATAGTCGGATCAGACAATCGGAAGCAAAATCGGACGTCTATTCCCAGCCTTAGGCGCGCATAAGTTACAAGGAGTTATATAAAATAACCGGCCAAGTGCGAGTCGGACTCGCGCACGAAGGGTTCCGTACCGTATGTACGTATCTATAAAAACCGGCCAAGCGTGTGTCGGGTCACGCGTAATGTAGTGTTTCGTAGTTTTCACAGCTAACAACGTTATCTTCTTATATATAAAATTCTCGTGTCACAATGTTAGTTACCTTACTCCTCCGAAACGGCTTTACCGATTTTTACCAAATTTTATATGCATATTCAGTAGGTCTGAGAATCGGCTACTATCTATTTTTCATACCCCTAAGTGATAAGGATGGCGTAAAGATCGGAAAAAACGGAAAGTGCTTTTTTCTGTGTGATTATTGATATTTGACAGCACAACGTCTGTCGGGACAGCTAGTAATGGTATAGATTTAACTTACTTCGTATAATTTATACATATAATCACCAGCTAGGCCAGTGAGCGAAGCAATGCTCTTCATGGCTGCTTTCTCTCGACGATTCTTTTCTTCCTCCGGCACTTTGCAGTGTGGTGTAATATCGCCCACTATGCATTCCGCTAGATCATGCACCATAACTAAAATAAAAATAACAGTTTAGTTAATTATATGGCTCAAACCAAGAAATAACGAAACAATCTATCTATTTATTTGACTGGCCTTACAGCTCTGCCTTCTGCGCTGTAGGTTGTGGGTTCGATCCCCACCCGGGATAAACATTTGTGTGATGAACATTATATGTTTGTTCTGGGTCTGGGTGTATAAAATAAATAAGTTTTAAGTAATTTTTATTTTTAATATGTATAATAAGTATGTATTTACGAAAAAAAACGTATTTAAGTATTCTATCTGTTATCTAGTTCCCATAGTACAAGCTTTGCTTAGTTTGGGGCTAGATGGCGCTGTGTGAAATGTCCACCAATAATAATTATTATTAATTTATATACAAGGTGTCTCAAAAGAAAGTTCACATTTAAATCTTTTTTTAAAAGAAAAGTCTTAGCTTTATTGAAAAAATGTTTATTATATATTGAAGTACACTGTTTGGGAATTTATTTTTTAAAAATAACATCGTCCAAATGTAAACCGTTGCGCTCTCGGCATTCATTTAGTCGGGCACTAAAATTGCCTATGACAGCTCGGCAGGTAGTCTCCGTGATGGCTGCCATTTCATGACGGATATTTTCTTTTAATTGTGCCAGGGAAGTCGGTTTATTAGCGTAAACTTTTGATTTGACATAACCCCACAGGAAAAAATCCATAGGTGTTAAATCGGGACTCCGTGGAGGCCAATTTATGTCACCTCGCCTGGAGATTAATTTGTTCGGAAAAATTTCTCGAACTCGAGGCAGAGATCTGTTGGACGTGTGTGAAGTTGCTCCATTCTGCTGGAACCATGTTCTTTGGTTGTAACCAGGAAAGTTTTGCAGTTGGGGCACGAAAAACTCGTCTAACATCTCCACATAACGCTCTGAATTCACTGTGAGCGTGCGTCCCCTTCCATCTTCAAAAAAGTAAGGGCCGCGAATTCCTCGCGCCGACATCGCTGCCAATACGGTGACTTTGGGTGAATGTAGCGGTTTCTGATGTTTTTGTTTTGGATTGGTTGCACTCCAGTAACGACAATTTTGCTTGTTTACATGCCCATTCAGGTGAAAATGGGGTTCATCGGAAAACAAGATGTTGGTGAACGTTGGAAAGCGCTCAATCATCTGATTTACAAAGTCAAGCCTCTGACCAGCATCTTGAGGCTTCAGTTCTTGCACCAACTGAATTTTGTACGGGTGCAGCTTTAAATCTTTGTGTAAAATGCGGCATAATGAAGATCCTGTGCACATTTAAAGCAACAGCACGCTTCCGAATCGAGAGGTTTGGATCATCTCGAATAGACTGAGTAACACTGTCCACGTTTTCGGCTGTTCTTGATGTTCTTGGCCGCCTAGATTTTGGTTTCTCCAGAGTTGACCCAGTCTCTTCAAACTTCTCAACCCATTTTGCAATGAGTCGAGTGCTAGGCGCATCATTTAAGTGACGAATATGTCGAATACTGCAGAATTTTCTACGCGCTACAGTCGCCGAATTACCGTTTTTGTAAAACTCACGTACGCACAACGCACGGTCCGCACCAGAGAAACGCTCCATAGCGACTAAATTCCCAAGAGCCAGACTACCGGCTGACATACCCCCCGCGCCCCTCAGAATAGTTGCTTTCGCATAATAAGATAAGCAAATGTGAACTTACTTTTGAGACACCTTGTATAAAACCTAAAAAAAGTGTTTCTACCTTTCCGGCTGGACTGATTTTGGTAAATGTTCGTTAAAGTCCAGGTAAGGTTTTTAAGGAGAGAAGATAAGAAATTTCCCACGGGAACGGGATAAACGCGGATGAAACCGCTAGTAACTACTACAAATCCAAGGAGTTGAGATCCAGATGGAGCTCATGAGGATGTGAGATGAAAGAAGAAATTGGGTACAACATAGTCAAAATTGTAGGACAACGAGTCGGACTCGCGCACGAAGGGTTCCGTACTATTATCAAAACGGCAAAAAAATCACGTTTGTTGTACGGGAGTCTCACTTAAATATTTATTTTATGCTGATTTTAGAGAAATACATCATCTGTGAAAATTTCAACTGTCTAGCTATCACGGTTCACGAGATACAGCCTGGTAACAGACAGACGGACAGCGGTGTCTTAGTAGTACCGTTTTTTACCCTTTAGATACGGAACCCTAGAAACATAAAAAATAATTCATAATATCTCGTAACCTACCTATTTACCTAACTACGTAGTTAGCATTCCACACGTGACAGGTTGCAATCCCGTCGCCGCTTTCAAGAATACTAACAGGTTTCCTCACGATGTTTTCCTTCACTGTTTTAAACACGTGTAACGCGCTTATAGGTACATTTTTCGAACAGAAATATCCATTGATGCACGGCCAGGATTCGAACTCGAAATTAATTGGAAATTAATAATATCTACCTAGGTACCTATTTACCTAACTACATGAATTCAATAATTCAATTTCAAACTTTTTATTCGATCATGTGAAGTAGGTACCACCTATTTACCGACTTACTTTACCGATTGTGGTAAAATAGCGCCACCTGCCAGCGGAATCGCAAACCTCTTTCATCTTACCTCTCAAACCCCGAGCGGTCGCATGATACCGCGAAAAGTACCTTTAATACGTAGTAACATCAAATGAAACTAGATGGCGCTGGAATGCAAAAATCAAGTTTGTTGTATGGGAGCCCCCCTTAAATATTTATTTTATTCTGTTTTTAGTATTTGTTGTTCGAGCAGCAATAGAAATACATAATCTGTGAAAATTTCAACTGTCTAGCTATCATGGTTCATGAGATACAGCCCTGTGACAGACAGACAGACGGACAGACGGACAGACGGACAGACGGACAGCGAAGTCTTAGTAATAGGGTTCCGATTTTACCCTTTGGGTACGGAACCCTAAAAATGGAAATGGCAGGATCATCACAAAATAAGGAAGTTCTATGTCCAGGAGTAAGCGAAGTTGGGCTGTGAAATTATGAAGTACATATTTTGTCAGATAAGAAAAGAACATAAAGAGTACAAATCTTTCTAGCAAGATAATTAAATGGGCGGTAGGTACATTTAGGGTTCGAATCCCAAATAAGACAAACATTTCTGTGATGAACATATTATGTACTTACTTGTTCTTTCGTAAGTATAATATACTTTAAAATCCTAAAAATGTGAAAGTTTGTGAGTTTGTATGTATGTTTGTGTCTCAATCAGGTCTAAGCGACAAAATGGATTAAGGCGAGTAATAAATGTTTTTGATGAATGCAGAATCGTTTTTTTCTCAATAACCGCAAAACATACAGTTTTGTTTTTTATGACAAAAATTACTTATGGATATAATGTAGATAAATTACAGACAGAAACACGTTTGGTGAAACTTTTCTCGATAGATTTATTTACCAAAGTTAGCTCTTCAAAAACATAATCTTACTAGCTAAGTAAATTACAGACAGTTTCTTTTTAAATTTGATGGTTTTCGAGATAATGCAGTTTTATCACTTTTTCCGTCTTATCCGGGTAGATTCAGCCCATACAAAAAGTCAAAATTTTCAAGTAGGTATCGCCTTAAGTTGAAATTTGCTGTAGATGTAGATATATTGCCCGAATAAAACAGACTACTTTAAAATACAAAAAACATCCCCATAATGATAAAAAAAAACGCAAAAGGGATGATAATAGATGGCCCTGGTGTGCAACAAATCCGACATTACAGACTAAAACATTCAGCCTTTTCTATTCGATTATTGAAATTTGACAGGACAACGTCTATCACGGGTTGGCTAGTTATTACATAAATAAACTGAATTCATGTAATTAATTTATGAATAACATGTTGTTTTTCCGTTTGCCCATCGAAAGTACGACACGATAACGTACAAAAATATCGATGATGACTAAGCAGGTAACTAGGTACCTACAACGCGGTACCTATTGTTCAAAATTGATAATGAGCTTTATGTTTTTCCTATGTATTTCCTTCTTTGGTAAGTAGGTATTATTACATAAATAAACAAAATTCATGTTATAATTTATAAAAAAAACATGTTGTTTTTCCGTTTTCCCATCGAAAGTATGAGTCGATAACGTACAAAAATATCGATGATGCTTGCTCTGTGTTAATTGGAAATAAGAATGTGAGAATGTACAAACATTCGCATTTATAATATTAATAGCAGACCCGCGGTAGACGTTGTCCTGTCCGAATTTCAATAATCGCATTTATAAAAGGACTTCCAGCCAGCCAACTTCCTTTTTTAGGGTTTCGTAGTCTACAAGAAACCCCATGCCATGTCCGTCCGTCCGTCTGTCCGTAGCTTAGCTCAGAGACTATCATTGCTAGAAAGCTGTAATTTGGCATATATCCTAATAATATTGAGTGTCCAAGATGAAATTTGCTGTAGTATGTCGATAAACAATCTGAATAAATAAAAGGGTAACTAATAATCCGAAAAAA
This sequence comes from Hydriomena furcata, assembly GCA_912999785.1. Taxonomy (NCBI): domain Eukaryota; kingdom Metazoa; phylum Arthropoda; class Insecta; order Lepidoptera; family Geometridae; genus Hydriomena; species Hydriomena furcata. The sequence continues at coordinate 11,140,691 of OU538824.1, forward strand.
AACGCAAAAAGGATGATGTTGGTATAGATGGCGCTGATGTGCAAAAAATTAGACATCTTAGACCGATAACATTGAGTTGTCATAGCAACGCATTCTACCAAAAAGGTTGAATCCTACCAAGGTAATATTGGAAATTCATTTTGTCAAAAAAAAAAAAAAAAAAAACTGACCTCAATTTGACTTTTAAATGATTACCGCATTTTACCAAAATTCGTAATAAAATTTATTTTATCAAAAAAATCTGACATTAGTTATGACTACTGAATGATACGCATTCTACCAAAATTCGTAATTTATTTTATCACAAACACTCACAAACTTTCGCATTTATAATATTAGTAGAATAGTAAGATTAGAATTAGGATTTGGAAAGGATAGGATAGGATAAGATAGAATTAAGATATTAGGATAGGATAAGATAGGATTAGGATTGTAGTAGGTACTTTTCTGATTGACTGACTGATCTATAACTAAGCCTAAACTACTTGCCCTAGAAACTTGTAATTTGGAAGGTGGGTAGGGGTGCACTAAGAAAGGAATTCCCGAAATTCAACTCTTAAGAGGGTACAATGGGGGTTGAAGTCTGATTGAAAATAACTTCACGTGAACGAGGTTGCAAGAGTTTCCACTAGTAGATTCATATAATTATCTTACCAAGTTGAAGGCACTTGAATTGATCAAGCTTATTTGGGGGTTGGTTGTTCTCATCAGTAAGCAGGAAAGTCATCATGCCCATACGGTACATATGCCCAGCAATCGATTCACAATCGTTGATTTTCCAATGCACCCAGCCCCTTCTCTTTTCATGCTGAAATATCAAAGGTTTTCATTAAATCGTTTCCTAAAAAATATTTTATAAAATAAATTTTTACTTAAGGTCGTGCAAAATTGGGAGAATTTGTAGTGTATCTAGGTACTATTTACTTACAAGGGAATCTATACTAATAAATAAATAAATAGAAAATGTTGGTGGACATTTGACACAGCGCCATCTAGCCCCAAAATAAGCAAAGCTTGTACTATGGGAACCAGATAACTGATAGAATACATAATTATACGTTTTTGTTGTAAATACATACTTATTATAAATTAATATTATAAATGCGAAAGTAACTCTGTCTGTCTGTTTGTGGCCGATTGTGATGAAATTTCACATAGAGATAGTACGGACGGACGGACATACTTTTATCTAAATTGTTTTCGATTTTCAGTAATTTCAATGTTTTACGATAAAGTCGTTAAAAATCATTTTTTTAATCTAAATTAACGAAATCGCGGGGTAAAAGCTAGTAAATTTGAAAAGGAACGATGTGGCTTGATGAGTGTACTAATCAATGTTACTTACTACAAATTAAGCAAAGCTTACAAAGGAACTTGTGATGATAGGGTATAAAATCATGTTTTACCTTGAGACGACCCACCAATTCCAAAAACTCGAGAATTTTAGTGGGATTTTGAGCCAATGCCATTTTTAAGTTTCGAATGAATCAATGAAAAGTTATTTGAAACAATAATTAACCAAATGATCCTTTCCGTAATCACTCGCACACTACACCACAACGCAACAAAGTTTTGACTTTTTATTGATGTTTGGAGTGGTGGGGATTTATAGGGACGGATGCACGTTACAATGCAATTGATATGAAGATACTAGCCGACCCGTGACCAAGGGCGGGTCCAGCTTTGGCGCCAGGGGGGGTCACGTGAACATTACTATAGCAAAATGTTGGCTTTAATCAGGATTTGAAGTATGTAGACCATAGTTTCGTGTGATTGTTGTGAATGTCCAAAGACAAAAAAGATACATAATTAAATGCACAATTTGCTGCAGTAAGGTTATTCTTTCAAAATATTATCGAAATAATGGAATTAACCCAAAACGAACAAGTAGTTAGTTTATATTTGTGCGTGCTTATGAACCAAAAATTTAAATCTGTGTGTCCAAAGACTCCAGAGATTTCTTACTCTAAACTTGTAAGCCTACAATACTTTTTAAAAACCTATCCAACGACAGCCTAAGTAAAAAAAACATCCCCACTTTAGGTGTATGGGTGGCACCCTTAAAACTTGTTTTTAATTCTACTATTATTTTTGTTGGTGTGGCTAATATGTATATATTCATGCCAAATTACAGCTTTCTAGTACTAAGAGTCTCTGAGCTAAAGCTGCGGATAGACGGACGGACGGGCGGATATAGCGAAACTATAAGGATGTAGACTACGAAACTACTGAAGGTCGTGGGTTCGAATCCTGGCGTGCATCTATGGATTTTTCTATTCGAAAAATTTAAATGCGCATCAAAAACACGTGCTCAAAACGGTGAAGGAAAACATCGTGAGGAAACCAGTTAGTATTCTTATAAGCGGCGATGGGCTTGCAACCTGTCACGTATGGAATGCTAACTACTGCAAAATGTGGGCATGTGACAAATATAATGTTTGGACGTGCCTCTGACTACCCCCACTAGACATCTTCAAAGGATCTAAGCATCTGGAGATCTGAGAGGATGTCTACCATACTTGGGGATTACAATCGTGATTTTTTTAAAGTAAATATTTAAGTGGAGCTCCCATACAACATACGTGATTTTTCTGCCGTGGTTTATAGATAATGATACGGAACCCTTCGTGCGCGAGTCCGACTCGCACTTGGCCGCAATATGAAACCTCAAAAATTGGCCAATAACTTTCATTAGGGAGGGACTCAAATTCAAATTCAAATTCAAAAATCATTTATTTCAATAAAATCACATGGATCACTTTGAAACGTCTTAGGAACTAGGTGAAGCTACGCCGATTCCACGCGACCATGCCTAGAAGATTCAGGCAACAAACACGGCTTGGGGTCTACCTTTTTTTTTGATCCTTTCCTTAATGCTATGTAGAGCTCCAGTGTGGTGCCAATCGAACAAGGTGAAGGCTCAAACAAGAATAATAATTAAAAGTACTGCTAGTAGACTGCTAGTTCATTATATATTTATTGTTCCTGGTATGTAAATAGTGTGACAAATTATTTCCTCTCAACGTGGACCACGCTGGGGCACAACATAGTCTAGGTAGTTAGAATAAAGGTATCTGTTATTATTACTCTAATCTTCTCTAATGTAATTTTTTGCAGATCGTTATGAAAAAATCCAATTAAAAAAATAGTGCACCGCTTAGTTTGTTAATATGCACGACCAACAAATTGATTTATGTTTAAGGCGCTCCCAGTCTACGATTGTTTTTGTTCGAAACGAAAAAATAAATACTTGTGAACAAGCCACATCTCCTATTTTATAATGTATAGTATATGTGAATAAAGATGTACCCATCTTTAATCACTTCGATAAATAATCCTACCGACCGCTGCAATGATGACAAACACACGTCCGCGCGTGGTCCGCCTTAGCATTACGAATAAATTAATGATATAAATTATGTATAATTACTTATCAAAAATCTATCCTAATAGAAATCTAGATCTACATATTACCTATCTTTAACAATAAATCACAAGTTGATTTTAATAGTAGGTATATAAAATATTTCGATCATAAATTCTAAAACGTATCATTTTGAAATAATATTTTTATCGTGAAAAGTTTCTGCTATTATGTTTTCAGCTTAATAGAAATCTAGGTAGGAACCTGAAGTAATATACTTATAAAAATAGGAGATGTGGCTTGTTCAGAAGTATTACTTTTTTCGTTCCGAAAAAGAGCAATCGTCGACTGGCAGCCTCTTAAACATAAAAATAAAACTTATTCAAGTAGGTATGTTATGGGCAAATGGATTTGATAATTATATTATTTGCATACTTCACCCGGGATTTATCCGGTTGTGCTCATTGTTATCAGTTACAGTACAGTTAAATTATTGTTACACTATGTGTAATTTAATTGTGACACATTAGCAAAGATATTTGATAGTAACATTTATTTACTTTCGTAATGTTTATTTTGATTTTAACCGTGGTATAATTATTCCGGTTGAAAGATTTTATGGAAAATTTCTACTAGGTTCTGCGCGTGGCTTCGATCGCGTGGTACCTGAACAAAAAGTAGCCTAGCAGGGCATAGGCTGTGTATATTCCAAGTTTCATCTAAATCCGTTCTGTCGTATAAGCGTGATTGAGTCACAAACATACAAACATCTTCACAACTTACCCGCGTAGGTGCTTAAGAAAGGAACCTATGCATTAAAAGGTAAAACATATGTATGAAATTTTTTATTTCATTATATGACTTTTGGTTTAAGTATTCTCAACATACGAAACGTAGTGTCAAAGATTGAATGGAAGGTTATCATGGCATGGTGTGATTAATTTCAAATATAAAATAAATTCTCTGAACATGCAGGACCCCAAAAAGTGTGTAAAAACTAGTCAAAGTTAGTAGTTTATAAAGTACTAGCGACCCGCCCCGGCTTCGCACGGGTGCAAAGCTGATACCAAAATATATTACAGAATGTCTTTGTATACACGATAACAGAATTTAAAATTTAAAAAAAAAAGTCGCGCTGATTTGAAATCTTAAAATTATCAGTGGTTCTCTAATATATTAAGCATGTTATTATACATATAAACCTTCCTCCTAAATCACTCTATCTATTAAAAAAAACCGCATCAAAATCCGTTGCGTAGTTTTAAAGATATAAGCAAACATACATACAGACATACAGACGCGGGAAGCGGAAAGCGACTTTGCTTTATACTATGTAGTGATGATTCGATTGTCTTTAACTTTAGAATAGCTTATCTCATAAACATAATCGAACGCGTATTTTCGAGTTTCAAAAAGGGACGCAGCGGACTAATATAGTTTGTGTGCTGGAAACTCGCGCTCTTCCGATTAACTCCAAACTTGAGATAAATAAAGAATAACGTTTAGGATTTTCCAAATTAATTTCTACAAAAGATACTTTGGATAACTCAAATATTTCTTGTGTAATTTGTAAATATTGTGTACTGTTCTTGTATTAGATTTAATATTCTTTTAGGCGTATAAAGCCTTGATAAATTTAGAATTATTATAAACTAGCTGTCCAATCCGGCTTTACACGGCTGTACTAATCAAGTGCATGCAAGTTTTTGATACCTCAAATTACTAAATTGCAATTTATTTGGGGTTTTAAAAAACCAAAATGTTACTCACTGATAATGTAGCTTTTAATAAGTGAAATAATTTTTATAATTGGCCTTAATAGGTATTTGTAATAGTAATGTTCAAAACACACGTAAACATTACTTACGCTCGTATTCAAGAACGACACTATGAGAACACGCACTCACAGTGGACGAAATCTTTTTTCATAAAAATCACTTTATGTGTTGTGCGACACTGCATAGTGTGACTAGAGGCACATTGTCGTATGCCTCTAGGCAAAGTTGAGCTCTAAAGGCACACGGTAGCGTGCGCCATAGTGCCGCTCAACACATAAAGTGATGTTTATGAAAAAAGATTTCGTCCACTGTGGGTGCGTGTTCTCATAGTGTCGTTCTTGAATACGAGGGATAGTATGTACCTACCTAGGTTTACCGGCGAGGTGTTGTAGATAATAATAAGCAGGACTTTGGGACTCTCAAATACAAACATTTGGAGTGCAATGTAATATACATTTTACTTTAGTACCTCCAAAGCTTTCAATGTAGAAGATTATAATTTCTGCTCGAGAATGTAAGACGCGTTTAGGCGATTTATACATATGAGAATATTACGTTGCGCGGACGACAGACATTCAAAGGACATGCATAATTTATCTGTCCATCTGACTAAATATTCAGGGAGCACTTTGGAGTGGAAAAAGCTTGGCAGTGTCCCCAATTTTGCCGCTGTTCCACTCATATTAGGCCGTGTTTCATTATGCCATAAATACGGGTAAGTAGGTGTATGGTTTATAGCGGAAAATATAGACCGTATTTTACCGACGAATTTTGGAATGGGGCCCTGCGATTGGATTACTTTTATGATGTTTCAATATGTTGTGTACGACATAATAATCTGGAAATGAGATGAGAGCTTGGACTTGGGTATTCGAGTAAAAATATTTTGTGGAAATACAGAGTATTGTTGGCAGACTAACTGATAATGTTGGTCAACGAGGCTAAGCGAGATATTGTGGAATAAACCTGGATATATCAGCTAAAACAGCAGTTACAGATATGATATCGCAGTTGAATAATACATAAATGTCAGGGTACATTTTGTATTATTTTTTTAATGATAATGACATTGACGGCAGTACGTAGTGAGTAAAGAGTTATAAATAGCATTAATTATTCGTATCAAAATTGACAGCAGTTAGTCATAAGTTCCTGAACCAACTGTAGTGTTAGTTGCTAATCCAAGAAGAGTTTAAGATGTTGTAGGGTTTCAACGTGCGAGTTCAAGTTTATATTCCAGAATTATACAGAATTTAAGTCCTTCGCGTATTTCGCCAGCGCTGCACCAAGAAAGGTAATAACAGCTTGTACAAATAAACAGTTAAGAAATAAATGCGAAGGAAACTTTAAACGTTAGGGGAATTTTATTTACGCAGACGTTTCAGAATGGTGCTGAGTGTGCAATTAAAGATTATAACCTCGTATTTGCATAATATTATGGAGTAAGTAACTAGAACTTGAAAAGAAAAATACGACGGCTTTATTTATCCAACGTTTGATTTGGATTATATATAAAAGGGGCTTAAATAGGTCCGAGTTTCTGTAAAGTTATCTAAATAGAAGGAATTATCGAATAAACTTTTGGGTTCGTGTTCCAGGAATAACCTAAAGCATCACATATTAAGTTTTACCAAAATAATCGTGTATCTACACTAATTAATGTTTGTTTGTAATAGACTAAAATATTATATTTTTCTAATCAAAAGCTACAATATCAGCTAGTAACATTAAACATATTTAATTAAAAAAAAAGAGTATCCTACAAATTGCAATAACGTAACCTAAGGTTTCAAAAATTTGTCTATAATTACTCCCGTGCGAAGCCGGGTCGAGCAGCTAGTTATATACATAGCTAGTTATAACATTATTATACACATTCTTTATCATACACTATCAGTTTTATACTCAGTTTAGACTCATCTAAAGATACAAGTTCGGATCCTTAAGCTTTCTTAAAGAATAGGTGCATGACCTCAGTAGAAAGCATTCATCAAACGGAAAATGGTAATGGAAGGAAAGGTGAAATACCGTGACGCTTTGCATAAAGAAACCTTTGCCTCCTGAAAATCCGGGATGTTTGATCCATTTTATTGTTCCAGATTTGAGCCGACTTCAAATGATTATTGTTTACGTTAACGTCCGACCTTACATAATTGAATAACATGAAAACAGTCCGAGATTTATTTTCTTGGAACAGTTAATAATTTATTGATTCTTTTGTGAGAATTATTTGTGGGATTTCGTTAACAGTATTGATGTTTACGAGGTTTTTTTACTTTTGATCTATTTATGAAGATCTTTAATTCGTTAAAAATAATCTAGAATATTTTCTTGAGCTCATCTTAGATTCAATAATATTCAATTATACCTAACAAAACACTTTTATTATTGAACTGAAAGCAAATATTTCATCTTTACAGATTTCTTTAGACCATAAAAACCAGCATAATCGGACGGACTTTAAACAACGATAGGTTGTGTTTATGCGTGATTAGGGATTTGCCTCTTACAAACATAACCCATTAACCTTCCACAATTTGACATCACAACCCCATTACTTGCGCAAACTTACAGGACAAACTACAAGTATGTACTAGTAAAGCTTAGGTGCTTTGTGTAACTTACTATAAGATGTTTACTGTTAAGACCACCTGGTCATTTAGTGGAAAGTTACCTAAGCTATATCCTCGTAGACTGAATATCTACTTTATCTTTTACTAGCTACCTGTCAAGCATTTTTTTTGATATATTAGCTATTTAGAATTTGAGGATTTTAATAAATTTCTTGCTTTTGACAGGTGAAAAATGTAGAAAATTGGTTATGTAGTTGTTTAGTAGTTGTAAAAAAATACCTCTTAACAATAGTAGTATATACTAGCTTATGCTTACGACGTAGCTTTGCCTCCGAGTACCACGGATATTTTTTTTTGTATTTATGTCTATCTGGAATAATGTACCTTTTAAAAAGTGAAAGATTTTTTTAAATAGGTTCCGTTGTTCCTGAGATTACCACATAGATTGATTTATTAAAATTTAATAATTTTTATTTAAAGTTTATTAAAATTGACTATCAGTGTAGCTTGGTGGCTTGTTCCTACTTAGGTAATTTAATAAGATGAAATAAATTATGATCTTATCTGTAATCCTTATGTACGGTAGACATTTTTTTTAGTAATTAGTCAAAGGCAAGTTCTAACATTACATTTGACACATGCCCACATTTTGCAGTAGTTAATGTTCCACACATAGTTAGTAATTTATTGATTACTAGTTGATCGCCCCGGCTTCGCACGAATGGTACCTGGATAAAAAGTGGCCTATGTGTTATTCTGATGTATAAGCTAAATTACTGTAAAGTTTTATTTAATCCGTTCGAATCGTTTTTTTGAGTAACAAACACACACACACACATACACACACACTTACTCACAAACTTTCACATTTATAATATTAGTAGGAAGTTAGTTTTGCTAACATCCGTATCAAATACGAATCGTATTTTGAACATAAGAATCAGAAATTAGTTGATATTAACATGAAAAGATGTAAAGATAGATAACCCTTACTGAAAGTCTGCATTTCATCCTTTTTTCAACAGTAAGATAATACCATAGCCCTGCGTAAGCTGAACTCTCACACCTAAATACGAGAATCTGCAAGATTAAATACCCTACTATTAAGCAAAAACGGGAAAAGAGATTTCGACACACCCACCAACCTGACCTATATAGATACCTACAAACATCGAGGGCACAAGATAGACAGAGATAAGAAAATAAACCTAAAGCAATATTTGACATAAAAAAATATTATGTAACTTTAAAAATGTTTATTTAGGGTAAATGGTAAACAAATTTTACTAAAACCGCTCACAAATGCTTTATTTAAGATTAGTAAACCCTTCCGACTTCATTCGATTGAAGTTATTATCAAACAGATTTGAACCCCATTCATCTTTATATTCACTCCATCCCAAGGTTGTCTGGAAGAGATCGCTTTTTAGCGATAAGACCGCCCATTGTACAGTTTGTTCTAGTTTAAGTTTCTTTCGTTGTTATTTATTTGTTTTATGGTGTACAATAAAGCATTTTCATTCATTCAACCCCCGCTGAGGTTGAACCAGCGGGGGTTGAATGAATGAATGAATTTTAATAAAAATAAATTAGGGATTTAATTTTGGAAAATCCTTTCTTAGTACACCCCTATACACGAAAAGGAGTGCACACTCCTAATTTAAAATTTCTTGGACCAGTGGTTTAGGCTGTGCGTTGTCAGTCAGTCAGCCAGTAAGAGCTTTGTTTATTTAGATTCATCTTGGAGCATGTAATGTTTATAGACTGGCCTCACATCTCAGTTGATAGCAGCTCTGCCTTCTGCGCTGTAGGTTGTGGGTTCGATCCCCACCCGGGATAAACATTTGTGTGATGAACATAGATGTTTGTTCTGTGTCTGGGTGTTAATAATGTATAATAAGTATGTATTTATTTACAACAAAAAAAAACGTATTTTAGTATTCTATCAGTTATCTGGTTCCCATAGTACAAGCTTTGCTTAGTTTGGGGCTAGATGGCGCTGTGTGAAATGTTCACCAATATTTATTTATTTATTTAATTATTTAATTATTTGTTATAATAACATCGTGTAATACTGGACAGTTTTGATTATGCACGTTGAATGTTGACATCAAAAGTCTACTACTGAGCGGTCCCGGATTAGGGTGCCGCACTCGAGTCGTGGTGTCTCGAGCACGCGTCCTAAAAGTTTCCTCCCTTAGGCGACGAGAAATCTCCTCGGAAGTCGCAGATTTATGGCCGCAGTTATCGCGACGCAGGTATTTTCCGGGAAAACTGACCGGTACCTACTTTAATACAGGGTGGGAATTATACTGTTATCTTTAAATCCCTGAAATCTTACACTGAATTTCAGACAATAGTCACAAAAAGATACTTATACTTATAGAATTCAAACGAATGTGATTGTTAATCATTTTCAATATAGATACGGCTAATTACTACGTTTTATGTTATACTGCTGACGTTGACGTTGCTGATGATGAAGAGCATTTAAATTGTTTAAAACTTAAAAACAACTGTTTTTATAGAAATTCAAGAGCCTAGATGTCATAATGCGTTGCCTACAACGAGTACGTGGGCTCAGTTTGTCTCTACCTTAAAACGTGGTAATTATTCGTATTTCAATTATGAAAAAATATATACTTAGATAGTTATATAAATTTACTTTAGATATACTACATCATTGTCCGTTGTGACCTCGTTGCATATAAGAAAAGCTGCTGAGAATTTAGCTGTTAATGAATATCAATGTACCTATAGAAGAAAATGTTGTAGAAATTATTATAAAGTTTTTTGTTCACCTCGATTTAAAATGTTCCTCATATTTTTCATGTCTGTTTTGGTTTGCATCCAACAAAAGTTAATAGAGTTACTCGCGCACCCTAAATTGTTTTGTAACAAAGGTTTTGTAGAGTGCCCCTCTAACTTTCCATGACTTTACGACTTGGCGTGAATTTTGTTAAATAATGTTATTTTTGTATGCTCAACAAACTCATTGCATAAGAGTAAAATACTATTTTTACCGTTTCCTGTGAAGCTGTAACGACTAATTGTACAAAACTCAACTATAGGTAGGTAACGAGAGGGAAGGGGATAACCAAAAAACACCTTGTATGTTATAGTGAGCTTATTTATTCAACAACAAGCTGACCCCGCGAACATCGTATCGCTTTAGAATTAACAAATGTTGTCTTAAGTCCCGTTCCGTTACCGTATTACCAAACCTAATAAAGCTCAAATTGACTCTACGTTTTAGTTAGAAAACTTTTGTATGGGAAAAAGAAAAGGGTTGTTTTTAGGATTTTCCCGGCAATTATTCGATTTTTTCTCATCTTTTAAACCTTCCCTAGACCTCCACGAACATTTCAAGACCAAGATAAGATAAATCCGTTCAGCCTTACTCGAGTTTTAACGAGACTAACGAACAGCAATATAGATTTGAAATTTGCCTAGCCTCAATGCCAAAACGTATCGATAGCGCGATCTAGAAAACGGACAGATTTAGTCGCGAAATCTAGTTATAAAAATAGGTACTAATAACCTTTAACACCAATTGATTGCATTGGTTGTTTTTATCTAATGCTTTTATGAAATGAATGAATCATATATGATTTCCATTCCGAGTATTTAGCATCTCATTCGCATTCACTAAAAGAAAAACAACGTGAGCCTCTTATTTCAATACCGAGTTTCATTTTTAATAGAAAAAGCTTCGTGTTTTACGGAAAACGATAAAAGCGATTCAGCGCAAATGTCTGGTGCCAAGCAACGAACGGTACAACTAATTTCAAAGTAACTTGCCACTTGTTACGGCGAGAGTAATTATAAGTTTTGTACTTGTTGATTTCATATTCTTTATTGATTGGCAGGAACCAATTTATTTGATTAGGTGATTAGGAAAATAGTTCCGAGTTAAGGGTTGCATGCGCACTTTAACTACAAATAAAGCTTTTCATCATCTGATACGTATGTAGGACGTAGGTTAAACATGCTTTATTATTATTTCACTTCACGTTTTCATATTACTAACCAATGTGAGCCTGTGTAGAAAACTTTTGATGGTAGGTACGCTTCTTTCATATTCACCCACTTAGAAAAGGTTTTTCAATATTGTACCCCTATAAAAAAGAGTAAAGGGATCCCCCATGCGTATGCGGTCAAGATACCCTAAAACCCAACAGTTATATTAATATACTCGTACCTGCCTGTCTATATTTTACGTAATTGAAGTCTCGCAGTTTCCGGGTTTTTCGAAAAAATGTTATTTTTATCAAGAAATTGGGAACAAAACGTTACGTCGTAAATACTCGCAAGAATTTTACTGCAAAACTTCTCGAGTGTCGCCACGCGAACACAATTTCAAGTCAGTGGGTACAATCAGTGGAAAATAAAAAAGTTATAATATCAATACGGATATTGTACTCCGTGTATTATCTACAACGACCCTATAAAGTTTACGTTTCAAGGTAAACTTTATTGAATTTGAGCTCAATAACTAAGTATTACGACTGCTCTGAGAGACACAGAATAAGGCTGGCTTAGGGCCAGATATCTGAGCTCTATTTTATAGGTCCCAATATGTATTCACAAATCTGCTGAAATCTCTTTTGTCTCAGTTCCTCCATCGTTTTGCACTTATGGATCTTCGCGTGTTATTTACTATCACTTTGGTACATTGTGCAAGGACTTTATTGAATTTTCAACGATCCAATACATTAAGGTTTATATTAGTAAACTTTATTGTGCTATTATACGATTGCATCTGATAAGCAACCATGCAACCATATAGATAACCATTATTAGTTCAGTCCGTTTGACCGAAAAAGCTGGATTACTGCATCAAGAACAAGATACAATGAGTACAATGAAACCCTACACTATAATGTGTGGTCTGATGCGCATTTGTTCTGTTATTCATACATTTTCCACCAATATTCACCTACGTATTTTGATAATCATTTGTGCACAGGTAGAAAAGAGTTGCTGGCCTACCTATACCTATAGAAATTCACTTTGAAAGATTTGTCATAAAAATCATAACAAAATATTGGTTCTTTAACCGGTATATAAGCCTTACTTGGCATGAGCTCCTAATAAAACGGTTTGTCTACATAAGAGTGGACAGAAAATTGTATTTGAAAGCAGCGATATTTCTATTATTATTAAATCATGACAATGAGTGTTGTTATACGATTGAACCAGTCAGTAAAGGCATAGAAAAGAGTTTATGCTCTGAAAAATATACAAAAATACAAACGCCGATTCGCCCGAGTTGTTTCAGAGATCTTCGCTCGCTTAGCTCGTTCGATCAATTGTGAACTAATCATGAAGGTTTGAAGAATATCTAATTATGTGGTTCCTTTACAAATTCTAGCGATATGTAAATCAAGGTAAAGTAGCGCGTTAGAAGGGAATTCAACGCAATGCCAACAGGGTATAAGTATATATGTAAATTAATGATAATTTGCGCTGAATATTAGTGAAAGAGGACATGATAAATTAATGTAAGCGGCGCGATGGAGCCTGTCGTGGCTGGAGCCTCGCCAGCGCTGCACAATATATGCCGCGATGCAAGAATACTGCACAATTTGTCTTCATTATAACCAACAGCCAGACTTATCCTATAAAACACGCAACTAAAATTGGACATCGAACTAGTCTAAACATTATTTGCAGCGAAACACAGTTGATGTGTGGATTATGGCGAATTTGCGCTAGAAAACATGTCACAGAACAAAAGTCCCCTAGTGCAATTGCGGCATAATCTACCGTTACAGCCACACGAAGTACTAATATTAAATCTGATAAGTTCTGAACGTCTAGATTTACAACGGGAACGGGCGAAAAGAGCTATCTTCCAGCATCCTTAGCACGAGCTTACTTACTCGCAAAATTATATGACATTTTATTTTCGGTTTCACGTAAGACTGACCCCGTAAACAAAGTATGAATTAAATTTATGACTGCATAAAATTAAGGTGTACCTTTAACGAACATCAAGCCGTAGGTATAAACGTGTAAAATCTGCCAGGCTGACTCGACCCGCTCATTACATATTCCGTTTCGGCGAGCGAATATTTCGACAACAAACATTATGGTAATTTGGCCGCATAACGATCCATTTTACACCTGTTTACGTAAACACGCTGGCTAAGCATCTGAGACTATTTTTCTCTGTTAACACTAGTTAGTCTGGAAAGGGCCGCTTCCAGCGCCGACGGCGAAACTTGCCCTGACGAGGGTCTGATGTTGCTAATTATGTGAATGGCGTGTTTAGCTCAATGATAATAGGCTCAATATGAAGAAGAAAAACACAGTCAGTGCAAACGCTGAAACATTCCTTTATCGCGGCCAGGCAAGGTAAACCCTTGACTAGGAAAAGTCTACCATCAATATATATGCAAACCGTAAGAGAATTACCGACTAAACTTGTTACAGACCACCGTACACGCAGACTAGGCAAGTTAGCGCTCATGAAAATGAAAATAGTTCTTACTACGATGGATTTAGAGATAAAATTTGTTTCATTTTCTTTTTAATGGCAGTGGAAGCTCGCGAATACTGCAAAGGCAATGCCGGTGACACGGAAAGTGCATCGCATCATTCGCCCTTTTGGTCAGAAGGCCATAAAATTAAATTACATTGCCTTGTGAGCTGGTGAAACAAATTGGAACCAACTGTCGACAAAACGCGCGTAGTAACTTGACATATTCAAACTTTGGAGCAAAACAATTGACATTATATGGGTCATATTTTTACAATACAAATTATCCTACTCGTGGTAGGGGGTTATTGTACTGTTAATACGATTGTAAATTATTCCCATTAATTTAATTATCGTATATTTGCTAGACGCTATTCTATTTGGTATTAATAATCGGTTCTATTTGTATTCTATTACGTAAGGCAAATAATCAGAAGCAATTATTTATGGAAACATTATACTAAGGTAGGTACTACCTACATCCATTGAACGTGTGCGAGATCCAAGTGCAAGTTCTCGAGACGAGAAGGAAGCAGGCAGCAAATAGCGTAGGTACGAGTAGGGAGACTAGACACATTGTTACTCTTGTGATTTGTGGTGGAGTGACAAGCACTCATTGCGAGCCTGCAGCGCACTCCAGCACACCCTATTGTTGACTCGCATGGTATAAGAACATACATTATACATGTACACTGCCACTTGCTAAGATCCGGTGCTTGTTAAGGCAATTAATGGCTGAATTGTGCCTTTATTGCCTTTCGGGTGTGTTTTGTATACTTGTCATATGAACACAGGGCATCTTATTTTGGAATAATAAATAAAAAGCCGCATTTAATATTTACACTAGGTCAGTAACAGTTATTGTTTGATTGTGTTTCAGAAATACCTTGATACATTTTTAAACCAGACATCCTTATCCTGCTAGTACCACAATCAATAAGCGAAATCTAAGCTCAGACTTTTGGGAGCTTCGATCCAGAAGCTTTCGATCAATTGTGATCAGAAAACAGGAGCTTATTGAACCAATAAAAGCAATTCCCAACAACGGAACGTGAACGGTAACTAGCATGTTGCCGACGTCAGATGGCACTGGGATCTATTGTTAGCAAAGCCCAGATTTGCATGACACGGGCCGGATCATCGGCGCTGATTGTTTCGACGCCGCCGGTTACAGCCCTTGTAATTTGTAGGGATCCCGATGAATAAATCTCCCGGGCTTATAAAATGTTGTTAGGAGCAACCCTAACAACATTTACTCGTAGTTAGTAATCTATTTTAGCTATTTGTTTGTGATTTGTCTTTGCTTGGTTATTATATAATTGTAGTACCTTAGTACCTCCCAACATTCAGGCAGTGACTAGTCGCTAACAAATTTTGCTCCATTAAAAAGCGCTGATTGTAAAAATAAGTAAGTGAAAGCGCCAAATAGGTATGTAACAAAATAATGGTTAGGTAGAAATGATGTCTTAAAAATTGCGTAGGGACGATCAGCAAATTGAGAAGCTCGCGTCTCGAGTGTAGGTACCTAGCGAGCGACTATTTAGTTAGCGGCGCAAAAACTTTTTTTACGGTCAAATCCCAAGATAACAAGGATACCTCTTTTAAAAAATGCGTCAATATTTCGAGAGGAATTTCATTACTGCGAGCTTTGTTGGCTTTCAAATACATAGGCGTTTTATTGCTTTTCTTCTCTCGTGTCTGTTGCTCGATATTGTGTATCGGGTTGAGATTAAACAACATCTATGCTCTGATATTATGTTGCTTAATAATCCCTTTGGTAGGATATAAAATATTTACGTAAGTAAATTTTGAAAAAAAATCCTCTAAAGAAATATTTTTTTCAAGAACTCGGATCAGTCTTGCACGAACGTCTTTAAATAAATTAGGAGTGGGCTGTAGCAAGAAATGGAAAGCCGCCCTGCCTACACAAGTACACACACATAGATACTATGCAAAAGATACAAAAATAATTGCTGGATATACATTTTATTTATTCAGTTTTATTCGATTCAACGAAGTGAAATTACCATATTACTCGTACTTTCAAAAAGTTATCATACAGTCATGTAAAACATCACCCTATTTTCTAGGAATACAAAATGATGTAATTTTGATGTATGGAACGGGACCCTATTACTAAGACTTCGCTGTCTGTCTGTCTGTCACAGGGCTGTATCTTATAAACCGTGATAGCTAGACAGTTGAAAATTTCACAGATGATGTATTTCTGTTGTCGCTATAACAACAAATACTAAAAATAGAATAAAATAAATATTAAAGTAGGGTTTCTAAGCAAAAAACGTGTTTTTTTTTATAGATAATTGCATAGAACCCTTCGTGCGCGACTCGCAAAAGGACGGTTTTATTTTTCATTTTGCCGGTATACTAAAAATATATCTACTTATGTGGCGTCGAGTGAAAATTGTACTCGAGGGAGCGTGAGAAGAGGGGTGAAAATGAGAAATGCAAATACGTTGTTGAAACCCCGGCCAGCACCGAGTAAGCCGTTGAACGATTGACAAAGTATAATGCCCGATACGCAGCCTCGCTACAAAAAATATTATATCACTACATAGTATAAAGCAAAGTCGATTTCCGCTTCCCGCGTCTGTATGTATGTATGTATGTTTGCTTATATCTTTAAAACTACACAACGGATTTTGATGCGGTATTTTTTTATAAATAGAGTGATTCAAGAGAAAGGTTTATATGTATAATACATGCATAATATAGTAGAGAAACACTGATAATTTTAGAGGTTTCTAATGTGATGTCGTAAATAAACACATTTTTTTGCGCTTACATTGCAAATGCTGGCTGAACCCCACGAGATATATCAAAATAATGTACTACAGTATTGTACACCTTAAAAACGTTTACAAAAAAGTCCACGATGGTATTAGAAATGTCTTACGCACAGCGAAGCGGGCACGGGTCAGCTAGTTTTTTATAAAACTTAACCAAAACTGAAAATACTGTACAAGCTTGATTTTGTCAAGTGAAATAGGCATGCCATATTCACGAGAAACAGGTACGAGTATCTCGTCAAATATTCAATTTCCTGTCCCGTGAAAAGGTCACGCTTTCAAAATGTCAAAATATCGAGCGGAAATCGAAATCAGCCCCAATAGTGTGCGATAATAAATTTATTTACAAATACTTTATAAAATATGAAATCTAATAAAGTAAAGGTTTATTTTTAGTACTGACCTGAGCTTGAGGAAAGTCCCACGGAACGGTAACTTTTAGGTAGAATCTTATTTTTATTTTTTTTATTTAAATTTACACTTTACACTCAGTCCCGTAACTATTGCCAGTAGGTACTTGCTATTGTTTCTTGTTGACAAATTATACAGATAAAATATTTATTTTTATTTTAATATACATAGAATTTATATTATTGGTATATAGTCGCCATATAGCTATAATTAAAATTTCAGTGATTTTATTGAGTAATTTTATCTTTCGTCAAATTGATATCTCTAGCGTTAGATAAAAAAAATCTTGGTCTATTATTCCCAGACACTATAAAAGAACCAAAGAACTCGACTTACACATTGTATAATAGGTTTAAAATGTATATTACATAGCATACGTTTAGAATTTCAGTGAAAATTTACGCTCGGTCAATAGTTGTACAACTTGAAGTTATAGTGTTGGTAAAAAAAACTCGGTTGTTATTTAGGGGTTGTTTTTAGGATTTTAAGTACCCTTATTTTTTATTCTGATTTTTTATTTACGTGCTACAGCAACTTTCATATTAATCAGTTTGGTCGTTTAGACATGATTAAGGCTCAAAGTAACATGTCATTTCACAAATTTACGCATATCTAATACTAGCCGACCCGTGACAGACATTGTCCTGTCCAAATTTCGATAATCGCATAGAGTGACGCATGTCGCTATGACGACTGATGACAATACGGATGCCGGATATTTTGCACACCAGCGCCATCTAAATAAATAAATATTGGTGGACATTTTACACATCGCCATCTAGCCCCAAACTAAGCAAAGCTTGTACTATGGGAACTAGATAACTAATAGAATACTTAAATACGTTTTTTTTTGTAAATACATACATATGATACATACTAACACCCAGACACAGAGCAAACATCTATGTTCGTCACACAAATATTTACTCTGGGTGGGAATCGAACCCACAACCTACAGCGCTTAAGGCAGAGTTACTACCTTTTTGCGTTTTTTTATCGTTTTTGGGATGTTTTTCATGTTTTAAAGTAGTCAATTATTTATTCGGGTATTATATCTACATCTACAGCAAATTTCAACTTAAACCGTTTTGTCGTTTAGGCCTGATTGAGGAACAAACATATATAAAAACTCACAAACTTTCGCATGTATTAATCCTAATAGGTATATAGGATTATGATAGGATAAGAAGGTAATGGCTATTGAAGACAATCACAAAGAAGCTTTAGTTCAATGTATGATACATGTTTCAAAGACGCAACCAGACCAAAGAGAGCAAACGGAATCGGTGAATTCGGCACCTATATTTCACCCGAAGTCGAATTGTACGATCTTTCACCACAGAATATACAGTAGCTGTTATTGTGGTGCGAGCATGTTGCAGCTTACTGTAAGTTTCAGTTGACTATTCTACTGACTGTGCATTGTTTGGTGGAGGATGTGTTCTCTCCCTAAAATCTAGCCATGTATTCAAGTACATCTAGTCAAATCCTTAGGCAATTAGTGCGAAACTTCAATTTGTGCATTCAACAGATGGTCAAGTGCGAGTCGGACTCGCGCAAAAGGGACCATTATCTATAAAAACGGCAAAAAATCACATTTGTTGTATGGGAGCCCCACATAAATACTTATTTTATTCTGTTTTTAGTATTTGATGTTATAGCGGCAACAGAAATACACCATCTGTGAAAATTTCAACTGTCTACCTATCACGGTTCATGAGATACAGCCCTGTGACAGACAGACGAACAGACGGACAGCGAAGTCTTAGTAATAGGGTCCCATTTTTACCCTTTGGGTACGGAACCCAAAAAAGCAAATATCTAAAGTCACTAAATAGTCTGACGACTTTATATTCCAAGCGTGGTAGGAATCTTCTCAGCTAAAATATATACATGATAGCTGGTTAGCTGGTTGCAAGCCAATCGCCACTATAAGAATACTAACAGATTTCTCAAACTTCTGGGAAACCAAATTAAAGGCACGGTAACGGCATTACTCTAGTTAGCTCATTAATTGGTAGTTAGCGGGCGCGAGAAGCGTCATGTAAACGGCGTTAAATTAAAACCGGAACCGGAAAATCACTTCTGTTAAGCTTCATCATGTAGGCTTCAGGCTGTAACATGTAACGAACACTTTTACATCGATGCACAGTATTTCGTATATATAAAAATAAATTGCTGTTCCTTAGTTTCGCTGAAACTCAGAAACGGCTTGACTGACTTGAATATTATTTGTTGTTTCAAAATAAAAAAATATGGGATAAGTTGATTGGAAATTGTAAAATTCGGAAAAAAAACTGAAGGTGATTTTATCTATGGGATTATTAAAATTTGACATGACAACGTCTGTCGGGACAGCTAGACCGAATTTATTTAAAAATCAAGTTATGTAAGAAAACATATTCGTTCCACGTGAACGAGGTCGCACGGTACAACTACTGAGAAATTACTAGTTTCTTGTGTAATTGCAATTCAATTCTGCGATTGAAGAGCGAATCGGCTATTTCCTTCTTAATATTATGAATATTAAGAGGGAAGTTAGGGAAAAAAAAATCGAAAAGTCCGTATGACTTCCGGAAAATTCGAAAAAAACTGAAAGTTATTATTTCTATAGTATTATTTAAATTTAGATAGGACAACGTTTGTCGTATCTAAATTGAAATAGTTATATAAAAATACTAGCTGACCCGTGCCGGCTTCGCTGGGCGTCAGATAGTTTCACATCGGGTATTCCAATATTCAAAATAAATTATCATCTATATGTTGCCGAGGACTAATAGCTATATAACAAAAAAAGTTTCATCATAATCCGTCCAGTAGTTTTTGCGTGTAAGCTGGACAATAGACAGACAAATTTTCCAGAATGGTGGCTACTTGTATAAAGGCCCCTAGGAGTATTTTTTTATAGTTTATATTCAATGTACAGAATTTAACTCTTCTACAGTTTTATTATATGTATAGAATATAGATAGGTTCACCTCCGCATGGTAGACATCTTTTCACATCTTCAGGCACTCAAATTCCGTTGGTGAATAACCGGAAATCGAATCCACGGCCTTCGAATCACTTCCGCTCAAAATTCGAGGTAGGTACCTACTCACCTAACATGGCACGGCAGTAATTATGAATGAGCATAAAGTTTAACTACCGCTGCCCAATGTTTGACTTGCGTAAATTACTTATATTCAATTACGCCCACCAAATTATTAGCCATGTTTCAGTATCCAATGTCATTTAATTAGTGCCAACAACTTTTCACATCATTTTTGGAACGCCGCACAATGTTTTTAGGCTGCGCACAAAAGGGTTTTTAACGTTATTTGTTTATCCCGCGACGGAAAACATTAATTTTACTTTTTCGGTTACATCAGACAATAAACGGTTAGGTAAATGTCAATTTTACCGTAGCCATTTCATTTGTATGGTAATTAATCTTTTTCGACATTTAGAGGAGGCTTCGGTGACAAAGGAGTACCCGGCAAAGGGGTCATTTGAGCTTTGTTAGCTGAAGAATAAGAGAACTGGATCTCATTGTTTAGTTCTGAAATATCATTCCTGACGCGAGTATTCTTCAAATAAAAAATAAATAAATAAATATTGGTGGACATTTTTACACAGCGCCATCTAGCCCTAAACTAAGCAAAGCTTGTAATATGGGAACTAGATAACTGATGGTATACTTATATACTTTTTTTTTGTAAATACATACATATAATTAATACTCACACCCAGACACAGAACAAACATCTATGTTCATCACACTAATATTTGCCCTGGGTGGGGATCGAACCCACAACCTACAGCGCTGAAGGCAGAGTTACTACCAACTGAGCTGTGAGGCCGTGGCTATTCTGTAATATCTTTCTAGATTGTCCTGTTTCATTTTATTTTAAGTACCTAGAGGTCGTACGAGTACAACGTAAAGTTGTTTTTACCGTTGTAGGTTTTTGGCATGAAAAATTGTAACGTCTCCCTCGTAGCCAACTTCAAATATCTGCATATATCTACATAACCGACTAAAGCGCGACTTACCATTATTCAGCGTGCCAAATTATAGCAATGTCGAGAAATGCCCCCGTGAATATCTGAATGCAGAATGTGAATGTAGAATGCCGGTCAGGGTGCATTAGTACCAACGTTGGAATTTAATTCTTACGGCAGAGTTGAATAGTTGGGAGCATAAGCGACATTGTATACTATACGATGTTGCTTATGCTGTTTAAATTAAAATATTTAAAATATTGTTGGACATTTCTCACAGCGCCATCTAGCCCCAAGCTAAGCAAAGCTTGTGCTATGGAAACCAGATAACTGATAGAAAACTTATATATGATTATTTTTTGTTGTAAATACATATTAACACTCAGACACAGAACACACATCTATGTTCACACAGATGTTTATCCCGGGTGGGGATAGAACCAACTGAGCTGTGAGGCAAGTCCTACAATGTCTACAATGTATATATACAATGTCTGTTGTGTACTGTATATTGTTTAAGTATACCTACTGTGCTATTGGTGTTTCGGAATTACGAGTATGTCACCCCATAAAAGGGTTATATCAGGTGTTTTAGACTACTCTTGAAAACTGAAGACACATGTACATCTAACCCTACTAATGCTCCCAGAGAGAACCTAATTGCTCTATTCTAAAGTATAATCAACTTATGATTGTTTTTGTACATAATGCGAAATAAAGAAAAATAATGATTCAGAAATCCTGTGATAATATAACTGAATCCGAAGCAAAATATACAATTTTTATCTATTTTTACTATCATAAAAGGCAATTGAAAAATTCACCTGATTTAATTTCGTTTCCATCGGTGACAATCAATCAAGATATTTGCATATATTCTGAACTTTCAGTTTATTGCAAGTAGTATTAATACACGTTAGATAAGCTGAAGCTCTTTAGTTAATTTTTTTATTGATGTACGTACGTACTATGTATGTTTGCCTTCACCTTGTTCGATCGGCACCGCACTGGAGCTCTACATAGCATTAAGGAAAGGATCATTGAAAAAAAGGTAGACCCCAAGCCGTGTTTGTTGCCTGATACTTCTAGGCTTGGTCGCGAGAAACAGGCGTAGCTTCACCTAGTTCCTAAGACGTTTCAAAAGTGATCCTTATGATTTTATTGCAATAAATGATTTTTGAATTTGAATTAAGTTTATTTTTTGGTTCTTGTGGGTTTTTATTGACGTAATGATTTTATGAAAGCAAATATGCAGTGAATATGATTCACAATAAAAAGTCTGCATATAATGGAGTTGAAGTAAATCAAATGAGAGAGTCTTCTCAAATATATATTAAGTTTTCCAATCAAAATAGTGATTGGCTATCACATGGCAACGTAAATTTAATTATCGAAAACTAACACTGCGATGCTTGAAACGTGAAATAGGTATGAACAGTTCTAAGATTTGACACTCCCGATAAAATCAGAAGCGAATCGTGCTAATACTAGTCAAAACATTCTCGACATCTATCTGTATTTTCTGCACAGTTATGCAAACAGTATTAAAATACGTCTAATAACAATTAATAACGTTTTTGTGTAAATACAGGGTCAGAAAATGTGCGTAAGCTTACATAAATAATGTATAATCCCAAAGTACGCAGTACAATGCCTGAGTACATACGGCCTTTAGAGTCGAGTTGCGTTTCTAACAACAATGATTACTTTCTTGTTTAATGCTAAAGGCTATTCCAGCCGAGACGTGTGTTTGACTTCGACGGTTGTAGGTACTCTGTACTCCGATTACTATTTGTGATTGGGGCTCCCGACGCAATACATCTCTTGATTTTAAGCAAACGTCTGGGTACAATGTTGCACATTTCTAAATTCATTGGTAACATTAAATATTATAGCCGTGTTGGCCGAGTGGGAAATACCTCGACTTTCAATCTGAAGGTCGTGGGCTCGAATCCCGGTGTGTATTAATGGGTTTTTCGCAACAAAACACGTGCTTAAAACGGTGAAGGAAAACATCGGGAGGAAACCAGTTATCAACCTCTGTAGTACTCTTGTAAGCGGCGATGGGCTTGCAACCTGTCCATGGAATGCTAACTACTGCAAAATGTGGGCATGTGCCAAATATAATGTTTTGACGTGCCTCTGATTACCCCCACTAGACATATTCAAAGGATCTAAGGGCTTGGAGATCTGAGAGGATGTCTACCGTACTTGGAGATTACAGTCGTGATCCTATTTATTTTATTTTTATTGTATCTCCAAGTACGGCAGACATTCTTTCAGATCTCCAGGCGTTTAGATCCTTGAACATGTCTTAAGGGGTTAGTCAGAAGCACGTCCAAACATTACGTATGCATAGAGTAGGTAGATAATTTGTAAGGAAACCATAATGCAAGAGGCACGACGCTTATAAACAAGTTAAAAAATATAAACGTTACAAAGAACTGATTTGAATAAGTATTCCGACTATGATTCAAGGTAAGTATCAAAAGTTCGAAATGAGTTTGACAACAAATACAACAAATATTCAGGTCGCGTACAACACAAAACCACCAAGCGTGCTTAGCTGAAAAGAACGAGAATAAAATACTTACAAAACGAAGCTATTACCTATAAACTTGTTCATTTCTCGTTGGCCGCTGAATAGAATGGAGTTTGTAGAGTATGAAAACGCGCAGAAAAAAGACGGGAAAGTTTAAAGTGCCTCCATAGATGCCAGAAGTGTTTACGTCACTGCGGCCGGTGAAACATTGCATACAAATCAGCCCTCTGGCTGAGTGCAAAACTTCGCGAAATTAACTTTGATGGCATTTTAATACAAGTACTGTGTGGTCGAACCATTAAATTACAGTTTACCCGCAGTATCTTTAAACAACTACACTTTGAATTAGTTTCTTGAGAAGTTTAAAGTAGAAAACTGCGGTAAAAACTTGAGCTTGGTAGCTGCATCAAAATTTTCACTTTAGCTTCAGCGCTCCTCGGTATCGCGTTTGCAAACTGATCTCTCTTCAATGCAGTCGTTTTTAGGGTTCCGTACCCAAAGGGTAAAATCGGAACCCTATCACTAAGACTTCGCTGTCCGTCCGTTCGTCCGTCCGTCTGTCTGTCACAGGGCTGTATCTCATGAACCGTGATAGCCAGACAGTTGAAATTTTCACAGATTATGTATTTCGGTTGCTGCTATAACAACAAATACTAAAAATAGAATAAAATAAATATTTAAGGGGGGCTCCCATACAACAAACGTGATTTTTTTTTTGCCGTTTTTATAGATAATTGTACGGAACCCTTCGTGCGCGAGTCCTACTCGCACTTGGCCGGTTTTTTAATGTTTTACTAATAATAACATAACATAGGTACCTGTGGTAAGGTAAGGTAAGAACCTACCTACTATGTTTTATGAAATGAAACAGCACAATCTACTTAGTAAATACCTATAGAGAGAGTATTTTTTTCGGTAAGACTGCAAGGATAAAATCTAAACGGCAAGAGCCACGATTTTTTGTGACTCTTAGCACTAACACTTTTAATACATTTATATTTTACTAAAAATCAAGTTCATGTCTCCTAAATAAAAGTTTCGTGTAACTCCAGCCGGTTGAATTTTAGCTTTACAAAAACGGTTTGGCTATTTTAACAATAAAAAGAAAAGGGTAAATATATAGAAACGTTGTATAATAATGCAGATATAAATATAATCTAGTTAACATTGTAAAACACACGATGAAAACATACCTGGATAATAATTCTAAGAATTCCTTCTATCCACTTTTGAGTGTAATGTCTAGTTTGGAAGACTTCAAGTACACTTCTTGTTGGCCCATGTACCGACTGTGCCGGATACCGAACGTCGGAGCCGGTATCGTCCTCTTCGTAAACATAAACTGCAAGAAAAAAGTAAGTAGTAGGTACCCATCATTTTCTTCCGGACTACGTCATAGTTGTCAAGTCCTTGTCCGACTAAGGGGCAAGCTAGACAGAAGAGACGTAGTGCGAAGAAGCAGCGCCTTTTTGATGTACTTTAATAAAAAACGTATAAAAGAATAGCGACGCTATACATAGGCACAGAAGAGACGGGGCGAGGACGTGGACGCGACGCGTTTACGTTCGTGCCTTTTTGAGACGTCTCCCCATCTTACGTCTCTTCTTTCTGGCTTACTTCTGAGCTTACTGTCCGCGTATTGCATTTTTGCAGTACGTTTTTGTCGATTTTCGAAGATAATCACGTTTTTTTTTATTTCAGTCATCATTCTATAAAAAAAAATATCCGTAAAATGTTTACGCTTAGACAGGCTGACTAAGCCTCGTATTCAAGAACGACACTATGAGAACACGCACCCACAGTGGACGAAATCTTTTTTCATAAAAATAACTTTGTGGTGTGCGACACTGCACAGTGTGACTAGAGGCACATTGTCGTGTGCCTCTAGCCAAAGTTGAGCTCTAAAGGCCACGGTAGCGTGCGCCATAGTGCCGCTCAACACATAAAGTGATGTTTATGAAAAACTAGCGACCCGCCCCGGCTTCGCACGGGTCCAAAGCTGATACCAAAATATATATAAACCTTCCTCCTGAATCACTCTATCTATTAAAAAAAACCGCATCAAAATCCGTTGTGTAGTTTTAAAGATATAAGCATACATACATACAGACATACATACAGACGCGGGAAGCGGGAAGCGACTTTGCTTTATACTATGTAGTGAAGATTTCGTCCACTGTGGGTGCGTGTTCTCATAGTGTCGTTCTTGAATACGAGGGTTAGACTTCCTCAAAACGTTCCTTATCTTGGCGGCGATTTTGATTGAGCTTACGCTGATTTGCTTCAATGTTTTCCGAGTTTTCTCTAGTGATAAATTTAGATTGAAAATAAAAATGTTTTAGGCAAATTGACGATGAGCTCTCTCATGAATAAGCATTAGACGAGAGACGTTCACAATTGGACATAAATCAAAGTAGGTATTGTAGATCAGTCAGTGGGGCTTTATAGCCAACATGATTAAATATTAATAGCCTTGTTAAAATTGAAAATTCCTGCAAATTACTTTTGTGGTTTTGAGTATCGAGTTGTGGTTTCCATTAGCTTTTCCATTAAACTGTTTTCGGATTAAACCTCATTATACTTATTAAGGCGTGTTATTTAAATATAACAGTGATGTACCAAGCTTTAAGTAAATTATATACATAGGTACCTTAAAAATAAGCTTTGTAGTGATAAAATTTATTTACAAACTGACATCACTAAGTGCGTCATAGAGATACGAGTAGGTAAGCGTACTTGAAGTTAGGTGCACACTGACTTAATAATTACGTTTTAATAACTTAAAAAAAACCGGCCAAAAGCGAGTCGGGCTCGCACACGAAGCGTTCCGTACCATTATATATAAAAAAACGGCAAAAAACGCTTGTTGTATGGAAGCTCAACGTAAGTATTTATTTTATTTTGTTTTTAGTATTTCTTGTTATAGAATAGCGGCAATAGAAAATTTCAACTGTCTAGCTATCACGTTTCATGAGATACAGCCTTGTGACAGACAGACGGACAGCAAAGTCTTAGTAATATAAAACCTTCGTAAAAAATACTTCGAAAGATTGTAAAATGAAGGTAAAATGTTGTTTTTTCAACTGTATGAAAATATTAATAATTCCTACATTAAATTTATATGTGACCAGCCCTGAAGTAAAGCTTTTTGAATTAAAAATACTCATCAAATCAATCAATTACCCGTGGGTAACAATTGGCGGAGATACGAGTATCATTATTCGCGTTATTCGTCTAAGAAGGGTATTAGGAGGCACGTCCAAACAATACATTTGGCACATGCCCACATTTTGTTGCTTACTTGTTTATATATATATACTAGCTGTCCTGACAGACGTTGTCCTGTCAAATGTCAATAATCCCACAGAAAAAAGCACTTTCCGTTTTTCCCGATCTTTACGCCACCCTTATCACTTAGGGGTATGAAAAATAGATGTTGGTCGATTCTCAGACCTACTCAATATGCTCACAAAATTTCATGAGAATCGGTCAAGCCGTTTCGGAGGAGTACGGTAGCTAACATTGTGACATGGAAATTTTATATATTAGAAGAATATATATATACATATATATATAGGATCACAACTGTAATCCCCAAGTACGGTAGACATCCTCTCAGATCTTCAGACGCTTAGATCCTTTGAAGATGTCTAGTGGGGGTAGTCAGAGGCACGTCCAAACATTATATTTGGCACATGCCCACATTTTGCAGTAGTCAGCATTCCATACGTGACAGGTTGCAAGCCCATCGCCACTTATAAGAATACTAACTGGTTTCCTCACGATGTTTTCCTTCACCGTTTTGAGCACGTGTTTTTGATGCGCATATAAATTTTCGAACCGAAAAATCCATTGATGCACGCCGGGATTCGAACCCACGACCTTCAGATTGAAAGTCGAGGTACATCCCACTCGGCCAACACGGCTTTTTTTCTTAATTACTTACTTGTTTGATATACTTATCAATATAGTTTACCGCGTTGCAAAATTCAGTTTAACATCCTTGAACTCAATTGAAGTGTCAAGACAAATATTTGTTTCCAAAAGCCGCTCGCGTGGTGCCTTTAATTAAATCTAAGGTAAACATTACCATATAAATTCGTAACACGCTACAATAAAACAAGGTATTTTCCCGAAGGAGTTGTGTTTAAAGCGTCACAATTTTACGTATTTGACGCTTCTACTAATGCATACTGTCTGATAAATTAAAAAAATCAAGTATTTACTCGTATATATATATATGTATTAATGAAATTATTCAGCTGAAATCTCTTTAGAATCATATTGACTATCATTCTGATAGTATTAGCTATCAGAATATATAAATAAAGATTTTTGGAATTATATTTATAGAAAAATAACAACAGATCAACTTGGCTAATCTAGCTAATTATATTTTTAAAATATAGTTTGCAATTTATCGTGTAGTAGCACAGAACAGGGTAGAGTTAGGTACCCATCTATTGTTTAGGTAAGTAGTCAAATAAATATAAAAAATAGGATCTCGACTGTAATCCCCAAGTTTGTTAGACATGCTCTCTGAAGATGTCTACAGGGGGCAGTCAGTGGATACAGGAGGTCTGTTGGAGACGTGAGTAAAGAAATGCTAGAACTCGTAGAAGTACCTTTTTCTCGCAATAGGTGTTCGGCGGTGGCGTCTGCGTTGGTTTTATACGTTTGAATGGGTAGCCAAAAGTATAAGCAGGTTTTTTTTTCTTCACGTAGTTGAAGTTAGGGTCGTGCTCGCCAGGTCCAGGCAAATCTTGCCCTTTTGTTTCTTGGGCCATGTTGCCGAGCGTGTACGCAGGAGGTTTCCTACAAAATGACTGGCCTCACAGCTTAGTTGGTAGTAACTCTGCCTTCTACGCTGTAGGTTGTGGGTTCGATCCCCACCCAGGGCAAAAATTTGTGTGATGAACATAGATGTTTGTTCTGTGTCTGGGTTTTACTATGTATATAATATACAGTATGTATTTACAAAAAAAAAAGTAAATAAGTATTCTATCAGTTATCTGGTTCCCATAGTACAATCTTTGCTTAGTTTGGGGCTAGATGGTGTTGTGTGTAAAGTCCGGCAATATTTATATTTTATTTATTAAAATTTATAGTAGCTACAGTGCATAGGAACCAACGAATGTTGGCTACGAAAGTGGAATTTCATACTCTTGGAAGGCCTAATGGGGCTACATAATGGTGTTTCCCTTGATGTCTGGCTGTAGAAACATATTCGAATAGCACTTGTCCTATAAGTTCATTGTATTATAGGCGATTTTCATATTAATCTCAGTGTTTTCTAATTTGTAAATTATAAGTACCCAAAACAATTTGATTGAGCGCTGTTTATTGATAAACGATCGCAGACTAATTCAATCAGTAGCCGATTAGTTCATCCAGGCATTATTTATTTCAGTAGAGTACGTCAATTCGCTTATTATGCAACGCGCTGAGTGCTCACTGAGTTGCGGCTTAGAGTCCGACGATAGACAGTATGCCAGCAATTATGAACTTATAGTGAAAGACGCCTGGCCTGGCCTGGTAGTAAGTTGATAAAAAGTTAGCTCACTTTACAGGTATCGGTGGACAATACATATTGGCTGGTGGAGTCCATTGGTCCCAGGGTTGATATGGCGGTCGAGCGGCAGGTCTCATGGTATATGCCGGAGGTCGTTTGTATCTGATCTCGCTTTTAGGTGCATGTGCACCAGGCCCAGGCGCATTGGTCTTATCGTAAGGAGGTTCGATGTGTGGCGTAACTACTCCATGGGTTACCTTGTAAGGACCTAAAACGAAATTTAAAAAACGTAATGGTAAATGTATGGTAATTTTGATAACAAATTAATTTATAAAATACTCACCGGTTTTTCCAAGTCCTTGCACATTGAACAACGGTGCGTAAGGCGTAGTGACAGGTTTCGTTAAGCTTATTTTGGTCAAGTGTCCGAATGTGTAAGCCGGCGCACGCTTTATTTTATCAAAACCATTCCCACCTAAAACAACATTAAATATTTCAAAGCAAACACCCAAAGACAAAAATAAAAGACCTCTGTCAACCTACAGTCCGTGTAGTGGATTAAGGGTCGGTTCGTGCAAGGGTCGACTTCCAAAGAAATCCTTACAGAATACAAAAAAATCATAGCCTTGATTTCTCATACCACATCCCGCTGTCAGATTTACCAATGTGTCAGGATAAAGATTAAATATTTATACAAAAGTTCGTGGAAAACTTTAGCTGGTCAGCTGTATCAACATAGCTATGGATTTAGCATATCTGGCTATGGAAATATGGTTATGATAAAACAGAAATGGTGTTAAGTGAAAACATGATAGGGAGTCGAAAATGGCCTGAACTGCTTTGAGAAAAGGATGGTACAGCCGTGCCGCTTTATTGCTTGACTTGGCGTGGGCACTACCGTGCCCCCAGATATTGAAAAATCAATTGAAGTTTCGTCAATAACGTAATAGGTCAATCCATGTTCAACGAAGGCACTCAATTGGTAGTGGGAAATGAAATGAAATAGGACAACGACCGAAATCCCGAAGCACAGTAGACTTCCTCTCAGATCTCCAGGCACTCAGATCCTTGAAGATTAGCCATCTTCAAGGATCTGAGGCATACATTTTGCAGTAGTTAGCATTCCATACGTGAAAGGTAGTGACAAAAAATAAAAATAAAAACCGGCCAAGTGCGAGTCGTACAGGGCGTTGTACCATTATTTATAAAAAACGGCAAAAAATCACGTTTGTTGTATGTGAGCCTTACTTAAATATTTATTTTATTCTGATTTTATTTTTTGTTTTTTTTTGTATTTTTTGTTATAGCGTCAACAGAAATACATCATCAGTGAAAATTTCAACTGTCTAGTTATCACGGTTCATGAGATACAGCCCTGTGACACACAGACGGACAGCGAAGTCTTAATAATAAGGTCCCGTTTTACCCAATGGGTATGGAACCCTAAAAATAAAATATGATAA
Organism: Hydriomena furcata; assembly: GCA_912999785.1. Taxonomy (NCBI): domain Eukaryota; kingdom Metazoa; phylum Arthropoda; class Insecta; order Lepidoptera; family Geometridae; genus Hydriomena; species Hydriomena furcata. Next base: position 11,171,606 of record OU538824.1, read on the forward strand.
CAACTGCAATCCTCAAGTACGGTAGACATGCTTTCAGATCTCAAGGCGCTTAGATCCTTGTCTGAATAAGGTATAAAGAGTGAGACTCTTACAAAATATTTGCGGCGGCTCATACTCGTTAGGGCCAGGCGTTTTGATTTCACCGGACACGCGGCCACGTCGAACTGCCGGCTTCGCAGGGTTCTGCTTCACATGCTTTGCTTTACATTCCCAGCCCCAAGGCATGTTGCAATTTACGAATAAAACACTAAACAGTATCAAAAAAGTTGGTAGTAGAACAAAACTCGAAGCACAATTGCTCGGATTTTCCGTTTCAGAGGTTTTCTTTTGTTGACGTTTTTGACAACGCAATATTTATCCTGTCATTGTCAAGTTTATTATATAATCAGTAAAAACTCCGGTGTATAAACCTTTTTGGTGAATCGTAAATAAAAAATATACGTTGTTGTTATTACTCGTAGTTAGTTTATGCTGAGAGTTGCAATAATAACTTTAGGGTTTTTATTCATCCAAATTAAAAGATCAAGGTCAAGCCGTGTTGGCCGAGTGGGATGTACCTCGACTTTAAATTTGACGGTCGTGGGTTCGAATCCCAGCGTGCATCAATGGATTTTTCTGTTCGAAAATTTATATGCGCATCAAAAACACGTGCATACAACGGTGAAGGAAACCATCGTGAGGAAACCAGTTAGTGTTCTTATAAGCGGCGATGGGCTTGCAACCTGTCACGTATGGAATGCTAACTACTTCAAAATGTGCGCATGTCCCAAATATAATGTTTGGACGTGCCTCTGACTACCCCCACTAGACATCTTCAAAGGATCTAAGCGCCTGGAGATCTGAGAGAATGTCTACCGTATTTGGGGATTACAGTCGAGGTCCAACAAAAACGTGAACAAAAAAACAATTGCTTATAAATTTTCTATCTATTGGCTACAATGGTTACTAAAAAAATACTTTTTTAGTTTTAGATCTAAATTAAAAAACAACACAACAAATCCCTATATTGTTTGGGCTCGTTGTATTTGTCATGATGAGTATTATATTGGCCTCGGATTAGGACGAGTAATAAATGTTTTTGATGAATGCAGAATCGTTTTTTCTGAATAACCGCAAATCATACAGTTTTGTTTTTTATGACAAAGAAAACTTAAGATATAATCTAGATAAATTACAGACAGAAACACGATTGGTGAAACTTTTCTCGATAGATTTATTTTCTAAAGTTGGCTCTTCAAAAACATTAGTTTCGTTTTTAATTAAAACTACGAATAGCTAGACAGTTCATTTTTATATAATTCGTTAGATAATCATACTAGCTAAGTAAATTACAGACAGTTTCTTTTTAAATTTGATGGTTTTCAAGATAATGCAGTTTTATCACTTTTTCCGTCTTATCCGGGTAAACTCAGCCCATAAAAAAAGTCAAAAACGTCACTTATCATCTTAAAGAATAACAATAGCTAATTTGAAAAAAATAATGTTTTATAGAAAACTTATACTGTCCCTCAATGATCAAGTTCTCTGTGTAATGCCATTATGTAAATGTGCCTAGTAAAAAGAAAAGTTAACTCTTTTATTATGAGATCAAGGAAAGAAGATTCCAAATCCCGTGTAGTGAAGCTATAACCAGTGATAAAAACGCGAGACGTACGAATCGGGAGCAAATAAAAACTCAGTGGAAATTTCCCGTCCCGGAAATTGAGCTGCACCGGATATCGTCGCACCGGAACGACGTGCGACGGAGGAATGGTTTCCGGCCGAGGTGGGCCGTCTTCATTAATCCTCCATTCTCTCGCGTTTCAATTCCAAAATAACGTTTGTTTTTCCGTGTGTTTATTTTTGAACGTAAAGAGTTGCGCAGTGAATTTCAATGAGACCGGTTTAGAAATCTCTAGCTTATTTTGTCGGATTAAGTTCTCAAGTAGATACGGATTGTGGATCCTTTAGTAAGACTTAGACGCTTAAGCCCCGTTTAGTTGTTTTTTTTGGGTGGCAAAAAATGAAATATGACATCAAACTCAGATCCTTATCTAACGATGTCTGAGAAGGGTAATTAAAGGCACGTCTAAAGACTATATTTTGGGCACATACTTACACTTGTATACACTGTACACCTGTAGTTAGCATTCCAGACGTGACAGGTTTGAAACCCATTGCCGCTTATAAGAATACAAACTGGTACCGTTTTGAGTATCTACTGATGCTCAATTGGTAGTAACTCTGCCTTCTGCGCTGTAGGTTGTGGGTTCGATCCCCACCCAGGGCAAATATTTATGTGATATACATAGATGTTTTTTCTGAGTCTGGGTGTCAGATTCAAAAAAAGGATGTATCTACAAAAAAAAAGGAATATAAATATTCTATCAGTTATCTGGTTCCCATAGTACAAGTTTTGCTTAGTATGGGGCTAGATGGCGTTGTGTGAAATGTCCACCAATATTTTTATTTATTTATGTTTATGATTTATTTGTATATTAGATATTTTATTAAACAACATCTTCGTAACGCAAAACCTCAAACAACAGTTGGGGTTCAATAAATTATTTGTTTTAGTTAATTATTGTAGAAGATATTAGCAAGATGATTGCTTTCAACTCTACGAATATTATTACGACAGAAACAGGGATGTGCGTATAATTTAAGGTAAAACATGTAAGCAAATTTATTAGGTGATATGTGAAATGTTTGGTTTTTTGGTAGGGGCTGAGTCTACCGACGGAAAAACTGATAAAACTGCATTATCTTGAAAATCATCAAACTTAAAAAGAAACTGTCTTTAATTTATTTAGCTAGTATGATTATCTAACGAATTATATAAAAATAACCTATTTAGTTATTCATAGTTTTGATTAAAAACGAAGTGTTTTTGAAGAGCCAACTTTGGAAAACAAATCTATCGAGTAAAGTTTCACCAATCGTATTTCTGTCTATAAATTTATCTAGGTTATATATTTAAGTTATCTTTGTTTAAAAAACAAAACTGTACGTTTTGCGGTTATTGAGCAAATAACAATTCTGCATTCATCAAAAACATTTATTACTCGTCTTAATGTATGTAAAAATACTTTATTTACTTACTTTTTCGGGTTTTTTTAAAGATAATCTCCAACGTATTACGTAAGTATATTGATGACTTCGGCTAGGCTGAATTGAAATTTGTTATCTAAAGAAAATTCTGTCACCGCCAGCTGATTTATAGATTTAGGTATAATATTTAACCAATAGAATTTTTGCATATAATTTACAAAAAATATATTATTCATAGATGAAGTAAAATAATAAGATAGTTGCTCATAAAACCTCACTTGATATGCTTTATACTAAGTATTTTTTTTTATTAATAAATGCTCAGAGGCAATAAATAATAAATAAATATTGGTGGGCTTTATCACACAGCGCCATCTAGCCCCAAACTAAGCAAAGCATGTATTATAGGAACTAGTTAACTGATAGAATACTTTTTGTAATTACATACATATGATACATGAACAGACATCTATGTTCATCACACAAATGCGTGGCTTGTTAAAGTTTGGTGGATTATACTACGATATCAAAATTAAACTAGAGGCTTTATCCTTATTAAATGGACGGATAAAAGTATTAATTAATTCCGAAATTAATCGTTACCATAACCAAACATCGATACAATAAACCCGAAAAGCAATTATTAATAGCAAGATGAATCGCATATCGTTTCGCTGCATGTAACAATTTCTCTCATAACGGTAAATTAAAAAAGTAAGTGGAGCAATATGGCGGGGTCTCGGCATTCATTATTCAAGCTATATTGCTGGCCAGGGATGTACAAGAATTGCGGAGACCAACATTTGGACAGTAGCCTGGCTCGAACTATTATCGTAAATATATACGATATCTTTACTATACGATAGTCGATAATGGTTTATAATTTTGTCATTTTTGTCAAAAACCAGAAACTTAAGCTACAGACCGCCAATATAATTATTATCATTATTATTAAGGTCTAGTTTTATAAAGAAAAATTGAAGATCATATTTTTTAAAACAAACCAAACTACAGAATATCTTCAAATGATTAAATTTCGTGTGTTCATATACCATCCAAACATTTTAATATGATCATCACCAGAATTGAATTAGGAGTATCTTGCAGATATATTTTTTGATTTTTTCGAGCATGTTTTATTAAAACTCGGAGAACATAGTATTTTGCTTACATCCCTAGTGACGGGCACAAGGATCGCGGATTTCATAGATTCCGTCGAGAGCCCGACGAGCGACAATAACCGCAATATTCGCATACTTACCACACTCATTTTGCTTACATCCTTCTAACATTGCTGGGTTATTGCGTTATGGAACTAATGCCGCAGTAAATTGTTCGCTACTTACGAATAGCTTCGTAAATAGAAGACATCTCCAAAACGCTAGACGTTTTATTTGGCACATATACGCTTTCACAGTGACAGGTGTCATCATAACGCGTAAATACGTAACAAAAAATTATGACATTTATACATAGACCTACTCAAGATGAATATAACTATGAATACATCTGAGTTTATAGTTATATAGGATCTAAACAAAAGTGCTTCATGCATTTCTGTTGTATTTCTAATATACATAATATTATTTTTCAATTCATATTTTATTGTGTTTGTACCTACTTTCGAGGATCTATATTTTTCTATACATAGCTGTAATCTGTAGTAGCACATTTGGTTGTTGTTACGAGTACCTTCTGCGCTGTAGGCATTGTTAGATATCCTCCAAAATAAACATTTGTATGATGGTGTTCAATGTATTATTTCAACAAAAAAGTATTTATCGGTGTTCTACTAGGTACTATTAGTAGCACAGTTTATATGTTTTTATATCGTGGTAGTAGCTTAGATTTGGGTTCGATGGCTCTGTGTGAAATGTCTACCTTTATTTAATTACTAGCTGACCCGTGCCCGCTTCGCTGGGGGATAGATAGTTTCACATCTGGTATTCCAATCATTAAAATAAATTATAGCTTATATGTTGCCGAGGACTAATAGCTACATAACTAAAAAAGTTTCATCAAAATCCGTCTAGTAGTTTTTGCGTGAAAGCCGGACAACAGACAGACAGACAGACAAAAATTTCAAAATGTTTTTTTTTGGCTTGTGTTACATGTATAAAGGCCCCTAGGAGTATTTTTATTAGTTTTTATTCAATGTACAGAATTGAACTCTTCTACAGTTTTATTATATGTATAGATTATTTATATTTATTATATTTCGCTGGAAATATTAATTACATTAGCTATTAAGAAAATATTACAATGTGTCTGGTCACGTAATTAATTAGATGATGTATTGGGGATATATGGTTAATATCTAGGAAGTTTCTATCCCTGAGTGGTTTAGCGGCCTTGCTAGAGTTGCCGAAGTTTATTTATTAGGGTTCTTCACGGATGTTATGATTTTGATCAATAGAATACCCTACCTATGTATTGCAGTAGGTAGCATTATTATGATAGAACAAAGTCAAACTATCCAATCTAGCTAACATTATAGAGGGAGAGTGTGAATGTTGCTAGTTTGTATGTATGCGGAGGATAATCTCCGAAACCACGGCACCTAGACAGAGACTATTTATTCAAGTACTAGCAGTCCGCCCCGGCGTCGCACGGGTGTAATAATGATTTTATAGGTAATTTTTTTATACCTTGGGTTACATTATCGAAGTTTTCATACGGATCCATTAATAGTTAGATAAATAGTATTACATACTTTTTTGTACTTAGATATTAATGTTTTCTATAAAACTGTAGTACCTACATTACTTTGCTCTATTGTCAATAATTTCCGCATAAAACGTTATAAGGATATTTATTGGGTTTTTTTCACACGTCGGGTTACATTATCGAAGTTTTCATACGGATCCCTAAAGTTTTTGAATATATTCTATAGCCTATGTTCATCAGAGATAATGTAGGATTCTAATGGTAAAATAAATTTTAAAACGGTCTATTAGTTTCGGAGCCTATTCGATGCAAATAAACAAACAAACAAACAATCAAATCTTTCCTCCTTATAATATTATTTATTCAAGTACGTAAGTAGTAAATAATAAGACAAATACAAATTTAACAATAGGTTTAGCATTCGTTCTCTCTTTCACTTCTTTCTTCTATTATTCAATTGCCCTGCGTGTGTACGGCAAGTGACATCAAATATCTTTCACATTTAATTGTCACAAAGCGCCGCTTAGACGATGATAGGCAATTGCGATTGTCAACTTGATGAATAGACATTAATCACTGATAATTTGGCATTGTCTATCGTTCTTTCCATCGCACACTGGCAAAACATACAGAAATGGCGGCTAGTGGGACTCATTGTAGATACGATTGAAGGTCAATCGTATTTAAATATCTAACCACAAATCACGTTACGATTGTCAATTGCCATTGGTCGTTTCGCGTGTACTTAAGGACCTAATTCCACTTGTAAGCTGGAATTTGGAACCAATTGTCTCACTCATAAGTTCTAAGTTGCAATAGCGAAACCGGAAAATGCTCTTGCACAATAAATCACAAGAAATCAGATCTATAACAGGAGCTATTCATAAATAAACATTCCTTTATCTATTTCCGGAAGTGCAGCTGCGAGTAGAAGATTAAATAATACAACTAGTAGAAACAGCTTTATTATCTTAATATTTTTATTTTTTTATCTGTGCCATAATAAGAGCATCTTTAATTAACAAGGGTCTTAGACCCGGTTGTGGTGCCTACTCTGGTTTTGAGCATTTTCAATTTTGGCTATCAATAACTAAGCATAGCAAACAAACTTGTTTAAAATCTATAGTTATTACAATTCTTTGTCTATGGTCCGTTTTGATTAGTGACAGTTGTGATGCGTTATATCTATAGATTTAATTGACCACAACTAAATATTTCCCGTTATATCTATTTAAATATGAATAATTAACTACATAGTATAAAGCAAAGTCGCTTTCCGCTTCCCGCGTCTGTATGTAATATGTATGTATGTATGTATGTATGTTTGCTTATATCTTTAAAACTACACAACGGATTTTGATGTAGTTTTTTTTAATAAATAGAGTGATTCAAGAGGAAGGTTTATATGTATAATACATGCATAATATAGTAGAGAAACACTGATAATTTTAGAGGTTTCTAATGTGATGTCGTAAATAAACACATTTTTTTGCGCTTACATTGCAAATGCTGGCTGAACCCCACGAGATATATCAAAATAATGTACTACAGTATTGTACACCTTAAAAACGTCTACAAAAAAGTCAACGATGGTATTAGAAATGTCTTACGCATAGCGAAGCGGGCACGGGTCAGCTAGTAATTAATAAATAAATATCGCCTGTTACAAAACCCTTACAATTAAGGGTTAAAACTATTATACGGAACCTTTTCTACTCGAGTCTGACTCTCACTTGAGCGATTACAAAAATTATAAGGCAGTTTGTTTAATAAAAATGGCCATAATTTAATGTACGTTACGGCGACTGTACATTATAACGACGAAACAGATGCAATTTATTCTGGCGCCAAATATGAAATAGGAAAAGTTTTTCAATTAAGTCCTATAATAAGAATAAGTAATACACGTTTCAATCATCGAATCAAAATGTAATAATGTTATAATGGATGTGGTTTTACGAATATACTTAGGTATTAACCCAGACCTTTTATTTTAGTAAGCCTCATCATGTATATAAAACAAAGTCGTGTTAGTTACACCATTCATAACTCAAGAACAGCTAGACCAATTTTCATGATTTTTAACCGACTTCAAAAAAAGGAGGAGGTTCTCGATTCGCCTGTATTTTTTTTTGTGTTTATTCAATGTACAGAATTGAACTCTTCTACAGTTTTATTATATGTATAGATATAGATATTATCATAAAATAATACAATATATAAATTACATTACTGTAGAATTGAAACTATCGTGGTTGTTACTCATATTGTTTTTTAAACATATTTAAATATAAATACGGCTAATTACCACGTTTTTTTCTTATATTGCTGACGTTTCGAGCCAATCATATTAGCCAATATTATTCATATTAACACCCAGACACAGAACAAACATCTATGTTCATCAAATATTCGCCCTGAGTGGGGATCGAACCCACAACCTACAGCGCAGAAGTAAAGTAAAGTAAAGTAATAATCGATCCTTACTAATAATATAAGAACTATCTATTAAGACGCTGCCAGTCGACGATTATTTTTTTTCGAAACGAAAAAAGAAATACTTGTGAACAAGCCACATCTCCTATTTTATAATGTATAGTATATGTGAATAAAGATGTACCCATCTTTAATCACTTCGATAAATAATCCTACCGACCGCTGCAATGATGACAAACACACGTCCGCGCGTGGTCCGCCTTAGCTTTTCGAATAAATTAATGATATAAATTATGTATAATTACTTATCAAAAATCTATTCTAATAGAAATCTAGATCTACATATTACCTATCTTTAACAATAAATCACAAGTTGATTTTAATAGTAGGTATATCAAATATTTCGATCATAAATTCTAAAACGTATCATTTTGAAATAATATTTTTATCGTGAAAAGTTTCTGCTATTATGTTTTCAGCTTAATAGAAATCTAGGTAGGAATCTGAAGTAATATACTTATAAAAATAGGAGATGTGGCTTGTTCAGAAGTATTTCTTTTTTCGTTTCGAAAAAGAGCAATCAGCGACTGACAGCCTCTTAATGACCATATTTTTTATAACCCAGCTGATTTTGACTAATGCAAAATGTGGGTATTGTGCCAAACATAATGTTTGGACGTGCCTCTGACTACCCTTTAGACGTCTTCAACGGTCTAAACGCCTTGAGATCTGAGTGTATGTCTACCATACTTGGGGAATATAGTCGTGATCCTATTTCATTTCATAACTAAGTAAAACATTTCGTAGTACAAGAGTTTCACTTCTATTGGGTAATTGGTATGGTGGGGAACTTCCTTGCTCTGCTGGCTCCCTCGCAGTTGCGGATCACTAAACTTTAGCCTTGCATCTTTCGTTTAGTTAGCCAAATCCTTACATTTAAAAGCAAACTTTGTATTCTACTTTAGCTTGCTTTTTAAAATGCCATTTAATTCCGATTTGGGTCTAAATTGTATTCAGTACAAATCTTTAGATTCTTTTCTGCAGATCACAGACTGTCCATGATATTATGAATATATAAGTGTGATACAGCTCATTTTGCGATTTTAAACGACTAACATCACATTTACTTAAAGAAAAAAAAAAGTTGGTAAACGACTGTAATCCCCAAGTACGGTAGACATCCTCTCAGATCTACAGACGCTTAGATCCTTTGAAGATGTCTAGTGCGGGTAGTCAGAAGCACGTCCAAACATTATATTTGGTACGAAGTCCACATTTTGGAGTAGTTAGCATTCCATACGTTACAGGTTTCAAGCCGATCGCCGCTTACAAGAACACTAACTGGTTTCCTTCACCGTTTTAAGCACGTGATTTGACATTTTTTGAACAGACACAACACAGCCTTATCAATCTAAATTGAGTTTTATCCTACTGTATTATGTGATTATGTCTTGAACTCTGTGGTCTGCAGTCGTGTATAGAAGAGTGCCTTATATAATCATCATCCATCAACCTAAACCGAAGAGTCACGGGCGAAAGTAATTTATATTTGACATTGATTGACTGTTAGGCAATTTTTGAATGCTTGACCACATATTTGGAGTCCGATGGCTTGTACGGTCACGGTCATGTAAGTACAATGACGGACTTTACACACAGCGCCATCTAGCCCCAAACTAAGCAAAGCTTGTACCATGGGAATCAGATAACTGATAGAATACATATATTCTTTTTTTTTGTAAATACGTACTTATTATACATATTCACACCCAGACACAGAACAAACATCTATGTTCATCACACAAATATTTGCCCTGGGTGGTCGAACCCACAACCTACAGCGCAGAAGGCAGAGTTACTACCAACTGAGCTGTGAGGCCAGTCAGATGGGTCCCAAAAACGCAACACAAAGTGGCCAGTGAAAATTGAATTTCGTACAAACAACTGAGGCATGCTGTAACTTCTCGCAGAACAGCGAAAGTCAATTTGGACTGGAAACTTTTCCACAGCCTCACCGCATTTATTCCGAACTTTCTCTTCCATTCTTTCTCCAATTTACTTACAATCTTTTCCTTCTATTATATGACGGAGCTTGCACGCTCAGGCGGGCAATAGAAAAAATAATTGAATGAATGAATACTGCATAGAATGAAACAACGACACTTACAAGAATTCGATAGATGGAGCTGACTCCATCAAGTTCAAGACTAATCCATCGAAGATGCCTGGTACGTACTTATACACGGCGATACTACATTTGACCAGGTCCAGGTAATACAAACGCCCTCATTGTTGTAGCCGTGCTCGACATAGCCTAGCATACATTTATTGGTCAATCATGACGTAACGTTCATGGTTCATAATTATGCATGTTTATTAAATTTTGTTTATTGATTTATATATGAATATGAATATAAATATCGTCAGTGGAAAGGATGAAATAGCCATAGATAGACCCAGGAGAAAGTTGCTTGAAAGATCTTCTAATGTACATAATATATAAAAAGTCAGGTAGGTACAAAATTATACAAACGTTTCAATTGGGTTGAGTTTTTCCAGGGGGGTTAGCATGAATCTCTATCATATCGACAACGTATCGTCCAAATGTCAAAACTGACACTTTTTGTATAGTAAAAGTGTCAGTTTTGGCATTTGGACGATACGTTGTCGATACGATAATGGTTCGTGCTCAGGCCACTGATCTTTTGAAGATACTGCACTGAGTAAGGTACCCATTTACTTAAAAGTTTAGTTTGTTATAATGGAGTTCTCCAAGTAGAGTAAATACTTTTGTGTTCATGTTTAAGTTACAGTCATAACCCTTAGCCGGTTAAAACTAGTTTTGACTAAAGACATTGGTCTAAAGTACTTCTGATCAGTAAAAATATTTGACTATTGGTCAAAAATGTGTTTATTAATAGTAGTTGAGTTTACGTACTTACAATTAATTAAAGTCTTTCAAACTGCTTTACAGATAAATAAGTACCTACTCCACAACCATACCATCCTCGCTGACTGACGGTAAGATCGTTGACGTCTCATTCCTCCTTTTCAGTCCAATCGGGGCGATCCTCAAAAAACCTTATCTCTGGAAACGGCCCAAGCCGAGGTTCGTACCTAAGTGGTACTCTTGAGCTCGTTGCCCCAACTTAACTCCTCAACTTAGCTTGTCATAGTCCGGTTACCAGTCGGAGACAAAACTACCCGAAAAAAATATCTTGGTATTATGGTGAAGTACAATGATGGAAAGTGATCTTTGATTAAATATTGGAGTAATCAGTAAAAAATTGATGATAATTTTGTTTTGAAGTCGGTGAATACCATTATACAGATACCATAAAATAGACTACGAGTACAATAAAAGAAAATAGACACAAAAATACATAATACACATTTTAAATTACACATATTAACAGAGCACGATCCCTTTGAAGTAAACGTAAAATAGGTAAAGTTGGTCTCCTTTCGGGCAAGCTATTTGATACTTATCCCGATCTACTTCTTTGTAATTTTCAATGTTTATTAGTTTTACCACCCCACAAATAACTCTAAAAATAGACCTAAGCAAGAGCGAAATCTCCTATGACAAGTATTATTTACTTAAGGCGCTCCCAGTCGACGATTGATTTTGTTCGAAACGAAAAAATAAATACTTGTGAACAAGCCACATCTCCTATTTTATAATGTATAGTATATGTGAATAAAGATGTACCCATCTTTAATCACTTCGATAAATAATCCTACCGACCGCTGCAATGACGACAAACACACGTCGGCGCGTGGTCCGCCTTAGCTTTTCGAATAAATTAATGATATAAATTATGTATAATTACTTATCAAAAATCTATTCTAATAGAAATCTAGATCTACATATTACCTATCTTTAACAATAAATCACAAGTTGATTTTAATAGTAGGTATATAAAATATTTCGATCATAAATTCTAAAACGTATCATTTTGAAATAATATCTTTATCGTGAAAAGTTTCTGCTATTATGTTTTCAGCTTAATAGAAATCTAGGTAGGAACCTGAAGTAATATACTTATAAAAATAGGAGATGTGGCTTGTTCAGAAGTATTTCTTTTTTCGTTTCGAAAAAGAGCAATCAGCGACTGGGAGCCCCTTAAAAGGAGATCTCATCATTGTTCATAATATTGTACTTTTGGAAACGCAATAAAAACATTTATTTATTTATTATTATTTATTACTTCTTTGACTTTATTAAAACAATGGTGCACGATTATACATATTTGATCTTTTTATAACATCTCGTAGCTACAGATAACTTTAAGTACCTTCATACCTCCAAGAGCCTTGGATTGGCTTTTATATTAACAGTAAATAAAACTGTGAGCTTTATTTTTGAACAATTCATTCTTCAGTTGCGCGTCGGTCTTTCAATTAATTAACTTTTTAAAGAGTGCTGTGTTACAGTATACATAACAGTTTTAACGTTAGTATAAATGATTCACTTTATTCACTTTTATGACATCTTTTAAAAATAAGAAATCTTCTATGAATGTATAAGTTTTTAATTAAAAATATATTCTTATAGTCAAGTTTTTATAAATCCGAGCTCCATCATCAGACCAGCTCGCCAAAATTTTACATTGTCATTGCAGATTGATAGGTATGCAAAGTTTTATTTCAATTCGACTATTTACTGAGGAGTTCAGATGAACAGCTCCTGACTCCAACATCAGATCAGCTCGCTGTTACCATATTATTGCAAAATTTAGCTCAATCGGTTGGGCATAACTGCTTCAAATTTGAGTTGCAAGATTCCACCTTAACAAACATACTCGTAGTTACATACATACTCGTACATTGCAAGTTTAATAGCTTGTAAAAATGAATCCCCATTTCCCTTGGTCACGGCATCACGCTTTAATGGCTGGACCGATTTCGCTAATTCTTTCATGTAACCGTTAATGTCAAGAGAAGGTTCTTATAAAAGAAAATTTTGAAAAATCTAATAATTTGACGGGACAACGCCTATCGGGACAGCTAGATACAATTGTGAAACAAATAATTATGATCGCTCTCAACTACGATCGCTCTTATACAAATATGTTTGTCATTCTCTCAGCTCTCTAGATTAGTCTAGATACTCAAGGCCTTTGTTAATTTAGATACGCTGTTGAAATTCGAATTATTCGCATTCGTGCAAATGAATAGACTGCTAAACTAATAAATCTCACATGTCTTCGTTCTAGGCGTTATGGCCGAGTGGGAAGTAACTCAACTTTCATTTAGAATGTCGTGGGTTCGAATCCCGGCATGCTTCAATGGATTTTTCTGTTCGAATAATTTATTATGCGCATCAAAACACGTGCTCAGAACAGTAAAGGAAAACATTGTCAGGGAACCAGTTAGTATTCTACTATCTAACCAGTTAGTCTCTACTATTCTATAAGCGGCGATGGACTTGGAAATTTTCACGTATGGAATGCTAGCTAATGTAAAATGTGGGCATGTGCCAAATATAATGTTTGGACGTGCCTCTGACTACCCCCTCTAGACATCTTTAAAGGCTCTAAGCGCCTTGAGATCTGAGACATACTCTCAGATCTCGCTGCCGTACTTGTGGATTACAGTCGTGACCCTATTTATTTATTATTTATTTTCTCTTCGTTATAGTCTGGTTAAAATCTATATTATTTTGCTATCACTTTGCTGACTTTAGAGTGATACAGAGGTGACGGGACAAAACACAATAAAATAATACCCTAGATTAAAATGTATCATTCTGTGGCATTATCTACGCTGGTTTTGGAGTGCTCGACAAAGCTCATTGCAACTTTCCATTTTGACTAACATTTTTAATGGAATCTCTCTCTCTATCTGGCTTTTATATGGAATTCGCAGTTGAATTAATAGGATGTCAGCCTTTGTTATGTTTTGATCAAATAGTGCATGCAGATGAATAAGGTTTTTAGTGCTTATTTTATATTATTTTACTTGTGTTGAAAAATGCCTTGTGAGTTATTTATTATATTACATACCAAAAAATTCAAGCAGAGTGCTTTAAAAATAAATTGTGTATCTGTGCACTTTTTTAACCGACTTCAAAGGAGGAGGTTCTCAATTCGCCTGTATGTTTTTTTGTGTGTATGTTACGCGATTACTCCGTCGTTTGTGGACGGAATTACAATTTTTTTTTTATTTGAAAGCCTATACTTACCGTCTTATGATGGGATCCCAGGAAAGTCGAGAGAAACCTTCAAAATGTATGGGCATTGATAGTGGTTTTCAACTATAGACCTTGGCCTTTCTTTCATTGGCATACACCGAGTAGAAGCCCCTAGATCTATATATCTATACGTACGAAATAGAAATAATGAACACCTCGAGTTGACGTCACGAATTTGAACTAACTACAATTTTTATTTATAAACATGAAGTCGGTTTTGTTTTTAGTTTTTTAAACGTAATTATTTTCTGTCTGTCTGCTCAGACAGTGTTGTCACATGCTTTTACCTCCAAAGCTGAGATAGAATTTTCAATAGTAACATTTCAGCAGAATTTATTCAAACATTCAGACAGTGAGAATTATATCATTAGGTTTTGTACATAATGAGTCGTAGGGATGTCGTTTGTAGGTATAATGGTTAGCGATTTTTTTTATGGTAAGTTGTTTAGGCACAGAACCATGACTGGTCTTGGATCCAACTTAAATAGTTTATTTATAGTTAGAGAACTATGATTTTGAAGAAAAAGGTTTAATTTTGGATAAATTCAGAAGTAGTATACACATTTCAAAAAGTTATGACCATCAGGAGACATGGGTACCTACTTCAAAAATGTTTATAACACTATTATTTTGAATGAGAAGTTTGGATGTTTGTTTGTTTGTTACTTAATTAATTCGTTACGGCTGTGCATATTTCTATGAACTATACTTTTTATCCCGTCAAATTTTACTGATTTCACAATGAAATGGAGCATCAACATTTGTAGAAAAAACTAGTTGGTTGATTCAGATTTATGATTGAGTATGCCAAGCGTGAAGGCCTATTATTCCACCACGTTATTATGGAAATCTATTGCAATTATTCGTTTCCTTCCATTATCACTTTACTTGTAACCTCGATGCAACTTCGTTTACGTATACTTTCAAAATGAATTGTTGCATTCCTTGAGAGATTGAGAGATAAGCCTGGCTGTTGGCCTGGGAGGTATTTCGACTTTAAATCCGATTATCATGAGTTCAAATCCCGGTCTTGGATTAATCTGTTCGAAAAATGTATGGGATTCAAATGCAGGCTATTTTCTAAGTAAAAGTAAAGTAAACTAAAAAAAAAAAAAAAAAAAAAAAAAAACTTAGTAAACTAAACTGCGAGCGGAAGCAAGTAATAAATAAAATCATTAATAATGTAATAATTATGAACATGCTAACTTTTTAAATAGCATTGCAGTTAGTTAATAGCAAAGCAAAGTACCTATAACTATATATTTAGGATCGAACCGTACAGTTAAGTTTGTTACCATTTGATATTTGAATGCAATTCTAGTGTATTTCGTATTTTAATGTATAAAAGTGAATATTGTGCAAAATGGATAGAGTTTATTTTGAAATAAACGGGAAAAAATGTAGCGGTGAGTGAATCCAACAATTATTTAATGATTTTAGTACCTAGCAAAACATGAAAATTAACGACTTAAGAATCATAAATATTTGTAAAACCTGATCCAACAGCTGTTGATATAGTTTTTTGTAAAAGAGTTTTTGTTTCGGCCGTATATATATTTTTATATGCTCTTGGGGGTTTCTGAGAACTATGTCAGTGTTTCCGGACTATGGCGAGCGCATAAAGCGCTACGGTCGAGAAAAAAGTTAGGACGGGGCAACTACCAAAGACTAAGGGCATAATTTAGGTACGAACCAAGGTTTGGTCGTTGACGTAGAGAGGATTTTTGAGAAAAGTCACGAAAGGACGACGTCTTCGAAACTCATCATACTGATAGTCATACTGACTGGCCTCACAGCTTAGTTGGTAGTAACTCTGCCTTCTACGCTGTAGGTTGTGGGTTCGATCCCCACCCAGGGCAAACATTTGTGTGATGAACATAGATGTTTGTTCTGTGTCTGGGTGTTACTATGTATATTATGCAGGTATTTACAAAAAAAAGTAAATTCTAGTATTCCTAAGTATTCTATCAGTTATCTGGTTCCCATAGTACAAGCTTTGCTTAGTTTGGGGCTAGATTGTGTGTAAAGTCTGCCAATATTTATTATTTATACCTACTCGTACTCTTCAGCTGGCTCTGAGCACTCGGCGGACACGTCCCTGAATGAATACATACGTCGTCACGCAGATTTACGCGGCAGCAAGTACATGTGCCTTGAGGGAGGATGCGGAGCATGTGTCGTCAATGTGCGTGCTATTAATCCCAGCTCGCAGGAGTTTACGGACTTTTCAGTCAATTCTGTAAGTGTTAACGGGCACCTGCTTAATGTTAGTTCTGCCTCTAAGAGGAATACAATAATACAAATTGAGAATATAAACGCAAGAATTATCTTATAATTATAAAAACAGAACTGTTTCTATCTTGTAAAGTACGGAACTCTAATACATTATAAGTAATATGTTTATCTGCTTCTTGTTCCATCGTTGTTTTAATGCCTGTAGGTATCTCGTTTTACTCTGACATGAGGAAAGAACTCTGTTTTCTTAAGTTTCACATCAATAAAGCAGGCTTAAATCAAATGCGAACGATGGACCAGAATACATGTATAGTGGAATAATAATCGATCATTTATCAATTGGGAGAATTGTAATCGGATCTGCCCACCATGGATAAAATCTCGTTATGATCTGGTTTCGTTATAAAATTCGAAACGTCTTTTTATGAGGCTCATAAGAAGTAAAGGTGGTCGGAAATAACACAACCTAATTCTAAGCCTAATATTGTTGAAGGCTAAGTTAGCGGAATTTGTTGTTGTAAATCAATTAACTGACACAGTAAGATGGACAATTTAATTCATATTCCAGTGTCTGGTATCAATTTTGTCCTGTGATGGCTGGGACATAACAACAATCGAGGGAATCGGAAACAGGAAAACTGGCTACAATATTATACAGAAACGATTAAACCACTATTTTGGCTCACAATGCGGATATTGCAGCCCGGGATTTGTCATGAGCATGTACAGGTAAAGGTTTAAAAACAACTCGTAAGTACATAATTTATGTACGAGTCACCAAATCACATATAACCTTTTTATTCATAAACTAAAAAATATTGCAGAACAGATACAATTTTAAACAATAAAAATATTATATTATAGTTTTTAGGGTTCCGTACCCTATTACTAAGACTTCGCTGTCCGTCTGTCTGTCACAGGGCTGTATCTCATGAACCGTGATAGCTAGACAGTTGAAATTTTCACAGATTATGTATTTCTGTTGCTGCTATAACTACTAATAAAAACATAATAAAATCAATCTTTAAGGGGGGCTCCCATACAACAAACGTTTTTGCTGTTTTTATAGATAATGGTACGGAACCCTTCATACGCTTGGTCGGTTTTTGTTTTTATTGTTTGCGCGTGGCATACTAATGTTCACAAAAATATACTCCATCATTTTTAATTTAAGCCTTATGCAGAGCAATCATCACCACCTAACTCAAGAAGAAGTAGAGAGATCGTTCGGCAGTAACTTATGCCGTTGCACTGGCTACCGGCCTATACTAGAAGCCTTCAAATCTCTTACCATGAACGCTAGTAACGACATACTGAAGAAGGTCAAGGATATTGAGGACATCGATAAAACAGTCTGCTCAAAGACAGGAGTAAAGTGTGGAGGTACTTGTGAAGCCAGCAAGGATTGGTGTGTTGTTGACGTCAAGGATAAACCAATTCCTAAGAAGATATATCTGTGCGATGGCAGACTTTGGCAAACAGTGAACAATGTGAAATCTATATTCGATGTGCTGGATGAACACGGTGATGATTCATATATGCTGGTAGCTGGCAACACTGCCAAAGGTGACAATAACATTAAATTTAAAATGTATTTAACCTCCACCTCTGAATTCATATGATACTACAAAACAATACATTTTATTATAATGGAAGTTAGCTTTCAAACAAAAAAAAACGCTTCGGTTCCATTCTTTTAAGAGCTACGATTCAACGGACACAATACAGATAAACAGATTCACAGACAGGAAACGTCAAACCTATAACATACCTCCTTTTAAAAGCTTTTATTGTATAATATGTAACTATGTATCTATGTAATTATGTATCTATGTAACTATGTATCTATGTAACTATGTATCTATGTAACTATGTTTTGAAGCAGTTATCTTCAACCGATTGAGCTGAAATTAGGCATACTTATGTAACTTCGGTAACAATGCAATAATATGGTGACTGTGAGCTGATCTGATGATGGTGTCAGGAGCTGTTCAACGGAACTCCTCATTAAATAGTCTGATTGAGATAAAACTTTGCATACCTATCAGTCTCCAATGACAATATAAAATTATGGTAGGTACTAGCGAGCTGGTCTGATGATGGAGCTCGAATGTAGCCATAGGAACTGCCTAACTATACAACATAACGTCGTTTTTGGGCTCGTTGGATTTGTCTTGACGAGTACTATCACTACATAGTATAAAGCAAAGTCGCTTTCCGCTTCCCGCGTATGTATGTATGTATGTTTGCTTATATCTTTAAAACTACACAACGGATTTTGATGAGGTTTTTTGTAATAGATATAGTGATTCAGGAGGAAAGTTTATATGTATAATACATGCATAATATAGTAGAGAAACACTGATAATTTTAGAGGTTTCTAATGTATTGTCGTAAATAAACACATTTTTTTGCGCTTACATTGTAAATGCTGGCTGAACCCCACGAGATATATCAAAATAATGTACTACAGTATTGTACACCTTAAAAACGTCTACAAAAAAGTCCACGATGGTATTAGAAATGTCTTACGCACAGCGAAGCGGGCACGGGTCAGCTAGTAGTTTATAAAAACAAGATTTTAAAAATACATTTAAAAAAAACTTATTGTATGTACTAAAACGATAGGAATCTGAAGCAAATTCGGTTTTGGCTTGTTACAGGAGTACGGCCCATAACTTACCCGAAACTATTGATCGACATTAGCAACGTGACAGAGTTGACTACACATTATTTAGACGTTAATTTGGTTCTCGGTGGCAATATCTCCTTGACTGACACCATGAATATTTTCCACGAGTTGTCGAGGATTAATGAAGACTTTTGGTATTTGAAGATATTTTACGACCACCTTCAGAAAGTAGCGCATATTCCAGTTCGAAATGTAAGCTTACAACTAACTTACAGGGTTTCTTTTTAATCATTCGTTCCATTGAGGCGATATTGGAAATGTAATTTTAATCATGGAAAATTGTGGAAAATGAAACTGAAAGTAATTGCAATTGGCTTCTTTATTTCTTACAGATTGGAACCCTAGCCGGCAACTTGGTTCTAAAGAATCGACATCCAGATTTTCAATCGGATATTTTTTTATTGTTCGAATGCGTAGGAGCGATAGTCAGATTGGGTAATATTTCTTTGGAATATAAATTTTATTTCGTAAGATTTCTGAGTTTTCTCATGTTCAGTTTTGACTTTATTTCAGTTAATAGAGATTTGGAAGTAATGCAGATAGGTCTTACTGATTTCTTACATACAGACTTGAAGGGTCGAATTATAACACAAATAAAATTACCTCCTTTATCGCGCCAACATAAAATAGTTACTTACAAGGTACGTAAATATCATACCTCCTCATGAATTTCTTATTAATAATACGAGTACTTTCAACAGTCATAATTTTAAGTTGACTATAATAATTGTAGCAGGTTATTAATGCAACGGTTAATTAGGGCATGCTGTATGTAGGCTACCTAAATCTATTCTCTCTCTCTACTAGACGCAACCAACTCAGAAACCTTCGTAGGCTCATGCACAACAACTTTGCTAAAGATCATCACATGATCAAATGCATAGTTTACGATTCTATAAAGGACATACAGACAAACATTCTTTTTTATATAAATAGATATGTTAAATTTGTAGTTTCATCTTTAGAAAACATAGAATAATATACTATTTTTATTGTTTTTTGTGCGGAACTTTTCGAAAAGTAATTTATTTGGAGACAGTATTTATTTTTATTTTTGACCGTGATTATTTTTCAAATATTTTAAGGTGACTCCAAGAGCGCAAAATGCTCACGCAGAAGTAAACTCGGCGTTTTTATTCAAATTTGATCAGCTCGATGATTCGATACAGAAATGTTCGATCGTGTATGGAGGAATAAACCCATCATTCACACACGCGTATAGAACTGAGAAATACTTGATTGGAAAACACTTATTTAACAATAAGGTGCTGCAAGCTGCTTTACAGTGTTTGGGGGATGAAATTTACCCTGATGTAAATCCCCCTGATCCAACGCCTTACTTCAGGAAGAAGCTGGCATTGAGCCTCTTTTATAAGGTACTTATTATTCAATAAAGTCCGCAAGTGGCAAACATATACCTACAATTATTGATTTCTTTGTTTTTCTTTTAGTGTATTATAAAGTTATGTCCAAGGGATATTTTAAATCCTTTGTATGCATCTGGCAGTACTACAGACGATAGGCCAGAAGTAAGTCGGAGCTATCAAGAATATGAGACTAATAAGAATGAGTACCCAATAACCCAGCCTTTGTTGAAAAAAGAAGGTATCATCCAATGTGCTGGAGAAGCCGTATACAGTGATGATATGCCAACTATTCAAGGCGAAGTCTTTGCTTCATTTGTTCTTTCTACTGTAACCAAAGGTGATATTGAATCCATTGATGGTTCTGAAGCTCTGGTAAGCAAATAAATAATAAATAAATAAATTTTGGTGCACATTTTTTACAGCACCGTCTAGTTCCAAACTAAGCAAAGCTTGTCCTATGGGAACTAGATAACTGATAGAATACTTATTTTGTAAACATACACAAGATACATTAAACACCCATACACAGAAGAAACATCTGTGTTCATCACACAAATATTTGTCCTGGGTAGAGATCGAACCCACAACCTATGGCGCAAAAGCAGAACTACTACTACATAAACTGGGAGGCCTGTCAAAGAAAAAAAAATATCAAACATAGATGTACCGTTTTTTAGGGTTCCGTACCCAAAGGGTAAAATCGGAACCCTATTACTAAGACTTCGCTGTCCGTCTGTCTGTCTGTCTGTCTGTCCGTCCGTCCGTTCGTCCGTCTGTCTGTCACAGGGCTGTAGCTCATGAACCGTGATAGCTAGACAGTTGAAATTTTCACAGATTATGTATTTCGGTTGCTGCTATATTATTAAATACTAAAAACAGAATAAAATAAATATTTAAGGGGGTTCCCATACAACAACGTGATTCTTTTGCCGTTTTTTAGATAATGGTACGGAACCCTTCTGTTTTGTTTCAGAAAGTGGATGGTGTTATAGCTGTTCTGACTTCAGCTGATATACCAGGTGTAAATAGTATCATACGCGGTGATTTTTTGTTATTTTACGAAAATGAAGAACTATTGGCAAGTGAAAAGGTTATTTTCTACAACCAACCTGTAGCTATAGTTGTGGCAAATACTCAAGTTTTAGCGTATGAATCAACCGATTTAGTAAAAGTAAGGTATAAAAGTGCACATAAAACGCCCGTAGTTTTCACTATTGAAGATGCTATTCAAGCTCCTAAAAACGAAAAGAGGCTTATACAATACCCTGGAATCACGCCAACAGACCGCGGGGTAAATACTAAAAAAGTAATAAAAGGAAAGTTTATTAGTCCTCGTCAATACCATTTTATGATGGAACTGCATACCGCAGTTACCAAACCTGTTGATGAATCGCTTGAAGTTTATGCTTCCACTCAATGGTTGGATATGACACAAGCTTCGATAGCTCAACTATTGAAAATACCCGAAAATGCGTAAGTTTAATTCTCTTATAGTATACAAGCCAGGCAGTATATTTTGTCAGTCATTTCCTCTCGAATGAAAACGTATAGAATGCTTAGAGATAGTCGTGCAGTGAATCCTCGTAAGCGTCAGTTATTGCTTGAGAGTAAATTAGTAATGAAAATCTGTTGCTGGCTTGTAGACTATTACTAAGTTGTTCTATCTCACGATAAGGGTTGGTCTTAATTGTGTGTGTAGATGCATATCACATTGTTTCTATGTAAGCTCAGGGGCTCACAAAAGCGCGTTTCTAAAGTACTGCTCACCCGCCTTCGTGAGGTAGAACAATGGGTAGATACTTGTTAAAACCAAGACGTGATAATATTGGTTGATGAATGTTGATGATCATGTAATTTTTAGAGTGATCGTTAAAACCCGAAGATGTGGCGGTGGGTTTGGTAGTAAGATAGCACGATGTGGGTTCGCCGTTTGTGCTACTGCTCTTGTTGCTAAGTTACTGAATGTACCTTGCCGTATGTCTATGCACTTGCGAGACATAATGCGTGCTACAGGAAAAAGACCCAATACGAGACTAGACTATGAGGTATGTTTGTACTAGACTATTGTTACTTTTTAGCTTTAATAAAACGGAGGAGGATTTCAGCATGTTTTTTAGGGCTCCGTACTCAAAGAGTAAAAACGGGACCCTATTACAAAGACTCCGCTCTTCGTCTGTCTGTCTGTCACAGGGCTGTATCTCATGAACCGTGATAGCTAGACAGTTGAAATTTACACAGATGATGTATTTCTGTTGCCGCTATAACAGCAAATACTAAAAACAGAATAAAATATTATATTTTAGTGGGGCTCCCATACAATAAACGTGATTTTTTATAGATAATGGTACGGAACCCTTCGTGCGCGAGTCCAACTTGCACTTAGCCGGTTATTTATGTACCTATGTATACATATACAGCGATTACTCCTAGTAATAGTTTTATCCGTAGTCCGATTTCAATGGCTATTTCTCTATTGTGTGGAAAACGACTCCAAGTGGTCTTTTATGAAATTCATCTACGTGGAATAAGACCCTTGAGGTTTATTTCCATACAAAAAATAATAAAAATATTAATTAGCTACTTAGACTACGTTGACTTTACAATTTCTCAAAACATTGTACCTATGGGTAATATTAAGTGATTATTTTATTGGAAAAATTGTACATTAGTAAGGTTGTTTCATTTAATGTTGGTGAAGATCTGATAAATTTTTTTGAAGGTAATGAACTCACCAAATTCTAATTATTTTTATTTTACACAAAATTTCAAATGATTTATTATCAGGTCCATTTTCTATTCCGAGGTAGGTGTTAATGACAATGGCGAGATCCAATACATGGATGCTGTATTCTACGTGAACGATGGTCATTCTCAAAATGAAAATGAGAATACATACTCTACAAGCTCATTGAGAAATTGCTATGACAGTAGCCGTTGGAAGGTTGACTCCTTCGGAGCCATTACTGATGCTCCTTGCAACGCATTTATGAGAGCTCCAGGTAAGAAAAGTATTTTTTAAGAATCTACATAATATCTTCTACTAGCCGACCCGTGACAGACGTTGTCCTAAATTTCAATAATCGAATAGAAAATACTGAATGTTTTTAGTCTGTGTTGTCAGATTTGTTGCACACCAGCGCCATCTATCAAATCTTTTACCAAAAATCATCCCTTTTGCGTTATTTTTATCGTTTTGGGGATGTTTTTCATATTTTAAAGTAGTCTATTATTTATTTATATATATTACTAGCTGACCCGTGCCCGCTTCGCTGTGCGTAAGACATTTCTAATACCATCGTTGACTTTTTTGTAGACGTTTTTAAGGTGTACAATACTGTAGTACATTATTTTGATATATCTCGTGGGGTTCAGGTTCAGTCAAAAATGTGTTTATTTACGACATCACATTAGAAACCTCTAAAATTATCAGTGTTTCTCTACTATATTATGCATGTATTATACATATAAACCTTCCTCCTGAATCACTCTATCTATTAAAAAAAACCGCATCAAAATCCGTTGTGTAGTTTTAAAGATATAAGCAAACATACATACATACGCAGGAAGCGGAAAGCGACTTTGCTTTATACTATGTAGTGATATCTACATCACGGCAAATTTCAACTTAATCCGTTTTGTGGTTGAAGCCTGATTGAGGAATAAACATACATAAATAAACATACAACTCACAAACTTTCACATTTATGATATATCTTCTAATCTTCTACTTCTATATCTGTATGCCATTATTTATTTATTTAAGTAACCTAGGATTCACAGTTTTCTTATTGTTAAATATGAATATTTTGAATATAATGTTGCACTTAAATCAATTTGAATACACATTATGTATTCCACTCGTTTTAAATTTTTACAAAGAGCGAGATATGTAGAAGAACAGCAGAATCACTACATAGTATAAAGCAAAGTCGCTTTTCGCTTCCCGCGTATGTATGTAAGTTTGCTTATATCTTTAAAACTACACAACGGATTTTGATGCGGTTTTTTTTAATAGATAGAGTGATTCAGGAGGAAGGTTTATATGTATAATAACATGCTACCCGTGCGAAGCCGGGGCGAGTCGCTAGTAGCCGTATAAATAAAAAAAATAAGAACAAAAAGCTACATAGGCAATCAGATATACTGTAGGTAAACAGGTAAATATTGGTAAAGAAAAAGAAAACGCATAAAATTGTGTGTGTATGTGTGTGTGTGTGCGCGTGTGTATGGATGTGTGTCTGTGTAGTGTTTAAGAAACTAGTGTGGTGTGTACAATATGTAGTGTGGGTAAATCGATAAAATGGAAAGAAAATGGATAATTAAAAACTATAATTAACTATTTTTAGGTGGTTTTGAAGGAATATCAGGTATAGAACATATCATGGAACATATAGCAGCAGAACTGAAAGTGGATCCACTAGAAGTTCGTATGGCCAATTACCGTCGTCAAGATAACGATTTGCCAGCGTTAATACCAATTTTTTTGGATAAAGTGAATTATAAGAAACGGCAAGAAGATATAAAAGAATTCAACGAAAACAATCGATGGAAGAAACGAGGAATGCGCCTGGCAAATATGGCATTTCCGACTGCTTATATAGGAAACTATGGAGCCCTTGTATCAGTTTATCACGGTGATGGTAGCGTTGTTGTAAATATTGGCGGTATCGAGATAGGTCAGGGTATAAATACGCGTGTGGCTCAGACTGCTGCTAATGAATTACGCGTATCAGTTCAAAAAGTGGCAGTGCTACCTGCTGTTAATTTTGCAACACCAAATAACTTCAGCACAGCGTCGAGCATTACTTCAGAATGTTGTATGTATGCTGTAATTCGAAGCTGTGATCAGATTAATGCTAGACTTGCTCCTGTGAGAGCAGAAATGCCTTTAGCGACGTGGAAGGAATTGGTCTTTGAAGCTGATCGACGGGGAATATTACTTCAAGCAAACTATCAGACCAGTGAGAATGATCCTCGCTTGGTTAATTATTCCATATTTGGCATTGCTGCGGTAGAGGTCGAAATAGATGTGCTAACTGGCACTAAGTGGATTGTGAGAGCTGATGTTTTGGAAGATGTTGGAAGAAGTCTCAATCCAGCTTTAGATATAGGACAGGTTAGTAAATTATAAAAAAAAATCTTATTTTATATATAGTAGCCGTGTGACCGATTGGGAGGTACCTTGACTTTCAATCTGAAGGTTTGGGTTCGAATCTCGGCGTGCAATGGATTTTTCTGTTCGAAAAATTTATATGCGCATCAAAAATACATGCTTAAAACGGTGAAGGAAAACATCGTGAGGAAACCAGTTAGTATTCTTATAAGCGGCGATGGGCTTGCAACCTGTCATGTATGGAATGCTAACTACAGCAAAATGTGGGCATGTGCCAAATATAATGTTTGGACGTGCCTCTGACTAGACATCTTCAAAGGATATAAGCGTCTGGAGATCTGAGAGGATGTCTACCGTACTTGGGGATTACAGTCGTGATCCTATTTATTTATTTATTTTAATTACGAGTGCAACGTATTTAAACGAAATACTGATTTGTAATTCACAGGTTGAAGGCTCCTTTGTACAAGCATTGTCGGTATGGATAATGGAGGACACAAAATACAATGAGAAAACTGGTGAAATATACACCGATCGTACGTGGAACTATAAAATTATAGGAGCTAGGGATATACCACAGGACTTTCGCGTTTATTTTAGAAAAAAAACTGTCAATCCTGTTGGTATTTTGGGTTCAAAAGGTACAGACAAACCCTAGTAAAATGTAAGATTTTTTAATATTTTCGTTCAAAAAGCCAATTAAATTTCCTTCTTTACAGCGACAGGAGAGCCTCCAACTTGTCTAGGTCATGTGGTTGTAGACTCTTTGAGAGAAGCTATTCAAGCTTCGAGACACGACAGTGGCTATGATACTTGTAGTTTTCTGGATATTTGTAAGTATAATAATTGTTGTCAGTAGCTTATAAAATGAATTTACCCCCATATTCTGGAACGACACTATGAGTACACGCACCCACAGTGTACGAAATCTTTTTTCATAAACATCACTTTATGTGTTGGGCACTATGGCGCACGCTACCGTGTGCCTTTAGAGCTCAACTTTGGCTAGAGGCACACGACAATGTGCCTCTAGTCACACTATGCAGTGTCGCACAACACATAAAGTGATTTTTATGAAAAAAGATTTCGTCCACTGTGGGTGCGTGTTCTCACAGTGTCGTTCCTGAATACGAGGGTTAGTCAATTTCTACATTCCTTAAAAATATACCGAGCTTATCGTAGGACAAACTATCAAAATATATATTACGATCAAAGGATAACTCTGTTACTCAATTACACAAGCAAGCAAACTGGTTTGCAGCTGATATCGTAGATACAATTTCCAGTAACTTGTCAGAGTTACGGGAACCTTTGAAGTTCGTGTGGGTTGGCTATGTACAATAAATAGGCATTGTATTTTCAGGCGTTCCTGTTACCAACGAGAACGTAGTGAGAGCAGCCGATGTGAGAATAGAAGAGTATTTGCTAACATAATTTCACCTAATTTCACAAACGATCAGACCCTTTATTTTGTATGCAAACAATTTTGAGAAAGAAAAATACGGTTTGTGGATATTGAAAATGGAAGGTGCCCAATAAAACATTAAAGATAAAGCCCTACTATTTCATTAGTTGGTAATAAGTGTTTATGTATGTTGTAGAAGAGGGATACTCTCTGTGTGTCGTAAATCCATTGCTTGTAGGTAGGTACTCCGTTTTATTTGATTACGGGCGGCCTCGGCGCCGTCGGGACATAACAAACTTTACGGCTTTACCTAAATAACTACTGGCCAACGCCGCGGCTACACCACCAAACACCCTTAGCTGTAATTTTTATAACTCAATAATTCATTGGAGAGTCGCTATAAGATTCATCGAAGTTATAAGTCTATACCGAATTCATAAATTAATGTTCATGAACTCGTGATTAAAAGTTGAATACGAAATTAGCTACTGTTGCTCTCGGTGGTCCCGGGTTTATAAGTTTGAGTTTTTGTCATCAATATGGTAACTTCGTTAGATATTTATCACCAAATCCCAAAGTAATCATACATTCTTATATACTGATTGTTTCTTTGAAGTAATGATGATCTTTTTATTGTGATAAGCTCTGAACTAGTTTTGATAAAACTGTGGAAGGTAGGTACGTATTTGTTTAAAAAATAAATGAAAGTCTAGACATTATATTTGACACAAGAATACGTTTTGCAATTGTTAGCATTTCATAGGTGACAGGTTGCAAGCCAATCGCCGCCTAATATAACCTAAATGTTCATCAAACATATGTCCTACAGCAAGGCAGCTGAAGGCAGAAGCTACTACAAATTATACTTTTAGACATATCGTTTTATTTGTACCTACTTATTATTCAACGTAAGTTATATAAAACCCTTTCTATGTTTTGAATGTTTAAATTATTGAGATCAACCATTGTGTTGCAGAAGCTAGGTATTTATCGGTTTTCACCGAATCGTTTCTCAGAACCGAAATTAACTCCTCAATATTCGGGGCTGCCATTACTTTTCATATAGATTGGGCGTGTGAAGAGAGAGAGGCGCGTTTTTGCAGTCACAATGATAGATAGGTTTCTATTATTCTCGGTTCGTAGATGTACTCGTCTATTAGAATAGTTTTGACAAGTCCCGCGTTGACGAACCAACATTAATGAGCTCGTGCGCGCCAAAATGTCTAGACAAACAGACTATTTTGTAAATACGAACATTCTTATTCTGTTCACGTTAAAGTCTGAATTAGCTTTAACCTAGAGTAGAGTGACAGTCGTAAAATTAGGATAGTTGAGTCGTTTTTCTATTTAATTACGTATATTTTACCTATCGTAGTCACACCAATTTACATGGTGACTTTTAGGTTGATCTTAGTCATACATAAATATACCTAACCACGCCTGCTTCCCGGAGAGGTAGACAGGCACCATGGCTTTCAACTTGCTTTATTTCATCTTTTGCTTTATTCACTCTCATCACATCTTTCTCAATCACATTACGAAAATCGTAAATTTTATCAAGACTATCCCAATTTTAAGACTGTCAGTCCAAAGTTTACGTTAATTTAGACTTTAACATGAACAGAATAAAGTCGATTGTATTTTACTCAGTTTTAGACAGTTTGCGGTGAGAATAGATTTACCATCTGACACTTACTCGCACGTGTAAGTCTCATGGATGTGATCCGTCTTATCATCGCGCAATAAAACCCTTGATTTAATTTTGTATGATTTAATATATCAAGATGGGAAACAAGGGCGCGAAGTGTCATTTTACATCAAACCCTGCGGGTGCGGCTCACCCCAGCCAACGTAGCGGAAAATAGCCTTGCTCGCCGCGATACCTCCCCGTCATTACGTCTCAGGTAGGTACGATTATTCTCCCCGTCGCAGATGTTTCATAAAAAGTACCTACTCTTTGCGGAATTATACAGTAAAACATTCATTTACACTGGAACCTAAGTGCAAAATGCTCCTATCTGCTAGATACCTATTCTACGTTTTGTGCTATACTCGCACTGTACCTTATTATTATGTCGTCGTTATTATGTAAGTTGTCAAAAATATTGAGAAAAGAATCTTGGCATCACTTTTTGAAAGCAAACAAGAAATGAGTTTCATTCCATCGAAGGAATGCCACTAAAACTTTAATTTAGAAGATGGATGGACTGCAACAGTTTCGTAGTTTATGATCTATATACGTTTCCATCATCTTTCTAACAAGCGTCATAACATTCGTGTCCCCGCGGTGTAGTTTCGTATTTCTCCTGAATTTATCGTCGGGAAAAGCGCTGTATCTACTAAAGCGGACCAAATTTGCAGGCAATATCAGTTTAGAATCCAGAGTAATACGAAAACCAGGCGAATTCTCAGAGAACTTGGATTTTCCTCTATTTACATGCATTTTTAGGGTTCTGAACCTAAAAAAAAAACGGAACCCATATAGAATCACTCGTATCGTATCGTCCGTCCGTCCCATATCTCTAAAATTACTGGACCCAAAAAGTACAGAAAAACCTATAAGAACTCTCGGTACGGAACCCTTGGTGCGCTAGTCTGACTCGCACTTGTCCGGTTTTTCTATGTCATAACGACGCTATAGCTGGAGGAACTGTGTCCTCTACAGCTCTATGTTCATGTGGATATCAGTCTTTAGGCTTTAGGTGCGAGGCGTAACGAGCTTGAGTCTTGGGTGATGCTTGACGTAACAATAATTCATTCCGAGACGGCTGTCAACAATTCTACCAGTATAAACTGTGTTAGGTTTTAAATAGACAAAGGTTCTACAGAGCAGAGCTTGTTCATACACAAGCAGGCCAAGCACGTCTTGCTCCGTTCCACTTGGTGTTTCTTTCTAGATTATTTTAGCTTTAAAATTATTTATGTATTACAAATGAAAACCGTCGTAACTTCATTCACGCCACTACTCCCCATTTAGGGTAGAATTTCGAGGATTTCTTTCTTAGTGCACCCCTACTGAAAAGGATTCCTTATTTTAATTTTCAATTTAGTTTTTACTTCGTCTCGTGTTTATGTGAATACACCATCAAACATCAACATTCCTCTGAAAGTAAATGGCCTTCCTGATATTAAAGAAAGGTCGGCTCGTGATAATGGGTCATTGTCCCTGGACTGTATACAGGCTTTGTAGGATTGTTGCTAGTTAGGAATAGGAACCTACCCATTTTGTAGGGAATGTTTTATCAAGGACGTACCTAATTGGGTAAAATACAGTCGACGCCTCTGATTTTAGGTCTAGTTTATACAATCTGGGACTGGAGCAATAAATTAGTCCAAATGACATGTTTGTAAGCTGACCTTGGTGTAAGGCGAGTGCCGGACTGAGACGTAAAAGGTGTGGGTCCGACTCTTACAGCGGGACTAATGTTTGCATGAACTGTAAATATTTCTTTCAACTGTTTAAGTACCATGGTACTAGTAAGCATTACTGGACTAACCCTACTTTTTGATACCCTCGACTCTTACCCTCGTATTCAAGAACTACACTATGAGAACACGCACCCACAGTGGACGAAATCTTTTTTCATAAAAATCACTTTATGTGTTGTGTGACACTGCATAGTGTGACTAGAGGCACATTGTCGTGTGCCTCTAGCCAAAGTTGAGCTCTAAAGGCACACGGTAGCGTGCGCCATAGTGCCGCTCAACACATAAAGTGATGTTTATAAAAAAAGATTTCGTCCACTGTGGGTGCGTGTTCTCATAGTGACGTTCTTGAATACGAGGGTTAGTGTGAGCTCAGAACTATGTATATGTATGTGACTGTTGGGTTATTAATGAATGAATTAATGAAAGTTATTTATCGTATATCAGTAAATAAACAAAAACTTGAATTAGATTAAAACTGTACAGCGGGCTATCGCTAAAAAGCGATACCTTCCAGACAACATTAGAGTGTGTGTAGGGTAATTATTATTTTTAATGATTTATCACTGCATCTGACCGTGATGGTAAAAACGAGAATATAAACGTTGAAAATACGCTCATGCTGAAACAGAGCAAGTCATCGTGTTCTGAGCTAAGGTATTTAACATCGTTATTGACTGAATAGCTAAACATGAATAGCTAAACAGTATATTTTTATATAATTCGTAAGATAATCATACTAGCAGCAGACAGTTTCTTTTTAAATTTGATGGTTTTCGAGATAATGCAGTTTTATCACTTTTTCCATCTTATTCGGGTAGACTCGGCCCATACAAAACGTCAAAAATTTCACTTATCACCTTATTCATATTTAAATAAACAAAACGGGAAATATTTAATTGTAGTCAATCAAATCTAGAGGTGTAACATCTCAATTGTCACTAATCAAAACGGACAATGGACAAAGAACTGTTTTAACTATAGATTTTAAACAAGTTTGTTTGATATGTTTCGTTATTGACTGCCAAAATTGCAAATGACCAAAACCGGGGTAGGCACCACAACCGAGTCTTTGACCCTATCTACTATTAAAATTAATGAATTAATACATGAACACTGTTCAGACAACCATACTGAATTTACCGCCAATACCTAAATGTTTCACGCAACAATGGCGATCATTGAAATTGAAGCATATCCAAATATCCATGCATGTTCATTCGGTACAATCATAATAACGCGTTATTTGACTATTTACTAAATCCTGTTTACAACATTACCAAGTACACCTATGTACAAGCGATTGCAATTATATTGATGGCTGATAGAAAGCTGGACTGCTGTGGTTTTGACACCAATTTTTCAGTATATTTTCGCTCTAACCTATAAAGTTAGTAAGTATTCACAACACTAACCCTCGTATTCAGGAACGACACTGTGAGAACACACACCCACAGTGGACAAAATCTTTTTTTCATAAACTTCACTTTATGTGTTGTGCGGTCCCTGAATACGGGGGTCAGTAATGGATATTAATAAAAAACACATAATTTAAAATGTTATAACTCACTAGTGGTCCCGCCGACTGTTGTCCAGTCAAACTTCAATAATCCCATAGAAAAAAGCACTTTAAGTTTTTCCCAAATATTACAATTTCCTGGTAACTTATCCCATTTTTGTTTATTTTTAAACCACCCAAATCCTGTATTAAAACTAACAAAACAAAAAAAATAAAATCGGTCATGCCGTTTTTGAGTTAGCGAGACTAACGAATAACAATTAATTGTTATATATAAACATAAAACACTTTTTTAAACTTTATCATAACCTTTATGGCGTTGACTGTACATCAATCACGTTAAACATTGTCAATTGCATTTTATCCCCTCGGGGGCACTAAAGAATAATGTCTAGGTACCAACCTGCTGCTGCCCTGCTATTGAATTTTTCATTGGGGTCGAAAGGCCGCCACCTGAATTTGAATATACTTCTGTACGGGTTTGCCACTAAAATAAGAAACTTATGACGTTAAGAGACTGCATGAATGAAGTATCATATCTAAAATAGGATAAATTCAATTATTTCTCCTATTTTACGGTTGATGCACATCTGATTTATTACTACTGCTTTGAAATGATACCAAAATAAAATAGACTCACTACTTTAAATCTCCAAGAATGGCAGAAATACCTTCTCAGATTTCCATTTAACAGATGTTTAAGGACAGTTACGAAACATTTAATTAAAAACTTTTTTTGCAGTAGTTTGCAACTTGTCTAATAGCATTACATAAGAGACAAGTTGCCGCTTAAAAAAATACTTAGGTATTAGTTACCCCACGATGTTATTCTTCACCGATTTAAAATGTGCGCATATTAGGATATGCGCTCAGGATAGGTCCTAGTAATATTATAAATGTAAAAGTTTGTGAGTTTGTATGTATTTGACTATTTGCAGTGCCTCAATTAGGCCTAAACGACAAAACGGATTAAGATGAAATTTGCTGTAGATGTAGATATAATGCCTATATAGACTACTTTAAAATATGAAAAACCTCTCCCAAATGATAAAAAACGCAAAAGGGATGATTTTGGTATAGTTAGCGCTGGTGTGCAATAAATCTGACACCACAGACTAAAAACATTCAGTATTTTCTATTCAATTATTAAAATTTCACAGTACAACGTCTGTCACGGGTCGGCTAGTTATTTGATAAAATACAAAAGTCCATCGATGCATGGCCAGGCCATTTTAAAATCGAAAACTTTTGAATCTAACTCGTGGCAGCTTCAACTAAGCCAACACAAGGTTTATTTCAGTTATAAAGTGGTTTTTGTACTGGTTGAAACCTTAATCCGATCTAACAAAAACTCACCTCAAACCTTGGTGCTCGTACATCGGATTTGTACTTATTCCAAATTGATTTTGCTCGTTTTAAACTGTCAGCCGCGATTGAAACAAAAAACAACAATTTTTGTTCCATTCTGCCCAATACGGCTCATGACACATCAGGTAAAACTTTACAGATTTATTTCTCTTTCAGAGTCGGCCTCGGTGCAAAATAGTTAGATTGGATTTCCGTATTGATCTGCCACGGGTTCATCCAGCTTTGAGCCAGCCGAGCTAAAATTATACCAGACACCGGACAGTTTACTTTTCACTGTGCTCTCAAACGGATAGGTGTTTGTATATTATGCCTAGCTAAATTGGATTACTCTGCCGAATGATTTGATTTAAATGGTTAGACTTTAGCAAATTACCTCGATGCTAAGAGCCTTCTTGCATATTGTTTTCCTAAAACAACAGTCGATTAAGTTCATTAGTGCTTTGGAAACTGTCCTTGGAATTATGTATAGGCAATCTAAACTGGAACACGGCTACGCTACTTAGTGGTTGAGTACGAGTATCACATGAATTATGAAAATGAGTATCTCAAGCTTATTGGATTTCCTACTAGCTTTTGCTGGATATTATTGTATCCACTTATTTTGTATTTGAAATATCAAAAGCAAGTTTCAACCATACCACGTGTTAAATAGTTCCCATACAAACTTATAAATTAAACCTTTTTCTCAGAATTTTCACGATAAAACGCTAAATAATTGTATATAAAATATCGCTTTTTTATTTTTGTAGTGTATTTTCAGTATATGAAGTTAGTAATTACTTAATAGAATTCTCTGTAAAGAGAAGGATTGTAGGATAAACTATAAACTCCCCAAGTATAGTAGACAATAGATAAACACCCAGATCTTCAGCCGCTTATCCTTGAATATGTCTGAAGAGGGTTGCCAGAGGCACGTCTAAACATTAAATTTGGCACACATTTTGCAGTTGTTAAGTGTTCCACACGTGACAGGTTGCAAGCCTACCACCACTTCACTATATAAGTGTTAACTTATAAAGACTATTAAAAGTCTTTCACTAAAAATATAAAGTTGTTTAAATAAAAGCTTTCTAAACTGCCAGGAAATACAGATAGCAGCAGCGCCGACGTCGCCTTTCGGGCGACGGAATAATAAATTCTCAGCTAATATCGGAGAGTAAGTAGTGGAGCCAGGTGAGGCTGGGCTCCCGTCGTATTATTGCTAGCCACATCTTACCACCACAATATGCATCCTTAGCATTCACTGTTTTAATTGCTCTGCCCTACCCCCCAGCTCTTCCCCCCTATTAGGCCGTGATAAATAAAGAAAATCTCCCCTAGCCTAGGCCATTCATTCTGATGTAGCTCGCCGCGGCTGTAATTTTTAGGTTAATCGTGTCATTATTTATGAACCCGTAATGACTGCTCTGTCACTGAACGGAAATTAAATGGGTTCAATACATTTTCACATTATTTCTTCGTAATGCGTTCCCATCATTTGTTTCAAGCTCTCAGGTTATTATAACGATAGGAACAGTAGTATAAAGTAGGTAATAATATGAACTTATTTTGCTGATACAAAACGCTTAATGGCCAGAGATTGCGAGAAAAGTAGTTATTGTTTTCTGTTGTTTAATAGATTTTTGGGATTTTTTGCTTAATTGTTTTGCCAGAAGGGAAACACGCCTTCTTGTTTATTTACCCACATAAATAATACTAAGCGTTGTCATGTTATATTTCTGCAGTCTTGCGAAAAAATGAAAATTTGCGGAAAAATATTTCACGGTTGCAGCTAGCTCTTAATACTGAAAAATTAGAGTGTAGCGGCAAAGATATTAATGCATTCTTCGGAGGCTTGCAGCTGGCTGATTACGTAACTTCATGCCATAAGCAATTTGTTCTTATTTTAATCCTGATTTTTTATATTCAAGGTTCCGTACTTCAGAAAGAAAACTAAGTTTTTTTCTGTGTAACAGTATGCAATTTATGTAAGTTTGTTTCGATTTTTGTAAACGTATACAACGTTTTCGAATAGCTTTGTGTCGATGAGTTGAAAAACAAACGAAGTAGGTAGCTAGGTAGGTTCTAATTGTATCAGAGAATATAAAACGATTTATAAAGCTGATTATATAATGACTAAAACTTACTTTAAGTTCGGATAAATTGGTTTAGCACTAAGTATAAATATTTATTCAAAATTTACGTTCTTGTTCAACATCCCAACTTAAAATTCTACTCCTTATCGCCCCGCTAAGCCTTAAACTTAGCTACTTTTCATTAAGTTTGGTTCAAAGAAATAATGGTTCCAGTATTTTAAAAGAGATTGCAAGCCGTAAAATATAAAGCGGATTTTAATAGCCCAATACTGTGGGGATAATCTACCATAAATCTCGCAAAGGCAAGGGTTGAAACTACCTTGGCGTTAACATTTTTATCTCTCTACCCTTGGCCTTTTGGAGACATCATGTTTCCCTTTCGATAAATGTATATTTTACTTAATCGCGAATTTTGTTAAAGCGTTCATTGCTTTACTAACTTTATATAGCTGTACTTTGATTGAACGCAACAAACCAAAACCATCGAACATTGCCTCACACACATGGCAGCTGCGACGCGAGCAATCAAAAAACCCTTTTTTAGAACACCCTTGGTGCGAGTTCATTCCCCTACTATAAAACAGGGATTCCCTGAAATTTTCATGTCTTTTGGACTAGAGGTTTACTCTTTGTCCTGTGCGTTGATACCCAATAAGAATCTTCCCCATTCTCGTTTATTTGAGACAAGCTTCTTTGGCTCGTTTATTAAGTTTTGTATCTACTGAGGTGAATAAATTTTGCATTTAAATCATCAATACCACACCAGTTAACCTCGAGGCGGGAGGCTACAAAATGATTATGCTAATATACCAGACAGCCAATTGCTTCCACGTTGGTTCCGCCCGCGCCGTGTAATTAAACTTCATCAGGCATTCGCGTCGCGTCTTCAACTCGCTTGGTATATTGCTTTGCCTGTAAACCTTCTACTTAGCTCAGCGCCGTGTTGTCTCCACTGCTACCCCCCTGTGTTCCTAGTTCTTGTCCTGCGCGGGGGACGAAGAGAATACAACAACAATGGTCGTTACCTGTTTGCGGCAACGGCGAAGCTGCGCTGGTCTAACTACCGTCATAAATTGTGCAAGTGGCGAAACGGTGGGGAGTTTTTCGTGGCAAGTCTTTAGAGAGCACTCAAAGAAGAGGTTCGGGCGAAGATTTCTTGTGTGAATTAAGCCAGCGATTCTCGTCTGGGATTTTGCCTGGTAGTGTGTTAATGCTAATGCATAGGTAATGGTATGAGCTCACGGTTAACGGCCGTATTAGCAGCTGGAGCTCGTGTTCTCTTGTATCATTAGCTGTGTTGAGCTTTTTGTTACGATTTACACGGCGAAGCATCGGCTAATGGATATTGATTGTACCTACTAATTAGTCATAAACGTTTGAGAAACATTTGCTGCGATTATAGTTATCACTACATAGTATAAAGCAAAGTCGCTTTCCGCTTCCCGCGTCTGTATGTCTGTATGTATGTTTGCTTATATCTTTAAAACTACACAACGGATTTTGATGCGGTTTTTTTTAATAGATAGAGTGATTCAGGAGGAAGGTTTATATGTATAATAACATGCTACCCGTGCGAAGCCGGGGCGGGTCGCTAGTAAGTATATATAAGTTTTATATTTATAACCACATTTTTGATGTGTCAGGTTGATTATTTTCAATTCGACTTGTCTAATATCGAGATTGGACTAGAGAGTAGTTAAACAATACATTTTAGGAGGTTGCCCAGAGAGCAGATTATGATTTTACGGTAGTACCTATGTATATCTGTTTATGTGGCTCATCCATATTACATTTTCAATGAAACAATAAGCTATAAATCGTGCTTATTTATCATTACATAAAAATATTAGTGGTAGATATACATATGTATTCGTTTATACTACGTAGTTAAATTGTTTATTACCGACATTTACTGCGAAATAAAAACAAAGTCTCACCATAATGCTTTATTTTTACCTTTTAGGTAAAGCAAAAATGAGGCGTCTAGGAAAACTTTCTGAAGACAACCGGTTTCATAATGAGACGCAGGCCAGCAAATTGCCGACTCAGCTCTCTGCCGGCTCCAGGGAAATTAAAACTGCTTATTTAGAGACACCTCCTCATGTTAGAAAGAATAGGTAAGTAGGTACCTTTTAAAATGTCCGAATATTAATCAAATTATAACATTTTGTGATAATGCAGCACCAATAATAGTTTTATTTATTTCAAACTATAAGATCTTATTGGCTGAAGTAACTAACTCGTAATAAACGGCTATAAACATTTCAACAATCGAAGTACGAAGTACAATATATTTCGTGCGACTTTTAATTTATAGAGAAGAGAAAGAATATTATAAGACGAGAATTTTTATTTTTGTTTGTAGTGAACAAACTAAAAGTGGAAGAGTTGGTAAAAGAGTTTTGAAAATTTGTCTACATTATTAGCTATAAATCAGCGTTATAAAAACTACATTATCAGCGAGTAACCTAGGCTATATTTTACATAAAAAAATATAGATCCTAACGAAAATTGCAAGAATGTAACTTATGGTATCAAACTCACCTCACAACACAACCTCACAGCTTAGTTGGTAGTAACTCTGCCTTCTACGCTGTAGGTTGTGGGTTCG
This sequence comes from Hydriomena furcata, assembly GCA_912999785.1. Classification (NCBI taxonomy): domain Eukaryota; kingdom Metazoa; phylum Arthropoda; class Insecta; order Lepidoptera; family Geometridae; genus Hydriomena; species Hydriomena furcata. The sequence goes on from OU538824.1 coordinate 11,209,746, forward strand.
ATCCCCACCCAGGGCAAACATTTGTGTGATGAACATAGATATTTGTTCTGTGTCTGGGTGTTACTATGTATATTATGTATGTATTTACAAAAAAAAAGTAAATAAGTATTCTATCAGTTATCTGGTTCCCATAGTACAAGCTTTGCTTAGTTGGGGGTGTTGTGTGTAAAGTCAAAAAAAACAAAAAAAACAAAAAAACTTTTCATGAGTAGGTACCCGTGCGAAGCTAGGTTGGAAAGCCAGTTTGCCAATAAATACAGTGGTGAAGACAAAACACCTCAAAACACCAACACATTTCTGAATTGGTCGGCGCAACATCCATCACGTACTCGGCAAATCGTTGACAATATCGATTACATACAAAAAAATATATTTATAGCATTTCGCAGTCAACTTTTAGCATTATTCCCCTGTTTGTCAGTTTTTTCAACTAACGGATAAGGAAAACACATTTTCGTGTTAGAAAATACGGAGCGAAAAGTTTCGAGATACGTATCACAGTGACCCTTTTGTTTAATAAATAACGCGACATAATTTTATTATTTATATTTGACAAAAGATTTTAGGTAATACAAAAACTTCTAACTTCTTGTGACAAATTGTGAAGGGCGGAAACTGTTATGAATCTATTAAATACGAGTAAGGTAGGTATAATATGTTATTACTTCTAAAAGTTGTTTTGATATATTTTTGTCGCGTTTTATTGTGCTGAACATTGTTTGAAAATAGATAAATATAGGGTCAGAGACCCGGTTGTAGTGCCTACCTCGATTTTGGACTTTTTAAATGTTAGCAGTCAATAACTAAGCATAACAAACAAACTTGTAAATATCGCCTGTTACAAAACCTCTGCTTTACCTAAGAAATAGATACAATGTTCTATGTTGTTTAAAAATCGCCGTTTTAAACATTTTTTCAATATAAACCGTTTATTTAAAAAATAAAATATTGTTAAAATTCCTACAACTAGCGCTCTCACCCTAATAAAGAATTGTTTTCTTACAAAGCATGTAATGCTACCCAAATAAATTCAGGGATAGGCAAAGAAAGTGAAGGGCTCCCATGGCACCTAATAGCTTTATTATTGCAGCTGAGACATACAAAAACCTAGCTTAAGTGTTCTTTGTTTAATGAATTGAGTACGATCCCAGATCCTCAAGGGGCATGTAACACCTTGAAAGACCTACAGACGTATATATCGATCACGAAAGTTTATTCTTGTACCTACACATTACACAATAATAAAGCCATACCAATGACCGAGTAGTTTGTGCAGATGAAGTGCTCGCAACGTAACTTAGCTTAGTCCTTCTTAAGAGCATTCCTGGACAGGCGTATTTCTATACAAACGTATTCAGCTGTTTCCTTCCTGGATGATGATATTAGAGCAAATGTATTTCTTCCATACAATTTATGAGAACCACTGCATGTCCCTATGTCTTATTTTTCTCCATAAATTAGTTATTATAAGAATTAAAACCGTTTAAAACAACAAAAATTGGCCAGTTTTCACCGCCCACTTTAGACGTCAAGTAAACAAATTTGACAAATATAATCAATGAAAGAAAGACACACAGGCATAGCACCATCTATCTTATTATTATTTTTGAAAATAATATTAAACTCGATCCAGTTTTGAAGGAGGAAACTGGTAAATACTTAGCAGGCAGGCAGGCTAATGAGTAATTTAGCAATTCCCTAAATTGTTATCGTTTTCAAGTTTATCTATTACTAGTTTTCACTCAGCTATGCTCACGAGGTATTAGTCTCTAAAAATGGACCTAATTGACAATAATTGATAAGTATTAATATGCTATATATACGCTAAGCAAGTAAAGTTTTTATTTTTAAGATTTTAGATTTTTATGTGAACCTGTGAATAAAAATGTGAAAGCTATCTGAATGGTGTCGCGGACTTTTTTATAGATCTAAAATTAACATTTTTGTAAAACATTTTGTTTACCTATATATTAATATTAATCCTATATTTATCTATACCTACAGTTTAGGCTTGCACATACGAGATTATATATTTTTTTCATTGGCATGACGTTATTTAGTATTAAAGAAAATATTTATCAGCTATTTTAGTATAGCCTCAAAGATAATTTAGTTTCTCACCAGGGAAATAATTTTTAAAATCGAAGCAGTAATTACAAACTTGCAAACTAACTTTACCTCTTAATAATAGTTGGGTAGATTTTATGGACATAATGGTGGCAATTCTGTTGTTTCCACAAACTGCCACCAATGTCAATTTAAATCATAGCATAAATGTATACATAATATTGATATTTCTAGCCAAACTACGTTTGTTTATTATTATTATGAAAACTCGGAAACCAAAAATAGCAAAATAATAATAATTAATATTTTACTGGATTTTCGTATGTAATTTGTTCATAATTTATTTGTGGCATTTATTAAAATTTAATTGTGACAGCAATTTACGCAAATTACCTTTTAATGTGGGACGAAGTAGTTTGTTCCGGAACAACAAAGCACATAATAAATAAAATTTATAGATCCCGTTTGGGCTTATTCAACAAAGAGCATAATATTTTTTATTGATAACGCATTAAGCAGTAAACTCCAAATGCTAATGATATTGATGAAACACTTATTATTAGCTTAATTTACTTAATAAAATAGGTACTTTTGAAACTTTATCCGCAGGCTAAACAAAAATTAAGTTTTCTGTTGAAAAAAATATTTTTCATTTTTCAATAGCAAGTTCTTGTTTAATCATCAAAACTATCGAGTACCAGCGGGCTATCACCTGTCACATCATATAAAATTGTCATCGGAACTTGACAAGAATGCAAAGTTTTTACTCAATCTAAGTATTTACTGAGGAGTTCCATTGTGAGTGTCTGTTGAACAGCTCCTGACTCCAACATTAGATCATTGTCTCCGATATTACATAAGTATGCGAAATATCAGCTTAATCGTTGGGGGATAACATAACTGCTTCAAAATTGAGCTGCAAGATACCACCTTCACAAACTTAGTTACATAGTTACATACATACATTGCAAGTTAAATAAAAGCTTGTAAAAATACAAGTACGAGAAAGCGATTCATGTTATAAATTTGTGATACATTAACGAACAAACAGATAAACATAACTATAATCTAAGATGATCTACGAAAATCTTTTGACGCAGTCTTAAATATCTTTTCCCAAATAAACAATCTCAAGGCTCACAATTCATCGTTATTGTTTGAAATCCATTTCAATTACCATTTATAAACGTACTACGTACTAATCTTCAATCTATTTGTCGCAGTCCAAATAGAGACGCAAACAGTCGTATATCAAACAAAACTGATCGTTTACGATGCCTGCGCTGGTTCCAGCCATTCTCACATTTCATCCCATTTTAAATTGTTACGAGTTAAGTTCATCTTAAATTAGTTATCTGTTAGCAACTTGGATCAGTATACTAATAGACAATTACAGTAGAAGCGACGATGGGATAGATGGATGAGTACTTGCAACGTATGGAATACTAACTCCTGCAAAATGTGGGCATGTGACAAATATAATGTTTGGACGTGTCTCTGTCTACCCTGGTACTAAGTTCTACGTTGGTATTTAGGGATTAAAATTGTGATCCTATCATATTATTTATAGTGTATGAAATTTACTGTATTCTAAAAGAAGAAGGCTTGAACTGCTAGTAAATTATTGATACTCGTACGTTTATTTTAAAAAGGCAAGCGTGCATCGACACAAATACAGACAGTGCTGGCTGACGTCGACGTGGTATCGTTTGTTCCAATTTAACTAAAAAATCAATAGAGAACTCCTTCGTTTCCTCCTATAGACGTTCAAATAAACCTTCATTATGCTGCTATTCTTATCGCATACAAAATGTTTCAACTCCACTATCGGACTCAAAGTTGTCGGGTAAAGTTTTTTTGTGCTATGTCAGTTTCATGCGGTGTTGAGATTGTACAGCGACGTTAGCAATGTCTAAGTTCTGCAATGGTTAGGTACAGGCCTGGGTTGCGACGCTCACCGTTAGTAAATTGAATTCCTAAGTTATTCCCCAACTTGCGAAGGCAGGAATGAAGTGAGCTCGTTCCCAGTTGTTGTTTCTCCAGAGTCTATGATTGGAGCAAAGGGCACGAACGCGACGACATTGGTTTCGGAACTTCTCGCGGGATTGTTTTAATGTTGCTTATGGATGCAATTTATGACGAAGATACACTGAAAACATTGCTGCTTGTTTATTATGAAGAGTTATTATAAAATAAAGCTAAACTAGAAAACAGATGGAAAACTTTTCTTGTTTCTAAATACACCTCTTATAAATACATAATAGCACTCAGATATAATACAACCATAACATTGTTTACACAAATGTTGGTCCTGTGAATCGATAATTAGGTACATTATTACTTTGAAACAATGGGTCGTTTACTATTAATTTCTCTAGAAGCAGCTTCTTATAAAAGGTATGTTATATTGCTTTAGATAAACCAGATTAATGCTATAGATTTGATTCACAAGAACAGTAGGTAGATAGGCATGCATATGCAAATACATTAGAGACAAATTCGAGTTCCATCGTTGGCAAACGGAGACATTCGCATCGCACCGTGCCGAATGCGAAAGATAAGAAGACAAAGAGGTAGCGCATTCGCGACCTCTACAAGTTGTGCCAATCTCGCTGCTCTACTCTCTATCTCCTTTCGGGCTTTTGGCACAGTCCCGCCAGCCACTAAACAAACCCTTAACATAAATGATTACGTGTTAGGAAACTTGACGCGATGCCCTTGGGAGATAACTCGTTCGTTACGCGAAACAGACTCCACCTATTCCGCCGTTCAAGACGTGAATTTTAAACGTCCGATTTACAATTTTGTTTAGTCACGGAGCAATCCCCGGCTTTTTTTTTGTTGAATCTGAACTCCTCGGTAACGTACGTGATTACTTTTTTAATTAGATTCTTTTTCAGCGGTTCGTGCAAGTTATATTCATGCTCGCGTGTACGCTGTGCATTTATACGCTCTCCCGTAGCCTCTGTATTACTCCGTACACTCTGCAATAATTGCTATTATTAACTTCGAAAATAGCGAAGCAATCTAAACCCTGTTTCAAAGCACGAAGCTGTTATTTAGTTTTGTGTTCTTGAAACGCTTTTTTGCTTATGATTTTGCGCGTTGCTTATGCAGTACTAACATATTTCCCGTGAAGAGATTTCTTCTTGTAGGTAGTAATTTCCTAGCTTAAATTATTCAACACCACGAGAGAACAATTGAGCTATTATTTATGTATGTACCAGCCTTCGTATCGTAATGTTAAACGGCCGTTACATCCAGCCTTCGTTTAATAAATTGATCTATAAAATATTAAAGTGACTTTTATAAAAATACACCGCCCATTTTGTTTATTTTTACGTTCACCGCAAGTTTGGTCTGTAAATAGTTTTATGAATATTATTTTAACGCATTAAAAAAAAGAGGAGTTTATTAATTAAGCGTCTATGTTATGTACTTTGTTATAAACATTATCATGTAGAAGACAACTCTGGATTAACCCATATACACTTTATCTATGGAGATTCTCTAGACTCGTCTTTCCATAAAACTTTAATTTCGTATCAGACTAAACGTTTCGTTTGAGGTAATTTTTGGCGATTATTTTATTCAAAAGTTGTTTATTACACCAGCTATAATAATGAGGGTTACTTATACCAAACACTTTCTTTTTGCAAAAATCTATAGAACTTTTCTAAAACAAATAAGGTTTTATGCTAGACATAGAAAGCCTGAAATAAAAATTAAGCGCAAAGCTCTACAAATCCATCTCAAAACCTTTGTGCTCATAATAATGTAAGAAATTCTGGCCATTCATCATTAGGCGCTGACTTCTTTTGACCTACCAAGAGGTTAAGGCGTGCACGGCCGTAAAGGAATTCAACAGGATAATCCGACAAAGGCATAGGCAATGTAATTTGTTAACAAAAGGCCGAGAGTTATACTTTTTAAATTTATAGCTTCTGGGGTGCGTTTTGAAAGGGTCTTCCTTCTTCCCTCAAACCCATATAAGTATTTTCCTACCTCTTTATTATGATAGCGCCTGAATTTCCTCACTTTGAAAAGGGACCAAAACGATAGTGCCGCTGTATTTTATTATTTATGCGTATTACAATACCTGTATAAGGTTTGGGGACAATTTGTCATTCATATTCTGATAAGTGTGCCGGTAGAATATATCACGTATTTTACCAATATGCCCTATATTCGTATATAGCTATTTGAAAGTTGGTCGATGATTGATTACTGACTCTGTTTTGTAATGAAATGTTTGCTCGGCAAGTAAATGTAGCATGTGCTTTGTGGCTAGCGTAATAATTTCATAGTTTTGTCACGGAAGCTAGTGAGCGTGCTCGGTCTCCGTCTAATCTGTTCGTTCCGTGCTAGACGTGGCAACGCTTGTGCCAGTAGCTCACCGGCAGTTTGTCCGGCAATAGAGTGAACATTTGTCACTGTTATTGTACCTACTTCGGTTACGTAACACGAGAGGTGTAGCCGTGATCCTGCCTCGGGCATAAATTGAGCATGCGTCCGCTAAACGTAGCCAGTGAGCTACACTGACAGCACAATGTTCGCTTATCTTAATTGCCTTCGGAGATACGATCGCTCTAGAATTTATCTGCGGCGCCGGCAGAATAACTACGGCACTTTTTAGCGGTCTGCGCGTTAAAAAGTTTAATGATAGCCCGAGCGGTATCCCGCTTTAGGGTGGGGATTCACTGGCATATTTAGACGGACTGCACATTGTTAATTATTAAGCTAGACTGCATGCTACAAAAGCCAAACGTGGTTTAGCGTGCAAACGCATCATATGGAATCATATACAGCACAATTACGCGCAGTCGAACGTACCGACCGGACCCGAATCGGTATCATCAGTTCGGTTCGACGAGTGTATAAGCTCTATTTTTTATATCGTCAACGGGCATATTCAAAATGTTTAGTAGATATGAAAAGAAATTAAAGATTTTAACTTCATTCAATGACGCTTTTCCATAACTGTTTTTCAACAAAATATTTATACTTTTATGTTTTAGTATATTTGAAGCAGAAACATGAGCAACCATTTTTATGTAAATTGTTAAAGTTGTGAGATAGTCCAAAATGTGAAAAACCTAAAAAACTAAATAAAAATGCCTCCAACACGTAATGGCGACAACTGTCACTGTGACATTCGAACGGAAATGCAACTCGCAAGCGACGCACACACATTTCAACTGCGTGACCGAAACGCACTGCGTATCGTTTTAATTTCCTAGTGAAGTCAGTCAGTTACTGCCTTTACTCCAGCTGGCTACGATCTATCTTCCTATTGAAATAAATGAATCCGAAACGCTGTGTGTTTGGTTGAGGGTTCTGCGGTAATTAAACTGTTCCGTGAATTTGATTTATGATAACATGCATATCGATAGTTTTAAGTGGTGAAGGATTGATGTGATGAATTATACCTATCTACCAAAATGATTACAAAAGTGTTTGTATACACTGTTCTCGACTATCGAGACCATCCATTGTATCCTGTCGAGACACAATGGGAAGCAGGAAGTTAACGGGCTAACTAAATGAATTATTCATTAGACAATGACCTGCCAGAAGCAAATTTGAATTAATTTTCACAATCTTTGACCTCGATAAATAATTATTAACCTACAGCCACGGAAGGATTACTAACTTGATGGAAATTAATACTCGTAGATTCTTGCTGCAAAATTATTGTTCTTGTGGTTCGTATAATTGTGTTTTTTACATAATTTATAACAATTATTAATTAATAAAACCGGCCTAGTGCGAGTTGGACTCGCGCACGAAGGTTTCCATACCATTATCTATAAAAAACGGCAAAAAATCACGTTTGTTGTATGGGAGCCTCGCTTATATATATATATATATATATATATATATATATATATATTCATTATATATATATATATATATATTTTATTCTGTTTTTAGTATTTGTTGTTATAGCGGCAACAGAAATACATCATCTGTGAAAAAAAACAACTGTCTAGCTATCACGGTTAATGAGATACAGCCTTGTGACAGACGGACAGACGGACAGCGGAGTAATAGGGTCTCGTTTTCACCCTTTGAGTACGGAACCATAAAAAACACCCAATAGTCACTTACATAACATATTATTTTCTTGCTTCTTGGATTTCCACTATCAGCAACTACCTACCACATCACCCAGACACGAAACACTGCCGCGGGAATCGAGTCCACACCTCTTGCGTCTCATCCGAACACTTTGCCCACATCGCTAATGAGTTGTTGTTGTTCATATTGTTCTTCGATTGTGTTTTGTTAAAGGAATGGCAATTACTGGGCATATGTTGTCACGAATCACTATCGTATCGTCTAAATGTCAACACTGGCACTTTTTGTACAGTAAAAGTGTCAGTTTTGGCATTTGGACGATATATTATTAACTCCCGGTTAACTTTAACTTTGCTTAATTTTCCTAAACTTACCTACGTAAACTACCTTAAGTAACACATTCTTTACACACACACACACACACATTTATACAAACACACACACACATACACACATACGCACACATACCCACCACTCACTTATTATTCACAGTTTTTTATGTTTTATACTTTCTTAAAACTCTTTTGTTATAAATTAGTTAGTTCTTATTTATTAAACAGAACTATGTTCGTGTTAAGGAGGCGAGCGTTGAAGCTGCTACACAGTTATTAACTTTTGTGGTTTCATCGTACACTATGTAAAGTACACCCATGTATTTGTTCTGAATAAATGATTTGATTTGATTTGATTTGATACGATAGTGATTCACGCTAACCCCACTATTTGTTCTACCTTCAAGAGTTGTATAACATAATATATCTAGTTATACTCATAGGTAAAATATTCAACAAAAAAACAAAAGTTTGGATGTGAACTGAATATTTGTCGATGCAAAATATTAGTATGATACCATTTTACATTGCGGATTACTCGTAAATACCCAGGTATTTAATGGTTGAAAGGCAAATAGTCGTTAACTCGGTTGGCACGGAGAAATGCAGGCTCCGTTAATTCCGGGTGGTCACACTACCGGTTAATGTGTCATGTTAATGGCAGTCCGTTAAAATATCGCACAGTTCAATTTTATGATCTCCCAATTTTATGTTCCAAGTGGTCCGCTGGCCGATAGAAGTATAAAACTCACACCGTCACCATGTCGTCGTTGCTGCATGAATGGAGTTCCGGCGTACTGGAACTGGTAGATATTCCATATATTTAAAATTATTTTCCCCTCACCTCACAATGTCACCAAGTGTACCAAGCAATGTCAGAGCATTGCTTGGTACAGTTGTTCTATCTCACGAAGGCGTTATGTGTGTAGCACTTAATACGGTCCGAGCCGCAGTCACGCACACAAACGCGTGTTCATACACATCACAACTACAAGCATCTACAGCTCACTCGTCTTCGTGAGATGCTCGTAGAACAAACTGTAGCAAGTAATCAACTAAGCAAACGTTATCATTTGATTCGACTTCATGCTATGCCGGGCTTCATGACAAAACACTATCTCGTAGATTACGAATATGTATACACTTATTACGTATTATTATTATTTATTACCTATTATTTATTACAAGATACACTGCCCTGCACCCGCCAACTTGAGGCATACAGTGTCAGTATCTTCACCTGCAGTCATACCTCAAAACTCTGCAATGCTGCTGGTGGCAAAAATTTTAGCTTTAATACTTCTATGGAGGAGCTCCTTTACAAGAAACTTTTTGTTAAATACAAAAATGCTCTGTTTACATTGTAGTAAAAAAAGTAGTTAGTGTTGGGCGATTCAAATATTGAGCGTATCGCCGCGCCGTGCGGATAGCGCGCGTTCGGGGCTTAGCGTGGATTTGACAATTACAAAGATTAGTATTAAGCCCACCTTTTTGTACAACAGTTTTGTATATTTTTATGTATTAAATTAATCAATAAAATCGATACACCGCGTACAGCATTGAATCCGCATCTCGACATGCATCACGGGTGGTCCAGAGTTCAAATCGTCAAAAAAAATTGGATATATTTGACGCTAATTTGGGCTCTAGTATTATGTAAATAGAATTATCGTATTTACAAAACTGTTGTTAGCTTGTGGTAACAAGCGTATCGCCACGAATGTACAACTCTGTACAAAATGGAATATGAATTTTACATTTAGAGCGTGAATAGATTTGGGAACGGTCGTTAGTTATTGCGTAGTTACGCCGCTCGATTTATTTTGGAATGGAAAGCGCGTTTGGTTCCGAATAAAAAAATAACAATTAATGCTCAGTGTTGGTAATCTGTGGTTTTACTCGCTACCACTCGTGTAGACCAAATCTGCGGTTGGCGGCTGCCTGGCGTAAATGCTGGAATGTATGAGTTTATGGGGAGAAATGGTAAGGTAAATATTGAGGCTACAATCACAGAAAAATCTACTTCAAGACGACTACGACCACGTGTCGTACAACGTGTAGTCTGAAAAAGGGCTCGTACAAAACGAAGCGCGGTCGGCCAGCTTTAAACCACGTTCAGCGGTGAATCCTCCATAATGGTTATGAATAAAAATTTATAGGCATCGAAATAGCCGTCTATTCTGCGGAGCTCCATCTCAATTAAAACCCTATTATCTACTGAAAATGGTTCGCGCCATGTGCTGGGAACTGCTGTTGTAAGTGTTATTATCAGGGAATTATCACAGCCGCGCTCCAATAACTTTCTTTGGAACGTAATCTCTCTATCTTTTTAATGGAGGAAGAAGGAAAGCTTAATTGAACCAGGTAAGGTTATTTTGCAATTTATATTCTTTCCTCGTGAAATAATTTAGACTTTTTATTGTTTAACGTTACCGTAGCGTAGATATAGTACCTATTAAAATGTAAACTCAATCAACGCATTTAAAACAAGACTTGCTCAGTTCATTAGAACAAATGTTTACTGATGGATTATCTATCTACCTATGTACTTACCTATCAAGAGATATATATAAAGATGCGTTAATTGTGTACCTACTAACCTTAATTTGAACGACCTATACTTAATATTTTTTCTATGTAAATGATTCTCATGTAAGTGATATATATCTTTTTGAGAATAAATGATTATTAAACCTTAAAGTATTTAGAATAATGGGCATCAAAATGATTTCCCAGCTTAACTTTTCGCTACGATGTAAAATCAACAACTCTCTCTATCAGCTCATTCAGTGCTGTAGGTTGTGGGTTCAATTCCCGCCCAGGTTCCATTTTTTAGCTTAGTTTGGGTCTAAGATGACGTTAGGTAAAATTTCCACTATCACTTATTTATTAATTTTATGTATAAAAAATAGTGACAATACAATTAATATATTCTAACGAGGGTTAGCAAACGCAAGAAACGTAAATACCCACCCTAAATTCATCGTTCCGATTGTTATCAAACATTTGAGGACGCAAATCCCATTCGTTGAGCAATGAAAAAGAATCAGATTATAATGGTAGGTACAATTTTCACAAAATCATTATAATTTAAACGTAACGTCCCTTTTATTAAAACAAACCTTAATAGCTCATGATTATGCTTAATGTGGCTCGACAGCGCGGGTGGTATGTTTGTATAAGTAAAAAAAATTGTGGATTACTGTATTTTATTTTAACAATCAAATTAGGTGTAAATCTAAAAAATAAAATATATAGTATCACGACTGTAATCCCCAAATACGGTAGACATTCTCTGAGATCTCCAGACGCTTAGATCCTTTGAAGATGTCTAGTGGGGTAGTCAGAGGCACGCCCAAACATTATATTTGGCACGTGCCCACATTTTGCAGTAGTTAGCATTCCATACGTGACAGGTTGCATGCCTATCGCCGCTTATAAGAACAGAAGAAATCTGATTAAGATTTTTAGAGACAAAACAAAATTTCCTCGCCTGCAACTACTCTGAAATATACCGTGTTTATACAATGCCTGCTTGGTAACTGAAAATTCAGGCTTCTAGTTTTATCCACAACAAAGTTATAAGGGGTCGAAAATGGCCTGAACTGCTTCGAGAAAAGGATGGTACGGCCGTGCCGCTTTTTCGCTTGAGTTGGAGGGGGCACACGTCGTGTTTTTTTTGTTTTTAAATCAGAATTTTTGTCAAGGACTCCTTACCAGTCTTTTGGTTTCTGATAAACAAAAACACATCATTTGGAAAAAAGTCAGTATGAAACAAGTTATAAAACACATAGTTATAAAAACACTAGCCGACCCGTGACAGACGTTGTCCTGTCAAATTTCAATAATCGAATAGAAAAGACTGAATGTTTTTAGTCTGTGATGTCAGATTTGTTGCACACCAGCGCCATCTATACCAAAATCATCCCCTTTTCGTTTTTTTATCGTTTTGGGGATGTTTTTCATATTTTAAAGTAGTCTATTATTCATTCAAACATTACATCTACATCTACAGCAAATTTCAACTTAAACCGTTTTGTCGTTTAGGCCTGATTGTGGAACAAACATACATACAAACTCACAAACTTTCACATTTATAATATTATTTGGATTAGTAGTATGTACACTGTACAGCCCACATGAAAAGTAACTGATGGTTGATTAATGATACACAACTTTTTATAGATTAGCGATAACATTGATTTAAAACTGTATTTAGCTCTTAAAACGATTAGTTTTAAAATACTGAAAAAACAATACATTTTTGTAGCTAACTGTACCTACAGCTAATAAGATAAGTGCAAAACAAGAAAACAATGAGACTCCATTTTTCTTAAAAGCGGTTACTTCAGGCAATCCTAATACATAAATGTATTTTCAAGTCGTAGAAACCAATAAAGCTTCGTCACGTAAGTATTCGTTTTCTTGGAGAACCACAGAGACAGTAGGTACCAAATCTACACGTAAAAACATATCTAATGATTGTATTCTAACAAAAGGTTTTTTAGAGGCATCGGAGCATATTATTATGAAAAGCTTCTCACAATGTAAGAAACGAACATTTTCGTGATGAATATGCTATTTTGGTATGTAGTAAATCTCTGGGAAATAGGTACTAAGTGACTGTTAGAATTAAGCGGTCACTGCAAAATGTGGGCATATGCCAAATGTACTGTTTGGACGTGCCTCTAAGTAGATATCTACAAATATCTGAGCTCCTGGAGATCTGAGAGGATATCTGCCATACTTGAACAGTCCTTTCAGATGCTTTTTTTATTTTTTTTTTGTTTTATTATCGTTGCTACGAATATAATTATACAATTCATAAAACAAGTTTTCCAATATTTTTGTCGGCGTCTCTCTGGAGTCCATCGTCGTCGCTCTATCAGTCAAGTACATATGTATTGAGAAAATATCTCACGTTTAAGTAATTTTGTTTTTAGGGTCAAAAGAACAGGAATTAAAAAAAAAAACAACTTCTCATCTAAGAGCCCGGGCACGGAATCGATACACTCGTCAAAGTCGTTGTTAAAACACTATCACTACACCAGTTTGAGAGTGAACATTGCACTGGAGTTCGACTTGACCCTTGGCCCTAACATCTAACAAAAGCGCAACACCGTAGTTACAAGAACCAATCGTTTGTTTTTTCAATTTTCCTTTTAAAATTCTGTGTAGAATTCAAATCGCAACTCTCAATAATAATTCAAAAACTCCCTCGCTGCTATCAATAAGAGTAGAAAAAGGTAATGTTTGCTCACAGCCATTACCAGAGGAAACTTCTGACCGACCCCAAAGCTCAATAACTGGAAAATACTTTTGACCAATTAAATATTCATAAAAGTACCTATCGAAGCCCCTTGGGAGAGCTGACCCGGGCTCGTAACCAGAATTCACTTCCTGAAGGGGTTTAAGGGGCTCCCAGTCGCTGATTGCTCTTTTTCGAAACGAAAAAAGAAATACTTCTGAACAAGCCACATCTCCTATTTTTATAAGTATATTACTTCAGGTTCCTACCTAGATTTCTATTAAACTGAAAACATAATAGCAGAAACTTTTCACGATAAAGATATTATTTCAAAATGATACGTTTTAGAATTTAAGATCGAAATATTTACCTACTATTAAAATCAACTTGTGATTTATTGTTATAGATAGGTAACATGTAGATCTAGATTTCTATTAGAATAGATTTTTGATAAGTAATTATACATAATTTATATCATTAATTTATTCGAAAAGCTAAGGCGGACCACGCGCCGACGTGTGTTTGTCGTCATTGCAGCGATCGGTAGGATTATTTATCGAAGTGATTAAAGATGGGTGCATCTTTATTCACATATACTATACATTATAAAATAGGAGATGTGGCTTGTTCACAAGTATTTCTTTTTTCGTTTCGAACAAAAACAATCGTCGACTGGGAGCGCCTTAAGGTAATAATGTATGTTTTAGAGAGGGTTGTAAACTCAATTGTAAACTTTTATAAGTTTAGATTTCCGCCCTCATTTTGCCTATAGCCCTGCCCACTCCATTAACCAGCCAGCCAGAGTGCCCAACAAAATAAATGCATTCACTCCTTTTCATTCAATTTGAAATGTCACGTGTTCATCACAGTGTATCGTGGTCACTTTTGTTACGAGAATAAATGGTAGCGCGGGTATTTTAGCAAAAATCTTTTGTGAGCTAAGAAGAATGCATTTTTGATTGTTCGCCAGTTGCTAAATGTTGGCTGTGATTTTTGCATTGTAGACTTTCGAGAAGTTTTGGTTTGTAAATAGCGACTGCCGTGAAGTGCCTTGTAATAGCATTTTTATAAAGTGTACCGAAAGGTGGCCGTTTTAAATAATAAACGTCAGAATGTCTTCATCTTTTAAAATGAAATGACGCGACTGCTTAGCAAAGACACCGATAGATTTCAACAAAAATGTGCATAGAATAAACAAACAATGTAAGTTGTTAATTTACTTGTGTAACTAGTTTATTTTACACTAGCGACCCGCCCCGGCTTCGCACGGGTAGCATGTTATTATACATCATCCTCCTGAATCACTTTATCTATTAAAAAAAACCGCATCAAAATCCGTTGTGTAGTTTTAAAGATATAAGCAAACATACATACAGACATACAGACGCGGGAAGCGGAGAGCGACTTTGCTTTATACTATGTAGTGATAGTGATTTTCTATTTCTATGAAATATTCGAAGTGCCTTCTTACTCCTGCAAGCAACTGTTTCCTTTTATAATAATGTGTCTCCCATGAAATTCTTCAACATTTTATGATCAGCTTCAATACGGGGGCGGTGAGTGACATTGTCAGAATTGATAAAATCAGGAAGTTGCAATAGTTGCAAGGGATTGTGGAGTGTGAATAGTGACGCGACAAGCCGTTACCGACTGCATCTATTGTTATGGAAATTTTACAGTCGTTTCTCATAAAGCGTAGAGGCGTATGTAAAAGGTAGCGGCAGGCTGTAGTTCTTGTAGTTGATTGTGTGGATAATTTTACATGACAAGCAAACAGTGGTAGTGGTATCCCGCGACTTATCGCGTGGTTGCCACACAGTCTCGGCCGTGTGAACAGTCATATAAAAGTCACAAATCTTATGACGACCCCAAGATTGTGGTGCGGCGGTCTGTAATAAAAACTTTGTGCGGTCCAAATCTTTTACATCAACGCGGAGGAATAAAAGGTTTATGATCTTTCAAAATTCGGGATGTATTTTATTATAGAAGTTTGAAGGTAATAAAAAATGTATTAGGTCCTTATATTATGAGCTTTTGTTAAACTAGTCGAGTTTGTGGGAACGTTTGCTTTGAAAACCTGAGTTGATTGCAGTATGCCATGCGATGTGTTCGTGTTAGCACAATTTCTCTACAGTTCACAGGGGATCACACATGGACTGCGTCTCTAAGCGGATTTGCTGCGCGGTACCGTATTGGTTAAGTTGGCGTGTTACATACACAGCAGGACAATATTGGTACCTACCTAGGTGAATATAAAAAAAAAAAATAATAATAGGATCACGACTGTAATCCCTAAGTACGGTAGACATCCTATCAGATCTCCAGATGCCTAGATCCTTTAAAGATGTTTTGGCACATGCCCACATTTTGCAGTAGTTATAATTATATACGTGACAGGTTGCAGCCCATCGCCGCTTATAAGAATACTAACTGGTTTCCTCACGCTGTTTTCCTTCACCGTTTTGACCACGTGTTTTTAATGCGCATATAAATTAATAAGGTGAATATAGGTACGTGAAAATAAAAAACAATATCTGCGAAACCGAACTACAGTTCGATTGCTCGCTTGTTCACCCTGTAAAGGTCAAAGTCCGATAAAAAGGAGTCACTGCTATATTGATTGACTTATGTTAGAAGAAAAAGATCGATGGCCTCTCGCATATGTCACGGCCAGAAAGGTTTCACGCGGCTTAATCCACCCCGAGGGGGTCGCCATTAATTAGCTTGGGGTAGCTGTCTCGGCGGTTTGCGGCGACCATTGAAGTATGTGCCGAATAGATATATAAAATTCTTTATTGCCAATAAAATTAATAGTACTAATGCGAACTTAATGCAAAAAGAATCATCTTCGAGATACCCTTTGCGTGTTTTGAACAGTAGATGAAGGTACGTACGTAGGAGAGGGAACTATTGAGTTGGCAGGTATACTTAATGTGATGAAAAAATAATTCATGAGGTTCTATCTGAGGGGAGAGAAATGTTCAGTATATTATAGGTAAGAGTATGTGTTAGGCCATATTGCGAAGGAAGTTTTTTAGATAGACTCAGAATACCTATTCGTATATCGTAAACCAGTGACCTTAGCACAAACAAAGGAGTTATAAGTAACTAGCGACCCGCCCCGGCTTCGCACGGGTAGCATGTTATTATACATATAAACCTTCCTCCTGAATCACTCTATCTATTAAAAAAAACCGCATCAAAATCCGTTGTGTAGTTTTAAAGATATAAGCAAACATACATACAGACGCGGGAAGCGGAAAGCGACTTTGCTTTATACTATGTAGTGATTACTGACGGTCAAAGGGTACGTCGTAGCTTCTAAGTAATTCTCAGGTAAAACACAAAACTCGTTACCTTGATGTCTCTCCAGGAATCCTAATAATATTAAAAATGCGAAAGTTTGTAAGTTTGTATGTATGTTTGTTCCTCAATCAGGCTTAAACGACAAAACGGATTAAGTTGAAATTTGCTGTAGATGTAGATTCTAAATGATCCAAGTGATTTCAATGAATAAACGCTATTTTGATTTTGATTTTGAGATATAATGCCCGAATAAATAATAGACTACTTTAAAATATGAAAATCATCCCCAAAATGATAAAGTACACAAAAGGGATGATTTCTGTATAGATGGTGCTGGTGTGCAACAAATCTGACATCACAGACTAAAAACTCAGCATCTCAAAATTCAGTCTTTTCCATTCGATTATTAAAATTTGACAGGACAACGTCCGTCACGGGTCGGCTAGTATTATATATCTTATATATTTTGTTAAACTCACAGTTAAACCGGTCGCGTCGGACCTTGGTGTTTCAAAATGACTAAAATATTTGCTAAACCGTGCAAAGCCGACCGCCGCGGGCCAGTCAGCTCGTAATTATAATTTACAAATGAAAAAGAAACAATTTGGCCTGAAATAAAAAGGTTTGTGCATAATAGAGTTTCAAAAATTAAATTTAATCCAAAAACAGAAAAGATCTTTGACGGCGGCTACATTTACCCCTGTAAAAGGGAGAAATTATGAAATTGAATTTTTATAAGTAGTATTATCTTTTGTTTGAAGTCCAAGAATGGTGGCAAAGGTACTAAATAATTCGCCCTCGTATTGATTTGTATCGTTGCCGCTGCTGTAAGTGGCCGAGGACATAGATTACATATCAGTTTATATACACATAGCAACCTCAATATGTAGAGTACGTAGCAGGTTCCTAGCTAAAGATAACCGCGCATTATTTCAGTTCCCACATTGTGCTCACATTTACCTAATAACAGCTCGTTTATCAAAAATTCATGCATGATATAGTTTAATTCAAATATTTCAACGTTTATTATAATATAAATAGATTGTGCTCGAGGCTTCGAACAATTTTGTATTATTTGCAAGCATTTTGTACCCCTACATTTTCCATCTAAAAATATTATGTTTCACGTTCCGTTTTTGTTGTCAAAGGATTTTTTTGCGCTGGCCTTATCGGTGACATATTGACAACCGATAGGGTGTTCAGAGGGCAGCATTTTGTTAGTAGGGGGCATTGACTGCGCTAGAGTGACACTCAATTCAACTACTAACAGGCGTTTTCTTTAAAAATAAATACAAACAAGCCGAGTCACGTTGTAGATTATTTTGCTATGTAAAAAATCCTATGCTATTTTATTACATTCGGAAACTGATTCATATAAAAACTATCGCAGTTTTGGGAATTGACATTTTTGATCAAGTATACCTATAGTAACCGAGCTATTCACTTATAATGGACCAACTTTAAGTTCAAAATAAAATCCAACCAAGTGCGTGTCGAGCCACGCTCAAAGTAGGGTTTCGTAGTTTACAGAGCTTAAGCAACCTTATTTATGTAAGGGAGTCACAACCGAGCTATAGAAGAATACAGTCAAGCCATTCAAATAGAAGTACAATCTTTATACCTTAGTTGATACATTTGGTCTATATTTGGTGATACACGGTACCTGTTCCATCAAAATAATATAAAAATGACATAAAATGTGGACACCACGTTTACGCAGCGTTAAACTGCTCGTGACTATTCCGGCAAAAACGGCAAGTTCTACCATCCACTTAATTCCAATCACGTACGGTTGCCGCGATGAGCCTGTAAACATATCAAACTAAGCGTATGACAATAAGGTGGATTTGGACTGATGTAATGCTACACTTGTGCATTCTATCTTGGGGATAGATGATCTGTGACCCAGCCACAGTGGCCAAACATTATTGCATCGATGTCCTTGCCTTATATCAACTTCTTGTCTTCCTACTTTATGTGGAGTTGGAACAACACGTAGAAAAACATGTCGCAGAAGGATTTGTCTTAATGTTTTATAACCGGCCGCCGTTCTGACGTAAACACTCTACGAATACTTTGCTGGTGCACTTCGTCGTATAGAATGCTAACTACTGCAAAAAGTATGAGCCAAACGTAATATTTGTACGTGACCTCCTATCAGAATCTGAGCCTCTAGAGATAACCGAAAACATACTTTCTATACAATTTAGCTCTATCGAAACAATACAAGTTTACCAATATTTACCTGGATAGAATTACGTTGAATCTAACAGTAGGAAATACTTACTCATTTTATGTAGGTATAGGTACGAGTAGGTACTTAAAATGAGTAAGTACCTCCGGTCGGTACATGTATATCAAATTCCAGGCTTCATGGTCGACTTATTTGGTAAGATTTATCGTGGAGAAGGTTCAGTCGATCGAGTAAAGCTCAGTCGTCCAGAGGCCTTTAATATTACGGATATCTAAAACTCATCGTGTCGTACTGTTGCTAAATAAATTGACGTTTGCTTCACGTGGTATTGTAATCACGAAATGTATGTCAAACTAATAAAGTGTATGTTGGGCCCTTTTAATTCAGTAATAAATAAGTTTTCTGTTGAAAAATATTGTTCAATGACAAGCTTTTTTAAAATCATTTAAACCATCGAGCACCAGCGCTGATAGCGCGCTGGTGCCTGTCATCATATTGTCATCGGAACTTGACAAGTATGCAAAGTTTTTACTCAATCGAAGTATTTACTAAGGAGTTCCGTTGTGAGTGTCTGTTGAACAGCTCCTGACTCCATGATCAGTTCAGCTCACTGTCACCATGTTATTACATTGTCACCGAAGTTACATAAGTATGCAAAACTTCAGCTCAATCGGTTGGGGATAACTGCTTCAAAATTGAGTTGCAAGATTCCACCTTAACAAACATAGTTACATGTATACATATATTGCAAGTTAAATAAAAGCTTGTAAAAACAAAACTACTATAGGGATTGACACTGTCATTCCCGGAACTTGCGAATAATATAAATTATTGAAAAACGGAATTCCAGTAGGTATCTGGCACATTTGATCCTATTCTTAGCTATGTTTGTAAATATTTACTCTAGTTCTGGGTGTTGTGGTATTGTTGAGTGTTGTCAGAGTAATTATATTTTCTTTAGTATTATTTAGAAAAACTGATATGTCATTGACTCATTGTAGTCTCGATTATAGGTAAATGAAAAAGTATTGTTTATCTACTTAAATACGCCATATACTTTTAATAAATATAAATAATAAATTTCGAGAACTACGAGTAAAGAGTTTAGTCTACCTATTGTTTTGGAAAGTCAATTCCTCGTAGAAAATGACAATAAAATGTTATTTATTAACCTATAAATAAATCGTAAAAGAGAACGGTTCCGGGCATCAGTTTCATCAGTTCACTGAAAACTATGACCGTTCTAAAAATACGATAAAGAAGCTATCAACCAGTTGGTTATTGGGAAATGCAGGGTTGGTCATGAATATTTTACTTTAAAGGGCAAGCCGTGCTACACCGAGAGAATTATTATGCAAATAGAAATAATTTGATGATTGAATCGATGTATAGCTGTGCAAATAAGAAACGAAGCATGCGAGGGGTTTTGAGGAGCCGGTGTGATCTCGGGTTTATTGAAAGGAGGCATGCGCGGTGTGCGCTGAGCCGGCAGGCTGGCCGGCTACAGTGGCATCCAGCAACCGGCGGTGGGCGCCCGCGACACCCTCCGCCTCACTCCTTACGTAATTCACGTGAAAAACTAAACACTTTTTGCTAGCCGGTGGCATGGTAGTGATTTAAATTTAATATCAAGTGATCGCAAGTGAACCTGTGTGCTCTTGACATTAAAATGAAATTGTGAATTTTACTGTGGACTTTATGAATTGAAACACTGTTTGAGGTAAGTGTTTGTTTTATGTTTATTCTAATATTTCGTGCATTAAATAATGCACGATATCCCTGAGCAAGCTTTTAAGATGTTTGTGGCCACTCGCTAGTCACCACAAACTAGCTAAAATTTAGTAAAATCCGAACATTTTTATTCTGTTTACTCAATCGCCTTCACGTTTCGATGTTTGTCGACATGACTGATAATGTGGAATGATTGCAATGTTCCCATGTTTACCTTATTATTGGATACGTTTTTTGTGGTCCGTGCTTTACGGTTGAACCACGTTAGATACTATTTTGTACGCTGATTATTTTATTTTCTCATTGACTGCGTTTCTATAAATACAATATTTGTTGTCAATGTAGATAATTTATATGAGCCTATTTTTTTCGAGGATAAACTAAATACATAATCTTTGATAGCAATTGCAATAAAAATATTGTCGGCGTGAGACGGGGAAAGTTTACTCGACTAAACTAATGCGGGGTCTAATACAGGATAAAAATACGAGTAAAGATTGGTATCTAATAATGACGATGTGGCCTGAAGGCACGAAGCACAGCATATATGAATGTTTGCTCTCTACCTTTTGCAGAAGATATTATCCACCCTGCAAGGAAAATAAATAAACTTTTCCAGGAAGAAAAATACGATATAATGAGGGTTTTGTTGTATTAGATTTCATTTTTAAAGGGGAATATTTTACCTCTATTTTATCCTCATTTATTATAATGACGGTGCTCCACAGGGTTCAGGTGTAATGTACATTGTTACATAATTTTTGCACATCTGCACAATCTCTATGTTATCTAGATCGTTTTTACGAATTTGAAAGGAATATCGTATAATTAGCTGGTTCGTGGTCGGGCTGTATGATTTTGATTTGATCTCTATTTTCGTTTAAAAGAGAACATGTTTTTGCATGTTTGTTTTAAATTGAAAGACTCAGTTTAGTTATAAATAGTCTTTCACTTACCAACCAGATAAGAAAAACTCTCACCATGTGCCGACGCGATGTCTGCGTTTTAAGTGGGAGAGATAAATGTAACCTATAGATTGTCACTAGTCACGGTGACGTTTTGCAGTCGTGACACACAACAATACAGCTAAAACTTCGTTCGCTTTACGACAAGTAGGTATACCCCCACGGCTTCTTTTCCAGGGTTTTATCTTACAAACTATAACGTTCCATTTAATCACATTATGTTTGTTTGTTGAAGATGAATAGTCTGTGTATCAATCCATGTAAAAATAAAAAAAATAAAAATAGGATCACGACTGTTATCCCCAAGTACAGTAGACATCCTCTCAGATCTCTAGACGCTTAGATCTTTTGAATATGTCTAGTGGGGGTTGACAATCCCCACGAGGCACGTCCAAACATTGTATTTTTGCAGTAGTTAGAATTCCATATGTGACAGGTTGCAAGCTCATCGCCGCTTATAAGAATACTAACTGGTTTCCTCACGATGTTTTCCTTCACCGTTTTGAGCACGTATTTTTGAAGCGCATATAAATTTTTCGAACATATAATCCATTAATGCACGCCGGAATTCAGATTAAAACTCGAGGTACACACTCGGCCAACACGGCTTTTAAACATAAGTAAAAAGAGTCTTTCTAGGCAGAAAATGCACCATCTTATGTTGCATTGTATATGTCAATAGGCGACGGTGACCGCTAACCATCAAGCGGTCATATGCTTGTTTGCCTCCAAAGTATATATTATAAAAAAGATCAAGATAAAGATGTATATTTATGTAGGTACTAAATATTATCAAAATCGCTTCGGCCGTTACGACGTGATTGAGTTACAAACAAACTTCCAACTTTAGTATTTATAATATTACAGTGAGATACGAGAAAACGTCGTTTTTGGTAGTGTCATGTCATCACCCGTGGAATAATGTTAGACGCCAGTTAGCTCAAGAAAAGGCTAAAAGCTGAGATAAGTCACACCTTGAATGGAGTTTGTCGACACTCCAGGTGTCACTTAAGATCCAAACAGACTCTGTAGGGCTTAATGTAAATAACTGAGATATAAGAAACATAAGTTAAGTGAATACTTTGCTCGTGATATCGAAATATTTTTGATATCACGAGCAAAGTATTCCGGTCTCTGAACAAATTTTTCTGTTATAAAGTTATTCTCATTTTAAATAATTAGAGGCGACTGAACTTAATTAAATAAGTTTTCTGTTAAAAAATATTTTTCAATGTCAAGCTTTTGTTAAATCATTTAAACCATTTTAGTCAACGCGCCTGTCACATCATATAACATTGTCATGGGAACTTGACAAGAATGCAAAGTTTTTACTCAATCGAAGTGTTTACTAAGGAGTTTCTTCATGTGATCAACTCGCTGTCACCATATTATTCTATTGTCACCAGAACTAAAGGTGTGTGCAACATTTCAGCTCAATTGGTTAACCGCTTCAAAATTGAGTTGCAAGATTCCACCCGAACAAACATAGTTAATTACATACATTAATTCATTGCAAGTGAAATAAAAACTTGTAAAAACTATAAAATCGATGTCCTCGAGTGGGAGATGACAGCATAGATTAGATAGATTAGATTAGATAGACCAGATTGTCATTTGGTATGAAGTATTTATTTATGGATCGAATATTATCGGTCCTCAAAGTGGCCGCCAGAGGCGTTTATCGTGACTCTATACAAAAAAACCTGTCTCACTATCTACCGTGATTGGTGACAATTTATGCTGTTTTATCCAACTCGAAGCTAATATAAGTTTCACAACCAACACGAAGAATTCACGAAAAACAAATGAAGCGAACGAGAACTAACTTCTATGTTACGTACGTGCTACATATTGGGCGTTTTCCGGCGGGTACAAGTAAGAACGTGTTAACAAGACTCATGTACGTTTCTTATGTATGAAATCGGATTTTGACCGCCGCTTGAAATGCCGGGCCGACACCTGGTAGAAACCATCGCACTCCGTAAACATCTAACTAACTTGTTACGGAGATTTGAAAATATGGCGATCTAATTATGATTGTGAATATACAAACAGAAAAATTTGATTACCTACCTTTTGGTAAATAAACCCACACGCACACGATAATATATTCAATATGTAATAGTACTAAGATAAGATGATCAATGGATAATAGGACATGTATCATAAAACGGTTTTGAAGTAATATTACAATGTTGCAATAGAGCTTACGGATTACGTATTCTAAACTCCTTGGTTAAACTCATTTTAATTCAAATATGGAATATTGAAACTTTCAAAAGAAAATCAATGAAAAGCTCTGAACGAGGCCGTAGCGAGTTCAGGGTCAACAGAGGCGCATTACCGGTGAAAAGAGAATAGTTCGCAATCAGCTGTGTAGCTCACGTAATTGTTCAAGCTGAAAGCAGATGAGAATTTTAAGTAGAAAGCCTGGAAAAAGTTGTTTCTTTGCTTTATGACTTGGGAATGTAATTTTATTGCCTTGACTTATGATTAAATTTGACTGAGAGGAGGGTCATTAAAAAGTCAAAAAGCTGAAGGTTTATTTGCCTCTAAAATACCATCTAAGCAATGTTTAGCGTTGTTATCTAGTAGATGAGTGACTCTGACTAATTGCTTAACAACTTTCTGTGGTTTTTACTGTTTCTGTAGTTTAGTGTGGTTTGAAGTGATTGTAAAAATAAACTTGACAAATTGCAATGATTACAGACGTGTGAAAAAATGTAAATAGGATCGCAAAAAATACGGTTGTAAGACTTGACACACGCCTTCAGGCGGTCTTATAAAGCCGTCAACGGAGTTGGCCACCAGCTTATACGAACGTGCTTGCGTATTGTGGCACCTATATCAGTGTATGATATAGGTCAGACGGCACCATGCAAGGCTGGTAATGCACCATTTCGTCGCAAGCACTTTCATTTTTTGTATGCAAGCGAGAGTGCCAAAAGTTTTGCGCACTGCGTCGTCGCCTTTCTCGGCTGAATATGTATGGAGCAAACTTGCCAATTCAAATTTGGTTACTTTATTATTCACCACGGTGCAGTCTTATTGAATTTCACAAAGACATCGATGTTTTTTAACCGCGAAGAAACCGGCAGTTCTCTGTTATAGCCACTGGCCTCACAGCTCAGTTGGTAGCTCTGCCCTCTGCGCTGTAGATTATGAATTCAATTCCAACTAGGGACAAACGTTTGTGTGATGAACATGTTTGTTCTGTGTCTGGGTATAGTAATGCATCATAAGTATGTATTTACAAAAAAAAGAATAAATATTCTATCAGTAAATTTGCTTAGTTTAAAACAAGATGGCGACGTGTATAATGTAAAAAAAAGCAATAGTGTTTTTTAATTATGTAGATATGTAGGCATACCACAATAATCGCCAAGCCTCATGGCTATTCGATAATGTTTGAGCAAATAATTAATTGCAAAAAGCTTGGTAGGTAACCGTGCAATAATAAACAACGCCACGACGACGCTCTAATTTATGATGGTAGGTACTTGCAAATAGCTGTTTACCACAATGCCACATTCCGTAATACAGATTAATTAGCACATACCTGATTCTGACTTCGAGTTACCGCTTGCGTCGTAGCACTCTTAACCTTTATTACATTACCTACGTCAGTCAACCTTCGTGGCAAAGGAATTTCAATTTGTAACTATCCAACTATTGGCGAATCAACCACCGAATATTGTATGACAAGGAATTTATATTAAATCAGGGTTTCAAGTGGGCGATGGCAGTATTGTCACAAAATTTGTGTCTATTTACCGTGACTGGTGACAATCTATGCTGTCACCTCGATACCCTGATTATTATCGGAAGAATTAAGATTGTTTAACTGATGTCAACAATGATGGAGAATATTATAGTCTACCAACACACAAACAATAATTACACACCATTCAGTATTTTTCAATATTGATCGTCGATACATCGTAGGGCTAAAGGACGCTCTAACATTCACACACACAAAAGAAACGCATAGTCATAAATATTGGTTGGTAATATGGTTGTAACTCTTTATTTTGTTTTTTCCATTAATCCGTTAATGTTTATTCTATCACTCATAAAATATTACGAAAATGGCTATAGAAGAGCGGTATCTCCTAACAAAAGCAAAATACTTACTTCCAAACCTTTTATGTTTAATTTTGTAAGTTACTGAAATAAACAATTTTAATTTAATTTTAAATAATATTGCTATTTTGATACCACTTTGAAAGAGATGATGCTTTTGTGTAGGTACATAACAAAACTCCGAAAATGCGTGTAAGGATTACAGGTAGGTTGCAAAGTAGGAATGTTGTGGTCTTGCTTTTACAACCTTACACATGACTACGCTTAAAAATGAATAAAAATAGGACCACGAGCCTAATCCCCAAGTACAGTAAACATCCTCTCAGATCTTCAGGCACTCAGACCTTGAAGATGTCCTAAGGGATTAGTCAGAGGCACGTCCAATATCACACTTGCCGCATGCTCATATTTTGCATTAGTTAGCATTCCACACGTGACAGGTTGCAAGCCCGTCGCCGCTTACAAGAATACTAACTGGTTTCCTTATGATGTTTTTGTGCATATTAATTTTTCGAACAAAAACCCCAGCTATCCTAATAATATTATAATTGTGAAAGTTTGTGAGTTTGTATGTATGTTTGTGCCTCAATCAGGCCTAAACGACAAAACGGATTAAGTTGAAATTTGCTGTAGATCTAGTTATCATGCCCGATTAAAACATAGACTACTTTAAAACATGAAAAACATCCGCAAAATGATAAAAAATCGTAAAAGGGATGATTTCTGTATAGATGGCGCTGGTGTGCATCAAATCTGACATCACAGACTAAAAACATTCAGTGTTTTCTATTTGATTATTGAAATTTCACAGGACAACGTCTGTCACGGGTCGGCTAGTATACAAATAAGGAAGGTTTGTTTCAACAAAGCATTTCATAGTTGTTAGCAAGTAAAACCTAATCACCTGTAAATAGCTTCATAGAAAATGTATCCGTCTGACTCAAATTACCTGAACCTCGTGAACGGTTAGCTTGGTTTGTTAACAAAATCAATACTGACCCATTTTATAAGTAGTAAACGCCGAGAAACGGGGGACAATGGAAATAACTTCCCCTACTTTCTAAGGCATAATTAATTAATGACTAAGTACGGGCAACCTAATAAATTGTTGGTTGTGAACGAAATAATGTGTTTTTTTAACACGTGCTTACAACGAAAGAAAACATCGTGAGGAAACCTGATAGTATTCTTGTAAGCGGCGACGTCCTTGCAACCTGTCACGTGTGGAATGCTACAGCAAAATGTGGGCATGTGGCAAATGTTATGTTTGGACGTGCCTCTGACTAACCTTTTTAGACATCTTCAAGGATCAGAGTGCCTGGAGATATGAGGGGATGTCTACCGTACTTGGGGATTACCGTCGTGATCATATTTAATTTTATTATATTTTGTGTCAATGTATAGGGACAATAAAATTATAGTAGTGACTCATTAAGCAGCCAGCTCGTGTATGGCATGTGGCTACCACAACGGTCTCCTGTTTTTCTTACATTTTTTGGATCCTACAATTTTTTGAATGACGACATCTAATTTCTACAATTTGCAACTAAATATACAGCTTTGAGATCTCTCCGACCATACACACACTTCTAAATATCAATATGTCAATAAAATCGCCGTTTGCGAAGCGTATATCAACTCTTTTTTTGCCATGTAGTGTACTCTATACATAAGGGTATGCTCGTACCCAAATATTCCAAACATTCTACCGCCTGCGGCTTTGCTCGTGTGGTTTTGATCTTGAAATTTAAATATAATTCTTCATACTAATTTTATTTATTTTACCTACACTTATGGAAATTTAAAAATTCTAGGAAAGGGCGTAAATATTCGCTACACAGTTTAGTTATCTTTTAATTTTTGTAGCCGTAGGTATATCGTTTCTCAATATTTTTTGTGCCGTGTTTTTGTCCCAACCATGAAGGATTAGTTTTTGAGTAGCGCAAGTGGTCGCTCGAACTGAATTTAACTGATGATATTATGAACTGTCTGTCACATTCAAACTTTCCCCTACTGCTTTTCTGGATTTTACTTTCAGAATACAGAAGTACTATGTTTTTTTTTAAATAACTATCTTAGTTTTTACTCGTTGATATATATAGTATAAACGAAAGTGCGTTTGATGGTTTGTCCTTATTATTGACATGATTTTTTTGCATAGATAAATAGATTATTTTATTCAGGTACCCCGCGCAAGTTTCTACCTACCAATTTTAGGACTTGTATCCAAAAAGATGTTGCTACGACTTAAACGTGTAGCTGCGCGTAGAGTGCTACGCGCGTCTACGATGCTACGAATGCCTACGTCACTTTTAGTTTTGATGCTACGAATGCCGTCTGTCTGTCACAGGGCTGTTTCTCATGAACCATAATAGCTAGACAGATGAAATTTTCACAGATTATGTATTTCTATTGCTGCTCTAACAACAAATGCTAAAAACAGAATAAAATAAATATTTAAGGGGGACTCCCATACAACAAACGTGATTTTCGCATTTTAGCGCCATCTAGTTTCATTTGATGTTACTACGTTAAAGGTACTTTTCGCGGTCTCATGCGACCGCTCGGGGTTTGAGAGGTAAGATGAAAGATGTTTGCAATTCCGCTGGCAGCTATTTTACCACTATCGGTAAAGTAAGTCGGTAAATAGGTGGTACTTCACATGATCGACTAAAAAGTTTAAAATTGAATTATTGAATTCATGTAGTTAGGTAAATAGGTACCTAGGTAGATATTATTAATTTCAAATTAATTTCGAGTTCGAATCCTGAATCTGAATTATGAATCATTTTTTATGTTTTAGGGTTCCGTACCTAAAGGGTAAAAAATGGGACTACTAAGACACCGCTGTCCGTCTGTCTGTCACCAGGCTGTATCTCGTGAACCGTGATAGCTAGACAGTTGAAATTTCAAAAAAAAACTAAACGGACAAAGATATATAGCAACAAATTCTTCAAAACTTTCCAGGACAGTTTTCTACTGGAGTATTTTACATTGGGTTGGACTCTTTGGGAGCAGATTGGCGGAATTTGTTGCTATATATCTTTGTCCGTTTAGTTTTTTAAAATGGATTTCCGCAAAGTCACGCCTGAATCAATCAATTAGTTGAAATTTCCACAGATGATGTATTTCTCTAAAAACAGCAAAACATAAATATTTAAGTGGGACTCCCGTATAACAAACGTGATTTTTTTGCCGTTTTGATAATAGTACGGAACCCTTCGTGCGCGAGTCCGACTCGCCCTTCACCGGTTTTTAGTTTTCACTTATTCCAGTAAATGCAACGTTTTCAGTAACAAATATAATGCTAGTCAGGTACTCTATTAAATTATGTGGCATATCTACTAAATAAATTGAACCAACAAACTGGCTTGTATTTGCAAACGGATGTAATTGCTTCATTTGCGTCAGCAGTCTCGTTAATACACTGTGTTTTAATTAATATCTAAATAGGTGTACTTTGGGGAGTACGGAGCTCGTTTCAAATCCAATCATACAAATATTCGTATCTAATAACTGTACCACACCTGTGTGATTTGAATTCCCGACTAGTCACAGTTCAACTCACAGTGTTTATATGAAGAGGGATTTGCTTCATATAAAGTAGTAATCGTCACATTTCGATTTGCTTTAAGGGGCTCCCAGTCAACGATTGCTCTTTTTCGAAACGAAAAAAGAAATACTTCTGAAGAAGCCACATCTCCTATTTTTATAAGTATATTACTTCAGGTTCCTACCTAGATTTCTATTAAGCTGAAAACATAGTAGCAGAAACTTTTCACGATAAAGATATTATTTCAAAATGATACGTTTTAGAATTTATGATCGAAATATTTTATATACCTACTATTAAAATCAACTTGTGATTTATTATTAAATATAGGTAATATATAGATCTAGATTTCTATTAGAATAGATTTTTGATAAGTAATTATACATAATTTATATCATTAATTTATTCGAAAAGCTAAGGCGGACCACGCGCCGACGTGTGTTTGACGTCATTGCAGCGGTCGGTAGGATTATTTATTGAAGTGATTAAAGATGGGTACATCTTTATTCACATATACTAAACATTATAAAATAGGAAATGTGGCTTGTTCACAAGTATTTATTTTTTCGTTTCGAACAAAAACAATCGTCGACTGGGAGCGCCTTAAAGATAAAATTTCTTTAACTGTAATGAAAACTTCATTACAGTTAAAGAAATTGTATCAATTTATGTGAGAGTAGTTTGAAAATGTTTTTATTACTCGCGTCGGCGCCTCGCTTTGCCACGCTTGATTGTCTCAAGTGGGTCTCTTTATTTGACCAAAGGTATACGGTAGGTAAATATTATGATAGTGTTGTCCGAGTAGGAGGTAACTCGACTTTCAATCTGAAGGTCGTGGGTTCAAATCGGCCATGCATCAAAAAATAAAAAGGTTTGTTTAATAAATATTGGTGGACATTTCTTACAGCGCCACCTAGTCCCAAACTAAGCAAAGTTTGTGCTATAATTTTTGTATTCATAAATTTAAATGCTCATCAATTATGTGTTCAAAACGGTGAAGGAAAACATCGTAAGAAAACTAGTTAGTATTTGTATAAGCAACAATAGGTTTCAATCTGTCACATATGGAATACTAACTTCTGCAAAATGTAAGGATGTGAAAATATATGATTAAGTTACTACAAAATAATACAAACCCATTTTCTCTTGTAGATAATAATATTAATTTCATTGAGCTAACAAAATTTGCAATCAGCAAGGAGACAGAAAAAAAAAACAATTATCGTGAAACAAAAACCCCTTTTTGTGGAAGGCATAAATCTTCCTTTTAGGTCTTTTTCCTTTTCGACATCGCGGCCACAACACATAAATACTGCTAACTTTTCTTTTAGCGTTTTTCTTTACATTGTTTTATGTAAAAATTATGGAAAGTTTCAGGCGTAAGTTGATTCGTAAAGAGTTTAATAGCATGGTAATTTGTTTCGAAGTAAGTACCTATAAACATACACGTGCAGAAACCGGCTATCTACTGTATATAAAGTATATGAACGCAAAAATATTCTTCTGAATAATAACACAAATGTTCCGAGTTTAATAATTATCGTTGGCTACATTAGAATAAGTATGTTTATTTTCCCAATTATTACGTTCTAAATTAAACTCGAGAAAGCCAGGAAAATTACAGGCAAACAATCGTACCGAGCTTATTTAAACAAGATAAAGTGCTAAGGAAATAATTTAAAATTCAAGAAGTTCAGGCAAGAGCGAACTTTGTAGGTATTATGTGTTTGAACTTCTAAATTTATGTTTTTAGAGTTCCGTACCCAAAGGGTAAAATCGGGACCCTATTAGTAAGACTTCGCTGTCCGTCTGTTTGTCTGTCAGTCACAGGGCATGACCCGTGATAGCTAGACAGTTGAAATTTTCACAGATTATGTATTTCTGTTGCCGCTATAACAAAAAATACTAAAAACAAAATAAAATAAATATTTAAGTGGGGCTCCCATTTACAACTAACCTGTTTTTTTTTTAACATATGGTACGGAACCGAATTCGTGCGCGAGTCCGACTTGCACTTGGCCGGTTTTATTTAAGTTTTGTTTTTTCAACTTGTTATTTTGGGAATTCTTGTTGAGCTTCATGTTCAAGTTGTATTCGTCATGAATATTTTGCACTTATTCCAAAGTTTTATCGCGTTAATTAATTCATGGTTACCAAATACTTGTTAGGTAGTAGTACATTGAATTAAGTACCTGCATTACTGCTTTAAATAAACTAGCTTTCGCCTGCGGCTTTGCTCGTGCGGTATGTTTTATTAAAAAGCATTTTATGTAGGTACAAGTCTTAATATGACAAAAAGGCTGAAATGTTCCAATAATAAACCCCCTTAAAGTGTATTCGGGACCGTCTCACTGGATTGAACTACATGATCCAAAAGTTTTGTCAAGTAAACGCCATTACTACAAGAGAATAGTCCAGGAAGCTATTGAAATCAAGAAGTAACCAAACAATCGTGA
Organism: Hydriomena furcata; assembly: GCA_912999785.1. Classification (NCBI taxonomy): domain Eukaryota; kingdom Metazoa; phylum Arthropoda; class Insecta; order Lepidoptera; family Geometridae; genus Hydriomena; species Hydriomena furcata. The sequence goes on from OU538824.1 coordinate 11,241,762, forward strand.
AGTCGGCTTTAGACTCTCTTCTTCACGGAATCCTGTGGTCACTATGTGTGGGCGTCGCAAAAGACCAGCTCAGTGCGAGGATATAGTCAGTGTAGGGTGTCGTAATGTGAACTTGGACATTTCTATTTCTGAAAACCAAGTGAGGGTAGTTTCTTCAACTGCCTCCGCTTCACAACGGTAGCTCCGAGTACTCCAGTAATCTAATCGAAACGTCGGGAAAATAAATTAATTACGTAATTAAGATCAGTGTCAAAATTGATAGATACGTCTACTGCTAATCACGATACTTTGAAAAATAATTAAGATATCCTGAGGTTGTATTGAGAAGACGAAGTGGAGCTGCAATATGAAGCAATATATATGAAGTCCGCGGTGAAATAATAGTTCTTTCTTAAGAATCCGAGGTGTCATTTCCTTTTGAATAGTTGGTTATATCCGCACTCGGTCGCGTATAAAAGTCTCGGGTCCTTCAGGTTATTACCTTCTGCACGAGTCTGTACCCGGTCTGCAATCATCAGCGACTGAAACGAATGTGTTAGAAATCGTATACCATATTACGTTTTGAAACCACTAATCAAAAAGTCAAGAGACGATATTATGTTTTATATGTTTTATGAAGTAACTAGCCGTGTTGGCCGAGTGGGAGGTACCTTAACTTTTAATCTGAAGGTCGTGGGTTGAAATTCCGGCGTGCATCAATGGATTTTTCGAAAAGTTTATATGTGCATCAAAAACACGTGCTCAAAAAGATGAAGGATAACATCGTAAGGAAACCAGTATTCTTATAAGCGGCGATAGGCTTGCAACCTGTCACGTATGGAATGCTGACTACTGCAAAATGTGGGTATGTGCCTAATATAATGTTTGAACGTGCCTCTGACTACCCCACTAGACATCTTCAAAGGATCTAAGCGTCTGGAGATCTGAGAGCATGTCTACCGTACTACACAAACAGAAACACAATTTTGACACGTTAAAAAAAACAAAATCGGATCACCAGATAAAAACATGCGCGACCATAGATAAAAACCTTCTTATTTCGTCGGTTGTAAAACTTCTCCCTATTGACAAATGGCATACCTCGTTACAATGCTGTATCGCTTTCCATGCCTATAATATTTTATACTTCCCCCATTTCTTTGACATCGAATGACCATAAACTTGTACGCTGTTGCTTCCTTCCCCGTATCGTACGAATAGTTGGATTGAATATCTCGCTTTCCATCGACCGTACAGCCTATGGACTCTTCATGTAAGGCGAACACTTTCTTACAACACATTAGGCTTATACTGCTGATATAAGACACCGAGCGCGATTGACGACGCGCCACGCGGCGGGCTGTGACGTTGATCCGGCCAATCAGAATGCATTTTTAAAAGCTTTTATTTAACTTGCAATGTATGTATGTGTATGTAACTATGTTTGTAAAGGTGGAATCTTGCAACTAAATTTTAAAGTATATATCTTCAACCGAATGAGCTGAAGTTTGGCATACTTTTGTAAGTTTGATGACAATGCAATAATATTGTAACAGCAAGCTGATCTGATGATGGAGTCAGTAGCTGTTCATCGGAACTCCTCAAATAAAGTCTGAAGAAAAATAAATAGAAAAGTCAAGAAATAGTCTGATTGAGATAAAACTTTGCATACCTATCAATCTCCAAAGATAAATAAAGTTATGGTTCTAGGAAGCTGGTCTGAGCTGGTAGCCATAGGAACTCCTCAACTACACAACATAATCCCGTCGTGTTTGGGCTCGTTGGATTTGTCTGGACGAGTACTAGAACCCTAGAATAAAAGCTTGATTTTCAAAATATATTTCAAAAAAAACTTATTTACCGATCCCCCTGACTCGCACACCTCAACGGTTTGACAGATTTGTTTGTTTTAAGAAATAATGACATAAGGCGTCTATTGGGCTATGTGGTCGATGTCACTTTTAGTCGCAGTCGCGTATAAAAATAAAAACGTGAATGTTTGCGTTCGTTTACCAGCTTTGTTGTTTTATTGTTATGTCTAGCTACTTAACGGAGATAGTTTATTATATCGTAAAATAAGCATCATTGTTTTGCTTAAACGACTTTTTTACTGAGATGTGTGTAATCCTACTTCCTATATATTATAAATGCAAAAGTTTGTGAGTGGGTGTGTGTGTGTGTATGTGTGTGTTTGTTACTCTTTCACTCAAAAAATACTGAACGGATGAAAATGAAACTTTACAGTACAGTTTACCATATCGTAAAATAAGCATAATAAATAAATAAATATTGACGGACTTTACACACAGCGCCATCTAGCCCCAAACTAAGAAAAGCTTGTACTATGGGAACCATAGTATTATATCGTAAAATAAGCATAATTGTTTTGCTTAAACGCCTTTTTTACTGAGATGTGTGTAATCCTAATTCCTACTAATATTATAAATGCGAAAGCTTGTGAGTGGGTGTGTGTTTGTTACTCTTGCACGCAAAAACTACTGAACGAATTAAAATGAAATTTTACAGTAATATAGCTTATACCTTACTTTATTAGAATAACACATAGGCTACTTTTTAACCAAGTATCACTCGTGCGAAGCCGGGGCGAGCAGCTAGTAATTAAATAAATATAAAAATTGGTGGATTTTTCACATAGCGCCATCTCGCCTCAATCTAACAAAGTTACTTTGGTAATTATGGTGCTGATAGAATATGTTTAAGTTTATACTTTTTTTCTGTAAATACATACTTAACATACAATAAAACGCCCAGACATAGAACAAACATCAATGTTCATCACACAAATGTTTGCCGGGGTGTGACTCAATCCCACAATCTACAGCGAAAAGGCCGAGTTACTACCAACCGAGCAGGGGAGTTAGCATAAACCATTAAGACACTGCCAGTCGACGATTATTTTTGTTCGAAACGAAAAAAGAAATACTTGTGAACAAGCCACATCTCCTATTTTATAATGTATAGTATATGTGAATAAAGATGTACCCATCTTTAATCACTTCGATAAATAATCCTACCGACCGCTGCAATGATGACAAACACACGTCCGCGCGTGGTCCGCCTTAGCTTTTCGAATAAATTAATGATATAAATTATGTATAATTACTTATCAAAAATCTATCCTAATATAAATCTAGATCTACATATTACCTATCTTTAACAATAAATCACAAGTTGATTTTAATAGTAGGTATATAAAATATTTCGATCATAAATTTTAAAACGTATCATTTTGAAATAATATTTTTATCGTGAAAAGTTTCTGCTATTATGTTTTCAGCTTAATAGAAATCTAGGTAGGAACCTGAAGTAATATACTTATAAAAATAGGAGATGTGGCTTGTTCAGAAGTATTACTTTTTTCGTTCCGAAAAAGAGCAAAGTAACTTTAGTAACCCTTAAGTAACTTTTACTATACAAAAAGTGTCAGTTTTGACATTTGAACGATACGTTGCCGATACGATAGTGGTTCGTGATCAGGCCACTGTAATGCCAGTCCAATTAATAATAAAGGTTAGGTTGTTTTTATTTCGCAATTTTAATGGCAACCTCTTATAGGCTGAGTGATAAAGCTTTATGTCACGACAACACACATGCCATCAAAAACATAACTTGTAAAAAAGCCAAGTCTCGCAACGCAACTCAGTTCTTCTACCGTAAAAAGTTGTGAGATCCATGTAATACCAAGTCGGTTAATTTATTCAGTCCCTACTTTAAGGGTCCTTCTGTCTTAAGTTATTACGTAAAGGTTAGCTAATTACGTAATAACATAAGTCAAGAAGAACAAACACGGCTTGGGGTCTACAATTTTTTTAAATGATCCTTTCCTTAATGCTATGTAGAGGTCCAGTGTGGTGCCAATTGAACAAGGTAAAAGCTCAAACAAGAATAATAATTAAAAGTACCTAATACTCAAGTACGTAAACAATAAAAAAAAAAAAAAAAATTTGGTGTGTAAGAGTGCACTGCTTCAGCTTTTAGCTTTAGCGGTTTGTGATGTGCGCGTATTCTACTAAAATATTGATTTTTTTTGTAGTATAAATAGCTGGAAACACAATATTATTATTTAACCGATGAAAAACGGAGGAGGTTCTCAGGTTGACGCGTATATATATTTTTTTTTATGTATGAACTTTTTTTTTTTACTCTCATGAATGCAACAATAATTGATTTTTGCTAGATAGTTAAGTATAAGGATATAAAAATTGTTATACAAATAGTATGAGATGAAAACATAAATCCCTACAAAACATAATATATTCCATACAAACAGAATTTATTACGTTCCGATAAATAGATTGGTACATGAGTACAAAACCCTCTTTGTGGGAACGGTCATAAATCACCCAAATGAACCCAAGCTCCCATTGACAAAAAGTACCATCGTAAATAAATACGTTCTTACACGCTTTCATCCTCCACTTTGCTTTTGAAATCATGTTTCCTTTGTAAATAATGGTAAATAGGCGTTTAGGTAGGTACGAGCACTTCCTGCTTTTTTCTTAGTTTAGTGTTTTAGAAAGTTTATGACAGGACTTGTATTGAACATAAGAATTATTTGCGTAGGCGTTTCACTCAAAAGCTTTTTGTTTAGACGAAACTCAGTTGGGAAACTGACTGAAGTTGTAACATTACAGCACTGACTGCTATGTAGTAATAAATAAATAAAGATAAATATAAATATTGGTGGACATTTTGCACATCGCTATCTAGCCCCAAACTAAGCAAAGCTTGTACTATGGGAACTAGATAACTGATAGAATACTTTTTTTTTGTAAATACATATATGATACATGGATTATCGTCGTGAAATAAACTCTGATGGGGAATTATAACACGACCGGTCGAGCTAGTGACGATGTACTCACCAGACAATTAAGATACTTCCTAGCCTGACCCCATTCAAACGTAAATTCTCGGGACCCCTTCTAGTACAATTTCTGATTTTTGAAGTACAATTCGTACAATTCCTTATATTTGTAACTGCATTTAACACGGGGGTTCCGAAATAACAACGAATACATATAAAAATATAGTTTTCAAAAAATATTTTTTTTGTTAAATTAAAACCTATTGTACGATCTGCAAATCAAGCTCATTCAAATAATATACGACATAATCTAGTAGCCTTCTTAAAACTTCACCAATATCTCTCCCCATCTACTGAGTTTTGAAAAAATAATGCTAGTTAGAGTTTTCATTTATTTTTTTACCATAATTATATCAGATTTATTGCTTTGCGAACTTCGCAGAAAGGGAGAATGGTATTTTTTGAACATTTTTGATCATAAGTCGTGAACCAAACAACATAAAAATAATTGAAAATATCTTTTATAATGTTCCAAAATGTTTCTGACCTCTTTTCCTTGTGAGCCTATACTATTTTAGACCCTTTGGCATTTAAAATATTTTGTCTGTTTTTATTTTCAGTATGAATGGATAAATAAATTGCTATAAACTTATAAAGCCAGCCAGCCGTGTTGGCCGAGTGGGAGGTACCTCGACTTTCAATATATAGGTCGTGGGTTTGAATAACGGCATCAATGAATTTTTCTGTTCGAAAAATTTATATGCGCATCAAAAACACGTGCTTACAACGGTGTAGGAAAACATCGTGAGGTTAATATTCTTATAAGCGGCGATGGGCTTGCAACCTGTCACGCATGGAATGCTCTAACTACTGCAAAATGTGGGCATGTGCCAAGTATAATGTTTGGACGTGTCTCTGACTACCCCCACTAGACATCTTTAAAGGATCTAAGCGCCTGGAGATCTGAGAAGATGTCTACCGTACTTGGGGATTACAGTCATGATCCTATTTATATATTTAATTATGATATCAGAGTGAACAAATTACCTAACTCGAAACTATACGAGAAGTTCTACGTGTGATTTTTCGTAACTTTAGTTTTATATATAATGGGAAATATTAAATGCAACCTCATTTAAACGACAGTTTTGGCCACTTGCCTATTATTAACAAACTCTTTGCCAATATTATGGCCAAATTGAGACGGTTTTCATAATTAGAAGACCAGGTTTTTAGAAAAAAAACTTAGTAGTAATAATCTTTCTTATGAAATACCTACCCCTGATTATCTGCAAATACCTTCAATACTTTTGGTTAAGCGTGAGTCAAGCAATAATTGGAAATACATACTTATCTATACAAATAAAGTATAAGGTCAGGGATTCAAAAGGGAAGTCATTTCAATTTTGGCAGTCAATAACTAAGCATACCAAACAAACTTGTTTAAAATCTATAGTTAATACAATTCCTTGTCTATGGTCCGTTTTGAATAGTGACTGCTTGACTGACTGACCTCTAGACTTGATTGACCACAACTAAATATTTCCCGTTTTGACTATTTAAATATGAATAATTAATAAATAAATATCGCCTGTTACAAAACCTTTATTTAACTTAAGAGAAAGATAAATAATCTGTTCTATGTTGTTTTAAAATCATCGTTTTAATAATTTTTTCAATGTAAACCGTTTATTTGAAAATTAAAATGTTGTTCAAATGCCCACAACCAGCGCTCTCACCCTAGTTTAAAAAAGTATCTTCTAAATAATGTTTTAAAACAAAAATACTATATTTGAATGATATTGAGATGGAAACATTATTGTTAATGATATTTGAGATACTGTACTGAAAAATATCTATTGATACCTACTGGTAACTATCGATTTCCTCTCCAGGGATATACTGCGCTGGCTGGATAAAGGGCCAAATCGATTGGAAATAATAGACACTCCCAGAGAGGCTGTGTACACAAACTTTCATAACAGAGCAGTATATCTATTTACTTACATGTACATTGTACTAATAATGTTATAACATAAATCATGTATGTAAGGCACGCACGCGTATGTTTGTAGTTCGTAGGTTACCTAGGAACTCATAAATTCCGAGGGTAAAGCTTCGCACCTAAAATCTCACGTCCTACAAAAGCTTACACATTTTTCACATTTTATGTGTTTGTCAGTTTAACTGTACCTAATAATAAATAAAAACTAGCCAAGTGCGTGTCGGATCACGCGCAATGTAGGGTTTCGTAGTTTACACAGCTAACAACGATAGAATAAGTAAATTTCGATGGTATTTGCACAAAAAAAAAACATTATTTCTTCTTCAAGTACATTTTATAAGTTTGTCGACTATTACGTCTATTACTCGTAAACTTATATAGCATACTTAGCTGTTATAGTTTTGCTTTTAATATCAGTATATGTACTACTAGCGTGAAATTTTTTACGCCCACAAACCCAATAGTTTTGCTTTTAGGGGGGGGGAGACACTCGACTCTAACAAAATTGGCACTTTAAAGCTTAATATTTCACAAACGAATTCCTTAATCGAAACAATACCCCACACCATGGGGGACGCGAGAAATAAAAATAACATCCCCAGGGAGGGAATGTAGGGAAGGTAACCTAAAAAAAATGTTTTTTAATGATTTTATTCTACGACTTTGTTGACATTACTAATATAATAGTCTCTGAGCTGAGCTGTGGACAGACGGACAGACGGACGGACGGACGGACGGACATGGCGAAACTATAAGGGTTTCTTTTCTTGTAGACTACGAACCCTAAAAACACACTCACAATATAAATAAATACTACACCGAGTGGGGTGTGAGAAAAATGTTGCTCTCGAACACACCCGAGAGTTTGCCATTTCGTAAACTGCTGAGTAAAATGTTTGCCGTCGAGATTCGCCAATACAAACAAAACGCACTGAGAGTGCATTTTCATGGAGGCTGTGTAAACATTGAACGGCGGTACAATTTAAAGCTTATCGATATTCCTTCAATATGGAGCATTGATGCATTGTTTTATCAAAGTATCATGCATGATGCTTTTTGAAATGAACTCACACAGCGTAGAAAGCAAGCTTTGCGATTTTGTGTATGCTAGTTGTGAAATTGTGGGCATGTGCCAAATGTAATGTTTGGATGTACCTCTAACACCTTTAAGGATCTGAGTGCCCGGAGACCTGAGAGGATGTCTACCGTGCTTGGGGATTATAATCGTGATCCTTTAAGTATATTTTATGTTGTGATTTTTTGTTTGATTTAAGTTAGTTTTTAGGGTTCCGTACCCAAAGAATAAAAAAGGGGCTCCCATACAACAATCGTGATTTATTTGCCGTTTTTTATAGATAATGGTACGGAACCTTTCGTGCGCCAGTCCGACTCGCACTTGGCTGGTTTTTATAAGAGATGTATAAAAAATAAAAACAAATTTAGCTGCAGAAAGAAAAGTGAAAACACTGACGGAAGTTAGTAATAAAATAAGTTCGCTCCTCGCCCATCGCCGAAATTCTAAAATAAGTTCTGCTCAAGTTAAGAGGCTCCCAGTCGCTGATTGCTCTTTTTCGAAACGAAAATAGAAATACTTCTGAACAAGCCACATCTCCTATTATTATAAGTATATTACTTCAGGTTCCTACCTAGATTTCTATTAAGCTGAAAACATAATAGTAGAAACTTTTCACGATAAAGATATTATTTCAAAATGATACATTTTAGAATTCAAGATCGAAATATTTTATATACCTACTATTAAAATCAACTTGTGATTTATTGTTAAAGATAGGTAATATGTAGATCTAGATTTCTATTAGAATAGATTTTTGATAAGTAATTATACATAATTTATATAATTAATTTATTCGAAAAGCTAAGGCGGACCACGCGACGACGGCGACGTGTGTTTGTCGTCATTGCAGCGGTCGGTAGGATTATTTATCGAAGTGATTAAAGATGGGTACATCTTTATTCACATATACTATACATTTTAAAATAGGAGATAAGGCTTGTTCACAAGTATTTATTTTTTCGTTTCGAACAAAAACAATCGTCGACTGGGAGCGCCTTAAGTATCGAAGTGTTTGATACTGTCAGTTTTGTAAATGAGCACTCCATAATTAAATTTTTCACCAACTCATAGCAAAGCATGCTGCGTTAGTATTGATTGTCATTTGAATGGCACGGCGCCAGAGCTTTTCGAGCGCTTTGACCATGACACGGATATCTTCAGAACAGCCTGCGGTAGAGCATTTGTAAGTAATATAAATACCTCTACACGTTTTACAGAGTATGTTTTGTGTATATTATATGACTTTTTAGATATTCTTTTCTATTTTACGGATCTAATACGCTAATAAATACACAATGCGAATGTTTAAAAAAAAATATCACTAAAGCTATGCAGTTACTGTAAGCTATTATAAATTCGTGGTAACCTTTTTGCAAAAAAATAGAGGATTTCCGGCAGACATCTTCTCAGATCTGCTGGGAGTCAAACATAGTAAGCATTCCATGCGTGACAGTTTGCGAACCTACCGCCGCTTATAAGAATACTAACTGGTTTTCTCACAATGTTATGCTTCACCCTATTTCGAATCGAAAATCTATTGATGCACAAACCACTTTCGGATTGAAAGAAAAGGAACCTCCTACTTTGCCAACACGCTCTTGCAAGACAGCGTGATTAATCTGAAAAAAACCCAGCTTTTTAGCCATTCCCACAAGTGAGTCAGCCATTTGGAACCCTTCGCGGAAATGATGAGCGGAACCACTGAGTAAAAGGCATTAAATCTGTCTGGGGCGTTCGATTTGCATTGGGAAAATTGCATTTCGACTCGACGGCGGCGACAAGGAGGCGCCGGATGTTTGCGGAAGTGTTTCGGAATTATTCGTTTTAATGTTAAGTTAGTAGTGATCAGGTCAATTGAGAAACTTTCTGCTCTATGAACGCGTTGTCTGACAGCGTAGTCCTGTTGATCGGACGATAAGTTTTTTTTTTACTTTTGGTCCGACTCTGCAGTGTTTTTTATATTCCACTACATCGATTATGATGGTTATTAAAGCTAGATTTTTCAATATACATTAAATGAAGTTACACGATGGATGATGAAAAACGAGCACAAATAAAGCTTTAAAAAAAATTAGAATAGATAAATCCGTTAGTTGACGACCATAATTGAAACCTACTTGATCGAATGAATAAATGTTTTTGATAAATGCAGAATCGTTTTTATGACAAAGATAACTTAAGTAAGGATATAATCTAGATAAATTACAGACAGAAACACGATTGGTGAAACTATTCTCTTTAGATTTATTTTCCAAAGTTGGCTCTTCAATAACACTAGTTTCGTTTTTATTCAAAACTATGAATACTGTTTAAGTAAACAGTTCATCACTATCACTACATAGTATAAAGCAAAGTCGCTTTCCGCTTCCCGCGTATGTATGTATGTTTTGCTTTTGATGAGGTTTTTTTTAATAGATAGAGTGATTCAGGAGGAAGGTTTATATGTATTAAACCCGTGCGAAGCCGGGGCGGGTCGCTAGTTTTTTTTGTAATTCGTTAGATAATCATACTAGATAAGTAAATTACAGACAGTTTCTTTTTAAATTTGATGGTTTTCAAGATAATGCAGTTTTATCATTTTTTCCGTCTTATCGAACCACGAACCAACGGGATTCAAACCCGTATCTTTGCCTATAACCAACTACGCCTTGGTACAAATGAAACTGGCTTCGAATATCTTGGGCAGATGAATTATTTATATCGGTTCAGCACCGCTAACTTTTACTTTAACAAAATTTCAACCATGGTTTTGTCAGAAGCAAAATCTACAACCCAATGAAGACAATGCTCTCGAAACTATAAACTAAGGTAAACTTTCCAAAGGAGGAAGCTAAAACTCAGTATAATAATAATTCCGTATAATTTCAAAATCTCATAACTTTCATAAACAGTTGTTCCAAATTCAAAATAATGTGCAACTTCAGTGTTTGCTAAATCTTATTCAGATAGATACAGTTAAATAATAAAAAAAAAAAAAAAAAAAAAAAAAAAAAAATGATCATGACTGATATATAATCCCCAAGTACAGTAATCCTCTCAGATCTCCAGGCATTCAGATCCTTGAAGATGTCTAAAGAGGTTAGTCGTGCCTCTACGTCCAAATATTACATTTGGCACATGCCCACATTTTGCAGTAGTTAGCATTCCATATGTGACAGGCTGCAAGCCCGTCGCCGCTTACAAGAATACTAACTGGTTTTCTCACGATGTTTTTCTTTACCGTTATAAGCATATAAATTAACATTTATTATTATACGCAAGGATTTGGTAAATTTACTTTATACTACTGATTTCGTATGTATCCCCAGTTAAGTTTGCGATTAGGTATAATAATCACGTACACGCCTTAAATACACCTAAGTTGCTCATAACAATAACAGAACTTTTTATAGAGTGCATGTTCGACCTTTTTGGTATTACTGTACACTGAAATAAAAACGATAAGCGAAAAGAACACTTTCAAATGTGGCATTAAAATAAAGTTTGGGAAAAAATGTTGCAAAATTTTCTGTGAAATTCAAAAATATAATGAAAATTTAAATTGAAAAGTAATAAGAAATCACTAATCGAAAAAAAATTATTGGAAAAAAAATGGCGTGTTGTTATCCTGAAGATTGCTGTGAGTACGCCGTATCACCGATGTTGGTGCCGCCATGTTACCCGACAAAGTGCTGTGATGACCCCCCGATGTGTTATCCTTGTCTGCCTCGATGCCCAAAAGGGATGGTTTACTGTTGCGAGAAGAAACCACCGAAGGCTCCTTCACGAACTCCTCAGCGTCATGACGACTGTGACGACTGCTGCAGAGACCACGATGACAGGCGAGACAGGTCGCCTCCTCGGCAGTGCAGACCTCGTTCTCCACCGCCAACACGCACCTCTTCCGGCACGGCACCGCAAAATTGTCACACTTGCTGCTATACCCCGTGCAAACCAGTCAAAACGAAATATGTCATACCATGCTACAGATACGAAGACGGCCGCATCGTAAGTAATTTTTTCAATCCAAGCCTTTCCAACTATCAAATAGCGGTAGGTAATATGGTACGAGTATAACAAGCAAACCGTGGTTTACAGCGATTTCATTTGCGCATGTGTCAAGTACTCGTCGAAGATCCTAATTGGACATCGGAAAATTATTATAATTTCGTCGCTCGTACATTTATAATTATACTGGAGACCGTATTCTGAAACCAACGGCATGTTCATAATCGAGATCCTTAAAGCTCCTTGGCAGATGTCACGTGGAATTAATATATATTAGTGTGTTCTCGTCATTTCGATTGCTTTAAAATGCGCCTAAACGAGTTTCACGGAAAAGTATACGAGCTAGCGGGTCGGCAGTGGTAAATTACAAAAATCAACAATGTACAACCACAAACCTCTGAACAATTCAGTTGGTTTTACTTGTTTTCCGTCGAGGCGTTGCATGCTCTCCGTAAAAAGCTTTGCCTGAGTGGATCACAATTGTTTTGTTGTTGGTTTCAGGAACAGTACGTTCCGACCCGACATGGTAGGCTCCCAATGTCCGCTTACCGGCGAAACGGAATGCAGGACCAAATTCACGGTTATAGAGGAGCAATGCGGTATTTGTGCGCGGGCGAAAGCCCACAAGGGCGCTGCGTTTTCACTGCCGTCGAACCCTTACGCAAATTGTTCCCCAAAGTAACGCAGGAAGTATTGCCTGTTAAAAAGAAGAAAGACAAAAAATGCTAGGCCTAATTTGTGTGTCTTTAACGGAGATTTAGAGTAATTGACTAACGATATTTAACGATACTCAGGCAAGTCCTTTACCTTCGTCTGCGTTAAAACGGAACGGACTTCAAGATCAGAAATTCGGAGAAAGCGGTGGCGTTTCTTATATTAGAAAATGTTGGCATAATTCTATGTGGAGCTATCACCCGATCGCTATCCCAGTCAAACCGATGAAGAAACTCTCGGTTTTAGTGCCTAAGAAATAAATAATTGGTGCGTAAATTTTAATTTACTAATTGAAGTTGGCAGCGGGTGATAGAGGACGTCTGTAAAGCTGAAATACTTCAAAGCTTTAACGTCAGTAATTCAGGTTTATTGGCTCGTGTCACAAAAAGGTGGCAAAAACAAGAAAGGTGGCACTAAAGGGCAACTGTCTGGTCCGTTGCAGGTGCGCCAGCTGCCCGTGACTGCGTTCAAGCGCAACGGAATGCAGGATCAGGAACACTCAAAGCTGCTCGGCACTACGAATTTCCTCACTCGATGTCCCCGGGATGTGTCGATTGAGTGTGACATTTGCACGAACCCTGTCAAAGTGGGCGATCCGGCAAAAGTGCCACCTTGCACCGCCAAGCCTGCGCTCGGATGTTGTTTGCTCAAAAAGAAACCGATTGAAGTGTCTCTCGAAGATATATTGGATGATTGAACACGCCAAACCCTTATCTATTAGAATTTTTAACGCCAAATATAATAACCTTATATCAGAAAAATTGGGCTCGTGAAATGAGTAACGAATTTAGACGGGAGAAGCACACGTAAGCGGATTTCTGTATTATCGCAAGGGTTCGAGTCACGTCGGATTTAATTTTGAAATGTGTTTACCGAGCTTGCTCTTTTGTTCCAGTATGAATTTACGGATTATTAATTAGAATTAAACACACATGTTAAATAAAACTCGTTTTTTTCAGTTGATATTTTACTTATAGTACTTATTTTAATTGTTACAGCACAATCAACCGACGGTGTTAATGCGACGGGCATGTGAAGTTGCTGTGGGTACTCGCCAGCGGAGGAAGCCGTTTATAGAGTCTTCATACAGTGCAGACCCATACAACGAGGTTCGCCGGTATCATTCTGAAGATGAACGGGTATCTACCAGTTAGTTTATTTTACTAATCTTTGAAAGCTCGAACAACTCAATAAAATGTTGAAATGTTAAATACAACCGACTGATTTCAAGCTTTTCATAGCAATGGCCACTGATCTCTTATACCCATAATAAACAAAAAGTTACATAATATTAGAAAATGTAAATTAATAAACTGAAGTTGAATAATATCTCTCGATTTCTTCGTAAAGTACACTTAATTCCTATTGAACTTTATTTTATGAAAAATTAATATTCAGTCGGAGGTCGGAAAAGCGCCACCTGAATTGATTCCCACGCAATATTCTTTTCGAAGCCAAAGCAAAAAGCCGAATTAACGCCCCGCACTGCCACCGGTGACGCCGCCGGAGAAATTCAATTTCATTTGCCTTTGGTTCTGTATATACGTACCTGAATCCAGGATATGATTAGATACGGCTCCGAACTAAATATTTTTTCTAAATTGTGAGTAGCGATGGCACAGTATTGGCAGATGGCGATCATTATTGTTTTATCCTAAATTCCGTAATCTTGTCGGTGTCCGAGCTGCTAAACAAATTTTATTCAAGGATTACAGGGAAATTGCCTTTTCATCAGTATCATGGTTACTGAACGTTGTCGGCGACGAGGTCTTTATTCAGGGTTTTCCACATCATATATTTTCCAAATTCTTTGGTTTTACACAATCTTGTTTATCCAACTAAATTATTTTCAGATAATTTTCAGATTGTACGAACTCTTGATTTTTCGAACAAGTACAGTTTTATACATAAATTATAAATAAAAAAATCAGAGATAATAATAGAACTTTAGGAACTTTAGGCGTTTATTTTTCTAACAATAATAATACAAATAAACAACCGGTCAAGTGCGAGTTGACTCGGGCACCGAGGTTTGTTTTTCGGAAATGTTTGAATATAACGTTTTTTTTGTGGCTTATTTTCACTAAACCTTCGCGACCTACATATTAAATTAAACCTTTTCTACATTGATCAAGGTATTTGAACCGATATCCCATTTGACCTAGTTGTCACTTTAAAACTTTCCTACCCCTTTCGCCATACTATTCCATACTCGTACTATGTATTTACTACCAAGTCGATAGCTTTAGTAGTTGCTGGAACAATCAGTCGTGATATACGGTAGGACTGACAAAGTCGTACCACAAGAATTCCGTTCCGTTCACCGTTCATCTGTCCATTCGGTTTTACCATTTTGGTTCGGAACCCTAAAAACCTATGATACTTATCTTCAGTCAAAACATTACACATAACTCACACCAACATAACTTTTTCTTTTATAAAATTATAATTTTAAATATTTAATCGTCTTTTCTTTTGTTCAGCATAAACTTCCTTTGCGTAAAATGACAGTGGCCAACCCAAAATTTGCTTGCAGATCAATTTCTTACCAATAAATTGTTGCTTTGCTATTAGATAATTCAATTACAAAACTGATTTCCCAACTTATAATGAGAGCTTCAAGAATCAGGTTTTACCCCGAATTAGAATTTTAATCGAATTGGTCTACGGCCCATTTTCGAGCAAATTACGCAAGATTAGATGTTATTTGGGGTCGGTTGTTTGGTATGTTTTTGACATCGATCGCGTCGCCTCCTGGCCGCAATGTTTATTTGGTGAACGCGGTGAGGGTTCAGATGGGATTTATTTACCCAGTACCAGGGCTCAAGAACCGCTCTGCGATTGGGGCCTATAATCCGAGGCTTCTCACTATGGCTCACCATGCTTCGCACAGGCTAAGACCCGTCTAGTTCAATTTTATCCTTCGATATTTTGCAGAGCGCTAAATGATCACCATTATGTCACGTAATCACGTTCCTCGATTAAATATTATGATTAAATATTTGTTCCGCACATTAAAACCCCTCATATAAATAGGCTAATAAAATATTAAGCTCATAAATCTCCTCGCTTGGAGCTCGGTAATTAAGAGTACAGTTATTACGTGAAACAAAACTTTTTGAATAGAAATTTCGACTAGCGATCTTTCTTTTTTTTTACCTGCAAAGTTAATTAAATTACGGAATTTGAATTTTGAAACTTATCTGCTAATGCAAATAAGATGAAGAAGATTTCATCGAGATTTTTTTATTAAGGCCCGGCTCACACCCACACACGTATTTCAATGATTTTCAGGTACCGATTTAAAAACCAGGAATCACAATTGTGAGGATATAATGATACAAAATTACTGATAATATATTCATCTTTAATAGTAGATAATAAAAACTGGCCAGTTCTATACAACATTTTCAAAAAAATACGTTTTTACCGTCGCAAGAACCGCTGAAAATGTCGAAAAATGGGGTCTGGTTAGGTACCAATATCTTTAGACCCACAGCATATTTTTATTTGAAAATAATACGAAATTGTAGATTTTATATTTCTCTATACCGCGTGGCATTATCTTGTTTTCAAATAATTTACTTTTTCATTTATGAACAAAATAAAATGCAATAAAACTTATCCCTACATTTTTTCCATACAAAACTCACATTCACCTCAAGTCGGCACGTCAGTCAGCGCTCAGACGCGCTCGGGGAAGCACGTCCACGTCACATTTTTCTTCGAATTTAGGGGAAGTCTGACATAACCGGATACTGGGGTAAAATAGTGGACATGCAAAACTAATGATAACATTTGTATAATATATTGCCTTGACGAATTTGGTGCAAGCCACACAGATGAAGGTTAGGTACAATGCATGAGTTGTAAGGGCTGGGCTCATGTACACTGTACAGACTATGAAAGAGTTGGATGATTTTTTTGTAGAAGATGCGTTACATCGAGTTACGTTTCGAAACAGTATGATAATAGTTTACGGTTTTACCTTTTTGCATACGTCGCGTTGGAGCAAAATCGAAATAAGCAGATGTTTCGTATTTGATTGTTATTTTAATAAAAATATTAAATTTCAGAAAAATGTGAACCTGTTTGTGTCCCTAATTAGTCCTACTAAATAAATATAAATAATGATTTGATACATTTCTGTTTTGAAATGAAAGTTCTAAAAAGGTACCATGACCCTTAGTACGGTTTTAACCCGGCCTCCCCTATATTACCAAGCGTGTTTTTTTATACATGGATGGAAAAAATTGATACTTTATCTGAACAAAATGCGAAAAATTACCTGAATTTTCGATTACGAATATAATTTATATTTATTATCTATCTACATTTAATATTATAAATCTGATTTGTTTGTGCGGATGTTAGGTATGTTTGGATGTTTGTACCTCAATCAGACTTAAACGACTAAACGGATGAAATTGAAATTTGCTGTCGATGTAAATATACCCCTAGCTTATAAATATGCTATTTTTAATTTAAAAACATCCCCAAAACTATAAAAAGACTCCGAGTGCTGGTGTGCAACAAATCTAGCATTAATCAATTTTGACGACTGATGAATGACTGACGAATGATACGATACGCATTGAACCAAAAATGTTGAACCTTCTAAAAAGGTCGGTATTTGTTATTATCAAGGCAAGGTTTATCTGGGGGCACGGTAGTGCCCCCGCCAAGTTAAGCAAAAAAGCGGCACAGTCGTACCATCCTTTTCTCGAAACAGTTCAGGTCATTTTTTGGACAGACAGACAGACATTGAAATCTCACAACTTTTTACGATAGAAGAACTGAGTTGCGTTGCGAGAATTGGCTTTTTATTTTAATTTTTACAAGTTGTTTTTGATGGCATATATTTAAGTTGTACATGATGCAAATAATTAAATATTAAAAAAATAATAAAGTGTCCTGAAAAATTGTTTAATTCGAAATACTGAAAGTGCTCTTTAGTGTTTCGTAGTTTACAAAAAACCCTTATAGTTTTGCCATTTCCGTCCATTCGTCCGCAGCTTAGCTCAGATACTCTTAATACTAGAAAGCTGTAATTTGGCATGATTATACTAGTCACGCCGACAATGTGGTAGAAATAAATATATATTTTCAGATGTTTTTTTTTTCTCGCATACTCTCCATGTCTTTGGATAGGTCTTAAAAAGTATTGCGGGTTTGTGATGTCATTTAGTATAAATACAATGGAAAATATGAATTTGTAAAAAGAGCAGCTGGTCATCTCTTTTTCTGGAAAGAAAATATTATGGAAGATTATTTAGTAAAATTTTACAATAACTGTTTAATTCCAGAACTTGTTGACCCTCGCTACGCGCTGTCTATGGATCTTCGAGATCATAGCTCGCACACAATATTCAAAAGCATACCTACATATTTTATCAGTATTTCACTTTCAAAACTTTCTGTGAGTGGTACTCGAAACGTTGACGGTGCCGTCATCGATTTTAGATGACAATAAGTTTTTTTATTAAAAATATATTTTTAAATCAAGCTTTTGTAAATTCTTGTGCTCTAGTTCTCGTCAAGATAAAAATAACGAGCCCAAACGCGACGTGGTTATGTTGTGTAGTTGAGGAGTTCCGATGGCTACATCCGACCTCCATCATCAGACCAGGTATATAGATATGCAAAGTTTTGCCTCAATTCGACTATTTAGTGAAGAGTTCCGTTGAACAGCTCCTGATTCCATCATCAGATCAGCTCGCTGTCACCATATTATGTATGCAAAATTTCAGCTCAATCGATTGGGGATAACTGCTTAAAATTAAGTTGCAAGATTACACCTTATCAAACATAGATACATAAATATGTACATAAACTGCAAGTTAAATAAGAGCTTATAAAAAAACGATACTTACCGTTTTGTCATAATGTATTTTATTAGTAGGTATAGGTACCTAACAAATATTTTTTGCACAGTCAAATATTAGTAACTGTGTAGTAGCACTTTACGATTTGTAACCTGTCTTATAATATATATTAATTTTTTCTATATTTATTTTCTTTTTGTCAAGTGCAACCTATAAAATTATTAAGTACATACCTACCTATACAAATATGACATACCTATTGCACCAAATATTTTCAAGTATCAAGACTAGTTATTTAGTCTTGGTAAATGAAGTGTGAAGTAGCTTCAATGTGTGCGTTTGCACTATTCGTAGTGTGCGGCCACAGAATACGGAAAAGTACAAAAAATGCGAGCTGTCATATTTGAAACAGCCACCTTAATGTTGACGTTGAGTTGTTAGTTCGAAGTTCGCGCGGTGATTTTTGTTTTGTTTGTCTGGCAGGGTAACTGTTGCTACCATTTCGAAAAGAAGAATGCTATGTCCGCTACTTGCTGCGCTGGGCACCCGCATGCTTGTCACCACCACCACCACTTGTGTCACCACTGTCACCAACACCACCACCCTTGCGCTCCCTGCCGTCCCTGTCAGCCTTGCACCTCAAGCCCACAATGCCAGTTCGTAGACTGTGTCCACGCCCACGCTGTTGACCCACCATGTTGCTTTTATTGTTGATGTGAATGTTTGGTGATGATTTGTGCACGTCATGCCCTTAAGCCTTGGAGGCTAACTTTTATATAAAAATGTTACATGTTTGTTTTTTATTATTTATTATAGATCGGCTCCCGCGTTACCTTCATAAGACATCTTAGTCAATACACCATTTTTAAGAAATAACGCTAAACTAGGTATATGTAACTAGGAACTTCTTACGAAAGGTAAATTTTAAACTCGAAACTCATAAACCCTGTGCTCTGGTATTGAAAATAAGAAAAGTTTAGATGCACATGTGCTCTTTCTAACATTAATATTAGGATGCTGCCAGCGCTCTAGGGAGCTTGAATTTACAATGAAAGCTCCTTGATAGTTCCTGGATAAACAACTTTTAAGTTCACTTTTTGAAATGTTTATATTGTGTTGCGTTTAAAGTAAGAAGCACTTTTATATTGACTCAAGACTGGCATTGTGGGAATCTCTGCTTCAATTCGTTAGTATTTATTTTTATTTTGTTCTACTTCGCTTCACTGATTTCAAATTGTCTGCATTTATTTGTACTATACACAATGAGTTTCCTTACAGGAAACAACCGTTCGACGGAATTGCGAAACTCAATCAACTAGAAAAAGGAAGACCGAAGAGATATGTAATAAAACCGCAATAAACTAGGTGCGGTAATAACAGTAAAAGAACTTTTAGATTTGTGGAATCATGCGTATCGCAAGTTTCATGTACTACAGTGTGACGGTCAGTGGGTGTTATTGAGTGAAGTGTTGGTGAGTGGTGAGTGTGGGCTCAAATGCGCAGGCGGCGTGGGTGGGCGGGGCGAGGGGCGCGGTGACTGCGCGCGCGCACCATGCGCCAGCCGCTGACGCTGCTGCTGCTGGCTGCCGCGTGCGCCGCTGCCTCCGCGCAGATAGCTTGGACGCCTATATTTTTAGATGGTAGTAGTAAGTACTATAAACGAATGTTTTTTTTAAGAAACTTACTAAGTCCTGGAATTCTAGGCTATTATTTAAGAGGTCGGTAAATAGACCGACCTCCAGTATAAGTCATTTTTGTTATCAGCAAAGAGAAGTAGGTATATATTATTTTACTGGAAAATACCATTTATCTTTATTTCAAAGCATTATTACTTATTTTATAAGAATCGCCGCATCTCCAGGACCTTAGAGCTCCTGATAAATACGGTATTTCACAAAGTTTCCAGTAATCAGCAGCTGTCTTTTTATATCCTGTAAATTTGTTGGTTCCCCAGGTCAAGTAGACCTATGGACGCAGGCATCGACGGGCTGCGCATGCCCAGGCGGTGGTGGCGACGACTGTGCTTGCTGCGTGCGCGACGGCGCATGCCCCTGTGGCGACGTCGCGCCAACTCGCTGTGCGCAGTGCGGGCTTGAACTGTACTGTGCTAATAGTTAGTGTCATAGTCAATAGTAGAAGTCAACAAAGTATGACTTACATACTTTATTGACTTCAGCCTTGGTTACTGTTTAAACAGATGGCAGTCATTTAGAACACCTGTTCTGCTGATAAAATTACACGCGTTCTAAAGAGTTTTATGGTGAGACCTAAGGTTGGCTTAGTTTAGACGAGTGAAAAAATTTTATGAATGAAGAGAGTCAATCGTTAACCTTAAACTAGACGAAATATGAAAGAGAATTCTGTCTTTCAATTGATGGCATGTTTAAAAGCCTATATAGCTGTCTATGCCATTGATATTTTTCTATAGGTACCTGTGAAAAGCCACCTCGTGGCTGTCAATCATTAATTTGCCAGCAAACCAACGTGTGATTAGTGGATTGGGTTACCATCAGAACGTCATGTTCAGGCCGTGTTCTAATTAGTCAAATTCGAGATATGTACTATGCGTATGTAGTTCAGTTAGTACCTACACGCTACTGTGGTTGTAATGTCAAACAATAGCACATGATGAGATGAAGCCATTTGTTGTTTAGCGAACCCCCGGGCATTTGAAATTCACGAAATATTTACCTTTTTTTCGTCTATAACGACCCATTACTGGCCCTTCCGACATCAAACCTCCACAATGGAACCGTCCGGAGAGATTTAAAATCGCGTTTCGGAAGCGTAGGTAAGCTTGTTTTCGTTTTATTTATCCCTTCAGGCGTTTTGGGTTCCGAGATTCGAAGTGCTTAGTAGAGTAAACAGATGAACAGTTTTACTGATCTACTTACATTTTGTAGTTACTTGTAGTTTACAATAAACATTTTTTTTAATTCTACTTTTCATACGAATATTTAATGAAAAATGTAATAATTCCTAGTTTCTCTAAAGATTTAAATCTATCAGAAACTCTGCGCCAGTTCAAAAGATAAGTTGTAACGTTACAATTTTGTTCGTAGTGTGCAACATCACAATCGACTCAAGAATCCTCAAGAGCAAATCGGGAAAGACGTTTGGGCAGATCAAGTCACCATCCATCGAAGGTCCAGGGACATGCTCATATTTTCTGCAGCCTGATGCAGGCCAGAGAGTAGAAATTCAACTGTACAGGCTGGTGTCTGTAGGGAGATTTAATGGAACCAGGTAAGATCATTATCACTCTTGGATGAGATATGTTTACTGATATATATACATATACATCTCCATCATTAAAAGCGCTCCGTTCACTAGGATCTACAAATTCCACAATCAAGCTCTGCGCGTGGATACGTACAATAATATTTTTCTCTGCCACCTTTTTTTTCGTTTCACCAATTTACCAGAGATGAAGCCCCGTTGTCAAAATCTTTACAACTGGTATTTCTAGAGGCATGTTATTGTATTTTTATTATGGTACAAGCTGACCCGGGAACTTCGTATCGCAACTGACAAATACTGTTCCCGTTCCCGTTCCCATTCTTAGGAACACACCTACATTGCTCAGACAACAGTGAACTACTTTATACAATAGCAATAAAGCTCAAATCGACTATACGTTTTAGTTAGAAAACTTTTGTATGGGAAATAGAAAAGGGCTGTTTTTAGGGTTTTTCCTGCAATTATTCGATTTTTTCTCACCTTTTAAACCCTCCCTAGATCTCCACGAACATTTCAAGACCAAGATAAGATAAATCCGTTCAGCCGTTCTCGAGTTTTAGCGAGACTTGCGAACAGCAATTGATTTTTATATATATAGATTTATCGGCCTTATATTTTTAAATATTTACAATCCTTTTATTTTGTAATAATCCTGTTATTTTTATTTTGTTAATTGTTATTTTTATGTCTCAAATTATATTACCTACCATTAATATAATGCATTGAGATCTATACCATACAATCTCCATGATTTGATAAGTCGAAGTAATTATCATGTGAGAATCGATGAACTTGAAAAGTTCCGTGGATCCACATGTAGATCGAAAAGATGAAAAATGTATCCACCGAACCGCAAGTGGAGTTTTACCCAGAGCTTAAAACACTTAGTTAAAAAGCTATGATAAATGTTTGCAGTATCTAGTCTTAGCGAGACTGTTTTAATTTTATCAGACCATCGTACGAGTGCCCGTTCTCGAGTTCCGGTTCATAGTCGATACTTACGTCTATTTATTTAGGTAAGCTCTCAGCCGCTCTTATTTGTATCAGATATTTACAATGATATGTTGCCGAAAGGAATCAGGGATGTATGAAATGGGAATCTCCGAGCAATACATATTTATTTGTTCAGGGTATAATGTAAATATTAAATACTCACTTCCATCTAGAGAAAACGCAAGGCCAAGAAATTTTCTTTTGATTATTGTACAATACGCTCGTATAAGGGTACCTACCATAAGCAGCTTTAAGAATCTAGATATTTCTAAAGACGGTTTAGGCACGTTATGTTTCTTCAATAATAAAAATGCAAATAAAGGGAATGGAAAAGTTTCATAAAAGACAGATCGGCCATAATGGCAGAAAGTATTGGGTTTCGTCGTATAGAGGTTCGTCATACGCAACTATGATCAATGTCCCGTCAAATTGAATATTGGGTGAGCCCTCTTTGGGTTAGTGCCTTACCACCGGCTGGTATTACGACAGTATTTATGTAGATTTTACTACGCTTTTGTAAAATAATGACGATAGTTTTATTAAATATGTTGCGGCATACGTGATTTTTTTAACGAATATCTTATTATATTCAGTAATAAATACGCAAAAAGGTTTTTTATAATAGTTTATAAGTTTAATTAGAAAAAAAAAATATAATAATATCCAAGTTTTAAGACGTAGGTAATCTGTATGAAACAAATTTTGCTTGATATATTTTGTTTTTTTTTAGCTGTGTGGGAGGATGGTTGCAGTTAGGGAGCGCGAGTGCAGTCCGGCTCGATGTGGCTACAGGGATGAGGCTATGTGGTGCCAATGAACGGTATACTCCGCCTGTGGTGCTTTTCGCAGACCATGGAGCTTCGACACTAGAATTCAAGTAAGTATAGGTTAGGATGTATATGCTAGTGTGGTTTATTATGACTTCATTTGGGATGACGTAGTTAAGTAATCACATTCTTCGGGCGAATGTATATTTTGTTTAAAGAAACTGTAATGTAGCTTACATTACAGTTTTTTTAAAGAATGATTACCATCCAGATTTATAGAAATCTATCGTTAAACATTGAACGAATGCAATCACATTCACATCGATAGCATCTTGAAACGTGTACGAGCTCTCGAACCGAATTCTCGTTTTATATCAGCATGCAATGATCGGTAGACACGATTGTCGTCTAAGTGAATACCTTACAGATGCTATTATCTAATACAAATCAGTGAACACACGATGCATACGAGTTAAAATGGTTTAAAGCGCAAAAGCCCATCGCTCATATTTAAATGAAGCGCGATGATACGATGCAGTATACCTTACCTACTCTTCAAAATATTAATTTGTAACATACATTTACAATTATAATTAACAAAACTACACACCTACTTGTACCTATCTAGTACCTACCTAATGCGTCAACATGCATAAACTAAAACTATTGTAAGAAGAGCTCGATTGCTTCACGGTAACAAACTTCAAAACAAATTCACCTTTCATTATTAATATTACCTGTTTTTTAACGTGTCATTGATATTTATAAACTTTATTGGATCTTGTTCTTATTGCAGTACTACTATATTTTTTTTATTTACTCAAATTTGAAAGACTTACATTGTCAAAAATAGTAATAAAATGTAAGAGTGATTCTACTGTTTGTGAAATAATATCAGTGAGTATTGCATTGTCCCGGCAGTGAATCAATTTAAGCTGTTCATGAATCCCATGACCATGAATTGTGTCGATGAAATCCCACTTTGAAAACCTTTTCATTATGTAAAAGTGGTTGCACTTATGGCAGCGCTTGAATTCAATTTGCGTGTTAACAGTCGAGTGCACAAATGCGATGGAATGTGATAATGGTAGCCGTTCTATTTAGCGATGGTAATGAATTCAGCCAAATCACCAATATTTAATTAATTTTAGTTCGTTAGTGGCAGAGTTAGAAATGAGCATCATTTTCATTTACACACTGTGTAGATTTATTGAAGCTGCTCATTTAGGAATTTATCTCCATTTGCAGTTCAGTTCGGAGTTCGGAAGCGGGTTACGTTTGTGACCGACTCTGAATGAACAAAAGGTCGTCACTCGGAAACGGTAACGCTCGCTTTGGGATTGTGGCCAACCAAAGTACTGTAAATTGCTCGCGTCAGCTAACGACACTGCTCCGCTTCATGACCCAGTCTTGCGCAATAATATCTGCAACTTTCAAAACTTTTGACGCACATAAGGCGCAAAACTGCAAAGCAAAAACATTGCCAATAATCGATTTTTAAAACAACCAATTCCGGCCTACATAGCAAATACTCGTACCTACGTAATAGCTTGCCTACTAGATAGACAAGCCTACCAATTCTACCGAGCAAACTACATCAGAGTTGCTGACCTAGTTTACCTAACCAGAACTTGTTGACGTAGCATCTACTTACCCGTTTCAAAATGTTTCCTTTGTCAACAGAATCACAGAGAAGACGGCGCGGTCGCAATTCCTCGCATTCTTCAGCTTCACGTCGCTCAGCAATACTCAAGGAGTTGGATTTCACCCGCGGGGAGGCTCGCGTATACCACACACAGGTAACTAGTAACGTCTACTAATTAAC
Organism: Hydriomena furcata; assembly: GCA_912999785.1. Classification (NCBI taxonomy): domain Eukaryota; kingdom Metazoa; phylum Arthropoda; class Insecta; order Lepidoptera; family Geometridae; genus Hydriomena; species Hydriomena furcata. The sequence continues at coordinate 11,267,000 of OU538824.1, forward strand.
TAGTCTTCCCGCGACCACTATTGTTATACCACATAACGAATAAATACCCGAAATAACAATCTATATGTCGAGCAACTTGCAGTCATTTTAACCAATGCTAACTTTTCACTTTGCCAAGGCTAAAATTAATACGTATGGATAAAATCAAATAGGACCTATAAAAGATCATTAGACACCTTTTACGAGTATGGCATGTACCGTAAATTAAAACTACTAACCTATTTTTTTATGCAAATTTCAACTTAGTTTCCGTGTTATTAATCAATTGTTTTATTCCAAGCTTAGGGGTAACATTTTACTCGGTACTAAAATTTAATAATGTGACCTACAACTTACATATAATCCATTAATTATAGCAGCAAGTAGGTGGTTAAGTTTCTCTTAAGTAATTTTACAATTTAACGTAATAAGAAGTTTGTTAACAGCGAACACGAATCCACGCAATCACTTGCAAGCGCAGACTCGAAAATTATTTGGGTAATTCAATATTATCGACAAAACTGTTACGTAACATGTGAGCTGCCGATCCGAATTCCCATTAACTCGTATAGGTGTTGGTTAATACGTATTCAGTAGTGTGGAAGTCCGACAAATGTGTGTTCTGTATCACGGATTTCATCAGATGTACAGGCACCTGCAGAGGGCAACGACATACGATATCCGATATCAGAATACAGAAACTATTTATTTCAAGAGCTGGTGACTATTTTCTGATTTTAACTACTTTCGCGATTAGAAACGGGTATTTCGAACGTTGGGATAAATTAAACAGGTAATAACGCGATAAATACTAGTCTTCTCTTATATCAATAAAACCTGCCAAGTGCGGGTCGGACTCGCGCACGAAGGGTACCATTATCTATAAAAACGGCAAAAAACATGTTTGTTGTATGGGAGCCCCTCTTAAATATTTATTTTATTCTTTTTTTAGTATTTGTTGTAAGAGTAGTAACAGACATAAATAATCTTTGAAAATTTCAACTGTCTAGCTATATCATGGTTCATGAGATACAGCCCTGTGACAGACAGACGGACAGACGGACAGCGAAGTCTTAGTAATAGGGTCCCGTTTTTACCCGTTGGGTACGGAACCCTAAAAATGAATTGCTATTCCGTTAGACCCGCTATAACTCAAAAACGGCTTTGACCGATTTAAAGATATTGTTTTGTTTTGTTTGCTTTAATACAGGAGTTGTTTAAAAACAAAGAAAGATGGGATAAGTTACCTGTAAATTGTAAAATTTGGACAAAATTGGATGTGCTTTTTCTGTAGGATTATTGAAATTTGAACAAGACAACGTCTGCCGGGTCAACTGAATTGAAATATATATTAAAGTTGACTCTTATTTCTGATATTTTGGTTGAAATCTATTCTAATGAGCTAGTGTTAAAGTCAAAACAGATCCCGTAATTTCAATTTAAACGATGCTTCTGAATTATTAATACGAGTATAAGCGATTTAGATACGATGTATAATGTATATTCTGTTAGACACCTTGTCTCGTATTGAATTGTTGATGAACTATCATAGTAGTAGTACAACTATGACTCAAAATAAGTTTAGTAGTTAATGAAAATCATCTAAAGACACGACGGTTGCCTAGGAAACCAAGGCTTTACATGACACTTAATCTTGCATCGACTATTCGCCTCAATGACTACTGGCGCTTGGTAACGTTGCGTGAGCCAATGACGCTGAACAGTCGATGATCTTGCTTGAGTGATCTTCACATCGGTCGCCTTGCTAAGAGCTTCAGCTACATTAGCGAAAACCCGGTTTACTCCCTGGGAGAGAGAGAGAGAGATTTGTAATCATAAAATATAGATAGATAGAAAAATAGATTATGCTTTATTGTCCATCAAAGACATTATCAAATTCCCAAAATCAAATAACAGCCTAATTAGGTAAAACGAGCGGCTTTATCGCATTTTTTTCCAAGCAACCTGAGGATTTAATGTAATGAGCGAAGCATTAGTGGATGCAATTTACAAAGCAACAATTTGAATCAAAACCTAGTCTCCTGTGATTCGGTTAACTTTCATCATAATGCAATTGCTAAATTATCTATTTTCACCGAAATTGAAAACGATTATCATTAGACTCTATATACCTAGTGGCATTAGTGGTTTCAGATATAAACACAGTTCTGTTTTGATAGACAGAGCTTGAAATGACGTCATCCAAACCAATTGAACTTTCATCAAACATTGATGGGTGAATATCAAAAGTTAGGCAATAATCCTGCCGGACTTTATCATTAATTGGAAAGCTGTCGAACAATAACAGTGATATGTTTTTTCAACGAATATCTGTGAATAAACGTTTGCCTTACTTGTGTAGCACCCGCACGTAGTATGTCGCATTCAAGTTGTGCCCTATTTACTCTAGCCCAAAACTAACAAACCTTGTTCCAACATATATACTAAATTATGTATGAGATATGGATTATGTATGAGTTTATAGGAACTTCATTTCTCTACGTCTCCGGAATCTTTCGGAAGGAGCGCAAGTGTGGCGGACGTTGGCACGACCCTCGTCAGCTCGACTACTCGTAATAATAATTATTATGTAAATATAGATATACTCACAATCCTACTAACGATAAATATAAAAATATATATTGCTGGACATTTCATTTAGCGCCCTTCTATGGCCCAAACTAAGCAAAAGTTGTACTAACCAGCTTACTGATTGAATATTTGGTATACTTTTTGTAAATAAATACTCAATCATAATACACGTTATAACACTCAGACACAACAATCATGTAAGTCCTGTTCATCACACAAATGGAAGTCCTGGGTGGGAATCGAACCTTCAACCTAAAGCGCAGAAGACAGAGTCGCTACCAACTGTGCCGTGAGACCAGTCTATAACGAACATGTGACCTGTAATTTACTAGCGCTGGCCGGCTTTGCGTGCCAGCAATACTATGCATAATGCTAACCTATCATTATTATAACATACAAGCTGTCCTGGCAGACGTTCTCCTGTCAAATGTATTTTTTTCTAGAAGAACCCGCGACCATGGTTATTGTAACATAGCCGAAACGTCGGGAAAGTAAATTAAAGGTAATTACGTGATAAAGACCCGTGTCAAAATCTATAGTTAAACCTTAACTGACACTAACGATTACAACAAAAAAAGAATTGGCAAAATCGGTCCAGCCGTTCACGCGTGAAGCGTGACCAAGGGAAATATCGATTCATTTTTAAATATAAAATTTAATCAAAAAATGCGAGTCACATAATCTGTAAACTGGCTAAAATGTCTAGCTAACACGGTTCATGGGATACAGCCCTGTGACAGACAGACAAACAGACGGACAGCGAAGACGTAGTAATAGTAATAGGGTCCCGTTTTTACCCTTTGGGTACGGGGCCCTAATTATAGTAAATCGATGTCAAGTAAGTTTATAGAACACAAAAATGTTTCGTGTTGAATTCGTGATAATATCCTGCGAAAATGGATCGTTTTTGATCGTGCTTTTTCTTGTTTTTTTTTTTTTTTTTTTTTTTTTATTTATTTACCATTTTATCATTTATTACATAATATTTGCTTATATAATAGCATCTAAAAACCACTAAGGTTTATGCAGTGCTACGCGAGATCACATCACTCAAGAAGTAAGTAAGAAAGTAGCTACAACTAAACAAGTAGGTAAACAAAAAATAAAAACAAAATAAAAATTGTTACGAATCTTGGGAGCTAGGCATTTAACTTATACCTAACCTACCTAACGTGTGTAATGTGTAAAATGAATCATGAGTTAAATCAAACTCATGAAATATCTTTTTAACTTAATTTTGATATTTTTAGGTGTCAAATTGTTACGAAAGTCGGAAGGCAACGTATTGATAAGTCGAGGGACAAGATAACTGGTTGTTCGCTCGCCATAGACATTGTGATAATTACAACAAAAAAAATTGTCAAAACAATGATTTTCACGGGTCGGCTAGTACATTATAAATATAATATACAGACACAGAGCAAACATCCAAACAGGAATTGAACACACAACCTACAGCGCAGCAGGCAGAGATACTATCAACTGAGCTGTGAGGCCATTTTGTATTACATCGCAAATAAGCAAACGATACATAAAGTTAGATAGCCTCGCTATCGCAACTCTAGTGTCAAAGAACGTTGTTTGAGTAGGAGTAGACAGTATAATCCATTTGGCTCTAGGTGCTTCAGTGACTCGTTTTCGGAAAGAGAGAGATAGGAACAGTGACACTAAAGTATTTAGAATGGCTAAACGACTGGCACGTGCTGACAAACAGACAGTATAGACACTGTTTGAAAGACAAGGATTTGAACGAAATTTTATTCTGTTTTTAGACTGGCACGTGCTGACAAACAGACAGTATAGACACTGTTTGAAAGACAAGGATTTGAACGAAATTTTATTCTGTTTTTAGTTTAGAGTCTGTCCGCGACCATTGTTATTGTAACATAGCCGAAACGTCTAGAAAATGAACTAAAGGTTTACGTGATAAAGACCCGTGTAAAAATCTATAGTTATGAAAATTTAGTCGGTAACTCCATATTTCTACATCTGAATGAATAAATAAATGAAAATACTTTATTGTACACCAATAATAGAAAAAAATTTAATAACAGAAACTTAAACGAGAGCAAACAAAATAAAAAATGGGCGCTCTTATCGCTAAAAAGCGAGGATGGAGTGAATAAAACAATGAATGGTAGATTGGTCGGGGTGCACTTATGAACAATATTATTAGCCTTCGACTTTGAGATAGCTTTTTGTTGTGTTTTATGAAAATATTCTCGAGGAAAACTCTAATACAATTTCATAAACAGACCTACACGCTACAGTATATATAATAACATATTGTAGGTACATAACAAGGAGATGTTATTAACAGCTTCGAAACGTATTGTCTTTTTACTAATTGGATATCAAGATTTGTTTAGTACTACCTAATTATTTATCATAATATAATAATACTGTAATTAAATTTGAGTAACAAAAGAAGTTATTAGCAAATTTGTTTTTCACGGTATACAAAGTTCTAGCACATATTTATTAATCATCACAAAGCGCTACTCAATTATTTTATTAATTATCTAGTTATTAAACAATACTTCTAAAATTTATTATAATTAAAATTAACTTATTACAAACATCACATTTTCCAATAGTTGTGCTTTAAGGGGCTCCCAGTCGACGATTGCTCTTTTTCGAAACGAAAAAAGAAATACTTCTGAATTAGCCACATCTCCTATTTTTATTAGTATATTACTTCAGGTTCCTACCTAGATTTCTATTAAGCTGAAAACATAATATCAGAAACTTTTCACGATAAAGATATTATTTCAAAATGATACGTTTTAGAATTTATGATCGAAATATTTTATATACCTACTATTAAAATCAACTTGTGATTTATTGTTAAAGATAGGTAATATGTAGATCTAGATTTCTATTAGAATAGATTTTTGACAAGTAATTATACATAATTTATATCATTAATTTATTCGAAAAGCTAAGGCGGACCACGCGCCGACGTGTGTTTGTCGTCATTGCAGCGGTCGGTAGGATTATTTATCGAAGTGATTAAAGATGGGTACATCTTTATTCAGATATACTATACATTATAAAATAGGAGATGTGGCTTGTTCACAAGAATTTCTTTTTTCGTTTCGAACAAAAATAATCGTCGACTGGGAGCGCCTTAACATTGTTTTATATCGCCTTCAGTTAGTAGTCTACTACATTAAAGTCAGGTAGTCTAACCTCCTTGGCGTTCGCCTCACCCAATTCTTTTTACAAAACTCTATTTCTGGCATTTGACATATTATAGTCAAGGTAAATGACGTGAAGTGAAATTGAAAAATTGTTCTGGTTTTTACAAGCTTTTATTTAACTTGCAATGTATGTATGTATGTTACTATGTAACTATGTTTGTTAAGGTGGAATCTTACAACCCAATTTTGAAGCAGTTATCCTCAACAGATTGAGCTGAAATTTTGCATACTTATGTAACTTCGGTGAAAATGCAAAAATATGGTGACAGTGAGCTGATCTGATTATGGAGTCAAGAGCTGTTCAACAGACACTCACAGCGGATCTCTTCTTCGATTGAGTAAAAACTTTGCATACTTATCAAGTTCCGATGACAATGTTATATGATGTTACAGGTGATAGCGCGCCGGTGATCGATGGTCTAAATGATTAAAACTTATCACTGATCATGTTAGAAGCTTTTTGCTGTGTCATTAAACACACACACACACACACACATAAAACATGTTTCTTATAAAATGAACGCCTGCCCTTTGGCTGTTTTCTAATCAAATATTATACCTACTTGATTTTTCAATAATTATAGCGTTCTCGATTAAACGGTTATAATTTGTGCAGATAGTCTGTAATAGTTGTATGCTTCCCAGAATCTGCTACGAACAAAGATTTGACCAGATCCAGAGTAAACTTGAACGGACGGAACGTGTTTACCGACCGGATCATTGCTTACTTTGGGCTTTTAGCAAGCAGTTTGCTTTGTCAAGTTTATACAAGGCAGGCCATGGCTCCTGACATGAAACTGTATATGACTATTATTATTATGGCTATTATGTACCTGTGATTTTTCAGTCTGAGGTGGACGTGCCTATGACTAGCTTAAATTATCTTATAAGATAGCATGTCTACCGTACATGAGGTTCAAATAGACGTACTCGTTTTTTTATTATGAATTTTGCAGTCGGTATTTATAACTAATACTATTTTAAGAATTGAAGAAAAGCTACTTTACTATTGCAACATGATTTTTCTTTAGAAATCGGACTTCCAATTTCAAAAGGGTCGGAAATTATTGGGTCAAATGCCATCTCTACTCGCGCCATCTTCTTGTCCTAACTGAATGAAATTATTTGGCCCACGCGTAAATTGAGGCTCGAGTATTTTCTGACAGTTGTCTATGTAAATTGACGTTTCAAATCTTGTTTCACGGTTTTGAATATTAACAAGTATATTTTCATCTTATAAGCGGAGATGGGCTTGCATGTCACGTGTGGAATGCTAATCACTACAAAATGTGGGCATGTGCCAATGTTATGATTGGACGTGCCTCTGACATATACTTAAGGATTACAGTTATGATTCCTTTTTTTTATTTTCACTGGTTCTAGAATTTGGAGATAAGGTGTAAATGTTTACAGATTGTGACTGGCTGTACCAGGATGTGTCGTGCCGGGGGCCAGGATCGTGTGTCCTGGCTAGTCCAGGCTACCCTGGCCTGTACCCACCCCATCGCAGGTGCAGATATCTCTTCGCCACCAACTCCGTTCACACGAGAGTAAAGATCATCTTCACGTCGATTCTTCTTCCTAGAAAGTGAGTATAATACCTAAAATGTATTTACATATTTAAAACTTTTGCGGTACTAGCTGACTGACTGATCTATCAATGCACAGCCTTAACCAGTGGGGTTATTTTGTATTATCATGATTGTAATGTTATGATATTCATACCAATATCTATTGGTACTGAATGCTATAATATCTACGCTTTTTATGCTGTTTAGGCACCTATATCTACGCTTCCAATGCAATACCTACGCAGAAGTGTAGGTATAGATGTATAAACAGTGAATAGTTACCATGAAAAGTGTACAGATTAGACATTCTCATTGTATTGCAATACATTGTAATACATTAGGTATTGCATTCAACATCAGACACGATAATCATGTTTTTTACAAAATAGACATGCAGTTCCGGGTCTTGTGATACCATAACATAATACCATTATACAATGGAATTGTACATTAAAATCCACCAAGAAGCAACATAAGTGATACTCGTACCTACTCCGTATAGTCTCTTAAGTGTTTCCAGAAAACTTGTAGCGGCAATGCTCACAGAAACAAACAACGTAAACAGATTGTACATACGAGTAAGTGGCGTTGTCAAGTGCAGCTGTCTTTTCCGAATTTGTTTAAAAGTTCTCGTCGTAACATCTTTATAATAGAGTTCAAATTGTCCCGACTTTGTTCGCTAGACTTCAACTTCCGGTGGGATAGAAGAACATTAACATCATAAAAATGCGTAATGTATTATATAAGTTCACTATACCACAATACAGTCTGAATTTTACTCGACACTGACAGTGATTGATTGTAAGCCAAAAGTTCTCGTGTGTGCAGGATACGTCAAAAATATTGTTCGCTTTCTTTTTAAAAGCTCCTATTTAACTTGCAATGTATGTTTGTTCGTGTCAAATCTTGCAACTGAACTTTTAACCAATTATGCAGATTTTTTGCATACATGTGTGTAAGTTTGGTGACAATGCAATAATATGATGACAGCGAGCTACGCCGCTACGAAGGTTACTACCTAGGTGGCTAACCTAGGATTGAAAATATATTTTTTACATAATAAAAACTTATCGTCGGTGTATCAAAATACAAGTAGCATTGAGTGGGGTCAAATGCCTACATAATGAGTGGCCTTATAAGGGATACCAGAAACACTTGTGTAATGTTTGGACTACCCCTATTAGACATCTTCAAGGATTTAAGCGCCCGGAGGTCTGAGAGGATGTCTACCGTACTTGGGATTTACAGATTTTTTTTTGTAGTAACCCATGAACAGTATAATGCTTTACTCAAAATATAATTTATGCTACCGAAGTCAAAACAAACTTTGAATTTTCATTCCATAACTCATTTGAGAAAATTTATTGCTTTTTTAGTGGCGGTGAAAAGATGTTGTAAGTACCTACACTGTTACTGTGTCGTTAACATTTATTCGGATTTCAGAATTGTATTCACCCTGTAAATGAGTGCAATAGGGTTTAATGGCCCCTAGGCCCCTTCAAAGGGTTACTCTCATTTACATTTAGATAATGGTAAGAGTGGCATGGTACTCTCGGCATATTGAAATGTTTTTTGAAAATGCATTCACCCTGTTTTCCATGATACTCTATAAAAATACGCTCTAGTCTGTAATCTCCAAGTAGACAAACCCTCGTATTCAAGAACGACACTATGAGAACACGCACCCACAGTGGACGAAATCTTTTTTCATAAAAATCACTTTATGTGTTGAGCGGCACTATGGCGCACGCTACCGTGTGCCTTTAGAGCTCAACTTTGGCTAGAGGCACACGACAATGTGCCTCTGGTCACACTATGCAGTGTCACACAACACATAAAGTGATTTTAATGAAAAAAGATTTCGTCCACTGTGGGTGCGTGTTCTCATAGTGTCGTTCTTGAATACGAGGGAAAATGTCCAAGGGGGTTAAATACAAATCACTGATGCTCGACCTGGATTCGAGCCCAAGACCTACGAAATGAAAAGCAAGGTATCTCCCACTGGTCCACCACGGCTCAATTTCAATAGTAAATATTGGGATTTTAGCGCAAGACTAATACAACTTAGATATAATGCGACTAAAAAAAATTATTATTTTTAAAATAAAAAATAATAGAGTCACGATTGTAATCCCCAAGTTCGGCAGACATACTCTCAGATCTCAAAGCGCTTAGATCATTAAAGATGTCTTAGGTAGGTCGAAGGTAGCCAGAGGCACGTCCAAACATTCATTATTTTTACTCTACTATAAACAATTTATCACAAATTTATGTCGCGTCACTGGCCGTTGTTTTCGATGTACCTAGGTATTTTTATCGAGCACCCGTATAGCTCGTTTGTACATTTTGTAAGGCATTCCAGAACAATCGTTTGTAAAATAAAGGACAGCCACTATCTCTGTTCCACCCCTATGCCGTAACAGAATGACGTATTGACTTAAAAAACGGCCAAGTGCGAGTCGGACTCGCGCACGGAGGGTTACGTACAAATCTATAAAAAACGGCAAAAAAAACACGTTTGTTGTAAGGGAGCTCCACTTTAATCTTCTTCTTGATCTAGTGTCTGCAATAAATGAATATTATTAATATTATTAAATATTTATTTTTTTGTACATAAACTAATTCTGTGGCATCTCTTTTATACAGCTAACATTGCTAAAGTCAAAACTTCTTATAAAGAGAGACTCACGCATTTCAACGCATTTCAGAATATCCACTTTGGAAAAGCATTTTTTAATAATGTTATGGATTATAATGTAAGTTCCCTTTTCCGTTAATCAGAGTTTTTATCTCTGATTGACTTTTCTATCTGATTTTAGCAAATTTCATTTTAATCTGTTTAGTCGTTTAGGATTGCTCAGGGAACAAACATATATACAAACTCACCAACTTTCGCATTTATAATATTAATAGGATTATCGCACACTATCTAAACGTAGTTTAATAGTTTCATATATAAATCTTTGCAAATAGGTGTAAGGTAGCACTAAAACTACGATAGTTCAGTAATTGTTTTACGCTAGGATCGTGTTATACGACCTTTATAAGTTCCGACGCTTCCACGAGCAAGTTGCTTTTCACCTCAACGCAGACTTTGTTATCTATCGTTTTAACCTACACTCATTGTGTAGTAGTTCGAGTGAGTGAACCGTATGAGATCTTTTAGTCAAGTTGGACGAATCAACACTGTATGTTCTTGTATCTATGTATGTTTGGCCTTCCTCCTGAATCACTCTATCTATTAAAAAAACCGCATCAAAATCCGTTGTGTAGTTTTAAAGATATAAGCATACATACAGACGCGGGAAGCGACTTTGCTTTATACTATGTAATGATAGTGAAATGCGATTTCCATTCTAAATGAAATCCTGCTCAAAAGCTTCATTCTCATCGAGTAACCGTATAACATGGGATCCAATGGATACAATTTCAATTTTACACGCAATATAAAATTTTAAATACCGTTTATTTATTATTTTTAAGCCGCTTTTTCCTTTCAATCTTTTTCCATTCATTGAAATAATTATTAAAAGATGCAAACACACAAATCGAGGACGCGAACGACTGCGACGCAGAAGCAACTAATCTATAAATTGGAACCGTGGCACTTGAATGGCGGCAGTAGTAAGATAAATCTCAAAGGAGAGGCAGTGGAGGAAATAAAAGCGCTATCTGAGTGTAATACGTTCCCCGACATACTAATAGGTACAATGTTCGCACTGAGATGTTCTAGCCTCTCTCATACGACCTGTGTAAACGAAGCAAAGAAAACGCGCCGCCGCTCTTGTCTGTGTGATGTTATGATGTATGATTTCCACATCTTGTATTAATGAATAGCCACCTGTATTTTTGCGGAAGGGCGATTGGCTTGGAACCTGTCACGTTTATAATGCTAACTAATGAAACATGTGGAAATGTTTACGTACCTCTGACTACCCCTGATACGTCTTCAAAGTATTTGAGGATTGCAGTTGTGATCGTGTTTATTTTTTTCTATTTTCCAATTTCAAAGTTGATAAGAGGACTTCAAGTTTTCAAAAGTTGACGAATTTGAAGGTACAATTATTGTGAACACATTACAAAAACAGATTTTTATGAAACAAGTATTCCCTTACCATAATGTCATATGGATCTGAATGTGGTTTTTATTACAATTGGTAAACACGGAGAAATGATAAACAGATTTCCGTTAGTTGAAATTGTAAATCGTAATAGAGCTGTTTATTTTTGATATGCAGCGCAAATTTAGCTGCCGGCACAATACACTATTCAACATGACGAAATATACTATTCAACATGACGAAATATACACGACCGCATGGTTTCAGGCACCGAAAAATCCTTGCGCTGGTAGCCATTAATTTCCACACTACACGTGTATGCAGTGTTGGTTGAGAGATAAAATAATATTCGCGCTGGATGCATTTTATGACATTGTTACAGAAAAAGTAAAAATATTTCATTCCTAGCTGCTGCGAATCTGCTACGAACAATTGAAAAGAAATCCTATTTAGATTTCTTTTTCTTTTCTGGTTTTTGCTTACAGCAACACGGGCTTCCTACGGAAGGGAGTAGCCATTCGCCGCGGTCCCCTCTGTCAAAGTACAAGCCCAAGTGGGCATACACATTTTATAAAACTGTCAATGTGTGAGTCATCTGCACACGAATTATTAGTGTATTGTTGGATTGTTTATGTGTTAATGTTAACGTCATCATTACAGTCAGTTGGCAGTTTTATTTTTGCATGTAAGTATGCGGAACTGCACTTGTGTGCACATTTCCCCCCGCAACAAACGCCAGAACTATTTTAATAGTAATCTATCGCTAAGACTACTCCCTTCCGTAGGAAGCCCGTGTTGCTATATGGGTTTTTTAAATTAATTTTGTTTAAATTCGCTAATATAAGATGGAGTTGCAAAACTCTGCGATTTGGAAGTTCAGTTGTTTTATATCATAAAGGCTTAGCTGTGTGTGTAGCCCTCAGTATAGTGAGCCGCAGTCACGCACACAAAATCACGTGTCTTTACACAACTACAACACGCATATAAATGTGTGTCAATACACATCAAAACTAACATCATCCGCCTTCATAAGATAGAACAACTGTAACACAAGATAAAAAACCTATTTTTCATTATAATCTTTTTGCTTGAACATTTTACCAGAAGCGAAGTCAAAATTACATTTGATATTACAATAAATATTATATCAATCATGTCCATAGTCTACCATTAGTATAGTATCTACTCAAGCTTGAGGCATTACTATTAGTTCAATGACTTTGAATTTGGAGGGATCGATTGTATACTATCACTTCAAACCGTGTTACAGTAGCTCATAATAATTGAAACAGATTACATAAATGATATCTCTATTGATTATGTTATAGATAAATGCTGAGTTGGTCGCCGTTTTGTGACAATTTGTAGGGACAATACATTTATAAAAACATTAGTTTTGGTTACCTAATCTTTTGATGTTGTGCGTCTATTTTTTTTTTACGTAGACGCTGTTATTTCCTGCTACCTTGTTTTTCACAAATGATGTTTTTCTTTCTTTCTCCTATATTTTATTAAAGCATTTTTTTAGTAAAATCTCTTACTCGTATATCAAATCGAGCTGTGTGCAACATTTGCAACAAAATTTACATTTTAGTACATGCGCTAGTTTTATCCTATCTTGTAAAATTTCAACGTTTTATTTGAGGTCTCCAACTAAGGCAATGAAAATGCTTCCAAGAGATGGCAGGGATAAAGATATTGAATATCAATGATACATTGGCATCCCTACACAGATTTAAATGTAGACTCGCGTAACAAAGTTAGGCAATTGATGCCAAGGCGCTCCCAGTCGACGATTGTTTTTGTTCGAAACGAAAAAATAAATACTTGTGAACAAGCCACATCTCCTATTTTATAATGTATAGTATATGTGAATAAAGATGTACCCATCTTTAATCACTTCGATAAATAATCCTACCGACCGCTGCAATGATGACAAACACACGTCGGCGCGTGGTCTGCCTTAGCTTTTCGAATAAATTAATGATATAAATTATGTATAATTACTTATCAAAAATCTATTCTAATAGAAATCTAGATCTACATATTACCTATCTTTAACAATAAAACACAAGTTGATTTTAATAGTAGGTATATAAAATATTTCGATCATAAATTCTAAAACGTATCATTTTGAAATAATATCTTTATCGTGAAAAGTTTCTGCTATTATGTTTTCAACTTAATAGAAATCTAGGTAGGAACCTGAAGTAATATACTTATAAAAATAGGAGATGTGGCTAATTCAGAAGTATTTCTTTTTTCGTTTCGAAAAAGAGCAATCAGCGACTGCGAGCCCCTTAAGTAAAGTCTTTAAAAACGAAGTAAATATGTATTCTGTTACAGTTACGTAAAAGACATTAGGTTTTCTAGGGTTCCCAAGTCTTACAGGGAAGTACTGAAGTGCTGGTGAACGATAATACAAGTAGGTACAATATGTCATGTTTGTGCCGCCAACAAAATGATGAATTTTGAGAAAATGTTTTTCAGCGTCTCGTCTCCCCTACATGTAAAGTGGGGTTGATTATTTTTTTATTTGCATATCCAATCGTGTGGGATGGTGTTGAAGAGGTGGGTTTTCAGAAATATTAAGAGGTTATAATAAACCTTTTTTCCATGTAAAGATCCGTTTACGATGAAGCTTTGATGTGATCATCTTTGTTGTAATTTTAAGTCAATGTCCTTAGGGATATTGGCTTAAACGTACCAGCTAAGCCTTAGAGAATACATGAGATATGTCCTAAAAAGTAGAATTCAAACGAATTTTCTGCCTAACCACTTTTGGTTTACCTACGTTGTAGTCGAGTTAAAGGAGATATAACTACCGTACTGACTTCGGAAGCCTCAGCTTGATCTATGATGCGCTGAGCCAGTTTATTTTTAAATGTAGGTTAGTTTGAAAATAGGTAGTTACATTTGAAAACTCATTAGTCACGTGCCAACGAGTGATTAAATGAGCCTCGTCTTCCACAGTCACTGCACTACAGACTACCTCACTCTTCGGGCCGGGAGCTCGCCGTCGGCGCCGCTGCTCGCCTCGTTATGTTCTGAAAGAACAGCCACTTTGAAGCATCCAGGGCCTAATTTGTTACTGGAATTCAAGTAAGGTTTTTCCTTCTTGCGCATTGTTATTTTACTGAGAGCATATTATTTTCTCAAGGGTCAGTTGCTAGTTTTATAACGTTAATACCTCGCATACTCACTGTTTTCGCGAGATTCTGAAATTTGAAATGGCCAATAACGTCCAAAAGGGAGCGAAAACACTTTATTGTTTACCAGTAAAACAAAATTCAAACCCTCGTTCTTTTGTTGCGTCTCATGAAATACCTCGCCGGAATTCCTTACACATGATGCCGTATTTTTTCCGCGCAGTTCCGGACCATTAGTGCCGCCGTACGATTATAACGGTTTCATCGCCAAACTGGAGTTTATCGAGAGGATCGAGAGCAGTGGAGCACCCCCTACTATAGTGCCCGCGTCGGCGCCATTGGCTGCACTCACGCACTTTATAGACGGTAAGTATACATAAAAAAACTATTGTCTGACTATACATAGTACTTATCTCTTTAGGTCTCCAGGCAGACCCTTAATGGTATCGTACGGAGGTTATCAGAAGCGCGTCTCATTACACTTTTCCAACCAGATTTACTGTAATTAACCAAATTACTATAAATGTGTTTTCATTTCATTTCAAAAGTTTTTTTTTTGGTATGTTTCTACTAAAACGTTTTTCTTATTCGGTATAAGCAGGTAATATGCAGCATAAAAAACAGTCTTCGAATTTACCAATCCAGCTTTTCCTTATGACATAAACGCCAAATACAATGTGTGAATGTGACGATAGTTCTAACGTTTATTGAAACAATCATTAATGGCTAACGGACGGACGGACGGATGGACTATTCATTCACTATTCTTCTATTTCACCATTTTGGTTCGGAACCCTAAAAAGGTACAAGGCTGGTGTGACTACGTCATTCGTATAATCGCTTAATGTGTCGTTCCACTACCGTAATGGCCACAATGACTGCGGCTGAAACAGATGGTAATCTGGCTACAATGACTCGTTGTATTGAAAATCTTTTATCCGGAATCAAATTATTTTCCCACTATACACTTTGCTTCTTTGCTTTGCGTGTTTATTTTTAGGATCGATAATTTTGAAAACTTGACTAAAAAAAACCGGCCAAGTAAGAGTCAGACTCGCGCACGAAGGGTTCCGTACCATTATCTATAAAAACGACAAAAAAATCACGTTTGTTGTGCCCCCCTTAAATATTTATTTTATTCTGTTTTTAGTATTTGTTGTTATAGCAGCAACCGAAATACATAATCTAAAAACGATTGTTTGACGAATTTTGTTATATACTTACAAAGGTCTTTATCAATCTTTATCATGAATAAATTTAACATATTTACATTTACATTTTATTGTGTATTATTTATATCTTTTATCCTGCCCTTAAGTGGGGTTGGCACTACATAAATTCTTCTTCCATTTCCCTCTATCAGCCGTCATCTTCACGTCGTCAACACGCATTTACTTATTTCTTATTCAATCAAAGTTGAATGGTGCTAAAAAAACTATAGAAATAAGAAACGCCATTTCGAAAAAAAACGGTTTATTAATTTTAAACACATGCGGCTGAAATGATAACTTAAATTTCGCTCTTAAAAAATACCTTAATGTTTTTGTTTGCATAACATTGCAACAATAAAAAAGATGCTTTTAAAGCATGATACAATTTGCAGATCAGTATCCGTTATTTCTTTCAACAGTTGATGGAGTAGCCGCTATAGAAGGCAACAGTGTATCAAACGAAGTGTACAGCAGTAATGTTGGAGGTCGGATGGGGTGTGGCGCGACTGTCCGCGGGTTCGGCGCGGGTGGTGCCCGTTCGGGACATTTTGACACTCGCTCTGCAACCTGGAGATCGCAATGCGCCATACATTTGCTAGGTGCACCCACAGACGTGGTGCAAGTATCGTTGTTTAATTATAATTTGAGGTAAGTTTATAAACTTACCAATCTTATCACTATGACTTGTGTGCGTTTCAGAGGAAGGAAAATTATCAACCAATGTATTCACGCATCATTGAACATTTATCGAAATGTGTTTTATTTTAACTGTTGATTCACAATTCCCGCTAATGTCAAACATATGAACATATTTATGTATATGGTAATCATCAACTTATTTGTCATCTGATGTTATCCGTCTGATGTTATCAAGTTATCCGTTTCAACAAGTCTCCACTTACGCGTTGTCGCAGTTTAATTATTTTGAGATTACAAAAATAGAATGCTCAAACTCGTAAACGTAACAAATTTATCCATAAACTCGCTTATCTCTTAAAAATTTAATAGATATAGATTAAACTACAAGTGGAAGCGAAAGTGCCTTTAAGGCACCATTTTAGCGCTCCGACCTGGAATAGCTAATAGCTCGATAATATTATAGAACATTCTAACTTGTAAAGAAATTGTTGGGGCGCCAATAAAGTTTTAATCGCTTGTTCACCAGTTAGAACCGCACTACAAGAGCAACATGTGTTTAAAATATGTCAATCATCTGTAACGATTAAACTGATGCTGAACACCCATTTTTTTGAAGAAGCCCTCACTGTATTTAGAACCTTCATAAAGTTTAAAGAGGATTATGCTAATGCAAATGTGGCCTTAAGCTAACTACTTAGAATGTTAAGCCTGTTATAGCACGCAGATATATAAGGGTCAGGCTTCCCGATTATGTATAAACTCAAGTTTAACTACTAAGTTGATCAAAGTTTACTTTCAGGTTACAGAGTTGCCGATCTCATATCGAGATTTTAGAGGGGTTACACGAGTTTGTTGCTAGAGAAAGGGGAGAGAGATACGAGAGGGGTGATCGTGCTTTACTTAGAGTCTGTGGACCGGCTGTGCGGGAAGCAAGGGATCCGGCAGGACGGTTTCTTATACGTCAAGCTGTGACTTCCAAAGGTGCTAATTTGACTATACTCGTGCGGCGAGCTACGTCACAGATTGTTGATGAAGAGGAGTTCGTCGATGGAGCTTTTGCTTTTCACGATGGTAAGATTTTTGCGTCGAATCTCTAATATATTTGGTGTCAAGACCATTTTGAGCAGATGAACCTACTGTATTGTCTGAGTCAATGGTTAATCGGCATATGTTTATTTCTGTAAAATTATCTATTCTCTATGTCAGTTACAAATTAGGAATTTTACAGATTAAACCGATGCGTCTATGTTAAATTGGATTTTGATTTTAAGATCTCAAAACTAGGGAAGATAAACAATGAGTTAACCCTTTTAGAGCAACATGAAGGCACGGTATCTCCTGACGCTACGTGTGCCTCTACGCATTACGGGCTGGCGTCGCCGGCGCATGGTGGCGTTTCGGCCCCAGCACACCATCATATCTACTGGAATATTGAGGACAGACTGCTGTGTACCCATCGGTTCATACCTGCATCTAACCAGAGTGTCACTATTGAGGTAGTGAAACATTTTATACGCAGAACGCTAAGTTAAAATAATTATTATTTTTTAGTCTTTCTTACATCTCTGGCGTTTTGTCTATGTTACAAAAGTCATTTTCGCGGGTAGACTGAAGACTCAAGTTTTTGAAACTTCCGTTGAGAAGTGTTGGCAGTTGCAAAAACTTATAATGTTGTTATGAGACTCTTCAGAGTTAATTTCCTCGTAATTATTAATTAATAAAGACTGAATTTCAGTATTACTTGACCAGAAACCAACGCCCGTCCGCATCCCAAAACAAAACTCAAACTGGATCGAGATTGACATAGCTTTTTGACAATGTTTATTGAAAACTTTCAACAATATGCCTGAGTTTAAATTCACATCTGTTTTGTCATTTTTAGTTGTAAAATGCGTACTATAGCAACTTAGCAAGCCATCGGAGCAACAGTGCGTTGGACAAGCTCTGAATAATTAACCTTTATTCTTAGATACAACGGTTAGAACGCATGTGGAGTGCGGAATCGACCGGAACAAGTGAAAATGGAGGGTGTCGGACTGCTTGCGGCGATGCTGGCTGTGAGTGCAGATCTTCCACGCCACTGTTTTACCACGACCACGTGGCTTTGGTCGCAGGAGACGGCACGCATCTATGTTGCTTGTGTGGAGACTTCCAGGTATTTTAATTCAATACATTATTGCCAATTTTAAATATTACTTCATCAAACCTAGGTATATTGCAGTCCACTGCTGGACGTGGGTTCTACGAATATGCGCCACTGAGCCTGGTCTTCGGTTCTACTTCTCCATTATATGCCTTCAACATTTAGAATATTACTTGTTCAGCAGAATAAATCGATGTAAAGAAATATTAAATCGATGAAGCGATGATCCGTTCCATCGCTCCAAAATTCACTAGAATGTTTTGTCGAATATCGAAAAATATCTCACTTAAAGATCAAAGGTGAAGGACCTTTGAAAATCCTCTGATAAATATGTTGATTAACGAAAATGTACATGTACAGTTTACGTCCCTTGATGTCTTCCCTAAAAAGATGTCAGCGTTCATTATTTATTAGATTTATTAGCTCAGTTTATGTTCTCCCGTCCGAATTACTCAATAATAACAATAAATTGAGACTGACGCTAATTACCTAACTGAATAAAATATTTCTATCCAAGCAAATTGACTTTGCTTAAAGTAATGGAAACATTGGAAGTAATCGACGGGAAAAATCAGGCACCCGTAAAGCTGAATAGAGTTATTCCTTCTTGTACAACTGGTTACTGTTACAATTTAAATGCGAAAAATTTAAATAAAGCGCTTGAATTGAAAATTCACGGTTTTACCAGACGGAAGCAAAGTGTGTGATCTAATTATTGCAAGCGCTTTGAAAAGACGACACCAAATAAATTAATCGTGTTAGTAAGGCCGGGCCGAATGCTAACATGCAGAGTAGCTGGGTACTATGGCGCGTATGTGGGACGAGCTAACCCTTTCATAGCCAACGCCCCGCCTGCTGTGCGATCCGCATAATTAAGTAAGAGGGTTACTATTAAGTATGTAACAGCAATAAAGCCTGGAACGACCACCCGAGCGTGTAGGGAGCAACACAAAAGTAAATATGCCTCTAAATTATTAATAAGGTGTATTCACTTCTCTCTCTCGCAGCTGAATGCTTTATTATTTTACTGGATATAACTTTTGTACACCGTGCGTACATGCTCTAACCTTATGAAATGTAGTGATATCAAAGAATTTTAAAAGTTTATTGTTGTTACCGTAATAATAAATTTGGAAGGAGTAGATAAGATTATCCATTTACAAATAGTATACGGCGATAGTCGTTTCCCTTGATACCTACCCATATCTATGGATTATCCGTATTTCCGTCGATGTAAACACATTCATTAGACAGCGGAATAGGGAGAGATACGCTCTCACAGCTTTGTTATTCGGTCTCGAGGTACAATTGCGTAATTTAATTATTAACAGTGCTTACCCCTATTAGCGTTGGCGGCGCGTTCGTATATATTGTTACGGGGCTGCATCTAAATAGACCGAGCAATATGTGACTGGGGTAAAGTGCACATTTCCGGCAGCCATGAAATATTGGCTAACTGGCAGCATGTCATATGACTGCTCGGAATATTAGCGACTGCAGAACCCGCGGCTACAAGCGGTAGGCTCGCCTGAAAATTCAATTACTTAGTAGCCGGCTACGTATGCGTATTGCATATGCTGCACGGCGTATTTGACGTCTACGCTGTACACGTACGCACATACGACGCAGTAAAGTTTTATTTGAATTTTCCAACAGGGAAAAGATATTGAAAATAATAAAAATTTAACTGGTGTGTGTGCGGGTGAAACTTGTTTTCTCATAGAGTTGTTTAATGTGTTTTTTTTGTTTATCAAAGGCGGCGTGGCTGCCTGTTGTCGTACGCAGTTGGACCAGCGTTCGACTTGAATACTCAGTAGCTCACTACACATACGCAAGTCCCGGTTTCGATTACGCAGCCGCCTACAACTTCAATGAAGACGCCATGTGCGGCCAGCGCACCTACACCACCCACTCCGGTAACAGACATCATCTGTATTCCGTTCATATTTACCTGTAAATGAAACCCATTACCCAATACAAAAACAAAACCCAAGATAATTCGATGAAGTTGTCCCGCGGAGGGGCAGATAATCGGGCAATTTATCTTGAATGAACTCCCTGAACGCATAGCGAAAACAAACATTACTGTTTGACATTCGGAGCGCGTCTCCAACGTTTGGAAAAACGCGTCGGATATTGTTCCCGTGCGGGTGGCGCGGGGCGTCCGAGAAAATTATGTACCACCACGACCCAGTTTCGCGTCCTCGCGGTGACACTGAATTTAAAAAAGAACTTGAACAAGATCGTAAAGTTCCAATTACGCCGGCGCTATTGCGGCGAGTCGTCGTGTCAACCTTTCATAGTATTATAGCATACGTACTTCGCGTATTATTCTATGCTTGTCGATGTTTTTCAAACACATTTTACAATTTTCATTTTCATCCCTTATTTCTCACACTTTAGGTGAAATATCATCGAAGAACGTGTCGGTAACAGGAAGCTTGAACGAGTTCTTCTATCAGCAATGCACTTGGGTTCTAGACTCGCATGTCGAGAGGCAACTCTTCATCGATATCTCTTCTGAACAGGTAAGATTTATAATTTACAAACTCTAGAGATATCAATTTATTTAATTCAATATATTAACATAAAAAGTTGCATAATCGTAAGATTCAGGTTGTGTCACACATGGTTGTAGATATCCGTCTTAAAAACGCAACTTTATAACTCTAACCACTTCTCCTATCTTTAAAAATACCAATCTAAAGGTTATTTGATATAATAAAATTCCCACTTATGCAAAGGACAAGTCATGCGGTTCATGGAACATCACGCTACACGAGTGGTCGGGTCCTGGCGCGAAGAGTGACGCCAGCCTCGCAGGGGCAGCTGGCGAGCTATTATACACCTTCTGCGCTAGACATAAGAACCATACTTACACGCTGCCGTGGCGGCTCAACACTGTAGTTATTAGGTAAGTATCCTTGCCTACATCTAATACCATAAGGGCTAGGTTAAGTTTGCATACTATATCATACATCGGACAGTGCTATGCGGCAACACGGCTTCCTTTAGCACTAACGTACGCCTGAAGTTTGTGCTATATCGTCTCCCAATATGCATAAACATTTTTAATAAATATTTCAACGAAAACAAGCTAAAACACACTCTCATAAATTCCACTCCGATTTAATCCTCATAAAAAACTCACAACTTCATCACATAAATCAGAAAGACGTAAGCTTTTAGCTCGCTCTAAACAATTTCCAAAAGAAAGAAAAACGCTTAGATCTTTCGTTTGATAAATTATTTATGAATGTCCCTTCATCTTAAACCGACGAAGTGCCAAATGCGTACATACAAGCACATGCTTTTATTCAGTGGTACTTTTTCGTTAGATATGTACACAGAGATCTCTTTTCTTTGAGCATATTATAGATGTTTTAAGTGGGTACGTGGCGTGTTTTCGAAATTCCATTTTCACCCGTAAATTCTGAATAACGACGTGTGAAAACATCTCTGTCAAAGCGTCGAAAGGAACGGACATAAGCGTTCCTTTCACGGCCACATGAGTATGTGAACTGGTATAAATAGTTCTTCCGGATCTCTCTTTTCACTCTTTCCTCAAAAGGTTGTTTTTGTGAAAACGTTCTACACAGGAAATCATGAAACAACTTATTTGAGATAAAGTCTATCAACTACTAATATGAATTTTCAAGGATGGATTTTTCTATTCGATAAATTTAATACGTGCTCAAAACGGTAAAGAAAACATCGTAAGGTACCGAATTCACGGAGCTCTGCACGTATTTACCATTCTTATCGTGTTTGTCTTAATCAATAAGGCCAACCAAGCTGAATATAGATAGGTCCCGTAAGTGAGTAAAAAGTTCCACCTAACACGTATAAAATCATCTAGAATGGAAGCAACACATACCTTTACAATTAACAAAACATACCTTTAAAACAACATATTTGTTGGACATCTCTATCGAGACTTATGAAACAGATTGAGTCATCTCACTAACCCCATTTGCATGCAACATTAACTTACTACATGTTTGATACAGGTTAATAGCACTATCCCGCCAGCAGCCACTGTACACGATCCGGTGGCGGTCTCAGGTGGTCCGTGCCAACAACCGGCTCGGGCCTCCAACGCCGGTCCCGGCAGCAGCGGCCACTGCTGCCTGCGCAAAACTGGCGTTCATTCTCTACTGTTTATTGTGCGCAGTAATACTACAAATTGCGTTATAAAAGATCCGCTAGGTCACATGTAGTCCGCGCAAAGGCCATCCAACACTGGTTCAGGATATGTTGGCCGCTACTTTACTGACTGTTGTGTGTGGTTATGAATCGAATTACATTTTGTGCGTAAACTATTGGTAAACGCAGGTAACTGTGATATCAACCGCCTTGGGCTACCATTACCAGGATTCATGCCTAAATGAATATGTCTAGAACCTGTTGTGCGCGTTGATGCTAGAGACTGCAATAAAAACTGTGATCCGATAGTAAAAAGTGGTGATCGTGATATCAATCTGGCTGGGCCACCATCGTCACCTGGCATGCCAACTTGATACTTAATTTATACTGTTTGTGTGCATGTCACCGGTGACAATGGCCAAGTGAACGTTCGTGGCGGTTCTGTCTCTCGCAATGACATTATTCTCTGCCTAATGTGGACTGTGACGTTCAAACTGTGCTGTGAGTTATTAATGCTTTGTAGCGACTGCAACCAGTGTTGTAACTACGTATATACTAGCTCTATATTGCCTCATAATCACTATCAAACAAGCGCCTTGGACCACTTGTGCGTGTCACACTGCTGTCTAGTACCTACCAACTAGTGAATTTTGTCGTTATGACGGCAACCGAATAAGAGAAATTCGTCATGAAAATTAGAATCCTTTGTACTATGACATTGCATTTGCAGGGCAAATGAGAACTGTGCTTTGTGTTTGACTTTAGCCTGCAACCCATTGTCAAAATATGGAAGCCACTTTCACATTTTATTATTAAAGCTAGTTTCGAAGACATTACCATGGAAGTGTCTCTTGTTCATTTACCAGCGACCCGCATCTCATATATTACCCAAAAAAGTGGACTGTACATAATGAAACCAGCACATGACATCAAGTAAGTGCATACCTGACTTTTACTGTTGTCAATTTCATGTACGAGTCGTCAATTTCAGCTGTCGACGAAAAAAACTGTTTTGCAATATTTTGTAGCGAGTGGTAAATGTTTTATTTCCGAGCTGAGGTTTTGTGTTATGACATGGTAACACAAAACCTCCACTCATGGTTTATGTTAATCACGACACAGGGAATCCTAGTGGAGTAGAGTAGAGGGCTAGGCAAGACTAATGTACCTATGTATGTAACTGTTGAATATTTTATTATTATTATTTTTCATCTAACTAAACGAAGTCTTATTGCAAAATTTTGTGTGTTGACACATTATAGAATTAAAATAATACATCGTTAAAGAGATAAACTTAAAGCACACTGTACTTACATTAAATAAAACGTTTGTAGCAAAGATAACAGAAATAAACACAACAAAAAGATGAATGCAATATCACTTCTGCCCTAAATTTATGTTTGTGATAAATAAAAATTAGAATATGAACGTAAACACATATGTGAAGTTAATTTAAGGTTTTCGCTACAGGCTGTAACGACCACTATCAATAGAAAATTTAATGTTAATTATTTATTATTATCGAGTACTTTTGTGCCACTATCACGCTTAAAGGACCAAACAGATTTGGAGGAAACTTAGATTACACATAACCCATGGAATAGCAAAATTGACTACATTTTATCTTGGTATCACGCAAGCTTAACCTCGGGCGGAAGCTAGTTATATATCTAATAAGTATTCATTATAAGATGTGGTCGTTACAATCTTTATTGCAATATGCCTATAGCATCAGGGCAAAAAGGTTGTAAATACTGATGAAAATAGTTTTAATACCATACTACGAAATAACAATGAGTGTAATATAATTAAATTTTTGTGTTGGAACTGACAAATTTGGATTTAATTAATTCATTATTCTGTTTCGGTTGCTTTTGAAATTTTTCACCTAACATTATAAATACATTCACGAATAATAAATAAGTACTTAGTAATAATTAAAATTATATTCTAAGTAGGTATGCAAAATAAATATTGTCTTACTGTCAATTACGAGTTTATAGTGTAATGGAATGAATAGTAGAATTTTGTTATTTTACGGTTTTAACGTACGCTTGCAATTTATTTTCAAATTTGTTTAAAGTTAGTAAAAAAAATGTGTATCTAAATTGCGTAAGTACTCTTTAAAACAAAATTTTCATTTTATATATTAGGCTAAAACTGTCATGCAAATGACACACGGGATTTAAAAACAGCACAAAATTCATCAATCACTAAATCATTAAAACATCGCGAGAGCAAAATGTTTGCAATGGCATGGCATACCTTTTATTTCAATAATCAAATATTTTTCAAATATCATGTGTTTTGTATAATGATAACGCTTTACTTGCAAGATTATTTTGTAGTAATTAAATTAAAGGTAGCGATTTGTGTACGCTCGTTTTAGACTTCAAAAATGTTGTGAATCGAAGTTTTAACTAATGTTTCTCGTCAATTTTTGAAGCATACTTGTACGTAGATGATTAGGTTTCCAATCTTATGTGCAAGTAGAACAGAGTTTAGCAATATTTGCGAAGTCGAAACACACGCCAAGATTTTCACATGTAACTAGTATCATAGACAAGTAGATGTAAATAGCTCACGAAGGCCGGGATTACATCGTCGGTAATCACGGTTGTATAATTGACGATGTAGAGCCAGCCGTTAGTCTTAGGATTATCTATACGAATTGCTAATTTTAATAGGTAGACGATTCTACGAAATAACGTTTGTTACACCGAAATAAATAGATAAACAATCATGTTTTTGTTTTATTTCATCTCCGGTGCGGTGTTCAGGTTGTTTAGATCCTTTATCTTATTTACTTCTCTAGTTTTTTCTTCTATTTTGTGTTTATTATAATTTGTTTGTTTTTACTAGAATATTTTTTTCTGGATACTTAGAACCGATATACCGGTAGGTATTTTTCGAAAGGCATGTTGTATTATCGATTATCGTATTTAGAAGGTTTATCTAAGAGATCTTACATCTTTCATTTTATGCCGTACCTACAAAATAAGCTATGATCCATAACAGTAATTGATAATATAGATTATCCAATATCTTCTATTTTGATTTTTATTTTTGATTTTCTACTTCACTATGACAAAGTATAGTATAGTTTTAGAATTGTCTTAAAATAGCTTATTGTCTTAGGTTACTCGCAAAATATCACTAACTATTAATAATCCTAAGCTGTCAAAAAAACAGCTGTAGCTACATCGACTACATAGCCTAGTCGATGTGTAGCTACTTTCAAAGCCTCTTTTAATAAAATACAGTTTTTTATATTCATACAATGAGAGAAGAAGAACGAAAAGACATCCCGATTAAAATCAAATATTTATACCTTCGCAAAATTAGGGAAATGATTAAAAAAATATAAAAAATCTAAATTATTGGCCCTCTGTTTAAACATTATTTAACGAGTCGCTAAAGTTAACAAAATCAGGGGGGCAAACACCAGAGCTAGGGTTGTACTGAAAGTTGTTAAAATGTGAGAACACAAAAATGCTCAAAAATAATAAAAAAAATATCTTTAGGTGTAAATATCCATTTATATGTACTCGTAGTTTCTGATTTATATTACAAGGAATTATAGTATGAGATACATCGTTTTGAACCTATGTATGTGACTGCTAAGTATTATATATTACCTAATATATTTATATTGATACAATTTTGTCTTTACAAGCACTGAAATAGCTATTCATGTAAAAAATAGACTTGTAAATGACCTATCAGCTGTACCAGCAGCAGAGATAGACGTTTCCGGCAAAAGTCCGGACTACTACTAGAGCTTTATCAGTTCGATCGGGCCTCAGTTGAAACTTTCCATCTGAAATGTTCGACTCTGCCTTTCTTTAAACTTCCGCTCTCGCCTTTGAGGTTTCAGCCGGAAACTTCTCTACAGAATTGGAGTGCTTTTATTTTACCTCTTCATTTGTACAGCTATTACTCCCAGGATTGGTGCGAGAAAGGTGCTAAATTACTCTTGTTTCTGGGCGAATTATTTTGAGCAACCTATCAGTGCCCGTGACTTGGACAATAAAGTAGTTTTAGCTACTACTTTAATACAAAAGGTAGCTCGAATATTCGTTGAATGATGACCAAGTTGGTAAACGATACTTCCAATTGTTTCATTTAATATTGTCTTCAACCACGTTTTTCGTGTCCGAATGGCTCGCCAGTACAAAGTATCAATGCTACATGATCGAGTCTTTGAGATGCAAAGGAATAGGTAAATATTCGGTCGTAATTTGGTGGGCACTGATTTTTTCAGTAACTAAAGAGATTTCGGGTTGAATAGATTCCGCAATAAACCTCTTGTATCAGAATATGAAAAATGTGTGACTTCGAAGTGAATTGTAAAATTACTAGCTGAAACACACTGTAGTGGGTACGTCTGCGCGTTCATTCGCTACAGCTTCAGCAATCTCGAAGTTGTGAAGAAAAAGGCAGCTGGCAAAGCCTTCCGCGGGTAAAGTTCCTCGCATCTCGCCGCCGACGTCTTTGTGCCCCACTCAAAGGAAACGCAATTTAAACTACATGCGGGCACGGCAAATATTCATCCCCTTAACCCCAACTCTTTCGGGCACACTCGGAAAGTTTCACCCAAGGTCTCAACACGAGTCCACGCTCTGACTTCACAGAGTAGGTAACAATTAAACAAATCCAAATTATGGGGAACTTTTAGCGAACTCCCTGCAGTTCGTTAAAACTCTATAATTGGGTCCGTGAAAGCTACCACACATCGCGAAGCGAACACGTCCGACGCAGTAAAGGATTAGCACAAAATTTTGTATTGTATTTTCTGTTGTACGAGTACGTCCTTTGAGCGGCCGATTTAGATAGACGTGCCTTTGACACAAAGCATAAATATATTTCTCATTTGTTGTTAATTGCACGTAATCTTCAACGAAAATTACATTCTATAATTCCTTCGTATTGTGCTCAAAGACGAACACAATATATTATACAAGTTTGGAAAGTTAACAGTTACTTTTCTCAAGAAACAGATCTTATTGCCGACCGCAGTTGTAATTGGACAAAATAACAATGACTTTATTGTTCTCACTCGCTTCGCTCAGACTACAGTTATTTGTTGTTGCCCTCGTTTAGGTTTATGTCAAGCAAATTACTTAAAAACAAATGTTTTTAAAACAAAGAAAGCTTTGCAAAGTTCTAGAAAATTCAACATATTATTAGATGTCTACGAAAACTTGACTCATTTTTTTGATAGCACTACAATTTCAATTCACGTTAAAAGGAAATGTTTTTGATGTAATTGTATATAATTCTAAGAAGTCAGATTATTAATCTGGAACAAACTGAAATCTGCTTAAATATTATTTCTGCAAATGACGAGTCGTGAAAGTATCCGAAGTTCCCTGGGGCGGATTAGGAGCTGTCATGTAAGGAGTTTTGCTGTCTAGTTAGGGCCTAACGCTGAACTACCCACACTGGCAGACCCTCGTCTGCGAGTTCCTCTCATTATTCTAAACGTCAAATATTTCTTTGGTGTTACATTTTGTAGTCCACAAAGGAAAATCAAGGACTGTTGGTGGAGTATTTTATTAGTTACGAGTATACCTATGAGAAATGTAACAGAATAGAACACTGAAACAACTTGGACAAATCGAGGTCTGTTCTGTTGTATGTCTGTGTGAATGTACTCGTATGTTTATCCGAGCATACTTGTCAAACCGTTGATTTGATCTACATAAAATTTGGAAGGTGCATAGTTAGTACTATCAACTTTTTCTAATAAGTTTATACTAAATCGGTCAAGTGGTTGGCAAAAGATATCGGGTCCAAGGGGGTTAAAAAATTAGGGTCAAGTAGGGTGTCATTTAAAAAGGCTTTGAATACCTATTGTACGTAGGGTACGCTTTTACGTATAGGTACATTTGAAAATGATTCTCATATTCATTCTAGTCTATGGGTTTTGATATTAAAAGATAAAAAAATTAAAACATTTTAACATCAATTCTACGGATTAGAACACACGACTTTGATTAATAAGTTTAGAGAAACGATCAATTATTTCGTTCTTTGTAATTCACAGTCACCTAAATAAGACTAATTGCTGTATATTTAGCGATGCGACAATTCTTAATTGACCTTCATGACGAAGCAAAAGTTCCACATTTGTTAATTGGACTTAAGAATTAAGTCTTCGCTGCTGGGTTGTCGCTTTCGCTAATTGAGTAAGAAACTTATTTTTAACGTTTACTCAGCTTTGTTCCCTTGGAATGTTTTCAAGTTGCGAAATTTAATAAAAAACAAAGCTACGAAAATAATTAAAATAAATACAAGCCCAATAAATGTACGCGTTAAAATATTTTGCATTTAATTTAATAAAATTAAATGAGATTTAAATAATAAATAAACATTGGTAGATATTTTAAGATATAGGATAGTTTTTATCCTAATAGCTAACACGCGAATGAAACCGTGGGTAGAATATCATAAGCAATGTATAGTATAGGCGCTTATATTGATTTCGTTTTTCGGTAAGAATTGTGCAATACCAGGATAGGACATGAGAGATACATGAGACAGACACATGATCTAATACAGTGTTCATCTAAAATCAATTGATCGCGGCAAACAAACTGCCTGCTAGGAATAGGCGCTAGTATTGTTTATATTGAGTCTCGTATCGGTTATTCAAAAAAGAGTAAAATAAAATGTTCGATAGTTGAGCTGTTGGGCGTGAAATACGGTTAGTTTTGCGCTGAAGCAATTTCGGCGTGCAATGGTCCGGGAGAGTATCTACTGTACACTGTATCATGCACCTGCATCGTCTATCGAGTTTATCGAAAACAATACTCGTGGTACGTATACCATTATTATATTTGTTGGTGCTATAAAAACGTAACACGTCCCGATCTTGTGTGAAGAAAACTACCAGATGGGATATTTTATTCTCTAAGATTCTTATTAATAAAGTAAGTAACTAGGCAGGTAAGATAAAACAAATTGAAAAGGATTTCACATTAGATAAAAAGATATCACATTATCAAATTTACTCGTATTACTAATTAATTGTTAATCCAAACTTATCACATTTCGCAAAAATATTAATCAACAGAGTTCACTTTATTTATAACTAGCGACCCGCCCCGGCTTCGCACGGGTAGCATGTTATTATACATATAAACCTTCCTCCTGAATCACTCTATCTATTAAAAAAAACCGCATCAAAATCCGTTGTGTTACATACAGACGCGGGAAGCGGAAAGCGACTTTGCTTTATACTATGTAGTGATAGTGATAGCGATGTCAATCGGATGTTATGACAAAATAACTATTATATCGAAAAATGCAATTAGGTACCTCAGAACAAATAAAATACATTTTGACTCGTCTCTGCTTTGTTACGACATAAATAATGAGTACCTACTATTTGACGTTCCAGTATTGTGGTAAATCAAAACTCTACTCAAATGAGTGATGTGAGTGATGGTGCTCAAGGGAATTCATTCGTTTGTAGCAACCAATAGTCGTCGTAGCTTCTCGTAGCTCCCTCGTAGCACCCTCGTAGCAAACAAAAGGTGCTTTCGATCTTCGACAAATTACTTTCCTGAAGTTACCTACAACAATTTATCACTTGGTTTTTTCGGCGAATGAAAGATTGTTAGCGCTCAAAGTTCGATTTTGTGAGGCGGACAGTGAACAAAACAATATTTGTTTTGACTGTTTTATAACACAATTGTAAGCAGAATCAAATTTGCAAAGGTGAGTAAATTTATTCAGTAAATATAATCGTTGAAATTTTCCTATCTGCATTAAAAACGAAAAAAGATATGCCACATGTTTGATGCGTAAAAACTCTGTGGCTGCAATAATATATTATGAGCTTCAAAATATGACCAAGCCACTAGTATTTTGATTCATCTTTGCACATTACTAGTTTTATTTGGAAATCAACTATATTTTTCAAACGATCACCAATGATGTGGTATTGGTTACTGGGACCAAACAAAAACTTCTACCCTACTAATACATAGAGATACCTAAGTTTAAATAAAAAATACCGGTCAGAATGTACGCCCGCTTTAATATTAAGTGATGAGAATAGGTTGGTTTACGTGTAGACCGTCGGCTGTCACTTGAGCGAAGTGCCATGCGAGATTAAAGGCTTACCCGACTGTAGCCAAACAAATTACCCATCTAATGGGAGAGTAGTGCGGGCTGGCCGCGATCTCACCCACACCACCGATAATCCACACAGTTAAGAGTTTCAAGCCATTTTTGTAGGATTACCTCCGTCGCGTCGGTTCTGGACATTTTGATTTAGAACCGGCTATTTTAGTGGCTTTGCCACTACATTGCATTTTTAGCTTCAGGGTGGTTTGGAATAAATTTAAGTGTATCTATTTTGATAACGCTGTGTAGTAACTTTTCCTAGTGCTGCCTAATAAAAAGTTATTGTTATTATGTCTGATAAAGACTATGAAAAACCGGACAAGTGCGAGTTTGACTCACGCACCGAGGGTGTAAACAAACTTGTATGATGATGGTTTGTCTACCATGGAAATAAGATGTCAAAGATTTTTGGTCATTTTTAATTTTGGTAAGAAATTTAAAATTTTCGGATTTTTTCCTTTACGTTCCTTCTTGCCAAATTTCATGATACTAGCTCAAATATTCTAGGTTTTCCTCACCCAATAGTTTCGAAATAGGTATGCGACATGAATGGACAATAAAAAAAATATTATTGAAAAGCATTTGGTAGATTCAAAGATAGTTTTACCTCTTATCCATCGTAGAGTCTAGGTTCGCAGTTCAATCAGTAGCGTAAAGGACAGACGCGCATGATTGCATCGCTCCTTGTAGCCATGCAATCATGCTATTGTAGCGATGAGCCATGCGGTCGAGACAATCACCGATAAACAGCTACATTTTCAACAACAAGAGGTTTAAGTCACTCTTCTCTGTTTTGTTTTGCAATAACTGTGACTTTGTGGAACTACAAAGTAAAGAAGTAAATTAGGTCACCATGATTATATTTGTGGTGACCTATTTTACCTAGTAGTAGACTTGGCTTGAATTTCTATATGGCGTCTGTGAAACCAGGGATAAGTTACACATATACAACCTAACCTACCTAGAACCAAGCTAGTGTAAAAAACGTATAGTATATAAAACTAGCTGACCCGTGCCCGCTTCGCTGTGCGTAAGACATTTCTAATACCATCGCGGACTTTATTGTAGAAAAAAAAAAATATGTTTATTTACGACATCACATTAGAAACCTCTAAAATTATCAGTGTTTTTCTACTATATTATGCATGTATTATACATATAAACCTTCCTCTTGAATCACTCTATCTATTAAAAAAAACCGCATCAAAATCCGTTGTGTAGCTTTAAAGATATAAGCATACATACATACAGACGCGGGAAGCGGGAAGCCGGAAGCGACTTTGCTTTATACTATGTAGTGATGTACGAAAGTGTCGATTGCCTTTTATACGAGCATTAAGACTCTGACTCTTAATGTTTAGCATAGAGCAGTTCTGTTCTAAGTACGTACTCCTTGTTCTATATCTCCAGTAGGTACATACTTGCTCCACTTTCTGTTGAAAGCACCAGTTCTACTAGTTGTGCTAAACAATAATACTACTAGAATCCGCAAACTTTTTCTTTCGGCTCATTTATTAGTTTTCGCGTTGAGAAAACAATCAAATCGCTGGAAAATATTGGTAAAACATTGAAAGTCTTTGTACTACTTTAAAGTTTGGATTTGGGTGCCTACTAATGAGAATGATGTAGTTTTTAGCTAGTGTAGTTTCTATAGGTTTCATATCTTTTCTACATAGTACAAAACAAAGTCACCATCCGCGTCTTTTTGTCTGTATATCCTGTATTTCCTAAATTACACCCATGCGAAGCCGAGAAGGATCGCTAGTCTAATACAAAATTATCAATCTCTACGAATAAACGATCTTTTTGTTTACATACTTTGAGATGATTTTTGTGTGTGTAATCTGTCTAATCCTTCACTGTTAGTACCAACTTAAACAATTGAAACCTCTACAGTTCAAAAGTAGATAAAGCTGAGAATGCCCAGACACGTTTGAGAGCTAATAGTTGTGCGCTGCACGTACACACAGCTGCACCCAGAACGCGCGGCCATCTTGCTGCATACAAGTAGAAAGCAGATTGCAAAGTTGGCTGGTAGATAAGCACCTAGCGTTTACCGGCAAGCAGGCTCACTCATGAATAGAAAGGAGTTCTTCTCCGCGTCTATATAAGTTTGGTAGAAGGTTCAGGCACTAACCAGTATTTTATGTGAATGAGGCGGAGAAGGCGGAGACGCAGCCTCATCAGTTCGTTAAGCGACAAAGGACCCTGATGCTTCTTGCCTTTGTCTGGCGCCATCCAATGAGCAAAAAATGTAGGTACACTTAGTTTCCGCTCGCATTACACCGACTGTGTATGGCAGGAGCAAATCTCCGAGGAATACGGGCAATTACGAGCCGTCTGATTTTCTGCGGTTTCTACGATATACGAATATACGTGCATACTATTATGTATACTTCGTCCCCGAGGTAACAGTATCTTATTTGGGAAAGCGAGCATGACAAAAACGAGGGAAAATATTAATGTGAAAATGTGAGATATCAAAATGCCGGTGTGAACGCTTTTGTGTTCTTTGTCGGTGTCTGATTGTTAATCAAATCCGTCGTGTGTTGGAGTCCCTTCACTCGTAAATTTAGGTATGAGTAGGTGGTAAAGTTCAACCGTATATTACGGTTATTGGGATATTTGCGTCGCTAACTTGGCCCTGCGTTACATTGGCGCCCTATTATATTGTCGCTGCCTACCTTAATTAACGTTAAATTTAAACTTACTGTTACTAGCTGCGACGTAAATGTTTACCAAAATTCCAGCGAGATATTGAAACAAAATTTAAGGAACGTGTACCTGATTTATAAACTGTATCTACACGTAGACGCGATAAATCTTGCCTCAGCAGCTCCAGCTAAAGCGGTCGGACGACATCTCACCATTTACCATGACTTATGGGCACGTAGCATAGCGTTTTTGTCAAACCATGTGCTGCAGATTTCAGCGCTGTTTTCTTTGACATTTTTGTAATAAAATATCATATATTACGCTAAGTAACTTTTGTGATTTATCATTGAGTTAATTGCTTGAACTGAAAGTGCACTTTAACCAAATGCGACTGTTATCTACGGGTCTGTCAATCCCACTTCATCAAGTCCATTACAATAAGGTCCCGCCTTTATAAAATTTAATTTACTTTTGGGCGCACTACAAAAGAGATTTCAATTCACTTTCAACCGAAATTTAAATTGACAGGGTTGCTTCCAATCTCGATAGAATCAGCTTAATCAGTCAATATAAGGAGACATTTATATATTTTCTGGAAATACCTTTGTAAATAAAAAGGAATTTTGTGGTTTTATGAAACCACGGTAAAAGTGAAACTTTTAGTCTATACACTACACGGTCAGCTGATGGAACTATAGACGCCGCCATATTGGCCTCGGCTGATCTGACGAGCGCCTTTCACTTTATCCCTACTCCGCGGCCGACCGTCACGCGACATGCGACACACAGACCAAAAAAAATTAAATTGCGTAAAGTTGTTGTCATGAAGTACCAGATTTACAATTATCTGAAGTGTTTGGGATAAATATGCGCATCTCATTTAAGCTTATGAAGTTGTTGGACGTCCGATTTTATACCAATTACTAAAGTACACATGAGCTATACCAACCTACCGATGATGACCAAAATACCTACATTTTCCGGCTTGCTCCGCTAGCTAAAGTTTTTTGTCGTTTTAAGCTTGAAAATGTTTTTCATTCCTCCCATTAAAGTGATAAATAAAAATAATATCATTCACTTCTTTTGGCTTTCTCTAATTATGTTTAAAAAAAAAAAAACCGTCGAAAATGTTTCAACCAATCGAAAAGATGAAAGACGGCATTCGATTTTTAAGTTATAAGATGAAACTATTAGGCCGTGTCCCCATGTATGTGGTGCGGCGTCTTTCAACATGAAATGTTGTGTCGTCGTGACATGAAAAGACACGGCGGCGTGCGACGGAAAGTTGCCATGCAAATCGTAAGTCACCTTTTGATCGCGTAAAAGGCACCATTTCAAGTCACGGCGACCATGAGAAAGCGCGATGCTGCGCCGCGGAAAATCACTGGCGCGGCGTACCGCAGCAAATTTTTTTAGGGTTTCGTAGTCTACAAAATACCCTTATAGTTTTGCCATGTCCGTCCATCCAACCGTCTGTCCGCAGCTTAAAAGCTGTAATTTCGCATGAATATACATACTCGTATTAGTCACGCCGACAAAGTGATAGAATAAAATCTTAAAAATCATTTTGTAAGGGTGGGTACATGTAAAGTGGGTAAATGTTTTTTTTATTTCTCGTGTACTCCATGGGTGTCGTTTGATAGGTCTTTAAAAAATATTGTGAGTTTGTGAAAACATCTTTTCGATCAAGGGAGCCGTTTGTTAAATATTAAGCTTTAAAATGCAAATTTTTGTTGGAGTCGAGTGTCCTCCCCCCCCCCCCCTCGAAAAGTTAAACTATATGGCTACTATTGGCACTGATAGCCTCTGGGCTAAGCTGCGGACAGACGGACATGGTGAAACTATAAGGGTTTCTTGTAAACTACGAAACCCTACATTGCACGTGGCCCGACACGCACTTGGCCGGTTTTTCGTTGTTTTTCATTGATTTGAATAAAAAAATCGCTCGCTTAATGTAAAGCGGAGTAACTCAAAAAATTGATTTTTCGAGTTTTTTTAATAAAACGCATTATTTAGATGCAAATAATAAGTTGCGTTCAACAGGCGCTTCAAAGCAAGTCAATTGAACAAATATGTCACTAATATTTTTTTAAGTCTTGTATTGAAAAATCTATTCACAATAATAATTATTTTATGAAATGATATTAACGGAAATTTCATTGACTATACCTTTATAACATTAAAATTGCCCAAATAAATGTATATTTTTGTATTTATCCTATAATATAGTGTACGGCGAATTCGCAAAACTTTAAACTTGAATTACCAAAAAGTTGAAATTTTGGATTACTTCACTTTATTTATAAGCGTGCGAAAATGTCAACATAAAATTCTTTTGTTTCTTACCTTATAGTTAAACCTAGCATTTTCATGGCGCGCCATCGTGTCATGATTTACGACATGAAATGTCGACATTTACGCCTCGCATGGCATCT
Source organism: Hydriomena furcata (assembly GCA_912999785.1). Classification (NCBI taxonomy): domain Eukaryota; kingdom Metazoa; phylum Arthropoda; class Insecta; order Lepidoptera; family Geometridae; genus Hydriomena; species Hydriomena furcata. The sequence goes on from OU538824.1 coordinate 11,302,920, forward strand.
CTCCGTGGCAGGCCGCCATGACTTTTCAAGTTGCGGCGACGCGTATTTTCATATCACAACGACACAACTTTTCATGTTGAATGGCGCCGCACCACAGACATGGGGCCACAGCCTTACTAAGACTTCGCTATATTTTTGTATTTATCCTATAATATAGTGTACGGCGAATTCGCAAAACTTTAAACTTGAATTACCAAAAAGTTGAAATTTTGGATTACTTCACTTTATTTATAAGCGTGCGAAAATGTCAACATAAAATTCTTTTGTTTCTTACCTTATAGTTAAACCTAGCATTTTCATGGCGCGCCATCGTGTCATGATTTACGACATGAAATGTCGACATTTACGCCTCGCATGGCATCTCTCCGTGGCAGGCCGCCATGACTTCTCAAGTTGCGGCGACGCGTATTTTCATATCACAACGACACAACTTTTCATGTTGAATGGCGCCGCACCACAGACATGGGGCCACAGCCTTAGTCCTACAAAAATACAACTTAAATGCAATTACAATATATTTGGGACCAACTCTGGACTATTCTTTACTTATGCAAAAGAAAGAAAATCATCCAAATCAGATCAGCAGGTAAAAAGATATGCGCGATCACACAAAAAAGCAACAAAAAAATAATCTATTCAGGTCGAATTAAGACCCTCCTTTTTTCGTCAGTTCAAAAGGGTCCTCAACTCTGTGTGCCCAAGGGTGTCAACAAGTCCTAAGTTGACCCTGAGAGCACTTTATGCTTTTGTTACCATTTTGGAAACGAAAGTAAATAAATACATAAAGTATAAACAATTATTGAGTTTTCACTGAGACTAGACTATAAAGATAAGTGATAGAATAACTGTGAAAAATCTAAAATTAGTATAATCAAATAAAAAAAGAGAGAATATTTATCTAATCTAACTGAAACCTGTGGCTATCTACTTGTTTTATATCATTCTTTATAATTACTATATTACAAAACAAATGCTTGCCTAATAAAAATGCCTAAGATAAAGTCAGAATATCGGCACCAATCTTGTTGGTATTTGGGTAGCCAATATTTCAAACAATAAATATTATGTTACAACAATAATTGCAAATTACTTGTATAATAAAAATAAAAAAAATAAAAATATTGTCTCGACTGTAATCCCCAAGTACGGTAGACATCCTCTCAGATCTTCAGACGCTTAGATCCTTTGAAGATGTCTAGTGGGGATAGTCAGAGACACGTCCAAACATTATATTTGGCACATGCCCACATTTTGCAGTAGTAAGCATTCCATACGTGACAGGTTGCAAGCCCATCACCGCTTATAAGAACACTAACTGGTTTCCTCACGATGTTTCCCTTACCGTTGTAAGCACGTATTTTTGATGCGCATATAAATTTTCGAACAGAAAAATCCATTGATGCACGCCGGGATTCGAACCCACGACCTTCAGATTGAAAGTCGAGGTACATCCCACTCGGCCAACACGGCAATTATGTAATAATAATAAAATCAGTTAATAAAAACTACCATCTAAAATAGTCGTTTCGCAAATAATATTTCCATGCAGTTCAATAATTTACAGTTACTGGTTTGCTTTCCTTTGCCAGACCCCGTTATCATAAGTCTGGACTGCAATATCGTATATCTCAATCATTAATTCATTTACTCTGTGTAATAATAATCAATATCGAAGAACTATGAGCAACTATTACTGAGTAGGTACTTCTTAAAATACCTCATTCAGTTCTATAAAGATAAGAATACTGGTGTATTTAAGAGAGTATTGTGTTTTACCCAGAGTATAACCGTTTTGAGGAAACAAAAAGGTTTTGTAGTAACATTCAGAGATGTGTGTACCCCAAACAAATCAGGCATCTCATTGAGTACTACAAGTAGGTATTTATTTATTATCCTTCTGCTAGTAAGCGTAATAAATTTGATAACATTTTCAGCGACGAGAATGGCTGGGATCCATAAATTATTCAAGTTCGGTTGTTTCAGTGAGGCTCGGTCCGTCAAGGGACAAAGATAGAACGTTTCCAATGCTACCTGGGCCCTTAGCATCGGTCTCTCGATCGTTAACGAGTCCGTCGCATGTGCTCAATAGTAGAAAAGACAAAACATCAGTCACAGTTGTTGTTATTAATTGTCTGTATAGCACAAAAGCGCGTGTCGATACATGTGTATCGACATGTGTGAGTGATGTCACTACATCGTACTGCTCACTCGCCTTCGCTAGATAGAACAACTGTCCAAGTAAACAATAAAAAAATATTCAGAAATGATATAGGAGAATACGTTATACACATCACAACCCTACTGCTACCTTCGCAAGATACAACAACTGACAAGTAATCAATTTAAAAAAATCAGAAGGAAAATAGGAGTATACTGTTATGGGTAAGTTGTAAAACAGTCAACAGATCCCGAACGACAGACTCAGTTCAAAAAACTTCAGAAATGTGTGCTAAGTGCGCAGTTCCAACCATGTTGTGTGGGATTGGTCCAATCTGTAACGAGCAGAGCAACAACATTGATAAGATGGAGCTTCTGGAAGCTTTGTGCAATGTTTGTGAACACACAGTCTTTTTTACACAAATAAATATTGCGCTTGACGTTTGTCTACCATTACAGATAGGTAGAAATATAACAATTCAATAAAAAAAATGTATTGATAATAATTCATTAAAACTTTAGCTATTCATATTTTAATAGGGTCTCTAAAAATAAGGTCATATCAGCATCGAATATCAAATGCCAGTCCACAGTCATTGTATTTAATACACTCATTAACCCTGCCATTACACACTTCACTATCACTACATAGTATAAAGCAAAGTCGCTTTCCGCTTCCCGCGTCTGTATGTATGCTTATATCTTTAAAACTACACAACGGATTTTCATGCGGTTTTTTTTAATAGATAGAGTGATTCAGGAGGAAGGTTTATATGTATAATAACATGCTACCCGTGCGAAGCCGGGGCGGGTCGCTAGTTATATATATTCATACAAACTAGTTGTCCCGACAAATGTCGTCCTGTCAAATTTCAGAAATCCCATAAAAAAAGCACTTGCAGTTTCCCTATTAGGGATTATTTTTTATATTGGTATATAGATACGAGTAACATAGATACGAATGCCACTTGCATTCGTATATGTCATCATAATATACTGTCTCCTAATTCTAAAGATCATCGAATGAACTCGATTACCCAATAAAGAACCGATGTTTCGACTTTAAAGAGCTTTGTAAACAACAAAATTAAACGAGATTAAGCGCTTTATATTTACGATGTAAGACGCTACTCCTTATTAAGGGGAATACAATTACGCAGTGCCAGCAATTCAAGAGGGTCTAGGAGCAGATTCCTAAGAGCTGGTTCACTTTAAAAATATTTTTAAGGAACCCACGAAATAATATCATAGAATAAAGTAAAAAAAATGAAACTTGTTGTCGACTAAATAGTTATTGGGTAGCAGTGGATGCCTTCTTTAGTAAACAAAAACTCTCTTTGCTACTTAGGAGTGAACAAGCTGTAGCAACATTGTTTGTGATTCAGAACTGTTTAATTATAGCGGCATAAATTGTCTCAGAGCAGATAATTTACCAGCGCCCAGACTTATTTTATTGGAACTCGTAAAATTAACCACTATTTCTTAAATGCTGTAAAAACCTATAACTTAAGATTCTGAAACGATTCTTACCCTCGTATTCAAGAACGACACTATGAGAACACGCACTCACAGTGGACGAAATCTTTTTTCATAAAAATCACTTTATGTGTTGAGCGGCACTATAGCGCACGCTACGCTCAACTCTGCCTAGAGGCACACGACAATGTGCCTCTAGTCACACTATGCAGTGTCGCATAACACATAAAGTGATTTTTATGAAAAAAGATTTCGTCCACTGTGGGTGCGTGTTCTCATAGTGTCGTTCTTGAATACGAGGGTAGACGTTGAAGATAAACTTTGTAGATGTGGTCTGTTTGTGCTTGTTTCTATATATATATTTTTTATCGTAAGAGAAATCTTCTCCACAACTCTTTTACTATAAAAGTATAAAAATAATAAAAATCTATATTTTTGCTTACAAAATCTAGATTGCCTTATTATAGAGCAAGGTTTTTATTTTTAACAAAGTCAAAGTGAAAAGGTTTTTGGAAGGATCACTTTGAAACGTCTTAGAAACTAGGTGAAGCTACGAAAGAAATAATCATACTAGAAGAATAAGATAACAAACACAAAACAAGGTAAAAGCTAAGAAGTATAATAACAATGTAAAATAAATAATGAAAGAGTTCTTACAATATTGTTTAGTACATACCCACCTAGTATTTTTTTAAATACCTTATTTAATTCAGCGAAGGAAGGTTTTCCTAGGACATTTAAAAACAACGAATTTTATTTTGACTTCGAATTTTGTAAAGTACGAGTAGGTACCTTTATAACATTTTTAGGGTTCCGTACCCAAAGGGTAAAAGCGGGACCCTAATACTAAGACTTCGCTGTCCGTCTGTCTGTCACAAGGCTGTATCTCATGAACCGTGTTAGCTAGACAGTTGAAATTCACAGATGATGTATTTCTATTGCCGCTATAACAACAAATACTAAAAACAGAATAAAATAAATATTTAAGTGGGGCTCTCATACAACAAACTTTTTTTTTGCGGTTTTGAATAGATAATGGTACGGACCCTTTGTGCGCGAGTTTTTTTTATTATACTTACGGTATTGTTACATTGAAGTAGATTTGTGTTTATTTTTAAACGTTGATTACGTTACCTATCTCGTAGCTTCCTAATTGTAACGTTCACACTTGTGTGTTCTAGAAAGGGTAAGCGTGGTGAGATCCTTGATCAATAACAACAACAGATTTCCAGTCTTGCTTGACATCCGACTGTGTTCACGGTTCCGCTGTCAGTGCAGTCGTGACACCGATTCTTCGCGAACATAGATAGATAGATAGATAGATTATAGAAAATACGTTAATGCACACCATAAAAAAAAAACAAATAAATAATAAGCATACATAACCAAAAAAACTATGCTGAACAGTGGGCGGTTTTATAGCTAATCTGCGATCTCTACCAAACAACCTTTACATACCCAATCGTCAATCATTTATTTGATTCACACAGATACCTAAATAAATAAGAGTACATCAGGACACTACAATAATAAACTGCTTATAAGCGTCATACGAATATTTTGCAGAAACACCAGCTAAATATAAAAAATTGAAGCGATGGCAATCAAACTGGCAAGAAGTTTTAATAAATGTCATCAAGCGGCTCCAAAAATGATATACGACTATTTCCAGCGGCCGACGGAACACTGAAAAACGCTGCGTCAAGAGCCTTTCATACGAGTAATATCGGCCTTTTTTGGAAATTCATGGTATTGGTTATTAATTAAATTGATCGTTCAGCCATCACTTTTAAATACTGCTTGACAACGTATTCAAGCCTTCTTACTTTGAAGAGTGGATATATTAATAACTAGCTAACCCGTGCCCGCTTCGCTGGTCGTCAGATAGTTTCACATCTGGTATTCCAATCTTCAAAATAAATAATAGCCTATATGTTGCCGAGGACTAATAGCTACATACCAAAAAAAGTTTGTACAATACGTCCAGTAGTTTTTGCGTGAAAGTCGGACAACAGACAGACAGATAGACAACAATTTCAAAATGTTTTTTTTTGACTTGTGTTTCTTGTATAAAGGCCCCTAGGAGTTTTTTTTTTAGTTTCTATTCAATGTCCAGAATTGAACTCTTCTACAGTTTTATCACTACATAGTATAAAGCAAAGTCGCTTTCCGCTTCCCGCGTATGTATGTATGTATGTTTGCTTATATCTTTAAAACTACACAACGGATTTTGATGCGGTTTTTTTAATAGATAGAGTGATTCAAGAGGAAGGTTTATATGTATAATACATGCATAATATAGTAGAGAAACACTGATAATTTTAGAGGTTTCTAATGTGATGTCGTAAATAAACACATTTTTTTGCGCTTACATTGCAAATGCTGGCTGAACCCCACGAGACATCAAAATAATGTACTACAGTATTGTACACCTTAAAAACGTCTACAAAAAAGTCCACGATGGTATTAGAAATGTCTTACGCACAGCGAAGCGGGCACGGGTCAGCTAGTTATATGTATAGATAGAATATAGAATAGATATAGATATAGAAGAGTATAGATTACTCGTTGTAGGTACTAGGTTACAAAAAAGTTTCACTTTGCACGTAATAAGCTAAGTCACCCTTGTAAACTCGAACGAGTACTTAAGATACACACATCCTTAATGTGTCCCTATCCGACCCGCTACTTCCAACTCTTTTGTTCCTTAGAGAGCATTAAGCGCGAAAGTTCTTCATGCAGTCTCTTGTCTCAGCAATATTATTAAATCATACGCGGAAGAAACATCTACAAAGCATTCGTACCAAAAACTTTATACAAACAAAACCAGCGTTGAAATAATCTTTATTTATTACAGGTCTTTGTAATAAATAAAGAGGATTTAGTCTTGGAAAGTGGTGTGACCATACGTTCATATCGCTGCTATTTCAGGTTAAAGAGTAAACCATGATGACTAAGCGCGTGCAACTTTTATCTATTTAGGTATACACGTCGAGGCAAAAATAATGGTCTTACTAGCCATGTTGGCCGAGTGGGATGTACCTCGACTTTCAATCTGAAGGTCGTGGGTTCGGATCCCGGCGTGCATCAATGGATTTTTCTGTTCGAAAATTTATATGCGCATCAATACGTGCTTACAACGCTGAAGGAAAACATCGTGAGGAAACCAGTTAGTGTTCTTATAAGCGGCGATGGGCTTGCAACCTGTCACGTATGGAGAGCTAACTACTGCAAAATGTGGGCATCTGCCAAATATAATGTTTGGACGTGCCTCTGGCTACCCCCACTGGACATCTTTAAAGGATCTAAGCGCCTTAAGATCTGAGAGGATGTCTACCGTACTTGGGGATTACAGTCGTGATCCTATTTTTTCTCCGAGCATAGTATATCCAGGCATTCGGGTCTATGGAGATATCTGGAAACACATTTGGCACATGCCCTCCTTTTGCACAAATAATACTTTATCACTGACTGTAAAATTGACGATATATTCACATTACGATACTTTGATCGTAATTGTGCTCAGAATTAGCAAGTGATTGATCTGTTTGCTAGTTATCAATATATCAAACTAGCAGAACCGCGTCAGACGTTGTCCGGACCAAATTTAAAAAATCGCATAGAGTAACGCACGTATATGACGACTGATGTCAGATTTTTTGCACACTAGCGCCATCTATACCAAAATCATCCCTTTTGCATTTTTTAATCATTTTGGGGTGGTTTTTCGTATTTTAAAGTAGTCTGTACTGTACCTACTAGATTCGAAACAGTGAAGTTAAATTCGTATTGTAGCAATATAATATCTGTCTAATAAAAGAAGCCTAGTTCCTAACTGACAAAGCATATGAATGTCTTTTAAGCAAAAAAATAATAATAATAAATAAATAAAAAAAATAAAAAATAGGATCACGACTGTAATTCCCAAGTACGGTAGACATCCTCTCAGATCTCCAGACGCTTAGATCCTTTAAAGATGTCTAGTGGGGGTAGTCAGAGGCACGTCCAAACATTATATTTGGCACATGCCCACATTTTGCAGTAGTAAGCATTCCATACGTGACAGGTTGCAAGCCCATCGCCGCTTATAAGAATACTAACTGGTTTCCCCACGATGTTTTCCATCACCGTTTTGAGCACGTGTTTTTGATGCGCATATAAATTTTTCGAACAGAAAAATTTATTCGCCGGGATTCAAACACACAACCTTCAGATTAAAAGTCGAGGTACCTCCCACTTACTATGTAAATGAAAAATACCTATCTGTTGTTAGTAACGTAATTTGAGAACCCTTACGTATGGCATAACTAACAAGGAGCAGCTGCAAATCAAGGTAAGGTTTCACGGTACGAGATACACAAGATTATTTTACACGTGTTTATTTTAAATGTTTTTTCGTGGTGCTGTCGATTTTTCACGATATGTTTCTATCGCGTGTTTCACACTGTCCGCAACAAATAGTTGTAAAAAAATTAGAAATGCTCTCTACCGGTGGTTAGCCCAGCTCTATAGTTGCTTTTTATAGCTGCATCAAAAGTTACCGCAAAATGTCGACGTGTGTGAAAGCTCTACTGTTAAATTTTCATTTTGATATAATTCTAGTTCATAACAGAAATAATATTCTAGCGTAAACTGAATGTCTACTCTTTTCTACACGTCGTATTATTTGCCATAAATTGCGAGTGTAGATTATATGATAACCCATTACAATGTTTTATACACTTAGGTATGTTATAAAATTTACGATAAAAGGGGTTATTTCACAAGTGATGGGGAACGCCAGGAGTATAAACATAAAATGTGCAGATGTTGCCATATCTATGTTATAATCTTTGTCAGTACATTTAAGTTCCAAACAGAGTGGGCACTCAAATACACTTGACACCCCGCTCGTAGGCCCTTGACATCGCGACAGCCAGTTTGGCAAGTGGCATCCTTTATGTGGAGGACTCTGCGGCTTGTTCATAATATTTCTGAAGTCCACGCGAAATTATGATATTGTCTCAACTGGTCTAAACATAGATTGAAAATATGTCTATTTCATTCACTCGTTATTGAAAGAATTAAACATGCGATCATGAATCTAAGTACGAGTAAAATAGCACCGTAATATCTCTTAAAATTTGAATAACTCACCGCATTTGCACTTTCCCGAACCTGTTCCGAATGACCCACTTATGACCCATAAATCCACTTAAAGCTGGTCCGATGCCGAGGTAATTTTCGGATTATGGAGAACCAAAGTCATCAATAGGTATCTGTCACATACACTATTTTGCGCTAACTAGAATCCAACCTCCTGGGAGTACAAATTCGCGGCCAAATACCAATTTAATCAGCAGCGAATGCGAATACACGGTGCAATTGCTACATCATTTCAGCTTCGTATAAACTCTAATCCAATTAAAATGAAGGCGGATGTTGTTACCAAAACAATGTCTTGTTACAAAGCAGGCATTGTCTTCAGACTTACAAAGACGCCTCGAGGTTAGAAAATCTAGTTTTGCTAAGATAAGTTGAGACTGCTAAGACATTTGAGAAAAGTATGTCAGTCAGCTGCAGAAGTTGATGAAATTTTCGGAACTTAGTAACTACTAGCTGATCAGTGCCCGCTTCGCTGGTCGACAGATAGTTTCTCATCTGGTATTCCCATCTTCAAAATAAATTATAGCCTATATGTTGCCGAGGACTAATAGCTACATAACAAAAAAAGTTTTATCAAAATCCGTCCAGTAGTTTTTGCGTGAAAGCCAGACAACAGACAGACAGACAGACAGACAGACAGACAGACAAAAAATTCAAAATGTAATTTTTTGGTTTGTGTTACTTGTATGAAGACCCCTAGGAGTATTTTTTTTAGTTTTTATTCAATGTACAGAATTGAACTCTTCTACAGTTTTATTATATGTATAGATTTATTTTAGGAGCTGATGACAACTTCAAAACGATTTTATAGCTGATCTATAAAGTATTCAGAACCCTTGGATTGTTACAAAATGGTGAAACGGACCCTTATGGAACCCTCGGTGCGACTTCATCCGTCCGTCCGTTTGTCATGGCTGAATATTTCAGCAACTATCAAAACGATCAACTTGAAATGTTAAATACTTAACATGTCGGAGTACGATAATCTATAGTCTTTAAACATTGTGGACGTGGAGTATGTGGTAGCAGTAGGTAATCAAGTTTACAAATATTGGTTTAGTAGTAGTAGTAGAAGCCGTGTTGGCCGAGTGTGAGGTACCTCAACTTTCATTTCGAAGGTCTGGCGTGCATCAATGGATTTTTCTGTTCGAATAATGTATATGCTGATGTAAACGCTGAAGGAAAACATCGTGAGGAAACCAGTTAGTATTCTTATGAGCGGCGATGGGCTTGCAACCTGTCACGTATTGAATGCTACTTACTGCAAAATGTGGGCATGTGCCTTATATAATGTTCGGACGTGCCTCTGACTACCCCCTCTAGACATCTTCAATAATCTAAGCGTCTGGAGATCTGAGAAGATTCCTACCGTACTTGGTGATTACAGTCGTGATCATATTTATTTTTATTTTTTTATTTACCGAACTGTATAATACGAGACGAATACAACGTGGACAACTCAATCAGCGAACTTCTACGATAGATAGTAAATATTTGATTGCTTCGATTCATCAAAGTGTGTCGATGCTTTATATAAGGTTTTTACATTGAACTGTATATGACCTTCATGTACCATCATCATACATGATGTATGGTACATGAAGGTACACAATGTACACACCACATCATACATACACACCAAGCTACTCCCGAAAACTTAGATCATGTATCTTCATCGATTAATCAATCACCGAAATAAATTAAACAAATTGGTACATTTTTCAACTTAATAATTCAGGTCATTTTCTAAAATTCCAATTACTGAAAAGTAATATTTTTTACTTTGGCCTCAGTTAATTTGGCAATTATTGCTTTCTCTATGGTCTGTAGCTTAAATCATTTGGTAGAATATGAAAAAAGATATCCTCCATCGTTTTTGATCGATACAAGAACAGTGATAATTCTTCGAGATAAAGCAATTTTTGTTCCACATAAGACGTTAAAAAAAATAAAAAGCGTTTATTCATTGAAATCACTAGGATCATTTAGAATCGTCAAATTTCGTTAAGTTTAATTTAATTTAATTTAGTTAAATTTTGTTCATTGTTTGTGTTTTTTTTAGTCTACTTATTTTTAATACAAAATTAATCTTAATTATTATTGATAGAGCGAGATGGAGCAGTCCCAGGCTTTTTGTCGTCTAAATATGAGATATACTCGTAAGTAAGGTAAGGTGTAGCTGGCGTTGTGTTTTCAGTTATCGGAAGTAATCACTACATAGTTTAAAGCAAAGTCGCTTTCCGCTTCCCGCGTCTGTATGTATGTATGTATGTTTGCTTATATCTTTAAAACTACACAACGGATTTTGATGCGGTTTTTTTTAATAGATAGAGTGATTCAGGAGGAAGGTTTATATGTATTAAACTCGTGCGAAGCCGGGGCGGGTCGCTAGTCTAAATATATTTTCAACCGCGTTCAAGACCGTCAAAATGCGACCTCCGGTCACAGTGAAATCACGGTATGTCATAGTGCTGAGTACGTCCATACACTGGGGGCATTTCCAACCCGCGGCGGGCGGCTTTACGCTTTAGCTCATTTCACTGCCGCCGGGCCGACGGCCGTGACAAAATACTCTTGCCGTAATTATACACTCTATTATTTAATTATACAGAGCAATTTCGGAATTTCATAAAACGAGAGAGAAATTGTATAAGTAGGGGTTTTAATTGTTTCGAAGTGGGCTGTTGGACAACTGTTAAAATGCGTTAATTGTTCTATTAACATGTGATTAAAGTTACTTGAGGCTGTAGGTAGTATTTTGAAGCAAGGTCAGTTTTATATTACGCAGCATACAGTGTTTTTGTGTAAGTACGAAAATTTAATTGAATGTTGCAGTAGAATTTTTAGTTTATCGTGTATAGTTCTATACAATAGTGTCGCTTCTTTTAAAATATAAATATGGCTATTTACCTCGTTTTTTCTTGTATTGATGATGTTTTGAGATAATTCAGATGCTCTTCATCATGAGCATCGTTCGCGACCGCGATCAACGGTTGATCAACAAATACTGGTAATCCACGTTAGTTTTAATTCTAGTGTCGATTCTGTTGTTGCATTTTTTCGAACAATTATTTTACTCCTTGCTTTTTTAATTTGAAAGAAAGTGACGGCAGAGTTTATTGTGCTTTCAAACATTCAAAATGTTCTTATTGAAGAGACGTCCTAGAAACATGACCACACTCAGGCCTTTGAATTAGTAATCAATGAGTTTCCAAAATCTAGTGTCTACTTTCATCTTTTCTTTAAATAATAACATTGTATGTTATTATACGGAATAACTATCATTATATTTCAAACAGCAAACCCAACCTAGTTGGTACTCGTAGGTAGGTACTAACAATACAACAATAGGATGGTACACAGATAATTTTATTGGAATTGCCAATAACGAAGCGCAAACATGCAAAACTAAGCAAACCAAATCAATGACACCTGTTACAGAACCCACTTTTACTACACCTAATTCTGTAGGTTTTTTCGTTTATGCGCGCGCGTTGTATGGTAAATATTAGAATTTCGCAGTAGGTAAAAAATCATAGAATAGGTCACCATGCAACTCTTTCGTTTGCGAAGAAACGCAACTTCGGAAACTATTTTATCCCTTTTATACCCGTGAATAAAACACTAAAGTACCATACCAACTCTGCCGCTACGTGCGTCCGACACGTGATTGTCAATGACTGGCGTACCGTGATGACTGACCGACACGCGCTGATCAAAACGTTGGGCGTTCGAGTATTCACCGAATTAACACCCATAACACCCTCCCAACATCCAGCAGTCCAATTCAATCGGCATACATCGAGCTATTTCTAGGAATCTGTACTGTACACCGCGTGCAAACAATGCCTATGGCAGCGAACAACCGGTTACCTTGTCTCTCTGCTTATCAATGCGTTGCCTTCCAATTTACATAACAGCTAGGTATTTCAGAAGCTTGATATAACTCCTCAAATGCTTGATAAAGATAGATGCCTATTTTTTTAGAGTTGTTACCCATCTTTAGGTGCTTCGATAAATAACTCCTGCTACCGACCGCTGCAATGACGTCAAACACACGTCTTATGTTGACAGTAGTCACGGTGGTACTGATCTATGGGCGGCGCGTAGTCCGCCTTTGCTTTTAGAATAAATGAATGATATAAATTATGTATGTCGCCGCGTCGATTTTATGGACTGTAAAATAAGATTGATTTTAATTAAGATGATTAGCAATGAGAATTAGTAAAATCCTAAAATCCTTTTAATTTACTTTAATATTAAGTTGATTCATAGAATCATGATTTCTCAATCTGTTTCGTAAAATTATGCACTGTTTTGATTTTTATTTTGACAATTATTTCGCAATCAAAATAATTGTCTTTTAATTTCTATGTTGTTATTAATTTATTATTTTTATTTCCAAAATTATTTAATAATTTTGTAGTAATTTTAAAATTAAATTCAATCTATTTGAGAAATGTTTTGATTAATGAAATCATAAGGCTCTGAATTACTTTTAATAACGATCAATTTATTACAAGGTTATTTCTCACTTTAAAAATGATTTAATAATTGAATTAAGATTTATGGAAACTATTTTTGTTAATTTGTGAATCGTTTAAGCATAAAACAATTAATTGTAATTTTAAAAGATAATTGAATTTTCTGCTAATTATTTTTAATAATTCCAAAAAAGCTTAAAATAAATCTGCAATTAGTTTTAGAATTTACCATGTAAAAGTTAACGTAAGGTTCTAGCGTTTCTGACGCCATCTGTCGAATTTGGAGCGGAAGCTCGGTAGAATCGACGATGACGTCAGTATCTTGTTATAAAGAAACGGTTGTGAAGGTTTCGGGGGGTACTTGTGATTGAAGCGGCGAACCGAAAGCATTGTAAGTAGTCACTCTGAATAAAATAGCTTCAGCTTATAGAATTTGTCGTTTTTATTTTGTGGCAGTCGCAATAACCTTTTGTAAGTAATTATCAATAGTTTGAAATAAGAGTAGTGCTTAAAATATAGAACCGATGATCTGATAATAAGGTCAACGGTTTTGCCCATTTTAAAAACCCAGGTTTCCCAACTACTTCGATATCAGAAGTGGGATAGTTTCACGATCCTCTTTCTGTCCCGGTTATAATTTATTTTTTCAGATCCTGACATCACGCATCATGAGCGAGCCTGAGCCGGATACACCTGATCCGAGCGGGAACGTGCCTGGAGCCACGACACCGTCGGTCGCCGGCAGCCTACATGCTACAACCTCACAGGAACCAGGTGTGTCGCAGCCGAGCACGATGCCTATGAGTGCGTCTACTAATCCACCTACGACACCACATCAATCTGGTAACGTACCACCTGAATTTTTTTTAAACATGATGACCATGATGCAAAGTATGAGTGAGCGATTGCTGAACCAGCAGCAGTCTTTCAATAAGGTAAAAATAACTGATGTTTTCCTACCGTCTTACGATCCGGATGGAAACGTAGGGGTTAGAGAATGGTGTAATCACATTTCTACAGCGAAAAACACTTATAAACTTAGCGACTATGACATTCGTATGAAGGTAACTAGCCTACTGAAAGGTCGTGCTAAAATATGGGCTGATAATTGGCTTGTGACTACATCGTCATGGGATGAACTGCAGCAAATAATCATTACTACATTCGAGCCCGAAAGCCGCTACTCGCGTGACGTGGTCAAATTTCGGGAACACACCTACGACCCGTCCAAAGATATTGCGGAATTTCTAACTCAGTCTTGGATTCTATGGAGACGCGTGACTAGAGATAAGCTTGATAGTGATGCTGTAGAAGCGGTGATTGGAACGATTAGTGACGAACGCCTTAGAATCGAATTAATGAATGCCAGAGCTACCTCAGTGCCCGAATTGATTTCTGTTGCCTCATCTATTCGCGTTAAGCGCCCCAATCCTCATCACCACTCGAACCAACCACCACCAAAACGTTCACGGTTTTCCGTTAACAACCAAACTAATGCTCTTTACTGTAACTTTTGTAAAAGATCTGGCCACTCTTTTAGTAACTGTCGTAGTAAAAATTCTAGTGAGCAACCAATAGGGAAAAATTCTACCGCAACGCCTACCCCAACTTCCAAGCCTGTACATTCTAGTGATAAGGTCTGTTCATTTTGTGGAAAAAGTGGTCATCTTTTCGACACATGTTTTCGTCGGGATAAACAAATAACATCTAGTATAAATTCAGTTTCCACCAAAGGACCAAGCCTTAACACTATGTATATGCGCGTAGATGATAAAGTTGTAAGTACCGTGTTCGATAGTGGAGCCGAATGCTCTGTCATGCGTGAATCCGTTGCAAACAAATTACCAGGGCGTAGGTGTCAAACGGTTAGTTACTTACGAGGCATAGGACCATTTCCGGTAATCTCACTGACTACGTTGACGACGGTATGCGTCATAGACAATATTAATGTCGAGATATTGTTTAACATCTTGCCTGACTACGAAATGACGTCGGACGTCCTAATTGGCGCGAATTTGTTACACGAAACGGGTTTCAGTGTTATAGTAACCAAAGATAGCGCGAAGTTAATTTCTCATCCTCGCGTTATGCACATGCAATCTAAAAACCCTTTATTCGACCAATTAGACCATGACTTGACAGACGAATCTCAAATTGCCCAATTGTTGACTTTACTCAATAAATATTCTGATGTCTTCACACGTAGATTCTCCAAATCTCGTGTTAATACAGGAGAGTTGGAAATTCGCTTGAAAAACAAAGACAAGTTTGTCGAGCGAAGACCCTATAGATTGAGCCCCATTGAACGTGAAAAAGTAAAAAATATTGTTGCTGAACTGATAGATAATAACATTGTTCGCGAAAGTAGATCTCCCTATTCCAGCCCGATCATTTTAGTAAAAAAAAAAAATGGTGACGATCGTATGTGCGTTGATTATAGGGAGCTTAACTCTAATACTATTCGCGACCATTACCCTCTTCCACTGATTGCAGACCAAATTGACCAACTCGCTGGTGGGCAATACTACACGACTTTAGACATGGCTTCTGGCTTTCACCAGATTCCAATTGCACAGGAATCTATCGAAAAAAGTGCCTTTGTTACACCGGACGGGCTTTACGAATATCTTACAATCCCATTTGGGCTTTGCAATGCTGCGTCCGTGTATCAAAGATGCATAAATAGGGCCCTAGGACCCCTTCTTAACTCCGGTAGCGCTAATAAAGATCATAACGACTCTGTAGCTCAGGTATATATCGACGACGTCATAAGTAAATGCCGTGACTCTTCTTCTGGCCTAGTTTATTTGGAAAGAATCCTCATTGCATTACGTGAATCAGGGTTCTCAATAAACATTGATAAATGTCTCTTTTTCAAACGCTCCATAGAATACCTAGGAAATGTAGTAGAGGATGGCAAAGTACGTCCAGGTCCCAAGAAGATTGAAGCTTTATTAAAGGCCCCAGTACCAACTACTGTTAAACAAGTTCGCCAATTTAACGGTTTGGCTGGATATTTTCGTCGTTTTATCCCTGATTTTGCATGTACTATGGCCCCCCTTTATGACTTAACTAAACAAAGCACTAAGTGGCAATGGACTCACGAACACGAACAGGCACGTCAGAAAGTCATTCATCACCTCACTTCAGCGCCCGTCCTCACAATTTTTCAAGAGGGACAGCCCATCGAGTTATTTACTGATGCTAGTAGTCTTGGGTTTGGAGCGATACTCATTCAGATAATCAATGGTCGACAACATGTTGTAGCTTATTTTAGCATGCGCACAACTGACATAGAAGCCAGGTATCACTCTTACGAACTCGAGACTCTGGCGGTGGTCCGGGCTATCAAGCACTTCCGACACTTTCTATACGGACGTAAGTTTAAAGTTGTCACGGACTGCAACGCACTAAAAGCCTCTAAGCATAAACAAGACCTACTGCCCCGAATACATAGATGGTGGGCGTATCTTCAAAACTTTGAATTTGACATAGAATACAGGAAGGGCGAGCGGATGCAACATGCAGATTTCCTCAGCCGAAACCCAGACCCTCTCTCTGTCAACGTAATGTCAAACAATTTGGACTGGCTCAACATAGAGCAGCGTCGTGACGCCCAGCTGCGACCTATCATTGATGCCTTGCATAAAGAAGACAATGTCCCTAGTTATTGTCTTGAAGGTAATGTACTAAAATACGAGAGAAACGATCCTATTCTAGGTGAACAAAAGCTAATTGTTGTGCCAAAAGCCTTTCAGTGGAGCCTCATTAATACGTTCCATACTGCTCTGAAACATCCGGGCTGGGAGAAAACTCTACATAAAATTAGAAACACCTATCATTTCGACAAAATGAGCACAACCGTTCGAGACTTTGTGGACAACTGCGTTGTGTGCAGGACTTCAAAGCAAACGTCTGGAGCCACTGCTGTACAACTACACCCCATCACCAAACCAACCGTACCATTTGAAGTTATACACATGGACATAACTGGTAAGCTAGGTAGTTCCGATAACCAGGAATACGTCGTGGTTACAGTAGATGCCTATACTAAGTATGTTCTGCTTCGTCATACCAACGACAAAAGTCAGCACAGCTCTCTCGCAGCACTAAAACAGGTGATTCACCTTTTTGGAGCCCTGCGGCAGATCATCGTGGACGGCGGGCGTGAATTCCTAGGCGAGTACAAAACTTACTGCGACAGGTTTGGTATCAACATACACTGTATATCCCCAGGTGCAAGCAGGGCAAACGGTCAGGTCGAGCGTGTCATGACAACACTAAAGAACGGGCTTATCATGATTAAAAATTATGAAACTCCAGAGTGGCACACGGCGTTGGAAAGTCTTCAGCTTGCCTTAAACTGCACTGTTCATCGAACCACAGGTACTGCTCCACTAACACTCCTTACCCGACGTCAAAATTGCGTGCCTTCAGAATTGCTTAATTTGGTCGATTTTGATAACGCGTCTATCAATATGGAATCGCTAGAACGACATGTTCAACATAAAATGACCGAGTTATCAGCAAAAGATAAGGAAAGATTTGATAAGGGTCGCGCAAAAGTGCATAACTTTCAGCGAGGAGACTTTGTATTAATAAAAAACAACCCCAGAAATCAAACATCATTAGATTTAAAATTTAGTGTGCCTTATGAAGTTCACAGGGTTCTTGATAACGATCGTTATCTCGTGAAGAAAGTTGTGGGTCATCATGGACGACCTCGCAAGGTAGCACATGACCAACTACGACGCGCACCACAACCTGGGACAGGCGTCCAGGCGGCCGTGTCGCCTCCTGCTGAGCATCAAGGACCTTCTGGTGTCACGCCGGCGGCATCCCCTCCTGTCGCCATATCGCAAGCAACAGGCTAACAAAGCTATGTTACTCTCGGTGAGAACCTTTCATAATACTACATCAAAAATAACATAAATACAGATAATAATTACAAAGATAAGAACAAGAAATCCAATGTATGCTTTTGACGTGTGGTTTAATAGCCCAAGTTCGAAAATAAAAATAAAAGATGCTTTTGACGCGTAGAGAAGTTCATTAGCCAAAAGTTAAAAATTAATCCCATCCTGAAAGAAATATAGTCCCCTGTGTACCACGGCGTTCAAGACCGCCTAGAGCACAGCATCGGCCTCCCCTATCCTTTAGAGCCTCTTCGTTCGATCACATCCGTAACCTTACCCTGAATCCTGGAAAAAATAAACATGACAATAAACACAAACACAAAAAATGCTTTTGACGTGTGGAGCCGTTCATTAGCCAATGTTGAAAATTAATCCCATCCTGAAAGAAATATAATCCCCTGTGTACCACGGCGTTCAAGACCGCCTAGAGCACAGCATCGGCCTTCCCTATCCTTTAGAGCCTCTTCGTTCGATCACACCCTTAACCAGACCCTGAATCCTAAAAATAATAAGAATAACAAAACTACTAACACCAATCAAGAAAACTGTTGTCATGCGGAATGAGCAGCTCCTTGTTTTTTTTTTATTTCAAATTTGTTCTTGTTCATATCTTTGATCTGCATTCATGTTGAGTGAGCAGTGATTTTAAACAAAATAGCGTTGCTTTGTAATGGCAAATATTATAAATACTGACTACGAGGTTGCACTGTGGAAGTACCTACTTAGCCGCAAAATTATCTATTTTATTTTCAGGAAAATTCTGGGGCAATGCAGAGCACGCATCGCACATCAGAATGGCCGTGTCGCCGCGTCGATTTTATGGACTGTAAAATAAGATTGATTTTAATTAAGATGATTAGCAATGAGAATTAGTAAAATCCTAAAATCCTTTTAATTTACTTTAATATTAAGTTGATTCATAGAATCATGATTTCTCAATCTGTTTCGTAAAATTATGCACTGTTTTGATTTTTATTTTGACAATTATTTCGCAATCAAAATAATTGTCTTTTAATTTCTATGTTGTTATTAATTTATTATTTTTATTTCCAAAATTATTTAATAATTTTGTAGTAATTTTAAAATTAAATTCAATCTATTTGAGAAATGTTTTGATTAATGAAATCATAAGGCTCTGAATTACTTTTAATAACGATCAATTTATTACAAGGTTATTTCTCACTTTAAAAATGATTTAATAATTGAATTAAGATTTATGGAAACTATTTTTGTTAATTTGTGAATCGTTTAAGCATAAAACAATTAATTGTAATTTTAAAAGATAATTGAATTTTCTGCTAATTATTTTTAATAATTCCAAAAAAGCTTAAAATAAATCTGCAATTAGTTTTAGAATTTACCATGTAAAAGTTAACGTAAGGTTCTAGCGTTTCTGACGCCATCTGTCGAATTTGGAGCGGAAGCTCGGTAGAATCGACGATGACGTCAGTATCTTGTTATAAAGAAACGGTTGTGAAGGTTTCGGGGGGTACTTGTGATTGAAGCGGCGAACCGAAAGCATTGTAAGTAGTCACTCTGAATAAAATAGCTTCAGCTTATAGAATTTGTCGTTTTTATTTTGTGGCAGTCGCAATAACCTTTTGTAAGTAATTATCAATAGTTTGAAATAAGAGTAGTGCTTAAAATATAGAACCGATGATCTGATAATAAGGTCAACGGTTTTGCCCATTTTAAAAACCCAGGTTTCCCAACTACTTCGATATGTATAATTACTTATCAAAAACCTATCTTAGTAGAAATCTAGATCTACATATTACCTATCTTTAACAATAAATCACAAGTTGATCTTAATATACATATATTCTATTATCTTATTCTATATATATATTAATATAATCTTGTAATTATTGTTAATTTAAAATAAAATATAATAGTTCTGACTAACTCACACTAAGATCCTTAATACCACGACATATCAGGAATCAAGAGTACCATGGTACGACAAAACCTAGACCCATAATACAAACACGACCAACCATGTTTTTTTTTTATTTAAGTAGTGGTAGTTTCATATCTAGTTGTACTCCGCGGGGCTATATTCCGTGGCAATTGCGGGAAAATTGGGCAGGAGAGCAATTGATATTCGGCTCTCGTTGGAAACTTTCGTGAGTCCTGGATCCGTTGGTGCTGATTCGCCATTCATGTGGGGCACGCGTCGCCTCGTCCGACACGACAATCGTGAAAACAACGCGCGTCGTTACATACACCGGAGGGGCTGATAAAGTAAATTGTATATTGGTTTGCATTTGATATGAATATGTAGGTATTCATCCTAAATTTATAAAACTCTTCCTGTTCCTATATAAACTTAGAGTGTGTATTCCTTTTGGTGTGTAGAGGTAAAAAATAAAAATAAAAAATAAATAGGATCACGACTGTAATCCCCAAGTACGGTAGACATCCTTTCAGATCTTCAGACGCTTAGATCCTTTGAAGATGTCTAGTGGGGGTAGTCAGAGGCACGTCCAAACATTATAAGTGGCACATGCCCACATTTTGCAGTAGTTTGCATTCCATACGTGACGGTTGCAAGCCCATCGCCGCTTATAAGAACACTAACTGGTTTCCTCACGATGTTTTCCTTCACCGTTGTAAGCAAGTGTTTTTGATGCGCATATAAATTTTCAAACAGAAAAATCCATTGATGCACGCCGGCATTCGAACCCACGACCTTCAGATTGAAAGTCGAGGTACATCCCACTCGACCAACATGCCTTTTTTTTCTTGAAGTGGTGTACTAGGAAATACATTCTTGAAATTTAACTTAATTTAAGTCTGTTCGAAAATAATTTTACTTAAACGAAGTCGCGGGAGTTTCCACTAGTAGCTTAAAAGCGACTTACAAAAAAAAGCAGATGGCGAGATGAAAAGTTATAGATTACCTATTATTTGGTGGATCAATACTATTTAATTTATTAAAACGTCTAAGACACTTGACAGGTAGGTACTTATTTTTCATACCAATTATGAAATATAAGATTTGTACGAGGTCTCAAAGATTTAATTTGAAAATCGCAATTTCCTGTGTTAATTATAATCATAATTTAATTATCAACGTAAATTGTGATTTTAATTATAATAATAATTGATTCTTGTCATTATATCCCGACAGTTCTACGTACATACTAAGCGTATTTTTGCAAGCTCGTCAACTCGCGGCAAAGCGACAACTGTCATGATGTTGAATGCATTGAGCTGCTCACAGCGAGTCGATGGGCACATTGAGACGTCGAGAGCTAACCGAATCATGCGTACACACTAGAACTCTTTACTGTATCTGTTTGGTTACAGTAACAGCTCGCTAGTGAGTATTCGGTTTAAAGGCTAATGCCGTGAGGGAAGGCTTCGGCGAGGTGAATGAATAAGCGGTCGTCGCGAAGGTACACCTATTAGGTCACAGGCATCCGTTGCTTAGTTGCGAACACACATTTATTATGCCTCTCACCATAAATTATAGCCATAATTTCCAGCGGGAATTTATTTAAACAGGGTAGCTTTGGTGTATAGATACAATGTAGAAATTATATCTTTTACGCAACTAATTCTTACATGAAATATTTTCCTTTTTGTCGTGGTGAAAGTGCTTTACGAGTACTAACACAAATTGCCCTAAACTTTGAAACAGATACAGCTTGCTGAGTGTAAAGTTGTTTATCTTGGTAAATATTTATACAAAACTGAAGTACCTAACTAAATGTTCAGAAAAATATTTTTTGCATGCATGTGATAACGTATAGACGTTGTGTTTTACATTTCTTCACAATATGACTTCAATGTGAAAATAAATAATTTATTTTGATAAGATTAACCACATTCAACATTTTAGTCACCTTTTGAGAATAAAAAATGTGGTCTCTTGCATAGTATAGTAGTGCGTCGAGTTCCGAAAAGCACAGCGTAGGACAGCCCCGTACTAACTAGAATCTAGGTCCTAGATGGAATAAATCAAGTGATCTGACTTTTATCAGATCGTCTATCCGATCACTATATAAATCTATTTAGAAGTCTATGTTTAGCAGTAGACGGGAAATGCCCATTTTCTCAAATAGTTTTCCTTCTGAAAAAACATCACTGAAAACCCAACCGGGATTCGGATCCACATTGCATCGTTTACCACCACAAGTTATCCAGTATTTTGAGCTGTGGTATTGGGATTTATTCGCCGTTTGGCAGGTCGTAACCATCTCTCCAGGGATGCTTCTAAGCACTTAAAAGCGGCGGCTGTTCACGGGCTTGTTATCGTAATTTTATGCAAGAGTATGAAGTGCGAACATAGACTAATTACGAAATTGACGATTTGGTAGTTATCTGTATTGTATGTTTGTAGCCTACCTCTATTATAAATCGTAAATGGTTATATATGGATAGTTAAAGCGGGGAACTAAAGGTGGGTGGCTTTTTCGTAGGATGAATGTTTAAATAAAACAACAGGTAAGGAAATAAATAACACACACACAGCTCAGTTGGTAGTAACTCTGCCTTCTGCGCTGTAGGTTGTAGGTTCGATCCCCACCCAGGGCAAATATTTGTGTGATGAACATAGATATTTGTTCTGTGTCTGGGTGTTAATATGTATAATAAGTATGTATTTACAAAAAAAAAAAGTATATAAGTATTCTATCAGTTACCTGATTCCCATAGTACAAGCTTTGCTTAGTTTGGGGCTAGATGGCGCTGTGTGTAAAGTTCGCCAATATTTATTTATTTACTGCTTGCGGTTTTTTCAAATAAAAATAAAATTCGCTTGTATTATTGAGTATCATGATCAAGCAACCCTACAATGCTCAAGCAACAGAAAATCTAGTTTGATATCTTTTAAAACAAAATACTACTACCAGGTTTTTACGTTTCTAACTGTATCTTCTCAATGCGAGTTTTCGTAAACAATATTCTTGCTATTCAATCAGGTAAATCCTACCAAAATTAAAAGATCTTACAAGTCTTAAGAGATCGATTCCTTATTCGAGCCAAATGAACTGGAAGAGCATGGGTTCAATCAACTGTTTCAACAGGGCTTTGAAATACGCGACTGAAGACTGCCCATGCATACAAACATACATTTCATTTAATATATCAGTAGGTTTACCTAGTTCCATTAGGTATTAGAAAAGATTGTAATATTTTTAACTGACTTTAGAAAAATGAGGTTTTCAAGACTGCTGTAGGGCTGACATAATCGCTAAACGATTCAAAGCCCTTTTTAAAAATAAAGATTATAAAAAAAGTCTGTTGTATTTTTTATGTTTGTTACCTCATAACTCCGTCATATATTTTTTTTAATACCCAATTTGGAAAATTATTTTATGGTTGGGAGCATAAACACAAACTTCCCATTTGGTCCCACTAAAATATGAGAAAAAGTAAGGGTGAAAAAATAGGTGCTGAAATTTTTGCATTGGACATATAAACAACACGAAGTCGGTAATTATTTGGTGACAATCATCAAATTATATTTCGAACCATGCAGCGTGCAGCCGTCATAAGCGCCACTTTCGGACCGCGTTTAAATTGCACCTCAAAAAAATATAGGTAGGTGCATGTCGAATTGAGAAGCTCCTCTTTTTTGTCGGATAATAAGGAAGTTACCAACCTAATACCTACAATTTTGTTTATCGTTTTATTTACCATACGAGTAGGTAAGTATAATGTAATAGGATTCATAGACCTACTACAGCTAACCTATACCTACCACCTTACCTTGCAAACGAAGTCGCGCACGGGTCAGCTACTCATAAAATAAATAAGCTTAATACACCGCTAATTTTATAGCTGCACCTAGTTTGTTTCAGCCGCTACACCGATGGATACGAGCGTATTACAAAACAAACTAAATAGGTTCCAGACGTTTGTGTTGCACTTCAAACGTAGTTTATCTATTGTCTGTACTGTTTTACCCAGCATCTTGTTTGTACTTGTTCAAATCGTTACTGTTTTTTTGTTAAATCTCTGTATAATATTATGAATTTCGTTAATAAGTAGGTACTCGTATTATATCTTTGACTAGTGAAAACTCCCGCGACTTCGTTCTCCTGAAATTATTTTCAAATAGATGTCAATCCCCGCTGTACTGCCTTTAGGAGATGAATTTCGTTCAACCTCCGCTGTATCCCTTGTGGGTTGAATTTCAGAAATTTATTTCTTAGTGCACCCCTACACACCAAGAGGAATACACCCTTCAAATGTCAAGTTTTTAAGACCTGTGGAAATGCTAAAATGACCAGTGGTTCAAATCATTGGTCCTTTAATCAATAAGTCAGTCAGTAACGCAAGCATTGAATATATTTAGATAATTGTTAACCTTCTGGTAATACTACAATACTATAAAACAAAATCGAATTGACAATCAATCTTACTTTTAAAATACCAACCTAATACATTTACTTAATTAATTGCAGCTACATTTTCGAGAACCTCAATACAGTACTAATTGACGACATCTCGTTGCCAATGCCAGTGAAATATCGACGATAAATTAGACGAAGTTTGACGGCGTTCAGACTTCTTTCAGATATTTAGTTAGGTACACTACAAACTTGGGGTAATAATAAATTAAGGAGCAATATTGAAAGAGTACGAAAGTTCTTTTAACGGGCAGGAGCAGATTTTTATTCTAAACAGCGCTAAATAGTTCCAAATGAAGCAAAGCTTTTAGGTACTATGGAAACAAGATTATTCAAATTCGAATTCAAAAATCATTTATTTCAATAAAATCACAAGGATCACTTTGAAACGTCTTAGGAACTAGGTGAAGCTACGCCGATTCCACGCGACCAAGCCTAGAAGAATCAGGCAACAAACACGGCTTGGGGTCTACCTTTTTTTTTATGATCCTTTCCTTAATGCTATGTAGAGCTCCAGTGTGGTGCCAATCGAACAAGGTGAAGGCTCAAACAAGAATAATAATTAAAAGTACCTACTACTCAAGTACGTACAACAATAAAAAAAATAACTAAAGAGCTTCAGCACAAATTCATTGAGGTAGGTTTATTGAGGTAGGTTCTAGAATTTGACCTAATAGGTTTATTTTTTTTTCGACCACAAGTTAAACATTTTGTTTGACTATCGGAATATACCTATATTATTATTTTTTCAGATAAAAATAAATATAAATGGTACTCGAAAGTGTAAATTTTCGAGCACGATGGAGATACTTGAAGATGTCTAAAGGGGTTAGTCAGTAGCATTTCCAAACATTTCATTTGGCATATGTTCTTTTTTACTATTACTACACTTATTGCATTTACATCAGTATAAATTACTACTTAACTTACGCACATTAAACACATCTCGAGCTAAAACTAAAAATTCATTTTTATTTAATCGACGAACGGACAAGATGGCATATCGATCGGCTCCTTATCGTATTTGGCTTTATGTCTTACAAACTTCATGTTATATACATAGGGAATTGATGAGGGTTTCATCAATTTCTAAGCTTTCGCTTGCCTGGGGACGTATTGTATCGACTGACTATCGAGTCGATATATACATATACACGCTACGTTATATTATGCGTACTATCAACCGACATTTGTAAAGGATATACATTTGTCGGTTTAATTATTTAGCTACTATATTATTACTCTTTTATGTCTGCGCAGAGTGCAAACTCGGTAGACAGCTATTCGTAACCAGTTTTCTAGGAGTTAGCATAGTTCATGGCAAGTATTAGAAGGGCTTCAATTTGGAGTTCAAGTTTCTTTACTGAACATTGAAAAACTAGTTTGTATTTATAAATTACAATCAGATTTGCTAATAAATTATTATACATAAAGGCTCAATGTATGATCACGAACGCAACCGTATTGGCTCGTGCAAATAAATATTTTATGTATCAATAAAGGTGCAGGTTTTTTCGGAGTTTTCTCGCATACGATCGTCTCCAAGTGACAATTATGTCACAGTGACTCTGAAATAACATTTTCTGAGAATATTCTCAGTTTCTCATAATAGCAACATTTCTCTAGCACCGTAATCTATGCTCGTAGCTAATTACTACACTCATCAGTACTCAAGACTGCGGCGTGATTTAATATACGGCTTACTCAGGTAATCTGATAGTTAAGTTACGTGAGCTTATTCTGCATAAGAAGATTAGAAAATGCACGTTCTGCTTTTCCCCATTTTGAATTTGTAAGGGATAATGCCCATAAACTTTCACATGCTAATATCGTTTGGAAGATACAGACACTATGCTGAGTGTATTTGTTGTTTGTCCCACAAATACTTTCCTCTGAATATTGCAGTAATAAGAATCTAACACGTAGGTAGGTTGTTCTATCTCACAAAGGCGGGTAGGGCTTAATGTGTGTGTAGCGCTTAGTATCTTCCAATCAGCAGTTACGCACACAAGAGTGCGTGTCTATACACGTTACAACTACAAGTTTTTGACATCATCAACAGTTATAGAATTAAACTATCGTGGTTGTTAATCATTTTAAATAGAAAGACGGTTAATTACCACGTTTTTTCTTGTATTGCTGACGTTTCGAGACAATTCAGATGCTCTTCATCATGAGCATCGCCCGCGACCGCGATCAACGGCAGATCGGCGAATACTATCAATACGAGAAAAAACGTGGTAATTAGCCTTATTTCTATTTAAAATCATCAACAGTGCTTAGACTAATCCCATCGTTGTGATTTCCACTCCCATTTTCTACCGCTATTAATATGGATGAGGAAATTTTCCTAATAAGGACAAAAGCGGTTAATGAGGCAATATTATCAAAACACCCAGATCCGGAACTATTATTTACAGATCATGCAAACATTTGTCTCGCTGAAACCGCACTTCGGAACGAGGCAATCGCCCTTCACGCCATCGGTCGTCGTTTTCAATACCAATTGGTATTGGCCGTCAAATTTTATTCTCAGAAAATATCATTTAATACGACGACTAAGGATGAAGTCTCTTACTCCGAGTGAGCATGTGAGCTTATCTCAAAGTGCAGCCAAGTGTCCAGTTAGCTGCAGACGCTTTATGAGCCTTTCAGAGCCATCTCCATTATACGACCCATATCAATGAGCATAAACATGAACATGAATAAGTATGACGGTTTTATGACCAGCCCGTAAATCCGTAGGAAGAGGTGGTCATTACGTCACAGACGAAGATACAATCTTGTGGTATCGTTATAATCATTCATACCTAATTTTGGTTTATTCTTATCGTATTGGACATGCCCAGGTATTATTATGGCTGATATAAGATGTCTCCAAAAATAGTGTCAAATGGAAGTCTAAAGGTAGTCTTAGGTAGAGCAAACAGAGGTTTTTATTTTATTTTATGTTGTGTGTGTGCTAAAGTGGCAAATAAATAAACGGTTAATACTGAAAATCTCCTATTTTATAATGTATAGTATATGTGAATAAAGATGTACCCATCTTTAATCACTTCGATAAATAATCCTACCGACCGCTGCAATGACGACAAACACACGTCGGCGCGTGGTCCGCCTTAGCTTTTCGAATAAATTAATGATATAAATTATGTATAATTACTTATCAAAAATCTATTCTAATAGAAATCTAGATCTACATATTACCTATCTTTAACAATAAATCACAAGTTGATTTTAATAGTAGGTATATAAAATATTTCGATCATAAATTCTAAAACATATCATTTTGAAATAATATCTTTATCGTGAAAAGTTTCTGCTATTATGTTTTCAGCTTTTTCCTTCTTACCTAGATTTCTATTGAAATCTAGGTAAGAACCTGAAGTAATATACTTATAAAAATAGGAGATGTGGCTTATTCAGAAGTATTTCTTTTTTCGTTTCGAAAAAGAGCAATCGTCGACTGGGAGCCCCTTAAGCAAAGGTTTTGTAGCAAGTGATATTTATTTATAAATTATTCATATTTAAATAGACAAAACGGGAAATATTTAGTTGTGGTCAATAAAGTCTAGACTAGAGGTATAACGCATCACAACTGTCACTAATCAAAACGGACTATGGTCCGTAATGTCTATGGACAAAGAGTTGTATTTACCATAGATTTTAAACAAGTTTGTTTGCTATGCAAAACTAGATGTAAGGTCGGGTTTACTGACTGGGCTACACCTGGTATTTATAGAAGTAGAAATAAATTATACGAACTTTATGCAACTAGGGAGTCACGGCTGCACGACCCTACCTTTATACTTCATGTTAAGAATTATTCCAAAATTTTCAAAGAAGTGTGTCGTGCGGCTAAATCATTGTATTTAAGATATAAAATTGAAAAGTCCTCTTATAAAATTAAAGCAACTTGGAAGCTAATTAATAATGAAACGGGAAAATCTAAACCCCGTAATAAACAGATACATTTAAATATTAATGATAAGCTATTAACTAAAAGAAAAGAAGTGGCGGATGCATTTGATAGTTTTTTCTCTAGTATACCTAGAATTGTTACCCAGTCACTAAACTCCTCAGCTTCTGCGGCGTCCGTTCTCTTAGAATCTAGTGTTGCCAAATGTGAAAATGAGTTCAGCTTTAGATACATTAATGCTGATAATATTGTGAAAACTTTTAGATCTCTGAATATCAAAAATACTGAAGATCTATGGGGTATATCTACAAAGGTATTAGGTACTATTATCATTGATATTGCTCCATGTTTAGCCCACGTTTTTAATAGGTGTGTTGACGAGGGAATTTTTCCTGATCTCATGAAGCATAGTAAACTAATTCCTTTGTACAAGTCGGAAAACGAGAAAGATCCCTCTAATTATAGACCAATATCAGTATTGCCTGCTCTAAGTAAAATTTTTGAAAAAGTTATTCTTACTCAGTTATTATCTCACTTCAATCTTAATGGGCTACTTCATTGTCATCAATTTGGATTTACAAAGGGTCGATCAAAAACCGATGCCGGTACTTTGCTCTTAAAGCACATATATGAGGCCTTTGAGAAATCGCAAGATGCGATCGGTGTGTTTTGAGATTTGTCGAAAGCGTTTGACTGCGTGAGTCACGCAACTCTAATCGCAAAGTTACTACACTATGGCATCCATAACCAGGCAATTCACCTCTTACAATCTTACTTGTCCAATAGAGTCCAGAAAGTTGATATTGGTGGCGAACGATCTTCTGGGTCAATTATTGAAATGGGAGTTCCACAGGGCTCGATTTTAGGTCCATTTTTATTCTTAGTTTACATTAATGACCTCCCATTCTATGTAAAAGACATTTGTGAGATAGTCCTATTTGCTGAGGATACGTCGCTTATTTTTAAAGTCGATAGATCTAAAGTTAACTTCGATGACATAAATGCGTCACTGTCGCTAGTCTTTAATTGGTTCACTGTAAACAACCTATTGCTTAATTCTAAGAAAACAAAATGCATTAAATTCTCTTTGCCTAGTGTACGGCATACTCCGACTAACATTGAAATAAATGAAGAGGCTCTTACGCTTGTTAATTCGACTACTTTTTTAGGTCTCAATATTGATGCAAACTTACAATGGGGACCTCATATTGAAACACTTGCTGGTAAACTTAGTTCCGCTGCTTATGCAGTCCGCACGATTAGGCGGCTGGCCGATGAAGCCACAGCTAGGCTAGTTTATTTTAGTTACTTCCATAGTGTAATGTCGTATGGAATTCTTCTCTGGGGTAAGGCAGCAGACATTCAAGTTATTTTTGTTTTACAAAAACGGGCAGTACGTGCCATTTATAAAATGAAGTCCCGGGACTCTTTGAGACAAAAATTTAAAGAAATTAACATTCTCACAGTAATCTCACAATATATATATGAAAACTTACTGTATACTCATAAGAATATGGCTTTCTTTAAGAAAAAAAGTGATGTACATAGTATTAACACAAAAAATAAGAACAAATTGTACATACCCAAATTTAGATTAGAAAAATTGAAGGGGTCGTTTATGGGGAATTGTATACTATTTTATAATAAACTTCCTGAAAACGCAACAAAACTTCCCGTTAGAAGATTTAAAGCCTACATAAAGAATAATCTTATAAACAAAGCGTATTATACTATAGATGATTATATAAATGATAAATCCTCGTGGCCTGATGTCGCTCTGCCACTCGACAGCTAAATATTAATTTAGGTACCTACTTAATTTTATTTTGTGTAACATTTGTCTACTTTAATTATTTTTAAGCAAATAGTTATTTTATCTGTAAGTTTTAATTCTAAATCAAGTGTAGCGTGTGTTGCTTTTTGAATTTGTGCTGAAGCTCTTTAGTTATTTTTTTTATTGTTGTACGTACTTGAGTAGTAGGTACTTTTAATTATTATTCTTGTTTGAGCCTTCACCTTGTTCGATTGGCACCACACTGGAGCTCTACATAGCATTAAGGAAAGGATCATAAAAAAAGGTAGACCCCAAGCCGTGTTTGTTGCCTGATTCTTCTAGGCTTGGTCGCGTGGAATCGGCGTAGCTTCACCTAGTTCCTAAGACGTTTCAAAGTGATCCTTGTGATTTTATTGAAATAAATGATTTTTGAATTTGAATTTGAATTTGATATGCTCAGTTATTGACTGCCAAAATTGAAAATGACCAAAACCGGAGTAGGCACCACGACTGAGTCTTTGACCCTACCTACGAGTAAGTAATCAAATAAAACGAGTACTTTACGGTCTCTTGTAGCTGAAAATAAACATGTAAAATGCAAAACATGACTTCGTTAGCAGTCTGTATAAAAACACAGGCAAACGAGTGATACAATTTTGATGTCCGACCTAACTTGACAATAAAAAGTTCATCTAAGTTTAACTTTAAAGTCTTGACACAACGGCCCCCGCCTCAAAGCCCACGCAAGCTAAAGCTAAGGCTTAATTAAATCAGAGCAATTAATATTATCTTTCTTTAGCTTAATTTCTGCTTCATCCTTCTACAATTTTATCCGACCAAGCGCTGCCAACTCTGTGTGTTATCCGCTTTAGAATGAACCTTCGCAAAATTAAGGCGAACGTCTTTGTAGTAATTACTTAAAACTTAATTGTTATTAGCTACTAGGTAGGGCATAATGTCGTGGGGACTTTCATGAAGACAGTAACGTGATAATATAAATGATAATCTGAGCCTTCGTGAAACAAGATCTTTGTAGATAACTACCTACTTAATCACACGGTAGGTGGGTTACAAAATCATGAGTGATTTAGTGAATCTTACAGATTACCTTACAGTTAATTTAATAAACTAATTACATTTAAATGTTAATAAAAAGCTATAGAGTACGTTCTATAAATAAATTAAAATCCTGTACATGTTTGCACATTGCGTTTATATACTAAGTTAGTTTGTAAAATTAACAAGCGCATTTTAAAGCCCAAAAAATGAGTTTAAAGATTATGTTTTACTATAAAGTTTTGTTACTAATACAGGGTGTTTGGCACATGGACCGACATGATTTTTTGGGGGGTGGGGGGGGGGGTCATGTGCTATTTTTCCCCGTGAGACCCAATATCCTAAGTCTCACGGTAGTCCAGATATGTTTTTTTTTTAAATTTTTTGAAAACCACCCGAAATCTTGCCTTGAAATCGTCCTAACTTTTTTGTTTGTGGTTATAATACCACAAAACCAAGTATGCTTGTATTCTAAAATGTTTTTTTATTCTAAATAAATCATTACTTGTTACAATTAATATCCAAAAAAAAACTTCTGAGCTTTCAAAGTGGTAAATCGGTGTAAATGTTATGAAAAGGGACCACTTCTAAATTCATTTAAAAAAAACTAAAATTCATTTTTAAATTAGCTTTCTTTTAAAAAGTTCTTTACTTATTACCCTTTCCAACGATATGCTACATGGCAGAAATAATACATCAGGGGTCGACCTAAGAGATACTTTGTTGCTAGGTTCAAGATAATGAAAATACGTTTTTTTATGTTAAGTTGTTTTTATTAAATTAAAATTACAAAGTTTGCTCGAATTGGCCGCCTTGATAGCTGAGGTTGTAGTTAAAAGTCGCATTTCCTCTTGCATTTTTACGAATGCGGTGTTTATTCGTTCCACTAAAATTTCTTTTGTGGGCACCTCTGTTGCATACACTAACTCTTTTGCACGTCCCCATACGTAGAAATCCAGGGGTGTCAGATCTGGGGACCGTGCTGGCCATGGAATGGGGCCAGCTCTACCAATCCACGAGTTTGGAAATGCATTGTCTAAATGCTCTCGGGTGGGTTTCAAAAAATTTAAAAAAAAACATATCTGGACTACCGTGAGACTTACCTAGGATATTGGGTCTCACGGGGAAAAATAGCACATGACCCCCCCCACCCCCCAAAAAATCATGTCGGTCCATGTGCCAAACACCCTGTATATTTACTTTTTAGTCATCTTACAAAAAAGTTATCTTTGCTAGGTATTCTGAATGGGCTCAAGTCCGTTAATGAGCCATATGTATTTTTCTCCTATCTCACCCACCTCAAACTGATACTAGATGTTATTTATATTTGTGCAAATTGACCTTGTTTTACGACATAATACAAATAATATTGTAAAACCTCGAAAAACTAATCGGGCTATTAAATAGTTAATTAGTCCAACCATAATGCTTTTTGATAGTATTTTCATACATTAGCTTTCAATTCAACATATAAACCGGTGTACAGAAACCGCCATTAAGGGGCTCCCAGTCGCTGATTGCTCTTTTTCGAAACGAAAAAAGAAATACTTCTGAACAAGCCACATCTCCTATTTTTATAAGTATATTACTTCAGGTTCCTACCTAGATTTCTATTAAGCTGAAAACATAATAGCAGAAACTTTTCACGATAAAGATATTATTTCAAAATGATACGTTTCAGAATTTATGATCGAAATATTTTATATACCTACTATTAAAATCAACTTGTGATTTATTGTTAAAGATAGGTAATATGTAGATCTAGATTTCTATTAGAATAGATTTTTGATAAGTAATTATACATAATTTATATCATTAATTTATTCGAAAAGCTAAGGCGGACCACGCGCCGACGTGTGTTTGTCGTCATTGCAGCGGTCGGTAGGATTATTTATCGAAGTGATTAAAGATGGGTATGGGTACATCTTTATTCACATATACTATACATTATAAAATAGGAGATGTGGCTTGTTCACAAGTATTTATTTTTTCGTTTCGAACAAAATCAATCGTCGACTGGGAGCGCCTTAATATATAATAACTATTTGAGCGGATTAATATAATAAGCTACAATATGGTAATACAGATATAGAAGTAGGTATTTTTTTTCACGATTTTTTTTCTCAATCTCACCCATTGGCTTATCTTTAAGATTCAATAAGCTTTTCACGAATTTATTCACTCTAAGTCATGTTTTATAGGTAGGTCACTCTGTCGTCGTAGAGCTCCAGTTCCATCGTTATTAACCCCCTGCACTCTAGAGGCCTGAAAGCTTGGAAATAGCTTCTACAATTCAATTTCAAAAAATTTTATTTATTTTTTATTTTTATTTTTTATTTATTTAGAATTTAGAACAGAGTACAAAGGAAATAGTTTACAATAGAACGATGAGAACCGCAAAAGTTAAAAAAAACTGTGTAGCAGTCTCAACGCCCGCCTCCTATACACAGAAATGTTCTTAACGATAAGATAAATACAAAGAAAAATACAAAGATAAAAGTAAAATCTAAGGACAAATGTTTGTGTGTTTGTGTGTGTGTGTGTGTGTGTGTGTGAGTGTGTGTGTGTGTGTGTGAGTGAGTGTGTGTATGAATGTGAATGTTTAATCTGAGTGCAATTGGAGAAAATCTGTTTTTTTATTCGGGTGTTCTAAGTAAGTTCTCTGTTTCGTCATAGGAGAGGGATAAAAGCCATTTTAGACATTTGAACTTACATTTATAATGTGGGAGCGAGTAGATGGAAAGAATTTTATTGACTCTATTGTAAAGCGAAGAACTTAAGTAGAAGAAGTGACGACCGGCCACAGCGGTCCTTCGGGATTCAATTTTACAAACCAAGTCAGAGCGACGTTTTACAGTTACGACGTTTGGATCAAATTTCAGTTGAGAATGCTTACGTAGAACAGACGCCAAGACAAATAGTTGTCTTACTGTTAGGACTTCACTGATTGAATACAACAAGCCAGTGGAAAAACGCCTTGGTTTGGAAAATGTAACCTTAAGGACCGCTCTTTGGGCTCGCTCTAGTCTTAACATCAGAGTTTTAGAGGCTCCACCCCATGATGTAATGCAATAAGACAAGATGGATTGCGCAAGTGCGAAGTAAACTGTTTTCAGACAGTCGATATCAGCGACACTTCTCAATTTCCTAAATACAAAGATAAGTTTACGAACTCTAGACACAGTACATTGGATATGTGTAGACCAGGAAAGCATGCTGTCTAAATAGACACCAAGGTACTTAATTGTTAAAGTACGCTCGAGAGTCTGGCAGTGACATAAGCTAACAGCAGGAGTAGAGCAAGTGTGGGCACATAAAGAGAAGGAAGATGGGGCTTGGGATCTGATTGAAGGAGAAAACGTTACATACTTTGTTTTGTTTATATTTAGTGTTAGGAGATTGAGAGAAAGCCAATTAAGGACAGTGTTCAGTGCTGACTCAGCAGATGCTTGAGCCTCCGCCCAGTTCCTACCATCAATGATAAGTGCTGTATCATCTGCGTAAGTATAAATGGAACAATTTGGCAGAGACAGTTTGCACATGTCATTAATATACACAAGAAAGAGTGTGGTGCCAAGGACGCTTCCCTGAGGCACACCGAAAGTTAAAAGTTCCTCGTCACTGAAGGTGTTGCTGATATTGACAACCTGTCTACGGTGGGATAGGTAGCTCACGAACAAATCCTTGACACTGCCCCTAATGCCAATGCGTTCTAGTTTATTCAGAAGTATGGGGATTGAAACAGTATCGAAGGCTTTAGAGAGGTCAAGAAATATACCAACGGTCTTGAGTTTTCTGTCAAAGTTTCTGACAATCTTGGTTGTGAGCTCTGTGACTGCGTCTTCAGTGGACAAAGAGCTCCTAAACCCAAATTGATTATGAGCTAGGATACTCTTTTCGTTAAGAAAGCAAACGAGTCTTTTGTTAATTATTTTTTCAAGGACCTTTGACAGAACGCTCAAAACAGAAATTGGCCTATAATTATCAACGGTTAGAATATCACCATTTTTATGGATGGGATGAACAATAGCAGTTTTAAAAACTGAAGGAAAAGTACCAGATGAAAGAGACATATTAAAAATGTAATTTAATAATGGGATAAGAGTATTTTTGGCACCTTTGACAACTGAAGTGGGGATCCCATCCCAGCCCACAGCACTCCTATCTTTGAGGTTTAATATAATGCATTCAATCTCTTTGCAGTCAGTCGGGAGAAGAGCCATAGAATCGGATGGAGTAGTGTTGGTGTAGGGATTTGTGTCGAGTAGATGGGTATTCAACATGTAAGGAGTTAGAGGGGTTAATTTTATGTTGGACGCAAGATTCATACCCACATTGGCAAAGAAATTATTGATTTTGTTAACTGATTTTTTAGGGGTTATGTCCAGTTTGAGTAAGTCGTTAGAGATCGATTGTTTACTATTAAGGTTAACTATGTTCTTAACAAGATTCCAAGTAGCCTTTGGATTATTTCGAGCCCTCTTAAGCTCATTACGTTCATAGTCGCGCTTAACTTTTTTTAATAAGTTATTACAGTAAGTTCGATATCGATTAAACGTAATTTTGAGGAGATGGTTATTTTTATCTTTACTGAGTTTTTTATAGAGTTTGTCCCTATGACGTATGCATCTTAGAAGGCCAGGAGTAATCCAAGGTTTAATGATGCGCTTTTTGCTAGGAATAAATTTCAGAGTATGCTTTTGGACAATTGAGGAAAGGATATCTACAAGGTGTTGAGCGGCTAGATTTACGTTGGTTAGTGATAGAATTGAGGAGAAGTCGGTTTTTTCAATTTCAAGTATTATTTCAGGGATATTTCGTTTAGAGGTGACGAATTTAAAGGGTTTAGTCGGACTGGGAAGAGCAATGGACAGGAGGATAGGCGCATGGTCGGTTATGAAAGAGTCCAGGATTAACGAGACCGCATAGTTTGGTGATTTTAAAATAAAGTGATCTAGGCAGCTATCAAGACGGGTTGGCGATGTATGTGCTGGAAGCATAGCATGAGAAGCTACCATATTTAGATACTCATCAGCATTGGGATCATTTGAGCTTGATGTGATATCAATGTTAATGTCACCAACAATGATAGTAGTAGTAAAGGAGTACAATTGTGATAGGATTATATCTAGGCTATTTAGGAAGTCACTAGCGTTTTTATAAGACGGGGAACGGTATAAAGCCACAACAGCAACTCCATTATCAAATTTTAAAAGCAAGGAGTTAGAATCAGCGATCGTTGATGGGACTGCTATGCACGCCAGGCTGTCCTTGACATAAGCGACCACTCCGTCGTTTTGGGACTTGTAGTCGGAAGTAAATGTTTTAAATCCGGGAATTGAGGGCAGGGAAGGACACTTGCTTAACCAGCACTCTGATAGAATTATGATGTCAAGATCTAATTTAATCCTATGTAGCAGAACTAAAAAGGCATCGAAGTTGCAATTAATACTTCTTATATTCAAATGCAGTATTTTGAGGGAGTTATTAGACTTTAGGTAAGCGTAAGCGTTTTCAGGAGAGCAGATGAATGAATCAGATAAAGATATTTCTTCAATACCACTTGCAACGGTAATTAGATCATCCATAACTAAGCTTGAGGGCGAACATGGGGACCATAGATGAGTAGGGACGGTGAAACAACATTGGTTTGTAAATACTATTAGGGGTAGCTAACATGGAAGATAGGGAATAGTATGTGTAATAGAGCACAGTAAACGCAGTCAACGGACAAAAATATACAGACAGATAGTGTACGAGGTTTAAACAGAGAATATTTGCGTGAGAGAAGATTTGAGTGTTTGTTAGTGATGTGTGTGTTTGTAAGTGTGTGGGTCTGAAGGTTTTATTTAGGGAGAGTGTACAACAAGTTAAACAAAACAGTAAGAAAATTGTGAAATACAAGGGCAAATGATCTAAATTAAAAGATATAATGACTATATTTTTAGTAGGTAGTCACTTATGCGTTGTGCATTTAGACAGGTCTGCCTCGCAGGTTACACGAATCAGCGGGTCGCCTTCTCTTTTGCGTAGAAAAATGTTGCCACTGGCCACCCAGCAGTAGCGGTATTGGTTTACCTTAGCGAAGTCTCGGGCAAGGAAGAATACCCTTTTCATCTTGTTTGGTAGATTTTCGGATATGAATACTGGCTTGGCGGGACCACTGATGTGCAGGTGTTCTGTAGTGAGCCTAGAACCCACTTTGTTGAATTTCTTGTACGTCGCAACAATTTTCTCTCTCAACAAAACGCTAGTTAGGTCCACTATAATTGTTTTAGCAGCGGGATCCTTCGAGTTTATACGGAAAATATCCTTTATTTCCCCAGGCTGTATTTCCAAATTAAGCACCTTTCCCGTCTTAATCAAAGTGCTTACGAGGGAGGATTTAGTCTCCTGATGAGAAGAGGGAATATTGCGGATCTCCAGGCAAGTAGACCTGGCGCCGCGTTCGAAATGGTCTAATCTGTCCTCCAGCGTTTTGATGTAATGTACATTCTCTTGGTGTCGCGACTCTAGTTGGTCAACTTGGGTCTTTAGGGTTTCATATTTTTGAGCAGAGAATTCTACCGATAGTCGAATTTCATCCACGGCCGCAAAAATTTCCTCATATTTGAAGTTTTCCTGGGTCTTAAAGTCAGAAAACATCTTACGCATCTCGTCCATAAACAAGTCTATTTTATCATCATCGCAAGCTAACTTCCTCTTGGCATTACGGAACCGGGAGACGTTGGAAGAAAGCTCATCACTCAGCTCCGTAGTAGCAGCGTTTTGTAAATTGAGGCTCGGTTCGGAGGAGGAGTGATGCAACTGAGACGTGGACGGCGGGACCTCTAGCATAGCTGTAGCAAGCGGCGGTGAGCGATTGCACGGCATTTTTGTAAGGCGCTATGCGCTATAAGCAAATGCAAGCAAGCAAGGCGCACGGATACTGCGCGATATAACCAGGAACACAGTAACACAGCGGAGGTGGCAAACCGGTTCCCAATAGGTAGGCGTAGGTAGTAACGGGTGTTACCTTGTGCGTGAGAAAGGTCCTATGTGTGCGTGCGCTCTGACTCACCCGATGCGGCCGTGGCTTGAGAGACCTCTTGCGTGTTTATGCACTCTTATTATATTGATGGGATTTACTGTAGAATATTG
Source organism: Hydriomena furcata (assembly GCA_912999785.1). Classification (NCBI taxonomy): domain Eukaryota; kingdom Metazoa; phylum Arthropoda; class Insecta; order Lepidoptera; family Geometridae; genus Hydriomena; species Hydriomena furcata. Next base: position 11,341,349 of record OU538824.1, read on the forward strand.
ATTTAAATTACGAAGATAAACTGATAATATAGTCCAGAGACGTGTGCTCGGTATCGAGGTCCGGAGGGAAGGGGATATTTTATATACCTACTATTAAAATCAACTTGATTTATTGTTAAAGATAGGTAATATGTAGATCTAGATTTCTATTAGGATAGATTTTTGATAAGTAATTATACATAATTTATATCATTAATTTATTCGAAAAGCTAAGGCGGCCCACGCGCGGACGTGTGTTTGTCATCATTGCAGCGGTCGGTAGGATTATTTATCGAAGTGATTAAAGATGGGTACATCTTTATTCACATCACTACATAGTATAAAGCAAAGTCGCTTTCCGCTTCCCGCGTCTGTATGTAATATGTATGTATGTCTGTATGTATGTTTGCTTATATCTTTAAAACTACACAACGGACTTTGATGCGGTTTTTTTTAATAGATAGAGTGATTCAGGAGGAAGGTTTATATGTATAATACATGCATAATATAGTAGAAAAACATTGATAATTTTAGAGGTTTCTAATGTGATGTCGTAAATAAACACATTTTTTTGCGCTTACATTGCAAATGCTGGCTGAACCCCACGAGATATATCAAAATAATGTACTACAGTATTGTACACATTAAAAACGTCTACAAAAAAGTCAACGATGGTATTAGAAATGTCTTACGCACAGCGAAGCGGGCACGGGTCAGCTAGTTTGATAATAAAAATCAGATTTTTGACAGACGTCTGGTCGGAGAGCTCCTGTTCGCTACAATTTTTTGGATGTCTAATTACTACAATTAGCAACTATATTTACGGCTTTGTTAGACTTGAATCCAAAAGAGGATCTCTCCGACCAGACACATACTATGAAATGAAGCCACGAAGTGCAGGGTACTTTTTCGCGGACCGTATTGCGACAAGAAAATGATAAGCAGGAATATTTCAAATTGGAAAATATCCGATAGAAATGTAGCTGGAGATATTGTGCCATCTCGCAACGGAACGAAATCTTTTGCTGCACCGCCGAGCCTATATTGCTGGCTTTGTACATCTACCAACGGTCATAATGGATTTGGCAACAAACGAAATGGGGATCAGTCTATACAAAATCACAAAAAAATACAAATTACCTTCCATTTAATTTTACTAAATTTAAGCTGTAAAATCTTTTATAATTTGCTACAAAGTAAAAATTATCGCAACAAATAAAGTGGTTCTGAAATAATTATAATGTTAAACAAAACGTAATTCTTTGCCCGTGCTGGGATTAGGTGGGTATGTACGCAACGTTTGTAAAAGCATTTTTTTTACTTTTAATTTCCAAAACAGCCGTGTCCCAAAGAGATTCATTTTAATTAAGTTTTTCATGAGAAATAACGACTCGGAAAAGTAGCTACGGCCTTCACCTAGCTACCAATCTTCATTAACTTCATTATTTCCGTGTAATATTGTGCGTTATGTGTTTTCTGCGCGAGTACAACGTGACTTGTTTTGAATTCCATTTTTATGGAGCATTTTATCGATGGAATATTCCTCAAGCGAGAACCGATTGGAATACCTACTCATACGTAGCATAGGTATCTTTGGCTCAAAGTTGGTGGGGTGGAAATATTTGATTTATTCACGCGGAACGTCGTAGCCGCCGCCACCGCGCGCCACCGTCATCGTGACCGTACGTTACTTAAGTAAAGTTGCCGAGACATAAATCTCGGACTTCGGAACACTTCAGAAGCTGAACGAATTGCCTCGAATGAATAATTCCGAATATATTAATACAAACACCAAATTCCATCGCATAATAATGTTTGAAGGAAATACTTTTAGAAGCTTTGTTGGAAATATAATATAATTAATATGAAGTGGAGATTAATGAAATCGCTTTGGGAGAAGAGATAAGATTAATATAAATTTCATGCTGAAACTGTGTGCCTGATATAGATAGCAAGTTATTTATTTAAGATTAAATATTGCATCTTATTTTCTTGTAGGACAATGCTCTATCCACTTGTCTGCGAAATAATACCAATGTTTTTACCTAAAGTTTTACTAAATAGAAAAGTTTTGATTTGTCGAGAGAGAAAACGTAACTTAGAAACTTTTGTCGGAGTTACAAAATTGTTTGGCAACTTTCCATTTCGTCGGTGAATAACAACAGAATGGTTATTCGTTCAGAGATTGGTCTCTTTTTATATAAGAAAATGAAGGAAAGTGTCCCTACACTTTCTATTCACGGCCCTGTGGGTAGTTTGTGCATCAATTGAGCAGTTGCAGGCGGCTTTAACGAGGAGCTCTCTGGTGTGGTTTGTAGATCAAATGTTAGCATGATCTGCAAATATTGGTTCCGGGTCTATGTGTTGTGGTGACATGAACCTACTCGTAGTTTATGTTACCCACTACACAGGGAATCCAAGGGATCAAGACTATGAGTTTCATTATTTGATTAAAAGTTAAAATTAAGTCAAAATATTAATAACAAAAATATAGTAGTTAGCATTCCACACGTGACAGGTAGCAATCCCATCGCCGCTTATAAGAATACTAACTGGTTTCCTCACGTTGTCTTCCTTCACCGTTGTGAGCACGTGTTTTTGATGCGCATATAATTTTTTCGAAGAGAAAATCCATTGATTCGAACGCCTGGATTCAAACCCACGACTTTCAGATTGAAAGCCGAGGTACCTCTCACTCGGCCAACACGGCTTACTCACTCGACAACACTGTGCTTAATAAAGTGCAAATTAGTAAACTACACGTGATAAGCGGGATAAAGTTGTAAAAACATTTTTTTTAATTTGCTCACTGTAATCCCCAAGTAGGTCGAATAAAAAAAACACATGGTTGGATTTAAATTTAAAAAAAAACATGGTTGGACTCTAAAATAACCTGTTACACACTGCAACATCCAAATAATTTCACAAAGTGTCAAAACAAATTGGGCCGTTCGGTAAACACCCGAAATTTAAATTTTCCTCCAACAAGTCGCACTAAGCCCCTCGAAGTAGTTAAGACCTTTACATTTGCTTGTATTTATTATTCACTAATCTAGTTTCTGCTTCCAGCTCGTGGTTTCTGCTGTTGTAATTGAAATTTTAACTGAATTGTTGCGGTAATTTGTCACGGCTTTATGATGCAGCCCTTTTTTGACGACAGACGTATTTAAACGTTGCTAAACAGAGGCGCTCCAAGTTCATTGGATTGTATGACCTTACGACTTGCTTGACTTGGTTGTTCATTGTTCATGCTGGAAAAATATCATAGAATAGTTAGTTTTTGGCTCGACGTACGACCCTCAAACTGTGCGGATGTGTTGCCGGCTGGCTTTGTGAATAATTTGTGCCTTCTCGGACTTCGCCCTGTGTCAGCTACGCGTTCCGAAGTCTCCAGAGAGGTCCTCCATCGATCACCTTTGGATTGGAGCGGATTTGAACTGAGTGCGGTCTGCGTCGCAGTCCACGTGCATACCAACTACGCCAGGTAGGCCAGGACCAGTGAGCGGCCGCGTCGAATTTACCAGTCAGTATCAGGCGCACGTGCTACGAGCCTAAAAACGCACTGCCACGAAACACGGTGTGTGCTACGACTGTTGCTGTGTGCTCACCAAGTACCTACTGTCTTTGTACCGAACTGCATTGCAAGCCACCCATCAACTGTATTAATCACAGTTGGCAAAATGAGCAAAATACATAGAACTCCGCCGTCCGTACTTCAAAATACTCACCAATTAGAATGCGAATCCGATGCATCCACCAAGTCTGACCAGGTGCTTTCGTTTAGAAACAAGCGTCGTCGTTTCTCACAAAGTGATTTGAAGGAGGAAATGCAAACATTTAAGGCGAAAATTAAAGCGCTACTGGGAACGATTTCCAAAGATGTATTGGAAGTTAAGACGCAGAACAAGACAATTCAGGATAATTTCTCTATCATTCAAAAAGCCAACGAGGAAATCAAAAAGTCTATGGAGTTTATGGCCCTACAATACGAGGAATTGAAGGGAAAGTGTTTTACACTTGAAAAGACACGTAAAAAGATCAAGACGAAAAAATACAATTACTTGAACTGAGACTCGACGACCTTGAACGCGGAACGGGCCCATGCGGCTCCAGGAAACTCGAGAGGAGGTTTTCATACTCAAACTGTGTTTCTCGTCATGTTATTTTCGATTGACGATAACGATTGACGATAACGATTGACGATTGACGATTGACGATTGACGATTGACGATTGACGATTGACGATTGACGATTGACGATTGACGATTGACGATTGACGATTGACGATTGACGATTGACGATTGACGATTGACGATTGACGATTGACGATTGACGATAACGATTGACGATAACGATTGACGATTGACGATTGACGATTGACGATTGACGATTGACGATTGACGATTGACGTTTGACGATAACGATTGATGATTGATGATAACGATTGACGATAACGATTGACGATAACGATTGACGATAACGATTGACGTTAACGATTGACGATAACGATTGACGATTGACGATGACGATTGACGATAACGATTGACGATAACGATTGACGATAACAATTGACGATTGACGATTGACGATTGACGATTGACGATTGACGATTGACGATTGACGATTGACGATAACGATTGACGATAACAATTGACGATTGACGATTGACGATTGACGATTGACGATTGACGATTGACGATTGACGATTGACGATTGACGATTGACGATTGACGATTGACGATTGACGATTGACGATTGACGATTGACGATTGACGATAACGATTGACGATTGACGATTAACGATTGAAGGTCGCCTCCCAGGAGCCTCTTAAGGTCTATCCCAAAAATAGTTAAGAGATCTTGGTTCTATTTTGGTTTTTGATTAATATTTTGCGCTACTTCTGTGGTTTTATGAAATCATAAGCGTTTTTTAAAGCTTTTATTTAAGACGCTGAAATAATCCTACCGACCGCTGCAATGATGACAAACACACGTCCGCGCGTGGTCCGCCTTAGCTTTTCGAAATAAATTAATGATTTAAATTATGTAAACTTATCAAAAATCTATCCTAATAGAAATCTAGATCTACATATAACATTTCTTTAACAATAAATCACAAGTTGATTTTAATAGTAGGTATATAAAATATTTCGATCATAAATTCTAAAACGTATCATTTTGAAATAATATTATTATCGTGAAAAGTTTCTGCTATTATGTTTTCAGCTTAATAGAAATCTAGGTAGGAACCTGAAGGAGATGTGGCTTGTTCAGAAGTATTATTTTTTTCGTTCCGAAAAAGAGCAATCGTCGACTGGCAGCCCCTTAACTTGCAATGTATGTATTTAACTATGTTTGTTAAGGTGGAATGCAATTTAACTCAATTTTGAAGCAGTTATCTTCAACCGATTGAGCTGAAATTTGGCACACTTATCTATTATCTTATCTTATCTATACTAATATCTATACTTCTATACTAATATTATAAAGAGGAAAGATTTGATTGTTTGTTTGTTTGTAACGAATAGGCTCCGAAACTACTGGACCGATTTGAAATTTTTTTTTAATATTAGAATCCTTCATTATCCCTGATGAACATATAGGCTATAGAATATTTTCAAAAACGTTAGGCATCCGTATGAAAACTTCGATAATGTAACCCAAGGTGTGAAAAAAAATCCAAAAAAATCCTTATATCGCGTACGCTGCGGAAATTGTTGACAATAGAGCAAAGTGATGTACTACAGTTTTAAAGAGGACATCAATATCTACAAATAAGTCAACAATACCATTTGTCTAACTATTAGGGATCCGTATGAAAACTTCGATAATGAAACCCAACATGTGAATTAAAAGCTTAAAAATCGTTATATCACTAAAATGATTGACAATAGATCAAAGTGATGCATAACTACTGCAGTTTTTAAGATTACATCAATATTAACAAATAAGTCAGCAATACCATAATTATGTCCAACTATTACAGTTATGTCACAATAACTACTTTTTCATGTTAAAATATGCAATAGTAACGCCGCCTGTAGAAACTAGGCCACATTATTCGTACCTGGGTTTAATCCTTATCCAAAAAAAATCACTTCATTTTCAAGGCCATATCAGTACCTGTAAATTACTTTTTTAATTATACCATTCCCAAATTCCATACCATTCAAAAGTTATTATGAGTGTAATAATCTATAGGTACTAATATTATTATGAGGAAAGATGTTTTGTATATTTGTATGGAATAAATCCAAAAACTACTGGATAGATTTCAAAAAATCGTTTACCATTAGAATGCTACATTATATCTGAGTAACATAGGCTATATTTATTGTTAGAAAAAAATAGGGATCCCTATTAGAACTTCGATAATGTAACCACCTTGGGCAAAAAAATACCCATAAAATCGTTACTCCCGTGCGGAGTCGGGGCGGACTGCTAGTGTAACAATAATATGGTGACAGCGAGCTGATCTGATGATGGAGTCAGGCTGTTAAACAGAACTCCTCAGTCTGATTGAGATAAAACATTGCATACCTATCAATCTCCAATGACAATATAAAATTATGGTACTAGCAAGCTGGTCTGATGATGGAGCTCGAACGTACCTAGCCATAGGAACTCCCTAACTTTACAATATAACTACGTCGTGTTTGGGCTCGTTTGATTTGTTTTGACGAGTACTAGAGCCCTAAAATTTATAAAAGATCGATTTCAAAAATATATTTAAAAAAAAGTTATTTTAATAATTTGGACTTAGACAGGCCTACGCCTTAGGCCCGCCAGATGGTAAGCGGTTACCGTCGCCTATTGCCTATTGTCTATTGACATCTTCTACACCAAAGGCATTGATGATGCGTTGACTAAAATAAATAAATAAATAGGATCACGACTGTAATCCCCAAGTACTGTAGACATTTTCTCAGATCTCTAGACGCTTAGATCCTTTGAAGATATCTAGTGGTAGTCAGAGGCACGTCCAAACATTATATTTGGCACATGCCCACATTTTGCGTTGACTGCCCTGGATGATTCTTCTTACACATTGTTTAAAGCGGTTTACATCATAGCTCAACGGAAAGACCACGGAAGGAAGCTCATTCCACAACTTGCACGTATGAGGGAGAAACGATTTCATAATAAAGCTAGTACCCACGTGTCGATATGAGGTGAGGATGAGCCATGTTCCGCTGTCGCAAGGTATGGTTTCTATATTTATTTTATATTATTTTGCTTGCCGTAATATAGTTTTTACTAGTACGGAGGATAGTCTCTCATCTGTGTACAAGTACGAATGGTATAATGTAATTTATGATGATTTCTAGACTTTTATTGTTATAAAACTATGCTTTAGGTTAAATACCTACTAATACTTAGAAATAAAAAACATAATTAGAATTAGTTATAGCTTTGACTAGATATAAATGTACCTATTTTTAAGCTTCTTGTAGGGTAACGAAGTCGTATCTTACGTTTAACATATTTAGTTACACTCTACGAACGTCCGTATATACCCGTAGTACCTTACGATTAATCGATTTATCCAGTAACCATCAAATAATTCGGAATACTATGATTTAATATTCGTATTTGAAATAATAAATCTATCCTAACTGTAAACTAAATTATTAATACATTACCCAAGGTAATTTTATCCTAATAAATTAAATATTATTTTCCGAAATGTAAAATTATTTGTACTTAAGAGGCTGCCAGTCGCTGATTGCTCTTTTTCGAAACGAAAAAAGAAATACTTCTGAACAAGCCACATCTCCTATTTTTATAAGTATAATTACTTCAGGTTCCTAACTAGATTTCTATTAAGCTGAAAACATAATAGCAGAAACTTTTCACGATAAAGATATTATTTCAAAATGATACGTTTTAGAATTTATGATCGAAATATTTTATATACCTACTATTAAAATCAACTTGATTTATTGTTAAAGATAGGTAATATGTAGATCTAGATTTCTATTAGGATAGATTTTTGATAAGTAATTATACATAATTTATATCATTAATTTATTCGAAAAGCTAAGGCGGCCCACGCGCGGACGTGTGTTTGTCATCATTGCAGCGGTCGGTAGGATTATTTATCGAAGTGATTAAAGATGGGTACATCTTTATTCACATCACTACATAGTATAAAGTAAAGTCGCTTTCCGCTTCCCGCGTCTGTATGTAATATGTATGTATGTCTGTATGTATGTTTGCTTATATCTTTAAAACTACACAACGGATTTTGATGAGGTTTTTTTTAATAGATAGAGTGATTCAGGAGGAAGGTTTATATGTATAATACATGCATAATATAGTAGAAAAACATTGATAATTTTAGAGGTTTCTAATGTGATGTCGTAATTAAACACATTTCTTTGCGCTTACATTGCAAATGCTGGCTGAACCCCACGAGATATATCAAAATAATGTACTACAGTATTGTACACCTTAAAAACGTCTACAAAAAAGTCAACGATGGTATTAGAAATGTCTTACGCACAGCGAAGCGGGCACGGGTCAGCTAGTATACTATACATTATAAAATAGGAGATGTGGCTTGTTCACAAGTATTTCTTTTTTCGTTTCGAACAAAAATAATCGTCGACTGGCAGCGTCTTAATACAGTTCACACTACAATCAAAACCTTAATTTAGATATAAAGTATTTATTGAATTATTGACGCCTTCAAATTCGGATAAGGGCTGTGTCAGCGGAGGTCATATTAAGATCTGAGGTCGGACAAGGAGATAGGATGACGTGTTTGCCCAAGAGGGCTGGTAGGGGGTAGTGGGGGAATGTGGGAGGTCAACAACTCAGACGACGAAGGTTCATAATTGAATTTCCGATGGGCCGCGATAAACGCCAAACGGAGACAGTAAACAGCACGTCGCAGAAAATCCGCGCTAGATCTCTATATTAGGATGATATGACCGTTTGTTGCCATTTTCATAATAAACTAGCTGACCCGTGCCCGCTTCGCTGTGCGTAAGACATTTCTAATACCATCGTGGACTTTTTTGTAGACGTTTTTAAGGTGTACAATACTGTAGTACATTATTTTGATATATCTCGTGGGGTTCAGCCAGCATTTGCAATGTAAGCGCAAAAAAATGTGTTTATTTACGACATCACATTAGAAACCTCTAAAATTATCAGTGTTTCTCTACTATATTATGCATGTATTATACATATAAACCTTCCTCCTGAATCACTCTATTTATTAAAAAAAACCGCATCAAAATCCGTTGTGTAGTTTTAAAGATATAAGCAAACATACATACAGACGCGGGAAGCGGGAAGCGGAAAGCGACTTTGCTTTATACTATGTAGTGAAAATGCGATTATGATATTATGTACTCGTCGACGAATAGGCAGGTATTTATAAATAAATAAATATTGTCGGACTTTACACACAACACCATCTAGCTTCTTAGTTTGCTAAGCAAAGATTGTATTATGGGAACCAGATAACTGATAGAATACTTATTTACTTTTTTTTTTGTAAATACATACATAATATACGTAGTAACACCTAGACACAGAACAAACATCTATGTTCATCACACGAATGTTTGCCCTGGGTGGGGATCGAACCCACAACCTACAGCGTAGAAGGCAGAGTTACTACCAACTAAGCTGTGAGGCCAGTTACTGTTTTTGTCTCTTCAATTCGAATTTCAAACTGTCTAACAATAGATAAAAATGTATGTGTGTGTGGGGCAAGCCTAGTGCATATCAAAATGCCCCAGGCCAACAGCGTCCTGAAAGTGAGTAAAAAGTCCTACTTGACAATCTATAAATCATACATATATAGTAAAAAGCTAGCACGACTTTATTGCAACATGCATTTATTGCAATATGGTCTTATTCATAAATTACTTAGTGTGGTTCTATATAAGATGAAAAAACATAGACAATAAACTAACCCTGATTGCACAGCCCAAATGTCAACGTAACAGAATTACGTCATTCGTGACCATTTAGTCATTCAAATAATATGATGTCAGTGAACACCCTGATACGGAATAGTAAGTCGATCTGCTCTAAATAGGTTCATGTTATAATCTGATTGCTAAATACCAGGAAGTTTGTCATGTTTCTAAACGCACTTTTCCAATTGAATGTTCTCTTTGAAACAATCTTTGAACATAATAATAATAATTTAGGATCACGGTAGACATCCTCTCAAATCTCCAGACGCTTAAATCCTTTGAAGATGTCTAGTGGGGGTAGTCAGAGGCACGTCCCAACATTACATTTGGCACATGCCCACATTTTGCAGTAGTTAGCATTCCATACGTGACAGGTTGCAAGACCATCGCCGCCTATAAGAATACTAACTGGTTTCCTCACGATGTTTTCCTTCACCGTTTTGAGCACGCGTTTTGATGCGCAAATAATTTTTTCGAACAGAACAATCCATTGATGCACGCCAGGATTTGAACCCACGACCTTCGAAATGAAAGTCGAATTACCTTCCACTCGGCCAACACGGCAAATTACTAAAGGATACGTTTTTTCGTCTTACTATACATATCCCGGAACACTATGTTATCGTAAGTCGAATGTAGGCATTGATCGAAAGCCCTATTCTTCCGAATTTCAAATGATTCAGCCAAACTACCAAAATCTATCACTGATTTTCAAACAAAGAACAATGCCATCGAAAACACCGTGGTACAAGTGCTTGCTATCCCGGATTCACGTCGTAAAAAATATAACGGCTCTATCCTTTGATTTCGATTTTCAGTGTGCGCTGCACTAAATTTTTTTCCGATAGATTCCTATGTGCGATCAAACGAGGAATCAAATTAAAAGATCCAAAATACTATAGAAAAGCGAAGTTGGGATTCTACAAAGGAATGACGTTGGATTATAATCGACCGCAATGTTAAGTTAGGTCACTATTATCATCAAATGTGCGTTTTATTTTCTATTCATTGTATTAACGAGTAATAAATGTTTTTGATGAATGCAGAATCGTTTTTTTGTCATAACCGCAAAACATACAGTTTTGTTTTTTATGACAAAGATAACTTAAGGATTTAATCTAGATAAATTAAAGACAGAAACACGATTGGTTAAACTTTTCTCGATAGATTTATTTTCCAAAGTTGGCTCTTCAAAAACACTAGTTTCGTTTTTAATCAAAACTATGAATCGCTAAATAGTTCATTTTTATACAATTCGTTAGATAATCATAAAATTTTAAAATTTGATGGTTTTCAATATAATGCAGCTTTATCACTTTTTCCGTCATATCCGGGTAGACTCAGTCCATACAAAACGTCAAAAATTTCACTTATCACCTTATGTAGTAGACATGAGAAATAAAACCTTTGGGCATGTGCTAATAAACCTATAATATTTAGTTCTGCTCGTTACAGTATTTTGTGTTATTTTGTGCTGTTATCAGTCTTTGAACGCACCTTTTACAACTATAATTGCGAAATTTGTTAGTTTGCCCTTCTTTCACTCATCAACAAATATATACTTTTTAGATTTAATTTTTTGCATATGAAAATTTGAACAGGATCTGTCGAGTCAGCTGTAGAGCAGTTATACATAAGTAAATAAAAGTTAGCAATGCTTAAGGCGCTCCCAGTCGACGATTATTTTTGTTCGAAACGAAAAAAGAAATACTTCTGAACAAGCCACATCTCCTATTTTATAATGTATAGTATATGTGAATAAAGATGTACCCATCTTTAATCACTTCGTTATATAATCCTACCGACCGCTGCAATGACGACAAACTCACGTCGACGTGTGGTCCGCCTTAGCTTTTCGAATAAATTAATGATATAAATTATGTATAATTACTTATCAAAAATCTATTCTAATAGAAATCTAGATCTACATATTACCTATCTTTAACAATAAATCACAAGTTGATTTTAATAGTAGGTATCAAAATATTTCGATCATAAATTCTAAAACGTATCATTTTGAAATAATATCTTTATCGTGAAAATTTTCTGCTATTATGTTTTCAGCTTAATAGAAATCTAGGTAGGAACCTGAAGTAATATACTTATAAAAATAGGAGATGTGGCTTGTTCAGAAGTATTTCTTTTTTCGTTTCGAAAAAGAGCAATCGTCGACTGGGAGCCCCTTAAAGCACAAACAAAGCTAATGTTTTTCTGTGAACGTATGTTTGATGCTTTAGCTCGTTTGTAGTCCCAACGCAACGGCTTGATAGGTTTTGATAAACGATGTGTTATAGAATACCTCGTTCACGATTGGTAGGTAAAGATAACCATAGAATATAATATTGAAGGAATTCAATAGAAATGGTGACTAAAATAAAAGGTCATTATAGGAGGTAGGTAAGTACATATTTAATTTTCGATGAAAAGAATGACGGTCATTTGATTTTTAGCTTGATTACTTGTTCGTTTGTAATCCATAAGGATTACAAAACCATAAACGAAAATAAAAAAATAGAACAGTAATAAAAATAAAAATAAACAGTCGCAAAAGAAAGTTTTTCCTTGTGATTCAGAACCAAATCATAGACTACCGATAAAGTTATACCGTTATAGCTCCATTTAATGGTAATTTATTATTCCGTATCTTTAATTGACCTCGTTAATGGAAACATTAAGCTCTATGTCGCAAGGATCAACCTAAATGAGACTGGTTATTTTATTGACTGGTTTATGATAATAAAGTGTCACTTAAAGGTACGCGTCCACAGGTCGGTATCGTACGCATCAGACGCATCGCATTTAACGGATCGTATTATGCTTTGTATAGAAAGTCACACAAGTGCGTCCAATGCGGATCAGTAAGATACCGACCTGTGGACGCGTACCTTAAATATTATTTTACAAGCTAACCCGGCGAACTTCGTATCGCTTTAGAATTATGTCCCGTTCCCGTTCCCGTTAAAAAATCAAAAAATACAGACAATTTAATAGTTAATTCACCTTTTTTAAATTGTTTACACAAAATACATTTCTGAACGCATGCATAAATGTCAATCATTACTTACAGTATTTGACAGGATGGACAACAAATGTTTGACATGTACTAAACCCATGAACATTTATTGAAAATTATTTATCTTTCTTATTTATGTATTCGTCGAGTTTTCATTGTTTTAAAGATGTATTCTGCTATTCGGGGCGGAGACAAATCCAACGAATCAAAAACCATGAAAATTGGTCCAGCAGATCTCGAGTTATAAGTGTTGTAACAAACCCGTCTTTCTTTTATATATTAATAGCGACCCGCCCCGGCTTCGCACGGATAGAGTAGGTATCTGTCTCTGAATATATAGACATTTATTAATAACCTTCATCATATTAAAAGTTGAGCTTAACGAATTTAATGTTGTCTGCGTGTATGAAATGCACGTAAACACAATTCCAAAAGCATTTACTATGGGAACCAGACATCTGATATAATACGTTTTTTTGTAAATCCTATTAATATTATAAATGCGAAAGTTTGTGAGTTTGTATGTATGTTTGTTCCTCAATCAGGCCTAAACGATAAAATGTTTAATTTGCTGTAGATGTAGATATAATGCCCAAATAAATAATAGACTACTTTACGAAAAATATCCCCAAAATAATAAAAAACGCAAAAGGAATGATTTTGGTATAGATGGCGCTGGTGTGCAACAAATCTGACATCATAGACTAAAAACATTCAGTCTTTTCTATTCGATTATTGAAATTTGACAGGACGACGTCTGTCACGGGTCGGCTAGTATGATATAATACTTTTTTTGTAAATATAGCTATATTTATAATACAGTATATTATATCTAAACACAGAACACACAAACATCTATGTTCATCATCGTGTCCTTGGTGGGAAACAAACCCACCACCTACAGTGCAGAAGGCAGAGCTACCTTAAACTCAGCTGAGAGAGCCAGTCAGTCAACTATCAATCTATATACTAAGTCTGAAAGCATTTTCATTGATCCATTTTTAGAATTGGTTTGATCCTCAAATAGGCTGAGGAATGCTTCTCGTCAATAGATAAGTAGTAACCACAAATCAAGGAGTAGCTATCTATCTCTAAGATCGAGGTAAACAGGACCCAGGACTATAAGCACCAGTTTGGACGATGTTAAAACGCTTGCAAGTCTGTCAATTCACACTAATGATTCTGATGATGTAGAGGTGATAACTTGATAGGTAGAGATAGAGGTAGATAGCTTTCTACTGGTATGTTTTGAAATTTAGCACGGGTTAGAAACTCGATAACTGGTGCTAGAGTCTCAGGTCGTGGTAGAACTATCGTATATCTCGTTAGGCGGGTCCAATCTGTCAATAAAATGACCCCATTTTGTTATCTCACCGAGCTCTCGTTTCTACAATAAGCTTAAATGTGCTCCTCTCAGATTCACCAAGTGCTACCTTATGCGACAGCCCTCTTATCACGAGACGTGAACGTATAAAATGGAATGTACTTACTGACGCGGGTAGCTGAAGGTAGGTTTGTACGATCTTACCTTAGAAGCCCTTCGATTCACAGCTAGATACTCGATTGGCGGACTTATCGAAATTACGTTTAGTCGTAAAGAGACGTGTTGGCCTAGTAGATGGGCTTTGATTTTCGATACGTAGTTATTATATGCGGTATCCTCCTCTTACGGCAATTAAACCTTCTATTCATAATCGTTAATATTTTTTTATTCATCCCACACTAACATTATTTTCATCCCAAGTAGCTCATTAAAATTATCAATAAACTAGGTTAGTCGCTAAACAAACAATTTTACGGAGACATTTATAAAGAACTCTACAATATGAATATTACATTTTTGACATTAATAACCGCCTGTGGGCGTATTGGCAAAGCAATAAAAAGTCCGACCGAAACAAGTCAAAAATAAAAATTACATGAAATGTATCTTGAGCATAAAATGTTTGTGCCCAACACACCATCAAAATAGGAGCATAAATTCAGATGAACTCACTATTTCCGAGACGGCAAATAAATGCGATACCGGATTACGCACTTGGAAAAACTGATTTACGCAATAAACGTGGCTCCGAAGCTATCAACATAGCAACGAGGCTTATAGCCTGGAAACCATTGGTATGTTTTTACCTTGGCTGCAGAATTAAATTTGATGGTGTTACCTTTTTGAACGAGTCCCGCCTACATGAGAAACTCTACTGGGTATTTTGAAAGTTAATAATAGTATTTATCTAGGTACACTAATGTTGTAACATTCTACTTATGTTTCCAATACTTGACTTATAATTACTACTGTTATAGCGCAGACAACAAAACACTCAATTTAAGCAATTTCACATGATGGTATAATATCCACATCGATATCGTAAAATCTCATTATAACATCAATAAAACGCGACCAATTAACCTGGCGAGCCTTATGTCAAAATCCTCATACAAGTTGTATAAAATGTTGATATTAGGCTGGCTTTTGAAAACAGTTGGGTTATACGTGAAACTACTAAACTTACATACACAAAACTCTTTGGTAAGATCTTGTGCCAATTAAATAAAAAAAAAACAGCGCGCGCTCGCTCCTGATTGGCCCTGCGCGCGCAGCTGCTTATTGGTTAGATTTTAATGGCGGCAAGTTCACTGTGACAATACAATACACGTACGCGTGAATTTAATGTTTCGCAATGTGTTTTGTTTTTAAAATACAAATTAAAAGTTAAAAATGGATAGCGACGTTAGTGAAGATAAAGTAGTGTATGTAACTGCATATAACACGGGTATTAAAACACTCGTTACTATTATGAAACTCGCTTCGCTCGTTTCATAAACTCACACTCGTGTTTTAATACCCTTCCTTATATGACAGTTACATAAACTACTATTTTAAAGTAGGTATGGTATAAAATACTTTATTACCGAATATTAACAAGAACCAGTGGAACTATCTAAAGACTTAACTATAGATTTTGACACGGGTCTTTATCACGTAATCGAAGTAAATCAAAGGTAATTGTGATAAAGACGTGATAAAGACCCGTGTCAAAATCTATAGTTATGTCTACTAATCACGATAGTTTGAAAAATAATATCTAAATGTTCTCTAATGCTGATCCGTTATGCCAAATAGGAGTCAGCTCTTAAGTGTAACTGCAGTTGCATTGCATATCGATTTAGCTATTGAAGATCAACGAACGTGGCTCATTGAATTCGACGAAATTCTAAAACGAGCTTTTCGCTTTTTACGACTATTGTTCCTTCGCGGTAAGTTCATGCTTAGGCCCTTTAAGCCTTTATCATTTTTAGGGTTTCGTACCCAAAGGGTATAAACGGGACCCTATTACTAAGATTTCGCTGTCCGTCTGTCCGTCTGTCTGTCACAGGGCTGTATCTCATGAAGCGTGATAGCTAGACAATTAAAATTTTCACAGATGATATATTTATATTTGCGCTATAACAACAAATACTTAAACCTTCGTGCGCGAGTCCGACTCGCACTTGGCTGGTTTTTTATAGATAATGGTAAGGAACCCTTCGTGCGCGAGTCCAGTGGTCCAGTGGTCAGTGTAAAAATATGGTAACTTAGCTCGCGAACTATAAAGATCCCTGATGTTTTATATCCCGACAAAGTAATAGGCACAATAATCATTTTAATGAGGAAGAATTAAAAAAATATAGGCAAGTACTTATTCATTCGCTTCCACGAGGTTAATTTGCAAAGTTACGATCGTTGTTTTGTACAAAGGTGAGTCTTTTCATTATGTTCTATACAGTTTCACACCTCTTTGACAATCGAAGACCTCGAGATCGATTCTTCGCGGCATCAGTGTCTTTTTGCGCTCAAAAATTATAAATATAGAAAGTTTTAAAGCTAATAACACCAACAGCAGTTGTGATCACGAAATGGACCATCAAAAAAATATCACACTGAGGCGTGCTAGGACACAACTACTTCTTGAAAGCACCAGCACTCATAATGACTCTGACATGAGTATAGACGACACGGTAGATGGCAGCACTAATAGCTTACCCGATATGACCGATATTAATCGCTGTGAAGAAATACAAAACCTAACACAAAAAATAGACCATCTGCAAATTCAACTCAATAGCGCACATGACGAAATTGAGCGACTCTCACTAGAAAATAGAGACATAAAAAATAATAATTGTGAACTGGCCAAAAAGAATGCTATGTATAAAAACTTGGGAACAAGCTCCCTTAAGACAAAATCACCACTTTCTGCGTCTCGTAAAACACCCATCATAAACAAAAAGCAAAAACAAACACAAACAGATGCTATAGAGCCGCAAAAGAATGTCGAGTTCACTCACAAAGAAGTACAAACTTGCACTATGGCTACAAACACAATTTTGAAATCTGATGTACATACACAAACAATAACTTTATCTGAACCAGAACAACCAGGAACTCTCACAGGAAAGACACCTCAACACAGGAAAGACACCTCAACACAGGAAAGACACCAACCACTACAAAATCCTGCTTCGAGTAACACAGATTCTAACAAAAAGCGCTCCAAAATATGTTTACTAAGTACCAATAAGAGAAACAAAGTGCTATCAATTGCTGAAAAAAGCCTTACTGACTTTGATCTGTGCCACTATCTCAAACCAAACTGCAAAACGAAGGAACTAATAAAAGATATCGACACGAAACTAGTACATTACACAAGCGACGACTTTTGTGTGATATTTATCGGAGAAGAAGACTTCGTTCGAACTCAGAATTATTTTGAGATAATTGCATACATTCGTGAGACTCTGCAGTTAATCAAACATACCAACATCATCATATGCCTACCGACGTATATATACAAACAAGACATGAATATGTATAACTGGAGAGTAGAAAACTTCAACAATCTTCTCTATCTAGATGTTTCCACACATGAACACGCCTATATTCTAGACTCAAATGAGCATCTTGATTATGATTTCTCCATGTTCAGCAGTTACACTGGTAAAATAAGAAATCACGGATATCGCAACGTGTTCTCGAACCTCGGAATGTACATAGACAGTATTAGATATGAAGTTATAAATGACCAAAATTGTACGGACAGCCCTCAAAAATCGGATGAAGATCAAAGTACGTTTTTTCGAGACTAAATATTTACATATCCTGCACCAAAACATAGCCGGATTATTAAATAAAGCTGACGCCCTTCAAGTAAATTTAGATATACTTAGAGATAGTAATAAGGATATTGACGTTCTGTGTATCACAGAACACAACATGATGATGGGAAATGAACAAAACCTGAACCTGGAAAACTACACTTTAACATCAAGTTTCAGCAGGAGTAATAGAAGTAAAGGTGGTGCATGCATTCTAGTAATGAAAAACCACGAATGGAAAGAAATACCTGAAATTAAAAAAATGTCCTTATCTGGTATAATTGAATGCTGTGCTATAGAATTAGTGACATATAAAATAATCGTTATTTGTTTATATAGAATACCTAAACTAAAAATTGATTACTATAATATTTTTTTTAATAAATTAGATAAAATCTTGACTTATACTAGAAAGCTAAATGTTCAGAATACTATCTTATTAGGAGATTTTAATATTGATATGTTGAAAACTAATAATGTTACAGATGACTTTGAATGTAGTCTATTACAATACAACTTAAAATTAACCCTAAAACAACCCACTCGTCTGGTTTCAAACACATGCATTGACAATATTGCCCATGATTTTAAAAACCACTGTAAAACTGAAGTCTTGGAATTTGCGCTCTCTGACCATACGGCTCAGATCATAAAACTGCCGGTGCGTACTGTTAAGCTTAAGTCTTGGCATAGAGAAGTGCGTGACTTCTGTAATGAAAATATTGAAAAATTTAAAATGTGTATCAAAAGTTTAACCTTCGCAGACATGTACTATACTAATGACTCTAACTTAGCTTATACGTATTTTATTGAAAACTTTAAGCTTTTTTACGATTTATGCTTCCCAAGGAAAAATATCTTTATTAGAACCGTAAGTAAACCAAAATGGATTTCTCGAGGGATAAAATTATGTAGCCAAAGAAAACGTAACTTATATTGGAAATTCCTATCAAAACCCAATAAAACAAATAAATATATCTACAATAATTTTTCGAAAAGACTTAAAAAAGTTATTACACAAACAAAAAGATCACAAAACATATACAAAATAATGACATCTCAAAATAAATCTAAGGCGACCTGGGATGTAATAAATAAAAATAGAACTTGTACTCCTAAGGAATCCATAGTTAAAATTCAATGTAATAATAATAATAATAAATATTTATTTAATCCTACTGACATTGCCAATCAATTCAATGATTATTTCATCAATAAAATAGAATCAATTCCCAATCGTGGAATAAACGTCACAGATAAAATTTGTCATCATGCTAAATCAATGTTCTTAGCACCATCCGTTCCACAGCAAGTAAAAAATATAATAAAAAAATTAAAAAACTCTAACAGCACAGGTTTTGACCAAATCTCTACTAAAATCATAAAAGCAGTCAATGAAACAATAAGCCCTCATCTCAGTTATTTGATAAACCTAACAATCTCAACCGGTACTTTCCCGGAAGATCTTAAACTTGCTATTGTCAAACCGCTATTTAAAAAAGGCAACAAAGAGTTGACTAATAGTTACAGACCAATAGCTCTTCTATCAGTTTTCTCAAAAATTATTGAAAAATATATATATGAAGAAATAAATTCCTACTTAGAAAAGCATAATTTATTATGCAATGAACAAAAAGGGTTTCGACGTAACAAATCGATAAACTTGGCAATATATGAATTTATCGAAAATATTGTGCTCCAAATAGACAACAGAACACCTGTATCTGCTGTGTTCTGTGATATGACACAGGCGTTTGACTGCGTTGATCACGACATCATAATTAACAAATTAGAAGCGTATGGACTGAGAGGTAGAGTATCTGAACTTCTCTGCTCGTACCTAAAAGACCGTAGACAAATAACCGAGATTGCAAAACTGGATACCAAGACCAAATGTGAAAAATCGTTTCGTTCTTTAGAACGCGTAATCCAGTTCGGCGTTCCACAGGGGAGTGTCCTGGGGCCTTTGCTATTTATTATTTATATAAACGACCTACCCAGGTCAGTAAATCAACCAATGACCTTATTTGCTGACGATAGTACGATAACAATAAAATGTGATGACATAAATACTTATAATTCTGACATTAATAATTCAATAAATTCAATAATAAAATGGCTTGACAATAATAATCTGAAAATAAATATAAATAAAACAAACATAATGCATTTTAGTCAAAGAATTAAACATGATCATCAAATTGACCTACAGTTTAATGGTAGTAAGGTAGACGTGGTAGAATCAACAAGATTTCTGGGAATTCAAATAGACAGCAAATTAAATTGGAAAACCCATGTTGAACTTCTAAGTAAGAGAGTAAGTAGCTCCACCTACGCACTCTATAAATTATCCTCTATTGTTAACTTAGAAACACTACTTACAGCTTATTATGGAACAGTAGAGTCTATCCTAAGGTTTGGTATAATTTTCTGGGCTAACTCTACTAATAAAGACTTCATATTTACTAGACAAAAAAGATGCATTAGATCGATGTTTAACCTGCACGTTACCGACAGTTGCAGACCTTTGTTCATTGAGCACAAGATTCTAACGCTTCCGTCGTTATATATATTTGAAATGGCATTATTTGTTAGAAAACATCCCCATCTTTTCCCACGAAAATCTGATTTTGTAGTGCGAAATAGACGTGATAGCAGTAAACTCCAAATGCCTAAAACTAAAACAGCTTTCCTACAAAACAGTGTAGTCTATATGACACGTAAAATCTACAACAAAATACCTAAATCATTAAAAGATCTTGACGATAATATATTTAGAACTAAATTCAAACTATTATTAATCAACAAATGCTATTATAATATTAACGATTTTATGACAGATAAATTTTGACATTACCATATTTCTATTGAGCCTGTTACTATTATTACTTTTTATTTTTTAATATAATATTGTCTTTATCTTACTATAACATTTGCATGCTAATTTTAGTAGAACATAATTGAATCTAAAATATTATTTATTATCATCTGTGTAACCTACATTGTGTTCAAGCAAATAAATGATCTTTATCTTTATCTTATCTTTATCTTTGAAATAGGTATTTTAGTGTTTTTTTTTAATCAGTTTCATATAAATCATCTTTTGAGGATTACCAATATCAAGATAATGAAGTTTATATGTTATTCCAAGATATCCGTGGTCTTGATTTTTTTCTAAAGTTTGAAGCCCAGATCAGGCCATCGCCTATATCAAAACATTAACTTGTAGATCACGAATACACAAATCGCGAACTACAATGTACTGCTTTGATCGCTGTCCGTCTGTCCGTCTGTCTGTCACAGGGCTGTATCTCATGAACCGTGATAGCTAGACAGTTAAAATTTTCACAGATGATGTATTTCTGTTGCTGCTATAACAACAAATACAGATATAAATAAAAACAGAATAAAATAAATATTTAGTGGGGGCTTTCATACATCAAACGTGTTTTTTGCCGTTTTTTATAGATAATGATACGGAACCCTTCGCGCACGAGACCGACTCGCACTTGGCCGGTTTTTTATTTGATTATTCACAAAATCTATTATACTCGTTCAAGGGGGTTAGCATGAACCACTAACGTATCGACAACGTGTCGTCCAAATGTCAAAACTGACACTTTTTGCACAGTAAAAGTGTCAGTTTTGACATTTAGACGATACGTTGTCGATACGATAGTGGTTCGTGCTCAGGCCACTGGTTCCATTGTTAGCTAGTTTCACAGAATGAAGCCGCATTTCAGATATTTCACTGTAGGTATTTGAAATATTCATGAATACTCTGAATAATAAAACGAAGTTATTATACCTTTGGCGTTAGCCTCCATTTCCATTTAATCAATTTAATAAATCGGAAGAGATTTCACGACTAAAGTAATAAGACGGATTGTGATAAAAGATCACTATCTTAAAAACTATCAAATATAGAAGAAACTGTCTCTATTTTACTACCTAAATTACTATGTTAAATTATCTAGTTGTTGTATAAATGATTCGGTACTTTAACGAGAAAAGTGGTTCGTAGGAGCCATTTTTTATGATTAATCTCTATATTTAGCGGCGATGAGCTTGCAACCTGTCACGAAGGAAATGCTAATTACTGCAAAATGTAGGCATGTGAAAAATTAAATTTTGGACGTGCCTCTGACTACCTTATTTAGTTACTTCAAAGATTTGAACTATGGAGATCTGAGTAGATTTTTACTGTAGGCACCTATTAACTTTGGGGTTACAGTCGTGATCTAATCTCTATCCATCTAGAAAAGTTTTACCAACCGTGTTTCAGTCTTTAATTTGGGTAATTGAACTTCCGCAGTCTTTATAGCTTTCATCTTGAAATTCCATGTTGTATTGGAAGATAGTCCTTGGAATGTTTCGTCTCGTAACAATGCAAACAAAGCTGCTCACAGAGCCGTTTATAAATTCAGTTACGGAATTGCAATTTGCGAATCCATTCCCGTGATTGGTATTTTTTTAATTTCCTGCATTAATCCTGGCGGTAGTCAGAACCGCGGTGTTTTAATCCATTTTCAATGATAAGGCCTCGTATCCACTTGATGTGAAAACTACACGAAGTAGTTACAAAAAAAGTTACGTGTGGATATAGCTTTTATTACGTTTATTCTTAGAAAATATTTTAAAACGCGATTAAGTGATCATTTTAATTAGGATTTTTCACGTTCGCTGTACTGTATTTACACTAATATTGCTAGTATTAGAGCTACGACCTACTTCACTTTTCATCTCAATAATTACGTTTCAAAAACTAAAAACAATACCGAATTCATGTTTGTTAGTCTATATTTTTATATTCCTTAATCCTATTTTGTTTTAGATGTGGTATTTTTTCCTCAAATGTACATAATATGAGTTAAAACGAAAAGTATATCCTTGTAACCAAATAAATTATTTTCTAAATCGGTCAATAAATGACGGAGTTCTGAGGTAACAAACATAAAATAAAAATTAAATACAACCGAATTAAGGGGTTAAAAAGTATCAACACGTCAAATACTATTTGGTCGGTTATTACATTTTGTCCCCTAGTGTATTTAGGGCACAATATTATATCTGGATCCGAGGTGAATTTGCTTCATATTTTTCTCTATTTAATTTCCTGTTGCATAATTGCATTTGGAAAGCTGTCTGCGGTTCCATTGAATACTGCAAGCGTGTGTTTTTTTTTTAGAGACGTAATATTTTTGCACGAATCTTTCTGGTTAGTACTCGTATAAGTTTTGCGTTTAGTACATTGTTGACCAACCAATGTTTTTGTCAATTTTTGTAAAAGCTTTCAACATGTCAAGTGTTCAATAGGTATACTCACTGTACAGTGTACACAGCCTATTTTTAAAAACTCTTTATAATTATATCCAAATAAATACTCCTTCTTCAATAGGAATATAGGTACCCTGGAAAAACGTTAATTGAAGTTTTTATTACATAACTTGTCACCAATATGTAATATAGTGCATTTCAACATGCATTTACATATTTTTTTTTTTATAATAATAGTTTGCGAAGTAATAAATAAACCTCTGATGCAGGACGAACGGCCGGATAGACGGACTTTTTAACAACCCTAAACACCTTGAAAGGATTGAGTTACCAACAAATAAACAAACATTTGAACTTTCGCATTAGTGTGAAGTATGATAAAATGATGTAGGAATAACTCGACTAAGCTATAAGCTTAAGTGAAGAGTATTGTTTGTTGAGTGTAGTTTAATGTATTTTTTAATCTTATTGTTGCTTGATTATAAAATAAAATAAAATAAAAAACCGGCCAAGTGCGAGTCGGACTCGCGCACGAAGGGTTCCGTACCATTATCTATAAAAGCGGCAAAAAAATCACGTTTGTTGTATGGGAGCCCCCCTTAAATATTTATTTTATTCTGTTTTTAGTATTTGTTGTTATAGCAGCAACCGAAATACATAATCTGTGAAAATTTCAACTGTCTAGCTATCATGGTTCATGAGATACAGCCCTGTGACAGACAGACGGACAGACAGACAGACAGACGGACAGCGAAGTCTTAGTAATAGGGTTCCGATTTTACCCTTTGGGTACGGAACCCTAAAAAAGGATCACGACTGTAATCGAGTAATAAAAGTACGGTAGACATCCTATTAGATCTCCTGACGCTTAGATCCTTTAAAGATGTCTAGTGGGGGTAGTCAGAGGCACTTCCAAACATTATATTTGGCACATGCTCACATTTTTCAGTAGTTAGCATTCCATACGTGACAGGGTGCAAGCCCATCGCCGCTTACAAGAATACTAACTGGTTTCCTCACGATGTTTTCCTTCACTGTTTTGAGCACTTGTTTTTTGATGCGCATATACATTTTTCGAACAGAAAAATCCATTGATGCACGCCGGGATTCGAACCCACGATCTTCAGATTGAAAGTCGAGATACCTCCCACTCGGCCAACACGGCTGCTTGATTATCACTACATAGTATAAAGCAAAGTCGCTTTCCGCTTCCCGCGTATGTATGTATGTTTGCTTATATCTTTAAAACTACACAACGGATTTTGATGCGGTTTTTTTTAATAGATAGAGTGATTCAGGAGGAAGGTTTATATGTATAATAACATGCTACCCGTGCGAAGCCGGGGCGGGTCGCTAGTATAACATAAAGTCAAAGAATGCCTGGCTAAAATCTGCATGGACCGACTGGCCTTCTGCACTGTAAGTTGTGGGTTCGATTGTTGGAAATGAACAAACATAATTTGTGTGATGAATGTAGATGTTTTTTTTTCTGGGTGTTATAATGTATTATATTTATATATTTACAAAAAGCTGGATCTCATAGCACAAGATTTGCTCAGTTTAGGGCTAGATAGCGCTACATAAAATGCCCATCAATATTTATCTATTATTTATAAAAAAAGCTAAAACCATGTCACTGGCTAAACAAAATATTTGCAATGAAAAACGCAGGTTAGCTATTAGCTTCGTAGTCGGCGGAGTCGGGACGGACGAACGGCGGAAATTACAAGCGTCTGCAATATTCCAGGTTTTCCATCAGTAAAAAGTAAATAAGTGTTACTTTAGACTTATTTACCAACATAAATAGGAAACAGCACCTATTAGAATGAACTATGGGTAGTTTTCTTTGAGTAGGAGTTCTTATTAGGGTTCCGTACCTCTGAGGTACCCTCATATCACTATTTGCGTCTCGTCTACCTGTCTGTCTAGAGCACTTCGATAAAAAACGAAGAGACGGAGAAATTTTTTATACAATAATTGATCTAGAATAGATCAAAACGGATGTGACCATCGACGATATTTTGTTTAAAAAAAACTTTCTGCACAATCAGCAACGAAGCATTACAAATAAAAATACGTCGAATTGAGAACCTTTTCAAAAAATAAGCATTTAAACGTTCTCTCGGCTTCACGGTAAGTTCAGCAATCCTGCTAGAGGTTTTTCATTGCCATTGAAGCATTTCATTCAAAATATTGGTTTCATTAAACTGGATTTTATTATTTTAGGTTATTTGTTTTATTTAAGGCTATTCACGCAATGAGCGGATAACGCGGACGACGAGGGCGGGTATTCGTTGGCGTGTGTGAGAGGCTAGATAGAAGAGCCGAAAGTCGTAGACACGGTGACCCTTTGGTGTACTTGCATAAAAACCGCATAGAAGCATCGCGACGCAAACATATAGAAGACTAGCTGACCCGTGCCCGCTTCGCTGGGGGACATATAGTTTCACATCTGGTATTCTAATCTTGAAAATAAATTATAGCCTATATGTTTCCGAGGACTAATAGCTACTTAACAAAAAAAGTTTCATCAAAATCCGTCTAGTAGTTTTTGCGTGAAAGCCAGACAACAGACAGACAAACAGACAGACAGACAAAAAATTTAAAATGTTTTTTTTTTGGCTTGTGTTACTTATATGAAGACCCCTGAGTATTTTTTTTAGTTTTTATTCAATGTACAGAATTGAACTCTTCTACAGTTTTATTATATGTATAGATATATAAAAGGGGCGCGGACGCAACGCGTTTACGTCTGCACGTCTCCTTTTACGAGGCGTCCTCATCTTACGTATTTTCTTGTCTCTCTCTATCTGAATTGTCCCTTAGATGGCAACGAACGTTTTACTCGCAAAAGTTTGCATAAAATTGGATCAGCTTCACGCCAGCGGTGCCGTGTATAAATCGCCTTACATAGTTTAGTCGTCAGATCTATGATTTTGATTATAATTATCGGCAAAGGACATTAATAAAGGGAATTTTAATTAAACCTATTGTAAGTCAAGCGACGTCGAATTTAGCCCTTCAAATATTGATTTAAGAATGGGCTGGGCTTAGCTTCGGTCTGTTTATTTGCTAACAACAATAAAAAACTTTGCCTTCCAACGCAATTTAACTTTTGTTATAAAGTTACGTACCGACTATTACTTGATCACGTGATTTGTCACGGTTGAATTAGCGATCAAGTTTTATAACTTGATCGCTAATTCAACCGTAAGTATGTAAATGAAGTAACTAAAGCCAACTATTGATGCTTTGAAACAGGGTAATTTATTTGAAGTGAGTAAGGACTAAGGAGATCATAATCTTTGCTATGTTTCGAACACATTCCACAACAAGACAGACATGCTAGAATATTATATGCGACATAAATATATCACTACATAGTATAAATCAAAGTCGCTTTCCGCTTCCCGCGTCTGTATGTATGTATGTATGTTTGCTTATATCTTTAAAACTACACAACGGATTTTGATGCGGTTTTTTTAATAGATAGAGTGATTCAGGAGAAAGGTTTATATGTATAATAACATGCTACCCGTGCGAAGCCGGGGTGGGTCGCTAGTGTTATATAAATCAAAAGATTTGTAGATTGTAGAATTGCTTTCAAATGATAACCCTCTTGACCTCCCTTCAGCCTTCTTTGATGCTTCGCCACCCACTTCTCCCTCCCAGTGTTAAGAATTATAAGTAGTTCGGACTCCAATTTTTTACTATTAAACGAAACGGTAAAACAGCTGTGAAATGAACACGCTTTGTCAATGAGCAACACACCGAAATGGTGAGGGCTACTCAATCCACTTTTATTAGTTTTCATGCAGGACAGGTACCAGAAAATGTGAGGTTTTTCTACAAATAAACATAAATTTAATTAAGTAAGCTCGTACGTGCTCGTGTACGAAAGCGTTCAGCTGTTAATACCTAGCAATCACCCATCTGTTTCGTGACGCGCTGAAGGTTGCTTAATTTCTACGACGTTTTTATTGTTTTTTTTTTTTATCGATTATAAATTTATGTAATTCTCATAATAATAATTATGATATTCATATTTTTTTGAATAGTTAATGTAATAAATTATTAATGGTAAGAGACGCTATACAGTTTTGCACCGGAGTAAAACTGTTTGAATATTATCTACTTTAATAGCTACCTATAGTAAAGCCCCTGGTAGAGACAATTACCGCTCTATTTATTGTCCATCCGCCTTTCGAACCTACCAGAAAATAAAACGATTGGTATGCTGCACCATCGACCACATAGTCCAATAGACGCCTAATGGCTTCATTTCTTCCAAAAAACAATTCAGTCAAATCGTTGAGGTGTGCGGGTCAGGGGGAACAGTGAATAATGCATTCTGATTGGCCGGTTCAATGTCACAGCCCGCCGCGGGGCGCGTCATGCATCGCGCTCGGTGTCTCATATCATCAGTATAAGCCTGTTGTTTGAAAGTGTACGCCTTACATGAGGAATGAGGAGTCTATAGGCTGTGTGGTCGATGTGCTGCACCGTACGATGTTGCACAGCTGTATATCCGCTGACATCCAGGAAGTGTATATCCGCTCTATATACGAATTGTCTAGCCTTTTTTTATAAGTAAAAAAAATGTTCAAATTTGAAAAACACAGGTTAATCTGCCCACATCATCAAATTGAGTCCCATATCCATTACCTACTACCTAATTTAAACTTAATGCGAACTTTGTAAACTTTGCGTGTTTAATACATTGTTGTTACACGGATATGTGTGTTTTACGGGTTGGGTGTATTTCAGTTGCTTTACGAGTTGTATTCGGAATAGGAACATATGTATACGTGCTTCCATTACGAACAAAACGGGTATACCTTTACCTAGTGCTATATAAGATACTAGCTGACTCGTGTCAGACTTTGTCCCGCCCAAATTTCAGTAATCGCATAGAAAAAAGCACTTAATTTTTTTTCCCTATATTAAACCTTGACCATTTAATGAATTTTGGTAGAATGCGTGACATTCGGTAGTCAAATTGATATCAGATTTTTTTGATCATATAATTTTTGAATTCCGACTTTAGTAGGATTAAACTTTTTTGGTAGAATGCGTTGCTATGGCAACTCAATGTTTTCAGTATGTCTAATTTTTGCACACCATCGCTATCTAAACCAAAATCATCTTTTTTAATTTTTTTTATCATTTAGGGATTGTTTTTCGGATTTTAAGGTCCCCCTTCTATTTATCTGATTTTTTATTACATACTACAGCAAATTGTATCATAATCAGTTTGGTCGTTTAGGTTTTATTAGGGTATAAATATCTTTTCACAAACTTTCACATTTATAATATTATTAGGAAGGATAAACTCCCCCTAAAACATGGTAACTGAATGCAAGTGCATCAAGAAACACAAGCGAGCAAAAGAAACATACAATCAGCGCATTCAGCTAAATTCAATAGAAATGTTTATGATTACTAAAACTATTAGCCTATTGTTGGGAAAAAGCCCTTTCCCCTTTACG
The DNA here is from genome assembly GCA_912999785.1 of Hydriomena furcata. NCBI lineage: Eukaryota > Metazoa > Arthropoda > Insecta > Lepidoptera > Geometridae > Hydriomena > Hydriomena furcata. Next base: position 11,370,178 of record OU538824.1, read on the forward strand.
CTCACTACATGTGTCTTTGTTTGCCATCAGGAAATGTACGAAGTCAAAATACTCGATGCATACCATATTGAATCTTAAGCTAAGGTTATAAAGTCCATTTTATATTGCAAACAGATATGTGGTGATATAAGGCTGTCGCAGGTCATCTAACTTCGACTATAAGCAAGCTCGCTTGTGCGGTATAAAGCTGCACCAAAATTATTGTTTCAAATGGATTCTCAAGTTTGTTTGCCGCGAAAACACGTAGATACTAAAGCAGTGTAGATTGCTACGGGTGAGTTTCCATCAACGCGGAGCTGTGCGAAGCGGACCAATGACAGCGCTCAAATATTCGTGTTTTAAAATGTCAAACGCTATGTTTGGTCCGCTCCGCACAGCTGAGCACAGCTTTGCACAACTCTGCTTAGGTGAAAACTCACCCTAAAACTCGGTTTCCAAAATACTAGAAAACATGGGAGTTACGGTCATAATATAATATATTTTTCGATATCCTATCATAGCAACTCAACATAAGTTCAAAGACATTGTGGAACAATATACTTAGATAAAAAAAAACTAAAAACCGACAAAAATGTTTCGACCAATCGGAAAGCATAAAAAATAAAAAAGGGACAATATTAGTTTTTAAGTTTTATAGTAACTATTAGTCCTACATTGACCAACTTGGGACTAGACTTATCACTACATAAGTAGTATAAAGCAAAGTCGCTTTCCGCTTCCCGCGTATGTATGTTTGCTTATATCTTTAAAACTACACAACGGATTTTGATGCGGTTTTTTAATAAATAGAGTGATTCAAGAGGAAGGTTTATATGTATAATACATGCATAAAATAGTAGAGAAACACTGATAATTTTAGAGGTTTCTAATGTGATGTCGTAAATAAACACATTTTTTTGCGCTTACATTGCAACTACTACAGTATTGTACACCTTAAAAACTTCTACAAAAAAGTCAACGATGGTATTAGAAATGTCTTACGCACAGCGAAGCGGGCACGGGTCAGCTAGTTCTCTACAAAATAGAAAAAAAAAATATTTAAATCGGATCACCAGGTAAAAAGATACACGTTTTTTTTCGTCGGTTAAAAAATGGAATATTTGAGGAAATCGGGAGTCGATTGTGACAAACGCTATTTATAAATATAGTGAAGAAAGATTACAAGTGGTAGTCCAGAGATAGAGTAGATAGGTTTACTCACTTTGGACTTTATTTGGTATGTTGTTTTACCTATTTAATAGGTTAGTATAACAAGTTGAAACGTATTATTTAGCCGTTATCTTTTTTTTTAACCTATTTAATTAAGGCGCTGCCAGTTCCTAAAACCGTGGCAGAAACGACTAAGACAGTTAACAACGGCAAGCTCTAGATGGCGTATGCGTATCGTAAATATTATCGAGTTTTTATGAGATCGCGTTGCTGATACCTACGTAGGCAAGTAATAGGGCAAGTAGCTTTACCCACCCCTCATAGCCATTTTCCGTGGTCCGCCTTTGCTTTTCGAATAAATTAATGATATAAATTATGTATAATTATTTATCAAAAACCTATTCTAGTAGAAATCTAGATCTACATATTACCTATCTTTAACAATAAATCACAAGTTGATCTTAATAGTAGGTATCATAGTATTTCGATCATAAATTCTAAAACGTATCATTTTGAAATAATATCTTTATCGTGAAAAGTTTCTGCTATTATGTTTTCAGCTTAATAGAAATCTAGGTAGGAACCTGAAGTAATCACTACATAGTATAAAGCAAAGTCGCTTTCCGCTTCCCGCGTATATATGTATGTTTGCTTATATCTTTAAAACTACACAACGGATTTTGATGCGGTTTTTTTTAATAGATAGAGTGATTCAGGAGGAAGGTTTATATGTATAATAACATGCTACCCGTGCGAAGCCGGGGTGGGTCGCTAGTATATTTATAAAAATAGGAGATGTGTCTTGTTCAGAAGTATTTCTTTTTTCGTTTCGAAAAAGAGCAATCGTCGACATACAGGGCCTTAATATAAAAGTCATCTTTGAATTCAGAACTTTAACTCTTATATAAGTAGGTACAAAGAGGAAGACACAGACTTCAAAATTCGTTCGTAGAGTGAGTTTTCGATTCGAAAATGAAGTTTTGGTATGATACGAGTATGTTGCGAGGAAAAGTTATTGAAAAGTTTCATAGTCGGTAAAGCTCAGAAGCTGAAAATAATTTTGCATGAACACCAGGTACAGTTCTGAGTTTTGAAATGCTATTTTATCCTTTCACTTTCTACTTATACGCAATGGACTTGCAAACGATTCAATATTACTACCTAATTATACCTACTAGTAATTAATAATAATTCGTATTTTTATCTTAGATGTCTTAGGGGGTTGTCAGAGTCACGTCCAAATACCTATTACATTTAGAACATGCACATGTTTTGCAGCAGTAGCATTCCATACTTGTTTGGTTGCAGACCTATCGCCGCCTAACAATACTAACGGGTTTCCTAAAAACCTAAATACACTAGTTCTGTTCTTGTCTAGTTCCTGTCAAAACTATAATGATGTTAGTCATAATTATTAATAGAACGGACCGTGAATTGACCATTTACAGTGCTCGAAAGAGTTGTCCCAAAATTTCGAGCGATGTGATTGGTCAATTCACGGTCTTCTCCGCTCAGGTCCGCGTCAGTGGAAACCCGCCCTTATTCTATCGTATTACCTCCTGATGCCCGCGACCATGGTTATTGTACCATAGTCGAAATGTCGCGTCCTGTCAAAATCAGTAATTAATGTAATAATCGCGAGTTTAAAAATATTGGTTAGTCAGTTCAGCCATGGTTCTGTCGTGCTTAGCGTTAGTTTCGTAGGCAATTCGTTAGCTACTGAGCACTCTTGGAACCAGTCGAGATCGCTGGCCCTTTGAAGTCCCGAGAGCCGACTGAGTGCGCCCTTGGCCTGATTATGCCATCTTAACCTAAATCAACGAACCTATTAGCCATTTTTAATCAAATAGCTTTCTTAGTCGTATTGTGATCAAAATTATTTTGCCATGCCATGAGTAAATGGTAGACTGCACGGACACCTGCAATATAAATGACGAACTGCCGGCTTCTAAAAAAAATAGGATCACGACTGTAATTCCCAAGTACGGTAGACATACTCGATCCTTGAAGATGTCTGGAAGAGGTAGTTGGAGACACGTCCAAACACTGTTTGGCACATGTCCAGTCCACATTTGCCGGCCTTCCTAATGGTATTAAAACCTTTAGAAAAAACCCCATGTTGAAACTCAACAGGAAAACAGAAGAAAGAAGTTCCTTCCACAATGTAGGTATACTTACGCGGTAGAAAGTATAATATTAAATTTTATTGTATGTGCATGTATGACAAATATTGTTAGGACCAATGGTAAGATACCTATGGTCCCAACATGTCTATAATATTATGTAATAGGTACTACATCTGACAATGTTTCGATTCAGCTGAAGAATCTTCATCAGGGTAAGTGTGACCCACACACAACGCACTCACTGCTCGTGTTTACGTTTTACATTGCAAGCCATAAATCGTGAGCGAGTGTCGTCGGGATATTCATCTGTTCACGGTACCTATGCATTTTTAATAATACTTTTATTATACCAGCAGAATAGTAAAGTTTAAATTTTCTTCTAACTGCCGTGCAAGACTCTAAAATACCACAAAACAGAAAATGGTTACGTAAACGGATACTTATTGATGCGACCAATTGCTCGTTTACGGATATCAATTGCAGTTACGCGTTTGGAGGCAATTTATAGAAATTTTAATTGATAACCAGCTGATATATCGCTGTTTCATTGACAATTATCTCAATCGCTCGCTGTCGAATCAAAGTAGAAATTGAAAACTAACATTGAAGCGTTGATTTTCTGTCTAAATCTAAAACTAAATCACATTGTCAATGTCAATCGCAATGGATCGTCTAGAGGGCACTTAACAGGTGGCTTTGGGAGCCATGGAGTCATCACCATTTCATTTTATTGCTCGTTTCGACACAGCATTCAGACTTAAAGCTGTCTTATGACTATTGTGCGCACGATAATAAACACACCTACCAGGTGATATTTTATTCTTAAAGATTGTTGTTGTTCAATGTCTTATAAGCACTTATTTTTTTATTAAAACGTTTTCCATGAAATTACAGTATTATCTAAACACTAACTTGTACTTTGCAACGCATTTAAGACGCTGCCGGTCGACGATTATTTTTGTTCGAAACGAAAAAAGAAATACTTGTGAACAAGCCACATCTCCTATTTTATAATGTATTATACATGTGAATAAAGATTTACCCATCTTTAATCACTTCGATAAATAATCCTACCGACCGCTGCAATGATGACAAACACACGTCCGCGCGTGGTCCGCCTTAGCTTTTCGAATAAATTAATGATATAAATTATGTATAATTACTTATCAAAAATCTATCATAATAGAAATCTAGATATTACCTATCTTTAACAATAAATCACAAGTTGATTTTAATAGTAGGTATATAAAATATTTCGATCATAAATTCTAAAACGTATCATTTTGAAATAATATTTTTATCGTGAAAAGTTTCTGCTATTATGTTTTCAGCTTAATAGAAATCTAGGTAGGAACCTGAAGTAATATACTTATAAAAATAGGAGATGTAGCTTGTTCAGATGTATTACTTTTTTCGTTCCGAAAAAGAGCAATCAGCGACTGGCAGCCCCTTAATGCTGAATATCTAGGGCGACAGTTACTCGCAGCTAGCAGGAGAAATGTACAGATACCAAACTTTCAGAAGAAATTAGTCAGCAGGCCAATTTTTGGTTCCAGGCTTTAAACGAGTTGTCAAACATATGCAATTCTATATCAAGTCGTAGATTTTTACAGTTTGAACCAATATGGAACGTAAGCGGAAACTTCGTTTTTAGGGTTCCGTACCCAAATTGTAAAACGGGACCCTATTACTAAGACTCCGTTGTCCGACTGTGCGTCTGTCTTTCTGTCACAAGGCCTGAATGAATTGTATCTCATGAAATTTTCACAGTTGATGTATTTCTGTTGCCGCTATAACAACAATTCTAAAACCGAATAATTTAAGTGGGGCTCCCTAAAAACGAGATTTTTTTGACGTTTTTATAGATAATGGTACAGAACCCTTCGTGCGTGTCCGATTCGCACTTGGCAGGTTTTTTAAATATATTACTAAAGAACGTTACCGTTTTTGATAGCTTAAAAATAAATATACTGGATATTGATGTGAGCTGTCAGGTGAATAAAACTACTCGCTAACTCACAGCTCATGAATGTATATACATGAGGGTTCAGTGTTGATAAAACTTTCACCGGTGATGTATAAAATTTAATAAAGCCAAGGCAAAGTTGTGAAACCACGGCAAATGTAAATATTATAACGATCTCTCATCGCGAGTTCCTCTCCACCCCGTGGGCGAGTCACGACTCCGCATAACATTGTTGGCACTTCCTAAAATAAACATTTAAATACGCACCCGGTAAGCAAAAGGCATGTTATGTCAGAAATTTCGTTTACGCGCATAATGTTCCTTAACCCAAATTAACTTAGCTTCACCAGGTTCACAGAAAATGAAGGTAGCGAACAGAGCATAGTATAAATTAAATTACGTACCTTCCAAGCTTTCGCGCTTACTGTCTGGCGAGCGGAGGTGGAGGCGCGACGGAGTGCCTCGGAGACTCGTCAAAGCATGTAATAACGCTAGTAAATGCGGTTCATAATTGATTTAGTACCACCCTGAGTGGCTTCGATCCAATTACACCCCGCTTAACTCACATTACGCGAACAAAATAAATTGTATGACCTTGTTTATTGTGCCAGACAAATTAATTGCCTTTCCAATTAAATGAATCTATAACTCAATTACAGCATAATACAATTTGTCTGAGCACAATGAAGCGGAAGCGGGAATTCAGTTTTACCGTGACCGCTCTCGGGTTAATTTCATTTGTAGCTGTAGTAATGACCTCATCCTGTCTACAACATAGCCCTAAAGCTTCGCCGAATAACGGAAACCTTCAAAAAACAACCGTATTTTGCCATTTATTATTTGTATATACGATCACATTATTGCGGTGACCGCTGTAGTAATTTCACACAAGGCAAGTAATTACAGGACTTCCGAAATTGAACTCCCAAATTGTTTAATTTAGTCCTTAACTGGACTGTGCCCAGATTTTTGTGTTTAATTTTATTGTCGGGGGTTTTAAGCAAATCGGGATCAATTCAAGTCAATCCGGATCAATTTAAGTCAACGACATGAACACGAGAACTCGCAAATTGTAGTATTGCTGTGAAATTATTCTCGGTATAACTTGAACAAGCGAGTTTATACTGAAAACCTTTTTGTCGGAGCTAGTGCTCTTGTTTAATCCATTTTATTCTGACCCATTCACATTTCAGGTATGCACAAAAATAAACTCGAATCCCAAACATTATGCAAAAAGTATACTGGTCGAGTTAGGAACCTCCTCCTTTTTATCCGTTGGTTCATAAAAATTATGCTACGACGCGGTCGGGTGCAACGTCATTCTATAAAGTGGATTGAAATTGCTCTTTTGCGATAATCTTCGTGTTATTTAGACGACTTCATCTTATTGGGGTTACATTATTTAACATCTACTTTAATGTTGCGTTTGGAAAACAATTTTATGCTTCATACATTAAGCAATTTGTGGCTGTTTTTCAAGCACAATTGTCCCATTAGAGAAGACTCATTCTGATGATAGATGTCCGTGTTTGGAAACAAGTGTAATGCACAACGCGTCAGAGACGTGACAAACATTTTGTCGCTTGAATTCAAATTCATTTATTCATTTTTGTATACTTTATTACAGAGATGATTATACTTTATAATATGTACCTATTGTTTACAACTTACATTATTATTAGTTAGGTAGATTAAATGTCATAAAACTGTTTGAGAATAAAAATCAAGTTTTATTTGCATGCCTATTACGTAGAACATAAACATAAATAGTAACATAATATTTTGCCAAATAAATATAATCTTAATATACATATATAAATTACGCAAAATCACATCATAAATTACGTTGTTTGTCCGCGATGGACTCTTAAACTACTGAACCGATTTTAATCAAACTTTGCACACCGTGTGCAGTTTGATCCAACTTGAAAAATAAGATAGCTTACATCTCAGTTTATAGGTGCAATATTATTTTATTGCAAATTGTTGACACAGCAACGCGTGGCCGGGTCTGCTTGTAAAAAAGTAGGTTTAGGATTACGGCTAGTTCTTCAGCGATGTATAGATGAGGGATGTAAACTCGTGCTGTGCTGTGTCTATCCGTCGTATATCGGGGCTATACAATATAGCTAATACCCGGATAACCGATATCGAGAACAAGAAAACTGCCCGCTGTGTCACCCCTTGAGATAAGCTTTGTAGCTACGCCATGTTGAATTTAATTGGAAGTTTTGTCTATTGGTGCAGAGTATCTCGTTTCAGTTTATTTTACTTTTAACCGCAACACAGGCTTACGCGAAAAGTAAATTGTTATTTTTTCTTTTGGTTAATAAATGAGTTTTTTATTGTGTTGAAGATAAAAGTGGCACTTTACGTGCAACGTCAACTTTTTAAATGGGGTGAATTGTTGTGAGTCATGTTCATTATTACAGTAAAAACGTGTTTTACGAATGAAAACCGGGGTTTCTACAATATTACGGAAGTAATTTATCAAGTCAAGTTACTGCCGTCCAGCGTGGCTATTGCGCCAGTATCTTGGAAACGCCTGCTAGGTTTTTTTTTTTAATTAATATATTTTTTTATTTAGAACAAAATACAAAGGAAAACAGGTTACCGATGGAACGATGAGAACCGCAAAAGTTAGAAAAACTGTGTAGCAGCCTCAACGCCCGCCTCCTAGACACAGAATTGTTTTCTAAGATACTCGTAAGATAAAAATAAAATTAAAAGTAAAATCTAAGAACAAATGTGTGTATGTGTATATGTGTGTGTAAGTATGTGTATGTGTGTGTGTGTGTGAGTGCGTATAAATACTGGTGATCTGGAACAGTTGATCCTAAAAAAATAGGATCAGGATAATCGCCAAGAACGGTAAACATTCTCTCAGATCTCCAGACGCTAGAACCTTTGAAGATGACTAGAGGGGGTATAAAGAGGCACGTCCAAACATTATATTTGGCACATGCTCACATTTTGCAGTAGTTAGCATTCCATACGTGACAGGTTGCAAGCCCATCGCCGTTTATAACTAATTTATACTATTATTTTATAAAAATAGAAAATACAGAGGATATATTAAGAATCAATGTTCCCGTATTTCTCAAGCAAGTGTCTAGTCTAGTAACATTGCCGTCACTGAGACGTAGGTACTCAGCTTCACCCGATTCGCTCTGATTTCTCTGGACTTGTGTGATTCGCTTTCCATTGGATTTGAAACAATAAACCGAGGAAACAGACCAATTCTACCGTTTGATAAATCTAGATGTACCTAATACATTTGATCCTATATTTGATAAGAAAACGGCAAACTCGGTGCGGGTAGCGGACACACGACTAACATTTTATTCGACATCTTTATAGATCTGAGCATTTAAAGATCTAAGAAGATCAAATTGATCTAATTGGGGAGTATTAGTGAGCCAATTTATTAATTTCTCTTCACTCTTTTTGTAGTTTCATAAAGTAAAGTAGTCTAAGACCTTATTCAAATTCAAAAATCATTTATTACAATAAAATCACAAGGATTTGAAACGTCTTAGGAACTACGCCGATTCCACGCGACCAAGCCTAGAAGAATCAGGCAACAAACACGGCTTGGGGTCTACCTTTTTTTTAATGATCCTTTCCTTAATGCTATGTAGAGCTCCAGTGTGGTGCCAATCGAACAAGGTGAAGGCTCAAACAAGAATAATAATTAAAAGTACTACTCAAGTACGTACAACAATAAAAAAAATAGCTAAAGAGCTTCAGCACAAATTCAAAAAGCAGCACACACTAAACTAGTTAGATGATTTGAACGGACACAGGTGGAGTTTTTTGTATAATTACAGGACATGATTTTATATATATAAACCATCATCTCAGCTTAGTCGGAAAAAAAATATGTGGATGTTGATATCTTGCATCACGTCCGAGAATCAATGGAAAGCTGTAGGTGCTGATTCTTTTCTTTTAGCTTAATTAAATATTATGTCGAGTCCATAAATGTAGGAGTGTTTTTTCTTGCACAAATAATTCTGTCGATTGCATTTCATCAGCGGATAAGAGGTCTTTCATTAAAATGAAGAGCATAAAGTAGCTTTAAGACTCTGTTTCATTAGACGCTATGGTTGACCGACTGGTTGCGCAACTGTGTGAGACTAGTGACAGAGCTGCTCATTAAGAGGGGTATAAGGCTTGGATAAGAATAAAGTTGAATTTGGAACGCGCTCCATGACATAGTTCAATTTATGAGAGAGAAGCGACTTTTTTTAATTACTGCTATGCTTAGGTACGTCAGAAACATCGACCACATAGCCCAATAGACGCCTAATGGCTTCATTTCTTCAAACAAACAATTCAGTCAAATCGTTGAGGTATGCGGGTCAAGGGTAGCGGTAAAAAATGCATTCTCATTGACCAATTCAATGCCACAGCCCGCCGCGGGGCGCGTCGTGAAAAACGCTCGGTATCTTATATCAGCAGTATAAGCCTAATGTCTTGTTTGAAAGTGTTCGCCTTGCATAAGGAGTCTATAGGCTGTGTTGTCGCAGGTCTGAAACGATAAAACCTAATAGTACAATACACGTTCGCTATCAAGGTACTTAATATCCCACATATTTATAAAAAAAAGCTTTGAATTTATTTGTTGCCAGGAATTTAATTTGGTTGAGCAACTAGTTGCGCTAGCATGGCAGCGTTCCGATGAAACGGTACCCTTAGTCCTAATAAATGGATCTCTAGATTCAACATCGTTAGTGAGTCTTGCCAACACGATTTTTCATTCCTTAGGACTTACAACTTTCTTATAAAATGTTGAACTATTCCTTGTTAGGTAAGATTATTATAAAACGTCTACGTTTTCATTTTCCAAACGTATTATGTAATAACGTTTAAACTAGAAGTAAAAAAAAAACACATTTAAAAACAAAAAAATGCATACTGTTACTATGTTGCCAAAATTTTGACAATCTATTTTTACTAATATTATAAACGCGAAAGTAACTCTGTCTGTCTGTCTGTGTCTTTATCACAGCCAAACCGCTGAGCCGATTGTGATGAAATTTCATACAGAGATAGTTTAAAGTCTTAGGACGTACTATTTTTCTTAAAATTTTATATAATACTAGCGACCCGCCCCGGCTTCGCACGGGTAGCATGTTATTATACATATAAACCTTCCTCCTGAATCACTCTATCTATTAAAAAAAACCGCATCAAAATCCGTTGTGTAGTTTTAAAGATATAAGCAAACATACATACAGACATACAGACGCGGGAAGCGGAAAGCGACTTTGCTTTATACTATGTAGTGATTTTCGTAATTTTTATGTTTTTTGATAATATCGTTAACATTTGTTTCCTGAATCAACGCGGATGAAGTCGCGGTAAAAGCTAGTTTCGAATATTTGAGAGAGTTCATTAAAACATTTTCTACATAATAATATGGTGGCGGTTCATTCAAAACTTCGACGCACATTTTAGTTTAAATAATAAGATCACTTAAGTACAATACTGTTTCATGATCCTAAGCTTTAATGGTTAAAATGCCCCGAATAATAATACTTACAAGTGATCAAAAACGCTCAGCAATCCCTAATGCGTCCATTACAGAATAGCAAACAAAAGTAGGTGAAGCACCTTATTTTATTACCAGCCACAAATCTTTACTTAGCGTTGTCCAAGGCCTTTCTTAAAAAGGTTGCGTTTTTCGAAAAAGCTGTGCCAGTAAAGTAAGAAATAAAAACCGGCCAAGAACTAGTCGGACTCGTGCACGAAGGTTCCGTAAAAAACATGTTTGTTGTATGGGAGCCCCACTTAAATATTTATTTTATTCTGTTTTTAGTATTTGATGTTATAGCGGCAACAGAAATACATCATCTGTGAAAATTTCAACTGTCTAGCTATCACGGTTCATGAGATACATACCTGTGACAGACAGACGGACAGGCGGACAGCGAAGTCTTAGTAATAGGGTACCGTTTTTACCCTTTGGATACGGAACCTTAATAAGACTAACTAGCAGACCCGGCCACGCGTTGCTGTGTCAACGAAGATATCGCCATATGTTAGAATCTTTGAGCTAACAGATAATTGTGACTGTTAGATAAAAAAACAAATAAATTTCAATAAAATAATATTGCGACTATAAATTGAGATGTAAGCTATCCTATCTTTCAAGTTGGATCAAACTGCACACGGTGTGCAAAGTTTGATTAAAATCGGTTAAGTAGTTTAGGAGTCCTATATATTAATTTATATATATTAAGAAGAAGAAAGAAGAAAGCTGTTAGCTAATAATATAAACACGGTAATAAGCCTTCTTAGCCAAGTGGGAGGTACCTCGACTTTCAATCCGATGGTCGTGAGCTCGAATCTCGGGCACGCATCAATGTTGATTTTTCTGTTCAAAAAAATTATACAAATAATTAACATGTGTTTATAGAAATAATATGCACGGTTAAGGAAAACATAGTGAGGAAACCAATTAGTATTCTTTTAAGCGGCTATGGGTTTGCAACTTGTTACGTGTGGAATGCTAACTATTGCAAAATGTGGGTATTGTGCCAAACAAAATGAGTGGACGGGCCGAGGGATCACAGTCGGGATCCTATTTCGGCTACTCGGTAGGTACATAAATGACGGACGAAGATCAGCCGTCATATAACAGGGCCGTTATCTTAAAAACCCCACACTAAACGTACACATGAAAACAACATTTATTTTTGATTTACGTTTGTCGATAATTATCGGATTCCGATCGGTTCTGTCGCTTTTCTTTTTATAACCATTCTGAACAGTCGTTTGGTATATTTACGTAACACGCGAATCATATTTTTGTCAACACATAATCATAAAGTACTCGCACTTGTACCTCTGGGTAAAGCCGGGGTCCCACGGCGCGTAAAACGACGGGCCACGCCGGATGACGCTCCGCCTGTGTGCGTCCGGCGCGTCGCGTACAGAGCGTTCGGAGCACGGGCCACCACGGATGCATCGTTCCCACGGCGCGTACATCCGCCTTGGCGCGGTCTGGCGCGTGAAAACGCGGGCCGTGGGACCTCGGCATTACAAATACGTAAAATTGACAACAAAAATTTGATTAAAGGTAAACAAATAGACGTAGAATTTGGATATTTGCCACACCGTTATCGTAAGTCAGAAATATATTTTATGTATCGTGTGATGTAGCATTTATTAGCATTCTAAAATATATTTTTATGTTTTTGTCAAATGTTATTATGAAGTGCAAAAAATATAATTTCTCTTTCTATCTTTTGGGTTATAAAAGCTACAATTTATATATAACTAACTTACGCCTGTAGCTTCGTTGGTAGTACCTGGATAATAAGTATCCTATTTGTTTATTCCAGACTTGTTTATTTTAAGTTTCACAAAATCCGTTTGGTCGTTTGGACGTGATTGAGGGACAAACATTCAAACATCCTCACATACTTTCGGATTTATAATATTAGTAGGAATGCTAACTACTGCAAAATGTGGGCATGTACCAAATGTAATGTTTGGATGTGCCTCTGACTAACCCCTTTAGACTTCAAGGATCTGAGCGCCTAGAAATCTGAGAAATGTCTACCGTACTTGAGGATTTTTTTATAGTACATCATAATTATACTCGTATGTATCATATCAACTTTGTATGAAAGTTTTAGAGAATGCCAGCTAAGAGATAGCCAGCAGATTGCCGATAACATTCAAACAAACATTTGCTTAAGTGGTTAAGAAATAGAATAGGATGACATTACAATTTTGAACAGTTCCCCTTGAGGCATGCTCCAACGATATTCTCGAACTCGAACGGAAACGTCCGATGCAAGATTTGTGCCAAGAGCTTTTCAAATGAAATCAGATAAGCCACTTCAGTGATTTACATTGTGTCTAGAATCCAACAAAGCAAGACAAAGAATGAACCCTTGCAGTACGGATTTTTCGAAAAGCAGCCGATGTAGCCATTATGTGACGTTATTACATTTTTAACATTATTTCGAGTGGGTTTTTGTGACAAAGTTTTAACGTGTCATGCGTGTGATATACCTATTTTCAATCAACGAAAAATGGTAGTTCACATTGCATTTTTTTCGCTCGTATTCTGTACCATTAACTATAAATAACGGCATAAAAACACCGCAGCTCCCTCGCGAGATACGTTCGAAATAGAAATTATGAACACCTCGAGTTGACGTCACGAATTTGAACCATCTTTAAGGCACAGATAACAGGGCTGGTTCATTATGTATTTTAAAGCACTACAATTTTTATTTATAAACATGAAGTCGGTTTTGTTTTTAGTTTTTAAACGTAATTATTAAAAATACGGGTATATTTTCTTGCAGACTTGCTAATGGTACCTTAAATCAACCATCGTATGCAAAATTATAGTCTCTAGCACGACCTTGGTTGTTGTTGTTCTAAAACTACCAAGTTTTCAGAAACCCTACACAAGCAGGCCACTTTTAGTTCCCACTTTCGGATTAGCAAATCGAGGTCAATCGACAAGTTACCTACTTGTATATGAGTTAACAATTATTCATAATGGGTTAGATGGGGTAGTCAAAGCGTAGATTATTTTCAGTATTATTTTCCCTTGAAATATTATGAAGTGCTAGATTCCCGCGGCGTCGCCTTTCTCTAAGCTATTCTAGGACATATGCTATGTATAAATGTATATTCCAAGTTACATCCTTGAGCGTGATTGAGGCACAAACATCGAAACATCTTTACAAACTTTCGAATTTATAATACTAGTAGGATGTAACATAAGCGGGCTGAAACGAAGTTTCATAAATAAATTTGATAGTTTTTAAACTATCAAATGAGCTATAACTAGCTATAACAAGCTTTGTCTATGGTTACTCAATTTAAAATAAATTGCACTCATAATAATTTGATTGCACCAGCAATATAATAGCATTACCTACAGGCTTACCTATTTAATAGCTTGCCTAGTACAGTCTTTGTTAGGAGCAACAATACGTTTATTCATAAACAAAGACGTACTGGAATAATTTTACTCTTGTAAGATAATATTAATTGTACCTTCATTTCTTGATAGAATGAAGATGCATCATAAATGGTTTTGTGATAGATGGCTTGTTGTTGTTGCGATAAGTACCTAAGTAAAATGATAATTATGAAATTGAAAAACACCAATGTCTATCGCGCGGTTCTTGTTCTCACAGTTCTCGAGTTTGCGTCGGTTTAGGTGAAGGTTTCGTTACTTTGGTACATTACATCGTATCTTGCCCGTTAAAAAAAACTGCCCCGTAACAGCAACAGCGATAACAGTAATCAGTCAAAGAGACGATGACACGTAATAGTTACAAAAGTGGCGTCTGCACGATTCACGCTTTTCGTAGATCTGTCGCAAGATATGTAATAAGCGAGAACATGATGTGCGTACACCATGACACCATGACAACCGCACTAGAGCAAGCGACTGGCTCTTCATACAAATTCTGATTTTTCGTTGCTGTCAGTACAAAAAGTCGTATGTAAAATCGTTAGGTTTTCAGGAGACACAAAGAACTGATTATTATCTTATCTATGAAGTTTTCGAACAATATTTAAATGTAGCTTTAGTTTTATAGCTTACATATACATACGTATATTATACTCCTGCAAATCGATTTACTACACATACAGCCAATAAAAAAAATAGCAAAATTTTGACATACGACTTTTTGTACTGACAGCAACGTTTTGTGAATAAAATTAAAAAATAAATATGATCACGACTGTAATCCCCAAAAACGGTAGACATTCTCTCAGATCTCCAGACGCTTAGATCTTTTGAAGATGTCAAGTGGGGGTAGTCAGAGGTAGGTCCAAAGATTATACTATTTGGCACATGCCCACATTTTGCAGTAGTTAGTATTCTATACGTGACAGGATGCAAGCCCATCGCCGCTTATAAGAATATTAACTGGTTTCCTCACGATGTTTTCCTTCACCGTTTTAAGCACGTGTTTTTGATGCGCATATACATTTTTCGAACAGAAAAATCCATTGATGAGGAGGAAAGTCGAGTCGAGGTACCTCCCACTCGGCCAACACGGCTTTTTGTATGGACCAATAGCAATAGGGTAAATGTACCTCAGTAGGTATACTTACACTATCTAAGTCTGTATAAGCTATAACAAATTCGTTTTTATGCGTTACCTACTTAGAGTGTATGAAAGTTCGAGATACAATCAGATAAACGGAAATATCCCATTTCCTTTCGCTCTCATTAGCGAAACAAAAGGCCAGCTCATAGCCACTTTGCGGCATCAGCACTTACCCGTAGACACAAGCAGTTTAAGTAAATTTAACAGCAATTTGCAGTATGTTAACTGTACTGGCGCTTATTGCTACTCCACTCTCGTTACACTCTCGGAGCGGATGATATTGCTAATTGGATTTCCTAGCTGCCGGAAATCGTATAAAGTTTAACTAACACGACACAAGCTCTGCGGGCGACCCACATGGAGCAATGACTGCCCTTTGTGAGACAATAAAAACCCCTTGAACTTTGCGGGTTTTTGACGACCGTTGATCAACAGCGTTCTGCGTCACATTTAGATAAACCACTGTCAGAATTAAATCACAACTAACCTCCGCCCTAGGCTTCGCTTTCGAGGTACCCGGATATCAATTTTCTATACCAAATCGCTTCAGCCGGCGTGATTGTAACACAAACATATCTAAAGTGGGTGATAGACGTACGAGCAAGTACGCGTACTTATGGCTCGCCGACCTTTTTCGCTTGTGTGTCACCGTAAGTACGCGTACTTTAAAACCGCCGCGCAAAATCGTCGGCGATCCAACCGGTCTGAAATCTTGCTCGTAGCTCGTCATGGCTCGAACGTGTGGCAGCATTGCGAGCCGCGAGCCGCCATTTTGTTTCGACTTCGTTTCTTTTTTTTAGTTTTTAAAATGTAATACGATATTATTCCTAAATAACACAAAGCTTCTTCAGTCGACGACATCGCAATACAGAGTGAGTAAGCTTCACGTGTGTCACTAACGTAAGGCCGAGCAAGTTCGCGATCTTAAAAACCGCGTACCATAAGTTCGTACGTCTATCACCCACTTTAGGCTACTTTTATCCGGGTTCCATGCGAACGAATCAACGAAACTAGGTCAATATCTTATATATATGAATAATAGAACACAGTACCTAACTCAATAAAATCTGTACACCCATATCCAAGGTCTAAAAAATTACCAGAAGTAAAATTTATTATCGTACATTATCTGTGTGTAGCAGTGTGATTTAAATAAATTTTACTTGGCCCAACATAATATTGAGTCATAACATAATATTGAGTCATAACATAATACATTTTGGGACACAAAGATGTGAAAGGGTATTTACAGAATCCAAAAATAAAGCCTAAACGTGTTAAAAGTCGGAATTTCCATAAACGCGTGTAAGAATCACCAAACACATGCCAAGTTCCCGGCGGCGGGAATAATTAAATTTGGTTCTGCGGAGGCAGTATTTTGTTAAGGTTTTGATTCTCATCAACAAAGCGAACATCGTCGTGCCCGCAAATTGCAGACTCATTGTTTGCACCGTACAAATATTGGGGGCTCGTTTCCTTCCGAACACAAAGGAACTCCATTTAGCAACCAAATAATACTCATTGCCTTTTATTTTAAATTACTCAAAGTATCGCTGAAATGGCGACGATGTTCACACCACACGTTTACTTTTGCGCGAACGATTTAAGTATCGCCACCAACACGGAATTCTTTGGTTTTATATATCAACAAAACAAACTGTTTCATGATAAAAAATATCCATTTTATACCTGAGTAAAATAATAGAAGCGCGATACATGCAATTTTCACCTAGTAAAGCTTTTGTAAGGTAGAACCTACTTCTGAAGTTATTGCACTGCATTCGAAAGTCACCCTTCGCTCTCTTTGTATTGAAATCTCCCCCATACTTTTTTTGCAAGGAGGAGCGAAACCTACTTTTGAAACCTTGCACCTATTCGTAGGTAGCGTAGTCTGAGGCCTAAGTAGGAGATGAAAGATCTACTCGTATGTTTTCGTTGTCAGTTTCGGTGGTTTTTTTGTACGAAATCTCGGTAAAGCGCCTCTGGTGATCACTTCGAGAATTATAATTCTCCTGACAATATGTGACCTGAAACCCAGGTGGAAGTGAGATGGATTTATTACCTCATTCACTTGAATGCAATTTTGCAAATTTTCAATACTTAAACCACTAGTACCTGGATGACCGAGCTTTGCTCAGTATTTCATTGCCTGAAAAACGGATAATTGCCGGATAAAACGACGTTTTCTTAAAATGAAACCTAGCTAGATCGATTTATCGCCCCGGAACTCCCATCATATAAATTTCATGAAAATTGTTGAAGCCGTTTCCGATATTCAGATTATATTTTGCTCGTTTTAAGGTATTAGATAGATAGATAGATCATGGTAATAATACATCCACTGGTTGTATATAGACTACTCCCAAAAATGTAAACTGGATGTTTAGACCTCGAATAATAACCGAAAAAAACAAAAACAAAAGTGGCGAATTTATTATCTTCATAATTTGGAACTTTTAATAAAATCTTTTTAAAAAAGGTTGCCAGAATGGAATTACGAGTAGTATTTTTTTCTTTGGATTCAGTTTATTAGCGGCCATTATGAGTTTGAGTTGAATTAAAAAATAACTTCACTGATTATCAAAGAATTTAACCAATTCCTTCTCCGTTCGACTTAAGTAGGTACTACGATATTCTAATACAGCAAGAAACTCTTAAAGGGTCTATCATGGAATTTTTCAACAAAATGAACTTACTTTTAGCAGGCTAATAAAATTAATTGAGTACGGTTCAAAGGGATTGTTAGAAATGGACCGGGAATTTAAATAAAAACTGATTGATGTTTCTATTTTGGAGCAAATTAAAAGTAAATTGAAAGTGACCGAAAATAATGTTTTTGAGACTCTTATTTTAGGAAATCTCGTCGTGTCACTGAATCTGACCGGACCAACCCTGTTTTAAACAAAAAATAAATAAATAGGGTCATGACTGTAATCCCCAAGACTTCCTTGCTTGCCACTTGGACTTGCCACTTTGGATTGCCTTTGGACGATCCTTTTGCTAACCCCTATAAACATCTACAAGAATAGGAGGAGCACCTGAAGATCTAAGAGTATTTCTACCGTACTCGGGGATTACAGCATAAAATAATATTTTTTTCAAGATATAGCAATAGCTTTATTAGCTTAGCTGATGCTCATTAAGGATTATACCTAGATGTAACTAATGTGTTTAAAAAAAATAGAGAAATCCTATGTTTCCTAAATTTTTTATCATTTCTAATCCTTAGGCGTGTTTTAAAAATAAAGGTCACCTTTATTATATTTGGGGATTATTCGGAAACTTCTAAGTGTCTTTCTTTGGTTTTACATCTGGATTTTTGCTTGAAACTTTTTTTGGGTAGGTACTGTAGGTACGTGAAACTACTAAGTAGTTTCTTAAAACTTGCCTAAGTAATTTATCTGTCAAATGAATAGACGTACTAGAAGTTCTAAACTCACTTCACAACCAATAACATTTTACTTAAACAATATCCCAATTCAATTTACGATCAATCTTCATTACTGAAAACTTGCTAGGCTTGTTCTTGAATGTGACTCTAGATTAACATTTGTTGAAAAAACGGCACCGTCTTTTGTAGATTTATCATGCCAGAAAAACTAACCCAGATCTACATAGTTCAAATAGAGCTTACAGTTCAAGTAAGCGTGAATAGGTACTACCAAGTCCGTAAACGAAAAGGCGAGCCACTATCCTAATGCTTATCGTAGAGCAAATAAATGTATTTTCTTTCTTATTTTCTCTTGTTTCACACTCACATTAGTGTTTTCCGGGATTCTCGGATTATTTTAAGCTTGGTCGCGAGAAACATGCATAGCTTCAAGAATCTCCTAAGACGTTTCAAAGTGATCCTTATAATTTTATTGAAATAAATGATTTTTGAATTGCAAATTGAATTTGAGTGTGGATGACCTACACTACACTAGGACCCTATATCATGGGTCAAAAACGTAACATGACTTGCGACTCATCAGTTGGGCATTCGCCCACTACACCACCAAGATCGTCAAACAACAATAATACCGTCTCTAAACCAAAAAGAAAGTATTTGTGCTTTTTTTTCAAGTTTTTACCTTTTTAAGCATAGCAACGTCTTCAAAAGAGGTTACAGTCGTTATAATGACGGCTTTGCTATCTTTAATAGCCTGGCTTTTAAAAAGCATTTCTCATAACTTGTTTAATAACAACCAACTTACGTAATAGTTTTGAATTGCAAATAAAAGTCTCGTTGAGACTTCTCGCGAGAACACGACGAGTACAAGAACGAGTAGGCCACGTAGTTCTCGGGGGGTTCTCGCCGTGAGTGTGGATAGCCTTTTATCTGTACATCGAGATTGTATAAATTAGTGACTCAAATGGACGCAATACGAAGCCTGTTGCTCGATGCAATTACGAGGTCCATCCGGACGCCGTCGATTCGTCCGGCCTGTTCGGTTCGTCCGACTTAATTAACATTGTTCGGATCGAAGGCATTACATTCCCCAATATCAGAAATTGCTGCCTTGATAGCTTACTTCCTGCGTGACATGGCAATGTGCGGTATAATGCTGACCAAGCTTTGTTGATTACGTTTTGTCTGTTGGTTTATACGGTTATAATAAAGCGACGAGTACAAAATTAATATTGGTGGACATTTTTGAATGCGCCATCTAACCACAAAAGCTTGTTCTATGGAAACCAGATAAGTTTAAAGACATTTATTCTCAGAAAGACAGTCACTTACATGAGAGTAATTAAAATGTTATAAAGTAAAGAGTAGGTGTTTGCTCATTCTGTCCAACACACAGCTATTAGGTACCTACTGTTACTTATTTTCTACTACAAAATCAGCTAGTGTTTTTTTTTTAAATGCGCAAAATGAAAAATGCTATTTTTTATAATTGACGGTAGATTGTTATAAAGTTGTGTTCCTTCAAATGTAAACATCTTTTTTCCGTAATTAGTTCTTACTTTGGGCAAATAGATAGAGTGAAGATATAATACAGTTAATAAATAGATTATAACACTCAAAAACTAAATAAACATCTATTGTTCATCACACAATGTTTATCTTGGAAGGGGAGATCTTATGTAGTTACCTACCTACCTGAAAGCCTGAAAGTTTATAAAATATACTTGTGTAGGTATTACAAAATTCTATAAACACTAATCACTATTTTTAATATTCCTAAAAGCATACAAAAACTCAAATGAATACATTCGCAATCTATTTTAGCATTCTGTAAGCTGTAAGGATTTTCCGAGAACTTATGAGCAATCAAAACCTCAATATTTGTTCGGAAACAGCTCCATCGAATTATTTTTATAAGGTACGATTTCTTGGAAAATTAAATATTCCGAAGATTCTCACTCGGCAGGAAGATCAATTCCAAATCTCATTTTGGGTAAGGCAGAGGTCTCATTATTTGTTGGCTTATGTAAATTGTCGGTAAAATACTCAATAAGCCGTATTTAATACGTTGTAAGCCTTTATCAACAGCAAGCAGGCATATAGGTAGATATCCTACGCAGGAGTATATAAACAGTAGACGCACTGTACATACCTATTGTCCATCTTTATAGGTACTTAAAAGATTGGTGTATTATAATTAAGGTGGTAAATTAGGTCAATGACCTCAAAAGGCGTAATTATGCAAGATTAGATAGGGTTTAGTTTGAGCCTTTCAGGGTCGAAACTTTGGGTGCGTGGGAAACGAGGCAGGTACAACAGATCAGCGTTGCCATCCAGCGTGGCAATGCCGCTAGTATCTTGGGAACGCTTCCGTGATCTGAATGAGTTGAGCTACAGTAGAAAGATAGATAGCTCAACGAAACTCAACGAAAGATAGATAGATAGATGAACTCTTTATTGCACACAAAGAAAACAAATGGTAAATAACAACAAACATAAATGTACAATGGGCGGTCTTATCGCGATCTCTTCCAGACAACCTTTGGATGGATAGTATAACAAAAACAAGAAAAGACGGGGTTTACAAAAGTTTAACTATACAAAACAATTCCTACAAAAATTATAAATTACTACCTAACTATATTCACGCCTAACGTAAATATATTTATATATAAATATATATATGTATACCTAATACATAACTACTAATATTATATGTAAATAAGAATAATAATATATTAACTACTAATATTATAAATGCGAAAGTTTGTGAGTGTTTGTGTGTGTTTGTTACTCTCTCATGCAAAAACTACACTACGGATTAAAATTAAACTTTAAATCAGAATTACACATAGACTTCTTTTTATCCAGATGTGTGAAGCCGGGGCGAGCAGCTAGTATTTAATATATTTGTGCTCAAAACGGTGAAGGAAAACATCGTGATGAAACCAGTAAGAATTCTTAGATGGGCATGAATACTAACTGGTTTCCTTACAATGTTTTCCTTTTTTAAAGCGGGTTACAATTTTTTCTTATAAAAAAACTAAATATTCGAATTGAAATTTGAGGTACCACTTGGCAAACACAGCTTATTATATACCATTTGAATAAAGTCAACTTTGAATTTGCCTTAGGGTGAACGATATCGCTGAGCTTGCTCCAAATCTAGATAAAGTCATAAAGCTTCTAACCCCTTAGTTAGAACGTATCTTCGGTAATCGTAGTAACTCGGAACTCCAAAATCTTAAACTATAGAATAAATAATAAATAAATAATAAATATTGGCGGACTTTACACACAGCGCCATCTAGCCCCAAACTAAGCAAAGCTTGTACTATGGGAACCAGATAACTGATAGAATACTTATATACTTTTTTTTTTTTGTAAATACATACTTATTATACATAGTAACACCCAGACACAGAACAAACATCTATGTTCATCACACAAATATTTGCCCTGGGTGGGGATCGAACCCACAACCTACAGCGCAGAAGGCAGAGTTACTACCAACTGAGCTATGAGGCCAGTCAAATTAATACATACATACATAAAATCACGCCTATTTCCCAGAGGGGTAGGCAGAGATCACGGCTTTCCACTTGCTACGATCCTGACATACTTCTTTATCTTCATTCATCATCAAATTAAACCCACCTATTATACTAAAATAATAAAATAAGTATTTATATTAAACATATATTTTTCAAACCAAGCTTTCATAGTCCTAGTCCTAACACGACGGGGTTGTGTAGTTGAGGAGTTACTATGGCCACATTCGAACTCCTTCATCAGACCAGCTCGCTAGTACCATATATATTGTATTATATATATATTCATATTATATTGTCATTTGAGATTTATAAGCGAAGTTTCAGACTATTTAACGAGGAGTTCTGTTAAACAGCTCCTGACTCCATCATCAGATCAGCTCACTAGTGCCATAATCTTACATTATTGTTGGAGATTGATAGGTATGTACCATATTTTTGAATTGTCGCCGAAGTTACATAATTATGCAAAATTTCAGCTCAATCAGTTGGGGGATACTTCAAAATTGAGTTGCGAGATTCCACCATAACATAGTTACATACATTGCAAGACATAAAAGCTTAAAAAAAATATTTTATTATTGACTTCATTCAGTGGACATTTGAACAAGACCAAAGATGAACATAAGTGCATATTTATTAGGTATATATTTTCCTCCTGTTAGGTATATTAGCCGAACGCTGCATTTATAATATTAGTTGTGGGTAGATAAAAAAAAAGAACAATGTTTACTCAAACGATTCTAATTTTATATAGATTCCTTGGAAGGACTAGTACCTATAATACAGGCTCAGCCTAGTTTAGGTATTAGAGTTGATTTAGTTTAAGTAGTGCAATAACATTTTCTCATAACAGGCATAAAATGTAACTTTTTGGTTTTTAAATAAATATTATTATTATTATTATTATTATTATATTTTACATAAGTAGGTATACATATTTTCCTCCTGTAGGTACATTGTTTTGTCAGGCGTTGTCATTTGGACGCCACTCGCTGAGTATTTCGAGCGAAAAGGCAACTCAAACGACTGTTTTTATGAATATTGTTTGCACCGAAGTTGCGGGATATTTTAACTAAGCCCTTTTGTCAGGACCTTTTGGTAGACCTTTTGGTTGACTTCATTTTGATATTTAATCAAAAGTCCATTTAGAATATTTCGTGTCAAAAATGTTCACATGTTTTATTTATGTTTATCTAATATCCTCGCTGGTATTTGCCAACCCTTACATACTGTTTGCTGGAATATATTATTGATAGGTAGGTTTATTAAAGGTATAAACTTTATTATTAATTATTAACATCTTCTAAGCATTATTTATAAAACTCCAACGTTCATTTCTGACTGACTTAAGGTGTGATCAGACATTGCGCGGCAATCGAGCGATATTATCATTTCAATAGGCAGCTCAGAGGTGCAAATCTTTGAAAATAACTTTAAGCGAACGAAGTCGCGGGGGTTTCCATTAGTTAATGATCAAATATTAAAATATCCAAGCTAAGTGAATTGTTCCAAGTAAAATTAACTTCGCAAGTAATTTATTTTATCAGATTTACAATCATTGTGAAACCCATTAGCAAAATAATTGGATTTTCTCATTACAGGAGCTATTTTCTTATTCGATTAAAATTTACTTAAACTCTGCTTTCATAAGAATGTAATGTATATGTATGAGCTAGAGACCAAATGCTATGTTTTGATAAATTAAATGAAATTGTAACGTTTAAAAAAAAAGAAAAACGACCTTAAAGTTTAATTTCTTAGAAAAAGTCTGAATATACAACTATTCAAAATCAAAAATCATTGGATAAATGTTTTGACAGATTGTAAAAATTTAGTTTAAACATTAGATAGGTAGGTTGGTAGGTAGTAGGTAGGTACCTAATCTTTCATAGATTTTTTTTAAGCGACGAGCTACTGAGTAATCCTAGGCACTTATAAGAGGTTGGTATATATAAACTAAGCAAAGTACTATGTAAACTAGATACTGATAGAATACATATAAACCTACTTCATTTCTTGTAAACATAACATAACATTTTTAATAAAATACGGCTAATTACCACGTTTTTCCTTTGTATTGCTGACGTCGATTGCGATCAACGGTTGCCGATCTGTCGTTGATCGCGGTCGCGGGCGATGCTCATGATGAAGATCATCTGAATTGTCTAGAAACGTCAGCAATACAAAGGAAAAACGTGGTAATTAGCCGTATTTTATTTAAAATGATTAACAACCACGATAGTTTTAATTCTATAACATAACATTACTTTTAAAACCTACTCTATACCCACTAATTATATTTTGAAATTGGCAAAGTGCTCAAAGCAACACAAGATCACCTGTAGAGATTCGTCATCTCAACTTTAATTAAGTCTGTAATTAACGAGTTGCCGAAACTAGTTAGCAGCTTTACTATAAACTATAAATTAATCCCAAGCCGAGTTATGATGTAAGAGTACTATGTAAGTACTTATTGAGTGGTAATTATTTACCTTTGGTCGCACTTGACAATTGACTTCTAATGTTGAGAGATGGTAGTTTCGAGAAGAAGCGTCTTCTGTGTGTGTGTTCTTTTTGTGTCGGTGTCGGCACGTGTAGATGTTGCAATGGATTTGTTTGTTGCTTGAGATGTTTTACAACAGCCGCTTGCCTTACGACAACCCTCCTTGAGAGAAAGCTTGCTGGTTGTGCATTTCTTTTTTGTTTTTTCGAAATGATTACTTTTTTGGATGATTTAAGCTGTTTCAATGATTCCTAGAGCAAATTATTATTCTCACTGTATATTATACGTCATGTCGTTATTATTACTTATCATACTTTAATATTATAAATGCGAATATTTGTGAGTGATAAAACGGGAAATAGTTAGTTGTGTACAACTGTACAATCAAGTCTAGAAGTGTAACACATCACAACTGTCACTAATCAAAACGGATCCAAGTGAAGATAATTGTATTAAGAGTATTGAGATTTTAAACAAGTTTGTTTGCTTGTTTTTAGTCACCACAACTGGGTCTTTGACCCTTCTTAATCTACTTTGATGGTCTGATATGTAGGTCACGTGATTAGCTTGATATTAGATACATAATACATACAAGCTTCAAAGAAATGAAGTTATTATGTCTGGTAAACCCTGGTCTACATCAATAATGTGCTACGACCACATATATTTTCAAAAGAATATAGTCTCTCATTTCTCGCACATCCTGCCTTTTTTGGTATCCTGTATTTTTCCGGGTATCTTCAATGAGCATCGAACTCACATCATTTGTACATCAAAGAGCATGCTCGTAATAGGATTTTCGCATATGAATGCTTTTCGCGTCGCGATTTTATCTTCTTTTTCAACCTTTTAGTACTACGAGTATCTTATACGATTTTCTGAGATTCGTTAGGTGCATACTATAATAATATCCAATTTTAGAAGTGTTTATCTTCCTAGATTAATATATGCTTACCTACATAATATACTTAGTAGGTTATGGTAGCGTTTTTGATGAGAAAAACAAATATAGGTATATTTTCTTGGAATATAAATCGATTTAATAAATAAATCAATACGTATAGCTTTGTTTGTTCGTCGCGTTGTTGAAGCGTCCGTACTTTAAAAGATATAATCAAACCCTTTTCCCTTTCATTTCACTTTATTTCTAAACATTTTAGACGGAAGCTTTTCTACTGATGAATTTCCATGGAAAGAGTAAAAGCTTTAGCTTAAATACTCTAGCAGTGAATGGAGATTTTTCCCACTGATACAAAATATAGTTTATTAAATAAAATTAAATGAATAATAAAAAAAGATTTAAAAAAGAAGGTAGTTACTTTGATTTTCTTGCAGATTTTTTTTTTATCAGCAGTTTTCGTAACTTTTTTCAAAGTCAAATTGACATGCTGATTTTAGGTAATTTTACATGGTGTCCCAAAAAAATTGTGTCAACCCAAAACCAGAGGTATCCGACGTACCTACTCTTATGTTCCGCTAATTTTTAGACTTAAGCTTGACACAATTTTTTCGACATGCTATTTATGTTCATTATTTCTTTATTAATTTGCATATACTTGTATTAAATATGTTACGGATTCCTTATTAGATTAGGTTCACAACTGTGAGTAAGTATCTACACTACAGTCAACAAGAAGTGGCAGATGATGGTTTTAACATAAATATAATGACAAGGTACTTTAAAAAGACACAACACGATGTTCCTGTTTTTCTTAAAATTAAACGAGAAGTAAATGAGTTCAAGAACTCATTTCGCCTACTTAGTTGAATCGAGATTTGTCATGGTCGAGTTTTGAAAAAAAAACTGTAAATAGATGGCCTATTAATTATTGATTTCCTTTATTTTCTTCTGTAATACCTGCTGGAAATGCTCACATAGTTTAAACTTAAAATTACGGTGACTATAATTTAAATAATTTATCGATCGACTAACTCTCTACTAGTTCCACTAGATACGCCTAGGGACGAATAGAAACTTTTGAATTAAACTGTTAGAACTTATTCACTATGTCGTCCTTTTATCGTTGAACAACTGTCGTATGCAGCTGTTCTCACTGGGTCCTAACGACATTTTTATCATTGTATTCAAAAACAAGAGAAGTCCGAGTTGTGCCTACCAAGAGACATCTATCTGTCACTAGCTGTCCCGACAGACGTTGGCCTGTCAAATTTCATTAAACCCATAGAAAAAAGCACTTTCAGTTATTCCCGAATTTTAAAGTTATCAGTCAACTTTATCCCTTTAATTTTTAATTTTTTTCTATTTTTTTTTTCGTTTGAACAAAACAAAAAAATAAATATTCAAATTGGTCAAGCTGTTTTTAAAGTTTTAGCGAGACTAACGAACAGCAATTCAATTTATACACCTATAAAAAGATTTTAACACAATGGAAACCCGCTCTTAACCATCAAAGAAAAAGTACCTCTTCCATGGCTACACTACTATCATACAATGTAGGTATAGCGTGCACCAGACTGCATAAACGAGGCTCTTGTCACACGGTACCAGCTGAATGTGGCTGGAGTGTGCATTCCCTGCGGAGGGCAACTCAATCGATCACGAGAGCTTTTAACTGCCTCTTGTGATAGGGAGCCCATTCCACCCAGCTAGTCGATTTCGTGATAGCCCTTGCACACACACCTAGGCCGATGAAGCGTTATCGTATGCTTTAGCGATCAGTCCCAGTTTCGAATTAGAGTATACTGAGTAGTTGCTATTGTTATCTAAATATTCTCCGAGAACTATTTAGAGTGACTACAGAATTCGACTTGTTGGACTACATTCAAATAACAATAAAAAAAATGTTTAAACGATTAAAACCAAAGTAAGTAAATCGAAGACGAGAATATAGCCTAGTGGATTTTTTTTCACAGGCTTATTCACATTACACCGCGCTCCGTCCCTGGAGGCGTAGAAACGGGTCTTATGTTGAACTGGTCTTAGTAATCTGACTGAATAAACGTTCTAACGGCGTTCGTATTACACCCACCGCCTGCAAGTTTTGCAAACCAATCCACGCTTCGCACCTAGACAAAGTCCGCTTTATTATCCCCTATAGAGGTGGATCGTGCAATGTGGGGACACTGAATTGCCGTGTTTTTTATTTGTTTAGATGGAGTTGACTTGTCTTCTAGTTTGCAAAACCTATCATCCCATACCTATACCATCCTCTCACTCTGACAGATAACATTTGCGGGGAAAACAGTAACAGTATTTGGTTTGTAAACAATAATAATTAAAGGGAACATTTACTCCAGCATAGATGATAATTAAATCAAGTTATAATATTAAGGGCCGGTGACTTGCAGACTAGTTCGTTTGTTCCTCAGTGTTTGCTCTCAAACCACATTTCAGCTCTATGCAAAACTTGATTATGATTGTGACTAGTTGTATAACGAAGTTTGTCTTCAAGTCCGAATGGTTGACATCGAAATATCTATGTTTCTCATTATAAATATCAAAAAAAACTCCCTATTTCATTCCAAACATAAAAAAAAACCATTTAAAGGACTCTCATGAATAACATTTGGTTTCTTAGAGATTTGGCGTCATGATCTACGGTAGGTAAGTAGTAGTAGAAGTAGTAAGTAGTAGTAGGTACCTTTTTTTTTTTTTATTTTTTTTTATTAGCCATTACTGTCCCACTGCTGGGCAAAGGCCTCCCCCATGGATTTCCACTTCTTACGGTCCCGTGCCGTCACCTGCCAATCTTGATGAAAGTGGTCAAGTTAGTACCTAGATACCTTTAAATGTCTTCTACTCTAGCTTTGAAACAACCTTCACATATCTGCGGTCAAGTAGCGTCCAACTTTAAAACCAACACCAAGTTGCTATTATTACATTTTCTTAAAGTCGTTACAGACAGTCGAGTATAATGGTGTTGCCTTACCGGATCGTTTTAAGCTCGCTGTGGTCAACTTGGCAATTGGAAACATTATTATCTTTGTAGTCCAGTGTCCTTTAGCACAACAGTTATTTCTAGCAAAGCTTAGGATTTGAAGCTTTGGCGTGGCTGGAACTAACTAAGTACTTGTTATTTAGGAACTTACTTTAATTCATGCTGACGATAAAAACATAGGTAAACTTCATCATATCTACATGAAAAAAAAAATAATAAGCTCACGACTGTAATCCTCAAATACCTTTCAGATCTCTAGATGTTCAGATACTTGAATATGTCTAAAGGGTAATCAGAGGTACTTCCAAATATAACATTTGACACCTACATAAAAAGTGCATAGCATTTATCCGTGATGGCTTAGTGGGCGATACCTCTACTTGCGAACTGATTGTTGCGATTTTGAATCGTATAACAATGGGCTTTATTGTTCGAAAAATGTACGTGCTTAAAACGATGAAGGAAAGCATCGTGAGGAAATCCGCGGCTTTGTCAACTCCGCACGTATTGACCCTTTCCCTTGGATGAGGCCGACTAAGCTGAGAGGATGGTATAGATGCTCGACAAGCCTACTCCATCTATAACATGTTCCAGACACTACACCGTCCCGTAAGTCGTTAGGAAATTCCACCTGGCGTTGTGTAAATTATCTAGAAAAGAGGTAATAAAGCCTTATACAGGTACCTATAGCACTTACCTACTTGAGGCGTCTGATAGAGTCATAGAAATGGCAACTCACTGGAAGGACTTTATTTAATTAGTTTTATGAATGAGCACATTTACTCGAATGAAACATATATAACATGATGGCACAGTCTCATTGAAAAATTTGGATTACATTCAGTCTGCTGTATACGTTGTAGATGAAAAGACTACTATAGCATCTCCTATATAAGCAACGTGATTTAACATTGGGACCCAGGGGTTGAATCGACATTAAATTGGTCTCTCCGAGTGAATTGGATCGGTCACTATTCCAATGTTATTGAATAGAACCAACTTATTGACTCACAAATGAATAGAGCTTTCACCTTAGATATAGCTGATAGAAGTTCTCTATCGAACTTATTTAAATTATAAATACTTATAAAATAGATTGTCCCTTTTCATATGTAGAAATATAATTTCATTTTGGCAAAGTATTATTTAAGGTTGATGAGGGTCGTTCATGACTGATATTATTATCTTTCTGAAACAAACGAGCTGCGGTTGAAAGTTCAGTTCAAATTTAAGTTGCAATAAAAGCGTCTGTGGGAATATCGCCGTAAAGAGTGCGAGTTTTTGCATTCGGACGATATTTTGATGTTGGTAGGTACTTAAGTATCCACAGTGGCGGTAAATTTGCTAGCCACCATAAACTACTTACCTAATGTTTTGTGAAACACATTATTCTTATTTTGTTGACGCTAAAGATCAAATTAGGTTACAGCATAAAATGGAGATACTTCAGTTGTCTCCGCAAACTAACTAAAATTTTGTAAAATACGAACGTTCTTATCTGTTCTGTTAACTTTGAATCTAAATTTGCGCCAACCTTGCAGAATCTTAAAAATATCTATTATATAAAATAAAATATTATCTATTATATAAAATATTATATTAAGTAAAATACAAAATTATTAAACTAGGTATCTACCTAGTTTAATAATTTTGTATTTTACTCAATATATTTTACACATCTATGTAATATATTAGTTTAACTGTTCGTCTAGTCTAACCCAGCTAGCTTAATAAAAAATAATGCTAAATGAACATTATTTTGTATCATTAACACATTTTAAAACTTTAAACTGCTAGAGAATAATTTGGTAGTTCAAAGTTTACGAATGTCAAACAAGTAAACGGTTAACTTTGCTGCGGATGTCAGTTTTCACGTTTGCTATACTCTATACAATACACATTTAAATGTGCCTTCAAAACAAATAGCGCAGAAATACGGTATACATTCTGTGTTGTACGGATTTGATCTAAACTGTGCCGCGCTACAACGAATTAAAACTTTTCTATTTAGAAGAAACGTTGCTCTACACGACACCATTTGGTACTAGACACATGAAAACACATTGTTTTCGTGTGTTGAATTATAGCTGTGCAGAAGTTTGTCCCTTATGTTTTCAAAGACGTGCGCTGCGTCACTAAAACTTTGCCACAGAAGAAATAATATTACTAGCTACATAATATTGTGAGTACGAGTCAACCACCTCAAAAATACTTCGGTGGGTTGCCATATTCATCAAATATTAATTTCATTAAAATGCATTCCTCTATTCGTGCACCAAGAAAGCGAATCATTATATTTCAATAAAATGTTTGTATGTCTTACTTTCAATCATTTTAATGAAAGGAATATACAAAGTTCGTATATCACTGGTAGTAGGTATAATAGCATGGCAACTTTTAATCTGGAGAACACGCGTGCGAAGCTGTGTGCAGAAGCTATATAAACATTTAAATAGTTACAATAATAAATATGTGTTAGGTAAATGTTAAAACAAATCACAAATCTCACTGGAATAAAATAATCACTAATGGAACCTAGAACTTTCTTCATGAAATATTAGTCCTTGAAACTTTGTTAAACAACGGCTCTCATTAGTTTCAGAGACGGACACTTTGATACCAACTTTACCACCGGACACTCACTAATAAGTGTTGCAAGGGCAAGTATCACTGAACTGGCAACGAGTAAGTGAGATAAATTGCAGTTTTAATTAATGCCTGCCTGACCGCGTCGCCTCCACGCGGAAAATAGTCGGAGCCTCAGCTTTGGCATGCAAATTACGAACACGAACACTGTATCGAACTGATACTTTAATTTTCTGCTAGAGACTTATTTAAATTGCTTGTTATGGAGCTATTTGAAGATAAGCCTCTTCAAATAGCTCCATAACAAGCAATTTAATAAGTCTCTAGCAGAAAATTAAAGTGCAACTACAAAATAGTAGTACGATAAGTATCAGTAAGTAATAATAAGTACTTGATAGGTACTTTTAATTATTATTCTTGTTTGAGCCTTCACCTTGTTCGATTGGCACCAGACTGGAGCTCTACATAGTATTAAGTAAAGGATCATTAAAAAAAAAGGTAGACCCCCAAGCCGTGTTTGTTGCCTGATTCTTCTAGGCTTGGTCGCGTGGAATCGGCGTAGTTTCACCTAGTTCCTAAGACGTTTCAAAGTGATCCTTGTGATTTTATTGAAATAAATGATTTTTGAATTTGAGTTTGAAATGTGGCCATGTGCTAAACATAAAGTTTTGACGTGCCTCTGATCACAACATTTAGACATTCTAGTATCTAAGCTCGTGGGTATGTCTACCGTACTTGGGGATTACAGTCGAGGTATTCCACATTGAGCAAAGATTTAGAATTCACAAATCTGTAGATCACCGGAACAATCGGATCCTATTGGAGGAGTTGCTGATTGATTTTATTATTAGGAAATTCACACATTCAAATAATAAACTGGCAACAGTGCTTGTTGGACCACGCGCAATGTAGGGTTTCGTATTTTTCACAGCTAACAACGTTATATAATTAATTTTCATTGATATTTATACAAAAAATTATTACTTGTATTTGTATCAATATTTTAGTTTTCAAGTTGGTTGACGAATACTCGTAAACTTGTAAAGCCTACTTAATCGTGATAGTTTTCCTATTGAATTCATTTATGTACTACTACTGTGAACTTTTTCACACAAAACCAATACTCAAGTTGTCTTCACAAACTAACATTTAGGTTTAGATACCTTAAAAAATATTTTTCAAGATTTTATTGCACCACTATGTCGGCGTGACCAATATGCATATTAATATTCATGCCAAATTACAGCGTTCTAGCACTAAGGGTCTCTGAGCAATGCTGCGGACGGACGGACGGAAGGACATGGCGAAACTATAAGGGTTTCTTGTTGACTACGAAACCCTAAAAACGCGCCCGACCAGTGGCAGGCGTATAAGCGAATCCAATATTGCATTAGGTACTGTGTAGCTATGTTATCCGCTGTCACCTACACTAACTGACCGCCTGATCGCGCGGTGACCCGCGCTTTTATAATACATGAATTTCCTAATCACACCCATGAGTGGTTTTGACAAACAAGCTTTAAATTGGCAAATTATATACAAGCCTTGATGTTACTATAAAATAATTTCGCTAAAAAACAGAAATAGGTACTTATTTTATTTCTCTCATGTTTATCTTTGAGTTAATACTTTTTCTCTGATGATAAAATTGCGTTCCTAATTTAGGAGCATCAAAGAGCCTGTCATGAAAATGTTCAAGCTACATAAAACATTTTTAAGTAGATAGATAGATAGATACCTATAACATGTATTTAATGTCTTTGGTAAGAACTGCGTAAAGTAGATATAAAGCACATTGTTATAATGACAACTCTTCTGCATCGTCTTACTTTTGCTCATAATAGGAAAAGCAAACCGAAAATACTTTAACAAAGGATATCAAACGACAGTTTCCATTAAATTATTCTCAAAGAGAGAGGATAAATACCAAATTTATTTAATGGCATCGCTAGAATCTACTCAATATTCCTTTGAGTTTTTTGAACTTCTAGCTATCTATATTATACCTATAGGCGCAGATGGTATTTACGAGTAGGTACCTAGCACATATACCTAAGGCTAAGTTTACGTAGGTACGTACGTTTGCTACGTTCAGATGGCAAAGCTTTGATTCTATATATAAATCCGAAAGTTAGTGAAGATGTTTGTATGTTTGTGCCTCAGTCACGCCTAAACGAACCAACAGATTTGAATGAAACTTGGAATAGCAAAAATCCTGGAATAGCAAATAAGCTACTTTTATCGTACCACGTAAGCAAAGTCGCGTGCGGAAGCTACTATATAATAATGAAACGTCCGTTTGCAGTTTAGTGCAAACGGACGTTTGCGTAGCTTTCATCACAATTGCACGTATTTTTCTTGTACCTTTATTTATTTTCGGCTCTACCGAAACAGACTGACTAGCACATAGGGTTTCGTACCCAAAGGGTAAAAACGGGATCCTATTACTAAGATGTCTGTCACAGGGCTGTATCTCATGAACCGTGATAGCTAGTTGAAATTTTTCAGATTATGTATTTCTGTTGCCGCTATAACAACAAATACTAAATATAATAAAATAAATATTTAACAAACTCTCCCATATAACAAACGATTTTTTTTTCCCGTTTTATACAGATAATGGTACGGAACCCTTCGTGCGAGAGTCCTACTCGCACTTGGCCGGTTTTATTAATATAATAGTACATATAAACTTGACCTTAGTGTGAGTTTCCATACGTGGAGCTGTGCGAAGCTGTGCAGGGCGGACCAAACACAGCTCGACATTTTCAAACTCGAATATTTGAGCGCTGTCATTGGTCAGCTCCGCACAAATCACAGCTACGCGTAAGTGGAAACTTACCCTCAATGTCATGTAGAGAGTTGATTTTGGGTAAAAATGCGATTGAAATCCATCTGTACCTACAACTCTATGGTGCAGCTCTCCGAAGCACTTCATGCTACACACGATTTATAAATTCATTTTCATATCGATACATGCATTGTAATGAAAAGCGCCTCGCATGTAGATACCTTGTTATTACTGCACTGATATTATTGGATTTTAAAATTTAAACTGAGTGAGTACCTTCTCATTGTTTATTTAGCGCGCTAGGGATTTTCGCGGGCTTATTACTTCCCTTGGCTCGCCAACCTAGCCTCGCGAGCTCGCCCCACCATGCACCATCCGGTGGACCCCACTTAAAACATGCATTATAAACTTCTGAAACTTTATTCAGTTTCCAACAGAAATGTTTTGGTGCGGTTCGAGTAGTAAATTCAAGGAAAATTGTTGGTTGGTATGCAACATTATTTGCGGTTTACATTTTTGATGTGTTTGCTAGAATTTACAAGATTCCGCAAGCAAGAATTCAAGCTTGATAATATATGAACCAACACTAAAACATTGAGAAATATGCAAAGCCAATTTCGTTATTTCACCAAATAACATAGTCACTGCTAAATAATACCAAAATAATAAAAACATATCACTATAAATGCTGAGTTGGCCGAGTGGAAAATATCTCGATTTTAAAAGGTGGGTTGAAAACCTGGCCATGTAAATATGCATAAATATTACATACATATTAGTGGACATTTTTACACAGCGCCATCTAGCCCAAAACTAAGCAACGCTTGTAATATGGGAACTAGATAACTGATAGTATACTAATATACCTTTTTTTTTATACATATAATAAATACTTACACCCAGACACAGAACAAACATCTATGTTCATCACACAAATATTTGCCCTGGGTGGGGATCGAACCCACAACCTACAGCGCTGAAGCTTAAAGGTAAAGGTAATAAACCTATCTATCACTACATAGTATAAAGCAAAGTCGCTTTCCGCTTCCCGCGTATGTATGTATGTTTGCTTATATCTTTAAAACTACACAACGGATTTTGATGCGGCTTTTTTTAATAGATAGAGTGATTCAGGAGGAAGGTTTATATGTATTAAACCCGTGCAAAGCCGGGGCGGGTCGCTAGTATATATTAAAATGAATCGCCGAAAAGGAACGGGAACAGGAACTTATTCTAAAGCAATATGAAGTTCGCCGGGTCAGCTTGTTTAGTATACTTATACGCGGCGATGGGCTTGTAACC
Source organism: Hydriomena furcata (assembly GCA_912999785.1). NCBI lineage: Eukaryota > Metazoa > Arthropoda > Insecta > Lepidoptera > Geometridae > Hydriomena > Hydriomena furcata. The sequence goes on from OU538824.1 coordinate 11,405,548, forward strand.
TGCCACGTAAGGAATGCTAACTAATGTAAAATGTATGTGTAATGTTTAAAAGTACCTCTCATTATCCACCATAGTGATCTTCAAGGATCTTAGCACCTAGAGATCTGAGTGGATGTCTACCGTACTTGGGAACTGTAAAAGCGAGTTTAAAGTCGTGATCCTATACAAGTTTTTGATTCAATATAATATGACGGACGGCAGATGAACCTATGCTCAGAGGGCTGCTATTTATTATCGAGATATTTACCACGGGGTGGTTCGAATTCCAAAACAGCTAAGTGAATGTAGGTAATATACCTTACATAATTAAGGATATGGCCGCTAACTACCAGAAAATGTACATAATATATCAGAGGAGCAATCGATTGGACGGATCTCGGTCTCCGGGCAAGTTTGATTCATTTAGGCCTAATCCCGCCTCCCGCTCGGAACTATCTCATTAAACGGCCAATTTGTTCCGAGATCACGCAAAGACTTTAATCTTGCGGCTTTGGCGCAGTCCCTTTATCATTCCCGTGTCTAGGCATCCAAAAAGTTATTATCTTTGACCGTTATTGTTAAAGTTTATGAAGGTAGCCTAATTGACTTTTAAAGTTTATCTTACCGAAATGCCAAGTAATCTTCTATGCTTAATAAATAGAACGTATATTTTTTTTTATTCATATTTAATTCACAAAAGTTAATGCAGTACTGGGGGTTAGCATGAACCACTATCGTATCGAAAACGTATCGTCCTAATGCCAAAACTGACAGTTTAACCATTCAAAAAGTTTCAGTTTTGACATTAGGACGATACGTTCTCGATACGATAATGGTTCGTGCTTAGGCCACTGAACTAAAATGTCGGTGTGAATTTGAATATTTTTATAATAAACGCAAGAGTATTATATATTTATAGATTTAATAAGCCATTAACTAACGTGAAGACAGCCTTTTACTTGCAATTGGAGTAGGTAAGTATGATGTTTGTGATTGTACTATGATTTCTTTCAAGTCGAATAGTTTGAATAGCCGACCATCCCACAGACAGAAGAACATAAGAATAACGTCGCATAATTTTGGCCCGGAACCGTAAAATCGTAGCTTTTCAACCGAAATAATTCAAACGAACTGATCGCAAAGCCTCTAGGCCACAATTTAAAATAAAATTGATTAATGAAGGTGCTCCGTTTTAAAACAAAAATTCACAAAACTGAATTAAAAATTCAGAATAAATGCATGTCAATTTCGTGCGCGCAGCAGTAATCGGTGGTTCGAGAGATGAATGAATTTACTCTACGTTTTGATGCAAAACGACGCTGACGCTTGTTCTATGATATTCGTCCTTATTTACATGATTATAGAGTGTTTGTTGCCTGCAATAAGACGACACGTATATCTAAATTGTAATTTTCAAAGTTTAAATTACAAGTTCATGATTCACAATTCACACAGGTAATTTTTGAGTGTTCGCTCTATAATTATATAATGTTATAAGTATAGATAGCGCCTATTGCGGCCGACTGTACTATCTGTGTAGGCAGGTAGAGTAGGTACCTACTATGGTAGGGTTTCATGATCAGTGAAAATGTTTCGGGCATAAATAAGCCACACAACTATCTAGGTACGTAGGAACAAAATTCATTTCTAGTTCCAAAGTGGACCTTAACTAAAAACATTAAATGTATAGTATACTCATGACTAGATAAGAATTATTTTTCTGTTTTGATTAGGTATATTCACTTACAGGAATTTAAACGTATTTAATTTCATAAATACGGTATTTTATAGCCTCAATATTTTATTCGTCTGTCAAAGAATCAAATTTATTCACTATGACTTCAGTTACAACCGCAAATGCAAAACAAAAAGCAGCTAGTTTATTAGAGATCAGAAATAACTACTTCAGGATTACGAACAAAATGTTCTTCAGTCTAAGGTTTTTCCACTGACGTGGAGCTGAGTGTGAATTGACCAATCACAGTGCTCGAAATAGTTGACCCAAAACATTCGAGCACTGTGATTAGTCAATTCACGGTCCACTCCGCCCAGCTCCACATCAGAGGAAACGCACTTTCACCCTATTCACTAGTTTCGTGCACCAAACCAAGATAAACTACTGAATAGTTACAAAGTAGATCCTTTGTTGCAGTCATGCCACATCAAAGTCCTCCATAAGCGAACTGTAACTAAGAACAAGTATCGCAACTTGACTTACCTGTACTAGTAACAATTACTGAACAAGGCTGCATGCGGTAAACTGTTGCTCGTGTCGCGTAGCTTTGTTTGTGCTTTAGGTACACTTTGAAACATGTTAACCAGTAAACCACTTTCTGTTTAAAAAAGGGTTAAACTTATTCACGATTAAACGCTGATCGAATCTCTCGTATATATGTAGTACATACTCGTATGCTTAGGTACTCATCATCAACTCTATTCGGTCAAAACTACTTTGGACTGCGAAAATCACAAACATTGGTTAAAAGTGGTTTTGACTAAGAGTGATATTCAAAATTTTTAACCGAGAGTATTTATTATTTAAAAAATAATTACTTACAGTTTACATAATATTATTATAGAGTTGAGTTCACCAGAACTCTAGTTTAGTTTGTCCTCCCTTCGTTTTATTCAAACACTATCGACCATGGGTTAGGACTTCGGTAATCTTCATATTTGGCTAGTTGGTATCTACATAATTTACCTTTACATACGTAAATTATGTAGATACCAACCATTTATGTTTATATTCCAGACGATCCTAATTTTTAGAACCTGGAAATGAAGCTTACGTACTCGTGCTAACGAGTATAGGCTTCTACATTTCACAACCGCAAGTAATTATTCGAAGAGCAAGGGCAATATAAAGTTAGTGGCTTTTAACATGTTAAAGCGAAGAGCAAACTGCGGTGCTCTCGCGTTAAAGTTTGTTACCTCTACATTCTATTAAGGTGTTCACAGACGGACTTCATTGGGACGTCCTGCATGTTTGAAGTTAAAAAAATTGCTCTCGAGTTTAATTCCTAATCCATCTTATTTATTTACAGAAATAAAGAACATCTATATCATATATATAGATATATCATCAATACATAGTATATTAAAAAATATTTGTATTGTACAAAAGCAACAGTTAAGCTATCTAAAGACCGTTGCAAACTGTCTATAAGCAGCTCAACTTATCCAGATCACTACCAGTCGGAATGGTTAAATCTTTCCTTGAGGACATTGTTCAAGTCAAAAGCATTTTCAGACTTAAAAAGTATAGACACATTTTGCAAAGTATACTTGACTGTGCTTGACCATGTTTTGATCAATAATTGTATTAATTTATGTATTAAATTGTACTATTAGTAAATATGTATAATTACTGAGCTGAGTGATTTTAGCTTTATCTCATAAATATCGCTCAGCTGCAATAAACAGCTTGCATTTTTTTATAGATGTAGTTAAAGTTGTGCATGATTGAGCTGTTAACTGCAAGCATAAAGTCTAGATATATCCTTATGAAGTCCGTCTGTTAGCACCACAACATTTGCTGCGATCATTTTAATAACTTTGCCATTAGAATAAAGCTCTACATGAGGGTTATTTGAAAATACTAAGCCTGAGTTGCATTCGAATGTCCCCACACTAGAAACACACTAGAGCCAGGCTTGATTAAAGTTATAATTTCTACTGTATGTTACCTACTGAGTGGCGATAGGCTTGCAACTTGTTACGTATGGAAAACCACTGAAAAGTGTAGGCATAGGCCAAATGTAATGTTTGGACGAGCCTCTGACTATCCACCATAGAGATCTTCAAGGATGCGAACGCCTGGAGATCTGCGAGAATGTTTACCATACCTAGGTACTTAGGGGTGTTATTTTAGCTCTTTTAAAATTGCCTCTTTTATAAACTAACATCTTTATTTGACTTTTTTAGATTACAACGATTGAAAATCAATACATTATTACGCAATATTTACAACTTGTGGATTTTTTGTAGTCGAAAAAACACAAGAAACAGTTGAATTTTATCTAAATATCGTTGCGAAGAGTTAGTAGATAACTCTACAGATCCAAATCACTTACAAGTCGGAAGCATCTCCAAGACATTGCTTTATCATGCGTACCTACGTAATGTACTCGTAAATCGGCTCATACCTTGAGGTGAATCCATATACCATAACGAAAGTACTTTCCCGTTTATAACTGCTAAAATAACGAATAAAAATACGAATTTCGTAAATCTATTTCATTCAACAATTTGGATCTATGGGCCCGCATTAGTAATATGTACACTAATTATTGATTTTTTACACGAGTTTTAATATCATCTGTAATTTATTTTCCCGACGTTTTGACTACAATAATTATGTTACAATAAATCATCGCGAAGACCTGTTTAAAAATCAATAGTTATGTGTACTAATCACTAGTTTGAAAAATAACATTGTACACTAACTTTATCTGCACACTGAGATGGCATACCTAACATCGCGACATGGTACATAAAACGGTATTCCAAGTTGGATTTCTTCCTTAAGTTTCTGAACAGTTCTCAGCAAACCTACTCAGAATGTCACGAAACAAGAGGCAACAACTATCTGGTCCATTAAACAAATTGCTCCCCTTTCGAGAGCGTGCCACAAAAAGCATAATAGGTATGCCAAGATGTTTTCAGACGTGAAGTTATGAAGCGGCCGAGAATTCTGACGTTCAGTTAGTTTAGTACGTCCACAGAAGTAGCTGAACACTCGGGCCACCATAAAAGCTTTAGGTGCAACTGTTGAGTTTGCAATTTTATTGGAAATTTCATTGGAATTTCCCCAGATGCTCTTAACTTTATTATACTTACCAGCTGGTCTAATGTTGTAGAATTCAGAATTTTTGAGATTGAGATTTGTCGCATAGTTTTAGGGCATGTAGAGCGTATAATTTTGTGTATAATAGTTGAAGCTTACTTCAGTTGTAAAGGTAGTTCTGGCGGCGACGGTGCCTTTATTTATTCTATAGCCCGGGTTATTATTTTATAAGGTGGGCGGCACTGTTGTGCGGAGAGCTTTCTTAGTTCTGTGGACACTTCGTTTTATGTGTTAGTTTCGTAACCAGCAGAAGTATTTATACTTTTAGGAGCTCCTTTTAAATTGTTTGAATGGAACGTACCTCCAGAGTTTTACGACCGTGTTGTAACTAATGCGATTCTCATCGCGTCTTTTCTTACTTGTTGTTACACTAGTTGTTTGCAGATCACTCTGCGTTAGGTAAATAACTGTTTGAGGTATAATAAAGCTAAATAAAGGACTTATTACTGTTGGTAAGATTCATTCATGTATCCCTCAGAGGTGCGTTTCGTGAACGAATAATATTTTTTGCCATGCAAACATTTTTCCTGCGTCTTAGTCGTGCACTCGCCCACTACCGAGGTCTTCAAGTACCTATAATAAAGTACAAGGGGGAACTACAAGTGGAAGAATTAAAAAAAAAACCGGCCAAGTGCGAGTCGGATACGCGCACGAAGGGTTCCGTACCATTATTTTAAACGGCAAAAAACACTTATGTTGTATGGGAGGACTTAAATATTTATTTTAGTCTGTTTTTAGTATTTGTTGTTGGAGCGGCAAAAGAAAAAAATAATCTGTGAAAATTTCAACTGTCTAGCTATCACGGTTCATGAGATACAGCCTAGTGACAGACAGACGGACAGACAGACAGGCAGCGAAGTCTTAGTAATAGGGTCCCGTATTTACCCTTGGGGTACGGAACCCTAAAAAACGTACCCAAAGAAAAAAATCCCATAAGATGGCTACTTTTTTACCGAGCATAGCTATCGCCAGTGGTGAAAGATTCGTTGTTGAACTAACTGATGCCAAATATTTACTACATGGTAAGAGAACTTCTTTGTCGGGTATGTTTGTGTATTCGAGCTAATCTGGAACTCACATTTTTGGAACCGACACTTTAGAAAACGCAGTTTGAAGAGTTTCATTCGCTTTTCGCATGTTTTTTGCAATCGACGAGCTTGTTTCAACCGCCATTGCTTTCATTTGTTGTGGTTTTATTGTTATTGTTTTTTGGAAACTGGTTGGTGGTATCAAAAGTTATTTAGCATTTTAGCAAAGTAATCGTATTTTTGAGGTTACTTCTTTTACCTTCTAAGCGGCGTCAGGCTTTCAACCTGTCACTTGAATGCTACTGCAGAATGTGGGCATGTGCGAAATTTAAGGTTGATCTTCAAAGATCTGCACATCTAAACATAAAGTACACACCGGGGAAATTTATTTCACTTTTTCAACGGGGACAGAGACCGAGGACAACGGGAAGTATTTTTAATTGTAAAAATGAATTCCCGCTGTACCCGTTGACGGGGACACAGTCACCGGGGACAACGAAACTACACCAATGATCTGAGTGGCGAATAAAGCAAATCCCGTAATTAGTCTTGTTTCTATCATAAAAATCCTTATTTACCAACTAGGAAAAAATGTATAGGTCAATTTTATGTTCTTTACATAGAAACGGATAATACAGTTGCCAACCATAGAATTGTGAAATCGCTTTCAATGCAATATTGGCTCTATCTCGAAGATTTCAGTTTCAATATACTTAAGCCAGTAAAAAGAACAAAGCTTTTTATATGATTCCAAAACGTTATTGGCCGAGTGGAATTTGAATATTTTTCTGCATGTGATGCCAATGCAAACAATGTAGTTAGCATTCCATACGTGACAGGCTGCAAGCCCATCGCCGCTTATAAGAAAGGCAACTCCCCATCACCCAGGGGTAGTCACCCCTGGAGTTGAGGCCAGGGCAAAACCGCAAGGTGAGGCCCTTCCCTAAATTTTAATGTATTTTAGTTTAGATGTTCCCGTGTGCTTATAAGAAATACTAACTGATTTCCTCACTATGTTTTCCTTCATAGTTTTGAGCACGTGTTTTTGAAACGCATATAAATTTTTCGAACAGAAAAATTCATTGATGCACGGTTTCGAACCCACGACCTTCAGATTGAAAGTCGAGGTACCTCCCTCTCGGCCAACACGGTTCAGTTTCCAACAATAAATGAATTTTATAGCTTAAATTCATCAAGTGCAAGTATCTAATACCACTGGTGAACCATTTGTTCAGTGTAAGCAACTGTATCGCGATCCAGGCTTACTGGCTACCTAAGGATATTGATATGTAAGCTAAACGATACAGATCCCATACCTACTGCTACACGATGAAAAGTGAGGTTTTGCCTTAGAATAAAATGAAGATGGACAAAATAATCCACAAACAGTGTACGTATTACTATTGTGTTCCAGTGAAATTGTGAAGTGAATAGCTACTGCTATATCATCTGTGCCAATACCACCGTATAAATAGAGCTTTTATCGACAATCTGCGGCCAAACACAATACCATTGAGGCGAAATGTCCGACATCGGAAGGGACGCAAGATGGTACCGTACAGTCGTCCGAATTTCCAATGTGTTGTCTAAGAATGGAGTAGGTTGGGCAATGTGCGGTTATTTGGACTAGGGTTGGCGCATCTCACAATCTCACACGATATCAAAAGCTTTAAGTTCTTTCTTCTTGATTCTTCTGTATATGAGGTTATGTAATAAATCGACGTTATTCGCTTGTTATAGAGGCAAAATCGCTCACTATCATAACTAACTGCACAAACCAATGTGCAGTTCATTTGATTGTTGAGTCATCTAAGTGCATGCTGTGGCATCCTGTAACTAGGAAAACACGTAGATTTATGTATAATTGTTTTTAATTTGATGTATTATGTGATTTTTCTGTAGGACGCACTAAATAAATAAATAAAAAATACAAACAGTCTGCACAGAACAGAAACACCTAGTGTATACATTAAGCGCATTGGTGGAATCTCACGAAAGAATAATGTTTCCCTGCGTGCATACCTAGGTATGCATTTCCCAGTGGTGCATGGCTCATGCACGTCCCACTGCGGCGGTTTATGCTACATTATTTCTCGTGGGTGACGGTTAATATTCTGCCGGTGTCTGGTCCACCCCACCGGGAATACAAATACATAGAATTTTCCACTAACTATGCACGGTTGAGCAACTCAATGTTTGTGGAGCGAAACGAAAAATTGGTTGGAGGCGAATGCATTTTTAAGCTTGCGAGTTGCGTTTGTTAGCGAAGGGGAATTGTGACAAGTGGCAAGCGGAAACGAACGCGCTCATCAAATATTCAGTTCCCAGAGTGTCTAATAATGTTAGAAATTCACAGTTCGTGAGGTAACAATCAAATCAAACATCCAATGTTTGGATGCTTGAATGTTTGGTCTAACCAAATGTTCAATCAAGCCGTAACGGCTGAATCGATTCGTATGAAATTTGGAATAGTCATAGTTCGTAAAATAAATGAAATCATATACCTAGGCTACCGATTTTTCGAAGATAATAATTATAGGCAATCTTAAAAACATAATTTAAGGTGATATGTGAAATGTTTGTTATGGGCTTAGTCTACTCTGATAAGACATAAGACGGAAAAAGTGATAAAACTGCATTATCTTTAAAACCATCAAACTTAAAAAGAAACTGTCTATAATTTACTTAGCTGGTATGATTATTTAAGGAATTATATAAAAATGAACTGTTCAAACTGCTATTCAAAGTTTTGATTAAAAACGAAACTAGTGTTTTTGAAGAGCCAACTTTGGAAAATAAATCTATCGAGAAAAGTTTCACCAATCGTGATTCTGTCTATAATTTATCTAGATTATATCCTTAAGTTATCTTTTTCACAAAAACAAAACTGTATTTTTTGCGGTTATTGAGAAAAATCGATTCTTCATTTATCAAAAACATTTATTACTCGTATTAAGCTAGAATAAGACAACAAAAAAGTTGATAGAAGCTTTTGCATGCGATTTTTGTTTGTCACTTATCGATTGCCATTTAAAAACAGCGTCGCGAAACAAAAAATGGTTCGGTTAGGCCAAATGCATTTTCAGGAACAACATTTATTTGGTTCCACACAGCTACCGTCTGTACCAAGCCATTTCTTGAAACGTCTAAGTAATCAGCTAAGTTGTTGTCGAAGATTGCAACTGAAACGGACTTTAGTGTTGAATTGCACCAAGCTCTGAATAGGTTTGTTTGATGTGGTTACAAAAACTGAGGTTGGTTAAATACAGCTACAACTAACTAGCTCTTATAAATAAACTAGCTGACCCGTGCCCGCTTCGCTGTGCGTAAGACATTTCTAATACCATCGTGGACTTTTTTGTAGACGTTTTTAAGGTATACAATACTGTAGTACATTATTTTGATATATCTCGTGGGGTTCAGCCAGCATTTGCAATGTAAGCGCAAAAAAATGTGTTTATTTACGACATCACATTAGAAACCTCTAAAATTATCAGTGTTTCTCTACTATATTATGCATGTTTTATACATATAAACCTTCCTCTTGAATCACTCTATTTATAAAAAAAAAACCGCATCAAAATCCATTGTGTAGTTTTAAAGATATAAGCAAACATACATACATACATACATATTACATATTACATACAGACGCGGGAAGCGGAAAGCGACTTTGCTTTATACTATGTAAATAAATAAAATAAATATTGGCAGACATTTTCTACAGCGCCATCTAGCTCCAAAAAGCAAAGTTTGTACTACGAGAACTAGATAACTGATAGAATATATACTTTTTTTTGTAAATACATACATTTATGATACTAACTAACACTACTACTAACACCCAGACACAGAACTAATATTTGATCTGGGTGAGGATCGAACCCACAACCTATAGCGCAGAAGGCAGAGCTACTACCAACTGAGCTTAATACTTAATACTTTCCTACTCGAGATCCAGTCACAAACATAACCACACACATTAATTAGGATCACGGACTGTAATCCCCAAGTATGGTAGACGTTTTCTCAGATCTCCCGAAGGTTTTTGTCAGAGATGGTATATAAGAATACAAGCTGCTCGCCCCGGCTTCGCACGTGTACGTACCTGGATAAAAAGTAGCATATGTAGTATTCTGATGTCTATGCTATATTACTATGAAGTTTGATTAGAATCCGTTTAGTAGTTTTTGCGTGAAAGAGTAACAAACACACACACACCCACTCACTCACTCACAAACTTTTGCTTTTATAATACTAGCCGACCCGTGACAAACGTTGTTCGGACAATTTTTTTTTTGTAACAATCACATAGGAAAAACCAATTTCAGGCAGCTTCCAATTTTTTCCCTACAAACCTTGTACTAATAAAATAAATTACAAATTTTGGTAGAATGCGTATCATTCATTAGTCAAAACTACGTTGCTATGACGACTAAATGTTTTTAGTCTGTGATGTCAGATTTGTTGCACACTAATGCCATCTATACCAAAATCATCCTTTTTGTGTTTTTTTATCATTTAGAGGTTGTTTTTCGGATTATAAGTTGCCCTTTATTTATTCTGATTTTTTATCTACATACTACAACAAATTTCATCTTAATCCGTTTTGTCGTTTATTTTTGACTAGCGACCCGCCCCGGCTTCGCACGGGTAGCATATTATTATACATATAAACCTTCCTCCTGAATCACTCTATCTATTAAAAAAAACCGCATCAAAATCCGTTGTGTAGTTTTAAAGATATAAGCAAACATACATACATACATACGCGGGAAGCGGAAAGCGACTTTGCTTTATACTATGTAGTGATTAGGGAACAAACATAGCAGCCTTATCACAAACTTTCGCATTTATAATATTATTAGGATTAATAGTTAGAAACACTAACTGGCTGAAAAAAGAAACTATTAAATAAATTCATAGGAAATATGTTTTATCATCATGTAGGTAAGCACTAGAAATCTAAACAATTTAATAAATTAAAATAATATAGATCATGCCTCTGTCCAAATAAGAGGTTATCTGTAAACACTTTTAAAGTGGACACGGCATACGTATAATTTACAAAAAAAAAAAACAATAAAAATAAATAAAAGTTATATTTACTAAATTTATCGTAGGTACGCTTACAATATAATCATAAATATTTAAAGTATTAAATCTAAAAAGATAAGACTGTTTACTTACTTAGCGGCTTATTTTCTCAACAGGCCTTCAAATTAAATCTTGAATATATTTATAAAACAATAAATATTCACCTACTTGTTAGACTGGAAACTTACATAGATATTTAGATATGTAGGAATGCGCCAACATACTTTACTTATATTATACTAATCGGTTGAAAATGGATGAAAACTCTTTGGCAACGAAAGATTTCTCATTAAATTTTATTAATACTACGAGTAGGTAAATACCTAAAGACGACAGACAGCAAAATTATCTCAGATTAGTAAAAGTCAGTCTGCATTTTTGTATCAAAACTAGATAAAATGAAAACTCACTAGATTTTACGAGATATTTACATCAAATCCAATTCTGAGACGCTATGTGAGCATAATTTATACATAAACTTAAATAAGTATAATGGTGGCAATTCTGTTGTATCAACAAACTGACTATTTAATAAAATGCAAACGTGTGAGTTTTAGTGTCCTCTTAAATTTATTAAAAACCGGCCAAGTGCGAGTCGGACTCGCGCACGAAGGGTTCCATACCGATATCTATAAAAAAATGGCAAAATATATACGTTTGTTGTATGGGAGCCCTACTTAAATATTTATTTAATCTGTTTTTAGTATTTTTTGTTATAGCGGCAATAATAGAAATACATCATCTGTGAAAATTTCAACAGTCTCGCTATCACGGTTCATGAGATACAGCCCTGTGACAGACAGACGGACAGCGAAGTCTTAGTAATAGGGTCCCGTTTTTACCCTTTGGGTACGGAACCCTAAAAACGACCCGGGAGAGTTTCGACCTCACGGAGCTGTGCGAAACTGTGCGGAACAGACCAACACGAATATTTGAGCGTTGTCACTGATCCGCTACCCAAAGCTTCCCAAAGCTCCACGTAGATGGAATAAGAATAAAATTTTAAAAAGTGCAAGTCATATTCATACCAAGTTATCATATACTTCTGTGGCCTGAGCATGAACCACTATCGTATCGACAACGTATCTTCCAAATGTCAAAACTGACACTTTTTGTATAGTAAAAGTGTCCGTTTTGGCATTTGGACAATACGTTGTCGATACGATAGTGGTTCTTGCTAACCCCCTTGTATATGTATCTAATTTTATTATTACCTACTAGCACTATTTCCGATTGTAAACCATGAACCACCACAATCATAACTATAAATGCCTCCGATCAATGTGTTCTTTGACAATATACACAATGACGAGGCTAATTGATAGTTTACAAAGTCATTTTAAACAATCGTTATTTGCAGGATCGTGATTAAAGGCAATTAATAGAAAATTGTATCGATGCTGCCAATTGATTGCTTTACTGCCATTTATATGTTCTGTCAGTCGTTCGTTGATGTAGGGCTATATTGAAGACTAGCTTCCGCCTGCGGCTTCACTCGCGTGGTACCTAAATAAAAAGTAGTCTATTTGCTATTACAGTGGGGCTATTTTGTAAAAACATGATAATCATGTTATGGTATTAAACGCAATACCTAAAGTTAGAGAATACCTAATCAATACACTTTTCATAGTAACTATTCACTGTCTAAGCACTTATACCTTAACTTCTGCGTAGGTATTGTATTGGAAGCGTAGGTATAGGTGCCTAAACAGAATAAAAAGCGTAGATATTATGGCATTCAGTACCTATAAATATTGGTATGAATATCATAACATATTATGTTAATCATGTTTTTACAAAATAGCGCCACAGGGCATAGACGATGAAAGTTCGTTGTACGGTTGTTTGGGCGTGGGACACAAACATCCTCACAAACATTCGCAATAATATCATCAAGATGAAAAAACATTGGATTTTCTTAAGCACTATTTTTTTTAGGGTGTGCCTGTCACCGCTACAACACGGCCGTATTTAAGAATGCCATAGCTTTAGCTCAAAACAATCTTTATAAATTGGGGTCGACGTCACCAATTGCGTAGGGCCTCTCCGCGTTCGTCTTGAGGTAGTAAATTCCATCCTTCCTGCAACAATGAACGTTGATCTCAGTGATTTAACTTAATGCTTTGTTTAATTAAACGTGGCGTGTACTTGAGCGCTCGAATTGACTTCTTTTGTTGCGAGTAATTTGTGAGACGTGTTTCATTTTGTAAACGTAACAGTAACTAAAGTTTATTGAAAAATTAACTTATATAGGATCACGACTGTAATCCCCAAGTACAGTAGACTACCACTCAGATCTCCGGCGCTCAGATCCTTGAAGATGACTAAAGTAGGTAGTTAGATGCACGTCCAAACATTACATTTGGTAGGTACATGCCCACATTTTGCAGTTGTTAGTGTCATACAGTGAAAGGTAGCAAACGCATCGCCTTTTATAAGAACACTAACTGTTTTCGTCGTCTCACTACACGGCTTTTTGAACAGCTTTTAATTATTGTGAAATGATGTAAAAGAGTTTATAACTCTAATTTAACCCAAGGTTCCAAGCACCAATAGGAAGTTTCTACTAGGGTAACATGGATATTTCCCATGGGATACATTAGGGGGTACATTACATACTCAATCATTCGTAGGTTTAATCTATGTGGTGATTGATTGACTGATGTAGTTGATTGACCGAAATTCGCATACTTTTATTTCAGCTATCAGAATTATAAAACGTTCTGAGCACGTGTTGTTGCGCACATCATTATTTCAAACAGATTTTTTTTTATTAGAAGTCAATAACATCTAATAACTTTATTACAGAATATTTACAAATTACACAAGAACCAGTTGAGCTCTCTAAAAACTAATCATAAATCAAACAAATTATAGATAGCTCAACTGATCTAGATCACTTCAAGTCGGAAATGAGTGTATCAGAGGAAGTTTGAAAGTGGCGCCTGTGTCGGAAAAGATGAGGAGCAATAGGTTAGCGTGGTATGGGCATGTTATGAGGAGGGAAGAAAGTCATGTAACAAGAAGAATGATAGGAATGAATGTGGATGGATGTAGACGTAGAGGTAGGCCAAAGAAAAGATGGATGGACTGTGTGAAAGATGATATGGGTAAGAAAGGAGTGAGTGATGAGATGACGGCTGATAGAGGGAAATGGAAGAAGTACACATGTTGTGCCGACCCCACTTAAGTGGGATAAGGGCAGGAAGATGATGATGACACAAGAACCAGTTGAGCTATCTAAAAACTAATCATAAATCAAACAAATTATAGATAGGTCAACTGATCTAGACCACTTCAAGACGGAAACGTTCCCATGATACTGGAATCAAATACATTTGTCGGCCAAAACGCCTTAGTAAAGAACTTACCCATAATGTATATCAAAGCCGCCCATTATGAGTTTTTCGCCAGTTCCCTTGCAGGATCCCTGGTAGTATAGCTCGTCGTAGTCCTCACACCTCACGGCGGTGAAAGGCACCCCTGAGATGATGGACTCTGCAAAGAACATGTGCGCTCGATTGTGCGCGCAAAGACCTGAAAACACGTTAAAAACATATTGTATTGTCAACTGGAACAATTAATTATATGATCACTATCCACCAACGTTTTAAGAGAGGATGTTATAAGAGTTCATTCTAATAATGTTCATTCTAGTAATTTTTATTTATTTATTTATTTTGAACTTAAATACACATGTACAAAATATAAAATTGAACACTGAAAATGCAGAAGTAAAAACTGTGTCGCAGTTTCTAGTGCCCGACCTAATGACGACAGGAGATCAGAGCATTCAAGAAAAAATAAATAAATAGTGAAGCTAATAAATAGTAAGGAAAACATAAAAAAAAGATGAAAATCAAAAACAATGAATATCGGATTACTTTTGGACACAAAACAGAAATAGAAATATTGGTAGATATTTCTCACAGCGCCATCTAGATCAGAAGCTTGTACGATGGCTGGTCAATCATTGCTGTCTACTACAGCAAGCATACCCGATATAACTAAATGGTCCAGACGAATATGCATAAAAAACCTGCTTTACATGTATATTCCAGAGATCCTTATAATAAATCCCTTCACACGGAAAAATCGCATCTTCACTATAAGTTTTGCTCCTGTTATAAAGGTGCTTGAAATACTGGTGAAATCTTAAAGTTTCTATTCAGTTTTATAAAATGGTTACCGCCGATTTCTAGCACCTTGTTCTTGTCTACCGGTAAAGTGCATAACGCTGTTTCAATGTATGTCGGAAATTCACTTCTATGTACCGACGTCGTTAGTGGGCCAATAAATCTTTATGAATAACCCGAGTGCTTAGAATGATGAAGAACCGAAGTACCTAAGTACAATATTTTTCATTGATTTTCATATTAGCTGGCATATTGACACAAATGTGGACATAAATTAATTGGTAAATATTAACTCTAGTCGACAATCCTTCACTACATAGTATAAAGCAAAGTCGCTTTCCGCTTCCCGCGTCTGTATGTATGTATGTATGTTTGCTTATATCTTAAAACTACACAACGGATTTTGATGCGGTTTTTTTTTAATAGATAGAATGATTCAGGAGGAAGGTTTATATGTATTAAGCCCGTGCGAAGCCGGGGCGGGTCGCTAGTACGATATATTTGTAGACTAAATAGCAAACCCAACACTACAATGAGTAGGTATTTACTTACTCAGAATAAACAATTAGGATAAATCTTAATTATAATTGGACCTCTAGAATACGTCTAACTAAGCAATGCCGAGTAGCACATTTTCAAAAGTTATCAAATACATTTTTAAACTAGCTGCTCGCCCCGGCTCCGCACGGCCTATGTGTAATTCTGATGTATAAGCTATATTACTGTAAAGTTTCATTTTAATCCGTTCAGTAGTTTTTGCATGATAGAATAACAAACACACACACACACACACCCACTCACTCACTCACAGACTTTCGCATTTATAATATTAGTAGAATGTAATTTATTTTTTTTACGAAACAAAATAACCGATTATTTTCTAAAAAATAAAATCAAACTGAGTGGACATACAATAAAACATGTCATGTTTTATTTACATATAATCTCACCTCTATAATCGAACCCGCAGCCCGGCTGTCTGGTTCCCCCATTAGGGTAGAAGTCGATGTGGCCCAATGGTGATGAAAACCCAAGGTACCCTCCGCATGTGTGGATCACTTCCACGTGCCGCGCATCGTGCTTGTCTAGACGAGCATCTTTGTTGCCTAGAGTGAAGAGGGGTAATGCTGGGTCCAACCCTGAAATTCAAAAAAGTTAAAGCTGTCTTCTTAAATCGAAGTTTCTTTAACGCTTCCGACTGATAGTGATCTGCATAAGTTGAGAGATCTATAGGCTGATGCAGTAGTATTTGGATAGCTCAACAGTTTCTTGTGTGTGTATTAGATATAGGTCTTCACGAAAGTAAATATGCTTCTAAATAAAGATTAGTCCAGTAAAAGAACTTTTTTTTTATTAGAGTCCAGAGACTAGGAACCCGTATATCTAATATTAACTATCTACCAGGTTCGTCATATATTGTTTTGGTTACACTACATTGTGGTGAGATTTAACACTAAAAGTGCCAGTTTAACCAAAATACGGGCCATTTTTTTCCGCGTAGTTAATTGCAGTTTTGTGGTTAATTAACGTGTCAATATAAATATATTTAAATTATATCCCCGTTATTAATAACATAATATAAAAACAAATTATACCTAGTGGTCCAGTGTGTATTTTGAACTGATTTAACACCCTCATTAATTGACATCGTATTGACAAACTCAACATGCTGTGGTCAGCCGCAATAGGTATTAAATGCATGGATGGTTAATGGTCAGTCATGTTACTGCATAGCTAGTATAGATATACAGTGTATTTAGATTAATCCCAATAATGATAACACAAATACCTACCTATCTCTAGGTCAAACCCAGATTAAAAATAAAACCGCTTTAGGGATTATATTAGATCGGAGCGTGCCGTGGCCCGGACGGGGCACGGACAGGGCACGGATTTGTAACGTTACATATATTTTGTATAAAGCAGTATATATTAAACAGTGCAAGATCCGTGTCCCGTCTGGGCCCGTCTACTAACTAAAGGCTCCGGCCCGGCCCGGATATGGCCTGGTCTAATATAGATCTACCCTTATCCTAAAGAATTTCCAACTTATGACAGTTTATCCGATCGAAGATATGAGTATTCTAAATATTTTATGCTAAAGATAATGCTACAGACCACGGAGGACGCAATAATGGTCGCAAATATACTGAATTCAAAGTGAACAATATTACTTATTTACAAGAGAGTAATAAGGTATGTCATTTGTGAACAAGCATCGGGATTTTAGAAAATATCTAATGGAGTTTAAATTATCGTAAATTTTTATTTATATATATCAAATTATCACTTGTTTGGGTTATATTCGGTAATAATCGATCAAAACGCTATGTATGAACATCCAGATCGAGGTAGAATAAATACACCCTGTGTTACCTACACATCCTACTAATCCTACAATCCTACTAATCATAGAACCAAATCCAACAAGTCTCAATTCAATTCAATTCAAAAATCATTTATTTCAATAAAATCACAAGGATCACTTCGAAACGTCTTAGGAACTAGGTGAAGCTACGTCTAATACCATGCATGACACAAATGATGTAGTAAATATCAGTTTCAAAAAATATACCCCCCAAGTACGGTAGACATCCCCTCAGGTCTTCAGCAGCACAAATCCGTGAGGATGTCTAAAGGGGCTAGACAGAGGCACATTAAAAAAATACTAAAATATTTCCAGACTTATCAGGTGTACCTACTTCGAGCACCTACAATATTTTCATGTTAAATACTATTGGTATGAACACCAAACTTATTGAATGTTTTTCATAGCCGGTTCATTCTTAGCGGAAATGGTAAATATTTTTGATGAAAAGACCAAAAACAAACAAAGGATGTGAATGCTTTATACCTGGCACAACACCTGCCATCCAATTACGCCAGCATAGTCGCCATGAAAACCGCATCGATGCGGATTATTTTAACAATCTTAACGATATCCTAAACGTTTAAAACTAGAAGAGTGTATTCGCTTAGGTACCTACGAATATATGTCTCGAAGTTTTGTCTTTGCATGTTCAAAAATATGTTGATCCCTTAGTTTAGACTGTTAAAGATGTGTCTAGCATACCAACCACTAAGACCCCCTTTAGATTTATTCAAACATCGGAGCACTGTCGTATCGTTTCGATAATGTTGAAATCGTTTTGCAAAAAAGGGCCATAAGTACGCCTGAAAATCTGAAAGGATGTCTGCCGTAAATGGGAGTAATTGCGGTTATAATAAAACTATCTAGAAATTAATAACTACTATTTTAAATTCTTACCGGTTATAGTATCTATAGGACCTTCTTTCACGTACGCTCCAGCTATTCCCACCACATGTGCCCCCAGACTATGCCCAATTAGATGAACATCGTCCATAGATACTCCTTCTCCGATTAGGAAGTTAAGGAATTCCGTTAGGAGCCTACCGACTGAGGCCACGTTGTAGCTGGCTAGGATGTAGTTCACCATGGCCGCATTTCCCCAGTCAACCACAATGATGTTTAGGTCGCTTACGTTTAGATAAGCTGAAAGTATAATTTTAACAATTTTTAGGTAATGCATCAAATCACTTTGCAGGTCTACGTCAAGAGATCATTCTTATATTTATTTAGTTACAAATACTATTTTTTTACTGTTATAAATGCGAAAATGTGTGTTTGTTTGCCCTCTTTTACGAAGCAATAGATGTACAAGATTTTTTCTATATAGAGACAGTTCGTGAGCAAAACGTTATCCGAGTACGATGCGTGCGAAGCCGCAGGTAAAAGCTAGGAGATAATAAAAACGATAAGGGGCGCGCAATTTGAAATCATTAATAATAATAATAGTGGACATCATTTTTTACACAGCGCCATCTAGCTCCAAACTAAGCAAAGCTTGTAATATGGGAACTAGATAACTGATAGTATACTTATATACTTTTTTTTTTAAATACATACATTATGATAAATACTCACACCAAGACACAGACCAAACATCTACGTTCATCACACAAATATTTGCCCTGGGTGGGGATCAACCTACAGCGCTGAAGGCAGAGTTACTACCAACTGAGCTGTGAGGCCGTCACTTTGAAGTTGACTTTACCTACTAGCTTGGTATCTGGGGGCACGGTAGTGCCCCCGCCAAGTCAAGCAATAAAGCGGCACGGCTGTACCATCCTTTTCTCGAAGCAGTTCAGGCTATTTTCGACCCCCTATAACTTCGTTGTGGATAAAACTAGAAGCCTGAATTTTCAGTAACTAAGCAGTCAGTATATAAACACGGTATATTTCAAATTTCATTCAATTTGAACCAGTAGTTTAAGAATTATAACTAGTCAAAGTTTCCTATTTTATCACTCACTCACTCACTCACTCACTCACTCACTGACTGACTGACTGACTGACTGACCGATCATCAAAAGTTTAAGGCACTTCCAGGCTGTCGTCACTAGGAACAAATAAAGTTTTATACTATCTTTCTGCCAACACTCAGATAAAAAACATAATACTACAAAAATAAAAAGTATTAACGTAGCACCGAAGTACCTAACTACAATAATAATTTTATTTTAGTCGTATTTTACGTCAAACCAATATCTTTGTAATGTTGGTAATAAATGTCAGTTTTTTGTTTTGATCAAGTTTTGCCGAAGGTTTCTAAATATTTTTATAATTATTGTGTTTTTATTAAAAAAACACAGAAATACAGTGAAGTGAACAGAATATGTTATTCAATTGGCTTGAGTGCGCGGGCCTCGTAAAGAATTACGAGGCCCGCTCCGGGCGGTACGAGAGAGATTCTGGGCCTTGCAATTCTTTAGAGGTTATGATTTCGTCATATTTAGGTGTACATAATACAAATAGCTTAATTTAATTACTACGTGTACGTTTGCGTAATATAAAAGATATGGGAGGCAAAACTTTGAGGAAGTGCGAAGTTTGTGGAGTGAGAAGGTTTAGGAAGAGCACATCGGGAATATTTCTAGCCAAATTCCCATTGGAGCCTGAAAGGTAAAAAGTTGACCTATTATCTTATAAAATGCATGGATAATTATGTTTGATTATTGCAGTTGTTCAAAACAACTTGTTTGTTTCTGAAAACTGCATTTTATTATTGCAGTAAATGCCGGTAATAGTGTGGTAAATTTATATCGATATTTTTGTCGATGAATCATCTGGTTCACCGTTAACCGTAATAACCATTCTAAATACTAGGTACTTACATAGAACGAGTAAATTTGAATGGTTTTGCATGATTTTGTTTTTTTATGTTATATTTTTTGAAGTGAAACTTCTTTATAAAGGGTATTAGTTATTAGACTATGAATTATTTTATAAAAGTTTATTTCTTTGTTGCAGCCACCAAAGTACTGGAATTGGGTCTTCCAGTTTTAAATGAATTTTGCTCAATCACAAATGTACAATTTCAATTGGGTCTTCCAGTTTTGAATGAATTGTGCTCAATCACATGTAAAATTGCACAAGCACAAAGTACAGCAAAATCATGAAATTGTCAGTAACATTGTCTTTGATATTATTGCAGTACTATTTTTTAGACTTTGAATTATTTTATAAAAGTTTATTTCTTTGTTACAGCCTCCAAAGTACTGGAATTGGGTTGTTGACTGGGTCTTCCAGTTTTGAATGAATTGTGCTCAATCACATGTAAAATTTTAATTGGGTCTTCCAGTTTTGAATGAATGAATTATGCTCAATCACATGTAAAATTTCACTAGTACAAAGTACAGCAAATTCATTAAATTGTCAGTAACATTTTCTTTGATATTATTGCAGTACTATTTTTTAGACTATGAATTATTTTATAAAAGTTTATTTCTTTGTTGCAGCCTCCAAAGTACTGGAATTGGGTTGTTGACTGGGTCTTCCAGTTTTGAATGAATTGTGCTCAATCACATGTAACAATGTCTCACAACAGATTTTTTTTTTAATAAAATCGGTTTTATCTCGTCCCAAAAACAGAAAAAAAACAAGCATTTTATTTAAAAAAAGTAAGCTGTAATCTGCATGTACTGTCATCGGGAGAAAAGTTTTTTGTGGATTGATAATTTTGTTTAAATTTCGCTAATAACTATACATTTTGGTGACATACTAAGTTTAGATTACCGCTTGCTTTTGATTTCCAAATAAAATAGAATATTTTTTAAAATTATGAAGTAACCCAATTTTTTTTTTTTTTTTAATTTAATTTATCGATATATGTACGATAGTAAGGCACCTCACTATTAATTTGTTATTTCATGATAACATGTTGGTAGTACGCTTTTTCCTTTTCGTAAGGTGTAGCAAAGTCCATACAAAACCTTGACAACAGCTAGTTAGGGAGTGCCGACTCTTACTTATATGCTCTTTGGGCACTTCTAGCAGACATAGAAGCTTCAAATTTGTAACACAATTAGTATTTAGTGTAAAAATCCTAAAAAAACCTGCCAAGTGCGAGTCAGACACACGCACGTCGAGTTCCGTACCATTATCTATAAATCACGTTTGTTGTATGGGAACCCCACTTAAATATTGCGAGACTTGGCTTTTTTTACAAGTTATGTTTTTGATGACATTTATTACGACGTATTTAGTAAATCATCCTCCTATTGGCACCGCGCACGTGATTGGAGTTGGCTTTCCATTATTATTGGAGTATTAGTATTCAATATTCCTTGAGGCCTTGGCACAAATAACACTGTCTGTGCTTACCTTCTTTGATCGATTCAGGCATGGGTCCAAAACCGTTGTTCAGCCAGCCGTGAGTCAGCACCTTCACTTTCCTGCTGAAATCGAAATTTGAATCCTGTAGGGAAGCGGAGTCGTTGATCTTTAGTACTTGGTAGACGTAGGGGTTGCGCCTGAAAAAAACATCATTATTCAAAATTACTTCGCACTTGCCGCCGTGTTGGCCGAGTGGGAGGTACCTCTACTTTCAATCTGAAGGTCGTGGGTTCGAACTCCGGCGTGCATCAATGGATTTTTCTGTTCGAAAAATTTATATGCGCATCAAAAAACACGTGCTAAAAACGGTGAAGGAAAACATCGCGAGGAAACCAGTTAGTATTCTTGTAAGCGGCGATGGGCTTGGCGATTGGGCTTGACCTGTCACGTATGGAATGCTAACTACTGCAAAATGTGGGCATGTGCCAAATATAATGTTTGGACGTGCCTCTGACTACCCCCACCCATCTTCAAAGGATCTATGCGTCTGGAGATCTAAAAGGATATGTACCGTACTTGGGGATTACAGTCGTGATTCTATTTTTTTATTTTATTTTTACTTCGCACTTCAGGGAGTTATCTTACCCTAACATTAAGTTCGCAAGCTGATACATGTTTTTTTTGTCTTAAAGGTACTTAAGATTTTTTTGCGTATTATCTAAACATTTACGCTACCGACTGATTGACTGACTGATCTATCAATGCACAGCCTAAGCCACTGGTCCTGGAAACTTGACATTTTGAGGGTGTGATCCTTTTTTATTTATTTTTATTTTATTTATTTATTTATTAAGGCAGCGCCAACAGCACACATATAATACACACACATATATACACAATACGTAAACATTTATGAAAAAGTATTATAGAATGTGAGCCAATTACAGGCATGCACAGCATTACTAATAAAAAGACAAACAACAGACACAGGATAAAATTGAACAAAAAGAATATAATTCAAGGTAAGTACCTAATAATAAAAAATAAAAATAAAACTATTCTGACAATAAAAATAAAAATTAGAAAAGAGAAAAGAAAATGAAAATACACTATAATCTCATGTTAGAAGGATGCCTAAAAACTTCTTCATGAGTTTGGTCTTCAAAATTTGAAGCGAGTCACCAAACGGATCTAATTCAGCTAAGTTTTCATTAATAAAGCTATACTCGTTTGGTTAGTATGTAAGGGTGTCTAAGAAAGAAATTCCCTAAACTCAACCGTTAATGGGTTTTGAAAGTCTGTTTGAAATTAACTTCAAGTGAACAAAGTCATGAGAGTTTCTACTAGTCTATAATAATCCGTCTTTATCATCAAAAGGCAGACTTTGAACCGCTATTTCTAAGAACAACAACTAGGTGCAGTTAATTTTGTAGGAAACACTCATTCGCTTTGAAATCATTAAATTACGCAAAACTCGGGCTCAACCTTAAACACAGTAGGATCACGTTCGAAATAGCGTTGTATAGCGGAAATAATTGCTTTCCAACTATTGGACCGGATTGACATACAAACATTGCAAATAAACTTTTACGATAGAATAGAGGCAATTTAGTAGTCTGTGTAGCTAAATCTACGAGCATAGCAGTGCAAAGTTCATAAATATTTTGTGATAGGCACAATGCAATTACTATTTATTCATATAATACTTTATTCTATGATTACATAATTATAAGACCTAAAGTAATTCCATTATTACAAAAAAATGTATATTTTGGTATTTTTGCTTGTACCGGATAAACTAAAAACCGGCCAAGTGCGAGTCGGACTCGCGCACGAAGGGTTCCGTACCAATATCTACAAAAACGGCTATTAAATCATGTTTGTTGTATGGGAGCCTCTCTTAAATATTTATTTTATTCTGTTTTTAGTATTTGTTGTTAAAGCAGTAACAGAAATACATAATCTGTGAAATTTCAACTGTCTAGCTACCATGGTTCATGTGATACAGCCCTGTGACAGACAAACGGACAGACAGACGGACAGCGAAGTCTTAGTAATAGGGTCCCGTTTTTACCCTTTGGGTACGGAACCCTAAAAACACTTATCAAAAACTACATTATCAACGAGTTACTTAAGCTATATTTTAAAACTAGCGACCCGCCCCAGCTTTGCACGGGTTTAATACATATAAACCTTCCTCTTGAATCACTCTATCTATTAAAAAAAACCGCATCAAAATCCGTTGTGTAGTTTTAAAGATATAAGCATACATACAGACGCGGGAAGCGGGAAGCGACTCTGCTTTATACTATGTAGTGATTAGGGACCTCCTTGAAAGTTGCAATAATGGTACTCGTAACCTAAGGTATCAAAAATTTTACTAATCTCTAGTACAACTGCGCGAAGCCTGGGAGGACTACTACGTTACGGATAGCTTGATGAATTCCTTGCAAATTTCCATGGGAACTCTCGGTGCGCGAGTCATACTCGCACTTGTCCGCTTTTTAGAATTACATCCCACATAAATTACGTTGGTTTAAAGAGCAGTACCCTAAAGCTCAAACAAGTTTAACAGATGTGGCTTTACTAATGAGTTATAAATCGTTAGTTACTGACGGATACCTTCGAGTAAAGCATCGTGCAAATTTACGCAGAGAAACTAATAATTACAGCTTTGATCTTATATAATCCATGCGTAGGAGCCAATTAATGTGACTTTCCAGTCTTAATCCAAGGTATTTTTCAATGCTCAGTATTCTGTAGAGTTACATACCATTCTCTTTTTACGAGTAAGTAGTGAGTAGAGTCCCTTTCTAATTTTAACCGACAAAAAAGGGAGCTCCCGATTCAACTCATAGGTATCTATATTTTTTTTTTAGCTATGAAAATTACGTAGCTTTAAAATGCATTTACAGTCTGTTGAAGAGTTCCTCTACTTATGCTATGATTACAGCTACAGAGCTTACAAATAACAATATTTTCATAGTTCCTGCTAGATATATTTTCTAAATTCCGATCCATCAACGCTGTTCATTGTGTACTAAATCAGGCAACTGGTTTGTACAGTTGTTACTTGCTAATTCCTTCGACATTTGAATGTGGTTACGGATCTAGTGACTCAGGCTTTCACACTCATAAAAAAACATGTTTATGACCCACTTCTACTTAACTTTACAATTACCTAGTACATCCTGACGACGATTTTGTTGGGATGGTGTTGATAGTCCAGTTTGGACGGTGAAGGTTTGATCTTTGCATGATCTCGAAATATTTGTGTGAAGTCAGAACTACGTTATAATTTGAGCATCTACGTATTCTACGTATATTTTATAAAGATACTATATATGTAAGTCTGTAAGATAAAGTATTTTTTCTGCTAAGTTTCTGCTTATAATAAAAATATACAAAGCACTACTATTCCATTTCCAAATTACAAAAAGTTAGATTCAAGACATGCCCACTAGTATTAAGTTAAGATATTTAAGGATGTACATGTTTTTGTCTTCACAATAAATATTTTTGTCTATATCTACCTAGTAACTGTTAGGTGCTAATATTTTTTTGTATTTTTTTTTAACAATTGCCTATAACCAACTTTTATTTTACGCAGAGTAAATCAATAACGCTCTACGAATAGGGTCTACGCCGTAGACACTGAGCGCGTTGATGTCTTTTAAACTAAAACACCATTTAAATTATGTAAGTACATACTTTTCATGTAAGTAATAAACACAACATACCCAACAGTCACACCAGTATATAGTCCTGTCACCACACTAGAATTCTCTACATCATGTGTACGACAACACCTAGTCCCGGAACAAATTTAAACCTCTGCAACTCTACAACATGGCTCTGGCTTGGCGAAAGCTGATCACCAAAAGTCCTTCTGAAACATATGCAGAACTTACCTAGTAAAAAGCATGAACTGTACATCCTGTTCATACACCCAACCCCATCCCCATAGCCTGGTCTCGTTGAACGTTGATGCCGGGGGGTACTGCTGGATGCTGGCCAGCCACACCGGGTCGTACGGTGTCGGCGCGTCCCATTCTACCGCCGACACAGCTAAGAAAACAGAACACTTTAGAAGAAAAAAAAAACAAAATAAGATTTACCTATCTTACTAATAAAGTAAGGTCCAACTTACTTTAAAAAAAATGGTCACACGACTGTAATCCCCAAGCATGGTTCCTTCAGGTACGCAGATCTTTGAAGATATTAAAGAAGGGTATTCAAAGGCAAGCGCACTCTTTTCGCAGCAGTTAGCTACCTGATTGATTGCAAGTCACAATTTCCACATATATAACTGGTTTACTAGCAATGTTTTCCTTATCAGTTATATATACCTATATAAACATAGATACTCAGTCGGGATTTGAATTTATGACCTTTCGGATCAAAATTCGAGGCACCACCACTAAATAGCTTTGTAAAACAACCAGCTACAGAACACACTATCTGCCGTCCCTTGCTATCTCTAAAGTTTACAAACGGTCCACACTTAATCAGATGAAATCCCAGTAGAACCTGTTCTAAGTTAACTAACATAAGAGTTTAACCTCTCCGAGAACCAATCCCACCCGACTTGAATTATAAACAGGAAATGCTCCATGTAGATCTTTGAACTACCTTATAGCTAGTTATTTACTTATTAGGGTAATATACCTACATTTGTTAATTAAAATTAATATCACCTTCATACATCCACAACCTGACTTCACACACTCTTATGCCTCTCTTAGTTCGTGCTAGTTTAACTCTAAACTCTAAACCAATTAAAACCCAAGACTTAGATAATTATTTGCTTACGTGGTTCGCCCTACATTAAAACATGTTATAAATAAAATAAATACCTACAAGAGATAATTTAAATTAATTTGATACAAAACATTACTATTGCAACTATTACGATTAATTGTTTCTAAAGAAGGGAAATTTATGTTACCTAAATGTTGTGACGATCCCACTAAAAAGTAAGTTCGTGTTGTGCGGCAAACTGCGAAAGTTTTTAGGTCGCCTTAAAAAGGCAAAAAAACTGTATCCACTTAAAATAACTAAGGACAGAGACCATAACGATGATGCTGATGAAGTATTCGAAACTCCCAAAAACTACATAAACAAAAATAAAACACCGTAAAAGCTAAAACAAAAGCGGTCGGTAAATATTGCAGCATTTTTATTTGCCCATCCAATAAACAAATGAAATGGATTCACTCTCGTATAAAAAGTCGGTCACATCCCTTTAAGGACTCAAGGATGTTGATTGTTATCTTTATTTTAGCATTCAATGTAAGTAGGCGAGTTTGTCACATGCCGTTTCCACCTTACTGTGAAAGTGCGAACTACAAGCAATTAATATTCATTGATTGACTTAGCTGACAGACGTTTTCCTATCAAATTTGAATAATCCCATATAAAAAAGCACTTTCAGTTTTTCCCGAATTTAACAAGTGGCAACTTTTATGCCATAACCCACCAAACGAAAAAAACTATACAAATCGGTCAAACCGGTTTTTTAGTTTTACGAGACTAACGAACATCATTCATTTTTATATTTTAAGAGAAGAAAAAGAAGGTTGAATTGTTTGAACAGCACGTTGATGTTGCCATCAATTATGGCCCTGAAGTGCTCGTGAGTTTTCCCAAATATTTTCACTCCTGCTAAATATTGCTGAAATTATCATGTGATACTCAACATGCAATTATTTCAAACCACTCCTCTGGAACATACAAAAGTCCTAAATTATCCTTTGTCGAAAATAAATTTCACTCAACATTTCGTTCAAGAAACACTTTCACTTCATGCATAATTAAGCAAAATCAGCTTTTTGTGTTTTGAATCATTATAAAACTGTTATTCTTTACTTAAAAACAGACTCATTACTTAGAACCCTCTCATTTTTAGAAGTCGGTTTATAATAAAATACCTGGTACAGAGCAATTTATTATTAGCCAAATTTTTAAAAAAGCAATGCAATTTGCAAATAAATGAAAATAGCAGAATCCAAACGAACCTGTACAAAGCGAAAACAGCAACAAAATCATGCCAGCTCCGTTTCCAGGGTGCAAACAGACTCACTGAGACCGAAAACAACTTTCCACACATCCGACAGAACTTTGTTAAACTTTAAACGTGTTAGAACGCTCATTTTGAAGCTAAATCTAATTGGAAGACCGACGGCGAGGACTCTCGCATTTTCACTGCTCGCACGAAGCAAAGATAGAATTTGAAATTACGTAGCGGTACCTACGGGGGTCCATTACGATTCATAGTATGTTCTGCATTTGCCGGTCTGGCCACCGATCATAATACTTAATCAGATGCTATCCTATTTTGTGATGGGCCGAAATGGGATTTCAACGAATACGAATTGTTGGCCGTAGGTATGTTCTGTAAAAAGTTTACCGAAACGAATAATTTGGCAGGATTTGGCGATTTCGCGCATTTCAATATAACAAATTCGTGCTGGATGGGCAGGGGGCTGATTCATGTTGGACCACATCAAAAAATAAAAGATTTGAATTACCTATGTAGCTCATCACCTACCTTTATTTTTCGATTAATTTATTACGCAAATAAATATTTGTGTAAGAACCAGCTAGGTACGTAGGTACCTACTAGGTAAAGTAGGTGAACTACCCAAAATACTTGCATTATTAAGTTGATGATAATTAAGGTTATGAATAGTATAGGAGGTACTTAAGAAACCGAGCAAGCAAAAATGTTTTTTTCTGCTAGTACCTAGGTAGGTACCTACCTATTTCGGTATATTTACCGAATAATCGACCGAACACGGTTCTTCGGTAAAACCTGCCGAACATGCAAAATACCGAATATAAAATGAATGTTAGGCTCATCCCTTATCCTATTATCAGTAGGTTGATAGTTAGGTACGCGTTGGTCTATTCTAGTGGGAGCGATACCTCGACTTTCGAGTCGAAGGTCGTGGGTTCTACGAGTAATCTAGATAAAGAATTCTTGTAAGCGGCGACGGGTTTACTTCAAAATGTGCCTTTTTTTAACTAGGTACCTATGTACTAACTACAAGTTCGAATTTTCGAAAATCTTTTGAAGTTTAAGCTATGTATTTAATATAGGTACTACATAAGTACATAAACCACCATTATAAATTACAAGCTTCCGCCCGCGGCTTCGCTCGCGTGTAACCTGGATAAAAAGTGTCCTATATGCTATTCCAGGGCATGAGCTTTGCATGTTCTAAGTTTCAACTAAATCCGTAATGTCGTTTGGGCGTGATTGAGGCACAAACATACAAACAAACTCAACAAACTTTCGCAATTATAATATTAATAAGTTTATCTACATTAAATACTAAAAGCAATAGATGTTCAATTTTGATAAGAACTTGAGAAATATTCTAAAATGTGCATTATTCAAATGTATCCAATTTTTTATTGTATTAATAGCTCACTATTTTGGATATAACGGCTTTCACCTAAATGGTAGATGTTGTAAACTGTCACCTTAGAGCAACATGGGCTTCCTACGGAAGGGAGTAGCCATTCGCCGCGGTCCCCTCTGTCAAAGTACAAGCCCAAGTGGGCATACACATTTTATAAAACCTGTCAATGTCAACTAATAATTCGTGTACAGATGACTCAATCTGTAGGTACACGAATTATTATTAGTGTATTGTTGGATTGTCTATGTGTTAACGTTATCACTACAGTCAGTTGGCAGTTTTGTTTTTGCATGAAAGTGTGAGGAACTGCACTTGTGTGCACATTTCCCTTTCCCCCCGCAACAAACGCCAGAACTATTTTAATGCCGGAAACACACTTACGTGTCGTGTCGTGGCGCGACACGCCACTAGCTAATAGCTTTCATACATTTAGTATGGTTAGAGACATATTTGGGTGTCGTGTCGTGTCGCAACGCTATCTGTCGTGGCGCCGACAGCTCGCCACCGATTGCGCCAGAGCGGTGGTGGGGGTTATGACGCGACACGACCCAACAGGCAAAAGTGTTTCTATACTGGCGCGTGCCTCGTGGCGCGAACACCTAGCAGACATATTTAATTTAATTTGCAGCATAATGATTGACGACCTTATTGAACTTGTACGTCAACGAAAATTTTTTTTGCACTAGAAGTTTCATTGCTAAGAGAAATTGAAGATTTTCATCAAAATTACTATCCAAATCAGAAGAATTATGTATGTTTGAACACTGCAAAGGTTCGTTATGTTCTGTTCAGAAAAAACGCCAGAGCGCGACACGACACGACACGTTAGTGTGCACACTCACCGTCACGACAGTAAGCGTCACTACACGCCACGTAAATGTGTTTCCGCCTTAATAGTAATCTATCGCTAAGACTACTTGGTCTAATGTTGTTGCTCTAAGGCGGTCTCACGGATTAAAATTGAAATTCAGCCAGGAGATAACGATGACAATGAAAGACCAGCAGCTTTTAATTTGGATTCACTTCACTCACTCTTTTTTTATTGTCAATGTCATTTGTCAATCAACTGCCAAAGTCAAGGTTATGTCATGTATGCCTAGATTCTCTATGGCTCTAGCTCTAGGCATTAGGCATGTAGTAGGCATGTGCATTCGGCTTTAGGCTCTCTCATCGTTTGACGCTTGAATTGAATATCCTCTAAAACCAATCCCCACTACCTCCACAATCAGTCAAACAAAGCAAATCAAAAACAAAATCAAATTTTGAATTGAAGCAAGACACAAGACAGAAAGAACTCAACTCACAGACAGACAGAACAGAACTTTTGTTGTCTGTCTCTAGGTCTGTTGTCTTGGTACTGAATTGATAGTTGGTAGTATTGTTTGTTTTGTGTTGGTGTAGGTGTAGTTGGCGAGTGATTACGGAAAGGAACATCTGGTTAATTATTTTGTTCGTAGAACTTTTCATAGATCAGTCAAAACTTGAAAGAAAAATGGCATTAGTCCAAGATCACACTAAAATACTCGAGTTTTTGGAGTTGGTGGGCCGTCTCAAGGTAAAACCTAACTTTTTATTCTACAATTTCCTTTGCTTTAATTTATTTATCAGGCCTTTGTCTATTCATCAGGCCACATAGTTCCTTTTTTAAATTTTATTGTTTGTTCCCACGTAGTACCAAGCAACACTACAAATTCTCACAGGTTTTATTTGGGTTTTATAATTTTATAAGATTTATTTGCTCTAAGCTTGATTATTTCAGCATGTAAAGAGAACAGGCTGGGTGATTTGCGACATCGACGATTGTGAATCGATTGCTGGGCACATGTACCGTATGGGCATGATGACTTTCCTGCTTACCGATGAGAACAACCCAACTAAGCTTGATCGATTCAGGTGCCTTCAAATTGGTAAGATAATTATAAGAATCTACTAGTAGAAACCCTTGCAACTTTGTTCACATGAAGTTATTTTCAATCAGACTTCAACTGCAACGCCCATTGCACTCTCTTAGGAGTTGAATTTCTGGAATTCTTTTCTTAGTGACTCCTACACACCAAAAGGAATACATCTTCCAAATTTTATGTTTCCAAGACCAGTAGTTTACTCTTTGCTGTAAATCAGTTGGTCCAGTAACTCAGGAGTTGTTTTTAATTGTTTATATACTGGCTTTTGATTGCTACTTAGTTTGCATTGTAACTTTATATAGAGCATCAAGTATTTCTGGTCAAAAACTTACTTTTATGCTGTTTTCAACAATTGGCCGCTTCTATGTGATAAATATTTACTTTTTTTTTTACCCTCTTATTTTATGAACATGCTGAATGTTGCATAATTTAGCAGATATGTGAAGAACAACTAGGTAGCGGTAGGTATCTAAGCTATTCCACAACCACTTATATTACTTTTTTACCAATATTGTGTTACCAAGCAGTATTGTCCTACTTTGTTTGTTCAATCAGTTATTGGTTTTGAGAATTCTCATTGGTAGTTGAAATCATCCAATGAATGAATTACCTACCCAGCCTTGCTGAGTAGGTATGAAAGTAGAACTTTCACTTTCGCTCTAAAAAGAAAGTAGCCACTACGATCCTACTGATATTATAATTGCAAGAGATTGTGACTATGTTTGAATTTTTAACCAACAAAATGAGGTTCTCAGTTCAACATGTATATTTTTATTTATGTTACTTTTTTATTTTTTACTAGCAGTCCGCCCCGGCGTCGCACGTGTGTAATAATGATTTTATGGGTAATTTTTTTACACCTTGGGTTACATTATCGAAGTTTTACATTTTTATTCTTATTTAAGCTATGGTGCATGATCTATCGGAATGCATAGTGGGTGACCTGACACCACACTGCGGAGTGTCCCCGGAGGAGAAGCATCGTAGAGAGGATGTAGCCATGCAGCAGATTGCTGAGCTCACTGGCCTAGCTGGTGATAGGATGTATACATTATACAAAGTAAGTTGAATTATTAACAACTATCAACCCCAGCTTCACACAGGTGTACTTGCGAAGATTAAAGGTAAAGGATTAAGGCAATTTTCGTATGGATCTTTATACTTAAAGTATATTGTTAATCATTTATCTCATATCTGCATTAAATGTCAGGCAAGATAATGCAAATGCTTGCATTATCTTGCCTGACATTTAAAAGTTTCTACCTATAGATATTATATCTAGCGCGTGCATATCCATATCGGCATAAGGATGTCGTCATCATTATCTTGTCCTTATCCCACTTCATGTGGGGTCGGCAAAACATATAGTCGAACTATACTTACCTAATAATGTTAGTTGTATAAAAACTAAAAAAACTCGCTTCACATTTGAGGAATTTAATTCTATGAATCTGAGAAAATATTTTAAATAGGTCTCGCAATTAACCTGCAGGTATCTAATAAGTACTAATAAAAAAACCGGCCAAGTGCGAGTCGGGCTCGCACACGAAGGTTTCCGTACCATTATATATAAAAAACTTAAATATATTTAAATATTTATTTTATTCTGTTTTTAGTATTTGTTGTTATAGAGGCAACAGAAATAGATAGAAATTCATGAGATACAGCCCTGTTACAGACACGGACACCCACCCGTTTTTACCCTCTGGGTACGGAACCCTAAAAATAAACATTCCTTTAAGCGACGATGAGCTTGCAACCTGTCACGTATGGAATGGTAACTACTGCAAAATGTGGGCATGTGCCAAATATAAAGTTTAGACTACTAGACCACTAGACATTTTCTATACCTAATGTTTGGGCTAAAAGTAATCATAAGCATTACAGAATTACAAATCACTACATAGTATAAAGCAAAGTCGCTTTCCGCTTCCCGTGTCTGTATGTAATATGTAATATGTATGTATGTATGTTTGCTTATATCTTTAAAACTACACAACGGATTTTGATGCGATTTTTTTTTATAAATAGAGTGATTCAAGAGGAAGGTTTATATGTATAATACATGCATAATATAGTAGAGAAACACTGATAATTTTAGAGGTTTCTAATGTGATGTCGTAAATAAAAACATTTTTTTGCGCTTACATTGCAAATGCTGGCTGAACCCTACGAGATATATCAAAATAATGTACTACAGTATTGTACACCTTAAAAACGTCTACAAAAAAGTCCACGATGGTATTACAAATGTCTTACGCACAGCGAAGCGGGCACGGGTCAGCTAGTTGCAGTAATAAGAGTTTCTTTCGTGATATTGAAAGCTCGTCGCCGCTTATAAGTAGGTATACCTACTGATTGATTTCCTCATGATGTTTTTCTTAACCATATTCGAATAGAAAAATCCATTGATGCGTAAATGGATGAATGAATGTCGAGTTACCCTCCTGGGTACCCTAGTTCTAGGCCACACGGCTGATTGTTGATAATGTGGTTTTAATTATACTGCAAAATGAGGGCATGTGCCAAATATAAAGTTTAGACTACCCCCACTAGACATTTTCAAAGGATCTAAGCGTCTGGAGATCTGAGAGAATGTCAACCGTACTCGGGGATTACAGTCGTGATCCTATTTATTTTTATTTTAAATATTCCAGGAATACGAAAACCAAAGTTCTCCCGAAGCGAAATTCGCCAAAGACCTAGACCGGTACGACATGATCCTGCAAGCGTTCGAATATGAGAAACGAGAGAAAAAGCCAAAAAAACTAGAAGAATTCTTCACAGCGACTGAGGGAAAATTCAACCATCCCTTCATTAAAGATCTCGTCAAAGAGCTGTACACGCAACGGGAGGAGTTCGAAAAGAAAAGTCTGTCCAATGGCCATAACTAAGTAGATAAAGGAATCTAGTTTATTTAGTGCTAAATAGCCTTCAAAGATATTTTGTTGATTTTTCTTATTGAGCACTAAGCTTCTATAAGCTAAATAATAAAGCGTGATATAACTGGGGCCGTACTACAATCTTCAAAGTAAGATTAAAGCAGTATTACTTTAAGAGCGAAAGTGACAACGGTATACGTACACTTATGGCGTTGTCACTTACGCGCCGCGATTAATACTGCTTTAGTCTTACTTTAGAGATTGTAGTACGGCCCCTGGAAGAATCGTAAGCGAATCATAAGAGGATTCATGCAAAATGGCCTTTAGACCGACAGCGACAGTGATTGAATAGATGCTCATCTCCGTGATTGCTTACGATAACGCTACGTACGCGTACGCTAAATTACGCTTTGCGATTTATTAATGCACCCCAGTTCAATCTTAGATTACTTGAAGACGTTATTTAACATAAGAAAAGTTATTTTTATTTATTATTGTTTTATTAGCAAGGATATATTCATCTCTTTTAGTCTCGATAAGTATTTTAGTTTGAAACAATATGTTAAAATGTGATTTTAACTTCAGTTAATTAAATAAGTAAATACTTATAACAAATTAATTTACCTACTTAGTCAGTTAGAATCCAAATTTAGTAGGTAGTTATTTTTTTTATTTCAATATGGCATAAACCTTCAGACCTGTCTCTAGTTTGTGAACGTGATAAAACTAAGTGAGAGGCTATTTTTGATTTCATTTTTTGTTTATATGTATAAACAAAATACATAGCTGTAAGGATAATAACGGAATGTAACGAGTTATTGGACAGATTACTTTCATTGTTCAATCAAACTATTTTACCTAAAGTTTTAAATAATTTAAATATTTAACCAAAAGTTGATGTTATTTTTCAAAGAGCTTCGAACACATTCGTACAATTTTCGTATTTGTGCAATTCAAAATATGTACTTGTACTTACCTCATTTAGGCAGATATGAGCAAAATCTTTGTACAGTACTACAATTAAGTTCGGCAATTTTCGTCTATCTATGATCCACTACCATTATTACTGATCTGATTAAATCTAGAGCTGTTACAACATTCTCTAAGATCGTTAGTTGCTGACTAAACGCGGGATGCAATTTGTAAACACGAAAATTGAGCTCATAACTTTAATCATAGTACCTACTGTACTTTTTGTTTTAAACATAATTATTTTATTATCAGACTGAAAAATACATAATTGTTTTTCTGCTATTGTTGTAGTTCATCTAAGTACTTATTATTTGTTACTTTGATTATAAAATAAAAGTTTATGTGTGATTTAGGTAGGAATAGTCATTTTATTGTTCTTATCTAATACAGTATGGTTGTAAACGTGAAGTTTTCTTTATGAAGAACGCTGGCCGTATCGTACTACACAAGTTACCTATTATTTAAGGCCCGGCTCACACTCACACACGTATTTCAATGATTTTCAGGTACCGATTTAAAAACCAGGAATCACAATTGTGAGGATATAATAATACAAAATTACTGATAATATATTCATCTTTAATAGTAGATAATAAAAACTGGCCAGTTCTATACAACATTTTCAAAAAAATACGTTTTTACCGTCGCAAGAACCGCTGAAAATGTCGAAAAATGGGGTCTGGTTAGGTACCAATATCTTTAGACCCACAGCATATTTTTATTTGAAAATAATACGAAATTGTAGATTTTATATTTCTCTATACCGCGTGGCATTATCTTGTTTTCAAATAATTTACTTTTTCATTTATGAACAATATAAAATGCAATAAAACTTCTCCATACATTTTTTCCATACAAAACTCACATTCACCTCAAGTCGGCACGTCAGTCAGCGCTCAGACGCGCTCGGGGAAGCACGTCCACGTCACATTTTTCTTCGAATTTAGGGGAGGTCTGACATAACCGGATACTGGGGTAAAATAGTGGACATGCAAAACTAATGATAACATTTGTATAATATATTGCCTTGACGAATTTGGTGCAAGCCACACAGATGAAGGTTAGGTACAATGCATGAGTTGTAAGGGCTGGGCTCATGTACACTGTACAGACTATGAAAGAGTTGGATGATTTTTTTGTAGAAGATGCGTTACATCGAGCTACGTTTCGAAACAGTATGATAATAGTTTACGGTTTTACCTTTTTGCATACGTCGCGTTGGAGCAAAATCGAAATAAGCAGATGTTTCGTATTTGATTGTTATTTTAATAAAAATATTAAATTTCAGAAAAATGTGAACCTGTTTGTGTCCCTAATTAGTCCTACTAAATAAATATAAATAATGATTTGATACATTTCTGTTTTGAAATGAAAGTTCTAAAAAGGTACCATGACCCTTAGTACGGTTTTAACCCAGCCTCCCCTATATTACCAAGCGTGTTTTTTTATACATGGATGGAAAAAATTGATACTTTATCTGAACAAAATGCGAGAAAGTATCTCCATACTTATTATCATCATTGGATTTAGAAAAATTACCTGAATTTTCGATTACGAATATAATTTATATTTATTATCTATCTACATTTAATATTATAAATCTGATTTGTTTGTGCGGATGTTAGGTATGTTTGGATGTTTGTACCTCAATCAGACTTAAACGACTAAACGGATGAAATTGAAATTTGCTGCCGATGTAAATATACCCCTAGCTTATAAATATGCTATTTTTAATTTAAAAACATCCCCAAAACTATAAAAAGACTCCGAGTGCTGGTGTGTAACAAATCTAGCATTAATCAATTTTGACGACTGATGAATGACTGACGAATGATACGATACGCATTGAACCAAAAATGTTGAACCTTCTAAAAAGGTCGGTATTTGTTATTATCAAGGCAAGGTTTATCTGGGGGCACGGTAGTGCCCCCGCCAAGTTAAGCAAAAAAGCGGCACAGTCGTACCATCCTTTTCTCGAAACAGTTCAGGTCATTTTTTGGACAGACAGACAGACATTGAAATCTCACAACTTTTTACGATAGAAGAACTGAGTTGCGTTGCGAGAATTGGCTTTTTATTTTAATTTTTACAAGTTGTTTTTGATGGCATATACTTAAGTTGTACATGATGCAAATAATTAAATATTAAAAAAATAATAAAGTGCCCTGAAAAATTGTTTAATTCGAAATACTGAAAGTGCTCTTTAGTGTTTCGTAGTTTACAAAAAACCCTTATAGTTTTGCCATTTCCGTCCATTCGTCCGCAGCTTAGCTCAGATACTCTTAATACTAGAAAGCTGTAATTTGGCATGAATATACTAGTCACGCCGACAATGTGGTAGAAATAAATATATATTTTCAGATGTTTTTTTTTCTCGCATACTCTCTTCATGTCTTTGGATAGGTCTTAAAAAGTATTGCGGGTTTGTGATGTCATTTAGTATAAATACAATGGAAAATATGAATTTGTAAAAAGAGCTGGTCATCTCTTTTTCTGGAAAGAAAATATTATGGAAGATTATTTAGTAAAATTTTACAATAACTGTTTAATTCCAGAACTTGTTGACCCTCGCTACGCGCGTTCTATGGATCTTCGAGATCATAGCTCGCACACAATATTCAAAAGCATACCTACATATTTTATCAGTATTTCACTTTCAAAACTTTCTGTGAGTGGTACCTACTCGAAACGTTGACGGTGCCGTCATCGATTTTAGATGACAATAAGTTTTTTTATTAAAAATATATTTTTTAAATCAAGCTTTTGTAAATTCTAGTGCTCTAGTTCTCGTCAAGATAAAAATAACGAGCCCAAACGCGACGTGGTTATGTTGTGTAGTTGAGGAGTTCCGATGGCTACATCCGACCTCCATCATCAGACCAGCTCGCTAGTACCATAATTTTACATTGTCATTGAGATTGATAGGTATGCAAAGTTTTGCCTCAATTCGACTATTTAGTGAAGAGTTCCGTTGAACAGCTCCTGACTCCATCATCAGATCAGCTCGCTGTCACCATATTATGTATGCAAAATTTCAGCTCAATCGATTGGGGATAACTGCTTAAAATTAAGTTGCAAGATTACACCTTATCAAACATAGATACATAAATATGTACATAAACTGCAAGTTAAATAAGAGCTTATAAAAAAACGATACTTACCGTTTTGTCATAATGTATTTTATTAGTAGGTACCTAACAAATATTTTTTGCACAGTCAAATATTAGTAACTGTGTAGTAGCACTTTACGATTTGTAACCTGTCTTATAATTAATATATATTAATTTTTTCTATATTTATTTTCTTTTTGTCAAGTGCAACCTATAAAATTATTAAGTACATACCTACCTATACAAATATGACATACCTATTGCACCAAATATTTTCAAGTATCAAGACTAGTTAATTAGTCTTGGTAAATGAAGTGTGAAGTAGCTTCAATGTGTGCGTTTGCACTATTCGTAGTGTGCGGCCACAGAATACGGAAAAGTACAAAAAATGCGAGCTGTCATATTTGAAACAGCCACCTTAATAACAGCATTTTTAGGGTTTCATATTTTTATTGGTTTTTGTATGCATCTGTATAACCTACCCACCTATATGAATAAATACTGTCGATTTATTTATTAATG
Organism: Hydriomena furcata; assembly: GCA_912999785.1. Lineage (NCBI taxonomy): Eukaryota > Metazoa > Arthropoda > Insecta > Lepidoptera > Geometridae > Hydriomena > Hydriomena furcata. The sequence goes on from OU538824.1 coordinate 11,444,088, forward strand.
ATGTTTTTCCTCATCCAAGTTTCTGAAGTAGGTAGACTTATAGGTAGGTTAAAGGTACTACACTGGTACTACCTGTAACACATCTAACCGTTTGTAGTTTGAATCTAAGGGGTTGACGAGGTTCAGAGGGTTTATAACACATCATAAAGAACTTGTTAACATTTATTTATTGTACAAAAATTGGGGTGTTAGTTATGTAGTGGTTAGTTAACAAACATTTCATAAAATGCTAAGACAAATTGAGAAACTTATACTAAAGCACCCAGCTATCAGATCATGCAAATACAACATATATTAGGTAATCTGTAAAAATAATAATAATAATCTTAATCTGTATACTTTCCAACAGAAGAAAACACAAATTTAAAGATAAGGCTTTATGTGGAACTCAAAATTTAAATTATACTAATTGAATACAATTCCTTATTTTTGATTTATGGGGTGAATTATTAGATATGGCCATTTTTGCTGTGTTGTGAGTGTTCACCGTGCATCTTGGTTAGCATTTTAAATGGCTAGGCAGCTTGTTTAGTTGCTGTTTCTGCTTCTTCTTTTTTTCGTTGTTTTTCTCTCATAAGCTCTGCATCTCTGCAAAAAGATATTACAAAATATTTAATAACATACGAAGATCAAAATATCCTATACTCAACACACAAGTGTTTGACCTGGACAGGCAATGAACCTACAGCATAAAGCGAGCTACTACCAATTGAGTAGTGACACCAGTTATTATAAAAGTTAGTCAGTAATCATCATCGTTGACAAGTTTTATCAACATTTTAATTATCACATTTTGTTTTAATCATGACCTCAATGAGAATATTCATTTGAATGTTATTAGTCTGTGTAGCCAACTTGCCTGTGTTTCCTTTCCTGAAGCGACATCCCATTCTCATTGTTTTTTTTCTTTTGGGCTTCCTGTGTCTTCTTCTGATTCTTGGCTCGAGCCAAGTCTCTCTGGTTTCCTCCTGTACATCAAAAGCATTATAAATCAAGAATAAAATTACAAACAAGGTAGACAAGCAGGTAGGTTATTACAGGATGGTCCAAAAAGGAGTGCACTTGTGAAAGTGTAATACAATTATATTGAAAAAGTTGTTGTTCTCCAAATATGCGCCAAAACAAGAGACCTCCCATGTAATGACTCACTCATAGTCCCAACATAGTAACCACACTATAACAAAGCATGGGGGGGGGGATTCGGAACAGACTAGCTGTGTCCTGTTTTTTCACCCGCAAAAACTACTCTCTAGTACCACAGGTACCTAATCAAATCAAATTACACAAACCAGCGACGATGCACAGACAACGACGCTCCCGCGTTCCTTTTTCATGTAGGAAAATTGCCCGCATTAAAAGTGCACTCCCTTTTGGACCACCCTGTATTAAAATTGTTATTTTTAGAGAATAGTACATTTCAATAGTCTGCCTTTAGCTATAACAGATGCTAATACAAACACAATGATCTTCTATTTAAACATAAGAAAAGGATTGATTCATTTGTCCAGCACATCTTCACAATTTATCACATAGGCAAAGGTTCATTGGTATGCCATGAATGGGCCATATGCCATATATGGTAAGGTTATATGGGCCATATAACCATACTACGATCAATGTACACGTAATTAAATCTACTTACGGGTCATCCTGTGAGATTATTTCGACAGCGAGGTTCAATTTGCTAGAAAGACGTAGTTACCTAATTATCAACTATTTTGGAATTTCAAGCCTGGACGATACGCTAGTCCGGTCGGAACCTAAGACAACGCACCGCCCTTTTTATACCTAGTTTTTAGGAAAATAAGGAACTAAAACAGAATGGTTTGGCTTTTTTCTAAAGAAAGACAGATTGCCAAAAGCAAAAGCAACACATTACATTACACACAGCCGTCCGTCAGTCAAAGCAACCAACAAGCAAGAGAGAGACAGAAAGAGAGCAGAATCTTTTTTTTCAATATTAAGGGTCCTCTACACGCTTGAAAAGTCATGGTCATGGTAAGAAAAGAACTTGCATCGTGTGAACGTTTCGAAAATGAGTAGATCCAATGCATTCAAGAAAATATTCATGCTCGAGAGCTTTAATGTTTAGCTGTTAAACATGTCAGTCAATGTCAAATCGAATCCCTCCCCCCTGTTGCTCTCACTCTTCCTTACCCCCTCTGTCTTCTGTCAAAGTTTGTCTGTCTGTCAAAATGTCCGTAAACGCACAAGTTCATTTGAGCAGCAATGAAAATAATAAAAGAAGCGATAAATCCCTCAAGCCCCTGTTTCCTAAAAGAGAAGAGTGCTCTCATGTATCCTGCTACTGGTCAGTAAATTTTATTTCCCGATTTAATTTACACTGTCCAAGTTAATTGATTAATTTACATCCTTTGTTGTTATATTTCATAGCGAGGAAAATGTCTGGAAACTATGCCAAGATGTTTCGATCAGAGTTCCTGAGGAGCTGGATACTTGCTACGTAGTTTTTATATCAAATCCATGCCGTACGGTGCCTTTGTGGAAACAAAGGGCTGGGCGTGAGGAGGACCGTCTAGTTATATGGGTGTGTATTGAAATTATGTCACGCAATTAGTACTTTACTCGTACTGAGTTACGGTTTTTATAATTACCTCTGCGCTGCGCCACTTTACTGCGCTATTTCATATACCGTTTATGGACCTACTTGTCTAAAACAAACTGAAACTATGAAAACTATGACCTATTTTCAATTTGATTACCTATTTACAGGATTACCATGTGATTTTCCTGTACTCCTGGGACTGCAAGACATGTCTTGTGTATGATTTGGACTCCGAACTACCATTTCCAACCTTCTTCCATAAATATGTTACAGAAACATTTCGCACAGACCAAGTCTTGAAATCTGATTTTCACAGGTAGGTACTACAAATTAATTCCACAAAAATTAAATTAAAATAAAATAAATATATAAATAGGATCACAACTGTAATCCCCAAGTATGGTAGACATCCTCTCAGATCTTCTGACACTTGATCCTTGGAAGATGTCAAGTGGGGGTAGTCAGAGACACGTCCATACATTATATTTGGCACATGCCCATATTTTGCAATAGTTAGCATTCCATATGTGACAGGTTGCAAGCCCATCGCCGCTAAGTTAATTTAAAAGACTAAGAGCTGATGTTTAGAAACAATTCAGATGCTCTTCATCATGAGCATCGTCCACGATGAAGAGCATCGGTATCGGTATAATCAATGGTAGATTGGTGAAAACGTGGTTAAAAAGTTTACATAATTTAATGTTTTATTTTATTTCCTAGATTTTTCCGTGTGGTACCTGCAAAACAGTTTTTGCAGCACTTTGCATCTGATCGCCGCCACATGAAAAGACCTGATGGCTCCTGGATCAAGCCACCACCACCATACCCAGCTATAAGCACCTCAAGTGAGTACCTACCTAACTTTGTTTAATGTTTTCAGATAGAATTTTAACTCTTATCGGACCATAATTATATCTTGAAAGATGTACTGCCATTTCTTTGAACTATTTCAATGAGAATTTCATTATTATTTTTAAACTATCATGATTTTTAGTAGACATAACTATACATTTTTATGTGATATAGGCCTGCTTAAAAATCTATAGTTATGAGAATTTCATTATACAAGTACCTTACTTCATTTGCCAAAACTATTTTTGATAGAATAACGATTATAGCATCATTCAACTTTGAATGTTGCTTTCAGTTTTGGATAATTTGGTCAATGACTAGTGATCTTATAATTAGTGTTCTACCTTACAGGCTCAACTCACAACTTAGATGAATACATCAACATGGACATTGATTTAGGGCCCGGGCAGGTGTTCAACCTGATGGATTACGTTCAACGCTTTTACAAAATTAACCGGAATATCAGTGACAAGTAATACAAAATATAGTCCAATAACATTTTTTTTATAAACTCTATGGTTTTGGTGATTAAGTTTTTATTTGGGGCTGAAATACCAAAAAATAATGTTATATGAAACCTATAAAAGCGACACCTACTTAAAAGAGATTCTAGTCTATTGAAAATATATTTATTAGTTGTTTAACAGAAATAATTCTTATCTGCAATTTAATTTAATATTATTTTTATTGAATACCTTTTCAGATAGTTGGGTATAGTTAAGTATTTATATAACAATTAATTTGTTTTTAATTAGTTCTATCGTATTGCGTAGTCGTTATTTTTTAGGTAGGTATCGATAAAAGTCCTTGGATTTATTATTTGTTTTGTTATTTTGGGAAACCTTTTTGACATTACGCCTTCACGCCAACTGTGATGAAAATGCCATTTCAATAATAAAGTAATAAAAATTGGCAACAGGATTATTTTGCTTGCGGAATTCGTATACCTATGAAACCTTCTTGACACCACCTATCCAATTAATTTTTATGTACCTATATAATATCTTTGAGTACTGTACCAATGTCTTGTAATTCACTTAACTACACCAACAAGAATTTCGCACTAAAGACAAGAGTTTATAATGCACACTATCACTGTTCTCACTGATATTTTATTCTGTGTTTCTTATTAATAATATGAATAGGTACTTAAATATTACTTTGTAAATTTATTGGTACCTAACATAGGTAAATGTTAAAAATTTACAAGTACGGCATTATTAAAAAAAAATATAGCGTTTCTATTATCCCCTTAGATATTAGCTTTATGCTATTAGTAGATTAAGTGGAGGAATTCTAAATTAGTCAAGAAGCTAGTGCTTATCTTCAATTTTATGATGAGTGAATAATATGTAGTGTTTTGATATTCATAATTTTTATTTCTATATGTCGTTATTGTGAGGTTTGTAAAATTGTATTGTGTAGATGACAGTTTATTCTCATTTTGACTGAGGTGATCCTTATTTACGGATTGTATGTTATGTACCTTGCGTGATATATTTATAAATGTTTAAGTAAAAATTATTGTAGTGTATACATTATTGTCGCAAGTAGCTTTTGTATGTTGTTAAATCTATTTAACAATTTTGTAACAACTTTTATACACTCATTTTATTCTTCCCTAGCACCCTTAGATATTGTAATGTTAAAACGAATAATAGTTGTAACTTAAAGGAATGTTTTTGGCCAGTAGAACATGTTAACCGGGAAAAGTTACATAAAGCGCCGAGGGCGATAGCTAGTATTAAAATATATAACTAATCATAACCGTAAGAGTTTTATCACAGTTTTATTCAAGTGGATATTTTGTTGAGAATCGCTTGAAATGTTGCGTGTTAGTTTATAATTTAGTTAGGTGGATATACCTAACGTAGCGTGCGCGATTCCTATAAAGATATCATTTGGGCTACATACTTTAATATTTATACAAAATCATGATAGGAATAAAAACGCTATGTTAAAGTTTTGATTGTCCCAACGATCTATTGTTGTTTTACCTAAAATGTTTACATACTCTTCTAATGTAATTTAATCTATGACTATGAATATCTTAGCATAATAATTCACTTCTATATTATTATCTAGGATTAAGGTCAAATGCACATGGTAGATGATTTCTACATAAATATAAACATAATTTAAACTCGTATGAGACAGTAAAATTAATTTACCAAATATTATGTAACATTTTGCATTTATTAATTTTATACATCTACTTTCTGCAGGGTTGTTGAACTGTGTTCATAAAAAAAAATACTAGTCAAATGTCGATTATTCTATTGTTATATTTTAAGATATTATTCTCGCTGTTGTATCCTCTATTTTTTACATTATTACAGTTGAATTATATAGCTCATGTACCTTAATGTTTAATCTATATGTACCAAATATGGTAATTGAAATCTCTTCCTCTATATTATAATCGCATGTAGTAGAGCTCCTTGTGAAGGGGCTCGCCCGGGGCAGTACTACCACCATACCTATTTCTGCCGCCAAGCAGCATTGCTGTGTTCCCGTTTGATGGGTATAGTAGTCGGTGAAATTACAGCACACTAGGTTTATGGGAGCTGTGCGAAGCGGACCAATGACAGCGCGCCAATATTCGAGTTTGATCATGTCGAGCGCAGTCATTAGTTCGCACCGCATTCGCATAGCTCCGCGTAGATGGAAACTCAACCTAACACCTGTATGCCTCAAGTTTGCGGACAGTGTATCGTAAGGCGCAAGTTGGTGTTTGTGATGTACGAGGTAGTGTTTGGCTGTTGATGCTTATCAGCATGGCCATCCGCTTGTTCTGCCTCCAAGTGGTATAAAAAAATATATTAATTTGAGGCGTAGCTAGCCATTTGATGGGACCAAAACTGTTGAGAATTTGTATGTGAAAGTAACCCAGATTGTTAGGTACAATAAATTACTGGGCGCGCGATATCGTCCCTATAGTTACGCCTTAGTCCCACCACTATTTATCTAATTACACATTTTAAATCGAAACCTTCCTTCGCCTTTAAAAGTTTTATCTAATCTATCGACTGACAAATAAGTGATAATCATTGTGCTTGTGCTTTTAATGTACCAAGTTACATGTTTTTAATTTTAAGATTTATCAAGCAGAAAATTAAACACTACACGCTACTTTGATCTTTTATTAAATTATCCAAACATATAGTTGTCTACAATGAAGTGTCTATGCATACCTACATACAAAATACAACTCAAAATAGGAACCTTGTTATCCAATATATATAGATATTATACATAAATAAACAATAACGTAGGTAGATAACCCACCTACCTATCATAATCCTTATTCTAATAGGGTACCTAGCTTTTCCATAGCGTAGGTAAACATTATCAGACTACAAAGTACCTACCTTAGTCATGTAAAATTATGTGATTTGCATATTTTACTATGAGACTGCCCACTAGAACGTTATGTGCGTGACCGTAGTGTTTTCGATCCGGTCATGGCACGCCAACCACGTTGAGGGTAAGTACCTACGTCGGGTCATAGTATAATGCAGTAGATAGCAGAAGTTGATGACTTTACCGGAATTCAGAAACTACATATTTCGTGAACTATATGTCATGTGAAGCATAAACTATAATAAGGTAATGACAGTTTTTAATACATTTTAGCGCTAATTTATAAAGTATTCAGTACACTAAAATTGTTAGAAATACCTACAGAACAAAACATAATTATTTTTTTCATTTGTAAAAATGAATTTTTTTCTAGTCATCAGTCATAGAATCAGCAATTCACTTAGTCAAGATCTCAGCACCATTCTCAGTAATCAATACAGTGTGTTCGACTTGGGCCGCGCGGGATCCATCATCTGTGACGACTGTCCATCCATCTTCGAGCATCACCGTGTCTTCACAACCGTGCGATAGTACTGGCTCAATTGTGAATGTCATACCTGGCTTCATCACTCCTTCATAGTTGTTTACTGTGAAAAAAATGTATGACCAAGTGACCATAAATAATTAATGTGATTGTTTGTGCCTTCAGAGAGAAGTTCGGTTGTGAATACCAGAAGTGGTTCATCAAAAAGTTGAATGAGCTTGACATGGCTTAAACAAGTATCTCTGGCCAAATTAAATAAAGAGTGATGTTCAAACGTCACTGTGGCCATTACAAGCACTGCATTATCACTTTCGCACTGCGAGTACCTAGTAAGTATTTTTTAAATATTACTTTAGAGCTTGTGGTAAGGGGGCTGACACCCAGTACCGGGCTACTATTAAAGCTGCCTATGATGACGTTGAAAAAATACTTACTCGTGTGGTAAATATCCGGTGGACCATGAAAGTACCGGCCGATACCGTGTCCAAGAAACGCTGGAAGTACAGTCAAACCATTCCTTTTAGCGTGTTTTTGGATAATCGCCCCTATTTCATTGAATGGCACATTGGGGCCGCATGTTAGAATTGCCTGCAGAATAAAAAAATAGAAATGTATAAAACTAGCAGTCCTCTCAGGTGTCGCACGAGTCTAATAATTTTATGGATATTTTTTTACACCTTGGGTTACGTTATTGAAGTTTTAGTAGAGATCCCTAATTTTTTCTAGTAATAAATATAGCCTTTGTTAATGATGACAATGTAGCATTTTATTGGTGAAAAAATGTTTGAAATCGGTCCAGTAGTTTTTGAGTTTATTTTTTACAAACGTACAAAAATAAAAATCTTTCCACTTTATAATATTAGTATATAGATATGGCAGTGAAAAGACTAGGTTGTAAAATATAGGGTGAATGCCCTTTCAGGTACATTCTAGTCTAGACAACTAGGCAGACTAGACAGTAATAATTCGCAATCCTATAAATTTTTAAACAACTTGTCTTTCTGTCAGTTTGTTACGCTGTCACGACTTACCTACAGTTATTTTCGTTGGTCCTCCTCCTGTGTGGACCGATCGTCTTAATTTTTAACAAAGAAATAGGGAGTTGTTTTTTGTGAAAATAAAGACAATAATTTATAGAAGCTAGTATTTTATAGATAAAACCTTACGGTATGGAGGCATTCTTCGGTGACATTGACGAGTTGTATCCCTAGATCGTCAACATCGCCGACCAAAAATGTTTCCGAACAGTCGCCATGAAACCCTTTGAAATATACCTGGGAAATAGAGAGTTATTTAATAAATTTAGCTCTACATTCTACATCAATTTGTAATATTTCTATAATTTGCTCGGTGTATGTAGGTACTATTGCATAGTAAAAATTGTACTAATTACATTACAGAGCAAGAAGTTGCACAGCGCCATCTATTGTCATAATAATCATAATAATATTGGCGAGTTGTTGTGATTGTATATAAAACAATAGATAGTTTAGAAACTTAATTTGTTGTACGCACATTGTTTATGTTCAAAACAATAATTTTATAGTCTTTATTTCTAAAAGGTTGTAATGTGTTTTGTGTATCTTAATAAATAAAATATTATTTCCTTGTTTAGGAGATTCTATTTCATCAGAAACAGTGGCATAGACTGTCCCGGAAAAGCTGAACTATAAAAATATTATGGAGAAGATCATTTGCTTACAGTTATATCAACATTGACAATATCACCATCTTCTAACGGCCTGAGGTCGGGTATTCCATGCACACAAACATTATTGACTGACGTGCACACACTCTTTGGGAACCCGTTGTAGTGCAATGGAGATGGATAAGCACCTGCCTCAACAGATAAGTTGTGAACAAATTCATCAATATCGTCGGTTGTTACTCCAGGCTGTAATCAATAAAGAGGTATATTTAAAATATATTCCATAAAAAATAATTTTATTAATTGTCTGGTAGGTATTCTTTTCCAAGTTGACTTACACTAAAAGTCACCAAGTAAATAAAATTATTAGCATAGATACTCTTTGTGAATTATTGAGCATAAATACCTACATACACAACTACAATGACACATACATATTGACATCACCTAATAATTAAAAAAAAAACTGCGGCACATGCACCTTCTGGTGTTTTTGGCTTGAATGATCTTTTACAGATTGGAGTCAGGTATGGTCGGAGCAATTTGCAGTAAGTTGCATTACTTATTCAATAATTATGTACTTATATTTGTGGATATTATGCATAATTTATTTTGAAATAATCATTGTTTGAATTCAAACGAATAAGGTTGTTATTTTGTTCGTTTTGGTTATGTCAAATGAAGTAAATGAAATTCAGTTGAAAGGTTTGTTTCTTAAGTGGGAGGTACCTCGACTTTCAATCTGAAGGTCGTGGGTTCGAATCCCAGCGTGCATCAATGGATTTTTCTGTTTGAAAAATTTATATGCGCATCAAAAACACATGCTCAAACGGTGAAGGAAACCAGTTAGTGTTCTTATAAGCAGCTATGGGCTTGCAACCTGTCACGTATGGATTGCTAACTACTGAAAAATATGGGCATGTGCAAAATATAATGTTTGGACGTGCCTCTGACTACTCCCACTAGACATATTCAAAGGATCTAAGCGTCTGGAGATCTGAGAGAATATCTACCGTACTTGGGGATTACAGTCGTGATCATATGTATGTATGTGTATTTCTACTTCTAACAATTGAATGCTACATCCATATTAGGGCTGGTTAATCAAGATATGTAGAGTCCGTTAGTCGGGAGGACATTATGTTCCATATACATGGTCGGATACCGACAAAGGTTTTTTAAAAAATAGAATTAAAAAAAAAAAAACAATTTAATGAAGAAATAAGCTAGATGCAAAGTTACCTACCTTCACCACATCTTTAACTTGTGATAAAATATTGGAAGCCAACTTACAGCTTCTCTTCATTCCTTTCAGTTGGTCAACATTCTTCACTTCTGGCTTTAGGGGAATTGTCAATTCTTTTCCAGATATGGGTTTTTCAATATGGTCTGGTACTACTCTACTTGGTGTTGTTTCAACTGGGTTCACTATTTCATATACACCAAAGCGTTTCCTGTAAATAAATATGAACTTATACTTTAACTTTACTTATTTATTTGCCAAGGAGGGTGCTAACAGCTGAAACTTTTCAAGTTGAACTTATAGTCATATTAGTTATTTGAGCATAGGAAAAGAGGTTTTATTTGTGGGTTTTGATGGTTGTTTTGGTTATGTAGTTATTACCTAATTACTTTGGAGTAGGTAAGCACAGAGACGAATTAAGCTAGGGCATCAAGTAAGGATATCTACACACAGAGTTCATTATATCTACGTAGAGTAGTTATTTCTGAAATATTGTCAAGAAAACGACTGTAATCCCCAGGTACAGTAGACATCCTCTCAGATCTCCAGGCGCTTAGATCCTTTGAAGATGTCGAGAGGGGGTAGTCAGAGGCACGTCCTAACATTTTATTTGGCACCATACCCACATTTTGAAGTGGTTAACATTCCATACGTGACAGGTTGCAAGCCCGATGTTTTCCTTCACCGTTTTGAATAGAAAAATACATTACGCCGGGATTCGATACCACGACCTTCGAAACGAAAGTCGAGGTAATTTCCACTCGGCTAACACGGCTTTTTCTTCCTATATTTTTTTCTATTGTCAAGAAAACTTACATTTTCGTCCTCCAAAATCTGCCCATTGAGCCATACAACCTGGTAGAAAAAAACATAGTGATAACAAAACAATACACGCAACCTGCTCAGCTATTTTACCAGTGATCTCTCCAAAGAGCATATAAGTCGATCTCTCTTTCTCAACATCACTTATCTTTACAATAAGTAAGAATGAATTGAAATGAAATTAAATTTTAATCATGAAATAAAATGAATGAAAACAAATAATCGTAAGTGTGTCATAAGTCGGCAGTGTCAAAGTCACAATTACTTATATTATATGCTCTTTGGTCACAATGTCAGTTCAAATCAGCTGTCTTACAGTTGTGATGAGTACTAAGCTGCCCTAGCACAGGTGTTTATTTAATCAGATGAAGGTTATATTTTCTACTACCACGTACGTTTTCTACTACGACGCTCAACTCAACACGTCACAGGTTTTTTTTGTTCCGTGGTTTCCTCAATCATCAGCATCACATTGTCATTGTCACTATTTCAACTCATTCATTCGTTCAAATATTACATTACATTGATTTCATTCATTCAATACAAATAATTTTGTTTGTAGGTTCGAAAATTTATCTATTGATTGTATTGATTTGATTGTATTGTGATACATAATTTTACCTAGCTTTTGTTAAATCATTCAGACTAGGTGTAGAGTGTAGAGATAATATGAGCCAAAGTATGTATTTTAACTCGAATTAGATGCATTCGTTACATTACTGCACTCAATAAGATATGTTTGATATTTTACCTGTTTTAGTATCGGAAAAGCCGCTAAATCAAGATGTTGTGGATCCAACCGGGCCTGCTGCCAGAAAGGGTATCCTCATATCGTTTAGAACCGGAAAAACTATGGAAATACCTGAAAAAGACATAGTGAGTAAACATAACCTCTACATGTAAACAACGCTTCATAGCGGCCTCAACAACAATCAAAAGCAAAGCATACAGGCTATAAAGTTCAGGTTTGAGGAATAAAGTCAACAAATGGTATATTTTTCAATTTAAATATTGAAGACAATGTCATTTAAGTTATAAATAAATTAAATTATGTACCAAGACCACTTATTAAAAATAAACATAATTAATGTTATTATTTATTTCTTTCAGTTAGGAAGATGCAGATTTGTCGGAGAATTTGAAAAAATTAATCGCATCGGAGAAGGCACCTACGGGATTGTTTGTAAGTCTAACAAACTACAAGAAGAAAATAATATATCTAACTGTTAATGTTTGTGTTCTAAAGGATAATTTGTTTTTTTTTTTGTAGACCGAGCAAAAGATAAGCTCAATGGGAATATCGTAGCTTTGAAAAAGGTGAGGATGGATGTGGAAAAGGATGGCCTTCCTCTCAGTGGCTTGAGGGAGATACAAGTGCTGATGGCATGTCGACATGAAAATGTTGTTCAATTGAAGGAAGTCCTTGTTGGCAGGTCACTAGAAAGGTCTGTATTTTTTATATTTGCTTTCGGTCCTTGAGTCTTCTATGGCGAAAGTTACTTTCTAGCTCCATAACAAGGAGCTCTACTAATCTCTCTACTACCGATAATCTTTGTATCAGCAGAATTCAAACCCTCATCTACACCTTGAATAACAAAGGTGATACTAACTATAATTAATAACAAACTTTAAAAAATTACCTTTTTTAAATATGACTTCCCTAATAGTAAGTATAAGTCTGCCTCCTCCATTGCTTGCCAGTCCTATTTTGTACCTCTCTGATCTGCTGCCAAAACTATGATTAACTAAATAAATTACTATGAATAATTATATTTTCCAGCATATTCCTCTCAATGGAGTACTGTGAGCAGGACCTGGCCTCACTACTGGACAACATGAGCTCGCCCTTTACTGAATCGCAGGTGAAATGCCTTATGCTGCAAGTGCTAAAAGGGCTCAAGTATCTACATTCTAACTTCATTGTGCATAGAGATCTGAAGGTCTCCAACTTGCTGCTGACTGATAAGGGCTGCGTGAAGATCGGTGAGTATTCTATACTATTTTCTATTCAATAAATACATCAAAGTTTATAAGCATTATTCTCATTTATGGAAATAATTAAGATTAAGAGTGTTATTGAAAAAGTCAAAGATGTCTGACATTGGATCCGAAGGTTGTGGGTTCGAATCCCAGCCTTGCATCAATGGATTTTTCTATTCCAAAAAATTATAGAAAACATCGTGAGGAAACCAGATAATATTCTTATAAGGCGATGGGCTTGCAATCTGTCACCTATGGAATGCTAACTACTGCAAAATGTATGTATTGTGCCAAACATAATGTTTGCACGTGCCTCTGACAATCCCCTTAAGACATCTACAAGGATCTAAGCGCTGGTAGATCTGAAAATATGTCTTGCGTACCTACTTGGAGATTACAATCATGATCCTATTTCATCATAGTCTTTATTTTTACAGCTGATTTTGTGAGGGCTGGTTCTTGATCTAAAAAGAGAGATATCTAAAAAAAAATCTACTTGGGGATTACAGTTGTGATCCTATTACATCATTGTCTTCATTTTTACAGCGGACTTCGGTCTTGCCCGCTGGCTAGGCGCGCCCGCCCGTTGCGCCACGCCGCGAGTTGTCACACTATGGTACAGAGCACCGGAACTACTTCTGCAGTCGCCCAAACAAACCCCAGCGCTGGACATGTGGGCGGCCGGCTGTATCCTCGGAGAGTTGCTGGCCAATAAGCCATTACTGCCTGGACGAACGGAGATTGAGCAGTTGGAGCTCATTGTGGATCTTCTTGGTAAGTCTGCTTTAAACTAAGGTGTTTCCAAGAAGAGACTACTGCAAAATGTAGGCGTGTGCCAAATGTAATGCTTGGACGTGCTTCTGTCTAACTCCTTAACCCTCGTATTCAGAAACGACACTGTGAGAACACGCACCCACAGTGGACGAAATCTTTTTTCATAAAAATCACTTTATGTGTTGAGCGGCACTATTTCGCACGCTACCGTGTGCCTTTAGAGCTCAACTTTAACTAGAGGCACACGACGATATGCCTCTAGTCACACTATGCAGTGTCGCAAAACACATAGTGATTTTTATGAAAAAAGATTTCGTCCACTGTTGGTGCGTGTTCTCATAGTGTCGTTCTTGAATACGAGGGTAAGACATCTACAAGGATCTGAGTGCCTGGAGATCGAAGAGGATGTCTACCGTACATGGGGTTTACAGTTCGGTCTATTTTTTTACATTAACTGTAACATTTAATAGCTTAAAATTTGAAGAGTGACCGGAGATATAGGTTTCATTTATTATATCTACATTAACTAGAAATCATTTATATATTTATTGTTTATTATTTTTTAATCTAAAAATCTACATAAGAAACAAAACATTTTCGTCTCACGCGTACGAAGTCGCGCACGGGAATAACTAAAAAAAAGTTTTTATGTAGTTTGTGTAAGTAAAATGATCCTTGTGATATTATTGAAATAAATACCTTGTGACTTTGACCTTAATATTCTAACATCTTTCTGGACTTTCTTTCTTTACAGGAACGCCATCAGACGCGATCTGGCCAGAGTTCAGCGCGTTACCAGCGCTACAGAACTTCACTTTGAAACAACAGCCATATAACAACTTAAAGCAACGTTTTCCATGGCTATCTGCTGCTGGACTGCGACTCCTCAACTTCCTGTTCATGTACGACCCGAATAAGAGGGCCACCGCTGAGGAGTGCCTCCAGAGCTCGTACTTTAAGGAACAACCTTTGCGTAAGTGTATTTTCAACAGACGTAAAAAGAAGGTTTTCAATTCACGCGTAAATAATAAAAAAAAATTACAGCTTTCTCACATCTCTTTAACCTGGTGATCCGAATTGAAATTGATTTTTCTATTGTGGAAGTTAAAAACTAAAAAGAAAAAAGACAAAAAAAGTCAAGATTATATCATCAAGTTTTTTTTTTTAATGATTTATGAAGGAACTATTTAGTCCTATAATATAAAAATGAATCGCAAAATGTGTTGGTAAGCGCATAACTCAACAACGCCTGGACCAATTTGGCCAATTCTTTTTTTTAAATGTTCGTTGAAGTCATTTTTACGGCGAGAAAAAATAGAATAATTGCCGGAAAAAATCTAAAAACAGCCCTTTTCTTTTTCCCATACAAAAGTTTTTTAACTAAAACGTAGAGTCAATTTGAGCTTTATTGCTATTGTATAAAGTTCACTGTCTAACCAATGTAGGTGTGTCATTTAAAATGCATCTGTGAACGGGAACAGGACAGGAACTTATTCTAAAGCGATACGAAGTTTGCCAGGTCAGCTTGAAAAAATACAATTTAAAATAGGACCAAATTTGGATTAATTTCTATTTACCTAATAGAAAAAAAAACATCTCAATTGGATTACCAGAAAAAAAGAAAAGCGTGGTCATACTAAAAATGAATATTAATACGATATGTGTCGAATTAAGAACCTTCTTATTTTGTAGGTTGATAATATCTTGCATTCCGTGCGTTCAGCACTTGCTTACTAAACCACGGTTGTCTTCCATCGAAAGTCATGAATATTTACTCTCTTTCACAGCCTGCGACCCGAAACTGATGCCAAGCTTCCCCCAGCACAGAAACATGAAAGGCCAGAAGGCGACGTCGAATCAACTGAACATTCCCATAACCAGTCTGAACACAGGTGCCAATGATCAGACCAACAATCTCCCAGCTATCTCAGATCTGCTCGGGTCTCTAGTCAAGAAACGACGGCTGGACTAGAAAGATCTTTATCTAACTTAAGACTAATATATGTAAATGGGAAAGTTTTGATGTTTGTGTTTATTTACGCCGGTCGTGCTAAACCGACCGAGATTTGGATTAACATACAACTATGTAAGTAGTCTATGCATACAGGTTGTATTTTTTTTGTATGCCTTCAAAAATTTCCTTTGGCATGTCATGGGGTAGAGTCGTTATTTAGCTTACATTTCGTTATGATCCAAAAGACTTTATAAGTAGTCCTTATATAATAGGCTACTCTTTTATTTGAATATCACGCGAGGGAATCCGCGGGCAAAAGTTAGTACATTTATAATATAGACTAGATTTGATCGAGAAAAAATATAGGTTCTAAGTTATGTTTTGTCGTGAGAGAATTCCTTAATCTAGCTTTGTAATTTTCAGCCAAAAAATAAAACGGTATTGTCGTTATAACAGTTTTTATTTCGTACATTGGACACTTATTCTTTATCTTAGGGTTTAGTTGCGATTTTTTTTTGTGTTTAGTCAGTAGATCCGTCTTCCTCGCCCGACAGTCCCATTGCTTGCCTGAATTTCTGATACTTTTGGAGTGTAATTGCGTCATTGCTCTTCGCTTTTACCTTTTCTTTCTGGAAGTTAAATAGAGAATTAAACATTCTACTAATTTTATAAATAAGCTTGAGGGTTCGTATCATCGACTATCGATGGTTCGTATGTTTTGTATCTAATAAGGTAACTTTTTATCCCGGTACGACGCAGGCAAAGCCAGGGGCGCAAGCTAGTGGCCTCTCAAAGAAAACTGCATATTCCTGGTTAGTGACAGGTTTTATGTCAAGTAGGAACGAAAAAGGCACATAAAAAATAACTACAAATACTTATTTTGTAACAAAAAATTGAGATGATTATTTGGCGCAGCCAAAAGGATGATGTTTCTTAATTCTATGCAGTTAGTAAAGGTCTTACAATGTCTTTTTCTTGTTTTTCAATATTTTTCAGAGTGCGTATGCATTGTGAACAAAGGATGACGTCTTCCATGTGATTTATGGTCTTCTTGCGGTGATGATGTTTTAATCTGAAATAAAATATTTTAATACTAAGAAAGGAATTCCCGAAGCTCAAATCCAAAGAAGTGCAGAGTAGGTTGAAAGTCTTATTTGAAATTATTAAATTATGAGAAAAATGGAAGAATGTGATGAGCCGACCCCATTTAGGTAAACGGGATAAGGGCAGGAAGATGATGATAATGACGATGGTGATCTTAGAGTGGAAAGGATATGTCTCGCAGCCGTTTTCTCATAACAAAATTAGCAAAAACATTAATTATTAACATAACAAAAACTTTTTAAGCCCGGTCTAAAAGCCCTCCGGATCACGGAATCCCCAAAATGTTAACTCACTGCTTTCCGCAGTAATCGCACTGCAACTTGTCCGAGCGATGCGACACAATATGCCAGCCCAGCTCGTGGTAAGTCGGGTATCTCTCGGAACACCGTGGGCAGACGATCTTGCCTTCAGAACGCCCTCCGTTGCTTTGGTGCTCAACTAGCTCCTGCGATGTTTGGAAGTTCTGATGGCAGCTTGAACACCTGCATATTCATATATTCATATTCATTTTATTTATTGCTACAGTTGGTACAATGGTCTTAACATATTTGTAGAGTTTCTCAACATGGACCCCGCTAGGGCACTACAATAATATATTATTCTAATTACATACTAATTTAAAAAAAAAACTGAAATAACTAATACTAAAATGAACATTTGAAAATCAATAGTTCAGGAGCCTTTTTATTGAAAGTAACTCATCTATTTTTTGATCTTGAAAAACTTACATGAATATGTTGGGTTGCAAGTGGTATGCCATGTGTTCTATAATCTTTTTCGGGTAAAAGTAATGGAACTTCCTCTCGCAACACGTCACATAACCTGGGACGCCGTGCCTGTCCTTATAATGCCTCATCAGCGATCTGAAGTGGAATCCCTTTTCGTGGCAGATGCAGCATTCCATCTTGTAAAAGAGTGTTATCTGTTTGTCTAGTGCGGCGCCCTGCTTGGCTGGACGCCCGTCTATCAGCACTATCGGATCAAGACTCTCGCTTGTAAAGTCAGCTGGTTCCGGCTTACCTTCCTTCTTGCTTACTTGTTTTTCTGACGGTGATATGTTAGCAGATGTCGTACTCAAAAGATTCTTGTCGAGTCTCTCCGCGTTAGCGAACTCCTCCAAAGTCATCGCCTCCATAAACTTCAAATCAGACGGCGATTTCTTCTTGGGAACAGGTTTCGATTTGTTCGGTTTCGCGTCCCCTTGTTGGAACTCCGATGGTGGCGTTTTGGGTTTCGGCAAAACCTTGTTTTCAATGTTCTGAACAGACAACGCAGCTATTATTGGATGCATCTTGTTATCTAAAGATTGTAATTCACGTTTCTCTTCTGCGGCTTTAAGTTTGTGGAAGTCGAGGAACTTCTGTGTCTTCTCGACTTTGACGGCGTATAAATGTAAGGCTGCTACTTGCTGTAGGCAGTCGTGGCATATTGCTTTTGGTAGACAGTCGTCTGTGCGAATCTGGAGGAAAATATTACTTAGATCAATTACTTAAACAAATCATTTCTTAAAAATATAGTTGGACGTTCATTCACAACAAAAGTTCTCTCTCACTTCTGGAGTCTACGACTAAACCATGCACGACAAGTGTTTGGACCGCTTGTCTACAAAACTGACTTATCGTGCGTTTTTACTTAAAGCTACTGAATCCTAGGTCTGCCTATCTAAGTTGGTAGATAATGTACACGCACAGTTATATCAAAAAGTCTTTTGATTTTCCTCTTCACCTCTGCACTGAGCGGCTTTAATTTCACCACGTCCGTGCATAAACACAAACGACAAGAGAGCTCTCGTACTATAGTTTTCTCCAAATTCGCAAAGTCATTCATACTGCTGATTTTAATAAGTTGTACATAAAAAATAAAAGTTTACAAAATGATGCTGGGAAACTGGGAAACGTTTATCTGTTCATAATAAAATACTATTTTTAACTCGATCCGATAATTTTATTAGATTGTGACAAATCCATGACTGTTGCTATTTTTTGTTCGCGTCAAAGGGCTGGTGTATTGTTTTGAATTAAAGAAGTGTTTTACAAAAATTAAAAAGGTTTGTTAGCTTTATTAGACTTCATCATAATATTGCGGTGCCGCCCGCCGGCAGTGAGAAAGGTCAAACACAGACAAAGGCAAACATTTTAAACGCGCGAGCCTTTTTAAGGGTTTATTTATGTGCGGACTCTAAAAAACGGAATCCAAGCGAAAGACTGTGAAACTAGATTATAATAAAATGAACCAAGTTCGCTGCAATTGTAATCTAGACCTTGATAACAGCTAAAATAGGTGCCAATCTACCATCAAACTTGTCCCAAAAAATTAAGGACAAGCGGAAGTCACCCATAATCTTTAAGAACTTTAAGATAAGACCCTGACCTCTTCATTCGGACTAGTCAAATAAGTGCTCATAGATACGTAGCGATTGAACCATATATAAGTGATCGACGGACCAGACACCTAACCCACGAGACGATTTCATTTAGATTACGCCGATAAAACTCCAGAGATAAATAATAGTAGGTAGGTTAGACCTACTCATGAACCTCAGATAAGTGCGTGGGATATTTCTGAGCCTTTCAAACTAGCCTATCAATAACTTACCTACTTAGATATCAAGAACTGCATCTAATCTTCAATTCATGCAATCATGGGAGTGATTTACACTGAGATTAGAAACTAAGTTGGGATTGTCCGACGAAGTTTGCCTGCGAGCTTTGAGAAATCTAAAGGTAAATCTTACGTGCCGATGAACTGATTTGTGCCGAGATGTTGAATCACAACTCCGCAGGCTAATGCAAATGGTCACTTCAAAGGTTCAGAATCGAATCAAATCCCCCAGTCTCAAATCGCCCCAACACCGGATATTCACACTAATGCAACTAATGATTCAACGAACTGTATGAATCTTGTCTCTCTTATCTTAATTTATGACTGGGGTGCGCAATTTATGCCTGGAAGATCATTGTCTACCTAAGTATCTAAGTAGTTTGCAGATACGCTTAGGTAATAACTAGAATAGGACTCTTGATTACCTTACTTACCGGTACTGAAATAATCGCGACTAGACTAGCAAATAATTGAAACAAATTTCTAGTTTAGGTACCTACTTACGTTCCGGTTACAAATAGTAAATACTATTAGAAAACATGTCAAAAATGTAGATAGATGAGTTGCAATCAAGCTTTGTTTGCGACTGCAGTTATTGGATGATCTCAAAGCCGCCATTTTACTATTTTCAAGTACCTAGGTATCTAACTGGGTAAACTGATCGTAGAAACTGAGAACAAGTATATACCTATATAAGTAGAAACTGATTGTAACAAAACTTAGGTAGGTAACTAATCGAGGGGCTGCTCAGAATAATATTGTAGCCTGCACTCTAACGTTCAAGTTGGGAAGGTGATTTAATAAAAACCGGCCAAGTGCGAGTCGGACTCGCGCACGAAGGGTTCCGTACCATTATCTATAAAAACGGCAAAAAAATCATGTTTTTTGTATGAGAGCCCCCCTTAAATATTTATTTTATTCTGTTTTTAGTATTTGTTGTTAGAGCAGCAATAGAAATACATAAACTGTGAAAATTTCAACTGTCTAGCTATCACGGTTCATAAGATACAGCCCTGTGACAGACAGACGGACAGACAGAGAGACGGACAGCGAAGTCTTAGTAATAGGGTCCCGTTTTTACCCTTTGGGTACGGAACCCTAAAAAGTATTCCGTTTTTGCAAACTTGATATGGAACACTTATGGGAAATTGAGCGGAGGCGCTTCGCGAAAGTTTGCGCGGTATAAATAGAAGTTAGTACCTATCTACTTACCTGCCGTACAAATAAGATGTACTTAAGTAGGTACTTACCTAGGCATATATAGTACTTTTATTATATCTAACTATTAATTTTCACACGGGTCTTTATCACGATTTCCTACGTTTAATTCATTTTTCCGACGTTTTGACTATGTTACAAATTAATAATAGTCATGGTCGAAGACTGTTGATAAATAAAGGCACAGCAGTGATAAAACTTAGCCTGCGTAATTGAATATCCTCCTCAAATCCTTCATCGAGAGGATAAATCAGTTCCCGTTGAAATACCTACTGTGATTGATGGCATAGATTGGGAAGTAATTTGCAGGGTATCGTTCGAAAAAGACAGTATCACTTGAAGTCAGATAAATATTAGGGTAGACGTATGAATACCTGCCTTCTATATTTTTTGTCAACTACCTTTACCTATTGGTAGGGGACAGCGGGCATAACGGGGTTACGGGGCAAAATGGTACCCCATATATATAAATAACTAAGGATGCTAGTTAGGTTCTAAGGTACCTAACTGGCTAAATATTATCCATTGCAGGTATATTGACATCCACTGTTAAATAATAGATACCTACTTAATTACCTATACAAAATCTAAGTGACTTGAGTCGAGCTCTTAAGAGAACTTATTATTTTATTTTCAGTATCGACAAAGTAGCCAAATTAGTTTTATGGGTAACATAAATTGAAGAGGCAGGCGTCTTCAAGATAATTTCTCATCAAAACTTTGTAATATTACCAAATAGGCAGTTAAAGGATTTGTTACGGAAAATATTCGATGAATGAATTCGTATTGTTTTTAACAGGTGTTTTGTTGGGAAAATCTTCTTCAAGTTGGACGTTCAAGGACGTTCCTAGATAGACGTTCAACCGACGAAAAAAGGAGGTTCTCGATGCAGCACATAAGGTATGTAGGTAGGTGTATAATATTTTTTTTTGTTTTTTATGTAAGTACCTACCTAATCTTCGGTACTCAAAAAATTCGTCGTTTATCTATTCGATGTTTTTTTCGGTTGTATGGAGAATATATCCAAAGTTGGTCCCATTAAAATTGTATTAAAACTTAAAAAAACTACTTGACTTTTCGATTGCTCGAATCATTTTCGTCGGTTTTCTGTTTAGCTTTCAAAACGTAATTATAAACAAGTAGGTACAAATATAAAGACAGACAATCTTGAAGAACAAAGCTCTGCAATCTAATTTAAGAACTTATGTCTATACTAATATTATAAAGAGGAAAGATTTGATTGTTTGTTTGTTTGTTTGTTTGCATCGAATAGGCTCCGACACTACTGGACCGATTTGAAAAATTATTTTACCATTAGAATCCTACATTATCCCTGATGAACATAGGCTATAGAATATTTTCAAAAACGTTAGGGATCCGTATGAAAACTTCGATAATGTAACCCAAGGTGTGAAAAAAAATCCAAATAAAATCCTTATATCGCGTACGCTGCGGAAATTGTTGACAATAGAGCAATGTAATGTTCTACAGTTTTATAGATATCATCAATACCTACAAAAAAGTCCAGAATACCATAAGTCTAACTATTAGGGATCCGTATGAAAACTTCGATAATGTAACCCAAGGTGTAACACCCGTGCGACGCCGGGGCGGACTGCTAGTTTGTAGATAAAATGTTGACTGTGCACATTCATGGACCTAGTTAATCCAACAATAATGAGAACGCACATTGAACCTTGGACTTGTTTAGAAAGCCTCTAAAAGCCAACCCTTTTGCTTCTAATAGATTTGTCTGGTAGCCACTAAGTTTCTTGTTCGAATTGTGGGTTGGTTGTGGTGGAAATAGGTCTGAGTTTAACCGACCTTGAAGCCCGGAACTCACATTTTTTTTTGCTTTAAAATATACGTTACTTCTACAATTCTTAAATACAATTTATTATCCTCTTAGATTTATAGAAATTAAATTCGACATAAAAGGGAGTCCCTGTAGGTTTATTTTGATATTTTCCAATTAGCACGTAGGTAAGTATTATAAACTAAAAACGGACTAAAAAATTAATACCTACCTACTTACCTGCGTACTAACTACTAAGACATTTTTTGAAACGCTGCTAAATAAATTTAAGGCACAGTTTTATACAACAGCCTGCTTAGGTAAAAAAATATATACTTACTGGTGGACATTTCACATAGCGCCATCTAGCCGGAAACTAAGCAAAGCTTGTACTATGGGAACCAGATAATTGATAGAATACCTACTAGATAAGTTTTTTTGTAAATACATTGTAAGTACCGACTTAAAATACATTTCAAGAGAATAGATTCATCGGTCGGAATTTCAGAGGTTTTCAAAACATTGTACATTTTATGCTAACACTGATTAATTAAATAATTTCCACCCGACGGTGCAGAAGCTAGTTTTCGAAGCCTCTCGATATTATCGTTTAGTACAAAAGTTTCATACCATTATTTCTAAAGAATTTATATTTCAATGTTACTAGCGGTCACCCATCCTAGTACTGACCATACTGGACGTCAATATACCCGAGAATAAGTTCCAAAAGAGCTGTTTCTATACAAATTTAAACAGAAATATCTAAACACGGCTTGGGGTCTACCTTTTTTTTTAATGATCCTTTCCTTAATGCTATGTGTCCTCCAGTGGTGCCAATCGAACAAGGTGAGGTGTCTGTTTATAATAGAGAAATAGAAAAATACCTTTTGACTCTGTCTCTGATAAAATTATACGAACTTTAATATACAAAAGCATCTTCTCAATACACCTCAATTGAATTCGCCTATTGATCTAATATTACCAAAAAAAAAATTTACTTTTGTTTTGATGAGAACATTAATTAAAGCTAAGTCCTTTTACAAAATTATTCATTAATTAATAATCTACCTAAATGCTTAAGTTCAATTAAATAATGATTGAATAAGAGACCCTTAGCTCGTTATAAAACACTTGATGCCAGTTTCTTATTTAACTTACAGAATAACATTTATTTTCAATGTTTTAGTTTAAAAAGCGGAAAATATTTTGTTTTATATTATGTAGGTTTATATATTATTGAAATAAACGATTTGATTTGCACTTAGCGACTTTTGCTTAGTATTATAAAATAAAGCTATCTGTAAATAAATAAAATATCTAAAATAACCCACTACGGTAGGCGACAAATTTTTTTTTTTTGCTTTTTTTACTGCCAGTTAAAATATAGGTACAAGGATCTACGAAAAGTCAGGTCTGACATGAGCATTTTACATTTCAAAATATTTACGTACCTGCCTACATTCGAAATGATAGTTAGGAATTGATATGACCACATTCGTCCGGAGACCGGAACATCGGTTCAGTCTAGCCATTTATAATTTAAAGGTAGAGTAAATTTTGCAGTAACTCTCCACGTAAGCGCTCTTAGCAATTCGAATTGCTGTAGTTTTTAGACGTGTTATCTTTGGTATTTTGGAGACTGACCAAAACCAGGCTATGTCCAAAAAGTAGATGCGTCTTCAACATTCTATGATATGGTATCTACCCAAATAAAAAAAAGGAAGATAAAGTTTATTTTATTACATCATCATGAATTTTATAAGTAGATCATTTTGATTTACTAAAGATTTTGTTAGTAAAATTGGTCACCACTCAGCAAGATGCTGCAACAGCAAAAGTGCTGATGCAGCTAAACATACCTACGTATTACGTTGGTATAATATAATGTTGGTAATCATAGTTATACGTTTTTATAAAAGATGACCAGTTATTGCATGATTTACGCTACCTTTAATGTTGACCTTCTTCAAAAAACGCCGACCCCAACTAGGTTGTCCGTAATGCTTTATTTAGGCATACCTAATATCTAAATATGTTTAGCGGTATATCTCAATGTAGTTTTTATTTCAGTTTCCTCAATATGACACTTTTTTTCGTTATCATCTCATCATAACTGTCAAACGACGAGTGTCTTGTCTTGACTGATTTCTGGGTAAATGATTGCTGAGCGTCTGCTTTCGTATTAGTTCTTGCATAAAAATCTAAAACAGGGCTAAGCAGTATACCTACTCATAGGTAGGTAGGTACTTGCAAGAATAACATTTTCTTTCATTATACTAGGTACTACTTACCATAAATATCTTGAAATAAATCTCCATCCATCATCATTTCTATATTTCTATGCTGCCGAGTGTTGTCACAAACCACACAGATACGATACACTTCACTAAGTACTTGGTCTTAATTTATGTTAATAAACCAATTCCCTGCCAAACACCATCATTCACCCCCGTTTCTTGCCTCCCAGGGCTGTCATTACCCGTACCATGGAGTCGCATACGTGCAGCGACCAGCAAATCGTTAAGTGGACAAGGTAGTTTCCCGCTTCGATTGAGCGACAACCCTAATTGCCTTTATACATTATGCGGTTTTTCGACGAGCAACCATCTTATGGTTTTTGTAACCTCCATGTCGCAATTACAGTTGTCTGTAATCTCTTTAATCTCGCTTGCAACCTACTTTCGAAGCCAAATTATACATTAAACATGTTCACGCAGACTGTTAGTGTTTCAATAAGTGCTTGAAATTAGTCATTAGGACGAAAAGAATCGCGGATTGTATGTTTTAGTTGAAAAATATTTTATCAAAACAAATTTTTGTAAAATCCTTCGAACCTTCGAGCACCATCATCAGACCAGCGCGCTGTCACTTGTCCAATAATGTTACATTGTCCTCGGAACTTGATAGGTACCTATGCAAAGTTTTAAACTCAATCGAACTATTTACTAAGGAGTTGGGTTGAACAGCTCCTGACTCCGTCATTATATATCGGTGACAATTATTACCTATTGTCACCGAAGTTACACAGGTATGCCAAGTTTCAGCTTAATTGGTTAGGGGAACTGGTTTAAAATTTAATTGCTAAAGACCTGCACATATCTACCTACTAACTATTATCAAGGTAAAAGTTAAGTAAAAGCTTGTAAAAAGCCTAATCTGTAACAGCTCTAATTGGCCTACGGACGTGAGCTTGGAACAAAAGACGCGTTTTGCTTCCAACACACTAAAAACTCGCAGTAGGTAGTCCAACTTAATATTTAATTGACTATTGTTTTAAAAAATGCCTGCTGTTATATGTATTAGGTATATATACCTTCCTACTGTTTGGTGGTGGCTGTAAAATATCTAAAAGTGTAAACGAGACTTACCCTCGTATTCAAGAACAACACTGTGAGAACACGCACCCACAGTGGACGAAATCTTTTTTCATAAACATCACTTATTTATGTGTTGAGCGGCACTATGGCGCACGCTACCGTGTGCGTTTAGAGCTCAACTTTGGCTAGAGGCACACGACAATGTGCCTCTAGTCACACTACGCAGTGTCGCACAACACATAAAGTGATTTTTATGAAAAAAGATTTCGTCCACTGTGGGTGCGTGTTCTCATAGTGTCGTTCTTGAATACGAGGGTTAATATTGTCCTCGAAATGATCCATTGTAATTGATAATAATCCTCATTGATTCTCATTCCATCATGGCTGGACCAATTGATCGTTTACGGAGGCAATTCAAGCGATTGTCAGTTGCAACACTTTTAACTACTTGATTGAAAGCTATTGATAGAACATTTTATTGATTAAACGTTTCGCTGTGTTATTGCGAATCATTCGGTCATACCTCTCTGGTAAATTAAAACAGTGGCTAGAAGCTAACATCAACCACCAGTTGATGATAGCTACATGGAACCATCTATCGAAGGTTCATCATAATACTTCAATGTATCTACCTATCGATCACGTAACCAATGAATTGCAATGGATCGTCTCGCGGACACTTTAAAGATACCTACAAATACAAATGATGAATCTTCTCACCGCACTGGTTCTATAAGCATATTACACAAGGTCTCAATAAGCCGTGATAGAGCTCATTTTGCGATTTAAAAAGTGGCTGAAAGATAAGCAAAATTAGATAACCAAAATATGTACATCATCGTTCGTAATTCATTTTTTAGGCAAAGTCATTGTGTATTACCGCCCGAAGCGAGATTTATAGAATACTAGCTGCCCGCCTCGGCTTCGCACGGGTGTAATAATGAAGATTATATTTTTTTATACCTTAGGTTATATTATTGCAAATTTCGTAAGGATCTGATTTGTTAGAAAAAAAATCCCAAGTCACTCGTTGATAATGTAGCTTTTAATAAAGTGAAAGGATTTTTAAAGTTGGTCCAGTATTTTTTAGTTTATCTACTATATACTAAAATACAAAAAAACATTTTCTCTTTATAAAAGTAGTATAGAAATGATACAAAGACCGAAAGGAAAAAACTTACATCTGTAGTAATTGAAATAACATCAATATTTAGTCTGATGTTAGAGTACCCACCACGATACGGGCTTTGAGACTTTATGATTATTATTATTAAGTACTAACAGTCCGCCCCGGCGTTGTACGGGTGTAATAATGATATTATGGCTAATTTTTTTACACCTTGAGTTACATTATCGAAGTTTTCATACGGATCCCTAATAGTTAGACATATGTTATTGCAGACTTTTTTGTAGATATTGATGTCCTCTTTAAAACGGTAGAATATTACTTTGCTCTATTGTCAACAATTTCCGCAACGTACGTGATATAAGGATTTTTTTTCACACGTTGGGTTATATTATCGAAGTTTTCATACGGATCCCTAACGTTTTTGAAAATATTCTATAGCCTATGTTCATCACGGATAATGTAGGATTCTAATGGTAAAAGAATTTTTCAAATCAGTTTAGTAGTTTCGGAGCCTATTCGATGCAAACAAACAAACAAACAATCAAATCTTTCCTCTTTATAATATTAGTATAGACCAAATAAACTTGTTATCTTGTCTAATTTTGTAATTTTATTTTCTGCTTAGTAAACATAACTTTACTTTAAGTTTAGTGAAACACTACATTCGGTTTTAAATACAGGGTTGACTATTTCTTACATATTTACATACACCTAAAATGTACCTACCAACTACTTGTATCACAAATCACAAAGTAAAGTTTCCATAGTCCCCACTTAAAGCTGAACACAACTTTGTTAAGTTACACACATATTTGGGTTGACTCAAACCGTTTGAGTGGGTTAATTGGCAAGAAACGTGCCCAAGCTGTCCACTTCCCGAAATTAACTTGGATTTGACTGTGTACGAACATTTACTTTTAGGATTACATGGGAAAAAGTGGATTATAGAATTCCACTTTTGAACTAGGTAAGTGTATTTTTTTGTTTGTGGTGTCACGTGTGGAATTCTTGGACGTGCCTCTGACTAATCCCATTAGACATCTTCGAAGATTTAAGCGCCTGGAGATAAGAGAGGGTGTCTACCGTACTTGGGGATTACGGTCGTGATCCAATTTTTTTACAACAAGCATTTAAAGTAATATTAAAACAGTACACTCTAGATAGCGGTGCAAAAGTGACAACGTAGTCATTAACATTTGTTTCTTAGCGTTGTCACTTTTGCACCGCGATTAGTATATACTGTTTCAATATTATCTGTGGTAAGGCCTCGGTTTATTTACGGATCATAAACATTAAGTTAACCAAGTAGAATTAATTTTCAAAGTTATTATAATTTTGATATGAAAAGTTTCTAACTTGACTGACACAATATTTACCTATTCTTAGCTTACTCTGCTTGTTGTCTTGTTTTCAGAAATAGCAACTTTTTTCAATGAAGTGAGCGAACAAACATTTTTGGTTTTCTCTGAATTTTCATAATAAAACGCAAAAAGTATCTATACTTATAATCATGTGTACGGATTTTTTTGCATAAAAGTATTCAGGATATTTTAAGATTTGATTTGTCTTTGTCTGTCTGTTTGTTTGACCGGGATTTAATCGAAATCTATTGAACCAATCTTACATATAATATTTTTATTTTTATTTGTTTGTTTTTGCAATATAATTCTGTCAATATTGAAATAATCATAGTCGCGATTCCATATTTTTTTGTTGCCCTTACTTCTGATTTTCCAACAGTACTTTTTAGGACAAATAAGAATTGCTGATTACTTTCCAAAATAAGTTTTATTATTCGGTAAGAACATAAAGGAAAGTAATTTGAGTCGCGTGAATAATTTGTGTGGAACTCAATTTTTTGATGTCTCATGGCAAATATCTGCAGATGTCATTAACTACTTTAATTAAATTCACTTTTTGATTTTCCAATTTGTAGTCGTTTTATAAATAAATCTAATAAAATATTCCATTTGATTTACGTTGTAAATTCTTTTAGTGCAGTCAACAGCTATCTTTGATTACTTTTTCAATCGACGAAAAAAGGAGGTTCTCAATTTGACACGTGTATTAAGTATACTTATATTATTTACTAGCTGCCCGTGCCCGCTTCGCTGGGGGACATATAGTTTTACGACTTCATATTAGAAATCTTAAAATTATCAGTGGTTCTCTAATATATTAAGCATGTTATTATACATATAAACCTTCCTCCTGAATCACTCTATCTATTAAAAAAAAACCGCATCAAAATCCGTTGTGTAGTTTTAAAGATATAAGCATACATACAGACGCGGGAAGCGGGAAGCGATTTTGCTTTATACTATGTAGTGATTTACTTTTAAAATAATTTATCTTTTATTGTGTAATTAAAGAACATTTCAAAGTTGGTCCCATTTAAATTATATTTATGAAGGACTCATATAATAAGTTCTTTAATAAAACATAAAAAAACGAATATCG
This sequence comes from Hydriomena furcata, assembly GCA_912999785.1. NCBI lineage: Eukaryota > Metazoa > Arthropoda > Insecta > Lepidoptera > Geometridae > Hydriomena > Hydriomena furcata. Next base: position 11,473,398 of record OU538824.1, read on the forward strand.
TCTATTGTTTTTCGATGGGTCTAAGCGTTCGTCGGTTTTCTTTTTAATTTGCAAATCGTTTCCAGTATCCATTCTTTAAAAAATCAAGAGTACATATTCTGCCAGTTTAATTTTAATGATCATCTGAAAATGTTTAAGGTACAGTAATTTCTCAAATCACTCTAACGAGAAAATCAGGCTAAACGTAATCTGTTTCCACCGTAGCACCGTAGCAGCATAGCGGCGTAGCGGACGTCGCTCGTAGCCCATTGCTACGCTCAGTGCTACGAGCGACGCCGCAGCCACCGCGCGATGACGCTGCCATCGCCAAACGCTAGCAACTTCCACACGCGTCGTTAAACGTTTATAACCGCTGTAAAAAAAATACTAAACCTACCTTTTGTTACACAAGAAATTATTATTTATTATAAGAAATCGGACACTAATTCAGTGATTATTATCGTTGTACCTATAGCTAAACTTTATAAGCTTTTAAGCTGTTTGAAATAAGTGAAAATGAAAGTGTTTACCCTTTGAACGAGCTTCCCCCGTTTTCAAAATGATCTTGTCGTATCTCGTCCGACAAGTGATTTGGATGGCTGCGTCGTTTCTCGTGAGAGGTAAGTTTCTCAAACTTTTCTTTAATACTTTTATACTTAGAACGAGTATTAGGGCATGCTAGTTTCTTTTTGTAGTTTATTAACTTGTATGTTGGTAAGAAGGTAATAATCTAATAATAGTAAATGGTACATGCTATGTGAACTTGCCTACAACCCTAAGTTGAGGCGACTAAAATAGCTTTCGACTAGAGAATTCATCATTTATACTAAAATAGTGGAAACCTCCGCGACTTCGTTCTCTTGAAGTTATTTTTAAACAAACTTCAACACCCGCTGTACCCCTTTAGGCGTTGAATTTTGGGAAATCCTTTCTTAGGGTGAGTTTCTACCTACGCGGAGCTGCGCTAAGCTGTGCGGAGCGGACCAAAAACAGCGCTCGATATTTTCAAACTCAAATATTTGAGCGCTGTCATTGGTCCGCTCTGCAGTGCTTAGTGCACACTCTTTCTTAGGCTCAGTCAATCAGTCAGTAACGCAAGATTTTTATATATTTAGATAAACTTACTACAAAATTAAGTATTTAGGCGTTGAATTTTGGGAAATCCTTTCTTAGGGTGAGTTTCTACCTACGCGGAGCTGCGCTAAGCTGTGCGGAGCGGACCAAAAACAGCGCTCGATATTTTCAAACTCAAATATTTGAGCGCTGTCATTGGTCCGCTCTGCAGTGCTTAGTGCACACTCTTTCTTAGGCTCAGTCAATCAGTCAGTAACGCAAGATTTTTATATATTTAGATAAACTTACTACAAAATTAAGTATTTAGGCGTTGAATTTTGGGAAATCCTTTCTTAGGGTGAGTTTCTACCTACGCGGAGCTGCGCTAAGCTGTGCGGAGCGGACCAAAAACAGCGCTCGATATTTTCAAACTCAAATATTTGAGCGCTGTCATTGGTCCGCTCTGCAGTGCTTAGTGCACACTCTTTCTTAGGCTCAGTCAATCAGTCAGTAACGCAAGATTTTTATATATTTAGATAAACTTACTACAAAATTAAGTATTTAGGCGTTGAATTTTGGGAAATCCTTTCTTAGGGTGAGTTTCTACCTACGCGGAGCTGCGCTAAGCTGTGCGGAGCGGACCAAAAACAGCGCTCGATATTTTCAAACTCAAATATTTGAGCGCTGTCATTGGTCCGCTCTGCAGTGCTTAGTGCACACTCTTTCTTAGGCTCAGTCAATCAGTCAGTAACGCAAGATTTTTATATATTTAGATAAACTTACTACAAAATTAAGTATTTAGGCGTTGAATTTTGGGAAATCCTTTCTTAGGGTGAGTTTCTACCTACGCGGAGCTGCGCTAAGCTGTGCGGAGCGGACCAAAAACAGCGCTCGATATTTTCAAACTCAAATATTTGAGCGCTGTCATTGGTCCGCTCTGCAGTGCTTAGTGCACACTCTTTCTTAGGCTCAGTCAATCAGTCAGTAACGCAAGATTTTTATATATTTAGATAAACTTACTACAAAATTAAGTTACCTGTTAGATACTTGCTTAATCATCGTAATTAGTTCTTTAGTTATTTTTTTTATTGTACGTACTTGAGTAGTAGGTACTTTTAATTATTATTCTTGTTTGAGCCTTCATCTTGTTCGATTGGCACCACACTGGAGCTCTACATAGCATTAAGGAAAGGATCAAAAAAAAAAAAAAGGTAGACCCCAAGCCGTGTTTGTTGCCTGATTCTTCTAGGCTTGGTCGCGTGCAATCGGCGTAGCTTCACCTAGTTCCTAAGACGTTCCAAAGTGATCCTTGTGATTTTATTGAAATAAATGATTTTTGAATTTGAATTTGAAAATTAGGTTTGTTAAAGCAGACATGGATATATATTGACATAACGCTGCGGGCTCTTATAAGATTCATAATCCTCATTGATTGATTAGTATGAACGGCCCATTATTTCAGTAAACTCCAAAGTATGGGGCTGGAGCTTTTGTCAGTAAGCTTTTTACACCCTGGGAATTAAAAGGATTCATTGGCTGGTTCCTAAGACGTTAAAAATAATAATGATGATTTAGATTTTTGATTATATGCAAACTATAAATCTACATCTTGGTACATCTACACTAATCTTTCTTATTTATATAAATGAACCAGCTGTCTAGACAGACGACCTGTCAAATTTTAATAATCCCACAGAAAAAAGCACTTTCTGTTTTTCCCTAACTTTTCGCCACTCTTATCACTTAGGGGTATAAAAAAATACCCTACGACCTATTTTCATACTTACCAAATATACACAAAAAAAACATAAAAATCGGTCTAGCCGTTTCAGAGGAATTTGGTTGCAAACACTATGTCGCGAGAATATTATATAAGTATTAGATAATAATTGCTGTTATTAGTCTCCAAAACTCAGAAACGGCGTGAAATAACATGGGTCATGTATATAAAATATGGAACCCTAAAAAACAGTTTTACTTGAAAATTACCTTTAATCTTCATTACACCCGTGCGGAACCGAGGCAGGCAGCTTGGCTATATGTTGTACCTACATACTTCACTAAATAAATAATTTGTATTTGTAATTTAGCTGGAAATTATACTAGTCTACAGTTATCTTCGCGTAATACCCGAATAAAACGTCTTTTATTGTTATCTTTAAACATCGGCCACCAATGGTTACAAAAAACAATTCAGAAGAGCCTTATAACGACTTTTAAACTGCAAGTACATAATTGAAGAGTTAGCTTTCCGACTCCAGCATCACTGATGTGTCATAACGGTATTTTTACGACATTTAAGAGGTCATTCTAGCAGCGACAAATTTGAAAAAGATATAAACGTATGAGTGGCGATAGAGACAACAACAGCGCAGACCCAATAATGACGAAATCGCTATTTCGTATTCTCCTGTTTCCTCCTTCAAAACTGGATCGATTTTAATATTTTGTCCAAAATAATAATAAGTAAGATGTATATATGTATATACATATATGTATGTATGTCTTTCTTTCATTGATTATATTCGTCAAATTTGTTCACTGGACGTCTAAAGCGGGTGGTTCAAAATGGCTCATTTTTGTAGATTTGAATGATTCCTAATTCTTATAATAACTAATATAAGGAGAAAAATAAGACATAGGGGCGTGCAGTGGTTCTCATAAATTGAACGGTAAACAAATATTTGCTCTAGTCTCATCATCCATGGAAGAAACAGCTCAATACGTTTGTATAGAAAAACGCCGGCCCAGGAATGCTCTTAAAATGGCGTCACACTTATATTTTTCAATCCAGGAGCTATATTTAGACCTTGAGACTCAAATGATTAGTTACAAAGAACTGAACTGCGACATTTGGCCGCGGTAAAAGTTAAATGTTACGAAATACATTGAAATCTGTCAAAATCGTAAAATTACATATTTTTGATAATCAAAGAAGAAATTACGTATTTCATGAAATTTCATAAAATGTTGAAACCCTTATTTGAATTATTTTGTTTTAGGAGTCTACAGGTTAAATTCTAAGAGTCTACTACCAACAGTCTCTGATATACCTACAGAGTATTTTTTTTGTACTAATGCTGGCCGAGTGGGAGGTATCTCGACCTTCAATCCGAAGGTCGTGGGTCCCGGCCTTTGATGCCATTGATGCATCAATAATGGATTTGTGTTGAAAAAAATTATAGGCGCGCTTATATCGCTGTAGAAAAACATCATAAAAAAATTAGGCTTCCATTAGACAACTTTAAAGATCCAAGCGCCAGGAGATCTCAGAAGATGGCTACCACAGGTATTTGGGAATTAAAGACGTGATTATATTTCATTTTCCATTACAATAAACAAATCCCTTAGCTAGCTTCTACTAACTTATTTGCTACAATTATACAGGGTGACAAATGATGTGAATACTGACAAGTGTGTTCTAGGAAGTAAGTTCGATGCGCTCGTGACATGATAATATTTACGAGTATTCCACGACCATCGTACAATACTCGTAAATACCTAGGTACACCTACACAGTATGTACGGTAAGTACATAACCAGTCTGCGCTCTTTCCGTCCTTTCAAGCAATTATTTAGACCGGCACGCTATAAATCAAAATGACAGTGGCCAATAACTGTCAACAGAAATACTTACCAAGGTGTAATAATACCCATTATTGGGACCAGATGTGGTATTCGGCAATAGTTGGAATAAACAATGAACACTTGGGAATGCTTGGAACCCACATCATGTCAAACCTTATTTATTTTGTTATGGGCCGACACATTTTCACAAATAAAACTAAAATAGAATATTCGGTTTTAGTTATCATATTTAACATATTACATTTGAATTTTATTTATGTTTCGGCGTTTCGGGTAACCGAGTGGTTTCAGTTGAAAATTTATTCAAATGAAGTTACATTAAATCTGAATTCAGCACCTAGTCTAATCCTACTGTGTTGTCTTTTAATTTATTTATTACTTCAACTCTCTTCAAATTATATTAATTTTGTTTTATTTAACAGACATTGTAAGTGTACTTTTGGAACAAAGGAAATTACAGCGATGATTTTTATTTTGATTCAGGATGTGTACGAAGCACGAATGACTGGCCCTGTATCCAGCATTAGTTAATTGACCTGTTTGTTAATAGGTTTAACAACCGACTTCGACAAAAGGCGGAGGTTCTCGATTTTGGGACTATCACTACATAGTATAAAGCAAAGTCGCTTTCCGCTTCCCGCGTCTGTATGTAATATGTAATATGTATGTATGTATGTTTGCTTATATCTTTAAAACTACACAACGGATTTTGATGCGGTTTTTTTTTATAAATAAAGTGATTCAAGAGGAAGGTTTATATGTATAATACATGCATAATATAGTAGAGAAACACTGATAATTTTAGAGGTTTCTAATGTGATGTCGTAAATAAACACATTTTTTTGCGCTTACATTGCAAATGCTGGCTGAACCCCACGAGATATATCAAAATAATGTACTACAGTATTGTATACCTTAAAAACGTCTACAAAAAAGTCCACGATGGTATTAGAAATGTCTTACGCACAGCGAAGCGGGCACGGGTCAGCTAGTGTTTTTATATACCCCATTGTTTTTAGGATGCTTGGGTGTTTGTGCTTCCATCACGGCCTTAGATGAAACTTGAATATACCTATACATGCATATAGGTAAACAAAACATACATAGCTTATGTACAAGAATAATAAATATGATATTTTTTACCATGCAAGCGAAGCTGCGGGTGTAAGCTAGTACCTTATGAATTATTGTTATGTTAATCATATGTTCATGTATCACTCATTTGTGGTATGAATCGCTATATATTTTTGCTTCGCTTTCATGATCAATAAAACTCCTTGTAGGTACGAGTACTATTGCAGAAAATATAAAACAAAATCGCTATATACAGGGTGATACAAAACTACCCGTAAAGCCGAAAGGAGGTTAAATGGGGCCTTTTAAGGAATTCATTCACAATATTTATGAACCGTAGTAACGCAGAAAAAAAAAAGGAAATGATGAATGAAAAATAGAAAAAACCGGCCAAGTGCGAGTCGAACTCGCGCACGAAAGGTTCCGTACCATTATCTATAAAAACGGCAAAAAAAAAACATATTTGTTGTATCAACACACCTTAAATATCTCACATACTTACCTTAAATATTTATTTTATTCTGTTTTTAGTATTTGTTGTTAGAGCAACAACAGAAATACATAGTCTGTGAAAATTTCAAAGTCTAGCTATCACGGTTCATGAGATACAGCCCTGTGACAGACTGACGGACAGACAGACAGACGGACAGCGAAGTCTTAGTAATAGGGTTCCGTTTTTACCCTTTGGGTACGGAACCCTAAAAAACTATTAAAGTAGACAATTATCAGGTAAAATAGGAGATAAAGAGGCCTTTCAGTTAAATAATCTGGTTCCCTGACATGACAGCTTACTAGGGTTGACAAAATTATAATTAATTATATTTTTTACGTGATATTTTGTAACACGTTGTATAGCAATAACTAGCACGGTTTTTCGGTGAAGATTTAAAAAGGGGTAAAGGTCAAGCGGGGTATCATTTGAAAGGTCTTGATTTGCACAATGTAGACATCGATACGGAACCCTCGGTGCGCGAGCCATAATCGTTATACCCTTTTTCCTTAAAACAACTTCTTATGAAGAACTAGCTGACAGCTGTAGCAGCCGCCCCGGCTTCGCATGGGTGAAGTAATGAAGATCATAGGCAAAAATGTACCTACATATTATAATGTTGGTAACATTTTTGCAATTTTTTTTTGAAATAAAATTATGTTCGTTCATGATGTAGCTTTTAATAAGTGAAATCATTTTTCAAATTAGTCCAGTATTTTTTTAGTTTATTCGATTCTGGTAGGTACAAATAAATATACCTACAAAAATACAAATAGGTACCTTTACGTATTTGCCCTCTCCGTATTATTAGAGTAGATAAAGGTCATATTCGCAGTTATTTCTTTACTTACCTACCAAACAAAGTCAAATAAGAGTTTTTCTGTGAATGTATCAGAATATCTCATTAATAAGTGATCGACAAATTGATAAACGCCAAGAGAATACCAAATCAGTTCGGTAACTCAGTTGTAATACTAAGTATCTAGTAAACTTCGAGCCGGGATTTTCGAAACTTTTATAAGTGCGCTACTTTGCTTCTTTATTGATTAAAGAGTTTTTGACGTGTTACATACGTGTTGCATGTAAATTTATGCAAGTTTATTCTTTAGTAAACCGGTCTAAATGGATCCGATTATAATGATGTATGATTATATTATAGTATTCTTCTTATAAGCGGCGATGGGCTTGCAACCTGTCACGTATGGAATGTACGTAAAATGGGGGCATGTGCCAAATATAATGTTTTGACGTGTCTCTGACTACCCCTACTAGATATCTTCAAAGGATCTAAACGCCTGGAGATTTGTCTACCGTACTTGGGAATTACAGTCGTGATCCTATTTATTTTTATTTTATTTTTATTTACTTGAACCCACATTATTCTACAATGTGGGTTCACGATCATCCAAAAATCACATTTTGGGAGAACTTTTTGCTTAAGCCGGTTTTTGAGTTGAAAAGTTGTAGAAGAAACATTGAAAACTTTATCTGTTCATGTTCAGTTGTGGTGTATAGCTGTATAGGGTGTATTTTAATTTATGTAGTTGTAGGTATATACTCGTATGCATTCTCATCTAGCATAGATAGTTAGAAATTAGCTAATATCAAGGTAATTTGTTTAAGGTGATAAGTGACGTTTTTGACTTTTTGTATGGGCTGAGTGTACCCGGATAAAACGGAAAAAGTGATAAATCTGCATTATCTTGAAAACCATCAAATTTAAAAAGAAACTATATGTAATTTACTTAGCTAGTATGATTATCTAACAAATTATATAAAAATGAACTGTTTAGCTATTCATAGTTCTGATTAAAACGAAAAAAGTTTCACCAATCGTGTTTCTGTCTGTAATTTATCTAGATTATATCCTTAAGTTATCTTTGTCATAAAAAACAAAACTGTATGTTTTGCGGTTATTGAGAAAAAACGATTCTGCATTTATCAAAAACATTTATTGCTTGTCTTAAACAAAATAATAAATTACAGCGATGATTTTTATTTTGATTCAGGATGTGTACGAAGCACGAATAACTGACCCTGTATCCAGCATTAGTTAATTGACCTGTTTGTTAATTGGTTTAACAACCGACTTCAACAAAAGGAGGAGGTCTCAATTTAGGGGCTATGTTTTTATATATACAATTTTTTTGAGGATGCTTGGGTGTGCTTTTATCACGGCCAAACGATCATATACTTACAAAGCATTTTTTGTTGTGGTTTCAAAGGTCGTATTAGATATTAACAATGAGTCGTGTGTATAATTGCGGCAATTGTTAGAAACAGAGCTCGCTATATTCCTGACGTTTGACCCATTAAACAAGTCGCAAGTTATGAGTCGGAATAAAATAATTGTTGAAAATGTTCCTTTCCTTTTGTTCTAAAATAAAATAAAGGTTGTTGTGAAATTATATTGTTAAACTTTTTGACTTATTTGATTGGACTCGTAGTGAAATGTTTGGTTTTTTGAATGGGCTGAGTCTACCCGGATAAGGCGGAAAAAGTGATAAAACTTCATTTTCTTGAAAACAATGAAACTTAAAAAGAATCTGTCTATAATTTACTTAGCTGGGTATGATTTTATAACAAATTATATCAAAATGAACTGTTTAGCTATTCATAGTTTTGATTAAAAACGAAACTGGTGTTTTTGAAGAGCCAACTTTGGAAAATAAATATATCGAGAAAAGTTTCACCAATCGTGTTTCTGTCTATAATTTATCTAGATTATATCCATAAGTTATCTTTGTCATAAAAAACAAAACTGTATGTTTTGCGGTTATTGAGAAAAAACGATTCTGCATTCATCAAAAACATTTATTACTCGTCTTAAATAAATTAGTATAAATATTGATCGTGTTCTATACGCTCATACAGCAAATGTTTTATTGAGTTCAGCTGGGACCTTAAAAATCTTTGGTTGAGGATGGCACATCACACAGCCCATCAATTTCTCATCATAATATCATCGATACAAGCACGATACCTGGTTGTTTTTTTTTAGCTCTTTTGGCCGCCATATCTGAATTTGTACTTTAGTTGTGTAATAATGATTATCAATAAAACTGTAGAAGAGTTAAATTCTGTACATTGAATAAAAACTAAAAAAAACTCCTAGGGGTCTTCATAAAACTTGCGTATATTCCGCGGTTACCCATCTCCATTCAAGCCATACCATAGCCATACTCATCCAAAATAATCACATTTAGAAATGTCTGTCACCCAGCGGAGCGGGCACGGGTTAGCTACAAAAATGTATCCAAATGTAATATTCGAACTTGCGTTTCTTCAAAACTTAATCTATAGTTATTTTCAGGTATCGTCTGCTGTGACGATGAATACAGACTGGTGAGGCAACTGATGCAGCGATACGATCCTTCAGTGCGACCAGTTGAAAACTCCTCGCACCCACTGCTGGTGACTTTTGGGGTCTCGTTGCATCACATCATCGATGTGGTAAGATTATCATCAGCTACCTTATACCAACTTGTACTTACTTTTATAATTGGGAAATTTTAGATCTCATTATAGAGTAATACGCCAACTTAAAATAACTAAAGACTGACAACATAATGCTATCAAAAACATAACTTGTAAAAAAGCCAAGTCTCGCAACGCAACTCAGTTCTTCTACCGTAAAAAGTTGTGAGATCCATGTAATACCAAGTCGGTTAATTTAATCAGTCCCTACTTTAAGGGCCCTTCTGTCTTAAGTTATTATGTAAAGGTTAGCTAATTACGTAATAACATAAGGCAGAAGGACCCTTAAAGTAGGGACTGAATAAATTAACCGACTTGGTATTACATGGATCTCACGACTTTTTACGGTAGAAGAACTGAGTTGCGTTGCGAGACTTGGCTTTTTTTACAAGTTATGTTTTTGATAGCATCTCATTTATTTTTGTAGATAGTCCTAGTTTTAAGAGTTCCGTACCCAAAGGTTAAAAACGGGACCCTGTTACTAAGACTCCGCTGTCCGTATGTCTGTCCGTCTATCTGTCACAGGGCTGAATGAACCATGATAGTTAGTCAGTATTTTTTTTACAGATGATGTATTTCTGTTGCTGCTATAACAACAAATACTAAAAACAGAATAAAATAAATATTTAAATGGGGCTCTCATACAACAAACGTGATTTATTTGCCGTTTTTTATAAATAATAGTACGGAACCCTTCGTGCGTGAGTCTGACTCGCACTTGGCCGGTTTTTTTTCCTTTCCGGTACCTTCTACTATCATTCCGTTGACCATTTTACAAGTTACCTTTGAACATAATCATAACAAGGTGCCTAACTGCAAATGTAACTCTGTAATCCTATATATTTATATGGGGTTACAAAGTTATTTATGCAGTCGGTATATCTAGAAAACTGGATCGAAATTGCAAAATATTTAGGTTTTTCCTTGATTTATATACAAACCACTAATTGTATTCAAAATTTGAAGCTTCTATGTCTGCTAGAAGTGCCTTAAACTTTTGATGATCGGTCAGTCAGTGAGTGAGTGAGTGAGTGAGTGAGTGAGTGACAAAATAGGAAACTTTGACTAGTTATAATTCTTAAACTACTGGTTCAAATTGAATAAAATTTGAAATATACCGAGTTTATTACTATGCCTGCTTGGTTACTGAAAATTCAGGCTTCTAGTTTTATCCACAACGAAGTTATAGGGGGTCGAAAATGGCCTGAACTGCTTCGAGAAAAGGATGGTACGGCCGTGCCGATTTTTGCTAGACTTGGCGGGGGCACTGCCGTGCCCCCAGATTTTTTAATAAGCCATTTTTTGATAAGTCTGATTTGACAGTCAGCTCATATATTTATGGATAAATATTTATTTTGATCACAGTAATTTTTTTTTAAATCAGCAATTGTTCATTTCAATTTATGAACAACATCGTTTATATATATATATATATATATATAAAAATCAATGCCACTTTTCGTTGTAATTTTATAACTCAAGAATGGGCTCACCTATCCAAACCAAATGTTTAGGCTTTGTTCAGACTATTAAGTAGATGGTTTATATGAAGTTTGCACAAAATCGGTAGAGCGGTTCTTTATTTATCACATATTTTGTAACAGATGAATTCAATAAATGGCGGATCATTTTGTAAAAAGGGATTTTGCTGTCAATCAATTATTGAAATTTGACAGGACAACGTCTTTCACGGGTCGGCTAGTTATGCATATAATAAATCCATTGAGATCACACAAGTACTAGGTACGTTTAACTTAAAAAAATAAAAATAAAACCACATTTGATTCCACCGAAAAGAACCAAGTTATAATTTCGTTGCCAATGTTTTTTTATGCTCCATCCTCGAAAGTTGAACGGATTGTGAACCCTTCAACTATACACCAAACCTTTTCGTATAGTAGCAGTAATACTTGTAGGTTTAACAAGTTGAGAATTGGTTGTAAAGGCATGACATACGAGTATTATTACCTACAACCGAATTGAGGTGGTATTTATTTTGGGTACAAAATTTTATTCCTTCAGTGATGACTCAGATTAATTTGTAACGGGTGGTTCAGTTTTATTATTTGACGTGTGGAGAATGATCCCATATAAATTGTATCCATGCAAGATAAGTAGTTTTCCCTAACTTAAAAAATAATCATTTTTATGTTTTTTAAACTTATTAACACCTAATTAAAAAAAAAATAGGATCACGACTGTAATCCCCAAATACGGTAGACATCCTCTCAGATCTCCAGACGCTTAGATCCTTTGAAGTTGTCTAGTGGGGGTGGTCAGAGGCACGTCCAAACATTATATTTGGCACATGACCACATTTTGTAGTAGTTAGCATTCCATACATAACAGGTTGCAAGCCCATCGCCGCTAACACCTAATTATAGAGTTACATTTTTCATAATCTTTTTATCGAAAATTATTATATTTTTGTATTGAATATATTTTTGTTTGTCATTGAAATTGTAGTGAATGCCAATGCATTAAACCATGGATTTTCAAAGAGCTTTTAGATGAAATTCAATTTAAATCTCAATATATTCCAATCAAATTAAAATGAATTAAGTAAATCGATATTTATCCGTTTAGGTTTCAAGAAACACACATTAATCGAATTTAATAGAGGAAGGAGGAATGATAGAGGAAATAGTCGCTATACCTGCACTTAAAAAAAATGTCATTGAGTATAATCTGAAGTACGTCTGAACAAGCTCACTTCACTACATAGTATAAAGTTAAAGTCGCTTTCCGCTTCCCGCGTCTGTATGTATGTATGTATGTATGTTTGCTTATATCTTTAAAACTACACAACGGATTTTGATGCGGTTTTTTTTAATAGATAGAGTGATTCAGGAGGAAGGTTTATATGCATAATAACATGCAACCCGTGCGAAGCCGGGGCGGGTCGCTAGTATTGTGATAAATCGCATTTCGTACAGGTTGCAAGCCCGTCACCGCTTGTTTTTCTTGACAGTTTTTTTTACGAAACAATCTGTTCCCTACTTCCTTCTTGGATGATGGCATTATTTATAGTCTAACTAACCAATAAATTGATTGATGATATGACAGCTAACATACAGTCAAAACGCGTTATAATGTTGCCATATCTATGTACCTGTATACCTGTGTTTTTTACGCTCAGATTGTCAAATGAACTGTGAATCAAATAACTCTTTCATCATCTCCATGCCCTTACCCACTTCATGTGGAATCAATCAAATCATATTCATTAATGCTCGTATTTGAAACGGTTATTTATCGCGTACTTATAATACTTTCTGTTCGCGAAAGAAACAATAATTGAACATTAATGATTATTATTATGGCATCAATTTATTATGTATATTTCTTACTCTCTAGTTCACTAGTTCACTGATTGGTATTAGCTGTATAATTTTTTTGTACTATAAATTCGTAATCCTAAATCGAATTATTGCTTGTTCTAGCTAGATCCATATCTTTTGTATTTTTAGTTTCAATATTAAATATTTTTATTTGTTTTACTTATTTATGTGGTATTTTTTATGGTCAAGTCCATAATATATCATAAGAATATACCTACCTACCATAAGTTATAGAATTAAGTATTACAAATTGGTAATGCTATTTTTCAGGTAGGAAATAGAAGTCAATATTTGTATGAACACTGTGTGATATTACACGCTTACGCTCTCAAAACATGTGCGTAAACGAGTGCTTTGATCAATCAAGCTGTGGATCAACGATATCCCATTTCATTATACATAACCACACACACAAATATACATACACACATACACACACACACACACACACACACACACACACACACACTCACACACACACTCATACACACTTATGCACATTTTTATCTATATTGTTTCTACCAATTGTAATTTACAATGTTTAATAGTTTTACCACCGCACAAATAACTCTAAAAATAGACCTAAGCAAGAGCGAAATCTCCTATGACAAGTATTTTTTACATAAAAGGAGATCTCATCATTGTTCATAATATTGTACTTTTGGAAACGCCATAAGAAACATTTATTATTATTATTATTATTATACCTACCTATATCTACTAGTTATGCTGGATAAAAAAGTAAAGCCCTTACTCAAGGATATTAAAAAAATGGGCGTGTGAAAGTTAGGGCCGACTAGCTTTATTTCCTTTCCAATGCTTTATTATTGTAGGTATACCATACCTACCTCGGTGTGGGTAGAGATTACAGTTTACGTTTGAGATATGTGAGGTTCGAGGAGAATAGGATTCAAAGTCAAAATGTATTTATTTCTGTAAAATCACACGGTTCAAAATATTATCCCACAAAAAAGTAAATTATTATTCATTTTTACGACTTTTATAGGCAGCGGAATAGAAGTAGTAGAATGTGCGAAGAACAGGTCTTGCTACTTTCGGTAATAAATTTAGTCAGAAATGAAAACATTAGGTAATTAGTATGAATTAGTATAATAACTTTATCATTGTGAAGTAACCAAAGATTCTGACATTTAGAATTTATTATTATTAATCCTTATTGTTCCTACGAACTCGTCATTTCCTTATTTTCTGGTAATTTTAAAATAGTGTTGTATAAATACTTGTTGGTATAAAACTATACCGCTTCTCTACATTTTGTCACCAAAGAGGTATTGCTCACCGGACGGTGACAGGATGCAATGAAACTCGACGCTCCGAGGAAAATTAAAACTGTCTTGGCACTGGCAACCAATTAAACTGCTAGAAAAATAGGCATCCCCCATAGTGCTGAACTCTGGGTAATTAACCTATCCAGACTGCAGCGTAGTCTGTTACTTTCACAGTATTTGAGTAAACTCAGATGACCCTAAATAAATAAATATCGGTGGATATTTCCTTGCTCTGTTGCTGTGTGACAGAAAGGCAAACCCAACAACCTAAAACCACAGTTTTGCATTTATAATACTGACGCTCGATTGCTCACGAACTTATGCGTATACGAGTGTGTTAAAAATTGTATCTTACGCATTCACAATATTATAGTAGGATTATTTTGAAAGTTTTGTAAGTAGGTACATTTTAACTGTGGATTGAAGCTGATGTAACGAAATCTAACAATGTAGTATAGCATTGCTGCAAATATACGCTACGCTACGAGGCAAATGGCGAAGGCTCCAATCATCGTGATGATGTTCAATCTAATTAGCCGGGGCGTCCGTGCTTGTTCAATACTATCGCTAGATAGAGCAGACAACTAAACGAACATTGCTCTATAAATAAATACATAAAAAATAAATAAATATTGGCGGACTTTACACACAGCGCCATCTAGCCCCAAACTAAGCATAGCTTGTACTATGGGAACCAGATAACTGATAGAATACTTATATACTTTTTTTTTTTTTTTGTAAATACATACTTATTATACATAGTAACACCCAGACACAGAACAAACATCTATGTTCATCACACAAATATTTGCCCTGGGTGGGGATCGAACCCACAACCTATAGCGCAGAAGGCAGAGTTACTACCAACTGAGCTATGAGGCCAGTCAAACTAAAGTGATAATTAATGTGCGTGTGTGTACTATTATATATAGCAGATGGACCTTTGTAGGTACAATCAGTACGTACAATCAGACATTAAATATACCGCTAGTAAAAAATATATGTGATAGTAAAACTCGACAAAACAGAGATAAATGATACCAAGAGCAGAATTGTTACGCTAAATTTCAACATGACTTCCAATATATTTACAAAAAGGACAGAAAAGGCAATCTATCTCTATCACACACAAGACGGTCGCCGCTTTTGTTTTTGGTCACGCGGAAATGTTTTGTGAGCTAAAAACGTTTCGAAAGTGGATTTTAGAAATATGATGTTGTGGAAATGCGGCCCGGAAATTAAACCAAATTGTCACAAACTCAGACAAAGTTGGTGGCGTCTGGTCGTAAAACTACAGTAAGTCGAATTCTCTGTAAATGGAAGTCTAGGGTTCGTATTCTAAAACTGTACTCAAAGTAAATTAAAATGCATAATTAATTTTCTTTGCGTTGATTAAAACATTGATTAGTATGGTTATTTTTTATAATGAACTAACTAGTTAATGTTTTTGTACTTAACCGAAACAAAACAAAGCCTCCTTCTTTTTTGGAAGTCTGAAAATAAAGAAAATTGGCGTAATCTCGATTTTCGAAACATGTTTTATTTGAATCTCAATTTGTGTGAAATTAAATGATTCCCACAAATGGTGCCTGCGAATAATTGAATAGGAAAATTAATAATAATCGTTTTGTGTTTCTTAATAATTTTAGCCGTTTCCGAGAAAATAATTCATTTTCTCAGAAATTTCGAATTTTCGTTATGTAATTGAGTATATGTTTTGAAATTAGTTACGGTAAAGTAACTTATTTAAAACATGTAATTCGCTAGGCCACGTGATGAAAATAAAGTTAGGAATGAAGGTGTACAGGTTGAATGTAGTACATAAAAGAAAGAAGCGATATGGGTGGACTGTGTGAAAGAAGACATGGATGAGAAAGGAGTGAGTAATGAGATCACGGCTGATAGAAGACAATGGAAAAATAATACATGTGATGCCGACCCCACTTAAATGTGATAAGGGCAGTATGATGATGATGATGATAATGGTGATTAAGGCAAAAGGCTTTGCTATTTCAAAAATGCGTATCAAAATAATATTTCAGGTCGTCAGCGAACAAATTCATATTTCCAAACGAGCCTTCACGTTTCAGTAGTTGAGTTGCGTTACCTAACTTTTGTTTCAAAACATTTTGTTGAAAAACAAACTCTTGTATTTCATTCAGCACAGGTGGATTCGTATGCGAACCTAGCCTCACTGCTCAGTTGGTGGTACTTCTGCCTTCTGTGCGTTCGATGTTCTGGGGGTTCGATCCCCGCCCTGGACAAACATTTTTGTGTTTATTTACAACAAATAAGTAGTATACCTATGTATTCTAGTATTATCTAGATCATGGAAAACTTTGAAGTACAAGCTTGGACTATTTATATTAATTTCAAAGGTACATACGAGAAACATTGCATAATAAATACCTCACTGCTCACCTACTTAATAGGGCCTTGAAAGCTTATGAAATATTTGTTGTATTTATGAATCTTTACTTATTTTTTTGGCACGTTGTGTAATTTGATTCAGTTATTTCAGAAAGTCAGAGAGATCTCCGCCGAACTTTTAAGAGTTTTTCAACTTTGGGTGGCATAATAAAATATGTAATAAGTTATACATTGTACAGACGTTGTCAATGCTAGGTAAGAAACTCTGGTATCGAAATGAACCTTCACACCTCACACTTTTAACAAATACGATCAGAATATTTTACATGAATTTACGTGCCAAAATAATAAAATACTCCGACTGGCTTCCAATTAAAAACTTTTAGCACCACCTACAAGACTAGCTTCCTATTATGAATACACCCCCGAGATTGTGTTGGAAAACTCTACCTACAATCTATTTTTCGGTAGAGCCATATAAGACTAACGGATAAGACCACTCATTTCAATTACAATAGACCAGACCTAACTCTCATTGATAAAGCCAATAGCACTACTCATAGATAAAGTAAAGCTCTCTAAGTACCTACGAGTATGTCGACTTGAATAATGGAGAGGACTATGAGCCCTTCTGTACTGTAAGTTGTGTGTTCGAGTCCCATCACAGTAGTAGCATGCATTTTCGAATACCTTCAAATGTTTATACCTATAGTTAAAAAATAATATACACACACATCACGCACACACACAAACACACACATAACACACATACACACAACACACACACGCTCATAAACACTCTGGTTAAGTTTCCTTTTATTTAAAATTAAAACTTATTATTGTTATAAATAAAAAAGTGATAAATTAAAAGTTTAATTGTTATATTGTCAGGAACGTCTGGTTCTTCAACTAGTCCTAAGGACGGGCACTGAAAAGCGCGACACAGTTTTTATACTAATGCATTTTACTGTGTTCATTGTTTTTATTCACATGTACTTATGTTCACTGAAATAAATAAATAAAAAAGTTAAATGAGATCATAATAGGTATCTACTCGTAAAATATAACCTACATAAAATTGATCGAGGAGTGAGTGTTGAGATGACCTCTGATGGAGGGGAATGGAATAAGAACACCATGATGTGCCGACCCCACTTAAGTGGGATAAAGACAGGAAGATGACGTTAACGTGAATATAATTACAAAGATTTTTATAACATTACAAAGATTACCAAGTGATATTCAAACCTACGACCTTTCATTGGATAAAATCTTTGTGATTCACCCAGTCCCATTTAGGTAAGCGTTGGACATTTCATTATTGTGCTTGGCTGAGCAAAGTCAGATCAGAGTAACGTTTATTTTAGATGTAAATACAGACACGGCTAACTCAAGAGCGCGGCTTTGGGTAAGTCACCGTTGAAATACGAGTATTAGATGTTCTATGCCATTGAGTAAGTACCTACCGTCTGTTTATCTGGACCTTATTGTGTCTCACCACAAATGCTTCAATATGCTAGCGAAGGTCACTGTATAAAAACGATTAAGAGCCCTATTAAGAGCCAGTGAATACCTAGGTATGTTACACATGGGTCCTCATTATAAATTGGACCAGTCACAATAGAAATGTGGAAGCAACAATGAAGGCATTCACCCACGAACTGTCACCATTAAAATTTTTTTTTTACGTACTTATCCGCTTCTTTCAATCTATTGAAGGCAGGTTTCCCTTAAACTTGTATCTCTTAAAGAGAGTATAATTCCAATTGTATCTATAGTTACGGGTAAGTGGAGTTCATGCCTCGATTATAATTAATCTAATCAAGACACGGTTGGGAAATAGATAAGCGTGTCCAATTCTGTGTTCGTTGAGCATAATAGCTTTTATTATTTACGTTCACATCTTATATTACTTTTCGGTTTAGGATCTAACTGCTTTTGCTCTATCATGAGTCTTTATAGGAGATAAGATGTTTCTCGAATAATTTTAGAGTAGAGTAAATCCCCAGAAATTGTATTTTAGACTAGTATAACGATAAGTTCCGTCAAACGATATTTATAATTGACTAGCAGTCCGCCCCGGCGTCGCACGGGTGTAATAATGATTTTATGGGTAATTTTTTTACACCTTGGGTTACATTAACCAAGTTTTCATACGGATTTCTAATAGTTAGACATATAGTATCGCGGACGTTTTTGTAGATATTGTCTTCTTTAAAATTGTAGTACATCACTTTGCTCTATTGTCAATAATTTACGCAGCATACCCGATATAAAGATTTTTTTGGATTTTTTATCACACGTTGGGTTACATTATCGAAGTTTTCATACGGATCCCTAATAGTTAGACATATGGTATTACAGACTTTTTTGTAGATATTGATGTCCTTTTTAAAACTGTAGTACATTACTTTGCTATATTGTCAATATTTTCCGCAGCGTAAGCGATATAAGGTTTTTTGTTTTTTTTTTCATACGTTGGGTTACATTATCGATGTTTTCATACGGATCCCTAACGTTTTCGAAAATATTCTATAGTCTATGTTCATCACGGATAATGTAGGATTCTAATGGTAAAATAATTTTTCAAATCAGTTCAGTAGTTTCGGAGCCTATTCGATGCAAACAAACAATCAAATCTTTCCTCCTTATAATATTAGTATAGAAGTTACATTGTGGTTTGAACTCAACCTTAATCGCAATCTAAACTCATCTTCAGCCGACGGATGACGTATTATTTGTCATAGGTGTGACTAAAGGTGGGTCGTACTTGTGTTTTGACGTACCAGGTCTAATAAATACCACCTCCTTTAAATACCAGGATAAAATACTTTAAAGTATTTGGTTTCAGCCCAACCAACTCGTAAACCCCCAGTCGTAAAATACTATAAAGTATAAAATACGTTGAAGTATAAAAACACTTTCAAGTACAAAAATATTTTAAAGTACAAAAATACTTTATACTTTAAAGTACAAAATACGCGTTCAAACTGTGACGTCATACCTGGTACGTATTTTTTTATGCCTAAACCAGGTTTACAAGCCTGGTCGAGTAAATACGCACCACCTCTAGGTGTGACATGTTGTCATGCCGGTTTGCATTTCTGAGCATTATTAATGTGTGTCTACTCAAGTATGAAGCCAATTTCAGTGGAAACTTGAAATTGGTCCGTAAACGTCTAGGTAATAAATAAATTCACTGGCTGCTTGTGTTCACAGCCCATTAATACTGCAACACGTTTTATTGTGTACATGCAACGGTTCTTAGGAGTGCCTAATTAAAACTGAAATAAATTGAATAATAGTCTTGGAATAGACTAAACGACTATTACAACTTTCCAAACTAGAACTATGAGGTTAGGGTTGTCAGGGCAACGTCCAGATGTCGTCCATATGACACAAATTTTGCTGTAGTTAGCATTCCATACGTGACAGGTTGCAAGCCCGCCGCTATTAAGAATACTAACTAGTTGCCTCACGATGTTTTCCTTCACCATTGCGAGCTCGTGCTACTCGTATTTCGTATAGAAAAATCCATTGAAGCTCGGCCGGGATTAAATCACGATTTTCGGACTAAAAGTCGAGGTACGAAACACGGCGTTTTTAAAAATAAAAGAACAGTGCAAAAAAGTAGTACCTATTTAGTAATATAATGTTGCTATTGTGTGGGCAAGCAGTACGGGCTCCCAAAGGACTCTTTAATCAAGGACTTCGGTCGAGCCTAATAATTAGTCTATGTGAACTCCATACAGAACGTTTGTTTCAGATCTGTTACTGGTCCATGAGCCAGTTTAATATTTAATGATATCGTAGCTTTGAGTGTGTTCTTTCGTGGAAACATGTTCGCGTTTATTGGTCGGTCAGTCATCACTTTGGTATATTTTATATAGAGAGGTAGCTGTTTTTGTCAGATTTTGAGAATGTTACCTACCTAATGTAACCTACTCGTATATTTCTAGGTATTAGAAAATCTTTGGGGATTCATTTATTTATGTTATTACGAGTGTAGAGTACCAAAGCCATGATAAAATTTTAAAGATATCAAAGTGAAAAAAATCATTTATTAGGGTTCCGTACCCAAAGGGTAAAAACGGGACCCTATTACTAAGACTTCGCTGTCCGTCGGTCTGATACAGGACTGTATCTAATGAACCGTGATAGCTAGACAGTTGAAATTTTCAAAGATGAAGTAATTCTGTTGCCACTATAACAATACTAAAAACAGAATAAAATAAATATTTATAGTGGGGCTCCCATACAACAAACGTGAGTTTTTTGCCGTTTTGTATAGATAATGGTACGAAACCCTTCGTGCGCGAGTCCGACTAGCACTTGGCCGGTTTGTTTTAAATTATTTTTTAGCGTTATTGTATATTGTATTTGTATTGTATTTTGTCTTTAGGAGGAAAAAGATCAGCTGTTAACAACAAACTGCTGGATAACCCAGATCTGGACGGATTACCATCTGCGGTGGAACACGAGTGACTTCGATGGAATCGGAGTTATAAGGATACCTTACGAGAGAGTCTGGCGTCCTGACATTATTCTTTATAATAAGTAAGTGGAATAAATAGTTCGTATAGGTAGAAATCTTTAAATCTCTTTGCT
The DNA here is from genome assembly GCA_912999785.1 of Hydriomena furcata. NCBI lineage: Eukaryota > Metazoa > Arthropoda > Insecta > Lepidoptera > Geometridae > Hydriomena > Hydriomena furcata. The sequence goes on from OU538824.1 coordinate 11,494,667, forward strand.
TCTACATACATACTTACTTACGTACATACGTAGTTATGTAAAGAATTAGTGATTGCTAATTTAGGAGTGAGGTGAGATATTTACATCGATGTACCTACTATAGATACCGCAGTGTATTTTCTTTTTTATTTCTTGCTTTCTTTCACAATATCGTATGACTACTTTGACAAATAACTTCTTATAAACCTCACCTCAATGACTTAAATATCTTCTAACGTATCTTAAAAAGATATTATTATCTTGAAAGATATTAGAAATGACAGCCCTATAAACTGAAGTTCGAAAAATGGTGCTGAATTTTGCTAACACTGACAGCTACTACTTATCACTACATGACGTTCCATTATCTTAATGTTCAAAACGCTATGTAAAAGAAAAAAAAACTTTTTTGCAAAATGTCTTGGATATGGAGATGTTTTAAGACTATTTCGATGTTACCAAAGTTTGCAAAAAAGGTAAATTCAATTCGGATCAGACTTTGAATGCGGTCGCATTACTCTTTAGGAAAAAAAATATTTTAATAGTTTTGCTGCTTTTGTTCACTTTGCACAAGCTACTAGTGTTTGTGAGTGTACTTACTATGCACAGCATGGTAAGATCACAACTCAACCCCGTCGGAAGCATCCAAATGAGTTACGTTTTCCTGAATTACATTGCCCCTAAAACATTAATTTTATTATTTAAGCACCGGACATTTATATCATTCGAATTTAACTTTATCTCTGTTCTAATTAGGGTTAAACTTATAAATTTTTGCATTTCCTTAAAAGCGCAGTACTTAATAAAAATAAGTTAGTACGAGCTTGTCAACTCTGGTGACGTAGTTTAGGCCTCCCAAAGGCTTCTGTCGTGGTTTAGGGGCTTTTTTATAGCCAGCTATTAATGCCATTAGTTGCCACACATCCATTTTCTGACCGCGCTGAAGATTGCTTAACTTAGAACCGACTAGATGAATAAGTGGAAATGAGTCAGATCAACCTGGTAATTCACTAAGTATTATTTATTTTTTGACTCTACTACAAAATTGGTGGTACAAAAAAACAAACAAATGGTTTGGCTATTCTCAAAGTTTTACTAAGAGTAGGTACTTTTCGACTCGCTCTACTTTAACAGATTGTAGTCTTTATACTCTTATACTCGTAATGTTGATTTAGACGCTCTGGAATAAAAATCAAAATAAACGGGCTGACGAGAGTATTAAATTATAAAACGCTGTCGTTTATCTTGTTTTCTGTTTATTCACGAGCACGATTTTTACAGACGAAGATTGAGGAGAGGTTTTCGTAAGTATACATTTGTCAAGATGTATTTTTGGGACAGCGATAGATCTTGTTGATGGAAGTTTCTTTGGGGATTAATATATTGATTTTCAATTGTTTTTGTTATATTACAGAATATTAACAAAATACAAAGGAAACAGTTGAGCTATCTAAAGACCGTTGCAAACAGTGTGTAGCTCAACTGATCGAGGTCACTATAAGTCGGAAGCGTCCCAATATACTGGCAGCATTGCCTCACTAGATGACAATGCTGACCCTTTGTGCTAAATAGGAGCCAGCTCTCAGTTTTAAGACTGCTCAACTGTTTCTTGTGTATTTTGTAAATATTTTTTATTATATTTAATAGCTGCTATTTATTTCTAAATAATAAATAATTGTTTTTGTTAGAAATACTTTCAGACCATATTTATAATGGGTCAGCAGTATTTGATCAGTCAACCTTCTCCACCGATAGCGATTGCATTTTTATTATCCTTATTTCACTGTGTATCTCACACCACATGAATAAAAATCACGCTGAATTTGTGTTTAAGGCGTGAATAGGGCCTTTTATTTTGGGCTAAAAATCTTCTAGAAATCTGGATAAGATTGTTTGAAGAAGAAAACAGTCCAACAAGGGAATAATAACAAGGATAGGGAACCTAATATAATATGCAATTTTAGCGTAAAATAGCTACAGAAAATAAGGTATTTGATGGAAGAAAGTTTTGGACGTGAAAATTCAACACTGAAACTTTTTCTTATTATAAGTGAAACCTCGACACCAGACTAGAAATCGTTTCGTTATTTTTTTTACTTTATTCTAAAATCAAAAGAGAAGTTCATTTAAGACACTCGTTACTACGTGAAAAGCATAAAAACTTAATAAATAAATAAAATTAAAACTTGAATTTTTAAAATGTAGAATGTGATTTATATAATTCAGGACAAACAAAAACTGCATATATTATGATGTTAATTAATCAACCTTGGTTGGTATAGTAAAAGCAAAATCTCCCTAATAAAAAATGGTTTCCCTCCCAGTTGTAGTCTCGTCTCAAGTTACTTAATTATAAAAGTTGACAGCATATTTACAATATTGTGACAACTTTTTGTGTGGTTCTTTTGGGTGTACATAGCTGCGTTGGTACCTACGATCAATATAACCATTAACCTTTGACTTTAGACGCAAGTTTCATCTATAACTAAAATGTGATCCAAATATAAGCCTTAAAGAAACAGCACAAAAAACGTGATTGGATATCTCTCAAAGGAATGAAACCTTTGTTTTATCCAGTAGACCATGTTTTTTGTTTCGCGTTGTTACTAAACGCCACTATACTAAAATGGAGCGGCTGATAGTTCTGTGTTTTTGTATTCGTATTTGATTGAATTAAACAATTTTGTATCTGTATATGAGTTTTACTCAGTTTTTGTAATATTTAAGTTATAAATGATGTAAGCGCGGTTCACCTCTAGGGACCTCACGGAGCTAAATAACTTTTGTTTCAGAAAATGTCGCTCTGTTTAGAAAAGTGAACTTACGATTTCTAAAATTACAAGAAAAATATAGGCACATAAAACTTTCTAACGGAGACGGTAAAACGGATTTAATGGCATTATTGCAGTCGTAACAGGCTGTGGTAATTTCGCCGGCTCCTAAATCACTTTTACCTATACCTACTCTTTTGAACCCAGCCAAAAACGCCGTGTTGATCGAGCCTTGTCTTTTACTCCGAAGTTCATGGGTTCGAATCCCTGCAATGGTTTTCTATAGTCTTAAAATGTAATTACCACGTGTTCAGAGCAGTGAAGGAAAACATTGTAAAGAAACCAGTTAGTATTTAGCGGCGATAGGCATGTAATGTTATGCTTGGGCGTGCCTCTGATATCTTTAGTAATCTTGAGTGCTTGGAGATTTTGGTGGATGTCATTTGTGATCCTATTTCATGTTTTATCTAAATATATAAAACTCTTGCGTTGCTGACTGACTGACTAATTTATCTATCAACGCACAGCCTAAACTACTGGTAATAGAATCTTAAAATTTGGAAGGTGTATTCCTTTTAATGTGAAGGCGTGCCCTAAGAAGGGAATTCTGTTTGAAAATTGCTTGACGTGAACGAAGTCGCAAGGGTTTCCACTAGTTTCACATAAACGCTTCTAACACCAAACCACCGCTGGCGCAAAACGCGTCGGCTGGATTACGACACTTTCATACCCGCTTATCAAGAGAAGGGTAAAGTCTTAGCGTAGAAAACGTATTATATCCTATGAACCCTGATAGCGTACGTGGTATTCGTTGATGTGTCTTTATTATATGTTATAACTTGCAAGCGACCATAAACATTTTAGAAGAAAATACATACGAGCCGTCCAAATAAGAATAAACTAAGCTTTTCTTATATTGGTGTTATGGAACTGTGTGATGACTGATGAATGTCAATCAAAATAAAAAATAAATAAATAGGATCACGACTGTAATCCCCAAGTACGGTAGACATCCTCTCAGATCTCCAGACGCTTAGATCCTTTGAAGATGTCTAGTGGGGGTAGTAAGAGGCACGTCCAAATATTTTATTTGGCACATGCCCACATTTTGCAGTAGTTAGCATTCCATACGTGACAGGTTGCAAGCCCATCGCCGCTTACAAGAATACTAAACTGGTTTCCTCACGATGTTTTCCTTCACCGTTATAAGCACGTGTTTTTGATACGCATATAAATTTTTCGAACAGAAAAATCCATTGATGCACGCCGGGATTTGAACCCACGACCAGTTGATTGAATGTCGAGGTACCTCCCCATTCGGCTAACACGGCTATCAATCAAAATTTATTTATCAATTTTATTCTTAGCCCTTTTTGGGTTACTTGCGCTCCTAATGTACTTACCTAGATGTTTAAGGAGGATAGTCAAAGGTACATTTAAACTTTTATAAATTAAGCTTTTCTTAGGTTAGATGGCGCTGTGTTTTTATTCCTGCCAAACATATCTAAGAGTTAACTTACAATGGTTCAATTTTTTTCTTTGAGAGTTTTCTAATAATGTAATATTTAACATTATAAATTACTTATGTAGTCGAGGAATTAAAATGCTGGCTAAAGAAATGTAAGGAAAAAAGCCGTATTGTTTGAGTGGGAAGTATCTCGACTTTCAATCCGAAGTCGTGGGCGCTTAAATCCCAGCAATGGATTTTTCTGTTCGAAAAGTACAGAAGGAAAATATCGTGTGTAAACCAGTACTAACCACAGTAATATGTTAAGTTTGGACGTTCCCCTGAATAGCCCCTTTAGTCATCTTCCGAGATCTAAACGCCTAGTGATCTAATTTGATTTTTACCGTACCTATTTAAAAGATGATGAAGTCGTTATCTTATTTTTTTAGGATTGTGAGTAATTATGCAGAATTTATATAATTTATATGTTTACAGTGCGGACCCTAATTACCGTTCAGCTGTGATCAACACGAATGTGATAGTTCGCCACACTGGAGAGGTGACGTGGTTGAGCCACGGAATATACGTGTCAGTATGCGACATAAACGTGGAGCAGTTCCCCTTTGATATCCAGCTGTGCACCATGAAGTGGGCTTCCTGGACGTATGATGGCTTTCAGGTAAAATACATCCAGAAACCACAAATATCATATCTCATTCATATCTCTAATTTTCATCAGGTTAACTTATGCTTCGTTCAATTTTTTCCGATGCTAAGAACGAAATACCATCACACCATTGTGTACGAGAGTATTATTCAATTAAATCCTTGTTCTTGGCTTCTATAATTTTTTTATACATCTCTGTTAGTGTCCGTTTCATGATAGATTCGTTAGCATTAAGATGGAGGGTGCGTAATTAAAAGAATACGGTTGGTTTTCTGAAGAAGGCAAAATCTTGAAAAAAAAGTCGATTTTTAATAATTACCTAGCCCTCCACTTGGTGTATGCCAATGAAAGAACGACAAGGTCTATAGTTGAAAACACAATCAAATGAATGAATATTCGCCGATCTGCCGTTGATCGCGGTCGCGGTCGATGCTCATGATGAAGAGCATCTGAATTGTCTCGAAACGTCAGCAATACAACAAGAAACGTGGTAATACGGCTATATTTGTAGTTAAAACAATCAATGCCCATCAATTTTGAAGGTTTCTCTCGATTTCCCTGGGATCCCATCATCAGTTGCTGACTTGGTTGTAATGAGACCACCTCGCAAGCATAGGATTTCAAATAAAAAATAATTTTGTAAATCCGCCCACAAGCGCCGGAGTAATCGCGTAACATATACAATACACAAAAAATATATAAACATAATAATAAATAAATAATAAATGTATGTATTTACAACAAAAAAAAACTTATATAAGTATTCTATCATTTATCTGGTTCCCATAGTACAAGCTTTGCTTAGTTTGGGGCTAGATGGCGCTGTGTGAAATTTTCACCAATATTTATTATTATTTATTTATCACTACATAGTATAAAGCAAAGTCGCTTTCCGCTTCCCGCGTCTGTATGTAATATGTATGTATGTATGTTTGCTTATATCTTTAAAACTACACAACGGATTTTGATGCGGTTTTTTTTTTATAAATAGAGTGATTCAAGAGGAAGGTTTATATGTATAATACATGCATAATATAGTAGAGAAACACTGATAATTTTAGAGGTTTCTAATGTGATGTCGTAAATAAACACATTTTTTTGCGCTTACATTGCAAATGCTGGCTGAACCCCACGAGATATATCAAAATAATGTACTACAGTATTGTATACCTTAAAAACGTCTACAAAAAAGTCCACGATGGTATTAGAAATGTCTTACGCACAGCGAAGCGGGCACGGGTCAGCTAGTTTATTATAAACATAAAATAAAATAAAAACGTACAGGTGACTTGAGAACCTCCTCTTTTTTGAAATCTGTTAAAAAGGTGTATTATTGCATGATGCCAGGCAGCAGACCAATTGAATACTCACCTCTTTGACTGTGACATTGACATTCTAGTGGACACTTCGGTAAAACCGAATGAACAGGTGATAACATAGTGAGACAGTCCGAACAACATTTCATAACATTCTCTATCAAGCATTTGCCGTAAACATACGTCGAGAATTTAGCTTCTCTTCCGAGTGTCTGTTACTGACATCAATGTGCAGAATTCTACTCGTAGACATCCTACTGCGCGGTGTGAAAGCATCGTGATGGTTTGAGGTAAACTTAGTTGGTTTTATATTTATATCAAAAATCAAAATCAAAATAGCGTTTATTCATTGAAATCACTTGGATCATTTAGAATCGTCAAATTTAGTTAAGTTTAATTTTGTACATTGTTTGTTTTTTTTTAAGTCTGTACTTATTTTTAATACAAAATTAATCTTAATTATTATTGATACAGCGAGTTGGAGCAGTCCCAGGCTTTTTTGTCCTTTATATAATCAGATATTTTATAGTAAGCCTTTTTGCATAGTTAACGTTTAATTAAGTTTTTAAATTTGCTAATAGATAGCTTTTGCATGTCATTTGGGATTTTGTTATAGAAGCGTACACATTGCCCTTGAAATGATTTCTTAGTTTTAGTGAGCCTAGTCGTGGGAACAGCGAGTTTATCCTTATTTCTAGTATTTAATACTTTGTTGCACAAATATATATAAAGTTATAGTACAAAAAGATGGGCTTGGTGCTACAAGAAAAAGGTTAACTTTTGTGGTAAACCGAGGATAAAGTTTGTTGCACTCGCAGTTCATAGATATTTCGTACTTTCAAGTATATTTTTTTACCAAAACACCACAATATAGTTTTTAATTCAATACGTATAATTAATCTACGTAGGTGTTCAGCAAAATAACATATACTGGAGCTTTTAGTATAAACGTGAGTTTTGTGACGTCACTACATAGTATAAAGCAAAGTCGCTTTCCGCTTCCCGCGTCTGTATGTCTGTATGTATGTTTGCTTATATCTTTAAAACTACACAACGGATTTTGATGCGGTTTTTTTTTAATAGATAGAGTGATTCAGGAGGAAGGTTTACATGCTACCCGTGCGAAGCCGGGGCGGGTCGCTAGTTATCATTATAAATAGATTGCGTACCTACTTAAATATCTGCAAAAAATTAAAGGATGTATACTTGTAGCATTTAAAAATAAGGTATTTACCTGTGTCGACTTAAATCCTACTAATATTATAAATCCGAAAGTTTCTGAGCATACTAATATACTAATAATATTATAAATGCGAAAGTTTGTGAGTTTGTATGTATGTTTGTTCCTCAATCAGGCATAAACGACAAAACGGATTAAGTTGAAATTTGCTGTAGATGTAGATATAATGCCCGAATAAATAATAAACTATTTTAAAATATAAAAAACATCCCAAAAACGATGAAAAACCCAAAAGGGATGATTTCTGTATAGATGGCGCTGGTGTGCAACAAATCTGATATCACAGACTAAAAACATTCAGTCTTTTCAATTCGATTATTGAAATTTGACAGGACAACGTCTGTCACGGGTCGGCTATTATTTGTATAATTGGATGTTTGTGGCCCAATAACGGCCGAAACGGATTATATGTTTTCACTAAAAAACGCTCCAAAGAAGAATCCTTTATAGAGCTCATATTTCAATGTTTAGCGAAAATTGCTTTCTTACTCGTATAACCTATTAGCCAGCCTACTGTTATTCAGATATTTTTTGAAGAAGATGACTTAGCACATAGTTATATTATAACAACATGTGATTTTTTCACAGAGATTAAAAAAATATCTTGCTATATTAAGACAATCCACACTCAAATACATATACAATACCATATTCCTGAAAAAATGAGTCTTACGACATAAAACCCGAATAATAAACACAGAATTCTTATTCAGCAACAAAAGTTAAAATTTCCTCATTACTTAAATGGAGCCGGAATGTAAAAATACAAGAAACGGATTCAGTGAAAGGTTAAATAAAAACAACGGTAGGTTTCCGTGACACTTGTTTTTAACAAGGAGAGCTCGCCTCTAAAAAATTTACGCTATTCGAAGCATTCAGATTCTGTGAGAGTCCAGTTATTTTAGGTATGATTGCTGGCCCTCTCTTTATTTATTGAAGCTGTCTGTTGCTAGGTCTACGATTAATACCGAAAGTTTAAAATAATCTTAGGTCCTACTCGTTTATTGGTAGAGTCTCTGCTATATAACGCTAGCTACTATGCTAGTAGTATTATCGCATCACAGACCAGATTTGTTAAAGAATATAAAAAGACAAGTAAGAAAGAATAGAAAATAGGTTATGTAAAATAATTCAAAGAGTATAATAAAATGATGAGAGCAATTATTATTGTCAAATGATATTTCTATTAATTGACTGTAAAAAAACATGCTCGCAAAATACCAGTGTGTCCAGTCATTATTAGTCTGACAGTCTGACAGATTAATAACATGCTTCACAATCCACGTTTAAGCGATTTGTCCTCAAAACAGGTACAATCTTTATGACCTGTCTCACCCTTTATTGTAGATAACACCCAAAAAAATAATTGCATTCCCCAAAAAATATCCATAAAGAAGGTAATTTGAGTCGGCTTCTAACGCTCTCATTCTACATAAAGAATAATTTTACTCGAGATAGGTATAAAAAGTGGTGTTTATCGTCAAAAAATACGAAGGAATGTCATTGGGCCTAATCTAAGAGCCAGGGACGTAGTCATTTCCGTACATAATACAAGTATGTATAGTCCTGAGTGTTTGTTTGTATAATACTCTACAAATTTCATTAATACGTAGCAAAAACATGCTGTATATTTTGTATAGAAGTATGTAGTTTGTACCTTCATTCTAATTTAATGTTATAAATTTGATTATTTATGACGATGGTTGGATGTAAGTCTCTCAATTACGACCAAAACTGTTTTTAATGAAACTTGAAATATACATAGCCTGTCCCGGAATAGCATATAGGCTACTTTTTATCCCGATACCACGCAAGCGAAGACGCGGTCGGAAGCTAGTATATTATAAAGTGCTAAAATGTAGATTTTTCCCTTTTGAAGTTCACTTTTCACGTAGCGCTTTGGAGTTTGCGCTTTGGTGCGAAAAAAACGTGTGCAAATCGTACAATGAGTATGCCTACCATTTGATTTTATACGAGTAACATTCAAAGTACATAACGTATTTAAACGACAATTTTGATGCGTATTCTAATGGTATGAATTGAATATTGGCGAGGACACAATGATGTTTTTCAGGACAGTAATAGCGGCATTAGCGAAATTGCCTAGTGCCGTTTTGGTACCGTTTGTATAATCGTTACATTTCTGTAAAGATACCACATTATCTAATAATTTCCTAACTGAATGTTTGTAACAATTATTTTCTTTAGTACCTAGAAGACTCAAGGTCTCATTAAAACATTTCTATAGAATTCTGGGATGTGCCTACTAAAATTATAAAAAAGTATTTCTCTAAAAATTTTTTGTAATCGCATTTGTGTCTCACAAAGCCGAGGTCGGAATGTGCCCTACAGACTGGGTAGTAAGCTCATTCGCATTTTTTTTTGCTTTCAAAGGTTAAGTTGTCATGTGGACCACTTTATTTATATTTTATATGAGGGACCCACGTTCAAATTATGGCTCATAAAAGTTTTCTCGACTGAGCTACACTATTGTGGAATATTTGAGGTTCAATGTCAATATTTGTATTAATTTTATATTAAAAAGAACAAAAGAACACTACGAGAGTTTTACTGCATTAGATTATGCGCACATTTAATATTATGATGTACTATGATAATATTAAATGTATGCATAATGCAGAGCAGTGAAACACACGTAATGTTCTTTTAAAATATCTATGCGAATACTTAGTACCTATTGTTGGTTTCGTATTTTTTTTTACGGGATAAGTTGGTATCTGTACATATACCTATAGCACAAATCAGCATAATATCAAGCAACAAAATGGAATCGCTGCTAAGAAAACATTTTTTTTAATAATAACCTTTTACCCAACTTTAATAACCTTAACAAGGATTATTTCTTCTATCTCATATACTTCATACTCGTCCTATATTAACTTTAATCGGATTTACACGGACAGTTTTCAATATTTTGTAGCGACAGGCGACAGATCCTGATCTGAATATGAAACGTCGAGCTAAGCGGATTCAAAGGCTCGCTCCACCAATAGGTAAATCACATATTTTTATAAAATCGGCTAAAGTTAAATAAGTTTCATCCAACTCTGGTAACGAAGTTCTTCACCTTCGCTATGGTTTAGGGACTTTTATAGCAGGGATCGACATCTTAACGTGCTATCCATAGCACATTAATATGACTAGCGGTCACCTATCCTTTTGATGACCGAGCTGAAGGCAAACCACGCAAGAGCGTTTTACCAATAAAAAAAAAAACAAAATTTACTTGATTAAGAAAGATGTGATTTAACAAATTTGTTTATATTTGAAATTAGATTATTTTAACGACCTGCAAATACTTTACTAAAAACTTATTGAAATTTACGTCAAGGTATGAAACTCTTGAAGGATTTTGAACTTGTACCCCGAGGAAATATTTGACTTTTAAATTGAGAATCTCGCTTCGAAATTGATTTACCCACAGCTATCTCACTATTCACAGTGATCCTGAATCTCGAAGTGGTCTGCAGTCTAGGCTGAATACATTCATGATATTGAGCTGCTTTCTAAAATAAATCTAGCGTGTCTTTAAAAATACCCAGTTTTAAATTCCTGTTGGAGTTTCTGTATTCTTGAACCATCGCAACAAATACTTTTACTACGAATACATAAGCAGTTCGATTCTTGTAAATGTTATCCTCTGAGATACAAGTACTTGTAGCTTACGAAACCGTTTTTCCGGCCACAAATATTTGCTCAACATAATTTGTTTATTTTAGACAAGTCCTTCCTGAATTGGTTTCGAAATAGTTATTTCGTTTTTGAGAGTTCCGTACCCAAAGGGTAAAAACCTACTACTAAGACTTCGCTGTCCGTCTGTCCGTTTGTCTGTCTAAGGGCTGTATCTCATGAACTGTGATAGCTAGACAGTTGAAATTTTCACAGATTATATATTTCTGTTGTCGCTATAACAACAAATACTAAAAACAGAATAAAATAAATCCCATACACCAATCATGATTTTTTATAGATAGTGGTACGGAACCCGTCGTGCGCGAGTCCGACTCGCATTTGGCCGGTTTTTTTTGCTGCGGTGTCAGTTTGAAGCTTTGTTCATGAAATCTAACTACTGAAGTACATAGGCAATAGGCATGTGCTAATTGTTATGTTTGAACGTGGATCTGTGCGCTTGGAGCTGTTTTTTTTTGAGTACTATTTAATTTTATACCAGATATTCGTTTCTCTTCTATGCAGTTGGATCTTAAAAAGCAGTTTGATGAAGGGGACACTACCAACTACCAGACCAACGGTGAATTCGATTTGGTCAGCTTTGATGCGATCAGACACGATCAGTATTACTCCTGCTGCGTGGAGCCGTATCCTGACATCACATACATCATCAAACTGCGGAGACGACCGATGTTCTACGTGTTTAACCTTATCCTTCCCTGTCTACTGATCAATGGAATAGGTATGCGATGCAACTTATTTTTTCTAGTAAACTAAAGCCTTTAGTGTAACTGTAATCAAATTGGTAGATAAAGTAACGAGTTCTAGTGTGTACGCATAACACGGTCTTTGCTCGATATCCCAATGAGCGCTTTTGTTGGCTGCGAGCCGCTCGCGACGGGCTGCTCACAACATGGTTTTTGTAGCAGTTACGAATCTCTAGGGAGTATTTGGAATAAGGGGTGGTACGAATTGAATATAACCAAGATCAATACGTCCTTGGTCAAAGTTGGTGGTTATTACACCCTTGTTTATGAAAAATTTAGCATTTTTCGCGTCTTTAAACTGGGTGCCGTTCGCGTCATTTAACAAAAGAGAATAGCTACACGAGTATGTGAAATAAAAGCGACCACACAAAGAATGAATTTAATCCGAAACAGCTTGCGTTGCCACCTCAATCCGCTCATCCCAGACTTTACTGTTAATAAAACTCGCAGTTATGATGTTTTATGAAAAAGTTATTTTTATTTAGTATGTTATAAAACCTCATAAAGTATTTTTTTTATATCCAAAAGTCACATATAATCTGATCCCACGTAACCATTGAATATTTTTTCATTAGTGCACGACTGTTACAGTATCAAAAAATAACGAAAATGATTTTCTTAATTGTTTTGTAATTAAACATTGTACCTACGAGTAATAATAATGATGACCAATATTGACTAACAAAAAAGAGAAAAATAACTTCTAGGCTTGGTCGCGAAGAATAGGCGTAAATTCAATGATCCGTATGATTTTAATGAACAAAAACTTTTTTAATTTAAATTTGAATTAAGCAACCGCGGCGGCCGAGACGAAAGAGGGTTCAATCTTCGCTGCGGACAAAATGTTTGGATGACTTGCCAACATTTGTTCCGAATCTGGGTGTTGTTGTATATTGTTACTCGTAGTTTCTGATACACAAAGAATTCTAGTGCTAGACGGTTTATGAATATGCCTGTTGAGTCACAATTTTCACAACCTATCTCCGCCATAACATTACTTTCAAAAAGTGCTCTGCAATGCAGTGAGGTAAGATAAACAAACAATATACATTTTTGCTCATGAACTCACTCGTAGCTTACCTGGATTGTTTTTGGGATAATCTGAGATTTTGCTACGTTTCTAACATTGCAATTTCTGAGGGCTTTCAGCATGTCGAAATTGTCTTAAATCTTCCTGGGACAGTATCGAGCGAACCGTGAATAAGCTTGTGACTGTAACAGCCTTCACGACAAAGACATTTCAAACATTAGCTTTATTCAATTTCATATAATAGACATACTTTGCAGATTTTTGGCTTAATTATGTACTCGACTTCATGATTAGATTTCACATTTTCTTTCATGATTCTGGATAACTTATACTTTCTTGGACCTTAAACGATTAAATGCTAACAACTAAATTGATTTAGTCATTTTCAGACAAAGTTTTCAAATTGAAAAGGAAGATATAATGTTTGTTTTTTGAGTACGATCCTCTGACATATTATATGTTTGCAAATAGTATAGGTGTAAAGACTTGTTTTATTCTTCATTGTTTTCGTATCTACGGGGAGTATTGAGACTACTCCCAAATATCAATATGGATGTGAATTATGTGGTTTTAGATTAACACCAAAACCGTTTGATATTTGTTTGGCAGCCCTTCGGTAACTGTTTCAACCGTTCAAAATTCATAAGAAGTTATATTTTTATTTCTATTTTTAGGGTTCCGTACCCAAATGGTAAAAACGGGACCCTATTACTAAGACTTTGCTGTCCGTCTGTCCGTCTGTCCGTCTGTCTGTCACAGGGCTGTATCTCATGAACCGTGATAGCTAGACAGTTGAAATTTTCACAGATTATGTATTTTTGTTGCCGCTATAACAACAAATAAGTACTAAAAACAGAATAAAATATATCTTTTGGTGGGGCTCCCATACAACAAACGTATTTTTTTGCCGTTTTTTATAGATAATGGTACGGAACCCTTCGTGCGCGAGTCAAACTTGCACTTGGCTGGTTTTATTTATTTCTATTTTCTACTTCTCAGGCTTACTCGTACCTGTCATTCATAAGACTTATACAGCGTTTTGTTTGCGTAAATGTTACTTGAGAGAAGAAGTGTTGAAAATCGTAATGTAATGATTATTCTCACAGCTCTTCTGGTATTCTACGTGCCATCGGAATCTGGTGAGAAGGTGACGCTTGGAATAAGCGCTCTGCTTTCCATGACTGTTTTTCTCATGACTATACGAGACACACTGCCACCAACAGAGAAGACTCCACTTATTAGTAAGTAATACTAATAAGATCTATCCGTAAATAATGCGTAGATAAATTTAAGGCATATACATTATTCATAAATAATTTTCTTGTACCTACGTTCTGAGGTGAATTACATTATAATGATATTATGATTTTAGGAGGATATTTTTTTATAAAAAAGTAGATTTGAAAATATCAACCATGGAATTAGAATAATTTATGATTTAGAAAGAATAACGTACCTACACTATTTTTAATTTCAAATTAAAAAACATTCTAGAGTAACAGAATTTATTGGTTGCTACTAAAGATTCAAAGTGTGATCAATGATTAAACTTGTATTTACAAAATCAATGGCAATTAGCTAAAAATCTAATAAGTTGAAAGGCGTATGAGTGTATTCCCTTGGGTATACAAAACAGTTCAAATAGTTTAGTTTCAATAATCAAAAGAAAAGTTACAACCAAATATTTTAAGAAAACCTCATATGTTACATACAAGCAGAGTCGCAGGCGGTTGTACATGTAAGCATTAATAGGTATTGTTGTTTCGTGCCAATGAAGAGATATATTCCAATCGTTATCGTATTTGTACAACCTAACGAGCTTTCATTGTTATTTGATGTATGCCTCAATTTATTAATTTGTCTGTATTTTATTTTGTCAATAAATATTAACATCTACGATAAACATTCGAGAGCTAAACTATGAAATGTTTATAATCCAGGATACCATTTTTTTTGTGTGAAAAACTAGCTGGCCAACTAACACTCGTATTTTCAACCGTTTAATTTTCAACAATGTTTAATTTTCTTGGAAAAACAATCGCTTTTAATGGTTTTTCTTAGAAACTGTGGAACTTCTTTTCATAAAAACTCACTGAAAGGGGAAGCAAAGAATCAATAGGACATTTAAAAATCGCAAATTTCATATTTAGAGAAAAAAAAATTATAATCACTACATAGTATAAAGCAAAGTCGCTTTCCGCTTCCCGCGTATGTATGTATGTATGTTTGCTTATATCTTTAAAACTACCCAACGGATTTTGATGCCGTTTTTTTAATAGATAGAGTGATTCAGGAGAAAGGTTTATATGTATAATAACATGCTACCCGTGCGAAGCCGGGGCGGGTCGCTAGTAATTATATATGACCTATTCTTACTATTAAAAAATACTTCATCTGATATATTTTAATGTAGTAAGCTATCAGACAGACAGCTCTGACATATCTGGCTCTTAACACTATGCTGACTCAATACAAAAGGCCTGAAGTGAATTCTTATTTCAAACTTGACACCTTATTTTACACAGAATATATTGTTTCAGGCTTATACTACGGAGTAAGCACGTGTTTAGTGTCTTTTTCCGCTTCACTCTCCGTTGTTACTCTCAACATTTCTTACAGGCAAGTGATTTTTTCTTATTCAATACTCAGACCCAACTCAGATTACATCATGATGTTTCCATTGTAAACCAAGGCCGAATCCGGGATAGAATATTCCAAAGGAGGGCCTCGATTTTGGTGTTGATTCGAAGGAAACTTTGAACAGTAATTTTATGATAATGTTTGCTATCTGCCCCTCGATTGCGTATGTTTGTCGCAAGCAATTTCAATTTTAAACTGGTAAACTATCGATTGTAACCATTTATTTAGAAATTGCAGTTTAATTAATCGCAATGCTGTTATAGTTCAACGGAAGTGATTCAGAGCAATATCAATAATGTTATCCGCATTAATCACTTAAATATTTTAATTAATAGACTGATCTCCATGTCTCAAATAATTTATTCCATTTGCCGCAATATACAAATTCAGATTGATCCATTTAATTATATTAATATTTGTTTAATATTCGTTTAATTTCCAGAGAACAGTTTCACAATAAAATTAGACTAAAATATCTGTAGCCGTTATTTCGTTTAGATTAGAACTAATTTGCGGGGTATTTCACAGTGGCCTGGATATTCCAATTTCCCTTTTAAAGTTATTTCCTTGGCTAATTTGAATTTACATCAGAGACACGACTGGGAGATGTCAGCATAGATTGTCACCAGTCACCGGAGGCTCAGTTTTAGACCCTGACACTCTTACTAGGACAGCTTGATATATGAAAATATTCGCTTTTGCCAGCGGCATTGCTTGCGTGAAATCTGGATAAAAAGTACAAACTCTATTTGTACAAGTATATTCTACTAGTTTCATCCAAATTCGTTTGGTCATTTGGGAAAAAATTGAACCGCAAACATACTAGCACCCGCATACGAGATTTTAGATTAATATAATAAGTAGGTTGGAAAAAAACTTGACTCGCTTAGGTTATCTCGGAGGATTAAGCGGGGAATATAGTGTCATATAAGTAGCTACCTAAGTGTCTAGTTAGAACTTCGTGTAACGGCCTTAATCTTGCCTTCTCTCTTGCCCCATTTTATCTTTTTATAGATAGCATCAAATAGACTTAATCTTATAGTGATCTTGATATTATTATGCCAGCTAGCTGATTTTTCAATGACTTGTGAACAATTGGAGTAACTTTAGGTAAACCACATCCTAGTATATACTGTGGTTAAACAATGTAATTTGCCCTTTGTACCTTACAATCAACCAATTGGATTTAGGTATTGACCTTTGATCTTGACCTAGACATCAACCTTTGCATTCCGTTTAATTAAAAAATAAATTGACCCTTATTGCTATAGGTAGTAAAGTGTGTTGTTGCTCGTAGAGGAGTGAGAGGGCAGCCGGTGCCGGCGTTGCTGCGTGAACTGGTGCTGCAGCGGCTCGCTAAGATGCTCTTCATCAATTTTGACACTGAACCGGTAAAGGTGAGTACTTAGCCTTAATCTAGTTTTCGTTACTTTTGCTACTGAATTTGGTTTATTT
The DNA here is from genome assembly GCA_912999785.1 of Hydriomena furcata. Classification (NCBI taxonomy): domain Eukaryota; kingdom Metazoa; phylum Arthropoda; class Insecta; order Lepidoptera; family Geometridae; genus Hydriomena; species Hydriomena furcata. The sequence continues at coordinate 11,511,669 of OU538824.1, forward strand.
TCCAAAGTGTTTTATCAGTTATCTCGTTCCATAGTACTTACAAGCTTTTATTTTGGGGCTAAATGGCGCTGTATGAAATGTCCACTAATATTTATTTATTTGAAAGTAGGCAATTCGTTTTTAGGGTTCCGTACCCAAAGGGTAAAAACAGGACCCTATTACTAAGACTTCACTATTCATATGTCCGTCTATCAGTCTGCCTGTCACAGGGCTGTATCTCATGAACCGTGATAGCTAGACAGTTGAAATTTACACAGATTATGTATTTCTGTTGCTGCTCTAACAACATTATACTAAAAACAGAATAAAATAAATATTAAGGTTGGGCTCCCATGCAACAAACGTGTTTTCTGACGTTTTTTATAGATAATGGTACGAAACCCTTCATGCGCGAATCTGACTCGCACTTCGTCGGTTTTTTCTTTTCTAGTTTTTAATGTATTTTTGATAGAACAGATTTTTCTGTATATTACTTTTGTATACACATTTGTGCGAATCGACTGATATGTCCTGCGGTTACAATGTACTAGATAGATCCTGACAGATGCCTTTGTCTTTATGTAATAAGAAAAGTTCTATTGAGAAGCTTGGGCATGACAAATCACTTTCGTCGACAGTTATGTTTCATTAGTTGCTTGTCTATCCCATTTTGTAAATGGCACACTATCAGTTTTGAGAATTATGAAGAGTATTAAATCATCTATATATAAAAATCAATGCCACTTTTCGATGTAATTCTATAACTCAGGAACGGACTCACCTATCCAAACCAAATGTTTAGACTTTGTTCGGACTATTTAGTAGATGGTTTATGTGAAGTTTGCACAAAATCGGTATACTTTTTATCCAGGTACTACCCGTGCGAAGCCGGGGCGAGCAGCTAGTTAAATATATATTGGTGAACATTATCACACTACGCCATCTAGTCCCAAACTAAGCCAAACTTGAACTACGGAAACTAGATAGGTAACTGATAGAATACATAAATACTTTTGTTTATGTAAATACATACACAAGTTATACATATAACACTCAGAGAAACAAAAAACAATATTCATTACAAAAATATTTGTCTGGGTGGGGAGCGAACCCACAACCTACAACGCGGGAGGCAGAGTTACTACCAACTGAGCTGTTAGGCCAGTCATTATGTGTTATCTATCTCTTCGCAGTAACTGTAAGGTGTAAATGTTGATAAATACAAGCTCTTAAGAGGCTCCCAGGCGCTGATTGCTCTTTTTCGAAACGAAAAAAGAATTACTTCTGAACAAGCCACATCTCCTATTTTTATAAGTATATTACTTCAGGTTCCTACCTAGATTTCTATTAAGCTGAAAACATAATAGCAGAAACTTTTCACGATAAAGATATTATTTCAAAATGATACGTTTTAGAATTTATGATCGAAATATTTTATATACCTACTATTAAAATCAACTTGTGATTTATTGTTAAAGATAGGTAATATGTAGATCTAGATTTCTATTAGAATAGGTTTTTGATAAGTAATTAAAATTATACATAATTTATATCATTAATTTATTCGAAAAGCTAAGGCGGACCACGCTCCGACGTGTGTTTGTCGTCATTGCAGCGGTCGGTAGGATTATTTATCGAAGTGATTAAAGATGGGTACATCTTTATTCACATATACTATACATTATAAAATAGGAGATGTAGCTTGTTCACAAGTATTTATTTTTACGTTTCGAACAAAAACAATCGTCGACTGGGAGCGCCTTAACTGCATGCTCCCGGAAATAAGGTACGTCATCTCACTATGATGTGGGTCCGAGAAGTTAAACGTGACCTGTCCCAGATTTACGAAAGTTATCTCAACTCTTTAATCTTATTCCTATTCCTAACTAGCTTCCTACCGAGGCTTCGCTCTCATAAAAAAAATATTCAGGTTATAATCGATCAAAACACCAAATCCAAGTCGATGTAACCGTTACGACGGGATACATACATATCCTAATAATATAATAAATGCGAAAGTTTGTGAGGTTGTATGTATGTTTGTTCCTCAATCAGGCCTCAACGACAAAACAGATTAAGTTGAAATTTGCTGTAGATGTAGATATAATGCCCGAATAAAAATAGACTACTTTAAAATATGATAAACATCCCCAAAACGATAAAAAAACACAAAAGGGAAGATTTCTGTATAGATGGCGCTGTTGTGCAACAAATCTGACATCACAGACTAAAAACATTCAGTCTTTTCTATTTGATTATTGAAATTTGACAGGACAACGTCTGTCACGGGTCGGCTAGTTCTAAATAAATTAATAATTATTGGTAAAAATTACATAAAACCAATCCCCAAACTAAGCAAATCTTGTACTAATGGGAACCAAATTATCTGATAAAATGCTCACATAAGTACTTTTTATTAAAAAAAAACATACATATTACACTGTATCACCCAGACATAGAAGAAACATTTATATTCTTCATCATTAAAATGTTTGTCCTGGGAGGAAATCAAATTCTCAAATTACGGTGCAAATGGCAGAGCTACAACCAACTGCGCTGTGAAGCTAGTATTACTGCCTATTTTTCTTAAAGTTCACCCTTTTTCAAGAATTTGTGGGCAATTTGTAGGGCGGTCCACATTCCATCTCGTATGAGTTCGAAACCTTCTTTTTACTATGGAATCGATTTGATTCTCCGAATTTCCCCCATAGCAAGTCATCCTGCAATCTGCGCCGCGGCCGTTGTCACGTAATGTCCTAACGTTTCCACACGTTTTCTCTCACTACACGTATCCATGACGTTGACAATATTTATACCCCGCCAATCCTACAAGGACGGAATCGGGGGGGGGGTCATGGGGGTCATGACCTCTCCCCCTGGGCTGGGACCAGGTCCATGTAAAATTCTTGTAAAATGACTTTGAAGTTTTGCCATAGTTCATAAAATCCTGAAAATCTCTGGAGTCTTTGGACACACAGATTATTTTTTTTGGCTCATAAGCACACACAAATATAAGCTACCCAACTACTAGTTAGTTTTTGGCTACTTCCATTATTTCGATAATATTTAGCCAAAATAACGTTACCGCAGTAAAAAGTGTATTTAATTAAGTATCTTTTTTGTCTTTGGACACTCGAATTTTAAAATTCTGTCACAATCACACGAAACCATGGTCTACATTACTGCATACTTCAAATCCTGATTAAAACCAACATTTTGCCCTAGTATTGTTCACATGACCCCCCCCTGGCGCAAAAGCTGGATACGCCCTTGCAAGCCTATATTCGTCCAAGTGTCCTGATCGCCTCTAAAGTTCGGCACGTGAATGTAATAATATAGGTATAATATAATATATATATATATATAATGTAGGTACCGTCCAAGCTTATTCTCATTTTCACGGACTAAACTTGTAAAAACTTTTAATAAAATCTTACATTGTTTGTCCATACTTACATAATATCACGCCTGCTCACGGACCTCGAATTTGTATGTTCTTCATACATGCTCACCTATTTAGGTTATGTAAGTATTCTGTCTTAGACTGACAAACATTAAATAATATTATATATATTTTAATATAATGTTTGGACGTGCCTCTGACTACCCCCACTAGACATCTTCAAAGGATCTAAGCGTCTGGAGATCTGAGAAAATGTCTACCGTACTTGGGGTCGTGATCCTATTTATACAGGGTGTAATCGTTAAGTGTGCACAGGCGATTATTCCGTAACTATTGCAGATATCAAAAAACTTGAAACTGATATCGAAAGTACTTTACCTAATGAGTAAAATGACATTAATAACTTTTTAAAAATAAAACGAGAAATATCCAAAAAAAATACATTAATCACTCCCATACATTTAGTATGAGATAGTAGAAAGGTTTTAGTTTCCTTATTTTAAGTGGAATAGTACCTACTCATTTTACCCTTGTCATTTTATAATTATGTACGATATGAAGGTATTAATGAATTTCAAGTAGATACACGTGTAGATTAATTATCTTACCACTTCAAATTTATAATAAACCTTGTTTCAATATTGTATTGATTTGAACTAGCTGAAAAGCAACATACTAAATAAAAACAAAAAGAAAGATACTCTTTGGTGTTCGCTCTAAATTCAAATTCTTTATCGCGGGTTCTCGTTCCCGCCAATTTATTGTATTTTTCAATTTGCGTTAATAATCGTGATTGTTGCATTTATTGATTGAAAAATGGCATATTCCAATACAGAAAAGAGGGACATGTTAAAAATGTACTACAAACATGATTGTAAAGGGCGGCCATTATCGCCTACAGAAGAGAGTACCCAGATAGAGAAGTTCCTTCTGGTACGTATTTACGTAAGTTGGATAACAATTTGATAAATTATGGATCTTTTAACAGAAAAAAAGGTTCGAGAACAAGAGCTCCGGAATTTGATAATGACTTAGATAACAATATTATTAACTACGTAGTAGATAATCCACAAGAATCAACGCGTTCAGTGGCCCGATCATTTCCAGTGTCCCACAATTATGTACACAAGTTATTAAAAAAACACAACTTCAAAGCATTTAAGATAAAACCTACTCAAACGCTGCACAATGATGATCCTGCTCGTCGGCTGGTCTATTGCAATTGGCTAGTCAATAATTATGTCAATGTAAGGTCAATTTTATGGACCGATGAAAGTAATGTTTCAAACTGCGGCATTTACAATAGAAAAAACTCGCATTATTGGTCAATTGACAATCCTCGCTTAACTACTGAAGTTAGAGCTCAGGTGCGATTCTCAATTAATGTGTGGTGTGGTATTCTTGGAGATCGGATCATTGGGCCATATTTTTACAGTGGAACCTTAAATGGACAGAGATATTTCTCCTTTGTACAAAACGATATGCTAAGTCTCTTAGAACCAATTCCAGACGATGAAAGAAGGTCGATAATTTTTCAACAAGATGGAGCACCTGCACATAATACAAATGTTGTAATGAATTTCTTACGAAACAATTATAATGGCTTAATAGCCAATAATAGTGCAACCCCTTGGCCTGCCAGATCCCCGGATCTCACGCCTTGTGATTTCTTCCTATGGGGATTTGTCAAAGACCACGTGTACGCTGAGAGAGTACACAGCCTAGAAGAGTTACAGAATCGTGTACGTCGTGCAATTGCTTTAATTACTCCGCAAATGTTAAGGAAAGTTCATTTAGAAACTGTAAATAGAGCTCGTCATTGTATTGCACAAGGAGGACGTCACTTCGAACATATGCTTTGAATACAAAATTTTGTACTTACTAAGAAATAAAATGTATGGGAGTGATTAATGTATTTTTTTGGATATTTCTCGTTTTATTTTTAAAAAGTTATTAATGTCATTTTACTCATTAGGTAAAGTACTTTCGATATCAGTTTCAAGTTTTTTGATATCTGCAATAGTTACGGAATAATCGCCTGTGCACACTTAACGATTACACCCTGTATAGTTATTATTTTTTTTAAATCTAAGCATTCCTAAGCTGTATTTTTAACTTTACATTTTGTAAAACTTATTTCAAATGTGATCTTGGATATTATAGTGTAGACGATTGAAACCTAAAATATCAATTGAATGTGAATACATTTTCGCGTGACAATTTTTATTAGGCAAAAGACAAATATCGGAGGTAATCCCTGGTGGGTTGCTTGAGGCAAATATTTTTACGTTAAATTTAACGCCGAATACCGCGTAAATGGTATCAGGGGACTATCATCCGAGATAAAATATCAGGTAGAAAAGAAGATGGCATATTTTGTGAAAAGTTTTTATATACGAGTATATTCCTAATGATAGTTTCTTTTAATATTATTCTTAGAATTACTCATATTTTTTTATGTATCAAATATAAGCTCTTCGTTGGTAAGTATATATATCACTTCTGATGAGAACATTGTTTGTTATTTTTAAATATTTGTAATGGTTCCGAATAAGGTTTTATTAGAAAAAAAAAAAAGTTGTAATATAAATTATTGAATTTTGTGAGTCCAATGAAACTAACTATGGTATGTTTAGCCAAAAGAAAATAGTATATAATTTTTTTTCTGTAAAAAAAAATTTTAATTACCTATCCCAGATTACAAATTCAATGACGTGTCTCAAAGTTCATCCTAAAGTAAAAAGCAAGGATGATATGAAAATTGCCAATAAAAATATTCAAAGATAGAAAATATGGAAATTAGATCGAAACTCTAACGCGATGAAAAAATTCGTATAAACTTTCCAGAGTTTGATTGGTTAATTTTCTTTAGCAACCATTAAAAGTTAGTTTGAAACCAGATTGGAGCTAACAAGCGTTGAGGCACGGTTTCCAGCGTTCATTATTGAATTGGACTGGGAATACACGTGCGATTTAGTAGAACATTATGTCTTTATTTAGAACACACACAATTTGTTCTGTCTCCAACAAAATAAACAAGTTTTCCCAGAGGCTTGTGGCATACGATTGCTCTATCGGCTTCCTGCTTTTTTAACCACATTCTAGTGAAATAAGAGTACTCGAAAGCACCTACAGTTTTATATAAGAATAATAAATGTTTAATTATGGAACATAGTTTGCTCTATCTTTATGCTGTAAGTACCTAAATAAAGAAAGACCAGTCAGATCGCACTGTGTAAGTCGACTGGATTATTTATAACAAACTTTTTTCTCATACCTAATCAATTCTGTTGATTTTGCAGTAATAACGAGTTTAATGGACATTGTATTTTTTTTAGTAAATAAATCGTGATAATTAGGTTAGTATCGCGATAAATACCGTTTGAAATATGATATAATAAGATCAGTCAAAAAGTAAAAGTAGTTTGAAAAAAAAAATGAATATATTTTGTTTTTAGAATACTAATTCTATTTGAATATTCATTTTTTGTTTTTGTGCATATAAAGTGAAATTTACACTGTTCTATTAAATCGCTTGTACTCAATGGTATTCTATATTATAATTAGGGCTATTCTATATTATATTGGGTGGTTCATGATTCAAAATTACAACGTTAGACTAAATTATCTAACGTCATAATTATATGTACAGTTCGCTTTTCTTTTCCTTTACCAGCCTTTTGAGATACTCCAATCGGCCAAATAATTTTAGAATATTTTAATTACGTAGGGACCTTCACATTTTTTTTACCGTAAATTCATTTAAAACTCAAGAAAAGTTTTTCTCAGTAGTTTCGTTGAGATAAAATGCTTCTTTGAATATGGATATTTATAATAACATTTCCGCAACGTAGGTAGGTAGGTATATTCTCTTCAATAGCTGTTTATAATTTCGTCGGTCCTTCTATTTTCGTAAACATTCATTTCAAAAGGTAAAATATTATCTTCTGACGAATCATGAAAGTAGAAAATATTTTACTACAGTTAAGCACTTTCGTTTATTAAGAATAATTTTATAAAACGGAAATTATATACTAGCATAAGTAGGTACTGGTAAAACCGATAAAAGTATCAGCAGTAAGCATGCAAAGCATCTTTCTTATGAGTACTCATTGAATACCAAAAATACTACTTGCAAGGTACACCTACCTAAATTATTTCACTTTTAAAACTTTCGTAAGTTGTACTACACATTATTACAACAACGGGAATTACTCACGTAAATGATAAATTGTCAATGATTACCATCGACTACATAGCCCAGAAGACACCGCATGCAAGGCGAACACTGTCATCCAAAACATCAGGCTTATACGGCCGATAAAAAATACCGCGCGTCAAACCTGCAGTAGTACCGACCACTTTCTTGACCCGTGCACATCTCGTCTGTTTATGCTACAAAACCATTACCACAAGCTCAAGTTACACTGGTTATTTTCCTTGTCGATAGTCAAATAAACCTACATAGTAGTAACAACAACAGTTGGACCTAACTAGTAAAACTACTTATTGCCAACTAGCTTCCGTCCGCGGCTTCGCTCACGTTGTTCCTACATGGAAGTAACCTATTTGCTATTCGCATTTATAATATTATCGCTTTAGAATTAACAAATGTTGTCTTAAGTTCCCGTTCCCGATCGCGTTCGCGTTCGCGTTCGCGTTCGCGTTCGCGTTCGCGTTCGCGTTCGCGTTCGCGTTCGCGTTCGCGTTCGCGTTCGCGTTCGCGTTCGCGTTCGCGTTCGCGTTCGCGTTCCCGTTCCCGATCCCGATCCCGATCCCGATCCCGATCCCGATCCCGATCCCGATCCCGATCCCGATCCCGATCCCGATCCCGATCCCGATCCCGATCCCGATCCCGATCCCGATCCCGATCCCGATCCCGATCCCGATCCCGATCCCGATTTCCGATCCCGTGTTTAAAACGGTGGAAACCAGTCGCATCGCATCGCATCGCGAGGAAACCAGTAGTTAGTATTGTTATAAGCGGCGATGGGCTTGCAACCTGTCACGTATGGACTGCTAACTACTGCAAAATGTGGGTATGTGCCGAATATAATATTTGGACGTGCCTCTGACTGCTATCGACAACTCATGACAACACTTCCCATCCCTAGTGAATCACGTCATCTTGAACCGGCCAATCAGAATGCATTTTTTCCCACTCCCACCGTACCTCATACCTCACTGACTTGACAGAGTTGTTTGTTTGAAGAAATGAAGCCATTAGGCGTCTATTAGGCTATGTAGTCGATGATGAGGACACAAATGTTTCAATTCATCTAGAGAATCTTCTTCAGGGTGACTGGACCTAAATTAGTTGTATTTCTTGGACAAATATCGTCGCTTTCCTATTCATTGATAGATGCAAAGACGATTTTGACAATGTATTTTTTTTTGGTAGCAGGGTGAAAATAGCTCCGTTGCGGCGGCGGGCGTGCAAGTAAATCCACGAACTGGTTCGCGGCTGAAAACAGAGGTGCGTTGCGACGGAGCACCGCTCGCTCCGGCCTCGCCTCGCTTCGCTCGCCACAATCACAACCACCTTGGTAAGTCTTACGTAAATGTACGAGAACTTTACACGAAGAACTCGTGAGAGGATTTGCATGTTGTCAAAGCCTAAAGGTATTTATTTTAATAAATCATAAGGATCACTTTGGAACGTCTTAGGAACTAGGTAAATTTATGCATGTTCCTCGGCATCAAGCTTAGAAGCATCATCAAGAGACTTAAGAGAAGTTAGCAGGATGGTATTCGTTTGCTGCCAAAACTTTGACAGTACATAGTCCTAAACCTAAAAGTTCTATACATTAGAGTCTTTCGGACCTTTTTTACAGCATAAAATAAAAGCAATAAACGATTTAATAAAATATGTGCGATGATATGCAATTTTGGTGATATATTTAAAAACAATTTTCATTGTTAAAGTGTTCCTTTCTGCTGTGTCAAATTTAATTATATTTTTATCAACGTGTGGTATAAAACACAATCGCACCATGACGCAAGCATCCATCCGACGCGACCCCTAACATCGTTTTCGAATCACAACATTCTGCACACAAAACTCCATCAAAAATGCTGAGTGATATAATTTAATACCCGTGGCCGCGCCAAATATTTGGTTATGAACTTATGATTCTTCATAACAAAATCTCGTGAATTGAAATTTTACTTCGTTCGTATTTATGTTCCTCGTAAAGTGTTGTTTTCTTTTAGGATGTAAAAAGGATGTAGGTAGAGTGGCACTGGAACTTTGAAGCCCAAACCTTCACGGACTCGTATGTTGAAAAGGTTAGGCAGATTCTCTTGGGTCAACTTTTTGCTCTCATAGAATTCGATACTTGAAAGTATAACCTCATGATTCTGACATTGTGTTTGGTTGCCATTACATTGAAAAAGTGGAAACCCACTTGCCGTAAACAGTATGGAACAGCTGCACTGACGATCGAAAGGATGAGTTTGCCGCGTGTAGAGGTTATACGAGTCTCGGGTTCATCACACCATGAAGCCCGATGAAGCCGTGGAGTAAGTGAAACGGAAGATCTAGTTTACTCTGAGGGTTATCTTAAACCTACCAAGATCGTCGAATATGTGACATTGCATTCTACCCGCGTCGCTTTATGTCGCTCACCTGGGGATGCCACTCATCGGGTAATATTCAATAAACAACCAATCATATCAGCGCGCATTACATTAACAGAGCGCTTATAGAAAACCATGAGTAAGCGCTAACGCGGGTTACATCTCAAATTATCCCAAGGTAAACAACATTATTAGGGTATTTATTATTTATACCTACATTATTATCGGAAACAGGATAACGGTAGAGCAATTGTGTTATTGGAGGCGAAACGTCCACTCGAATTATGTTACTGGCTAATTGTTCTGATTGGAAATAGCAATTACGCTTAGCGAAAAAGGTGTTTTTTCTATTGCTGACTTGACTTGTCTGCCTTATGAAGATTTAGGCACAATATTTCTAGCAGTAGAACCCACGGTTCAGTATTTAAATAGAATTGTTGTCTTAAAACCCTCTTCAAAATCTTAAGGAATAAAACATTTTAGCTATTCATTTTCAAAGTATTATAAACATGTTCCTGTTTATTTAGTTGGGTCTTATAGAAAGTTATTTATGTACAAAAACAAGCTATTATAGTTCGTCGGGTTGATGTGTCAACTGTTTTCAGTTTGTATTTTGCATATTCCTTTAGGTAATCCTTATTTATGGAACGTCAGGTTCACGTATGGAGCGTGGAGTTGACTATCGGCTTGTTATGGATGAGCCAAATCTGTTTTAACCCAACTGCTGACACTGCATCAACTTTGAATAAAATTCTTTTAAAGGAATTCATTTTAGGAAAATGTTGTCATGGACACACACGTGGAGTAGTAAGTATAGGTACTTCGATGCCCAAAAGATTTAAGGAATGGGACCGAAGGTTTTAATATAAAACGTAATAACACGTTCCAACTTTAGATGGTGATAAAAGCAAATATTCGTGTAGGTATAGTCTGAGGTTTGAAGAATCTCTCATATTACAAAGAATTTGTTCAAACCTACGTATCTTGAATTTACGGACGGTTGAAACTAGAGTACCTCAGGGTTAACAAAGAACTTCCTATAAAACGTCTACGAGAATGAAAGAGAAATTTCTGTTGTCAACTGGATTATCTAGAGCTTTTATTATAAGCTTTTATTTAACTTGATTTGTTAGATATTTATTGCAAGCTTTTCTTTAATATGCCTTCCTAGTTTGGGCTGAAATTTTGCAAACCTACGTTATTGATACGATAGTGATTCGAGCTAGCCCCCCCGTTCACCGTTTATTTAATATTATTATTATAATTATAACATTTTCAGATTCGCTCTTGATCGCTTCGTCAAATCAAGCACGGCCTAGTGACTCTCAATCTCACTTCATGTAACTAATTACCTACCTACTGACTAATCACAAATGGAAATCAGGGATTTCCGCAGTTCGTGACTTCACTTGACAGTTTATATCACTACATAGTATAAAGCAAAGTCGCTTTCCGCTTCCCGCTTCTGATGTATGTATGTATGTTTGCTTATATCTTTAAAACTACACAACGGATTTTGATGCGGTTTTTTTAATAGATAGAGTGATTCAGGAGGAAGGTTTATATGTATAATAACATGCTACCCGTGCGAAGCCGGGGCGGGTCGCTAGTTTGGAATAAAGCAAGTAAAACTTATAGGACTGATGTGATCTGACTAAGTGCGTGTCGTATTTTAAGAAAACTGGTCGAGAGTAACAGAGAGATCAAGTAACAAAATTAAAGATTAGGACAAGAAAAAATCGTAAGACACGGAACAAATGTCTACCTTTGTTGAACTGTGAGCCTGTGAGGCCAGCGAAATCTAATCAGGTTGGTAGTTCACTCAGAGAACCCTTTTCGGCTTAGTAATTTTTTCAAACATTATCTCGTGTCACTTTATTTATATCACCATTCAATTTTCCCTTCCCTATTCCCTTTTAAGCAACAAATGTTTGCAAATTGATGCAGTCACCTACATTTACGACACACAAAAATGTCGTGATATTTGCTAAAAGTACAGATTTGTTTTAATGGCAGAGATTACTTTTAGGGGTTTATTTATCCAAATAAAAAACAGAAACGCGATTGTAAAACTTTACTAGATAGATTAATTTATTATTCGAAAATGGCTCCTAAAAAGCACTTTTTCGATTTACTTTTTCGTTCTACCAAACCAATTTTTATAAGACACAGTACTTATCTGATTAAAGAAAGTTTATTTTAATGTTTGATGGTTTTTGAAGATAATGCGCTTTATAAGTTTCAAAAAACACAGCCGTTTACTGAGCAAAAAGTCTCTTCACTACATAGTATAAAGCAAAGTCGCTTTCCGCTTCCCGCGTATGTATGTATGTATGTTTGCTTATATCTTTAAAACTACACAACGGATTTTGATGCGGTTTTTTTTAATAGATAGAGTGATTCAGGAGGAAGGTTTATATGTATAATACATGCATAATATAGTAGAGAAACACTGATAATTTTAGAGGTTTCTAATGTGATGTCGTAAATAAACACATTTTTTTTGCGCTTACATTGCAAACGCTGGCTGAATCCCACGAGATATATCAACATAATGCACTACAGTATTGTACACCTTAAAAACGTCTACAAAAAAGTCCACGATGGTATTAGAAATGTCTTACGCACAGCGAAGCGGGCACGGGTCAGCTAGTAAAATTATAAACTATTAAATCTGCAAGTGACAGGCGCTTCTTAATAAACACCTGCTCGTAAATTTCCAGCGCCTATCGGTTCAAATGTGGGATCTCATTTCATGGATCAGCAAGCATAACTCTTCAACTGCAAATGGATTACACGTAGGAAGGGAAATATTACCTAACTAACTAACATTATACCTATAAAAAACAGTGTAAACAGTTATCATCATTCGTTTTTTGGTAAAACATTCAGCCTCGATTTTTCATAATTTTCTGGCTTCTTTGCAAACAAACTTATGTAAAACGCGAACGTTCTTTAAAATAAACTTCGAATTCCCCCTTTTCGAAGTCAACACGTTGGAAATAAAAGTACTCTATGAAAACTTTTACAGAAAAACAGCAATAAAAAGCGAAACCATGCGAGTGAAATAAACTCGTATAAAAGCTGAAGCGTGAATAAAAGAAGAAAATGTAAAATGCTGTCGTTGTAGCGTCCTTCAGTTTTCTCATGTTTTATTTGTCGTCTTATTCATTCATGAGGCGAAAATTGTAAGACTTATGCCCACAGGCATTCAGGCATGTGCTACATGTTGTACAAAACTATTTATTTATTTATTTAGAAAGAAAGAAAGAAAGAAAGAATAAATTTATTTTGTGTCAACATTTACGACTAGCCGACCCGTGACAGACGTTGTCCTGTCAAATTTTTATAATCGTATAGGAAAAAGCAATTTTAGGCAACATCCATTTTTCTCTACAAACCTTGTACTGATAAAATAAATAACGAATTTTGGTAGAATGCGTATAATTCATTAGTCAAAACTGCGTTGCTATGACAACTAAATGTTTTTAGTCTGTGATGTCAGATTTGTTGCACACTAGCGCCGTCTTTACCAAAATCATCCTTTTTGCGTTTTTTATCATTTAGGGGTTGTTTTTCGGATTATAATTTCCCCCTTTATTTATTCAGATTTTTAAAATCATTTTAATCCGTTTTGTCGTTTATTTTTGACTAGCGACCCGCCCCGGCTTCGCACGGGTAGCATGTTATTATACATATAAACCTTCCTCCTGAATCACTCTATCTATTAAAAAAAACCGCATCAAACTCCGTTGTGTAGTTTTAAAGATATAAGCAAACATACATACAGACATACAGACGCGGGTAGCGGAAAGCTACTTTGCTTTATGGATAGGTTACACAGTGCGAGAAGCTGATGTGACAGTAGACAGCTACTGTGCCTGTGTACTGGTATGACAGTACCTCGACTCGCCTCGCACGGTCACACTATGCACAATTGCTGGCGTCGCAGAAGACAGCTACTGAACCAGTGTACTGGCATAATTTGTCTGGGTCAAGAAAACTGCACCCGGCGTGGGCCCGAGCGTACGGGCTACTGTCATTCTGCGAAATCGTGCGAGTTGACGACCGAGCGGCGTGCGAGTGGTGTGGTGAGGGAAGGCAAGTAGCGAGTAAAAACAAAAAATGTTGAAGTAACTCGGACGCGAGCAACTGTCCCACTCGCACATGACAGTAACTCGTATGATGCGGTCACACGTGCGTAGTAGCTGCACCTCAGTAACTGACTCGGTCAGCTCGCATGCCAACTCGCACTGTGTAACCTAGCCATTATACTATGTAGTGATTAGGGAACAAACATAGCAGCCTTATCACAAACATTCGCATTTATAATATATATGACGCGAAAGATAAGTAATTTATGTATGCATGTGTTGGAGAAAATGTCTAAAAAGTTGCTTCAAAGATGTTGAAGTAAAATATAGCTTTTTTAAATATTCGGTTGTTTGATATTTTTTGGAAAGTACATAAGCATATTTTTGTTAACTTAAATTACATTATGTGCAATTTTCATGTTTAGTTTTTTTCGCATAAATTAAAATGTATGAATGTTAATGTAGCTTTTGATAGGATATTTGTTTTGAACGTACAAAATAGAAAACTTATTTTTTTCTCTATATGTATAATATTAGTGTAGATGTAGACTAGTAAAAAGCAAGGGTGAAACAGATTATTCGGATTACACATTGTGATAGCTTTAATAATGGTACCTAATGTAAAGCTGCCTAAGCAACGCGATCTTTCGTGAATTACCCAATGAATATGGATTAGACACGAGTGTTCTCCAAGTTTTTGAAGATTAGGTAGAAACGTGAAACATTGTCTTTGCAAAGATTTATTAGTGTCATATTTGGTTCCAATCAGCGCCTCAGCGTCGCGTGGGCGTACTATTAAAATTTATATGGCAATTTTTGATACATTAGTTTACATACATACACAAAAATAAAAAAATAAAAATAGGATCACGACTGTAATTCGCAAGTACGGTAGATATCCTCTCAGATCTCCAGACGCTTAGATCCTTTGAAGATGTCTAGTGGGGGTAGTCAGAGACACGTCCAAATATTATATTTGACATACATACGTATATAAAATCACGCCTGTTTACCAGAGGGATAGGCAGAGATCAGGGCTTTCCACTTGCTACGATCCTGACATATTTCTTTAGCTTCATTCACTCTCATCACATTCCTCATGCATGCTCGTCGGTTTAGAGTACTATTAGGTAACATTATTGCATTTTTAGTAGGAATCTCAAATTTATTTAAGATAAAATATGACCTACGATACTCTTTGATAATGTAGTTTTTGATAGGTGAAATAATTTTTAAAATTGGACTAGTGGTTTTGTATTTTTCCATTATAAACAAATATAATATTTTTTTCTCAACATATTATTAGTGTAGATAAAATACGAATTAACTTTTACCTAAACTATGAAATAAAAGTAACCAGTGCTTGCCAAATACAAATGTGCGGTCTCAATAACTATCAACTATATAGTCAACTTAAGAGATAATCGAGTGAGAGAAGCGATCTAAATCTCTGAGTCGAGTATAGTGGAGTGGTTTTCCATTTAGAGTAAAGGGATGAAATGGATGTGTCATATGGGTTGTCATATGAAAAGGTATTGTACAGACACAGATAAAGTATTTAAAAGCCAAAAACGATGCATTCGTGCGATGTTTAAACTTAAGGCTACAGACTCCTGTAAAAATTTCTTCAATAAGCATAACATCTTAACACTTCCCTCATTGTATATTTTTGAAACAGCTATGTTTGTAAAAAATAACCCACATCTGTTTTGTCGGCTTTCTGATGTTGTTGTTCGAAATAGACGAGACAATAGTAAAGTCTGTGTCCGCAACTCTAAAACTACTTTTATGCGCAGGAGTATATTCTGTATGGCTCCTTTCATTTATAATAAACTCCCGCAGTTAATGAGAGATATGCCATGTTCGTTGTTTCGGGGGAAGCTTAGGAAGTTATTAGTAAGCAAATGTTACTATACCATAGACGATTTCATGAATGATAAAAATCTCAATTAATTAATTCACAATTTATTTTCATTTATTATTTCTTTTATTTATTTTTAATTATTTCCGTGTTTGACTGTATTTTGACATTATTACTATTATTATTATTATTTTTTTTTTTTAATGACATCAAGAATTTATCATGACAAATTACAATTATTACAATTTTTATTATTATTATTGTTATTTTTTTTTTTTGATATGTTGTAAATTTGATATTGCATGCCTTCATAGGCAGAGTACATTGGTAATATATTTATAAATGAACATCTTCTGTACATGTATTTGAAGCAATAAAGAAACTTTGACTTTGACTTTGACTTTGTGCGCATTTATAATAGTTCTATTTCCTAGTAACATTATACTTTCTCAGTACAAAAAAATGTGGAATTCGTATTGTAATATATTATGTTTTCTTCAAATGATGTCTGTCGATCCTACTTTTCATGGATTAGAGAGATTTGATAACTACCAACAAAAAACCATAAAAAAATCGTTCTCTATAAAATATGTGTTTTTGAATTTTTAAACTTTAGATTGATTTCAATTTGACGAGAACTTTAAGTATGCTAGTAACAACTTCGCAAATACTTTACTTTAAATGACTGGCCTCACAGCTCAGTTGGTAGTAACTCTGCCTTCTGCGCTGTAGGTTGTGGGTTCAATCCCCACCCAGGGCAAATATTTGTGTGATGAACATAGATGTTTGTTCTGTGTCTGGGTGTTAATATGTATAAATAAGTATGTATTTACAAAAAAAAACAAGGGTGTATAAGTATTCTATCAGTTATCTGGTTCCCATAGTACAAGCTTTGCTTAGTTTGGGGCTAGATGGCGCTGTGTGTAAAGTCCGCCAATATTTATTTATTTACTTAGTTAATAAGGTTATTTTGTTACCAGGTGGAGTGATACCAACAAGCGGAGTCATACCACCGACTACCGGAGGGATTCCCTCGGCCACAGTGGCCGTTGACTCCTCATGCGCATGCGCCTGCTCGAGATGTTCGTGCTGTGGCTGCACATTGCGCGATGCAGTGGCACGACACGAGCATCGTGTCGCAGCCAATGAGCGACTTGATCGAGCCAACTTGGAATGGAAACAGGTACGTGTTACAAAACGTTCGTACTGTAAATGTTTAAAGTTGACTTTATTTTATTTATGTTATTTATTTAGAAGTAAAAACGTGCAATTACAATAAAAATTTACAACTGTGACGCAGTATTAAAACTGCCTCACAGCTCAGTTGGTAGTAACTCTGCCTTCTGCGCTGTAGGTTGTGGGTTCGACCCCCACCCAGGGCAAATATTTGTGTGATGAACATAGATGTTTGTTCTGTGTCTGGGTGTTACTATGTATAATAAGTATATATTTACAAAAAAAAAGTATTTAAGTATTCTACTAGATGGCTAGATGGCGTTGCGTGTAAAAGTCCGCCAATATTTATTTTATTTATTTACTAGCGACCCGCCCCGGATTCGCACGGGTAGCATGTTATTATATATATAAACCTACCTCCTGAATCACTCTATCTATTAAAAAAAACTGCATCAAAATCCGTTGTGTAGTTTTAAAGATATAAGCAAACATACATACATACATACATAAGCGGGAAGCGGAAAGCGACTTTGCTATAAACTATGTAGTGATTTGTAAAGCAAATAGGTTCGCCCTCAAAGTTAAAATGTCATGAGAGTTTAACAAAAATAGTGGACAACTTAGTAAATATAAAAAGCTACCATTTAAGTCACGAGACACTAATACCCAGTAACCATGGCCCCAGGTTAAAAGTTTACATTTTAAATAGCTTTAAATAAAAATGTTTTTACAAAGTATGCAATCAAGCTGTCTCCGGCAAGCGCAAGGCACCAGACATTTTTAATCAACAGCCAACAGGTAAACGATCTTAAAAAAAAATATTTTTTATGAAAATGTTATCTAGTTGGCTATAAAATATGGCTTCAGTTTAATGTTGTCTTTATAATTTATACGCTGTAGGTATAGACTATTTTTATATATGTGCTTTAAACAGATTGAGACATTTGTTAATGTCTCTTAAGGTGATAATTGAAATTTTTGACATTTTGTATGGGCTGAGTCTACCCGGATAAGACGGAAAAAGTGATAAAACTGTATTATCTCGAAAACCATAAAATTTAAAAAAAAACTGCCTGTTATTTATTTAGCTAGTATGATTATCTAACGAATTATATAAAAAATAACTGTTTAGCTATTCATAGTTTTGATTAAAAACGAAACTAGTGTTTTTGAAGAGCCAACTTTGGAAAATAAATCTATCGAGAAAAGTTTCACCAATCGTGATTCTGTCTGTAATTTATCTAGATTATATCCTTAAGTTATCTTTGTCATAAAAAAGCAAAACCGTATGTTTTACGGTTATTGAGAAAAAACGATTCTGCATTCATCAAACACATTAATTACTCGCCTTAATGTACCCACGCGTAGGCTCTTATGATTGTGTAGGTAAAAAATACTCAGCTTGCAAAGTAACACGATTATGTACCTCAAAATAGGTAGATATGTTACTCAGAGGTAAGTGAAATTATTTTAGCTGAATGCGCAATGAAAATATTAGGTTTGAGGCGGTTGCCCCCGAAAGCCGAGCATCTCGCGTTCGGTACAATTGTTACAAACGTAAACGAACTCTATTGTACACGAGTGCCTGAGTATCTTTACAAAACTCTATTTCACACGAGTGTCGTACGTACAAACGTGAGGATACTTTTACTCAAGAGTGCAAAGTCAGAGAAGTCCGATTTAGTCGACTTTTATGTAAGACAATAATCAACTGAAAATATCCACTGGATATTATATTTGTTAAACTGAACATCAACTGAATATTAAAATACGAGTGATATTGAGTTATTAGCGTTATTAGCGTAGTGGGTACCCGACGGATAAAAGTTGTGGACAAACTATTATTTACTGATTTATTTCACTGCTACACTATAAACACCAATATACCTATACCTACCCAAGGATAAAAGTAAATAGATCGTATGCATTATTATATATATTGTGTGATATAGGTCCTATTTGGTAAATCACTACATAGTATAAAGCAAAGTCGCTTTCCGCTTCCCGCGTCTGTATGTATGTATGTATGTTTGCTCATATCTTTAAAACTACACAACGGATTTTGATGCGGTTTTTTTTAATAGATAGAGTGATTCAGGAGGAAGGTTTATATGTATAATAACATGCTACCCGTGCGAAGCCGGGGCGGGTCGCTAGTAAATAATATAATAAAAAATGCTTGTAAAACAATCACCAGGTGCTCAGAACTATGAAGAAAATATTGTATCTAAACTGATTTGTCCCTCAATTACGTAAGTTTTGTTGCAATAAATCTCAATCAATTTCTATTTGAAGCTCTTCGGGCTGTTACTCCTAATTGCGACGATACTCGTACCTATATTATATTAAAATGAATGGGATTTACCTTATAACGAACTGCCATCCAAATCTCGTTATGTCGGCACGAATATGTAAAATATTAACTATTTTCCTTGTTCTGAAAATGCAAAATTGATACCGAGCTTTATGAACGGATTGGAGTGTTTTCGGCAGCTCATAATTTTGTTTGTTTTTTAAACTTTTACGTGATTTATCGGGCTTTGTGTGGCTTTTACTCATTACTCGGGTGGTTTCAGAAAAAAACAATACCTACTCAATTCCGAAAATATAAGGAAAACTTGATAAACATACACTTCTTCCATACACGAGTGTATGTAGAAAGTTATTCTTAGTATTTAAATAATACATTGGAATACTTAGGTTCCATAGATAGATATACCTACCTAATGCTAATCCACCACCTTGCGAACGTAGTCGCGCACGGGTCAGCTAGTTTATTATAACCGAAGAATTTGGAAGTAGAAAATATAAATGACTGTATAAAGCTCAACCATTGTTGTAAACGTGTACGTATTTCAAAATTTCATATACAAATAAAATACAGATAGGATGCTGACAGCGTAAGGCGGAAATTGAGCAAATCTGTAGGTAATTCGATGAATGTGGTACGTTACGTTCTACGTTCACTGACTGGCAAATTACTACATCAGCCTATTTGAACTTCACCATCACTGTATCCACCACGAACTAGTTAACTAAGTTATGGCAACACCACATTTTCCGAAACACGCCTGCTTAGTGTGAGGTTTTATGAAACCGATTTTATTTTGAATTATTAGAATACTTGCTGATCCGCTTCGCTGGGCGACAGATAGTTTCACATATGGTATTCCAATCTTCAAAATAAATTATAGCCTATATGTTGCCGAGGACTAATACCTACATAACAAAAAAAGTTTCATCAAAATCTGTCCAGTAGTTTTTGCGTAAAAGCCGGACAACAGACAGACAGACAAAAATTTCACAATGTTTTTTTTGGCTTGTGTTACTTGTATAAATGCCCCTAGGAGTATTTTTTAAAGTTTTTATTCAATGTACTGAATTTAACTCTTGTACAGTTTTATTATATGTATAGATAATATATAGATATAGATGATATAAGATCACACACGATTGAAATCCGTATGTCAGTACAGTAGAAATCCCCTTAGATCACCAGGTGGTCAAATCATTTAACCTGCCTAAAAGGAGGTAGTGAAAGGCACGTTCAAATATTACATTTCATAACATTGAATTAAAGCAGTTATGATATGAGTAGGCCTCATATCCTGCAAGTAACCCAATCTCGTACATAAGTTACCGCTAATTCACGAGTGGTTTGAAAACAATTAGTTAACTATATTAAATAGGTACTTAGTTCTAACATTTTCTAAGATTTATAAGGAGAAAAACAGATGATACCAGAAACTGACACATTATATAACACGTTGTCACAAAAAGCTTTTATTTTCCTTGGATATCGGTAAATCACCAAGGACTGAAGCAAAACTTACAAAATACTTTCTCTTTTCCCAATTAATGTTTCTCCGAGCGAGCTTGTCGCTTCCATAAAAAAGAAAGGTTCCAACGATAATAATCCTTACATCAATAATTGGATTGTAGGAAAGTAACTACCATTTCTTCATGAAAATGAATAACAAAGTTTATATTTTTCGTGAAGAATGGGTTCTGATACTGTATTACGAAAGATGAATGGTCATTACACTATCATAATAACTTCGTCCTCTGTTGAAGGTAGGTCTCCTATAAATTTTCAAAACGACTGATCTTGTACGACCTGCAACAAAACGTCTTCCAGCGACCTATCTTTCCATCTGGGGGGGACTACGCCGCACTTTCTGGTCTAAGATCTCTTTCTGTCCAAATAGCTTAGCTTTAATATGGTTAAAAGTTCGTCCTTTTCTATCTTTGATTGACACATGATGGGTTCAGTAGATAATTTCACTAAAAATAACCACTAGCCCTTTAGCAGGGTCACCAAAAAATATATGGATTTGTTATAGAAAATAAACACAACTAGCTTACTACCTAAGTGGGGTCGGCACAGCATGTGTTCTTTTTTAGGGTTCCGTACCCAATTTAGTTTCCTCTATCAGCCGTGATCTCATCACTCACTTCTTTCTTATCCATGTATCTTACACACAGTCTATCCATCTTTTCTTAATATAGACGAATTGAATATTATATTGTCTGTAAAGTATTTAACTGTAATATTTAGAAGTTCTAAGGAATTTAGTCACGTTCAAACAATATAATTTCATTAAATACCCTCCTGTAAACCAGGTCCGGAATGTAATAAGGGCACACGCCTAGCTTGATTGAAATATTAAGACACAATATCTAATATAAATTAAAAAAAAATCTAATCTTTTAAGAAAGTTTATTTTGATCGGAACAACACAGACACATTTTCACAGGTTTCCGTTGTACTAATTTTGACTTTTGGTGTACAATTAAGCAGAAGTAGAATTATATTTAAAACTCAATTTAAATAAACCTTACGTGGTTGGAAATAAACCTTGGAGTTGATGTGGTCAGAAGCCAGAAGTTTTATACGTTTAAGCTTATTGCGTAAGTTTATATCTCGGGTTTCGTCAATAAAAAAACAGCCAATAGTAATTTATTGGATACTGCGACTACTAATGAGCAAAACGGTGGAGGGTTTTCCTTGTAAGAAAACCAGTTAGTATTATTTTAAGCGGTGGTGAGCTTGAACCGTATGAAATGCTAACTATTACACAGATGTAATTGAATTTGGATTTACCTCTAACTACTCTCCTTAGATGGGTAGGTACATACATTGTGGCTTACCTGCGTGGTTTTCAGAAAGAATGACAACGAATATGCTACAGCGTTGTGATATCCTCGTGGCAATATTCCATAGTTATTTGAGAACATTATTTTTAATATGAAAAGGATATTATGATTTTCCGACATGGCTTCACTCACGTCGGGAATAATATGAATCTCTGCTGTAGCTGGATAAGATTATCTAATGCCTCCTTCGTAGGTAGTATACATATAAATATCTATAGGTATGTTCATTGTGATAGACTTATCTACCTACGTAGCGTCCATAAATACCTTTCTGAAGATTCTTATTTGATTTTTCTCAATGGTGATCATAGTTTGACATAGTCTAGAAGATCTAATGGGAGGTACAAAAGTCGTAGGTAAGAATCCCGGCCGTACATTAATGTTTTTTTTAAATATATGTATTTCTAAATCAAGTGTAGCGTGTGCTGCTTTTTGAATTTTTGCTGAAGCTCTTTAGTTATTTTTTTATTGTTGTACGTACTTGAGTAGTAGGTACATTTAATTATTATTATTGTTTGAGTCTTCACCTTGTTCGATTGGCACACACAGGAGCTCTACATAGCATTAAGGAAAGGATCATTAAAAAAAAGGTAGACCCCAAGCCGTGTTTGTTGCCTGATTTTTCTAGGCTTGGTCGCGTGGAATTGGCGTAGCTTCACCTAGTTCCTAAGACGTTTCAAAATGATCCTTGTGATTTTATTGAAATAAATGATTTTTGAATTTGAATTAGCGTACTGCGCTTAAGGGGCTGAATGTCGACGATTGCTCTTTTTCGAAACGAAAAAATAAATACTTCTGAACAAGCCACATCTCCTATTTTTATAAATATATTACTTCAGGTTCCTACCTAGATTTCTATTAAGCTGAATACATAATAGCAGAAACTTTTCACGATAAACATATTATTTCAAAATGATACGTTTTAGAATTTATGATCGAAATATTTTGATACCTACTATTAAAATCAACTTGTGATTTATTGTTAAAGATAGGTAATATGTAGATCTAGATTTCTATTAGAATAGATTTTTGATAAGTAATTATTCATAATTTATATCATTAATTTATTCGAAAAGCAAAGGCGGACCACGCGCCGACGTGTGTTTGTCGTCATTGCAGCGGTCGGTAGGATTATTTATCGAAGTAATTAAAGATGGGTACATCTTTATTCACATATACTTATCATTACTTTACTACTCACAATATAAAAAAAATTATAAAATTATCCTAGCTTCACAGGGCCACACTTTTAGTGGTCGCATGCACCTTTTGTTAACTGCCAGCTGCACTGTGCTGCCGAACGCTGCATTTATATTAGTTGTGGGTAGTTAAAAAAAAAAAGAACAATGTTTACTCAAACGATTCTAATTTTATATAGATTCCTTGGAAGGACTAGTACCTATAATACAGGCTCAGCCTAGTTTAGGTATTAGAGTTGATTTAGTTTAAGTAGTGCAATAACATTTCTCATAACAGGCATAAAATGTAACTTTTTGGTTTTAAATAAATATTATTATTATTATTATTGTTATTATTATATACTATACATTATAAAATAGGAGACGTGCCTTGTTTAGAAGTATTTCTTTTTTCGTTTCGAACAAAAACAATCGTCGACAGGGAGCGCCTTAAAGCTAAGGAAACATCGTAAGAAAACAATTAGTATATTTATAAACGGCAGTGGGTTTCCAACCTATCTCGGATGGAATAATGAGTGCTACAAAATGTGGGAATGGGCCAGATGTAATGTGAGATTTTAAAGAAGAAAAAGAGAGAAACCTTAACCTACCTCTTATTATAATTTCTACGTCTCTTCGTTATCAAGATAAATGCCAAAGAGACAGAAAAACAAGATTGATCTTACAAAGGGTCTGTTTTTTCCAGAACCCTAAACAATCAATACAAAGCCAAGTTCACAAACAGTCGCAAACTCTCTTGTTGCGGTCAAAAAATGTAGGTATTTTTAACCGATTTCAAAAAAAGAGAAGGTTCTCAAGTCGGTTGTATTTTTTTTGTTTTGTTTTTTTACCTCAGAACTCCGTTATTTATTAATTGATTTGGAAGATTATTTTTTTGGTTGAGTGGATAAACTTCTTGTTTCGTCCCATTTCAATTTGAGGAAAACATACCAACTTTAAGGTTTAAAATAGAAGATGAAATATTGTATTGGGCTTCACTACATAGTATAAAGCAAAGTCGCTTTCCGCTTCCCGCCTCTGTATGTATGTATGTTTGCTTATATCTTTAAAATTACACAACGGATTTTGATGCGGTTTTTTTTAATAGATAGAGTGATTCAGGAGAAAGGTTTATATGTATTAAACCCGTGCGAAGCCGGGGCGGGTCGCTAGTATATTAATATAAACCTGTCGGTTTTGTTTTTAGTTTTTTAAACGTTATTGTTTTGTTACAGGTAGCAGTAGTTGCTGACCGAGCTCTGCTGGCTGTGTTTGTCATAATCACTGTCATTTCCACGGCCGCCATTCTTCTGCCACAGCTCAACAACTTACACGTGGGGAACACACCTCTTAAACCGCCTACTTAAAGCAAGTGGATGGCTTTTTTGTGATGTCAAAGAAATGTTTTGTTGTGCCCGATGTGTCAAATTTCGCGCATTCGTACAATGCTTTGTGCAATGAATGTTTTTAAGGGAAAAGCTGGGGAAATGTTTACGCAGTGAGATATAATAAAATGGATCCAGATGAGCTCGAAACTCCGGTAGTAACCTATAACTCGTATTATGTGGAACCAATAAACATTTTAAGATCAGGAGATCAGGTATTTTACTCCCATGGCTCTTACGCTTAATAATGTAGATGGGTAATTGTAGAAGCCTACATTATGCCTGCCTCATGAATCTAGTAATATTATAAAGACAACGCTGCCACTTATTGTGCCAAATGTTGCAGAAAATCGTCGGAGATTAAAAGATTGGCAAAAATATAGTTAGAATTACTTAAATATGTACAATTTGTATGTTCTCTAATAGTCTGCTAAACAAATTATGTGTCAACAACTTAGTTAACAACGTGAAATGGGTTAGTAAAATTTTAGTGACTGTTTTAACCTTTGACAAGTTCTACATTTAGGTACGGTTCATTAATATATCTGCTACGAAGCTCTACAATATTGCTACGCCGTAGACAATACTGTTTTTAATCATAATAGAAATTAAGTTATTCGCCAATTTAACTTATCACTTGATATTCATGTTGGGCCTTCGATAGCAATTATTATTGTATCGGTTGTTAGTTATTGGTTTGTGCCAAATTTTGTTAGTCGATTATGTCGTAACGTCTCTTTGCTGTTGCAAAACGTGAGTATTACAAAACTATGAAATACTAACGATAACATAATTATGCTCACCAGCCCGTTATGTTTCCGCTTCACCGGAAACCCTCTGCTTTCAGTTGGCACTAAAAGGTTAATTTTGTTGTTTGAGGCGTAGTACGTCCATTTTAAAGAAGTTCAATATATAGTTGATATCTATGTTTTTTCAGAAATATCTGAACACCAAGTCATAGTTATTAATTTCTCAACATCTCTAAAAATACTTAGCAATTTTGGTCAAAAAACTAGCATCCATTAAATAGCTATAAATATATTACAAACTACCGTGTTTTTTACACGAGTCTTTATTACTTTTTATATGTATAAAAATTAAATTAATTTATATAAAAAAAGTTATAAAGTCGTGTAAAAATTACAATTTACCTTTAATATCTGTACTTTAATTATCTCTAAAAAAAACGTCGGTCTTCCTCACACGACTATCGATAGGTATCTAGACCGACACAAGTTGATAATATTAAGCCGGGGTCCCACAGCGCGTAAAACGACGGGCCTCGCCGGATGACGCTCCGCCTGTGTACGTCCGGCGCGTCGCGTACAGAGCGTTCCGAGCACGGGCCACCACGGATGCATCGTTCCCACGGCGCGTCCATCCGCCTTGGCGCGGTATGGCGCGTGAATACGCGGGCCGTGGGACCCCGGCATTACACAGTAGATGAACGATTCTTTGGCTAGAACGAGTGTATTTTAAATAGAACCTAGTCTCAACAATAGCACATCAGAATATACTTACTCATACATACATACTCGTACTAGTTTAAGTTCATAATTTACTCCATAATAATAAGAAATTCCATTCTCTCTAGTTATGTTTAGTGGTATTTGTGCTCAAAATTGTTGCCAATTATAAATTTGAATGAGAATTTAGTTGGAAAATGTAAATAATTATCACCGCTAGTGAAATAAAAATTGTTAAGGTTAATATGTAACGTTATAAGTGTACAAATTAAAACAAAATTACTGAATGTTTTGTTTTATTTAAATTCGTTGAACTAGGTTACCCTGTAACTTGTAAGCAAAATGTTTTGGGGATGTTTTTCGGGGTGAAAAGTAGACTATTTGTTTTTCTAGGGTATATTTAATAAGTATGCAATACAAAAGTCGCGGTTATATCACTACAAGGTACTTGTTGTTCTACCGTACAAAAGACCACACAGATTATGGCAAAATTAAACTGAATATAGCGGTACATAGCTCATTTTATGTATATAAAGTGGCTAACGCCCGACCACACTCGCTTATCAGACTCCAATGTAAATTAAGTTTTATCACGCTATAATAAGATTAGTAATGTCTAGGCCTGCGCGGTCAGAGGTCCGAGTTTACGTCATGAAAACATCATGAATAGTTGTGGTTACTTGTGTTGCTCGGATGGACAGATTGTTGTAAACGTTCGCAACATTTGAGATGCTGTCAACAATGTTGATAAACTGTTGATTATAACAAACTAGCTTCCGGCAGCGGCTTCGACCACGTGGTACCTGGATAAAAAGTAGCCTATGTGTTATCTTGATGTCTATGCTATATTACTGTAAAGTTTCATTTATTTCCGTTCAGTAGTATTTGCGTGAAAGAGTAACAAACACACACACACCCACTCACTCACTCACTCGCTCGCTTACAAACTTTCGCATTTATAAGGATAGTAGGATTAGTTAGGATAGTAGGATTTATAATATTAGTAGGAAGTAGAATATGGTAGGTAGTATAGATTTACATTCCCAGTAGGATATGTGTTCAAATGAATTCATCTTTAAAGATGAGATCTTTTAATATTTTCAGTCAATGACTGATAAAACCCAAACTAAATCAAAATATGTAGACTAAATATAAACTCATAACACATCTCGTACTTAATGTCAATGACTCTTATGGGACATGGCCAGTAGGTACGTGATTATTACCCTACTTACAGAATCAAGTAGAAACTTTACAAACAATTCACGTCCACTTCTAAAATTGTTTCATTTAAAACTCCAAAGGATATCCCTGAGGATATCAAATAGAGTAAAACGGGTGTACATTTTATACAAATTGATAATTTTAGAGGTCCGTTTACTTTGAAGATAACGCTAATATGGGCGCTCAACTAAATAAATCCTTTAGCTTTTCATATAATCTCGGGTTTTTACAGAAGCTTTGAAATTGTGGGCTCTAAAAACCTATTATTTTATAACGTAGAGATTTTAGAGTTAAACAAGACCGGTCAAGAGCGAACGCCTCGCGCACTGAAGGTTCCGTATCAAACGTAACCTTCGAATCATTTAGTAGAAAGTTACATAGAATTTTCCCAAAGTAATATAAAAGCGTACAGTGCTTACCATAAAAGACATTTAGGTACTTTTTCTAATCTAAATTCGGGAATGCACAATTTTTCTTATTTCTTGTGTCAATACTTGTATACTCGTACATATAGACCTTTTTTTCATAAAAAATATTCATATTTAAGCCTCTGTGTACTGTGTACCTACAAAAAGTTCTCTTATCAAAATCCGTTGTGTCGTTTTAAAGATATAAGCATACATACAGACATACATATAGACGCGGGAAGCGGGAAGCGACTATACTATGTAGTGATTACTGTGAGAATGTTAATTTCATTTAATTTTTCTCTCGAGGACTGACGGTAATCAAATTTATAAATGGTACTTACTTATCATCGTTTAGCTGCAACGTTTCTTTCAATGTTGGTTGGGCTGAGTACCACATTTATTGTCTAAATGAATATTTTTTTTCTTACACTATAGTGTTCCAAATTTCAAGATGCTTTTGCTTTTATAGTTCCTAAAATAATCAGCTGCGACAGATCGACTGCAAGGGGTTTTGTTTTACTATTTTTGTTCGGAACCCTAAATAATAAGTAGGTACTTTTGTAAGATACGGAGATTAATGTGGAATGAACTGTGCAGTCAGCTACATGAGTTAATACTTAAGATATTCAATGCATTTAGTTACGATCCACTACCTAATATAATAATAGTAAGTGGGCAATCCACTTACTATTATTATATTAGGTAGTGGTATGGAAAAGCCAACATTGTCATCCAATATTTTAGTTTTATGTCTATCATTTTATGCGCTTGATTTGTATCAATAATAAAGCTAGAAAGCTAAACATTACATACAAAATACATTAGGAAGATTAAAGTAATCATTAAAATAGGTTCTTGGCTAGTATTTTTCTGTTAGAGAAACCCTTAGATCTCTGGATCCCTGACCCTGTTCGAGATAAAACTGAACTGCAAAGTAATAAATTATTACCATACTAGCTTCCGGCCGCAGATTCGCTCGCATTAGTGCCTAGGTTCTAGTCAATTTCCTGCTGTGCAGACTACCTACTACCTCAGTAGTTTCAATGAGGTTGAACTACAAACATCCAAATATCTTCACAAACTTTCGCATTTATAATATTATAGCTACTAATTAATTAATTTACTAAATCATTAATTATAGTTTTAGATTACGATTTATCCTACCATTAAATTTAGGTCCCAAAGAAATGTGCGGGATCTTATAGTCAAAGACAACAACTTCATTTATGCCATAGCACACCTACACATCGCATAAAAACGTCATTTCAATGTGATTCAATAAGTGCCTACTTAGGTAGGTTATTCGCTTTTAGCGCGTGCTAATATTTAGATCAACAACACGTTGTATAGCGTATTAAATCATCATAACCACACAAATTACGTGTGTGTGGCGAAAATGGCATGGCAGATATTCGATCGCATTCAGTACCATTAGCAACACTAGTTACCGACAATATCGAGCCGCTAGTGAGTCAGTCGCGAATGTAATTGACTCATGCTATGCTATCATACTGATATTATAATCGTATTAAAGTTTGGATGTTTGTTTTTTGTTTGTTAGGTACTATTTTTATTAAATTCGGTATAGGATTGAAACATAAAAAACGTTTTATCCCTAAAAACAGTTCTTAAAGGAATTCAAATGGGACGTCGAAGTTTTTATGAAAAACGACACGAACGAAGTCGCAAGGGTTTTCATTAGAAAAACAACTCCTAGGGGATTGAAATAAGAAGTCTGAGTACTTTGCGAGCGAATCAACGCGTGGAATCTGGGACCTTACTCTACAAAACGATTTCGACATTATCGGAACGATACTATCTGGCCGTGGATTGTTACTCAAATTGTCATTTCATCGTTAAACTTATATTTTCATATCGTTTTGTAATCGAATCTATCAAATCTTTAAAAGAGCAATTCTTGTAAATATATAATCTGAATCTCGGAAACGGCTCGAACGATTTTCATGTAGTATTTGGGGGCGATAAATTGATCTTGCTAGGTTTCATTTTTAGAAAACGTTGTTTAATCCGTGTTTTCAGGCAATGAAATACCGAGCAAAGCTGTTCTTAAAGTAAGTAAGTACGACATCATTTGTCAAAAGTAAGTGATGTGTGGTAAAATGATGTTACTTAAGGTGATAAGTGAATTTTTGTATGGGCTGAGTCCATCCGGATAAGACGAAAAAAATAATAAAACTGCATTATCTTGAAAACCATCAAACTTAGAAAGAAACTGTCTGTAATTTATTTAGCTAATATGATTATCTAACGAATTATATAAAAATGAACTATTTAGCTACTCATAGTTTTGATTAAAAACTAAACTAGCGTTTTTAAAGAGCCAACTTTGGAAAATAAATCTATCGAGAAAAGTTTCACCAATCGCGATTCTGTCTGTAATTTATCTAGATTATATCCTTAGGTTATCTTTGTCATAAAAAACAAAACTGTATGTTTTACGGTTATTGAGAAAAAACGATTCTGCATTCATCAAACACATTAATTACTCGCCTTAAAGTAGTCGATCTTCGTATATCGTTTATCGATTTCAAGACCCCGGTTAGCTATAATTCGCTAGAGATTCGATCGCGCAGAAATTAGTGACAAGGATACCTACAAAATAACACTTGGTAACAGTTTATTCATGACGGCTGTCGACCCAATTTGGATCACTTGAAAACTTGTAAGGGCGCCACTTGTGTTCACCTTGAACTGTTCAAAGGGTAGCCAAACAGAAGCGGGGCTATAGATAAGGCTGGTTTGCTTTGTTCCATCCAACACTATCTGCATATTATGATGCAGTGGGAACCAAACGCGGTACAAAAGGTAAAAAATTATAAATTGCTAGCGACCCGCCCCGGCTTCGCACGGGTAGCATGTTATTATACATATAAACCTTCCTCCTGAATCACTCTATCTATTAAAAAAAACCGCATCAAAATCCGTTGTGTAGTTTTAAAGATATAAGCAAACATACATACATACATACAGACGCGGGAAGCGGAAAGCGACTTTGCTTTATACTATGTAGTGATGATTTCTAATCTAGTCATAAGTAATAGGAGTATCTAGTGGTAGTTTTGTAACAGGAAGAGAACATCTTAGCTTTCCGCACTCACTAGGTATAATAGCACTCATACTCATTGTGTAATGTAACAAACCTTTACTTCTACTTTAGCTAAACCTTTAGCACACAACACCGATGCGCAAATATATACTTCGTACTCTATCTGTTCATTCATACTCGTGTCCGTGTACATAAGGGCTCTGCCACATGTGATAAGGTTACGTGCGTTAGGTACATTGCGGATGGGAACTGATCCGGAGATACACTTTTAGGTACATAGCTTCACGATGGATTGTGATTATCCAAACAGTAACTCCGTTATTGGCGATAGTGTTTGTTTAGCATCCTTGACCTAAAGCAAAAGAATGTCTAAGAGTAGAGAAGAGAGTACATATTTATAAAAAAAGAAGAAAATCATAATTTTGGTGGCACGGTTACTTTGATTTTAAAAAGTCATACTATTGCATCAAGTTAGAGCCTCTTTCACAGTACATTTTGAAACAAGTACAAGTCTTTCACAGTACATAAGGAAACTTGTCAAATAGGATTTTAATAGTATATACTAGCGACCCGCCCCGGCTTCGCACGGGTGCAAAGCTGATACCAAAATATATTACAGAATGTCTTTGTATACTCGTTAACAGCATTCATTCCTCCATACAGCTTC
The DNA here is from genome assembly GCA_912999785.1 of Hydriomena furcata. Classification (NCBI taxonomy): domain Eukaryota; kingdom Metazoa; phylum Arthropoda; class Insecta; order Lepidoptera; family Geometridae; genus Hydriomena; species Hydriomena furcata. Next base: position 11,543,315 of record OU538824.1, read on the forward strand.
AGAGCTGCAGATGTAACGTCCAGACTGATATTTTTCCACTTCATTTGGTGATTGTATGCTGAAAGTGGCCTGGTCACTACCCTTATTAATGTAATTAGTAACGTATTGGATTGACTTTATCGAACTGCACAACTCGACGTTGATATGGTCATCAAAAATTTACAAAAGGATAAGCGCAAAAAAATGTGTTTATTTACGACTTCATATTAGAAATCTTAAAATTATCAGTGGTTCTCTAATATATTAAGCATGTTATTATACATATAAACCTTCCTCCTGAATCACTCTATCTATTAAAAAAACCGCATTAAATCCGTTGTGTAGTTTTAAAGATATAAGCATACATACAGACGCGGGAAGCGGGAAGCGATTTTGCTTTATACTATGAAGTGACAAGTGTATGGATACGGCCAGTGAGTCCTTAGGTCCCTTATGTCTGGATATACTGGATGAAAAAGCACTTGTTACACGATTCGAACATAACATTTATGAAACGAGAGCACCTATTTTTAACAGAAGACAGGTATATTCCATTAACTGTGCCAATCTAAACGAAGCTCTCTCGTAGCGGCAAAGCGACAATTAGTTACCAAAAGTAGCGATAAATTAGGGGTATATCTGCAATTCCGGAACGGTTTACAACAATAACTTGGTGGATATTAATTTAGACCTTACTCACTCAGCGGAAATGTGATAGGATTGTGATTGTGTTTATGCTTTCAAAGTGTTCATAATTTGAATACTTAGCTAACTTACCACAAGGTGGGAACTGAGACATGGGTAAAATTACCCTTCTGCTAATAAACCACAGCACGTATTGTATAATTACTAAGTCTATTAATAAAAATATATAAAACAAATGTCAAAATCGTATCTAAAAGAAACTTGATTTGGTTCTCGATTGTATATTTTTTAAGATAGATAGTATGGAAATTAAATGAAATAGGATTACGACTGTAATCAGATCTCAAGACGCTTAGATCCTTCAAGATGTTGAAATGAGGTAGTCAGAGGCAAGTCCAAACATTATGTTAGCAAACCAATAGTAGAACTATTCAGTAGCTTAGATAAATAATGCTTTAGTGCTCTTCGAAGTACTATTATTGTCCAAAAAGAACTCATCTTAGTGTTGTTAGTCCTAATAGTCTACTATTGATTCGGAAGCGAACGCTATGTGAATAGGGCAAAATGAATGCCCCAATAATCTTTATGGTATAGCCCTCAATACGAACTGATTGGGCATTTGGGGAATTTATGGGACAGCGGCCAACGCTCGCGCAATCTTTATGATATAACCTACCGGTAAAAAAAATGCAAAGATCTTGGAGTTCTGTACTTAGGATATTGCGAAAAATGGGAATACGAATATTATAAGACTTTAACTATACCTAGAACTAAAGGTAAGTTATCTTTTATACTTACGTTTTAATAAATAAAAATTTTAATTTTGAGCCTTTTTAATTTTGAGTTAAAAAGTCAAGAGATGATATAAGTTCTTTTGACTTTATGAAGGAACTATTAGTTCTATATTTCTTACACAAAAGAAAAATAATTAAAACCTGTTCATTGGTCGGTCATATACATAAAAAACCAAAAAAAGTTTTTTGTCGGTAGAAAATGGACAGGAATATTATCCAAAAGTATTTTTAGTAATACCCAATCGAAACAAAACCTTATTGAGTAAAGTAATATATGTATATCTTGTAGGTAACTTTATTTATTGACCGTTTCGACTCAGACAAAATACTCTCCCTAAATTGTAATGCTTTAGATTAGACTATAAAATGCATTCAGCAATCACGCATGCCACAAGTAACTGAATGAATTCCTAGAGAATGTGGCTAGTGTTGAGGTTCGCTCCCACAATGACAGTAGAAACATCGCTGTTTCAACTGCCTCGGATGAATACCTATCTCTATACAAGTGTATGTATACCTACGTGTGTGTGCAAAACAATCGTGAAAACCCACGAGGCGGCCCAATGTCGCGCATTTGTGAACGTGTTTCTAGTGATGGGCGGTTTCGATATAGTTGAAAATGTTTGTCCATTCATCATTTTCTTCTACTTTCCCACTTAACTTGGGGTCAGCATAACATGTTGTGAAGAGGATTTGGCTTATGTTTTACAACCTCTTTGGGAATCAACTATGAAAATGGTTGTCCATTGTATCATATTATTTAGATTTTTTAATTTGACTTAGAATCACAACTTTATTATTCCCTAGTACGATAGACAACCTATGGCCTTCAGATCCTTATAGGGTTTAATCAGAGACGCGTACAAACATTACATTTGACACATGCTCGTATTTATGTTTATTATTTTAAGGGTTTCGTACCCAAAGGATAAAAAAGAGACCCTATACTAAGACTTTGCTGTCCGTCTGTCTGTCACTGGGCTGTACCTCATGAATTTTTCTGTTCGAAAAATATATATGCGAATCAAATAACACGTGTTCAAAAGAAGGAAAACATCGTGAAAAAACCAGTAATTATTACTATAAGCGGCGATGGGCTTGCAACCTGTCACGTATGGAATGCTAGCTACTGCAAAATGTGGGCATGTGCCAAATATAATGTTTGACTACCCCCACTAGACATTTTCAAAGGATCTAAGCGTTTAGAGATCTGAGAGGATTTCCACCGTACCTGGGGATTACAGTCGTGATCCAACTTAGTTTTTTTTCAAAATATTCCTACTTGTAAGATGTTGAACTGGTTTCTCGCTTTATTTCAGTCTGTTTTCTACTATTTTGTATCGAGTAAATGACCTTTCACACCCCATCACTCGAAAGCAGAACAATTGCAAGGCCGCAAGCTTTGTGTTACCTTACAGTTAGCACCGAAGGAACATTTCACTGACATTGCCTTTGTATTTTAATGCACCTCTTCCGTTTTGTTTATATTCCCGTACCCATATTTTCGGCTGCTTTGTTGACTGCACATCCTTATCTATATTGTTTCTACCCATTGCATTATTCAATGTTTATTAGTTTTACCACCACAACTAACTCTAAAAATAGACCTAAGCACGAGCGATATCTCCTATGACAAGTATTTTTTATTTAAAAGGAGATCTCATCATTGTTCATAATATTGTACTTTTGGAAACGCAATAAAAACATTTATTATTATTATTTGTGAAATAAATCTAAATAACAACGACTTTTTTGTACAACTCACTATTCAATCAGTTAATAATGAAGGAAGGTATGTTTAAAACTTCAAGTCAATTCTATTGGCACCAAATTAAACTAAAAACTATATAGACGTCTCTAAAATTGCTGCTTCTTTTAGGTACTCTTTTTTCTTCACTTGAAATTAGTGTTAGTGCATAAGGATGGAAGAGGAACTTGATTTCTGAATCACAGGTTATATATTACCTAGCTCAGAGATCAAGGGCTTTAAAAACTACTTGTATATCTTGTGAGTGAAATAAATAAAGTTTATTATTATTCATTATTACAACAACGGGAATTACTCGCGTAAATGATAAATTGTCAATGAGGACACCGACAATGTTTCGATTCATCTAGAGAATCTTCTTCAGGGTGAGTGGACCATAACGCGCGCGCTACCCTGCTCGCATTGCCGTCTCGCACCGTTATTATTATTATTTTTATTAAGTTATTACTTCTCGATCACGGAGTAGTAATAGGTAATAGGGTCCCGTTCGTACCCTTTGGGTACGGAACCCTAAAAACTAATGTTATAAAGAGATGAAGTTTGACTGCGATTTCGGGTGTAGTCAGTGGTCTCCAGAACTACCTACTTATACGTTTCTGATTTCGTTTTCGCTAATAAGAAAACTAACTTATCTCTGAGTGCTTTTAGGATATACTAGCGACCCGCCCCGGCTTCGCACGGGTTTAATACATATAAACCTTCCTCCTGAATCACTCTATCTATTAATAAAACCGCATCAAAATCCGTTGTGTAGTTTTAAAGATATAAGCATACATACAGACGCGGGAAGCGGGAAGCGACTTTGCTTTATACTATGTAGTGAAATCTATGTTATATTTTTATGGAAAAAATATTTTTTTATGATAAAAGTTTATGATATAGGGTCCTAATCTTGAGATCAAAGTGTTTTATCGGTTATGCTTTCGTATAATGTAGAGACCCCGCCGCAAGAACCCTTAAAATGTTCGCATTATTATACATACCTATGTAGGTAGTACATTATGGTTCTTACAAATCAAATAAACTCAATATCATAATCAAAGGCACGATCCAAACTCAAAGCTTTTCCTTTTTAACAAAGAAGCACTTTATCGCATTTCCATATGAATCTTTGTAGTGGGTACTTTTCCGTTATAGGTCATTTCAGCAGTAGGTATCTAAGAACGATTTATTCCTAGCTAACCTTTCAATTCGCACAGGAAATAACTGCTTTTCCGTTCTACCGTTGTCGGGAAATATTTTCCGTAACCCGACTGAAAATCTATTCCACGAACATAATATATTCAAGTCCTTGATTAGGTATAAGTCTAATTTACGAACAAAAAAATGGTTTATTTAATAAATATCGATTAAATTGTACAATATCACTACATAGTATAAAGCAAAGTCGCTTTCCGCTTCCCGCGTATGTATGTATGTATGTATATATGTTTGCTAATATCTTTAAAACTACACAACGGATTTTGATGCGGTTATTTTAATAGATAGAGTGATTCAGGAGGAAGGTTTATATGTATAATACATGCATAATATAGTAGAGAAACACTGATCATTTTAGAGGTTTCTAATGTGATGTCGTAAATAAACACATTTTTTTTGCGCTTACATTGCAAATGCTGGCTGAACCCCACGAGATATATCAAAATAATGTACTACAGTATTGTACACCTTAAAAACGTCTACAAAAAAGTCCACGATGGTATTAGAAATGTCTTACGCACAGCGAAGCGGGCACGGGTCAGCTAGTAATATATATAATGTCATGGTTTTTCACTCTATATTTATACTTCTATACAAACACTAATATTCTAAAGACATTTCATTGAACACAAAGAAAACATGTAGGTAATGTTTGTAATTAATAAAATAAAAACAACTCGACCAATAATTATTATTTTAAAATAATTTTACCTATCAAAAGTTACGTTATCAGCCAGTAGCATAGGCTGGAAAGTCGCTTACGCATTTTGTAGTAAATTAAACAAAGGTTTCAAAAATTTGCCCATAATTTTTATTGATACACTAGTGCGAATCCGGGCAGCTAGTTTGTAGGGTTCCGTACCCAAAGGGTAAAAACAGGACCCTATTACTAAGACTTCACTGTCCGTCTTTCCGTCTGTCTGTCACAGGGCTGTATCTCATGAACGTGATAGCTAGAGAGTTGAAATTTTTACAGATGATGTATTTCTGTTGTCGCTATAGTAAAAACAGAATAAAATAAATATTTAAATGGGGCTCAGATACAACAAACGAGTTTTTTTTGCCGTTTTTTATAGACAGTGCGGAACCCTTTTGTGCGCGAGTCCGACTCGCACTTGGCCGGTTTTTTTATATGATTGTTTCTTTTGCAAACTATGTTGCTTTGTAATAAATGGGTATGGATTAAAACTAACTCATGTGCGAACTATGGTTCTAGGCGTATTATAAATTCATAGCACAAGAGATGGCGTAATCACTACTAAAAGATTTTACTGTTTGTTTAAGCTATGTTTAAAATATTAGCTTAGTTTGTTAACTAAGAACAGTTACGGTGGGTGTATAATGGTATCAGTGAATGGTAAATATTACCATCCTGTAATTGAAAATGTGTGATCCTATTTCATTTCATTTTCAGCACCTGAAGTATTTAAAATTACTGTAGTTTGAAAACCAGAAAATTCCAACGTAGTGATTTGAGATTACAGAAGCATATTAAGGCCCTATATGTCGACGATTGCTCTTTTTAGAAACGAAAAAAGAAATACTTCTGAACAAGCCACATCTCTATTTTTATAATGTATAGTATATGTGAATAAAGATGTACCCATCTTTAATCACTTCGATAAATAATCCTACCGCGCGACCGCTGCACGTGGTACTTATCCATGGACGGCGCGTGGTCCGCCTTTGCTTTTCGAATAAATTAATGATATAAATTATGTATAATTACTTATCAAAAACCTATTCTAGTAGAAATCTAGATCTACATATTACCTATCTAACAATAAATCACAAGTTGATCTTAATAGTTGGTATCAAAGTATTTCGATCATAAATTCTAAAACGTATCATTTTGAAATAAATCCTTTATCGTGAAAAGTTTCTGCTATTATGTTTTCAGCTTAATAGAAATTTAGGTAGGAACCTGAAGTAATATATTTATAAAAATAGGAGATGTGGCTTGTTCGGAAGTATTTCTTTTTTCGTTTCGAAATATAGCAATCGTCGACATACAGGGCCTTAAGATGGTTTGGGCATGCAGAGAGGATGGAAAGACGATTAACGAAACAGGTGTAGGCGAGTGTGAACGGGACAGTTGGGTGGGGCAGACCACGGCCAATGTATTCTCACCTAATTCGAGACTATCTGGAAAAGGATAGGTCATATGTACAAATTGGCGACCATGTATAAAGAATGTGATAAAATTCAAGCTGAGAGGATGGTATAAAGACCTATAATATAGTAGGTATACATGCCCATTCTACATTAGGTTACTTCATTGTAATGTAACCTATTCGTACCAACAGTAAATTACACTACAGGTATGTGCTGGCTCGTGTAAGATTCTCTCGTATGTGTGACGCTTCTATGTTGCTTTTTATAGTTTAGAGAGGCTGTCTAGAGACTGTTTGAGCGGCACGTGTAACATTGTGAATAAAAACATTTTAAAATCTTAAAGAAAAGTTTTTTTATTTTTTTTTTTAATCTTTATTAATGAGCTTAATCACAATGTGATTATGTCGCTCTGTTAATCAACAGAAAGAAACACAATAACGCTAACTCTTATTAGGTAGGTATACATACAAAAAAAATACACAACACAGAAAAAGTAAGATATTAAGTAACTAGACAAGTTACAAAACCACTTTTCGTGCGCTATGCAATACAAAAATAATAATATTATCATAAAATACTTGTCGTATCAAATTGGTAAGTAGGTAGATTGTTTTTTCCTACTTATCAACCTGATTAAGTAGACTAATCTGGATTTAACTTAAGGTTATACAACTTGATTAACAATTTGATTTCATCTGAATGTGGATCGGAAAGTATTAAGTTACAATCAGCAGATTCTTTTAAGAATTGTTTACATTGATTTGTACGGAAGGTATCATTATGGGCGCACTCCATCAAAACATGCATTATGTCCTCTATTACACCGCATAGATCACAGTTCGGTGATGGGACCTTCCCCATGAGAAATGCAAATTTATTTGATGGAATATGCCCAGAACGAAGCTTCATAATCACTACTGCGTCTTTTCTCGGTAGTTTATGATTATCAATCCATGAAATTCTAAGTGGTTGTGGTTGGACAGTTTTGTACCAAATACCTATTTTTTTTGAACGTAAATCAAAATATTCTTTCCATAAGTCATAACACTGCCTTTTAATCAAATAAATACAGTCAGTATAATACGGTAACATGTTATATTCTATTCCCTCACTGGTGGCTTGCCTCGCTAAGAAATCTACTCGTTCATTATATTCAATCTTGCAGTGTGATGGGATCCATTGCAACCTAATAGATCTAAACCTAGATTCTAATTCAAAAATACTGTTTAAAACAGTGTAGGCTGTCGGTGAACCTCGGATACCCGAGGTACACCGAGCCACATGCTGAAGTGCGCTTCTCGAGTCTGTGAATATCACCAAATCGTTATTGTCTAGCGAAGTCGCGTAAGCAAGGGCTTCACTTATCGCTATAAGCTCCGCCTCCATTATACATACATCAGAATCTATCTTAAATTGCTGACTAAGGTTACATTGCGGGTCAACGATGGCTGCACCAATTCCGTGCCTGTCCTTCGATCCATCCGTAAATATTTTATAACAATTGCCATATTGCCTATTAATGAATTGTACACAAGTAGATTTTAAATTGTAGGGATTATATTGTCGTTTTGGTTTGGAAAGATTAGGTATGTCTAAATAGATAATGTTACTTAAATCAAAACTACTTATCCAAGTACTCATAGCAAACATTCCCAACTGCCGGGAAGAGTGAACGCTGACGTTTACAAGCTGCTCATACGCAGTTAATAATAATGCTTTCTCTTTGTTTCGCCAATACCTATTGTTTTGATACTGAGATAAATCGCCTATTAGGCTGTGCGTTATATTATTCTCACGGGATTTAGCTTTCAACATAAATTTACTTGCCAAATATCTTCTTCGTATATGCAATGGAGGAAGACAAAGTTCACTTTCCATTGCATGTATAGGAGTCGTTTTAATAAAACCTCCTATTACTCTCAAAGACTGATTTTGTATTTTGTCCAATTTATACATTAATGCTTTACTACTACCGTTGTATAAATAACTACCGTAATCAAGACGACTTCTTATAATAGCAATATATAATTTCCGCAGATGTCTAGGATGTACTCCCCACCCGGATCCCGCTAAAACTTTAAAAATATTTAAATATCTAGAGATTTTATTTAATATTTCAGCAATATGTTTCTTCCATTTTATTGAACGGTCCAACCACATCCCCAAATATTTCACAGTATCAACAACATCAATAGGATTATTATTTAGTTTAAGCAATATAGGCTGTCTATTAATACCTTTCTTAAATATACAGACCTTAGTTTTAACAGGAGATATATCCAAACCTAATTCAAAAAGTAATTTGTACATTTGGTTTAAAGCTAATTGTAATTTATTTGTTGCATCACTTATATTTTTACATGTGGTATATAAAATATAATCATCTGCGTACTGTGAGATTATTACGTCGTTGATTTCTTTACAAATATGAAGTGTTGCGATGTTAAACAGTAAAGGAGATAAAGGATCTCCTTGTGCTATCCCACGACTCGTGTATCTCGATAAAACCACATTCTCAACCTGTATACTTAAATACCTTTCCTTTAAAAAAGTCCACAAATATTTACAAATTTTAGAACCAGCGCCCAATCGGTCTAAATTAGAAAGTAGTACTGTAATATCAACATTATTATAAGCATTTTCTATATCAATAAAGCAACCCAAAGTTATTTGATCTTTTGAAAATCCTATCTGTATTCTAGATATTAAATTGCTAAGATTATCCATACATGATTTAGTTTTCCTAAACCCAGTTGTTTCCTCATAAAAAAAGTTATTGTGTTCCATAAACCATTCCAACCTTTTAGTAATCATAGAGTGGAAAATTTTACAAAAGCAAGACATAAGAGAAATTGGCCGTAATGCTGATAAAGATGTTGGGTCGCGACCTGGCTTAGGTATTGGTAAGATACGTATATCACGCCATTGAGAGGGTACGAAACTAAGTGTGTAAAACATATTGAATAGTCCAAGAAGAATATCATAAGCGTTATCTGGTAAGTGTTTGATCATAGAATAAGATATCTGGTCAACGCCAGGTGACGTGTCTTTTGATTTTATACATATTTTTAGTTCACTTAATGTAAAATTAGATTCTATTTTTGAATTCTGAGATAAAAAAATGGGAAATTTTGGGCATACAAAGTCGGGAGTTAAACTATTTAACAGTTTATCTGCCATTGATTCATCAACATAAGAACTGGATGATCTATATCCTTTTAACCACTTCATCTTACGCCACATGTCTGTCACTGAAGTAGTTTCATCGATTGATGTACAAAAATCTGAAAACGACTTACATTTAGCTCTTCTTATGAGTAATTGTGAGGTTCGTATTTTATCTTTTAATTTGGATAAATTATCAGGCGTTGGGTTTTTCCTAAATAAGGTAAGGGCTAGACGCCTTTCTGCAACTACTTTTGACAAGTCGGTGTTCCAATAATGTTTAGGGATAAAATTACTAGATGGATCTTGACTTATTCTATAAAATGGGATATGAACATCAGCAGCTTCATTAATAATACTTAGAAATAGATCATAACTCTTTTGAGGGTCATTATTCACAAAGTTAAAGTTTTGAAATTGGAGCTCAATTAAATTAGTAAATGCTACCCAGTCTGCCTTTTTATAATTTCTTCGTTTTATATATTGAGGACTATTAATAAACTTGGACAAACTAATTTTAATCATCAAGTGATCGCTACCTAGCGATTCATTTGTTACTTTCCAATCAAAGTGTAATGCTACATCAGATGATGCTGTAGAGATATCAGGGGACGACTCCTGTAGAATTCCATTTACATACTTGAAACGAGTAACTTGGCCATTATTTAATGATACATACTTATTTTCTACTAAAGAATCAAAAATGTAACTACCTGTCAAATTAGTCTTACGAGACCAGCTAGGATGATGTCCGTTGAAATCGCCCAGCACCATTGTCTTACTGGTTTTAAAGGAAAACACTTCATCCCAATCACTTTGAGATGTATGCATGGATGGAGAACAGTAGATGGACAATATATGTTGAATAAACTGGCAATTAAAAATTTTAACACATATAACTTCTATTCCGGGATTAGACAAATTAACTGGCACAACTTGAGCTTTTACTGACTTATGTACAATAATAGCTACTCCACCATATGAATCATCTCGATCCTGCCGAAAAATATTATAATCACTTATCCGAAAACTTATTTCACTGTTCAGCCACGTCTCACTGAGAACAGCTACATGAATTGTTTCTTTATTTAGTACTCCTTCAAATAACACTTGTTTAGGCCTAACACTCTGTGAATTCCACTGTAAAACGTTAAATTTTGATTTAAAACCCATTATGAACCGAAGATGTTTTGAAGAGGCCAGTCCCAGAGGTACTGCCTGACCATCGGTGTCACCCACTCAATGAATAGTTCAGCTGCTTGCATTATCTTACTCTTTATACTATCTTGTGCATCTGAAAATACTATCGTAATCATTTTGGAAATTAGTAGTCGGAAACTCATAGTAGATTTGCACTTTTCTCTTCTCTCTTTTCTCAATTTAGACTCATTTTCGGTTTCTTCATAATTATTCGCCTCAGATTCCGATTCAGAAGGGATATTCCAGTCAAACTCATTTTGTTGATTACTATTATTTTTCCTATTCTTCTTCCTATTCCTATTCTCCTCCGAGGGTTGAGATGATGTTGTCGCATCAAAACTACGCTTAACGTTATTTTTACGAATTGGTGTACTAGTCACATTTGCGTACGAATGAATATTCGAGCTTGATGTTTGAGTAGGAGCAGACGTAGGTACATACTGGGGTACCTCACGTGATGGCGCAGATTGAGATGAGTGCGGCTGTTCCTCGGGCATCATGGGGGGGTCAGGGGGGACATACATTTGTAACGCTTTTCTGTAGGAGCAGTTGAATTCTGCCATTATGTCTCTTAGACGTTTTTCTTTCCTGAACCTTGGGCAAGATCTATCCAACGACATATGACTTCCGGTACAGTTAATGCATTTAGGTGTTGTAGTCTCACAATTGGCGTGGCCTTTTCCGCATTTGGGGCATACAATCCTTTTAGTCGGGCACATACGCAATGAATGTCCAAATCTCCAACATCTCGAGCACTGAGTAACTGGGAATACATACGATTCTACGTTTATTTTAACGCCGTATATGAACACCCATGATGGCAACAAGGAACCCACGAAGCCTAGTCGAACTGACTCACATTCTTCCCACCCCAAACCGTCCTCAGTTCTACGCCTCAATCTTTTTACCTCAGCAAGCTCATACGTACTAGTAATAACATCCATCATATTTTTTTCACTTAAGTCCAATTCTACATCCTTAATAACTCCATATGAGATAGCAACTTCTAATGGTTTTTGACATCTCCATCCCATATCTCGAAGAGGTTTACATTGAATCAGCTGTTCAGCACTCTCTGCGTCATCAAATTGCACGAACACTTTGTGTGGATTCACGAACTTCACACGACAAATATTATGGATGTTGTGGGTTTCAAATAACTTGGCCAACGCAAATTGTCTAGGCAACTTTTCTGAACAACTAATATAAACATCGACTTTCTGTGAGGGACAGTTTCTCTTCCCATATCTTCCAACCACAGTCCATTCTGCTTCTTCTTCTTCTTCGTTCAAGTCCATTCCCCTCTTGGTTGGCCCAGATTGACCCAACGGTACTTCTTGTAAATCAACTGGTAAACAACTCTCTGTCTGCTCAGCAATGGCATTGTTAGTGCAATCTTCGATTAAAACATTATTCATCATGTCCTCCTCCTCAATTGAGTCTTCTGCCATGGTGAATAAAGTGCACTATCGCATGCACCTTATTACACCAGGCGTAAACAAGATAAGAACGATCGACGCGATAAGAACAACACGTATGACTCGAACCGAAGATCAAAGCAGACTGAAAGAAAAGTTACTTTCACTTAATTTGCTTATGCCTCAAAATGCGTTTACCCGCAGGATATAAACATAACTATAATCGTCATATCGATACAGTTGTAGAAAAACATATGATAACGTTATAAAATATATAAAACGCAAAGAAAAAAAAAGTAGACTAAAGAGGTTTGAACACAAACGCTCGAACACTCTTGTTCCAAATTAAAGTCATTCTTAAACTAATTCAGTTTTATGAAAGCACTAGCCGACCCGCGATAGACATTGTCCGGTCAAAATTTCAATAATTGCATAGAGTATAGCTCGTTGCTATGACGACTGATGTCAACAACGATGTCAGATCTTTTGCACACCAGCGCCATCTATACCTAAATCATCCATTATGCGTTTTTTATCATTTTACGGATGTTTTTCGTATTTTAAAGCAGTATATGTTTTATTCGGACATTATATCTACATCTACAACAAATTTCATCTTAATCCGTTTTGTCATTTATGCCTGATTGAGGCACAAACATACGAACAAACAAACTTTCGCATTTATAAAATTATTAGGATAGGATTTACTTCTGTTTTATGTGCTGTACCTATAGGAAAGAAAGTATGCCAAATCTGGTAACGGAGTTTTGCGTCCGCTCTAAGGCCTCCGTCATGGCTTAGCGAGTTCGTAAAACCTTTGTGAATAAGGCAAAGGTCAAGTTTCTTTAAAAATTATTTGCACAAATATTTACCGTTAATGTTTTTTTAATACATTAATAATAAAGACTTGGCCGCTTTCATCAACTTTAATTTCATGCTTTTATAAAACACAATATATGGTAATGACATAGTAAAGACTGAAATTACTAAATAAGTACGTCCTACAGTGGATAGAAAGAAACGGGTATTATAAATAGTAATGAGGTATGTGTATGAGTAGTACTTTTAATTATTATTCTTGTTTGAGCCTTCACCTTGTTCGATCAGCACCACACTGGAGCTCTACATAGCATTAAGGAAAGGATCATTGAAAAAAAGATAGACCCCAAGCCGTGTTTGTTGCCTGATTCTTCTAGGCTTGGTGGCGAGAAATTGGCGTAGCTTCACCTAGTTCCTAAGACGTTTCAAAGTGATCCTTGTGATTTTATTGAAATAAATGATTTTTGAATTTAAATTTGAATTTTCAGATAAATTTCTTGATGAAAAACCACAAAACTCACGGAATTTCCGCAATGAGAAACAGAAAAAGGTTTTTGATAGATTCAAAATAAGCAATTTAGTACAAATCGCGAAAATCAAAAGTTTGGGCCACACTTGACAACAACAATAGGCCCTGCAAATGAAATATCGATGCAGCCAGTTTGCTGTTACTACGAGTAAACGTCGGCATATATTACCTACTTCAATTGAAAATAAATCAAGCTACCGATAAAGCAATCATTCTTGGTTTACCGTTGGTATGAAGAAAACATATGTAGGGATAGTAGGCACCTATATACTTAAGGAGAATCATGCAGCAGCTGGCCACTGGAAGCGTCTTGGCTTATTTGAATTGCTATTGTTTCGAAACGCGTTAAAAAACTTCCTTTTATGATTTTTAAACAGGGAATGTCTATAGAGTTATGTATATTTCAAGATCGAAACCAAAGAGCATATAAGTCAGAGTCGGCACTCCCTAACTAGCTGTTGTCAAGGTTTTGTATGGACTTTGCTACACCTTACGAAAAGGAAAAAGCGTACTACCAACATGTTATCATGAAATAACAAATTAATAGTGAGGTGCCTTACTATCGTACATATATCGATAAATTAAATTTAAAAAAAAAAATTGGGTTACTTCATAATTTTAAAAAATATTCTATTTTATTTGGAAATCAAAAGCAAGCGGTAATTAAACTTAGTATGTCACCAAAATGTATAGTTATTAGCGAAATTTAAACAAAATTATCAATCCACAAAAAACTTTTCTCCCGATGACAGTACATGCAGATTACAGCTTACTTTTTTTAAATAAAATGCTTGTTTTTTTTCTGTTTTTGGGACGAGATAAAACCGATTTTATTAAAAAAAAAATCTGTTGTGAGACATTTTTACATGTGATTGAGCACAATTCATTCAAAACTGGAAGACCCAGTCAACAACCTAATTCCAGTACTTTGGAGGCTGCAACAAAGAAATAAACTTTTATAAAATAATTCATAGTCTAAAAAATAGTACTGCAATAATATCAAAGAAAATGTTACTGACAATTTAATGAATTTGCTGTACTTTGTACTAGTGAAATTTTACATGTGATTGAGCATAATTCATTCATTCAAAACTGGAAGACCCAATTGAAATTTTACATGTGATTGAGCACAATTCATTCAAAACTGGAAGACCCAGTCAACAACCCAATTCCAGTACTTTGGAGGCTGCAACAAAGAAATAAACTTTTATAAAATAATTCATAGTCTAAAAAATAGTACTGCAATAATATCAAAGACAATGTTACTGACAATTTAATGATTTTGCTGTACTTTGTGCTTGTGCAATTTTACATGTGATTGAGCAAAATTCATTTAAAACTGGAAGACCCAATTCCAGTACTTTGGTGGCTGCAACAAAGAAATAAACTTTTATAAAATAATTCAGTCTAATAACTAATACCCTTTTTATAGAAGTTTCACTTCAAAAAAATATAACATAAAAAAACAAAATCATGCAAAACCATTCAAATTTACTCGTTCTATGTAAGTACCTAGTATTTAGAATGGTTATTACGGTTAACGGTGAACCAGCTGATTCATCGACAAAAATATCGATATAAATTTACCACACTATTACCGGCATTTACTGCAATAATAAAATGCAGTTTTCAGAAACAAACAAGTTGTTTTGAACAACTGCAATAATCAAACATAATTATCCATGCATTTTATAAGATAATAGGTCAACTTTTTACCTTTCAGGCTCCAATGGGAATTTGGCTAGAAATATTCCCGATGTGCTCTTCCTAAACCTTCTCACTCCACAAACTTCGCACTTCCTCAAAGTTTTGCCTCCCATATCTTTTATATTACGCAACACTTTGTTACGCAAACGTACACGTAGTAATTAAATTAAGCTATTTGTATTATGTACACCTAAATATGACGAAATCATAACCTCTAAAGAATTGCAAGGCCCAGAATCTCTCTCGTACCGCCCGGAGCGGGCCTCGTAATTCTTTACGAGGCCCGCGCACTCAAGCCAATTGAATAACATATTCTGTTCACTGTATTTCTATTTTTTTAATAAAAACACATTAATTATAAAAATATTTAGAAACCTTCGGCAAAACTTGATCAAATCAAAAAACTGACATTTATTACCAACATTACAAAGATATTGGTTTGACGTAAAATACGACTAAAATAAAATTATTATTGTAGTTAGGTACTTCGGTGCTACGTTAATACTTTTTATTTTTGTAGTATTATGTTTTTTATCTGAGTGTTGGCAGAAAGTCAGTATAAAACTTTATTTGTTCCTAGTGACGACAGCCTGATCGAAACCATCTCGATCATTTGAGCGTGATTGAGCCACAAACATACCTACAAATATACACACATTCTTACTTTCGGATTTATAATATTGGTAAGAAGTTTTTACGGTAGACTTTTCAAAGAGCCACGGTGAACTTTCTAGAAGGTGAACGCCGCGATGTGGTTTATTAGATAAGCAATATGGAATAAGCAAAAATACCAAATGCTGAGAGTAAATTTTTCTCCGAAATACCTACATAGGCAAATATTACCTAACTAACTCAAGAAATGTAGCGTGGTATTTTGAAGGACTCCGCACGATTGAATCTTTTGTTCCAACCCACAATGGCTGCCTTTTTCGCGTCTTACGGTACGAAATGATAAATTCCCTAACATTTGTACGAGGCGAAGGTGTGAAGAGATAATGCCTGTCGGCGCTAGTGAGATATTCGTTCAATCAACGAGAATGGCATTTTATTACAGTAACGTATATTGCTGATTTTGATCAAAACGTTGCATAATATGCTAGTGGGGGCATGCATCAAACACACGCCACTTTCAGAGAGGCAATTAAAATATATTCATTTTACGACCTCTAAATAGCCAGTAAATTTTGAACGCTTGCTAATGGTTCCTGCACACCTACGCTAAAATTGAGTAAAATAATAAAAATCTAGAATCTAGATAATAAAATTTCGTTTCGCAGTTTCAGTCGGTTTACCTATTGTTTATTGCCTCTTCATTCAAAATATTTCATGGATATGAATCAATTTTTGTAGAAGTACCTAGGTACCAACTATTAAAGTTGAAACACCAATTAGGTCACTCCTAAGATCCCATCTTGTATTTCAAGATAAATTAGACCCGTATCAAATAAAAATAATTAGGC
This sequence comes from Hydriomena furcata, assembly GCA_912999785.1. Classification (NCBI taxonomy): domain Eukaryota; kingdom Metazoa; phylum Arthropoda; class Insecta; order Lepidoptera; family Geometridae; genus Hydriomena; species Hydriomena furcata. The sequence continues at coordinate 11,560,114 of OU538824.1, forward strand.
CCAAAAAATGCGAATACAGATTAATTTATGTAATACTAGCTTCCACCCGCAGCTTCATTCGCGTAGGACATTGATTAATTAGATATGTATGTTCAAAGTTTCACAAAGTTCCAAATTCACGGAATTATTTATTCACAAACATCCTCACAAACTTACTCAGATAGTTAGGTAGTTTAATAATAACACATTTTCCCGATACCTATTAAATGTTAACTATGAATAGTTCTACTCATAGAAGTAAACAAAGGTAAAGTAAAAGTTGGTGGGTAGCTACGAAAAATGAGTGACAAACAAGAACCAACGGACAAACAAGAAAACCATAAAGAAAATTAATCAAAATAACCGTTTAGAGTTGCGATTGAATATTTGTAAGTATAGTTTACTCTAGCTAGAGCAAGCAATCTCAATAAAGATTGTTATTATAGATGCAGGACTAAATAAGTCAACGGCAAAGAAAATCTAGGTAGGTACCTACACTCATAATAAATATTAGAGTACACCTACCTATCTACTTGCTTGTAAGCAATATCTCTTTTATATCATACTCGTAAGCTGTCTAAAATATTTTATTATAGGTTGAACGACGTAGGGACGCAAGATTTTAGTCTAAGAGAGCTGAACTATATTTTCTGGCATGATTTTAAGGTCTATATCAGATTCACAGATCAGCGTCAGTTCATTTTTAACTTGTCATAGCACGCAGACAGTCACAGATAAGAGTTAGTATATATTTTTTTAAATGAATGAAATAAAAAAATATATAAATAAATAGGATCATGACTGTAATGCCCAAGTACGGTAGACATCCTCTCAGATCTCCAGGCGCTTAGATCCTTAGAAAATGTCTAGTGGGGTTAGTCAGAAGCACGTCCAAACATTATATTTGGCACATGCCCACATTTTGCAGTAGTTAGCATTCCGTACGTGACAGGTTGCAAGCCCATCGCCGCTTATAAGAATAGTAACTGGTTTCCTCACGTTGTTTTCCTTCACCGTTTTGAGCACGTGTTTTTGATGCGCATATAAAATATAAAATTATTATTTAAATGAATGAAAAATATTATAAAGAAGTTGGAACTGGAGTACAAAAAAAGGAACCGCGGATTCATAAAGTGATATTGAGTTTCGTAACGCTTGTAATGTCATTCAAGAATTTACCGGTTTTTTTGTTCCGCACATTGTTCGGCCTATTCGGATCAATTTTTGTCTTTGAAATAATGTCCCTAATATAGAGAAAGAGATTATTATTATTTACAATTGTAGGTACGCTTAGCTAATTACCTAATTAGCTAATTAGGTAACGTGATTGAAGCTTCAAAAAAAGTGGTTACGATAAGACAGGTATTTGTCAGGTTGTAGTAGGTATTCTACATCCCACGAACCTCTAGGAATGGAGTTCCTACAGGCACAGAAGTGATACTGCGACGTGGCGCGTCCCCGGGCTGCGGATAGGGGTAGCCGGTACCGGCACCGGTACCGGTAACCGGTGTGTCAATAGTGCTCGTAAGAGCACATCTCCAGTATTGGCACACCGGCGCGGACAAAACACGAAAATAGGGAGGTAGGGGGTGGGGAAGGCTTCTCCGCGCGTCCCTTTAATTAGCAAAGGGCGCAGTGGATGAAGCAGGACGTGCTCGGTGAGCAACAGCCAACCGAGTAGGGAATAGAGGGGGTGCTCTATTGCCAGCGTCCAGGGTAGGCTAGATGAGGGATGAAAGAAGCTAGATGATGGATGAAAGAAGATGAGGGATGGGTCGTCTTCCTGAAAGTCGGGAAGAATTGGTGCCATGGCCCAGTTGCACGATTGTAGGGAGGGAGGCCACAGTGTGAGAGATTCAAATTCAAATTCAAATTCAAAAATCATTTATTTCAATAAAATCACAAGGATCACTTTGAAACGTCTTAGGAACTAGGTGAAGCTACGCCGATTCCACGCGACCAAGCCTAGAAGAATCAGGCAACAAACACGGCTTGGGGTCTACCTTTTTTTTATGATCCTTTCCTTAATGCTATGTAGAGCTCCAGTGTGGTGCCAATCGAACAAGGTGAAGGCTCAAAAGCTAGATGATGAAGCTGAAGCTAGATGATGAATGAAAGAAGATGAGGGAATGGGTTCTCTTCCTGAAAGTCGGGAAGAATTGGTTCCATGGCACCAGTTGCACGATTAGTAGGGAGGGAGGCCACAGTGTGAGAGATGAGGGAATGGGTTCTCTTCCTTAAAGTCGGGTAGGTGTCTTGGCTTGTTGATCGCGGCGGGGAGCCATGATTGACTTGCCTTGACGCCAATTGCCCGATTAGTAGGGAGTGAGGCCAACCAAGTGGGTGGGATTAGAACACGGCTGATCCCACCCAGGGAGGGGCCCCGCGACGGGGCACAGACTGGCGGCTTGGTGACTGGATCGTGGTTTTGGGCGATGCACTTGCCTAGCTGCCAGCTATTAGGAAGGTAGTGAGGCCTCTTATAGGCCTCCGTATGGAAGGGAATGGACGAAGCGTGGAAGGCATGCCGAGAGTGACGATACGTCGATCAGGGGTGCCTGGCATTACACCACCTGACGACACACTCGTCATCTCTTCGGCGGAGTGAAAGGGATGGGAATGTGAGGTGATGGATGCAAGACGGGAATGGAGAGGAAGAAAACCTCAGTAAAAAATTACCAGCGGCAGGAGATCTGAGAGTGATGGGACGGTGTACGCACCGTCTCCGCAACTCTCCTCCTCCTGGCGATCATGCAATTTGCCGGGAGCGAGGCCGCCGAGTGGGATCCTTTTGATCCCACTCTGGGATGGAGAGGAGGCGACAGCGGGTGCCTGCCCCTACCGGGACGGTGACTGGTGGCCGTTCTGGCTTTTGGCCTTGCCACCAGTCGTGGAGCGGAGTTCGGCTTTGCCGACTCTGCTGTTTGGGTCCGTGAGTGGCTGAGGTGGGGGCTTCGGCTGCTCGCTTGTGGACCCCGGGAGGGCGATGGCACTTAAGTTAGTGCTGTCGTGAGCTCCGCGTACGTAGTGCGCGGGACCGGGCGTGACAGTGGGTGTCATTCCCGGGACGATGCTCCTAGCAACGATGCGAGAGGGGCACCGGTGCGTTCCGTATGGAGATCCCGGAGCCCCTCGACATGCATTGAGGCTGGCCATCGGGCGTTTTTAGTGAGTCGTCGAGTGCAGAGTGCTCGACAACCTCACATAACCTAGTTTGCCGCCCCTGGACAAACTAGGTATCTGGTTGCAGATTTTTACCGCCCGTAAAGCAAAAAAAAAAAGGTATCCTACATCACTACATAGTATAAAGCAAAGTCGCTTTCCGCTTCCCGCGTCTGTATGTAATATGTATGTATGTATGTTTGCTTATATCTTTAAAACTACACAACGGATTTTGATGCGGTTTTTTTTAATAGATAGAGTGATTCAGGAGGAAGGTTTATATGTATAATACATGCATAATATAGTAGAAAAACATTGATAATTTTAGAGGTTTCTAATGTGATGTCGTAAATAAACACATTTTTTTGCGCTTACATTGCAAACGCTGGCTGAACTCTACGAGATAGATCAAAATAATGTACTACAGTATTGTACACCTTAAAAACGTCTACAAAAAAGTCCACGATGGTATTAGAAATGTCTTACGCACAGCGAAGCGGGCACGGGTCAGCTAGTATTGAAATAAAATAAATTCAGGCAAATGCAAATCAGTGCGGACAGACAACGAAGTCCCGCATAAGAGTTTCTTTTTTTTCCCAAGTAACGGAACTTTTAAAAGAAATCAAACTTTGATTGAAAACTTTTCCTTGAGGGTACGGCAGGGATAAGGGTAGGTAAGGGTTAAAAAGAAGAAAGTAAGTTTAATAACAGGCGGCTGCCCTCCAATTAATCATCTTCTTAAACTCTTTTATGTACTGTAATTCCATCAACAGTATAAAAAGTGCAGAGTAATTATATCACAACAATAGAATATGCTAACCATGTGTCGATTTTTTTGTGGGCTAATGGACCTGGGACTTTAGGTGTAGGAAGACAATAAATGAAAGTCAGGAAAGTAAATCGATGAATGAAAAGCATGAATCCTATCAGTTATATTGCGAATAATAGGGTGAATAACGTTCCTATTATAAGGTGCCACCGAGAGTCGTCGTCGGCGTATCTTGGCTTACGTTAAGTTAGCTGTATGCCCGCATAAATGTTTTTGTATCATTGCATAAGATCGAAAATTGTCTGCCGCGCAACCAAACTGCTAACTTCACATAAGCCCAGATACGTCAACCGTACTGTAGCTCTAAGTTCTTATTTGTAACTCGTAGCGAAGCATCGACTTCATTATCAGAACAGCCGAAGCGAAGTTCGAATTGATTTGTGTGCGATGAATCTTACTTTTTGTTGAAAGCGTGATTTCAGCATTCTCAGCGCAGTTGATTGTGTGACTCGATCGACTATTAATTCGCTGGGCTGGATGCCTGGAGAATGTAGGATTCGATCGAAAGCGCTGCGCGTCGTGCTCAATGAAAAGAGATAGGCGCTTTGTTATACAGAGATTTGTGTGAGATTACTGTTTGAGTATGTTCTAATACCTATTGAAGGGTTTTTAATCATTCTACAGTCTTATCATCACTACATAGTATAAAGCAAAGTCGCTTTCCGCTTCCCGCGTCTGTATGTAATATGTATGTATGTATGTATGTATGTATGTTTGCTTATATCTTTAAAACTACACAACGGATTTTGATGCGGTTTTTTTTAATAAATAGAGTGATTCAAGAGGAAGGTTTATATGTATAATACATGCATAATATAGTAGAGAAACACTGATAATTTTAGAGGTTTCTAATGTGATATCGTAAATAAACACATTTTTTTGCGCTTACATTGCAAATGCTGGCTGAACCCCACGAGATATATCAAAATAATGTACTACAGTATTGTACACCTTAAAAACGTCTACAAAAAAGTCAACGATGGTATTAGAAATGTCTTACGCACAGCGAAGCGGGCACGGGTCAGCTAGTTATGAATATGTATAAGTTTTGTTGGATATCTCACACAATGCTTCTCTATAGATACTATACACAGCGCTCAGATTCACAACAATGTACAGATTAGATGCATTATCATTGTCGCCCTACTCTAAAAAACATTAGAATGAGAGCATGATTGACAAGCCACGAATCTTTTGTCAATTTATACGAGCGAATCAATCACTCGTAGCAAACAGCAGCTGTGAACCCATTATTCTAATTTCTCTCTTCAAAGAAACATTTGGCCAAAGACAAGAAAATAATTTATGTGAGCAATTTAGGCTATGGGATGCTGAAACGCCATTTTTACTTCGTTTTTGCAATTATTTTGCCTTATTTTGTTTGGTTTGTTTCGTTTTGGAAGTAAGAATTAGTAGGCTGCTGGATGAAAGACGTTTGAAATTATCAAAGAACATTTTCATAGCCTAGAAAAAAGTAGGTTAAAGCCAAATATAGAGAAGACATATCGTGACCATTATTGTGGAGACGTTCGATAAGCGTGTGATTGATAAGCCACTGAAATGCTTCCAAATATAAACTACTAGCTTCCCCCCGGCTTTGCTCGGGTTTACTAATAAAGATTATCGCCAAATTTTGATTACCTTAAGTTACATTATTAGGAATTTTCTAATATTTTTGAAAGAAAAATAATAGATGAAAGAATTTTAAAAATCGGTCCATTAGTTTTTTTGTTACACACAAAAAAACAAATGCAGTTTTTTTTTATTCCTATAATAATATAAGTGTAGAGTAGACGATGCATATCCATGCACAAAGCCTGATTTTATTTTAAAGTAACCGGTATTCATTCTGTTGTTATTTTTAGTCGCTACCTAGCTGGTTGGCGCATCTCTTCGATACAAAGGAACGCTCAAGCCTCCTCGTACCAAGTCGCTCGTGTCAGCTAACCACTTCTTATCGCGGCTTTAATATGAACAAAAGCCTCTTTAATAACTGGCAGATAAAATAAGTAACATCATTCACTCAATCTACCTACACTAATATTATATTGATGCAACCAATGCTACGAATTGTTATCCCTGAAGCCCATATTCCAAACAAAAAATGAGATAACTTTGAATATTTTAATAGAATAAAACAAATTAAAAATAAACTAATAATCCAAAAATAGCATCTTATCAAAACGCCTGGCTAGACTCCTAGCTCGGACTTTGTATGGGTCAAGCTATTTAACCCTCTACGTCTCTAATTATTAGAACTGAAAGGAAAACTACTATAATCATTACAATGCAAATTATAATATGTGTACTATCATCTAATTATATAGTGACAATAACAATAAAAATACTCATATGAGTAAACTAATGCATTGGTTGAATATAACTTGATGACCTAGAATAAATAACTATAAATAAAAAATACTAAAGACGATGTAGATAATAATATGTATATGAATCGAGTTCATCATCTATTTGAATAAGAAGCCCTACTGTATTTGCTAATCAAATGAGTGAGTTCAAAATGTTACTAACTTTATCATATGCATACATGCTGCAACGATATTAACTTTACTACATAATCTGAAAATACTGAAATATTTTGAAGCATATTAAGTAGGTACAGCTTGTAGAACTTTTCATGGATATTAAATTAACCATTATTCCCAACGGCACAATAAAAAATTAAAATAAGTGTTTTTTTCTTCTTCTACACTTCTGGAATCCGGGTCGGATAACGTCCAGGCTTGTAATCCGGATTGTTAGGGTTGTACTCCCAGATCAAATACTCCGGTTCGTTCAGGAAGAGTGGTGGAATCTCATCACTCGGCTCCCGATCCTGGCCGAGCAACTCCTTATTCCTTTGTAGAAGTTCGTCGACTTTCGCTTGAGTCTCTTCTGATATATCTGCAACCGTTTACTTTGTTTATTTGTTTTACCGGTTATCATAATTTGATAAGCTATCAAATGATAGCAGAGACAACTGCAGTGATGTAATAAGCTAATTAAATAGTGAATAATAATTTATTGTAGGCAATGTTCTAATGAATTAAGGTGATTTCTGAAATGTTTGGTTTTTGTATGAGCTGAGTCTACCCGGATAAGACGGAAAAAGTGATTCAACTGCATTATCTTGAAAACCATCAAACTTAAAAAGAAACAGTCTATAATTTACTTAGCTAGTATGATTATCTAACGAATTATATAAAAATGAACTGTTTAGCTATTCATAGTTTTGATTAAAAACTAAACTAGTGTTTTTGAAGAGCCAACTTTGGAAAATAAATATCTCTATAGAAAAGTTTCACCAATAGTGTTTCTGTCTATAATTTATCTAGATTATATCCATAACTTATCTTTGTCATAAAAAAAACAAAACTGTATGTTTTGCGGTTACTCGACTTAAGATAAAGGTCTGATGGAATATTTCATAACCCATGTTTGTAGCAGTTGATGTAACATCGTCGGTGTAAATAGTTTTTATTTAATAGTTTTGTTTTAAACTTTCATAATGTATTCAATCAGTAGAAACATTGATAATACTTACGAGTTCTACGTAAATCCACTCTCAGTACGTTTCTGTTTTGTTCAAGAGCACGAATAAGAGTTTTCTCTGCTTCACCAGACAAATCATTGGCAGCCATGTCAAGTCTGGTCAGACCACGGTTGAGGCTCAGGAGGCCCGCCATCTATAGAAAAACAAAATAGTTGTGCAAATCCTTTATTACTTACATAGAAAATACACTCTACATTGTGTTATGTTAATAGTAACATTATCTGTCAACATCTCTTCTTGTTCTTGGAATGTAGAAGCTTCTTTAATAGATTGTTGGCAATAGGTAGATCTGTCTTCTGCGCTGTGGTTTGTGGGTTCAATCCTCGGGAAAAAAAATTGTGTGATGAAGTAGATGTTTGTTTTATGTCTATAATATAATTATTCTATCAGTTATCTTGTTAATAGTACAGGTTTTGTTTAGAGCTGCAGAAATGTCCATCAATATTTATATATTCAACTTTACGAAGCAGAATTTGTAGAGTGACTTATGATTCTCTTAAGATAGGCATAAGGTATAGATAACAAAAACACATAAAGGACAGATTGGGTGACACTTGGCCATTATAAAAAGATAAGAGATTTACGAAATAATTAAACTGTATTTATATCTAACGTTTACAGAGTTGCACAACTTGATAAGTGTAAGTAGGTACTCTACATAATCTAAATATTATCATGTTTATCTTAAAAATGCATCATAATGATGATCCTTTATTTTCGCCAAATACTGATAAAATGTCCAATAACAGTCGTAAAATACCTTTTCTGCCGACGCGCCATAAAAACCGCACGAGTTCACAATAAGCGTTTGCGGTTTTTCCTTGCAGCGTACAAATGCGGCGGCGAACATTGTTGCGCATTCGATCGACATCGGGTTCAAACTGAAATCTGTGTAAAAGCTAATTATAACACATTTTATAGTCCACGTACTGAATAACAGATGCGACTCCATTTGGGAGATCACCAAATAAAACACGCAGCAACGGTTCATACGAGACCAAAGAACTTGGCATCATCATCATCTACAAGGATTGTGCTCTCCAACATTTCAATATACAACTTACCTAGTAATTCGATTGGCGCAGCAGGTTTCATCTGCAATGCGTAAGCAATCCCTTGCACCCCTACTTCTTTAAATCTATTGTTAGCAATTCTGACTCTCTTCACGTTATTATGGATAAAAATAAATCCCCCCAAAGCCTTCATGCCGTAATCACCAATCTTACAATGATTGAAATCTAGCTCTTCAATGCTCTGCATCTTGACCAAATGTTGAAGAATCAGTTTAACTTTGGAACAATCCAGATTGCTTCGATTAATACGAAACAAACGGAGATGTCTCAAGTCTTCCAACCCACGGCAAAGAGATTCGCAGTCGCTCATCGAGAATTCAAAATATCTTGTCAGATACTTATCCTCAACTCCGTTTATTCCGAAGACTAAAGATATCTCTTGGAGATTATAGAGTTTCATTAGGACTGGCTCTAAAGGAATATGATCGCAAAGCTTGGCGACACTGAAAGGACATGAGTCTTCTACAATGGTATCATTGGGGATAGGTGGAAGTGGTTGACGAACTATTTGGAGCTGGTTTAGTCCTAGTTCATAAATATAAGGGCTGACCTGAAAAATGGTAAACATTTATATTGTGATCTAATATGTATGCAACGTGTTCTAAAAAATATAAGAAAATAGTCTGTACCAATGAAGCTAGCTCCACAGCATCCTCTTCAATAAAAACATCAGGGTTAACATACTCCAAGTAATCTTGAAGACATGCAGACAAATACTTTCCCTTCCAAAACTTTACTCCGATCTCCTGCCTCGACGGAAACTTCGTGGCATACGATCGTAGCCAATATTGTTCATCCTGAATATTAACATGTCAATTCAATAATATTCGTTAAGATAATTAACAGGCCAGATGTCGAACCATACCCTCATCACGGCTTCCGACAGACTGTCTGTTATCCGATCAATAAAGTTGTTTCATACAGAAAAAAATAGAACTGTACTTACTCTTATGAGAGGAACGCTGTATTTTAAAGGTATGTCAGCTGGATACAGTTCCATTAGCATATCAACGTCTTTTTGCAGGATTTTATGTAATGGGTTGATTCTGTGAAAGATTCTTGACAGGGCCAAGGCAGCGAAGTATGTCAAAGGGGCGGGAGTGAATCCATCGTCCCATTCAAAGTTTTCGGCGACTATCTTGCGTGTGGTCTCACCAGCTGATACGGACATGAAGTTCGACGTGGCATACGCCTGCCGCGTGTTCGCCGATACCAGGTATGGTACCTTCATGACTATTTTATTTTTATTTCTATGATTTAAATGCTAGGTCTACGTACTGTGTATTTATCAGTTCAAAATGAAAAAATACGTGTTTATTGAAAGAACTCTTGTAAATTTTTTAGTGATACTTGAGCTTGACGTGTGGAGTTTTTTTTAAAGTTTCAATGTAAAGAGATCTATTATAAACCAAACCAAACTCTTTAGTTCCACATTCAGCGTCACTACATAGTATAAAGCAAAGTCTCTTTCCGCTTCCCGCGTATGTATGTATGTATGTTTGCTTATATCTTTAAAACTACACAACGGATTTTGATGCGGTTTTTAATAGATAGAGTGATTCAGGAGGAAGGTTTATATGTATAATACATGCATAATATAGTAGATAAACACTGATAATTTTAGAGGTTTCTAATGTGATGTCGTAAATAAACACATTTTTTTGCGCTTACATTGCAAATGCTGGCTGAACCCCACGAGATATATCAAAATAATGAACTACAGTATTGTATACCTTAAAATCGTCTACAAAAAAGTCCACGATGGTATTAGAAATGTCTTACGCACAGCGAAGCGGGCACGGGTCAGCTAGTAAATATTAAAAACAAATATTTTTAGCCTCCGATTGAGAGATACTCTTCCGTGCTTTGGAAGTCGGTTAAAAAAATAATGTCGATTGGTTAAAAATATGTACTTTTGTTTCTGTTATTTTTATCCTATTCAAATTACGCTGTAACAGTTTTAATTAACATCATTCGCCAAGCGAGGTCAATCAAGTAAAAAGTGGCAATTCACTTCATTGTGTTTACTGTGCAAAGTCCAATAACACCATAGCATACAGTAAATACAGCTTCGGCCATTTCCGCTGACGTTCGTGCGCACTCGTATCAAAATTCAAAACAACGCTGACTCGCTTCTCCCACTGAGTCCGCGTTTGTTGTGTCATTCTGTCCAATAATCAATATCGTATTATCGCTCGGCGTGCGCGTGCGTCCTTCGTAAAGCGTTCCAATTTATAAATATGGATTCTACTAACAAGAATTCATCCGATAAACGCATTAGTACAACGCAAACTACCAGCTACAATCCGTGGAATTTGATATTCAACCCTAGGAACCGCACTGAGAGTGAGAGCAGTAGCGTCAGCAGTGTCACATCTAAACAACAAAGTTGCCCGTCAGGTATGATTTAACTTACCTATAATTTGTTTAGTTAATTTATACATAGCCATTCTTACAACATTGTTCCGAGTTTATAATAATTTATTACACTCGCAGATGTATTCAATTATTGTATACACGAGTAATATTCGTAGATACAATTTAAGAATCGTTCAGTTTTTTTAGGAAAAACAAAATAAATCCTTCATTTTTAGTCGAGTGTGTTCTTTTAACTTTCTTCACTCTGACATTTTTTAAGTTTTCTGCGCAACTTCTGATATGTTGAGCCTGTGGTACTTGTAATCAGTGTTTCATTATTGTCATTAAACTGTCATATCACTGTTGGATACAGTAATAAACCAAATCAATAGACATCAGAACAGACTGTCAATATTTTTATAGCAATTGCTAGAAATTCGCGTTTCTTTTATGAAATTCTCAATGTTCCCTTAAATAGCCTATTGCATCAACCCATGTGCATGATTATAGTATGTATTGCCCTAACACTTTGCCCTAACATGTTAATGACAACGGCTTTATTATGTAAACAAACCCCCACATGGCGAGAATCCGGGTCCTATACAAAAGCAATAACCGAGCCAAGTCTCGTAACCTTTGTCAAAGTGATTGGAAACCGGTTCTCTGTGGCACAGAATAAAACAATAATATATCACTTACTAACTATTATAAAGTACAAACTACCAGTAGATACACGGCCATCAAGTAGGTATACCTGCGTATTAACAGTTACGCAGTTCTAATAAATATTTCAACAGTAAAAATATATTGAACACTTATCTAACTTGAGTATTGGTTCAGATAATATAAAATACATTACCTTCCTTATTTACAAACAGTTGCTAAGTTGTTATTCACGATCATTGAATATTATAAGGAAAAAAATAGAGCGACCACTATCATCATCATCATCATCAGCTCTTATTCCACTTTATATCACTTTTTTCCACCCACCCATCTCCGTATTCACTTCTTTCTTACCAATATCTTCTTTTACACAATCTATTCTTTGATCTATTTATGCTCTTACTTTTATATAGGTAAACCTACATATAAATAAGTACTTAGTAGATAATATTTGATGATTCTGCATTGGTTGTTTAGATCTTAGAAGGCAGTATGTTTATTTTTTGTTTATTATCTGTAAAATGTAAACAATTACCAGTGAATGCGAAATGTCAGTTTGATATTTTTTATATTAAAAACACGCAGGATAAAAATGATTTGTGTAGCCAATAAAGTGCAAGCTAAATATTTTTCTTTGGCAATAACAAGACAACAACATTCCACGAGAACCTCATTACTTAATAGAAATTACCTTTCCTCAAATAGTACGTGCACATTTAGGTAATCCTATCCCATAATTGTAGAGTATATTACATAATATTGTATGTAACACAATTTCAATAAATTAGTCTATATTCACCCTACAAGAATATGTCGTTACGGCTCATTCAAGTACTTTCGGTACTTCAAAGACTGTAGGTAAGTAGCTAGAGCGTGCATAGTTTATTATCTTGTACCTGATTCAATACTTAGCTAATTGTACCCAATTTGTAACTTCATTAATTGTTGAGCACAAGTAATGTAGAGATTTGAGAGCCTATATTTGTTACTAGTGTATTTGCTGTTATATGAACAAATATGCTAACATAAACTATGTATAAAGCCATATTGCATATCACGTATTTTTAGATTATCCAAATGAATCGTGGGAATTTGCACAGATGGCACAGATATGTAATCAAAACAAAGTAATGACAATAGTTTGCAAAATAAGGTAGAATTTTTAATAGGTAAATCGAGTTTACATAATATGTTTACTTTAGGTAGTAGGTACAACATTATCACTCATTTTCTTACAGTGATCTAGTCAAGACATGCAGCGTTGTAGGCTTGTAGGTGACTTAGAAAATTCACGTTTTGATTATTAAGTTAGTTAGTTTATAGCCGTGTTGGCCGAGTGAGAGGTACCTCGACTGTAAATCTGAAGGTCGTGGGTTCGAATCCCGGCGTGCATCAATGGATTTTTTTGTTCGAAAAATTTATATGCGCATCAAAAACACGTACTTGAAATGGTGAAGGAAAACATCGTGAGGAAACCAGTTATTAGTATTCTTATAAGCGGCGATGGGCTTGCAACCTGTCACGTATGGAAAGCTAACTACTGCATAATATGGGCATGTGCCAAATATAATGTTTGGACGTGCCTCTGACTACCCCCACTAGACATCTTCAAAGGATCTAAGCATCTGGAGTTTTGAAAGGATGTCTACCGTACTTGGGGATTACAGTCGTGATCCTATTTATTTATTTTATTATTTTAGTTGTTTTAAAAGTATTCGATGTTGGCTTTTTGTATGTTTTATTCAACAGGTCCCGATTTTGGGACGCTGCAGAGGCAGACAAGCAAGAACGAGGAGTACTTGTGGATGATGTGAGTAGATATTTTGAATTTGAATTTACCTATCAAATTTATTGACACATATATATCAAAAATCTATTTTTACAAAAGTCTACGTCAGAATATGGTGTGAATTCATTTGGATAACGGCCAATGAATAAATTCTATTATATCAGATGTATTTAGATTATAGGTACTTCCGAATACTGAAAACATAAATACATCTACCTCTACCAATGCCCCCAGTGATTGATATGTTCAGTTCAACTCTATGATTGTTTTTATATCCATGCGAAAAGACAAAAAAAACCTTGATTTTGGTATAGATATTTGAGAGGACAATGTCTGTCACGGACATCGACTACATAGCCTAATAGACGCCTAATGGCTTCATTTTTTCAAACAAAGAACTCTGTCAAGTCAGTGAGGTTTGAGGTACGGGGGGAGTGGGAAAAAATGCATTCTGATTGGCCGATTCAAGATGACGTGATTCACTAGGGATGGGAAGTGTTGTCATGCGTTTTCGATAGCAGTCAGATGCACGTCCAAATATTATATTTGGCACATACCCACATTTTGCAGTAGTTAGCAGTCCATACGTGACAGGTTGCAAGCCCATCGCCGCTTATATAAATACTAACTACTGGTTTCTTCACGATGCGATGTTTTCCTTCACCGTTTGAAACACGTGTTTTTGATCTATATATATATATATATATAAAAATCAATTGCTGTTCGTTAGTCTCGCTAAAACTCGAGAACGGCTGAACGGATTTATTTTATCTTGGTCTTGAAATGTTCGTGGAAGTCTATGAAGGTTTAAAAGGTGAAAAAAAAATCGAATAATTGCCAGGAAAACCCTAAAAACAGCCTTTTTCTTTTTCCCATACAAAAGTTAAAAAAACGTAGAGTCCATTTGAGCTTTATTAGGTTTGATAATACGGGAACGGGAACGGGAACGGGATCGGGATCGGGAACGGGAACGGGAACGCGAACGCGAACGCGAACGCGAACGCGAACGCGAACGCGAACGCGAACGCGAACGCGAACGGGAACTAATTCTAAAGCGATAATATTATAAATTCGAATAGCGAAACGCGAACGAAGCCGCGGACGGAAGCTAGTTGGCAATAAGTAGTTTTACTAGTTAGGTCCAACTGTTGTTGTTACTACTATGTAGGTTTATCGATCATCAATTATTGAGTAGTGGTACAACACTATTGACTTTCGACAAGGAAAATAACCAGTGCAACTTGAGCTTGTGGTAATGAATTTTTAGCATAAACAGACGAGAAGTGCACGGGTCAAGGAAGTGGTCGGTACTAATGCAGGTTTGACGCGCGGTATTTTTTATCGGCCGTATAAGCCTGATGTTTTGGATGACAGTGTTCGCCTTGCATGCGGTGTCTTCTGGGCTATGTAGTCGATGGTCACGGGTCGGCATCAAAAGAATTACCAAAATTAGTTAACTATAACTAAAAAAAAAAAAGTAGCTGACTGTTAACTATAATAATATACTAAACACTTAGGAAAATCCATTTTTATGAATTCGGCTATAAAGTAAAACAAAATATACTCTTTCTGATGCAGATAAACATAATTTATGAGTCATCACGATAATAAGCTGATTATTCTTATCCAGGTGTATTTTTAGAGCTGCTCATTCATAAATTTAACAGTAAAAGTAATTGCAAGACAAAGGAGTTTTCTTCAATGAAAATGTATTTATCTTTGAGAAAGGTTAGTTAATTGGAAGGGGTTCGGTTGCGTTGAGGACAGAATAATGGTCACCCAATAGGTACTCGTTAAGAGCAGTTTTCTAGGAAATCAATACGGCTTCTGTTATGCAGTTTATTTTATATTGTATCTATTAAAAAAAGATTGCATTTTAATTATTGTAATACAATGAAACTCGTAATTTCTGCTAGCTATAACGCTGGGATGAGTGGGGTCGTGGTGATTGGGTCTTATTAATTCCTGTCTTTTAAACGGTTTCCTATAAAAGTTATGTATGATACCTATTATATAAGTTATGTAAGAAGAAACGCGCTATTCTAAAGGTATTAATTAAAAGTTTATTTTTTTATTGAATTAAAACTCTCAATATAGAATTAACTATAATGTAAGAGCATCTGAATTGTCTAGAAACGTCAGCAATACAACAAGAAACGTGGTAATTAGCCGTATTTATAGTTAACACAAGCTGACCCGGCGAACTTCGTATCGCTTTACAATTAACAAATGCTGCTGCCGTTCCCGTTCCCGTTCCCGTTCCCGTTCCCGCTTTTCTCTTGAAAATTTTCCTGAATTTTCTTTGCTATAAACCTCACAGAGCCCGAGGCCTTTCCAACGAATGCAAAACCGTGGAAATCGGTTCGTGCGTTCTGGAGTTATAGCGTCAGGAAGGAAAACCCGACTTATTTTTATATTATAGACTAGCTGTACCCCGCGGTTTCACTCGCGTATAACTTGAAGAAATAAGAACTTTTTAGCGTATTGCCTATAGCAGACCCGCGACAGAAAAAAAATAATCCTGTCAAAATTTTAATATGTATAACTTTGGTGTTTCTTTACCGATTTCTATGATTATTTTTTATGGAATAGTTAATAATGTAAACTTTTTTAATTAGGGATGACTAAGAGTGTTATAAACGTAAGAGTAGACAACTATAATCAGAAAGCTTCGAACTACTAAGCTATCGGGAGTTACACGTGTTATTGTGAGTCAACCATAAAAGATAAACATATGCTGTCGTGGAATATTTTTTATATAATTTTAAGGAGAACATTTCTGTCATACATGATTTCTGTGTAGCTTTAACCATGAAGGTTGCACACGCGATGGAAGCTTAAGAAATGCAGTAACTACTCCCGTTTTCCCAACATTTCCCTTCACTGCTCTGCTCCTATTGATTGTAGCGTGATGAAAAGTATACTATAACCAGCTCAGGAGTATGAAAAATAATTGTACCAAGTTTCATTAAAATCCGTCCAGTACTTTCTGTTTCTATAACGGTTATACAGACAGACAGACAGACAGACAGACAGACAGACAGACAGACAGACAGACAAAAATTTTACTGATTGCATTTTTGGCATCAGTATCGATCCCTAATCATCCCCTGATAGTTATTTTGGAAATATATTTCATGTACAGAATTGACCTCTCTACAGATTTATTATAAGTATAGATTATTTTTTTATGTAGAACTAAAGTATTTATGTATTTTATCAGTTATCTGGTTCCCATAGTACATGCTTTTGTTTGGTTTGGGGCTGATAGTGCTGTATCAAACGACCAGTAATACTATTATTATGATTATATTAGATTTCCTATATAGTATGATTTTATTTATTTGGCGAATGATTCGTTGAAGGGTAAATTGAATTAACCTTCAACAACAAAGATAACGAACCATGATATTAGTAATGCCATTACTAATATCTGGATTTGGATTTTATTACTGTAGAACGTCACGTAAAGTCAAGTAATATCAAGTGGGCTTATTGCCTGTTAAAGTCACAAAGACCTAGTGAGCATACATTCATCATAGCTGAGTAGCACTAACTGGGAGATGAAGTAGTTGGTACCTTGATAAGTTCATTTAACGTTCTTGAAAGCGACTTCGAATGAATGCATTGACGATTTTTTTTTTTCAATTTATTTTACGGTAGCAGCCCACCTCGGCTTTGCTCGGGTATAACAAACTAAGACTATAGGGACATTTTTGGTTCCTTAGGTTACATTATTGCAACTTTCGTAGGTTCATATTTTTTTGAAAATTATTTTTTTGAAATATGGTTTAGTAGATTTTTAGTTTATCCATTAAAAACAAAATTACAAGCTTTATCTCTTTAGTATAATATAGATAATGGGCTTTGTCACTTAGCGACCACACCGCCCAATTGGTACCAACTATTTTTTTAAATAATTAATTTCACCAAGTAGTTTGTGAAATCGATACTATTTAATCAATACTTTACTTTTCGAAACTAATTAACGTTACTTTGAAAGTAACTATAAACAACACTTCACTTGAAGATCGCGAAAGAAGCCCTAGATAACCTAGATAACCTTACACAATCACAATATATTTAAATTAATCTTATCTAGTGTTGTCGTTTAAATTGCTCTATAAATCTTTAGGGAATTACCTAGTAAGGAACCTACAGAAGATTTTTACATTTTCTTTAAAAAAAGTTTCGTATATACGTAAGAGTGTTTTTGAGCACAACTTGTCAAGAAGCTTACCCTCGTATTCAAGAACGACACTATGAGAACACGCACCCACAGTGGACGAAATCTTTTTTCATTTAAATCACTTTATGTGTTGTGCGACACTGCATAGTGTGACTAGAGGCACATTGTCGTGTGCCAGCCAAAGTTGAGCTCTAAAGGCACACGGTAGTATGCGCCATAGTGCCGCTCAACACATAAAGTGATTTTTATGAAAAAAGATTTCGTCCACTGTGGGTGCGTGTTCTCATAGTGTCGTTCTTGAATACGAGGCTTAGTCATGTCTGGCAAAGTTTTCTATTCCTTGAGAAGGGTAATAGTTAAAAAGCTATAAAAATGACCTGCCTACGCATTTTGTAAACATATTTCGAATCTCGAAAGCTGAATCCGCAGGGATATTCTATGCTACAGTAGTACAAACTTACGGCGGATTCAGCTCTCGAGATTCGAGATCTACTGCACAAACCTTAACCTTAACCACCGAACTTAACCTTAATTAGAGAAGGGTTTTTATGGCACCTTCCTAAAAAAAGATATAGAAGTTAGCAGTAATGACCTACGATAGCCTATTATAAGACCAAATAAATCATTCGGATAATCTTACGCCTCAGAGTCTTGAAGAATTAGATCATTTTATGAACCAAGACAGTCGCACGCCGTATCCCACTTCAAATGAAGTAGAATTTTAAAAACTGACAAAGAGATCGTATTTAAAAGTTTGTATAAAAAAAAGAAGAGGTTCTCAATTCGGGAGCCATTTTTTTTTGTCGTGTTTACTACGTTAACCTCATTATAAATATCAATGAAGCTGAACAATTTGAACTGACAGATTTGTAATGTGATTTAGCAAAATATAAGCAAGTAAAACAATGAAAAGGTCAATTAGCTATTGTTGGGTGCAGGGCTAATTCGTGCTTTGTTCAAATCAGGATCAGAATAAATTATTCCTCATTAAAGTCGGTTTGTATTTACTGTATAAAACAAAGATATTTTAGTCGTCTAGAGGCGAATTTAAAGAGAATGAAGAATAATCTTTGAAAGCAATTACGATAATAATGAAAAAGTACAGTAGGTCAAAAACCAAAAGAAAGCCATTTTCCAGTAAATTACGTATCCTCACATTAATATGAACCTGAGAAAATTGCGTAACATTTTCCGCTAAGACAGGTGAGAGTGATCCCGGACACTTACTGAAATGAGTTAATTTGTCACTCAGCCGAGGTTCCCTTGTAATCGAGCGCTTCAAAGTATTTTGTTGCCTGAACTTTTACAAATATGACCATTATTGTTTCGCAACCGCACTTACAAAATAACCGTAAATATTAGTGACCTTATTCATGAGTGCATGGCACAAAATGACCTATCTTAAGTAGCACAAGATGTTTATGTGCTATTGCAAAAGTTTATTAGCAACTGGATCTAGAAGGCCGATGGCATGCGATCCACGCTCTAGGCATCTGCAGCTGGAGCTGAAGCGGTCTCGATTGCTCGCCAGTTCGAATGCGTGTGTGAGGGAGACGAACCAACCTTGGACCGACTTCCCCTCTCAGTAATGTCGAAACCTCAGGTTGCAAGCGCGAGCGACGCCACGGCCGCGCCGGCGCAGTCAACACTCGGACCACACGAAAACCAGCGCGAACTATACATTAGTTAACGAAAGTGATAGTGTTTATAATGGACCACGTGTTGGAGACTCCAGGATAGCAAGACCATCATAACAATTAACTTTGCTGTTTTTGGTTAGTTCGGCAACTGTGTTTTATCTACATCTTCAAATAAAACATTTCCGTAATTTATCCTTTGTGCAAAAGAATAACGAAATTGCATAGTTATGGGCATTACTTGAACAAAGACAATGCACAGACGCGGTCATCAACAATGAACGTCAATGTCATCAGAACCGGTTATGTGAAGCAGCTCCGACTGCGTAATTCATACTGCTAAGATAAAGTAATTTACATCATTGGCCTTGATTATTTCTAGTAGAAACCACGTTTGTGTTTTTACAAAACTAATTTGAGTCATCAGCAGCTTTATTTGATGTGTGCTTACGATACGCGTTGCTTAATAGTGGTTGTTAATGTGTTAAACGATAAGTTTGGTATGAGAAGTGCTAGAACGGGTAAACCACAGCAGTTTATCCTTCGATAAAACTGGATTCCTTTCACAACGTCGTTATTATATTTCGAAGTGTTTACAAGCGAGTATGGACGAGTCAAGGTGATTTAAAATAACATGTTTTATGTTCTTGACACTGTTTAGTACCTATAGGTATAAAGGCCTATAAAGGTGTAAACGCTTCAAAAAACAATATACATATGACTCAGTCATTCGCCATAAAATCTATATTTTAAAAGTTTCATAATAAATAACCAAAATATTAAATTGGAAAACACTTACCAAGCAAGAAATGTGCTCGGGATTCACTTTTAAGATATGAAATATGCCGAAGAGGTACAACAGCGACTTTATGGAGATGAACTCTAGGTTTGCACCTAAACTAGCTACTTTATAAAACTATTTTTACTCCTTGAGTGTCGTAACTAATAATTATGACACAATATTCTAATTAATGGTTAAGACGTGTTCAAATTAACGCTAAAGAACCCCGGGTTCCGAGATACAGACATCATAAATATCATAATTAATTGTTATAAAACCTTTGTCTCTATGATGTCACATTTTCTTTTTCTAGGAATAGTTACCTACTTTAGAAACTTACTTATATTTAGAGCAAAAAAATGTAAGGTAGAGTCATCATTCTAATGCAGAGCTGAGCCAAAAACAGTTTTTTTTATCTTAAATTTATCTATTTTAAAGACTACCTCCACTAGGGTTACTAGGTGAAACTATACATTGCATTTAACAATAGCTAACTTACTGCCTAAGGCAAAAAAATGCCTATAAATAGGCTCATAACGGTAATCCCCAAGCATTATAGACATCCTCTCATCTCCAGAAAAATAAGCCAAAGGAAATTAGAAGCATAATTTTGATATGATGTCTGGCACAAAGCCAACTTCTAAGCGTGATCGATGGGTTAAAGCTTTGCCGTAATTATTAAAATAAAAAGGAAGACCTTCTACCAAGTATAAAAATCAATGCCTTTTTATATGCGTACGTAGCTGGACTCATCAAAAATACATTCAATATATAAAAATAATAACAAAAGATCACGACAGTAATCCTAGTAATCCTACGGTAGATTTCTAAAATGTAGAGGTATAATGGGGATAGTAAGAGGCACGTCCAAATATTACATTTAGCACATGCCCATATTTTGCAGTAGTTTCCTCACAATGTTTTCCTTCACCGTGTTCAGCACGTGTTAATGCAAATTTTCGAATCGTATTAATCCATGCAAGGCCGTGATTCGCGCCCATGATCTTTGAATTGAAAGTCGAGGTACTTTCAAATCGGCCAACGCAACTTTTTACTCAAAAAATAAATATACCCACAATGTATGCATATAAACTAATTTTCTTGTGAAACAGGTTAGACAAGCGAATCTAAATAAATGATTCGTTCTGTCGTTGTTTTTGCAAATTGCTGATAGATAAAAATACAGCTGTTAATTGTTGAGAATTCAATAATGCAAAGTTATACTTAATTATTATAATATTAGCCTAGTCTCATTGATTTTACTACGCTATAGCAATAGGTACTATATTTTGCATAGCTGTAAAAACATTACGGTACCCATTAGTGATCGGAGATTAAGAAGAAATCTTATAGGAAACTTATTAGTTTTCCACTTTTCTTTCCTTTTCGCCGCTCGCTAACTTTTGTAAATACTTTTCACCGACATTCTTTCACCTGCCTTATTGCTATAAATATATATATTTATGTTTTTTTAACTGACCTTAGACTGATAAACTAAATGTTATAGCCAACAAGAATGATAAATGATTACGACTTATCTTCAAAATCAATGCATCGAACGGAACAATTCACTGACGAAATGACTGTGAATTACATTTCGATTGCAATTTAAATTGGAACAAAAACTAATTAATTTCCTTAAGACTGTTCCACTATTAATTATTTCAATTCATTAAGTGCTCTATTATGTCACCAGTTGCACTATTTATTTGTTATAAAATACTGCAAGACATTGAAACTAGTACTGTAAAACTACAACGGAATTTTGTATTGTTCTAGGTGGCGCTCGTAACCGCATACTGGCTAAGAGTGGACTTCTGCAAACCGACGGACTGTACTATAACTATGAAACACGTTCACGGAACATAGAGTAAAGAGATGTATGTTTGGGACACCTTCACGGTTAGCAGTGAAACTATGAAATTCAAGCGCGGTTCTGAGTGAAATTAATATGTTCGACCAAGTGGCGCTCTTGCCCGCGTGGCTACTCATGGCATGGATTGGAGCTTGTCTGCTTTTTAGCCCTTTCGCAATATTCTTTGTGGTCTGCCTACCACAACTGCCCCTTCTAGTCGTTAGAAGGGCGTGCCATATACCGTTTGAATATATTTGACACAGTTTAATGTATCAGTCATCGAACTCATGATAATATTGTGTTTATACCTTATGTTTCAGTCATTAGGCACGGTTTGTTTTTCAGACTGATTTCAAAGTTTAATATTAAATTAGAATTATGAGCTGTGTTTTGTAATATGCATAATATTCGAAGCTAGTTATATTTTAAGGATTTATGAAGAATTTGTATAAATTTCGATGGTTCGAAGTTATAAAATTGTATGTGTGAAGTTATAAATAAATTATGAAATAATGAAAAATAAATCATTTCCAATTTTTCATTATCTTTTTTTACTCTAACATAAAAATACCTGGTAGTATTCAATTATGGTGAGAAGTACAGAAACTATTTTTAAATCTGATATTAAAGCTCTAGTAACTAGAGCGTTCCACGCAGTGCCCATTGCCACACTAGAACCAAGCGACTGTTTCGCAGCCATTGCTCCACACCAATTGTATAGCGTCAATTTCCCAAACTTTAACACCGAATACATAACCGTAGAAATTAAATAGTTCCTTTACATTGCTTGTCGATGCAATGTAGATAACCGTAGGAAATAAATAGACAATGCAGATAAAACATGGCTAGTGGCCATGGCACATGTTATGGAATGTTCGAAACAGATGTTGGCAAAATAAATAACTTTTTGCACGTGGCACAGTGCGGTGTTGAATACGTGCTCTGAAATTGTTGTGGCAAAAAGTATGTGAGTAAAGGTACTTAGGTAGGTACTTTTGTGTAGGTAGGTAGATGAATTATCTTGACTAGTTTAAACATACGTTTATATAGTATTACGTTATAGGTGTGTGATGCTTTTGCTTAAATAAAAAAAGACATTAGCAATAGAGCTAGTCAAGAAATAAATAGTAAGTTCGTATAAGTTAACTCTTAGAGCAACACGGGCTTCCTAAACCCGTGTTGCTTTAAGTGTTAGGGTCCAAAAGGCCTCCGTCGTAGTTTTACGACTTTTAAAACCGAGACCGACATAATGACGTCCGTTCCTTTTTAATACCACTTCCATTCACATAGCGACTACGCCGAAGGTTGCTAAATGGTAACCTAATTGCTAATATATATTATACCTCCAGCTAAACTAGGCCACGCTTATTGATATGACCAGCCGTGACTCCTTTTGCTAAGGCATGATCAACAATCAACATAGATCACTGTCTTACAGGGAATCTAACGAAGATCGAAGATCGAAGACCTATCTAACATTTTTTCTCGAATTTGGAGAACAGCTGATTGCACAATTTTAACCTTCTGTCCTGCCAACAAACATTTCAGAACCTGTTTAAAAAAAACTAAACAGATATCGGATATATCAATGATATCGGACAGATATCATTGATATCGGAGCTTGTACCTACCTACCTATGGAGTTACGAGTCTCACACACCCAATAAGGCCTCTTTGTTTACACCAAAAAGTACAAAAAATTATTAGTTATTTACTTAAGACGCTGCCAGTCGACGATTATTTTTGTTCGAAACGAAAAAAGAAATACTTGTGAACAAGCCACATCTCCTATTTTATAATGTATAGTATCCCATCTTTAATCACTTCGATAAATAATGCTACCGACCGCTGCAATGATGACAAACACAGTCCGCGCGTGGTCCGCCTTAGCTTTTCGAATAAATTAATGATATAAATTATAAAGTAAAGTAAAGTAAAGTACCTAAAGTAAAAAAGTAATAATCACAAGTTGATTTTAATAGTAGGTATATAGAATATTTCGATCATAAATTCTAAAACGTATCATTTTGAAATAATATTTTTATCGTGAAAAGTTTCTGCTATTATGTTTTCAGCCTAATAGAAATCCAGGTAGGAACCTGAAGTAATATACCTATAAAAATAGGAGATGTGGCTTGCTTTTTTCGTTCCGAAAAAGAGCAATCGTCGACTGGCAGCCCCTTAAATAAAACCACAAGGATCACTTTGAAACGTCTAAGGAGCTAGGTGAAGCTAAGCCTATTCCTTGCACCCTTCATTATAGTCGAAGTCTAAGTAGGTACATTGATAACATAAAGACCGGTCTCGGACCACAAAATTAATTTACTTGTATAAGATAACAAACAGCATTGGTTATACCTTAGATACCTACCTTAGACCTAGGCTTGTAAATACCTACATACTTGTAAGTACCTAAAAAGAAGTTAGTCACGGAAGTAAGGATAGCCACCATTTAGATTATTTTTTAAGTACAAAACATTAGTGTAGTTTAACATTAGATAATCAAGTGTTTAGTTTGAAGACTCCATCTTTCAACATATTTTTTTGCAATTTGCTACAGACACGCCATCTGTTGTTATATTGTTGTATCATTTGGAAACATAGAATAACAAAAGCGGTAGAGTCGGTGGGAACCTCGATACTTTAAACATTTACCGTTTTAATACACAATGTTTACGATAGAGTGGTCTTTTCCCTATTTTGAGACTGAAGCAATTTAATAGCTTTGGGGTTTGGAGTTTGAGGTTTCAAACCGCAACCAATAATAATAATTGTTCTACTACTAACCATAGGTATAAAGGTAGGAGAAAAACTTATATTGATTAAGTAACTAAACAATATCGTACATTTTCGTTTCAGAGCGATATTAAAGAAACCTACCTACATACATTCAAAGGATAAAAGCTTTGTTTGATGTCAAGGTTTTATCAAGCAGAACTTACTAACAGCAGCTGATTCTATTAGGCTCCTAGGCTATATATAGTATATATATAGTATATAGTATATATAGTATACTTTTGAGATAGGATCAAACTACCTATTCAAATGTCCTACGATTAATGAACTAGAAATGACAGGTGTTGATCGCGATTAGGTCGTTCATATGGTCTAGGTATATACTATAGGTATACTTATCTATGTACATATGAACACTGCCTAAATGAGGCTTTGAAGCTTATCAGTTTAGTAGGACAAAGCACGGCACTTGCATTCGCTAGCAAGGACGCGAGCTTAGATGTACATCTCTCTAGATGTGGCAATGAAGGTTGTAGATATTTCATAATATTATAAGATGGAAACATTTAAATAGGATCACGACTGTAATCTCCAAGTATAGTAGACATCTACTCAGATCTCCAGGAGCTCACATAATTGAATACGTTTAAAAGTGGTAATCAGAGGCACGTTCAAATATTACATTTGGCACATGCCCACCTTTTGTAGTAGTAAGCAATTATAAGAATACTAACTGGCTTCCTCACAATGTTTCATTTAACCGTTCGCATGAATTTAAAAGAAAAATCCACCTATTTGAACCCACGTCCTTCTAATTAAAAGTCGAGGTACCTCCCACTAGACCGACACGGCTCAACATTAAGATTCTATAGAAATCAAAACATTCATAATGAATAAAAACATATGTACCTAAGTAATTTAATATTTTATTCGTGGCCTTTTTGCACCAAGTTATTTTATGACCATATTACTTCCAGTCAGTGCCGAGTTCTTTGTCCACAAGCAAGGTGCGCAAGCGCTACCACGCGACCACTCCACGCCACTTCACAACCATTCGCCTGAGCGCCAGCATGGCGGCCAACCTTCTCTCCCTGCGCGTGAGTCGACCATTATTTTATTTACAATACTAACTTGTGACCCCGGCTTTGCAAGCGGGCAAATGTGCGGCAAATCATTTATTTATTGATGTAGACTTTTTTAGCTAGACGCGGCTTGTCACCTATACCTATTAATCATTCGAAGGGCATAAGTAGTAGGTATTCTTTCGGTGCTAGTACAAAAGCTCCCTTTTTTGTGTATAATCCTCGCATTTTTTGTCTGAAATTAAACTACGGCTCTCACAACATTACAATCTGTGATTTTAGAAGTTGGTTTTCTTCCTATAGGATAGTTAAAGGTATTTCTGCGATACGGCAAATATGACAGCCTACCCAAACTATTTATCTATCACCGTTATACGTTATATTTTTTTATCAATTTATTTATTGGAACAACAAACCAAATTATGTGGTAGAGCTTAGAGCTCCTCATAATTTAAGTTTATTTACGACTAGCTGTCCGCTCCAACATCGCACGAGTGTACTAACGAAAAATATGAATTTTTGATAGGTACCTTAAGTAATATTAAGGTACCAATAATGTAATATTGTAATTTTTGTGGGGATCTCTAGTTTTTTTATCAGTAAAATATAGCCTATGTTACTCGATAATAATGTAGCTTTTGATAAGTAAAATAATGTTTTAAATTGGTCTCGTAGTTTTAAATTTATACATTACAATAGAACTATTTTTTTTATCTTTATAAATTGTATAGATGTAGATACTGTAGACTAGTCATATACTGGTGTTGGGAGATTTTCTTAGAGCTACTCATAGTTTAAGTCGCTCTCATCTTCATAACCGCTTATCAACAAAGTCAGACTTACATAACAGAGAACAAATTGTTTCATTTGGCGTCATCTAAGAAGCTTGCGTTGATATACATAACTTTATATTGATTATTAAATTATATACCTACTCCATGGTCAAGCAACTGCACTTGCGATTACAATACAAAACGTTTTATGAGAAAAAAAATACCAAGGTACATAATTATTGGTAGTAAAGTAGAGATTGTCTTCTAAACCAAGCTTCGTATTAGATTATTTGAATTATATGAAGATAAGGTATTTATAAAGCATATAGAATTGATGTTTGTATTTCTTTTCGATCATATATAAAGTTCACGTCGACTTCCAATTGAGTCAGTCACCGTTATTGATTCAAACCCTGTTTGTGTGGCCTTAGGTATTGCATTCGGATTATGTTATCACTAATCTAAAGCCGATTAAATATTAATCTGGTGGTTATTATGTATAGAACCAAATAAAACAAATGCTAGGTAATGATCTGCCGACTTACCTCATACTCGTACGATATATTTCGTCAGATAAATGTATCCAACCGGCATTGTCTATGACGTAAAGTGATAATGACGAAATATTTGAAATGACGCTAAAAATTAGGAGAATTACATGGTTTTTGGGCGCAATCACAAGACCCCACAATTTGTGGCTATTTCGTAGTAAAGTTGTCTCAGAGCGCTATTTGTTTCCACTTATCTAACACTAGTGGAAACCCTCGCGACTTCGTTCACGTGAAGTTCATTTCAAACAGACTTTGACCCCTTTAGGGGTTGAATTTTGAGGATTCCTTTTTCAGTGCACCCCTAAACCCCAAAAGGAATACATCCTGCAAATTTCAAGTTTCTAGGACCAGTGGTTTAGGCTGTGCGTTGATAGATCAGTCAATCAGTCAGTCAGTAACGTAAGATCTTTAGGTATACATCTAACATGACTGCCCCGACGAGATGTTAGCTTGGAATTGGTGTCAAATGTGCACGTTTACCTACTTCGGACTAAAATAACACAAGCGGTTATTGACATCTAATAGGTAATACTTACGTTTTAAATACTAAAATAAACCAACTTCCAGATTGTTGAGGTTCGTTGGCCGTGATTGCCCTATTGAATCAGATAGAAGACAAACAATACGCTCAACAATATTTGAATAGATCATTATGTACTGGGACTGTCATTAGACTGCATTAACTTTACGAGCAAGTTTGTTGAACATCACATACATCGTTCTTAGGGCCATAAACCGAGCTATAACACACGCGTGCATAATAATATTACACACTAGTGCATAATATAATTATCCCTTCAAAGTTAAGTTAGTACCTAACTGCAAATTATATGCGAGTAAACAGAGCATTTACAATTTTTTTTAACAACAAAGAGGTTTTATGCCGCTGAAAATCCATTTACATTTTTGGAATAAATAAATGTGTCCCTAATTTAGCCGAAAAAAAATATATATTATAATCAAATTATTTTTAATTCACAATAATTTGTTATAAAATATTTGCCGCTTATCACTAAAATTATAATTTACAAGTAGGCCGTTTATGGCTGTATGTAATCAATAAACTTACAATAGGCGCGTGCAAAAAAATAACTTGCTCGCCATTTCCCATAATTTTCATACTTTGTTTGTATCGCATTTGTTGCTGTGTGGTAAAATAATTAAACGATTTATGCAATACATGTTTGTTTTTTCTTCGCAATTGTATTGAAAAAGTACGTATGAAACTCGTGAGCAACTTGCTCATTAGACACTCGGCTGATTTACGCCTCGCAGCTCGGGCTGCAATCCACAACCTCGTGTGTAATGAGCAACTTAACTAACTTGTATCATAACATACTATTATAAATTTGCTGTCAAGTTTGAGTGAGTAATCCTGTTTTCTTGTTTGATTTAGGTTCCATTGCTAATACCAGATCTTGGAAACGTGTTTTTTAGGTGAAAAGGAAAATTTACTTAGCATGGCAATGCAATGACACCCATAAAACATATAAGTACTCGAGCATTTTTACAATTTCCCAACAACCTGCGTTCTGGTGATTAACTACCTGCTTAGATATTCACTTAAAAACGTTTTAGGTTCTTTAATTATTCGATCGCCATTTTAATAATGATCACAATTTCCGCAATGTCTGAAGTGGACGTTACCAAATAGGATGAAATTCAATGTGCCATGCGTGGGGATTGAACTTTTTGCCATATTACGTGCGAAGCCGCGGTCAGAAGCTAGTGTGTAATTAATAACACATAATGGAGTGCATTTTTTACTTCCCTACATTATTGAATGAATGAATGAATTAATGAATTAATGAATTAATTTTTTTAATGTACCTAAGTCAGCTCCATAACAAATCGAGTTCTATATGTAAGTAGATACACGAGTTATAGCGAAAACAATCTTTCAAAAAATCATTGTTCGCATTCCAACCCACACTCTCAAACAAAGGTTCAATAATAATTGTGGCAATTTCTTCAGTTTTAGTCCCTTATAGAAACTAATATTTCATCTGTATCTATTGTCACAGAATATATAAAAGTACCTAAAGAATCACCTAGGTCACTGACCCTTGCAGTCTTAACTGAGAATGCACAATGCACAGACCTCGTTGCAAATGTCAACGCTTCTTTCACTTGCTTGCAATATAAAATATCACTGCTATAGGTACATATTATGTTGTATGTGGCCATTTACAACAGCATTTATTTACATAGGTACATAAAATCACGCCCGTTTTCCAGAAGAGTAGGAAGAGATCATGGCTTTTCATTTACATACCTATTTTGCTTCATTCACTCTTATTTCATTCATCATGCATTCTCTTTGGTTTATTTAGCTTTTTTTTTTAATGTCACCGATTTGGTCCAAGAAAATACGCCGACCTCTTTCTCTTCCAACGGTTCCATTTACATTCGCTTTATAATATATCTTTTTTGTCAATCTGTCTTCGTTCATTCTTTACATGCCCAAATTATTTTTCACAATCCTCATCACTACGTCTCTTTTCACTCCACAACATTCTCCTTACAACAGAATTTATTAACAAAAAATATATAAATAGGATCACGACTGTAATGCCTAAGTATGTACGGTAGATATACTCTCAGATCTCAAAGCGCTTAGATCCTTGAATATATCTAAAGGGGGTAATCAGAGGTACGTTCAAACATTACGTTTGAAATAATACTCACATTTTGCAGTAGTTAGCATTCCATACGTGAAAGGTTGCAAGCCCATCGCCGCTGAAGAATTTATTTAGTGTCTTTATTTAGTCGATAGCAGGAAGCAAGCACTTACTGTGTTAAAAATGTCGATGTTTACTGAGGGTCATCGAAAGGGTCAAGGGCAAGTTATTCTTCTCTCACAGTCGGACAGAGGCTGTGTCCGGCTGGACCGGAAAGCAGTCAATGCCAGCCACACCTTCAAGGTCTAAGAAATGAAACGTACTACCTGTCTGAATTAGACTAATTAATTCAACATAGGTATGACAATGACAAGGTTTAGACCATTTGATTTTTATATAACAATAAAGAAAATATTTTAAACTCTATCGCAAAGTTGTAAGGATAGTTTTGCTTTGAACATAGTCGTCGATTGACAGTATTAAAAACATAATCACTACATAGTATAAAGCAAAGTCGCTTTCCGCTTCCCGCGTATGTATGTATGTTTGCTTATATCTTTAAAACTACACAACGGATTTTGATGCGGTTTTTTTTAATAGATAGAGTTATTCAGGAGGAAGGTTTATATGTATAATAACATGCTACCCGTGCGAAGCCGGGGCGGTTCGCTAGTAATCTAATAAAAACTCGATCATTATGTTAATATAAATAGAACCTTTGTTGGAGGTATTTTATGACAGAAGGTGTACGATAGATTTATTATCTACTTACCTATGTTAGGCGTCTGATGATTTTTAGGGTTCCGTACCAAAAGGGTAAAAACGGGACCCTATTACTAAGACTTCGCTCTCCGTCTGTCAATCACAGGGCTGTATCTCATGAACCGTGATAGTTAGACCATTGAAATTTTCACAGATTATGTATTTCTGTTGCTGCTCTAACAACAAATACTAAAAACAGAATAAAATAAATATTATTAAGGGAGGCTCCCACACAATAAACATGTTTTTTTTGCCGTTTTTATAAATAATGGTACGGAACCCTTCGTGCGCGAGTCCTACTCGCACTTGGCCGGTTTTTTTTTATTAGGTGTCTGCTGAACAATTTGTTTTCTGCTTAGGTAACAAAGAATCTATATCTATACATACAATTAGTAACCGGGTACATTGTACCGGGTTTCATTTGATAACTACTGAACTGATTTGGAAGTACAGGTACAGCTAGTTATTAAAATAAGTTATCAAACATCATATATCAGCAATACTCATCTATAAGTACAAGTATTGTGGTAATAAGTATAATTTTAATTAAAACATCAACGTCAAAGTAAACAAGGACTTTATAAAGCTTACCAACGTGTTTTTTACGCTGTTGTATTTTTAAGCCGTGTTGGCCGAGTGGGAGGTAACTCGACTTACAATTTGAAGGTCGTGGGTTCGACACAAGGAGTGCGTCAATGGATTTTTCTGTTCGAAAAATTTATATGCGCATCAAAACACGTGCTTAAAACGGTGAAGGAGAAAATGCATATAATAGGCTTGCACCTGTCACGTATGGAATGCTAACTACTGCAAAATGTGGGCATGTGCCAAACATAATGTTATCTCTACCTCCAGCTATCCCTTCTTAGGAATCATCTAGAAAAATTACAGCCGTGAGCCTATTCATGAAATCCTGGTGCTTAATGTTCCTGGAGCGCGTTTAGTATTTGTCCAGGATCGCATAAGTATCTAGGTAATAATAACAATTAACAAAGCCTCAAAGCACGCTTTTAGTATATACAACTCTAGATATAAATATGGAAGTACTAAGAGTGAAACGCTCGAATGGCTCTACCGGGAATAAGTCGTATACTTGACTGCGTGACAAATCGGAATGACAAAGTTTCATCAAATCATCTACCTTTGAGTTGGCAGTCTAGCTATAGGTAAGCAGGTACAAAAAATAGCATTGGGTATTATTAAGCCATTACATACAAAATCTAAATATTTTAACTATTGCGTTACTGAATGACTGACTGATCTATCGACACACAGCCTAAATCACTTGACCTAGAAACTTGAAATTTCTAGGGTGTTATTCGTTTTGGTGTGGGTGCAATACAAAAAAACAAAATTCAACCCATAAGGGAAAGCTGCGGGAATGGAAGTGTTGTTTGAAAAAACCTAACGTGAACAACCTTTTTAGGGTTCCGTACCCAAAGGGTAAAAACGGGACCCTATTACTAATACTTCGCTGTCCGTCTGTCCGTCTGTCTGTCACAGGGCTGTATCTCATGAACCGTGATAGCTAGACAGTTGCAAAATTTTGACAGATGATGTATTTCTGTTGCCGCTTTGACAACAAATACTAAAAACAGAATAAAATTAATATTTAAGTGGGGCTTCTATACAACAAACGTGTTTTTTGCCGTTTTTTATAGATAATGGTACGGTACCCTTCGTGCGCGAGTCCGACTTGCACTTGGCCGGTTTTATTTATTTTGTTACCTTTGAGGTTGGCAGGCAGAAAATGCTTTTATCTTGATGCTTTGTGCCCACCTTTTTGTGCAACTATTTTATATAATTTTGTGCAATAAAGTATTAAATAAATAAATAAACGTGAACGAAGACGCGACAGTTTCCACTAGTCAATCATATTTTGAAATCCTATAAAATAACTTTATACACAGATCGAAGTATTCTTGGTATTAGGTGTGTTAGTACATTTCAAAGGCATAATAATAAGGAACTTCGTTCCAATAAACCAGAATAAATATACCTATATCCAATTAATTTTAAATTATTGTTAACTTTGTAGATCATTGCGTATTTATCCGATAACGATTTAAATACATAATAACTGAATGGTTTGATTACCTATTACACGTGTAAAACTAGCACCTACTGCGGAAAATAACAACCTAAGTGCAGCATACCTTATACTATACTTATAGGTACCGCATGACCGCCTTCCTGAACTCCATTAGCAATAAAAAGCAAAGCTTCCGTTTTCCAAAAGAAATTATTGAAACTAGATAAGTTAACTAGAAAACAAATACACTGGCCTCACAGCACAGTTGGTAGTAACTCTGCTGCTTTCTGTGATTTAGATTGTAGGACCGATTCCCACCCGGAACAAACATTTGTGTGATGAACATGGATGTTCACACAACCACCACTTCTTGTACCCACAACCTACAGCGCAGAAACCAGAGTTACTACCAACTGACCTATGAGACCAGTAAAAAAAACTTATTAAAAATAAAATTGGCACTTGGCACTAAACTACTAGAGCCAATAATATTCAAAAGGCTGGTGTTACAATGTTGATGCATTTTCGCGTTGATAAAATTTAAGCTCTACTTGCAATACTGTTTATTATGCGAACTATGGTACAGACCTACCTGTCGTACATGTAGGGCAAGATATAATAATTACTGACAGTCGAGCTCATTGTTTATGCCGTATTTTTATAGACCTTGTTACCAATAAATTCGCGGTACAAAAAGTAAGAGAACGTATGAACACGTGCAGATATATAATAACCTCCATATTACCTACTCGTACCTACGTAGCCCACTTCACAAAGCCTAAAACGGTAACGATAACCTAAAAATAAAGGGTCACAACTGTTATAGATAGATACAAACTCTTTGGGTATTGTATACAAAAAAACAAATGGTGAGAATCAACAAACATAAATATATAATGGGTGGCCTTATTGGTAAAAGTGTTCTCTTCCAGATAACGTTGATGATGTCTTAGGAAGTTAGAATGAAGGTCCATCAGGCACGTCCAAAACTTATACTCTGGTACATAATATATTATGCGCGTAGATTTTTTTAGCAATAGAAATATCCGAGATTTCGACCTTCAGAATGAAAGTCGAGGTTCTTCCCGTGCGTTTAAAAACTAGAAATGACCACTGCCAGGATTAGGGGTGTGGTTTTTAAGAAAACTCTGATACTGCGTCATTGCTTATTATTTTCGAGTCATGAACATGATTTTGCATTTTCAGTTATTTATTAATTGCATTGAATTTCAGCTCAAAAATCGCCTCATCGTCTGTCCATAGTCTGCATTCGCACAGTCTAATTATAAATTTAAATAACATTCTATCTGCGAACTTAACTCATTATATTCTATATCTACATATTATAGATTGATAAATAAGTAGGTATGTAAGTAGGTATATATTATGAATCACTTACAGCGTTCAAGGTAAATCCTAATAGCTATCTTACAGTCAACACTTAATGCAATTCATAACTGGTCTGTAGACAAGTTAAAGGAAAATTATAGACCAATTATTGCATTCCGTCCGCTAAAATGCCGATACGAAGGTCGTAGGATCGAATCTCAGCCGTGCATCAATTGATTTTTCGATTAGTATATTCTAATGTATGGATGGAAAAGAACATTCTATTCTATGTATTTATCATTATTTTTAGCATAAAACTAACGAAGGCCTCAAAATCATGCATATCTTTTTATGTGTAAAACTGCGCGCGGTGATACGCGATGTGAATAAAGAGAGATTTGTAGAGAAAACGCATAAGAATGTTAAAGGACATGGTTGTAGTACAATGGTGTGTTGCACCCAACGGATATTATAAATGCGAAAGATTCGTAACTGGTTACGAGCCTCCGGTTTCGTACGCGGCCGAAGGGGATAGAGCGTATTAATGTGTACAATGTACATTCAGTAATAAACCAACTAAATATAATAAGCGATAAATTTAAAAAGAGCTACCTTGTGCTACATTTTTGTTACAATATTCTTTATTTTCAGTTGCTTGGCGCATTGCTACTTACAGTGACCGCCGACCCCTCTCCAGGTCGGATTCCGAAGGTCTACAATGCCCTTATCACCTCAAACCAGAACCTAGAGGCTAGCAAGTCGTATCCCATTTACCAGCCAGTACTTCATGATCCGTTCGGCTTCGCTGTACACCCTTCCGTTTTCTATGGAGGGGAACTCCCTTTCGGCAACGTAAGTTTTTAATTTATTTTGCAGTATAGTAAAACATCAGTCATTCCGATTTTTATTATGTAAGCTCAGTTATTGATACATACTCGTAGTTAAGACTTTCAACAAAATGTTTCAGGGCATAGTTCCTCAGCCAGTGCCACCAGAAAGCGCTGAAGGGCCCGCAGAACAGCCACCAGCACCACCAGCACCACCATCAGCATCACCAGAAGTTCCACCGCCAGAACCCCCAGCCAAAGAGCCAGTGCCATCAGCCGAGCTACCAAGTTCCGTACCCGATGCTACTCCCAACGCTGATAGCGCAACGCAGGCTCCTCCTCCACCAATCACAGAATCACCCATCCCCTTAAACGAATTCGGTCTACCGTCTCAGATTCTACCACTCGGACGCATCAATCCAGCTTACAACGGCTTCACGCAACTAGGTCCTTACTCTTACTCTTATCCCGGTGTGCGATTGTATGATCCCTATGACCCGTTTAGCTTGAGCCCTTACGGTTACCCGTTCTATAGGCAACTGCCGAATGTATTAGGCCTTGGAGGCCCGAACGTGCTAGGTCCAAGTTTAGGAGGCCCGATCTTGCCAGGTCCAAACTACGGAGGACCGAACGTACCACTAGTTCCAGCACAAGCCCCCGTCCCTGCAGCCCCCGCTGATCCGTCAGCTCAGACCCCGCCTCCCGAGCCTAGTGATCTCAATGTCCTCAATTACTCATCTAAAGACCCCGCCATACCCAACGTCCCGCCCCCGCCTCTGCCGCAAGGAGGGCTTAAGTCTGATAAAAATGAATAGGGTTATGACAATTAAACATAAGTTATGAAATTGGAATATTATAGTTTTATGATGTAAGAACATCGTTTTTTTAATGCCAAACCCAGTCAAAGTGTCTATAAGTGAATATTTTGCGTCTCTTCTCTCTTCCAGCACATTTTTTTTTGACAAGGCCATACAAAACGCGCTTTGACAGAATCATAGGTATACGGTCTGGACTTACGTGACTGTTAGGCATAGCATGGTATATATTATTATTATTTTATAATGAGTATAGTTAGTTAGTTAGTCAGTAGCGTATAGTAAAATAGTAAAAAACACCTCCACGCTGAACCATGATTTAAATTTTTCATTTTCCTGCTAATATCTGGGGGCACGGCAGTGCCCCCGCCAAGTCAAGCAAAAAAGCGGCACGGCTGTACCATCCTTTTCTCGAAGCAGTTCAGGCCATTTTCGACCCCCTATAACTTCGTTGTGGATAAAACTAGAAGCCTGAATTTTCAGTAACCAAGCAGTCACTATATAAACACGGTATATTTCAAATTTCATTCAATTTGAACCAGTAGTTTAAGAATTATAACTAGTCAAAGTTTCCTATTTTGTCACTCACTCACTCACTCACTCACTCACTCACTGACTGACTGACTGACTGACTGACTGACTGACCGATCATCAAAAGTTTAAGGCACTTCTAGCAGATATAGAAGCTTCAAATTTGTAAAAATCCTAAAAAAACCTGCCAAGTGCGAGTCGGACTCGCGCACGTCGAGTTCCGTACCATTATCTATAAATCACGTTTGTTGTATGGGAGCCCCACTTAAATATTTATTTTATTCTGTTTTTAGTATTTGTTGTTATAGCGGCAACAGAAATACATCATCTGTGAAAATTTCAACTGTCTAGCTATTATGGTTCATGAGATACAGCCCTGTGATAGACAGATGGACTGACAGACCGACAGACCGACAGACAGACAGACGGACAGTCAGACAGACGTACAGATGGACAGACGGACGAACGGACAGTGGAGTATTAGTAACAGGGTTCCGTTTTTACTCTTTAGGTACGGAACCCTAAAAAGTAGGGCTATCTACAAAAATAAATGAGATGCCATCAAAAACATAACTTGTAAAAAAAGCCAAGTCTCGCAACGCAACTCAGTTCTTCTACCGTAAAAAGTAGTGAGATCCATGTAATACCAAGTCGGTTAATTTATTCAGTCCCTACTTTAAGGGTCCTTCTGACTTATGTTATTACGTAATTAGCTAACATTTACGTAATAACTTAAGACAGAAGGACCCTCTTTTAAATTAATTGTGATTGCGTACAATATAAATAAACTGCCCGCCCATATACCCATTGTTAATAAAAAGCTCTTTCAAACTTTTTGTTATGAAATGTACTTTTTTAAATAGTTTTCTAGTGTATACTGACAAAAACAATTTTCCGTATCATAATATTGACTCGGCTAAAAGCTATGGTCAACCAGTAGTTTAGCACTGAGATAAAAGGTGCCCGCTATTGCTACAATACAGATAGTAGATATGCTTATTACATGTTTGGCATAAAATCAATGAATATACCTACCTGTGGCGATATGATATCAACGTTTACACGGGATTTTGGTCGTTGTCTGGTACAGGATGGTTTTAAAAACGAAAAAGTAATTTTACTTAGTACGTAGAAAAGGCCTAGACATGAACTCTTTTTCACTCCCAAAGAAAGGTAATTTGCACAGTTTTTAGAAGCTCTTATATTTATTTTATTTTACCATTTCATGTCCTCTGGCCCATAGAAATAAATATCCCAATTCATACCACCGATATAGTCCAAGGGTATGTACCACTCGTAGTAATAATACTTGTATCTATGTTGGGAGTGACAGTAGGTGATGCGAGGCACGCAGATTTGGAAGTTGTATGACGTGCTGCGAAAGACATCCTCCTCCCAGGCTGTGGCTCGAAGCACTATGCAAGTAGGAATTCTGTTAATGTCTATCCAACCCTGTAAATAATAATTATAAATATTGGTGGACAATTCACATAGCGCCATCTACCCTAAACTAAGCATAGCTTGTACTATGGGAACCAGATAACTGATAGAATACCTACATACTTTATTAAATTGTATACTTACTCTACCTACTTTATAACACAACTATGCTCATTACGCAATGTTTGTCTTGGGTGGAAATCGAATCCACAACCTACAGAGCAGAAGGCAGAGTTATTACCAACTGAGCTGTAAGGCCTGTCAAAATTTAGTTTTTTTATGTAACCCATTTGTAAAATTCGAATAGTTGCTATTAGTCTATGAAACTGTGAAACTGACTACTAATTAGGTATTGCATTTTTTTTTGTAATATCAGATAACTAGCGACCCGCCCCGGCTTCGCACGGGTAGCATGTTATTATACATATAAACCTTCCTCCTGAATCACTCTATCTATTAAAAAAAACCGCATCAAAATCCGTTGTGTAGTTTTAAAGATATAAGCAAACATACATACATACGCGGGAAGCGGAAAGCGACTTTGCTTTATACTATGTAGTGATAGCAACGTACTCTCAAGTAAGCAAATTAGGTATTTTGTTTGCACCTATTATGAAGACACTCATTCACTAATCATGAAGTCTCCAAAAGAACCTTTTAGAATGTTAGCGCTCACTATGAAAAGGTTTTTTAAATATAAATCTTGATGTAGGTAGATAAGAGAAAATAAACGTAGAAACTTACTCTGACAATTAGTTTTCCGAGAACTGATATGTGATCTAAATGAACGTGTGCATAAAGCTTCAAGCCAATATTTTTTTTACATTCACCAAAGTGATACTCGCTATGAACGGGAGCTGAAATAGCAAAATATTGTTTTAATATATCTACTAGTTGGGTCCGCTATTACAAAAAATACTTATCTTAACGTTGTTTGTCCGCGATGGACTCCAAACTACTTAACCAATTTTAATCAAACTTTGCACACCGTGTGCAGTTTGATCCAACTTGAAATATAGGATAGCTAACATCTCAATTTATAGTCGCGATATCTGTTGACACAGCAGCGCGTGGCCGAGTCTGCTAGTTACCTATATAAATTTCCCAAACAGCACATGTACATTGCGCAAAAATGTTAAAAAATAAAATATGATCCCGACTGTAATCCCAGAAATATTGGGTAGTTGCCTGAAAGTGTTTTTTTTCTATGCGAATATTGAAATTTGGACAGGACAAAGTCTGTCGCTGGTCGGCTTGTATAATATCATACTAATCCTACTAATATTATAAATGCAAAAGTTTGTGAGTGAGTGAGTGATGTGTGTTTGTTACTCTTTCACGCAATAACGACTAAACGGATTAAAATAAAACTTTATAATAATATGTACTAGCGACCCGCCCGGGCTTCGCACGGGTGCAATGCTGATACTAAATATACTACAGAATGTCTTTATATAAAAGTTTTTTTTTCACAGCTTTTTTGTCATTAGACAATTATTGATGATTTCTTTTTTTCTCGAACGTTCGCGACCGGCCGATCTTTGCGTTTGACGCCTAGCTGTTAGGCCGGTCGCGAACGTTCGAGAATGTTCGTTTTACGAAGCTTCTCGCTAGGTGACTCGCTAGCCCCTAGGTTCCAAACCAACCAGCCTGCCTGTGCGTTCGCGTTTTTAATTAGGGATGACTGAGAGTGTTATAAACGTAGACAAATATAATCAGAAAGCTTCGAACTGCTAAGCTATCGGGAGTTACACGTGTTATTGTGAGTAAACCATAAAAGATAGACATATGCTGTCGTGGGATATTTTTTATATAATTTTAAGGAGAACATTTCCGTCATACATGATTTCTGTGTAGCTTTAACCATTAAGGTTGCACACGCGACGGAAGCTTAAAAAATGGAGTAATTTCTCCCGTTTTCCCAACATTTCCCTTCACTGCTCTGCTCCTATTGATTGTAGCGTGATAAAAAGTATACTATAACCAGCTCAGGAGTATGAAAAATAATTGTACCAAGTTTCGTTAAAATCCGTCGAGTAGTTTTTGTTTCTATAACGGTTATACAGACAGACAGACAGACAGACAGACAGACAGACAAAAATTTTACTGATTGCATTTTTGGCATCAGTATCGATCCCATATCACCCCCTGATAGTTATTTTGGAAATATATTTCATGTACAGAAATGACCACTCGACAGATTTATTATAAGTATATAGATCTGGGGGCACGGCAGTGCCCCCGCCAAGTCAAGCAATAAAGCGGCACGGCTGTACCATCCTTTTCTCGAAGCAGTTCAGGCCATTTTCGACCCCCTATAACTTCGTTGTGGATAAAACTAGAAGCCTGAATTTTCAGTAACCAAGCAGTCACTATATAAACACGGTATATTTCAAATTTCATTCAATTTGAACCAGTAGTTTAAGAATTATAACTAGTCAAAGTTTCCTATTTTGTCACTCACTCACTCACTCACTCACTCACTCAATCACTGACTGACTGACTGACTGACTGACCGATCATCAAAAGTTTAAGGCACTTCTAGCAGACATAGAAGCTTCAAATTTGAAACACAATTAGTGTTTAGTGTAAAAATCCTAAAAAAAACCTGCCAAGTGCGAGTCGGACTCGCGCACGTCGAGTTCCGTACCATTATCTATAAATCACGTTTGTTGTATGGGAGCCCCACTTAAATATTTATTTTATTCTTTTTTAGTATTTGTTGTTATAGCGACAACAGAAATACATCATCTGTGAAAATTTCAACTGTCTAGCTATCATGGTTCATGAGATACAGCCCTGTGATAGACAGATGGACTGACAGACCGACAGACCGATAGACAGACAGACGGACAGACGGACAGACGTACAGATGGACAGACGGACGAACGGACAGTGGAGTATTAGTAACAGGGTTCCGTTTTTACTCTTTAGGTACGGAACCCTAAAAAGTACAAAAATAAATGAAATGCCATCAAAAACATAACTTGTAAAAAAAGCCAAGTCTCGCAACGCAACTCAGTTCTTCTACCGTAAAAAGTTGTGAGATCCATGTAATACCAAGTCGGTTAATTTATTCAGTCCCTACTTTAAGGGTCCTTCTGACCGTAATAACTTAAGACAGAAGGATCCTTAAAGTAGGGACTGAATAAATTAACCGACTTGGTATTACATGGATCTCACAACTTTTTACGGTAGAAGAACTGAGTTGCGTTGCGAGACTTGGCTTTTTTTACAAGTTATGTTTTTGATGGCATATCTTATACATCAGAATAACACACAGGCTACTTTTTATCCAGGTACCACCCGTGCGAAGCCGGGGCTAGCAGCTAGTAATAACATACACATAAGTGGCTGTCGCTTGTTTCAGCTACTTTTGTAGCCGCTTGTAGGTAGCGTTTGTGGTTGTGGCGTGTTGTGGCCATTATGCGCCTTCTATAGACAATATATATTACCTGGTATTTTGTAACTGTTGCTTAAAGTATAATCCACCAGCGATGTATAAAATTGCCAACAAAAAACACATCTAACTGAAATAATAAATATAAAATAAAATAAATGATTTTTAAAATAGTTACTGCAATATTCAATAGCACAAAATTGTTTTTAGGTACGTACCAAAACAAAATAAAAAACAGATGGGAATATATATTATTGAATACATGACAATGTTGTTACTGCGTAGTGAAAGTGATAATATCATAGTTAATTAACTCACATTTTGTTTTATACTTTCTGATGATTCTTGAAACAATGCAAATATGAGGAATAACTGCTATTTTTAAACAAAACAAACATTTATCAATAAATTTCATTGTTTCTAACTAGCCTAGGCATGAGTTACTCTTTTTTATGACATGTACACGTAGAATGTGTGTTTTTATGTACGAGCATATTTCATGTAGTACATGTATGTGGTACAATAATACAATTATCACTCAAGTTATTTAATTTTCCCGATCAGATCAAACCTATCCCATCAAAAAATATCTTATATATAAAATTCTCGTGTCACAATGTTAGTTCCCGTACTCCTCCGAAACGGCTTGACCGATTCTCATGAAATTTTGTGAGCATATTGAGTAGGTCTGAGAATCGGCCAACATCTATTTTTCATACCCCTCTTATATATAAAATTCTCGTGTCACAATGTTAGTTTCCGTACTCCTCCGAAACGGCTTGACCGATTCTCATGAAATTTTGTGAGCATATTGAGTAGGTCTGAGAATCGGCCAACATCTATTTTTCATACCCCTAAGTGATAAGGATGGCGTAAAGATCGGGAAAAAAGAAAAGTGCTTTTTTCTGTGGGATTATTGACATTTGACAGGACAACGTCTGTCGGGACAGCTAGTAATAGTATATTATGATACAAGTGTACTAAGTTGTTCATTACACACGAGGCTGCAATACACAGCCACAGCATCAGCCGAGTGTCTAATGAGCAAGTTGCACACGAGTTACATACGCACTTTTTCAACACACTTGCTTGCACTTGCACTTGGAAAAAACAAACATGTATTGCATAAATCGTTTAATTATTTTACCACCCAGCAACAAATGCGATACAAATAAAATATGAAAATTATGGGAAATGGCGCGCAAGTTTTTTTATAATGCGGTTTTATTACTTTTCCGTCTTATCCGGGTAGACTCAGCACATACAAAAAAACAAAAATTTCAAGCATCATCTTAAATGTACAATTATTCCTACTCCTTGTTCTTATCGCACAGTTTATAACTCGTATACAAAACAAATGGTGATGAACTAACACATTTTTTTATCGGTAAAAATAAATTTCCCAAATGATGTCTCTCATAATCTCCACAGGAACGTACCATTCGTAAAAGAAATGTTCAAATACTAAACCGCCATAGTTGTATACCATGCGGCAAATGCAAATGTTGAATTTGAACGCGTGGTACCTTATTATTTCACTCCAACTAGACTTGGCTCTAATGTAAATACATGAGGGTTCTTTTTCGACTTCAAGATGTGCCTGTAACATACAAAAATATAAATTAATTATTTTAATTTTTTAATTGAAACTACTACTTCAGAAC
Source organism: Hydriomena furcata (assembly GCA_912999785.1). Classification (NCBI taxonomy): domain Eukaryota; kingdom Metazoa; phylum Arthropoda; class Insecta; order Lepidoptera; family Geometridae; genus Hydriomena; species Hydriomena furcata. The sequence goes on from OU538824.1 coordinate 11,602,548, forward strand.
GAATATGGTACGTTGAAGGTTCCCGGCGAAAAAACGTGAAAACGCATATGGCACGTTGCCGGAGCTGAATGGGTTAGGTTATTTTTGCGGTTTAATCAAATCATAACGGCTAAACCAATCTGAATGGAACTTGGAAAATATATAGTTCATAACTTACATTAGCATAAAAGACACTTTGTTTTCGAGTAAATAAAACAGTGGGAAGTAAATGATTAAACTGCACAAATACCGGTGTTCCCTTTTCTAAGCACTTTTCTCTTAACTTCACTTAATATTTATTTTTTTGATGAATGTAGAATATTTTTTAACAATAACCGCAAAACACACAGTTTCGTTTTTATGACAAAGATAACTTAAGGATTTAATCTAGATAAATGAAGAACAAAAGCACGATTGGTAAAACATTTCTCGATAGATTTACCTTCCAAAGTTGGCTCTTCAAAAACACTATTTTCGTTTTTACTCATAACTGTGAATAGCTTAACAGTTATTTAATTCAATTTAATTTTATATAATTCGTTAGATAATCATGCTAGCCACATAAATGAAATACAGCTTTTTTTAAGTTTGATAGTTTTATCGCTTTTACACCGTCTTATCCGGGTATACTCAGCCCATACAAAAAATCTAAAATTTAAGTACCACTTATTGTAGTATGTCAACAATTTCAAAATATAATTAGAACCCAAGGAGGTTGTATTAATAATTAAAAAAAAAAAAACTTACCCTTACAACAAGAGCATCTTTTAAATCATCGTATTCAAAAACATGTTTAATCAACAAGACTTTTTTCTTAGATGCGCATTTTCCAAAGTAATATTCGCTATGAATATCGTCTGAAAATAACACACAAATTTTATGCAAGTTAATCGTAGACTATTCCCCATATTGTTAGTTGTCACCTCGAAATACCTCCACCTCGAATCGACTTCGAAACCGTGTTTTGGTAGCTTTAGTTGATAAAATTACCTTGAATTTGCCTAATCGAGGATTCCTCTATCAACAGAACTGTCAACTTAAGGTACCTCAAGATGTACCTTGACATACCTCGACAGCTTCTGAATGACGCATCCATGTGACGGTTTGTTTGATGAAAATCTCCTCGGACTGATGAAAAAATGACGTAATTGAGGAACCTCCAAAATATCGATTTAAGATAAAAACATGAGGTACTTCTCGAGGGGCCTCAAAAATGTTTGAGTCAAGGTAGAGTCGAGGTTACAACTAGGAATATGGGGATAAATAGACAATAGTTTTGAGCCCTTTACGCGATGATAGTTCGCTTATTTTTAGCACGGAACTTCTTCCGTTGGAATGGACCTAGGTGTTTTTAGGGTTCCGTACCCAAAGGGTAAAAACGGGACCCTATTACTAAGACTTCACTGTCCGTCTGTCCGTCTGTCTGCCACAGGGCTGTATCTCATGAACCGTGATAGCTAGGCAGTAGAAATTTTCACAGATGATGTATTTCTGTTGTCGCTTTATCAACAAATACTAAAAACAGAAGAAAATAAATATTTAAACGAGGCTCCCATACAACAAAAATGATTTTTTGGCGTTTTTTATAGATAATGATACGGAACCCTTCGTGCGCGAGTCCGACTCGCACTTGGCCGGTTTTATTGGATTTTTAGGCTCTATATTACCATTACCTGGTGGCAGTTCATTAGTTGTGAATATAATGCTGCTTAACGCGTTGTGTAGCTTATAGCTAAACGTTGAATCTGTAAGCATATTTCAATATTAGATAAATACTAGCCGACCCGTGACAGACGTTGTCCTGTCAAATTGAATGTTTCTAGTCTGTGATGTCAGATTTGTCGCACACAACATAAACATAAAAGAATAAAGAAGTAGTCATAGTGTATGCTAAGTAAACCTCTACTCTACTACCGAATCTTTACTGAAAAATTTTCAGTCACACATTTCGAGTTAATGTTTTTTTATACATTTTACAGATATTTACTTCAAAATAGATATTAACTATTTAAACATTTATTTTACTTCTACAAACCTAGTAAAACAAAAAACGTTAAAGATTTCAAATGGAAAATCATAATAAATAATTATATTCTATCACAAACTAGACAAACCAGACTGGTATTGTACCTACAGTACACTAAACTTCTCTAAAAAATTAAAAAACAGGTAAACGCTTGAGAATTTTTGTATTTACAAACGTTTGAAGTAACATCCCTTATCTGTTTATAATTCCACTTTTTGTTGATATACTTAGATTTATATTTCTATCGTTTCTTCAATTTTGCAAATTCATCACGTCCTATGAATATATCCAGCAATTAGATATGACCGCTCTTATCTTTTTAAGTTTTACTTTCTATTGTGTAAAGAATATTTCAAAGAAGGTCCCATTTAAAATGTTTATATGTACTTTGAACTAGTAGTTCAATCATCAAACTTAAATAGTGCGAGCCAGACTCTCTCACTAAGGGTTCCGTACCATTATCTATATAAACGGGAAAACAAAAAATACGTTTGTTGTATGTTTTTAGTATTTGTTGTTATAGCGGCAACATCATCTGTGAAAATTGTAGCTGTCTAGCTATCACGGTTCATGATATACAGATTGTATTGCCTTGTGGCAGATAGATGGACAGACGGACAGCGAAGTCTTAGTAACAGGGTCCCGTTTTTACCCTTTGGGTACGGAACCTTAAAAAGGAAAATCGACTCTTGAATTTGTGATTTATTTATCGTTCACGATACTGATTACCAATCCTTGGCATCAGGTCCATAAAAATATATATCCCAGTTCATAGTTCCAGCGATATCATGAGGGATGTACCACTCGTAATAATAGTAACGCCACGTTCTTCGCGTGTGTATGTATGTGAGTCGAGCAACGCAGATCTGGAAGTTGAAGGCAGTCGCTCTGTAATTGTCCTCTTCAAACGAGGTGCCCCTTAAAATGATGCACGACGGCAAGTGCTTTATTGAAAGCCAGCCCTGTAACCAAAAAAAAACAGAATCAGGGGCCATACAAGGTCTTAAAGTAATATCAAAACAATATTACTCGCAACGTGAGTAATAGTGTTTTGATATTCGTTTTGAGATCGTGGTACGGCTACAGTGGTTCCGGAGAATAACATCTATATCCAAATGTACATAAACAGAGTCAAAGTCTTTTTATCACTATTAGTGTAGATAGGTAGGTACGAGTAGGTACATGTTTTTTTTTATTATCAGTTTCGCTCGCGTGGTATAGAAAAATTATAAAAAAGCACGATCAATGTCAAAAAAGTGTTTTAGTAGATCAATAACCCTTACCTTAAAAACCATCTAAATATAATCTCATTTTTTTCCCATTATAATATTAGTAAGTAATAGGGGAATGTTTTTACTCACTCTTGTGATAACTTTGCCCTTCAGCTTCGAGTATGGTATGTATCTGTGCGCATAGTATTTTGTTGCATTATTTGTGGCGCAATCGCCATAAACATACTCACTGTGAAGTTGTTCTGAAAATAAAAAACTTATTTAGAACCCTAGGCAATTTTGCACCGCACCGTCTGCGGCAAACGGAAAAAAACGCTGACACCTAACACATGCAAACACACGCCAACCGCATTAACGCCCGGTAACCGTATCAACGGCGACGTAAACTAGTAGATATCACTAAAACAGAAAAACAAGAAAAAATACAGACACTACCTAGACATATACAGTGGACCTCCGGTAATCCGACAAACATTATGCAGGGCAGTGTCGGACTATCGAATTTGTCGGATTATAGAGCACTGCCTAAGACCCCCTATAGTCCGGATTTTTTTACAAAAGAGTACCTTGTAATCCGACAAATTACATATCCAATGATAAGATTCTATATGTTTTAATTAAACAAAGTCATGTCGGATTATTACAGGGGGCGCCGGATTAGACAGGGGCCGGATTATCGGGGGTCCACTGTATAGTTTATCGTCTTTTGCAACTACTTTATTGTTTAAAAAAACTCCATTACATTTTTTGTGAATAGGTGACCTACCTAACCTACCTAGGTAGGTACGGAACTTAGGTAACCTACCTAGGTTACCTAGGTTCCGTACCACATAGCCCAATAGACTCCTAATTTCTTAAACAAATAATTCAGTCAGTCAGAGGTGTGTGGGTCAAAAATGCATTCTGATTGACCGGTTCAATGTCACAGCCCACAGCGGGGCGCGTCGTGAATCGCGCTCGGTGTCTTATATTAGCAGGCATTAAACCTTATGTGTTGTTTGAAAGTGTTCACCTTGCATGAGGAGTCCATAGGCTGTATGATCGATGGTACCTACTTACTCGTATTAATATAAGTATTATAAAATATTACTTGGATCTGGATAAAAGGGCTTCGTATCCGGATCCTTAACATATTGAATTAATTGTTGGAACTTTTTTCCTGAATAAGCTGAGCCAACTGAAAAATAAATCGATAACTTCAGAACCAGCCTACAATTACATTTTCTCTTTAAGGTTCCGTACCCAAAGGTTAGAAAAAACTGTCCGTCTGTCCGTCTATCCGTCTGTCTGTAACAGGACTGCATCTCATGAACCGTGATAGCTAAACAGTTGAAATTTTCACAGATGATGTATTTCTGTTGCGTTGCCGCTATAACAATAAATAATACTAAAAACAGAATAAAATAAATATTTCCATACAACAAACGTGTTTTTTGCCGCTTTTTATAGAAAATGGTATGGAACCGTTCGTACGCGAGTCCGACTAGCACTTGGCCGGTTTTTTATTTCAGCATATTATTATAGGTACGAGTATATTGTTGCTTTAATGCTGTCATGTCCCACTCGGAACTCTTGTTGGTACTCGTAGGTTATTAGAAATCTAATTTACATACCAAAACTTGTAAAACAAACAACATGGAGTAAAGCTATACCCATTTTCAAAGTATTGTTACTGAAATGTGAAGATGAATGTTATGAAACTAACATTGTGTGACATTTTATATTGCGTAATTGATAATATTTATTATTATTATTTATTACTATTAGTAAACTAGCTGATAGACTCACTAGATTGATTCATTGTTTTAACATATTAGTGACATAACATCGTGAGAAAACCAGTTAGTCACTACATAGTATAAAGCAAAGTCGCTTTCCGCTTCCCGCGTCTGTATGTCTGTATGTATGTTTGCTTATATCTTTAAAACTACACAACGGATTTTGATGCGGTTTTTTTAAATAGATAGAGTGATTCAAGAGGAAGGTTTATATGTATAATAACATGCTACCCGTGCGAAGCCGGGGCGGGTCGCTAGTATTCTTATAAACGGCGATCGGCTTGCAACTTGTCATGTATAAAATGCTACAAGTACAAAATGTGGACGTGTGCCAATTATTACATTGGTACTCTTTTTAGGCATGGAACAATATCTATTTTATATATATTTCTTTACAAACTGTCCTGACACACGCTGTCCTGTCAAATTTCAATAATCCTGCAGATAATGTCGCTATTTAAAATGAGGGTTGGTGGTAGAAGAGTGAAAAGTATTTTTTAAACGCCAGATCGTAAAAATAAAAATTAAAAATAATGTCCATAAATTTGTGGGCCACCCCTATCACTTAGGAGCTTAGAATAATAGCTTACGATCTATCCCAGATCAACCGAATGTGCACATAAACATAATTTCACAAAAATCGGTCGAGCCGTTTCGGAGGAGTTTGGTTACAAACACTGTGACACGAAAATTGTATACATATTAGAAATTTTATCCTATAGTCGAACTGCATGGCAAAGGTCTTCTTTCCTTCGTTCCACACTACAACGGGCGTCCAGGGGAGATTTCATTTATTCATATATTTTTTTGGTCATAGTTGGCATGATGACATAAAATTTCAACACCATGTATACAGACGTGAGCAAACAGATATCACTCAACACCATATCACACAATACTTTGGTGGTCGTGTACTCGAAATCACAGTTATACATGAAGCGTTGCCTAGCGCTGTTTTTCCTGGCAGTATTTTCACGTTCCGTGTACATTATGTGAAGCTCAGGTCACAATGAAATACCATCAGGATTTGTTACTTCTACTAGCGTGCTTTCAACAAAGTTTGCAGGTAAAACATTAGTGAAATTATCGAGTCGTTTAGATAAGTCACATTTAGTAAAATTTATTTAAAAAAAAAACTTAATACAAAAAACAAAAAAGAAATTCGACGAAAATGTTTCGACCCAAAAGTCAAAAGTCGATACCTATCCGTTTTTTTTATTTAAAAAAAAAATATTAGTCTTGCATAAATACAATTTGAATAGGACCAGGTTTTAATCATCCAAGTTAATAAGGCAAAAATATACGCATCTAATTAGGAACCTCTTTTTTTCGTCGGGTTGAAAAGCTGGCATAAATTTCAAATTACGATCTTTACAGGATTGTCCTATAGAAGAATCTATCAATGGATTAAAGGTAAAATGGAGCAAGACATCCGCTGCGTACAATGTGGAGTCCAATCCACTTTGCTTTAGTGGAAATAACATAGTGAGGAGAAACTGTACCGCGGATAGCAAATGGATACCCGCAGCAGAAGACGTAGAGCAGTGTACGAAAGTCATAAAGTTTTTTGATCAGGCTTCATGCCCACCAGGTTTTCACACAATATCCAAAAATAATACTAGCTACTGCTTTAAAATCAATTCCCCGTCCTCTTGGAACTCTCCCTGTTTCACCAGCGGTGGTGCCTCCGTTATTACAGATTTGGATGAAGGCGAAATGGATTTACTGATTGATTCGCTGGTCGCTTCTAACAGATCTAGGTACTACTGGCTCCCGGCGCATAGAAAAAAACTTTTTAATCCGGTTGTATGGGCCATTCCAGGTCCTCATTGGGGCAAACTAGTAAATAGCAACAATCATTTAAAGTATATTAGTTATTTTTGGAAAAATTGCTTGGTTTTAGATATTGAACAGCGACTTATAGCAACAGCTACATGTACTGAAATGTACCCCAGTTTATGCGTTCATGTTAATAATGTTAACTACCCCGCCATTTGTCCGGAGGGTTATCTTTCTTTTAATTATAACCTAGACGTTGGTAAGTGCTTTGGCATGGAAAAGGCAGAATCTGATACCGAGTTAACCTTCGATAATTTTATTGAAACCAAATGTAAAAAGCCTATGGATTCGAATTCGTTAAATAGATTTGTTTTCAAAACGATCGCTAAATTAAACAACCTTTCTGATGACGTGTGGTGTTGGTTCAAAACTATGAACGACAGTATTGAAAACAATACAATAGATGAGACTTCGAGTTTCAAATTAGAAGGCATCATCAACAATATTGGGTCTTTAGGTCTTATCGATTCATCATCAAAGTTGTCATGTATGGCTTGCGAGGCCGAAGTAATTTACAACCAAACCGAATTCATGTTTGAATTCAACTCTGAGGATAATAAAATATATTTGACAATATATTTTCCGTCCGGTTTGTGGAAATATGACAACGATGATACAGGCGTTCAATGCTTTTCTGATGCCAAAGGCTTTGTAAGGGTAATAGACATTAACGACATACCTTACATGTTAGTACAGCAAAAAAGTGAAAAAGGTATTAATAATATCGAAAAAATTGTATACACTATTGGTCTTGTAACCGACCGATCTGCACAATACTGGTGTGAAGGACACACTTTTAACTTTTCATTGATAAGCACTAATACAATTATAGTTAACCCACAAGGTAACGATGTCCACGTTTTTTCTTTGGTATTAAACTGTTACAATTTTACCAATAATGTACAAACTGTACCAGATATAGACAATTTACTATCCATTATTAGTGAAGTGTTAAATGTTGAAAACGTATTATTAATGGACATATTACAGCTTACTGACGAATACATTATGGTACTGCTTCATGTGCACGCTGCGATACCAAACATTTATGAAGTTGAATCACATAATATAGTTGAACAATACAATATTTTGAAAGAAAACGCCATACAAAACTTGCAAACAATCAATTGCACTTTTGTCAATTTAACGAGCTCGGTATACTGTTTGCCAACCACTTCAAAAGATTATGTTACTCTTGCTTGGGAATTGACACCAATAGGTCATATATCAGCTCCACTGCAATTTTGCCTGCAGGCTAATGGCTTACCAGTACAAAGGAAGTGTGAAGGTACGTATCACATGGGTGGCATGTGGGGCCCTGTTGAAGGTACGTGCAAAGATAACTACGTGCCGTCAGAAACTACCACCTTTCTTTATAATATTGTAAAAGGTCAAGTATCCAAAAACTATACCGCACGCTTCCTTACTGATGGCTTAGAATTTGTCCTTAGTGACGTAGATTCAATAATACCTGCGGATATCTATTACCTTTCGATGTCACTACAACAGGTTTTAAATATGGCTCAGAATAATGAAACTTTCGTTGATATAGGTGATATTGAGAATATAGCCTGGGTAATGGATAGAGTTATGAATCTGGACTGTGGCTACATGCATCTTGCTCAAACTCTTAATTCAACCAACGTTATATTAAACTCATTAAATGATATAATCGAAATGATAGCAAGTCAAAATGTGAATGAAACTATAGACACTGAAATAGAAACGTATAAGCCAAAATTGGATTCGGTCGAACACGCTTACCAAGTGGCTGTGAAACCTCAATTTATTGTACAAATTTCATACCCGGAGCTTTGTAATGTAACGGGTATAGCTATTCACAGAGCGTCGCCGTCAGATATGTTTACTGATATGGTCATAAAGCCTTTATATGCAAATACAACTTTAGACGACGTTCTCGCTATAAAGAACTTGGAAGTGGCTACATGGTTACCTGCTCAATTATTAATGTCTCTTCAAGCAAACCACAACGAAACCCAAGAGGAGGACATAAATAAAAATCAGCAGCACGTTATTGTCAGTATTTTTCGAAATGATGTTGTTTTTCAAGAGCTTAAAGCACAAGATCGCGTAATAAATAGTCGTATAGTGGGGGTCTCTATTCCGGGATATATGCCTAATTTAAAATTCCCCTTGCCTATTATATTTAGACAACTGAGTCCATCTCATTCTGAAAGAATGTGTACTTTCTGGGATTTTCAATCATGGAATTCCATGCAATCACTTGGTTTGTGGAAAACCAAAGGCTGTTATCCATTAAATCCGATACCTACAAAGGAGAACCTTACAATATGTGAGTGTTATCACCTTACTCATTTCAGTCAGCTATTATCCTTACCTTATGAAAGTGTGGATAATCACATACAAATTTCTCAACACTATCGAGCATTGAACATAATAACTTTGATAGGTTGCTTCCTTTCAATAACTGGTGTAATTGGAATATGGATAACTGCAATGGTGTTTTCGAATTGGAGAAGAAAAGCTGGAACTAAAGTATTATTACAACTTTCAACCGCTATAGCCTTACCTCTTTTGTTCATAGTAATTTCTAACATCGATGATAGAATTTTTATAAAAGTTGATGATGCCTACCAAATTACTGAAAATAACAGAACATTGTGCATTATCTTGGGTGCTCTATTACATTATTCTGTACTTGCAAGTTTCATGTGGATGTTGATTACCGCTATTCTTCAATTTATTAGGTATGTTCGGGTGCTAGGTGTAAACAGACCATCCCGGTTTATGTGCAAGTTTGCCTTAATAGGATGGGGCATTCCATTAATACCAGTCATCATTGTTTTATCAGTCGACTGTGCAAGTTATATTCCCAGTACTTCGACTTATAAACCCTTGTGCTATCCTAAAGGCTATCACTTTTTATTGGGTTTGTTGCTACCCATTTGCCTTATTCTATTAGTAAATGTTACTCTGTTCATATTGGTCTTATATTCTATATCTCGAGGTTTGAATGAGAAAATGAAACCAACAGATATGGATCTCGTTTGTGCTCAGTTGAGGTTATCCGTATTTTTATTCTTTTTGTTAGGCTTAACGTGGATCTTTGGATTTTTGTCTTTTACTAGTAATATACTTTGGTCTTATCTATTTTGTATAACCGCAACTTTACAGGGTTTCGTTTTGTTTGTATATTTTATAGTATGTGACCCAGCTACTAGGAATCTGTGGATTTCATTGGTCAAGCCGCCTCTGAGTATTAGCAGCTCTAGGAATAGCATAACTAGTATTAGTTCAGGAAAATAAAATTAATTCAAGATCAATCATAAATATTTTTAAACGATAATAATGTACCTACAACATAATATATTAGTCTCCTTACCTTATGGGCTGATTTTCCAAACAATAGATAACGATTAATAAATGTAACATATCGTATGAGAAATGTATTCTTTTAACAGTAAGTTCAGTTATTTTTGATGATTAAAACATCAAGCACTAAATAAAATATTTATTATGTAGGTATATCGTGTTTTTGTTTGTGTTACTTAATTTAAAGATAGGGCTACATTTTGAAGTTTTTGTAATGTACCGATTTAGGTTCGAGTAAGTATTATATAAATAAAATAATCAAAAAAAGACGTGTGGCACTCGGAGACTGCCGCGGTAAAGCTATTGCATAACATTTTTTATCAACTTATGTAATTATAATTATTTATTTTAGCATTCCACACGTAACAGGTTGCAAGCCCGTTGCCGCTTTCAAGAATACTAACAGGTTTCCTCACGATGTTTTCCTTCACCGTTATAAACACGTGTAACGCGCATATTATACATTTTTCGAACAGAAATATCCATTGATGCACGGCCAGGATTCGATATTTACCTAACTACATGAATTCAATAATTCAATTTCAAACTTTTTAGTCGATCATAAATCATCAAAATAGCGCCACCTGCCAGCGGAATTTCGAACCTCTCAAACCCCGTCATCTAACCTCTCAAACCCCGAGCGTTCGCATGAGACCGCGAAAAGCACCTATAATAACGTAGTATCATCAAATGAAACTAGATGGCGCTAAAATGCGAAAATCACGTTTGTTGTATGACTTAAAATATATTTATTTTATTCTGATTTTAGTATTTGTTGTTAGAGCCGCAATACAAATACATAATCTGGTTAGCATTTGTGATAATAATAATAATAAAATGTATGTATATAGAGTACTCACTCATTTTCTTTCACCATTTTTTCGTGACTTTCTTCATTAATAAATGCACGCATATCGTTCGATATATCGATATATCGATGTCAAATATCCAATATCGAAATTGTATCAAAAACGATATTTCCTTTTGTTTTTATTTGGTCGACTCATCTTTTTAATTTGGTACTTAGGTTGGTTTTTAAATGGGCAACTCTGTATTTAGACATACTGAACTGAACTGACACATGACACATGTCTTGTGTATTTGTTTAGGTAATAAATAATTTTAATTTTTTATCGTTGTTCTTGATTTATTAAAAATGATGTCTATTTATTATTATTATTATTTATCTAGTAATGTACCTAAGATGACTGAAGTAGATTAGATATGATAGGTCATATTGTACCGATATATCGATATTTTAAAATAATACAAATATCGATATCGATATTGATATTTTTAAAAATATCGATATCTATACTATATATCGATACTGTATTGCATTTCCGACATCCCTAGATTGCGGGGGAAGAGGGGGATTAGGCATGCGCAGTAACGCCGATACAACCAATGCCACCTATTGGCGAGTTGCTAAACTAAAGAGACAAGCGTGATATTTCAAAAAGTCATTAAAAGTTCTGCTATTCATCGATAGATGTCAAAATCTTTAACCTACCTATTTACCTAACTACGAAGCATTCCACACGTAACAGGTTGCAAGCCCGTCGCCGCTTTCAAGAATACTAACAGGTTTCCTCACGATGTTTTCCTTCACCGTTATAAACACGTGTAACGCGCATATACGTTTTTCGAACAGAAATATCCATTGATGCACGGCCAGGATTGTAACAAGAAATTAATTTGAAATGAAGTACCTATTTACCTAACTACATGAATTCAATAATTCAATTTCAAACTTTTTAGTCGATCATGTGAAGTACCACCTATTAACCGACTTACTTTACCGATAGTGGTAAAATAGCGCCACCTGCCAGCGGAATTGCAAACATCTTTCATCTTACCTCTCAAACTCGGGGCGGTCGCATGAGACCGCGAAAAGTAGGTACTAATAATAACGTAATAACATCAAATTAAACTAGATGGCGCTGGAATGCGAAAATCACTCTAAGCAGGCATGACATGAGTCACCAGTTTGCGGGGCGATTACGCTTGCGCTGCTTGCGCAGCGCATGCGTAATCGCGATGCGCAATACGTCGTAAAATTTTCGTTACGAAATTTCTGGATTCGGTCTCCACGCTCAAGGCCCGCGATACAAGCTATGCAATAGCTTAATATATAAAAAATGGTTTTTAATTTTCAACAAATCCATTTCCCTACGTAGGGTGAGTTTCGACCTACGAGAAGCCATGCGGAGCTGTGCGGAACGGAGCAAAGACAACGTTCAAATATTCGAGTTTGATAATGTTGAGCGCAGTCATTGGTCCGCTCCGCCCAGTGGAAAACCACCCTTATGGTGATGCTTGAATTTTTTGTATTTTTGTATGGGCTGAGTCTATCCGGATAAGACGGAAAAAGTGATAAAACTGCATTATCTTGAAAACCATCTAACTTAAAAAGAAACTGTCTATAATTAAAATAATAACTGGTTAGCTATTCATAATTTTGATTAAAAACGAAACTGTTTGTTTTGCGGTTATTGAGAAAAAACGATTCTGCATTCATCAAAAAAAATATTACTCGTCTTAATCTGAATATCATTATCCAACTACAGCATTATCAGATTAGGTAGGCTATTACCTGGAAATCGTACTTGGATTTAATAATGTCACCCCTGTCAAAATACAATGGGATTTTGATAACCATACAACTCAATAGATACAATTGATTGTAATAACGCAAGAAGCGATATCTACTTGGCAAACCTAGAAAAAGAAACGTTATAAAAAGATTTACTTCGTTTTTATTACAATCTTCTTATTACGTTATATATCTCCTTGCCATCAACTTTACACCTACTTCGAGCTTCAAGGTGTAATGAGTTTTGGCAGCTAATAAATGCTAGCGACTTTCATCGCTGACTGTACAGGACGCCATACTTGAATCCAATTCGAGACGGGATGCATAAAATTCCTATTTACCTCAAAAATACACAAACAAATATTTATGCGACAACACATCAGATTTTGTCGGCAAATCGTTAAGTGATCGTATTAGATAGTTATCAAACGGGCTAAAGTCCATTACATTATGGTTAAATTTTACTGCTGTTTAATTTTTCTTTGCTTAAACGGTAGGTATTATTAAAACAAATAATAACATACGATTCAAAAACTTAAAAAAAATCGACGAGAAATTTTGTTCTAATTTAGATGGCCATGTCATGTGACGAGAATGTTAGGTTTTGAATGTGTATGGATGTAGAAGTAGAGGCAGGAAGATTGATGGACCGTGTGAAACATGGCATGGGTAAGAGTGAGTGATGAGATGACGGCTGATAGAGGGAAATGGAAGAGGAACACAATCGTTGTGCAGCTCGCATTTAAGTACGATAAGAGCAGGAAGATGATGTTATCTTAAAATTATTTTTGTAGGCTTATCTGATGGCTGGCGAGCAGTTCCAGCCAACGAAGCAATGTACGCGAGACGAAGCGCAAACGTCGGACTAAAGCCTAATGAAGAGCTTTTGGATGACTTTGCGTTCCCTAGAAGTACGCAGTTAGAAATTTGGCATGACTAGTTTTTTTAACACGCATTTAAAACTTTAACCACTGCAAAATGTGGGCATGTGCCAAATGTTATACGTTTTATGTGCCTTAACAACCCCTTTTAGACATCTTTAGGGGTCTGAGGTCTAGGAGGATATATACCGTACTTGGGGATTACAGTCTTGATCCTATTTTATTCTTTATTTTTATTTTTATATAGGTATATTTGAGAAGGTAAATTACGACGATCATCAAATTTAATTTTGAGTGTATCTTTAATTTAAGTATTATATTTTCCCATTTCCAGCTTACTTACACAGCACTTACAAGTTTGGGTACTGCACTAGTACTGCAACGAACAAGAAATACCTGAGAACGACAGTTAATATGAGCATTGAAACCAAACAGGACGCTGAAGCCCAATATATCTATGTAAGGGTTTTTCTTCCAAGCGGTGTTGGTCGAGTGGGAGAAACCTCGTGGGTTGATATCTTCAATCAATCAAAACGGCGAAGGAAAACATCATGAGGAAATCCGCGGTTAATTCAGATTGACTAAGCTGTGAGGGAGGTAGGTACGAGTATTAACGTCTACAGACACTGCAGCGTCCTCTAAACGAGTAGAAAGTTACGCCAGATGACTCTACATAATCCAGAAAAGAAAAATCTTTACTTACATTTACTCTTCCTATCTGACGACCATAACCTATACATAATTTATAACAGAACATTTATAAAATAAATAAAAAACCGGAAACAGTTGAGCTATCTAAATACCGTTGCAAATAGTCTACAGGTAGCTCAACCGAGCACTACCAGACGGAATCGTCCCCAAGACGAAATCCCCAATTAAAATATTACGTGTACCGCCGAGTGGGAGGTACTGGAGGAATCCTGGATCGTGCATCAATGGATTTTTCTGTTCGAAAAATTTATATGCGCATCAAAAACACGTGCTCAAAACGGTGAAGGCAAACATCGTGAGGAAACCAGTTAGTATTCTTATAAGCGGCTATGGGCTTGCAACCTGTCATGTATGGAATGCTAACTACTGTAAAATGTGGGCATGTGCCAAATATAATGTTTGAACGTGCCTCTGACTGCCCCCACTAGACATCTTCAAAGAATCTAAGCGTCTGGAGATTTGAGAGGATGTCTACCGTACTTAGGGATTACAGTCGTGATCCTATTTATATTTTTTTATTTTAGACATGATATTTCTTTTTAGGTCATAGCTGACATGAACACGCAAAGATTCTCACTGGAATGCGTGGTGATGAAATTCTTCACTACAAGGAAGTTCCAGTTTTTTCAAAGTCGTCTTCCATTATACTATTGCCAGGGGCAACTGTATATCCTTATGATGAACACGGTTCACCGTCTGGCCTTACACGAGTTCTATTTATTTAAAAAACTAAGCATTCCGGTAGATATATATTTCGAGTTTTATCATGGTGTAGATATCCAACCAACAGTAACGTCATATTTGTAATAACTAATACTCCTAAATAACCAAACATAATGTAACTAAAGAATCGAGTAGGTCTTTATAAATATCACTAAAAGACGTTGTGAATTTTGTATTTAAAGAACTCATATGCGATAATTGTGTAAAAGATTCATCATAATTACCATTATACCTCGCCCATACCAATTGTTGGACGCTTTCCATTTCGAAGAGAATGAGTTGAGTTTGAAATAAAACGACAAATAAGTTGATTTATACAACTACTAGCTTCCGCCAGCGGCTTCGCCCGCGTGGTACATGGGTAAAAAGTAGCCTATGTGTTATTCTGATGTTTCTATTATATTACTGTAAAGTTTCATTTAAATCCGTGTAGTAGTTTTTGCGTGAAAGATTAACAAACACTAACAACCTTTCGCATTTATTAAATTAAGTAGGTTTTATGTGAATTGTACTTATTTCGTTTTTATAACACACGACAGATTTAAGATTACAAATCGTAGTTTTTATTTCATGACTTGAATTAATTAAATGATAATATTCTTGTTGTGTACCTTATAATAGTCAAGCACGACCTTAAGGTCGTAAATCGGGGCACCGCCCACACAAAAATAAATGGCATGTCTTAAATGAATTGGCTTTCATTTTCTTGCTACACCTACTTAAGGAGCATAGAATCTAGAAGGATCTTGCAACATTGTGTTTTAGTGTAGTTCCAGGGTGTATAACTGTATAGTGTCTTTCACGACAATATTATTTCTATCCAAGTCCTCATCCTTAACTCTTTTCAAGTACCTATAGTAGCAATAACCACATTGCTTTGATAGTAGTATTTATGCTAGTGCAATACATATTTTTAGGGTTTCGTACCCAAACGGGACTCTATTACTGAGACTTCGCTGTCCGTCTGTCCGTCTGTCCGTCTGTCCGTCTGTCCGTCTGTCCGTCTGTCTGTCACAGGGTTGTATCTCATGAACGAGCGATAGCTAGGTAGTTGAAACTTTCACAGATTATTTTATTATATAAGACTATACAGATCCACTATGCAACTAAGGAAAAATAATTAAGTATTAGGCCCAATATATAAAAATAGAATACTTATTTGTAAAGATAATGAAACCGACACCTGAGGTCCTAGCCTAGCATTCGCTACAGAGCGATTTTATTTCTACATTCGTTATAGCTCATTGACAACACAGCCTAATAGACACCATGCAAGGCGAACACTGTCTGGCAAGACATAAGGCTAATACTGCTGATATAAGACACCGCGCGTCAAATCTGTAGTAGTACCGGCCACTTCCGTGAACCGTCACTTTGAACCGGCCAATCAAAATGCATTTTTTGGGACCCGCATAAATAGGGTGACTGAATTGTTTGTTTGAAGAAATTAAGCCCTTAGGCGTCTATTTATATTGGGCTGTGTTGTCGATGATATAGCTCTAGCAATAGCGAAGTTCGATTGGTAGACAAAATAACCATAGTTTAACGATCGCTTATTCCATCGTCTCATCAACAGAGGTCTCGTCTAGCCAGTCCCTACAAATTTGTATTCTAAGCCATAATAATATGTTCAGATTTTAAGATAATTTTATATTTTTTGTGTTGATTCGTTTTGATAATTGCATTTCTAGAAAAATAATATTTGAATTTTTTCTAGCGAATCCAAACGGGAGAGAATCCAAGGGACAAATGGGATAAATGCTTCAGTGCTGTGCAATGGTTCAATTCCCACCCTGGACAAACATTTGTGTGATGTACATAGCATGATCTGTAAATATTTGGTAATTAATAAGTGTCTGGGTGTTGGAGTCAGAACAATGTATGTTGCTGTTGTGATATACTTGAGTAGTAGGTATTTTTAATTATTATTCTTGTTTGAGCCTTCACCTTTGTTTGATTGGCACCACACTGGAGCTCTACATAGCATTAAGGAAAGGATCATTAAAAAAAAGGTAGACCCCAAGCCGTGTTTGTTGCCTGATTCTTCTAGGCTTGGTCGCGTGGAATCGGCGTAGCTTCACCTAAGACGTTTCAAAGTAATCCTTGTGATTTTATTGAAATAAATTGTTTTTGAATTTGATATACTTATGTATTTATGTATAATGCAGTAAAAAAATGGATATGTGTTCGTAGGTGATGCCACTTTCCCTTGGAAAGAAAACGAAAGCAAGGAAGGCCAAAAAGGAGATGGAGGGACATTTTTGTACAACGATGCGGACCGGAATGGATGAGGAAGGCAAGAGAAAGGGATGAATGGAGGGACTTAGGGGAGGCCTACGCCGCCGAGGCGACTATTGTGGAGGAATAGTGACTAGTTTTAAGTTACTTAAATTATGTTTAAAAAGATTGTGATGGCAATAGAATAAAAGGCTTTTTTATTTTTTATTTTATTTAGGTGATGCCAAGAGGGCACTTTGATGTTGGCCTTGGACTGCAATAGTAATGTCATGACTCTGACTGACTGTTAGTAGTTCTTGTACCAAACCTAAAAAAGGACATGTTTAACATTAAGATTGCTATTTTGAAATCGCCATGAAAGAATGTCAATATTAGGAGCAGATCATGACAATGATTGCCACATTCCTCATTTCATAAACAACTCAACAAAAATCTCCATTAAGGAGTAAAAGTTACCAGTGTCTGTGACTGACCCACGCGAAATGAACACCTTTAGTTATCTAATATTTTATTTGATCAGTACGTTTTTTAAAGTCCTATACAGTAATTTATCTTTACAGAAATTACGAGCAACTATTGAGATATAGCTCATTATATTATATAGCCCATTTAGAATGCAGTAATGATCCTATTTTATTTCATAACCAGTGCCACGAAAAGCATCATTATGTCTAAAACTCGTAAAATTATTTATGTTTAAAGTGTCAGTCAGAAGGCCCGTGGGTGCCCTTCGAGACTTCGCGACATGCCACGACGACTTCAGCCTGAAGCCCCCGGATGGAGTGCTGAAGAAAAACACCTTCGGTTGGCTCGGTTTTGTGCAGTACACGCACGGTAAGTTTCAATCTTATGAATCCTACTAATAATATAAATGCAAATGTTCGTGAGTGGGTGTGTGTGGAACGGATTTAGATGAAACTTTACAGTAATATAGCTTATACACCAGAATAACATAGGCTACTTTTTATCTAGGTATCATGCGGGCGAAGCCGCGGGCGGAAGCTAGTAGATGCTATAACGTAACATACAACTGATATCATTGTTTTGGTTCGCATAAAATACTAATGGAAACCTTCGCGACTTCGTTCACATGAAGTTATTTTCAAACAGACTTCATCTTAGGAGTTGAATTTCGGGAAATTATTAATGCAGCCTTACACACCAAAAGGGATACACCTTCAGTAACGCAAGCGTTTTAATATATACTAGCTGTCCCGACAGACGTTGTCCTGTCAAATGTCAATAAACCCACAGAAAAAAGCACTTTCCGTTTTTCCCGATCTTTACGCCATCTTAATCACTTAGGAAATGAAAAATAGATAGTAGCGGATTCTCAGACTTACTGAATATGCATATAAAATTTGGTAAAAATCGGTAAACCCATTTCGGAGGAGTAAGGTAACTAACATTGAGAATTTTATATGTAAGATAAGATTTAGATTACTTGACTTAAATTATTTTCTAGTCACCACAGGATTGCCCCATCACAGTAAATCACCCAGGGTCACTCTTATTCAGAAACAATTCGTTATCGGGACTGCCACCGATTTGCTACATTTGCCTAAAAACTACAAACTGTAAGTATTTTTTGTCACCATGTCTCAGCTTCAGTACATTTTCAAGCTAAAATTTCTACCTAAACAAATTATTAGGGGTAACGTGATATTCGGTGAATATGAGAGAGAAGAGGAAGACTGTGATATGTCACGGACTCAACTGAAGATGGGTTCTAAATGTCCGTACGCTTACCTGGAGACGCCGCTCTTAGATATCACTCCGCATCCAGAATATTCCAGGTGAGTATTTAATTCTAACACTTTTTCACATCCTACCATAACATGTTTTTCAAAATGTTGTTCTAACCTCACATGAAGTGCAAGGAGATGATAAGTTTTTCTCATATTCAAGAAACAGCTAAAGTTGATTTTAGATTTCTTTGGCAGAAGAGAATAATTACTGCAGTACCTACCGTTAGCAATTGACATAGCGTAGTTGATCCAAAAAGATTGCATGTGTGGATAATCCAGCTACGAGTAATTTCAACCTAATCTATAGAAGTAAAACCATCTATTCTATAGCATAAAATATATCGTAGGCTGTCATAAACTATGAATAAGTACCAAGAAATAATGCTATTAGTTTTTAGGGTTCCGTACCCAAAGGGTAAAAACGGGACCCTATTACTAAGACTTCGCTGTCCGTCTGTCCGTCTGTCTGTCACAGGGCTGTATCTCATACACCGTGATAGTTAGACAGTTGACAAATTTTCAGAGATTATGTATTACTATTGCTGCTATAACAACAAATACTAAAAACAAAATAAAATAAATATTTAAGGCCCATACGTTATTTTTTTGCCGTTTTTATAGATAATGGTACGGATCCCTTCGTGCGCGAGTCCGACTCGCACTTGGCCAGTTTTTTTAACTATTTCCTTCCTAAGGCCTTAGACGTTGGACTAGGCACGCATTATAATACCGTTTATTACGATTATATGTCCTTAAAATAGAAAATAACTCCTAATATTGGTAAGCCTTGCGTTTTGGTAGCTTAAAGTGGAAGGTGATAAGAAGGTGTTTCTCAGGGTTTTGGGTTTAGTGGTTGAGTTTGAAAACACGATTTGAAATAGTAAAACTTATAATGAAATCAAATAAAAGGGCACAGGTAAAAGTGACTGGGTAATAACGGTAATAACGGCCTCACAGCTTAGTTGATAGTAACTCTGCCTTCAGTGCTGTAGGTTCGATCCCCACAAAAAAAAAGGATATAAGTATTCTATTAGTTATCTAGTTCCCATAGTACAAGCTTCGCTTAGTTTGGGGCTAGATGGCGATGTGTAAAATGTCCACCAATATTTATTTATTTATTTAATGCCGAACGTATGACACACCTGTTCCATTACCTCGCTGATTGCACTCCATTATATATATATATAAATAAATAAATAAATATATATTGGTGGACATTTCACACAGCGCCATCTAGCCCCAAACTAAGCAAAGCTTGTACTATGGGAACCAGATAACTGATAGAATACTTATATACTTTTTTTTTGTAAATACATACTTATTATACATATTAACATCCAGACACAGAACAAACATCTATGTTTATCACACAAATATTTGCCCTGGGTGGGGATCGAACCCACAACCTACAGCGCAGAAGTATCTCAAGAACACCTTAGTTTTAGTAGACACATTTTAATTAACAGCGTATTAAGATGCTAGCTGCAATTTCATTCGGCATGGCATTGCTAAGGCTATTTTTAGTAGGCAGTGGCACTTTATATTTGTCATCATCATATTCCTTTCCAAAAAATAATACGAAGATAACACGAATATAAATAGGGAGAAGGGCAATTGTAACAACTTCCTCTTGACTTATCACGACTGAAGCACTAGATTCCAATTTGGAAATTACCAATTTACCTACATGAAAAGACAGGCGTAGTTCATCTAGCTTCCAGATGATTTTAAAGTTAATATATTTGTTAATTCCAGATTCGGTGTAGGAAACAGCTTGGTTCTAGTCAAACTCCTGAGACCAATAAAATCACGTGAGTACAGTTTTATTTTATTTATACTGAGCTAGCCTTTGTCAGCGGCTCGCGTTTTGCCTAGATAAAAAGTAGCCTAAGTGCTTATTCACGTTGACTCGCGGGCGCGGTGGTGGGCGCGGTCACGAAATATCAAACATATCGCTAGTTAGCTCGCTACTTAGACCGCACGTGCGTTTTGAACGTGAACACTTGGAAATCACGTCATATGTTTGATATTTCGTGACCGCGCCCGCCACCGCGCCCGCGAGTCAACGTGTTTAAGCACTAATGCTATTCCAGGTTTCATCAAAATTAGTTTGGTTGTGTGGGCATGATTGAGCCACAAATATACAAACCATAAACTTTTGGACTAAACTAGCAGACCCGCGACAGACGTTGTTCTGTTCAAATTTCATAATCGCATAGAGTAACGCACGTTGCTATGACCACTGATGTCAACACTGATCTCAGATATTTTGATCACACCAACGCCACCTATATATAAACCAAAATCACCTTATTGCGTTTTTTTTTATCATTTTGGCGATGGTTTTCGTAGTTTAAAGTAGTCTATGTTTTATTAGAGAACTATAATTGTATTATAGTTATAATTATTTCTACATCTACTGAAAATTTCATCTTAGTCCGTTTTGTCGTTTAGGCCTGATTGAGACACAAACATACAAACAAACTCACAAATTTTCGCATTTATTATATTATAGGATAGGATTAGGATTTTTTCATCACTACATAGTATAAAGCAAAGTCGCTTTCCGCTTCCCGCGTATGTATGTATGTATGTTTGCTTATATCTTTAAAACTACACAACGGATTTTGATGCGGTTTTTTTTAATAGATAGAATGATTCAGGAGGAAGGTTTATATGTATAATACATGCACAATATAGTAGAGAAACACTGATAATTTTAGAGGTTTCTAATGTGATGTCGTAAATAAAAACATTTTTTTGCGCTTACATTGCAAATGCTGGCTGAACCCCACGAGATATATCAAAATAATGTACTACAGTATTGTACACCTTAAAAACGTCTACAAAAAAGTCCACGATGGTATTAGAAATGTCTTACGCACAGCGAAGCGGGCACGGGTCAGCTAGTACTTGATATACGTTTAATATGTATAACGCTCGCAAAAATTTTATATTTTTCAGGTTACATGATGCCCATTTGCATGCCATCAATAGGAGAAAGAACGAAAAAGAAAAAAAATAAGTTTGTGTTCATGGTAGACTACATAAGCAGTAAGATTTTATGTATATGTTACAAAGTACGTTTTAGATTGCCATCTACTTTAATCTTACGCATTTTAGTTGTTTTTTTGTTAGATGTACCCCGTGATTTCAATTCAGAACGAATGGGAAAGAAAACTCTAAAATTATACACACACAAGGATTGTAGGAGACATCGATTAAAAGCGGTATGTAGAAGCTATGTTTAAGGAAGGATACATTCCAACTGATAATATAGGTATCTAGTGAAAACCATGGGACTTTATTAAAGTGAGGGTATTTTCAAACAGATTTTAACCCCCGCTACACCTATTTAGGAGTCGAGTTTCTGGAATTCCTTAATTAGTGCAACCCTACTTTGTGCGCTGATAGATCAGTCAGTTACCTTCGTATTCAAGAACGACACTATGAGAACACGCACCCACAGTGGACGAAATCTTTTTTCATAAACATCACTTTATGTGTTGAGTTGAGGGCACTATGGCGCACGCTACCGTGAGCCTTTAGAGCTCAACTTTGGCTAGAGGCACACGACAATGTGCCTCTAGTCATACTATGCAGTGTCGCATAACACATAAAGTGATGTTTATGAAAAAATATTTCGTCCACTGTGGGTGCGTGTTCTCATAGTGTCGTTCTTGAATACGAGGGTTAGTCACTAACGCAAGGGTTTTGTATATTTAGTTTTTTGTAGAGCTTGGGTAGCGAAGGTGTTACCCATGTGTTGTGCAGCACAGGATGTGGAGTCAGACCTGGAGCGCCTATTGTCAGCCAGAACTCAGAAGGCGCTTTCGAACTGATTGGTAATTATGTTTCACTAGCTTTCGCGGCTTCACTCCTGTGGTACCTGGATAAAAAGTATTGTAGGTAATACTATTGAAGGACTTAAGCTGTGTATATTCAAAGTTCGTTCACTCAAATCCGTAATATTTGTCTCTCCGAATTTCGATGTAATATTTGTCTCCTTCCTTTAGATATATTTATTAATTAAGACTTTAATTGCACTTAAAAATAAATACAAAAAGGCGGACTTAATGCCGAGGCATTTTCTACCATCCAACCTAATACAGGTTTTGTCACTAATATCCAAGCATCCTCACAAACTATCCGATTTATAATGTTAGTTGAATTTCAATGTAATTTGACCAACTTAACCTATAATCAAGGTTCTGACAGCCTGGAGATGTGAGAGGATGTCTACCGTACTTAGGGATTACAGTCGTGATACTATTTCATTTTCATTTGTATTTTTTTAGGTGTAGCAGCTGGAGGAGGACCCTGCGCCAAGCGTGCTATGCGTAGGCGACTTATCAAGGAACCCCCACTTTATATCGATGTGTACCCTTATACGACGTGGATCATAAACGTTGTTACCGCTCACGAACTCCCTCTGCCGTACCCGCACAACTTCAGAAGGACTGATAGCGGATCTAGTAAGTACCCTAAGTCTAGTAGTAGTCTAGTAAGTAGTAGATCTAGTAGTATCCCAGATGATTCATGATAACAATAACTTTTTGTGTATGTATAATTATGAATTAATAATTACTAAATCCTATGCAATGTGTAGTTACTGCTTTTGATTATATCCCAGACAGTGGAATGCAATTCAGTCTTTGTAAAATTTTGACATCTAACGAAGCTATTTCTTCAGCTTATCATTAATACTTAAAGACTAAAATATGTCATATATTTTATTCCATATTTTATATCTCTTGTCCGTAAACAATTGCTAAACTCAGTTTACGGTGGGTAAGGTGGTAAAACATCATAGGGCAAAAATCAGTCTAAAATAAAACTTAAAAAATAATTTCACGTGAATGATGTTGCGAGGGATATTACTAGTATTTTATATTGTTCTAGGTATTGGAATCCACAAAGACTTTCTTAGATCGAGGAAGCCGCAGAGGGCAGGATGGCGTGCACGCACCTTCGTATCTGGCAACTTCTGCTATAAAAGCGCAAGGAAGCAGCTGAAGGCTGCATTCTTCTACTCAGAGAAATTTGAGGTCAATGCTGATCCGCCTGCTAAGATGACTATACGTATGAAGGTAACTAAAAATCAACCATTGCGTTTCGTTTAGAACAGGAGCCGTATAATTACCGTCCGCTTCGGCTTCGCATGGGTGTTTAGATACATTAGGTATATTTCATTAAAAAAAAATTAAGATACCACGTAAAATGCATTATTATATTATTACATCATTTGCATAATATATTACTCGCTGATAATGTAGCTTTTGAGATGTGAAATAATTTGTAATGTTGGTTCAGTAGTTCTTTAGCTATCCCGGTACAAAAATTAATTTCTTTACCTCGTTATAATCATCATCTCAGCCATAACACGTCCACTGCTGAACATAGGCCTTCCATAAAGACCGATTGGAAGCAGCTCTCATCCAGAGCGTCCCGGCGGTTTATAATAGTAATGTAAAAAATAAAAAAATAAATAGGCTCACGACTGTAATCCCCAAGTATGGTAGACATCCTCTCAGATCTTCAGACGCTTAGATCCTTTGAAGATGTCTAGTGAGGGTAGTCAGAGGCACGTCCAAAGATTATATTTGGCACATGCCCACATTTTGCAGTAGTTAGCATTCCATACGTGACAGGTTGCAAGCCCATCGCCGCTTATAAGAACACAAACTGGTTTCCTCACGATGTTTTCCTTCACCGTTGTAAGCACGTGTTTTTGATGCGCATATAAATTTTTGAACAGAAAAATCCATTGATGAACGCCGGGAACCCACGACCTTCAGATTGAAAGTCGAGGTATTATCCCACTCGGCCAACACGGCTTTTGAGTAATGTAAACAAATCACAAATTATAGGCGCTTGTTTTTTAACAGATCTCAGCTGGTGTGGAGTGTACAATAGTCTGCGCTCGCTTGCTCCTCCCCAATCGATTGATCGAGCCGATTATCGAGGGTGTCGGTGGCTACAACATTAGTGTCGCGTTCAGTTCGGAATGGTTTCCTTACACGTTTTACTACTCCCTGGGACTCACTGGAAAGAACACCACTCAGAGAGACTTGATAAATTGGCTGCCTGAGCGTAGACCAGGATTCTGGTGATATAAATCAATATTTGATCATATTTCCCACGGAATTCTTGTGTTTTTATTACTTTTTATCATCATATAATAAGACATTCTACGTTTTATAAATATCAAACATCCGAGATAAACAAATATAGTGATATGAAAGTAAAACAGTTTACTTGAAGCATTAAGAGATTGACTCACGTGCAATGAACACTCTCAGTTTTCGCACATTGTTTGTAATCTGTAAGTACCTATCTTTCATAATTCAGCCTATATGGGCTGGCAAAGACTTTCTCAATTAAATCTTCTCATCTCATAAAAGGTTTGATAAATTGATAAAAAATTGCCCTAAATAAAGTAGTGTCTCCTGGACAGGCCCTTATCTAAGAGACACTACGTAATAGTCAATTTGTAGATAATTTTTTGTTGATTCTACAGTAGGTGTAATCTGGGAACATAGCATGCATTTTTAAGCACATCTGAAATGTTTAACTAAAATTCATCAAGTTTGTTTTAAAGTATCAGTACGAAGACCAGTGAGTACCCTTAGCGACTTCTCAATATGTCACGATGACTTCGGCCTCAAGCCCCCGGATGGAATGCTGAAGAAAAACACGTTCGGCTGGCTCGGCTTTATGCAGTACGTCCACGGTTAGTTTTTTTTTAATTACACTGAATATTAAAAAAGAAAAAGTTCACGATTGTGATTCGCGATAATGATAGACATACTCTTAAATCATCAGGCACTCAGATCCTTGAAGAAGTCTTTATTACGGTGAGCTGCATAACCTCGTTATATTTTTAAGAACGACCAAAGTGCAAGGTAAGTTGACCAGTGATATTTCTTTAGAGCTTGAGGTAATGGGGTAGGAAACTAAAATATGTATATTGCCCATTACACACTCAATGCCCATCAATGGACATTTCTGGACTAACCCCATTTCTTCCAGTTACCACAGGACTGCCGCATCAAACCAAAGCGCCCAGGGTGGTACTTATTCAGAAACAATTCGTTGTTGGAACGGCAATAGATTTACTGCAGTTGCCGAAAAATTACAAGCTGTAAGTAAAGGTGGAAATTTAATCACTAAAATTACCGTTTTTAAAATTAATCAAGCTAAATCAAGCTTAAAAGTAGACAAAATAGAGACACGTCTTCAGATAGACTGAAGATGAAGTCCACTTATGTCTTTGTTCCACTAATAACTCCCAGCAGATACTCTTTCCACTGAATGATATATGAAGGCTATATTAGGCTCCGGCTTTGTGTTATGTCGGTTGTATTTGATGGTAAGGTACATATATATATATCTAAATATATTGAGTTCTAAATAATATAACATGTTACGTAGTCTCATTTGTAGAGTTAAATGTCTATATTTCTCAAATATTATTGTTTTTATCTCTTTTATCAGGGGTAATGTAGTATTTGGTGAATACGATAGAGAAGAGGAAGACTGCGGTATCACGCGGAACCAGCTGAAGATCGGGGAAAGGTGTCCTCATGCGTACCTGGAAATGCCTCTCTTGGACATCATCCCACATCCAGAATATTCTAGGTAGGTACTTACTTAAAGACTATGCATGTTGTGTGAACACTGAACAGCATATCAATAATAAATTATTTGCTTGTTTTTAGATTCGGCGTAGGAAACAGCTTGGTACTAGTAAAACTCCTTCGGCCAGTAAAGTCACGTAAGTCTGGTTGCGTCTGATTTTTTTCGTTTAAAAAAAAATCTTATGTGTTATAGTTGATTTGTCTTGCAGGTTACATGATGCCAATTTGCATGCCATCACTAGCAGAACGTTTTAAAAAGAAAAAGAATAAATTCGTGTTTATGGTAGATTACCTAAGCAGTAAGTTTTGATAGTTTAAAATGCAGTTCAAATAGACTCACGCATGTAATCCTGTCTCTCAAATATTTTGATGCTCAGACTTTCGAAGGTTTACCTTCATCATTTTGAGCTCTTGTAGAAGGATCACTAAGTGTTTCGCTTTAAAATATATAAATTAAGTAACGAGCTATATATCTCATTGTTATTTTTTAGGTGTACCCCAAGACTTTGATTCAGAAAGGATGGGGAAGAAAACCTTAAAACTTTACACTCACAAAGAGTGTAGGGCACATCGCCTGAAAGCGGTAAATACTACTGCGTAAACTTAAACGACGGCACACTAAACGAATTGATTTATTCCTCTAATAATAATTATTATATTGAGGATATTTGGATGTTTGTGCCTCAATAACGTCTGACAACAAACAACCGAACAAATTTGGATGAAATTTGGAATATAATAGGTCCTGGAAAAACATATAGGATACTTTTTATCCATGTAGCAAGCGATCAGAGCTGCGAACGGAAGCTATTTTATAGTAATACGAGTACTTGATCTATGATTTGCTTGCAGAAACTAGGTAGCGAAGGCGTGACCCACGTGTTATGCAGCACGGGCTGTGGAATCAGGCCTGGTGCCCCTATTGCCAGTCAGAACTCGGAAGGCGCCTTCGAACTAATTGGCAAGTATCTACTTTTTTCCAAAAGTTTTCTACGCTGTTCTATAATATAATGATAAGTTGTGCATGAGCATTTGTAGAAAGGCTATCGAACTACTACATACAATGCAATCTTATTAGCAGTTTCACGTCACTACCACTCTAAATAGCTCATGATTTTAAATAGAGATTGCTGTGGAATCGCAAATCATAAAATCTTACCTATTCAATCAATCAACTTGTTTTAAGATTGATCTATGCTGAATTCAAGACACTTTGAACTTGTCACAAATTTCTGCCATTGTTTCTCTACATTATTTTTACTACTCCTCATAACTGCAGTGTCTTTAAATCTTCAGGCTACAACCAGCCTCTAATTTTTGCAACAGGCATAGCAGCGGGTGGAGCGCTCTGTGGCAAACGGTCTCATCGTCAGCGATTAGTCAAGGAGCCCCCCCTATACATTGACGTGTACCCTTATACGACGTGGCTGGTCAACGTCATCACTGCCCATGAACTACCTTTGCCTTACCCACTGAGTTTTAGAACGATTGATGGCGGATCTAGTAAGTTGGACACTAATTCTTTCCTTCACTCTGAGTTTCGAGTAGGTCAGTGATTACGTTAGGCTAGGCTGACTTAAAAAAATTACAAACTGACCGTTGGATGAAAAGATTTAATGACTCTTAAAGTCTCTATTATCCTCTTTTCCTATTAGCTCTAAAATCCTGGGCTGCACATACCTTCTTAATACGATTAACAAAACTAGTTACCAGGCTATTTGTTTAGTAATATACAAGTCTAAAGATCAGACGATGAGTGTCCTACTGTAACTCATGTAGCTACCTCGGTCACAAATGTCTGCATAACGTTAATAAAGTTGTATGACAGGCATGAGAATTCATAAAGACTTCCTCAGAAGAAGAAGGCCGCAGAGGTCGGGTTGGCGCGGACGCACCTACGTAGCCGGAGACTTCTGCTATCTAAGCCGTAAAAAGCAGAGGAAGGCCGCCTTTTTCTACTCAGAGATGTTTGAGGTCAACACACAGGAACTCACTAAACTGACTGTACAAATGAAGGTGTGTAGATTCATAGTTTTATGACTTACTAGCGACCCGCCCCGGCTTCGCACGGGTAGCATGTTATTATACATATAAACCTTCCTCCTGAATCACTTTATCTATTAAAAAAAACCGCATCAAAATTCGTTGTGTAGTTTTAAAGATATAAGCAAACATACATACAGACATACAGACGCGGGAAGCGGAGAGCGACTTTGCTTTATACTATGTAGTGATAATAAAACTACTTGTCTACTACTACAACTACTTGTCTACCGTTTTTCGAACCGTTACAGTTTCTTTAGTCCATTAAGTAAAAGGAAGGAAGCCCACCAATTATGTCTTTGGTAGGTACGTTGACCGTTGTACGAGTTAAACCTTTATTCTACAAAAGTTTAAATTGAACAATAGTGTCTCCAAAAATTGCAACTATAGATCAACAGATTTTCTCCTTTTTGATTTCAATTATAATAGGTTCACTAAGTATATTTCACAAGTTCATTATTATTATGTACAAAGGTGCTGTTTATTTACAAGAACTATTATATTTTGTTCTAGATATCAGCTGGTATAGAATGTACGATTATCTGTGCTCGTATTATTCTCCCAAATCGAATGGTCTCGCCGCAAATCAGAGGCTTAGGAGGCTACAACATTAGTGTTAATTTCAATACAACATGGTTCCCTCGTACGTTTTTCTACTCACTGGGACTTATGGGCAAGAACTCTACACAGAGAGATTTAAAAGCGTGGATGAAAGAACGGAGTTCAGGGTACTGGTAAAGTGTTTTAAATAAAAAAATGGCATTAGAAAAATATGTTATTATTTCAAATTTCATGATTTTACTGATTTTTAAAGTTCCGATCGATTGTGCTTGTATTTTGTATATTCTCTATACATTAGGGTTTCTTAGACCTTGAATTATACTAAAGTTCTATTCTATTAGTCCGTATATCACTACGTCAGCATGGTTCCATACTCATATTTCAGTTTTTAAGGTTTTACTTAGAAGCGGCTTCTATTGAAATTGTGTCTTCGTCGTTTAGTCCCTTGTCACCCCCAGCGTCACCGAGGAAAGAAAACGGTGGGGATTGTGTTGATTGGGGAAAACCTGGGTTTTGTGTTGGTTGGGGAAAACCTGGGTTTTGTGTTGGTTGGGGAAAACCTGGGTTTTGTGTTGGTTGGGGAAAGCCTGGGTTTTGGGTTGGTTGGGGAAAACCAGGGTTTTGTGTTGGTTGGGGAAAGCCTGAGTTTGGTGGTAATTGAGGCAACTGTGGGAATTGTGGCAAAGAACCTTGAGGGAACTGTGGGAGCGATGGAAAGGAAGGTTGTTCATCACCTTGAGGAAACTGAGGATACTGTGGAAACTGTGGGCTGGATCCTCCGGGGAATTGTGGAAACGGCGGGAAAAAAGGTCCTTGAGGTAATGATGGGAAGCTACCTGCAGGAGGTAATTGAGCTTCCGCAGGCTGGTCTTGTTGAGGTGCTTCAGTAGATGAACTCTGCTCTTGAGGTTGATCTATGGCTTGCTGTTCGGGAAAATCAGCTGAGTCTACAACTGCAGTGTCCGCGTCTCCAGCAACCTGTGAGGGGAAGTTAGGTTGCTCTTGGGAGGGGAAGCTCGGTTCATCCTGTAAGGGGAATCCAGGCGTTCCTTGTGGAAAACTCGGTGGGTCTTGAGCTGGTTGTCCTGGAGCTGGGGCGATTGGAATAGCAGGGTATCCGGGAGCGGCCGGTGCGAAAGCGAAAGGTGGGTAGAACACGTTGCTGGGGTAGTAAGAGCCCCCAGCTATGGGGTAGAAGGCGTTGTGTTGCACAGGCGCAAA
Organism: Hydriomena furcata; assembly: GCA_912999785.1. NCBI lineage: Eukaryota > Metazoa > Arthropoda > Insecta > Lepidoptera > Geometridae > Hydriomena > Hydriomena furcata. The sequence goes on from OU538824.1 coordinate 11,633,118, forward strand.
GTGGCTCAACTCTGGCACTTGATAGTGCACTTGTGGCTGCAGTGCGATTGGTACATTCGTTGGAACCTAGAAAAAAAATAGTAATTTAATTACTCTATAACCAAACAAAGCTATTTAGAAATAATAAGTTGAATGCAAATCGACTCGATAACAGTGTTTATCACACAAGTCAATAGTAATGGTTGTAAACACGTAATGGCGCGCAATATGCAAATTAACACGTTTTAAAAAGTCGACGCGACATAAAAAAAATATTAAAAAAAGACAATTTAAAACACTTTAACAAAATAAAATTAGTCGTTTAGACCAATAGAAACCACGTTTTATTTTATATTTTTAACGTTTCGATATTATAATTCAGATACTTATTTTTCAAACTATCGTGGTTTAGATTTTGTATACGGTTATTTAGCACGTTATTACCTTTAATTTATTTTTCCGACGTTTCGACTATGTTACGATAGCCATGGTCGCGGGCAGACTTTTAAATATACTAGTGATAAAGACCCGTGTAAAAATCTATAGTTTACTCAGTTGCTCTTCATCATGAGCGTTTACATGTTCCAAGAGAACTACAAACCAACAAACACCTTTACTTATTATGAGTGACTTACCGAGTTAATATACTGCGTTGTGGAGAAACCAAAGACCTTCGTTTGTGGCGGTACCACAGTCTTCAGGACGGTAGGACTTGCGGTGAGCACGGTCGGCTGCACGGAGACCACCCTCGCGCCTGGCCAGGCAACAGCTGACCCGGCAGACGCGCTCGACAACACCGCGATTAGCGTTGTTACAACTAACACCTGCTCCAAACACACACATACACACTTTAGTAATAGTCAAGAGTTTATATTTAAAAACAAAAATATAGTACTTATTATTAATTAATTACTGTATAGTAGGTATATTTTTTTATTTTGTTATTTATCTATCACTAGCGACCCGCCCCGGCTTCGCACGGGTAGCATGTTATTATACATATAAACCTTCCTCCTGAATCACTCTATCTATTAAAAAAAACCGCATCAAAATCCGTTGTGTAGTTTTAAAGATATAAGCAAACATACATACATACAGACGCGGGAAGCGGAAAGCGACTTTGCTTTATACTATGTAGTGATATTGATTTCAGAAACTAGTTGGTTTTATTTTAGCCTTTACTGCTAGACAAAATCGACGTAAAAATAAAAATTATTGACTACACGATGACGCTTTTATAATGTAAGTCTCCCTGAAATACACTATTGTATCTTATAAAACACATTTATTTCCATCACATTCACTATTCACGAGCATTGATCTTTATAAGACACGTAGGTAAGCATCACCGAAAACTAAAAAGATAACTGACTACATCATCACACTATCAATATTCTTTTTAATAGACCAATTCGATCAGGAACTGGTTTTAATCCAATAACGCACCAACCCAAATTGGTAGTATGAACAAAGATTCGTCAACGCGACATAAAGAAACACCAACTCTCAACTTTAAATAATTATACAAGTACTGAATAAAAAATCACTTTCCACTTAAAGCTTGGTGGATTAAGTCCAAGGTTGTGAGCACAGTACCTTCATGGCGGGCTAGAGAGATCTCTATAATACGCGTGTCGATCCTCAGACTACTCTTTTATATACTAAATAGCACCCCGCCCACGAACATAGAGGAAAGTATGTAACTAGATATGCCTTAAGTTTTATATGCAGCGCCGTGAGTGAGTTGCGTCACTACAAATTTGGCTGGGTCTTTAACCCGTTCAATTAAAATAAACCTTTAAAATTAAATCCTGGTAAACATTTTCTATGTAGAGTTATTACCTATAATTTTTTTTTGTATGTTATCATTTATTAAGGTATATATTATAGAATTATCAGAGATTTTATAAACATTTTTAAATAATTCAAATGTGGGTTTCAGATTAACAGCACTTGTTTTTGACAAAACACTCCGATAAAAAAAGTAAATTAATAAATAATATTTTTACAGCAATTTGATAATAAAATGACAGTCTGGTGAAAATCACTTCCAGTTAGTATTTGTAGCGATGTAACAAGTAGAATTTAATGACATCTAGTCCAGCCTTCAAAACTTCGGAGTATCTGCCCTATATTTGCATGATATTATTAAGGTTAACCAACATTAGGTATCATACAATGTTGCTAGTTTACCAAAAAAAATACTGAATAAAATTAGTGAAACCAGGGTTTTCCAGAAACTATCTCTCACCCAGTTTTATAAACCTATCATTAGTTGTAGTTTTATGAGCAAAAGTAAAAAATATTTAACTTTGTTACGGGTCAAGTTTTGGTGGTTTTCATAGTAAAAAAATAGGATTATGATTCTAACCCCGAAGTAAGGTAGACATCTAAGATATCCAGGCGCTCAGATCCTTAAATATGTCTAACGAGGGTAGTTTTAGGTATACCCACATTACCAAAGAGTCCACATACACGAAACTATCACATACGTTTGTAGAATGTGTCTTCATTGATGTGTCAAGTAGTTATTGTTTAAAAGTAAATTATATTATATTGAGAACCTAGTGATAAGACAAACCTTACTTAGGTTTAATAACACTATCTGCCATTAATTGTACCCTTTCTGTGTTTTGTAAATAAATAAATAAAAAATGAGGAAAACAAATGAGTAAACAAATTATTTCAACCATAAAGTTTATTGATACACGTCAAGCTCTAATGTTTATTTGCAACAATTTATATAAAGCAAGTAAATAAAATAAGATAAAAAATAGGTAAAGACCTTGTAGCGCCCTTCGGCTCTACTTACGTCTACCAAGCGTACATTTTGAATTACCGATACTGTTTGGCAAGTGGGCTTAATTAATCAATAAAACCTATCGTAATTGAATTAATATACAAGGATAGTAAACAGTATTAAGGGGCTCCCAGTCGCTGATTGCTCTTTTTCGAAACGAAAAAAGAAATACTCCTGAACAAGCCACATCTCCTATTTTTATAAGTATATTACTTCAGGTTCCTACCTAGATTTCTATTAAGCTGAAAACATAATAGCAGAAACTTTTCACGATAAAGATATTATTTCAAAATGATACGTTTTAGAATTTATGATCGAAATATTTTATATACCTACTATTAAAATCAACTTGTGATTTATTGTTAAAGATAGGTAATATGTAGATCTAGATTTCTATTAGAATAGATTTTTGATAAGTTATTATAAATAATTTATATCATTAATTTATTCAAAAAGCTAAGGCGGACCACGCTCCGACGTGTGTTTGTCGTCATTGCAGCGGTCGGTAGGATTATTTATCGAAGTGATTAAAGATGGGTACATCTTTATTCACATATACTATACATTATAAAATAGGAGATGTGGCTTGTTCACAAGTATTTATTTTTTCGTTTTGAACGAAAACAATCGTCGACTGGGAGCGCCTTAAAATTACTTAGTAAGGTAGGTAATATAAATATCCGTTTACTAATATTATAGATCCAAAAGTTTGAGAATATTTGGATGTTTCTGTTTCAATCGCGACCAAATGAAATTAATTTTGAATAAACTTGGAATACGAGTAACTTAGGTCTTGGATTAGCATATTATAGGTTTCTTTTTACCAAGGTAGATACTGCGGACGAAGCTGCTGGCAAAAGCTAGTATTATGCTGATGAAGCAGCTACACAGTTTTTAGGGTTCCGTACCCAAAGGGTAAAAACGAGACCCTTTTACTAAGACTTCGCTGACCGTCTGTCTATCTATCTGTCTGTCTGTCACAAGGCTAGACAGTTTTCATAGATGACGTATTTCTATTGCCGCTATAACAACAAATACTAAAAACAGAATAAAATTAATATTTAAGTAGGGCTCCCATACAACAAACGTAATTATTTTGCTGTTTTTTTATAGATATCGGTATGGAACCCTTCGTGCGCGAGTCCGACCGCCGGTTTTTAACTTTTGTGGTTTCATCGTACACTTTGTAAAATTCACCCGAATATTTGTCTGAATAAAGGTGTAACTAGATATATCGAACAAGCGAATACGCTATTATTGGTCCCAAAACGTTCAAGAGTAATATATATGTATGTAACTAGATAGATATATAAAAGCTATTTCTTCCAGTCAATCGGATCATTAGAGTTTTGTCGCATCTTCGCCGATTGGTGGGAAGAAGAATGCTAATATCCTTTGTTTGAACAATTGGACGACCGGCTTAGGGACGTCAGGGTGCAAAGGATGACCACCACCTACGTATGATGAGGCCCATAGATTTTTGAACAGTTGAAGATACATCTGGAACATCTTTGTCTCCGTCATCGCCGCCGCTTTGGTGAACTTATCTATTGATGTGGAACAAAAAAATACTGTAAATTTTTTTAAAAATTAAAAATAATCCAACGAAAATGTTTTTACCAATGAAAAGGTTAAAAGACGATATCCGTTTTTTTTAAGTTTTTTGAAGGAACTATTAGTCCATAAAACATAAAAACAATTTACATGGGACCAACCTTGAACTATTTTCTACACAATAAAAAGTCCAAGTCAAGATAACCAGATAAAAATCACTACATAGTATAAAGCAAAGTCGCTTTCCGCTTCCCGCGTCTGTATGTATGTATGTTTGCTTATATCTTTAAAACTACACAACGGATTTTGATGCGATTTTTTTTAATAGATAGAGTAATTCAGGAGGAAGGTTTATATGTATAATAACATGCTACCCGTGCGAAGCCGGGGCGGGTCGCTAGTATATATATATCACAGACATATTATGCGATAGAAAGAGAGAACTTCTTTTTTTGTCGGTCGAAAATACAAAGAGTTTCTACTCATAGTTGTAGTATTTAAAATTGCTTCACCCAGGAAAATCTCTATAGCATATTGAAATGATATAAATATTTATGATGTCAAAATCTGTGATCACCAAGAGAGATAATTACTCAATTAGAAACATGTTGACTGACGGCGAAACTGATTCCGATCTTATAAATAGGTAATTAATAAAAACCTATGAACATTTTTTTAATTTCTTTTGGTTATAAATTGACTGACGTCTGAATATTAAATTGTATTTTAGGTTTTTATTTAAAGTTTCTTATGAATAGCCGCAAAATATATAAATATATTTTCATAGGTAGGTAATTTTAGTTAGGGTTTCAATTTAAAGTAACAAAATTCTGATTTACAGAAACGAATTTACAAAAATAATAGGATTTATAAGTAGGTTTTTTTTATCAGTAATCTGGTTCCAGCAGTACAAGCTTTATTTAATTTGGGGCTGGATAGCGTTGAGTAACATGCCCACCAATATTCTTAAATAAAAATAAAGATAAAGCCACTAATTTGTAATCCCACTAATTATTTGCACTTACATGGGCTCCGTCTAAATAACAAACAGAAGGTAAACCAATTATTTGAATGTGAAACTAATAGGTACCTTACATTAACACCTTAAATACCCTAAAGAAGGACATCCGCCACGTTTGCAGATTAGTCACATCTTTTCACTTTTTATACAAACGTAGGTAATCCTCTAGTGGATAAAACGAAATGTTGTCAGCACAAGACCGATTTTTTTCAAATTCTGGTAAATTGGTACTGTACTGTCGACAGATCGTCGTGTGACCGGAAAAATGGTTTTGTGGCAATGCATAAGGTCGAAAATTGTCTGCCGCGCAGCCAAACGGCTAACTTTATGTGAGCCGAGATCTGCCGTCCGTACTTTACCTACGAGATAATGCTGTTTTCGTTATATTTTCATGGTAAAAAAAACAATCTTACCGGAACCTTGACTTCGTTTTACTCGTATTTTCACTGTATTACTAGTATCATTATTTTTGTGTTGAATTCCATATTCATTATTGTCATTATTTTGTAGCATGTTGGCTAGTGCTATTGGGTTATTTGGTGGTTCCTGAAAAACAGAACAATTAATTTTCGTAGACTCAGTTTTTAGACTCGAAGTCATTACTCTCCTGATCTTATCTCGTTCTAGACCTGCGTATTTTTGTTACTTTTTTTTACCTCAAAAAAAAGGTACGATACGCCAAAATTAATTGATTCATTTTTTTTACTACATATTCATAATCAAATCTTACTCGTAACGTATGGAATACTAACTGCAAAATGTATGCGCATGTCCCAAATTTAATGTTTTGACGTTCCTCTAACTACAATCTACATTATACAAGGATCTGTGCGTCAGGAGATCTGCTCTGTCTACCATACATGGAAAATACAATCGTGACTCTATTTTATTTTAGGTAGGTACATAGATAATCCAAATTCGGAGATTTTTTCAATTTAAATACATACTTTTTCATCCCCATTGTACTCTGTCATTGGTGGTAGGGAGAGTATCATGTGCAAATTAGACATAAATACACAAGAAAAAGCAATTTTACAACACATAATAAAAATAAATTTACAGAGGACTGACTTCAATAAAATAAACTGATACAATGAGGTTCTGGTTGATCATATACCGATCAACGTTTTATCATCAGCATCATTTTCATGTTTACATAAGAAATTTTCTTTCAAGTAAATATTGTTATTGCAGTGTGTCAATATATAGATTGATTTAACTTTATAGATCTTGAGTACGTAGCACCTATCTACACGAAAAAGACAAAACATTCCATATGAGACAGGTAGCAAGCCCATCGCTGCTTAAAATAATACTAACGGATTTTTTAGGAGGTTTATCTTTCGCCGTTTTGAACATGCATGTTTTATAATATAGAAAAATCCTTTGATTATAGAATGATTCTATATATTAATTTGAACCCACGACCTACAGATAAAAAGTACTCTACTTCCCACTCAGTCATTATAGCTAATAGTAAATCAATATCTATATCTATTGTTTGTGATTTGTAAGTTTGAATGTGGGAGGGAATCTCCGAAATTACTGATCTTATCTAAAAATTATTTCATTCGTCGTTCGTAGACTTCATCGTTACATTATCCCTGAGTGCTATAGTAATTATTGTTATATTTTTTGCATCTAAAAATGTGGGCGCAACTAGTTTCGAAATAAACAACAAAAAAAAAACAATTGCAATGTGTAATCTTAAAGGTGAGCTGGAAAACTTTAAAATAATTTGTTAAAATGTTGATACTTGTGTCTATCTTGTAAAGGTAGGTACTTCTAGGTATAGTTTTTGATAGGAATTTATAGAGCCAGCAGTATAGGACCTGCATTAGATCATAGTTTGAGCTGACATTTATCAAAATATTTAAAGCGGTTATATTGACATTCCTAATAGAAAGTTGTACAATTACCAGTAGACCTTCTCACGTACTCTTCACCTATAGACTAAATAAGAGCACTCATTTACAGTAATAATTTACACTGACATTAAGGCGATACTTGAAATTTTTGACTTTTTGTTTGGGCTGAATCTACCGGATAAGACGGAAAAAGTGATAAAACTGCATTATCTTGAAAACCATCAAATTTAAAAAGAAACCGTCTGTAATTGACTTAGCTAGTATGATTATTTAACGATTTATATAAAAATGAACTGTTTAGCTATTCACAGTTTTGATTAAAAACGAAACTAGTGTTTCTGAAGAGCCAACTTTGGAAAACAAATCTATCGAGAAAAGTTGCACCAATCGTGTTTCTGTCTGTAATTTATCTAGATTAAATCCATAAGTTATCATTGTCGTAAAAAACAAAATTGTATGTTTTGCGGTTATTGAGAAAAAACGATTCTGCATTCTTCAAAAACATTTATTACTCCCCTTAAAATTGATAGTTTTATTGTCCATTTTATGCACTATACAAGTACAACACTTACGCAAAGTAATATTGCAGTGATCTACTTATTATACCACCTCAATTGCAAATACAGGCAATTAGAAGAAAGAGTTTTAAGTAGGGTGAGAGCGCTGGTTGTGGCCATTTAACATTTTAATTTTCAAATAAACAGTGCATATTGAATTTTTTTTTTATTAAAACGACAATTTTTAAACAACTTTGAATTTAGTATTTATCTATCTCTTAGGTTAAATAAAGGTTTTGTAACAGACGGTATTTGTCTTATATATTATATATTTATATATTACCTATTAATTATTCACATGAAATAGACAAAACGGGAAATCATTAGCAGTTGTGGTCAATCAGATCTAGCGGTATAACGCATCACAACTGTCACTAATAAAAACGGACCATAGACAAAGAATTGTATTAACTTCTATAAGCTTTGGATACAATAAATTAACTTTTTACTTTTTTACCTTAACTATAGATTTTAAACAACTTTGTTTGCTATGATTAGTTATTGACTGCCAAAATTGAAAATGCCCAAAACTAGGGTAGGCACCACAACCGGGTCTTTGACCCTAGTCCGTTTTCGGTAAACTGTACGAACTTTTCATAGATAATATTAATACATGACATGACACAACGAACCTCCTTCACCTAAATTGTCATAAATAGTAATAAAACATTGAAACCTTTTTTCGTACGATTTTATTCTTCCAAAAACTCATTGATCAAACTGGTAGCTTTTAAAAAAAATATTTGATATGACATGACATAAGGTGACATTTGAGGTTATAAATAAACTGACAAAAATTTTTAATTGTGCGATAAAATTAAAATAATATTCAAATCGAAATGGATTGTATTCTTTTTACAGTAAAACAAATACTCGTGACCTAGTTAATATTTCATTTTTTGTAATGCAATGAGAAATGTCAGGTAAAAAGTTATATATTTTTTTTTGTTATATATTTTTTTTATTTGTATCTATAGCTCGAACCCACTTTTATTTTCAGATTTAAATGTTTCAGCAACTGATTCATCGGCACAAACTCAAGAAATAAATAAAAAACCAAAGAGAAAAAGTGAGTTTTCTCAGATAGCTTAGTTAAATACATCGTAAGGTCAAACTCCGTAAGTAAACATTTAGTTATACTGTGTTTATTTTTTATCTAACACAAGACTAATATAATCACAAAGCTCACAAGAGACATCTGCTATTCTAATAGGATAATAAAAACAAAATTATGATTTTGCTTTTCTAATCCATAACGTTGCCTTGAAAAGAGTTTAATGAGCTGATAACAGTCTAATTAAAATCAAAGCGATCTACTGGATGCGCAAAGTGTAAGAAAATATTTTTCCGGCGCGTCTCCGGTACGCCGCTTTTCCGATGACTCGCGTCAGTCGACCGCCAACCAGAGCGGTACGCTGAGCTCCGCACGTCGCTCGCACACACCACACCCGTTTGTTTACAACCAAACACATTTTGACAAGAAGTCGACCCTCTACGCTTACACGTACGTTTACCCTTATTTTATTACCGCCTCGATTTCAATAGCATCATTGTATCCGTAAATTCACCGGTTTCGTTTCAAACACCATCATGTTTTGGTCGGCCTATATTATGCGACAACTATTTAGATTGGGAATTCCAATGTTTATGGTCAAGTTCGGTGCTTTCTCTTTCGAAACATAACATTTATGCCTCACTAAATTACATAATTTCGATTTAAAACACAAACGCCGCCAAATACATACATGAACAGATATTCATAGCAAACGTGAAACTGTGTCCACTAGATTGCTGGTTTACAAACAGTTGTGTTGGTTGTATATGTTACATATACATGTAAACTCTATCACTGACCAATTCGATGCAGACGAGCGGGTAATAACACTGTTCAGTATGTGATCATACTGTTCTAGATAGAATGCAATTACATTTTCAAAAATAAATGTGTCTCTGATGCCAAATGATTAGGATGAAACTGTTTTATTACAATGGAACTGAACCATGTATGTGAACCATGAAGTACGTTTACTAGTATTATTGTTTCTGTGAATGCAATAAAGTAATCACACTGTTTGCGTTATCAAAACTCATTAGATAAATGCCTGCACAAAATTGTCTACAAACGTTGTCTACTGCAACTAGCTCTACTGACTTTTATTTTTATTGTTAGTAGCTTATCGCATGGCGGACGAAGCCGCAGCAGACTGCCTCTTTGAGCGGCTCAGACTGCACCAGCAGCGAGCGCCGGACTCCACGGAGGTGGCTCGTGCCATCACAGCTCGCATCAACGCACGTCTCACATCACACGGTAAATTATTCAATTTTCATAAGAAATTCGTAAATTCGTAAACAGTCTTCTCTAAACTTGAGTGAGGTGTCTTTGATTGCAATGTAAAAGGTAGGTTTAAAATTATAGGATAAAATTAGTAATTTACCGTGTAATGACTTTACACGGTAAATTACTAAATTTTCATGAGAAATTCGTAAACAGTCTTCTCTAAACTTGAGTGAGGTGTCTTTGACCACAATATAAAAGGTAGGTAGAGTAGGTGGATGTCAAAGTCAAAACATATCTTTTTATTTCGTTTTTGTTATTGCACAGTTAATATAATAATCAAATTAAACATTGACGCATTATCAAAAAAAAAGTAATAAATTTTACTTAAGTAAATAAAATAAATTAAGAAGCTTTTTGAGACGTATTAGAACAAGATGAACGATGACGTTAATCGTTTAGGTATTTCTTGCGACATACTGTCGAACCAGGTTCCCGTTATAAAGTCTGGCGAGAGAGACATTATTACAGCTCTTTCGCGTTTCTGTGCTGTTTTCAAATTTCAATCGACTTAGTTTTAATGGAACACTAACTACTTAGCTTAGCTTTTAAAAAAAATAAACATTTATTTGAACTTACAAAAACTCGAAACCAATCAGACATATTATTTTTGTTGTATCGTTATAGTTTTATTTATGACGACAGTAACGTAGCTCATTTACATATTGACGAGAAATAAAACTAGGTTGGTAATAAAGTTCGATCACATATCACATTGCATACGTGATCGGTGAAGCTTTTATTTTGGTGCATGAAGTCAAAGTCATTTTCTCCAATGAAATCATCATAGGATCTTTGTTAGCAAACTGGCAAAATAAAACGTTATACCGCCAATAATATCCGTAGAGTTTGCTATTTTCACTTAGCTTGTATAACGTATCCACAACCACATCTCTTTGTACCAATATCCATGTAAGTATTAGAGACATTTGTATAGAAAGAATAGAGATATCTATTTGGATTATTGAAATTGTTTTGTTTGGTACAGCTGTTATTTTGAAATACAATCTTATACCTTGACAAATTTTAATGATTATACGTAAGAGATTGCTAGCCCGCCATTAATAAGCATTCTAACTCATTCCTTCAAGATGTTTTCCTTCACTGTTTTGAGTTTTAGTGATGGTGCGTGCGCCTATTATCCTATTTCCTATCCTACTAATATTATTTATGCAAAAGTTTGTAAGCGTGTGTGTGTGTTTCTTTACAGTAATATAGTTTATACATCAGAATAACACATAGGCTACTTTAGGCACAAAGCCGGAGCGAGCAGCTAGTTTATTATATATAGTATTCGAACTCGCTACTTTCGGAGTAAGTCTAGGTACCTCCCACTCTGCCAAAACGGGTCTTTAATAACATTAGGTATACATTTTAGGCTTCATATAAAACCTTTGCGATATATTTATCGCCAATAGATGTCAAAACATGGTAATATGATGCGAATTTGATGTTAACAAAGGCACTTTATTGTCGATAGATACAACATGAATTGGAAAATGTCGAATTTACCTTTGAAGGACTCACTGCGAAACATTTCAAATTGTTAGTTTATAGATTCTACGATCGCGATTCGCAAGGTTCCTGCTTTGAATTACAGTTGTAGCCCGAAATAGACATGCCTGTAACAATAGACTATAATTTCCTCGTACTTTCGATAGAACTGAGAATCATAGAACTATACTTTTTTTTCTATGTTTTTGTAATAAATAATCTGCTTGTCTAGATAAGACACAGCTGTAGGCAAATCCATTCATTCAGCTGTTTCCGAGTGGATGCGCGGACGGTAAAAGTTACTCGTATATTTGGCACTATTCCAAACATAATCTTTTAAACACGTCTCTCACTAATACACAGATAGGAAAGAAAGTGTTAATGGAGGTGTTCACAATGGACTGATTACTTGCAATATTGGCAATGTTTGGCATTTGTTGGTAATAAATTCTTTGTCCATTAATTTGTGGTTTGTACATTCATTTTTTAACACAAAATTGTGACCAATAATAAAATTGTTACCTATTAGAAGCCATAAAACATCTTTCCGACCAAGTTTTCTTGTACTTAAGCCATATTATCAGGCATAGGCGAACTATTAAAGTTATGTAAAACATGTGACACATTTATTATTGAAAAACTGTGACCGTGAATGCAATGTAACATACGCAATGATTTAAGCAAATAAATTATCTTTATCTTTTATGTGAGAAGAGTAGGTATATGATTCGTTGTGGAATAGACAAAACCGCAAACCGCAAACCATAAACATTTGCCGTTAATGTAGCCATATCATTATAAATTATTTTGATTCCTTTCATTTTCCGCACGCTTCATTCCGACTGCCAAATAAAGTTGTATCGCACGCAACTCTCATAAAACACTTTTCCTTCATAAAAAAAAACCTTTTAAAACCAATAAAATCTCTTGATAGCGTTAAAATTACTAAAACTTCGACTGAAACTTGGGGAAATTGCGTGTCGTTTGGGTTAATAGCTTTCCAACATGAAGGTAGGCCCTTGGAACTTTGAGCTGCGTTCATTATTACCTTTATTGAATTGCTTTATCGAAATTTTGTGCGTTAATAGCCCTTACTTTAGCCTATTTTCTGTTTCAATTAGTTATTCAGTTCGGAACAATAAACACACCCGCATCAGTAATACCTATAAGATGCCGATTATAATTTTATTACTCTACTCGTATTTTTTGATATCAAACTAGAATTCACGCGAAGCCTTATTTTTCCATAACAGCTCCGTTAGATTCGAATTGATTAAGCGGTTTTAATGATTTATGATCCCCAAACAAATGTAGTTAATCCAGTATATTATTTTTGTATTAGAACATCTGGTTTGAATCAACTATGATAAAATAAATTATAATAAAATACTAAAAGAAAACTTTGATGAAAATTATTTATGAACACAAACGACAGTTTTTGGCGTGTATCCTAATTACTTATATTTTTTTGTCATGTATGTGGTAATAAAGAAAAAACCGCCCAATTGCGAGTCGGACTTGCGCACAAACCGTCTCATTAATAAACGTAGACTAGCGCAGGATTAAATTTAGTCCAACGCTTACGTTTGGACTAGTCGAATTCAATAATAATAAACGAGGATTAGAAATGGAGTTGCTTACATTAAGCTGGTATTAACAAGTCTTGGTGTAACCTGAGATGATCTTTAGATAAGTAATTTTTTATTAATAGCACCGAAAGGGTTCTGTACCATTATCTATAAAAAACGGAAAAAACACGTTTGTTGTATGGGACCCCACTTAAAAATTTAAACAAATGTTTAAGTGGGGTTACCACTGAAACATTTATCTAATTCTGTTGGTAGTATTTGTTGATAAAGCGGCATCAGAAATACATCAACTGTCTAGCTATCACGATTCATGCGATAGCCATGTGACAGACAGACGTACAGACGGACAGCGAAGTCTTAGTAATAGGGTCCCGATTTACCCTTTGGGTACGGAACCCTAAAAACCACTTTAGCTCATAGCAGTAGATAGTTATTTTGGAACTGATCACAAAATATCAACATTGGTATGTAAACCACTCACGACTACCTAATATGAGCTCCTGTTTATTTAAAGTTTCATTTAATTTGTTAACTTTTAGATTAAATTACAGCCTCTTAAGAGGAGTAATAAATGTTTTTGAAGAATGCAGAATCGTTTTTTCTCAATAACCGCAAAACATACAGTTTTGTTTTTTACGACAAAGATAACTTATGGATATAATCTAGATAAATTACAGACAGAGACACGATAATTACACGGTGAATATTTTCTCGATAGATTTATTTTCCAAAGTTGGCTCTTCAAAAACACTAGTTTCGTTTTTAAATAAAACTATGAATAGCTAAACAGTTCATTTTTATATAATTCGTTAGATAATCACACTAGCTAAATAAATTACAGACGGTTTCTTTTTAAATTTGATGGTTTTCAAGATATTGCGGTTTTAGCATTTTTTCCGTCTTATCCGGGTAAATTCAGTCCATACAAAAAGTCAAAAATTTCAAGTATCGCCTTAAATACAAGTAGATATATTTTCATCAATAAAAACTCTTGGTTACGAGGTTCCATGTAAAATACGACTCTCGAATTTCAATCCAATTCCCTCGCTGCAATTTGAAGAAGAGTAATAAAATACACTTGAATTTGAATTCGGGAGCTTATGTGTTACTACATCGGCATCGCGTGCTTGCTAGCCATATACAATGGGCTTGGTGCAGTGGGCCCCTGGCCAAACGCGCGACCCTTCCCCGTGCCGGCCCACTAAGTGTTACCATTAATTTATACGATATTCTATCTGTTTGATTATCGCAACTGGTACTAGCAGTACCGGGGGTTGTGCGACTCAATTCCAATTCCGTTTACCTTGGCATAATAATATGCAAACTATAGTTCAAACTAACGTCAGGCAGGCGGCCGGTTATGGAACACCCCAAGCCGAATCCATTTGCATTATGTTTATCTACATGTATGTATGTGCCGTCCTCCACGTGAAGTGGGATAAGGTCATAAAGGAAGAAGAAGTTCGTATTATTGGAAGCTTATAGCCCCAACCTAGTTTATATCAACAGTAAAGTTACACTGATACCTAGAATGAATATGCGTTGTCATAGTTCAGAGTGTCTGCCTTGTTTATGTGAAGAGTAAAATTACAGAAAAAAAGCCTTGTTGACCGAGTGGAAGGTACCTCGACCATCAATGGATTTTTTTGTAAAAAAAATGTATATGCGCATCAAATACACGGGCTCAAAACAGTGAAGGAAAACGGTGAGGAAACCAGTCAGTATTCTTTTAAACGACGATGGGCTTGACACCTGTCACGTATGGAATGCTAACTACTGCAAAATGTGGGCATGTGCCAAATATAATGTTTGGACGTGCCTCTGACTACTCCCACTAGACATCTTCAAAAGATCTAAGCGCCTGGAGATCAGAGAGGATGTCTACCGTACTTGGGGATTACAGTCGTGAATCGTGATCCTATTTTTTTTTTTTTTTAAATAACAGGTATTGTTATATATCACACTGATACTTACCTAAGACAAAAATTAGTCTCATAGTTCGAGATCACTTTCTTGCTAATTGTTTATTCTAAAAATTGTGGCAATACAACAATTGGGTTGTCCTTCTCTCATGCAGCAACTGATCGGCATGATTTGTTGTAAGAGATACGAGAAATTTTAGCTAGTAGTTCATACATGTCTCTCAAACCTTTACGGTAAAATTGAATTCTTAGTGGCATTCATATAATACGTGTTTGCAAAGGGGGGGGTCGGTGATATTGAATTTCCTGCGTGTCTAATAAACATTTATCATTCTATTGTAGTGTATTTTGTACTTTCAGCACTTTATTCTTTACAGCTATGAACTATACATATACATACTTAAAATAATTTAAAGTTGTATAGTCGAGTATAGATTCATTTGTTCTATACAATGCCTAAATATAAAGGTACCTATCAAAAATCGTATGTGAAGGATTTTGATGACCGGAAACATACAAGCATTCAACGGCGGAATTAATTCGAAGGTAATTTTCATTTAGACAACGAATGCAGTGCCAAGATTCTACAATAAGGACATGTTTAGATAAAATACCTTCCTACCTAGGTGGTCCAAAGCAGTTCTGTTGTCATGTAGAAATAATTAGATAGACGTTTACGTAACCCATGCACGCTCTATTTCTGAACCGTATGTCAAGTCATTAGTTCGTCGTGAATAACTACAACATTTCTAGGTTAACCAGCCACCATTTTTCTGAAATATTGGAAAACAAAACGAAGAATCGAAGGCTTAGGTACTTAATTTGGTTATTAGAGTTTATATACTTTCTTACAATTTACGTTTATGAGGGATAAAACAAACATATCATGGATATATTTGCGTAATAAACATTACACATTAAAGTACTCAATTAATCATAAACGTAGTTAATTCAAATTTACACGTGTGTCAAAAACATTATAGAGACGCGACTTTTGAATAGTCGCCAAACATTGGAGGGTATGTATATTGGCATGTTGGTATTCAAATAAAGCGAGGTAGATATCTCAAGCATCTCAAAGTTGATTGCAATCCGTCAATATTTTTTTTATTTTTAGCTCATAGCTTCCGGATTGCGCTTGGCCATCACCAAGCTAGATGTCGTCGGTAGGCTTTTCAAGCATTTTTCATAATTAATGACCCGACTAATGTTAGCTTGAGGTGTTTTATTAGCCAACTTCTTATTTTGATTTGCTATGCCAATCTGGATATCAAACTGTTATTGTTAATTTGGCAGATGTGGACCGGAACAATATAATGTCGTTGGCAACGCAAAGCCAATGTTATGATTATGAGTAAAACCCTTCATAAGTGATCGATTGTTCGAGCTATCCATTCACTCGTTGTTCTGTTTAATCTTGTTGCTTTATAAATCATGTTCTTGCAATTTATAGCATTTTGTTGTTTGCAAACAACAATATGGTAATGAAAGTTGTTTGTTTTTCTTGTTCAACAAAGTAATGCATACAGCATAGACAACATGGTTAGCGT
This sequence comes from Hydriomena furcata, assembly GCA_912999785.1. Taxonomy (NCBI): domain Eukaryota; kingdom Metazoa; phylum Arthropoda; class Insecta; order Lepidoptera; family Geometridae; genus Hydriomena; species Hydriomena furcata. The sequence continues at coordinate 11,649,787 of OU538824.1, forward strand.
TCTGTCTAATAAAAAGTTTGTCTACCGTATGCAGTTTTGATTCTATGTATACGTAACCGTAACCGTCTAATACGTAACCGCCGATTTGTAGCTCTTTCCATCATTGGAACCGATCTGAAATAATTCATTATATTATACCATACTTACGCTTTATGATACTTAGAAAAAGTCCAACTAATTACATCAGATGTTAGTATTTTTACCAATTTCTAAGTCGACCTTTGTTTGCAGCCTAAACAATTACGTAATCGAAAACAAATAGGTATTTTCTTCTACATTCTCTAGTTGCCATGTCAGCATTTCTTTACACAAAACAGTGTAATTAGAAAACCACGGGAACTACGGCCCAGCCTCTGACGTCCGCGCGTGGTACCCTGGCTATGAGCCAAGAAACAAGATGGTCTGTCATTATCACTGTGCATAAGCCATTCACTGTAATATTTTGAACTACTTTTCCAATTATTATAACATTGTGTTTTTGTTATGTCCTGCGTTTATAGTCATTTTTGTATTTTATTCTAGAGATTTTAAAGGTGACTGTTGTGGCCTGTGGTTTACGTGACGCGTGCCACGCTGGAACGTTGCCAACCTGCAACCAAGCCTGTCGCTCATTGATTACAATACCTATGCGGAGATTAACATTGTACTAGGATTGGAGTTCCTGTGATTGCTACTGTAAAATACATCCCACCAAAAACATTCTGTAAAAAACTAGCCAAGTCTCGATGGAGCTGCTTGTTTATCTCTAAAAAGTAATGAAATCTAGACAAAGTCGTGTCAAGTCTGAGGTTCTTTACTGCGATTTCTTTATTATTATAGAATGTTGTGTGACTTGGCCGTTGAACATTCTTTATACGTTAGTGGGTACAAGTCAATTTTGTTTACACGTAATGTTATATCTGTTGTAACTACCTATGTTTGTTAAGCGAAATAATAGCCAATACAGGTATTGGTAATTGGACGCTAGTGTCTTATTTTAGGCTGTTGTTGATCGTGCAACACATGCATTCAGCATTGACAATGCTGACTTCTGCTGTCTTCTTTTTGGAGCGTCAAATCGACCATATATCTAACGATCTAACATAAAATAGACGTATTTTTTATACTGTTTGTTTCAGGCTCGCCTTTACATAAGTGTTATTGAAATACGCAGCTTTATCAAGCCTACAATTGACTGGTTATTGAATCAACGTTTTCTAAGTGGCAATTTTCCATCGTTAATGGGTAGCGGTTCTGGCGACAGATTGGTGCAATGGTGTCATGGAGCACCTGGTTTTATACCCTTGTGTACTCTTCAACGGCCAAGTCACATAACATTCTATAATAATAAAGATATCGCAGTAAAGAACCTCAGACTTGACACGACTTTGTCTAGATTTCATTACTTTTTAGAGATAAACAAGCAGCTCCATCGAGACTTGGCTAGTTTTTTACAGAATGTTTTTGGTGAGATTTCACTTCTTTTTGTAGAAACGTGGGCTTATTGATTTATTTTATTAGATTTTCTTATTTGACACAGTTTTTTTTCTTTTTATGAGTAGTTTTTTTATTATAAAAACAAATCGTAAGCGCGTTTAAAATACAGTCAGCGCCATCTAGCGACGTGTGCGGGTATCACCGCCACTCTTAGTCCAATGCATTATATTTTGATCAAATTTTGAGCGAAATTAATATTTTATTTTATTAAATTTGTTAATTTGTTTATTCAATTTGTGTAATGTTCGAGTAGAATAAAGTTAATCGTTCGACTATTTCTTCTTGTAAACTTGTAAGTATAAGTTATGTAGGTATAAAAGCCAGTCTAGTCTTATCCAGAGTTTTCCAGAATTTCCTTTAATTTTATTGCGTACTAGCAGTCCGCCCCGGCGTCGCACGGATGTAATAATGATATTATAGGTTATTTTTTTACACCTTGGGTTACATTATCGAATTTTTCATAAGGATCCCTAATAAAACATTTAGTATCGCAGACTTTTTTGTAGATATTGATGTCCTCTTTAAAACTGTAGTACATCACTTTGCTCTATCGTCAACAATTTCCGCAGAGTACGCGATATAAGGAATTTTTGGATTTTTTTCACACGTTGGGTTACATTATCGAAGTTTTCATACGGATCCCTAATAGTTAGACATATGGTATTACATACTTTTTTGTAGATATTGATGTCCTCTTTAAAACTGTAGTACATTACTTTGCTCTATTGTCAATAATTTCCGCACCAAACGCAATATAAGGATTTATTTTTTATTTTTTTCACACTTTGGATTACATTATCGATGTTTTCATACGGATCCCTAATATTTTTGAAAATATACTATAGCATATGTTCATCAGGGATAATGTAGGATTCTAATGGTGAAAGAATTTTTCAAATCGGTCCAGTAGTTGAATATTTTTTGTAAAGGCGGTATGTCGATCTCTAATAGTTTGGTTAGGCTCTTGTGTTTTCTTATCAGGGTCACCAGGTACTCCAGATCTTCGATTATCCTAGTTTTTATGGTTTTCCCTTTATGTGGCCATTAAACCCTAACTCTGTACCAAATTTCAGCTCTCTGAGTTTATGGGAAGTACTAGTTCTATTCTGATGATCATGAGTGAGTGAGTGTCTAAAATACGAAACTTTGCTTTCGCTTAACTTCGGAACTAAATGACCTACAGACTTGAAATTTTGGATTTTAAGTATGTGATTATAGCTTACTGGATGACGAAAATTTCAGCGTTCTGGTCTTATCCAGAGGTTCTCAAATAGGGGCCTGAAAATGCGGCGAAATGGTTCCAGTAAAGGATGGTACGGCAGTGTTTGCTTCGCGCTCGACTTGGCGGGGGCACTGCCGTGCCCCCAAATCAAACGAAAAAATCCTGCTTGTAAAAAAAAAACAATCCGTTTTGATAGAAAATTTTCGAATGAATCGTATCATTCAAAATGATCTAACTGGTATTATAAAGACATCGTTCAATCAGCAATAATTGCTCTAAAAACCAATGAATTTGCATAACAGGCCTATAATTTGTCTAAAAGATTTATCACGCGTAATTGCTTTTATCATTGCTACGATGTTAGAGTCAAAAATATGGACATTGGTACATTATTTAAGTAACTCAAGAAGGTTTTTCCTTCTAAGAAGTTTTCTAAGAACGAAATGTTCATACCTGCATAGGTACTTGTTTCATAAACATATTACGGTTTATACAACTCCTTCCACTTCACACAATTTTTTTTATACTATATCGTTTAGGTATGTATATCTATCGTTTCATTACTCTAGAACTCTAGGTGACGCCTCGTTTCACTGTCAAACACGTTATCATACGAGAATGTTGCTGTTTTTGGACTTAATAAGAAGTACAGATAAAATAGTAGGTAGGTACTTCATCAGCAAAGGGTAAATACCACTAGACGGCCTCCAGCATGCTAGTTAGCCCCAGTTCTGGACAAAAGATCACGCGGAAGAGCGTTAAACCGAGCGGTGTAGGTACATGATGTTTGCTCCTGCGCGTATATTATTGTTGGTGCATAATAAATTAACCAAATTGAGGTAAAATGACACGATAATTGCAGTTTTAACGACTACTTTGTATGTACGCACATTAATGCAGTGTACCTTACTGTACCTTACCTATTATGGATCAGTTTATGTATCAGTGTTTATGAATCAGTGTATTTTTTTTTAAATAAAATAGTTATTTGTAGAATTCATTACTTTACCAACTACGAGTATTCTTTTTTTGTTTTTAGATAAACATATCCGTCAGGGCACATTGGACAAATTATGGAACAAACAGTCGGGGGCCGTACAAATGCTGCTAGCAATATTAGAAGTATGTGCAAAATACCTTTCATTATTATCACTGCTAAAATAATTTTAAGTGCAACATATCCTAGTTGATATTTTTTTGTTTTTAGAACTCGAGAGATTCCGCTACATCTACCTACATTACCTCCATACTCAGGGAAGCCTTATGTCTGAAACAAGGAAAGGGAAAGAAATGTTCAGGTACGCAATAAATTCCCAACACTTAAGTAAGAAAAAACAAATAAGTATTTTTTGTAAAATAAAATAAACTGAATAAATATGACAAAACTTATAATTTATTATATTTCAATAAATCAGTACCCATTGAACCAACGGTCAAGAAGAAAGAAACGAAAAAGACAGGCAAAGAAAACAAAGCACCTCAATCAGGAAAAGAGAATATTGCGCCTCTTATCAAAAAGGGTGGGTGATGTGTGCGTGTTGCAAATATGTTTTACAATAACAAACAGCTTTCAAAATAACATAATTTATTTCAACATAACAAATTTTCCTCAACAAACACGCTTTTCTGCACTTTGGGAAATCCTAATGGTAAATGCAACGATGCTTTCGATCCCCCAAATTGGCAGTTTGCGTGTCGTCGATGCGTCACCTTACAATACAACTAAAGCATTCTGATCTGATTTACATTTAAACCAAATAAATGATTGCATGTCCATGATTGGGACACATTGGCATTTCAAATAAGATATAAACCCTTTCTACTAGTAGCGGTCTTGCCTACTGACATTTAAGACGAGCTCACTTACACGCGGCATGACATTGGACAACTTGAGGATGGCCTTGCAATATGTAAAACTGCTATTGTCGATTTAACTGTTACATGACTGCACTGCTGTATGCAAATTAACATAGTTTTGACATCACTTGCTAATGCGGTATTATCTCACAGTTGCAAATAATCTTACTTTCTAAAGTTGAAAACTAAACGAAGCTTGAAATTGAAATACTTCAAAGGCGACTATTAAGTGATCGGCAACTTTCAGCGAACAACATCGCGCGGCAGCAGTGCTCCCAACACTTCATTTCGATAAACGGCACGCAGGTGGTGATCCGCACGTTGCTCGCTACTCACAGCAAACGGGACGGCAACGTCGGCACCGAGCTCATGCTGCACGACCTCGTGTGGATTGTCGCCTCGCTCGCACCTAGAGGTACCGCCACCCACCCTTCTCGCTTCTTCCAGCCAACAATCTCGCCCGCCACCAAGCCGCCCAAGACTTCATCTCCATCAAAGGCACCCAAGCAATAGTCAAAAAAGTCATCAACACGATCCACGAAAAGAGAGACCGCCACGCCGGAACAGAATTGATACTACAAGACCTCGTCTGGATCCTGGCCCCGCTTGGCTCTCGAGGTTATAGCTAAATGTAATTTTATGTACCAACGTCAAATGTACCAAATGTCATAGCAAATAACTTGTACGATTTACAGATAAATCACTGTCCTCCAAATTTCGATATGCATACTGAAACGATGTTTATTTAGATTGCGTTGTGGTTTCAGATCCAAAGTTCGCAATGAAAGTACGAATGCTCGGCTGCGTGAGGACAATGCACCTCATATTGAAAGGACACTTCACGGACAACAAGCTGATATTTCCACTGCTAGTCATCATGAAGCAATTAGCAAAGAACGGTATGCAGATGCAACGATTATTCAATCTAAATTATATATCTACTGATAATTTAGTTATGTATTCTGTTTATTAACTACAGTCGTCACAACATCCATTTTAATTCGCGACGGGGTGATTGCGACCTACGAGCGAGTGCTGGTGAGCCTTGGCTTCATACCCACGGCAAGACTGCGTCTTTGTCTTGACGCCATTGACTACTTCAGCAAAAACAGTTAAGTGGATAAACAAACTTGTTTACTATTAAATGTTCTACGTGCTGTATCTTTAAAAACCTCGATCTTTTGTTTGGATGATCAATATCATCTGCTCTAATTTATCACCCACCCACACAAGATAATCTACTAGGTTAGAACAAGGTTAACTAACGGCCTATCACACACAATGTATGTTTGTGTATCTATCCGTGGCTTATAAAAGTTGCATAGAATGAATAGACACGTGATCAATTTCAGGAACATTCTCTTATCTACATGTAAGCGTTCTTCAGAACATTTGGGCGAGAGCTGAAAATGTCTAAATGATTTGTAGCATAGTTAAGATCATTGGCCGAAAAACAATTTATGTATGTCTTAAACTTTCTGTTGTGCTTAAAACCGTTTTATGTGCACGAGGCCACTTTCATTTTTTATGTTCCATAGAAAACATTAAGCAAGATAGAAAACTAATAAAATTCAAAATAAGACAGATAAAATACACAAAAATAAAACAGCGTTCTTAGCCGTGGTCTATCTCTTGCTCATGATTTTCTTGAGACTTCATAACTTCATACGTGTCAGTAATGCAAGTTCATATGTGCGTAACTCACACAGAGGTGTGCTGCATGCAGATCGTGAAGACTGGGCTCTGTAGCGTGCTCCTTAGAGTGTTCGACCGCTGGGACCGCTACGAGGGACGCATGCGGCTCAAGATTTGCGCGCATATCCTGCAGACGCTTCAGCACTTATGCAATATCAGTACGTATATTTTATGTTTGCTCTTTATTTCGAATCCGCCTTTTGTAAGAACATCCTGTTCCGTGGATGTCTTACACGATAAACATAGCATTAGTATCTAAAATTATTACTCGTGCAAACATTTATTATCCTGCAGCGAAAAAACAATCTCTTTGACGTCACCGGAAACTCTTTTTATATTATAGGTCTATAAATTATAGTTTATCTGTTTAAATTCTAGTAAAAATAAAAAAAAATTGTAACTAGAAAAGCTCAGTTTTGTGGTATAACACTATTATTTTTTAATCATACTATTTCAGAAGCTGGACGTCGAGCACTATGCACGAAAAAGCACGTGCAAACTCTACACAGGTTTTGCTCTCAATGCCCTGACGAGCCTGAATTTGATGGGCTCCTGGCCAGAGTCTGCTCTGTCATCACCCTGTGCCTGAAACACCAAGCACTACCTGTACCTGCTTCTAGTCCTGCAATGTTCAACCTCAACCCTATATTAAAAGGTATGGTACCGCAGTAGAATATAATGAAGCCAATATCAAAAATAAATTAAATATTATATGAATATTTTAATTATATTTAAGGCCCTGTATGTCGACGATTGCTCTTTTTCGAAACGTAAAAAGAAATACTTCTGAACAAGCCACATCTTCTATTTTTATAAATATATTACTTCAGGTTCCTACCTAGATTTCTATTAAGCTGAAAACACAAAAGCAGAAACTTTTCACGATAAAGATATTATTTCAAAATGATACGTTTTAGAATTTATGATCGAAATACTTTGATACCTACTATTAAGATCAACTTGTGATTTATTGTTAAAGATAGGTAATATATGTAGATCTAGATTTCTACTAGAATAGGTTTTTGATAAGTAATTATACATAATTTATATCATTAATTTATTCGAAAAGCAAAGGCGGACAACGCGCCGCCCATGGATCAGTACCACGTGCAGCGGTCGGTAGGATTATTTATCGAAGTGATTAAAGATGGGTACATCTTTATTCACATATACATTATAAAAATAGAGATGTGGCTTGTTCAGAAGTATTTCTTTTTTCGTTTCAAAAAAGAGCAATCGTCGTCGTACAGGGCCTTAAGAAGTTGCACAGAGAGGCACTGATAGAAAAATTTGTTAAAGACAATAGTTTGCAATGATTAAAGATTTTTTTTCTGATATTTCTAGGCACAAATACATCTTGGCCCTGCCATGAAGATGAAGAAGAAGCAGCCAATTCAGATTCCAAAACAGTGAACTCCGATTTAGATGACGACGGTCCTGACACAGATACTGAGGGAATCGATGAGTTTCCAGATGTAGATTTTGATGAGCATGATAGCAAGAATGAAAGCAACGAAGAAGCTGATAAAATGCACGGAAAGAGTGGTGATAGTTTGCAAAGTTCGCTTTGGATAAATCCTAATGAGAGAGAAATTGAAGACTTAAAAAAGTAAGAACTCTTTTTAGGTACTAGTAAGTATGTGGTAAAATCCTATATAATTGTTGGTGGAATCAAATAAAGTAATGTTATTTTGTTGTTTCAGATACTTTATTTACTTTAAGGAGTTTGGTTCATATAATAAGCAAATAAAACTGGTGAAAAGCCGTTCTAATTCCCGAGGATCCATTCTAGAAGATTTCTTGGTTTCTCAAGCTGGTGGTGGCGTCAGAGCTCTGTCGTCTCCATTAAATCTGTCACTAACAGCGGTTTTAGGGAACACTGATTATGATAGTGTAATGGGAAGTTCTCAAACGGCCTCGCTCAACTTTGGGTATCATAAGATTCATGAAAGTACTTGTGAGTATCAATAATGGCAACTTTACATTAACTGAGTTAAATAGGACGTAAAATTTAACAATACTTTTGCATTTTTTTTTTCAAATAATTATAAAAGCGCAAGTTCTATTTCTGCGCGAAAAAAATCTGCTTATATTTGATCTGGGTGTTTATAAAACTATTAAATCATTTTCTTTTTAAAAATTCCAGCTACTACTTCCTGTTCCTCCCTAAAAATCCACAAAGACATATCGAAGTACAGTTCGTTCGTAGCCGTGTACAGTACAATATCATCACGAGTGAGAAGTGTGATCGCGTTTGTGAAAGTGGCCTACCCAGACATGATGGGAGGAAACGGATTCAATCAACCGGAACCTCTGAACAAAATGGAAAGAACTGCTTGCAGGTAAACACTACATTCGTCCGCTCAATCATCGTTTTACTGATACTTTTTGGTTACGTTAGTAATAAAGTTCGTATAAGCTAGTGACTAACTCTGGTGACGGAGTTTTTATATAGCTCCCGAAGCTCTCCATCGTGGCTTGACAACTTTGAAGTCAAGACGTAATAATAATAATAATAAATATTGGTGGACATTTTACACATCGCCATCTAGCCCCAAAGTAAGCAAAGCTTGTACTATGGGAACTAGATAACTGCTGATAGAATACTTATATACTTTTTTTTTTGTAAATACATACATTTGATACATACTAACACCCAGACACAGAGCAAACATCTATGTTCATCACACAAATATTTGCTCTGGGTGGGGATCAAACCCACAACCTACAGCGCTGAAGGCAGAGTTGCTACCAACTGAGCTGTGAGCTGTGAGATCCGAATCACGGGATATGATAGGCTGATCATAAATACCATTACTACCATCAGCCCTCTATTTTGGGCTACGTTGGAGGTTGCTTAACTTGTTGATCATAATTCATAATTCATAATTCATTTATTCATTTGTAAACACAGGTATAATAATAATAATATAAGATGGTAAATAAAAAATCAAGAGTCTCTGCATTTTGCCTGGCGGCGTACAAACATTGTTTTTATGGGGAACATTGTATTTAATATAATTAATAATAAAGAAAAAAATGTCAAAAATAAAAAAAATAAAAAAAATATAAAGGAATAGAAATTGTGTTACAAGTCATAAAAATATTGATTACATGTCATAAGAATATTGATTAAATTTAGTCTACTTGAAATTAAAATTATTCATCTAACTGTAACTTATCATTTAAAAATTCTTGAGTGCTGTAGTATGCTCTTTCAAGTAGCATTTGTTTTAGTTTTGCCTTAAACACAATCAGACTGGAAATATCTATGATAGACTTAGGGAGTTTATTATAAATACGGGCAGCCATACAGACAACACTTTTGTTATAAAGGGCGGTTTTATTGCGAGGAAAACAAATTTTTACATTGTGGCGTTTACTGTTACGCTTCCTAAAAAGGTCCATATTTGATTTTATAAAAGACGCAAGTTCATAAATATAGAGACTAGGTAGTGTCAGTATTTTAAGGTCAACAAAGAACGGCCTGCAGCTATCAGTTTTCTGGATTTTACATATTGCTCTAACACATCTCTTTTGACCAACAAATATTCGTTCCTTTAAGGTAGAATTACCCCAAAATATTATGCCGTACCTTAGAACAGATTCGGCATACCCATGATAAGCTGTAATTACGGCAGACTCATTAACAATTTTATTAAGCATGTACAATGCGTATGAAAATTGGTTAAGTTTCTTACATATAGTGTCAGCGTGAGCTTTCCAATTTAAGTTACGGTCAAGATTCAAACCTAGAAATTTAGTACTGACAACATTTTTAATTTGATGTCCCAAATATTTGATATTAATGTCAATATTGTGCGTGTTATAATTATTAGAGAATGTCATAAGCTGGGTTTTGTCAAGATTTATTACTAGATTATTTTGTTTTAACCATTTTATAATTATTTCAAGGGTCAAGGTAATTTTCGCCTCTAACTGAGACTTACATGCGTCAGAAAACATCACGGTGCTGTCATCTGCAAATAATACCATCTGCTCGGAAATAGCTTTGGGGAGATCATTTATATAAATGATAAAAAGAAGTGGCCCCAAAACACTCCCCTGGGGTACCCCATATCTTGTTTCACGATACTTTGATTTATATACCATTTCCTTTTTCGAATGATGACAAATGCGTGTTATTTCTGTAGCTTGTCTTCTATTTCCCAAATACGACTTCATTAAAATCAGAATATTGCCTCGATCAGGCAAGCTATGCACGGGCACTGCTTAAACGGTACCAAAAAGGCCTTGCAATCATTTTTTTTCTTTACAGGATAAAACTTCTATCCTGCGTAGACAGAGCCATCAACCCGGAGGCGTATATGAATGAGGTTGTATACGATTTGGACGCACTATGCTGTACCACTGCTACTTCAACAGAAACATCGTCACAGAAGAGGTCAGTTATTGAATACCTATAGTTTATCTGTTACAAAAATCAACCAATATGCTAAGCTATATAGAATAGATAGTAGACATAAAAGTTGTAAAAAAAACTGGTGACTTAGGTTTCTTTGATCTACTCTAGATAAGGGTATCGTATACTTAAAGGTTGCCATAAAATCGAACCAGCTTTAAAATCGGCCATTACTCTGTACTGAGTAACCTATAGTTTATTTTATTGCATTCCAGTTTCAGCACAGAGAGTCTGTTCCTAAGCAACAACGATGAGCAAGAAATCGCAAAAGTGAACAGCTTCTCATCGCGGCTAACATTTGAGTCGAGATTCGAGTCTGGCAATCTAAGGAAAGCTATACAGGTACATTTACCTACATATATTTTTATTAGTTGTTGTATACCTACCTAGAAACAATTAAAATTAAACAGTTATCCAGTTATTTTTTTCTCAAAGTATGAGACAACTTTGATTTCAGGTAGGTCCGCGGGAGTACGAATTAATCCTGATGCCAGATGTCAACTCAAACAAGCGCCACCAGTGGTTCTATTTCGAAGTGCGCAACATGCAGCAAGGGAGGCCTTATATCTTCAATATTGTCAACTGTGAGAAATCTGACAGTCAGTTCAACTTTGGCATGAAGCCTGTAATGTATTCGGTGAAAGAAGCCGCATTGGGAAAACCAGGTTAGTAGCAGCTGTACCAAAATAACGTGTTCCGACTGATGGTAAATATAGAGTATAAAGTTCGAGAACCCATTATATTTAAATGTTTGTAAAGCTATTAAACAACAACAAGAACACCGGGTTGATAGAGTTAAGTTTTGACGTTTTTAAAGTTCCATTCATCCGATGAGAAGACAGAACTCTTAAATAATCACTCTTGTGTCGAACTAGGATATTCCATTTTTGAAGGCACAGAAAAGGTAAAAGAAAATGGAATGAACTGCAACGACAGTAATGTTATTTGGTATATATGTATATGCATATGCAGTCATCATAACAACCCAATGGTTCAGTGATTAAGCTGTTTAATCTAATCATGTTTTTTTGTTTTTCAGGCTGGATCAGAGCCGGTTCAGACATTTGCTACTATCGGAACAGCTACCACTACGCCAATCAGAAGAATCACAACAAATGCTACCTCACTGTCACCTTCAACATTGAGTTCCCTCACAGCAATGATGTCTGCTATCTCGCGTACCACTTCCCTTTCACCTACTCCATGATGATGGTAAGTCTACTCTACGCAACATTAGGCACTGATCAAGGCGCTTACAGTGCTTTCACAGACTTAGGGTACCTACTTAAAGTGTTTAAACTAAGTTGCTATCACTATTAACAACATTGTAATGCAGAATTTTAAGTAGGATTATATTAAATAGTCATGAAGTGTTGACCCTGTCAGAATTGACTATGCAATTAGCAGTTGGCACTATTAACTGATGTGGTTCATGACTAATTTAAATTTGTTTGTTTACGTAATTGCGATGGGAATCAGGTCTTATAAATATGCCGATGCCTAACTATCCACTCTTGACACAAAAATACATGAGCTCGAAATTCTTTTTTTGTGAAGAATGCGAGATATGGATTTGGATGGATAAAAGAGTCGAGGTAAACCAAAGAAAAAGAGTGCGTGAAAGAAGATAGCGATGGCAGTTGACATAAGAGAATCGAAGGAGTAAAAATATATTACTTAGGCAATAACTCTTTTCTTTAAGTGGTAAGCAAACTATAATTTATTTATCTCTTTTACTTTCAAAAAATCGTTTAGCCTTGTCGAAGGCCTTGAGGTGGATGTGTGTGAACTTAGCGTAGCATTATTCAGCAGATTACAATTGAATCGGAGTTATTTTCGCATCCAGCAAAGTTCTAAAGTTCCTTATACTGGCCAATTAACTCCGTCACCAGAGTTGGCTACTAGTTCAAAAGAACTATCATTATTTTCACAAAAGTTTACTAAATCCTTGTTTATTATTCCAGACTAGAATATGGCAGTGGAGCTTACAAATGCCTCCTGGATCCTACTTACGAGCTGAGCCACTGTGTTACTCCCTGAATAACAACGAAGTCCCAATACTGACTGTTTCAGCTGAAGATACCCCTTCAAATCCTATTGTAGTAAGTATGCTGCATTTTTAAGCTTTCTGCATATATATATTTATAAACATTAAAAATATTCTTTGTAGTGTCTAAACATCTGTACTAAAAATTTATTTCCATAATTCCACCCCCGAGAAGGTGCGGTGATAAAGTCTGTTTGAAAATAACTTAACGTGAAAGAGATTATGAGGGTATCCTCTAGTTTATAATTCAGATATCGCGTTGTCTCTAGGATCGTGAGATAGTGTTTCTCACGGCTCGCGTGCACCCCGGAGAGAGCAACGCCAGCTGGGTGATGGATGGCACCCTGCGCTGTGTGCTGGGAGACTCTGCCGCCGCGGCCGCTCTGCGCGCCAAGTACGTCTTCAAGATCATACCCATGCTTAACGTGGAGGGGGTCATCAACGGCTGGTGAGTACATTATGATAATATAGGTTCTAAGTCCATAGCGACTATACCAGAAAATCGACGAGTAACCAGCGCGGTGCGTGAACGAGTGAGCAGCTGATTGTAGCTAAGCAAATTGTCATACGTTCGTCATTTTGCTGCAAATGGAATGAGTCGGCAATCGTTAAACCGTAAACTGCATACTGTACGCATAGTGTGAAAAATATAAAATATAAATAATAAAATATGATTGGGCGCTAACTGATGGATCACAGTGCTAACTGTGAATGAAGTTTGTATCTAACGGTTCCCAGTATGGACCGTTAACTGGCTTAACTGGTGTTGGAAGCAATGCCAGTTTTGGACTGAAGTGAGACATCGGTGGCAATTTTATTATCACCATTAATCAACTTTAAGTCAACCTAAAATTGGGAGTGAGTGGGAAGGGATGGGAAATAAAATAACAATTACAAAGTTAAAACTTTATTTACGCCTCTACATCACTACTATTTAAATTCATGTGTTTCAACTTATCATAAACTTATCTAGGTACGTCACGAATATAAACACTATCTTATACTTACTATTCAGTTTACTCAGATTGATATGTTCAGAGAACAGAGAGTCTGCTCAATTTTCTTAAATAAAATTATTACACAATTTACGGTGTTTCGAAAAACTGGAGATCTGATCGTCGCATACTTAGTTTATCTTAAAGTTGTCTATGGCCTAACAAAACGTGGAATACATCTACCTACATTTGTGATATTCAACATCTGCGAAGACGGAGGCAAGTCGCAAGAGCGAGTCGCCAGCACCTTCGAGGCTATAATATTAATACAATATTGCTTCTTATAAACCTTCAAACTCCCAAAATCGTTCCTAGAAAAGCACATACTAGCACTATTTCAAAAATCTCATATACATGCAGCAACATCGATGAGCCTATGCGCTCTATCTAATACCTAGCGAGCGCTAACGTACATATACGCCTTACGAGCATCTAAAAGTAATGAAAATAATACTTTTGGTAGAGTCAATAGCTAATTTCGCGGAGATATACTGTATCCACCGCGAGCCGGGCGCGTATTAGTAGGTGGGCGGCGCCAGCATGCCGCTGGCGTGGACGGAATGCTCGGTGGCGTCCGGCTCGGCGGTGGAAGGCACGTCGTCAGACAGCAGGTCGCGCGGCTCGTGGCTCAGATACGCAGCAGGGTCATCGCCCACCATTCCCTCCTCCTCCTCATACGGGCCCTGCGTCGCCTCTTCCTTCTCTTCCTTCTGCTCAACCTCGACCTCAGGCTCGGACTCGTGACGCGCACCTGCGTCCGCCGCGCGCGAATACTGCGAATCGATCTGCGGTGGCGCCTTATTCACTCCGCTGGACTTGAGATGAGCCGATTGGAGGCCGTCGAGGGAGGAGGGACGCAGCTTGATGAGGTCGTTGAGGGTGAAATGGGTGGGCAGATGCTCGGAACGCGGCGGCAGCGGTGACGACGACGTCAACGGGTGGGCGGTCGTCGTGGTCGTCAGAGAGAGCGGCTTCCTGTTCAAACACACACGACCCTCGTGTTAGAGAGCCGCTCACGAGACATGGGACATTGAAGAGCAATATTATTGCGAAATAAATAAAAAAAATTAGACTTTACAGTTTAAGTGCCAACTGTCATTAACAACGATAATCGTATCATTATTATTGCTCCTCAATGTCCTTGCAACCCAAATAATTGGTGGTGATGTGAGAAAACATTTTAGCAAGATCGAATCCATTATTTTACAAGAGTTAGTAAACTAAAAATTTATATATCTTAAATATCATTTGTTAAAAACAAATTAAAAGTTAAACCAAGTGCAAAACTTAATCTAGAGATACCAAGCAAAGCCCCCTTCACCCACCCACCAAATAGTTTTGTAAATTTTGAATAAATTGACGTTTTGAACAAGAGATTAATCTAATAGCCAAACATAATGTGTCATCTGGGTGTAGGGCTCTTGTTTGGTGGTTGGGCTTGCGCAGAGGCCTTATCCCGCGGGCCCGCACGCTGAACTAACCAAGATTCCAACTTGGATTATTACAAATACCATCTACACACATACCCCGGGATGTCGTCCATTGACATATTATAAAATGCTCCAGTTAATAAAGTGCGCGGCTTGGGGAGCGGGCCTCCGGAGACGGCTGGCATCTCACCTGGTATTACCCCTGCGCTGAGGAGACGGGAATCGAGCCGTAGTTGTAGTAGTAGCAACGCGTCTGCTCGCAGATGAAGTCCTTGATCTCGCCGCAGTGCTGGGGCTCCCAGTGGAAGGTCGGTGCTTTCAGCGAAACGCATCCGTTGGTCATCACGTGCTCCGTTCTGGAATACCGACTAGTTTTTATGCAAAACTTCGTGAACATAAACCTAAACAACTATACTGTACTTTTTTATGTAGACTGCTAGTGCACCGGCACCAATACTGACTATTGTCTACTGGAACTGACACGGCGTAATGTCAATGCACCGAACATATCTTTGCGATTTTTATCGGGGAAGTGAAGTATCTACACAGAAGGTAAACACGTACAGGTAAACGTTTTTAAACTTCGTACATATATAAGAAAATACACAAAAAAAAATCGTAACTCAAACAAAGCTAGCATCAGACTTTGCGGAAGTACCTACAATTTCTGAAGGGCCTTGTTATGCAAACTCGATTGATGCCAAAATATCAGAAATTAAGATCAACTGACTCCCAAGTTCTCTGTTACGGTATAAGTCGTGCCGATTAAACCTTCCTCCCAGCTGTAATAACGTAATAGTCTGATGAGGACATATCATAGAACCGGTGCAAGGAAATGAGCGTTCATTATTCCCGATAGGGAGCTATTTTCAAACGAGTTATCTTAGCCAGCGGCGCGGATCGTGGGAACAAGTCATTTTACATAAATCTATATAATTAAAAATTTACAGGGACATGGAGTTTAACATAGTTTTATACTATTACGAACAACTAAGGAAGCATGACATGTCATTGAAAATAATTCTAAAAGAAAAATAGTATTTGATTCTACTCGTTTCCCACAAGATAACATAAAAAGTAATGTATTACAGTATCCAACAGAACAAAATGGTGTAGCTTTAGCGCCGGTCGTGGTACTGCTCTAGGGCATGTCTAACGGATCCATGCTATTCAGAATAGTTTGATGCATCAATCATTGCATTATCGTACATCTAGGCTCATGCATAGCTAAGAGTAAAAATATGTCTAGATTACATTTGAAATATTCAATTCAACTGCTTTGAACTTGAGACGAAACTGACTAGTACAAGTGATTTCAAAATAAAATTATTTAATGGAGAAGGTAAATTCTGTATTATGATAGCTATGAATAAATACGTACCCATGACGTGCAGTACGTTGGGGTGCAGTGCTTCCCTGAGGTACATCCAGGGGATCCATACTATCATCGGCATGCTGGCTCGGTGTGTCCATAGGTAGCCGTCTCATGTAGTTGAACGTTGCATTGAACGGCAGACCCGTACTCATCCACAAGTACATATCCGTCCCGAGGTTATTGCCCGACGTCCAGAAGTCATATTTGTTATAGCCTGAAAAAAAGGTTAAATACCATTGTTACATTTCATACAAACTAACTGCATGTTCAAACAAATAAATAAATAATAAATTGCAAGTTCAGAAAATTGTAAAGCAAATATATTATTGCAATACTGACAGAACCTCAACCCATTTATCTTCTCAAAAATAAACAACCGTTCCTTACCCGCATTCGTCAAGTATGTCGTTATTGAGTCCGCCTTCTCCTTCGTCTCGAACGAAGCCAGCTGTAGACCTAATGATCTGAAAAACGAGAATTGTTTATTATAGAGCTGAATAATTGGACTGAAGACAAATCATGTTGTTGGAGATGTTAACAAGTCTACAACATACGAATGCGCAATTTATCTAAATAGCGAGCGTATGGGTACGGCTATTACCCTTGTATCTACGAGTATTTATGCGAAGCCAGTTTGTCGAGACTATCGGGATGCAATTTATGCGCTAAAGACTGGCCGTGGCCTTGCTTGCCACTGCACGACTACATTCCAAGCTTAACCTTAGAAAACTGAAGGGTTTAAACCTTACCCACATATAATATCGTAAACCACTGACTTGACCCATCGAAGAACACATTTATGAAATTTTAGATTTACCTACCTATAGCAAATCAAACAACACAAGTTACTCGTTTATATTAATGTGCGATAAAAAATTGGTTTTGGCTAAAGCATGAGGAATATGAAGAGCATAAGTATTATGTATAAAAATACATATCAATTGAAAAAAAACCTGGATGGTAATAACATGGATAGTTTTTCAAAAATTCTAGTTTTGCTGTTTTCTTTTTCTTCCTTGATCTGTAATTTTAAAGCGTCTACAATAAATAAATCTACTTCAAAACGGTGAAAGAAAACATAGCGAGGAAAAAAGTTAGTATTCTCTTAAGCGGCAATGGGCTCTCAGCCTGTCACGTATGGATGCGTAGTCTATAATTGTACTAGATTTTAAATGAAACAACCAAATGTACCTTGGGACGATGAGCGTTCATATTGGTATTGTCATGATCCTTTCCCAATCATATTCTTTACAGAATGATAAAAGCACGATTATTCCATAACTGTGCAGTCAATTGAGCGTAGGACGGGACGTTTAGTTGGAATTGTATAAATAAAATTAATGTCTTTCGTTTGTATGCCCAGCAACTAATTTATACCATAAGTACGTATGGTATGAACAGCAATTTATTGAAATTTAATCAGTGCACCTTTTTAATTCAGTCCCATGAACGAAATGTCATTCGTTAAAATTCGGGACACGTCTCGCACCTAATTGTAATTTTTACGGTGAATGAAAACATCATAAATTATACACCTCTTGAATGCATCAATATCGTTTTTACAATGCCATTAAAGATACTTCAACATTCTACTGACTCTGAATGGCTCGTAGAGACCGGAAACCATACAATGTTCACAACTTTTTTAAGAATCAATTATAACCTACTTAAAAAAAACCGGCCAAGTGCGAGTCGGACTCGCGCACGACTCGCTCCTTACCATTATCTATAAAAAACGGCAAAAAAAAAAATGGGAGCTCCACTAAAATATTTATTTTATCCTGTTTTCAGTATTTGTTGTTATAACGTCAAAAGAAATACATAATCTGTGAAAATTTCAACTGTCTAGCTATCACGGTTCATGAGATACAGCCCTGTGACAGACAGACGGACAGTGAAGTCTTAGTAATAGGGTCCCGTTTTTACCCTTTAGGTACCCTAAAAAACACCACATTATTTAAAAACAAGTTTAAATTGTGTCACTATTTTTTTTTAAATTCCGTTGCTAAAGTAAATTTGAATTGAATAGCAATCAAAAACTTTACGGTCGATAAACGTCGATGGTGACCCAGCAAAAAAATCACTAATGACCATCTTGGACATTCTCGCCGGGTTACCGTTAGTAAGTTTTTGTCCACTGCGATCATGGTAAACCGTAACACGCTCAACGGGCTGTTTGTATACTTTGTGCATTAGCAACGGGTGCAATGTTCTTATTGCTACCATTTTACGCGGGAGGTTGACATGTCTTGTCCGTCACACAACCTCGATTCTCGTCACGCCTTTTCTATCGGATGACGAATCGGCATCATATTTTGCAACAATGTTAATACGACCTTAATCGATTTCTTGCTGCGACATACGAGTAGAACAGAATATATACTACTATAACAAACATAGTTCTGATCCCAGACTAGCATCCCCTATGTCGTGGGCATCATTCGCAATCACGCCACTGAGGAATCACGGTGTTTCTAACAATTGAAACTGTAAATAGGGTCGTGACGGAGTTGTGGCAAAGGCAAGGACTTGATGACCGAGCAACGAGGCTAGTGACCCTTCACAGCAATAAACGTGCACGTGGTGGGATCTAGATCGCGGAATATGGAACCGTAGTACCATGAGAATCTACGGAAATGCGACCATTATTAAAATGATGACAGATAAACAGGACTGTTATGCTTTTGGATAATTTATATGCTTCTTTACGTTTGATCATGATATTTCTTACTATAACAAACATAGGTTTATACAGCATTAACATTATCTTAATAGCAAAATTCAAAATCATTGAAAATAATTCCTATAAGTTGGGACCCATTTCAAAATCTGAATAGCAATATTGCTGATTGATGATAACCGCTCCACAATAATGGCAAACGCTCATACTTAGCAGGCATTGATCACAGGTATGGCTTACGGTCGAGGAAGTAGTTCAGTCAGACAACTTAGTATTATTAAATCTAAATACAAGGTATTGATATTGTTCTCGCTATTTCTCAGAAACCCTAACGGTAATGCAAATGTCCTAACACTTCCCGGCTTCGAGGCGTCGAAACGAACCCACATAAGTATTGTTAATACCGATCTGAATGTAGTTATGCCAGGACTTGTACAGGCTCGCCAACACGGCGCCGCAGATAAGGGTATACCGAGTCACGATGCGATCCTGGGATCGCTATCTCGTGGGACTACGCCATATTGAAGCCTAACATGATAATATAACTTGGTCTGTCCGTGTCTTACCTGCAGTATTGGTAGGCTAGGAAATAGTTGAGCTCCGGGCTGTAGGGATTCATCCGCGAAATGAAATACTGTACGCCATCTAGCTGTATGGTCGTTATCCTTTGAGCTGTAACAAAGAAAATATTCTATAAAGATGCGATACGCTTGTTATTGGTAGGCGTTGTTAAAATTGACAAGCGACAATAGATCTCGACAGAGAATGAATATGACCCCGAGATATGACTCGCCCCTCACATTCATCTCGCTTAAAATGACTAGTTCTCATCAGCAACGCCTCCACAGACACCCGCGTCGCAATACTCTTGAGTTATATCATCACTACATGTGTTGACGACATCATATTTTACAAATTCAAACTAGGAAATCAAATAAATCAATTGTAGGAGACTTGTTTATTAAATTACGAGACAATTCAATTTCTCAGTGAGTGAGGTGAGGTGGGTTCGTTGTATGAATATTCACAGTTTCGCACGTTCATTTTACTACGGCAGCTGCATTTGCATTGCCGGGACGTGGAATACATACATACATACGAACTCGTACAATGTGAAGAGCTTGCGGTCAGACCACCACAGCAGTTAAATGTGACTAACAATAATTTTCATGTTGTACACATACTTGAGGTCTACCGCAAAATTGATTACTCCCTAAATTGGGCATGTATGTATGAAAGGTGACTTTATTGAGTTGTGTAGATACGTAGTCGTAAAACAACGTTGTCGTAGCACAAATTCTTAATGCTTTTAAGTGCTTAGTTAGCATTGGAGAAATGTTTGTACGAGAATGACATTACTGGTTAATTCATGAATATTAATACGATTCTAATATGGTGTGGCGCCACACAATGTTTTAATAAAATATGCGTAAAAACATGAAGCTTCTAATTATACTACCTAAACTCTACAACCATCTAAATAATACCTTTCCTCTTACAATTGTATGGAGATTAATAGTTAGATTGAGATATTATATTGGCAGTGGAATCTCATCCGTGGCAAGAACATGTGCGCAATACACTCACATAATGCCTCTGCCAGCCTCGATACATCCATAATAAATGAGACCATGACTGTCTAACAAAAAGAAAATTCCATTCCTTTTACAATGTTTAACGACGACATTCAAGTTCCACGGGTATTTTAATCTCGCAAAGCCGTGACGCGCAAATTGTAGTCCTATTGTGAGCGTGCGCATCCAAAACGATTCCCAGTGGAAATAAGAATTAGCAACACGAACAAGTTTATTTTTACAGTCACGAAATGGATTAGCAGCATTTCTTAAATAGGTACATCCTAACTTTTAAAAAAATCGTCCGTGAATTTCTGAAACCGTCTACCTATAGACAAATTTTACAGTAGAGACAAACACAACTACTAATTTGTGTAGTATTTTGTATATAGTGTAAACTAAGTCATTTTGTGAAAAATTTACAGGAGTTCAATGGACAAAATGTACAGAATTTATTGGCTTCATTATAAACTCCTGTCATTTTAAACAGTTTTGTCAATGTAACTATTATGTCAACAAAAAACTATAGCAACAGTTTTATCGTCAATTTTAGCTATAGGAGGTTTCTTCACTCGTAACCTGTTGGGTAGTGTAACAGATTGAATAGCTCTTCGCCGTCCACTGACTCATACTGTTTTAGTTCAGCTTATAAATATTTGATTCGCTTTTCAAAATGTTTTCAACAAAGTTAATAATAGCTTGCCGTGATATTTTACATCGATAAATCCAGATATGGTTACAAATACAGGACAATCAAAACAAACGAGCTTCGTTTTATACCCATATATGGCAGATATTGCCTTTGAATAGGTCTCTCTTGTGTTTATTTTTAAGTTGTGAGCTTCCCTAGCCTATTAGACGCTCAAGAGTTTGCGATTGGAATCCATGCATGATGTAGCCTCATGCATAAATGATGTAGCGCGTTACTCGCTTTTACTTCTTACAAAAGCTCCTTTGATATAGTTACCTAGCATTTTACATTCTGCAGTTAGTTAATGGACGATGCAGTTTATCATTACAATTACATACCATTTAGGCGCATTTTATATCACGCTGAGATTGTAAGGTTTTTATTGGCAAAATTTATTAGATGCCCATTTTTTGTCTTTACATCGATATATGATCAATATTTGCCACACCTTCATCATTGTATAGGTATTGTTAGTTTAGCCTTTACAGTGCGATTGAAACACAACATACAAACATCCAAAAGTACTCGCAAACATTTGCATTAATAATATCTGTGGAGTCGGTAGGTAGGTTGGTAGAATTGAGTAACGGCTAAAACGTACATATTTCACAAGGAGGATAGTTAAGAAAGTGGCGGTTGGAAGTAAGACAGGCGTGCAGTCGTATACGGCTCGAGCGGCCGTCGCGACGAGGCGAGTCACGTCGCCTGTGCGCTTACTGCATACCGATGAGGCAGAAGGTGCATTGCCTAGGCACGTCTCGCACTGTTCGGAACAGGCTGCCAGCTCGCGATAGTGTCTGCACATGGCCCATGGAACACCAGGGTTGCTTGATCTTTAGAACAGGTCGAGTAGTTCAAGTAGATCGGGTTCGTCAGATTTATTACATTTACGGTAAAACTCTCGGAGCTTATGATGCGATAGTGTTTTATAATTCACATCAGGATAACAATTATAATACTTGTCTTATTGTCATTCATCTAGATTTTGTCTGTATTATGCGCAGGCATGTCCGATTCATAACTAAATAAAATAGTTTGCCAAAAAACTATGTCCCTTTCTGCCTCTCAAATCCTTTTTGCTTTGTTATATTGGGTAAATATGCACGTTTACCCACTAAGAGATCGTGTTTGCTTGCTTTTACAAAATACTATCGTATAAGTGATGCATTGAATAAGCGATATCATATTTATCTTATGATAAAGAATCAAGAAACGGTTATACGTTTCTCAGACAACCCTAGCGTGAAAGGGTGAGTCCATTGTGTTGGATATCCGGTAGGCTCATCCACCGGACGTTTATAACGGACCGACACGCCGTCGGTGACCAAAAGCTCGCGAATGTCAAGCACGTATCGTAACAAATACAAACGACAGTAGCAATTTGAATTGACTCATACATTGCAAAAATACTGCAATGCCTTAAACGTACCGGAAATAAACTGATAACACAGAACGCGTACAAGTACATCCAGAACATACCTATGCCTATATACAGAAAGATTTTTATATTAGAGGTACACAAACTTTGAAGAATTATGCCCTTCATGTCTAAATCAGTAAGTTCAAAGATGTAAATTGGAAAATCTATCTTTCCTCACATATATTTTTATATTCACAAGTCGCGAGCATAACACTAAGTGCACAGTAGTATGATGTAATATGATCTTGTTGTTAGTAAATTATTCAAGGTGCGTAATGTTCTTCGGATATCATTAGTCAATCAGCTATCCTGTCGCCAGTCGGAAGTGAGCAGATGTAACGCAGTCACTTACGCATACTGAACTGAGCACGTCTCTTACGTATAACAGGCGACGGACCTGGCCTCTCATTTCAATTCGTTAAAAAGACATCTCGCATTAGGTTTATTCGAGGGACGTCTTCTAATAAAATCTACTTCCTTCCATTCAATTGGTCTACGTAATGGATACTTAAATCTCGTAACATGGATTCCTAAAATTTAATTAATAGGATCACGACTGTAATCCCCAAGTACGATAGACATCCTTTCAGATCTCCAGACGCTTAGATCCTTTGAAGATGTCTAGTGGGGGTAGTCAGAGGCACGTCCAAACATTATATTTGGCACATGCCCACATTTTACAGTAGTTAGCATTCCATACGTGACAGGTTGCAAGCCCATCGCGGCTTATAAGAATACTAACTGGTTTCCTCTCGATGTTTTCACTCACGAAGTCTTGAGCACGTGTTTTGATGCGCATATAAATTTTACGAACAGAAAAATCCATTGATGCACGCCGGGATTCGAACCAACGACCTTTAGATTGAAAGTCGAGGTACCTCCCACTCGGCCAACACGGCTTTTGTTCGGCAACATGGATTCCCTAATGATTATAACCCGAATGTTATACTCAATAGGAAGTATTACTAATTGATTGGTTTTTATTACCAATTCCCATTCCCTCCATAATCAAATCGTCAAAGATACATCAGACACATGCTTACGGGCAATAATTATATCACCGACTAACATTTGCTGACAAGGTATTAAGCACGCTATAAACAACGTTAAACGTTTCTTCGAAGCTAAAAAATAATTTATATAACACAATACCTTCAATATAACAAGGATCGCGTGTTCCCTAGAAGCCTTTACATAGTTAATTATGCGCATTATATAATTTATTCTCTGTAGCTAAACAAAAACTGACAACTCACGCCCCATCGAGCTCTTTTAAAGGAAGCTTGGCAGAGCACTGATAATTTTTGCACCCTTGAATGACAGCGTAATTGTAGTACTTACTCATGCTAAAAGAACCCAGGTTCATTATTCGCCATTTTTATTGCTTATATACTAGACTACCTGTATAGATATTCTTTCCATTATTATGTAAACGGGAATGCAGAATGTTCATATCAGAAGGTTTTTATGCGCTCGTTGATGGGATAAGATATAGCAACACGAACAAGTTTATTATTACCGTCACGAAATGGATTAGCAGCATTTAATTAAATAGGTATATCCTGACTCATACAAAAATCTTCTGTGAATTTCTGAAATCGTCTATCTATAGACAAATTTTACAGTAGAGACAAGCACAACTACTAAATTTTGTAGTACTTTGTATATAGAACAAAATAAGTCATTTTGAAATATTTACTGTTAGAAGTTGTGAGAAGTTCATGGACAAAATGTACAGAATTTATTGGCTTCATTATAAACTCCTGTCATTTTAAACTGTTTTGTCAGTGCAAGGGAATGCAGAATGTTTATATCAGAAGGTTTTAATACGCTCGTTGATGGGACCGGTCCTAAAAATAAGCCCTGCAATCTTCTATAGACGAGGAAGGGTTATAAACCATAGACGAGAACGCTAAGCATTGAAAGTTGTCTTTTGAATTATTGCAATAGTTGGCAATCTAGTATAATAACCATAACTAGTAGTTTTTGATATTCATTAAGAGAGGTGTTATTTAAGACGTGTATCACAAAAAAAAACAGAATTATTGAATCCAAAAATCTCTTTTACCTGCCTATAAGATTCAGGTAAGAGGGTAACATTCCTGTCGAATAAAAATATTACATTACGGGTATTTACGATTCCAGGATAACTCATAAAAATATTTATCACAAAATACTCGTAGGTACTAAATGTGTTTTCAACGTTATTTTTGTACTATTTTGATGTTATACAATTTTAAATAATTGACCATCAGTTACGTATGTTTATAGATTCATGATCAATTCTAAATAGATGACTGCCTGGAGTCTAATAAGTGTACCATTTTGTAACGGAAAGTCGATGCGTTGGCGCCAGAGGCTTCGCACAAACTGCGTGCGGTATACGCAATGCAGTGCATTGCATAACACAAACCAGTCACAACCGCGTGCAACCTTACCGATCCGCCTTACGTTGCACAAGTTAGTTCACGGTCAAATCGCAAGTTCAAAGTCAACAAAAACCCAACAATTGATTTTAAACTACATCAATAAAGTCGTTGAACCATAATATTACAAATCGGCTCGCTTCAAAGCTCAACCAATCTCTGTTTCTGATGTAATCTGCCGCTGATGACTCAAATATTGCCTCTAAATCGTCTAAACTATATTAAAGCCGAGTAAAAAGTGCAATTTTATTGTCTATCGAGTTTTTGATGTCTGACGAGCGTGGGAACACGATCGGGATGTTCGCGGTCGGATAACGATCGGAACGCAAAAAAGGGTTCGACATAATATCGAGCGAACCAGCCCGCGGGACCCGCAAAGATGGCGAAGACGACCCAAGGACGCGACACGTCGCTTCTCTCCTGCTGATATCATAGCTGCCCCACTATTTTTAGCAATCAAACCCGATGCTGAACCCGCTTCGTTGCCCGAACCATTTGCGAAAACCAGTATTACCACTGAAATGTACGGCGTCTTGCTAACGAGCCCGTAATTCCACGTTATTACTGTTGTAAACATAAACAACAGACTTTAGGCTCGGCAGGACAACGTTATTTTTATGCAAAATACTGTAATAATGATAATTGCGTGTGCGGTACACGACATTATTAAAACAATAAAAGTAACTCCGTAAACACAATGTAGACAACACTACGAAAAAGTTACCTTAATTTGTTTTTTGTTTGTAGCCATCCCATCCAATCGTAATTTGATACAACAGTAGATACCACCTGGTGGTGCTCTAGCTACATTAAGATTTTTTAAAGATTATTACGACAAAAAATGCAAAATATGAGGATAACAATAAATAACACTTAGTTACTATCGGCACTGCTACGTAAAAGATTAACTAGCTTAAAGTTTTTTTTACGGATCGATTCTTGTAATAGTTATGACGCTATAAACTTTGATATTAAAAATCCTCACAATAAACGATTATGTTTTATAAAAAAACTAAGTCGGAGCTATGCGTATCCATACAGCTCCAAATAATTTATCTGATTTCCTGTGGGACTGTAACTGGACGGCAATTTTAATACATTTTAATATTTTTTTTTATTATATCTGAATAGCAGAAACGATCTACTCTTGGTACCTAAACAAAAAATATAGCTACTTACAGACGTTGCGACCTTGAGACTATTGTACCATTATTTGCGGCCAAATTTATAATGATAATGTATTGCAACATCTTTACCAGCTGCTTTTACATATTTATTTAAGTACCTACCACTTAAGCATCGTGCTAGATACCTATCAAAACATAGATTGCTTACCAAAGCAATGATTATAAACATGGAGCTATAACTATAACTGATGTTTATAAACTAATCAAGCGGGCAGTATAGACTATCCGGGATAACTAACAACAAGGAAACTTGCTAACTGCAAGAAATACCGGCTCGACCTGTGCAAGTTGATAAAACTATTACAGCGACGCTCGCGCAATGCAAGTAGGAATGTAAAAAAGCAACATTTCACCCGCGTCTTTCTTCAACATTCTTGCAAGAATCTCGGGTCGTTTACGGTACCTACCGGTGGTACTTATACTTGAAGATACGGACTCGCGTACAATCCATAATATTATTCCTTGGAAGTAGTGACTGGCTACTGCCTAGATATCCTGCGCTAGGCCGATGAACCGCTGCACCTGCCGCCCCCAGCCTCAGCCCCGCTCTATTTTTTCACCGGCGACTTCCGCTGCACGGTTTTTGCCGACCTGACGATAACCTGCCCGATAACCGCGGACACGCCTCATTAGCGGAATTGCTCTCCGACTCGTAGCTTGCTGTTGATTCTCAAACACTCTTCTTCTCTTGCCGACCTCTATAAATACCTATGCCCATTTTGGATAACTAACTGACTGCACACTACATGAACGACTGTATTTAAATTTATAAATTGCGCTTTTCAAAGAGGGTTTATTAAATCAATACATATTGAAGCTCGTTGTGACTTGGTAAAAATGTTGAAAAATATGTTTTGACGATGAAAATATTAGCGTAAATTAAACCTCAAGTCATCACGCTCTCGCAAAAGTTGTATAACAATGTTTTCAAAACTACTTTTTGAGATTTTGATCCCAAAAGATGTACACCTATACCTATCTACTTAGATGAAAATAGTCCTACTCGATAGATTGCAACCGAGACTGGAGAGCGCGAAACATCCACTTTGATTGGTTTGTTTAAATAGTATTCGTTTATTATATTTTCGTTTCTGGATGACTGTACTTTGCTCGGTATTTCATTGCCTGAAAACACGGATAAAACGACATTTTCTAAAAATGAAACCTAGCTAGATCGATTTATCGCCCCCGACAACCCTCGCATACTAGATTTCATGAAAATCGTTGAAGCCGTTTCCGAGATTCAGATAATAATATATATTTAAACAATAATAATAATTGTTCGTTTGAAGTTTTAAGGTATTAGATATTATTAACTAGAGATATTTTTTGTGATTGATTCTTTAATGATAGTAAGTGCATATTAGAAAAAAAACGAAATACCATTCCTAGTTTGGCGATCATGAGTAAGTAGTGGAATGCAGTAAGTAGTAGTTTTTATCAGGTCCCATATGAGAGTAGAATGCATGGCACGACGTATTGTTCTACGTCCGCCGTTCCTGACCACTTGAGTCAACACACGCGAAACCACAACGCACTACCATCATTGAGATTAGTCCACAATGGTATAGATATATAATTGAATGAAAAAAAACTTTAAAGTTACAGTTACAACGGTGAAGGAAAACATCGTGAGGAAACCAGTTAGTGTGCTTATAAGCGGCGATGGGCTTGCAATCGGTCACGTATGGAATGACTACTACTGCAAAATAATTCACTAACTACAATGAGTGCAAAATGAGGGCATGTGCCAATTATAATGTTTATAAGATATCTTCAACGGATCTAAGCGTTTGAAGATCTGAGAGGATGTCTACCGTACTTGGGGATTACAGTCGTGATCCTTTTTTTTAGTATACTATGTTTTTTTTAAGCAAATTTTGATTACTCTGGTTGATTAACCTTATTGTCCATTGTTCTCTAACTTATTGATATAAAAATTTACTCATCATTCCGTTTATGCTTGTCATGCAAAAAGCTAACTCTCCATCATTACAACATTGTGGTATTACGCATATACATTTTAAGCTTTAAAAATCTTGATAGTTTTTTTTCTGATTCTTTTGCTGCAACAGAATATGAACTTGAACATTGTAAAATCGCCTTTAGAATGCGCCATCCGATGTCGTAACCTTTGTTGATACACGCTTAACTTAAACGGAATTATACGATGTTTTATTGCTTGTAACATTGTGTTGAACGTTTTCTTTATTTTTATGTTTTAATAAGGTGCTGGGCTTTACACGTATGTTTTGGATCGTAAAATAATCCTACGAAAGCTTATACGAGTAGGTCCAATGATTCTAGTCATAACACAATTTCCCCATTATTTTCTGGTTTTATGTGTACAGGATGCGTACATGGCTAAGATTTTTTTTTAAACTAATGGCACAGATGTACAAGTATTTAAACTACTCAAGAATACTAACGAAGTACGATACTAATTGACTCTAATATAAATATACCTATTTTATTATGGTGCAATAGATTGGTTTAGGTATGATGGGAGTCAGGTGTCATTTATCTTTAACAAAAATGAAAATATTTAAGAGAAAGCTTCAAAGATTTATATTTATTCAACTGAAATCTGTATCTAAAAGTGATAAAAACCTCATTATATTTATGAAATAACGAGATCTTTAAACAACTATTACAGAGATTAAAAAACCATGTGAATAAAAAACAGCCCACTTTTGTATAATTAAGCTAGAGTTCATTCTACCCCAAGTTTTTATTTTATAACTTTATAGGCATTTCTATATTACCTAGCTATCATTTAAGTATAATAGTACTAATATAGGCTGCGGGTAAAACTAATCTGACTACGAATGTACAGGCGTATAATGACTATTAAGGTATCGCTAAACACATAAACACGCTCGTAACTTGAAAAGAAAAGACAAGAAAAATAATAATAAATATTTTTCTAGACATCTGAAAGATACTCGTTAAATGGGGTGATGCAGGTGGAGCCTAAGCGTTTGTCATGAATGGTATGAACGGTTACTTGTGAATGTCGCCGAAAGATGTGAGGTCGCCACTTGGGAATTAAGGTCTAGCTAGAGTTTAGATGACCTAATTCTTATTTCAAGACTGAGTTGAGAGAGATACTAGATAGTATAACATTGATTGACCTAAGTTCTTGCGTCAGTACTCGTAGGTACTTCTAATCTTTAGATTCAAGATACCAAATGTGTTAAAGAAAGGTCTTACAAACATAAATAACACTTATTTAATTTATTAGCTCTTGTTGAGCTTCGCATATTATTTTTACGCGAAAGTCTGCAAGCTTCTTACTTAAGTAGGTACTGCAATAAATACACAAGGAAAGAAGGTAGTTTTAACGGTACGGATTATTATTTTCCGGAATATTCTTCAATTGACAAAAACCTTTTTTGTTATTTTAATTTTAATAGACTTTGATTAGCCAGGTAATATTATATAAAAAACCGGCCAAGTGCGAATCGGACTCGCGCACGAATGGTTCCGTACCATCACTACATAGTATAAAGCAAAGTCGCTTTCCGCTTCCCGCGTCTGTATGTATGTATGTATGTATGTTTGCTTATATCTTTAAAACTACACAACGGATTTTGATGCGGTTTTTTTTAATAGATAGAGTGATTTAGGAGGAAGTTTTATATGTATAATAACATGCTACCCGTGCGCAGCCGGGGCGGGTCGCTAGTTATCTATAAACGGCAAAAAAGCCCAACTTAAATATTTATTTTATTCTGTTTTTAGTATCTGTTGTTATAGCGGCAACAGAAATGCATCATCTATAAAAATGACAACTGTCTAGCTATCACGGTTCATGAGATACAGCCCTGTGACAGACAGACGGACAGACGGACAGACGGACAGCGAAGTCTTAGTAATAAGGTCCCGTTTTTACCCTTTGGGTACGTAACCCTGAAAAAGAGCAGGAGCTGAAAACTAAATTGTAGTAATAGAAAAGTATTTAGTAAGGGCGATGGTGCGGTAAAGCAGGCATTGTACTCTAATGAAAGCTGAACAATGAAGGTCGTAGACCCTTAGGTCACAACAGCTACCATGCTACATGTGCCGCTATAAATAGCTAAAACAACCTTTATTACAAGGGAAGAAGAGGCCATTTCTAGTTTGCTATTGAATGGCATGTAGTCGCCGTGTGCCCATGTCTCCTGCTTTCTTTGCATTCAAGACTATTTTTGTTCTGTCTGTTGCCTGTTCGTAATTAAAAACAAGGTAAAAAGGTTGTTATTTCATATGAATAAAGTTCAATTTGGACTGCAGATTTTTATATTGCCATGCCGTATTTCATTCAACGATTTAACATTTTATATGTGAACTGTAATTATCTTCCTGAAAATTCTTATTGGTACTTTTATTTTATTATAATATACTTTACATACTTGTTCTTTTATGGACTAGAAAGCTTAAGATCTTATCGTTTTATTTGTCTTACGATTAACCTACATTTTAGTAAGAACATAATATTTGTCACGTGACAATAACTCGTTCCAGATTTGGCTTCCAAGCTATGACGTAAACCGCTAACTTGCAATTTATGATAATCCTATGGCTAATATACAAATTGGTCTACACTGAAGATATTAAAAAATCAAATAAAAATTAACATACCTGCGACAGGACCGAGGGTGGCTGCGAACAGCAGGAGGCAGGTTGCTAAAACGATCTGCATGGTTGCGCGTAGTTCGGGATAGATGAGATCACGGACACAGGAGTGCGCACTAACACGGGACACTCTGGCACTGAGCGCGCGCAGCCCGGGACCCCCCCTTATAACAGACGTGTCCCGCGCGTACCACTTGCAGGAACCGCTATAGCGACTCCACACTCTAGCACTGAGCTCATCGCTTCCTACGAAGAAAGCCATCTAACTGGAGCAAACAAACCCAGCGATGTGTTGTACGCAGGGGAATAGTTCGCTCTTATCGTCGTGGTGTGCCGTCAGTCGCGGACGTCCGGCGGCGGGCGGACGATCGGCGCCCGCGCTCTCGACACGGGAGTTATCTCAGCAAATCGTAACGCACAATCGTTTGCTCTCAATTTGTTCTTGTTGCGGTCGAACGCGAACTCTTCGCTTGTCCAAAAGATTGTCTACATTGTTGTCTTTTTTCGGCTGACGATAATTCGGTCGATTTTATATAAATACTAGCTGTCCCGACAGACGTTGTCCTGTAAAATGTCAATAATCCCACAGAAAAAAGCACTTTCCGTTTTTCCCGATCTTTACGCCATCCCTATCATTTAGGGGTATGAAAAATAGATAGTAGCTGATTCTCAGACCTACTGAACATGCATATAAAATTTGGTAAAAATCGGTAAAGCCGTTTCGGAGGAGTAAGGTAACTAACATTGTGACACGAGAATTTTATATATAAGAAGTATTCTCACTTGTTTGTTTTATTTGTAAGTAGGTAGGTACCTAGGTAACCACCATAAATTCTGTGTCTTCTGTTTATGTTGTGCTGTGTCAAAATAAACTCTATTTCATTTCATTTCATTCATTTCACCTATACGAGTCTATGAAATGCACTAAAATCCATATTACAGACATCTTTAAATTAACAGGGCAACTCAATTAGTTCAGCTCATTTGACTGAATAACCCCGCAGCATGATACTTTTTTAGAGCTCGTACATCCATGAACTGAACATTCAATTATTACAACTTTATAGTGACGCCTGGCTTATAACCAAGTTCAATATTTTCAAAGTATTCAAACATCGAAGTTAGTTCTAGTATCAATCAATTTGATTTACATTTTGAAGTACAAAGACATCTGAAACCGGCAAAGCTAAAAAGATCATTTCTTAGGTATTTATATACCTAAATACCTATTTCGAAGGTATTTAAAGTACGAGAAAGTACCAACTTACATTATTTTACTAGCCCCATAATAACTTGTAATGCCACTAAATACATAACAATAAAAGTGAATTCTCATTTAAAAACATTAATATTATATACTTGTACTTTATTATGCAATATCCAAGAAATGCTTAATAAAAACTGTTGCATTAAAAAGCTATAAAGTTGATACGAGACATTCATTGGTTGTTTATTCATTTCGAGTTGGCGAGATAAACTTCCATACAAAAGACATCAACGCGCTCATTCGCGTGTCATTGCAATCGACGACAAAGTTATTTCTTGTTTTCTCAAGTCTATGGCCGCGGTCACTCGAATAGAGCGTTACGACCATAAAATAAAAAAACCGGTCAAGTGCGTGTCGGACTCGCGCACGAAGGGTTCTGTACCATTATCTATAAAAACGGCAAAAAAAAAATACATTTTGTTGTATGGGAGCCTCCCTTAAATATTTATTTTATTCTTTTTTTTTGTATTTTTTTATTAGAGCAGCAACATAAATACGTAATCTGTGAAAATATCAACTATCTAGCTATCACGGTTCATTAGATACAGCCCTGTGACAGACAGAAGGATGGACAGACGGACAGCGAAGTCTTAGTAATAGGGTCCCGTTTTTACCCTTTGGGTACGGAACCCTAAAAACAGTGTGAAAAAGCATCTCAGAAGCTCCCTTTATGCAACGCAGAATTCGTATGTGTTGTTGGCCGATCATGGCATAGAAGTTAATAGGCCAAACATAAGTCGTGGCTGAACAGCTGTTAGAACAGATAATTTACGGTAGGTTCAAAGCATGGACAACACTTCAAAGCATGGAAGCGCTCACAATCACGTAGCCACACGAAACCAGACACAATTGCGGTAAACACTATCATCACACGACTTCGGGTTTTACTATGCCTTAGGATATAAAGCAATCTGTCATATTATTAACTTTCATATTCAATTTGTCATGTTTGTCGGAATCTTGGCAAATTGAATACATGAATGGTAATGATAATTTATAATAATTTGGTGTAATGACATAAAATCTTTTAAAAATGTTAAGTTTTGCTTGTTGGAAACCTACCAATTGCCTTCATCGAAAACTTGGCCACACGTTAAAAGTTGGGGCTTTTAGTAGTTTGTTTGCGCAGTTTTCCTCCTCCTGACCGCTGCACAATAAATAGTGGGCCATTTTTCCTGGAACTATTGATTCAGCTTAATCTAATCATAAAATATACTAATTTTCGTACTGCAAAATCTTAATTTGACTCTTGTCCGGTTTCACCCTACTCAATCTACGGACGACTGAATAATTCCTAGGTATAAATCTTAACTGTTCAAGGAAGGTAAGGCTTGTGTTAAAAAAAAGTACAACAAACACTTAGATATTTATATGAACCTGAAAATTATTCTTCTTTTTCCGATGAACTTAGTCATAAAACGAGTAACTTTCATGTATTTTTAAAAATAAAATATAAATAAATGGAAAAATAAAAGGAACACGACTGTAATCCCCAAATACGGTAGACATCCTTTCAGATCTCCAGACGCTTAGATCCTTTGAAGATGTCTAGTGGGGGTAGTCAGAGGCACGTCCAAACATTATATTTAGCACATGCCCACATTCTGCAGTAGTTAGCATTCCATACGTGACAGGTTGCAAGCCCATCGCCGCTATATATATATTTTTTTTTATTTTGATGCTATTCTGGTTTTGATAAACTGCGACTCACTAAATTACTCTGAGCTCTCTCAGATAAAAATTAGCGAAGTTCTTAGGTTCTTCATAAAATCCCATCAAAAGACTACGCATACATACACTAAACATAAAATTTGTACATTACATCTTTGCTTAAAATAAAAGCACTCTTTTGAGAGCTTTGATGAGGCACTTTAAAGCCGCCGCCACACCACCGTCGCTTAAGGGGCTCCCAGTCGCTGATTGCTCTTTTTCGAAACGAAAAAAGAAATACTTCTGAACAAGCCACATCTCCTATTTTTATAAGTATATTACTTCAGGTTCCTACCTAGATTTCTATTAATCTGAAAACATAATAGCAGAAACTTTTCACGATAAAGATATTATTTCAAAATGATACGTTTTAGAATTTATGATCGAAATATTTTATATACCTACTATTAAAATCAACTTGTGATTTATTGTTAAAGATAGGTAATATGTAGATCTAGATTTCTATTAGAATAGATTTTTGATAAGTAATTATACATAATTTATATCATTAATTTATTCGAAAAGCTAAGGCGGACCACGCGCCGACGTGTGTTTGTCGTCATTGCAGCGGTCGGTAGGATTATTTATCGAAGTGATTAAAGATGGGTACATCTTTATTCACATATACTATACATTATAAAATAGGAGATGTGGCTTGTTCACAAGTATTTCTTTTTTCGTTTCGAACAAAAACAATCGTCGACTGGGAGCGCCTTAAACATGTTGCTTTCAAAGTCACGTTAATTGGAGGGACGCTATTTGCTTTGCACGCTATGCGTCCTCCAGCTTCCTAACCACAGAGCACAGAAAACAGTCGGAACTTTCGATAAGTCGGTACTAATAAAAACCTAAGATTTTTTTGAATACTCTTCAGTTCATAGATATTTATTCTCAAAAAAGATTTAAAAAATCACTTACATGAGAATTTGGTTACAACAGTTCCTAAATATAAAATAAGAGTAAAAAGTAAAGTGTAATAAAAAGTAAAAATTAAAAAGCACCTAGCTATATAAATGTGGCTTGCACCTAATCAAATTAAAAGTAATTTTCAAAAATATGATGTGACAATTTCTTTTGAAATGTAGTTAGTGATTCGATTCGACTCTTAAATCTAGAGTACCAATTCAAATTATTTGATAGTACCTATGCTGTTTTTTTTTTCCCGATTTCCATATAATGCAAGAACAGCGATATATTATACGAGTACATTCACATTTAGGTAACACTATTTATACTAAACTGGAATTCTGAGAAACTCCACATAATTATAAGACAAATTCCACGCCCATTTGCCGCGTCCTCTAAAGAGTCCTCAATTCTTTGTTCCAAGCCCAACATGAGTATATGCCTTACACATTACACACATAACACAATAGCGTTTCACACATATTTACAACAATGAATAGACCCTTCGCATCGACCAAAGAACGCTTACATAAATATTTTTATTAGCACCGCATCACATTGGAATTCGCAATACAAGATACAGCACTTAAAATGAACCATGCAAAAGTTGAATTACTCTAGAGCCTGCAGTAACGTTTCACGTTTCTTTTTAATCGCATTCAACCGATACCTATCAGTATTGTTTTACATCCGATGAGTTACGTCCAAGAGAGATGCGGTTCGATAAAATAAAATTCATGGTTTATTTTCATAAAAAGTCAAAGTATTACTTTAATAGCTGCAAAAGGAGAAAAAGCGTAGAGATTCGAACGATACAAACATTTTCTTTTTTATCTGAAGATGTTAGTCCGCTTCGGGGAGCTTTTAATTGAACGGGTGCATGACTCCGATGTTTTGAATAATAGCGATAATAGGACCGCACATGCCGCTTCAGCATGCGCCGGCGCCGATGCCGCTCAAACATAACTATTACCCAATACGCCAATCATTTCGCAACTCGGCATTTACGGGTACTTACAACTAATGTTTTTTAGAACATTCTAATGTTATTTACGTTAAACCATTCCTTTGATGTTTGAATGAGCATGTTATGCTGCATGGGCAAGAGAATTCTGTGGAACTGTTTGAAAAACCTTCACCTGTCTCCAAGGGATACATATAACGGCATTAGCGGTATCTGAGGAAAAAACCGCTTAGGTGGGTATGTACAAGTATGTAAGTATGTGCTACTTAACTGTACAAAATCAATTCATTTGTGCATTTTAATTTAAACTAGATAAACGCTTGGGAGCTTATGTAAGACTTTCACAACAACGTGTGTGTGATTTTCTTAAAATACTTATAGCATATTTTTGAATCGTCTAAGTGATGTAGCCTGTTATGCAGGTTCTCAACGAGTATGTTTATTATCCGGTAGGTAGATAATAAAATGCAATCATAATATGCACCAGCAAATCTAATGAAAATGTCAGAACTTTTAAATTTTTACGAGTCCTGAGAATCAGGCAGCTTTCATCGTAAACAAGTAAGCGCATATTTTTTTTATTTGTTTATATTATTTCCCTTCGTAACATAAAATACTAGATTCGGATCAAATTATTTTATTATAACATGTACAATTTATTGATCGAGCGAGCAAACCGTATCATCTTGAATGAATCGGAGTTTGTATGTACCTATATATGTGTGTTTGTCCGAACATAACTGAAGAATCGTTGATCCGATCTGCGACAAAAAAATCGAAAGATGTTTTTTTTTTTTTTAATAATCAAATTTGTCA
This sequence comes from Hydriomena furcata, assembly GCA_912999785.1. NCBI lineage: Eukaryota > Metazoa > Arthropoda > Insecta > Lepidoptera > Geometridae > Hydriomena > Hydriomena furcata. Next base: position 11,686,565 of record OU538824.1, read on the forward strand.
AATAGAGTTTGATAAAAAGCTTTGTGTATACATTACAAAATGATTTTATGTTCGTTCCATGTTTTATAGTTTTTGAGTTAAAGGACAAAAAATATTTAAAAAAAACTAATATAACATTTGTTATGAGTTTCAATGACTTCGTAGTTCAGGTAAGATTAGAAATGATTACCATAATAAAAACAAATGTTGTTTGTTATGTACATTATATCTACTTATATAAAAACAAACAGGAAAACATCATAAAAACGGGCACGCTCTAGAATAAAAATATTATAGAGTTAGTATTCTATAAACGGCGATCCTATGTTTAATCTCTGTGAGGGTTTTGGTTTAATGTTGTTGGTAAATGGAGGCCTTTGCCCTGCAGTGGGACGAACTATGCAGGCTAGGAATAATAATAATAAATTACCTACCTACTTGCTGAACCGAACTTTGCGAGCCTAATAGTTCTCTAGTTTCTTGTTGGATACGATTATAAGACGTATTTTATAAAAACTTTTATAAAAACTACGACTATATTAGCATAGGCCACTGCGCGGACATCGCATATTATTAAATTTAAATGTTTATTACGAAACCGTAGAGTTGGCAGCGGTCCACCATTGTCTCCATCGCCATGGGAAACTACAGTAATTATTCTAATGCTTCGTAAGCTGTTGTGTAATGCGTGCACCCTCGGTGGTCGCCTCCGCTTACCACGATTACGATAAAAACGCACCTCGCTGTCGCCGTAATGCCCCTTTTAAAAATAACCGCGTAATAGTCAAGTCGACCGCAATAGCAATGGACAGCAAAATAAAATAATTACGCGTGCAGTGTGCAGTCCGCCGACTCCTGAATAACATTTGGAATATTGCATGGTCATTACGCGAGATGCGGGACGCGTTTTGGCATTTACATAGAGCATCTATTTAAATACACTGCCCTAGCCATTATAAAGTTAACTGCCCTAATGGCTACCAAGTCCACTACTGTGCGGCTTATACATTGTCATTTACATGTGGGGTTTACGAGTTTACTCATTAAATTGTGTAACCTTCGAGGTAATGCTTATTACACTGAGCTTTACAACCTGATAACCTTTCGGTTGTTCGAGCATGGGCCGATTTTTCAATCATCAGACAAGTGCAAACTGTGGAATATAATATAAGTATAATTTACTAGCTGTCCCGACAGACGTTGTCCTGTCAAATTTCAATAATCCCACAGAAAAAAGCACTTTTACTTTTTTCCGAACTTTACACCTTATCACTAGGGGTATAAAAAATACCCTACGACCTATTCTCATACCTACCAAATATACAGAAAAATAATCATAACAATCGGTCAAGCTGTTTCGGAGGAGTTTGGTTACAAACACTGTGACACGAGAATTTTATTTATTAGAAGATATAAACTTTGTCACAATAACCAAGCTTTAAATATGAAGTAAGAAGTAGGTCTAAAGTAGTGATATTGTCATATTTATTCAACAGTTAACCCTTATCTGATTATTGTAATTTTTTTTGAGTCGTTAACTTAACTGTTTTTTTACAGTGTCTTTCTTAGATAAACTCCAAAAATATTACCCTTAGGTTTGTAACACACATTAAAAAAATACAAATCTGTTCAAGAGAATTGCATTACTAAACTCGAAAATATCATTGGAATGCGCTCTACCTACATAAAATAAAATAAAAAACCTGGTTCAGCGTCGCGTGATATAGAATAATCTCGTATGTAGAGTCTCTGTACAAGACTATTCCAGAATACACAACACAACCTGGAGCGTGGATATCAAAGCTTATAAAGTTAATGTACCCTTATGTTCAAGCCTAACAATGTACTGATTATCTTTTATATCGGCGTTGACTATTTATTTGCTGTTTCTTAAATTATCGTCAAACAAGCTTCTCTTAATTAAGCTCGCTGTCCTGTTTATATGAGTTTAGGCTATAGCTTATCTACATCATTTCATCTTACTTTTGCACGAGCCTTTTAAGGAAATTAAAACAGAGATAATAAAAAAGCTTCCTCGATTGCTAAAGAAAATTCCTTTTAGCCATTTATTGCTGCAGATAACCTAATCAAGAATGACCGAAATTAATATTTTTATTCATTAGTTTGGTACTATATACAGTTACTACGGAAAAAACTGTTCTTACTAAAGCTATATATATAATAATGAGATAGGTACAATCGTGACCATACTATATAAAGCATGTTCAAATGTTTAATATCGTTGTATTTTTACTTGACAATGCTTGTGAGGAATCCAAAGCCTCCCACCTTAAAAATAAAATAAAACATTTTTGTTCCATTACACATAAAGTCCATTGACTTTTTATAACAATCTGCATTCATTTTATAGAAAATATATAATATGTAATAAAACATCGTATCTTTGAAAGAGAAAATAAAACAAGATTTTGTAATGCTGGAACCATCCGCCCAGAAAGCACACGTTATTGAATGCAACATTAAACAGAGTTCTCTCTAGCACAAACGCTATAGCAAATTGAGCAGTCAATAGTTATGGTCGCGATCACTAACTTAAAACAAACTCAAGCTCATTGCCATTGTCAATATTACGAGCTACATTGCTTAACTGCTTATTATTAAGACGTAAAATTTTCCCTAATATTTTTTATCATCACCATTTTATCTCATGGTAAATTACTGAACATAAATCTATGCACAAAACCTCATGGCCCGCTACTATATTGGAATTTACGGACCTTTGGATCATGAGATGGGGACGATTCCCACTCCGCTGCCCGACTCGTGTTTCGTGACCATCGTTCCATAATGCCCCTCCTTATTCAAAGGAATTCCTTTTACAAAATTGATATAACTATAATCATCCATCGACTTTTGGATAAAATGAATCCTTCGTGATAATGCATTTGCACACACATCCGCAGTCGTGAGTGAGGAGGGATTTTAATAGGCGAACTGAGATAAGGCTTCAGAATAATATGAGCGAGTATCCACCTACCTGGTTGTCTTTATGTCAAACGTGAGAAGGCGCGAGTATATTGTGTTTTTTACAATTTCCTACGGTGGCAGTAGGTAGATTGGTTTTAATTTACCCACTTTTACACAGTGCTTATTTCCACTTATTTCCTTCGCATGTCGCACTTCTAGGTATTACATTTTTGACAAATTGTTACAGAGTAAGCCGTTTAAAAAATTGTTCAGTTAATCCAAAAAAACGTAAAGTTTTTTTTCTCGTTGAGATGATGAAAAGTTGAACGAACCAAAAGCTCAATTACCCCTTTTTTGTCTTTTGCCAGCATTTAATACCATGTTTGACACACCGTAAAATTTACAGAACGAATCGACACTACACTCTTGTTGGTTGTTGCAAGTTTTTCTGAACATTTTTTATCTCGCATCTTTAAATAAACTATCTCGATATTATTTTCAGATTATATCCCATATTTATCCTGTTAAAATGATTGAAGCAGAACCGAATTCCGTTATCGATAAATGATGTGATTGATCAGTGATCTCAAAATGTTAAAGCGTAATCTGATTTTCGATAAAACTCATTTTAAGAGGAACTTGATTGATATCGTCGAGCATGCGGCGTCTTTCTTCCGTAACTCATGGCGAATCAGCATGTTGTACCGGTTTGAGGTGCAATTTGAGTTTTTTGGCCCGACACGAGACGTGAGTGTCGCGAGACCAGACGCTATCTGCAACGCCGTGTCTCATTTACATATTGCACGCGGCCTGACTGCGATCTTAGCTTTTCAAGTCGTCATATTGTGAGGGCACTGCTTTAAACTGTAAAATATGCACCTAAGATGAACAAAGATATATTTAAATATGCAGCAAACCAATATTGAATAAAAATAATTTCTAACTTTAAATAGAATTTGCAAAATTATCCGCTCCCTGCTTTATAAAATTTCCAAAAGGAATTTTACTGTACTTGAGAGCAGTAACGTAAATAACGTTACTGCTCTCAAGTACAGTAAAATAGCTCGTGCAGGCAGCATACCAGCAGATGCTAACATATTTGATCTCGAGATAAGGATAGGCAGACAGCGTTATTGATTTGTTTCGTCGCGTGTACGCTACGTCAACGTTTATGTGTATAAGTAATTACCGAGGGTAGCAGGGTCGCAGCAGACGCTACTCTAGGTTTCGGTTCAGGGCTTCCCGTTACAGATAATTGGCGGTGTAGCTCACCGGCAAAGGTGTCAGGATGCGTTGTACCGCTCCTATATAATTTCCACGATGAAGCTCCGACCGACAACCCCTCATCGTGAATATGTTAAGCGAAATCACTATCTTCAGCACTCGCAATCTGCACCACTAATAAATTCTCCATGGTACGTTATCCGCACAATCAATTTTACCCTGTGTTTTTATTAACCGCTACTAAATACAATTGATGATATTCAATAAGATTTTTATCGTATTTAACCGAGGTAACGACATCCTAATTTCGTAAAGCCTTATATTATTAATTAAGCTAGGCTACTAGACGAAAGACAATGACAACAGTAATAAAAATAAGAATAATCAATTTATTAGTAAAAAATATTATACGTCAGACGAGTATATAGATGCGCTATTTATAAACGATACATGTATTTACTCTTATGTATGTGAAAGGTTTACATCAATCAGTCAACTGAATCTTCCTAGTATTTAAACTGTTCGGAATCAACATATTATTAAATGTAAAAAGTGTTGTAACACAACGTGAGGGTTAGATCATTACCATTAGTCAGTGTTGGTGGTCATGCATGGTCGACTAAGAGCAGGTTCAATGCTTTAATGGTGAAAATGAGTTTATCGGTGAGAAGCAATATAAAAATTAAAGTCTTGTCTTGATCTTAAGAAATAACTGTGAGAAAACTATTCATCCTCATTGGAGAATTTCTCAGGAAACAATTACTAATGTGCTGTATCATAATTCATAACACGGATGTGGTTTTGTAAAAACGGTAATGTTGCTTTACTTTCTGCATTCCTACAATAATTGCATTTCCATACATTGATAACACGTTACGTGTTTGATTATGGAGGTGCCATATCCTTCTCACAGGTTCAAGGTTGGGAACGTGATTTAGAAATATCGTAAATCCAATCTCAATGGCTCATCTGTGGCGCTCATCGCTTTCTCACGATCTAAGTTCATCTGAAATTTGTCATTCTTATTCGTTCAATCATAAGATTGGTTTTCCCGAACCTCAATTGAAAATTGGTGTAAATATGCTCTCAGTTTTTTTTTGTTTAAGAGCTATGTTTAGCAACCAGTTGTGCGGTTCTTTGTTATCCGTATTTACTCTGTCAATGTTGACACCAGACTCACCTTGTTTGAATGCTGCATTCAGAGTATTTTTATTGGCTTCGATCGCAGGAAACGTGGATATGTCCCTATTATTGATCTTTTGGAGTGCTTTTTGGTAGAGTAGTATTATAGATTTATTTTCGTCTGGGTTTCTGTATTCTACGTTGAAGTTTTAACTGTTTACATGATGAATGTTTTACGCTTTGAAGGTAAAATACTGGCAGGAATGATGACAAGGCTGCGTAGGAGTTTACACGGGCGTTGCTACGCAGAACCGTACAAACTCTATTACACAATTATTGTTTGCTTCGCAACGCTTCCGGATTCTCTGTAGAATTGCTTTCACACAACGCTTTGCGACGGACATGTTCAGCACATATCTTCCTCGTATGCTGCCATTAATCGTCCGCTCCATTGCAGTTTCACACGCGCTAGTCATAAATTCCCGTCGTAAACTTTTACATCACGTGATTAATTTTAGTTGTGAATCGATAGCGGTCAAGAATAAAACACCAGTTTCCGCAAGTGATGCGTGAACACACTCTCATGCGATGATGTGCATGTTCAGATCGCATCTTGACTTATTATATTATACAGGGATAATAATATCAGCGCTGCAATTAAACTACAACTGCGGACCTTCCGGGAAACGGAGCGAGTTCCCGACTCGCTCGCCTACACCCCGCAACCCCGCCCTAACTCCGCTAACCCATTACTCTTAAATATACATTCTGAAGCCTAGGGTTTTAAAATGTCAAGTCAAGACGCTAATTTAATATAATGAGTTTTGTTTAATCGAACGCTTTAGGTACACATTGTTGCATTCTATATAGCTAGGCCACTAATTTTAAGACATCTCGTTATTCTTAGGTGGATAACCTAAGTAGGTTATTTACCCACGAATGAATAACGTGAATAACGAACAATAAATCAAAGAATGAACAACGATGAATCCTTTGCATCTGTAAGCTGCTTAGCTGTTTAAAAAAAACTCTCTCTGACTTAAATATCCGAGGATATCCTATTGAAAAATACTCATTATTTAGCACTCTAAGCTTTATAGCAAGATGCAATTTTGAAAGACTGCAAGGAAAGTGTTCACAAAACCTAAGCGGTCATAAATAATGCGAGGTGAACATAGCAAGCTAATGAATTATGATGGCAGAAAGTGCAATTCTCGGGCGGCGCTAAAAGCAGCGCTCTACCCGCGGGCAATGTACGCAGCGCGGCCGCTTCTGCACTCTGCGCCGACCAAGCCTCTCTCGTGCGAATAGTTCACGCTCTGCCTCTTGCCTTGCGTTGCATCATTGTATCTAATAGATTGGAGTCAACGACACCCGTGAAGCGGCGACGCCGACGCGGCGACAGACGTCGATTCATAGCTCACTCCATTGAATTTGAGCCGTGATCACAAACCTCGATGAATCATTGTCGATGTTGCGTCGTATGGCAATTCACCCAGTGCAGCTAATGGACGCTAATATTATAATTTAAGTCCGTAAATATGAGCAAAGTTTAAGATGCAAAGAAGCGAGCCATGCGCCAAGGCCGCCCGGTCCTCGCTATTATGTAAATAATGCACTCCGCACGGTGCCCTCTGTGGCACTCGCCGACCCTCCATTACCTGCTCATCCTCTCGACCTCTAACCGCAGCCACCTAACTCTGTTTTTAATTTGAACTATTTTAATAAATTCCCGGGCTCAGGCTTTGATTTTATATTTTTTGATGCTCACGATAATCGTGCACAACGTCATTACATCACAATACTAGAATCGTTTTATTATATGATTGTGTTGTAGTTGTAGTCCATTGCAGGGTTGAGCCGGTGGCGGCGGGCGGCGGCGTCCGCGCGGGGCTCGCTGTGTTGTTTATCGCGGTTTTATCAATACCGGTGCCGTAGTACCTACGACTGAACACGATTTTCGTGAATTCGACTGTATAGATTGTATTAAATTAACTTTTCTTCAATGAGTCTCAGTACAAACAAACATTTACGTTAACCACGAACCCTATTGTTTGGTAAAAGCAATATTTACAACGGTTAAAATACAGTTAACAACCCATTACGGTTTGTTTAGTCCAACGAGAGACTACTTAGTTATAATATATAATATTTCACCATACATAGGTATTCCTGAAATACAGAGCCAACATAGGTGTGCAGGGCCTATTGCAAAGTATTGCTAATATAAAAGGAATTCAATGGTCCTCTTCGTCAAGGTAGGTATGTGTTACCGAAGCATAACCTACTTATGCTTCGGTAACACATACCTACTCGTACTTTTCATTACTGTTGACTCATGACTCAACTTTAATAAAGGGTCGTTCAAAAACAAGTTGATAGTTGACGTCGTTCAAATGTCCGCTGCGTCTTTGTTTAGTGGCACGTATTCTGAAGGTTCAATTTCTGATGGGCGATGAAGAAGTACCGTACCAATGAGACCTGGTGAAACCAGACCAGAATACACATCAAAAAGTAACTTTTATTCGGGATGCATTTGATGCTGGTTTATCTCGTGTAGATTGGTATCGCCCTAAATCTGATAACTTTGCTTGTTATAACCATTCATCCAAAAATGGGCAGGACGGTTGTGGCGAGGATAAGAATGACGTAATGCGCGTTTATCGAACTGGGCACCGATTTATAAAAAAAACTTTGTTCACGTTTTTCAAAGCTATGCTAAACCTTTCATGGTGATTTGACATGTTGCTTTAACAACATGGCCGCTATAATCTATCAACTGCGAGCGTCCATATTAACCTAAAGACCATATAGAATAGATTATATCCCTATATATCTCAAATTAAAGAATTATCTTTAAAATAGCGACTTAGAATGCAACATACAATCAAGTAGCAACATTTTATATTACTGCAAAGTTTTCTGTAGGTAATGCCTGGTCCAATTTCATGGAAATGTTATTTTCTGTTATGTTACAAAATCAGTACAGCCAAGAAAGTAAGATTTAAAAAAAAAAACCTAAATAATCGCCAAAAATATGTATAAAAAAAAATATCAACCGAACTTGAAAGTCCAAAAATGAAGAAATATATAGTATCTAGGTAGTAATAAAAGACTTTGATTATTTAGAGGATCCTCCATAGGTTTAACTTCTATAAGTACCTAGAACAAAAATGATAAAGGTAAGGTCAAGGACATCCATACTAAGAATACAGAACATACTTTGTCGTGAGAGTCTGAAGACACAATCCAGGCTAAAAGAACTGTGAAAATAATAAATACCCTTGCAAGAAAGTGTTCTTGTGGCTAATGGTGGCTGCATTCCGATTGTGAGGAGTGTCGCCAGAGAGCCGTCGTGTCATTGAACCGTCTTGTGGCGAATTGCTCCGCTTCCGCCAACACCCGGCAAATAAAATCAATTAGCGAAGCGCACACCGTTACTTCATCTCGACCAGTAGCGCAGAAGTGATGCCAGCTCGAAGACAATCGGGGCCATCGCCGATACCATTCAAAGGTTAATTCCATACGTAGGCAGAACCTTAACAGATATACGAGAAACTTAACCTTCGCCGTTCCAGTCTATGTAGATGACGACAGCGCAGCGGGACGATAAATTAGTACCTACATAGAGACCGGGGAGTACGGCGACAACTCCCACATTCTCAAACTAATGTTCGCCGCCATTCCTCGCGAATGATTCAACGATGCTATAAATACAAGCCAGGCACGTGTGATAATTTCCAGAGGACGCTATTTAATAAAGATAGACACGTCATGTTATTGTCAGGGTGCACCGGATAAGCGGCGACCGGATTGTCTCGCGACTATCGTAAATAACTCGCATCGTGTCCGGTGCGGGCCCGGAATACAGAGTTACCGATGGCGGCGGGGTGGCGGTTAGCAAATCCTACCGCGGAGCTTAGCCTGCGAGCAGCTCGCCATCTAAATAATAATAATAATATAATAATAATAGCCTTTATTAACAATCTAACATAAATATTGTATACAGAGTTTTAAATTATGACACCGGTAATGATTGTTTTGCCTTAGCATAGGCCTCCCCCAAGTCTTTCCATACGTCCCGATCGTAGGTTTTCCTCCTCCACATTGTACCTGCGGCCGCTCTTACGTCTTCATCCCATCTTTTTGTTGGTCTTCCTCTCTTTCTCTTTCCCTCTCTAGGGTACCATTCGGCCACTTGTTTTGCCCATTTGTTTGTTTTGTCTCTGATTAAATGGCCCGCCCATTTCAATTTAAGCTTTTTGATGGTGTAGGATACTTCTATAGTTTTAGTTTTTTGACGGATAACTTTTAGGTTGATTTTGTCTCTTCTCTTGATATTGAGCATACTTCTTTCCATGCCGTGTTGACATCGCCATCTAACATATCCTAATATTGTCGCAGCCGCAGCTTGTAAGCCTCGAGCAAGGCGTCGAAACCTCTCTTGACTAGGCTCGGATGCTCTCTGCGCCCGAGCTCGCAGGAAACAGCCTCCGCACTCTGAATACGGATGAGCGTGACGTGTGCCGTGAGCCCACCGCCTCTAGCCCTCTCCATTATTGATGTCTATCTTCAACGATTTATTACGTACTTGGTATGTTTAATAGAATAATCCGGTATTCGCTATTCGATTACAAAAAATAACTTGCATGGTGGACCTGTATAGGTTTACCTACTCTACACACCTATGCACCTCACTGCTATTTATTGAAATTAACGATGCTCTGGCAAAACACTGAAATTGCCCGCTGGCTATGAATTCCAGCTGAGGTAGAAACAATGGACATTATGATATAAATAGGTGGAATAAATAAAAAATGTCTGGGTTTGTTTGGTCTATTTTGCTGGTTGAACGTTATGTGAAGGGTGCAGGAGGGCGGGTGGACCGCGCGAGGAGAGGTACGATGGGCTCCGATACCATCGCGCGGCGCAGGCTATAAATAGATGTACGAGCGGACCCTTGAACCAGCCGCGGCCCGCCACCGGCACTAAGCCTCTCAGAGGGCTTCTACTCATTAATGAAAAATGTTGATGTCTCTTTTGAACTAACTGATTGCATCTTTGTTTTGTAACATCAATTGCTCTCTGATTCCATCTTGTAGTTAGTGGTGCTCAATCATGAGTGAAGTTTTACCTAACATACAAATACTACCTATACCTTACGAGTAAGTTAAGCTTTATAGAAGAACACGAATGAGGAAACGGACATATCAACGGACTTGCAACATCACCAATTCATCACCATCTTATTATGCCACACTTTCTGCATATGATCAAAACCTTAACTTCCAAGACCTAATCAAAGCTTAAGATATCTACTTTAATCGATGGAGCATCATCCAAAATAAGAGGAAGTGTTATTTTATATAATACGATTAAAATATCGTTTAAGAAAGAGGCAGCCCTGTGCTGGGCTTTGATACCGCAACAATCCACCATAAAACACGGCGGGTGGAGTGCAACTTCTCGCTTATTCGCTTTCATTCGCGCATGCTCGGCTAGGTAGATCTTATTTTTTCTACTGATTAGAGTAAAAGATGCGCAACCGGTCGGCTCGCGAAGGCCGTGGCGGCCGTGCCCGCGCGGCCCGAGTCGAGGACCCCGGCCTCCGCCGTGCGCTGCCGCTAATGATGCGCCTCCACCGGACCACTAATTGGACGAAAGCCCGACCGCTCCAAGAAAAAATTGAACGCTACATGGCTCGATCCGCAGAACTGCAAATAGACTTACGATACGAGACTTAAATCATACGAACGAATTTTCAAATTCCGATAAAATTGACCCCATCATTAAAGTCGGCGGCACACGAAACGCACGCCCTTATCTCGGAAATAATTTGTCGATGTTTCCTCTTATCTTGATCTCTGAGGTGTGAATTTTAAATTTGCCTGCTTATACTTTGGGAATTGGACTTTTTGTGCAACTGCATTTGACATAATTGTAAACAAAATTTTACGGTACAGTTACTTTACTTGTGATGAGTGCTTTTCTTTGCTCCACCGGGTGCCTTGCTGAATGCGATTATGTCGGAAGCACGTACATAGGAATTGCCCTTTAATAACGGGAGAGTTGTGTAGTCAATTGTCGTAGATTGCAGACGCACTAAAGTTTACCTAGCTGTAAATAATGACACAATTGGAGACGTTGTTCTTTCTACAATCGACGCAGTGGCAATCTGGCAGTAACATTAAAGGCACTAGTAGTACTCAATTGAATTTACAATTACAGATGGGTACTATTTGACCTCATGGTTCTATGTTTTATTCGATGTAGTAACTTAAACTATAACTGCCTAGCAATTGCAGTAAACATTTTCTTTATCTAAATAAATGTTAGGGCTACACGGACATAAAATTCTTGCAATACCTGTTTATTTAAATAGATAATAATTTAGAGGCTGGCCGTTAAAAATTAGTAGCACCTGGAGCTTGCAAAATATAAAACAAGCATCGATTGTACCTGTTGTCAAGTCAGAGGCGGATACAGGGGGGGCAAAGAGTGCAAGGGGGCAAATGCCCCCTCCCCCCTGACCCACGTTAACTCTTTTATAAGACCAATTCAAAATGTTATCATAAATATTTTTTTAAAACCTGTATCTGCACCGTTATCAAGTTATCTACCATTCGTGCGTAATTTCAAGAAAGTTATGATAACACTAATTTACCTACATATACCTACTTGGCGTTAGCAATTAAAATAATATTATGTCTTCAAGAAATCCCCACTCAGAAAACTTAGCCTTATTAATAAAACAAACCCGAACTAGACAAGCAGTTGGTACATTATGTCCAGAATAAAAATTTAAATTCGTTGGAAGCGAGACAACATCAGGAGCGTGGAGGCGTGCCCTCGTGTACTCTCACGCGCTTGTTCAGCTCATTTGCACCAATCCTTACGCACGACGAATGCACATCTGTTTCTGCACATTTTATTTATTTTTATTTCTAAACTAACTGACCCTACAGATGTTACCCTGTCCTAATTTTAATAATATAAAAATATTTTACGACAAAAAAATTAGACAAATCGGTCTAGCCGCTCTCGCAAGTGATGATCTTTCATACATGAGGAAATCGATTTTAATTTTAGATACCTACCTACTAGAATTCGTTTTACCTAAATACTGTCATTCAGGTTGTCAACATTACCTGCGATTATTTACAAAAGATAATAAATATAGGTAAAAATAAACCCAGGGCTTAAGGCGCTCGATTGTTTTTGTTCGAAACGAAAAAAGAAATACTTGTGAACAAGCCACATCTCCTATTTTATAATGTATAGTATATGTGAATAAAGATGTACCCATCTTTAATCACTTCGATAAATAATCTTACCGACCGCTGCAATGACGACAAACACACGTCGGCGCGTGGTCCGCCTTAGCTTTTCGAATAAATTAATGATATAAATTATGTATAATTACTTATCAAAAATCTATTCTAATAGAAATCTAGATCTACATATTACCTATCTTTAACAATAAATCACAAGTTGATTTTAATAGTAGGTATATAAAATATTTCGATCATAAATTCTAAAACGTATCATTTTGAAATAATATCTATATCGTGAAAAGTTTCTGCTATTATGTTTTCAGCTTAATATAAATCTAGGTAGGAACCTGAAGTAATATACTTATAAAAATAGGAGATGTGGCTTGTTCAGAAGTATTTCTTTTTTCGTTTCGAAAAAGAGCAATCAGCGACTGGGAGCCCCTTAAGTTGTTTAAGGTTATCTAACTGAAAGGAAAACATGAGCTCTGGAAATATAAGACACCTGCATGTAAAGTACCCACGTGTTATTTTCTAACATCCTATAGTTTTCATATAACCACGCAGCGCTCAAACATGAAACACTAGATTGTGTGCTGTACTTTGGTACTTACCTACTTGCTAAGGTGGAATTCAAAGCTAAGAGCCGTGTAAAACACAACACGATCGAAGTCTCGTATTAAGTTGTAAATGCGGATCCGATAGAACGTAACAGTGAAGTACTCCACCGGCATTCAACGCATAGCTTGACGGTGATAGTTAATCGTATGATGACGAGAAATCCGCAGTTGCGCGTGTCGTTTCAATTCAATGGACTTGTCCAGCCAGCTTTATCGGCACCAATTTATCGCTTACGAGATTTCTTGGTTATCTCCACCTGTAAATTATAATTTCTTTTCGCAGCCATCGATGCGGTCTTACTAATGAAGATTTAAATCGACGGTGGTGCAAGCCCAGTCCCGTTTTGCATCCTTCTATTTACCATACCAAGGTGAAGTAACGTTACATGATACCTATTTCCACCTTAATGTTCAGTTTCAGAGTGCTAACTACGCCTGCTATGTTCTCTTGCGAGTATGTTGCGCTGCAACTATACAACATCCGTTACGAAACCACTTATCTCATAGGCATACATTAACTTTAGTGCTATGTAATCTTATTTTATAGTGCCACTCGATGATTCACTATGCTTTTCGAGCTATAATTTTTATAAGCTTTTCGGTTTAATAAAGTGAAAACAATTCAAGAAGTTGGTTTCAGTATCGGACCGTTAGAGAACACATTTTATACCTACCATTGCCAAGAGATAGAAAGATAAAACACTATACATGATACTAAAATCTGTTATAAAACTATATCCTATTTCCTGCAGGGATTAATAGAGTACTTAGTTCGCGTATGGAAGAAACCTCCGCTCGTGTACTGTGACTACCACGGACATTCGCGTAAGAAAAATGTGTTCTTCTATGGATGCGCCGGCGCAGAGAGCTGGTGCAGCAACGACCGCCTAGTCCAGGACGAGCCTGTCAAATACCTTGTAAGTTGTGCTACATTATATTGTGGAAATCTAGTGAAAACTTCGTTCAAGTGGAGTTGTTTTTTTCCTTAGGATTTCTTTATTAGTGCTATCCTACGTTACAAAAAAGATACCTGTACTTGCATTTCAATTTTTTACTGTGTAGCATTTATTCCACCGCGGCATCGCACCTTTTGCGTCTCGTCGCGTCGGTCGCATAATGCCAGCAAATATTTTTAATCTTTTATCGTGATATTATTATAGCCTCGTATTTATTTAAAATACAATGCATACCTATGTATCCATCTGTATCGTGCCATCATCATTGCGATCATTCAGAGCCATTTGATACACCTATGACTCATCGGCAAAACTTCCCATGCCCTTGGAACAATCAATCATTTTGTTTTGTTGCATCACGAATTTCTGATCCTTTTGTTTAGCGCTTATTTTAACTAAAGACATGAATTTGCACCGACAATGTTTTTTTCTTTCCTTTTTTAGATGCTGCCAGCTCTTATGCATCGGATATCGCCTGCTTTTGCCCTCGGTTCTTGCTCTTTTCGCGTGGAGCGAGAAAGGGAGAGCACCGCTCGAGTGACAGTATGGAGACACCTTGGAGTTACCAGATCCTATACCATGGAGGCATCGTTCTGCGGCTTTGATAGAGGACCTTTCAAAGTGAGAGCTCCTAATTCATTAGAATTTCGAGCAGTTCTTCAATTAAAAGACTTTCTAGGATGAAAAGAAACCTTTGTTTTCTAAGAGCCGGTTACACAATGTTGCTTTATGATCTACCTATCGCTTCGTATAAAAAGAACAATGGACAACGCAGGCTTTTTAGATTTAGAACATTACTGCTACGAACTTTAATGCGTTTTCTACAGGGTGGTCTCTTCCACACGTGTCAATTAAATTAGGTACGATTGAGAACAAACACGTATCGTTCCGTGCTCTGTGGCAATTCAATTGAAACTGGGTACGTACCTACAGATAGTAGTCGTTGGCTCTCTAATGTGAAGCGTTTATCATTTTTATTTACATTTGCATAAAAACACCCACGCGTAATATACCCGCAGATATCCCAGGCTATTTAATAATGATGAACCAAGATCCCTTCTCTTTTGAATTCCAAGCAGAAATGACGGCTTATCTCGAGATTACCTACTGATAACGATACTTAGCAGGACATGTGGGCTAATACATCTAGCGGTGTCCATGGTATACCAGTCGCAGTCGGCAGATCAGTCCGATAAGGCTACGAGACGTAACAAATCTCGGATCGACCTAGGACTTTTAGACATCGAGATCAAATATATGAATGAATTGTTGTAACAGAATATAAAATCAAATATTAATGTGATAACAAAACTAACAGCATTTGCGAAGGCGAAGATAGACGTTGTACACACAAAGATTTTTAATAACTACATACATAATGTAGGTACACTACAACTTCTAGGGTGAAAGTCAAAATGTCAAGATGGCACCTTTATTTGGATTAATTTAGTATAGGTAGGTCGAAGTAACATCTTAGGTATTTACTATTGCCTAAACCACTAATTCCTGTGCGTGATATATTGCTCATTAGGTACCTACTTAGCGAAGGTAGAACACATCGCACTCTTCAGGTAGGTAACTAGGCAAATTCGTATCCAGTGGATAATACGTTCTGGTAATCCCATGAATCGGCCCTTCTGGATAGACAAGACATCGATGTGCGTGTCGTATAATTAATGATAGATACAGTCGCGATTAAATCCTAGCGTGAATGTCAACTGTAAATTAATTTAATTATTATTATCCGTGATCCGAGATATCTTGCAAAGGGGTGTGTCCATGCCTACGTTTTGCAGTAGAAAGTAGGTATGGATCCTCAAAGGGGCTAATAAATGTTTGGAGGCCGAAAAATATGTTTTGGTACATTTACATTTTACAGCGAACCTATCTGCGAGATAATTTTATAAGATACCTATGAGTAGGCATTTAAGCGGCGATGGGCTTGCAACCTGTCACGTATGGAATGCTAACTACTGCAAAATGTGGGCATGTGCCAAATATAATGTTTGGACGTGCCTCTAACTAACCCCACTAGACATCTTCAAAGGATCTAAGCGTCTGGAGATCTGAGAGGATTTCACCCGTACTTGAGGATTAGGTACATTCGTATCCAATTTTTTTATTTTTTTTTATTTTTGTATTGATGTATGATAAATAGCCTCTTAAATAATGTTTTACCTACAGCACGTTTTTTTGTGTTTTACAGGGCTTCCATCTTAACACACAGCACCTGCAAAACGTGGGTAGCGATTTCTGTGAAGCCCTCAACGGTCTGAACGATAGCACCACGACCGTCGACATACAACTCACCAAGGATCTCAATGGGTAAGGTCGTCGTAATCAATAGTTAGGTACCCATATTAAACACACGTTTATTTGTTTTTTAGGTATATAGCGCTACGTTATTTAGAATATATTTTTTACTTACCTATCTAAAGAAACTGTACTTAGCCACACACGTCTACTTTACCATAATAGCTACCCTGGCACTTACACTTTATAATTTATCAATTTCTTTGACAGAAATATCGTTGAAATTATACTGAACGACACAGAAATGAACAGGCAAGTTTATTCTCGACAGGCCATGTATTTATAATGTAAAGCTAACCAAACGCATGTCTTGTAATTTTACAACTTCAGCCGCAATACTAATGAACAATAAAACTGGTATGGCTTTCGCTTGCAACTAACCTAACCGATTTAAAAAAACAACTACGAGTAGGAATAGGGACATAATATACATGCACATTTCATAATTCCATTGGCACTAAAATCGTTAGCAGTTCCAGCACGGGTGGTGGACGTCATGCGTGTAGCGTGGGCGTCATACAGGGAACATAACTTAACTTGGCAAGCAGGCGTTGTCATAACATTACCTATGTGGAAAAGAACGTCACGTGCGTTTAGTGTGATATCATCATAAAATCCCATGGAACATAATAAGTATACTCAGTGCTTATGCATGCATAAATAAGTAGACAGTGCATATTATGCACTATCTACCTACTTGTCCACTGTGCACTGAATTAAACTAATCCTATAGAAGATGCCGGTGTAGGTACTTGGGAGATAATATAATACAGAAGCTTCATTACCAACACTTGCCATAGAATCGTGATCTTGTTATTACGTATTAGTTATATTTAAAACTCACAAATATAAACAATATATTATGAAAAATATTGTTGCAAATCGAATCAAATCGAAATAATTTGAACTGTGTTTTTATCAAACTTGTGTTTTTACCCTCTTTCTGTCTCGACATTTCATCTTTTTATATTTTAATTCCTTTTGCGAACTCATCCAATATGCAAACGAGTGTCTGAAGCCATGTCTGTTCCACAGCGAGATAGCGGTGGACAGCGAGCCGGGCTCGGGCTCCGACAGCGTACTCAAGACGGATTCCGACGAGGACTTCGATTAGTCTCAACTAGAATAACGCTAGGCTAAGTGCTCTCAACGAAAAACCGGCTCTTGAACTCATCGCAACGCACCAGAGGAATTCATTGTCATGTCTAACTCAATCGATAAAACCTAAGTTATTCTACTCTGCATTATTCGTACATTTGTCGGTAGTCGTCGCATTGAATGTCTCTTGGCTCTTTGACGCTGCTGGAGTCATTCTATAATTGTTTTTGTTTTTTTTATGAACGACATAACTTGTTTGATTCAGTTCATAATTTATTCAGTAGTTGTTTATTGGCGTTGTATGATTTCAACAGCCGATCCTCAAACCAAATAGGTATATTTAATTTCAAATGTCAAAATCCGATATTACTAAAGTTGCAAAACACTAAAAGTTCTCATTGTAAATAAAAAGGTAATAATGGAAACGAACAAAGCTTTAAATAGGTAACTAGTTTATTAGTTTCGGGTTTTAGCGATAATTCATTATAAAAATCAGATCCCGAAAAGCTACAGTAATTTTTAAAAATATTGTATTTTATTTTGTAAAAAAGTTTACAAACTTTTGTGTTATATAACGCTTTCCTCATTTAGATATAATGTTTTCCAAATTGTGTGTCCTAAGTTATTTAGGTTGTGTAGTTTAATTTGATGTGATATAAATTATTTTAAGTGGCTTGTGATCTCAGTAACTAATATAAATTATGAAATCTCAAAATGTGTTTCCATTATATTTCTTAGTTAAAATGAAAGAGATATAAATTATATGAAAATGTATATATTATCTCAAAACGTTCATTATCAACAATAATCACATATTACTAAACATTAGAACACAAATAAATTGCACTAATTGCACAAATTCCGCTAAATAATTATTATTATCTATTAGTTTGTCATCTCAACTTAAACCTAGGGAAAGATAATCACATGATGGGAGTTAACTCTTTGTAATTGTATTACACTGTGATGATTGACTTAATATTTTAACATAAATATGATAACAAAATGCAAGCAAGTGTCAAATCTTGCTCTACCTACTTATTCTGGTAATTTTCGATATACTTTTTAGATAGAGCAACATTAACACGAATAAGATTAACTACATTATAACATACGAGTAACTCGCAATACAAACTCGATTATAACATAATAAATAATTGGTTAGATCAATAAGTAAAGAGTATAAGGAAAGAAAGAATAAAGATCAAACTTAATCACCAGCTAGAGCACTTTCAGCACAGCTATAATAGGTATGACGTACCGTATGAGCGTGCTTTGTATGGGACACTAGTATGATAGATAACTAATCAATATGGTACAGTACCAAGCCGGAAATATTAGACTAGCTTTGTATCGCTCGTCTCTGTCACACAGGTATGAGAACTTTAGATAAAGTATTTTTCAAGTAATTTACTAGCTTAGGTAATGTAGTATAGTGTAGTATTGACGGCAGGTACTATAATTTGTTTTTAACCAAGCTTGAACTTTGGTTGAACAATAAAAAAAACTTACCGAGGTACTCGTAGGTACATATTTATTAAAAAATATTCTGATGAACTGAATTAGCGTTCAAAGCCAGCCGCCATTAAAACAGCTGGATGCATTTTTTTTTGCAATTTTACGGTAAATCACGAACTAGAGCGGATAAACACAATTTTTACCGGAGTTAATGGGATTTTAAACGCGGCATAACGTTCTAACTAAATGCATAACTGTAATTCAGTAAATACAGTTTGGTTCCAGTGTCAGAGTAATAATAGTAATGCCTGAGATTATAAAAGTTCACGAGGCTTTACCAATGTAAGTATTAATTTGATGTCGGAGAAGCAACACAATTGTAATTCGTTAAAAAACTAATTACTAAAACTTAAAAACTAAAAATGAAATGAACGAAAATATTTCGACCGATCGAACAGACGATATTCTATTTTTTAAGTTTTGTGAAGGAACTATTAGTCTTACATAAATACAATTTAAATGGGATCAACTTAGGACTTTTTCTACATAATAGGATCAACAGGTAAAAATATATGTGAGAACATACATAAAAAAGCAAAATAAAAAAGTATATCGCAATATTGGGCCACTCGCACGTGAATACCGTATATATTATATATTTTTATAAAAATTTCGTATTTTTTAATAAAATAGCGATGATATAAAAATACTCTTGAAGAAAATATTTGTTCAAATGTTTGATAGAATAATGAAATACATTAATTTGAATGTAGTGTTAGTGCAATTCGGTGGCATTGTATGACATATTTAATATAATTAATATTTGGTACAAGTACATAATTAGTTAGTACATTCACATTATTTTGGGATGACAGTACAATTATTAAACATACTGAACAGAAGCTACTTTTCTGAATGTAAGCCATGATTACTGTAGAAAAGGTTTATATTATTCATATTCTTAGCTAAAAATACGCAAATAAGCATAGTCCCTTTATTTGTTCACGATATAATTATTATTGGGACCGTCTTTATAAAATACTTTGCAATCACATTTCTTACGAGCAAAATAAACATTGAGCTATAAAATTTTCAATTGTAAAATGAAAAACTTATAATACGTAAATAAATTGTGCAAATAAAACTAATGCACAAGACTCTGTAGTCTAATAAACAACAGAATTTACACCATTGTTGCTGTCAACAATGGTGTAAATTCTGTTGTTTTGACTGACTATTAATACGAACGTTCTTATTCTGGCCAGGTTAAAGTTTAAATTAGCGTAAAAATGGGAAATTACTCACGTAAATGATAAATTGTCAATGATGACGCCGACGGCAATGCGAGCAGGGTAGCGCGCGCGTTATGGTCCACTCACCCTGAAGAAGATTCTCTAGATGAATCGAAACATTGTCGGTGTCCTCATTGACAATTTATCATTTACGTGAGTAATTTCCCGTTGTTGTAATAATGTGTAGTACAACTCACGAAAGTTTTGAAAGTGAAATAGCGTAAAAATGTTTACGCTCATTTAGACTTTTTAAGTTTAGTTAGTATTACGGTGACAGCAGAATTGCCACCACATTTAGTGATTTAATTTAGTAGACACTCTACATTACCGTTCGACGAACAAGTAACATTAATAAGTGTAGGTATAAATCTAAAACTTGCTTTTTGCTACTATAATAAATAATTATGATTTTTGAAAAATCATTTGTTTTAGATTTTTTTTAAATAGAAGGTGGAGACTATAGGCGATTAATAACATGTACTTTCTACAAAATTTTATCCTACTACCATTCTCAAAAAAATAAGGCTTTATACTATTTAGAGTGATAATAGGAATTAATGCGGAGAGAGTGGGTATACCGTCAGAGGACATTATATCGGTAGATGGTAGACGATATCCATATCAAATGAATAGTCAGTTTTATTAATACAACCGCATAACAGTAACGACTAAACCGAGAACACATTGAATAAAATCTCGAGTCTGCCTTTTTGAAAAATTATCATCGTTATATTCTAACACTTTATATGCATTTTAAATAGAAATACGGCTAATTATCACGTTTAAACTTGTATTGCAAACGGTTCGAAACGACTCAAATTAAGTTTTCGCTAATCTACCGTTGAGCTTGGTCGATGATGAAAAGTATCATCATTGTCCCGAAACGTCAGCATTCAAATTAAAACGTGGTAATTAGCCGTATTTATATTTAAAATTATTAACCACCACGACAGTTTGAATACTTTATATTAAGCATAGATATTTGCACATTAAAATTGCGAAATTTGTCCAGCACATAAATAACAAAAATACCAGCTCATAGTTGAAATATGTTTGGAGAAATAACGCAACCATTTGCCCTAATATGCAAAACGTCAGCAAAACAAAAATAATGAATAAGTTGTAGTTTTTTACATCTGTGAAATACGTTTTGAAAAATTTGGAATACATTGCCAGTATCATGCAGCCTTACGAATAATAAGGTCTAGTGCAGACGTCACCATTACAATACTAAAGAGACAAAGCCAAGACAATGAACTATTTGACAAGATTTTGAAAACCATTCTAGATTGTTCAGTAGTGACTGTGAAAACCCATAATAAATATTATTTTCAATTCTGTTAAGTATTGGCCCTAAAAATGTAATTATATATTGTCTGAATGTAACCCGCAAAAACGCTTCTTTATGCAAATGGCGTCGCTCTAGTTTCTCTGACGTTACATGCTTGTTAACAAATACACAAACGTCAAGTTTTTCCAAGGCAGTCGATGACACATATTGACAAGCACGTTACGTCATCGTCGATTCGACCAATCCTGACCGTTTTGTGTCACGTGACTGGAGTTTAAAAATAGATAATTTTGATTATGGGTTTTTTAATAAATCATTGTTTATTTTCAAGTTATTTTACTCCATAACGCTTTATGAAGGCATAATTTACATAGATTACTATCAATAACGCTTTATTTTTCATACTGTCAAATAGCCTATTCGGTAATTGACATAATCACATTGCAGCATTAAAATCTGACCCTCATTTAATTTATGTCGAACCCGTTAATACAGTTCGTCAAACGTAGGTTTCAATGGTGTCGATTTTGTCGTTTAATATGACAGTGCATTAATAATAGCCGTCTTTCTTTTTTGATCTATAAAAATAGGATGTCTACATTTTTAGTGCAATCAATTTAGGTTACGAAACAACAGAATCAACGCATTTAATTGTATTCTACTGAAATAGACGTTTTAAAACATGTAACCGTGTTTAGATGAGATGCTACTTTTACAGTTCACCCCTAAACGTACCTAAACTTTGCTACATATAATTTTGCATCGTTTGTACTCGGCTTGAGTCATTGTAAGCAGTGCTCAGGCTTGATCGCGTTTTATAGCGATGACAGAATGAGTATGTGCAGACAATGGTCTTCTAAATTGTTCGATGAAGCTCGAATGTTTCTCTCTCTATAAACATAGTTTGGACTACGTCATTATTAAAAGAGCTCAGGTTCCCTTGCTCGGTCGGCTCTTGCAGCTTAGGAACGTATTATTACATTACTTACACGTATCTCTCTTTAACGTAGTTTAGACTTTATTTCAATGTATATAGAGCTAAGACTAGCTCGATGGTATTACACAACAAAGCTCAGATTTATTAGATTCTAGAAGTTGGACCGTACCTCTATGTTAATCGAGGCGAAGTTTCTTTAGATCGGCCTAGCCGCTCCTAGACGCTTTAAGAATCACGTTGGTTTTTGATGATTCTCTAACTACATTTATCCCACTAAAGATCCGCTTTACGACCCATATCATTATTTCGTGAAATTTGCGTTCTATGGATAGCGTATCTCTGTATCTAGGTCAAGATTGTGGGTTCAAATCCCTCTTGGTCGATAACATTTAGGGATCTTATATTATTACATTACGTAGTTTAGACCTTGTCTCAATTATCACCACCGTAAGTTGGACTATATCATCTCATATACCAATCAGGCGTGTTCGAATTAATCAGGTCTTCGAGGCTTGCCTCTGCCGCACTAATAAGTAATGACGAGCAGACGGAGGCGAGATGTTTCAGAATAGACTTTATATCCATTGATATTTAATCAACCGAGGAACCCCAACATAACGGTCCTTCGAGCCGGATCCTATTAGCGTAAACAGAGCTGAGACTCGCTCGGGGTTACATGATGTTTGATAGTTCACGTCACTGTATATCTGTCTGTATCAATGCATATAGCCTTCAGGTGTGCTGGTGTTCATTGCTGGCTTCGGTCTCGGGGCTTGCAGTCTCTGTCTTGCTAGGAAGGAGTGTCCGGCGGAAAGTAGGCGCAGGCGCGAGTCAGCGGATTCGCGATGATAGCGAGCGCCGAGAGTGTACCAGGCAGAGGCGACCAGTCGCAGCTCCGCGGTAGTGCCGCGACCGTCGCTGGTCGCGCTGGTCGCGCTACCGCCGCTCCATCTGCACAAACAATGGTTAGTTAGATCTTACTAATATTTTAAATGCGTAAGTGTGTGAGGATTTTTAGATGTTTGTAGCTCAATAACGTCCAAACGGATTTAGATGAAACTTGAAATATACATAGCTGGAGATAAATATCCTGGAAGGTGCCATGCGATCGAAAACATATAAAAAAATAAGGAACATAATCTACTCACTCTTTATTATTGTTCGTTGTAGTTGTAGCTGCGCTGGTACCAGGCGCGGGCCGCGAGTATCCCAGTGTGATGTCAGATAGTGACTGACCTGTAAACAAAAAAAAATAGTTTCTAAAAACTACCGCATATTTTAACAGATGAGCACACAAATAATTTGATGGGAATGAACGAAGCAAAAGAGGTTTGGATCGGAGCAAGTGCCTGATTCTTCTAGGCTTGGTCGCGAGGAACAGGCGTATCTTCACCTAAATCATATGACGTTTCAAAATGATCCTTGTGATTTTTTTGAAATAAATTACCCTTTAACATTGACTTTGAGTGGAAAGCCTGGTGATATCTGCCTTTCTCTCCTGGCAAAAGGCATGGGCTTATATGTATCTGTATCACATCTAATCATTCGATGTGATATTTTGAAATAAAAGTTATTTAGAAAGAAAGTTAGCATCATTCTAGAACTATGTAAGTGGTTTAGTAAAACTCAGTGCTGACCGCACAAGATCGGTCGCTCTGAAACTCCATAGCGGAGGCCTATGTCCAGCAGTGGACGTCCTAAGATTGAAATGATGATAACATACCATCATCTTTCCGTTAATAAGCAAGCAAGACAATATTGTGTACCTGTAGCCCTTGGATCCAAAGACTTGACGACCTGCTTGGCCTTCTCAACAGTCTTCTTGAAGCGATCCTCCGTGGCTAGGATTTCGGCGTCGCGCGCTGCCAACGCCTCTTGCAGCTTCGTGATACGCCGCCTTTCTTCTGCTAAGGCACTTTGCAACTCTTCCATTTGAAGAGCTAGAAAACAAAACACATTTTACTCAAACAAATTTAATAGGATCACGACTGTAATCCCCAAGTATGATAGACATCCTCTCAGATCTCCAGGCGTAAATGCTTTAGGGGGTAGCCAGTCTAAACATTACATTTGGCACATTCCCACATTTTTCAGTAGTTATCATTCCATACGTGACAGTTTGCATGCCCATCGCCGCTTATAAGAATACTAACTGGTTTCCTGACGATGTTTTTCACCGTCAAACCATCAACAATTTAACAAAAAAAAAACACCATATCACTAAGAATGTATCTTGATCCTATAACAAGCTTTTTTAGATGATTACTATTGATTGCAATAATAACAAAGGTAATTTACAAATGTATCAATACATTTATAGTATACTAGCGACCCGCCCCGGCTTCGCACGGGTTTAATACATATAAACCTTCCTCCTGAATCACTCTATCTATTAAAAAAACCGCATCAAAATCCGTTGTGTAGTTTTAAAGATATAAGCAAACATACATACAGACGCGGGAAGCGGAAAGCGACTTTGCTTTATACTATGTAGTGATTAGAAAATAAAATTAAAAAATAATCTTACATATAGTAACTAGCAAATTAAGGGGGTAAAACATAAGATTGAAAAACCTCTAGCACTAAACTTACATTTCCTTTGGTTGTCCTCGACTACGGACGCGAGTCGTTGGTGCGGCGTGTCCTGAGTCGCTTCCAGCTGCATTATCCTCTGACTAGCCTCGCGGTTCATTGTTCGTAGTTTTTCACACCTCGCAGCGTACTCTTCTAGATCTTGGCAATACTAGAAATTTAAATATAACATTACTAAGATTACACCAGCGCAGCAGTATAATTGAAGTTGGTTAGTATATTGTCGATGAAGGCAACATTCTCATAATTTGATTTGAATTGTCAGGTTGTCAGGTCAGGATCAGGACAGGATCAGGGCAGGATCAGGACAGGATAGGGACAATTGCAGGATTTAACTGAGACTCAATCTTTGGATGAAGAAGAGTTTTATTTAAAAAAAAATATTATGTAATCGTAAATATTTAAAAAATTCGAACCAAACTGTTAGGATGAAACATGGAATATACATATCCTTGGAATAGCAAATAGGCTACTTTTTATTCAATTAACGGAAGCTAGTGTACAATATTTTAATTGCTTACCCGCACTGAAGCCTGGTCTGCCTGTGCGTTTTGGTTATCTCTCAGTAGCTTGTTTTCGTGCTCGAGCCGTATCAGCCGCTCTTTCATGTCGGTCGGTATCAGTTCTCGGGATACATTGTCTTCGCTGACAGCGCCTTAAATTAAAAATGAAATAGAATCACGACTGTAACCCAAAGCTTAGCGATTACAGTCTACTAGTTATTGCAAAATGTGGGTATTATGTCCAATATAATATTTGGACTACCCATTTAGGTATCTTCAAGGATCTGAGATCTTGTAGATTTGAGTGGATGTCTACCGTACATAATTGGGGTTTACAGTCGTGATTCTATATAAATTTAAATAATTTCCCAAGTACGGTAGACATCCACTCAGATCTCAAGGCATCAGACCATTCTAGATAACTAAAGGGGCTAATCAGAGGTACGTCCAAACATTAGATTTGAATTTTAAATGTAATATATTATTATATCAACATAAATGTTAACCTTTCGCCTCTAACATGGTGTCATTATGTTACTTTGAATTTCGAATTAAATAATAATTACCTGTAGTCAATGTTGAGCACTTGAGTTCTTCCACAGCCTCCTTCAGTGTGTCTCGCTCTTGCAGCAGTGTGTCTCTTTCTCGCTGCAGCAAGGTCGCTCTGCTACCCAATTTCTTATTCTCTATCTCTAGTTTGTCAGCTCGTGTTATTTCCGCGTCAAGTTTCTCGTTTAGTTCTGTAACCTGCAAAAAGATACCGAGTGCAAATTTTAAATATTTAACATTTCACACAGCGCTATCTAGCCCAAAACTAAGCAAAGCATGTACTATGAGAACCAGATATATTGCTTATAAACTTTTTTATGATAATACGTAGGTACAACCCGGTCACAGTATCTGTGCAACTGACCTCGTGACGTCATGGTACGGGCGAGGCGGGAGAGAGAGAGAGCGGGAGAGGCGCCGCATTCCAGCGAGGTGCACAGATATTCTGACCGGGTTGTACATAACTATAATGCTCATCATACAAATGTTTGTTCTGGGTGGGACTGATCGAATCCACAAGCAGCGCAGAAGGCAGAGCTATCACGGTCGGATTTAGATGTTTTTTTTCTTTTGCGTGAGGAATTTTTATTTGAGGATCATGTTACTTTTCCAGTAAATTAAATAAACTACAAACTACCCTTGACTTGGAAAATTTGACATTTTTATAAAAAACAAGCTGACCCCGCGAACTTCGTATCGCTTTAGAATTAACAAATGTTGTCTTCCGTTCCCGTTCCCGTTCCCGTTACAATTCCCGTTCAATAGTTTAAGTAGCGCACACGAAGAAAGCAACATTTTTAGCAATTTTTTACACCTTGCTTCAAACTATCGTCATTCTTATAAAGAATTTATTACTTTTTCAAAATAAAAAATAGCCTGTTACTCAGGTAAATGTAGCTTGGTAATGGTGAAAGAATTTTTGAAATCGGTTCAGTAGTTTTTGAGTTTAACCATTACAAACATACAAAAAAATAAAAAAACAAAAAAACAATAAAACAAAAAAACAAATAAACAAAAAAACAAAAAAACAAAAAAACAAAAAAAAACAAAAAATCAAAACTTTTCTGTTTATAATATTAGTATAGATATTAAAAAAACATACCTGTTTCTTGTAAATATCGAGCTGAGATCGAAGTGCGTTTGCGCGCGCAGCCGCTTGCTCGTGCTCTATAGCTCGCTCCACGTGCTCCGTATTTGCACGTTCCAATAGCTTCACCTGAAAACACACCAAAATATAAACCTCATTTCCAAGTTTTTATGAAAAAATAAAAAATCGACAACAAAAAATTAGATACCATTTCATACCACAAGCTCTTGATATCAAAATGTAATGTTTTGATATTACTTTATGACCTTGTGACACCTGGGGGGGCAGGCAATGGGTGTAATTTCTTCAAAAAACTGCACAATCTCGCGACCGAAGCACCGAAGCAAGCATCGTATGAACCAATAACGACTATGAAATATGAAATTGTCATAACGACATTGACATAATTTACAAGGATTGTAATAACATCATAATTCACAAGCTTTTTTATTTAATATGTTTTTTTTTGGAAGATGGGTAAAATCGCACACGAATTATCCCACATCGCATACAAAGACCTGTCATGAGCTTCATACCTGTCTTCTCAAATCAACATGTTCTTCCATCCTTTTCTTGTAAGACGCGACAGTTGATTCGAGCGCGGCCGCTTTCGCAGCCGTTTCCCGCAGCGCGTCTACCTCATCTTTTAGAATTACGTTTTCTGATGCTGCTGTCTGGAAAATAATGAACAATAAGCATTTAAATAAATAAATAAATATTGGCGGACTTTACACACAGCGCCATCTAGCCCCAAACTAAGCAAAGCTTGAACTATGGGAACCAGATAACTGATATAATACTTATAATGTATATTATATATTATAATGTACTTGTAATGTAAATACATACTTGTTATACATATTAACACCCAGACACAGAACAAACAACTGAGCTGTGAGGCCAGTCAAATATATTTGCAAAAACCTGAAATGCCCGAGCCCGATTTTGTTTTCTTGTTTATTTTTCTTTGTTATTTATGTGGTCTCGTGGTCATTTTATAGGGGGGGGGAATGGGATTTTTTTGGGTTATTGAAATTCGGACAAGACAACGTCTGTCGGATCAGCTAGTCATCTATGAAAAGATGTAAGAAGCTAGACGTTCATATAACATACCTGTAACTCTTCATTTTTCAATTTGACCATCGCCATTTCTCGCTCCAATACATCAACTCTAGCCCTCTGGTCGTCTCTTTGCAACTCCACCTTATCCAGTTCATCTTTCAGCGTGTCCAATTGTGCCCTCATATTGCTATATCTTAGGGTCCCAGCATGGGCGGGGCCTAGGGATGCGCCTGCGTCGTCTAATTCCGATTCTGTGTTGTCAACGGTCGCTTTCCTAGCGGCTGTCAGTCGGGCTACTTCGCCTAGGAGTGTCATCTTTTCTTCTTTTAATACTCTCACCTGAATGACATAATGAGATTAAATTAATATTTTCAATAATTTCACAAATTGACAACTCTATGGGGTTAAAAACAATATATTAACATATAAAACTAATAAACCAATGTTTGTTCTAGGTAATCGAACCCACAAGGTGTCATTTTCAGGATGTGTAAAATGTGAAAAAACAATAGAAACAAAATGACTAACATACCTAGTTTTAAGACCGACACTGAAAGGTTTACGCTAATTTAGACTTTAACGTGAACAGAATAAGGTTTGTCGTATTTTACTTAACTTTAAGCAGTCTGTCAAGACAACATAAATTGCCACCAATATTACACTCCAATACTAATAACACTAAGTAACTGTTAGCGACGCTCTATGGTATTTTGTAAACTTTTAAACTACGGGTCATAATCATAACCTTCCTTTTCCTTGTCGGTTAAAATATAATAATGTAAATGTAGGTACTTTTTTTTATTGTCATTTTGAGGGTACGATGGAATGGGTGTGTCTAAAATAGATCCATACGCTCTGTGCCACGAAATCATAAAATAAATCTTTTTCAAGTCAAAACCTGCGTTATTCGTTTTAAACATAATCCCGATCAGCTACAAAGTCCTTCGGCCGGATAATTTATGTTTAAAACACCTCCCGCGCCGCGTA